>HG995328.1:7500-2531250 GCA_905333045.1 Lysandra bellargus
GCTGGGCGAAGCTTTTGCCTCACCCATTTGTACGGCTTGCCCCACGGGTCTTGTTCCAGGGTGTTGAGGAACTCTTCCCAGGCCTCTTTCTTTGCCGCTTTTATGGCTTCGCGCATAGCGTGCCGCGCCTGACGGTAGCCGTCGTAAATGGCCTCCTCTTCGGCTTCTTCCCTGTTCCGCCGCCTGCGGTATCTCAGGTGTCGGCGTCGGGCCGCCACACAATCCTCGCGGAGTCGTCTGAGCTCTGGGCGCCACCAATAAGTCTGACGTCTGAGCACGACGGGTCTAACGCGGGGCATAGAAGCATCGCAGATATTGCGAGCCGCCTCGTTAAGCCACTCCGCGCACTCCTCGACGTCGTCCGATGGAAGAGGCGCCCACGACGCGACGATTGCCGCCTCCTCGAGAAGGTCTCGATCCAGACCTCTCAGGGACCACCTTGGGCCGCCACCGGATGGAGTTCGGCGACTAGTATCCGACGAAGAAGGTAAGTCGAAACTTATATAAAGGTGATCCGAGAGGGTCTCGACCTCTTCGAGGACCCTCCAGCCGCTCATTCGGCGAGCAATTGATGGGCTGACTAGGGTCAGATCCACAATTGACTCACCTTGCCGCCGGACGCAAGTGCTAGCGGCACCTCTGTTTGCCACGACCAGGCCTGTGGCTGCGAGCCAGTCTGCCATAACTCTGCCTCTCGCGTCCGTCGCCGGGGAGCCCCAGCGCGTGGATTTGGCGTTGAAGTCTCCGGCGACGACAACGGGATTGGCTGCTCCATTCACGACGGGTGTTAGTCGGAGGAGGAAAGCCTCAAAGTCGGCGATGGGTCGATTTGGGGAAAAGTAGACCCCCACAACAGTGAGAGTCCCCAGGTCCGCAGAGACGAAACCGTGGCCCCTCGCCGTCCTCCTGGAATATGGAGGGACAGTCTTCGGACCAAATACCACCGCCACCGTCGAGTCCGCGTCGCCCAGCCAGTCGCCCCTTGGGAGGATCCGGTATGGCTCAGCGATTATCCCGATATCGACGGACCTCTTCAGCATTTCCTGAACCCACAGATCTTGCGCCTGAGCGCTGTGGTTCAAGTTACCCTGCAAGAACCTTTGGGGAGCCGTTATTGGGCGTCCATGGGGGCCGCTCCCGCACCAGAGGCCGCCGTAGATGGTGTGGCAGCCTTGGGCGTTTGGCTCTTATTGGAGCCCTTTCCCTTCTTCGGCGGTATCTTGCAGGGTTTGCTCCCTACGACGTGGTCCGCCTTTATACCGTTCGCCGCACAAACCGCGCAGTGAGGTGGGTTGCCGCAATCCTTGACCGCATGGCCGGACTGGCCACACCGGAAACAGAGGTCTCCGCGATCGACTTCCGAGGGGCACTTCGCTCTGGTATGTCCCGCCTCGTGACATCTATAGCACCGCATGGTGCGCGTCGACAGGAGTGTCACGCGCACCACAGTCCATCCGACGTAGAGCTTGGCACCCGGCGCTGTCAAGTACTTTGCGGCTTCGACCGGGCACTTCACCCAGACCGAACCGCGTCCACTCCGATCGACCCGGATCTCTCCGACTCGGATCTCTTCAGCCGCGCAGCAACCACATCTTGCGACGGCCGCGGCGATCTCTGTCGCAGTGGCGGAGTCGTCCATGCCGGTTATGCGTAACTCGGCGCACTTCTGTGGCCTAGACACGCGGACGTCCTCCCCACCGAGTACTTCCTTTAGTTTGCCCGCGAGGGCGTCGGCCTTCTCCTTGCAGGCCGTTCCCGAGACCTCGTACATGCGGGCCCCGGTCACGGCCTGTTTGAATTTTACCGCCGGTATCTCGAGGGTGGTGATGTCGACGTGCTGCTTGGCTTTGTCCATGATGGACTTGTACGTCACACCCCTCTTCTCCGCGTCCGGCAGTAGCGTCACAACTACCGCAGCTGTCTTCGGAGCGCGGAGACCACCTCTCTTTTTCCTCTTCCTCTTTTTCCGCCCATTCTTGGGCTCCTCCTTCTTTCCTTCTGCCCTACCTTGCTTCTTTCCTCCTCTTTTAACCACTTCCGACCATTGTTCGGCCGAATTTGGTCCCTTCGCAGCCGTAGATGGGGCAGCGTCGCGCCTAGCGGCTGCCGCTTCTACGGCTGCGGCCGACTTTTTGACTCTCTTTTTCTTTTGTTTCAGAGCTGGCCCTGGATTGAGCGGAGGCGACAGAGTCGACACCGCGGGCTCCGGCTCAGGAGTCCTCTCTTTTGCCTTCGACGTTGATGGTGTTGCATCTCGGGCTTCGTCGCGTATTCTGTCCGCGGCTAGAGGAGGCCTCAGGCGTGGCTCCGGAAGGAGGCGGGCTTCGAGACCCTCTATTCGCGCGTCTAGCCGGGCACTGGTCACCGAGACCGCCTCGCGCACCGCTCGCTGTAAGAGCTCTTCCACATCCAGCACCTTGGAAATGGGAGCGGGCCGTGGCTGGGCGTCAGCCAGCTTGCGCTTGACGGCCTCCAGTTCCACCTTCATTTCTTCGAGTTCCTTGGAGAGACGCGCGTTCGCCGCCTCCAAGGCTTTCTTCTCGTCCGACGCCGTTCTGTCCAAAATGACCGAGAAAGCATCACTCAGAGACTTGGTCGCCCTTTTGAGCGCCGCAACAGAAGTCCCTTTCAGGTTCCTGGACTTCTGGGCCACGCTATCAATGGCCCCAAGACTTTCCGCAATCGCGGCGCCCAAAGAAGCTGCCGTGACTTCTCTCTCCTCCAACATAGTCACATCCGAGCCGCTGGAGTTCCCCGACATTCGGGGAATCCGTATTATCGGTACTCTCATTCCGGCCTCTACTATTTGTCGTTCGGCCTCTATCTCAATGGACCTCTCCAATTCGTCATTGTAGTCCTTTCGGGCTTTGGCTAAGCCGACGTATTTGCCAGTCGTGGGAGGTCTCCCTCTACCACGTTTCGAGGAGGGCTTCTGAGCTGCTCCTCTATCCTTTTCAGGACTGTCTTCTAGCTCGCTTCCGCGCCTTTTGCGCCGGTAAGTGGCCCTGGTCTTCTCCTTCTCAATGTCCATATCCTGGTTTCGGGAGACGGTGGACTCATCACCACTATCTTCGCTCCCACTTCCTCCTCTCCGGAAAAACTTCGAGCGGGTAGAGACAGGTGTACCCGCCCGTGAGCCCTCACTCGCCGTCGTCATAACAGCCAGATCGGATTGCCTCTCATCGTCCAGTGATACATTGCCAAAGTCGTTAGCACCCGCCTCCGACGCGGTTAGGTGCGCCGGATTCGGGGTCGTGCTTGTCTTCGCGCCCTCTCCACAACTCGCCGTCGCAGCGGCCTCCTCAACCTCCAACGTATTTTGTGCCGGCCCCGTATACGTCCGACAGACCTCCGAAGAGGTGTGGGATTCCCTGGTGTCCACCGGACAACCAAGACCCACCCGGGGAGTAGTTTTCAAAGTACGTTCCGCCATGTTTCGATCTTTAGAGGGAGATTCTGCCCTAGTGCCCTTGCGACGTAAGCCACCTGCTCGCCACGCATCCCAAGGCCGGGCACCACAAACCGGGGATTAGGGACCCACGGGTCCATCCATCCACAAACACACACACATATATACCCAGAAACACACGCTGATGTAGAGAAGAGTTAACCAATATGAGAAAGATAGAGTAGAGAGGGCGGTGAAGAGATAGACCAAATAAAATAAACAACAAACGAAGAGTAAACTATAAAACGAAAGAAAGACAGGAAAGACCGGCGTTCAGCCATCCTGAGTGCCTCGCCCCGTGTAAAGGGCGGGGCGGCGCACCCAGGCGCCCAGGGACACGAACGTGGACGGACCGGTATCGCCCCCAACCTAACCTTTTTTTTTTTTTTTTTCTTTTTTTTTTTTTTGAGGAGGGGAAATGCGTTACGCATCCCCCGACCCTTCGGGGGAAGGGACGGGGGTATGTGGGACTCCCTACACGAGGTTTACCCACTAAAACCCCCCCAGCCCTTCGTCGTGCGCCTAGTGCGGGAGGGACGGGTACCGCGGAGCGACTTCAATTCCGCCCCTTCCCGCGCGCAGCCGCAACCGGCTTCTTCTCCAGCGGCTTCAGCCGCTGACCTCACCGAGGATCCCCCGATCGCCGCCCGCGGGTCTAGGCCTCCGTCTCGGCAGAGACAGGCGGAGCCCGCACGGCCTTAGGCTTCGGCTTTTGCCGAGCCTTTTTGGTCGGGGCCTTCTCATCTCGGGGGGCCGGCTTTTTGGCAGACGGACATCTGCCCAGCACGTGCCCCCTTTCCGCCCTGCCAGCGGCCTCGCACAGGGCGCAGTTAGGCTCTGCAGCCCCGCACTCCGCCGCTTTGTGCCCCGGTTTCCCGCAACGGAAACAAGTCCCACTGCGGTCCACCGGGCACTGGCACTTGGCAGCCACGTGGCCGGTGTCTTGGCATCGGAAGCAGCGCGTCGGCCTCGCGGCCAACAACGCCACTCTCGCCAGCACCCAACCAACCCGCAGCCGCCCAGAGCTCAAGAGCTTCTTGGCGGCCACGACTGGGAGGCGAACCCAACACGATCCGTCCCCCCGCGGCCCCTCTCTAATTTGCCCGACCCGGACATCGCCGGCCAGGCATTCTCCATCTAGTACGACCGCCTCCTTGACTTCGGCGGCCGTCACAGAAACGTCCAGGCCGGCGACGCGCAACTCCGCGCAAGCAGCCGGCCTCCCGATCTTTACTTCTTGAGGCAGGACGGTCCTAAGCCTCGCGGCAAAGGCGTCCGCTTTCTTCCCGGCGTCCTGACCAGCGATGGTTAGGAGGCACCCTCCAGTTCGTGCGCGGCGGAAGCTCACCTGGGGAATGTCGAGTTCCCCTATGTTCACCGTCCGCTTGGCCGTCTCTAACGCCTTGGCGTACGTGATACCCGCCTGCTCGACCGTCTCCTCGATAGTGAGAGCGACGGCCGCAGTGGCGGGGACGCGGAGCCTCGGCTTCTTCCTCTTCTTGGGGGCGGCTGTGGATGGTGTAGCCGCCCCTTTCTTCTTCTTAGACCTACGTGAGACAACGGTAGTCCACGGGTCCTCGGCGGGAGGGGCGTTGGTGTTCTGCCCCCCCTGCGCCGCCTCCTGAGCGGCCATTGATGGCCGCTTCTGCTTTTTTCGGGCCTTTTTGCCCTTGGGCGCCGTCGACGCGGCAGGGGCCTCTTGCGGGGCAGCTGTCGCAGCAGGCGGCTGAGTCTTCTTCGCCTTGGCCGGTTTCCCTTTCGCCTTTGGTAGAGGGGGTCCCGGCACTTCTTCCTCCATAGGCACATCGACGCTTGCGGGGACGGGTAGGATGTCAGTCCCGTCCGACGCCAGCGGTGGCCTTCGCCTCGGCTCCGGCAGGAGCCGGTCCTCCAGTCCAGCCAGCCTGGCGTTTAGCATATTGCCGAAGGTCTCCACGTTCGCACGGGAGACCTCGGCTAATAGCTCGCGCACACCTTCTCCGGCAGGCTGCAAGGTCCGTTTGCGCATCTCGTCCAGCTCCTGGCGAAGGTTCGCCACTTGCTTTTCGAGACGCGCGTTCTGGGCCTCGAGCCTCTGTATCTCCTCTGATGAGGAGCGACTCCTCATCTCGTCGAAGACCATTGCGATGGTCGACACCGACTCCCTCAGG
Organism: Lysandra bellargus; assembly: GCA_905333045.1. Classification (NCBI taxonomy): domain Eukaryota; kingdom Metazoa; phylum Arthropoda; class Insecta; order Lepidoptera; family Lycaenidae; genus Lysandra; species Lysandra bellargus. Next base: position 13,099 of record HG995328.1, read on the forward strand.
TACTTTTGGAAGGTTCCCTTAAGGTTGGCGGATTTCTTGCCGACCATCTCAATAGTCTCCAATGCCTGCTCTACAGTCCTCGCCATGTCAGCGCCCGTCTTCTCCAACGCCTCTTCTCGCGCAGGAGATGAAGCGGGGAGCGCGGCGAGGGCGGAGCTGGTGATCTTCCACGTCCTCCTAGCCCTTCGCGCTGATTCGGCAACCTCCTCCTCGGCTTCTAGCCTGAGGGCCTCCTCCTTTTGCTTGTTGTAGTCGGCCTGCGCCTTAGCATAGCCGACGTACTGGCCGGTTGTTGGTGGTCGGCCGCGTCCTCTTTTTGGTACAGGTGCCGTCTCCTTACTAGTAGACGGCCCTGCTTCGTCTTCATCCAGTAATCGCCTCTTGATAGGCGTTGTCCGTCCGGTAGGTGCGGGCAGTCCCACGACGTCCAGCGACATATTGCTGCCGGACGCCGAGTAAGAGGCCTCGCTGTCATAGTCGATGTGGCGGCCGCGGTCGCAGGCAGGTATAATACCCATCCTACGCGCCGCCTCCCTTATATCAGGATCCGTCTCTTCTGTCGATAGCGTCACTTCAGATGAAGAATCCCTAGCCGGCGCGGTTAGGTGCGCCGGCCTGGGATCCGCGCGCTTTTTAGCGCCGCCCTTCTTCCTCGCCACCTTAGCGGCCCCCTCGTTCTTCCTCTCCTTCAAAGCATGTTTGGGGCCCCCAGTATACACGGCCCGATCCCCCGCCGAAGCGGGAGTGTGGGATTCTCCGGCTTTGCCGGTACCCACCCTGGGAGAATTATCTGCATGCTTGTCCTCCATGTTTGATCAGTTAGGGGTGATTCTGCCCCGCGTCCTCGTTGCGTAGTCGCCCACTCGCAATGCACCCCGTCGCCGGACGCTACCAGCTTAGGGTTCGGGGCCCACGGGCCCATCCGTCGCACAAACACTCACAGATTTTCTCACACAAACACACGATGCCGGCGTTCAGCCACCCCTCCCGTGTCACCGCGAAAAAGCTCACGATGGCACGGGGGAGGTGCCCAGGGACACGAACGTGGACGGACCGGCATCGCCCCCGCCCCCAACCTTTTTTTTTTTTTTTTTTTTTTTTTTAAGGAGGGGAAATGCGTTACGCATCCCCCGACCCTTCGGGGGAAGGGACGGGGGTATGTGGGACTCCCTACACGAGGTTTACCCACTAAAACCCCCCCAGCCCTTCGTCGTGCGCCTAGTGCGGGAGGGACGGGTACCGCGGAGCGACTTCAAATCCGCCCCTTCCCGCGCGCAGCCGCAACCGGCTTCTTCTCCCAGCGGCTTCAGCCGCTGACCTCACCGAGAGAGGGGGGCTTTCATCTCGGGACCCTTTATGCGGACGGGGATCCCCCGATCGCCGCCCGCGGGTCTAGGCCTCCGTCTCGGCAGAGACAGGCGGAGCCCGCACGGCCTTAGGCTTCGGCTTTTGCCGAGCCTTTTTGGTCGGAGCCTTCTCATCTCGGGGGGCCGGCTTTTTGGCAGATGGACATCTGCCCAGCACGTGCCCCCTTTCCGCCCTGCCAGCGGCCTCGCACAGGGCGCAGTTAGGCTCTGCAGCCCCGCACTCCGCCGCTTTGTGCCCCGGTTTTCCGCAACGGAAACAAGTCCCACTGCGGTCCACCGGGCACTGGCACTTGGCAGCCACGTGGCCGGTGTCTTGGCATCGGAAGCAGCGCGTCGGCCTCGCGGCCAACAGCGCCACTCTCGCCAGCACCCAACCAACCCGCAGCCGCCCAGAGCTCAAGAGCTTCTTGGCGGCCGCGACTGGGAGGCGGACCCAACACGATCCGTCCCCCCGTGGCCCCTCTCTAATTTGCCCGACCTGGACATCGCCGGCCAGGCACTCTCCATCTAGTACGACCGCCTCCTTGACTTCGGCGGCCGTCACAGAAACGTCCAGGCCGGCGACGCGCAACTCCGCGCAAGCAGCCGGCCTCCCGATCTTTACTTCTTGAGGCAGGACGGTCCTAAGCCTCGCGGCAAAGGCGTCCGCCTTCTTCCCGGCGTCCTGACCAGCGATGGTTAGGAGGCACCCTCCGGTTCGTGCGCGGCGGAAACTCACTTGGGGAATGTCGAGTTCCCCTATGTTCACCGTCCGCTTGGCCGTCTCCAACACCTTGGCGTACGTCATACCCGCCTGCACGGCCGTCTCCTCAATAGTGAGAGCGACGGCCGCAGTGGCGGGGACGCGAAGCCTCGGCTTCTTCCTCTTCTTCGCGGCGGCTGTAGATGGTGTGGCCGCCCCTTTCTTCTTCTTAGGCCTGCGTGGGCCAACGGTGGTCCACGGGTCCTCGGCGGGAGGGGCGTTGGTGTTCTGTCCCCCCTGCGCCGCCTCCTGAGCGGCCATTGATGGCCGCTTCTTCTTTTTTCGGGCCTTTTTGCCCTTAGGTGCCGTCGACGTGGCAGGGGCCTCTTGCGGGGCAGCTGCCTCGACAGGCGGCCGAGTCGTCTTCGCCTTGGCCGGTTTCCCTTTCGCCTTCGGCAGAGGGGGTCCCGGCGCTTCATTCTCCATAGGCACATCGACGCTTGCGGGGACGGGTAGGATGTCAGTCCCGTCCGACGCTAGCGGTGGCCTCCGCTTCGGCTCCGGCAGGAGTCTGTCCTCCAGCCCAGCCAGCCTGGCGTTTAGCATATTGCCGAAGGTCTCCACGTTCGCACGGGAGACCTCGGCTAATAGCTCGCGCACACCTTCTCCGGCAGGCTGCGAGGTCCGTTTGCGCGTCTCGTCCAGCTCCTGGCGAAGGTTCGCCACTTGCTTTTCGAGACGCGCGTTCCGGGCCTCGAGCCTCCCCGCCCCCAACCTAACCTAACCTAACCTAACCTAACCTAACCTAACCTAACCTAACCTTTTTTTTTTTTTTTTTTTTTTTTTTTTTTTTTTTTCCGGAGGGGGAAATGCATTACGCATACCACCCAGGCGCAGGGGGCGGCCCGAGCGGTGATGTGGGACTCCCGTAGCTAATGAGACCACAGATAGGGCAAGCGGCGCACCGTAATACCTACTTGCCTCTTCCTCTGCGGCCCCACCAATGCCGTTCAAACGGAACGGCCCCGCCAGCTCGCAGGGAGGTAGGGAGAGCGGCAACCTACCACAATACCTCTCCCCCCCGCGATCCGTCCTCGGCCGCAGAGGATAGGGCAAGCGGCGCACCGTAATACCTACTTGCCTCTTCCTCTGCGGTCCCACCTCGGTGCGCATCCACAGCGGACTCCTCCAGTCCGCTGGGAGCGCCCTCCTCGGGCCAGGCGGCGACACCGGCCGGCCCTGGTTGCCTCTTTGCTTCACCGCGGTTGTCCAAGCCGCGGTTACTAGAGCCCCACCGCCACGACAAGGCGTGCAACCATCGGGGGGAAACCTAACCTAACCTAACCTAACCTAACCTAACCTAACCTAACCTAACCTAACCTAACCTAATCTATTTGATTCTCATGGACGTACCTGGAAGGTAAAATAAACGTCAATTTTTCTGGAAAGTGGGAATTCAAAACGTGTTATCTACTCTGCGTAAAATGAAGTGTAGAAAACAACAGGCCAGTTCGAAAAGACAGATTTTTAAGCTCTTACACCAAAATTAATGTAGATTCTGTAAAAGAATCTTGAATATCACCACTGACATATAAGTAGCACACTGTAAAGGCCTGTATTCACTTTGATTAGTGCAAGTGCAAGTGACTAGTAAAGGCCCGTATTCACTTTCATTAGTAATAAGTGCAAGTGATTAGGGCAGGTGATTAGTTATTAGGAAAAAGTAAGTGTGGACAGCGACTGTTTAGTGCAAGTGATTAGCCGGATGCGTAGTAACGTGATTAGTTCTGTATTCACTTTGTAGATTATAATATTTTATTACTTACATCTTGCTTGCGCATTATTCGGCCGACAATGACGTGCGTTCCCTCCGTCACCAGCGAGCCAAATCTTGGTCCATACATGTGCTCAAACCGAACACTTTTCGGCGCTTTTCTTCCCGAGCACGTGGTTAAATGTGCATGCATCACCCGCACGCGATCTGAGCCCGGTTTCGCGACGAGTGTCCTATCTGAAGGGCATTTTATGCAGAGCTCACTACCTGAAATTTATTTTGATCATTGACATGAAAAGTAGACGCAGGTTGGTTAAGTAAAATAAATGTTCATTAGAAGCTTAGGATCCTACGACTACAAGAAACATGTACGTTTACAACATGCGGTATGCCAGAACAGCGACCACATAGCCTCTGCCAGAATGATGTATTTTTTGGTACTTAAAAATTTTGGTAGTTATTATAGCACGTAACTTAACTTATAACCTAACTTAAGCCTGTATTCCTGCGGTCACCAATTAGTTTCGCTCGGGGTCTATTTTAAGAAATGAAATGGCCCTCGCGGTTAACACATTTTATAAAAAAATATATTTGTGAAACGAAAATTACAAAGGTATTTATCAAAGTATTTATTTACATAGCAATGAGAAAAGTGTCAATTTTTGTAGCTAATTATCTCTCAGATTTTTGGATTGAAATTGGTGCAATTGATATTAAATCCTGGAGATGTTCTAAGCCGAGACCAAAATTTATTTTCATCGTCGAAAATACTTTGTAAGCACACAACGTGTCGGCGGTCGGGATGCGGAACGCGGTCCGCGGTCCGCCATTTGGTGACCCCTGCTGTATACCAAATAGCAAAACGTAGAAAAGTTAATATATACCTTGGGGGCTTTGTACATGATTTTGGGGATTTTTATTTGACTACGTATTTATTTTGCACAAACCTTGCCGCAGCAGTCGCCTCATGTCATGTTTCATCAGCGGCGAAGGCGCTTCATTCGCTCTTATAACTTCTCTGCCGGGATAGACATGGGAGACGTCATTCACATAATTTTTTTGATTAATTTCTTTAAGGTATGCTTCAGATTGATAATACAGCTTGGGGTCTTCTTTGGGCTGGTGGATTTTCAGGGATTCGGCTTGGGTCTTCGTCTCGGAGGCCTGTGGCAGTGGCGGGCGCAGCAGGGGGTGCCCGCCGCTATAATCATCGTAATCATTTGTGCTCAAGGACCGCCGGAAATGGTTTGGTGGTTCAGAAACTTTGTCGGGCAAAATGTGGATTCTGGAATTAAAGGTTTGTTAGCAATGTATATTTTTTACGTTGTGACGCCGCAATGCATTGTAATTGTGGACTATGGTCTGGCCAATACCGACTACCACAAGGGCACACCGCACACGGGGCCCGTGCCCAGGGACCGCATTCTCCCTGGGTTGCTGTTTGTTATTTTTTGTCTTAAACATGTAAGTATTTTTATATGCAAAATCTGTTTTAGCTTTATTGTAAATGTTAGACTGAAAGTATTAACAATATTTATAGACTAGATCATAAATCTTGATGAAAGCATGTCAGTAAATTTGGAACGGATAGTATATGGAGATGGATCATGCTGTTATAAAATTTTGGCAACACTAACCTGTTGATGTCTATGTGAGCAGGCCTTGCTCCGTTATTACCTGAAAAAAAAAAAGAATAAAATACTGTAAGAAACCAGTTGATGATAGACGCCTATTCCTTCTGAGATCAAACCCGCAAGGTTTTCTGTTAAACAAAGATGCTAAACTCTATCGTTAAATGAACTCCAGCAAGGTAGCAGCAACCGTACATTTTACCTTGATAAGAATTAGCCATAATATACTTATTTATCTTTTCCTTCGTCTATTAACTACTCTATATTTTACTAAACTTACCTTTCATTATGTTATAGGGGAGAAATTCACATAGCCTCTTGTTAAACCGGGTGGAGCCAGTTTTAATACAAGTAATGTAATTTAAATATAAAGTATCTACATTAGTAATATTACACGCAAGTACGGCGTAATACTTAGGTACATCCGCATTTAATACTATTATGTAACTTGTTTCATCTGTTATATAAATTATAATATTACTTGTCATTTAGGCTTATATTTTAAGTCAAGACTAGATGAGGCCCGCAACTCCTTTGCGCCAAAACAAAACTCGTTTATCGTGCGCGAACCGTACATTTTTCCGGAATAAAAAGTAGTCTATGCCCTTCCTCGGGACTCAAAGTATCTCCATACCAAATTTCAGCAAAATCGATTCAGCGGTTTGGGCGTCAAGAGGTAACAGACAGACATTTGTCAGATATACAGACAGACAGACAGACAGACACAATTTTGCATTTATAATATTAAGTAGGTATGCTGTATGGATATTAGTGTAGAATTATGGATATTATTAGTATAGAAGTATGGATTAATATTTAGTCACTAGTTTGGTAGGATGAAAGTAAATTGCATGTTTGGCCAGGGACGGGATTCTTCTACAATAGAGAAGAGGTTAGATTTCAATAAATCTATTTTACATAGAGAACTGCTCGTTCTACAGCACTAAGGGTGGGTTGCACCAACTTACTTTAACTATAACTGTAATGCTTAAGGTTTGTGCTATGCATAACTTTAACTGTAACTTTAACTATAACTTTAACTATAACTACAGTGCAAAATGTCAAATATGGCGTCCGATGCCATATTTAATTATAACCGCTCATACTTTAAACATATCCAATCATACTACTGTACAGTGTACTGTATTACGCCTAATCCACCATTGATAATTATTATTATGCATAAGTACCTTTTTTGCGACTTAGAGCAGCTTGCAATTTTTTGTTCCAATCAAAATATGTTTGCTTTTATTTTAACTAGGTTTTTGTTCCTGTATAGTATGTTTTCATTCCGCATACACTTATAACACCCACGCCTGTTATGATCTCATACAAACGTGCACCCGAAATAGGTATAGATGCAGAACTTTTTAGAACGAATTTCCTTCAAGGATTTGTTGTAAATACCGACACTAGATACGATACTTTTCTTTAGGTATCTAGTATACACAGTTATCATATCTTTTGCTGAATTATACGGACGAAAATACTATTATAATCACGGAGCCAATTAACAACAACAGAACTGACCAATGATATTTATTCTACTTATACAATTTAGCTTATACAGATCTGTTACGTTCATACTATTTTCCGGATTAAATCTCTTCCGAACAATTTTCAAATTCAAAATTGGACTTTGACAGATAAGTGAAATAAAAGATACGAAATGCCATTTACATAAAAGAGACAGGATAAATAAAATATGACCCAATTGGGTCGTATTTGGGTCTTCACAACGCGCGCGCTATAGTAACATATCTGCTTTGAGTTTTTTATATAATATCATTGGAACTGACATAATTTTAAGATATTTTGTATAAAGTGTGGTCATGTGATTTTTTTACCTGTTTCATTAATTTACTCGTACAAGGAATATCGATCTTAATATTTCATCACTGCGGTTTACACGCAAAATATAATAATTATTATAGTGCTAGCACAGTGTAATAAATAGATATCTATTGATATAGACACTGCAGTTTGCACTGTGGTGCTAGGTTCGAGGCGTGAGAATTGAGCCCCAATAGCTTTGTCCACACGTGAGTAATTTGTATTCTGTAGTCCACACTGTACCTTTTTCTGTTCGTCAAGGGCATGCATAAGCGCAGTCAACAGCGAACGTGAGGCATGCCCGCAGCCCGCGACGCATGCCCTATATGACCGTATCCAAGACTTTCGCTTTGTTATTAAAAACTAGCGACCCGCCCCAGCGTCGCACGGGTATAAAAGCGTAGAATAGCCACTGAAAAAATGATTAAAATCGATAGCCTATGATCCCTTACGTGGTCTACTTCTTATCTGTGCCAAATAACATAAAAATCTCTCCAGTAGTTCGCGAGATAAGCTCTTTCAAATCGGACCAGTAGTTCCTGAGATTAGCGCGTTCAAGTAAGCCCTTTCAAATAATTCTCCCCGTTTTTTTCCACATTTTTATTATATTTCTTCGCTCCTATTAGTCTTAGTGTGATAACTGATAAAATATAGCCTTCCTCGATAAATGGGCTATCTAACACTGAAAGAAATCAACATCCGTTGCGTAGTTTTAAACTTTAAAGGGAACAAAGGGACAAGGGAAAAAAAAGCGAATTTGTTTTTTAATATGTATACAGGATGTAACAAAAATGAGTGATATAATACTTTAGGGTGTGTACGTGTTCCTTGTATATGGGTAGGATCTATTGTAGGATCAATAAAATTTTGCTACATTTATTTTGCCTACACGGAAGTTTGTAAGGTGTCTGCGATGTCGGAAGTATCATAAAATCCGACAGTTTATTATTTGAATGAAATCTCAGAGTAACATTCTCTGAAGGACAATTTTTATGATCTTTCGATATTAAAAATAGTTCAATGTGATTTGTGACTATGAGGAATAGTTTAAACGCTATTCAGTTATAATATACCGACACAAAATATTACCAACGCGCATGTAAATGTTTCTAAGGGAACCGTAGGGTGAATGACTAGTAGATTGGACAGTACTAGTCATTGGAAAAAGCACAAAAACACCATATTTAACAATGTTGCTTTAAAAACTGACTGTTTTTATTTAAAAACAGGCGTTCTTTTTAACCGACTTCCAAAAAACGAGGAGGTTATATGTTCGGCTGTGGATATTTTTTTTTATTTTTTTTTTTTTATTATTTTTTATTTTTTATTTTTGTATGTTCAACGATTACTCCGCCGTTTGTGAACCGATTTTCGAAATTATTGTTTTGTTGTATTAGGTTTCACTCCAATTTGGTACCATGTTCACAAAAGTGGTGACCTGATGATGGGATCCATGAGTAATCGAGGGAACTCCTCGAAATTTATATGGAAACATATGGTGATTTTGGTTTTATGTGAAGTGTACTAAGAATATGCTACCAAAAAGTCAAATATTGGGTCAAAGTATACCATGGTTTCGAAGATGCTGAGAGAACTCCTGACTCCTTATAGATACACGTTCGGGAGTTTCGGCGTTGTTTTAAGAACAGAAAGCATATGCTACTATGCAATTCATATTCATCATCATAATCATCATCATCATCATCATCGTCATCATCATCATTAAGGTCACCAATGTCTCATGGCACAGAATTAATAATAGTACAAGGCATAGGTATGGATATACTAATAATAATAATTATGTACTGTATAACAACACCTGTTTGTTTGATACATGGCGGTCGGCGCCGCAGAGGCGACGGCGTCGCCGCGCCGCGCCGCCGCGCCGCGTGGCGCGTGGCGGCAGACAACAGATCGAATACTTTACTAATTACTTTATAAAATTTAAATAGACAAATAGAATTAAAATAAAGTTATTTTAAAAAGAGCATTTACACAAAACAAAGTCATTAAGTGTCTTTTTAATCAGTTATACTTATTAATCGATAGATGGCGCACTAAGTATCGATTTGAATTCTTGATTAAGCGCTTATTCCACTTATCCTAGCTAGGAAGTCCTAGCTAGGGTCCTAAAAAATTTAGTCAAGTGGAATAACATTTAGAAGCTAGGATCCTAGCTAGGATCCTAAATCGGAAAAAATTTAGTCAAGTGGAATGACATTTAGAAAGCTAGGATCCTAGCTAGGACTTCCTAGCTAGGATAAGTGGAATAAGCGCTTTACAAGAACAGAGCTGTCAATAATTATGATAATATTAAATATTATGAGTAGCTACGCTACATCCTATGCAAGTTTATACAATTTTTTATCTGATAGATCCTTCGATCGTGGAAAAACGAGACACAATAGCCTTTCTATTGTTATCTCAATCGCCGGTGACCGCTTGGGGCTTGAAGCATTAAAATTGTTAAATTACTTAGCACAATATGTTCACTTCACTGATAATATATGATTTTGTGAGTGTGAGTTGTGACTCTTGACAAATTGTAATAAGATACGTAAAATATACGCGAAGGTTTACCTACTAGTGTAACTAAAAAGAGTGAAATTATTATTATTTTTAACAAAAAATTAAAACCGACTTCCAAGGTAAAAACAATAATAACATTAATATGAACTAAAAAGTATTAAATAATTTTTACTATCTAATGTTGCCTTTTTCCGAATTCGGCTAAAACTCAACTATTTCTGTATTCAATCTTCATAATTTTGAAGTCGGTGCCAGTTCCAAAAGTTTCAAATATTCTGTCAGAGGACTGAAGATTCAGCTATCTGGTACCGACTTCAAAATAATGAAGATTGAATACAGAAATAGTTGAGTTTTAGCCGAATTCGGAAAAAGGCAACATTAGATAGTAAAAATTATTTAATACTTTTTAGTTCATATTAATGTTATTATTGTTTTTACCTTGGAAGTCGGTTTTAATTTTTTGTTAAAAATAATAATAATACTATAAAAACAGGAAATTTTTAAAGCAATATTAATACCTTAGGTACTTTTTGTAGCAAAAAGTGATCTTTACTTTTGAAACGTCAAACAGTAGGTACGGTCTGTCAATATTTTTGGAGCTCACCTAATTCAAACAAACGAACAAAAAAAAAAACCAAAGTATAGTCTGTCAATGAAATTATTATTTTTAACAAAAAATTAAAACCGACTTCCAAGGTAAAACAATAATATCATCCTTATAATATGAACTAAAAAGTATTAAATAATTATTCCTATTTAATAGTGCCTTTTTACGAATTCGGCTAAAACTCAACTATTTCTGTACTCAATCTTCATCATTTTGAAGTCGGTACCAGATGAATCTTCTGTTCTCTGACAGAATATTTGAAACTTTTGGAACTGGCACCGACTTCAAAATTATGAAGATTGAGTACAGAAATAGTTGAGTTTTAGCCGAATTCGTAAAAAGGCACTATTAGATAGGAATAATTATTTAATACTTTTTAGTTCATATTATAAGGATGTTATTATTGTTTTACCTTGGAAGTCAGTTTTAATTTTTTGTTAAAAATAATAATTTCACTCTTTTTAGTTACCTAGTAAGCAAACGCGTACTATACGTAGAATAATACACGTGTATATTATTCTACGTATCTTATTACAGTCACACTTACAAAATATTATAATATCAGCTGCAGCCTGCAGATAATTTTAAACAATCATTAAAAAAAATCGAAGTGAACACGTGTGACGTGCTAAGTAGCCGGTCACCGGACTAGTTTCAATAGGCTGGCACTCGTTCGACATGTGCGACAAGCACACGCAGCGCACATAGTACCTCCGTGAGTAATTTGTATTCTGTGCATAGTACCCGGCCCGCGCCCGCGCCGCCGCGCGCTTGCTTGACAGCCCTAGCAGATATGCGATGCGATGCGTTATTATACTATGAACGCTAAACGCAATGCAAAAGGTTGAAATTAGGTTGTTTTCCAGAATATCTCGGCGAAGTGGAACAGAATATTACATTATCGAAGCAACTTTAACTTCTCAGGAGTAATGTCAAATGTGTGCATTATGCTCTGGAGATAAGGTTGAATTTGGTGACATTGGTGACCCTGACGTGGTAATGATGATGATGATGATGAATGTAATTTGCATAGTAGCATATGCTTTCAGTTCTTAAAACAGCGCCTAAACTCCCAAACTTGTATCTATAAGGAATCCGGAGTTCTCTTAGTAGCTTCGGAACCATAGTATACCTCGGTGCAAAATCTTGCGTTTTGGTAGCATATGCTTAGGATGCTTCTCATAAAACCAAAATCACCATATGTTTCCATATAAATTTCGAGGAGTTCCCTCGATTACTCATGGATCCCATCATCAGGTCACCACTTTTGTGAACATGGTACCAAATTGGAGTGAAACCTAATACAACACAACAAAAATTTCGAAAATCGGTTCACAAACGGCGGAGTAATCGTTGAACATACAAAAAAAAAATATATATATCCACAGCCGAACATATAATCCTCGTTTTTTGGAAGTCGGTTAAAAAAGTAAAGAAATTAAAAACGTGGCAGCATCGTAGTGTCATCCCTTTCAAATCAATCGAAATTATTATTTTTAACAAAAAATTAAAACCGACTTCCAAGGTAATAACAAAAAATTAAAACCGACTTCCAAGGTAAAAACAATATTAATAGCATCCTTATAATATGAACTAAAAAGTATTAAATAATTTTTCCTATCTAATATGTAGTGCCTTTTCCCGAATTCGGCTAAACTTCAACTATTTCTGTACTCAATCTTCATCATTTTGAAGTCGGTACCAGATATAGCTGAATCTTTATTTCTTTGACAGAAAATTTGAAACTTTTGGAACTGGCACCGACTTCAAAATTATGAAGATTTAGTACAGAAATAGTTGAAGTTTAGCCGAATTCGGGAAAAGGCACTACATATTAGATAGGAAAAATTATTTAATACTTTTTAGTTCATATTATAAGGATGCTATTAATATTGTTTTTACCTTGGAAGTCGGTTTTAATTTTTTGTTAAAAATAATAATTTCACTCTTTTTAGTTACCTAGTAGGTAAACTGTTAGTGCCAATTCAAATTGTATAAAAAATAGTTTCATATTGTCTTCACTAGATGTCACTGAGGCGCTCCTGTGTCGCGCTATCGCTTGTACGTAGAAGTTTTATATAGGTAGTTGTAACTTGTAACAGATTTTCGTTGTGTTGTTGAAAGTTTGTAAGCAACTGACGTCTGACAACTCAACAGTGAGCTTGGTGTGAGCAGTGAGCATTGAATTGACAACATAAATCATAATATTGAGTGGTAATTGATCTCGTATAATTGTTATTAAAGGTGAACGCAGATTTGGCCGCACCGCACGCACCGCAGTCGCCGCATTCGCAATTCTTCATATTATTATGAAGTTGCGAAGACTGCGGCGCGGGTAGGTAGGTATGCGAGCTTGCCTATAACTTCATATAAAGAATTCCGAATGCGGCGACTGCGGTGCGTGCGGTGCGGCCAAATCTGCGTTCACCTTAAGTTGACCTCCGTCATAGTCCGCGAATTTATAAGTGGTCGTCGGTGGTACTGCGTATATTCTACGTATCTTATTACAATTTGTTAAGACTGATATGAGTCATACGGCATACCCCAAGGCCCAAATATCAGGTAGATAGATAAATTTAAACAATACATTTAAAAAGATCTAAGTGAACACTTGCTGCAAAATGCTCGCAGCGTGGCATCACAATAGACATAACTACCAGTACTTCGACTGCTATGAGACTGACGAGTATTAATATCTGTCGTTTCTTTCGTGTTTCGCCAGGATAAGTTAAAGGCTGCGCGCTGGCTGGTATAATTTAATTTTAAAAATAAGATTTTGAAATTGAATTCTGACAGTTTTCTTTGCATGTGCCAAAATATAAACAAATAAATTTGTAGGTTACGACCCTAGCGACGACTTTTGTCATAATACGTCAAACTTAAAAAAATTACATCAGTTCTAAGTCGGCATACTCTATCATTCTGTCTACTCTGGCGGCATGCCGCATGCCCTGACATTCCAGTTAGAACTTGAATACGATGTTTACGTACGCGTCGCCGCGCGCCGCCACGCGGCGACGCCGTTACCTCTGCGGCGCCGACCGCCGTGTATATTAAACAGCCTATAATAATTGGTGTTGTTATGTACATAATTATTATTATTGTATCCATACCTATGCCTTGTACTATTATCTATTTTGTGCCATGAGACATTGGTGACCTTAACACGACGTGGTAATGATGATGATGACGATGATGATGATGATGAATTTGAATTGCATGGTAGCATATGCTTTCTGTTCTTAAAACAACGCCGAAACTCCCAAACGTGTATCTATAAAGAGTCAGGAGTTCTTTCAGCATCTTCGAAACCATGGTATACCTTGACCTAATATTTGACTTTTTGGTAGCATATTCTTAGTACACTTCACATAAAACCAAAATCACCATATGTTTCCATATAAATTTCGAGGAGTTCCCTCGATTACTCCTGGATCCCATCATCAGGTCACCATTTTTGTGAACATGGTACCAAATTGGAGTGAAACCTAATACAACAAAACAAAAATTTCGAAAATCGGTTCACAAACGGCGGAGTAATCGTTGAACATACAAAAAAAAAAAAAAAAAAAAAAAAAAAAAAAAAAAAAAAAAAAAAAAAAAAAATCCACAGCCGAACATATAACCTCCTCGTTTTTTGGAAGTCGGTTAAAAACAATAAGTATTAATATGAACAAAAGTATTAAATAATTCTTACTCTTTAATAGTGCCTCTTTCAGAATTCGTCTAAATCTCATCTACTTCTGTACATACTATAGCTTCATTATTTTGAAGTCGGTACCAGCTAATTTAATCATGAGTCAGTCAATGTCAGAATATATGAAACTTTTGGGACTGGTACCGACTTCAAAGTAATGAAGCTATAGTATGTACAGAAGTAGTTGAGATTTAGACGAATTCTGTAAGAGGCACTATTAAAGAGTAAGGGCTGGCTTACACGTATTAAGTTGATAAGTAGTTAACTAAATTTTAACTAAATTTTAAGTTAATAATTGCATGTAAACACACAATTTAGTAGCAAGTAGCAAGTTAAAATTTAGTTGCAACTTGCTACTTGCTACTAAATTGTGTAACATGCAATTAAGTAACTTAAAATTAAGTTAAAATTTAGTTAACTACTTATCTACTTAATACGTGTAAACCACCCATAAGAATTATTTAATACTTTTTAGTTCATATTAATACTTATTGTTTTTACCTTGGAAGTCGGTTTTAATTTTTTGTTAAAAATAATAATTTCACTCTTTTTAGTTATATTTATCGGTAAACATAAGCTGTCAGTTGTAGATATATAGGATTTAGGTATGAAACTATCACAACTACTATACTCAGGCAGTTTTCAAAAAAGTTTTATGCTATGTCTCAAAAGCCATGAGCCATAGAGATCAACTACGATAGCTTGGCGCGTCCCTCCAAAGGACTGTTTCAATGTGTGTAGTCACATCTTTATGAAAGAGTTTGTATGTAGTAAGTATTCAACGTAATATTTCTGTTAATGTCACTTATTACCAAGATTTTTTGGCCAACTAATCATAACTAGCCTACCGCGCAAGACAACGCACTTCAAAAGTTTTGACAACGCACCTCAAACGTTTTGAATTTTGGTGGGGCGCGCCATGTTATCGTAGTTGATCTCTACCCTACTATAAATATACAGACCTGTCATGAAATGGCTACTATAATACGTCGTTATTTATTACTTATTTACTATAATATTATTACTGAATTTTCATGAATAGAATTTGCATAATAGCATACTTTCAGTTCTTAAAACAACGATGAAACCCTCAAACTTTCATATTTTATTTTATTTATTTTATTTTATTTTATTAGGAAAACTAACAGCATTTAACTATAACAGTGATAATACATATTAAGTAACGACATGCCAATAATAAGTTTTCACTAGTAAATAAATAATAAATTTGAACTAAAATTAACAAAGTCCTGACAAGACACATAAGACATGACTTATGGAAATCTAAAAATTATTTAAAGTACAAATTATTTTAGGCAAACTACAAAATATTATATTAATTTTATTAAATCACAAGAAATGGGTGAGGGATTTAAAATTGTGAGATAATGAAGCTAACAGTACTTAAATAAATAAATAAATTTAAATTTAAATTTACACTCAAATTTACACTTAAATTTAAACTTAAATTTAAATTTTAAACTTAAATTAAATTTAAATTTAAATTCAAATTTAAATTTACACTCAGCAGATGGCACAATCATTTAAATTTCATTATTACAATAGAAATTCATTAGAAGTAATGCAATACAGAAATTATGTTTATTTTAGTTAAAAAACGTATCAGTCATAGTTTTTCTAATTTGGTTTGGTTTTAGGGAGAACATGTCTTCGAGTGGATGGGCAATTAAAAATCTGTTAAAAAATGAACTAGACCTAAGTATAAAAGAATTTCTACGGTAGTACGTATTGTAAGGTGGAACATAAAGGGGCATAAAATAACGAGCATTTCTACGTGGAATATTAATATTAAATCTGTTAAGTAAATCAGGTGAATCTATTTTATTATTTAGGACTTTACATGTATAAGTTAGGTCAGCAATATGTCTCCGGTGGTACAAAGGAAGAAAGTGGAACTTTTTGCACCTGGCATCATAATCCCTTAGAAAATGGTTGCATTTAAATTGAATAAATCGGAGAAACCGTTTTTGTATGGATTCAATTCTATCAATATATACGTTATAAGCAGGGTTCCACAACTCAGAACAATACTCTAAGATACTTCGAACGTACGCACAATAAAGGATTTTAACTACTTTGACAGATTGAAAATTTTTACACGACCTAATAACAAATCCAAGGGCTTTTGAGGCTTTATTAATAATGTAGTCAATGTGCTCATCAAAGATCAATTTTGAGTCAACAATTACTCCAAGATCTCTTATAGATTTCTTGATAACAAGGACCTTATTCTGAAGTTCATAATCATGTGTAATTGAATTTAATTTACGACTAAAGTTGACGACAAAACATTTCGATACATTAAGATCCAACTTATTAAGTACACAGTAGTCACTAAATCTATTTAAGTCTTCTTGTAAAAGATGACAGTCACTAAGCGAAGCTATATTTTTCAATATTTTTGTGTCATCGGCGTACAAAAAGAAATGAGAGTGACGAAAACATGAGGAAATGTCATTGACGAATATAGCAAATAGTAAAGGTCCCAACAAGGAGCCCTGAGGAACACCAGATGGTACGAATATCCACCTAGAAGTGAATCCGTTAATAGCCACGGCTTGGGACCTATTACAAATATACGATGAGAACCATCGAAGAAGGTTTCCATGTATACCCGCATGAGCTAACTTTTTGAGCAGGATGCAGTGATCAATACGATCAAAGGCCTTGCTAAAGTCGGTGAATATCAAATCAACCTGTACACCTGAGTCCATGCCCGAACTGACGTGGTCGTAAGTCAGAAGAAGATTAGAGGTTGTTGAGCGCCCCTTTAAAAACCCATGTTGTTCTTGTATAAACCAGCCCTTAAGAGCGGAAAAAACTTGTCTATGTACAATACTTTCAAAAAGTTTAGCGAAAATACATAGTTTTGATATGGGCCTATAGTTTTGGACATTTCCCTTGTCTCCTCCTTTATGAACAGGTGTTATAAACGCTGTCTTCCAAATACCTGGCACATATCCTTCCTTTAATGATCTCGAAAAGAGTATGGCGAGGGGAATAACCAAACTAGAGGCGCACTCAACAATTAGTAGAGGTGGAATATCATCTGGCCCAGCACCCTTATGTAAGTCAACCGACTTTAGAAGCTTAAATAAATCGTCATGATCTATCCTTATGTCCCCTATAGAGTTATGATGCAAAGTGTGCTCTTCAGTATGTGAGCCACTAGGCGTGGCATGGGAGTCCAGATAGTTAGCTTGAAAGTAAGTTGCAAATAAATTGCAAATTTTCTCGCCATCATTTGCTACCTGCCCTTCGTAGCGCATCGTAGAAGGAAACATGGACGGAGTTTTGCGGTTACCTTTTATAAAATTCCAGAAGAGTTTAGGGTTTTTAACTAAAGAGTTCTCCATGTTACGTATATAAGAATCATAGCACGCGCGTTCCAATGATTTAGCTCTGCTCCTAAGTAGAGAGAATGCAATGTAGTCACCGTAATTCCCATAGAGTTTAAATTTACGGTGATATTTGTGTTTCTCTCTTAGGACTTTCTTAAGAGCCGAATCATACCACGGTGGGGAACTGCTCGGAGAGATAATTTTATGTGGTATATGGGTGTTCCGAAGGTCATAAATAATATCATAAAAATGTTTAATAGCATCATCCAAACTCTTGCCGTTGAGGCATTCATACCAATCCACTTTATTTAGAGAAGAGCGAATTAGGTCAAACTTACCACGATTGTAAAAATATTTTACACGGGTTTTTGATTCCAGATTACATTCCACACCCTGCGTAAGCTCAATACATAGAGACCGGTGGTGCGGTAAGTCATCCGGGACCAATGGGTCCTGACAAGCAGTAACAGTCAATTCGCAATTAGAGAAAACTAAATCCAAGAGTCGGTTGTTGTTATTACGAATTTGGCTGCGTTGTATGAGATCACACTGGGCCAGGGTATCAATGAAGTTAATGTGGCTCGTATTAAGTGACCTACCTGGTATAATAATATGGTGTCCCCCCTGATCGTCCCAGTCAATAAACGGAAGGTTAAAATCTCCTAAAATTATAACGGTATCATTTGGAAAAATGTTAATTATATTGAAGAGGTTATTAGAAAAAGTTTCAAGCTGGACATTCGAACTATTTCCTTCATTTTGTTTGCATAGATAGAGAACACCCAAGTGAATTGTATTAAAAGATCTATCTCGAGTAGTTATGGACACCCAAAGGTCTTCAGCAGTGGTATGCCATTCAGGACGGCCAGTAGTTTCAATCTCACGGCGTACGGCTAATAGGACACCACCCCCCAATAATTGTTTGGTAAGAGAGTAATCTCTATCCCGTCGCCAAACAACATACCTATTATCAAATAATTCCTCGTCCAATATACCCTCTATCAGCCAGGTCTCCGTAATAGATATAATATCGTACGAGTTGAGGCATACATTTCTTTTAAATAAATCTGTTTTAGAACGTAAGCCTCTAGCATTCTGGTAAAAAATGCTTAGTTTAGTGGTCATGATGTAAATAACAAAAATAAATTAGCAATAAAATATAACAATATAGTTAAATAAGGAGAATCAATTATTATAAAACTTAATATGCTTACCCTTGTAAAAAGTATTATGTTTAGTTTAAAACCAGGAATATCATAATTTATTATTATAAATATTAAAAAGTAAAAGGTTGGGATATTAATTGAATATATAACACAAGATACATTAATTAGAGGCAGGAAACTCAACATCTTATCGATATGAAAACTTATTATCTGAGTTCACTACCACTTTAGAATTTCTTAAAGTACTCCAAGCATATATCCCTGTGCTAAGTACTCACATACAGTTTTGCTCGATAGTTTTACTCGACGTCGAGCAAAAACCACTGTGTGGACCGCAAAACTCACAGCTCGAAGGCTCGCATCGAGCCAGTTTGAAGACTCGAATCAAGCCAGCTTGACAAAATTTTTGACACTAGTTTTTATTATTCGTAGAGCCTAATTTCCTTCGAACTGGAGTAATACTATTGAGCAATGCTGAATGTGTGGACGAAAGCCCGAGCTGTGATTTTTACTCTACGTGATTGCTCGACCCAGCAAAACCGTATGTGAGTACTTACACGAGTTCATCAAGCAATGCTGAAATGTTCAAACGCCTATCTTTGAAGGCTCTAGAGTTCTGGTTCAGTGACTTTCGTTGTATGGGTCTAAACACACTAGGCTGAATTACGCCGGCGTAAATTCCGCCGCTTTTAAATTGCATACAAAATACGGACCGAACGCGAGGGGTGACACCTGTTCTGAGGGTGACACACTATTATATCGTATTTTGTATGAGTTTGACATTTGCGGCGGAAACTACGCCGGCGTAATTCAGCCCATAGTAAACTTCCGCATGTAAACTCATCAGCTCAACATAATAAAATATTATGCTTTAACTACTTTAAGCCACAATAATATAACTATATATTTTGTCCCAATCAAGGAGTTTCCTAGATCAAATTACCAACTTGGTAACCACAACAACAAGTTTAAATCATTTACTTTGTAACAACATTGATACAATTTTCAAAATCACTCGACAAACTCGAGTCTCGATCGAAAATACTATGAAAAGTACCAATAATAGGGTCGTACGTACCAATAACGATGCATCGTGTGATGGTACTGATAATTATGATGATGATGATGAAAGTAATAAAATAATCGTTGAACATACACAAATAAAAATAAAATAAATAAAATAAAAATAATATCCACAGCCGAACATATAACCTCCTCCTTTTTTGGAAGTCGGTTAAAAAGGGATGACACTAAGATGTTGCCACTTTTTAATTTCTTCACTTTTTTGACAGATTATAGGTAATTTTTCTGACTTGCACTTTCAAAAATTGTAATAGTATGTAGGTACTCACATTAGAATCAGTCAAAATCTTAGATCTACGAGAGATACAATATGTTGTAGCTTTTGCAACAAAAAGAACTATTTTTCCACAGAAAAGTGATCAAGTGTGTGAAAGTATATATTATACTATTAACAGCTTATACCCTGGATGTTGAAGCATGCGTGTTCTTAAAATTAAAAAAAATATTTAACCATAACATGTTCGATACAACGAGACGACTCATAGAAAACCTGAATGTAGAGTATAGACCATTGTTGCAGTTTTTTAACCTCATCATCTAATTAGTGGTGGAAAGATAGTGGAAAGAGCATAAAAAGACATAATTTTCGAAAATTACTCTTCTCGCTATTATGATTTATGATGCACTCGCGATCACAATACTAATTTTTTATTTATTTATAAAAGAAGGGACAAACGAGCAAACACCTGATGGAAAACAACTACCGTTTGCAGATCGTATTGGTCCGGAAATACTGCTGGCGACAGTTCGTTTCTTAGGAAAAAATAAATAGGTAAATGGTGATACCACAAAATAAATAAACATCACTTACCGCTAACACAGATCACTAAGAAAGTTGACAGAATAAAAAACATCTTTACACATTCGGGGGGCCTAGAGTTATTAAATATTTGATATATCGAAAACTATCTCTTTCATGAAGAATATACGGGTATAATATGAAAATAAACTGCGTGTTCATATGTTTATGTTCGTGTTTATAAAACAACTGTTCGCAAAAAGCGCGTATTCAATACTGTGTATGGTTTGCAACAGCACAGACAAGATGCGAGTGGGCGGCTCGTCAGATGCATGAAGTATCGACTCATATAAATAAGTAAACAGTCATCATCATCAGCGCGCTATATCTTTCCGCTCGATTTATATGCGTCAGTGTGAATGAGACGAGCGGTTTGGTCGCTAAATAACGTGATAAGGCAATATTGCTTCTGATTTCTTTGTGTAGCGGCCAAACCGCTCTGTTGCGCGGACCCATAATTATAAATCGAGCTATAGTGTAGAGCTTGTCTAACTTTCAATGCCGCGTCTCACCACTTCATAAGTTGATATAAGTAAATGAGAAACGGACTGTAAATACGAGAGAGGGGCGCGTCATAAATTGGACGAGCCTGCACAGACTAAAACACACCACGTCGTAGTTTCTCGGCAATCATTGTTTTTCATACATCATGATACTTAATAATAATTATTCTATCGTTCATCATCATCATAAAAAATCGGGCACTATTAGTTAAATGACTCTGCTGTAATGTTGTGGAAACGAATGTTACCCGCAACATAATTTTTCAAGGAATTGTATACTTAAATTTCCGGGACAAAGAGAGAATGGAATTCAGTATAGTGAGACTTCAGTAAAGTACCTACATAGGATGGCCTAGAAATCTCTCGATACCTGAAATCCCATTGAGCCAGCATAAAGCGAGAACTGCAGACACACACACATACACACTTTCTCACGTATAATCTATATTATCTACTAATATTATAAATGTGTTTGTTGTATAAAAGTATATTTGTCCTACTTCTTCACGCTCAAACCGCAGAATCGATTTTGTTGAAATTTGGTATGGAGACACTTTTGTCCCGGGAAAGGACATAATTAAATGATACTTTTTCCCGGATAAATGTACGATTCTCGCGGGATAAACGAATTTTGACGCAACGGAGTTGCGGCCGTCATCTAGTATTAGGCATTAGAACAAAATTTGACGTGTTCATACTTCATGTAATGACTCCATACACAAATAAAATATTAAACTTTAATAGCTCGTAAATCGTAATGCTCGCTAAATCAATGAGTGATTGATTGTATTAAGGTGACGTCGCGTTAAAGTAAGAAACTGTGTTGGATATGTTTTAGATTGCTTGTTGCCGGGCCGGCCTCTCATAGAAAACAAGCAATGGAACAGCAAAAAATGGAAAGGGTGTAACCGACAAACTGGTTTTTGTCGCGTAATTTAAAAACCATAAATACATTTCATATAAGCTATGCACATATTAAAGTGTATGCTTCAACATATTTATGTACAAATTTTGGAACCTTAAATCACTCTCCTCTGTTGGAAAAATAGGAATCCCTTTTTTTACAGAGGTCTTTTCGATTGATAATTCTGTGTTATAAAAGTTGTCCAATCGTGTTATGCTATGGGCAATTCAAAGACAAAGACATGATGAATACTGACAATGAACTTTAGTTTCTTAGCTTTAGTCATTGCTAAGAAAAATCGGCATCGCTACAGCCAAATTATCAAGGCGTCGCCTTAACATGTTATGGGCCCATGATTTATTAATCCCAACCAAAACCTGTCAATTTAAATTACCCATTTACACAATTCATTATGAATAGGGCCTTGTAGTTAACTATTGATAAAACTAATAATCTATTTACGACATTTTATTAAGATTTCATTGTGCAGTATGGCTTCCGCATAATAACCGACATGCTAGAAAATAGTAGTAATATTAATTTACATATTATTTCTTTATTATGTAAACTGCGTTCTGACTGCGATAAATGCCCAATGGTTCTGACGTGGATTTAACCTAGCGGGGAAGGGTTCTGAATAGGTTCTGACACGGCACGTAAACGGCGCGACTTATGGTTCTGACATGGATTTGATTTAGCGAGTGTTTTGACTAATCAGTCGGACAGGCGTGGCCATCTTTGGTATGGTAAGGTTCTGACTTCTGGTACTCTGTCGGGTTCTAGGCTCTAGCATGGGATTGTTCTGACTGGGTTCTGGCAGCACGGCGGGCAGCAGGCGGGCACAGTCGGACAGGCGTATCCGGGTAACACCGGATCATAATTACAAACCCGGGGTCGCACACACGGGTCCGTGCTGTAGCAATGTGCCACACAAGGGGCGTCGTAGATGCATGGCCTGAAAACGGTAAATCTATACTAATCTATACTAATATTATAAAGCGGAATAGTTTGTTAGTTTGTTTGTTTGTTTGAACGCGCTAATCTCAGGAACTACTGGGCCGATTTGAAAAATTCTCTCAGTGTTAGATAGTCCATATACCGAGGAAGGCTATAGGCCATATTTCATCACGCTAAAACTAATAGGAGCGAAGAAATAGAGGAAAATGTCTAAAAACGGGGGAAATTATTTGAAAGGGCTTAATTGAACGCGCTAATCTCAGGAACTACTGGTCCGATTTGAAAAGTTCTTTCAGTGTTAGATAGACCATTTATTGAGGAAGGCTATAGGCTATATTTTATTATGCTAGAACTAATAGGACGAAGAAATAGAGGAAAATGGGGGAAAAACGGGGGAAATATTTCAATGGGCTTATTTGAACGCGCTAATCTCAGGAACTACTGGTCCGATTTGAAAAATTCTTTCAGTGTTAGATAGCCCATTTATTGAGGAAGGCTATAGGTTATATTTTATCACGCTAAAACTAATATAAGCGAAGAAATAGAGGAAAATGTGGAAAAAAACGGGGGAAATTCTTTGAAAGGGCTTATTTGAACGCGCTAATCTCAGGAACTACTGGTCCGATTTAAAAAATTCTTTCAGTGTTAGAAAGCCTATTTATAGAAAAAGGCTATAGGCTATATTTTATCACGCTAAGACTAATAGGAGCGAAGAAATAGAGGAAAATGTGGAATAAACGGGGGAAGTTATTTGAAAGGGCTTATCTTACGAACTACTAGAGCAATTTTTCTGTTATATTTTGGGTCAGATTGTGAAGGGTCATAGGCTATTTTTTGTGGACTAATTTGTCTGTGAAATATATGAACGTCTATAAATAATAAAAATGGATCCATAATATATTTCCTTTGGTTACGACATCACGCGTAAACTGCTGGACCGATTTTTCTGGGTATAGACATAAGTATGTACTTTAAGTCCCGGAAAAGAACATAGGATACTTTTTGTCCCAATAAATGTACGGTTCCCGCACAATAAACTTTTATGATTTTCGCCTAAACTATTCAATCTATTTTGATGAAATTTTGTATAGATATACTTTGAGTCCCGGGAAAGAACATAGGATATATTTTGTCGCGGAAAAAGTACGCTTCCCACAAAATGTACCTTTGTGATTTGCGCGTAAACTATTCAATCGATGTACGGGAACAATGACTATAAACTGAAGTCCACGCGGACGAAGTCGCGGGCAACAGCTAGTATAATATATTTTTATCATGGACTAATTATTATACAAATTAAATATTAATGATTTTTCTGTGTTTTTATGTTTGTTGTAAATTGTAATAAAGTAAGTATTATCATTTTTATTTGTCTAATTGTCTAGGATAACGGATTGCTGTCTGTTAATCTATATATTCAAAATTGTAATGAAAATTTCGGGAAACCCCCAAATTATTAAAATTGGTTTGAATACGTTTTCAGACATTATGCACTACGCTTCTACAGAAAGACATACAGAAAGAGAAAACACAAGAAAACACCGAAAACATGGGGCTAAACCGATTTTGAGAGAACTTAATAGTTCCTCAATGAATCAGCTCAAATCAAGTTCAATCAAAAAATAAAGATCAATATTTAAAGTACAAATAACAAATAATATTTAATATATAACCCTAAAAATTTCAGACAGGATTTAAAATGAATTTACCTTGGGCGCTGGATAATAGCACTCCTGTAATAAGTATTCACACAACGAGGAGACATTCTGAAAGAAATAAACACAATATTTTAGCAGCCATAACATTATGATTTGTGACTGAAAACTATTCACCTTCCCCGCGTTCCATTTAGCGTTAAAAACGATCAAAATGCTCAAAATATGAGGCATTTTGAGCGTTTTGATCGTTTTTAACGCTAAATGGAACGCAGGGATAGTAACATAAATTTTGATCTTAATTCGACATTGAAACTAATAATAATCAGGGGGGAGACAAAAAAATAACTAAGGAAACAAACATCTTAGGTACTTACCATGTACTTACCTGATTTTTCAATTTACAGCTGATTCCTTAACCTTTTGAGGTACCTTTGAGCTTGATTTATTTGATTTAAATGTTCAATTAAAACCAAAAAGCGCAAAGTATTTTTGAAAGAAATTTATACTTTAAAATTTTCGTTATTTTTATATTTTTGTGATAATGTTATGTATTTTTAGTTTCTCTCATGCGCCATGATTAGGTACATATAGAAATTACCTCCTTGATTTTCTTGTTTGACAGTGATAGACAGTTTTTTTAGGTAGATAATAACTATTAGTAGACGATACCACAGAGCTCAAAGGTCTCTAAACTTGTTTCTTAAGTCATTGACAGAGCTAGAGTTCGAAAAAACAACGTTTTTCGTCCTGATTGTTCTCCCGAGGTTCTCCCATTTATTTTCAAAGGTTAAAAACAATAATAATAATAATTATATAACCATAACTAGATGACCCGGTAAACTTCATACTTATCACTTCCCACCTCATATAATATGAACCTTCCCTGGACTTCCACAAATACATATTTCAAAACTACAATCAGCCAAATCGGTTCAGCCATTCCAAGTTTTAGTGAAATTAATAAAAATCACTTTATTTTAGATGAAAGATGATGTAGTTTCAATGCTCGATTTTAAGTGAAATAGGAAATATCCAAATAAGTGAAATAGAACAAAACACTATGAAAAGTACCTATATTAGGATCATACTGTGATGATACAAGGTGTAATGATAGTGATGATGATGAATTTGATTTACATAAATGGATTTTTCGTTCTTAAAACAACGTCGAGACCTCCAAACTTATAAAAGTCAGGAGTTCTCTCAGCACCTTTGGGACCATGATGTACCTTGGTGCAAAATCTTACTTTTTACCGACTTTCAGTTATTCTGATGTAGGGTGAGGCCGCCAATTTTTGCTGATATGACGCAGAAAAATTTTGCGAGAGAAAGAAAATCTACGCTGCTTGTGACGTTGGAGCACCTAAATTGTAGGGAATTTATTTCTCTAAGCTATCATAGCGTTGAGAAATATGCCGTTGGAGCACCAAAATGATAGCGTAGAGGCTATCATAGCGAAGAGAAAATCAAACTTATCTCTGTAAATAATACACAATGCGGTTTGTATTATAGCCCCAAACATGTCCCTTTTGACTACTCACATGATGCATTGATAGTTTTATGTAAAACAGTAATACTTACATTTGTGTCACAAAAAAACTTCCTTTGAAATAACTGTGTACACAGCCCGACTGAGGTTCAAATGTGAACTGTCGAGAAATGGCGAATATTACGAGATTTTCCATAGAATACGTAAAAACTCAGCGTTGCCACTTCCCGATTTTACCTTCACCCAACGATAACAATAAAGGTGAACGCAGATTTGGCCGCACCGCACGCACCGCAGTCGTCGCATTCGCAATTCTTTATATGAAGTTATAGGCAAGCTCGCATACCTACCTACCCGCGCCGCCGCAGTCTTCGCAACTTCATAATAATATGAAAAATTGCGAATACGGCGACTGCGGTGCGTGCGGTGCGGCCAAATCTGCGTTCACCTTAAATCGGTATTATTGATGACGTTTAAAATGTGGGGTAGAATTGATGTTTCTAACGATTCATTTGATTTGAAAAAGTTTATAAAGAAAGTTATCTTAAAATACTATAAGAATTAGATGAGGTAATAGCCATTTATATAAGTATTTATAACATATCAGATTTATCTTCAAATCTGTCATACTTACTGCTACAGCGACAGTTAAAGTGCACCTCTTCCACGGCGAATTGTATATTTTAAGCTATTTTTTTACCTTTTTTATGTTTAATTGTAAATATATTCTTTAGACTATTATTGGAACTCAAATAATTCTAATGCATGCTTGAGCACTTTGTTTTCTTCGTTAGAATCAGTTTTCGAGCATAAGATAAACACAATACTTTTTAAAAAACAAAGGGCGGAGAAAAATAATTGCAAAATCAGCAAAAATTGGCGGCCTCGCCCTGTAAGTATATTGTGTTTAAAGCTATATTATTGTAAAGTTTCTAAAATCCGTTCAGTAGTTTTTGCGTGAAAGAATAACAAACATTCATACATACATCCAGACATCCATACATCCATATATACAAACTTTCGCCTTTATAATATTATTATTAGTAGGATAAGCCACATTCCGAGTGTGTCTCTCGCCTCCTCACATTCAAACTGCTGAACCGCTTTAGACATTAAACGGTTACCGAGTAATACACGAAATTGCGGGCAACATCCACAGATGATATTGCTAATAATTATTATTATAGGTCTACCAGGATTG
This sequence comes from Lysandra bellargus, assembly GCA_905333045.1. Taxonomy (NCBI): domain Eukaryota; kingdom Metazoa; phylum Arthropoda; class Insecta; order Lepidoptera; family Lycaenidae; genus Lysandra; species Lysandra bellargus. Next base: position 40,341 of record HG995328.1, read on the forward strand.
GCAAAATTTGACGGCAGATTTTCAAAAAATATCCTTGATCATTGGATAAATCTATACATATACCTAATAAAACTGTAGAAATGAAGATTCTGTACATTAAAGATATTCAAAAAATAATAAGCGGAGGGTGTCACCACATCGCTATAGAAGCCAAAAATGTGGTCAGTTTTTTTGCCTGTCTGTCTGTCTGTCTGTTTGTTCCACTATCACACGAAAACTACTGATCCGATTTGAATACGGTTTTCGCAGATATATTTATCTTCTTCCAACTTATTACATCTGGTGTATAAAAAATTTTCTCCTCACCCCTCTAAAGGGACGAAAGAGGGGGTCAGATTTTGTATAAGACTTTTGCTTTAACACGAAAACTACTGAACTGATTTGCATACGGTTTTCGCAGATATATTTGCCTTCTTCCAACCCAACATCTGGTGTATAAAAATCACGCCCCCCCCACCCCTCTAAGGGGACCAAAGAGGGGGTCAGATTTTGTATCAAACTTTTTTCTTTAATGGACTTACTTTATTATTAACTGTTTTTCCAACTTAACATCTGGTGTACAAAATTTTTCCTCCCACCCCTCTTAGGGGACAAAAGAGGGGGTAAGATTTTGTATCAACTGATGAAGTAGAAATACTATGATGGCAAAACAATGTTTGCCGGGACAGCTAGTTTATTATATATTTGGATTTTTCAGACATAGAATCAACCGCTATAAGAAAAAAAAGGATCAAAATGTTTTATTTCAATTAACCCTGTATTGCTAGAGTCAATTTATTAAGTATCTCACTTTTTGCCATCAGATCCTGGTAGACCTATAGTAATTGCAATAACCTAATGTTTTCTACCTTTTTCAAAAGCGGACTCCTGATTCTCGTTTTATACTAAAGACGACAACACTACCGGAAATTAAACAACATAATATAATAGAGAAGTATATTTATAAGCAATTTAAAACAGCACTCAAAAATACATTAACTGGACAATTAGTCTAATTGTATTCGACGGCGATGACCGCTTTGTCGAACGCCGCGACTGGCACGGGAGGCTGACCGACTGCTAGTACTGCATCTGTTGATAAAATTATAATTAACTTATTATAATTGTAACAATTAACAACAAATCAAAAAAGGGTATAATATATAGGGTATATAACTGCAATGATTTCACGCTAGGGGCAGCACCAGCATAGACAGGAAACAAAAAGTTTTGTTCGACTACTGTTCGACGTATGAAAACGTTTCTGTCAATATTTCGTGTCTTGTGTACAAGATGTTTGGTCGGATTATGTACTGTATGTACCAGTGGCGCCCTCTGCTCCGACTTTGGGGAAACTATTAGCTTAATTAATAACGACCAAAGTAACTGATAAGGTGCCGGATAGGCTTATTTGACAGATTCTCCACACTCCATCTGTCAAGTTAAGTGGTGGATGATAGCCTGGTTGTTTTTATGGCTTAAGCATGGCGTTTACTTCGTAAAGCATATTTAAAAGTCTCTAGAAATTTAAAATTATTTAAAATATCAGCTGTCCTTCTTTTGAAATTATCGTTCGCGTAGAAAGTACGACGTATTCGCACCAACTAAAGATATTTTTTGATACATAAAAAAATATTATTTATTTTCCTGAGCAACCTTTCAAATGCGCGTATGCAACGAATATGAACGTTGTTTTGTTATTGAATGTGCCAAAAATAATTTATGCATTATCGTCTACGTCACTCCAAATTGTGAACGTGCAGATAAACACACTCGCCATTAGTGTTCAAGTGTTACTATGTTGTGTTCTAGAAGGCGCCGGCAACTCCGTTGCGCCAAAAGCCGTTTATCGCATGAGAACCGTACATTTTTCCGGAATAAATACGGGTAGTATTTATTCCGGAAAAATGTCCTTTCCCGGGACTAAAATTATCTCCGTACCAAATTTCAGCAAAATTGGTCTAGTGATTTTCGCATTTCTAATTTTAAGAATATTGTTGGCCACACATGATTTTCCGAAACTCCGGGAAGATCCATATTAACAATTAATCAACAATTAATTGATGCAATGACATAATTAACTCCACCTAATTCCGACCTCTGGACTGATCATGATATTGTCACTCTAATAACTGATTACAATAATTATCGTGGTGGGAAAGGAAAACCAGCTGGAGTAAAATACATCATATCGGATTAAAACTCAATTGATAACACGAATCGCAAGGCGAAAATTATAAAAATAACGCTAGTGTAGTGTTAATATGTGTAAATGCGTATTCGTTTAAATTGTATTTGATATGAATGTAAACCAAGCTCAATATCGACGACTAGGCGCTATATTGAAAGTAATTTTACCGCAAGGGCAATTTTATACTTAATTTGTATGACTATAAAGTAGGGTTGCCAACCTCAAATTTAAAAAACCAGGATTTGAAGTTGGAAAAACCAGGACAATTCAGTATAAAAACAGGACGCATTAAGACGCTGACAACTGCCAATGACCTTGATCTCACATCACTCTCGCACCACTGTCGATTTTCATGCCAGAGAGACAGAGACGTGAAGTGTTCACTCGGTAGCTTGGATACATTTTTCGTTTGTTAAAGGAAAAAATAAATATTATGGGAAATCTAGATGTCAGAACCGAAAATTAAATCCGGCAATCTTTGGATTTTTGTAAAAGGTACAAAATAAACAAATTTTTAAAGCATAGATTGTATTATTACTTTAGTTAGAACTGTTTAAAGTTCCTGAAAGATGTGACTTTGGTATTATTTTTTTCATCCAGTAGGAGAACATTATTTTATTATTTAAATTCGACAAGCTTTTCCAAATATAATCAAAAATCACATATATTTTTTGTGCCAATCAATGAAATACATACGTCTAGAAAACTGCTCAAAGATGTCGAATTGGCAGCTGACTTCCCCTTAAGGGGGCGACTAACCCAAAATTGTCGATTTTATAATTTATTTTCATACTTGAAAATAAGCCCTGAATTGTTTCATTTTCTAAACATAGATACTACATTACATTCCCAAGAATTTGATTTGAGTGGAAACACGATATCTTAAAATTTATTTTCTGGATAGAAAAAATCACAAAGATGTATCTAATTTTCACGAATTTTTCATATATTGCCGTAACTGTGCATTAAACTAAGTTAATAATATTAACAAATTGTATAAAATTCTATCATTGAGACACTGACCTGGCGCATTTTTAAAATGTTGTGTATTTATCGAGTTATTAAGAAAAAAACTAACTTGGTGATGATTCCTCGTCGTCCTTTTTCACCTGGCATATATGAAAGACGGGTGTGAGTATAAAGAGAGAAGGACGATGTTTGATTTTTTGCGCTAGTCGCCCTCTTAATAGAGTTGCAATAGTTAAATAAATATTTAGATTCTAGTGAAAACAGATGAAATGGAATTCAAGTAATTAAACCCAGGACAACCCAGGACGCTGCTTAAAAACTATTCAGGACGTCCCAGGACACTACAAAAACCAGGACATGTCCTGGGAAAACAGGACGATTGGCAACTCTACTTTAAAGTCGTGAATACGCTGCGGCCAGAAGCTATCGGCTCGCTCGGAAAACATGCGAAAAAACGTAATTATAAAATAAAATTTAAAAAATAACTAGGAGCATTTAAGCAAAATGCTTCTATACGATTTTGAGTTGCAAAGATGTCTATCAATTAGACTAAGTTCCTACAATACATCTATTTTCGTTTAAAAATGATCTTCAAATTTCGTATCTTTAAGCGGTCATTTCGATCGAGAAATGTATCAAGGCAAAATATATTAATCGTGTTTCTGGTTCTGCTCAAACCTAGATAAGGCTATGAAGATATGTACCTCTATATCTCATTACCAGATTTGTAACATTTCTGAGAGTTCTATAGTATTACGTCAAAAAGGACAATACCTCCCCAATATTGCCCGATTAGAATGTCACACGTGTGACTTTAGGGGAGGGGGCCAGGCCTCCTCATTGTTTATCTCCAAACCAACTAGCAACAGACTAGTTATAGCCACGATTAAACTACCATGGTCTTAACCAGACCAGTAGCTTAGACCCTTTCGAAAAAAGAAAAAAAAAAAAAAAAAAGGACAATATTTTTTCAATATAGCGCCTTAAATACTACGATTTAAGCGTGCAATAAAGAAGATTTACAACGGCACATTGATTTGGTCGCCAAAAGCAGGCACACCATAGGGGTTTCATGTGGGTTCGGCCTTCACCCCTTCGGGGAGTCCCACATACCCCGGTGGCCCACTACCAGACCGCCGGAGATGCGTAAACGCATTTCCCGAACGGAAAAAAAGAAAGGAGTGATACGAAGTTCATCGGGTCATCTAGTCTATACAATATAATACGCTTTTTTCCCCTCATGTCCCTTTGTTCCCTTTAATCTTTAAAACTACGCAACGGATTTTGATGATCCTTTCAGTTTTAGATAGCCCATTTATTGAGGAAGACTTTAGGCTATATTTTGTCGCGCTAAGACTATGGAGAATGTGGAAAAAACGTGGAAAATTATTTGAAAGGGCTTATATCGCGAACTACTAGAGCAATTTTTATGTTATTTGGCACAGATAAGAAGTAGACCACGTGAAGGATCATAGGCTATCGATTTTAATCATTTTTACAGTGGCTATATATTTTATACCCGTGTGACGCCGGGGCGGGTCGCTAGTAAATAATAAAACAAAAATCTAAAACTGCCTTATGGTCACTGGATGAGGGCTACTTGACTGTAAACTGTGAGCAGCGAGCCGCGACTGTTGCAGGGCGGACAGGGCGCTCGGGGCTGACAAGGCGGGCGGTGGCAGTACGAAGCTTGGTACGGACATCGGGCTCTTGTGCAGCTGAAAAAGCATTATCATTACTATCATTAACATAGTAATATATTCATACTAATATATTAGAAATGCAAAAGTGTGTCTGCTTGTCACATATATTATATTTTATAATACACTTTTGAAAGGCACATTTCTTGAGACGCTGAAATAGCGACTAATGTTAGTCTGAACTCTGATATTATAGTCTATATCAGCGTCTTAGTCACTAACTATTATACGAAAACTGGGTAGCTCTGGAAATATTACATATCGAATCAGGTCGAATTGCTATCTTCCTTTTTTGATGTCGGTTAAAAACAACATGTCAAATTGCTACTTACTCTATTGAAGATATAATGCCTTGCAGCTGATTTATTACCGTCTGTCTGTTACACATCACTTCGTTTATGTATATTTTAGTCACAATGATACGGCTTCTGAAAGAATAGAGCTGATGTAGTCATTACTACAGTGTAGAGGCTTTTGTTGAGGTACAATGATTTTCATAGCACTAGTCTTAGTAATGACTATAGTGGTTCGGCGAATACTTAGTTACTACACTATTATACTTTTATAATAATATTATAATGTCTATGGACTATTCGGTTCGCACCACATCAGTCTGGTCCCGTGCTAAGTTCCTGAAGGACTTGTACTCTTATTACTGGTACACTATTAAACTATACTTAATATTATACGGAACTTTAACATAAAGTTATGATATTGAGGTTATTCTATTACGTGTATTTATGAGGTTGGGGAATGGGGAATGGGGATACAATATCTACATGTAAATGTATTAAAAACTTAGAGTAGTTCTCTCTTCCATCCCCATTGGACTCCTAAAAGGTTCAATCTCTTCTAATAATAATAATTGTATGGATGGTCACTAAACATCATGAAATGATAACGTGATACCCACGCCCACGGTGATACCCATGCTAAAGTGAATATGCTGTTAAAAATTTGCAAAGATGGTATACCTTCTGACCTCTCACCTGGTTGATAAGTTGGTTAAGATAGTGTTTCTGAACTAAAGTTATCGTTGAGTTAAATAATTTTAGGAAAATTGTGAAAAAATAACAAGAATTTTGATGTCTCCAAATTGAGAATTGACGTGAGACTTGAGTGTCATTGAAATTGACAATTGAATTTTTGCCATCTAATTTACGTCAATGAATGCATCAAAGAGGATTTAATAGGTACCTGTTATAGGTCCTATAGCAATCTCTATCTCAGTAGTTGAAGCAAATCTCATTTTCCAGAGACCGCGGGTTCGACTGAAGCTAAAGCCTAGTGTAGGTTCACTAATCGTGTGTTTAATTATCACATTTTCCTCTTTCCTTTATACCTAAGAAGAACGAGGGGAAAGGGATGGCATATTAATCCAGACTCTCGCAAGTTCGGCTCGGTTTAATATGCGTCCGCCCGTTTAGGCGGCTACACTGCGACACATAAATACATATAAGTACAAATACGATCACAAGTAATAGCGATCGCGACGCAACCGGCGCGCGGCGGTGCCACTATTTATATAAATCGTTTCATAATCTTTGCTTGTGACCTCGTGGTGTAGCGACTAGCGGCCAAAGCGCTCGTTATAGCGGAGGCATATAAATTGGGCCTTAGCAACTAGTCGCAATTGTCGGCCATTTGCAACGAATCTAGAATGTTAATGTCGCCAGTCACCACATGTTTCATCTGCACTAAACTAATCGCTTCTGAAATCAGTAAGATCAAACAGTGCGTCAATTTTAGCGGCATATTTTATTGAAAGCTATTAGGTCAAGTAGCGATCTGTATCAGTTTTATTGCAACGAACTCCTAAATCGCAAGGCTAAGCTTTTATATTATACGCTGTCTGTCTGTCTGTCTGTCTGTCTGTCTGTCTGTCTGTCTGTCTGTCTGTCCGTCCGTCCGTCCGACTGAAATTTTGGAAACACTTATTTTTTAACGTTATTTCTTTTGGAGCGGGAGCGGGAGCGGAAGCCGGAGTGGAAGCGGGAGCGGAAGCGGGAGTGGTAGCGGGAACGGGAGCGGGAGCGGGAACGGAAGCGGAGGCGGGAGCGGAAGCGGGAGTGGTAGCGAAAGCGGGAGCGGAAGCGGGAACAGACGCGGGAGCGGAAGCGGAAGCGGGACGGGAGCGGGAACGGAAGCGGAGGCGGAAGTGGAAGCGGACGCGGAAGCGGAAGCGGGAGCTGGAGCGGAAGCGAAAGCGGACGCGGAAGCGGAACCGGGAGCTGGAGCGGAAGCGGGAGCGGAAGCGGAAGCGGGAGCTGAAGTGGGAGCGGAAGCGGGAACGGAAGCGGAAGAGGGAGCGGGAACGGAAGCGGAAGCGGGACCGGAAGCGGGAGTGGTAGCGAAAGCGGGAGTGGAAGCGGAAGTGGGAGTGGTAGCGAAAGCGGGGCGGAAGCGGAAGCGGGAGCGGATGCGGGACGGGAGCGGGAGTGATAGCGGAAGCGGGAACGGACGCGGGAGCGGAAGCGGAAGCGGAAGCGGGAATGGACGCGGGAGCGGGAGCGGGAGCGGATGTGGGACGGGAGCGGGAACGGAAGCGGCGGCGGGAGTGGAAGCGGGAGTGATAGCGGAAGCGGGAACGGACGCGGGAGCGGAAGCGGAAGCGGAAGCGGGAATGGACGCGGGAGCGGAAGCGGAAGCGTGAGCGGAAGCGGAAGCGGAAGCGGGAGCGGAAGTGGGAGCGGAAGCGGGAGCGGGAACGAAAGCGGAAGCGGAAGCGGGAGCGGAAGCGGGAGCAGAAGCGGGAGCGGAAGCGGGAGCGGAAGCGGGAGTTGTAGCGGAAGCTCCCGCTTCCCAGCCGTCGCGGGAGCGGAAGCGGAAGCGGGAGCGGGAGCGGGAGCGGAAGCGGGAGCGGAAGTGGGAGTGGAAGCAGGAGCAGAAGCGGGAGCGGGAGCGAAAGCAGAAGCGGGGGCGGAAGCGGCAACGGACGCGGGAGCGGGAGCGGAAGCGGGAGCGGGAGCGGAAGCGGAAGCAGAAGCGGAAGCGGAAGCGGAAGCGGGAGCGGGAGCGGAAGCGGGAGTGGTAGCGAAAGCGGGAGTGGAAGCGGAAGTGGGAGTGGTAGCGAAAGCGGGGCGGAAGCGGAAGCGGGAGCGGATGCGGGACGGGAGCGGGAGTGATAGCGGAAGCGGGAACGGACGCGGGAGCGGAAGCGGAAGCGGAAGCGGGAATGGACGCGGGAGCGGGAGCGGGAGCGGATGTGGGACGGGAGCGGGAACGGAAGCGGCGGCGGGAGTGGAAGCGGGAGTGATAGCGGAAGCGGGAACGGACGCGGGAGCGGAAGCGGAAGCGGGAATGGACGCGGGAGCGGAAGCGGAAGCGTGAGCGGAGGCGGAAGCGGAAGCGGAAGCGGGAGCGGAAGTGGGAGCGGAAGCGGGAGCGGGAACGAAAGCGGAAGCGGAAGCGGGAGCGGAAGCGGGAGCAGAAGCGGGAGCGGAAGCGGGAGCGGAAGCGGGAGTTGTAGCGGAAGCTCCCGCTTCCCAGCCGTCGCGGGAGCGGAAGCGGAAGCGGGAGCGGGAGCGGGAGCGGAAGCGGGAGCGGAAGTGGGAGTGGAAGCAGGAGCAGAAGCGGGAGCGGGAGCGAAAGCAGAAGCGGGGGCGGAAGCGGCAACGGACGCGGGAGCGGGAGCGGAAGCGGGAGCGGGAGCGGAAGCGGAAGCAGAAGCGGAAGCGGAAGCGGAAGCGGGAGCGGGAGCGGGAACGGGAGCGGGAGCGGGAACGGAAGCGGAGGCGGGAGCGGAAGCGGGAGTGGTAGCGGAAGCGGGAGCGGAAGCGGGGACGGAAGCGGGAGCGGAAGCGGGACGGAAGCGGGAGCGGGAACGGAAGCGGAAGCGGAAAAGGGAGCGGGAGCGGAAGCGGAAGCGGGAGCGGCCGCTTCCGCTTTTGTAGGCGTAGGCGTAGGCGTAGACAGTTATCTAATTCTATTATTATAAAACTATAAATATATTATACTTATTATAAAACAAAGTCCCTTTTTTCCCTCATGTCCCTTTGTTCCCTTTAATCATTAAAACTAGGCAACGGATTTTGGTGATTCTTTCAGTATTAGATAGCCCATTTATCGAGGAAGGCTATAGGCTATATTTTATCACGCTAAGACTAATAGGAGCGAAGAAATAGAGGAAAACGTTGAAAAAACGGGGGAAATTATTTGAAAGGGCTAACTTGAACGCGCTAATCTCAGGAACTACTGGTCTGATTTGAAAAATTCTTTCAGTGTTAGATATATATTTACTGAGGAAGGCTATAGGCTATATTTTATCACGCTAAGACTAATAGGAGTATGTAGATAAAACGTTGGAAATCATTTGAAACTGGGGAAAATTATCTCGCGAACTACTGGAGCAATTTTTATGTTATTTGGCACAGCTAAGAAGTAGATCATAGGCTATTGATTTTAATCATTTTTTCAGTGGCTAAATATTTTATACCCGTGCGACGCCGGGGCGGGTCGCTACTCGCTAGTATAAATTATTATAATATATCCGGTATTATATGTCTGGTACTTGTAAGTTGTAACACAAGTCCTTAGTGTACTTAGCATGGGGCCAGATTGACGTGGTGTGATTTGTGAAGAGTCCAATGTAGATATTATCATTAAGTATATTATTTTAGTATATTATCTAGAATCTGTATTCTGTTCAGTTCAGTGACAAGATACGCCCGCGCCTGTATTCCTACTATTCCGATATAATAATATTATAAAACAACCACAAAAACAACATTGTTCATGATTAATGAAACAGTAAAATATACTTCGCAACACACGCACGGCTTGAATAACTTGATCCTAAGAGTAAAATAATGAATGACAACGCACGCACACATACTTACGCTACCGTGTAGGGCGTCCGAGGCACGCGGGGCACGGGGTACCTCGCAATAGCGAGACGTCTATATATAAAACGTCCGTCCGTCCGTCCGTCCGTCCGTATGTCACAGCCACTTTTCTCCGAAACTATAAGAGCTATACTATTGAGTATGTAGTATGTGTGCATTCATGCCAAATTACAGCTTTGTAGGTCCTATAGTCTCTGAGTAAAACCGCGGACAGACAGACAGACAGACGGACAGACCGAAACTATAAGAGTTCCTTGATGACTACGGAACCCTAAAAATATACAAAAACTATCAAGCTGAAATTTTGGAAACACTTATTTTTTAACGTTATTTCTTTTGGAGCGGGAGCGGAAGCGGGAGCGGGAGCGGGAACGGAAGTGGAGGTGGGAGCGGAAGCGGGAACGGACGCGGGAGCGGAGGCGGGAGCGGAAGCGGGTGTGGTAGCGGAAGCGGGAGCGGCAGCAGGAGTGGCAGCGGGAACGGACGCGGGAGCGGGAGCGGAAGTGAAAGCGGAAGCGGGAGTGGAAGCGGAAGCGGGAGCGGAAGCGGGAGCTGAAGCGGGAGTGGAAGCGGGACGGAAGCGGGAGCGGGAACGGAAGCGGAGGTGGGAGCGGAAGCGGGTGTGGTAGCGGAAGCGGGAGCGGCAGCGGGAGTGGCAGCGGGAACGGACGCGGGAGCGGGAGCGGAAGTGAAAGCGGAAGCGGGAGTGGAAGCGGGACGGAAGCGGGAGCGGAAGCAGGAGCGGAAGCGGGAGCGGGAACGGAAGCGGGAGCTGGAGCGGAAGCGGAAGCGGGAGCGGCCGCTTCCGCTTTCGTAGGCGTAGGCGTAGACAGTTATCTAATTCTATTATTATAAAACTATAAATATATACTTATTATAAAACAAAGTCCCTTTTTTTCCCTCATGTCCCTTTGTTCCCTTTAATCTTTAAAACTAGGCAACGGATTTTGGTGATTCTTTCAGTGTTAGATAGCCCATTTATCGAGGAAGGCTGTAGGCTATATTTTATCACGCTAAGACTAATATAAGCTAAGAAATAGAGGAAAATGTTGAAAAAACGGGGGAAATTATTTGAAAGGGCTAACTTGAACGCGGTAATCTCAGGAACTACTGGTCTGATTTGAAAAATTCTTTTAGTGTTAGATAGCCTATTTACTGAGGAAGGCTATAGGCTATATTTTATCACGCTAAGACTAATAGGAGTATGTGGATAAAACGTTGGAAATTATTTGAAACTGGGGAAAATTATATCGCAAACTACTGGAGCAATTTTTATGTTATTTGGCACAGATAAGAAGTAGATCATAGGCTATTGATTTTAATCATTTTTTCAGTGGCTATATATTTTATACCCGTGCGACGCCGGGGCGGGTCGCTACTCGCTAGTATAAATTATTATAATACACACACCGGCATGTTTAGCGGAACATAAAAAAAAGGTTCGATATAAGTATCATATAAGGTTGCTGGCTGGTTTATACGTCATTTAATTTAAAAAATAATAATTTCAAATTAGGAAAACAATTGAACATCACATTTTATGCAATTGTTTTAATTTTATTCGAATATACTTTACGTAGAGCGAACTTCGAGTATTTCTCCCTTCTGAATTTTATTTAAATTTTTCATTCAAATAAAGTTTTTTTGTAAAAAAAAATTAATCTTGTATCTTTTTGGAGTTGAGGACTGAATTATGCCTGACTTAGCCCCAACGGAGATTGCCAGGGCACTCGAAATGCGAAGATTTGGTCTAACATACAGATTAATAGCCAGACATCTTCGTCGATCGATTTCAACGGTCCATCGCAGTGTCAAACGATTCAGGGAGACTGGCACTTATGTGAGAAGAGCAGGACAAGGCAGAAAAGACGCACTTCGAGTAGGGATGATCGTTTCATTCGGCTTCGTGTACGTAGGAACCCCCGTTTGACGGCCGTCCAAGCCCGACATGAGTTAGAAGCAGTGCGGGGAGTAACCGTAAGTGAGCGTATGGCACGAAGAAGGTTAGAAGAATCTGATTTGGGTTCATTTGTGCCCGCCAAGGCTCCAAGGCTCGAGGTAAATCATCGTAGAAACAGGTTAACTTTTGCTCAGGAACATCGACTTTGGAATGCGGACCAATGTAGTAAGGTATTGTTTAGTGATGAGTGCAGAATTCTCTTAAATCAAATTGACGGCAGGCAAAGAATATACAGACGCAAAGGAGAACGTTACATTCAGACAAATTTTGAAACTACAGTTGCATACGGTGGTGGATCAATAATGGTTTGGGCGGGCATTTGTTTGGGAGTTCGCACAGACTTGGTAGTGATTGACAGAGGGAGTCTGACTGCGGACCGCTATATCAGAGAAGTTTTAGAAGAAAATGTCGTACCGTTTGCCCCATATATCGGTGACAATTTTGTTTTAATGCAGGATAATGCTCGGCCGCATACCGCTCGGGCAACTCAAGCTTATCTTAATGATATGAATATCACTGTTATGGAGTGGCCGGCGAGATCACCGGATATGAACCCAATAGAGCACGTTTGGGCCTTGCTGAAAAGAAAAGTTAAGTCAAGAATTCCAGCTCCTGCCAACGTGGGTGAACTGCGAATCGCCGTAGTTGAGGAATGGCGGAGACTATCCCAGGAGACCATCGATAACATAATTCTCAGTATGCCTAGACGGTTAGAAACTTTAATAAGAGCACGTGGAGGAAATACGCGATATTAATCACCATTTTTTTTTATTTAATTAATTGTTATTTTAATAATAATTTTCACTTTTCCCGGTTACATGAAAAGTTCAAAAATGTACAATTTTTCACAAATAGCCTTACTCGCAAATTTTGTTCATAATATGATCTAATTTTGAGTAAAACAAATGAAATTTTAAATAACAAAAGAAGTGTAGTAAGTAGATTTTAAAATAAAACCATATTTTTTAAATTATGGAACTTTTTTTTGTGTTCCGCTAAATATGCCGGTGTGTATATATCCGGTATTATATGTCTGGTACTTGTAAGTTGTAACACAAGTCCTTAGTGTACTTAACACGGGGCCAGATTGACGTGATGTGATTTGTGAAGAGTCCAATGTAGATATTATCATTAAGTATATTATTTACTATATTATGTAGAATCTGTATTCTGTTCAGTTCAGTGACATGATACGCCCGCGCCTGTATTCCTACTATTCCAATATAATAATATTATAAAACAACCACAAAAACAACATTGTTCATGATGCATGAAACAGTAAAATATACTTCGCAACACACGCACGGCTTGAATAACTTGATCCTAAGAGTAAAATAATGAATGACGACGCACGTACACATACTTACGCTGCCATGTAGGGCGTCCGAGGCGCGCGGGGCACGAACCTCGCAATAGCGAGACGGCTATAATATATAAAACTTGTAGTGGCGCTAGTGTCGAACTTGATTTTAGGAGACGCGTAGCCCGAGCTCTTAAGATTTTGTTACAAAAATTGAAAAATTATTAAAAATTTTAGGGGTCCCCATAGGTACAACAGAAAAAAAAATTTTTTTTCGTCTAACCTACGCGTATAGGATATCTATGGATAGGTCTTCAAAAATCATATTGAGGTTTTTAGTACCATTTTTTTCTAATCTGAATAGTTTGCGAGAGAGACTCTTCCAAAGTGGTAAAATGTGTGCCCCCCCCCCCCCTCTAACTTCTAAAGTAGGAGCATGATAATTCTAAAAAATATATGATGTACATTGCTATAAAAACTACCAACGAAAATTGGTTTTGAACGAGATCTATCAAGTAGTTTTTTTATACGTCATAAATGGCAAACCTTAATTTAACTTTCATTAAATCAACTAAAATATAAAAATAAATCAAAAACCTTTTAATTTTATAGAAATAAACCTTATTGCTGCTGCGGAACCCTTCAGTGGCGAGTCCAACTCGCACTTGGCCGGTTTTTTATTTAAATCTCAAATACATACCTAATAATACCGTAAATAATTATGTGCTTTGGCAACCTTACGGACATTTAAAATCCCAATTCAAGTACCAGGCACAACAGTGTTTGAAGACTTTTTTTTTTATTAAATAAGGGGGCAAACGATCAAACGGGTCACCTGATGGTAAACAACTACCGTCGCCCATGGACACTCGCAACATCAGATAAGAGCTGCAGGTGCGTTGCTGGCCTTATAAGAGGGAATACGCTCTTTTCTTGAAGGTAGTATAGGTATGCAGGTAGTATTATATTATACTATACCTATAATAGGTCCGGAAATACTGCTGGTGACACTTCGTTACAGAGTTTTACAGTGCGCGGCAGAAAGTTACGCGAAAAGTGTGGTTACTTCGCTCTAAAAATACTGTATAATTCATCCACAACGGATGCAAAGCCCTTGTTGTTGTTTCAAATAGAATATCATGTATTTATTACTACTACATTAATAAATAAATAAATAAATATTCGATTTGAAACTTTCGCCTGGTTAAGATTTCCCAGAAGAGATTGCAGGGCGATAAGTTGCTTGCTCAACCTACCGTCTCATGAGTAAGGCTCCTTAGCTAAGCCATACTGAAAAGCAGCCAACTCGATAAACTTATAAAATCTAGTAGGCCCGTTATAATAAAAAGGCCGCGCGCAACAATTTCCCTTCATTTCGTCAATCGCAAGGAAAATTACAAGTGACTCAACCATGAATTCTACCAAGTGTATGCAGATCCCGGCGAAGGTGTGCGGGCCGTCCTCTCCGATGTGCTGCACTAATTGTCCACCCCAGAGGAACGTAAAGGCGGACCCCTGCATCAACATATACAGCTGCTACACTCAAATACTGTGAAGTCCCTAAATAATATTATCAAAAACTACAGAAGTGACAATGTGAAACAAACTCCGCAACGTATACCCCAAAGAAGTAAAGCTGAAGATTTGTTCCAAGACAGTTTCCGAAAATATGTTGTATCTAATAAGTAAACGCTACCTTACTATGTGTTTTATTTTTTACTTAGATTCTGCTGCATTAGATTTCATAGCAATTATTCCTGTTCACTCACACGAGCGTTATTTTGTAAGATAGGAAATGCAAAATAATTAAGGCAACCAAAATTCTGCGACTCTGGACTTACAAAATTATGCTCGTTTGGCTTTATCCTTAAATAATATTATAGTAACCAGACCAAAAGCAAAGGTCTTTTGAAACTGGTCTAGTAATTTTTCTACATTAAATTATTATTACAATAGCAGGCAGAAGCTATTATAAATCCTGTATGAAGCATATTATACATATATCTGTATAACTTCTACACCATTTCAGCACATACGAGGGCTGCCTTTTAAGATTTGTCGTTTGAAATAAATACAGATAATCTAATAGATTATTTCCATTTATCTTTTGAAGAATTTTCCGCAATAATGCATTTGCATGCATTCAAACCATTTTTTCAAACACAATATATTCCAGTCCAAAGTTAGGGTAGTCAAAATGGTCGATTTGTACACGTAAACAGCTTCTTCAGGTGGGCTGAAACGTTGACCACTAAGACTTTGCTTAATTTTGTGGAACGTAATAAAATCCCTAGGGCTCAAGTCAGGGCTGTATGGCGGATGATCTAAAATGTAAGTTTTGGGTTCACAAATACATCTTTGTTTTGACCGTGCGATGTGCGAACATGCATTATCATGGTCAGGATCACACGACGCACTATGGAAAATGGTAGAACTAGAGCATATCATAAATGGTTTTTAAAAATATCACAATTTGAATGAAATATTTATTGCATTCGATACTCTAATAACCAAATAATCCTAATCAGACATTTTTTTGCACTAAAACTGCATAAATATATTTTTTTCATAGGTTGAAGTAAGTTGAAGTAGCGGATGGCTCATTCAAATGTTTGCATACACATAATTCAAATGAATATTGTGAAAAAAATATTTAGCACATGCATGCGGTTTTATACATTTTTAAAAAGGATATTTTATGTTCTTATTAATGAGCTATTAACTTTTTTTAATATGCTTTTTATTTTTGAGTAAGTACTTAAAAATTGACATACCCTATTTTTCACTTTCTTTTTTTTTCGTCGAAGGTTTTCATATTTACCCACGGCTCCCCACGCGCAACTTTATGTGTTATTTGATAGCCTTACTATTTATAAATGAAAAATTAAAAAAATCTGCTGCGGAAGTTTGCGGTCCTGGAAGTTATGGGAAAAAATGTGATAGAGGTCGGAGTAGATAATTCGGTATCTTTTGCGGTTACTGCTGACATACTTTACAGAAACAATATTAACCACAATATTTCGATAGCAATAGCTTATTATCTATTTTGCACTCGTCCTGCGTGAGTAAATATGCATAACATTAGTACGTATTTAATATCTGAAAAACCAGTATATAAGGGGAAGCAAATATCTTCAAATGGCACACTTCAGCGTGTATTTCATATTAAGTGACACTTATTTAAATTGGTTATTTCCATTAAAATGTCAACTTTCAACTGTACTAAGGGTGATTTCATCATTCCCTGTATCGAGCGTGGCAGAACCTTGAATCGTTGTCCATAGTTCTACAGCAAACATTAAATGTTTCTGAAAACAACTTGTGTTTTGTAATTGGTGACATTCAAAGACATATTCTGCCTTCTTTCAATAAGCGCTGGGCTAAAGCATCACGGAAAAAGGACCAATTTATTCTGAATAATACAAGCTGGCTGGAGTCAGGATATTCGGTACAGTTTCCGGAGTCTGAAGCACATTTACTGCCATCAACTTCTGGTGAACAAGGAAGACCGTGCATTGCTTATGGAGACTCCTCAGAATCAACAAAGAAAAGGAAAAACACTCTTTTACTAGAAGAATATGGGTTTGAGCACATTTGTAACGCATTTTTGCAAGGACTGCGGGCCTTAGGTGAGTATGCAGAGGCTCGTCTTGTTGAAGAGCTAAGAAACTCTGAGAGCGAAAAGAAAAAAGTTTTCTCGACTACGTGGAAAGAGTCAAACCAAGTGAAGATTTTATCTGATACAGAAGCATTGAGTGCTTTTATTGATTTGGATCTAACTAAAGCACAATATATGTACCTAAGAAATTTAACCAACGGAAGAAAGTGTACAATGTTTCCCCCATATTACAAAATACAAGAAATAAAACAAACTTGCTATCCACCATCTTCTACAATCGAAATCACAAATACTTATGCTAAAGTGATTAATATACAAGACTTACTGGACCACACAGTTGCCAGAATTTTCAAAATTGATTCAGTTTTCCAAGAACAATACAGAAATTTAATCCTTTATTGTAAATGGGGATGTGATGGTTCATCTGGCCAAAGTCAATACAAGCAGAAACTGCCAGAAGAATCGGAAACTATTTCAGATGCCAATCTGTTCGTCACTTCATTAGTTCCCATTAGATTAATTGATGACCTCTCAAAGGCCATTATTTGGCAAAATCCAGTACCTTCATCTGTTCGTTATTGTAGACCCATTTCTGTTGAATTTTGTAAAGAAACTCCTGAAAAAACTAAGGCAGTTGTAGAAGAAATTACCAGACAAATTGAATCTTTACGCCCGTCATTAATAAACAAAGATAGTGTTGCAGTAAATGTGAAGCACGAACTTTATCTAACAATGATTGATGGTAAGGTGGCTCAGGTCCTAACAGAAACTCCATCGGGTTCTACGTGCACGATATGTGGGGCTACTCCTCGACTTATGAATGACCTATTAAAAGTGACTGCTAGACCTGAAAATGAAAGTGCTTACCAATATGGATTATCCACATTGCATGCCTGGATTCGCAGCATGGAAATGGTATTACACATTTGCTACAATCTTGACTTTAAGACTTGGTCTGCTACAACAGAAGAAAAAAAGAAATTGAAGAAAGAAAAGAAGGAATTTGTTCAAAAACGTTTCAGGGAAGAGCTAGGATTAATTATCGACAAACCTCGTCAATTAAGTGGAAACTCAAGTGATGGAAATACAGCACGAAGGTTCTTTTACAATTACACTTGCTCGGCGAACATAACAGGTGTTGATGAAACATTGATTAAACGCTTGTATATTATTTTACAAGCTCTATCTTCTGGAATGATGATCGATCCCGAAAAATTTGGAGTTTATGCCTTAGAAACTGCGCGAATTTATGTTAGTAACTATGATTGGTACTACATACCATCCTCCGTGCACAAATTACTTATACACGGAGAAAACGTGATCAAACATTTTTCTGTTCTTCCTATTGGGCAACTGTCGGAAGATGCACAAGAGTCGCGCAATAAAGACTACAGAAATATGCGCCTGCACCATGCCAGAAAATGTTCCCGTATAGCTACAAATGAAGACGTATTTAAAACGCTTCTATATACTTCAGATCCATTCATTTCAAGTTTAAGAAAACCTTATGTGAGAAATGTGAAGGATCTTGATGAAGAGGCACTAAGTCTTTTGAAGGTGGTACCTGAAGGTGATCCTACATTTACACCGGAAGTAATTTTAGTTAGGAATAGCGAGGATAGTAACAATTAGATATAACATTATCAGTAACTAAAACCTAGTTTTAAAAACCAATAATATTATAAGATTTGTCTAATTTGAGATCAATTAGTTTGGTGTGAGGTATAGATAGGTACTATACGATTTTAAAATTTTATGTATTTTATTATGCTTGTGTGATAAGTAATTATTTAAGTTTTCTTAATTTTACTCATATTAGTACTTATTTATAAAAAATTAACATATAACTACTCGTAATATTACTTTTTTTCTCTTTTCTTTTTTTTTACCTAAAATAAATATGTATACATTGAAAAAAAAATACAAAAATTGATTATTTTTAAAATGTATGTATATCACTGTATACATGTGCCAAATCTCAATACAATACGATGAAAAACCTTGAAGTTACAGATTTTTGATCCGATACGGACCCAAATTTTCCACTGTGCGACGTCTTGAATATTTTTTTCAAAATTCGGTGGTGACTTGTGGCAAACAAGCTGTGGTAAACCAGTCAGCGATAACGGTTTTGCAATCTTATAATTTTATCTACAATAGTGACGATGTGACCACCCTTTGCCACAATGCTGGCAAATATGTTTTTTGAAGAGCTCTGTGAGCCCATGACTTTGGTCGATTTTGGCTCATTCTAGATTCTAGAAGATCCAGACAGATTGCTGCTTAGAATTTGGACCATAAGCATAATAAATAATAATATATCCAAGACTCGTCAGTCGTCAGCATTGACTTAATTATAAATGTGTTTTGACTCTCCTGGGTTCAATTGTTTAATATTTAGCTTTTAGGGAGACCTTTTAGAGAGAAACGGCTTAATTGAGAGAAAAGGGAATAGGGAAAAGGGTATCCCTATTTCCCTTTTTTATGAAATTAGGGGTCAAACAAGCAGACGGGTAACCTGACGGAAATCAATTGCCGTTGCCCATGGACACTGTAACATCAGAAGAGTTGCAAGTGCGTTTCCGCCCTTTTTATGAAGAAATAGGCAAAAGGGAATAATCAGAAGAGAATAGGAATAGGGAATAAGGTATAGGGTGCAGTTGGGCTTCCGTTTAACTCACTTACTAGACGAAACACAGCGCAAGCGCTGTTTCACGCCGGTTTCCCTTCAGGAAGTGCCCTAACAATTTTGATGATCGGTGAGTCAGTGACAAAATTGTGGGTTTTTGGGCATCTGTGAAATTTAAAGTATAATAGCTACGATATTCAAACTTTGTGCATTAATTAATAATGATACTTATGTGATTATATCTTAAAATTTGAACAATCTGGCCAAAGTTACGAGGGTTCAAAAATACGACGAAACGTTTCCAGAATCCAGAAAAGGTAGGTAGTGCCCTTGCACTTCGCTTGGCTCGTCTAGATTAATCCTTATCAAAATAAATTAGTTGTTGATTAAGAGTATTTAATTTTCTTAATCTCGATTATGATAACACACGTTCACGCGGACGAAGTTGCGGGCAACAGCTGGTTAAATTATAATTAGTATGGACGTAAGTAGTATAGATGTAATTTATCAGGAAGAGATAACTTTATTTAATCCAAAATAATCAGCCAAGTGCGAGTTGGACTCGCACACGAAGGGTTCCGTACCATTATAAAGGAAAAATAGGCAAAATTGTGTATTTTGTATGGAAGCCCCACTTAATAATTTACTTTATTAAAATTGTATTATTAATTATTAAAGTTTAAATACAACATATGTGTTTTTTGTGAACATTTCAAGTACCTACTTGTTGCCATTATTATTTATTGATATCAAGCAAAAAATGAAAAAAAATGACGTTTGTTGTATGGGAGACCTAGGGGGGACCCCATAAATATTTGATTTATTTTGTTTTTAGTATTTGTTGTTATAGCGGCGACAGAAATACATATTATGTGAAAATTTCAACTCTCGCTATAACCGTTCTTGAGATACAGCCTGGAGACAGACAGACGGACAGACGGACAGACATCGAAGTCTTAGTAATAGGGTCCCGTTTTTACCCTTTGTGTACGGAACCCTAAAAAGTCTACAACCATTCGATGGAATATTACTATAAACATGTTTTTATCAATGAAGGTTTAACTGAATTTACGTCACGCTAACAATATTAATATAAGTATTATTGCATCCAGATTGCATCCTTATGAAATTGAATTATCTAGATAATAATATATAATAAATATTATTATGGTTGTTACTTATAAATGGCTAATGGTCGCACTCAGAGACATATTTTGATGATGATTAAACTTCTTGAATTAAGGGGCGACTAACCCTAAATTGTCGATTTTATAATTCATTTTTATACTTGAAAATAAGCCCGGAATTGTGTCATTTTCTAAACATAGATACTACATTATATTTCCGAGGATCGGACCTAGCGAAAACACAAACAAGTATCTTAAAATTTCCTCGTTAGAAAAAAATCACAAGATGCATATAATTTTCAAGAATTTTTCATATATTGCCATAACCGTTCTTTATACTAAATTAATACTTTAACACATTTACAAAATACACAATTACAAAATTCTATCATTGAGGAACTGACCTAGCGGATTTTTAAAATATTGTGTAATATTTATCGACTTATTGAGAAAAAACTAATTTGGCAATGAATCCGTGTCGTCCTTTTTCACCTGGCATATGAAACACGGGCGTGAGTGTGAAGAGAGAAGGACGATGTTTGATTTTTTGCCTTAGTCGCCCTCTTAAGACGCTGACAACTGCCAATGACCTTGATCTCGCATCACTCTCGCACCTGTGTCGATTTTCATGCCAGAGAGACAGAGATGTGAAGTGTTCACTCGGTAGCGTGGATACATTTTCGTTTGTTAGAGGAAAAAATAAATATTATGGGAAATCTAGATTTCAGAACCCAAAATTTAATCCGACAATCTTTAAATTTTTGTAAAAGGTATCAAATAAACAAATTTTTAAAGTATAGATTGTATTATTACTTCAGTTAGAACTGTTTAAAGTTCCTGAAAGATGTGACTTGTGATCTTGTAGGAGTACATTAGTTTATAATTTAAATTCGACAAGCTTTTCCAAATACAATAAAAAATCACATATATTTTTTTGTGCCAATCAATGAAATACGTCTAGAAAACTGCACAAAGATGTCGAATTGGCAGCTGTGTCCGCCTTAATGGAGAGTTTGACAGATAAATTATGTATGGGGCTTAAGTTAAATGTTTATTTAATTACATTTAAGTAATCAATTTTCGTCTCTGAGTGCTGTGGTTAAAGTTACGTTTGAATATTACTCGTTGTAACTAAAGCTCTAAAATAAAGAGCATACAAGTATGTTATTATATTTCAATTACAAACCATCAGTCGTCACCAATCATTTTAAGGTATGTAGGGACATAGAAGTAGTGAAGGCTGGTTGTAGCTTCTTCAGAGAGAACCCCCTTGTCGGGACTCGGGACGTAGTACTTCGACGTGCGTGTTTTCCCGTCGTAAAAAATGAAAATACGAGAAAATAATAATTAGTATCGTATATTATCATTTATGCATAATAAAATTATATTTATTCTTATCTATCGCGATAACAGTGATAAAAATAGAATTTATAAGTGTGTACTTACAAATGCCAAATTGCATTTGACGATTTGCATCGCTAGCAGCATAGTAAAAATGCTGTCGATTTTGTGTGTAGCGGCACTCGCCTTCGCTACTGTATCAGGTAGGCATTCAAAATAAAAATATAGTATTGTTAGATTTTTTTTACGTATGTTTTTACTTATTGATTAGTAACACCTATGGTTATTGGTAAAATATTTATATTCCGCCAACTAAATATTTTTCGGCCGCTGAAGAGCCAAGTTTTGGCCAGGCCAGCTGGACCTATCGTATTCAATTAACACAGAAATAGAGATCTCTTGCAGATTAGCTTGATAATAACATTATTTTTAGGTCTACCTGATCAAAGAATAATCGGTGGTGCTGAAACCACGATCGACAAATTTCCCTATGCGGTTGCGATATTGAGTTCATCTGATGGTACCCAATTCGTGCAGACTTGCGGGGGCACCATCATCAACAACAGAGCTATTCTGTCAGCTGCTCGATGCTACTAGTAAGTAGAAGACGACTAAAGCAAATGTCGAATTTATAATTCATTTTATACCAGAAAATAAACCCCGATTGTTTCATTTTTAGGGTTCCGTAGTCAACAAGGAACCTTTATAGTTTCGGTCTGTCCATCCGTCTGTCTGTCCGTCTGTCCGTCTGTCTGTCTGTCCGCGGTTTTTCTCAGAGACTATAGGACCTACAAAGCTGTAATTTGGCATGAATATTAACGATGGCGACAAAATGGTACTTGAAAACTTAAAAAATTATTTTTTTATGGTAAGTACCTTCTATATACATCAAGCGGGTATGAAAATTTTTTTTCGCGTCCACCGCATCGTGTGGGGTGTTGTTGGATAGGTTTTTTAAAAATATTATGAGTATTCATAGATCATTTTCTGATTTAGGGATCCGTTTGTGAAATATTAAGTTTTAAAGTGGAAAAAATCGTTAGAGTCCAGTGTCCCTTCTACCAGCTAAACGGTTGCTTCTGGTGTGAAAAAATTCACGGGAGTAGGAAATATGCTGAATTTAAAATAAAAACTATATACTTGACGGCTTTAAATTTCCAGCGGACTTACCAGCTCTTGGCAAGCTCGCGCAGGCTCCTCGTTCGCCAACAGCGGTGGAAACGTTTACAACATTGGCCAAGTCTTCATCAACCCGTCCTACGACTTCGTCGGAGGAGACAGCGACTTGGCCATCCTTCACGTCACTTTGGCGTTCGGTAACAACGTGCAACCTGCGCGCGTCGGAGGCGCCAACTACGTCCTAGGGGATGACGTTTCAGTTACAACTTTCGGATGGGGAGAGATTGAGGTAAGTGCTAAACACGAGTACCAAATTTTGTGTATGATTCGAGAGAAGGAGATTCTAGAATGACCTAATTTAAAGGGATCATCGAACAGTCTTGAGTCATATCATTACTTGCCTGACTTAATTCGGGACTAACATATTATTGTGCGTACTTATCGTTAATTAAAATATATAAACAGATATTTAATTTACAATTATTTAATCAACAGTCATTTGGACAAAAGAGCTTAACGCTATGTGTCAGTCCCTACTAGAGTTGATGCATAGTATAAATCAGATAAAGTATTTCTATGGGTCTTTTAATAATTTTCGTGTTTCAGTACGATGGTCAGAAATCCGAGCAGCTCCGTTCGGTGGAAATATGGACGGTGAATCAGGAGACCTGCAGAACGAACTACAACATCATTGCGATAACGATCACCCCGAACATGATGTGCGCTGGATACCTCGGAGTCGGCGGTCGCGACTTCTGTCCCGGGGACGTCGGTGGTCCCCTCTTGCATAATGACGTCATAGTCGGTGTTGCCTCCCTGGGTACTGGCTGCGGCTACGCCGACTACCCCGGTGTATACGCCAGGGTCGCGCCACACGTCGACTGGATCGTGTCCACAGCGTAATCTGCTAATAAATATTTGCGAATTATTCTGTTTTTGGTTTTACCTTCTGACGTTAACGCACCACGCAGAATTATTTCAAGTTGCTTTTTTAAATTAATAACTTTTAATTAAAAATCTAACTGTTCGACGACGGTTTAAGGGTTGGACCTCATCTGGCAGCACGGAATCGCCTTTTTCCGTCGCCCTTTCTCTTTCTGTCGCTTAGAACTGCCATTTTCTAGACCGAGATAGAAAGCATAATGCGATAGCCTCGAGGATTCCGCCACGTGCTATCGCATTATGCTTTCTGACTCAGTCTAGCAAATGGCAGTTCTAAGCGACAGAAAGAGAAAGGGCGACGGAAAAAGGCGAAGTATTTTATACTATTTTTCATCTCGTACTAACATCCACACTCTATTTTATGGAGATAGGATAGGTTAGGATGGGTTTGATAATTTTTTTGTTGTTTCTGTACTGATATTATGTTACACATTTCAGCATTCCAAGACTTCAGGAAGTGCCCTAACAATTTTGATGATCGGTGAGTCAGTGACAAAATTGTGGGTTTTTGGACATCTGTGAAATTTAAAGTATAATAGCTACGATATTCAAACTTTGTGGATAAATTAATAATGATACTTATGTGATTATATCTTAAAAATTTGAACAATCTGGCCAAAGTTACGAGGGTTCAAAAATACGACGAAACGTTTCCAGAATCCAGAAAAGGTAGGTAGTGCCCTTGCACTTCGCTTGGCTCGTCTAGATTAATCCTTATCAAAATAAATTAGTTGTTGATTAAGAGTATTTAATTTTCTTAATCTCGATTATGATAATACACGTTCACGCAGACGAAGTTGCGGGCAACAGCTGGTTAAATTATAATTAGTATGGACGTAAGTAGTATAGATGTAATTTATCAGGAAGAGATAACTTTATTTAATTCAAAATAATCGGCCAAGTGCGAGTTGGACTCGCACACGAAGGGTTCCGTACCATTATAAAGGAAAAATAGGCAAAATTGTGTATTTTGTATGGAAGCCCCACTTAATAATTCACTTTATTAAAATTGTATTATTAATTATTAAAGTTTAAATACAACTTTGTTTTTTGTGAACATTTCAAGTAGGTACTTGTTGCCATTATTATTTATTGATATCAAGCAAAAAATGAAAAAAATGACGTTTGTTGTATGGGAGACCTAGGGGAGACCGCATAAATATTTGATTTATTTTGTTTTTAGTATTTGTTGTAATAGCGGCGACAGAAATACATATTATGTGAAAATTTCAACTCTCGCTATAACCGTTCTTGAGATACAGCCTGGAGACAGCCAGACGGACAGACGGACAGACATCGAAGTCTTAGTAATAGGGTTTTTACCCTTTGCGTACGGAACCCTAAAAAGTCTACAACCATTCGATGGAATATTACTATAAACATGTTTTTATCAATGAAGGTTTAACTGAATTTACGTCACGCTAGCAATATTAATATAAGTATTATTGCATCCAGATTGCATCCTTATGAAATTGAATTATCTAGATAATAATATATAATAAATATTATTATGGTTGTTACTTATACATGGCTAATGGTCGCACTCAGAGACATATTTTGATGATGATTAAACTTCTTGAATTAAGGGGCGACTAACCCTAAATTGTCGATTTTATAATTCATTTTTATACTTGAAAATAAGCCCCGAATTGTGTCATTTTCTAAACATAGATACAACATTATATTTCCGAGGATCGGACCTAGCGAAAACACGATAAGTATCTTAAAATTTCCTCGTTAGAAAAAAATCACAAGATGCATATAATTTTCAAGAATTTTTCATATATTGCCATAACCGTTCTTTAAACTAAATTAATACTTTAACACATTGCACAAAATTCTATCATTGAGGAACTGACCTAGCGTATTTTTAAAATATTGTGTAATATTTATCGAGTTATTGAGAAAAAACTAATTTGGCAATGAATCCGTGTCGTCCTTTTTCACCTGGCATATGAAAGACGGGCGTGAGTGTGAAGAGAGAAGGATGATGTTTGATTTTTTGCGTTAGTCGCCCTCTTAAGACGCTGACAACTGCCAATGACCTTGATCTCGCATCACTCTCGCACCTGTGTCGATTTTCATGCCAGAGAGACAGAGATGTGAAGTGTTCACTCGGTAGCGTGGATACATTTTTCGTTTGTTAGAGGAAAAAATAAATATTATGGGAAATCTAGATGTCAGAACCCAAAATTTAATCCGACAATCTTTAAATTTTTGTAAAAGGTATCAAATAAACAAAATTTTAAAGCATAGATTGTATTATTACTTTAGTTAGAACTGTTTAAAGTTCCTGAAAGATGTGACTTGTGATCTTGTAGGAGTACATTAGTTTATAATTTAAATTCGACAAGCTTTTCCAAATACAATAAAAAATCACATATATTTTTTGTGCCAATCAATGAAATACGTCTAGAAAACTGCACAAAGATGTCGAATTGGCAGCTGTGTCCGCCTTAATGGAGAGTTTGACAGATAAATTATGTATGCTTAAGTTAAATGTTTATTTAATTACATTTAAGTAATCAATTTTCGTCTCTGAGTGCTGTGGTTAAAGTTACGTTTGAATATTACTCGTTGTAACTAAAGCTCTAAAATAAAAAGCATACAATTATGTTATTATATTTCAATTACAAACCATCAGTCGTCACCTATCATTTTAAGGTATGTAGGGACATAAAAGTAGTGAAGGCTGGTTGTAGCTTCTTCAGAGAGAACCCCCTTGTCGGGACTCGGGACGTAGTACTTCGACGTGCGTGTTTTCCCGTCGTAAAAAATGAAAATACGAGAAAATAATAATTAGTATCGTATATTATCATTTATGCATAAAAAAATATATTTATTCTTATCTATCGCGATAACAGTGATAAAAATAGAATTTATAAGTGTGTACTTACAAATGCCAAATTGCATTTGACGATTTACATCGCTAGCAGCATAGTAAAAATGCTGTCGATTTTGTGTGTAGCGGCACTCGCCTTCGCTACTGTATCAGGTAGGCATTCAAAATAAAAATATAGTATTGTTAGATTTTTTTTACGTATTTTTTTACTTATTGATTAGTAACACCTATGGTTATTGGTAAAATATTTATATTCCGTCAACTAAATATTTTTACGTTAAATAGTTTTAACGAAGAGCCAAGTTTTGGCCAGGCCAGCTGGACCTATCGTATTCAATTAACACAGAAATAGAGATATCTTGCAGATTAGCTTGATAATAACATTATTTTTAGGTCTACCTGATCAAAGAATAATCGGTGGTGCTGAAACCACGATCGACAAATTTCCCTATGCGGTTGCGATATTGAGTTCATCTGATGGTACCCAATTCGTGCAGACTTGCGGGGGCACCATCATCAACAACAGAGCTATTCTGTCAGCTGCTCGATGCTACTAGTAAGTAGAAGGCGACTAAAGCAAATGTCGAATTTATAATTCATTTTATACCAGAAAATAAACCCCGATTGTTTAATTTTTAGGGTTCCGTAGTCAACAAGGAACCTTTATAGTTTCGGTCTGTCCGTCCGTCTGTCTGTCCGTCTGTCCGTCTGTCTGTCTGTCCGCGGTTTTGCTCAGAGACTATAGGACCTACAAAGCTGTAATTTGGCATGAATGCACATATTAACGATGGCGACAAAATGGTACTTGAAAACTTAAAAAAATATTTTTTTATGGTAAGTACCTTCTATATACATCAAGCGGGTACGAAAATTTTTTTTCGCGTCCACCGCATCGTGTGGGGTGTTGTTGGATAGGTTTTTTAAAAATATTATTAATACTCATAAGAGTATTCATAGATCATTTTCTGATTTTAGGATCCGTTTGTGAAATATTAAGTTTTAAAGTGGAAAAAATCGTTAGAGTCCAGTGTCCCTTCTACCAGCTAAACGGTTGCTTCTGGTGTGAAAAAATTCACGGGAGTAGGAAATATGCTGAATTTAAAATAAAAACTATATACTTGACGGCTTTAAATTTCCAGCGGACTTACCAGCTCTTGGCAAGCTCGCGCAGGCTCCTCGTTCGCCAACAGCGGTGGAAACGTTTACAACATTGGTCAAGTCTTCATCAACCCGTCCTACGACTTCGTCGGAGGAGACAGCGACTTGGCCATCCTTCACGTCACTTTGGCGTTCGGTAACAACGTGCAACCTGCGCGCGTCGGAGGCGCCAACTACGTCCTAGGGGATGACGTTTCAGTTACAACTTTCGGATGGGGAGAGATTGAGGTAAGTGCTAAGCACGAGTACCAAATTTTGTGTTACGCAATTTTTAATTTTGCCATAATTTCTAAACCAAACGTCCAACTTTAATCATTCAAAGACCAAATATTATCTACACGAACTATACTTAGTGATGAAATAATTTATTTTGATAAGGATTATCAGCATGAGTAAAATAAAATATGCGTTTAAATGTAGTCCAAAAAAATCAAGATTTTTAAATAAAAAAATGGTTGTTGTGTCTCACTTGACACAGATAGGTATAGTGTGTCGGGGACATTTTTGTAGTCGTTTATAGTTTAGGCAGCGTACGCAAAATAAATAACTTTTCTGGTTGATTCTTTTCACCTTGTGTCAGAAAAACCCAAATATCTTACGGAACCCTATATTTTCTAAAATAAAAAGTAGCCTATGTTACTCGTAATTAATGTAGCTTTTGAATGGTGAAAGAATTTTTAAAATCGGTCCAGTAGTTTTTGAGTTGAGTTTGAGTAGTTTGAGTAGGTTATAATATTAGTATAGATGTGCAGGACAACACCTATGACCTAGAGTCATAAAAGTCAACAAAACAAAAACTACTTAAAAAAATAACTTTTGAATTTACAAAAAAGGGTTTAGGCTTAGCTATTATTTTTATGCAGCACTATATTTAGAATACAAACGGCTTCCTAAAAAGTACATTAAATATTATCACAAGAAAAAACCGGTCGCTCATAATTTTATTTGGCACGAGTACCAAAGAGAAGGAGATTCTAGAATGACCTAATTTAAAGGGATCATCGAACAGTCTTGAGTCATATCATTACTTGCCTGACTTAATTCGGGACTAACATATTATTGTGCGTACTTATCGTTAATTAAAATATATAAACAGATATTTAATTTACAATTATTTAATCAACAGTCATTTGGACAAAAAAACTTAACGCTATGTGTCAGTCCCTACTAGAGTTGATGCATAGTATAAATCAGATAAAGTATTTCTATGGGTCTTTTAATAATTTTCGTGTTTCAGTACGATGGTCAGAAATCCGAGCAGCTCCGTTCGGTGGAAATATGGACGGTGAATCAGGAGACCTGCAGAACGAACTACAACATCATTTCGATAACGATCACCCCGAACATGATGTGCGCTGGATACCTCGGAGTCGGCGGTCGCGACTTCTGTCCCGGGGACGTCGGTGGTCCCCTCTTGCATAATGACGTCATAGTCGGTGTTGCCTCCCTGGGTACTGGCTGCGGCTACGCCGACTACCCCGGTGTATACGCCAGGGTCGCGCCACACGTCGACTGGATCGTGTCCACAGCGTAATCTGCTAATAAATATTTGCGAATTATTCTGTTTTTGGTTTTACCTTCTTACGTTAACGCACCACGCAGAATTATTTCAAGTTGGTTTTTTAAATTAATAACTTTTAATTAAAAATCTAACTGTTCGACGACGGTTTAAGGGTTGGACCTCATCTGGCAGCACGGAATCGCCTTTTTCCGTCGCCCTCTCTCTTTCTGTCGCTTAGAACTGCCATTTTCTAGACCGAGATAGAAAGCATAATGCGATAGCCTCGAGGATTCCGCCACGTGCTATCGCATTATGCTTTCTGACTCAGTCTAGCAAATGGCAGTTCTAAGCGACAGAAAGAGAAAGGGCGACGGAAAAAGGCGATTCCGTGCTGCCAGATGAGGTCCAACCCTAATTCCGTGTACATCATCCTAAATTGCAGAAAAATTTAGAGATTTTCCAAAAGAATTTTAAATACATAAACATAATTTGAACACCCTTTTTTATTTTATTTTACCCGAATATAAAGCCATAACTTATAGAAAATTTGGTGTATTTTATAAAAAGAATAATAAAATTGTCAAAAGAAGCAAATCTTAATTGTTTTAACAGCTCCTAATATATACCGGACTTTTTGTATTTCGTGCGTAAGAGATAACGCTCTACAAAACCGAAATTAGCCGACTGTCACTTTCCAAAGGTCGATGTGCAATATTTATTGCCGGGTACTGTAATTATAGGTCTACCAGAATCTGATGGCAAAAAGTGAGAAAATAAATTGACTCTAGCAATACCGGGGTAATAGGAATAAAACATTTTCATCCTTTTTTATTCCTTTAGCGGCAAATTTTGTGTGTAAACATAAAAATATAAAAATTTATCCAATGATCAAGGATATTTTTTGAAAATCTGCTGTCTAAAATTGCCATCAGATTCTGGTAGACCTATTATATTTACTCGTAGTTTTCCACAGTTCTCGATATTGCAGTTTTATCTTTTAAGGCGCCGGTATTGACTTACCATAAGGAGATATTAAAATATAACTTTGTTTTAGTACCCCTGTGGCCCTACAAATACCACACGCTGTCCGCCTTGTACCTTTTTCAAGAATTGGTACCCCTAAGCCAACTTGGTGAGCATTTTAGTGTACCTTTAAGGGCTCCCACACATAGTTCTGCGAATTCGCATCGCATCGCAAATATCTGCGACAAAACTCACAATAAAAATTACATTACGATGCGATGCGATGAGAATTCGCAGTTTTGTGTGGGAGCTTTTATTCATATACAATAAAAGGCTAGATTTTCTTGTATATTTATAATACTCGTATCGGTTTTTCGTTAAATTTTGTATGTTGGTGATTTTGGGAAAGAAAGAACGATCTTTTTAAGAATATTACACAAAAATATTATCTATTTTATACAAAGACCGTAACAGAGCAACGTGCAGACGTTCAGACGTGCGCTTTTTCTGTGGTAGCGTTTGGGAAATTAACACGAGCCTAGAAAACGCGCAAGTCTGAACGTGCCCTAAATTATTTTCCTTCTTTGTTTCAGATTTTAGAGCATACAAAGGTGAACATTGAGCATAGCTATCGGATCAATACACCAATAAACTGTCGTTATACCTGCCCACTTAGTATTTTAATAAAACATAGTTAATATAAAAATATTTTTTCATTTACTAATAATAAAATTAATATTGTGTGTATTGTATGCAAAGTATCTGCATACAAAATTTTATCAAAATCGGTTCAGCGGTTTAAGCGCAAATCATTTTAGAAACACCCATACTAGTATTAAGAATGTGAAAGTGTGTCTGTCTGTCTGTCTGTCTTTTTTTTATGAAATAAGGGGGCAAACGAGCAAACGGGTCACCTGATAGAAAGCAACTTCCGTCGTCCATGGACACTCGCAGCATCAGAAGAGCTGCAGGTGCGTTGCCGGCCTTTTAAGAGGAAATAGGGTAATAGGGGAGGATAGGGATGAGAAGGGAAGGGAAGGGAATAGGGGAGCATAGGGAAGGGAATAGGGTAGGGGATTGGGCCTCCGGTAAATTCACTCACTCGGCGAAACACAGCGCAAGCGCTGTTTCACGTCGGTTTTCTGTGAGAACGTGGTATTTCTCCTGTCGAGCCGGCCCATTCGTGCCGAAGCATGGTTCTCCCACGTCTGTCTGTCTGTTACCTCTTCACGCCCAAACTGCTGAACCGATGTTGCTGAAATTTTGCATGGAGATACTTTGAGTCCCGGGAAAGGACATAAGATGCTTTTTATCCCGAAAAAATGTACGGTTCCCCGCGATAATTGAGTTTTGGCGCAACGGAGTTGCGGGGGTCATCTAGTAGTACATATAGTCCCCAGTACAAGGAACTAACTTTTTTCTGATACATACAAATTTACCACTTTGTGAGTGCCTTGTTTACGATAAGTCCGACAAACTTTTCTATGCGAAAAATTTCGGCGCTGCTGCGTTTTCGATTGCTTGACTCCTGGAATTGTCGATATTTCGTCACCATGGCTCTTCGTACATACAACTTTTATTTTTTGGAATTTGTTTAATAAAGTTAATTTAAAAACTGTGGTCAACTTGTCCGACAAGAATCACGCAGCGTTTAGAGTGTCCGACACCCCAAACATGTAGCTATTACGTCACTATGGCTCTTCGTACATACAACTTTCATTTTTTGGAATTTTGTTTAATAAAGCTAATTTAAAAACTGTAGTCAACTTGTCCGACAAGAATCACGCAGCGTTTAGAGTGTCCGACACCCCAAACATGTAGCTATTACGTCACTATGGCTCTTCGTACATACAACTTTCATTTTTTGGAATTTGTTTTATTAAACAAATATTAAGCTAATTTAAAAACTGTGGTCAACTTGTCCGACAAGAATCACGCTGCATATTGGAGTTTCCACCACCACAAAAATGTTGATGTGACGTCATTATGTCTCTCCGTACATACAACTTTAAATTTAGTAGTTTTCGATTTACAATAAAGTAGGGTAAATGACTAGTGATTGTCATTGGAAAAAATACAAAAACACAATATTTATTAAGGTCGCTTTAAAAACTGCCTGTTTTCAAAGTAATAGAACGCCTGATTAAAAAAAAAACAGGCAATTTTAAGCAACCTTAATAAGGGAAAAGGGAAGAGAAAGCCCTTCAATATTTAATGAATCGGCCAAGTGCGAGTCGGACTCGCGCACGAAGGGTTCCATACCATTATAGAGCAAAATTAGACCATAAATTGTGTTTTTTGTATGGGAGTCCCCCTTAATTTTTTATTTTATTTAAATATTATTATTAAATATAAAACTTAACATATAATTAAGGATTTTGTGGAAAATTCAAGTACCTACCTGTTGTCATTATTACTATAGAGCAAAAAAGACCAAAAAAAAAAATCACATTTGTGGTATGGGAGCCCCTATTAAACATTATTTTATTTGTTTTTCTTACTTGTTATTATAGCGGCAACAGATCTGTGATAATCTGTGAAAATTTCAAATCTCTAGCTATTACCGTTCTTGAGTTACAACCTGGAGACACACAGACGGACAGACGGACATACAACGAAGTCTTAGTAATAGGGTTCCATTTTTACCCTTTGCGTACGGAACCCTAAAAAATGTCAAAATTCGAGAGGCTTTCAAACCAACACCACAACCACAGTTTTTAAAGTTATTGAAGAGCTCGTCTGTAGAATGTACTCGTTCAAAACCAAAGACGGCGTCAACAAAAAGTTAGAAAAATCATATAAATCCTGCAACGATTCGGAAAAAGTTTTAAAAAAGATAATTTAGTCCTGCGATACGTCAACCCATTAAGCAAGAACTTTTGCAGCATATTAAGAGGATACAATTATACCTACTTAAGCAGCATAATACAGTGCAATTCACATATTATTCGCAATCCGTCGGAAGTAACGCCTGACGATTATGGCTGGATTTTAATCGAATATGAATTTATAATCTGAAATTTCATCAGAAATATTAGGCATTCTATTAATATTTCATATCAATTTAATACTCATTCAATAACCTTCTAATAAATTTCCTAATATTATTGTAGTATTGTCAATAGCAGCGACGATAGTGGTGAAGAATGAAGATGACAATAACAATGATGATGAAAACTTTGATAATTATAACAATTATTATGATAATGATGTGGATAGTACTCTGATGTAGAATTTTTTGTAATCCATACTTGCATACTAATATTATATATTATTTAATATCGAAGGTGTCCGATTTGGAAGTCTCCCCACATTCTTGGATGCGATATCTAAAATAGTTGATACTTACGGAAATGCAAGTGGACCAGTTAGAATATAATTATTAATTGTTGGTCACAGGTCACTTCTTAAAGGAATCCATATATCCATACATACAAATACTGTATGTAAAATGGTAATAAGGTTATTTTTTAATGAAATTTTTAATAATGTTGACTACGCAACCCGAAAAATGGCGTTTAAATAGTATGATATAGTAACGTTAATGGAGCTTGCCCGCTTGATATGTAGGGTAGGCATCATATACATCTACACATTATTCTATACTCTATACAAATAATTAAATTGGAGTGTCTGTGTGTAATATTAAAAGAAAGTCTGTCTGTCTGTATGTTCCAGCTAATCTCGGCTGGAGCTATTTTGCCGGGGCTTTTTATGGTAGATAGCTGATGTAGGAAGGTGTAACTTAGGCTACTTTTTAACCGACTTTCAAAAAGGAGGAGATTATATTTTACTTTTTCCATATTTGTTTGCGGACAATCCATCTTTGTTATTATACTACGGACGAAGTTGACGCGGACGAAGTCACGGGTATTGTAGGGTGTAACAAAACTAAGTGATAATACTTTAGGGTGTGTATGTGTTCCTTGTAGAGAGTTCACTGCGAAAGTAGCAGTGCTGAAAGACCAAATTTTTTTTTCACTTTTGTATGGGCAAACGCTCGAGAGCGTCACGAGTTTTCCCATACAAAATGAAAAAAAATTACAAGGAACACATACACACCCTGAATTATCACTTATTTTTGTTACACCCTGTATATTTTTAAGATTATTACAAGTATGAATTCATGCCGAATTACGGCTTTGTAGGCCCTATAGTCTCTGAGCAAAACCGCGGACAGACAGACGGAAAGACAGACAGACGGACAGATATACTGAAACTATAAGGATTTCTTGTTGACTACGCATTACGCAACCCTAAACAAGACGTTATCGTCGACGGCAATTTAACCCTTAATCAGGCATAGTACGATTTATTGACCACCTAGGTAATTGGACACTTTCAAAAAGGTTACTATAATAACTACCAATGAAAATTGGTTTGAACGAGATCTAGCAAGTAGTTTTATTATGATTCCTATACCACGATAACTAAACACATGTTGGAAGCCTATAAATTATACAAGCTTAATCTGACACGCTCGAGCTTGTCGCCAAATCTGCTCAATTCCAGCCAATTCTCGTCAACTATGACTTCACGACTACATCAAGCAATTTGCGGCAACAAGCAGCAATATTGTGCAATACAATTGAGTGATCAGATCAGAATATCTCAGATCAATCTCAGATCAATACAATTGAGTGATCAGATCAGAATAGATCAGCCATATTCTGTTCGGACGTCCGAACGGACAAAGTCGCGTCCGCGACTTATCTCAGACAAGAACCTTAGTGTATTTTTAAACGACTTCAAAAAAAGGAGGTTATCAATTCGACACGTACGTGTGTAATATTTCCAGAACTGCCCAATTTTCGTATATGTTAGTCTATATCAGCGTCTGAACAAATGTGCAAAATTTCAAAAGTGTATGTATGTTTTTATGTTTGTGTTCGCATATCTCTGGAACTACCATTCCGATTTCAGTAATTATTTTTTTTGTTGTACTAGGTATTGTTAAACTTAGGGAATAGTGCAAGTTTCATCAAAATCGGTTTAGTAGTTTTGGAGATAGAGAGTTCTAATTTTCAATTACGTACAATTTTTAAGTCAGTTTTTTATCTTTTTAAAATACAGTTATGTATTAATCAGATAGAAACAAGCCGCAAACGATGAAAACATCTGATAATTTGTTTCCAGCTTAAACATCATCTATATTTATATTCGAAAATAGCTTTTTTCTAACTCACCACGTGAGAAATCTGATTTATATACCATGATAACTAGAGACATGTCGGAAGCCTATACAAGCTTAATCTGACACGCTCGAACTTGTCGCGAAATCCTCTCTTCGCCTCCCTAACTATAATATAATATTTAAATAACACAAGTGAATACCTATTATTTAAAGTTTATTCAGTCAGAAATTATTGAGAAAAAGAAGTTCACCATTAGTAATGATTTTTTTTATTTTCTTGTCGGACTGACTATTAAACTCAATATATTTGTCGGACAAGTTGATATTAGCATTTAGAATAACATTATCTAGCATTGCTATTTTTGTCCGACATGTATGTACGAAGAGCCATAGTGACGTAATAGCTTATGTTCGGACACTCTAAGCGCTGCGTGATTCTTGTCGGACAAGTTGACCACAGTTTTTAAATTAACTTTATTAAACAAATTCCAAAAAATAAAAGTTGTATGTACGAAGAGCCATGGTGACGAAATATCGACAATTCCAGGAGTCAAGCATTCGAAAACGCAGCAGCGCCGAAATTTTTCACATAGAAAAGTTTGTCGGACTCATCGTAAACAAGGCACTCACAAAGTGGTAAATTTGTATGTATCAGAAAAAAGTTAGTTCCTTGTACTGGGGACTAATAAATATTAAATACTAAATACAAAACCTCACTTAGAGCAATAAGCAATAACCATTTTTGTACTCTAGTGGGTTTTCAAAAAATGGATTTCACTGTCGTAAGCCTTTAAAAAATAAATAAAGCTGGGAACAAATTATCGGACGAACGTCCGCTGACGTTTTCATCGGATGCGGCTTGTTTTTATCTGATCACTCTCATCACTACAAAATACACTAAACTGTGCACATTGTCTGACATTAGTCGCGGATGCGACCTTGAGCGTTCGGATCCCCGAACAGAATCTGGCTGGCCGGATGTTTTGCATCCGCGGACGTCTGCCATTGACATATTATAGGCTAGGTCTTTGACGTCCGCGGATGAACCGTGCACATTGTTAAGCCGCATCCGTCAGCCGCGACTAAGGGTCTACACAGACGGACCGCATTTCAACTGCAATCCAACCGCTAATTGCTGTTCAAGTGCAGTTTGAATGCAGTTAACACGACTGCAATACGACTGCAATAGGGACCGTGCAGAAACTATAGAGGGCGTCGTAATTCGACAGCAGCGACACGATGCGAGTAAAAGAAGTAACTTGTGAGTGACTTTGGCTTCGCATTCTCTTTGACCTCGGCTATAGTTTGTTCGTTCTAAGATGATGGGTGACAGTTCTCATATTCCTTGCTACGGATTTTTTTTACAAGAAAACAAAAAAAAAAACAGAATGTAATAAATTATATTCCATCTACAAAAATAAATGTTCCCTGTAATTGTAAATGAATAAAAATGAAAAGTTGCTAAATGCTAACTTATTGATATAAAATTATAAATATTAACTCTGAAATAAGAGTATAAAATTATTGTTACGAAAATATTTGAAAAATGTCAGATGCATGAAACGGAACTTATGTCAATAGAGATTGACACAGTTGAATTGAAATCAAATCGATAAAAAAGGGCGGCCATCTTAAATCGCCGGCGTCACTCTGTAACATCAGTACGAAATCGATAATTTCGATTGCAATTCCTTTACGAGGTGATTGGATATTTTTAAATTATTCGATTAATTTTTTTAGGTTACTTCCCTACTATTGTCAATTATAATGTGTCACGCATATCATCATAAAACGAACAAACTATAGTTTATAAATTATTTTTTTATGTTTTAGACTATAACATGATTTAATACTTACACTTCCAAGTGGCCACATATGGCCGCGAGAACAACAACAGATTTCCAAGAATCCGCGATCGAAGGATTAAAGTAAAAGACTAGATGACGCCCGCAACTCCGTTGCGCCAAAAATCATTTATCGCGCGAGAACCGTACATTTTCCTGGGATAAAAAGTATCCTATGTCCTTTCCCGGGGCTCAAAGTAAATCCATACCAAATTTCAGCAAAATTGGTTTAGCGGTTTGGGCGTGTAGTGCTAATAGACAGACTACAGACACACTTTCGCATTTATAATAATAAGTTGGATGGGTTTCTACTTTCTACACGGAAAAAAAAAACGAAAGCGTGAATAAAAATGTATAAAGCTTATCTAGTTAACTAAGAAAATATTGCAATAAAATAATGAAGATGCAAAAAATACTTATAATTACTCAATCGTGTACTCAATGATATTATATCATAGTAATTACTGAAAATTCTTGTAGATAAAATAAAACAAGTTCACTAAAATAAATGCTTTTATTTCATCAACCTTTTGCGATTCGATCGATTCTATCTCCACACTTCTCCACAACTTTTGTCTGTCACTATTTTTGACCGACTTCCAAAAAGGAGGAGGTAATATGTTCGGCTGTATGTATCTTTTTTTTTCTTTTTTTTTGTATGTTCAACGATTACTCAGCCGTTTGTGGTCCGATTTTCAAAATTATTTTTTTGTTGTATAGGGTTTAACTTGAATTTGGTACCATGTTCACAAAAGTGGTGATTTGATAATGGGATCCTTGAGGAATCGAGGGGACTCCTTGAAATTTGTATGGAAACATATAGTGATTTCGATTTTTTCCGAAGCACTCAAGGTAAATGCTACCAAAAAGTAAGACTTCGCACCAGGTTATACCCTGGATCCGAAGGTACCGAACAGAACTTTTGAATGCTTATAGGTACAGGTTCGGGGATTTCGGTGTTGTTTAAACAACTGAAAGCATAAGCTAATACATCAATTTATTTAATCATCATCATCACAACCATAATTATACCATGAGTCATCACACTATGACCCAATTATTGGTACTTTTCGTGATATTTTGCATCGAAGCAGATGTTTTTGATGATGATTTCGCTGTTTGTAAACTGATTTTCAAAATTATCGTGTTGTTGTATAGGATGTAATCTTAATTTTGTATAACAATAATTACGAAAGTGGTGAGCTGATGATGGGATCTATGAGCAATCGAGGGAAATCCTTGAAATTTATCAAAACACTTATAGTGGTTAAAATGTTGTTTCTAGTCAGTTAAACATATGTTACGAATAAGAGAAATTTCATACGAAGGTGTCTCTTGGTGCAAAGGCACTGAACAGAACTCCTGAACCTTTAAAGATAAAATTTTGGAAATTGCAGCATCGCTTAGATAACTGCAAGCATTTACCACAATTTCGCTTACAGTAATATAACGTAATAGTTAACATTCGTATTGGGGTTTTACGCATAAAGCCTAATTTTATAGATACTTAACTAAAAAGAGTGAAATTATTATTTAAAAAAAAAACCGACTACCAAGGTAAAAACAATAGTAATATGAACTAAAAAGTATTAAATAAATCTTACTCTTTAATAGCACGCCTTTTACAGAATTCGTCTAAATATCAACTATTTCTGTACATATACTACAGTCTTCATTACTTTGAAGTCGGTACCAGGCCCAAACGTTTCAGATATTTTGACATTACTGAACTCACGATTAAATTAGCTGGTACCGACTTCAAAATAATGAAGACTGAAGTATATGTACAGGAATAGTTGATATTTAGACGAATTCTGAAAAAGGCGTGCTATTAAAGAGTAAGAGTTATTTAATACTTTTTAGTTCATGTTACTATTGTTTTTACCTTGGAAGTCGGTTTAAATTTTTTGTTAAAAAATAATAATTAACTAATTTCAGTCTGGACCTCATCAGTGCAAACAAATAACACACAAATAGTGAAGAATCATTCTTTTGAGAACCAACACTTTGACAAGATGGTTCAAGTTCAATACTATCCTCAGTGTTGAATTTCTGGCAGGACTTCTCCAAATTATCCTTATGTACTTTTGATGCAACTTTATGCCAATTAAATGAGCGGTGCGGTGAGGTATGTATATCAATTTAGATGGAAGCCAGTTTGGATGTTTACTGAAAGAAGCAACAGTTATAGGTTAGGTTCATTATGTGCTTATCAAAAATGAATTTACGGTTATAATCTATGATATAATATTGTTATAATCTACAAAATTCAGCGTTTTTACGAGTCTACACATAACATTCATATAACTTTTTAAATAAGTACTACATAATATATTTTTACCGGCTTTTATCCATTTCTTTCGTTTTTCAACAAGCCAAGGCATGTGAATACTTTTGACATGGCAGGAAAAAAGGAAAATTTTACATCGTTGCAACAATGCATTTCAATTCTTGAAAATACTCAAAAGACATTGGGCAGATTGGGACCACCCTCCAATAGCAAAAAGGTACATATCACTGGACAGGTCCCCTCAATAGGAACAACAATCACTATGAACACCTTGCTGTAACAACTGTCAATTTGGAGTAATTAAGAGACTTAAGAGACTTTGTATCGCTTAAGAAAAATATATTCTAAACTTAAGAAACACACTTGCTGACATGAAAACTGACACGCAAATAATTCAAGACATCATGAATGACGACAATTTAAAGTACCACTCAAAGAAAAGGAGAAAAAAAATTTAAACAAATATAGAGATGTTCTTCGAAAATTAGTAGGACTTGTCTCGTCCCTTACAAGTAAATTAAGAAAAAAAATTATAATTCAAAAAGGGGGGCGCATTTTTACCCCGAGATAAAGAATTTTCTACAGTTACTAGGTTGTTTTAACTTTTCAATAAGACTTGGTTCAATTGCTAGCATTTTTTTACCATTTTCCATCTTAAGAAGGTAATTCATTAATCGACTCAAAATAGAAACAAAAATTATGGGCAAAAAATGCGCCCCCCTTTTTGAATTATATTTTTTTTTTCTTAATTTACTTGTAAAGGACGAGACAAGTCGCACTAATTTTCGAAGAACATCTCTATATTTGTTTAATTTTTTTTTCCTCCTTTTCTTTGAGTGGTACTTTAAATTGTAGAACGTTACGAATATACTAACAAATGCAATTTATTTATTCGTCATCACATGATTTCAAAAGACCTTTAATATATTTTGTTTTCTACAGATTGAATTTATGTGACTTATAAAGTTTGATATATTTAGAGATTATGATAAACATGTTTAATTTATTTTTTGAGTGAAAATTCTATGTTTGATTGATTTGAATTTCAACATTGAACATAATTGAATATTTTTATAAAAATAAAAAACACATTTTATAATTTTCTAAAAGGTTTTTGAAAATAATGAAAGAAGCTTTATTAACCCTAGAAAGATAATGATTGTTTCAAACCATTATTAAATATATTCCAAGTGAAATTCCAAATGAAGAGCTCAGTATTGTCAAAAAGTTTTGCCAAAATTACACGTCAAACCTAGTTAGAAGATGGGAAGGATCCAGTAGGAACAAACACTTTGGTGAATCAAATAAAAACATAAAGTGGTTGGAGTCTAAAATTGTGTGGCCAACTTCTACTTCTGTGAATTTCCCTATGTTATTTGATTCAGAATATACTATAGAAGACGTAGAAGTAGAAGAAGAGCATAATTTATCATATGAAGAGGTAGCGAGTGCATCTACATCAGAAGCTGCCACAAATACCCCTAGCTCAAGAAATAAAAGACCATTTGAAGATTTATCAAATAAACAGAAAAAAAATGTCTCTTAATTAAATTTGTCTCTTTTAAAATAATGTGTGTAGCCGGCCTTAGTTTGTCCTGAATGTGGTTGAAATTAATCTGTCTGACCGTATCCTCGAATTTACATAAAATTACTAACTTATAGTACCGTTTGAGTAGCAACTATTGATTTATCGATGACATAATCTAAGGGCCTTCGCCCACTGCAACTTTTAGTCACGCGACTATGAAGCGCACGCGACTACATCACTACTAACGCGCGTTGGTCGCATTTGCAACTCCGTACAAAACTCCATACAAAACACACAGCTAGCGACTGCATCGCGACTGTATCGATGCAAATATGCGACCGTATCACGACTGCATCGCTACAAAAAGTCGCAATAGGCGCACGGCCTAATGTGCAATTTGTTTCGTCCAAATGTTTTGCTCCTGTTCCAAGCTTTATGGCCGGCTTACATTATTCGAGCGCTGGATTGGATCACTGAGAACGAATTCATCGCTGGATTACTATATATACTGTAAACGGGCGCTGGAATGCAATGGAATGCAATTTTGCGAAAGAAGCGCTGGATAGTATCAGTGGATTGGAATATGCAAACCGATCATTACTGCAGTGTTGCTTTCAAATAATTCGAGACTAATTATAGAGTTAACTACTGTATTATATTACATTCTGCTAGTAGATCTTATTTACAGTAAATTCGTTTCAAAAATAATTAGAATGCAATAGAATCAGTTGCCGATTCTTATCAGTCCTCTCGATATATATGCAACTGATAAGAACTTTAGGAGTTTGGATATTGACTTACTGACTCATACTTCTGCGAGTATTCAGCAATAAATGAAGGTTGTGTCTAAATTAATAAAAACTCACCTTTTTCTTGCTATTTGCAAATGTTATTTCAATTTATTACTTAAACTTTAAAACCAAATTTTGATTTGGGAAACATTCGTCCTACCGCTTCTATGAAACAGTTAAAAATAATCTTGTACGTGTTGTTTATTAATTAATAATGTTAGATATAAATAGCAAAGATGTGAAAAAATGGAGGTAGTAAAATAATAATTGAGAATGTTATAAAGTGTAACTCAAACTATGTTGACCTTCGATCCAAAAATTCTTAATGTCCCATTTATTTTACTTTGGGACCAGTGTGCGGCAGTGCAATCGCTCTGCACGGTCGGGCTATAGAACTGCAAACCAGTTCACACGACTGCACGCCAACTGCAACTGAACTGCAACACGACTGCGCGTTTGGTTTGCAGTTCTATTGCAGTTGTATTGCAGTCGTGTCAACTGCATTCAAACTGCACTTGAACTGCAATTTACGATTGGATTGCAGTTGAAATGCGGTCCGTCTGTGTAGACCCTGGACGCGGTGTACGTTACCCTAGCCAGATGTTGTCGATTTCTTAAACATTTTTCATACTCCTAATTAAAGCGCAGGCTCCTATAAATGTGCCCAAATTTTTATAATTAGTGCGCTTGTAGTTTTCTTGAAAAACTCGAAAAACAGATCTGGCTGGAGTAACGTTTGTAAACGTTACCCCAACCAGAAGTATTTTTTTTTCTTAGGCATATTTTGAGATAAAAAGTAAGCAAATAATTTAAGCGATGCAGAGCGTTAATTTGGGCACTAAAATTTTGTCTGTAGCTTGATCCATTGTGAAGATATTCAAAATCCTGCTGGGGTAACTAGGACTACTGGATGGAAGTCTACAATTTTCGGTACACGAGTCCTCACAACTTTACTTAAATTAGCGCATTAATAAAAAATAAATAATCATGCACCGTTTAGAAGTTATTTTATGTTTTATAAAAACCACTTAATACGTCCTAGCACTTTGTTTATACCGTCTGAAGACCTAATTCAAATTGCATATTAAAGCCTACATCTGGCTTAAATTAGTGACGTAATTTTCACCAAGATCCAGTCAGTAGTCATGTAACAATGACCAAAACTTCTTCAGAAAAGTGCACAACGCTAGCGAGGCTATTTAAAATCGTTATTTTGTATGTATGCTATTCCTTAGTGATACCTATAATTTAAGCGGTACTTTAACTTTATTTAGGTAAATTTTTACCTAAAAATACTCAATACTTTAGGAAAAAACGGGAATTATATGAAATTAGCAAATAACGCTTGACAACCCGACCGAGTTAAGATTGTCATCAAAAAGCGGCGTTTTCATTCATCGAGGTGACATTCCAAATGTGTAGGATAGTATTGGTACATGTACGTGAACAAGCGTTAACATTTTTAATCGTTAAGAAGTAAGAAATTAAAAGACTTCTTATTTATCAAATTGAAAGTTTCGGGTGATTTTTTATCCTGAGAAGGAGGGGAAACTTGGTATTGGCATGTTCTGAGAACATAATAACGAAATGCATTCATAACTATAGTACGTATTTATTTATTGTAATCATTAGAGTACAAAATTTTCATTACAATTTTATTTTTATTTTTAATAAGTATATAAAAATACAATTAATCGTCTACCTGACTATTATAACTAGAATAAGTTATAACAGTCAGGGTGCCCTAGAACATTTTTCAAGTGAAAACTTCTTTAGCGGCGTTGAGCACTTTTGTGGGATGGGTAAAAAGTGTGAAACTCGTGTCAGATTCTCGTGCTGATCGAAAAACCATATAAAAACCGTAAGACGGTTGGAGAGTTGTGTTTTGTGTCGAAATCGAACTCGATTTGAAATTTGATCGAAACTTGATCGAAACAACTTGATAAACGATTTTTTAAAAATCGATTTTCATAAAAAATGGGTTAAAAATTTAATCGATTTTCATAAAAAATGGGTTAAAAATTTAATCGATTTTCATAAAAAATGGGTTAAAAAAATGTACAACGTTAATAATCAAGTTTTCACTTCTGCCGGCACTCCCGGAATGCAACCCGTCTTTTTTTATTACTATATAGCTAATTTTTTGTGAGTAGTTTCATTTTGATAAAACAAACAACATTTTATCTGCGAAACATATTGAAAGTGGTAGCTAACAGAGATAGAAAGGAAAGTAGGCACTTGAAATGTACATAAAATACTCAGCTGTATTTATACTTTAATAATTAATAATAAAATTTAAATAAAATAAATAATTAAGGGGGGCTCACATACAAATAACTCAAATTTTTACTATTTTTACTCTACAATGGTACGGAACCCTTCGTGCGCGAGTCCAACTCGCAATTGGCCGATTTTGTTTATTATATAATATTATTTATTCGTTGCTGGTAATTAAACACTATGCAGTTTACCTGATTCGAAGTGACGAAAACAACGATCACGTTTTACCTTGTTTAGTCTACAATATTTTTTGTGAGCTTTACTATTTAAAATCTTGCCAAATTATATTTTCTGACATAAGATTAAAGAAAACAGAGTCTGACTTATTTTGAATTTTTATTAATAAGTGAGGTAGTAAAGAGATTTAGCAATTTATTATGTTTAGGTTGGTCCGCATAAGCGACTCTTAGCGGGCCCCTAGACGATCAATTTAATTGCGCAACAAGCTTGAAAGGCGGGCGTGTTCAATATGAACCCTAGACGGTCAATAATATTGGACAATACGTGATATTGCAAAATAAAATTGATCGTCTAGGGTACATGCATAATCTCGAAAAATATAACCATCCATAATCTGCAATCCAGTAAAAAGACGAGGGAAATTATCATCCCTCATTGTCATTGCATTACGGA
Source organism: Lysandra bellargus (assembly GCA_905333045.1). Lineage (NCBI taxonomy): Eukaryota > Metazoa > Arthropoda > Insecta > Lepidoptera > Lycaenidae > Lysandra > Lysandra bellargus. The sequence goes on from HG995328.1 coordinate 85,025, forward strand.
ACTTGCATCTATTGCATTCCAGTGGTGCGTCAGGTTAATGTGACCGTGTTGTACTGTATAATGTATATGTTTTAAATTGTAATTTTCCATCTTTTTAGTAAAAGATGGCCCCGTGCGAGTTTCTTACGCCGGTTCTTCTCGCCGGGTTAGTTCCCGAACCGGTGGTAGGCACCGTAGTATCGACGTTCGGCAATGTTTTTGTAAAAAAATTACTCCGAATAAAAATATTTTGATTTTGAAATAAAATACAAATCGTTTTATTTCTCAGTTCTGAATAAAATCTTTTCAGAAGGTCTACGTGATAGCCTACCACCGGAAATGACCCAGCAAGAAGAACCGGCGTACCTAATAATAACATATTTTTAACACTTGCCTACATACCTGTACTTTTGATAGAAACATTGTGCTACATATTTCAGAATGTCACCTCGATGTATGAAAACGCCGCTTTTTGATGACAATCTTAACTCGGTCGGGTTGTCAAGCATTATTTGTTAATTTTATAATATAATTCCCGTTTTTTCCTAAAGTATTGAGTATTTTTAGGCACAAATTTACCTAAATATAGTTAAAGTACCGCTTAAATTATAGGTATCACTAAGGTATAGCATACATACAAAATAACGATTTTAAATAGCCTCGCTAGCGTTATACACTTTTCCGAAGAAATTTTGGAGACTGGATCTTGTGAAAATTACGTCACTAATTGCTAGGACGTATTAAGTGGTTTTTATAAAACATAAAATAACTTCTAAACGGTGCATGATTATTAATTTTTTATTAATGCGCTAATTTAAGTAAAGTTGCGAGGACTCGTGTACCGAAAATTATTGTAGACTTCCATTCAGTCTTCGAGATCTGAAAAATCGCCAAACGTTACCCCAGCAGGATTTTGAATATCTTCACAATGGATCAAGCTACAGACAAAATTTTAGTGCCCAAATTAACGCTTTGCATCGCTTAAATTATTTGCATAATTTTTATCTCAAAATATGCCTTAGAAAAAAAACTTCTGGTTGGGGTAACGTTTACAAACGTTACTCCAGCCAGATCTGTTTTTCGAGTTTTTCAAGAAAACTACAAGCGCACTAATTATAAAAATTTGGGCACATTTATAGGAGCCTGCGCTTTAATTAGGAGTACGAAAAATGTTTAAGAAATCGACAACATCTGGCTGGAGTAACGCACATCTGGACGCGTCCGATAATTTGTTTCTAGCTTAAACTGCATTATTAAAAACTGTCGCTTGTAAACTAGCTTACTAGCCAAATGAAGATAGTTTTGTCTACACGAAGTCAGAAGCACTAGCTTGCTAGCTTACTAACACTTGCTTGCTATCCTAGCTTGAAAAACTAGCCTCGTGTAACCCAGGCATAATGGATGCCCTAGATCTACGCCTAAATCTACGTTTAATTTTATTTTCTACAGACTACTCAGTAAACTGAAACACTTCAAATAAAAGATTTTATATTTTCAAATTGTTTATTCAACGATCAAAAAAGAGACTGCATCGTGGCACGATTTTGACGCGTTAGCAAATCTTCGTGCAGCACGTGTAGATGGTCACGTTCGGACAGCACGGGCCGCAGCTGGGTGGAAAGCAGGGGCCACACGGCCCACAAGAGGGCGCGCAGGGGCCGCAGGAGGGGGGAACACAGCAACGACCACCAGCCCTGTAAAAAAAAGGCAAATTCAATAAAAAATTCAAAGCAATGTACCAATTAAACGGCTCATGAAGAGCCGAAATTGTAGACGCATTAAGCGTAAGAGGGGCTTACCATCACACAGTACGGTCTACATTACATGAACATGGCATGCATGAACACGCGCCGTTGCGGCGGGTGTCCGCCTTGCAGACTTCATACATCTGTGTGACCGTCGCGGCTAGCAAGGCCCTATGACCTAGGCCTAAGCCGTTGCTAGTTTCTGGGCAGCTTCCACGTCATAACGATGCTTTGGACCTGTTCCAATTGTTGCGCAAATAGGGAAACAGCAGCGGCATCACAATAAGAAAACCTGAAAATATTTAAGTAGTCTACAAATACTCACATTTTAGAAAATTTCTTCGGTATAAAACGTAGAATTTAAGAAAATTTCAAATATTTCAAAGGATTTTGTTCTTATTTTTAATACTTTTGGCTTTATATGTTCATTCCACGGATGATTTCGATAAACTGATGGAAGAAAAATAATATTCTCCTCAAGTCGTCAATGCCTGTTCCAATTCTAGAACAAAATTTAAAATTTAATCATCGATTGTGCATTTCCAGCCAGTATAGCAGTTAAAGAAGTTAAGGCTATAATACATGTTCGAATTAAAGAATATTATTCTATACTATACTCGGCGCGGCGAACCTTGATCCCTATGACACTGACAGCTAATGTCATCATATAACATTGTAGTGGCGTCACCATTAAATTGGGATCATATTGGGGGCGTCTAAAAATGCCATTTAAAAATTTTACGTAGCTTTATACCATTAGTAATGTATTCCGTTGATATTTTTAACAAATCTTAACATTTACGAGAAGTTATCTCAATCTCAATTTATGTTTACGTCCTGCAAAACTTACGTCGTGTGACGTTTATCGACTAGGGCGGCAAGTATCGATAAAAAAATGTCGGTAATGGAAACGAGTGCACAACGTTCCTTATATAGTTTACACTTTACAGTGAAAGTACTCAGCGCTGAAAGCGAAAAAAATGTTTTGTGATTTGTATGGGTACGTTGTCAAGTGGCAACAAAGGGCCGCCATTTTGTTGTTCACAAGCAAAGTAATCTCGCAAACGCACAACAAACTCCCGCGTTTCACTGTTGAGTACAGTTTTTCGTTGTCTTTTCGGCATTTTTCAATACCAGCAATAACAAAACAGCAACAAAAACAAAAAACAGTAATAACAAGAAAACAGTAATAACAAGTAACACTCCGATAACAAAAACACGTGGCGCATACAAGGCGTTAGCACTCGTACTGAAGAAGCGAGCGCCCGGCGCCCGCGCCGGCCGCCGGGCGCCAGCCGCCGAGCGATCGTCGCGTCGTTAGTGACCGACCAAATAGTGTGGCTATATCTAAATATATCCTATAATATTATAACCTACAATAACAATTATTTTTCAGACAAAATAAATAAATGGGGAACATTCATTTTCATGATAATTAAATATATACTTAAATAGCAAAAACGTGTTCACCGGGTTAAAAGTCCGTATACGAAATTTTGCCGAACGAAATGCACAACATGTGAGATCATTTTAATTATAATCTAAACTGGAATTGGAGCTAGATTTTTTATTTTTTTTAAGTATCTTTGAATAATCCAACTCAAACCCGCGACAGTTTTGTGATTTTTGCTGTAAAAGGTTTAGAATATCACCTTTTTATGGATTGTATTGACGTCTTAACGGTATGAAAAAAATACAATGTACTGTTGAGAAAGTCGTCTATACAATGTTGGAATTACTTTTTACCACTTTAATATAAAAAAACCCTTTAAAAACAGAAAACCTCTATCTGCCTGCTAACTTGGCTGTACCATTGGTACATTATCGTTGAAGGAGTAAATTAAACACGTAGAATACTGTATTACTGAACACTCTACTCCCGGCCGCGGCTGGTAAGCAAGTGGTCGATAGCTCTCACTCTGGCGACCATCTTGTCACCGCCTCAACCTGATCGGCTATCTTTATTTATCAATACACTACATTGGCGATCGTCCTTTTTCACCTGGCATATGAAAGGCGGGCGTGAGTGTGAAGAGAGCAGTAGAAAAGAGAGTACGGGCTCTTAAACATTATTAGAAAATAAGAAGGTTGGAAACTTTCGTTTTACTTACCTACTTAATCTATGCCAAAAATCTTAAAATAATACAACAACAACATAATGCACATTAAAAATGCACATTTTAATATTTTTTAAAACATGTTTACCAACGTGGCTGAATGCAAGCCACGCCTTTGTCAAAAAAAAATAATTTATCGACACGACCAAAAACACGACCCATCACTAACACGAACTGTCATAGGGATCAAGGTTCGCCGCGCCGAGTATACAATCAAAATAAAGGGACACCCTACGAATAGTAAAAACACGGATTAAAAAAAAATACGGATGGAACATTATACTATAAAGAGGTGAAGCATGCAAGGCACGACAATTTCGTCACAATTTCGTTTATTGTACACGTGACCGACACTCACATACGCAGCTAGGTACTACAACCCGCTGTCATTGTACATAGAGTGACGGCGCCAATGACACGCACACATCCTACACGGGCAGCCATTACTGTGCTTCACAAGGTTACATCCGTATTTTTTTTAAATCCGTGAGTAAAAACTAAGGAAAAGTAACTCCGTCAAAAACATGTTCTATAATACTTTTCAAAAATGTGTACCCTAGGTACACATTTCAATACATTTGCAATATTAAGGTGGCCTTGAGCGCTATCAGGCTGACGTTACATAACAATTCGAAAGGAACCTTTAAAACGGTAATAGTATGGGAGTTACGTTTTCTTAGTTTTTACACCTACATAATTTTGACATTTTATATGAAGTTCTATTTCTCGATTCGCTGTTTGGACTTTATCTTTACCTTACTTTCTTTTGCTTTGGCTAAAGCTACAAGCTTTGGTTCATGAGTTACGTTAGATACTATATGTGTAATGTGTATATAACGTAACTCATGAATTGTAAGGTGTAACAAAACTAAATGTTAATACTTTAGGGTGTGTATGTGTCCCCTGTATTGAGTTCACTGTCAAAAAAGCAGCGCTGAAAGAGTAACTTTTTTACTTTTCCATGGAAAAATTTCTGTTGCTAGGGTGCTTGCCCATACAAGTCACAAAAAAGCTCATTCAGCGCTGCTAGTTTCACAGTGAACTGTATATAAAGTGTGGCGGTACCCACATTCGCCTAACATTCCTGCATCGCGCTATTGAAGTTTTCTGAGCTCGTCGGTATATATACGACAGCTGAAATGTATCAAGTGGGCTTCGGCCTGACCGAGCACACCCCGCTCGGTCGGAAGATCTTCCTTTGGCCGCCACGCATTTATTCCCACAAAAGTATTATCATTTAGTTTTGATACACCGTGTATAAAGTTTACCACCATTAACATTGAGGTGATCATTTGATTCTAGTATCATTTGATCTTAGTCATAAATTATTAGGGTTGTACTTGTATAACGTATATGAATTACGTGCTGCTCTACTTGTCACCGCTTTACGAGTACGATAATTGTCCACGCAACGCAGATAATATACATTGCGTTGTTCTGTTAACACAAAGAAGCAATAAAATGACCTTACTCTGTACCGTAAGGGTCTAAACACACTAGGCTGAATTACGCCGGCTTAAATTCCGCCTCGTTTACGCCGCGTTTAAACTGCATACAAAATACGGACCGAATACTAGGGTTGACACACTATTACGTCGCGTTTTGTATGCGTTTGACATTTGCGGCGGAAATTACGCCGGCGTAATTCAGCCTAGTGTGTTTAGACATTATAACGTTCTACGGTGCTATGTAGAGAGAGGTCCTATACGTATATGCTACGTACGTTAGGGCGGCGTAGCTAGCTACGTACGGTAGGGTGGCGTAGTTAGCTACGGCGTAGCAAGTAGCTACGACTTTAATGATCCGATATTTATTTTTCAAAGACGCATGGAAAACTTGCAGCCACAGATAATATGATTAAAACAGAATACGTAGTTTATGAGCCAATTAAAAGTAAACTGGTAGAAATTCTTTCTGTACTTAGAGGTTTCTTTTGACAGTTTTAAAGTTTACATTATCTAACCGCTAATTACATAATATTATATAATATGTATTTTTATTTTTTAAATAAATATTAATATTTATATTTTAAACTAGATGTTACACATTTTATAAAAATCGGTATAGTGATTTAAGCATTTATAAAGAGGTACATAATAGGCAGATAATTTTTCACACACATAGTTTTTTATTAATTTAACGTTATAATACAATTTTGGATTTGTTTTATGTTTGCAAGCCTAATTAATAATATATTTTATTCATAAGTACATCACAAAGCTTCCGAACAAAAATGCTTTATTACTATCAAGTGTCAATACATCCGCAACACTAAAGGAGTTTAAGGTGAGTCGCCATAATCACAAATTGCATTCAAATTAGTTCTAGAGGTGGTCGTGGCCAGCTTGATTTTAAATATGGCAGCCATCTAGATTTGTAACACAATTAATTTTACAACAAAATCAAAATTATTAGTGCGTAATTTAAAAAAAAAAATTAAATTTCAGTGTAAAATAATAAAGTAAACGCTTTAATTATCATGTAAGTATATTATTTTGCTATTTGAAATAGTTTTATGACGAAATAGATTTGGGTGCTATGAAGTGTGAGCTGTATAAAAACATTGGTTTACTAAATTTAAGTTTAGTTCAAAAGAATAATCGTTGCAAACACTGAAAATAGCTCGTGTATTACATAACACCTGATTTCCCTTAATACGACAGAAGAAGGCTACAGTATTGTTCTTGCAGTTATTTATTAGGGACCTATCAGACAGAGACGGAGACGGTCACGCGGTCAAACGTTCGAGCGGTCAGTTTTACGTTCTATAAGTATGTTACATAGATATACTCACACAGGTGGCGTTCAGACCGCGTCAGAATTGCTCCTGTGTGACTGAACGCTTGAACGCGTAACTGCTCTGTCTGATAGGTCCCTTAAACTAAACTTACAGAATGGAGTCATGTTGCAAATCGTCATTGAGAAACTGTAGGAGTCGCGAATTAAAGAGCAGTATATTGTACACCGACTGCTTCTGTCTGCGTCGCAACGGCCTGCAGTATGACTGCCGCAGAACTGGCTGTCAGAACGCCCCAGGATGTGAAACCCTACCGGCTCCGTTGTGTCAACCCTCTGGAACTGCCTGCAGGAAATACGAATCCAACCCGCACGCTCAAGGAATAACAGATGTCTGCAGGATGAGAAAACTCACTGCTTGCCGGCTTCGAAATGGTTGCTGACGGCGAACATGTAAAGCGCCTTTAAACTTTTCAATACTGGCATATTATAAATAAGTAATTGCGTGCGTTCGGATACTGGCACGCAGAAAAATAATGAAATTTTGAATATAGAAGAAACAAGATTTGACTATTGGATTTGACAATTTTGACAGATAAATTATTTTTCGGCGTTTTTTCAAGAACACGCATCAGATTTTTTGGATGATTTTGTAAATTTTTGAGTGTTGATAAAAATATTGGTAAACAAAATAAAATAAGGTAAAATCCGAAAAGCTCAACATCCATCCATCAATCCTCAACAACATCGGAGAAAATGTAAGTATTTTGTATAATTCGTAATTATTTGCTAATTATGTCGTATTGTATGAAGGACCAGAGGTATGTTAAATAACATACCTCTGGTCACCTCTGGTCTATGTTCATATCGCATAAAAAAACTCATCAAAATCGAGCGAATCAAAATAACATGATGTGTATGGCACGGATTTAAAAAAAAAGTGTACGGTATACGAAAACCACGTAAATCTTGTCAATGATTTATCTGCTCTCTAGTGACTAATCCTATGTTTTCATGGGAGTAAGTTCTACATGTATGATATCGAACCATCTCAAAACACCGGCAATGGTGTTTAGAGACAGACGGTCACTTTACATAAAGAAAGAGGCTATAATATCTATCACATAATATTATACGAATACTTAGGGCCGGTTTCACCAGTTCCTGATAAGTTCCGGATAGGCTATCCACAACATATCCGACAGATAGAGTTTGAAGTATCTGTCAGATAAGTTGTGGATAGCCTATCCGGCACTCAGGAAGTGGTGAAACAGGCACTTAATGACGTAATTAATATTACCTATATGTATAAGTTTCGTTTATAATTTACAGGGGGTACAGATATGCCGACAATGGTTCCCCTGTGAGTATTTAATGTAACATTTTTGTCGTTTATTCTTCATTTACCAAAACTCTCATAAAGCCCGTCACAGACTAAGCTATAATATATATGTTATATATATATATATATATATATATAGTTACAAAAATATTAATATATATATATATATATATATATATATATTAATATTTTTGTAGCTAGGCATATTACTATATATTTTCTATACTAAATCCACATGTCACAGAAATATAATATATTTCTGTGACATGTGGATTTACACCCGGTTTCTGAAAGGTCTGTCAAATCACTGATCAACTAACACTGCTGTTAATTTAGCATGGATGTCAAATCAATTTGAGTTTCTGATACATTGATCAGCCGAAAGTTAACTAATCTATGTTCATTTTTAATTTGACTAGCGATTTAATATTTTTCGTCCATTGCTTCACTATTTACCACTGACCTCCAATATACACTTATATAATGGAGGTCAGTGCTATTTACTATCAAAAATGCCAATGAAATGTCAAAAGAAGGAATTGCGGACTGTCATTGCTATCAAAATGTTCCGGGAATTTCAAATCTGATGTTTTCTGAAACATTGATCAGACGAAAATTAACTAATCTGTGATCATTTTGATTTGACATGCGATTTGTTTATTTTCGTTCATTTGTCAGAATTTTGATTTTCAATTTATCAGACGTTATCGATTCCTAAATTCTTCATTATAGGAATGAAATTGATTATAATATACATTTTTTGAAAATAAAACGAGTATTGCAAATAAAACAGTTTATTTGCATTATCGACGTATTTATTACGAAATTTTATTAAAACTTCATAATAAATGTGTTTACGAACCTTATAGTAACGTAGGTTCAAAGAGAAAATGTAGATTTACATAAAAAATCAATTGAATTCATAGGTTAATTCACCCACGATTACCGATTAGTTGACATAGCTTTTGACAAACGTTTAATCTATGATCACGGCTTGACAAGCGTTTCTGAAACCCAAAATGGCGGTTGACATATGGTTCTCGAGTCAAATTGAACAGCCGTGTCAACTGACGCGGTGATCAAATTAAACTAACTAATCATGCTTCTAGCAACCCAATTGGTACTTGACAAGAGATTTAACAGGCGATAAGTTAATTTTAGTGTTGATCAGCCTTTCAGAAACCGGGTGTTAGTATATTATAGCTGAGTGTGCGGTCACGCGAAAATTAGTATAGAAAATATATAGTAATATGCCTAGCTATAAACATATTAATATATATTATAGCTAAGTCTGTGACGGGCTTATGCCATTAATCATTATTGTACAAACCTGGCCGCGTACAACTTAAAGACCACCCGGCAAAACGAGAGATATGAATAACTCATATGATATTCTTACCTCCATACCCCCAAAAACCCCACCGATGCCTTTTATACCTGCTTATCCGCTTTTGGCAGAGACACGGGAGAAGTGGGGTCCACAACCGCATCTCCAAAGCAGTAATATAGTAGATTTTACCAGATTTTACGTTGCCCGCAATCTTACTCGAGATTATGATGTTTGTAGCTGCGATGCCTTCCATTGACTGCTTTCAAGCGGAATGGCCTGCAGGACGTGCACTTCCTCCCACAAGGCTCCGCCCGGTACATCTGCGCCGCCCCCTCCTGCTGCCCCCCATGCCCACCATGCATGCCATGCCCACCATGCCCGCCATGCATGCCGTGCAAGCCGTGCTCACCTTGTTGTTAAATAGGTAGATAAACAATATTTTACTAAATATACTAATTGATTTGTTTATAGACTTAGGAACTTTCAATACGCTCTTTTATTACGCGTTTTCTTGTGTCTTAGCATTGGGTCGTTAGCTCGTTACCTAGATTTTTTAATTGACCTCAGGTAAGTAACCGGGCGGCGCTCTACTGCTCTAAGCAAATAAAATCACTGCTCATTTTCAGGGCCAACCCGACGCAGAGTCGGAGGAAAAAGATCGAAAGAAGAAAACATTGAAGAGGATAAAAAGTCGAGAGTTGCGCGGCGGGATCATGTACTACAGCTGCACTTGTATCAAGCGAAACGGTATGAACGGTGACAATACGTTTTGAACAAGACTCACCTTTTATTCGGTAGTCCGTCCCAGCAGTGTCTTCGCAGCAATTATTGGGGATACAGAGTTGCCCCGTTTTTAAATTGAACTATCTATTGCGGGTAAAATGTTGGGGACTATCTCTGATACCCCCTCGTCACGTCACCTCTAGACGTGACGAGGGGGTACTTGTACTCTATATGGCAATTCACAACCAAAATATCCCTTTAAAAAGCAGCGAAGTATTCCCTCGGATATATAAATCAATTTCAAATGCTCATATTCTATGTCTTGTTTCGATGAATAACAAAAGTGGTCTATTAGGTATGCAACACGACTGCCGTCGCACCGGGTGTCAGGGGGAGCCGCCGTGCCTTGTGCTGCCGGACCCAGTGTGCGCCAACAGTCAACTCGCGAGGCTCCGAGGCTTGGCCGGACCGCTCTCCGTCAAACGCGAAACTGGCAAGGATGTTGGAGCCAAAAAAACTATGATTGTGGACCTCTCGAAGGCTAATAAGGAGGAACTGAAGAATATTACTTGTAAGTTTTCGTTTTGATATTGACTAGGCAAAGGAGTTTATAAAATACACCTTGCTACATTACATACCCACCATATATTATGTTATGAGTGTTTAGACATATATCTAGGTGTTAATATTATAATAATGAAATATTATTATAGGTGTATTTGTAGTGTAACGACCACAGTTAATAGTGCTGTTTCTTTGATACCGTAGCTGGTGCCAGCACATCACTGTATATTTTAGTCCTATTCAGCATTCAGTATCTATTTAATACAGTGATATTATGCTGCTATATTATAGACTAGATGATGCCCGTAACTCCGTTGCGCCAAAATTCGTTTATCGCGCGGGAACCGTACATTTTTCCGGGATAAAGATAAAGTATCCTATGTCCTTTCCCGGGACTCAAGGAATCTCCATGCCAAATTTCAGCAAAATCGGTTCAGCGGTTTGGGCGTGAACAGGTTACAGACAGACAGACAGACAGACAGACACACTTTCGCATTTATAAAATTAGTATGGATAGTAGGCGAATCCAAAGAGATAGCGCTCGCTTTTTAATGTCAATAATTAGAGCTTAGGTAGTGCTTACTTGAGGAGCTACTTGGTAAGAATTTCGGCAGAAAACATGATATTAGCTCTGGTATACCCATTACCATGTAAAAAAACTCATATTTGTTACTAAAATAAGTCATGTTTTTTCAGGCTGTTGCAGCTTGATAAAGGCATTGAAGAAGGCTGCGGAATGTTGAAACACTTGGCCTCAATTTAAAAATAAGGGAATAATAATTATAATAATATTATGTGTAATAATAATATTATTCTGTAAATGTGTCTTATATAATGATATATCAATTACGCAGTCAAGCATAATTATAATCAACAATGATGTTTTATAAAATTTTTGGCAAACTAAATATTTCGAAGTGATTTAAACAAATAAAAGACCTATTTTCTTGGCAGAATTTATAGTTTTATTTGATAGATTTACCTCAACATATTTTTCATTAATTTTACTGCTTGCTTCAAAATAATACCTTTTTTGAAAATATTGTAAAATAACTCCAGGAAAATATAAAATGCAGCTATGTGTAAATTGTTACTATTTTACAGTGTAAATACGTAATATTTTGTTACTTGATGTCCTTAGTAATTAGTTGAAAACGTATGAACTTAGCAGGCCCGAAGCTCAAAATGTTAGAGCAGGTAAGCGCGCTTCAAAACGCCCAATGTGTACCTGCACTTATACTCTATCATTATAGCCTGTATTTTTTTTTTTTCAAAAATTCCTTGATAAAAACTTACTTTCAATCATTTGGTTCATATTATTCTCAAGATTTAGGTAAAATTTATTTTTAACTAGCTGTCCCGGCAAAGTTGTTTTGCCATCATAGTATTTCTACTTCATCAGTTGATACAAAATCTTAGCCCCTCTTTTGTCCCCTAAGAGGGGTGGAGGGAAAATTTTATACACCAGATGTTAAGTTGGAAAAACAGTTAATAATATGAAGTAAGTCCATTATAGAAAAAAGTTTGATACAAAATCTGACCCCCTCTTTGGTCCACTTAGAGGAGTGGGGGAGGGGGGGGGTGATTTTTATACACCAGATGTTGGGTTGGAAGAAGGCAAATATATCTGCGAAAACCGTATGCAAATCTGTTCAGTAGTTTTCGTGTTAAAGCAAAAGTCTTTTACAAAATCTGACCCCCTCTTTCGTCCCTTTAGAGGAGTGAGGAGAAAAATTTTTATACACCAGATGTTAAGTTGGAAGAAGACAAATATATCTGTGAAAACCGCATTCAAATCGGATCAGTAGTTTTCGTGTGATAGTGGAACAAACATACATACAGACAGACAGACAGACAGACAGACAGACAGACAGACAAAAAAACTGACCACATTTTTGGCTTCTATAGCGATGTAGTGACACCCTCCGCTTATTATTTTGTACAGAATCTTCATTTCTACAGTTTTATTATATGTATAGATTATTTTATAATAAAATACTGCTCCTGTTGTCTTTAAATAGCAAACGTACATAAGTGAAAGTTTTAAGTAGATAGTAATTATTTTAAATGCGTTAATTTAAACTTCCAATAATTTTTAAGTAATTTTGCACAGATATAGTGTAAAACATGGAGAAGAAAAATGTACGGTGCCCGCAAAATTTCTTATTAACGCATGCAGAGCGAAACGTCTAGACTTTAGACTCTAGTCTATAAGTATATCAAACACGCAAAATATTATGATAATAGGTAGGTACTGTGACTAAGGGCCTCACTACTCCCTGATAAGTGCTGGATAGCCCATCCACCTCTTAATTTGACAGATAGAGAGCCTGTTTCACCACTTTCTGATAAAGTGCCGAATAGGCTATTCACAGCTTTTTTGACAGATTCTCCATTCATCTACTTCATCTGTCAAAGTTAAGTGGCGGATAGCCTATTCGGCACTTATCAGGAAGTGGTGAAACAGGCATGGAGAATCTGTCAAAAAAGTTGTGGATAGCCCCTATCCGGCACTTTATCAGGAAGTGGTGAAACAGGCCCTAAACCACAAAACCATAACCACTGATTATAGACCTGCAGGTTACTGACTTCGGCCTGAGCCCTTCACAGAGAGTAGATTATAAAGAAAGTGGGGAGCAAGCTGTAATCATGGTGAAACTCGATCACGCCTTGATCTATTGGGACAGACGTGCATGACAAATGATGGTGATTTGTTTCAGATCGAAATTGTTGGCAAGGAAAGCCCGTGGCTCGAGATTTCACGCTCATTGTTGAAGACGTAAGAGGGTAAGGTGGGTATAACTAACAATTTTTAAAAAAATCTTTTTTTTACACAAGTGGAGGCCTTAGGACCGAGAAAATTATGTGAAATAAAAAAAATGTGAATTTGATGTATAGCCAAATAGCCCTTAGCCATCATCTAGCTAATATTATATATTAGCTAGATCAGGGGTTCCCAAACTGTGCGCCGCGGCGCGGGCGCCCTGGTGCGCCGCGGAAAGGCAAGAGGCCGTGAGTCGATCTGCCATCATTATCCATAACCACAAATATTATAAAATAAAATTAAAATATGAATTATACAAACCAGGCAGATGATTAGATATTTGTTTATTATTATTTACTTGCTGAACCTAATTAATATAATCATTAAATGTGTTTATTTATGTATATTTTTGTAATAGCTAGGTAAAGTAGGGCGCCGTGACAAAATGTTGACTTGTAAGTGCGCCGCAGGCTGAAAAAGATTGGGAACCCCTGAGCTAGATGATGGCTAAGGGTCAGACCACAACACTGCGTTGCGACGTCGCATCGCAAAAAACTGCATTGCTTTTCTAAGGTTCACATACAACTTTAACGAGGTTTGTTCAAATTTTAAAGGAAAAAATGAGTAATTAGTAAATACCCGTATGTTATAAAATTTTAGTTAACCACTTCGCCCACTTACGTCTGGTGTTGTGAATTATACCCTAATGATTGTGTATATTGCGGTCCAAACGAATCGTTATCTTCGTAACTTAGCTATTGGTCGTTAACTATAACGAAGTGAACGGAGAAAGTTGGCTTTTATTATTCAATTTAATGGAATCGGAACTAGAGATGAAGGTAAAAATACAGGGTGTAAATTTGTTCCGTATCTTGGTTTGCAATTTGCATAATAAATATAAACCTGAGCAACTAATTTTAAAATAATTTTCTTACAAAAAATCTACTTTTTCATAATATAAAGTGCCAAGGCTTTTTAGTGGAAAAATGGCTTCGATAGTAAACACGAAAAATAGTCGAAGAAATCCCTTTTTACAGTAAATTAGCAATTTGAAAATGCTCATGAAGGAAGTATTAAACTATACTCATCTGTAAGTTAGCTTAGAACAAACCTAAGCGTCAGTGACAGGGGACGCGGTACGCGATACGGGAGCGTCTGCAACGCGAAACTGGCCGTGCACATCTGCGCGACTACGGTGCGAACCGTCAAACTTCATATTTTGTTATTGAATAGTCACCGAAGACGCGTGACTTTATCTGGTGTATTGCTAAATTGTTGAGGTAATAACATCCTCGTACTTATCATCAGAGTCGGACTCTGACGAGGATGACCGTCCGTCCGACCGTCTTATAGAATTGATTTTTCAAATCGTATAAAATGGGGTACTCTCGCATTATTTCTATAAATAGCTCTGTGCTATCTACCAGTGCAGTCATTGTAGAATTCAACGATTGTGGATTGCGAGGTGCTAGCTGAACTTTTGATTTGGTGCAGAGAAGGTACGTCTACAATGGTCAAGTATGGGTCAAGTCGAATTAATTTAATATCATGATTCATCACACAATCTATCAAAACGTAAACAAATAAAAAAAATCATAAACTAAAGAGTTGTAGAAAATAATATAAAAAAGGTTTTAAAAAAGAAATCTAGTTACAGTCTGTCTATAAAGTCATGAAATTAAAAAGTGGCAACATCGTAGTGTCATCCCTTTTTTCTTAGATTGATTTGAAAGGGTTGACTAAAACACTACGATGTTGCCACTTTTTAATTTCATGACTTTATAGACAGACTGTATGTATGTACACTTCAAAACACGCTTCTGACAATTTGACGCGCACGTTTCGTTTGCCGACGCGAACATCCCGCGTCGCGGTCGTGCAGGTGTGCAGCACGGCGCCATAAGATTACATGGGCAGCGTCCGCCGCGCGGTAGACGCTGCCGCTTCGCAGTCGCTTTAGTCGCGTAGGTTAAGCCTCAGCTTTAACACGCAGGGCCATCGTAAACGTAAAAATAGCGATCAACAATCCACTAGCAATAATCGCGCGATCGATTGCTGATTGTCAAAAACAATGGTGTCATGTAAATGATCGATTGCAATCGTATTGTTTTGGCTCTTACGTGATACGAAATTGCGATTTTTGAGCAATTATCGCGCAATAATTATTGCTATCGCATTGCTCTCGCAAGATACGTGATACGGTTGCCGGACTCTACCCAACTGTGACAAAGATTTTGGTCGTCTATGTATGAGAATGCTTGCTCAACCGCGCGTAGTCCGTACTGCACAACACACTAATTGCGTCCTGCAGGATACTAACGATATTCAGCTGGACATAATATACCTATTACCAATGCTATATTTACCTAATATTATGATCTACTGCAGCTCTAGTGGATACTTTTGGTCAGAAATCTAACGTGACTACCTACGCTAAATGCAAACTTACCTTAGATATTATAAGGCCTTCCACGTTGTGCTATGATGGATAAAACACGATAGACACCAAGTTTTATAAAAAATTTTAAGACAATATTATATTTCTCGCAAGTTCTGCGAATTGTTTTTATTATTACAAGTTATAAGAAAGCAGTTTTGAATTGTTAACCGAGTAATGTATACGTTATGAATGTTAATGGACTTCGTGCTCTATTGAGTTGCGAGGAAAAAATTATGCACGCGAACCGAGCTGCCTCCTACAACTACTATCACAATATAAATCATATACAGTAGACAAGCTCTGTTTCTATTAACTCAAGAGCCAGCGATAGCCAGACTTTCGTTATTTTATAAAAGCTGAAAGTTTTTTTGTTACATAAGGGTGGGTTGCATCAACTTACTTTAACTATAACTACAGTGCAAAATGTCAAATCTTTTGATAAGGACGCCATATTTAACGATAACCATATCCACTCAAACTTATTCAAAAACTTTTCGTGAAAATTTATAATTTTTTTTTTTTTTTTTTTTTTTATTTTATTTATTTCACAAAATACAATATTTTATGTGTTGTTACAAAATATAATCTCGCCAAACTTTAATGTTTGAAGGCGAGAAGCGCTCATTTTACACGTACAAAACTTTTTTTTTTTTAGAGTAACATACAAGATTTTTACCAACATATTAGAACCAACAAAGCTAACATTACAAAGATTAAACATAATAATAATAATAATAATAATATGTATGATATATTAAATATTATACATAATATTATTATGCAACTATAACTACCTATAAGTACTTCCTATTATATTCATATGCGTAAACCAGTTAGACTGCAGATTAACAATATAAGCTTTTTTACTTAAAAAAATTTACACTTTAACGGATGGTAACAGGGAATATGCAGATTACCTAGGTAATGTGCACATTAACTTATTCTGCATTCTAACGGTAACATAATATGTATGTATATATATTTTTATCTATCTTATGTAACTTACAATTAGCTTATTATTTTAACTAGTTACTATCGATGAGACTAAACCAATATTATATGCATATGCATATTTGATTGCGCAAATATGCAATGCATAAAATTTGGTGTCTGTATTTATTATCAGCATTCCATAAGATACTTACGTAATTTTGTTTTAAGCGCACCTATGCTTAATTTTATATCATGTCGTAGTATATCTATTTTATTAAATAATTTAGGTACTATAAATTTTAATGTCCTTTTACCGTAGTAGTTGTTAACTTTTGGCTGGAACAGTTTATTTTCAATAACCTTACGCGTATTGCACTTATTAATAATTTTTGTTTTATACTTATCTACGTAATAATGCTCTAATCCTAACATAAATTGAATTTTTTTATCAATAGGCAAAATCTCACAGATAGGAAATAACTTGTCATAATCGTTTTTACATTTTTTCTTAACATTATTGCTAACCAAATATTTTAATAGCCTTTTTTGTATATTTTTTATATCTTCTAAATATGTTTTAAAGGTTGTCCCGTATATAGAGAGTCCATAGCTTATTTGTGAATCAGCTAGTGCAAAGTACACCACTCTTAAGGTTTTCTTATCTAATATATTCTTGAGCTGATAAAATTTTCTTAGCAACGACCTCAACCTATTACAAACGTTATTTACATGTGATCTCCAGCTAAGGTGCTTATCAACAGTTAGTCCTAAATATTTTATTGTATCGACATACTCGAGCGCAGAACATTTACAATTAGATTTATTCGAGTGCATACACTCATAGGTATGTCCCACTATGGTGAGGTCCCTGTCGTTTACAGATTTAGCGCTCCTATTGTACGGCGAATGTATATGCATACATTTCGTTTTTAAGAGATTTAAAATAATGCCATTGTCATGTGCCCATTTACTAACATTCTCAAAGTCCTCCTGTACGCATTGCTGGGCCTCATTTATGTCTTTGGAAGCATACATGAGGCACATGTCGTCTGCATACATGAATTTCTTACATTTTACAATGACATTAGTTACGCTATTGACGTGCATAGTATAGCCTACTGGCCCATACACCGAGCCGGTGGGGACACCGAGCTCCACATCCGCCTCTGTTCCGGCCACACCAGATATTACAGTAGTTATTTTCCTATCTGATAAGTAGTTTTTTATCCACCTTTTTGTGGGCCCGCGTATTCCGCATTCATCCATGGCCTGTAGGAGAGTATCATGATCCAGAGTATCGAACGCTTTTTTATAATCGATAAACAGGACAATGACCTGTTTACCGGAGTCTAAACATTCGTTAATACAATTTGAAAATGCTGACAATGCAGATATAGTGTTGCGCCCTCTCCGGAAGCCATATTGTACGTCACTGAGTATACTATGCTGTTCTAAGAATGTAGTTATCTGCTCAACAATAATTTTTTCTGTAATTTTATCTACAACAGATAATATTGCTATAGGCCTATAGTTAGTGTACTCTAAGTGGCTTCCAGACTTATATATCGGACGAATTATTGCTTTTTTTAACTGATTAGGATAAGTAACATTTGACAGACAATTATTTATGAAATTAGCAAAGATAGGACTTAACTGTTTGTGCATTAATTTAATATCTTTTGCCCTAATTCTATCCAGACCAGGTGCTTTCTCATGAGACAACATTTTTATAATCTTTTCTATCTGTGTGGATGTTACTTTTTTATATCTAAAGCTTACCTCACTCGGCTTAACGTATTTGTTTCTATCTAAAAATTTATTATTACATATATGTTTAATCTGTTTGATTTCTTCCGTAAATGTCCTAGAAAAATTTGTACAAATTTGCTCCACACTATCTGTTTTCCCTAAATGTCTTAAAATTACTTCATCTAAACTAGATTTTTTACGACCCAACCACATATTTATGTTTGACCAAATTTTCCTAAAATCTCCATTACATTTTACGATTTCCGATTGTCTATACTTATTTTTTGCGATAGTTATTAATTTATTTACTTTATTTCTGTATTTTGTGTAGTCTAATCTCTTATTCATATTACTAGTATCGGCTTTCCATATTCTAAATAAGTAGTCTCTCCGTAATAACATAGAATACAACTCCTTATCTATCCATGGTTGTCTTATTTTTTTGTTTTTTATTTGAACAGTAACTGTGCTATCATTATATATTCGATTAAAGACAGAACAAATAGTCTGGTACAAATCTAAAGGACAAGCTATATTTAATAATTGTGACCAGTCGTATTCGACAAGCTTTTTTTGAACGAGTTTATCACATAATACATCGCGCACACTATTGTTTGTAACTACACAACATTGTTCGTTATCAGTTGCACGTAAGTTCATCAATAGCCCTATTACATAATGGTCGCTGATGCGCGCCTCCAGGACGTAGGCGCACGAGTCGTCATCGCTGCGTCCCGCTCGCACCCACACGTGATCCAAGCACGACGTCTCGAGCCGGCCGTCCACGATCGCCTCGCGCGTTATCACTCCTGTCGGTATTGCACACTGCAGTCCTCGTTCACACAAGGTGTTTTTGTACCTTGATATTATTGGATTTGTTAAATCATTAAATATGTTTATATTCGTGTCTCCGATAATGATTACATTTTCTGATGCTGGAATCGACTTCACCAGGATATCTAATTGTTGTATAAAAATTAATTTGTTTTTGGCAGGTGGTCTATATACGGCGATTAGATGCGTTGTGCTGTTTCTATATTTAAGCCGTCCGTGAATCATTTCCACAGCTTCTACCTTCACTGTTTGAGCATCGAAATTTATTCCATTTTTGACGTAGATTAATATTCCTCCTCCTCTTCTGGTTTCTCTCGTGTATATATGTGTATTGTATCCTAGTATTTGATATAGTGGAAGGTCGTCCATCTTTATATTTATTTCGCTCAATATTATTATATCTATATTATAATTATATTTGTCTAGTAATAGGAGTAGTTCATTAAAGTGCTTTCTAAGTGAGCTTATATTGAGATGTATTATATGTGTATTCCATAATCTGTTTTGTTCTATGTCGTTATTTAGTGTAGATATATCATAGTATTTTTTAAAAGTGGTGCTACTTGGTATGCTAATTAAATTACTAAAAGTTGCCATTTTTTTTTTTAAATTTTATGTAGCCAAGTGTGTACACACCTCATTTTTATGCTTGTTTACAATCCTCGAACTTGCATAGGTCTTCTGCCGATCTAATGTTGTATATCTTTTTTTCTTCGTCATTTTTTTTAACCAATATATTGCCATTTTGTACCCAAATATACTGGAAGCCCTTAGGTTTTAGGTTATTTCTTACGCTCCACAGTAGTTGCCGCTTAATTTTTGGAAGATCTTCATTTATGTATATTCGTTTTTCGTTGCCATTACCATATACTTTGTGATTAGTTATTTTAGTTTCTTTCTTCACCATCAGCCAGCTATTGCGGGCTGTTTTAGAACGTAGCTTAACCAGCACAATTCGGGGTTTTGAGCCTTCTATTTTTTCTGATCCTACCCTCTTGGCATCTTCAACTTCCTGCGGGTCCAGATTTAGTTTCTTCGCCAGATTTTGAATTAGTATTTTTGTATTTTCCGATTCCTGTTTCTCTAATCCATGTATTTCAATGTTTTTTTCTTTGTTTTGCATCTCCAACTCCTGTACTCGTTCTTCCAAAGCTTTTGTACATTTCTCCAAGTAAATATTTCTGTTTTCTAACGCCTTGATTTTCTTTTGCGATTCTTCTTTATAGTCATGTAACGACTGATACATTTCAGCGTAGAACTCGACACTATTAGTAAGATCTTCAATTTTTTTCTCCACGCTAAAAATTACCGCTAACTTTTTGTTTATTTCAGCCAAAACCTTCTCGGCACTTTCTTCGTTGGGGTTGAGTGCTATTATTGGGTCTTCTAATTGCCTTTTGGGGCTGTTGGAGTTCTGACAGTTGTCGCACATTGCAGAGTGTAGGAACTTTTTATTTACACATTTTTTATGATAAACGGTATCACAATCACCCCTGCATTTGACTATGTCATCCTTGGTTAATGAAACAAAAAGTTTGCATTTCTTGCATTGCGCCATTTTCGATACTTTTAAGTTTCACTTTAAGTACAGTTGAGCTTTGTTAAGTATAATATAGTCGATAACACGCGTGACGCGACCGTGCGTTGAGCGCTCACGCACCGGACTGATCACACAGTGTTGTTATATTATATCAAATATTTTTCCTGTCGATTTTATGGATATTTATTCATTTTTTATACAGTAACTGTAGCTTTAACAAAATAATTAACACAACAGACATCTGTTAAATTCCGTGGTCAAAGTTAAGGTTAAATTTAAGTTAGCCTTAACTATAACCACAACTTTGATTATAACTGTTACTATAACCACGCCTCTGGTGCAACCCACCAAAGTATATCGATAAAGCTTTATAGCTTAAGTTGTTTTCTTATTTTCTTTGGCAAAACTGTAGAAATGTCGTATTCCACTATCGAACACTTATGACAGTTACTTCCCACTGCGAGAACACCTCAAAGTCTAATATTTTAGAGGTATCTTGCAGTGGAAAGCAATAAATCTGGCTGTCACTGGCTCTTGTGTTATATTAAAATGTATTTTAAGATTAAATTAATGACCCATGCAGACAAACTGTGAACATTTTTGCAGGACCATTTTGTATGAGCAAACATTTTAAGTTTGGATTAAATAATAAATTAAAAACATACATTATACCGCAAAATTATGCGGTGCACACGACCTCCCCTAACGCTCCATGTTAACTTATGATGAACCAATACTACGACCGTGTAAAATATTCGTGTATGATTTCCCTAATGGTCAGCGTCCATTGAGCATGTTACATACTATAGAGTACAGATTGCATCGTAATCGTAATTATAATAGTCTAACGAGGCTAAGAACCTTAAGGTTGACTTCAGATGACTTGAAGTAGCAAAATCAAAAAAAGTGCGAGTTTATTTATTCCTGTATTAAGCGACTTAGATTTAGATTTTAGAGCACGGTTGAGCTAATTACTCTACTGTATTACTTATACTGTGGTACTGCTTTTTTGATAACTGTTCATTGATACAGAGCGCAGATTCAATGTTCTATAATCAATTCTACGATCAAGTAGTTGGATGTTTTCCAGATTCTAGACCCAGAAAAGGACCTAGTTCCCGTTCACTATTTGGCAGCAGGGGAAAAAGTGTGGGAACATCAACAAAAAACCAAGATTAGCAAGATCAATTTATTATTCTACTATTTGAAGTAGTGAAATCTCCAGCATAGTTACAATAGATATTATGTAAAGGAGGTTTAAGACAGTAAATACATCTTTGATTCTACCATATAAAGAAACCCTTTGTACTTATTCGATTTTACCCTTTGTATTAAATAAAGTTTCTTTCTTCTTAATTTTTTTATATGGTGGCAATGCTAGGCGTTCAAGGGATTAGTGACATCTAACGACTGTATTCTTTATCTGGATTTATATTTGCCATTCATGATTCATTTTGTAAAAATCGGCCAAGTGCGAGTCGGACTCGCGCACGAAGGGTTCCGTACCGATACAGAGCAAAAATAGGCTAATATTTGTGTTTTTTGTATGCGAGTCCTCCTTTATTTTTTATTTTATTTTAATATTATTAAATATTAAAGTACACAATACACATATATAAAGAATGTGTGAAAAATTAAAGTGCCTACCTCTTGCTATTTTTGATATAGATTATAGAGCGAAAAAGGCCGAAAAAATCACGTTTGTTGATGGGGGCCCCCCTTAAATATTTATTTTATTTTGTTTTCAGTATTTTTTGTTATAGCGGCGACAGATATACACAATCTGATGAAAATTTCAGAAGTCTAGCTACAGCGGTTTTTGAGATACAGCCTGGAGACAGACAGACGGACAGATAACGAAGTCTTAGTAATAGGGTCCCGTTTTTACCCTTTCGGTACGGAACCCTAAAAAGCAAGCTTATGCTTAGATTTCCAGTTCGTGGTCTCAACTGAGCAGCTTTTTGGCTTTAACAGCTAACCATTTTACGTCCAATAGCTTGTGCAATTATTGCACTGTTTAAGTTACTTTGTTTTAGTTACTTTGTTATTTTAAAATTTAGGGTTACCGGTGTTACCATCTCGCATCACAATATTAATTCTTAGCTGTATCGGTCGTGTTCAGACTTCCTGGAAGCCCAAGAACCTATAATTGCTAGTTTTATGTTATTGACTTGATATTTTCTAGTCTTGTTGCTATTTTTTCGCCTAAAGTCGTTGAGTGTGTTATACAAATATTATCAATTGTTAATTTATTGACTCGCAAAAATTAATGGCCTGTAAAATTATTCTAATTTTATGACCATCGTGTGGTTATGTAAGAAAGCAATAGACAATATCATAGATCATCATAATTGTTGTGCAAGTGCTTATTTGTAAACCTGATTTTTCACGCTTTACTCTCTCAATTATTCTGGAACTAGCGACCCGCCCCGGCGTCTCGCACGAGTATAAAATATATAGCCACTGAAAAAAATATTAGTCTTAGCGTGATAAAATATAGCCTATAGCAGCTTCCTCAATAAATGGGCTATCTAACACTGCAATAATTTTTCAAATCGGACCAGTAGTTCCCGAGATTAGCGCGTTCAAGTTTGCCCTTTCAAATAATTTTCCCCGTTTTTTCCACATTTTGCTCTATTTCTTCGCTCCTATTAGTCTTAGCGTGATAAAATATAGCCTTATAGTCTTCCTCGATAAATGGACTATCTAACGATAAAATAATCATCAAAATCCGTGGCGTAGTTTTAAAGATTAAAGGGAACAAAGGGACATGAGGGAAAAAAAGCGACTTTGTTTTATAATAAGTATAGATACCTAATAAAATTGTGTCATTAATTAATCGAAATGCGAAAGCGTGTCTGTCTATCTTTTACCTCTCAGGCTTAAACCGCGGAACCGATTTTTAGGCGCTATATTGAAAAAACTGTCCTTTTTGACGTAATACTATAGGACCCTCAGAAATGTTACAAATCTGGTAATGAGATATACATATCTTCATAGCCTTATCTAGGTTTGAGAAGAACTAAAAACACGATTAATGTATTTTGCCTCGATACATTTAATTTTCGAAATGAACTCTTATAAATACGAAATTTGAAGATTATTTTTAAACGAAAATAGATGTATTGTAGGAAATTAGCCTAATTGATAGACACCTTTGCAACTCAAAATCGTATAGAAGCATTTTGCTTAGATGCTCCTAGTTATTTTTACCCGACTGCCAGGAGGGTTATGTGTTTAGCGCGTATTTTCTATGTATGTAATATTATTTATTACCTCGTATCTTCAGAACAGCTAAACGGATTTTCACATTTGAGGTATCGTTAGATTTGTCTTAATAGCCCGAGTGTTCTTAGATAGGTTACATTAAGAAAAAACCAAAATGGCGGATGTTTGACGCCATATTGTGAGGTAAAAAAAAAAAATCTACCAAGCATATCGAGTGGGGTATCAAAATAAAGGATTTTGAACACTGATTCTAAATATGTATATAACTTGCAGTTTTAATATTAAATAGAACAATAAATCTACACTAATATTATAAAGAGGAAAGATTTGATTTTTTGTTTGTTTGGCTCCGAAACTACTGGACCGATTTGAAAAATTCTTTTACCATTGGAATTCTACATTATTTTTGCTGAACATAGGCTGAATTTTATTTTAGAAAAAAATAGGGTACCGTAAGATATTTGGGTTCTTCGGACGCAAGGTGTAAAAAATCAACCAGAAAAGTTACTTATTTTACGTACGCTGCCTAAACTAAAAAAGATAGAACCATAAAATTCTGAGTAATTGTAGAACATACAAACATCTACAAAAAAGTCCGCGACACACTATACCTATCTATGTCGAGTGAGGCACAATAACCATTTTTTTATTTAAAAATCTTGAAATTTTTTTGGACTACATTAGACTTGGACTACATTACGCGTTTAGCGTTTATTTTTCTGATTCTTTTAATCCTTTTCAAAATAAATTATTCCATTACTAAGTACAGTTTATGTAGATAATATTTGGTCATTGGATGAATAAAATCGGACATTTGGTTTTGAAATTATGGCGAAATTAAAATATTACGATAGTTAGCGTCAGTAAGGCGGGTGCGCGTGCGGGCGGAAGACAATCTGTGCAGGGTGCAGGGCCCTGCGTATGACTGCGTTATCGATGTTAGTGTCTAAACACACTAGGCTGAATTACGCCGGCGTAATTTACGTGCCCGAAATTACGTTCAGCCGCTTACGTCTGCTCGACGGAAATTCGGCTCACGACTGAATTTCGCCATAGTGTGTCGTCTGTCGCGTTCCGCCCATATTTTGTATGGATTTGAAACGCAGCGTAAACGCGGCGGAATTATTCGGTTAGGTACATAGAAAAATGTAGAAGAAGAAAGTGGACAATAAAATGCAGTAGGAGGCATAATATTTTATGATTTATGAATTAATGTTAAACTTGGTGCGACGTGCCTCCGACTGCATTTTATTGTCCACTTTCTTCTTCTACATTTTTCTATGTAATCTTCTATTTATCCTGGCATGAAACTCGTAAGCAAGAGTCGTATCAATTAAAACATGGATTCGGTACCTCTGGCAGAATTAGGTCTTGTTTCGTTCTTTTTAGTTAACACTTTTTGCAGTCGGGTTTTTTTTTTTAATTAATTTATTTTATTTAAATGATTATAATTACGTTTTTTCGCATGTTTTCCGAGCGAGCCGATAGCTTCTGGCCGCAGCGTATTCACGACTTTATAGTCATACAAATTAAGTATAAAATTGCCCTTGCGGTAAAATTACTTTCGATATAGCGCCTTAATGAAATTTGGCATGAAGACACTTTGAGTCCCGGGAAAAGACATAAGATATTCTTTATCCTGGAAAAAGTGCTATCCTCGCGCGATCAACGAATTTCCGTGGAACGGAGTTGAGGGCAGCAAGTAGTACGTATATTTAAATATCGCTTGGCGAAAATGGAGAGGGATATCGTCGTATGTTTATACTGTATAATGCTAAGTAGGTACTCACGTACGGTTTTACTCGATCGAGCAATTACGTAGAGTAAAACCCATGGCTTGGGCTTGCGTCCACACATTCAGCATTAAACTATTGAGTGGCTCACGCCGTTCAGTTATCACCGAACCGTTCGAGCCAAAAGATGACTGTTCAACTAACTGGAGACGGTGGCAACATATTTGTATAGCAAGTCCCGTAATCGCCTCGCCGCGCCGCGCCGCTCGTACACACGCCTGAGTAAATCTCGACGGCTCGCATCGAGTAAGTTCGATGGAAATTCCATCGAGCCGGCTCGATTTTTACTCGATTTGGAGTAAAACTATCGAGTAATACCGATAGTGTTCTGCGGGGCTAAATGATCACATTTGACAATTCCTGTCAATCAATTCAGCAAATGAATTGTCAAAACTGTCAAAATGACGAAAATGTTAAATTAGTACGAATTACTAGTATGAATTATTGAAAGCAAACTGACCATTTTGCAAACTAAAAAAGAATCATATTATGATTCATAATATGATTCTCCAAACACCAATGCGACCATTTTAGCCGCGCTGACCATTACAGCTACAAAATATTATAATGTGTCACTTGCGACTGATTTCAGCAATTACAGTGCCCCGTGCGGGCACAGTTAGCGAAAATATAGTAAACTAGATGTCCCGCGCGGCTTCGTCTGCGTAAATTAGGAATTTTACGAAAACCGTACATTTTCCTGCAAAAAAAAAGCTTAAATGTCCCTTCACGTGGTCTTCTCTATATCTGTGCCAAATAATATTATCAAAAATGCTTCAGTAGTTCGTCCGCGTAGCGACCCTTTTTAACAATTTTCCCGGTTTTTTCCACATTTTCCTCTGTTTATTCGGTCTTATTAGTCTTAAAGTGATAATAATAGCCTTCCTCGATAAATGAGCTATCAATACTGTTTTTTTTTTAAATCGGACCAGTAGTTCCTGAGATTAGCGCGTTCGAGCGAACAAACAAACAAACT
The DNA here is from genome assembly GCA_905333045.1 of Lysandra bellargus. Classification (NCBI taxonomy): domain Eukaryota; kingdom Metazoa; phylum Arthropoda; class Insecta; order Lepidoptera; family Lycaenidae; genus Lysandra; species Lysandra bellargus. Next base: position 111,818 of record HG995328.1, read on the forward strand.
CTTCAGGTTTATAATATTAGTGTCGATTTTTTAATCGCTTGACAAAGTACTTGAGTCTCGATCTAAAATACTATGAAACGTACCAATACTATTATTGGTACGTTTCATAGTGTTCATAATCATGGGACGATGCATGGTATAATATTATGGTAGTGATGATGATAATGATGATAAATGTAATTTGCATAGTAGCATCTGCTTTTCGTTCTTAAAACAATACCGAAACTCCCAAACTCGTATCTATAAATAGTCAGGAGTTACCTCAGCACCTTCTGAACCATGATAATATATTTCGGTGCAAAATTTGTTACTTCTCACGAAACTGAAGTCACCACATGTTTCCATATAAATTTTGAGGAGTTCCCTCGATTACTACTGGATCCTTTCATCAGGTCACCACTTTTGTAAACGTGGTACTAAATTGGGATAATACCCTATACACCAAAAGAAAAATTTTGAAAGTCGGTTCTCACGGATTCAATCGTTAAACATAAATAAACGAACATTACATCTCCTCCATTTTGAAAGTCGGTTAAAATTGTAGCCTATGTGTTATTTTGATGTATAAGCTATATTATTGTAAAGTGCCATTAAAATCCGTTCAGTAGTTTTTGCGTGAAAGAGTTACAAACATACATACATACATCCTCACAAACTTTCGCCTTTATAATATTAGTAGGATAGGACTAGTAGGATAGTAGGATATTAGTAGGATACTAAATAGTTACTACATACTTGTGCGGATGCGTCTTTATCAAAAATACCTAAAAATTTGAGTCGTTTCTTTTATTTTTTTTCTAGACGCATATTATTATGCGAATGAATCAGCACTTGGACCGGACCAAAATCATAGATTCTCTTAAGGCAGGGATCAATCTCAATCCAAAACGATAACCTTACACACAACCAAAGACCAAGCGTATACGCATCGCAATAAGATTCATTTTTAACCGACTTCCAAAAAACGAGGAGGTTATATGTTCGGCTGTGGATATTTTTTTTTTTTTTTTTTTGTATGTTCAACGATTACTCCGCCGTTTGTGAACCGATTTTCGAAATTTTTATTTTGTTGTATTAGGTTTCATTCCAATTTGGTACCATGTTCACAAAAGTGGTGACCTGATGATGGGATCCAGGAGTAATCGAGGGAACTCCTCGAAATTTATATGGAAACATATGGTGATTTTGATTTTATGTGAAGTGTACTAAGAATATGCTACCAAAAAGTCAAATATTGGGTCAAGGTATACTATGGTTTCGAAGATGCTGAGAGAACTCCTGACTCTTTTTAGATACACGTTTGGGAGTTTCGGCGTTGTTTTAAGAACAGAAAGCATATGCTACCATGCAATTCAAATTCATCATCATCATCATCGTCATCATCATCATTACCACGTCGTGTTAAGGTCACCAATGTCTCATGGCACAAAATAGATAATAGTACAAGGCATAGGTATGGATACAATAATAATAATTATGTACATAACAACACCAATTATTATAGGCTGTTTAATATACACGGCGGTCGGCGCCGCAGAGGCAACGGCGTCGTCGCGCGGCGCGCGGCGGCGCGCGGCGGCGCGCGGCGACGCGTACGTAAACATTGTATTCAAGTTCTAACTGGAATGTCAGGGCATGCGGCATGCCGCCAGAGTAGACAGAATGATAGAGTATGCTGACTTAGAACTGATGTAAATTTTTTAAGTTTGACGTATTATGACAAAAGTCGTCGCTAGGGTCGTAACCTACAAATTTAGTTGTTTATATTTTGGCACATGCAAAGAAAACTGTCAGAATTCAATTTCAAAATCTTATTTTTAAAATTAAATTATACCAGCCAGCGCGCCAGCCTTTAACTTATCCTGGCGAAACACGAAAAAAACGACAGATATTAATACTCGTCTGTCTCATAGCAGTCGAAGTACTGGTAGTTATGTCTATTGTGATGCCACGCTGCGAGCATTTTGCAGCACGTGTTCACTTAGATCTTTTTAAATGTATTGTTTAAATTTATCTATCTACCTGATATTTGGGCCTTGGGGTATGCCGTATGACTCATATCAGTCTTAACAAATTGTAATAAGATACGTAGAATATACGCAGTACCACCGACGACCACTTATAAATTCGCGGACTATGACGGAGGTCAACTTAAGGTGAACGCAGATTTGGCCGCACCGCACGCACCGCAGTCGCCGCATTCGGAATTCTTTATATGAAGTTATAGGCAAGCTCGCATACCTACCTACCCGCGCCGCAGTCTTCGCAACTTCATAATAATATGAAGAATTGCGAATGCGGCGACTGCGGTGCGTGCGGTGCGGCCAAATCTGCGTTCACCTTTAATAACAATTATACGAGATCAATTACCACTCAATATTATGATTTATGTTGTCAATTCAATGCTCACTGCTCACACCAAGCTCACTGTTGAGTTGTCAGACGTCAGTTGCTTACAAACTTTCAACAACACAACGAAAATCTGTTACAAGTTACAACTACCTATATAAAACTTCTACGTACAAGCGATAGCGCGACACAGGAGCGCCTCAGTGACATCTAGTGAAGACAATATGAAACTATTTTTTATACAATTTGAATTGGCACTAACAGTTTACCTACTAGGTAACTAAAAAGAGTGAAATTATTATTTTTAACAAAAAATTAAAACCGACTTCCAAGGTAAAAACAATATTAATAGCATCCTTATAATATGAACTAAAAAGTATTAAATAATTTTTCCTATCTAATATGTAGTGCCTTTTCCCGAATTCGGCTAAACTTCAACTATTTCTGTACTCAATCTTCATAATTTTGAAGTCGGTGCCAGTTCCAAAAGTTTCAAATTTTCTGTCAAAGAAATAAAGATTCAGCTATATCTGGTACCGACTTCAAAATGATGAAGATTGAGTACAGAAATAGTTGAAGTTTAGCCGAATTCGGGAAAAGGCACTACATATTAGATAGGAAAAATTATTTAATACTTTTTAGTTCATATTATAAGGATGCAGTGGCGAAGCGTCCATATAACCCGATTCCCATCGGCTTCCCTTAGGGCTTAGAAAAATCGAATATATGGGCCAACGACATATTTATCTAATAAATATTTTACATACCTACTTAAAAAACTTTGAATTCACAATGTTATATGCAATAAATTTTTCTCTCACTTGAAATACATAGTTTGAATTAATAACTATCGCCTACAAATTTTGAAAGGCAATGCAATGTGCGGGCGCATAGAATCAAGCCGTGGATTAGCGGCTTATTTCTCCATACAACGACAGTTCATAGTAAGCATCTGTCCTTTTCATTCCTGTGAACTGGTCGTCATGTTCTGTCTCGTTCTAGCACGCGCGATATATACTTGGAAATAACTCGATGCCCGACGAGTTATTACGGAGAAAGGTTAATTAGCAACACACAAGTGCAAGCGAGATAGATGAGTCATGAAGTAAAATTGTTATGATTCGAATTTAAGAATGAATGTAGCGACATTATACTTTTGCTGGCGCGTAATACATTTTATTTTGGTAGGATTTTTTGTAATACGACTTTATTAAGAATGCCTTTAGCGGTACTAAATATGACAGGCGCGTAATACATTTTTATTTTGCTGGTTTTTAGATTGACATATTAATATGGCGGATAGTGTGTTTGTAAACAACATGTCGTTTGTTTTGTTTTGTCGAATTTAAATTTTGTTTTAGCGTTAGAACTTAGAAGAGTGTCGTGAATTAAATTAATTTATATTGTGACTTGTAAATTGTGAGTCGTACGACGTAATCGTGTAGTTCGGAAAATATGGCATTAATTCAGAAAGACTGTTGTCTGACAGATTATATTTTGCTGTCGAAGGAAACTTTGTTTTCCAAACTTAGTTTTGAAAATTAAAAGCATGTCATTCAATTATAAATTACCAAAATTGGTAAGTAGATTTTTTACTCCGGCTTCCCTTCTCAAAATATTCACCCCTCGCCACTGTAAGGATGCTATTAATATTGTTTTTACCTTGGAAGTCGGTTTTAATTTTTTGTTAAAAATAATACCTTAGCATAATACTAGGGGCGGATCTTCTCTATTTTTCATGTTTTTTTAAAATATCTTTGGAAATAAATATTAAGAAACAAAATTGTTCGGTTAAAGATATTTTAATACAGATTTACTAACAATTTATTCAAATAAAATGTATAATTAGCCTAGTTAATACTTACATTTCGATGAATTAGATTTTTGTCGGAGGTGAGTTTGTAAATTAATTACAGCCAAAGTATTACGTTTTATAAAAATGTTTATGGTTTAAAGTCTTTTAAATATTTTGCTTTACATATCTTATATTATTTACATTTCGTTATTATATTGGAACTAGGTAAACCGGAAGTCACGGAATAACAAATTGGGGTTTATGCCTGCCTTAACTATTTGCTAACAGAATTGGGCTTTTGGGGTCAAAGTTACTCGTGCAAAAATCAAGGCAAGTGCTGTGAAGGTGACCACCGTTCTTTAGATACATATCGATCTATTTATTCATTAGTTAGTTACAGTAAAAACAATTTTAATGGACCATTGTAATTTGTAAGGTTTTAATTTGCTGAGACTTGATTATTTTTTCATTACTATCATTGCGTAATAATCTAAATATTTTTCTGTAAGTTGTAACACTTTGCAACTGGGCAATAGATTTTATACTTTTGGCCTCCTTACCAATTGTGACGGTTGCTAATTAAGTAATTATTATTTACTAGATGACGCCCGCAACTCCGTTGCGCCAAAATTCATTCATCGCTCGGGAATCGTACATTTTAAAAAAGTATCCTATGTCCTTTCCCGGGACTCAAAGTATCTCGATACCAAATTTCAGCAAAATCGGTTCCGCAGTTTTAGCGTGAAGAGGTAACAAACAGACAGACAGACAGACTGGCAGATGGATTATTATGTGTATAGTCAAACTTTACGTTTCTTTTAAAATACTATGATGGTCATTGACTTTCTCTCAAAAACTTGTCATTTTCCATATAAAACCACGATTGACAATATCTGACACTTCATTGTCAATCGCAGTTTATATGGAAAATGACAATTTTTTGACAGGGAGTCAATGACCGTTAGCGACAAGCTAGCCGGAGTAGAGTATAGTTGATAGTAAACTATAATAACTAGCTATTTGACTGAGCATTGCTCGGTTTTCGATAAAACACGATTAAATGAAATTTTCTAAAAATGATTCCTAGCTAGATCGATTTATCGCCCGCGAAACTCCCTATATACTAAATTTCATGAAAATCGTTGGAGCCAATGAGAGATTTTCTTATTTTTAATCTCCACCAGACGGTGCGACGATAGGCACTTCTAGATTTTCTATTGGTTCCCCACCGATCTGAAATTATCTGCAGGTTGGCATCACGGATACATATTGGTTGCGTTTCTAAAAAATATCAGTGTACTGTCAAGTATGGCATAAATCAAAATATCTTAAACCTAAGCGATCATTGGTCTAAGCGATTAGGCCAGTATACTGGTAACAGTTTAGGAACACGTAAATTGTCAAACTGAAAACTGACAACTGAAAGAGTTTTGGCGGGCATGTCATGGGCATGTCACTTTCAAACTTCTACTTTTTATTGTTGGTGTGGTTTTTATTATTTTTTCCCAAATTGTGTTATTTGGGTCTTTGGTGTTCATTATTAGTAAAGTATTAACCATGAAATACCCGTTATCTTGCACAAGTGCAGGTAAGATGTTGTCAAAACCAAAATGTATAATTCCTGTGACATTTGGTGTGAATATCGGTAAATAGGGCTATTTCTTCCGTGAGTTTTAACTAAAACATCGTTGTAATAACTTTGTTATCCTAGTCATTGCAATATTATGGCGTCTTTTACAAATTGAAATGTATCAAGTTTTACATTCTCTTGCCCCGTTTTGTAGCAATTATTGATGGTATTCTCTGGTATTACCGATAGTTGTCTACCCATACGCCATCTAGTTGCTAAAATGGAAACTGTTTGACAATCAAATTAAAAAGTTAAGAAAATCCCTCATTCAGAGATCCCAATTATATATGTATTTATATATATATACAAGAATTGCTCGTTTAAAAATATAAGTAAGTACTGGCTACTGACTAAAATAATTATTTTATTTGGTGTGAAGTCAGACAACAATCCACAATAGTATTGAAAGATTTGCATATTTGCATTCGCGAAGTCCTAATTTGATTGAAATCTGACTCATGTTCTGCATTCTTTGACAATGATGCCATATTGACATCGAAGTCCGATCACTGGGTAATCAAAATATATGGAACTAAAACTTTGGAAAGTCCAAAAGTGTGTCATGCGGTGTTACCCGCGGTTGGAAAATAAATCGTGATATTTTTCAACACAAAAGTAGGCGATGTGTATAAATCCAGGGCACAGAACATAATTAGTAGTACCAATCCAGGGTATAAACTAACTCCATACAAAATTTTATTTAAATCGCTCCAGCCGTTTAGACATGGAAAAGTAACAAACTCACAAACTTTCGCCTTTATAATTTTAGTGTGATTTTACAGAGAGAGAAAAATTGAGTATACTTAAATATACCTAATTTTTCTAGATTTAAAAGGAGCATACATAATATAAGACCACTTTATTACAAAATCAGTAAAAAGTTTCACGGTCTTTGACTAAAATGTTTTTATTACTACCATTATTATAACTAATGAAAATGTCTCTTTAATATTCAATTAGAGAAAACACAGTTAAAATGTAATAAATTTAACTAAGTGGTTTTAACACTTACCTAACTCAACATTACCTAACTATTAAAATATATTAATTTATTTCTTATTTAAATACTTACAGTGAAAAATTTTATGTTTCCTTCCGGATTTTACCTACTTTGAATATTATCATACTAGTAAGAAAAATTTATATTGCTTATCCATACTAATACTATAAATGCGATAGTGTGTCTGTCTGTCTGTCTGTATGTCTGTTACCTCTTCACGCTCAAACCGCTGAACCGATTTTGCTGAATTTTGGCATGGAGATACTTTGAGTCCCGGGAAAGGACATAGGATACTTTTTATCCTTGAAAAATTACGTATGTAAAGCTAGCATGACAAAGTCAGCAAAATAACTCGGGATTGCGTTATTAATTAAGTGCTAATTGAGTGCTATTTTGGTGCAAGAACCGCGAATTTTATACTCCTCAAAATTCGCAATAAATGCGAATACTGCTAGCTTTACGTCGAGCTAGCAGTGTACATAACCAAAAACCTTAATAATGATGATAAAGCTCCGTGATAAATACTTAGCTAATAAGTGCACATTAAGTGCTCTTTCAGTGCACAAATTGCGAATTCAGTGCTCCTCAAAATTTGCGACAAATGCGAATACTGCTAGCTTTACGTCAAGCTAGCAGTGTACATAACCAAAAACCCAAAAAATGATGATATAGCTACGGAGCTATATCATCATTATATTTATCACGGGATAAACAGTTATTAGGAGTATTTATCACGGGATAAATACTTAGCTAATATTAAGTGCTCATTAAGTGCTCTTTCATTACACAAATTGCGAATTCAGTGCTCCTCAAAATTTGCGATAAATGTGAATACTGCTAACTTTACGTAAAGCTAGCAACTTAAATAATAACGAAATCCCGTGTTATTTTGCTGACTTTGTCATACTAGCTTTACATACGTGGAAAAATGTACAGTTGCCGTGCGATCAACGAATTTTGGCGCAACGGAGTTGCGGGCGTCGTCTAGTTTAAAATAAAATAAAAAATATGTAACCTAATCCATATCCATACTAATATTATAAACGCGAAAGTGAGTGTACATGTCTGTCTGTTACCTTTTCACGCTCAAACCGCTAAACAGATTTTGCTGTTACTGGAGGCCCGGGAAAGGACATAGGATACTCCTAAGGATAAAGGACATAGGAATGCCCACTGTTGTCGACTGCGATGTGCCTACTGGCTCTGTCAGGGGGGGGGGGGGGGGGGCAGCACGGCCTGGCCTAACATGTATATGTTACTGTAAAAGCTCGAACTGCAGTAAATCCTAAGATTTTCTAGTAAAACAAAACCTAAGATCTACCAATCCCTAATGGTAAATGTCCGAAAAGGTTTGCGATACGAACTTTTACCACCATATAGTTGTTAAATCTTAGGATTTACAGTAATGCCATGGTTTATGTTGAAAAACAACGGCCAAGTGAGAGTCGGACTCGCGCACGAAGGGTTCCGTACTGTTATAGAGCAAAAACATTAAATCTTTATTTTATTTTAATATTATAACAAATTGTTAAAGTGGTATAATTAACCGTGGGAGAGCCATGCTTCGGCACGAATAAGCCGGCTCGACCAGAGAATTACCACGAACTCACAAAATACCGGCGTGAAACAGTTGCGCTATGTTTCGCCGAGTGAGTGAGTTTACCGGAGGCCCAATCCCCCTACCCTTCCCTACCCTCCCCTACCCCTATTACCCTATTTCCTCTTAAAGGCCGACAGACCTGCAGCTCTTCCGAAGTTGCGAGTGTCCATGGGCACCGGAAGTTGCTTTCCATCAAGTGAAATATTTTGTTTTAGGTACATACCTTACCTATTTATTAATAACATATTTTGATTGCCTTTTTACTTTTTTTAAAACCAAATTTATGAATAATACTGATTGAATTATAGTAGCTTAAGCCGCTATATTGAAAAAACTGTCCTTTTTGACGTAATACTATAGGACCCTCAGAAATGTTACAAATCTGGTAATGAGATATACATAACTTCATAGCCTTGTCTAGGTTTGAGAAGAACCAAAAACACGATTAATGTATTTTGTCTCGATACATTTCTCGATCGAAATGACCTCTTAAAAATACGAAATTTGAAGATTATTTTTAAACGAAAATAGATGTATTGTAGGAAATTAGTCTAATTGATAGACACCTTTGCAACTCAAAATCGTATAGAAGCATTTTGCTTAAATGCTCCTAGTTATTTTTTAAATAATTAAAATTACGTTTTTCGCATGTTTTCCGAGCGAGCCGATAGCTTCTGGCCGCAGCGTATTCACGACTTTATAGTCATACAAATTAAGTATAAAATTGCCCTTGCGGTAAAATTACTTTCAATATAGCGCCTTAAGTAAGCATTATGTTAACTATATGACCTACCTGTTTTGTCTTATAGCTTATATATTTAGAATTACTCTTTGTTTTATTCCTAAAACCAACATTTACCAGTTGACAGTAGTAAAACCTAGCATATACCGAATTTTAATGGTAAATGCTCGAAAAAATCGTCGTATTATTAGAAATGCTTACATTTACCAACTCGTGTCGGTAAATCCTAAGATTAACACTTAAATCTTAAGTTTTACCGAAGTTCGAGCTTTTACAGTAACATATACATAACAAAGGTGCAAATTGCATGTGTACACTGTACTAGCATTGAAGTGGTCGGGGAGTACAGATATTTAGGGCTAATTGTGGACTCAAGCTTTTCATGGAAACTGCAAATTCAAAAATTATGTGATAGACTACGAATGGTGCTTGTTAAATTTCACCATCTTAGCCAAATATTAGATAGGGGAACCCTATACACTGTGTACTATACGCTAGTTGACTCATTGATCTATTATGGACTAACAAGCTATGGTCGTACTTTCAAAACTTATCTTGATAAAATAAAAGTGCTTCAGATCAGATTTATGAAATTTCTAGTAGACAAAGACACAAAGATAAAATGTAAAAATTCAGATTACTTATAACAGATATTTTCAGAATGTAAGATACTACCTGTCCACGAGCGGCTAATGTTGTCGATAGCAGCTGAACATCGGAATAGTAGTTTAGCTTTAACAAGGTATGAGGTCAAAAACTGCGTGGGATTTAGGTATATAGTCGAGTTTGGTATTATTTTCGATTAAATCAAATGTTTAAATGCCAATTTTGGAATAATATTTGGATAAAAGATAGTAAAAATAAAATAAAATAAAAAAATCAGAATACTTATATGATTTTCAACCAACGAAAACGCTGTTGACAGGGCTTAATTAATATAAGGAGGCTGATAGCCGCATTATTCTGCATGCCAAAGACAGGGTGATGAATGGAGCAATAAACATATTAATAATACTAGACGTTCCGCGCGGCTTCGTCCGCGTAAATCTGAAATTTCACGGAAACCGTATATTTTTCACAAATTAATAACCCATGTCTCACGTAGTCTACTATATATTCGCGTCAAATAACATAAAAATTGCTCCAGTAGTCTGTGAGATATTAGCCCTTTCAAATAATTTTCCCCGCTTTTTAAATTTTCCTCTGTGTCTTTGCTCTTATTGGTCTTAGCGTGATAAAATATAGCTTATAGCCTTCCTCGATAAATAGGCTATCAAACACTGAAAATTTTTTTCAAATCGGGCCAGTTGTTTTTGAGATTAGTGCGTTCAAACAAACAAACTAACCAACAAACTCTTCAGCTTTATTTTCACATTTTCCTCTGTATCTTTGCTCCCATTGTTTTTAGCGTAATAAAATATAGGCTATAGCCTTCCTCGATAATTAGGCTATCAAATACTGAAATATTCTTTCAAATCGGATGAGTAGCTCCTGAGATAAGCGCGTTCAACAAACAAACTCTTCAGCTTTATAATATTACTAGTCGTTCACGCTGTTTCGCCCGCGTAAATTAGGTATTTCGCTGACAAATTAGTCCACAATGAATGGCCTATAATCCTTCACGTTTCTACTTTTTATCTGTGCCAAATAACAGAAAAATTACTCCAGTAGTTCGTGAAATAAGCCCTTTCAAATAATTTCCCCCGTTTTTTCCACATTTTCCTTTATTTCTTTGCTTATATTAGTCTTAGCGTAATAAAATATAGCCTATAGCCTTCCTTGATAAATGGGCTATCTAACACTGAAAGAATTTTTCAAATCGGACGAGTAATTACTGACTCATACTAAGATTAGCGCGTTTAAAATATGCTTCTTCTTCTTCTTCTTTTTACGTTGTTTAACATCTTTATCGTGCAAATATGAGTCCAAAAATGAGTTAAGCATTCTTAAGTCATCCGAATATGGTACCGAACTTGGAATATTACCATAATTAATGCCTCTATACAGATTGAGACTCTATTTTCCTCTAGAGCAGAAGCTGCTAAAATTTTTAAAAAATTACATCAAAAATCGCGGTGGCTCCACATCTTAAATCCATCCTTGGGCCATAAGGACCAATCCTACCAAAGGAAATCTTTGGTTCAGCAATAGCCGTATAATTTACCGTACACACGCAACTAATTGTGATTGTGTTAGATAAGCATAAATACCAAACCTTAGGCATCCTAGTAGTTTAACACTGATCCCAAGACTGAGTCGTAGGGCTAGGATGCCTAAGTTATAAATTGTAAGGTAGTTATTGTGAGGTAATTCTGCCTACAAACTGTTCTACAGTTTGGCAGACAAAAAATTGTATGTAAACTATTTGCTTATTGAATAAACCTTTTTTTCATTTTTTTCATTTTCATTTTTTCTTATCCCCAACAATGCGCAGTTCCCCGTGATAAGCGAATTTTGGCGTAACGGAGTTGCGGGAGTTATCTAGTCTAGTAGTAAATAAACATTAAATGACGCAAGTCCATCGGAGTAGGCGAAATATTAAAATCTCGAGAACCTTAGAAGGCGAGAAGGCCTTTACTTAGTACGAGATACAGCCATTGTTGTATGGCGGCGAAGATGGTGCGACATACAGCTACAGCTTGCAAAAAAGAGTAGAAGTGGATCCTTATTTTTAAATCACATTTAATTCATCAAGCCCAAAGCGGCCACATCCGGCCGTAATAACAATAGATAAGTTATTGTGTCTCCTTTTTCACGATCGAAGTCATAATAATTATTTAAAGTTTACGAACGTTGTCTGTAGAAATACGAGGCAAAGATAAACTCCATTTTGATCTTGTCTTACGTTTAGCAAAGTACCTAAATTAAGTTCAGCGTCTTCTTTTTCTTGACAGACCGGCTAAGAAGTGGTTAAATTATCGGTAAACTAAACACGATTTCCTACTTTTCAAGCTGACTCGATGATGATGATGTTTTACTGCAAAACTAACGATCAAGATTGCAGTAATATTAAGATCCCAATTTCAAAACAAAGTCACGCTTGCGTTGATCATTAGTGAAGTTATGAAAACGAAAGACGTAATTTGTTGGAGACGTAGCTAATTCCCACGATTAGAGTTTTTCGTGTGCACATTAAGAATCTGTTATATTTATTCGTTTTTAGGATCCCGTTGTTTTATGTCGTCGCACCTGCAGGAACTAGAAAGAGCGGCGCATTTAAATATTTGTTACAAATTGAAATTTAGGTACTATCAGGGAAGTTGATTCCTATGCAGATGGCGGACCTAAGTCATGTGGTCGGCTTATGTCAATTCAATGTTAGCTGTGATCGGTCGGCTGGGTTTGACGTAACGCGACCAAATTACTTAGGTCCGCCATCTGCATAGGAATCAACTTCTCTGATAGTACATACATATTTTGAAAAACAGTCAAATTAGCTGGCGTAATGCTTGCTATACAAGAAATTTTACCGAAGTAAAAGAAAAACTTAACATTTTAACTGCGACGTAATAAAATGTTCATTTAATTCTCTTACTACTTATTTCAAACTGAAAATCATCTACAAGATTATAAAATTCTCGTATCACAGTGTTTGTGCGCTAACTCCTCCAAAATTTCACAACCGATTGTAATTAAATTTTGTATGTACCATCGAGGAAATTGATTCCTAAGCAATTGACAGACCGACGTCATTTGGTATATATTTATTCAAAATATTTTTTTCCTCATAAAGACACAACTGTCAAGGTAAACCATACAAAATTTTATTTTTCAAATTTAGAACTACAAAAAATTTAAGGATGCCAGAACACGATCTGCAAATCGAGTGCTGTAGCCGCCGAAATCGTAAACAAACAGTGATAATCTTATCGCGGAGGCCGGCGGGGGACGGGAGGAGGGCTCCGTTACTCAGCCACAGCTGATTTCACAGGCTGAGTGAGTGCTCGTCGCGGCCGCACGCGTCGCAACGGAAAATGCCGGCAAAACAACTCGAATAGTGTTCTGAGTGCTTGTGTTTGTAGACGGGATTTGTTGACATCATCGTTTTTTGGTGAGTGACCATGTTTATTGTGTTTTTGGGTATTTTAGTGGTTTTTATGGGTAGGTTCGGTCGGTCGATAATTGAAAGATCGATGATTTATCGGTATAAAAAAGTAGATTTATTCATTGTTGTAATACATAGTTACATACATTTTATCAAAATCTAAAAAATTAATTAGGTATTTTTACAATTATTACGATTTACAACGAAATGTTGTAAGTCCTAAAAGTTTCCTTCAAGTGTAACTCTAATAACATAGTTTGAGTTACACTTTATAACATTCTCAATTATTATCTCACTACCTCAATTTTTACACATCTTTGCTATTTATATCTAACATTATTAATTAATAAACAAAACGTACAAGATTATTTTTAACTGTTTCGTAGAAGCGGTAGGACGAATGTTTCCCAAATCAAAATTTGGTTTTAAAGTTTAATAAAATTGAAATAGCTTTTGCAAATAGCAAGAAAAAGGAGAGTTTTTTTTTAATTTAGACAGAACCTTCATTTGTTATACTCGCAGAAGTTTACAGTATATATAGTAATCCAGCGATGAATTCGTTCTCAGTGATCCAATCCAGCGCTGGAATAATGTAAGCCGGCCATAAAGCTTGGATCAGGAGCAAAACATTTGGACGAAACAAATTGCACATTGCGACTTTTTGTAGCGATGCAGTCGCGATACGGTCGCATATTTGCATCGATACAGTCGCGATGCAGTTGCTAGTTGTGTGTTTTGTATGGAGTTTTGTACGGAGTTGCAAATGCGACCAACGCGCGTTAGTAGTGATGCAGTCGCGTGCGCTTCATAGTCGCGCGACTAAAAGTTGCAGTGGGCGAAGGCCCTTAGATTTTGTCATTGATTAATCAATAGTTGCTACTCAAAACGGTACTTTATGTTAGTAATTTTATGTAAATTCGAGGATACGGTCAGATAGATTAATTTCAACCACATTCAGGACAAACTAAGGCCGGCTACACACATTATTTCTAACACACGTAATATATTTCGAAACGTTTTATAAAACTTTTAATATTTCGTGAATAATTCGTTTATTACAAAGAAGCCGAACTTTTTTAGGGATAAACACTATCCTACATCCCGGGACTCAAAGTATAATATACTTTGAGTCCCGGGATGTAGGATAGTTTTTATCCCTAATTATCTACATAATATATCAAATGTCATTAAAATCGTTTAGACTTTAGAGCAGGGGTCACCAAATGGCGGACCGCGGTCCGCATCCGGACCGCCGCCCGCGCCGCGCCGACCCATTGTGTGCGGACCACCGACCAAGTATTTTCGAAGACGAGCTTTAAGCTTTACCAATTTCACTTCAAACTTCAGACAGATAATAAGCAACAAAAATTGTCACTTTTCTCATTGATAATATTATGTAAATAAATACCATTGTAAAATCCGTAATTAACTTAGGTTAAGATTTTTTTTTTTAATGTGTGGACCGCGAAAGTCATTTCATTTCTTAAAATGGACCCCGAGCGAAACTAATAAAGCAGGGGTCACCAATTATTTGTGACCCCTGCTTCAGAGGCTAGAGTAAAAAGTCATAAAAAGGACAGACCGTCAAATAGACCCACTTTTACATTATTAATATTGTAAAGAATTGTAAAAATTAAATAAACTAAAGAGCTAGAAAGTAGTAAGTCACATGCATTTGAATGGCATGGCATGGCATGGCATGGCATGGCATGCAAGGGCCGCTTAAATCGACTCTATTAGCTTTGTGAAAGTACAAATAGGCAAGGTTTTCTTCTTGTACAGACATTCTAAACAAGCTTCTAAACATTCCATTGAGCTTTGTACCGAAAATCAAAATCCATACTAATAAAATGGAAGAAATTATGCTAGATGCCTGTCACTCAAACTTTATCTACTGGACCGATTTGGGTAAAGTTTTGTGTTTACACGTTCAGTCCCAGGAAAGGACGTAGGATAATTTTATAGCAGAAAAATATAATCTTCTAGCACGCTAAATAAATTTTTATTCTGTGCAACGAACTGGCAGGCAACTCACATTATATATTTACTATAGAAATAAATTAAGTAATAAATAACTTTATTCGCATATACTTTTTCGTTTTTTTAAGCTTCACCTACAGTTTCACCATAAAAAAACTAGTTTTTAAATTTCGAATCACAATTCCACGTGTTCTATTAAACACTTTCAATTAATAACACTGTTAATATATTTCTCGATCGTAAAACATTCGAGATTATTCTGTACCGTTTGTAGCGGGCTGTAGCTTTATTGATGGTAATTCCATTGATTCTATTATTGCACTTGTATGGAGAGGCGCGCCCGTCAGACAATTGAACTATCATCCCATTTCTGTGCGTTTTCGAGGGAGTGCTGCGTATTGTTTCGCTTTTTCACACTACATTTTCTACTGCACATTCACATTATTGTGTTTGTGACACATTAAACTAAAGTATCAAAGTAGATCGAGCATAGTTTAAATTAAGTGTAATGTGTTTACTTTGTATATAAATTCTCCACGTTCGCGTTGGCCCGCGGCCACAGAGATTATGGACCTGAAGTGAGCATATTCGTCTACCTCTACACATGATATTGTGTATACTGTAGACAGCTGTACAATCATGGTTATTCATCAAAGATCAACATGAAGAGATACCTTAAGAATATGCACACAAGCGCCGATACATCATCAGCTGGTTAAAATATTTTGAATCTTACTCCCGCACTCAGAATGGAACATTAATAAATTAAATGTAATTAATTTAAAAATTTAACATATTATGCGTCATGCATTATATTCTATCAAACTCTTTGTTAAATTGAAGCTTTATCATAATTAAATGTCTCGTGCGGCAGTCAATCCTTCGATCACGAATTCTTGGAAATTTATTGTTATTCTACTGTTGTCCCGGTCGCCGCGCCGGTGTCCTTATGGGGGTTGATAGGTTAAAGCTATAGACAGGACTATTGTAATTTGCATTTCACAGTTTTCTATACTCTTATGTACTACTGTAATAATATGTATTGATGTTTCATTGGAGACCTAAGCCACCTAACCTGAGCCTAGATCTCTCGAATCAAAGAAAGAGTGTATTGGCTAGTTTCTAGCCATCAATCACTGACATCGCAATCTGTAATGGCTCAGTTAACTTTAATGGCTGTTTTAGGGTTAACTATAATAAGCCATTATAAATTATAATTAAACTCTCATATTATGCTACACGTTGACAAAAAATTTAAAAAATGGCTAAACATTTATTTTGTTACACGTGTTTATTACAAAACATATTCCAATAACTCTTCTTCATAAAAAAGACAAGCTGTATTTAAGTAATATAACAAAACGTTAAATTTTATTAACTTAGGTAACAATGCGTAACTATTATGCCTTTATAGGAATTATTTGATAGGTTTTTAATGATAGGTGTTTTACGTAACTTTTTATAGCTATAGAAAGTCTTAGTTCTATTAAAATTGATAGCTCAAGTTTTTATGCCATTATCTCGTATGTATTGAAAGTAAATAACTTATAAATTATAATCATTATTAATAAAATTAAAGTATAAGTATAGTCACGAGGCATAATGTATTTTGTTACGTGTTGATTACTGTGTTAATTTCACAATAGCATCTTTGCAATCCATACCTCCATACAAAACGAATGTAATAAATTACAAAAACTCCATACTTGAATCACCTAAAATTTTGTATGATATGATACTTTGCGTAATACGGGAAAAGAAGATTGTACAGTTCCCGCGTGACAAAAAAATGTGAACGAAGTTGGCATCATTAAATAAATTGTTGTTGATCCAATAAACTTCGTACCAATTTCCTCCTAATATAAAGGGAAGGACTTCCACTAATATTTCTTACTGGAATTAGCAGTACTAACTAAATTTAAAATTCATTTTTATTTATTCATATAGTTTCGGGTAATTTTTAAGAAAATATACACCGCTACGTTTTTATAAATATTAAACAGATAATGTGATAATAAATCACAAGCAAAACTATCTATTAACCTACTTTAAAATACTCTAACATAAGACCAGCTACATAATAATATTAAGAAACATGATATTTTTAAACCAATACAAATACATAAAATTACTATACATAAAATGTATATTTTATTAATTTAGTATTGTATAATAGCAATAAAATCTCCCATTATGTAACACAACCTATTTACTTGCACTGCAGTTGTGCTAAAAGCGATGAAGTCTTTTTGTAGGCAAAAGCGAGGAGGTCACTATAAAGTATAATGCGATTAACTTATATAATAAGGCACTAAATCCAACTTCACTCATTGTTTCATTAAGTCCGTATACTATGAAACTATAAAATGGTATTCTGATAAAATGACCAACCAGCGGCGAATGAGGTCTCATTGGTCAAAACTACAAAAGTTTGAAGGAAAAGGGGAAGTATTGGAAATCCTTCGATCATGGAAAAACGAGACACAATAGCCTTTCAATTAATGTTATCGCGAGCACCGGTGCTCGCGCGGGGCTTGATGGGTGGGCGTTCCCTACGTAAATTCCGTAATTTCCCGTATTTAGGGGCTTATAAACTCATAATTTGAAAGCTACAAAGTTATAATAAAAATACAGCAATAATCTTCAGCATATCAACATTCCTTTCCATGATTTAAATTTCCTATTTTTGTTTATTATACTAATGATATCAGCTTCCAAAGTAAAACCGATTTATTAAAATTCAAGCATCTCCTTAGTATTTACAAATTACTGTTATTTGAAACACACGCATTGGCGATCTATTGAGATGGACAATATCATAAACTACATATTCCACCTTTCAAATTTTTTTAGGTCAATTTTGAACTAAGATAAGTTAAAAAAAAAGTGTTTTGGTGCTATCTCGGCGACGCGACGGGGCAAATGTATGGTCAAGCAGTACAATTTAGTTACAAGAATTATTTAAAAAATAGAATAACAGTATTCGTAGTGTAGTAGTTGTAATATTCGTAACATTGTATTTCTAAATGCGACCGATAAACCTAGTCGCTCTTTCACGGTGTTTAAGCACCACACGGCCGTGATTCGAATTGTATGTAGTCTGTACTCTGTACTCATCTAGATCATCTAGATGATACTGTACGTGTTCGTAGTACTATCAGGGAAGTTGATTCCAATCAGATGGCGGACCTAAGTCATGTGGTCGGCTTATGTATATATCTATGGACGCTTCACACCACGTCAATCTGGCCCCGTGCTAAGTAAAGATTAACTACGATAATATGGCGCGCCCCTCCAAAATTCAAAACGTTTGAAGTGCGTTGTCAAAACGTTTGATGTGCGTTGTCATGCGCGGTAGGCTAGTTATGATTAGTTGACCAACAAATCTTGGTAATGAGTGACATTAACTGAAATATTACGTGTACTGTGATTGGTTGAATACTTACTACATACAAACTCTTTCATAAGGATGTGACTACACACATTGAAACAGTCATTTGGAGGGGCGCGCCATCTTATCGTAGTTGATGTCTACCTGAAGGACTTGTGTTACGGGTACCAGACAACGGAAATATATTTAATGCTTTCATACTATACATATATTTAAGATTTTTTATTTTATCATACACAATATATTTAATACACATCCATGCCCCAGGACCATTGAAAAACTTTTTGTTCCGTCGGCGGGATTCGAACCCGCGACCCCCGGCTTGAGCTTCCAAACACTCTACCCATTGAGCCACAGAGGTCGTCAATTCAATGTTAGCTGTGATCGGTCGGCTGGGTTTGACGTAACGCGACCAAATTACTTAGGTCCGCCATCTGCATCAACTTCTCTGATAGTACATTGTACTATATATATATATATATATATATATATATATATATATATATATATATTTGAAAAATATTTTTATCTTGATAAAGACCGCTTTGAATGTTCTGTCTAGTCCGACCTTATTTTGTGTATCACTAGTAGGTAGGTAAGTACTATATTCTATTAAGGGCCTGTTTCTTCTTAGGTACCAGTATGTGGTTTAATAGAATAAAGAAGTTAAAACTAAGTACAACTTAAAATAACTAACGTTTTTAAAATGGCTCTAAAAATTAGGTTATAAATTAAAATACCCGTTTTTTTTTTGTTCATTGAAAATGCTTGAGTGATAACTGATAACAATACTATAATAAACATTAAAACGCAAAACATTTGTACCAAACAGAATATTTTGTTCAGTTTTTTAGTACTGGCTGAATTTACTTCCGTTTTCGATTAAACGAACAAACGAACGCAAATATCAGTGTGACAACAGCGGAAAATGAGTTCGCGGATAATGCACACAAAACCTTCCGCGACTAATCGTCGAATAATTGAAACTCAGGGTCACTTCACATTCATCGCAGAAAGATTTTCAAATGAGCCATTTAAAGATGTGAATGGACCTTTATAATTTTTTCATAATAATTCTTAAACGATCCATTCAAAACTGAACTATATTTACTACACGAGATGGTGAAGTTTCAATCAACGTAGGAAGCGAACGCGACCGACAAAAACTCTAAGAAAATGTCACTTTTCATTTTGCTCTACGCTACTACAATTCAGTTGCGGCATCGGTCGCTAGACACTGACCTCCATTGTACAATATGTACGCTGGACTTATGATACCCTTTGAAATGACAGCTATTTTTTGTGCCTATTTGAAGTGGAATCGGCGCTGTTTTCATTATTTAAGAGTTCTTGCGAAAACATGCAATGTGAACTGACCCTTGCGATGTTACTAAGAGTAACGAAATGGAGTGATTCGTCTCGTCTCTCGCGATTCCCGCGTTCCGCGTTCGACACGGTCCCGCGTGGCCCACTATCGGTTGTTGGTACGGTTACAGCAACCGATCATGATCATCATCGTTGACGACTTCTGTGGCTCAGTGAATGAGCGCGTTGGTAGCCCGTAGCTCCAGCCGAGGGTCGTGGGTCGATTGCCATTTGCCGCCGACGGAACAAAAAAGTTTCGTGTGATCCCTAGAAGTGAAACATTCAAACGTGGCAATTTTCTTATATGTTGTTATTATTGCAAAATATACAGTTCTCGCACAATATACGCCTATAAAAATCTTGGATAAAACAGCAAAAATTATACAATTTAAATGTTTGTCATGACTCATGACAATGCTTTAAGCAGTAATTATTTTAATGGTTCATAATGCACCTGTTTAACTATAATTCTTTTGTCTCAATATTTTTTACCGACCACGGGCGGCTGCACTTGGCCGACTTTTATTTGGAAGGTTGATTGTTGACAACTTCTTTGATGGAAGAAGACTTTGGAATATGGTACTAGCGCCAAATGTACCATCGAGGAAATTGATTCCTATGCAGTTGATAGACCAACGTTATTTGGTCGAATATGTCAATTCAATGTTAATTGTGATCTGTCGGCTGGGTTTGACGTAACGCAACCAAACTACGTTGGTCCGCGATCTGCATAGGAATCATACATACAATACATAATATGTTTAGAATTTGGTACTTACTTAATCCATACTAATATTATAAATGCGAAAGTATCTCTGTCTGTCTGTCTGTCTGTCTGTCTCGCTTTCACGCCAAAAGTACCGAACCGATTGTAATGAAATTTTGTACACAAATAGTGTAGAGCCTGAGAAAGGACATAGGCTACATTTTGATGAGGGAAAATATTGTATTTTCATGAAAATAACGATAAAATGAATTCCTACTGCAGTTTTAAAATATGACAACAGATGGCGTTTTAAGGGAGTAATACTGTTGGAGCCTATGGGCAATGAACATTTTAATTCTAATACATGACAACAGATGGCGTTTAATTTTTTACTTCATTGTAACATAGAACCATAGATAGAATTAATCATACTTATTATGTTTTTAATTATAATATTTAATACGTTAGATATTTTTTGTTTCATAATATTATCACTTGGTATAATCAATCTATCTTATCTTATAAGTTATCGATAAATTGAATTCCTACTGCACAACAGATGGCACTCTAAAATAAAGGAATGTACCGTGTTGGCCTATAATATTCCATCCAGAAATATATCAATGCAATGAACATTTTAGTTCTAATATATAAAAACAGATGGCGTTTACTTTTTTACTTCACATCAGAACTAATCAATAATCATACTTTGTTTTTATCTATACTATAATATTATAAATGCGAAAGTATCTCTGTCTGTCTGTCTGTCTCGCTTTCATGCCAAAACTACTGAACCGATTGTAATGAAATTTTGTACACTGATAATCTAAAGCCTGAGAAAGGACATAGGCTACTTTTTAACTGGAAAAAGGGGTTGTAAGGGGGTGAAAATGCGTACATTTGTTCAAATTAAGTTAGTTCCAAAAATTCATAACAGATGGCGCTAAGAGTCGCCTACATCTCGCTATCGCTTGCTCATAAGTCTTTCTATAAGAGGTGGCACCATATTAAACTAGAGTTTTCGAATCTTTCGATTGTTATTCACGTAATTAAATAACTCACTACTCAGTACTTTAGTCTTTATCTATGCAGTGACGTAACCTTAAACCTACCAATGATAAATAGTTTATGGGTAAAGCTAAAGTTGTGTAATGGGGGGCTAAATAAGCTGTAAATTTTGTATTAATAAAGTTTACTTAATTTAATAAAATATTATGTGCACACTGCACAGCTATTTTTGGGTATTTTGATATTTTAAGGGGTACCAGGGTTTTAATAAAAAGCTTTAAAATTTGACACCAATTTTGTTGACACCGCGCGCTATAAACTGAAATCCCCGCGGATGAAGTCGCGGGCAACAGCTAGTTTAAAAATATTTCTTAAAAAAATTGCATTCCTTAAACTTTAAAGTAATTTCATGAATCATGCATTTTAACCTATCAATCCCCATAAGATCACCGGTGATAGCGACAACAATAGAATAACGATAGATTTCTAAGAATCCACGATCGAAGGATTAAATAAATATTTATAGTGCACAATAAATTATAAGCATAGTATAAGTATAAGACAGTAGTGTAAGCCATGTTTTGAAAAAAAAACTTACATAATACAGAGGCAAGTTCTGAAAAATCGGCTGAGTGGTTTGGGCGTGAAGAGGTAACAGACAGATAGACTTTCGCAGTTATAATATTAGTATGGGTCTGTGGTATTAATTAATGTTGTAGTATAAAGCGCAATACACACTGAGCGCGCCGGGCCGTCGACAAAGCCCGGCGACACAACCCGGCGGCCTGTATGAAAAGAATGATGTCGGCAACATGCGCCCGCGCTTGTTACCCGCCGACATGTTGGCGGCTTGGGTACGCCTGCGCTCAGTTGCCCGGCGACACAACCTTATAGACACGCGGCAATCACTGACTGCCAAATAAATTTCTCATCTCAAGCCGCCGACATGCCGCCGACCAAATTTTCCGACTTGTATTATGTAAAGCCGCCAACTAGACCGCCGACAAAAAGTTGCCGACATAATATTATGTCGGCAGCCCGGCGGTCTCAGTGTGTATTGCGCTTAAGACCGGCGCGGGCGCAGCCAGTTATAGCACATTCAAATCCGTTAGTTAACACGAGCGCGATTACCGGTGCGTAGTGAATTCAAGTGGACGTTTACGATAATCATATTTATACAGCGCTATTAGCACTCAACCGTCTCGTATAAAGGCTCGTCTCCACAGTGGGCCGCTGATTAAGTCCATCCAAGATCCAGTAATCTAATTTAGCGCTGGTTAGAAAAAAAAATGTACTGAAATGCAATTTAGTGCATTACAATTTACAATGAATTACAGTGCCCGTTTACATTATTCCAGTAGCAATCCATTGTTGAATTGGATTACTGGATTGGATTATGTAAACCCGATAAAAAGTCGATGTCAATCATAGTCGAATGTGCTCTATATAGGGTGCAACAAAACTAAGTGAAAATACTTTATGTCGCCTGTTACACGGTCAAATTTTCATCAATCTGATCCATAAATCCGGTACGGATTGACGAAAATTTGATCGTGTACGCCACTGATTGATTGATTGATCGTATTTTTAATATGAAATTTTTATAACCAACAATATTCCGTCAATCAGATTGATGGATCAGATTTATGAAAATTTGACCGTGTAACCTGTGACTATGGTTTGTATGGGTCCCTTATACAATAGAAGTAGCAAGGCAGTCAAAGTAGCAGCGCCGAATAAGTAACTTTTTTAATTTTATTTCGGAAAACTGCAAAGTCATGACGCTATCGCACTTGCTCTTACAAATAACAAAATAAAATTTACTGTTTCAGCGCCACTTACATTGAGTTCACAGTGAAAGTTACAGTGAACTCTTTGTAAGGGACACAATTCACAATATTATGCATACATACTCACCCTGAAGTATTATTACTTCGTTTTGTTACAGCCTGTATAAGAACGTCATGTTAGTAATCGCTTGGTCCATCGTGAGCCAAATAATATAAGCTGTATTTGACATAAATATATTATGCAGTATATTGTGATGTATATTATGTTTGTACACGCATGTTATAGACGCGTATTCTCACGCACTTCTATGCAACTCGTGCCGGATAGTTCAATAAATATAGTAACAAATATTTACTGCTGTCTTAAAAGTATGACTTTGGTTTAACTATATTTAGACATCCGCAAGTCGCAACTCTGTTGTGCTACAACTCGTTTATCGGCCGGGAACCATACTGTATAATAAAAACTATCCTAGGTCCTTTCCCCGGACTCGAAGTATTTTATATCAAATTTCTACAAAATTGGTTCAGCAGCTTAGGCGTGAAGAGGTAACAGACACACAGACTCACACACTTTCGCATTTTAGATTCATATCGAGTATTATTTAAATCTGCGCAGGCGAAATCAAGTTTCTTTCTATAATATAGAAATGGGGAAAATGTTATGATTCCTAATTCGACTTATTATAAAAGATTTAAAAACATATTGTGCTGATAATCACTTTCTAAAGGATGATCATTTAAAGGTGGTTACATAAGTTTATGACAATGGGCTTCCAAAAAAATCGCCTACGTCGTAGAATGCCACGAAATTGCCACTGCACCAACCACACTGTGGAAAACTTAAAACTGCCAGGACACGTCCGGGTCACCTGATAAGACGGAGGGAGAGTAGACCTTTGTACAAGAGGAAGTAATATTCCCCTCTTTCTACCTCGTGAAAAATGTATGCGTTTCGTTTTTACGTCGGCACTCCTAAAGTGTTTTTATCCGACTTCCAAAAAGGTGGAGTTTATATTTTCGGCTGTGGACGTTTATTGACACGCTTTTATTAGCTTGGGCGGTATGGATGTAACGGAATTTTGACTCAAAATTTTTGAGCACGATTTTTACCCACAACCAGTAGTGACAGTGAGTACCTACCTATAGTCTAATTAATTCGAAACTTAGCATACGTATTAAAAAAGTCATGACAACCACCAGGGGTCACCAAATGGCGGACCGCGGTCCGCATCCAAACCGCCGCGCCGCCGCCGCGCCGACCCATTGTTTGCGGACCAAGCATGTTCGAAGATGATCTTCGTACAAATTCTTAGGACTTCAACATATCCAGAATTTAATGTCAATGGGTTGGGTCGCTTGCACCAATATTTCACTTCAAACTTTAGACAGATAATTAGCTACAAAATGGTTACTTTTCTCATTAATATTATCTAAAAATATCTTTGTAATTTCTGTAATTACCTTTGTTTGATAATTTTTTTCATAAAATGTGTGGACCGCGAAGGTCATTACTCATTTCATGTCTTAAAACGAACCCCGAGCGAAACGAATAATTTGTGACCCCTGATTTATACCATAGCATAAACTATTAAAAAAACGTTAATGGCTAAAGTAACGGGCGCATCATCATAAGTTTCTAATTCACCTGTACCCTCTTTTGTAAGAACTAGTTCAACATGAATAAAGCTAATGTGAATTTTATCGATCTGTATGTATATTGCAGACGTTGATTGTCGCTTCCGTCGTAACTCGTATGTAACTGTTATATAATAATGAGCATGCCCAATTTAAAGTTCGTAAGGTGATTTACATTTAATGACAATAAAAATAAATTTATGCATTTTTAATTACTTATAGATATTCGCAACCTCCTTCGAATTCCTTGCTTAAATCTGCATTTGATGCAATAAAAATTCTGCTTTTTACTAAAACGTTATAAAACATTTTCATGAGCGTAAAGAGGGACAGGCGGTCCCGGCCAGCCCCCCTAGCATACGCCAACGAGATATCTCGTGGATATCTCACTCTCGTGTGTAGTTATATTGTCGATAACGTCATAATGTCAAAATCATTTTTTGACATTATGTCGATAGATTTTGACGACAGATCTACACGAGAAAACATGTATGTCATGATAGGGTTAATAGAGATGAAGAGATAAACCAGTTAACATCGAGAAAACGTGTAGACAAAATTTTCTCGTTGGCGTATGCTAGCACGGCATAACACTTTCGCATTTATAGTATTACAATTTACAACAGGTATTACTAGCTGTCCCGGTGAACTTCGTGTCACTTTAAAACCTTCCCTGGACTTCTACGAATTATAAATTGATATATAAGATGTACAAAATATAATAAAATTTAATAAGACGTATTAAAAAACAATAAACATAAAAGGATAACGAGAATAATACGTTTATTAATTAAATATATTGTTATTTTACTCCTATGATCCTATCGCTGCTAAGTTATAACCTGTATACACCTACCGAGCAGAGTGAGACTAGTGTCTAGAGTCTAGACAGTGCCTTTGGCCGAGTTCATCCATTTTATACATGATCGCCACCCTACTCGGTAGGTGTGAACATGGCTTTAACTTTGCAAAAACTATATTTACAAGTACTTACTTTCTTCTTATCGTCTCGTGTGTACCTTTGTCATCCGTTAGCAACTAATTAGCAAGGGCCTAATTGGGTACCGGATCGCCGTCAAACGGAAAACGAATTGGTACGCGTGCTAATGTATCCGCATTAGTGATAGGTAAAATACACACACACACACATAAGCACACACACAATCAAAATAATACTAGATGACGCCCGCAACTCCGTTGCTCCAAATTAGCTTATCGTGCAGGAACCGCATTTTGTCCCGGACAAAAATATCCTATTTCCTTTCCCGGGGCTCAAAGTATCTTTATAACAAACAACAAAATCTGTTCTGCTGATTTGTAACGGACAGACAGTACACACTTCCACACTCAGAATATTAGTATGGAAGCTTGAAGTATATTATTATATTGTGTATGTGTTTAACACGTTTAAAAAGTTTATCCTTTTTTCTACTTAGATATTAAAGCGTTGTGCGTATGCAACCTTTTCAAGTCCTTCAGGTTTAATAAACCTATCATTAGTGTTTGATAACAAATGAACATGTTTGATGTTCGAACAAAAAAAGAAGTTGACTGAAAATAGAAGAATAGAGATTTAAACGCACAGACTACTAAGGTAGTATGTTATAGATGTCCAAAAATAAATTATCCAGTTGTTAAAGTACTACCACTTCAAGCGAATTAATAATATCCAGATGCTTTTAAAACTATTCTCCACGACCTCTTATGCCCAATACTAAATGCTACTTAAGAAGTTCTTAAATCTTAACAGCCTGCTATTAAAGATCTTTAAAAACTTTACAAATTTCGTTACAATAACTGGATTAATTTTAAATTATTAAGGGCCATACCTCACGGATGCCATGGTGACGTGGCCAGCGATGCAAAGCGGTGTTTTTCTTAAATGCCATGGCGTCCTGGTGAGGCATGGCCCTAAAACTTAAAAATAAACTAAATGCACAGTAAACCATTGAGATGTCAGTAAACATAATATTTCGAAATGACAAAATATCACGTCGGTAATTTAAAATCATATTTATTTTAATTACAACACTCTGAGTGTTCTTGAGACCGTAAATTACGTTTATTATCACGTAGTACAATTTTGTGATAATTAGAACAGACAGATAAAAAATGTAAACAGAAATTAATGTCTTAATTCCACTGGAGCACTTCGACGAAATTGAGTGTTTAGCAGAGACTTTGGACTACGGTCGATAACATTTTACATTATGGCTAGTTTACATTGTTCCAATTCAATGATCCAATCATTCACCACAAAATGCATTCGATAGTTTTAGAGTTGATTTAGATCGCAACATGCATGAATTTCTAAATTTATATGGATTTGACAGATTCGAAAGAAGTCTCACGCAATTGAAATCTGTCAAATCTATACATGCCGCGCCTCGCCTCGCCTCGTCGCGTTGCGCTCTGAGTTGACCCTTAACAGTTAACAATGAAGTTAGATGTCAAAAATTGTTTGTGATTTGACATTACGTACCGCATACTCCGCATTATCCGCAAATAAACAAAGATTTTTGTTACAGATAAATATTCGTAGAACAAAAATTTAAATAGGTAGTGCAATTCATACAACTTCTCACACAAGAAGCCGGTATTAAATTTGAAATTTTAACCATGCCCACAAAAAGTATATGGAATTCGACAGAAATTAGGATTTCCCTTCCAGTAATTGCCCTTATAATATTAGGTACGAATGTACAATATAATAATAATTTTTATTTGCAGAAAGATGTTGAATGTACATATTAACTAAAAACTAAAAACTTGTTAAATTAATAAGAATGTAGATGAAGGTCTCCAAAATGTAACAACTTAACAAGTGGATCTAATAGAAATGAAGTTATTGGAGTCTCCGCCATACTTTGCAGACATACACATAGATATATGACGGCCTCCAAAATCTAAGAAGTGAGTGAAGCT
Source organism: Lysandra bellargus (assembly GCA_905333045.1). Classification (NCBI taxonomy): domain Eukaryota; kingdom Metazoa; phylum Arthropoda; class Insecta; order Lepidoptera; family Lycaenidae; genus Lysandra; species Lysandra bellargus. The sequence continues at coordinate 139,782 of HG995328.1, forward strand.
AATGGGAATGGAGTTATCAGGGCGAGCGAAACGTGCCCTAGTATATCTCACAATCTTTACATTTTGTGTTACACGTTTACGGGAAAACTATTACGCCTATTGATTTGAGCTTTAACACAGGGATTTTATTTACACGTAGATGTGTTATCGTCATGTCAGTCAAGGTTTTTTTTTGTATTATGTAGATGTGTTATGACCATCAGTCAGACAAGGAGTGACGACGTGAGCTTTCATAAAGCTCACCTTTTAGCTAGTAGATACTTACTTCTTTTTAGATACCTCTCGCCATACTTTGTAGACATACACATAGATATATTGTCATTAGCACGTTTTCCCCGCGATATTGTGTGAACTGTATACAATGGAGATGACGGCCATTGTTAAATGATTCTGCCATTTACATATTAAAATATACTTAGCACGAAAAACACTCGAGTCTTTTATGGTGTCACTAACATTACTTAATACTTATAACGTCTTACATAAGGGAAAATAAACTAAGTACAGGTAGAGCAACCTCACAAAATGTCTAAAAGGTCAAAATTGTGATTAACGAACTTTTACTTGTCCCAGATAAAATCCTTCGATTGGCCACGCCTACTATAATATTGGATTTTAACCAATCAATTGTCTTTATTGTACAATAAAAAAGTTAAACGTAGGAACCGGCTAAACGGGCCTAACTGGTAGTGAAAACCAGTTAAAAAGTTCAATGCGACCATATGTGTATTTAATAATTTGAATGGAAAACTTAATAAGTGAGAGTGTAAATAAATATTAATTGATAGATAATGTTAGTTAATGGATTTTGAACAACGATAAACCGGTACTTAGATAACTTGCTTTGGATAATTTCGGCAGTTCAACTAAATACCCAGTGCCTAGTGTATCTAGTATCAGATGACACCCGCAACTCCTTTGCGCCAAAATTCGTTTATTGCGAAGATTTTCCGGGATTAAAAGTAACCTATGTCCTTTCCCGGGACTTAGAGTATCCCCATACCAAATTTCAGCTAGATCGGTTCAGCGGTTTAGGCGTGAAGAGGTACAGAGACAGACAGGCAGACAGACAGACGGACAGACAAACAGACACACTTTCGCATTTATAATATTAGAATGGAAGTATGTTCCATGCTACTCGGAAGAAAGTAGAGTTTAATCTTTTAGTCCCATACCAAGCCCACAGAGTTTTATGAATTAATTATTTTTTTATTATTATTACAAGCCTAATCTGTCCCACTGCTGGGCTAAGGCCTCCCCCAAAGACTTCCATCTGTCTCTCTCCTGCGCTACCGCTTATAACTATAATATTAATATTATAACTATTATACACCGATTAATTATAAATATCAGAATTTTGATTCGTAATAAGGCCATTTAGCCGACTTTTTCGTTTTCGCTTCGTTATAGAATCGCCGAACAAAATGTATGGAATTGACATAAGACGAGTCCAACGTCAACGTCATATTAACGATATGTCAATTCCATACATTTTCATCGGCGTTTCTATAACGAAGCGAAAACGAAAATATTTTGGCACACCTCCTGATTGGTTAGGTCATTGTCAAGCATAGCTGGGTACCGACGATTTATGATTAACTAGACTTTGGACCGCTATCTGCCTCTTAAAGTCTAAACGAATTATTTTAATATTCATTGAAATTGTAGTGATATATTGATATTACATATCGACATATTCGATCGTTTAAGATTTTGCCGGCATGTAGAAGGAGCTAAAGATAGACGAAGTGACTCACAATTTTTATTATTGCCGGTAGTAAATATCGGAAAGGTCAAATCAAGAATCAGCTTTATTTAAATTGCGATACGTTCCAAGTTTTAAAAAAATTCCATACAGTGAATTGCAAAAGTTGGTGGTTTTATAGCGGCAACAGAAATACACAATCTGTGAAAATTTTAGAAGTTTAGCTATAGCGGTTCTGGAGACAAACAGACAGACGGACGGACAGACAGACAGACAACAAAGTTTTAGTAACAGGGTCCCGTTTTTGCCCTTAGGGTACGGAACCCTAAAAACATTATATTATAGTACGGTCGAATTAAGAAACCTTATCCATTTTTTAAGTCGGTTAAAATATACTTTTATCTCTTTTTCTTTTTTAGTATTGCGGATTCTGTTCGATGCGTCATTGGCATTTAAATGTCGTTTAATTAACCGGATTGTTCTGTAGAGCTTCTATCAGGTGTAATAGTAACAAGATTAACCAAATAACCACCCAAGGTTCACGTGAAGTTGATGGTCAGGGATTAACATTGATCGTGACATTGTTACCCATAATTCGCTTAGTTTATAACAGAAACACTGAGCAACTTGAAACGTTATACTTCTTTTTGCAAATTAAATTACATTTGGTTTGTTGCGCTTGAAGAGTGGCAGAATTAGGTGCGTAAATCTTTTTATTTATTTATATGAAGTAATATCAATAAAGAATATTAAAGACTGCTTAGTGTGCTAAATTAAAGGAATAAAATTTTAAAAGTATCTTCTATTTATTTCTAGTTAACCTGTCCTTTGGGACTACTTTTGGACGGCCAGACGACCTTTCTCGTCGTCTCTCCATCCAAAAGACCGCAATTTCACAATCTCATTCAGGTCCTATTATGAATATAAAAAAACCGTCAAAATCGTGTTGGCCTTAAAAACGAAAGGAAGGTCGTACATTGCCGTGCATGATATCACCAGATATGCTAATATTGGCAAATAAAACGTTTTAATTTCCATTATTTTTTATTTTCTCACGATAACATGATTGCACTATTTATGTCAATTAAAATAGTAATAAAATCTTAATTGAATAGCAACCTTTGTTTTTAGTTTTACTACTTTGTTGCTACTGTGGTTGCTAGGTTAAGCGGTGAGTGAAACACCATGGGGTTTTAGTGGGTAGTTTCACGGAGAGTCCCACATACCCCGGCCGATGTCCCCAATCCGCCGGGGATGCGTAATGCATTTCCCCATGTAAAAAAAAAGGTAGCAGTGGCGTAGAGTTCATGTAACTACATTCCTATCGACTTTTCACATCTCTTACATATTTAAAGACACTCAATCCTGCATTTTGTACAGGCTAGGGCTTTCATTTGAAGAAAAACCAGTCTTCTCCACTATTTGACACTTGACAGGTACTTTTAATAAGATTAAGATTAGATGTAGATTTTAAAAAATATATTTTATAAAAGTCTTACTTTTGTTTACTAGTTAAATCAGGTTCAAAGGAATGTAATTTTTTCTAATATATATTTGTATGTCTCTATATATCCACCTTGTATCTGACAGCTTATCTTTAAAATATGCAGTGGCGTATCATTATTTTTACCGGCTACTGATTCTAAACATTCAGTACACTGATAAGCGTTACCTATCACATATTTTATGCAATTTATTGGATGTAAATTTCAACACTTGAACAAAACGTTCAAACGATTTACAAATATTTACAGATTGTTGAGGCTGGTAGACTTGTACTTGACGCTCTACATTTCAACTTAAGGCCCTTCCCTTACGGAGATTCCGTAATTTACCTTATTTATTTAGAGCCTTAAAAACTTATAATTTGAAAGCTACAAAGTTATAATAAAAGTACAGCATTGTATTCAGTATATCAACACTCCTTTCTCCGTTTTAAATTTTCTATTTTTGTTTAATATATTCATGATATTGGCTTCCAAAGTAATACCAATTTATTAAAATTGAAGCATACTTTCAGCATCCCCCTAGTATTTACAAATTACGTAAATATTTGAAACACACGACAATATATTATAGGCAATTTCATTACCTACATATTCCCCGTTTTAAATTTTTTGAAATCAATTTTGAAGTAAGATAAGTAAAAAATTGGATTTTTGTGCGATCTCGGCAACGCGTCATATGTATGGTCAAGGTCGTTTGCTCGGGGGATGGCCTTAAGAGAAACGCCTAATAACGCATTGTATGACTCAAATGTGGTCCTTAGTTCCCGTTTATAATAAGTTTTTCAGAGCTGACCTCTGTTTTAGTTACTTGAGACCTTTACATTGTTTTACAGAACATCTACTAGAGCGTAACTGTATGACAATAAAAGGTCGAATAGGCTGACACCCTGACATTTGTAGGTGTTGAAAAAACTATGGGTTTCGTAAGAGTATAATATTGATGAAAATCTATGAAGAATGGATATCAGAAAGTTCATAGCTGCCCTATTGAACATTGATGTATAATAATATCACTTTTACTGTGTAGTAGTGTGTGTGTAAGAAATAGGATGAAGCCAAACAAGCGTAATGTCGTAAAAGTCGTAAGGTGCATAATTTCGGTCGCGGAAATTTTTTTCATACAAATCATGACACATAATTATTACGCTCGAGTGAATGAAGTAGGAATTTTCTATGAAACTGATTACTGAATGCAGCGGAATTTCTGCCAACCGAAATTCTGCGAGTCACAACTCACAAATTACGCTAGTTTGACCTCACCGTTAGTGTCTTACTTTCTTGTATAGTTTTAATATCTATGGACGCTTCACATCACGTCAGTCTGGCCCCGTGGTAAGTACCTGAAGGACTTGTGTTACGGGCAAGGTACTAATTATGTATTCTGTGGTCAAGGGTACCAGACAACGCGGAAATATATTTAATATTAATTTTATACTATACATATAATATTTAAGATTTTTTTTATATGATATACATATTTAATACACATCCATGACCCAGGAACTTTGAAAACTTTTTTGTTCTGTCGGCGGGATTCGAACCCGCGACCCCTGGCTTGAGCTACCGACAGCCCACCCACTGAGCCACAGAGGTCGTCAATTGTAAGTTCTGCTATGTAGCTCTCTCATACAATAACCTAAGCAAAACTATGAATAAACGGTATACCGTTTTTTCATACAACGTGAGTGTCAGAGCCAGACTTTTCTTAGGGATTGCGTCTTAGTTTTCGTTTTTCTACCGTATAAAAGATAGCTAGATATACTAAATGACGGCGGAAATAGCAATAAATTAAGCATAGTTTATTCGTGACTGAGGATATTATTATTCACTGCCTACTGCAGTCAAAATACGGGCGGGTAAGTATGGTGGTATAAATATACACGACTATACACCAAACCATGCATGTGCGTCAAGCTTACCTATACATTGCCTATACAGACATTAGGCTGTTTGTCCAGTTCCACCGTCGCCGGACCGTCACCGAGAACGAAATTATTTTAGGCCGATAAAATGGCACTTTAGGCTCCAGCACCCGTAGCATGGCTTCAGTAGCAATACGAAAGTACAGACAAACAGCGGAGATAAACTGAAGGTGCCGTTCCGATCTTTACCGCGGCTAACCACGATCGGCTATAAATCAAATATAATGCCACTTTATGACATAGACTAAAAATTCAAATAAAATCCTACTTTATGACGTAGTGTAGACTATAGTCTATGGAGTATGGACTATGTCATAAAGTGGCATTTAATTGATTTTTTGTCGATCACGGCTAGCTGCGCTAAAGATCGGAACGGCACCTTCAGTTTATCTCCACTGTTTGTCTATACTTTCGTATTTCTACTGTAGCCATGCTACAGGTGCAGGTTTCATTTTACTCTGCGCCACTTTAAAACAGGCAGGGCCCGATTTATATTTTTTATGAGTATAGACCACTTTAATTTTGCCGCCCCTATATACGAACTCTATCGCCATCCTAGGACGCTATCGCCCCTCTAGGAAGCCATAGGACGCTGCCGCCTATATGCCATGGACTATAATACCTGTACATAAATACAGAGCTGAAAGCAGCGGCATGGGTCGCTAGAAAATGAAACCTACAACATAGGTCATAATATAAGTGGCAATTTATCGGCCCAAAATAGTCACGTTTTCAGTGACGATGGCGAAGGTGGACAAACTGCCTTATGATTGGTGGCTTGACGGTTTTTTTTGTCCTGAAGTCAGGTCATGGTAGCGCTGCTGGCCGATTCTGTATCGTACATTTGTGATTTAATCACTGAGTTAGTAACTAAAACGGAGGAGTGAGTAACGGAAAGTCTCACTTTTGTATGCAAATGAATACAAAAGTGACACTTTCCGTATCACTTTCCGTACGATACAGAATCGGTCTGCTGATATCACTGCGACCCATGAGGATCTATTGTGACTCCTTCGCATTAGAGTCCCCAACCCAATGCTGCTCATAAATTGTACGATGTGATTGGGCCTGACGGTTTTGACGTCAACTTTAAATATCGATCTGTGTTCATTGATTACCACTTTGTGTTCCATTTATAGACTGAACTTTCAAAGGCTCGCCAGCGACCGAACAGTTAATGAACAACTGAAACTATAGCTTCATTGTACTTTCAAAACAAAAAACAAAAGAATGTTTTTACACTAACGTGAATTTGGTCAAGCCCGTGAATTGGCATTGTTTTTTTTTTACAAATAATATCCACTGCTTACTAAAACTTAAACGAAATCCATTATAATCGCCGATGTTTGATTAAATTCCTGTGACACTAGAAACGTCCTAAAATCGTGTCTTAATGGAAACAGAATGAGCATATTATGATGAAATTATTCCTAATATTTCTGAAATGTTTCTGATCAATATTTCTTAGCTTTTTTAATAGGATGATTGCATTATTGCAATGGAATTTGTTGCATCGTGGGAAACAAATCGATATGTTGTTATGAACGTGATCCAAGTTTAATGCTTCATTAGCAAGTATTAGTTTTATGGTCGACATTCAAGGGTAATGCAGATCGTAAAGATTAATAGGTACGCGATTGTTTTGAGACCTACCTTTCCTCTGGCATAGAAGCGAAACAGCCTGAGAATTGATGTACAAGAATTGGTCAATCTTTAAGATTGGCACAGGCCACAGCTGATGTAATTATTACAAAAATCTAGATGAGGTTACATAAATTCAAACTTTAGAACATACTATCTCGTGGGAGGACAAGACTTTTAATTATTAACTATTGACATCGCGTGGTAAAAATTTATCTCCTCTCTCCTCCCATTTTCAATTGAAAAAAATTAATTTCCCAACTTTCATGAATCACCGATTATAAACACTAATTGAACCGACCCGAATCGTATTCGGTTCAATTATTTAAAATTTAAAGCCGTTGTTTACTTTCGTCACTAGAAAGCATCACTTTCGAAGCGTGACAGCGATTCACAGCTCAAATTTCGCGATCGTTTTCAATGGAACTGATGGAAAAGCCGTGACTTTTCCCATCATTATTAAAACCTACTTACCTCTCAAACATCTTCATGGATCTGATAAGGACAAAAGTATATTTGGGTAAGTTCTGTAATAAAACCCAGTATTGGCCAGCGCCTTGGCGTATATGACTTTGTTGGGAATTGGGATGTTATTATATTACGTCAGTCGTCTCACATAATATATGCTTCAACAGTGTCACACCAATTATACAATATGGCGTCGGATTCTAGACGACATGAGGAGTGGCTGCAGTATACTCGGTTAAATTTCGGAACTCACTAATTTTGTGGAAGGATAATACTTCCACAAAATTAGTAGAGACACTTCTGTTTTCATACCTCAAACTATAAAACTTGTCATACTGTATGCAAATTAATACTTCAGTCGGAATTTCCAGGAATTGCTATTGTATTCTATTGTTGTCGCGATCACCGGTGCTCGCGCGGGGCTTGAAGGATTAATACTCCAATAAAAATAAACAGACTAAGTATAGTCCAAATTAGAAGAAAAGTTACATAATTCTACTCAAATTCTGACATTTCATAATTATGATGTTTAGTGGCTCGTCATTAGGTTTATATTTTTTTACACCCAGAAGTTAAAACCTAAGTGTAAGGCTCTGAATCCAAAAGTAGGACAATGAACCGACTGAGTAACACAAATATCGTTACTTGGTATTTTGAGTGTAATATTTTTCACTTGTGCAATTACAATTCCAACTCATGTTTATTTATGAGTTGCTCAAACCGCAATTTACAAAAATGTGTGTCAAGAACTAACATTTTTTTTACAGGAAATAATAATTATTAATTAATAAAATTATTTAATTGGCATTTTTGTTTAACTGAAATTCATAAACTAATTTTAGTCTTAAGGATTGTTTTATTGCGAATTGACCTGTGGCATATTTGGTGTTTGATACCTACTCTTAACTTGATAATTACTTACCTAAAAAAATATAAATATTTACTGCAAAAAACAGTATGAAAATCGGTTGAAACAATAAAAGAAAAAATGTAAGCCTCCTTTTTGGACCTCTAATAAAAAGTGATAGACACTAATTACGACGGTTCTTTGGAGGTCTCACTGTCTGTCGTGTCACTCCCGACATTGAAAATCTATTTACAGTGAAAATACTTTCATTTTTCTCGACCAGTCTGGCCATGTCTGGCTGATATCCGCACGCCCAGAACCAGATTCGCCAGCCGTGAGCCGCGGGCGCAACGACCCCGTGCGTGACTCCGGAGTCCGGACCCAATATGCTCTAATAAGAGGGCGAATAACCCGTAAATCCGTAATTCATGATATGCCAAGTCAAAATAAACGACGCGGAATCGGCTTCAAAATAATTTTTTCTTAATAACTCGATAAATAAACCAATTTTTTTTAAATCAGCTAGTACAGTGATAAAATTGTATATTATGCAATAAAATATTGACTTGTTTGAACGCACAGTACTGAATATAAATTGAATATTCGTTAAAATTACATGTTTCTTTGCGATTTTTTTACATTCAGAAAAAAATAAGATTTCCTGTTTTCGCTATAGTGCAGATCTTTTTAAACATAGTTTAGTATCTAAGTTTAAGAAATGAAACAATTCAGGGCTTACTATATCAAGTATAAAAATCTAGAAATCGTCAATTTTAATTTATTCGCCCTCTTAATTAGCCACGTTCAATCACTTGAAATCAATTTCGTTAAAGCTTCGGCTTATTTTCGCTAAAATATTAGGGCGAAGTGTAGGGCGAAGTCCATCAATTTATTATTTTTATGTGGATCAATAATGGCAAGTGTAATGACGAGTCACCACTATTTTGCCTAAATCACGAATATCGTAGTCTTATTTAACTCTGTACTTAAATAAGACTACAGAGGAATGTACACAGAAATACGATCAGTAAGATTAGTCGGCACTCGGCACGATATTTGACATAATTTATTTCTTAATAATTGAGTAACGTTTCATCCTCCTTCGATGTGATACACTGAATATAATGGTTGTGATGATAATAATAACAGATTACCATAATATATATTTATTACACTGTGATAATATGCTATAATTGATATACATGATACGCATATATTCGTATTTAAGATTAAGCAAACGGAAGCGACATGCTAATTTGAGCTTTGAATTTATAATATCTACTATATGAATAATGTCTGCGCTTATTGACGACTTTTTCTTGTAAATATACATTCAATAGCCAGCCGTTTTGTGTAGGTTTAAAGTATCGCGTTTCAACTTTTTAAGGCTTCAAAGAACACGTCAAGCGATTTACATTCATCCGGCTAAGTTACGTCTTCGTATATATGAATATATAAAAATTATATGTAAGTATGTGAAAGCGTCCGCAAATCATATGTTAATAGGGGCATTTGAATAAACAACATAAAACCCATAAAATAATTTAAATTATCCAGAAATTGTCTCTATTATATAATAATTGTTGAAATTTTGTATTTTATGTTTATTGCAATTTAAATTTTTGTTAACCTGAATATTAAGTTATAATAACATTTTATTCTGAACTATGTATTTCTGTGGCGTAAAACTTTAAACAATAGAAGTGTTTATTTTCTTGCGATTCTTTGACTACGATATACATTCTAATTTCTAACCTAACCGAACCTAACCTACCAATATACAGTTAATAGTCATACAATTTAAGAGTAACGTTGTCCTACAAATAGAACAATCCATATTTTAGGACCATCAAATCAAAGTATGAACTTTTTTTCTATCTCTGTTACGCTCTACCACTTTCAAGATTTTTCGCAGATAAAAATTTGTCTTATCAAAATGAAGCTACTCACAAAAATTAGCCTGATACTTATAAAAAAAAAATTGTTCTAGGGCTCCATGATTATTACTGGATTACCTAAAATATATTAAATTTAGCTAATAGTTGGGTAACGTTAGGCAATGTTTTATATTGTCTCCATTTTAAAATATATGCTCGAAATTCAGATTACGTACAAAATATTTTATGGAAAAGTACGTTGGTCAAAGTTATAAATTAGGTACTAGGTTGTAATAAAATTATAAATACTTATGTTTTATTTAAAGTATCTAATCAACTTATTATTTGAACATAATATTATTTCATAGAAAAACATCTAGGTCTTGCAACTAAAACGAATGTGGGTATATCTTTTAAGCTAATCATTTTAGCACCAATAAGCAACTAAGGTTTTCGACGCGCCACAGAAATATACAATGGTCTATAGCTATACTATTATATTATAGAAACGGGAACAAATATAATGACCACCAAAAATGCTCTGATACCCGAAACTTGTTTACCAAAAAAAGTTACTTAACACCAAAAAAAGAAAGTCTAAAATTGCAATACTACCAGCTATTTTTGTCACGACTACACTTCAAATTGTAATCGAACGCCAAATATAGTAAATGATCACCAAATATAGGAAATGATCACCAAGCCATTGCGAGAAAATCAATTCGATATTTCTGTCCAAATAAATCACTACGATTGACAAAAAATGTAAACATAATAATATAATTAACAAGGAAGTATTATAACTCCATATTTCCATATTTTCCATTATTGTTATATTCAGCAGTTCGGACCTGAAGATATAACAGACGGACACCTACCCATTCCAATTTGAAATATTAGTATGGATGATGAGAGTTTTACATACTAATAAGCAATATTATAAATGCGAAAGTGTGTCTGTCTGTCTGTCTGTAACCTCTTCACGCCCAAACCACTGAACCGATTTTGCTCTAATTTAGTATGGATATACTTATACTGAGTCCCGTTATCATTATAATATTATTACTTATTTACGATAGTCAAATAACAAGATGTAATTCTTTTGTTTCTAAATAAAAACGTAGTTCAAATTTGTTTTTTTATTATTTATTAATTATTATTTCATGTTCATTTTTCTCTGCGTCGAATGCGTAATGCATTTCTCTGCGTGAAAAAAAAAAAAAAAAAAAAAAAAGGATAGCAAAATGAAAATACATAAGTACATTGTTTATAATTTTACATTAAAATGCTAGTATGATATTGGTGATCATTTACTATTTTTGGTTTTAAGATGTTAAATCTTTGGTTATCATTTTACATTAAAATGGTGGTCTACATTTTGGTGATCGTTTACTATTTTTGTCTGTGAAATATTACTATTTCTGGTGATCAGTTAATTATAAGCCTATAGAAACTTACATTCACTCCAAAAACATAATCCTCCTGACTTAGTTTGGTAAAGTCAACTTTTAGATCCATATAGATTTCCATTCGGTTTGTATGTGAATGTTAGCTACCGATAATAAATAATATTAACCTATCAACAATAGAATAACCATCGATTTCCAAGAAACCGCGATCGAAGGATTAGAAGATTAAAAGTATTAATATTTGTTTTCACTCGGTGACGGTGGCCGGTATTTCCATACTTCCATACTAATATTATAAATGCGAAAGTGTGTCTGCCTGTCTATTATTTCTTTACGCCCAAACTACTAAACAGATTTTTGATGAAATTTGGTATGGGAATACTTTGAGTCCCGAGAAACGAAATAGGAAACTTTTATCCCAGAAAAATGTACGGTTCCCGCGCCATAAACGAATTTTGGTGCAACGGAGTTGCAGGTATCAACTAGTATTTTATATTTTCAGCGCGGCAACCGAACCCACGATCTCTTAACCTTAACCTTAACCACTGGACCACAGAGGTCTCTTAAGGCTGCTTCTAGGGGTTAAAATAAGCATTAAGCTCTGTACCAACAACATGAAAAAAGTCATTCACACAGTCATACAAACCTCCAGTGCAATACGAAAGTCCCGCCCAACCATTGATCAATATTGCTAATGTCAATCAGAACTACAAAAACTGTTCTCATGTCGATTTTTTTTTTTTTTTTTTTTTTTTTCGAAAGGGTCTAAGCTACTGGTCTGGTTAAGACCATGGTAGTTTAATCGTGGCTATAACTAGTCTGTTGCTAGTTGGTTTGGAGATAAACAATGAGGGGGCCTGGCCCCCTCCCCTAAAGTCACACGTGTGACATTCTAATCGGGCAATATTGGGGAGAGCTACGAAAATAAGCTATTTTCATCTGAGGTGGGGACACGGATCCCCCCTGCTCTTAAGGGGTCCGACCCCTTACTCACTCTCTGACGAGTGAGGCTGCTCGCGCGCGGTAGCACAAACTAGCTGCGTACGAGTTATCGCGGTAAATGAGCTCAAGTTATTAATGTTATTGCATAAATGAGGGCCGTCCCTCTCCCCTTCCGAGTCCGGTTGGGGTGACATACGCGTGTATGTTCTAATGTCAAAGTAATTGGTAGAGCTCTCTACGACAATGTCGCGGTCGCGGTCATGATTTAGGTGTGTTCCTATGCTATCCGCATGCGAACTCGAACCCGGGATCGAGCTCGGCACCGGATTTCGGTCGGTCTGTCTGTTTGTCGTTCGGGTCGTGTTAAGTCCTCGGGGAAGGCGCCGGCGTCGTCCCCGGTGCAGTACTAACCACGCGGGTGAGTGTGATTTGTGTTTGCGTAACTGTACACAGTACGTTACGTATTCTGTGATGGGATCTACAGGGTCGGCTAAGATATGCTTAGGCCGCCTGAAGGGGTATCGGAATGTCCGTGCGTCATGTTCGTAGTCTCATGTCGATTGAAGAACTAAAAACTGTGGGAGCGCGTCACAGAAGACTCGTGTGAATTACTTTGACCCCGAGTATGAAATCTCAATCAGAAATTGTAAACTCAAATATGTAATTAGTGGTGTTCTAGATATATAACAATAGAACCAGGTAGTGCGTTTGTCACGTAATAATACATTGTTATTTGTTATACCTATAATACAAGTTAATGTTTCGTAAGGGCCCATAGTGTTACGTAAAGGCTCCTCTTTTGATACGGTTTGATTCGGTTTTCGCGGTCGCAAATTAATCAGTTTTAATTAAAGTTTCGGTCGTAATTTGAGTTTTGTTAAGAAATAATTAAGGTTTGTTAAGTCGTGGATATAACAATGTAAGTATTGCATAAATTAGTGTAAGCTACAGAAATATCTGCCATCTTAAAACTCTACTACAAAGTATTTCAGTGAAACGAGAATATTTAATTCTATTTAATCTTTAAATGCACAACTTTCTGCTGGGTGGATGTAAAATTTTAGAACGGTTTATCCTTAACTAGCGACCCGCCCCGGCGTCGCACGGATATAAAATATATAGCCACTGAAAAAATCCTTCACGAGGTCTACTTCTTATCAAATAACATAAAAATTGCTCCAGTACTTCGCGAGATAAGCCCTTTCAAATAATTTTCCCCGTTTTTTCCACATTCTCCTATTAGTCTTGGCGTAATAAAATATAGCCTATAGCCTTCCTCAATAAATGGGCTATCTAATACTGAAAGAATTTTTCAAATCGGACCAGTAGTTCCTGAAATTAGCGCGTTCAAGTTAGCCCTTTCAAATAATTTTCCCCGTTTTTTCCATATTTTCCTCTATTTCTTCGCTCCTATTAGTCTTAGCGTGATAAAATATAGCCTATAGCATTCCTCGATAAATGGGTTATCTAACACTGAAAGAATCATCAAAATCCGTTGCGTAGTTTTAAAAATTAAAGGGGAACAAAGGGACATGAGGGAAAAAAAGCGACTTTGTTTTATAATAATACTAGCTGTCCCGGCAAACGTTTCTTTGCCATATTATATTAAGTATATCGCCCGTATTATTTTATTGAATTAGTGACTAAAATATAAGTATATCACCATGGCAACGTCCATGGCTATCCCGTGACCCGCGTCGCATAAACAATGGTCGCTCTTTATAGACAAATAATTTGCAATAAAATAAAATTGCGACTATAATTTGAGATTTAAACTATCCTATCTCTCAAGTTGGATCGAACTGCACATGGTGTGCGAATTTTTAACCGACTTCCAAAAAACGAGGAGGTTATATGTTCGGCTGTGGATATTTTTTTTTTTTTTTTTTTTATTTTTGTATGTTCAACGATTACTCCGCCGTTTGTGAACCGATTTTCGAAATTTTTGTTTTGTTGTATTAGGTTTCACTCCAATTTGGTACCATGTTCACAAAAGTGGTGATCTGATGATGGGATCCATGAGTAATCGAGGGAACTCCTCGAAATTTATATGGAAACATATGGTGATTTTGATTTTATGAGAAGCATCCTAAGCATATGCTACTAAAACACAAGATTCTGCACCAAGGTATACTATGGTTCCGAAGATACTAAGAGAACTCCGGATTCCTTTTAGATACAAGTTTGGGGGTTTAGGCGCTGTTTTAAGAACTGAAAGCATATGCTACTATACAAATTATATTCATCATCATCATCATCATTTTCACGTCAGGGTCACCAATGTCACCAAAATTGAACATAACAAAATATTCAACCTTATCTCCAGAGCGTAAGGCACACATTTGACATTACTTCTGAGAAGTAAGTTGCTTCGATAATACAAGTAACATGCTAGAGTGCACAGCTGTCACACTTACCAATCACGGCCACGGGCGGCCGTAGACTTCTCAAGCGATACTATGTATTACAATAATAAAGATAAAGTTTAAAATCATATGACAATGAAAGCCTCGCCGCTGCCGCGCTGCTAAAATTCCGGTTTGGCGCGGCTCTGGCACGTGTCCACTTCGATTTTTTTTAATGTATTGTTCAAAATTATCTGCAGCTGATATTATATTTTGTAAGTGTGACTGTTAACAAATTGTAATAAGATACGTAGAATAGTATACAGGTGTATTAGGGCCGATTCACACCGGAATGGCGCAGGCGAGGCGAACAGTTTCAGTGTCATATGATTTTAAACTTTATCTTCATTGTTGTAATAGATAGTGTCGCTTGAGAAATCTACGGCCGCCCGTGGATGCTCGTGGACTCTTGCGGCCGCCGGCGGCGTCAATTTCTCAAGCGATACTATGTATTACAATAAAGTTTAAAATCATATGACACTGAAACTGCTCGCCTCGCCTCTGCCATTCGGTGTGAATCGGCCCTAATCTACGTATAGTACGCGATGATTTTACTAGGTAACTAAAAAGAGTGAAATTATTATTTTTAACAAAAAATTAAAACCGACTTCCAAGGTAAAAACAATAATAACATCCTTATAATATGAACTAAAAAGTATTAAATAATTTTTCCTATCTCATGGTGCCTTTTTCCGAATTCGGCTAAAACTCAACTATTTCTGTACTCAATCTTCATAATTTTGAAGTCGGTGCCAGTTACAAATGCTTCAAATATTCTGGCATCTGGATTCAGCTATATCTGGTACCGACTTCAAAATTATGAAGATTGAGTACAGAAATAGTTGAGTTTTAGCCGAATTCGGAAAAAGGCACCATGAGATAGGAAAAATTATTTAATACTTTTTAGTTCATATTATAAGGATGTTATTATTGTTTTTACCTTGGAAGTCGGTTTTAATTTTTTGTTAAAAATAATAATATTATAATCGGTTAAGTGGTTTAGGAGTCCATTGAGGACAAACATTGTGACACGAGATTTATATTTATTATATAAGAAGATGTATAGATAACTTATAACTCTGACTGAAAAAAGTTTAACCCGACTATGTATTACTATACATATATTATATTCACTCATAATAATTGTTAACACGTATAATAGATTGGCATAATAAGGCATTTAGATAAAAATCTTCAGAATGTAAGTGGTAAATAAGGCCGATAGAAATTGAATGATATTTCCTATATCATCCTCATCCACCTTGTTTTCTCAGGTGGGAATTTCACCGAGAATATTATGTACCCCTAAATGTAGGTAAGTACGTAAATTTTTTATTTTGTTGCAGCTGTATTGTGCCTAATACTTTTTTTTAACTGCTCCAAAATTTTCTGCGACTGTGCCTATTCAGTGACAACCAAAATTGATATAAAATCTAAGTGTACGGAATCCGGATGTATCCAGACATACATGTTCAGTACTGTAAAGTGTTATGTCGGTACACACGCGAACTAATCTGTTTACATATTCTACATATGTAGGAAATTGTTTTCATACTTCACTAGATAGAGCTCCTAACGCAGTCGCAAAAATTATAATTTCTTTGAGGTAAATGTTAAGTAACTATTACGATACCATGAATCATATTCAAACTAATATTATTAATACGAAAGTGTGTCTGTCTGTATGTTAAGAGCCCGTCCTCTCTTTTCTACTGCTCTCTTCACACTCACGCCCGTCTTTCATATGCCAGGTGAAAAAGGAGGATCGCCAAGTTAGCGGGCAGATAGAGGTTTTCTGTTTTTAAAGGGTTTTTTATATTGAAGTGGTAAAAAGTAATTCCAACATTGTATAGACGACTTTCTCAACAGTACATTGTATTTTTTTCATACCGTTAAGACGTCAATACAATCCATAAAAAGGTGATATTTTAAACCTTTTACAGCAAAAATCACTTCGAATCGAATCAGTTCGAATGTTCGACGCTTTACTGTACAGTATTGTTAGTTTTCATGACAAAAGTATCATTTTGAGTATTCGTGCATTTTATCTTAAGGAAATACTTATTTTATGTAGAGCAATTATATGCTGCTAACAAGAGTGTTAATATAAATTAATTCTCGTTTTTGGGGTTCCATATTTTTACGGTTGCGTAATAGGTATATTTTAGATAAATAATAATCTAAAATTAAATATTCCTGTTGTCACTATATGATATATCAAAAAATACAAAAATGTTAAATCATACATTTTAAGGGATGTTTTATTTAAGTATAATAATAAAGCATCTGTGACCTATAAAAAATAGCACGTTTTGGCGCTTTGTACGGAACCCTTTGAGCGAAATTTCGACTCGCACTTAGCTGTTTTTATTAGATACACTTACAATCATAAATAAATTATGCATGTTTATATACGTCGGTGCTAAATACCTATGTAAATCTCGCTTAATGTAAATAATCATTTTGGAAGTGTGAATCATTAAACATTTACATAATAAGATGCAATGATGATTAACATTATTTTAACACAATATTTTATTGCGCAACTATTATCTCTATAATATTATCTCTCTTATACTTGTGTTATTTCGATGTTTAAATTTATTTTGATCCGTCATTTTATCTGTTATTGGATCAATTAAATCACGATCCATACCATTTTTAATAGAATAGTTTTAAATGTGTTTTAAAATAAATAATGACACCAATTATTATTTTATTCAACAATGTTTCATAATTTAAGAAAGTTTAATCTAAATTTTATAAGCTGCTTTAAATACTAATTATTTAAGCAGCCTATAAAAATTAACCATAATGCAGAGTTTGTCATTTAAACTCGGTTAAGGATTTTAAAATCAATTTAAACTTTTTGTTTCTATTAGCGTTAATTTGTAATTTAAACTATTTTGTTAAACCCTTAACCCATTAACTACATAATGTTAGAAAAACTTCCAACCGCAAACGTGAACTAGAGCACAGTTATAGGGCTACTACAAATATTTTGTCAGTGAAAACTGAAAGTATTTATTTAAGTAATTTAAGGCTTTGTGTAGAACAATAATTGTTTGGAAAGTAAATATGCTTAGCATTAACGCAAAAGTGGCAACCTTAGTTTAGACAGTAAATAATGTAGTTCATACTTATGAATGTTGGTAAACAAAGAAAAAGATTGAGTTATTAATAAATTTATTATTTACTGTTGCCCGCGACTTCGTCCGCGCTAGCATAGTAGATCACATCCCAAGTATTATTCATTGTACAAAAATATTCAATGTACAGAATTGACTTTCCTACGATTTTATTATATAATTTTATTATAAAAAATGTTCCGGGCAGCTTCGCTTTCGTAATTTAGGAATTTCACGCAACTGTACATTTTTTCGCAAAAAATAGCCTATGTCCCTTCACGTGGTCTATTGTTCATGTTTGCCAAATAAGATAAAAATTGCTCCAATAGTTCTTAAGATAATAAGCAATTTCATATAAATTTCCCCCGTTTTTTCCACATTTTCCTCTATTTCTTCGCTCCTATTAGTTTTAGTGTGATAAAATATGGCCTATAACCTTCCTCGATAAATGGGCTATCCAACAATAAAAGAATTTTTCAAATCGGACCTAAGATTAGCGCGTTCAAACAAAAAAAAAACAAACTCTGGAGAATTATAATATTTATATGATTTCTTAATTAATGTGAAAATGTTGATCTATATTATAATTAACAATGTTTTATTTTATAAATTTCGACAAAAAGTATTTTATGAGTAGCAGTAAACCTAACCTAAACTTAATAGCTAAGCTTAGCCTTTCTTGCCTTGGTCATTAATACATTGTAAGGTCATTCTTCAAAAATCGACAAGGCAGGGTAATAACGGGTTTGACAGCAGATTGTCAAACTTTATTGTATTTCTGTCGCCAGTTGGCAGATACGTAGGGAACCCGTAGAGATCAACTACGATAACATGGCGCGCCCCTCCAAAATTCAAAACTTTTGAAGTGCCTTGTCAAAACGTTTGAAGTGCGTTGTCTTGCGCGGTCGGCAGTTATGATTAGTTGACCAACAAATCTTGGTAACAAGTGACATTAAGTGAAATATTACGTGTACTGTGATTGGTTGAATACTTACTATATACAAACTCTTTCATAAGGATGTGACTACACACATTGAAACAGTCATTTGAAGGGGCGCGCCATGTTATCGTAGTTGATCTCTAAGTACCTACCTAAAACATACTAGGAAATCAAAATCATTAAAACTATCATGCTTCGTCGGGATATATCATAATATAAAATACAGACTCACAAAAAATAGTAGGAAGCGTCAGCCCTAGTAAGAGTGATTTCGTGACAAAAGAGTGAAAGTGTCACCATCCGGCGTCAGTGTAGCGAGACATCTTTACATGAAAATATTTTAATACTATTACAGCATGTGAACTAATTGTAGGTAACTGGTATAGCCCGAGACATTATACCGCTATTAAACTGTACACTCACTGAGAAAATCTAATGAGTATGATTTGCATTTTTTCCTTGTTGCTTTTTGTGGTCAGTGCACCTACACTCTTATTATAATGTCTAAAGTCGTTACCATCTTCATCTTATTTTAATATTTTGGGTAAATATTCCGTATCGCGCCACCAGCGATTTTGAGGCCGTTTTTTTTTTTTTACAGCCGCGTTATAATCTGTAAACATCAGAACTAGTATTGTTATGATGGCGCATGACTATTTCTGGCTAAAAAAAAACAATTTTCAAAGTATTCGGTTAATAATTTTAATTTTGGTTGGCCTGAAGGAAACGGGGCACTATGGGAAAAAAATACAACACCCTATTGACAAACTACTACAAAAGAAAGTCGACGGAGCCCCGCGTAGCGGGGCTCCTATTTCTGGGTGTTGTGGTCTACGTTCCAACCTAACCTAACCTACTTTTGGACTTTCTAGATTGTGTTTGTTTTTGTTTAGGCGGGGGGCTGCGCCCCCGAGCCACCATTTACGGGGGGGCTGCGCCCCCCCGTCCCCCCGCTTCGGTATCCGTGACTGAATAAAAAGGGGTGGTCATAGGGAGTTGTATTCGGGACGGGGGGGCTCGGGGGGCGCAGCCCCCCGCCAAAACAAAAACAAACACAATCCAGAAAGTCCAAGAGTAGGTTAGGTTAGGTTGGAACGTAGACCACAACACCCAAAAATAGGAGCCCCGCTACGCGGGGCTCCGTCGACTTTCTTTTGTAGTAGTTTGTCAATAGGGTGTTGTATTTTTTTCCCATAGTGCCCCGTTTCCTTCAGGCCAACCAAAATTAAAATTATTAACCGAATACTTTGAAAATTGTTTTTTTTAGCCAGAAATAGTCATGCGCCATCATAAAAATACTAGTTCTGATGTTTACAGATTATAACGTGACTGTAAAAAAAAAAAAACGGCCTCAAAATCGCTGGTGGCGCGATACGGGATATTTACCATATTTTGTTTTGAAATTAACAATGTTGTGATATAAAAAGAAATATTGTAAATTAGATGACGCCCGCAACTCCGTTGCGCCAAAATTTGTTTATCGCGTGGGAACCATACATTTTTCCGGGATAAAAAGTACCCTATGTCCTTTCCCGGGGCTCAAAGTATCTACATACTACATGTCAGCAAAATCCGTTCAGTGGTCTGAGGTAAGAGGTAACAGACATACAGACGGACAGACAGACGTCTGTCTTCGCATTTATAATATTAGTATGGAAGTATGGATATAAAAGTGTGACTGTATTTTGCCTCTTCAACATTAAACGAGCTAAACCGATACTATTCGGTATGGGGATACTTCATTCCTGGGAACGAATAAAGGATAGTTTTCATCCTGGAATATTCCCAGTTTGGAAGTTGTGAAAAATAACAAATTAACAATATATTTTCCATCTAAGCAGCAGGTTATTTAAGAATTTAGCCAAAATAACGTCTTATAAATTAAGAAATTTAAGCCTACCATGCCATACACGGTAGTAAAGTTTTAATAAAATTAAGTTTTGTAACCATTATTTCAACAGCCTTGCTGTTTTGCACAATGACATTGACATTCTTGTATGTTGAGAAAATAGAATAGAATAGAATAGAATAAGCCTTTATTGCCAGTTATACAATATTAAGGTACAATTCGTCATTAATTAATTACATATATTATTATTATTTAATATTCAATATTTATAATCAATTCACAATACAATAATTATTATTAATAAAATTTTAAAAATTTTGACTTCATTATTTTAAATTCATGCACTTAAATTTATAATATTACGATATTACTTGTATATTAATAATAACCTAGTCTATTTTTTATTATTATTCAAAATTTTAATCAGAAATAATTATTATAGGCATATTATACATTTTACCTCTATTTGCATGCAAACTTATGTGGTCTCTCTTTTCCTGGCTTGTCCATAGACATAGGCCTCCTCCAAGGTTTTCCATTTATCCCTATTTTGTGCTTCTCTCCTCCATGTTGCTCCTCCTATTTCTTTAAAGTCGTCCTCCCATCTCCGGTATTGCCTACCTCTCTTTCTCTTACCTTCTCTGGGATACCATTCGATAATTCTTTTCGACCACTTGTTTATTTTTCCTCTTAGAATATGTCCCGTCCATTTCCACTTATTCTTTTTTACCGTGTCTAAAATTCTTACTGTTTTCGTTTTCTGGCGGATATTAGTTAGTCTTATTTGGTCTTTCTTTTTTATATTTAGCTTACAAAAATGTAAGAGCTAAAGTTAGATTAGAAAGAGAAGGAAGAGACTTTGAACTTCAAAGGGGTGTGCGGCAAGGCCTATGTCACCCAAACTGTTTTCAGCCGTATTGGAACACATATTTAGACATCTAGACTGGAACCAGCACGGACTGAACATAAATGGTGAGAACTTACAACACCTAAGGTTCGCAGACGACTAAGTACTTCTAAGCAACAACCCAGCTTCCTTACAAACCATGATCTCAGAATTAGACACACACAGCAAAAATGTTGGGCTTGTGATGAATGCCACAAAAACGAAGCTAATGACGAATAGCTTGAGAATCCCGGTTTTAGTCGACAACAATATAATTGAATATGTCGACGAGTATCAATATCTAGGGCAAACAATTTCTCCAGTAAACCTATCTGGAAAAGAAATAGATAACAGAATATGCCAGGCATGGAAGCGTTATTGGTCACTGAAAGAAATAATGAAGAATGATCAAATCCCTATTGCTCTGAAATCAAAAACATTCAACTCATTTGTGATACCGGTATTATCCTATGGCAGTCAAACCTGGGCTATAACAAAGAAGAATTTGCAGAAGCTGGAAGTATGTCAGAACAATATGGAAAGGAGTATGTTGAGGAAATAATACTAATTAAATAAAACGTACTGAATACGATTTTTGGATAATAATCTCTTTATTACTTAATAAGACTGAAACAAACGTAATTGATAGTATTGTATTAAAATTTTGATACATAATATTTTGAATTCTTTTAATCCATATAATTCTATAGTAATTCATATCCACACTACCATTATCCTTTACCACTATTATAATGCGAAAATGTGTCGGTTGTCGGTCTGTCTATACATCTGTCTTTGAGTATCTTAAAAGGGTAATAGAACTATCTCTTACTACCAACAATAAAAACAATTTTATCACAGAAAATGTACAGTAATATAGATCAGGGGCTCCCAATCTTTTCCAGCCTGCGGCGCACTTACAAGTCAACATTTTGTTACGGCGCCCTACTTTACCTAGATATTACAAAAAGATACATAAATAAACACATATTTTAATGGTTATAGGTAGGTTAAGCAAGTAAGGCCCGTATAAATAGTACTCAAGATGCATCTCGGTCTCAAGACACGGTTCGGCTCTGTGATAGGTTGGCTGTCAAAATTTGGACCAATCACAGAGCCGAACCGCGTCTTGAGACCGGGTCGCATCTTAAGTACTGACTATTTATACTGGCCTAAATAATAATAAACAAATATCATTCTTCTGCATGCTTTGTATTATTCATAATATTATAATTTTATTTTATAATTGAGTTATGGATAGTGATGAGGATCGACTCACGGCGGCGCCCCTCTTGCCTTTACGCGGCGCACCAGGGCGCCGCGGCGCAGATTTTGGGAACCCCTGATATAGATATTTTTATGTGAGCACGGTTTTGAGCTTAGTACATTTTGCTCAACCGAATTGAACCAATTAATACGTTTAAATAATCGACAATGGCGAAACACAATAAATTATGTTGAGCAAAAGGAACTAATGAACGTAACGCACTTACAATGAAAATCATTTCTAAATGGCACTTACTCGAATATTTTATTTGTGCCATTCAAGATACGTACGTGACATTGCATATCTTTTAATAATAAATCGTATGTCGTAATATAGAAGACACAAATAAAAGCCAGGTGTGCAATCTGTCTCGGATAAATGATTGATTGAAACAGTCTAAACAGAAAGGTTAGAGGTTGGACTGACTAGTAAAGGCCCTACTCCATGACTCACTCGTATGCTCCATGTTGAGCAATGATGGATACCCATAATAATTGTAAAGCTGTCTGAATTCATCACAAAACCAACGATGAAGATCATGGGCAATCGCAGTTGAATGTCTGAGGGTCAATCCAATCATCGCAACGCGATGCGTAGATATGCGCTTCTAAATTTACACTGAATTTACAGATTTCAATTGCGTGAGACGTCTTGCAAAATATCTGTTAATTCAATACAAATTTAGAAATGCATCTACGCGTCGAGTTGCGGTCTGAATTGACCCTTACTCGTAAAGGCCCCTTTCAATATTGATAGCCATGATCGCCACCATGATTGTGAAGTAACCATAATGGACGATGATACTCGTTCGTAATCGCTTGTACTTATTAGTCCATCATGTGCCAACAATTTTCGTTCGTGTAATATAAAGGCTTTTTACAGTTTTTGAAGAACTTTCGAACTTCGAAAAAATAAATGCGTAGTTTTCGAGTACTTAGTTACCACTTAAAGTAAATTTGCAGGAATTTATCTTTACAATTTTAATAGCACCTACGTGTAAGATATTTATAAGGTTACACAATAAATATTTATTGTGTGTAATAAAAGTATACTTACAGAATAAACTTATGAACTTTCCATTCTTTATTTATTTTAAATGTAAATATTTAATCACTAAAAACTCATATTATTCTTATAAAAATAATTTATTTTAAACGCGTTAAAGTATTCAATTTTATTTTTACGTTTTAAAGATACGCGGTCGCTTTCTATTTTCTAATATACAATAGTTCCTTTATATTGGAGACACGCAAGGAACTTGTATAATAATAATATATATTATATAAAATCCATACTAATATCACTGCGAAAGTAACTCTATTGCTGTATCCGTCTGTTTCTACGCTGAAAATGCTGAACCGATTTCTTAATCGATTTTAAGATTCTGATCTTAAACCTTTCTTTATCTTTATTAAGAACCTTAAAACTTAACACGGAAGCCAAATTCATATTTAAACTGTATTAATTATTAATATGTAACATAGTAGCATAATTTCGAGTCTAGATAGGTTTTAGAAAACCACTTTTCTTTTGCATTGCGAAAATATACCAATAAAAAATTGAAAATTGCTAAAATCGTATCATTTTAAGATGATCAAGCAGATATCATAATCGTCATAAACCTACATAATATTACGTACATATTAAGGCGCTATATTGAAAGTAATTTTACCGCAAGGGCAATTTTATACTTAATTTGTATGACTATAAAGTCGTGAATACGCTGCGGCCACAAGCTATCGGCTCGCTCGGAAAACATGCGAAAAACGTAATTTTAATTATTTAAAAAATAACTAGGAGCATTTAAGCAAAATGCTTCTATACGATTTTGAGTTGCAAAGGTGTCTATCAATTAGACTAATTTCCTACAATACATCTACTTTCGTTTAAAAATAATCTTCAAATTTCGTATTTTTAAGAGGTCATTTCGATCGAGAAATGTATCGAGGCAAAATACATTAATCGTGTTTCTGGTTCTTCTCAAACCTAGATAAGGCTATGAAGATATTATGTATAACTCATTACCAGATTTGTAACATTTCTGAGGGTCCTATTATTAGGTATTACGTCAAAAAGGATAGTTTTTTCAATATAGCGTCTTAAGTCAGTGGGCAAATATTGAGATTGAGGTAACAGTAGCGGCTGCGGTAGCGTGGCTGTATTGATACTGTATGTTTGGCTTTCCGCAGGGTTGTCACATGTGTGAAATTCTTAGTTAAAATACTAGATTACGCCTTCTATTCCGCATTAGTTTGTCGCGTCGGGAACCGTGCATTTTTCCGAGATAAAAAGTATTATATTATAACCTTTCCCGGGACTCAGTGTATCTTCATACCCACATTCGCTAAATCGCAAGAAACACTTCAGCATTTATGATATTAGTATAGAATATAAATTATAGCTAAGTATAATATTTTTATGATCTTGGATATTATATTGGTTATATATCTAACTTCAGGATTGTCAAAAGATACCTATGTAAAGCGAAAGTGACCAGATATTTTCACGTGAGGTATTCTGGACCACTTTTTAACGTATCTGGAATACAATTTAGGTTATTGACTTACAAAACATTTATTTAACTTCTTCATTATAAGAAGCATAGCTCTCCCACGCTTATACGTGGGAAAGCTATGTTTCGGCACGAATGGGCCGGCTCGACCGGAGAAATACCACGAAAACCGGCGTGAGACAGCGCTTGCGCTGTGTTTCGCGGAGTGAGTGAGTTTACCGGAGGCCCAATCCCCTACACTATTCCCTTCCCTACCCTCCCATATTCCCTTCCCTACCCTCCCCTATTCCTTTCCCTTCCCATCCCTACCCTCCCCTATTACCCTATTCCCTCTTAAAAGTCCGTCAACGCACCTGCAGCTCTTCTGATGTTGCGAGTGTCCATGGGCGACGGAAGTTGCTTTCCATCAGGTGACCCGTTTGCTCGTTTGCCCCCTTATTTCATTAAAAAAAAACATTATTTCGGTGTTAGTTCCAATTTTAGTCATGCTCCAAAATAAGAGCCGTAAGGGTCAATTCAGACTGCAACGTGAAGCGTAGATGCATTTCTCAAGTTGTATGGGTTTGACAGATTTGCAAGACGTCTCACGCATTTGAAATCTGTCAATTTAGTACAAAATTATAAATGCATCTATGCATCGCGTTGCGGTCTGAATTAACCCTAACATCTCATATATTATAATCATGTATTTAAGATGCAACTATAGTTACTGCCAGCCCTGATGACTAATAAAGTGACACCGATATGATACTTGTGTCGGTATTGTGTCTCAATAAGCTCGTTGCGTCACGTCAGCAAATGACACAATTTACGAACAAGTGAAACGTTGACTTACTATACTCTCGATTTTATAATGAGACTTCCATTAGAATTTGCATTTTGGGCTTAATATTACAGAACTATTTATTACAGTACGTAACATCTATCGGTTTTGTGACAACTGGGCCGAGGCAATGGGTAGAGATGGCTAGTGGGCTCTCTTGACTCAGAAGTATAACTTAAGTATGTCGCTTTTGCCCTAACTACCATACAATTGATTTTATGACACTTTAGACCCAGGTAATGGCCAACTACGGGAAAAGCTGCCTAGTGGGCCCTTTTGACCCAGAAATGAAACTAAATTTTGACTCTTGCCCTAACCACCACACTGATTTTAATACCAATAAGGGGTTCAATTTGAATAATTAAAAACATAATAATTATATTAAACAAAATAAAATAGTCGTATCTTTTTTCCTCTTTCATGGAGACTTAGCTTCGAAATTTTCACTCGAAGAAAAACGTTTAATATATCGTCACATGTGACATAGCTTCATGCATGTGACACACCTCCTTGCGTGTGGAAGTCATTATGACTTCCTGTATAGATCGGAATATAGACATCCTCGCCTTGTACGATGTTGGTAACGTATTGCTAATATTCATAACATTAATATACGTCTCATTTAATATTTAAGGATTAAAATCCAGGAATTTATGATTCTAATGGCCTGTTTCACCACTTCCTGATAAAATGCTGGATAGGCTATACACGACTTATTTGATAGATTCTCCGTACTTTGTCTGTCAAGTTAAGTTGTGGATAGACTATCCGGCACTTATCAGGAAGTGGTGTAACAGGCCCTAATTCTCCTATTTGTTCTTCTTCCTGTATTCAAGTTAAATAGGAGCCAAACAGCAATGAGATTGGTAATTTATGTATGTTCTTACGATTCTTATGACCAGTTTAATTTAATGCCTCATCAAGAAATCAGTACATAACTCAAATTTAGTGAAGACTTAAATAGAACCTACATTAAAGTTAAGGGGCCGGGCTACACTCGAAATTCTCATACTCGAAATACTCATAGCTTAAAATAGAAATTACCTAGGTTCCTACACAAAAATTAACTTCAAAATATTTAAACACTAAATTTTTTTTTTGTGTATACATTTTTTTTACTAAATTTACTACTAAATATTTAAACACTAAAAAATAGAGTAAAACACTAAAAATATATAAATAAATAGTAAATTTACTACAAAATATTTAAATACTACAAAATATTTTTTAGAGTTGAAATATTTTGTAGTAAATTTACTATTTATTCATATATTTTTTAGTGTTTTACTCTATTTTTTAGTGTTTAAATATTTAGTAGTAAATTTAGTAAAAAAAAATTTATATACAAAAATTTTTTTTTAGTGTTTAAATATTTTGAAGTTAATTTTTGTACAGGAACCTAGGTAATTACTATTTTAAGCTAAAAAATAACTCAAACATGTTAAATATTTTCGTATGAGAAAATGATTTTGGTATTACGTATGTATGAGAATTTCGAGGGTAGCCCGGCCTCTTAAGTAACTATTTACTGCTGCACTCAGAGACGAATATTAATTACTTATTTGTAATTAAATTAAAAAGATTTTGACATAATCCTCATACATTATTAATTTAAATAATGCATGCCGGTAATAATGTTTGGGTAGGTAGAAATTATTAATTAATTTTAATTACAGTTAAGCAATTACCTTTTTTTTTTACGTTGGGAAATGCTTGATGGATTCCTGGCGGCCTGGGGGGCCGTCTGGATATGTGGGACTCCTCGGGTGCTTCAGCAAGGAGGAGCACCCTTGGTTACCCACCAAAACCCAACGGTGCCTCCTCTCCGCGTGTCGCTGGGCCGCTGGACCCGCCTGAGGCGATAACTGCAGCAGCCCAGATAGTGGCATCTGCTGTGCCAGCAAAACCATCCGCGCGGCTTCTGCCGCTTTCTCCGGGAGAGCGATCCGGGGCTTCGGACGCTCTTCTACCGGGAGAGCTCGTGGAATAGGCGACGGATTCCCCAGTCCGTCACCCGAGCCCTATTATGGCGGGAGTTGACGCTCGTGTTGAGCGCGTCTTCTGCCTCCACGCCTTCTCCTTATCGGGTCGGCTGCTTCATCAGCCTCCCGATTTCTCTCATCGGCCTCCTTCTGCGTCATTATGGACTCGCAGAAAGTGGAGACTGCCTGCCAGGTTTCTCTCGACCGGGCCAATGATCTTATTATGACCGGGAGAGTCAGGTCTGGTCCTATAATGGCGCAGAGCTCTGTTCGCTGTGCGACCCAGGCTGGGCAGGCAACGAGCGTGTGCTCTGCCGTGTCGTCCTCGTCCGCGCAATGGTGGCACTGAGGCGTTGGCTCCCGTCTGGCCGTATGGTGCAGGTAGTGGCCGAAACACCCATGTCCTGTCAGCATCTGCACCATCCGGTAGGAAAGAGAGCCGTGACGCTGCGCCACCCAATCCTCCAGTACTGGACGAATTGCTGAGACAATTCTGTGACCGGCAGTTGGCGATGCCATTTGGTCCTGCCAGGTGCGCATGGTCAACATTCGCGCCTGGCGACGCCAACGGGCTGCCTGTTCTGGTGGCACCCGTTCCCCTCTTTCTTTAGCTCCTGCAGTGTGGAAATAGATTTCCGCCTGCGCACGGGCTTCCAGGTCCCATGGAGGGGTACCGGCTAATGCGAACGCCGCTTCGGTGGCCACCGTCCGGTAACCGCGAATCATCCGCAGGGCCATTGTACGCTGCGGACTTCTCAATAATGCTCTTCTCTGAGCATTGAGATGATCTGCCCAGACAGGAGCTCCATAGAGGGCCATGGATTGAAGGACCCCCATGTAAAGTCTCCTGCAGGCGGAGCCTGGACCCCCCAAGTTAGGCAGGAGGCGTCCAAGAACCATGGCCGTCTTTTTTAGCTTGGGTGCCAATCGGCGGAAGTGGGGTGTGAAGGACCACCTGGAGTCTAGGACCAAACCCAGGTACTTCATCTCCCTGCCAATTGGTACCCTGACCTCACCTATGTGGATGGTTGTGTCAGCGGGAGGCCGTCTACGAGGACCGTGGAAGAAAATGGCCTCGGACTTTTCAACGGCCACACGCAAACCCTGCGCTTCGATTCGCGCAATAACTTGGGACGCGCCCACCCTCGCCAGGCTAATCGCCTCCTCGAAACATTCTCCGCTGGCCAGCATGTAGGTGTCATCTGCGTAGCAGACTAAGCGTAGCCCGCGGAGAAGAGCACCACGCAAGACTCTGTCGTAGCCGATGTTCCACAGGAGTGGGCCAAGAACGGACCCCTGTGGAACACCACACCACGTTACTATCCGGAGCACCACGCGACCATCCCGGCCCACACAGAGAATAATTAGTCGCCTTAGGTATCCGCTGATGGTGCGGCGCAGGTACAGGGGCAGCCCATGGTATTCCAGCCCGTCCTCAATAGCCTCGAAAGGTAAGGTGTTAAAGGCGTTGGCGATGTCAAAGGACACCGCCAACACCACTGCGCCGTTCTTCGTCTGCTCCGTGCAGAACTTCTTCACCTCGAGGATCGCGTCCACGGTGGAGCGTTTTGCGCGAAATCCGAACTGAGCTCTAGACAAGTTCGGTCCCGTACGCTCGAGATATTTAATCACCCTGGAGGCGATCACTCTCTCTAGAAGTTTGCCAGCTTCGTCTAGCAGGACTATAGGCCTGTACGCCGAAGGAGAGTCCGTAGGACGGCCATCCTTTCGAAGGAGAACGAGTTTGCCTTCCTTCCAAATCTCGGGGAACTTCGCCTGTGAGAGGCATTCGCTAAAGAGCTTTCGCAGCCTCTCCTTTAGCGGTCCCAAAGCCTTCGTCAATACCCGTCCGGGGATCCCGTCCGGACCGGGAGCAGACTTTCGCCTACTCATCCTGGAAATGGCTGCATCGAGTTCTCCTTCCGAGACAGGTGGTATCTCATCCAGCAAGTCTGGCTCCAGGTGGACTAGCGACTCTGTATTGTTGGCGGTCGGGAAAAGTCCAGACACGATCAGCTGTAGCTGCTCCGGAGGCAGTGAGTCAATCACCGGCGGGCCTTGGTCAAACTTTTTTCTGACCATTCGATACGGGCGCCCCCACGGGTCCCGGTCGAGCTCCGCCAGCATTTCCGCTCGAGCAGCTTCTTTTGCTTGCTTGATGGCCAGGTGTAAAGCGCTCTTAGTCGCGTTGTAATCGACTCTAAGCCCCCTCTCCAACAACTCATCGTGCGTCCTCCTACGCATTTGACGCTGGAAGAGTCGGCGAGCTCTGACGCAACGTCGCCGAAGCTCCGCGATCGCATCCGTCCACCAATACACGTTTTTTCTCGGGGAAGGGCCACGAACGCGTGGCATGGCGGCGTCACAGATTCGAGTCATAGCTTTCCGGAACCAGCGTGCCTCAGCGTTCACGTCAATGAGTGCCGGGGGTCTAGGCGTCCATGCCTCCACTTCGACAGCCTGCTTTAAGGCCTCCGGGTCCAGTTTGGTTAGAGACCACCGAAGAAACTTTGGTGCACCTCCTTGTGGGCGAGAAACCGTCCGAGGGGAACTTGACGGGGAGACACTGAAACGGACGTACAAATGGTCCGAAAGCGTCTCCACGCCCTCAACTACCCTCCAGTCCGTGACCAGTCGACCAACCGCGGGGTTACCAAAGGAGAGATCTACTATAGAACTCCCCTGCGGCCGAACACATGTAGGTGTGTTCCCACGGTTTAAAATCGACAGTCCAGCCTGAATTGCCCATTCCAGCACAGCGTTGCCTCTTGCGTTGGACACTCTGGAGCCCCATGCTGTATTCTTGGCGTTAAAGTCGCCGGCAACGAGTGTAGGCCTCGAGGCCACTCTTAGGACTGCCGCAAGCAATTCGGCAAGAAAGGCCTCGTATTCCGCGAGCGTTCGGTTCGGAGAGAAGTACACGCCAAAGATTGTGTACTCTCCCCGATCCACCGCGACGAAACCTCTGCCTCTTTCCCGTACAACGAGTGGAGGTCCAGAATCACTTAGATGTACAGCGACAGAGCCTGACAAATCACCAGCCCAGGTGTTACGGTCCGGGATATAATATGGCTCCGACACTATCGCGACGTCTATTTCCCAATGCACTAGCGCGTGGAACAAAAAGTCCTGGGCGCCGGCGCAATGGTTAATGTTCGCCTGAAGGATTTGCATAGGTCGTATATCCATCATGATCCCATAGCAATCTCCTGTCGGACTTGGGGCCGACTCGTCTCTTTGGAACTAGGCTTTCCGCGATTGCGTCCCCTCTTCGGAGGGGTGCAACCTTTGCCACCGATGGTGTGGTTAGGGTTTCTCCCTGCCGCTGCACAGACAACACAATGCGGTTTTTCCATGCAGGACGAAGACTTGTGCCCAGCCTGGCCGCAACGGAAGCACAATTGGCTTCTATCGACGTCCGATTTGCACCGCTGCCTTGTGTGCCCGAGTTCAAGACAACGGTAGCATTTCATTGCTCTTGGTTCCAACTGGTGGACGCGCGCTGAGCTCTAGCCGACGAGCAAGCGCTTCGTGGCCACCAGGGCGTTAGCCGCAGACACGGGGCATTTCACCCATATGGTCCCCATACCTCCTGGACCTTTGCGGAGTTCACCCCCCTTAACATGATCTCGGGAGCAACCTGTCTTTAGCACTACCGCCGCTAGAACGTCCTGCTGTGTTACCGAGTCGTCGAGGCCGGATATGCGGATGTCCGAACACCTGACAGGCCTGGAGACTCTGGCCACACCGGCTAGGACTCCTCTAAGCTTTAAGGACTCCTCTAAGCTTTATTAAGCAACTAGCTGACCCGACAGATGTTGTCCTGTCTTAGCGATGATTATTAAATTCGAATTGGTATAATTAAGAGAACAATAGATTAAAATGTAATATCTCCATGCGTTTCATCAAAATAGATTAAATAGTTTAAGCGAAAATCAGTTTTTTGTGCGGGAACCGTACATTTTCCGGACAAAAAGTATCCCTTGTCCTTTCCCGAGACTCAAAGTACCTATCTCCATACC
The DNA here is from genome assembly GCA_905333045.1 of Lysandra bellargus. Classification (NCBI taxonomy): domain Eukaryota; kingdom Metazoa; phylum Arthropoda; class Insecta; order Lepidoptera; family Lycaenidae; genus Lysandra; species Lysandra bellargus. The sequence continues at coordinate 171,915 of HG995328.1, forward strand.
AAATTTCATAAAAATAGACTGAATAGTTTAGACGAAAAATCATAAAAGTTTATTGTGCGGGAACCGTACATTTTCCGGAACAAAAAGTATCCCTTGTTCTTTCCATAGACTCAAAGTATCTCTATACCAAATTTCATCCAAATATATTGAATAGCTTAGGCGAAAATCATAAAAGTTTATTTCGCGGCAACCATATATTTTCCGGGACAAAAAGTATCCCGTCCTTTCCCGAGACTCAAAGTATCTCCATACCAAATTTTATCAAAATCTATTGAATAGCTTACGCGCAAATCACAAAAGTATATTGTGCAGTAACCGTACATTTTTCCGGGACAAAATGTATCCTATGTTCTTTTCCGGGACTCAAAGTATCTCTCCACCAGTTTTCAGCCAATTCGGTTCATTCGTTCTTGAGTTATAAGTAGTGTAACTAACACCACTTTCTTTTATATATATATAGATTACCTAATACTTCAGTCGGAATTTCCAGGAATTGCTATTGTATTCTATTGTTGTCGCGATCACCGGTGCTCGCGCGGGGCCTGAAGGATTAATATTCGTCATTGAATGCGGCAATAAATCTTTATAAGTGCAGCCGATATTAAAACGAGTGTAAAATAATGTTAGCTGTCATTATGGATGTTATAGAAATTCATTGTAGTGGCCGTATATCTTTATTAACAGTTTCTATAATGATTGAATCGATAAGTATCATAAAAATAGAGAAATTTGTCGTAGCGATGATCGTGTTCGCGTGAGATTTTCAATAACCATAAGGTATAATGCCCTGACATAAATTACTAAAAGAAGTGAACTAAGAAGGTAAAGTTTTCATGTGAAAAAATAATATAACAGAAGTAGTAATACTATAGCGTTGTCCTTAACACTTTTTTTTTTGCTGTAAGGATGTGAGATTTCGTAAAGTTGATCAATGGATAGAATTTATGCGAAGAATTCTCGAGTGCCTTGGCTAACGCCACCCCGAAATACGTGGCAGAGGGCTCATCTGCATACATAACTTTAAGTCTTCCTTAATAATTATCCTATAAGAGGCCACGCCGTTCCTAACTACCGGGCCCTGAAAAAGTGTGGTGTTCTTGTCGCTTATCGCTCTTGTTAATCGTATAGCAACCGGTCTACGTCACAGGTTTGATCGAAGTCTAGACGACACGCAAAATTACAGTCGGCGCATTTTAATAGGCCACATTTGACATCTGTCAGATTAATTTCCATAGTGAGGTGAGCTGCGTAAAAACATCGACCAAAACGAATAAATCGATACGAACTTGAAATAAAATATTTGAATTTTATACGTTTGAAACAAACTCCTGTAGCCGCCAGGTCTCTGACATCATCATCGTCTTTCCAGTCTCTGACATTATCATCATCTTTCCAATGTTCTGATGGTATTATCTTTCCAGGTCTCTGATGTCACGATGCGCAGCGACATGGCGTACCGCGGTCTGTCGCAGCACGTGGAGCTGGACCGAGCTGCGGACCCTCGCGACAGGTTCACCCTGCAGGAGCTGATTGGGGAAGGCACCTACGGCGAGGTCTACTGCGCTAAAGACCGGAAGACCGGCCGACGAGTCGCTGTCAAGGTGAGTGGATGAGCTATCAAAAAAACTGCAGATTTCTTTTTAATTTGGAAAGGATGGTTCAAAGGTGCGCACTGCGCGTCCACCGGATCGGAATTCGAGCGTACGGAGCGGCCAGATTTGTTGCTTTGTATTGATTTCTATGGGTGCACTATGGTATATGCGTGCACTGGAACGTAATTTCTGCGCCTGACAAATTATAAATGATGACGCTCCGTACGCACCGTACGCTCCGATTCCGAGCCGGTGGACGCGCAGCTTAAGGTCTACTAGGGTAATTAATATAGTCGTTGGTTGCCACTGTTGATCTACAAAGGAGTTACATCCTGTGTTGATAGACATAAGACAGTGGACCTGGATAATAAGGTGCCCCAAGAATATTATAATTTGACGTCTGTTTTAATGAACATTGAACTTAAAAAAGCGTACAAAGTTAATTTTTTACACATCAGCATTATTGGTATATCACTAGTAAACTTTATCGAAAGTAAACAAAAAAGTTCTTATCTATATTGACGTCATTATTAACACAAGCCTCTAAGTAGGTTGAATAATGTAATAACAAAAGCAGTAAAAATGTAGGCCTATTACTTAAGTTACATTCAATTATGAATCGTAAATTATAATAATTTATCAAGTATACCATCACCAACTTTATTGTTATTTAATTTCATGTAATACACGTAATTACAGATCTTAAATCTCTTTTATACCCTTTTATTGCTCGTCCTATTAGCAAACGGCGTTTTTATGCTCTTTCAAATTTTGAAACTGAGTTTATTGTCTATTTGGTCTTGTTTTAAAATATAGTTAATTACAAAAAGAGGAAACGTTTATTTGTTACTTTACTTACATCAAATAATGGGTCAACCCATTAACATTTTATGAGATTTGGTATAATTATTATTATAGAAAATTCATGACTTTCCATAGGGAAAGACATAGGCTACTTTATAGTACGGGAAAATGTATAGTTTTCGTAGGGTTTCTAGTCTAGTTAATCCTTCAGGCCCCGTGCGAGCATCGGTGATCGCGACAACAATAGAATACAATAGCAATTCCTGGAAATTCCGACTGAAGTATTAACCGACTTCAAAAAATTAGGTATAAAAATAGCGCTTACGATCAGTCCTTCTGTTAACCATCACTTGAACAAAATTAAACCAAAAAGAACTCAACTAATCATTGGGGATAAACCAAACAAAACTGTTGGGGATAAACCAAATCTAAACAAACTATCCATGTATAGTTCTATAGTGTACTCGGCGAAACATGGCGGTAGCGGTCATTGACTTCCTGTCAAAAACTAGTCATTTTCTATACAAAGCCACGATTGACAACATCTAACACTTCATTATCAATCGCGGGTTACATAGAAAATGAAAAATTTTGACAGGGAGTCAATGACCGCTACCGGCATGTTTCGCCGAGTACAGTATAACAAAGTGTAGGTATAGGTATATGTACTGTCATTTAATAAAAAATTGGCACATATTATGTTAATGTTTGTGACTGTATATTTAATTAATCATTGTAATTATGTAGGTAAAGTATCTGGTCAGTCTGTGGGAGGCATTGTTGGCTGTATTGCGCAGATGATATCTGAGACGGATTGGTGCCAAGGCCAACATTTTGTATAACTATTATACTATTGTTTGCTTTATTAATTACCTGCAATCCACTAATTGTCAGCTTTCCTAATTTTGGGATCTACAATCTACATACACACATTTTTAATGTAGATTAAGATAATGTGCGATGCATGTTATGGATTTAAAAAAAACTGTTTATATGGGAGAAGAAATAAGATGATCCTCCTAACCCGGAGAAAAAAGTTTAAAGGTCCAACTTAAATTAGGTATTTGGACCTTTCAATCTACTTTTTAGGGTTCCGTAGCCAAAATGGCAAAAAACGGAACCCTTATAGATTCGTCATGTCTGTCTGTCTGTCTGTCTGTCTGTCTGTCTGTCCGTCCGTATGTCACAGCCACTTTTCTCCGAAACTATAAGAGCTATACTATTGAAACTTGGTAAGTAGATGTAGTCTGTGAACCGCATTAAGATTTTGATACAAAAATGGAAAAATTATTAAAAATTTTAGGGGTCCTCATAGGTATAACTGAAACAAAAAAAATTTTTTTCGTCTAACCTACGCGGGTATCTATGGATAGGTCTTCAAAAATCATATTGAGGTTCCTAATATCATTTTCTCCAACTCTTCCAAAGTGGTAAAATGTGTGTCCCCCCCCCCCTCTAACTTCTAAAGTAGGGGCATGATAATTCTGAAAAAAATATATGATGTACATTACTATAAAAACTACCAACGAAAATTGGTTTGAACGAGATCTATCAAGTAGTTTTTTTTTATACGTCATAAATGGTAAACCTTAATTTAACTTTCATTAAATCAACTAAAATATAAAAATAAATCAAAAACCTTTTAATTTTATAGAAATAAACCTTATTGATGTTGCGGAACCCTTCAGTGGCGAGTCCAATTCGCACTTGGCCGGTTTTTTTAAACTAGCTTAGGCTCACCAGTCACCGGACATTCCCGCCTCTGTATCTCCTGTGTCGCCAGGATCGACAGCGGTTTCCAACTCCTATCGATTTATCACAATGCAAAAAATGAGATAAGTCGGTACTTTTAAGCAGGTTACTAGGTTCATATTTAGGTTTATAGTAGGTTCATATTTTTGTTAGCCTTTTTAAAATTAAAATATATTGTTCTAGATATTAGAAAACATAACAGAAAATATTGAAGAGATTGAAGAAGAATTTCTCGTGTTTCGCGACCTGTCAACTCATCCCAACATTCCAGAGTTTTTTGGATTATTTCTAAAGAGAGGAGTGACTTCTGAAGACGACCAAATATGGTTCGTTATGGAGGTGAATATTTTTTGATTCTTATTTTATTTCTTACTCCTAAAACATAATTTCTAAATACTTACATCTAAGGTTAACATTTTGTTAGCGTGTTATACGTGACACGTTTTAAATGCTAAAGTGTGTCTGTCTGTCTTCTACCTCTTCAGGCTAAAACCACTAAACCCATTTTAAGTTGAAATATCTTATGTCCTCTAATTACACTGGTCGGCATAAAAAAGAGCAAAATAAGTGTAGATATTATGTGGACGTAATACATATTATGGACTCTGTTATGGATTAGTTAAATCTAAATATTATCTATGTTGTAGTTAGAATTCACCTAGCACGTCTAATTTCGACGCAATAGCAATTTTCGTTTGTACTAGTATTGATTTCTTATACTTGCAGGTGGCAGTATTTGTGAACGTTACATGTAAATACATTTATCAACGTTCACAAATGCTGTTGTTCTGTTCACAGAACACAACTAAATACTTAGTTGTGTTCTGTCTGTCTGTGTTAGAAAGTACCAAAATCTATTGTTTACTCATTACCGCTCTAATATTAACGGACGCGCGAACGCAGTGAGTGTTTTGGACAAGTGAGCGACGTACGTATGTAAAGTTGAATTAAGACAATATTATAAATAATATACTTTCAATATTAAATAAAAAAGTAAAATTTTTACTTTTGTTGATCAAATTAACCACTATATATTGTATACTTATGTATATTGTATTATTTATTTTATTTTGATTGTTTTCGGTTACAAAAATGACAGGTGTATGAAAAAATTCGCCAAATCTAGATGTGATAGTGGAAATCTGTAATTAGATTTGGATTCAACACTCGAAAACCAATTGAAATCACATAGTAAGCTTTTTGCTCCCGGACATTTTTTTGCCGATCGGTGTTATTGAAAATTATTAGGGCATAAGATATAAATTATCATTCGGCAATTATTTCGGAAATTCGGCGCAATTAAATTCTTAGCAACATCTAGTGAACTATACTTATTTTGCTTATGATAATAATATCATATGATAATAATATCATATGATAATAATAAAAGTAATAATACTTTTGCAGCTCTGCACGGGCGGTTCCGTCACGGACCTGAGCGCTGGCATGCGAGCCCGAGGTCAGAATTTGACGGAACCGCAACTAGCCTATGTGCTCCGAGGAACAATTCGGGCTCTTACCCATCTGCACTCCCACCGGTGCATGCATCGGGACGTCAAAGGACATAACATCCTATTGACAGAAGATGCTCAAGTCAAACTGGTAGATTTTGGCGTATCATCACATTTGGCGGCTACTATAGCTAGGAGGAACACGTCGGTTGGCACACCGTATTGGATGGCTCCTGAGGTAATGCATGATAAATAGTAATTAATATTAATCCATACTATCTATATTACAAGTCCATTGTCCATAGTGTATAAGTTACTCTGTCCGTCTGTTACTTGATACTTCTTAGTTCTTCAGGCTTAAGGCGCTGAACCGAAATTAATAGAATTAATGGTGGTATTTTTGTGTTCTGGAAAAGGACCTAGTATACGAATAAATTAAATTTTGCACTAACGAAGTTGCACATAAATGTCTAGTTTGTATCACAAATAAGCAAACTCTGGGATGTTCTAACAAACGAGCTTTTGCCCGCGGCTTTGCTCGCGTTAAGAAGTATTATAAATACAAACTTTCAGCCCCTATTTTAACCCTTCGGGGTTTGAATTTATCAAAATCCTTCCTTAGCGGATGCCTACGTCATAACATCTAAGGTGCATGCCAAATTTCAGCCCGATCCGTCCAGTGGTTTGGGCTGTGCGTTGATAGATCACTATGTCAGTCTTAGTAACCTTTGAGCTTTATATATTTAGATATCTCATATATTTTCAGGTGATAGCCTGTGAGCAGCAATTAGACCAGTCGTACGATTGCAGATGTGACGTCTGGTCTGTTGGGATAACAGCGATAGAGTTAGCAGAAGGAGAACCACCCTTGTCAGGACTTCATCCAATGCGAGCGCTGTTCCAAATACCCAGAAACCCCCCACCTACATTGTCACATCCAGAACGATTCTCCCCTCAGCTAGCAGATTTTATATCCGAATGTCTAATCAAAGATATGAACCAAAGACCCTTTGCTCGAGAACTTCTAGAGCATCCACTTCTATTAGCAGTTAATAGTTTTGAGAATAAAGTAAGTATCGCCTAAACTATAATGCGTTAATCACGTTAATGGTTATCGCCTCAATAAAAAAGTTCAATTGTATTCCAGATAAGGAAAGAGCTTCACGCTGAAATAAAAAGGCAGAGAGCGGAAGGCCGTAATTGCCGAGCCGCGGAAGCCACGACAAAGAGAGGGAAACTGAAATCGCATCGAAAGGCGAAACCCGAAAAAATGTATACCGACGATCTCGCCACGCTCGAAGCGCTAACAGAGGACGCTATAGTCGAGCAGCTCCACAAAAGATACTCACAGAACCAAATATACACCTATATTGGAGATATTCTCGTTGCTGTTAATCCGTTTACGGATATAGGAATTTATACTTCAAAGGTGAAGGGTCTATTTTTAACCCTCGATAGAGGGGTGTTATAAATTGATAGAGTTAGCAGAAAGATGCTTTAAGTTTGACTTGTCCATCTGTGAGCGTCTGTGTGTATTTGTCCGTGGCATGAGGCATCGTAGCATCTAAATGGATGGATCTATTTTGATATTTTTTTTGTTTCAACATGATCCAGAGTGTTCTTAGTCATAATTTTCATCATTATCAGCAGAAAATAACAGTTTTTAATCCTAATTGTAATTGATCTTATTTTCACTTTCTATTTATATTTATAAATTATGTTTCTTTCAGACACAAGAACAATATCAGAATCGATGTCGTTCAGATAACCCACCACACATCTTCGCAGTAGCGGATGCTGCACATCAAGCGCTGCTGCACCAGAAGCAGCACCAATCTATTGTTATATCTGGTGAGAGTGGTGCGGGGAAGACGGAGTCAGCAAATCTCCTGCTCAAACAGCTCGTATATTTATCAAAGGTCAGTTGTTTAATTTTGAACATATAATTCCATTTATTTTGTAATAATTATTCAAATTAGGCAGTATTTTCAATAAAAATTCACGTAGATTTCTTGATAACACAAACACTTTATTTTCATGAGGTTACAACATCAAAGAGAATATAACCACTACGTGTTACAACATTACGAGAGAATTGTAAGAGAGCGATGACACATTGACAGCTAATCATAGAGAACATTTTTCATAGACTAAAGAGTTATTTTCTTAAACTAATAGCGCCATAGTAGCAGAGAACTTATATTATACTTTTACTAAGATACATCTACATTATAAATTTATTCATCCAATACTCCCACTTAAATTTATAACGTAGATACAACATAACAATTGAATTTACATTTACTTATGTAAATAATTTTCCATACATAAAAATATAAACCTCCTTTTAGTTAACACAAAATCACTTGACTCAGTTTTAATCAAACATTAGTTACATTGAATATTTCTCAAGATCTTATCTCTATTTGAATTAAATCTATTGACCGGCAACGCTTTTGTTAAGAAGTCAGCTAATTGACTTGAACTCTCTACATAATTAACATTAACAATTTTCTTTACAACTTTCTCTCTAATAAAATTATATCTAATATCTATGTGCTTGCTTCTTCTATGGAAAACAGGGTTATTAATTAATTTAATTGCACTCTGATTGTCTATATTCAAAGTAATTGTGCCTTGTGGCTCACCAATATCACATAGAAATTGCCTAAGCCATAAAATTTCTTTAGTTGCTTCGCTAGCCGCCATGTACTCAGACTCAGTTGTAGACAACGCAACAGTATTTTGTTTACGGCTAGACCAAGTGACAGGACCTCCATTAAGTAAAAATATATACCCTGTATTAGACTTCCTAGTATCCAAATCGCCTGCAAAGTCAGAGTCAGAGTATCCTACTAATTCAAAATTACCTTGATACACAATAGATATATCTTTAGAACTAATCAAATAACGCAATATTCTCTTTACAGCCGTAACATGTGAGGGACCTGGGTTATTGACATATCTACTAACAATATTTACTGCATACGCTATGTCAGGTCTAGATACAGATGACAAGAATAACAACGCTCCCACTGCTTCTCTATATGGGAAATTAATAGACTCACTACTTGTATTTTTAGACAAATGTACATTTACATCAGCAGGGGTGTTACTACTATTTGCATCTGACAAATTAAATTTGTGAATTATAGTTTCAATATATTGTCTTTGACTTATTTCAATACAACCTATTTTACTACTTATCTCCATACCAATAAATGAATTAACATCTAAAATCTTTATATTAAACTTTTGTTTAAGAATATTCAATATTTCAGATAATACAACTTTACTTTTGGACAGTAGTAATCCATCATCGACATAAAGAATTAATATTACTTTTACATCTTTGAAATATCCGACAAATACACAATTATCAGATGGACACTTTTTGAAACCACAGATATCAAGAAAAGAACTAAACTTTTTATTCCAACATCTAGATGATTGTTTGAGACCATATATAGATTTAATTAACTTACATACTTTTGTAGACTGAGTTTTCAATCCCTCCGGAACCTCCATGTATATGTCCTCGGAGAGCTCACCGTACAGGAATGCTGTCTTTACATCAAATTGCTCGATCTGCAGCTCATCTCTCGCAGCAATACTTAGCAATACCCTGATGGAATCATACCTGCTGGTGGGCGAAAAAGTCTCATTATAATCTAAGCCCTTTACTTGTGTGAACCCTCGTGCACACAGTCGTGCCTTGAATCGTACTATTTCTCCATCTTTATTTTTCTTTATGGTAAATACCCATTTACAAGACACAGGTTTCTTTTCTGTACGATCAACTAGTATCCATGTTTGATTTTCTTTATGTGACTGAAGCTCTTCAATCACAGCTTTCTCCCATTGATGAGAATTTGGACTATTCATAGCTTCTTCATAAGTATTAGGAATTTCAAATTCTGTGAAATTTACCTCCAGATTATTATCTCGACGTCGACGTAATGTGACATTTCTCAAATCTTCCTGCTCCAAATTTATATATCTTGGAGGAACATAAGTCTCATCCAGTTCTTCTAAACTTTTCATACTATCATCTGAACTACTTTCTTCAGGCAAACTACATTGTTGATCTACAACATGTTGAAATTCATCCTGTGAGGAGGACCTGGCAGAATCATCTTCCTGTCCAGGTGTCACATTTATAAAACTTTGTCTTTCTTCAGGTGTAAAACATTCATCAAACTTTACATCCCGGGATATTGTTATCTTTTTGGTATTTTCATCGTACATCCTGTAATTCTCATGGTCATATCCAACTAACAACATCTTGACACTTTTCTTGGAAAGCTTTCTTCGCTTTTCTTTTGGTACATGTACATAACCAATGGACCCAAATATTCTGATATGTTGCAAGTTAGGTTTCACTCCATGCCATAATTCAAATGGTGTAATATCTCCCGTCTGGCTTGATGTATTTCTATTTAACAAATATATAGCACAGTTAACAGCTTCGGCCCACATATTCAAAGAAATGTTCTTTGCATATAGCATTGTTCTAGCAGATTCCATGATGGAACGCATTTCTCTTTCTGCTCTCCCGTTCTGTTGAGGCGTATATGGGGCAGTACGCTCATGCGTTATTCCCTTTTTCTCCAAAAATGATGTAAATTCTTGGTTTACATATTCACAACCATTGTCAGTATGTAGTATGCACACATTGTGTTGAAATCTATTTTGCACAATCGCATTATACTTTAGAAAGCATTGGAATACTTCACTTTTGTGTTTCATGAAGTAAACATGGCGATAACTTGTAGCACCATCTTTGAATAAAACAAAATATCTCATACCTGATACAGATGGCTCCTCTATAGGACCACATACATCACTGTACACAATTTCTCCAGGTTGTGTTGGACCTCGGGTTGATTTCAGAAAGGGGCGTCTTGCTTGCTTTCCATATTGACATGCTTCACAAATAAATTCCTGATTTCCGCTCAATTTGACAGGAATCACTCCATTCTTACTCATATTTTGAAGCTCTTTGATATTTATATGTCCTAATCTTTCGTGCCAAACTTTAATATCAGTTTGCACAATATTACATACTTCTTGTTTTACTGTTTTGATATCTAATTCGTATAGGTTATTTTCTGTTAAATGTCCGCTCATAACAACAATATTATTTTTCAATATTGCAGCTTTTTCACAGCTTTTCATAATCGTGTATCCTTTTCTTGTGGCAGCACCTTCGGAAAACAAATTTCTGCGTAAATCGGGTACATATAGTACATTTTCTAATTTACATCTCTCCCATGTACCATTTACTTTTTTATCTAACAGTATGGTTCCTTCACCACATACTGTAATACTCTGTCTGTTACCTAATTTAACAAAATTGTTGTGTTGAGACTTGTTGAACTCGCAGAAGTAGTTACGCTTGAAAGTCATGTGCATTGAGGCACCGCTATCAAGAATCCATGCCTCTTCATCATATTCATTCAAGGCAGCACTAAACGCTAACATATTGTCAGGTTTCTTACTATCATGCTTTTTCTTCGGCATTCTACATTCCTTCGCAAAGTGACCTCTCTTGTCACAGTTGTAGCAAACAAATCTATGACTCGACACCTTTTTCCGATCATTTGAAGAGTTCAGTTTATTTCCATTTCTTGGTTTGAAATTTTCTTTGGAAGTTACTAGTGCTGTCTCACTATTGCTTACATCGTTGGCAAGGCTGGCTTCTTCGTCTACTAGACGAGAAGTGAGGTTTTGAATTGTCTGACTTCCTGCGTCCAGTGAGAGCCAAGCTTGTCTAAGTGATCGGTATGTTGACGGTAATGTACTCAGAATTTTAGTCATTACTGCCGTGTCGCTAATTTTTTCACCAGTTTCTCGTAGCTGCTTTGCTAAGCTTTCCACCTTCGATACATGCTGTGCCATGGTATCACTTGTATTGTATGAATATTGGTAGAATTTTTCATGAATTAACATTTTGTTATATTCTGATTTCTGTTCATAGATGGCTTCTAATTTTGACATGACTTGTTTAGCAGTCTCGCAGTTTTCTATAATGGATATTTGATTTAAATCCATGGATGATGTCAAAATGAACATGGCCATGCCGTCATCTTTATCCCACTGCACTTGCGAGCTGGCTTCCTCTGGTCTTGCCTTTTCTATGTTTAATCCGCGTGCTCTCAACGCGCATTTCACTTGGAATTTCCATTGTTTAAAGTTTCTTCCATCAAACTTCTCAATTTTCATGGCATTTGTAACCTCCATTGTAGGTTAGTTTTTATATCGGTTGTAATCTTGCTCTGAACTTGAAATTTTTATTGAAATATATAATTATCGTGTGACTGGGCCCATAACCTATTCAAATTAGGCAGTATTTTCAATAAAAATTCACGTAGATTTCTTGATAACACAAACACTTTATTTTCATGAGGTTACAACATCAAAGAGAATATAACCACTACGTGTTACAACATTACGAGAGAATTGTAAGAGAGCGATGACACATTGACAGCTAATCATAGAGAACATTTTTCATAGACTAAAGAGTTATTTTCTTAAACTAATAGCGCCATAGTAGCAGAGAACTTATATTATACTTTTACTAAGATACATCTACATTATAAATTTATTCATCCAATAATAATAATATTATATTATAAAAGGAGATTGTACAAAAATGTATGGGCCCCGTCCCCAGTCCCCACCCATCAACAGAAATTAAATAAGAGGCGCTATATCGCCCTCAGTTTAATGCAAATGTGTTATTTTTTGTCCAACAATTTTTGTGTATTTCAGACACAAAACGGCAACCTTGAAGAAAAAATTCTACAAGTGAACCCAATTATGGAAGCATTCGGAAACGCTCGCACGGGAATTAACGCCAACAGCTCGCGTTTTGGGAAATATTTAGATCTAACGATAGTACAAGTTGGAAGGATTTCTGGTGCACGAATTTCCGTTTATCTTTTAGAACAATCTAGAGTGGTTCACCAGGCATTGTGAGTAAATTATATACTAATTATGTACTAGACATTCCGCATGGCTCTGCCCGCCTCAATAAGGAATTCCTCGGGAACCGTACATTTTCCCGCAAAATAGTCTGTGTCCTTCCGCGTGGTCAAATCAACATCTTTGCATAATAACATTATGGGTCGAGTAGTTCGTGAGATTAACGCGTTCAAACAAATTATTCAGATTAATATTGTTATTATACTGTACATAGATTATTATAGGCATAACAGTTCCTAATTAATCGTTAAAACTAATTCGACTTGCTTTTATTTTCAGAGGAGAAAGCAATTTCCACGTCTTTTATTACCTTTACGATGGTTTAGAAAGCGAAGGTCGCTGGAGAAAATTTTATTTGGATGAGCAGCTTAAATCTAGGCATCGTTATTTACAACCACTATCGATCACATACCGGGAACATAATGTCCACCGTTGGCGACAATTAAACCAAGCCTTCAAAGTAAGTAATAACATTTGTAGAAAATAATGATACAAGAGCCAGAAATAAATTTTGTCATAATAAAATTTACTCTATATAATTCTTCGAGGTCGTTGGATTTCAAGAGGAGGAAGTAGACATTCTTTACAAAATGTTAGCGGCCATACTGCATCTAGGAGATATAGAATTTTCGGAAACAGCCGGTGAAGACAATACCGATAACAGAGCAACTATAATTGACACGGCACCATTGCACAGAGGTAATTTTTAGAAATACCTACATTATTAAGTACCATCGGAGAAATCGATTCATAGATGGCGGACCTGCGTCTTGTGGTCGGATGATGTCGATTGAAAGTCGTCCGTTGTGTTTGACACGCGTAAAATTACATTGGTACGTCGTTTGGCTTCGAATTAACTTGTCTGATACTACTACCCCTTTTTATTTTCATCATTTTCGAAAATAAAAAAAGTATTTTTTATTTATATAATATATTTTCAGCGTCATGTCTTCTTGGAGTGGAAACATCGGAGTTACGCGAGTGTCTGACCAGCAGCAGTGTTGTGACGAAGGGAGAGACGATAGCGCGTCACAGCTCCTCCACTGAGGCTGCTGTCGCGCGGGACGCTACAGCGAGAGGACTCTACGCTCGGGCCTTCGATAGGATCGTTGAGAGAATCAACGCACTTCTCTGTCAGAACAGGCCTAACCAGTATGAAAACTTTATAAAATACTAGATAACATGTCCCGCAACTCCATTGCGCTATAAATCGTTTTTCCGGATTAAATAGTATCCTATGTCCTTTCTCGGGGCTTAAAGTATCTCCAGACCAAATTCCAGAAAAATCGGTTCAGCGGTTTGGGCAGACAGACAGACACACTATCGCATTTATAATATTAAATGTGGATTTTTGAAGGAATCGAATAATCAATAATGTAACTTCACACTAATTTAAATTACTTTCTTCTTTCAGAGATTTACTATCTATTGGAATTCTGGATATTTTCGGCTTTGAAAACTTCACTAGAAACTCATTCGAGCAGTTATGTATCAATATCGCGAACGAGCAAATTCAGTATCATTTCAATCAGCACATCTTCACGTGGGAACAGCAGGAATACATGGCAGAGGGCATACCTGTTGATCTCGTGGAGTTCTCGGATAACAGACCCGTTTTGGACATGCTCCTTTCTCGCCCGATGGGGCTTTTAGCGTTATTGGATGAGGAAAGCCGCTTCCCTCGGGCGACGGATAAAAGTCTTATAGGTAATATTTGTTCTAAGTAATGATAAAGTTACAGGAATGTATTCTTTCTAAAGCTAAAGAATTTTTTTTTTTCAGAAAAATTCCATCGCAATGTAAAAAGCAAGTACTATGTACGCCCCAAGTCTGACGCTGTGTGCTTCGCAATTCATCACTTTGCCGGTCGTGTTGTTTACCAGGCAGAAGGCTTTCTAGAGAAGAATCGCAACTTTTTGCCGCCTGAAGTCGTTCAGTTGATGCGTCAGAGTCAGTACGATATAATACGGTTCCTATTCCAATGCCCGTTGACGAAGACGGGGAATCTATTTCTGCCATCCTATGGAGAATCGAATATGAGAAGCTTGGGGGGTTCACAATATACTGATACAAAAGTAAGTTGGAGCACATCATACCGAACAATGTACTTAGATTTTTTTAAATGTAGACTTTATTTTGCTAATCCATACTTTTTTATACTTTAATATTATAAATGCGTCTGTCTGTCTGTCCGTCTGTCTGTCTGTCTGTCTGTCTGCCTGACTGTCTGTCTGTTACCTCTTCACGCTCAAACCACTGAACCGATTTCGCTGAAATTTGGCATGGAGATACTTTGAGTCCCGGGAAGGACATAGGATACTTTATATCCCGAAAAATGTACGGTTCCCGCGCGATAAACTAATTTTGGCGCAACGAAGTTGTGGGCGTCATCAAGTAGTCTTTAATTTTACCAAATTATGACATGGATTTGTTCTAACATTATCCCTGTTCCATACTCTCTTATATTATACAGATACAATCTGTTTTTTACAGCTGGATCGATTCAAGAGCCGAGGGCTCGCGTCACAGTCCCGAGCACAGCAGACAGTCTCAACATATTTTCGTTACTCCCTCATGGAACTCTTACAGAAGATGGTCAGTGGTTCCCCACAATTCGTGCGATGCCTCAAACCCAACGACTCCAGATCACCAAAGCATTTCGACTCAGCCAAAGTACTAAAGCAGCTGAGGTACACCGGAGTACTGGAAACAATAAGGATAAGACAAAACGGCTTTTCCCACAGACTGACATTTGACGACTTCTTAAAAAGGTAAAGTGCTGCTGAGCGTGACATTGAGTTAGATTAAAGATAAGATAATGGCGGTAATTACAGTCATTAATTTGAAGTGTTTAAGTTCTTGCCACGAATATTGAGTAAAAACTAAATGAAGTTTAATGCTTTCGTCTTTAATGTTGCAAATGAAATTATTATTAAAATAAAATCCATTTTCCTGTAGATTTTTAAAGGTTTTTTGCAAATTTCAAGGAATCTCTACAAGGTAGGAAACTCTCTTCGATGTTTGATTTTTGGATAAAACTTACTTATTAATTACTCAGGTACGGATTCTTAGCATTCGGATACGAAGAACGGGTTACACCAGATCGGGACACTTGTCGACTCCTTTTGTTGCGATTAAAAATGGACGGCTGGGCTCTTGGCAAATCAAAAGTGTTCCTAAAATATTACCACGTTGAACTCCTAGCTAAGATATATGAAGAGCAGGTGAATATCAACAATTGTAATAAAATAAGAGGTTAAAATATGAATTATAACTAGGTAAAAGTGTACCATCTATTCACATATTAAACTAAAATCTGAAAAAGAAACGAACTACAACATTTGAATCAATTATCTTTTTTAACCCATTAAGCCCCGTAACGCCCATATGGGCCACGATAGCAAAAGATTTCCAGTAATTGGCGATCGACAGTTTAATTAAGATTTTTACTTCTATTTTTTCAGTCAAAGAAAATTGTGAAGGTCCAAGCGTACGTCCGTGGTTGGTTGGCCCGAAGATACTACATGCGGCTGAAGGTACAAATGGCGATATCGGTGCTGACGCTGCAGAAACACGTGCGAGGCTGGCTAACCAGAAAGCGCCTGCAGGAGAGACAGAAGCAACTAGCTAGAGAGTTCCAGAAGGAACAAATGGAACAGGATCATATGAGGAGGAATCAAAAAGGAGGTAACTGTCCTTACCTTTACTATTATTACAAATGTGAAAGTGCGTCTGTCTCTTTACGTTTTAATGGCTAAACCGAAGAATAAAGGCATCAAGATATATTGAGAGACGAGAAAGGACTTACGACAGTTTTTTGTTGCAAATGTGAAAGTGTGTAGGTCTGTTACCTCTTTACGTTTTAAATGGCTGAACCGATTAAGAATAATTTTGGTATGAAGATATTTTAAGAGACAGGAATGCGAGAGTTTTTGTTGCAATTCACGCGCAATAAACTAATTTAAAATAGAAAATTAAGGTAGTAAGAAAAATGTAACACAAAATTTAACCAACATTTGCAGGAGCTGCTAATAAGAATAAGGCGATGGCAAAAGCAAAAGCACTGAAGAGAATGACTTCAGATGACAGTGATAGTAATGATACCAGCTCCAGTAATAAAGAGAACGTTAATTCAAATAAAGCAGCAGTGGTCATACAAAGCCGTAAGTATAAAACGTCGCTTATCGTAACAATAATAATATGGTATCTGCATTTAATAAGCTTAAAGCTTGTATAGTTATTTTAATTGAAATGACCACCAAAATACTTATTGCTATCAGCGAATATTACGCAAAGGTTGGAACTTCGAGCAGAGGACGCTTCTCAGTATCACAATTACAGTAAACAATCCGAACAAAATCTGGTTTCATGCACATCTCATATCAAAATATAGACAGAAACGTTGTCAAACTTTTTTATACTGTCTATGCTGGTGCTGCCTCTAGCGTGAACGAAACTAAACGAACGTAAATGAACATTTCGTTAACTTTTTGTATCCAATTGAAAATATGACCAAAACACTATTCCATTGCTATTTCAGTTTATCCAATCCATTGTTCTATTTTGTTTTGCATTTAAAGCTAGATTTTTCCAAACATTTTATATTCATATTTGGGCTATGAGGTAAAGGTTAAACGAGAGATTTTATTTTGCAATTAGCCATTACGTAGCGAAACGCTCTTTCGTAAATGAATATTGCGTATTAAAGTCTCATCTTGGCGAGAACGACACTTGTCGGGTCGTATTTAATAATTTCCTTGTTGTATTTACACACCACATTTTGTTAAACCTTTTTACCTAATTTTAGATTTTTTAAATATGAGCTCTTTGTTGATATTTAAATATTTAAGTTTGGACTGTACATAAATCACATTCCAGTATGAATATATTGGCATCTATCTTTGACGACCTCTGTGGCTCAGTGGTGAGCGCGTTGGTAGCTCAAGCCGGAGGTCGCGGGTTCGAGTCCCGCCGACGGAACAAAAAAGTTTATAAAGTTTCTGGGTGATGGATGTGTATTAAATATGTGTATCATATAATAAAAATCTTAAATATATGTATGGTATAAAAGTATTAAATATATTTCCGTTGTCTGGTACCTGTAACACAAGTCCTTCAGGTACTTAGCACGGGGCCAGTCCCAGACTGACGTGGTGTGAAGCGTCCATAGATATTATTATTATTATCTAATTTTGATCAAGGAAATAAACAAATACTTCAATTATTTCTCAACTTCATCTTTAGATAAGATTAGACCAGTGATCAGCAAATTTTGATGGTGGGGCACTAGATGGCTAAATAAACTCATGCCGGGCTGCATCAGGGATATTAATCCTATAGAAATTGAATTTATTTTCATATATGCACCCACAGAAATAGATCAATGTCTGTGTTTGCCCCTCATTTGCAAAACAATTGCGGGCCGCATCAAGACGATGGCGGACCAGATAGTTTGCCGACCACATCTTTAGACTCTTCTTTTACACTCTTAAGTCTTGTATCAGTTTTATGAAGTAACATGATATTTCCAGATTTCCGCGGCTACACGGCTCGGCGACGGCTGGCGAAGGGTCGAGCGCCCCCGCCACCGAAGGAGGAGGCGCCGCCTGCTCCTCATCAGATCATGCAGATGCACGCTGCGCAGGAGAGGGCAGCGCAACTGCATACGTTCGCTGAACAGGTATTTGACAAAGAAACTACGTGTAATTTAGCTAAAGAATCAACAAAGCTAACCCAGCTTAAGTTAGCCAAATTATTTATTTTTAGATGTTGCCTACAATTTGTTCTCTTAATTACATTGACATAAGAAACTAAAATTTGTTTCTTTTTTACTTTTAAAACTTAGGACCGGGACACAAAAACACGGCACGACGTCGTACGGCGTCGTACGGCGTCATACGACGTCGTGCCGTAGAAACTCATCTTGAATTTCTACGTGAGTTTCTACGGCACGACGTCGTACGACGCCGTACGGCGCCGTGCCGTGGGATTTTACGACGCGCGTCCGCACGGCGCCGTACGACGTCGTGCAGTGTTTTTGTGTCCCGGCCCTTACCCGCGACCCCCGGCTTGAACGCTGACAACACGCTAGCTATGACAGAGGTCGTCAAATTGGTTCGTTCGTCGTATTCGTTCGGAGTTTCGCACGAAAATACAATATAATTGAAAAGACGAAACTTTATTTGTATCTAGTAAACATTAAAATATTAAAACATTAGGTACTCAGATATAAAATAATAATCGGTCATAGGTACGGCATACCTACAGCTGATAGCTGCGGTTTCCTACACGAGCATTAATTTTACCTTTGATTAAGTATTTAACACGTGTGAATATTCTAATAATTTTACAACCAACATCCTCTTATAAATTTACATAACTAAATTATTATGTTTTTAAATTTTTTGTCATTATTCATTAGCCATTGTCACAGAATACATACATAATATTAGTTGCCATTATCTACTTGAGATATCTAGGTATAAAATTGATGACCTGCGAACTTGTACAATTATTGAACGTGGAAATTTATTTTAGATTCATAACAAAAACCAGGAGGTCCATGTTAACTTACGGAGGAACAAGCCTGGAGTCCCGTTGGAGACAGTTCAGAAGCCACCTCAAGAGTATCGTCCCCCA
The DNA here is from genome assembly GCA_905333045.1 of Lysandra bellargus. Taxonomy (NCBI): domain Eukaryota; kingdom Metazoa; phylum Arthropoda; class Insecta; order Lepidoptera; family Lycaenidae; genus Lysandra; species Lysandra bellargus. Next base: position 191,140 of record HG995328.1, read on the forward strand.
CCTGGCTTCACCATAGTCCCAGCCATCATCAGAGGACAGCTGCAGATGTCCAATGTTGAAGACACGAGCAGGCTCTCTAGGTAACTTGCCCTTTTTTTTAATTTTCATCATGACACTAACATAATATAAATATCATTATAATTTCGTATTCATTTGATTTTACTCCAGGAAAATTAAACATTCGACCTCGGAACAATTCGCATAGAGCTGAAAATTGGTAGAGGCGTTAAATACATCATTATAAATAAAACCTCAAAAGTCCCCGGCGATCCTCCTTGTGCTAAAAATTTTATTCAAGGTCAAAGGTATGAAAATGAGGTTTTTCCCGTTTTTTTTTTTCTAAACTGTACATTTTATCACAAAAATAGGAAGGACAAGAGTGTAGATCATAAAATTCTCTACAAAAAATATTCAGACACTTTTTTCATACGACTTACCACTTACTTACTTACCTTATAAATGGCGGGCTTAAAGTTTGGGAAAGTCATATCTATACTAATATTATAAAGCTTAAGAATTTGTAGAACTACTGCTTTGAATTGAATAATTCGTTTTTTGTTGGATAGTCTTATTTATCGAGGAAGACTTGAGCTATAATATAACATCACGTTGCCACCAATGGGAGCAAAGAAACACAGAAAAATTGGGAAAAACGGGGAAAATTATTTGAAAGAGCTTATCTCTCGAACTGCTGAAGCAATTTATATGCTATTTGGCACAGATATAGAATAGACCACGGGGAGGGACATAGGCTATTTTGTTTTTCAGGAAAATTTACGGTTTCCTTGAAATTTATAATAAACGCAGGCGAAGCCACGCTTAACGTCTAACATACTTCTGAGTGACTTGCAAGCGTACTGTTGCTCCTCGCTAGTCGAAAAGTTAAATTTGGTAAGTCACGCAGAAGTATGTTCGGCTGAGAACAGCCCTCGTAAGCTGTAGTACAAGAAATTCCGCTCTGCCCTGTTAATAGTGTATTTCACGGAAACCGTACATTTTCACGAGAAATAAAATAGTCTATGACCTTCCACGTGGTCTACTTTATACCTGTGCCAAAGAACATAAAAAAATGCTTTAGCCGTTTGTGAGATAAGCTCTTTCAAATAATTTTCCCCGTTTTTCTCCATTTTCCTCTGTTTCTTTGCTCCTATTGATGGCAACGTGATGTTACATAGCTCAAGTATTCCTCGACAAATAAGACTATCCAACAAAAAACGAATTGTTTAATTCAAAGCAGTAGTTCCACAAATTCTTTAGCTTTATAATATTAGTATAGATATGATTTTCCCAAACTTTAAGCCCGCCATTAATAAGGAGTGGTAAGTCGTATGAAAAAAGTGTCTGAATATTTTTTGTAGAGAATTCTATGATCTACACTCTTGTTCTTCCTATTTTTGTGATAAAATTTACAGTTTGGAAAAAAACGGGAAAAATCTCATTTTCATACCTTTGACCTTGAATAAAATTTTGAGCACAAGGAGGATCGCCGGGGACTTTTGAGGTTTTATTTATAATGGTGTATTTAACGTCTCTACCAATTTTCAGCTCTATGCGAATTATTCCGAGGTTACGATTTTTTGCGTCTAATTAGACCGGGCTATTTGTGTACAATGTAATTGAAATTATTAATTTTCTTACTGGAAACAAATCTTGAAACGAATAAAATATAATTATATAATAAACTGCCATCTATGAGTAACTTAATGAACTAGTATTACAACATGATTTAAGATGGCAAAACATAGATGACGCTGACTACCTCATTTTTGTGGCTCACCGCCAAAATAGCTATAGGCAGTTTACTTTCATAATTTCTTTAATTATAAAATTAAAGTAATATTGTATGCATTTTAGTTATTTCATAAGTATTACAATCCATTTGAGTATTTTAATATTTCATCATAATTTGTGTATTCTTAGTAATTTTATTTTCGTTAATTTAACCTTATCTTTCATCATTATATCTTTACTTTATTCTCTTTAACACCTTTACTTTCCTATTATAATAATTTCTTGTATTTCTTTGCTCCCTAATGGACACTAAAGTCCGTCTCCTGAATTCTACGTTAGCGATACGATGCCGTGGCACGAAATGCACCAGACCAAACAAGACGACGAACCAAGGTTGGTATTCCATTGCCATATTTTATTTGTTTAACTATTTTCTTTGTTAAATGTATTTTTTACTCCTAATTCCTTGAACAAAACTATCAACAGACGCCTTAATTAAGAATTAATCTTGAAAAACTTACCTTGCATACCTTTTGTCAAGTTGCATTTAATTAGCTTCGTTATCAGAACTTTAACGTGCACTTAAGATATCCCTATTATTTTTATCCTCTACCTACAGGAGTCACCAAATGGCGGACCGCGGTCCGCATCCGGACCGCCGACCCATTGTGTGCGGATCAAGCATTATCGATGATGAACTTCGTTAAAAATAACTTTCGGCCCCGACTTACTGATGAACATTGTACATCTTCAGGACTTTAATGTCAATAACTTACACCAATTTCATTCCAAACAAGCAAAAAAAGTTGTCCATTTTCTCATTACTTACCTAATATGTAAATAAATATTTTTTTACGAAATGTGTGGACCGTGAATTGATTGGTTGGTTGGTTGGTGAGTGGTGACCCCTGCTCTAGTATTTACAAAATATAAAAATAAATAATAATTTCAGGCACGACCAGAACACCAACAACAATTACGACGAAGAGATTCAAAGCAACAAGCGACGGATTCCCTGCAGCAGGCAGTGCAGCGGTCTAGTCAGGTACGGCCTCAGCAATAATAATATTGACAGATACTGGCCTTAATATTGACAGATACTGGCCTTAATATTGACAGATACTGCCCTTAACGCATGTTCAGCAGGGCAATCGCGTTATTTTTAAACGTTTCAATTCAGGTTCACATCTGCTTTGGTTGTGGTTCAGTTACGGTTCGGTTCCGCTGCGTCTGAACAAATTTCAGTATCGTGCTAACGTTCCAACCGTAACTCAACCTTAGATGGAACGTGGATGGAGCTCGAACGGAGCGCAACGTTTGACCTTTAGACAGACATTGCAGCGGACCAATCAGCGCCCTTCTGATTTAATCTTGATTGGTTTAAATATGAACTCATTTTTTCCGATGCGTTAATTGGTCAATTGACAAATTGTTTATTTACGAATGAATATGACACGAGTAAGTTGTTTCAAGTAGTTATTGTGATTTGTGGATGATTATTACTTGGAGTTTATAATTTACATAGTTAAATTCATATTGTTTTACTTTAATTTACAAAAGCCGTGTTGAGAAGTGACTTGTGAAGTTGTGACAAAAGTTTTTTGTGGCATAGAAAACATTTACGTAAAGAAGTATGTAAGTAATGTCAAAGTTCAATTCACTTTTTAACAAACTCAAATAGTCCTTTGAAGAGCTTTGAAGTAAAATATAAGCTTATATTATAATTTGATTATAGCTTATGTTATATTTTTCCATCGATTTTCGTCAATTTAACACACCAAAATAAGAAACGTTTCAGAAACGTGCGAGTAGAAGTAGCTTTGTATCAACTTTTTGTTTTGACAGCGTTTACGCTTGGGCTGAGGTTCAGTAACGTCTCAACTGGCTGTCAAAACGTTAGCGCGATACCGAATCGCTCCAAAAGTCGATCAACGTCCGAGTTTCATTTGCGGTTCAGTTGAAAACATTTAGCGCGATTGCCCTGCTGGCCTGAATATTAAAAGAAGCTGGCCTTGAAGTTAAACTAGTGCTGTCGCCTTAATATTGACAAACACTAACCCAAACAAATATTCTGGCCTTGATATTGACACATATGAGATACTTAATGGCCTTAAAACAATATATTGTTCTGGCCTTAATATTGACAGATACGGGCCATAAATTGATGATCTAGTTTTAATATTACCAGATTTGGCCTTAATAATAACAAATAATGGCTTGAAACTAATCAATGATCTTACACATGCATCTGATATGGAATAAGCGGGTACGAATTATTCGGTAGATAATAATCAATTTTAAGCCAGAAAGCATCATTCTACGCTATTTCGTGCTCTTCGCAGGAATTATTGATTCTCATTTTTTCAATGGCTAGATGGTTCCATCATAATTTTATCTCGATTTCATATCTTATTATCACCAATTTTCATACTCGAGAACATTATATTTAGTAGTACCTACGGTATTAATCAACTGTTTTATATGCTTAATCACTAGCTCATTCATAGATTATTATAAATGGTTAATACATTGTCCATGGCCTTTAACAGCATCACTAGCGCTAATCTCTGAATGTTATAAAAATATTAAATATGCCGTAAACATGTTGTAATAAATGTTCTCCTTTGCAGTAACAAAATAATAGAGCTAGTGAGACAAACGCAGAAGTCGATCCCACCGCCAAAACCAGTGTATAGTCCCGCCTACGACCCCGAGTCGGATCTGCGGAAAATTCTCCGAAACTCCCCGGAAATCCTCGCCACTCCCCTCTACGGGTCCGACGATGACTACAACGACGGGCCTTTCCGGTTCAAACAGCTCCTTCGACCGACCGTCGGCCCGACGGAGAGTTTGAGGAAGAGGAAAGTCCGGAATTCCGGACAATGCCCCTGGATGTCCGACAGCTCGCAGGACAGTAATAGCTCCAAGGAGTTGAATATCAAGAAGAGACCGCAGGTTAATGTGGGCTCCTACTATAATAGACAATAATCCGACCGTCGGCCCCACGGAGAGTTTGAATAAGAGGAAGGTCCAGAATTCCGGTCGGACATCCAGGTGGATGTCTGACAGCTCGCAGGACAGTAATAGCTCCAAGGAGTTGAATATCAAGAAGAGATCACAAGTAATGTGGGGTCCTACTATAATAGACAATAATGTGTCAAGTGGTTGGGTGAACGCTAAGTCTGAACTGTGAATCGCGTATTTTTGTCTGTTCAAAGCATAACAGTCGAATTCAAATACTCAAAAACCCTAATAGGTTGACATTTTTGTGTCTCATGTAGAATTGTTAAAGGTTCTTGTCCTCTTTATTTTAAAGGCTAAAATACGGTTAAAAACTAGAAAAATAAAATTGTTTTGAAAATATTATTATTTAGATAAAGTAAATGATAATGATATAATTTAATTTGTTACCTATTTATAAGTAATTTTTATGTAAGGTAAGTTTTAACTTACTGTTTCTTATGATAAAAAACATTAATAGAACTTGAATAATAGTCTATTAATTATTTTGTGTGATTTTGCGAATATTAGTTATAATTAATAATAATCATGATGATGTAGATATTGATTTGTAGTCAAAATAACATTACCAAAGCTTTCGTTGTAAGCTGTACCTATCTGATTTTATTGTAAGGTTTAATAATATTATAAATAACAATTATTATAATATCATGAGTATGAATAATAACTAGGTACTATAACATTAATTGGAAAGCCTGAAGTTGCAATTTCCTATAACGTTAGTAATAAGTACAATAATTTATTTTTGTTCTTTATTTGCTAAAAGTACAAATATTAAAAATATTTGTACTTTTAGCAAATAAAGTGCTTTTTAGTATTTGCACAAATACAGAAATGTATTTGAAAGCAAAGGCTTTACGATATACTTACCTAGTATGGTTAACATTCCACCTGATCAATATGTTTATAAATATCTAAGTATGTATTTTGTTAACATTTTAATTCTGACTAAAAACTAGTCAGGATTGAAATGAAGTCCAATGCTGCATTTGTAATACTAGATTCAACTTTTGTGTTTCATATCTTCTTCGGACTTCGTCTATCTTTCTTCTTTACATATTATTTCATCAGTTTACAGAATAATGCAACTTCAGGTTAATTGCCTACCTAGCTGCCTCATAAAATATAACAGAAAACTAGCTTCTGTTTGAGAGTAGTATGCTAAAAAAATTGTAAAAAGTAAATATTATATTTGTATAACTGTGAACATTTCACCAAATTGAGATTTATTGGTTAAAATTTAGATCTACTTGCCTAAATATTATTATAATTAGAACTAATATTATGTGTATCTATGGCGTCTACATTATTCCAATCCAGTGATTCAATCCAGCGCTGGTTTGCTAGTGGAATAATGTAAATTGTAAAGTGCGACAAGGCTTTATAAGGGCCCTTCCACATGACGTTTTTTGCGCACTGACGACGCACGTTTCTGACGCGCTCGTCTTCTGCGCATTTTCATCGCGTTTTGGCAGATATAAAGTTTAAAACTAAAAGGCTTCCTTGCGTTTGCTGAGCTTTCAACTTGCGTTTGTATCGATACAAACGAGCGTAAAAAAGTCGCGTGGAAGGGCCCTAAACGAACATGGGCGGTGGCGCTGCTGGTAGGTAAAGGAGAACTGTCAAACAATGGCGTTTTTGTATGCACCGGAATGCAATTGCATTGCACTGGATTGGAATAATGTAAAGCCGAATGGTGAAAATCATTCACGTGCCTAAATAAAACAACATAGGTAAATCATTGACAAAAATTTGTGATAATGTGCCAATGATTAATTAAGATTACTCTGAAGTTAGGAAATAAAGTTCATTCGAAATTATTTTCATCTTATATCATCCCTTCCATGCCTTTGTCTTAAATTTGCTCCTAAGTTTAGTTATGAAAAAACAGTAACGTTTTAAATAGCATTTTTAAACGTTACGTTTATAGTAGAGGTGGGGAGGGTGCTATTTATGTAGTCATTCGAGCGTCATGGAGACCTAGTAGGTTTTTTACATTATGTAAAAGTGATAAAAGAATAATAAGCGCGTCTTTTATTTTAGCGGTGGGCTCAGAAACTACAGCCATTTTAAAGTTTTGAAAGAGAAAATATATTCAGAAAATTGCGTATTTAGGTAAATTATAAATATATTTCAGACAACAAGGACTCTTTTAGTTTAAAGGCTCCATTCCACCGCGGTGCGGTACACGGATTTATTTCTTTGACTTCACACAATTCGTGCGTAGCGTGTTCGTGGGTTGCAGTGGACACAGTCACATATTTTCTTACAAAGCGAAGCTTGACACACGTGCGTAGTCTCTCCGTGCGCCGCGGTGGAATGGAGCCCTAATGCAAAATAAAATATCTGCGAAGTTTAATTAGGAAAATATGACAGTTTACTTTTTTATATTTTAAAATGTCCCTACAGGCTTACCTCACCTTTGAATCGTCAGTGCTTTTTATGGAAGCTTCTTTGGGGTATACTAAACATCCCCATATCTTAATCTGACTGATCGGATGACATCATTAAAAAAAAATTAACCCACCACGTGAGAAATCCGACACATATACAAGCTTAATCTGAGCTACTCCCGAAATCCCGGCTCTTCCCCTCCCCTACTATAAAGGGACACGAAACGTTTTACAGCATAGACAATGTTTAAGTAAGTATTCTTATTACAATACCCGGCAATAAATATTGCACATCGACCATTGGAAAGAGACATTCGGCTAATTTCGGTTTCATAGAGCGTTATCTTTGTAGCACACACCTATTTGACATTATGTCAGTCATTGTTCAAATTCAATAGTGTCCAGTTCAAAACATATATCTAGAGTTGTTAACACCCCTAAATTTGCTACAGCTCTAATTTTCCAAAAGAATTTTAAACACGTAAACATAATTTGAACACCCTTTTTTATTTTATTTTACCCGAATATAAAGCCATAACTTATAGAAAATTTGGTGTATTTTATACAAAGAATAATAAAATTATCAAAAGAAGCAAACCTTAATTGTTTTAACAGCTCCTAATATATACCGGACTTTTTGTATTTCGTGCGTAAGAGATAACGCTCTACAAAACCGAAATTAGCCGACTGTCACTTTCCAAAGGTCGATGTGCAATATTTATTGCCGGGTACTGTAATAAGGATTAAAAGGTTTTATTAATTAATAAAATTAGTATTTAGTAGGTATTGTGTGTTGAGTATAATTATACTCAATACAGAATACTAAAGGTAATCAAAGCAATGCAACGAGACAAAGCAATTACTGTCTTGTACGCTATAAAAGCATTGTTAGTCACTTCTGTTTATCAATAGTCTTATTTTTTTATGAAATATAGGGGCAAACAAGCAAACGGGTCACCTGATAGAAAGTAACTTCCATCCCCAATGGACACTTGCAGCATCAGAAGAGCTGCAGGTGCGTTGCCGGTCTTTTAAGAGGGATAGGGTAATAGTAATAATAATAATAATAATATCTATGGACGCTTCACGCCACGTCAGTCTGGTCCCAATCAGACAGGGTAACTTCTTTTTAGAGTAGTGTTTTTTACAGTTAAGATACACTTTTCTATGTTCCTGCATTCAGCGCAGCAACAACTGTTTTTGTTCATCTTCAGCCATGCATCAATTTAACAGCCCTTTCAGCAGTAAAATTTACATCTCTCAAATGACTTATTTTCTTTAAAATTCTAGAAAAGCATTATTGTTCCAAGAAGATACAACGAAACAACATTTGAGACAATTTTTCCTTCGACGGATCACGGCGTTTGCTAAAATTTGTGATTCTGTCCCCGTTAAAGTTGAAAATCATCTGCTTTTTAGTTTGGTTACCAACATTCATCAACAAACAGTGATATAATGACTGTCTCTTCACATAAATACCATCAGTTATGGCTAAACTTCCTTAGAGAGGCCTTAAAAATTGTTGTATCAATTTTTCCGTACTCTTTAACATCTTCAAGAAGCACAAATCTTAGAAATATGCTTGCATACGGTGCATTTGAAAATAATAAGCAAATATCTTGTAGAGCCTTTTTGTCCTTCGCAGTTATTGTGAATAGTGACTATAGTAAACAAATTTTAAACGATAGTTTGCTTTTTTACCACTTTCTCTAAACATGATATAAATCAATAAATTTCTTCACGCAGTTAGGAGTAAATAAACTGTCATGCTTACGCACTAAATAATGGAGCATTAATAATCTCAAAAATCTGGTATGAAATTCCAAAAAAAAAACATTTACTTTCAAGTCACAACGCAGTACTTACGTAACTTGTATGAAGAAGTTTAATCTCAAGTCGGCACGGGTTATAGTTTAGGAATCAAACTTATATTTATTTCTAGACAATATAGGGTCATTACGAAACTTTTGAGACGGTATGCGTAAAAATATATCGAACTTGAAATTTAAGGGACACCCTTTATATAATATACTAGCTGTCCCGGCAAACGTTTCTTTGCCATATATAGTAGGTATTTCGCCCGTATAATTTTATTGAAGTGACTAAATAAGTATGTCGCCATGGCAACGTCGATCGCTATCCCGTCGCACAAACAATGGTCGTCGTCAGTCTCGAGTTGTAATAATTTACTATTATTTATTCAACAAATGCACTTATCAATATAAAAAGTAGATGTTGTCCGATTCTCAACCCTAGCCGATATGCTCGCTAAGATTCACGAAAATCGGTCGAGCCGTTTCAGAGGAGTTCAATTACGCACACCGTGACATGAGAATTTTATATATTAGACTAGCTGTCCCGGCAAACGTTGCTTTGCCATAATATAAAGTACCTATTTCGCCCATATTATTTTTTTGAAGTGACTAAATAAATATGTTACCATGGCAACGTCTATCGCTATCCCGTCGCAGAAACAATGGTCGCCCTCAGTCTCGAGTTGTAATAATTTACTATTATTTATTCAACAAATGCACTTATCAATATAAAAAGTAGATGTTGTCCGATTCTCAACCCTAGCCGATATGCTCGCTAAGATTCACGAAAATCGGTCGAGCCGTTTCAGAGGAGTTCAATTACGCACACCGTGACACGAGAATTTTATATATTAGACTTAAGATTTTTATTATATTATACACATATTGAATACACATCCAGACCCGGGAACATTGAAAACTTTTTGTTCCGTCGGCGGGATTCGAACCCGCGACCCCCTGTTTGAGCTACCAACGCGCTCACCACTGAGCCACAGAGGTCGTCAATGGTAATAGGGGAGGGTAGGGAAGGAAATAGGGGAGGGAAGGGAAGGGAAAAGGGTAGGGAATTGGGTCTCCGGTAAACTCACTCAATCGGCGAAACACAGCGCAAGCGCTGTTTCACGCCGGTTTTCTGTGAGCTCGTGGTATTTCTCCAGTCGAGCCGGCCCATGCGTGCCAAAGCATGGCTCTCCCACATCATTTACAAGAATTACAAGATTACAAGTGGAATTAGTATAAAAGCTAGTAATTATTGCGGTGCGTCCACATTTGTATCATTTGCGCGATCAGATCTCCGATAAGATCTCCGTCGCGATCATCGTGCCGTATCAAGTATGCGTATCATAGTGTGGACGCCTATTGGATCATTCTGCCGATCATGCGCGTATTGGATACAACACGTATCAGATACGCGGTTAATAGCGATCGGGGCGTATCATGATACGCGTATCATTTTGACACGCTTCGATGATACGCGACGGAGATCTGATCGCGCAAATGATACAAATGTGGACGAGCCTTTACATGTTTACACCTACATAGTAAGTATATTATTCACGGTGCCCCTTGCTTCAGTAAAGACGATAGAGTTTGTAATGAGTATTACTTGCGTATCACTGATAATTAATTAATTAACATGATACAATAATTATTTTTTACATATCTAAATAACATCTGGCACTTAAAATGTTATTACTCATTAGATCCGAAAAATATTTCTGATTCTACAATAAATGCTAGTCCTAACTCTACAATGTGTAACTTCATAAACTCTACCGCAAGTCTAAATATTTAGCTTAGCCATTCCGCTACAGTTACAGGTGTGCTAGATCAATAAAATTACAAGATTTTTTTATTTTATGTAGGTATGGGCTAGTTTCATAGTCGTCTAATATTATGTGATGATACACAGGCCTTATATTTGAAGTAATTAAAAGATCGAACTACATAATATTTATTTGGTATATTATAAAGCTGTACAATATTTTAAAATGAAAACTTAGAATGAAACAGTTCACAGTTCAAAGCACCAACATAAAATCAGAATTTCCATGTGAATTACGCTAGCTAAATATAAACCGGAGTTTAATGGGTATTCGCAATCAAAACAAAATAAACACGTGAAGGCGGAGTTTTATATTCCCGCAAGAGTGTACGCTAGCACGCGACCACGTGACGCGGCGGGCAAGGCGGCGCGCGCGCAGTTCGCCCCGCGAGCGCCATGGCGGACGCCGGCCTGCCCCGCGCCGCGCACATCAAGACGCGCTCCATCGAGAGAACCCTACTCCCCCTCATCAAGCAGGTAACCCACCAGCCGGTGAAACTCCCGGCCTAGCCAACCAGCGTCCTCGCTGTGACGTGGCCGACCCCCCTCGACCGTCACGTAAACGTCGAGGACTATCTTTTACGCACTAACACGGATCTATTTCTGAAGCGCGCGCGTCACGATTTAACGACGTCTACCGCCGCGTCTTCGTTTTCGTACTAGAAACTCCCAGCGACATCTGTTGCGCCGACGAGGTCGAGATGGGCTTCGGCCGATCTCACGGCGCGTCATGGGCCGCGGCCGAAATAATCGAATCCGAAGTGTTCGCGGGTAATTATAATGTTAAGTCGGCGGTAAGTCGGGGGGCGGGCGGGCGGCCACGTGGTGCGCGCGGGGGCGGCGCGGGGCGCATGGGGGCTCGCGGGGGGCGGCGATCGATCCCCCAGCCCCGGCCGGCAGTGCCGCGGAGATCGCTGGCGGAGCGGCGCGCTGCGCTACGACTCGCCGCCACGGAGCACGTGCGCGCGCTCTGCCCAGCGCGCCGAGCGCGCGCGCCCCGCACACCGAGACATGGAGGTGCTCTCCGATGACGACGAGTTTATGTACCGGGAGCCCCAGGTATCAAGACGCCCGCGCGCACAATGCGATTCGACGGACGTATAATTTAATTGTAAAAATTATAGTGCAACAAGTAGTCTTGAGAGTAAGCTTACGTGCAATTTCGACCTTGGGCGGCCCGAGCCCCGTGATCTTCGCTCGTTTGATTCGCGCCTCTTGGAGGTCGCGGCTGGTGAGGTTGTGCGGACGATGCCTCGTTCGCCACTATTATTGTCGAAGTTCCGAAGCATTCCATTAAATATTCACGATAATGCATTCATTTTTAGCTCCACGCCGAGCTGGCATTGTTATCTTAAAGTATTTTAATTAGTAACGAATTAAAACCTCCTACTTAACTGAGAATTTTTTTCGCAATATAAGTATATTGAAATTTGAAATACACTGCCTTATTATTTTAGAAGGAAAAGATAACAAATCATTAACAGCGACTACAAATACTTAATAAGAATAAGTTTTATATATACACATAATATAAAGTGAACTAGGTATTTGACCGAGCTTTGCTCGGTATTCGATAAAACACGAATAAAATGACATTTTCTAAAAATGATTCCTAGCTAGATCGATTTATCGCCTAAGAAACCCCCTATATACTAAATTTCATGAAAATCGTTGGAGCTGATTCCGAGATTCCAATTATATAATATATACAATATACATATATACAAGAATTGCTCGTTTAAAGATTAAGATTGAAAATTATGACGGCGTCTACATAATTTCTATTTACGTAGCTGTCCGTTGTTCGAGCTAAGCCCACCGTCGCGTTGTTTTGTTGACAAGTTTTAGCTAGGGTTTGACTCATTATGTGTACATGTGCAAAAATATGTATTTGTACACTTACACACACTTTACCCCTAAAGTAAAATTTCATTTCGGTAGAGCAACGCGCAACGTAGGTAGGTAGAGAGTAATAACTATAGTAATACTTTTGCAATGTTTACATTGTACTTAATTGAGATTTTCTGGGTTCTCAGTATGTTCATTATTATTATCCCCATTTTATTATAAGCCTTCAAATGTCTAAGATAAATTTTTGTCTCTTAGGGTGCGTCCACAAATTACGTAAGGTGTTTAGGGGGGAGGGGGTCTCGGCAAATCTCACGTATTTTTTTTTTCCAACAAAATAATACTATTTTGGTCCATTTCATCCAGATTGTACGTATCCTTAAGATTTAATTGTAAGCGTAATCTAAATATTATATAAAACTCAAAGGTGACTGACTGACATACATGGTGATCTATCAACGCACAGCCCAAACCACTGACCGGATCTGCCTGAAATTTGGCGTGCAGGTAGATGTTGTGACGTAGGCATCCGCTAAGAAAGTATTTTGATAAATTCCAACCCCAAAGGGTTAAAATAGGGGATGAAAGTTTGTATACAATAATACTTCTTAACGCGAGCAAAGCCGCGGGCAAAAGTTCGTCGTTAATAATACGATTAAGATCATTCACAAATTCGTTCGAAAGAAAATCTACTGACTGTCAAATCAAACGTTTACGTAAGAACCCATATTTTGATAAAATCCCACGTGAGTTTTGGGGGGGAGGGGGGTCATAAAATTAAAAAAAACACCTCACGTAATTTGTGGACGCCCCCTTAATCATTAATTTCTTGCTCCTTATAAGGATCCATGTCTGCCCTTGCTTCTTCCTCCCAGCTCAAACGTTGTTCACGATTGAGGTAAACCTTTGCAACTGTAACTGTGCGTATGTAAATTATAATTAAATTAAATATGATAAACGAAGAACTTATTAATAGTTATTACTTATTAATCGTATTGCCAGTAAAATATGTAATATTGTCGAATTCATTATATCATTCAACATAATAGAATATGGTTAAAAACCTAAAAATAATTCTTGTTCTACCATTTTACATGAAGAATACATTAATATTTTTATGTAAAAATGCCGGGACAGCTAGTAAATATGTATTTACTAGCTGTCCCGGCAAACGTTGCTTTGCCATAATATATTTGCCATATTCTTTTATTGAAGTGACTAAATAAGTATGTCACCATGGCAACGTCGATCGCTATCCCGTCGCACAAATAATGGTCGCCGTCAGTCTCAGGTTGTAATAATTTACTATTATTTATTCAACAAATGCACTTATCAATATATAAAGTACCGAGTAGCCGATTCTCAGACCTACTGAATATGCATATAAAATTTGGTAAAAATCAGTAAAGCCGTTTCGGAGGAGTTCGTGGACTAACATTGTGACACGAAAATTTTATATATAAGAGATTAATTTTAAGGGGCCGGGCTACCCTCGAAATTCTCATACATACGTAATACCAAAATAATTTTGTCATACGAAAATATTTAACATGTTTGAGTTATTTTTCAGCTTAAAATAATAATTACCTAGGTTCCTGTACAAAAATTAACTTCAAAATATTTAAACACTAAAAAATTTTTTTTTGTGTACAATTTTTTTTTTACTAAATTTACTACTAAATATTTAAACACTAAAAAATAAAGTAAAACACAAAAAAATATATAAATAAATAGTAAATTTACTACTAAATATTTTAATACTAAAAATATTTTTTAGAGTTGAAATATTTTGTAGTAAATTTAATATTTATTTATATTTTTTTAGTGTTTTACTCTATTTTTAGTGTTTAAATATTTAGTACATAGTAAATTTAGTAAAAAAAAAATTATACACAAAAATTTTTTTTATAGTGTTTAAATATTTTGAAGTTAATTTTTGTACAGGAATTTAGGTAATTACTATTTTAAGCTGAAAAATAACTCAAACATGTTAAATATTTTCGTATGACAAAATTATTTTGGTATTACGTATGTATGAGAATTTCGAGGGTAACCTCTAAGTTTTGTGTGATTCATGTCTCACCTCTACGGCGTAGGCCTGCCTCTCTTAAAAATTTTCCAGCAGTCTGTCTTCGTATCACATCTATAACCTACATCTTTCATGTAAATATCTCTCCAAATCTTGTTTTAAACAGAAATAAATGACAGTTACAAAATTTATTAAGTGACAATAAATCACAAAAGAAAGGTTAAAAGTAGGGCACAGCTGACTCACCTCTATCCAGACGTACCTGCATGCCCCTATGTGACTACGGTCAATGTTTACTCAAATTATGGACTAGCCGTTAGCAATTATTATCTACATGCAACGATTTTGATTACATTGGTAAAATATGGTAGAGTGGACGGAAAGATATAAAAAGTATAGTCTAAGTTTAAGTGTACCCCTTGCGACGGTATTATGTTTCTAGGTTTTTACAGTCTCCTATATTATACAAGTAAATTGGAATATAGAGGTACATTAAAATTGATTCTATATTTAAATCTGGGCTAATAATGTGTCAGCGATGTTCATTGTTGTAGACCATACACCGCATTGCGACCTCTGCTATTGTGTCTAGATGAAAAAGTTGCTTCAGTCTCGATGTGACAGATCAGGTTTCATACTTCATAGTAACATTGCTGGGTAGCCAAGGGTGCAATCAGCAATGTAATTATAAGCAATATTATGCATATTCTATATCTTCTTTATCTATATCTATTATCTATACTTATTATAAAACAAAGTCGCTTTTTTTCCCTCATGTCCCTTGTTCCCTTTAATCTTTAAAACTATGCAACGGATTTTGATGATTCTTTCAGTGTTAGATAGCCCATTTATCGAGGAAGGCTATAGGCTATATTTTATCACGCTAAGACTATTAGGAGCGAGGAAATAGATGAAAATGTGGAAAAAAGGGGAAAATTATTTGAAATGACGCTCTAATCTCAGGAACTACTGGTCCGATTTGAAAAATTCTTTCAGTGTTAGATAGCCCATTTATTAAGGAAGGCTAAAGGCTATATTTTATCACGCTAAGACTAATAGGAGAATGTGAAAAAAACGGGGGAAATTATTTGAAAGGGCTTATCTCGCGAACCACTGGAGCAATTTTTATGTTATTTGGCACAGATAAGAAGTAGTACACGTGAAGGATCATAGGCTATCGATTTTAATCATTTTTTCAGTGGCTATATACTTTATACCCATGCGACGCCGGGGCGGGTCGCTAGTTGTATTTATAAACCTTCCTCTTCAATCACTTTTTACTTTTACTCGCTCACTCAGATCAAAAACCCGCGGTCCACTGAGCAAGTATCCTATATGAAACATCAAACCCGTGTATGATAATACCAAACATAATATTATTATGTATTCAATATAACATTATTACTTTGTACTATCAACGTGTTATGTTAAAATTTTACAATTAAAAATATTGTCAGTATATATTGTCAGTATATATTTTCCTGAAAAGAAATACAGTATCTAAATACATTGTCGTACAAACCACTTATTGTCTAAAGCCTAAACACAACCTGTAAATATACGCTGGCACGGCGCTCTACAATTTAATACCTTGCTTTTAAAGTATTAAATAACTAATAAGTACTCCGTAGACGTCCAATGGGGTTCTTTTTTCTTGAAACATTGTGTGGTTTAAAATTTATAACATTGGCATTTATTTAGTGTCTTGACAGAATAGGTAAACAGACAAAGTAGACATCAACTACGATAACATGGCGCGCCCCTCCAAAATTCAAAACTTTTGAAGTGCGTTGTCAAAACGTTTGAAGTGCGTTGTCTTGCGCGGTAGGCTAGTTATGATCCAACAAACCTTGGTAATGAGTGACATTAAGTGAAATATTAGGTGTACTGTGATTGGTTGAATACTTACTACATATAAACTCTTTCATAAGGATGTGACTACACACATTGAAACAGTCATTTATTTTTTTATTTTTTAACAATATTAGAGATCAACTACGATAACTTGGCACGCCCCTCCAAAATTCAAAACGTTTGAAGTGCGTTGTCAAAACGTTTGAAGTGCGTTATCTTGCGCGTTCGGCTAGCAACAAATCTTGGTAATAAGTGACATTGACTGAAATATTACGTGTACTGTGATTGGTTGAATGCTTACTACATACAAACTCTTTCATTAGGATGTGACTACACACATTGAAACAGTAATTTGGAGGGGCGCGCCATATTATCGTAGTTGATCTCTAGGCGGAAGTAATTTGCCTATAGTTTTCTGTGCTGTACAGCCTGTAAGTTATCACTTTTGTAGTATTCACTTTCATACATAAATTATGTGACAAAGTTAAAATTAATTTATCAGTGGGTGAAAATCGGTTTTTAATTCATTTTTCTATAGAAACGGTAGACCGATTATGGAAAACAACCATACCCGAGAACTAAGAAACTCTACATCAGTTTTTTTTTTTGTGATTTGTACGTGCAAGCTACCCAGGGTCATGAGTCATGTTTAAGTTTACCCAAACAAAAGTAAAAAGAAATGTAACTCTTTCAGAGTTGCTACATTCACATTCTTTATTTTTATCACTTTGTTTTGTTACACCCTGTATACCTGTCAGCTGCATACGTGAAGACATCCTGTATCTGCAGCTGATGTGTCCGCCATGTTGTGTTTCAAATTCTATGTGGAAAATAATGGGCATATTATAACATCATGATGATGATGCATTGCTAGATTTTACCTCGCATGAATAGCAAATGCAGCGTTTACTTATCGATCTTGGAAGTTACCGAATTCCTCTCTGGTTACGTAGGTCGTTGGCCTATCGGATAAAAATAAACAATATTTAGCGTCCCACGCTTTAAAATGCCTCTCTAAAAGCCTTTAGATTAGGGTAAGTTATAAATATCTTCCATCGATGAATGTTAAAAATAAAAACAAGGACTTTCTTCAGCCTAAATACACCTACGTAGTTTTAATGTTTAACTTAACTTTGGAATAGCGGAAATGTAAAGTTACTTCTATCATAAAATGAAATTTATAATCTACATTTTAAAGTGCTTTTGAGTTTTTCTAAGCTTAAGCATTTTTAAGTGTAAACTTTCTCTCCTTTACTATATTGAAAGCTTTTTCATTTCAGCTGTTAGTCTCTTATGAATTAAATTGCCAGTATTTAAAATTTAAATGTGTTTATTTTAGATACTTAAATCTTTATTTATATTTATTACATAAGGTCGTAATTGAGGCTTTTATGTTGGTGATATGTATGGATACACAGCTCATATCACTGAAAGAAAAATGAGAAAATTCTTATATTTACTGTTTTTCGCGGCGTTTCTTGCATGTCAAGTCTCTCCCCTGACGGAAAATTAAATAATAAAAATCCTCATTGTAATGTCGTAAATTTGGACTCCGCGTCTTTACATCTGAAGACACAGCCTTTAGTCATCTCACTATGCTAAAATTGCTACAAGTTTTTACTCAGATTAATAACTCAGAGTATTATCATTTACCACTTTGTTATGTTAATACACTATACTTATACGAGTATATACCTGTCAGCTGCATACGTGAAGACAGAGTGTGCCCCGTTTAGAATTATATTTCTCTATGACAGAATGTATATCTGCTTGTGTGTCCGCCGTGTTTTGAGGCGGCTTAAATCAATCAATCTGAGATTAACGCCAGATTGATAGATAAAAAGTATAAAATAAAAAAATATCAGTCCATCAATCCGTAGGTTAGACGGTCAGTTTCGCGTCAATCTTTACCAGATTGATGAGAAGCTGAACGTGTAACCTCCGAATAGAGTTCCAAACACCCATTGTGATTCGAAAATGTGGGAAATAGTAGACATGTGATCACGATGATACAGACATACCTACATTGAGGTGTCTTCGTCATTCCAGATAAGCAGTCTGGTGGCGACGCGTGGCGAGGCGGCAGCGGGCGGCGCGGCCGTGCAGCGCGTCGGGGCTGCGGTGTGCTGCGCCGTCGAGCGCTTCGTGGCGGTCGGCGAGACCATAGCTGACGACAACCCCGACGTCCGACACAGCATGGTACTCGCGTGCAAGGAGGCAAGGGCTGCGGGTGAGTTTTACCCCATCAGATAGAAAGGGTTAAGAAACAGCCGCGGAGAATACCATTCAACCTTAAGAGGTTAAACATAATTTTAACGGGCTTAAATGGATGAATGAAGCGATAAGTGAAAGGCTTTGGAGTATCTTACATCTTAAGGCTGATTTACATTGATACAGTAGCTGGCGCCAGCATCACTGGATTCCGTCGCTGGATCAGCACTATATCTATGTAAACATGTTTCAATCCAGTGCTGGACTGGATATATATATATATATATATATATATATATATATATATATATATATATATATATATATATACTGGATAATGTTTACATTGATACAGTGCTGATCCAGCGACGGAATCCAGTGATGCTGGCGCTAGCTACTGTATCAATGTAAATCAGCCTTTACCTAAGTGTAACGCGACGCGAGCTGCGGGTAGGTTTTACCCCTTGCATTACGGGTTAAGATAGAACAGGTTAAGCAAACAGTGTGACTTGTGAGCCGCGAGAGTTTTGCCTCATACTATGAATGATATTATTGGGATGTTAACCCATGAGTGGAGTTTTTTTAACATACTTATATCGGTTTGAGAAAGCTCAAAGTAAGAGCCCCGGGAGCATCTTACCGATTTAAATCTTACCACTTTTTCAACAGAAGAGCCTTGATAAATTAAAAGTGATAAAATTACAAGACAGACACAAAAGCCCTAAAAATAGCCATAGGTACAAACTTACTTGCTACAGAGGCTTGGGCTCAATTTTACCAACGTCTGTTAGCATTAACTGCGTGTTAAAATATCATAATATTGTCTTCTCTTTCATTCCTATGATAAACGAAAGCGGTAACATGATATTAATTGGAATGTTGACTTTAACAGTCGTTGGAGAAATTGAGCCTTAATCTTATAAATATGGATTACGCCTCTTTGGCACCTAAATACGTGTTATCCAAATAATAACTGACGAAATAGGTAGTCTATGTATAGTAATTCATAAATATGCTTGTCACAATATGTACCCAATCCAAAATTGATTAATGTTGAATGCGATTATAACCAATGGGTTATAGTTTGTTGATCGTTAATATTATGTAGAATTACTCGATCTGTGAAAATTAATACGTAATCCGTATCGTTTAAAAATATATATCTCCTTTGGCTTGTCGCCAATTGTTTCATATAATTATTTTTTTAAAGAAATGGCTTTTTCTCTCTCACTCCAATCATTCCAATTTCAAGGAAATTAAAATAACAGCTAGCCAGCTATTTTATAGTAAAATAAGTTCTATAGAATATAGTCCATCCATGTTACTACTATCCATACTAATATTATAATTGCAAGTGTGTCTGTCTGTCAGTTACCTCTTCACATCCAAGCCACTGAACCATTTTTGCTGAAATTTGGTATGAATATACTTTGAGTCCCGGGAAAGGACAAAGGATATGTTTTACCCAAAAAAAATATACGGTTCCCGCGTGAAACAAATTTTGGCACAACGGAGTTACAGGCGTAATCTAGTTTCCAATAATTTTCAGTGATCACTGGTAAGAATGACCAAATTGCCTAGATCTTATTGCCTTACTTAATTGGAACATTGCCCTAGTTCTGAGCTGTTTAAACTTTTAATAGTCCATTCGCTTTAAGTTAGTAGTGGGCTATCAATGCAAATGTCAAAGTTAATCAGGCCCTTTAGCTAAGACGTTTAATTTATCGCTTCTTTATAGAATCGCCGATCAAAATGTACGGAATTGACATTAGACGAGTCGAACGTCAACGTCATAATATTAACGAACGCTTAAGTCAATTCCATACATTTTGATCGGCTATTCTATAGAGAAGTGATAAAGCAGTGGGCTATCAGCGCAAAGTTGACCAGGTGGTCAACTTTGACATAAATGCGCTGATATCCCACTGCTAACTTAAAGCGAATGGACTATTAAAAGTTTAAACATGCAGCGAAACTTGTTAAGAAAAAGTTGTCCTTGGAAGCTTCTCTGAAGCTTTCGTTTACAACTTTAAATAACTGTTTCACTGAATTCATTTTAAAACTACAACAATGCTTAGAACAAACTCTAACTTTATACTAATTCTGAAAACGTTTCTTCAAAAAGTCTCTTCTGTATTTTTAATATTATCTTGCAAATGAGTTTGTAAATTGTTATTTATTGTGAAATATTATCTTAAAAAACTTATTTTGTTATTATTATTCATTTGTTCTACGATTAGCTGCATCAGGTACGATATCAACAGTTTGTTAAATAATTACGCAAAAAATAACAAACTAATTTTAATTAAATTTTGCACGGTTGTATTTCATGAATCCTTCATAAGCTACCTTTTATTCCGAAAAACATTACATTGCATTGCATTAACATTGTATGTTAAAAAAGGTTTACAGTTTTTTTAATAAGAAATCTAACAAGAGACTAGAGATGTTCATGCACTCCGCCCAACCTTAAGTAAAGTGCACTACCCAAGGGTGGATTTTATGGAATTTTCCCTAAAATTTCACCCTTTACCCATTGCCCTAGGCCCAGCGATAAATTTGGTCTTTTGAAAAGGGCCTTTGTTTTGCCTGCACAATAAAGGCCGTTAAAATTTACGTAATAATATGAGATACCTTTTCATATATAAACAATTTTGCAGGAAACTCGTACCTAGTGGCATAACACTTTTGTACTTCAACGTTTTTATAATATGGCATAGAGTTTATTTTCTGTACGTATACCAGACCTACATTATAATTATTTACATCTTATACATAAAATTCTCGTGTCACAATGTTAGTTACCGTACTCCTCCGAATCGGCTTTACTGATTTTTACCAAATTTTATATTCATATTCAGTAGGTCTGAGAATCGGCTACTGGGTACTTTTTAAATTAATAAGTGCATTTGTTGAATAAATAATAGTAAATTATTACAACTCGAGACTGACGGCGATCTAGATGGGATAGCGCGATGGACGTTGCCATGGTGACATACCTATTTAGTCACTTCGATAAAAAAATCTAAAAAAAATTATTATGGGCAAAATACAATGTATATAACAATACTAGCTGTCCCGGCAAAACAAGGTTTGCCGGGACAGCTAGTATTGCTATAAAATTGTAAACTTTTCCAACTGAAGAATATATTTCTTCTTATTTTGCTTTTGCTCCTTGAGTACGATGAACTAAAATACTGTGAATTTTATTTGCCGTCATTGTTCAAACTCAAATGTAGAGATCAACTACGTTATCATGGCGCGCCCCTCCAAAATTCAAAACTTTTGAAGTGCGTTGTCAAAACGTTTGAAGCGCATTGTCTTGCGCGGTAGGCTAGTTATGATTAGTTATTTAAGATTTTTTTTTACATTAAGTGAAATATTGCGTGTGCTGTGATTGGTTGAATACTTACTACATACAAACTCTTTCATAAGGATGTGACTACACACATTGAAACAGTCATTTGGAGGGGCGCGCCAAGTTATCGTAGTTGATCTCTAATAGGGGAATTGTGCTTAAGATGACATAGTCAGGTAAGACGACACATCGGCAAAATTCGTTGAAATAATAGTGCTGTCTGTGAACTTGTGACGTTTTATGGAGCACCTCAGTGTGCCCCTAGTAGCCCAACTTAGTATGCCGGACAGGGACCGTACTTTACAAAGTAATAAAGGTTTTCCTAATTTTGATGAGAGAAAAATTTTCTTACACTTTTGTTTTGGGGTGAAAAAATGCATAAGGTCAGAATATTTTCTTATAACAAATTGTTATTATGAACATGGATTCTTATAGGCCACAAATATTAATGAAAGTGTGTTCTAACGTTAAGTATTTTTTTACAAAATTTATTTGTATCCACTATTACTCATTTGGTAAGATGACATACTAGACTTCGGCTTAAGATGACATACTAAAGTTACTTATGTTTCTGCTAAATCGGTAACAGAAGCATTCAAGTATATTTTTTGACAATGATGAAGAACTTAAGAATCCTTACACTACTGACAACTAGAGGGATGATGATGCAGCTTGGAATTTACGTATTGTATAAGACGACATACCATCAAAGTCTAAGGAATCATAGTATGTCGTCTTACCATATCGATGTGTCATCTTACACTCGTCGACCTGGCGTGCAATTTATGTTTTTTTTCACTGTTATATTAAGTTGATTTTTCCAAAACTGTTTAATTTCGTTAGTTATGAATCATTTATTTATAAAAGTAAGTTACTGATCTCATGTGACTTATTTTATTTTAAATATTTACCTTCAAACAAAAAGTATGTCATCTTAAGCACAATTCCCCTATATTATAAGCCCACATTTTAACAGAACAGTGCTCGAGCTAAATTAAATCATTGTTCATGAAAAATTAATGTCTTGTAGTAAAATGTTATTACTACTATTCTACTATTGTATTCTATTTGCAAATTGAAAAAATGGATTCGATTTTGAAGCCCGCATTGCTGGATAAAAATAGAGAGAAAGAAATCGAATGGAAGATAAATAGACCGTACTGTGGAGAACAGAAACAATACAGTTGAATTGCCGCACTCAGAGACGAATATTAACTTAACTGTAATTAAATAAAGATTTTGGCGTAAGCCTCTTATTATCTGTCAAACTCTTGATTGAATTGAAATTTAATCATCATTAAAAATCTCAGAGTCAATGCGGCCGTTAAGGCGTTTGTGCACTACTCGGAATTTTACCATCCGGCGCGGCGCGACGTCATTTCTTACGTTTTGATATGGCAAACGTGAATGTAAGGGCTCCATTCCACCGCGGCGCACGGAGAGACTACGCACGTGCGTCAAGCTTCGCTATGAAAGAAAATATATGCGACTACACAGTCATATATATGCCACTGCAAGTTGCAACCCACGGACACACTACGCACGAATTGACTCAAGTCAAAGAAATGAACGCCGGACGGTAAAATTCCGTGTAGTGCACAAATGCACTTACAGCTATATTTCACCGGGACACCCAGCCTACCCCAACACCAGTAGCCGCCACCGATAAAATCTCCTGAACTTTTAAAATACAAATTAATGCTGAAAATTGAAAAATCTTTCTAAATATGAAATAGCTTAAGGGCTTTGTTTCTGCAGCAGCATTTACGTTCGTAATAACCTGTTAGATTATACCAAAAGCTGAATGCGGTTAGGATTTACATAATACAAATGTGGTTAGTTTTCGCAGCATTTCATTTAGATATTTTAGTTGTGGTTGAATTTGGATTATCGTTTAATGTTTTTAAATGTGATTTTAATTAATCCCATGGAATGAATACTTATTAAATATAATATTTGTTGACCTTTTTGCATTGAAAAAAGACATCGCCAATAGTTGCTGCTTCAGTAATCAGTATCGGTATATAAGGTTATGTTGATAATATATTTTTGTAGGATGTTGGTAAGATAACAATAATTAACAATTAAATACCTACTTCAAACGAGCTCTGCTGCGCTCCTATCCTGGAATTGTAAACATAGCCACTGCTCGTTATGGGTGAAGCTAAGATGGAGGTACCTAATACCTTGAGGCTTAATTGTGGCAACCCCGGCTGCGTCTTTTTCCTCCCAACCGTAAAAAACCTAGGCTAACATCTCTATGTCTAGTATTGTTGTAGTATATTTAGTACTAGTATGTCGGGAATCCATTGAGAATTTCCCTCAAACAAGTGACACTGTGAACTGTTATAAAAAGTGGTTTGATTTTGTTCTATTTGTTCACACAAGCACAAAACTAAAACAAGGACGTAGTGTGTTCGCTCACATTTTTGTCTTTTATTTGAGTTTGTCAACCCAAGCGTGAGCATGAACCAATTTTGATTGAAAAAAACTTAAACGTCCTCAACAAAGTGCTGTTACAATGTTAACTTTAATTGATTCATTTGGTTCATATTCCCATAAGTTATAATCATGAAATTATTGTCAAAAGAACATGAAATTATTATCAAAGAACATATTAATTAATAATTTATTTGTTGTTTGTGTAAGTCGTATCAGTTGTTAATTAAATTAATCGTTGAAGCTATCTATTATCAGATTGCATCACGAATGTCCACAAATCAGTGGACAAACGATCGTATTTGATTCAAAATATTGAAATTGCAACACGCATGGTCATTAGTAATTAATATGCTGTTCGAAATTTGAAATTCGAAACTAATCAGCCATGATTCCAAATTTGAATTTCGATGCTAATCAGCTATTAAAAGGGGTTTAGTAATCAGCTATCATTGCTATTTTTAAGTGAATCACGGAAATGGCCCATCAGAGACGGATACAAAAATTAATACAAAAATTCTTTTTATAATTTTTTATTCTAAGTTTGTATATATTTGTAAATTTTATTTTAGTTTGTATTTTTAGTAATTATTTCCTGTAGGTATATTATGTTGATTTTATTATAATACAGGCAGGCTAATAAATTAAGTAGTCACATGATACAAAAATATTATTTAAGATTTAAAAAACTATTTGGTATGCCGTAACAGTTGTGTTTTGGCGCATTTGTTTAAGATTGAATTATTCTGCAAAAAGTAGTAGGTATAATTATCTGCCTAAGTACTTAAAATTACTATGATAAAATAAAAACTAACCATTTCTTCAAAAATAAGTACTACTACTATTTTGGCCCGAATAACATGGGTCATAGTATAGTATTGCAAAGAAATACATAAATTCAAAGGTACATACTTATATCCACTCGAAGAACATTACGCTTCTTCTAGAATAGTGGGGTAAAAATAGCTCATGCAATTGGATGGGTCTGGGTCTGAAAACTTAGTTAAAACTCCGTACGGTCCTAAAATACAATTTTGGGGCAGCGCGCAAAATGGGCAAAAACCGCAAGCGGCAAGATTGGAATGAGTGATAAAATGTTTAAAACTTAACTAGCTGTTCCCTGCAACATTGAATGGGCAAAATGAATTCCTGGTGAACCTAGCACTTTCCCGCAGTTAAAAATGCTTAATGTTTTTATTTTATTTTATTTTTTATTAAATAAGGGGGCAAACGAGCAAACGGGTCACCTGATGATAAGCAACTACCGTCGCCCATGGACACTCGCAACATCAGAAGAGCTGCAGGTGCGTTGCCGGCCTTTTAATAGGGAATACGCTCTTTTCTTGAAGGTTTGCAGGTCGTATAGGTCCGGAAATACTGCTGGTGACAGTTCGTTCCAGAGTTTTACAGTGCGCGGCAGAAAGTTACGCGAAAAACGCACTGTGGAAGACTGCCACTCATCAAGGTGATGAGGATGGTATGTTTTTCGCGTGGGACGATGGCGAAAAGTTGCAGGTGGTATGATTCCGAACAATTCCTCAGAGCACTCCCCGTGATACAACCGATAGAGGATGCAGAGTGATGCTACATCTCGGCGTAATTCCAAGGGGTCCAAGCTGTTTGAATGTGTTTCTACAATACTACAATTATACTTACGCCAAATATCATCACAATCGGTCTGTTCTGGCGTGATGCAGTGACCAAAGCAAACAGATGTAACATCAGCTTATATAATTTAATAGGGATTGGAATATTATTGATTGAATTGGTAAAATAGTGATTGTGTCGGTCGAGCACGCGCGGCTTTTGTTTGCGTCCATTGTCTCACATGTCCAACCACCAATAACGTTAGCATTAAAATTCGGGTCACGTGGGTCAATTTATGACCCAAACATAATGGTCGGGTTTAAATCGTCTAATGATCGTAAATCTAACGCGATCATCGCGGCACGATATCTGCTATAAAACCGTAATCGATATATTTTTAGATCACGAGGAAAACAGATGTCATAAAATTTTAAAATAGTCTTGGAGCAAACTACCCAATCGTTAGGTACCTTAGGTTTTTTTTTTCACTAGGAATACCAATAAGTAATTATTATTATTATTATTACTACTATTATTATTCTAGTTTTTATTGTAGTTTAGTGTTTATGGTATTAGGCACTTTTAGATAGGAAAATTTATTTAATAATGTTTAGTTCATAAAAATCTTAGTAATTAGTGCCTATATTATATTTAATAAGTAAGTTGTAGGTATTTTTTGTAATATTTATGAACTTTTTCTGCAGTAGGTGAAAACTCTTAAAACGATAATTGGGTGTTTCAACAATATTGTTTTCTGAGTTTCCCTGTATATTCTTTACAATGAGCAAGCAGTTTTTTATAGCACATAAAAGTTATCATCGGAACCTAGGGTCATTTTGTCACACTGTTCTACGTACTACAAGTCTACAACTACGTTACGTTACGTATTCGCTTTCTTTTGCATCGACGACGCGCACCGGCATTTAAAAAAATATTTTCGAGAGTCTCCCTTGCGTCGTTTTGTGACAACTGACAAGTATATAAATGCAAAAGGTTCGGAGTAGGACGCATGTATATTTTAAAGCTACGGGGACTTGAAGTGTTCTTCATCTATACTTTGTTTTAATCCTTCGATCGGGGATTCTTGGAAATGCTATTGTATTTTATTGTTGTCGCGATCACCGGTGCTCGTTTGGGTCTAACGAAGTCTAGCGGTCGCGACTAACCGTTTGGGTATTTCTGTATTTGTTACTTTAACTCTTTTTATTTTAGTTCCAAGAACAGTAAAGTATTTTTAATTAATATAGAAATTTTACATTATTAATACGATTAGATCCACGAACGTAAAACGCACGCTAAAATTTAGAGTTTTCGTATATTTTAATTTGATTTTTATCACTCATTAAATACTTTAGAATGTAGATAATCGTCGTTAATATTTTCATGAGCGTAATTAAATAAAGGTTATCAAACTTAGGAAGGAAATAATTTTAGTTGGTAAAGAAAATGGTTTACTTTTTAAAGCTATTCAGAGAGGCTCATTCGCCATGAATCGTTTGAATTCATATTATGAAGTTGTTATTTTTATTAATTGTTATTTAAGGGCTGAAATTCGGCATGCAGGTAGATGTTATGACGAAGGCATCCGCTAAGAAAGGATTGAGATCTACCCCCAAGGAAATAAAATAGAATGAACGTTTGTATGAAACTTTTTCAATTTTAAACGATCTAGATTCTAGGTATTCAAAAGGGGAGCTGGGGGACTAGTCTTAAATCTTACCAAATCTCATGAGGGGGAGAGGAGGCGAGAAAAACTTCTTACACAATTTCATCATCATCATCTTCGTAGAACAAGTATAGTACGAAGGTCAAGTATGATTTATGTGATATTTTTTTAAATAAACGCATGTGTAATATTTATTGGGTCATTCAAACAGGCGTTAAAATTAATATACGACGCGTCATTTGCGTCACGACTCACGGTGCAGCGTCTGCGAATAGACTTTACGACTGTAGTACGATGATACGATTAAACGGCCAGACAGATCGCCTGATGACATAGTTATTATGCGCTATAGTAGATTAGTTGATGGCCGCAAAAGCACTTAGTGGGGGCTTAAAAATTACGAGAGGTATTTACGTGTCACGTAATTTATTGATATCTACTTATCTTTTTAGGTTCTTTTAGATACATGCGGATTTGGTCACATTCACAGGCTGGGATCTAATGACAAATAATTATGGACATAATATTATACTCAAGCACATAACACAAAGCAGGTATTTTATGCTGGTTTTATAAGAAACCGTGTTAAATCTTCGATTGCGATATGTGTTTAAACAAGACTATATTCCAGGGGTGGCCCCAACTTTATTAAACCTAAGATCTACTGTTTACCAACGAAACCCTGTGCAATCTACCAAGTTCATATTTCTCAAAATCATAAAACAACAGAGCTTAGCTTATTGGTCTGGTAGTCTGGTCTAATTATTTATATTTTTCGCCTAGCCACGACCCCTGCTATTATATTCTATATCCAAATTATAAGGCACAGAATTTTCACTTTTCACATTTTATAAATATTTCTTTCATAGCCACGATTAATTTATCGCCGTTCGATTTCTAGAACTTGTAAGTAAAAATGTTCATAGATAACATAAAATATTCATCGCCCTTTAAGTCGGATGTTCCTGGGCTGATCATAGCTGAATCACAGTTCGCTCCAAATACGTCAAAAACTATGAAACTAGACTAGATAAATACTTAAACCGAGTTTACTTAAACTGGTAGAATCAATAAAATGGTTTAATAACGAATGCGTTTAGCTTAGTAGTTGTTAAAATAATCGCAATATTAGGTACTATTTTGGTTTTAAATATGATTAAAGGCTGTCACAGACAGAGCAGGTAATGTAATGCTTCGCAGTCGGGTGGTCGCGTAGGTTTGTGCTAAACCTACGCGACCACGCGACTGCGAAGCGGGAGCGTTAATACAAAACACACGTTTGACAACTTGTCAAATGTGTGTTTTGTATTGACGCTCCCGCTTTGCAGTCGCGGGGTCGCGTAGGTTTGTGCTAAGCATTAAGATGTATATTATAGCACGATACATCTCGATACATCTTTCTATAGAAATCGTCAGGAGACCACACACAACAGCTATAATGTATATTTTTACATTATAGCTGTTGTGTACGATTTCTATAGAAAGATGTATCGTGCTATAATATACATATTTACATTACCTGCTCTGTCTGTGACAGCCTTAAAGTAACGCTGTGTCAATGAAATCACGGCGTTAGTTACTAAACTCCTCTAAAACTGCTATACCGATTATGTCGAAATGTTTTGACTTGTGTGCTTATTCTGTGGAACTGAGCTACCTGTAAGAAGGGGGAGGGGGCCTAAAAATCATGAAAATCGTGTGACGTACTTTTAGGATGGTCCCTAGTCAAGAAACTTCATTCAAACTAAATCTGTATAACGAATACATTTGTACAAGCTTATTGGCAGTTAGCAATAAATTAGCGACTTCACCCTTCAGCCGCTCCCAAATTACAGTAATAGCCAAGTTCTGTTGGCCCATTTTCGTTTTCCATTCTCTTAAGAAATATACTTATTCACAAGGATTTATGTTAGTAATGCGAAATGTTTAGTAAGTAGTTTCTTACATAAATCTGTTGTATATGTGTTACGCTCAAAGACCGAAATCGCTCAGTGAGCGAAAAAATAGCTCACAACGCGTTGTGGTCACAGTACAACAGCCACGACGCGAATTTCGCGTTGTGGCTCTAATGAAAACGGCCACGACGCGTTCTGGCAATCACAAAAAGGCCATAACGCGAAATTCGTGTCGTGGCTGATATGCTATTCGTTTTTCTTGATTTGTTCTTGATTGATTAATTATCCATAGGTATGGAAGATTATATATTTGAATTACCACGCGTACTACAAAATATTTTTTCTTTTACTAAATTACTGCATAACGTGTTTATCATTATTATTTATAAAATATCCATAGTTTTATACTATCCGTATTAATAATTATTATTAATATCTGTCTCTCTGTCTGTCTGGCGCAACGTAGTAGCGGACATCAACTAGTAGTATTATATTTAAATTATATTAATTAAAATAAAACTATATTTTTAGTATTTATTGAGATCAGCTTACTTTACTTCATATGTAATATATATTTAAAAAAAAAACAACAAACAACAACACGTTGCGCCAGACAGACAGACAGATAATATTAGAATGGATAGTATGGAACTATGGATATTTTATAAATAATATAACGACAAGCACGTTATGCAGTGATTTAGTAAAAGAAAAAATATTTGGTAGTACGCGTGGTGATTCAAATATAATCTTCCATACCTATGGACTATTAATCAGTCAAGAACAAATCAAGAAAAATGAATAGCATATCAGCCACGACACGAATTTCGCGTTATGGCCTTTTTGTGATTGCCAGAACGCGTCGTGGCCGTTTTCATTAGAACTACGACGCGAATTTCGCGTCGTGGCTGTTTTACTGTGACCACAACGCGTTGTGAGCTATTTTTTCGCTCACTGAGCGATTTCGATCTTTGAGTTACATATGTATTCCAAAACCCGCTTTAAGAAATGAAGGTTTACAATTGGTACTATAATAATGTCTTGTTAATAAAAACACACATCTTAGACATAAAATATATGCAATATTTTGCAAATATACAATGAATATTATTATAAATTGTTAAGTGAATAAATAAACTAGAAATAATCGTTACGAAAAATATTACGACGAAAATACGCATTATTATCAGATTATTGTGTCTCTATTTATAGTGATAGTTATAAAAACGTTATTATACTTCTATTATCTATTGAATAATTTATACTAGTAAAACATAGCTGGAGAATTGCCAACTGAAATTACCATAAATGTATATACTGTAAAATCTTAGTTATGCAATCGGTTTGTTATCGGGGAAGAAGATTTTTTTAGTCGCGCATGCATATTATTAATAATATTGTACGTTACAAGGCTAATACTGTATAAAAGAAAGATTTTTCAATTTGCTCAATTATAATTAACCCATTCCATAGTTTTTATATACTTATATCATGTACTTATTTTACGTTATTATATTATACTTCCACACAGTATATTCATAATCATACAATAGTACTAATTAGTTGCAGTTAAGAAGTTGGTTTATTTAATAACAGCTGAAGATCAGATTTATTCTTTTTTGTAGATTATAGAAGTCACTAAACATATTTTTGAGCCTAAAATAGAATGCTTAAAAAGCCATCATAATATTTCACATTGTTTTAAAAATACGGAACCCTAAAAAGAACTTTTTAGTAAAAGAACGAAGACTCGGCGCACCGACCCGTGAGTCTCGATAACAACTCCCTGCCTATTACTTCTACGTTCTTAAGCTCGTTCCAATGACTATTCAACTTATTCAATATATTTAATAGAATCGGGTGTGCTGGTTTTTTACTACGCTGAAGCAAAAATGATTAAAGAGCTATCTGTAGATTACTCTATAAGCCTTTAATAATTTTGGCTTAGGTATTAATTCTGTAAAGTGGACAGGTTTGTTTGTGTGGCTCTAAAACAGCTGGTCTTACTGTGATGAAATTAGGTACAGGTACAGAGTAGACCACAAGAAAAAAAACATTATATTATATTTTTTTTATATTATTTAAGCAAAATGTACGTTCCTACGTGCCAAAGTCGCTGGAAATAACATGTAGAGTTCTGCATTCACTGTACGTAATTAACTCCACAGTGTGTGCTACTGCACTATATTTTAATGATGACATCCATATTATTCCATTAAGTGATATGTGTATTTTAATACGGATTTGGGCGTGGGAGCGGCGGCAGATGGAGCATTATACCGCGGACCGTAAAGACCATCCGAAATCGCTGTCATCAAAACGGAAACATTTGAAGGCTCCACTGCAATGTTGAATGTCCTAAGTTGTTAGTTTTAAGATAATTGGGTTTTTAAATTTAGAGCGTTATAATAAACTTGGAATTAAAGATTATTTTGAAGTAAATAGCCGAAATATAAAAAACATATTTACCACGGGACTATAAGCGATATAGCTAATTTTGTAAATACATTTTAAAGATATTATTTCAAGTAACCGAATGGCATTACTCGTTAAGATTTTAATTTTTTTGGACGTTCATTATTGTTGCAGTGGACCTCTCATTTCATTTAAATTTTAACCCTATATTTTTAAAAGGATTGAATCAAATATACATTTTAAACTTGTAACATTTTCATTTGGTTACGTATCTTCTGGTCTCTACATTATACAAATAAATAATCCTTAATATGATTAAAGCATGATCGCTTCTAGTGTAACACTTTTTGGTAAAAGTTTTATGAGAGTAACAAAATTGAAACAGTAGTCGATAAATTGTAGGTTAACCCAGGAATCAAGCCTATAGTAGTATATATATAGGATATTGTCACTATCCGATGAGGCAGTTTTACTCAAATTCTGTTTTGTCAATATTTTACAAAGTATATTTGACTTTGTTCCTATTTTTATCCGATTACACCAGAAGGAGAGTTGTGTTTTGTCACCATTGGCTAGATTCTTGTTTTATCATTATATATATTTTTTTTAATTTTTCGAATACGTTTTTCTCGATTCCCGATTCACACCCTATCGCTTCTGTTCAGGCTGTTTGTTATTATTTCTTTATCGAGACGATTTCTGTTTCTCCCTTCTCATATTTTTAGAAATATATTCCGATAAATACGAACGTAACAATGCCACGTGCCTCATTGCCAAGTGACAATACCTTATCTTGACCTGTGACATTTTTTCGGGGTGTCTGAAGAACAAAAGCGCGTATCTGTCAGCGTTTTTTGAAAAACAATAATTTCAACGTTCGCGTTGCCTAAAATGTTCTGAATAAATGTGGTAAATGAGAACAAAAGGAATGTTATTTTTGTTAATAAATAGAAATGTTTTGTTTTGCTGCTATATTTAGAGTAATCAAAATAACCGTATTTTAACTATGATAATTATTATCATCAGATATAGTTAATTTGGTAAAGCAAGAATGTCTTAGCATACAACCAAATCACTACATTTTTCACCCTTCGCGTTAAGCCATGATGGCTAAAATTTGCAAAACTGTCTATATTTACAATTGATCCCGTAATAATAATAATTTAAGACGAAATGTTTGACGATCGCGAGCGTCTATGTTTATCCATCGTGGACCGTAGTCCGTAGCTCATTGAACTTTTATAATATGACTGTTAAATGTACATTTTCACGGACGATTTACACAGACATCCGACAGTAAAGTTTAACGGCAACGTTCAGGCACTTTATTATGTGCCTGGAACCGACGACGGACCTTTAAGCTCACTCGTAACACGCACAGTTACGCGATTGTAAATTCTAATTGTTGTCATATGCACGTTTACGTCGCACTTACGTGAAGTAAAAATATTTCTGCTTAAAGATCCTTTTATTTGAGTCTTTGTGAGGTTTCAGCCTGCACTACGAGCTTATATTTTTCGTAAATAGAATAGAATAGAATAGAATAGAATAGAATATATGAAATACATGAATTCAGTTAAACGCTTCATGTTTGAAAATCTAAAGAAGGTATTTTTAAATAATAATAATAAATATTAGCATCACAACATTTTTTATTATTTTCTATAAAATATTACCTATTTATAAAATATAGTATTCTAACATTTTTATGTAGGTTTCGTAGGCATTTCTTGGTACCAGGTGGGCTTACACTTTGTCTACTATACAGATAATAAAAACTTACCGAGCGAACACCAGGTGCCCTTAACTTGTTTGATAACGATTAAAATTCTTGGCGTTTGTTCACTTATAAGAACAATGTAAATTGCCATTAATTTGTAAAAATAACTTACACAAATCTACATTATAATAAAATTATAACAGTCAATTACCAAGAACAACCTGTAATATTCGTTTCAGATTATAATATACAAAACTTTCGCATGAGATTGATGGATCATTATAAAATTTTTACTAAACAACTATTATCAAGTAAAAAAAAAACTTTTAATAATTTTATATTTTAAAAATATTTACTGTAATAATTATTATAAATTAAAATATTTCGATGTATAGATGACTGTATTTTATATGCCTCTATCACCTTCAGTGTCCAGCGTATAGAAGTAAGGTCAAAGAGTTTGGCAGCCCTGTCCTTTAAATGTCACGTCTAAACGGATATAACTAGTACATAACTAATCCTTAATGTAACACTGTAGTGCGTTCCCAGTAGGCACTAATAGCTTTTGCAACATTAATTATTATGAAACTATTATTAGAGTTTGGTTAGTTGTTCAGAAATAGTTTCGCACTCCTGACCTTTAACTATACTGTAAGTACCATCGAAGAAATTGAATAGGCTTGATGACTATTTTTTTTCTTATTGGTAATTGAAAGACCCTTAAAAAATAGAAACATCGCTGAAATAATGACTCAGATAGTTTAAAAATTCACCAAGATATGACAATTCAAACATCTCATAAGACAGACCTGCCCGAACTGCCCGAAACGCTCCATACAAAGTGCTACGAAAGACTGACGTCACTCTTTCGTAGTTTGTACGGATCGGGAGAGAACTTTGTTCGATAGGTATATTAATGAATATTGCGTTTATGTAAGTGGTTTCGTAACAAAAGTTGCTTTAAATTGCATAAGTTATCGAATGGTATACAAATATTAAGAAATTTAATTGAAAAAAAAATCGACTTGATTATTCATCTTTGAACTTATTTTTACCGTGATTTCTTTATTTTAATAACAAAATTCGCTAATCTTTGACTTTGTCATCATCCCTATTACAGGCAAATGGTGTATCTACGTCATTTGATCAGATGCGCAGTCTTCGCAACTTCTACATTCTTTATATAAAGAGTTCCGAATGCGGCGACTGCGGTGCGTGCGGTGCGGCCAAATCTGCGTTCACCTTTAATGGTCATCTATCGGTTGAGTTTGACATAACTCTAGCAAATTTCGCAGATCCGCAATCTGCCAATGAATAAACTTCTCTGATAGTACATCAGGATATTTTAGCTTCTGAGCACGGAAATATTTTTAAAGCAGTATTTTATTTATCACGAAAAAATTTCGACATGGAAGTTCAAAATGTTTAGACGTTCGCGATAGTCTACAGGTATATTTTTAGAAATAATAAAACTATTTTTTACGCTATACTATATAATAAATTATTTTATATTGCCTATCTATTTAAGCCGAACCGAAACTAAAAAAAATATAATAAATTGACTTTCGTAGTAGCTGCTACACGACTACGGAGTTCGTAGCACTTCAGGCTTACGCTAAGTCTGCTACAACACTAAAATTATTTGAATATTAAACAATATAATATTTTAATATAATATGTGTGTACTGTGATTATATATACATTAAAAATAAAATCATTGGTTTTAGTTTTGTACAGTATTGTATTATTTTCTCAATTTTTTAAATGAACTGCACATAACAGTAAATTAACCTGATAAATAAAAGTACGTAATACTTTAAATATAACGATAGCGGCATGCATAAATTTTGTTTGGCTATCGACAGTAATTTTAATAAAATATTTACAAAGTTAAGCTCAGCGTGGAAACATATCCTCGCTATAGAGTCCGCAATTAAACTGCCCGTATTTTACTTTACAGAAATTCAGTTAATTTTATCATTACCGTTTTAAGTGCAAATATCACTATTCAAACAATTTGAGAATTACTGTATTGTTTGTCATCATATCAATATTATGATTTAAAACTTATTTTAGGTTTTACTTCCAAAATCAGCAAGAATGTCTAAGGCCACCTTCATAACTCTATAAACTGAATAATTATAATTATTTAAATATATAAATATTTTCTATGAAATTCCACGCTAAATTAGTCGCCGGCTATTTTAGATATTTCTAACAAAGGTACCTCCGATTTATCCGAATAAGTAAGTTTTTCATTTCATATGAGGACGTAAATTTGATATTTCGCTGGCCCCGGGCAATAAAGGCGTAATATC
The DNA here is from genome assembly GCA_905333045.1 of Lysandra bellargus. Taxonomy (NCBI): domain Eukaryota; kingdom Metazoa; phylum Arthropoda; class Insecta; order Lepidoptera; family Lycaenidae; genus Lysandra; species Lysandra bellargus. The sequence continues at coordinate 227,264 of HG995328.1, forward strand.
AAAAATCGTTTTGTTCAGGAGAGACAAAATAAGCTAATTTGTTTATAGTGCAGCGTACAGTGGTCCAAAACAAAAGTGTCATATGAAAGTTAAATTTTTTACCTATTTAACCATATCAAAATAATTTTAATTGTGTAAAAAATTGTTGAAATAATTGGAAAAATTTATAATACAACTAATAAGCGATATTGTTTCAATTGAAACATTATTTATTGACTTTATAAAATCACCAAACCGCTTGAGATTTACGGCTGTAAGAACATAACACGACGTATTTTTCGCTTTAGATTTCGAGCGTGCCAGCCGATTACTCCCTTCTTCTGGGGAATCTTACAGCGAAAGCTTAGCTGTATCGTATCTTCACCGGTTTTTTTAGTTATGTTTCATAGAGTAATGCAAGAATACAGTTTTAGTCCTAAGAGAATGTTCCATTCAATAAAGCTTTTGTCATTTATTATACCCAAAATGTTATTTTAAAAATATGAAATAAACAGGGGTGATAGACTAATACTCAGAGAAGCTAAAAATCAAATAACATTAAAAAGGGCGTAACCGGCGTTTACCGCTTTGTTGCCCGGGGCCAGCGATTTCATATTATGCGAAGTAATAGCACGGTAGCAATGGTAACTCTACAATAGAAACTATGACATTCGTATGAAAATAATTTTCCGTTCCAGCGAATATCAAACATGTGATGCCGTTTCAGCATTTACTTTAGCTGAAGTGCGAGCGGTGCTCGAGTATTCATTGTGTCGGCCATCCAGCGCAATTCCAGCTTGACTGCCTCTCGGGGGACGTTTACTACTGACACACTCTCCTAACTTGCAACTTGAATTGTTTTACGTAACACCGTCCAACAATCTTATGTAATTATATTCTTACACAAATATTGTTAGAACGGTGTTCCTGAGTGAGATAGAATGGTTATCGTGGTATGCATTTCATAGTTATGTAACTTAGGAGTTAGGCATATCAATAAAAAACTTAACTACAAAATTAAAAAACTTATTTAACGAAGCAAAACCTCGAATGCCTATTATATTCGTTAAAAATATTTATCTAAATACCAACTTGAACTCAAACTTCTAACAGGCATACCATTTTTCAGTATCATATTTTTATTGCACGTCATCGCGTGCATTTTTGATTCCGCTACATTTAAACTTTAATAACTCTCAAAAATCGTCTAGCAAAAATATAGCAGCGAGCTCAAAGATAAAGCGACAACTTCGAACTTCGTTCAAAGTTATGCTGCAATAACATGATGTCAACTGCAAGTCACCCAGTTGTAAACAAATGGAAATATTGGAAAAGTATCTTCAGTGGAGGACCTTCCACCCAAGGTCACTTGAATGCCATTACAGTGCAACTTCGCCGCGCTATTCGGGTTTACGTAACTCTTTTATTCTACATTTGTTTGGTTATTTTGTGTTCCAGCTTGCTATGGTGTCTTGTAAACAAAGGTTAATCAGGGTAAGTTCGGACATAGGGTAAGTCCGAATAATTCAACTTATCACTAAATTAGTCAGTGTTTTTTTGCCTGGCGCTACGGGCATGTACGCCATACAGCGCTGCAACCGCAAACTGTAGTACTGTACCGTAACTGTAGTTTAAGTTAGCGTTAACTTGAATTATCTGGACTTACCCTGTATCTGAACTTACCCTGATTAATTATATTATATAAGGCCACACTCGGACTCATTTGATAATCACTTAACATTAATTGAATGAATTTTTCGACTAACTTCGATAATATATTTAATTTTGGGAGTTTCAACCCGCGTTCTACGTTACGTCCTAAAAAAACTTACAGGAACACTACGATGTTAATCTAAAACTTCACTCCTGTATTCACCAATTCACTTTTAATAATTAATTGAAAAAAAACTATTAACACTTCAGTACACTACTAAACTAACTAAAAAAATATTTTATACTCGTATTTTGTAAAAGAAGCGAGGAATAAATGGAAATATATTCAATTATATAGTGATTTGCGAAATTACAAAAACTGATATCCCAGACTCTAGACAGACGGCACGCGACACGCAAAAATATAATTTCAAGAGAAAAATAAAAATGTTGCCATATAACAAAGTTACTGAAGAGTTCGCCGTTTTGTGGCTTTTATATAATCTTTAAACCGTGTTTTAATACTGATATTAATAACACTCTTCTTAAATAAATTTAATGGGTCAGTAACAGTTTTAATCTCTTTTATAATATGATCGTATTAGTTTTAGCTATAAACTATAATTTTAAGCTTGCAAATAATTTAATGATAATTATAATAATATATATAGTACGATTAATATAATCAGGTCATGTGAAATAATTTAAGGTATTCATAGACGTTTATAAATGCTACGAGAATTCGTAGCATTTATAAACGTCTAAGACAACAAGTTGAACATCTGCTACGAATTATCGTATGTCGTAGCCACGTAGATGTAAGATGAGCGCTACAAATACGTAGACACTAGACAGTATTTGCAGTAATTATATATTATTATACATAATATTATAATTATTATATTAAAAATGCAAGCTGGCCCTGCATCGTTGTTTTGTTATAGACGTGACTTTAACTATTAGAAGCAGTATAATGAGATAAAACAAAATTAAAATATCTAAATCTCTCTCGTCCTTCATAATATAATCAAAAGGTATGACTTAAGTCCAAACTATATTTAACGTTAGAATAAATAAAACCCAGCAATAAAAAACTAGAAAAATACAAATTGCAAATGATTATAATGCACTTTTAATGAAAATAATGTGTTGCCACAACTCACCTCAGTTTTTAATTATCTTAGACCATTCTTTGTTTGAACGTAAATACCGCAAATGGGATTAACTTAAAGTACATCTGATTATGCTAATGTCTCCCAACGATGGGAAAAATAAATAGCGCACTCCGTTGAAAAATTTAAATACACAAGCCGAAAACTCTATTTCGACTACTAGAGCTCTTCATTTGTTCTTATTTGAGGACAAAATGACAAAATGTATTATGGTATTGAAGTGTATTGGTGTTTTAAGTACATTAGTGTAAAAAATACCGGCCAAGTGCGTGCCACACGCGCGTAGTACTGCTAGTTTTTGATAATTTTTTTATGGTTAGTAAATATACATTTATAACATGTTTTACACCAAGTACTTATAACCTGATCTCAGTTACGTTCAAATGAATTTGAACGAAAAGCTCCTTTATACTTCGCAAAATAATTATTTTTTAGTTGATCGACTATAATTACTCAACAACTTTTCAAGTCTTCTTTCCTACTCCTGTGAATTTTTTTCACATTTCCAGAAGCAACCGATTCGCTGGTAGAAGGGGGACACTGGAGTCTAACGATTTTTTCTACTTTAAAACTGCATATTTTACAAAATATGGATCCCTAAATCGGAAAGTGACGAAATGAAATCGGACCTATCCTAACCTATCCTATCCAACGACCCCTCCACACAGTGGGGTGGGTGCGAAAAAAAAATCATCCTCGCTTGATGTGTATGGAAGGTACCATAAAAATATTTTTCTAAGATTTAATATACCATTTTATCGGCATCATTAATATGTGCATTCATACCGAATTACAGCTTTATAGTTCCTATAGTCTCTGAGCAAAACCGCGGATATACAGACAAACGGACAGACAGATAGACGGAGAGACAAATGAACGGACAGACCGACGACCCGAAACAATAAGGGTTCCTTGTTGACTACGGCACTCTAAATATCGTTTTTAACAAGTAGGAACCGTGCATGTTTTTTGACAAAAACTATCGTAATAATATGTCCTTTCTAGGAAAGCAAAGTTTTTCAGTTTCATTTTTATCAAAACTATATGAGTAAGTAAACAGTATGTCTGTTTCCTTACTTCCATACTTCTCTGTCCATAAAATTACATTAGTATTTGTGTGCATTAAAACTTAGCTTACAAACGGTAACCGTATTAGTTGCAAAATTGTAAAAAATTAAAATTTTCCGTATTTCTTACATTTTGCTTTGTGTTTAAATATAAAATAATTTTATTAACTGAGGCCCCTAGAGAGATTGGGTTTTGATTAATCAAAAGTTGATGCAGATGAGTCAGGTAAAACTCGTTTATCTCAACGAATGAATTATTAATCTAACAGCTATGATATGAAAAAAATTACGGATTACGCATGTACTAAAGTTTTAATTATTAAATATAAAACAGCTACTGAAATGATTTCTTGTTTCAACATCCTTTTAATTTCATTCTTTCAACGTTTATTCATACTAATATTATAAAATCGTATCTGTCTGAAAGTTTGTCTTTACGTCCAACCGATTTTGCTGGGTATGGAGATAGGTACTTTAAATTCCGAAAAAGGGCACTTTTACCCGGAAAATTTTAAAGTTCCCGCGCGATAAACGAATTACGGCGCAACGAAGTTGCGGGCGTCATCTAGTTAAATATAGATCAGTATTAAATACTGCTTACTAAAAATATTAACAATTTCAGAAGTTTATTCCAAAATATATCGCCGTGACTGTACACGAATACTGTAACAAAGCAAACAATTACACATCTAGACGACTGATCGATAAAAATACACAACACAAGTGAAATAATGGACAAACGGCAAAATCACAGCAAACACGAACGAGCGGTGGGTAAATATTTAATGGCGCAGTCGACAATTGAGGCAATTATCGCGTGGTAACCCTAAACGCCTAAAGCCCGGTGCATTATGCGCAGTTTTCCAATTACTAAGGCTTTATTTATATGCGTCCGCGCGAACGCTATTTTGGTAGCTACTACGAGAGGCTTTGACAAAACGAATCTCTTTGACGACCTCTATGGCTCCATGGGTAGAGTGTGCGGCAGCTCAAGCCGGAGGTCGCGGGTTCGAATCCCACCGACGGAACAAAAAGTTTTTCAATGTTCCTGGGTCATGACTCATGGATGTGTATTAAATATGTGTATTATGATATAATAAAAATCTTAAATATATGTATAGTATAAAAGTATTAAATATATTTCCGTTGTCTGGTACCCGTAACACAAGTCCTTTGGGTACTTAGCATAGGGCCAGATTGACGTGGTGTGATGTCCATAGATATTATTATTATATTATTATTATTAGTCTAAATAGCGGAGCGGTCGCGCTGTCATTTACATACAATAGGGATGATGACAAGGTCAAAGTTTAGCGAATTTTGTTATTAAAATAAAGAAATACGGTAAAAAATAATTGTTTCCAAAATTTCAGCTTGATATATTTTGTATTTTTTTATGCGCCTTCAATGTTGGATATTCAAGTCGAATTTTTTTTCAATTAAATTTCTTAATATTTGTATACCATCCGATAACTTATGTAATTTAAAGCAACTTTTGTAACGACACCACTTTCATAAACGCAATAATTAATATAGCTACCGAACAAAAATCTTAGGCGATGCCTACAAACAGCTCTAAGGTGACGTCATAATCGAGTTGCATTTTGTACGGAGCGTTTCGGGCAGGTCTATTTCACGAGATGTTTGAATTGTCATATCTTGGTGAATTTTTAAGCTATCAGAGTAATCCTTTAACCAATGTTTCTATTTTTCAATTATCTTTCAATAACCAATAATAAGAAAAAAAAATAGTCATCATGCCTATTGCTTATGATCTTGCGATGTAGACGCCAAACCGCGCGTTCAGGCGGACGCATATTATAAATCAAGCCTAAGCGTCTAAAGCCCGTTGTACATCTCAATGCCGTTGCATAATGCATTATGCGCTGTTTTGCAATTACTTAGGCCCGTATTTTTTGGTCAGTGCTTAAAATGCGACCCGGTCTCAAGACGCGGTTCGGCTCTGTGATTGGTCCAAATTTTGACAGCCAACCAATCACAGAGCCTGAACCGTGTCTTGAGACCGAGATGCATCTTGAGTACTAACCAAAAATACGGGCCTTACTCTCGAATTACACTTATCTAAGATCTTGGAATAATGCGTTGGATCAAAGAAACGGGGAAAGGAGATACAGGTAGAAACGAAGGGCATAGTTGACCAAAATATATTGGATTGAAATTGGAATAAAAGAAGAATTATGTATGTTGATTTCCTGTATCTTCTTAGTTTTTTTTTGTGCTCAATGAATACAAGAATATTTTTGATCACCATCACTTCTACTTATATTATTGACGAGAGGCTTAAAAGTAATGGACCGGATTTCCCTTCGACATTAAACCAGTATTTTATAAGTGTACACCATCACCATAATATTCTTCGTATACAAATGCCTACTATTTCGTTCACGTATCACGAAAATTTCACTCCTCTTTAAATCTAGACTGTCATTTAATCCTGTTAGCAGGTTCAAGCGTTAAAACCTCAGAAACAAGAGGTCGTTTAAAGCGATATTATCTCTCACAAAGTTTAGAGGATTTTAAATTTATGTGAATTTATTTTGGGAAACTGTTTTTAATTTAATTTTTACAACATGTTTACAACCTAATCGGTTTCCTTTGTTTTGCCGATCCGTCTTGATTTCTCCCGAGATCTGCGTTGTCGTTTCGAGACATCAAAGTTTCAAAATTTTAATTCCAAAACTTGTTTATGGTCTCTTTCCTGAAAAAAAGTTTCCACTCTTGACAAGAGGGATTCCTTGTTCTTGGATTCAGTACAATATACAATTTTATTTCTTTATAGTTTATACCATTGAAGCTATAAAAAACATCCAGACATGTCTCAATTTTTTAATTCGCTTTTCAGTCTGACTGCCGGATTCACTTTACTTAAATGAAAATTTTGACATCTATTAACATCGGGTTATCGCAAAATCTTCAATAATTACAGCTAAGTAATTATTTTCGTCTCTAAGTGCGGCAGTATGATACATTATATAGTAAACTATAGCTCTCCGATTTTAATAAATTATATTATATTTCAAGCAGTTCCTAATAATATACTGGGTAATATAGACAACATTTTCGTCGTTATAATTTTTAAACATTTGTTCAAAATTACTCACGGCCATTAAAAATCCTACCTCTATTAACCTCGAAGCCGTATTTCATATTCCCTTTGTAGAGGTGTGGCAGGGACGTCACTCAATAAAGACAGCCGAGAACGCATCAGCATAATACCGTGATAATGTTCTCCAGAGAGCGGTCTTAAGCCGGCACCCTGTGGATTATGGCCAGGGCTGCCTCACAGAGGACTATTTATGATTTCCCAGACGCACACTTGTATATAGAGGAAACCGTCAAGGTGGCATCCCTGATTATGGCTCGACTCTGATCGAGTAAGCCCTTTATATCCTGCCCTCTACTTCAGATCAAGGATTCTGCGTTTCAAACTTTACGGTCACTGTTGAGGGGCTTAAGCACTTGTGCTTTTGATTATACATGACAACGGAACTGTAGAGGCACGCGAAACTTGACCTACTGAAGATATTAACATTCTCTACATTGTTATATGAATTTATTTTCGTTTAGTCTATGACAAAGAATCTACGCTAGCAGACGTGTCAAATAGGTATACGGTCTTTCCGCATTATTCTTTGATAAACAAGGAATATAGGCGTTTACAAACGTAAAGAAAGGCATATTCGTTTAATAAATGCTCGTGATCGACTGTGCATACTGTAGACATCCGCCATGTTGCCAATCCTAGGATTCATCAGCCTAAACATACATTGCAATCTAGTTCGACTAACGCAAAAAAAACTTCCAAAAAGAAGAGATTTCTCTCGCGTATGCATTACAAGCGAGTAAATAAGCGAGTTTAAACGAGGTCTTATTGAAAGAATTTATATTTCGTACCCGTCAGGAAATATACAGCCTTTTATAAATTCAAGACACTTTCATAGGATTTTAATACATCAATGTATTACTGCTTTAATAAGATGACTGCTATTATCTTCTTTATTAAACGAAGTAATAAACTATGTAGCGTGGACGATTCTCATCGTCTAGACAATTTAGTTTATTGCATTAATAATACCTCACTTACCATACATTTCATCTTGAATATTGTGCCACTGTAATACTCGCTTATATCGTGGGCTTACGTAAGCAAACCCATCGCTATAATCCGGCTAGATTAGTAGGTTTCCCGCATACAATAATATCTATAACATTTCTATTGTCTCATATTAGTTTGTAAACGGAAACCAATTATAGATCGGCACATGTTGCAGTGTTTAAGCATGAGGGTATGTTCCTTCTACAGCGTGACAAAATAATGCGATGCGTTTTTAGGGTTCCGTAGCCAAAATGGCAAAAAACGGAACCCTTATAGATTCGTCATGTCTGTCGGTCTGTCTGTGTGTCTGTCTGTCTGTCTGTCTGTCTGTCTGTCTGTCTGTCCTTCTGTATTCTTATAATTCGTATTCCGTACTATTGAAACTTGGTAAGTAGATGTAGTCTGTGAACCGCATTAAGATTTTGATACAAAAATGCAAAAATGAATAAAAATTTTAGGGGTCCCCATAGGTATTTACAATTGAAATAAAAAAAAAATTTTTTCATCTGGCCTATGCGTGTGGGGTATCTATGGATAGGTCTTCAAAAATCATATTGAGGTTTCCAGTATAATTTTTTTCTAACCTGAATAGTTTGCGAGAGAGACTCTTCCAAAGTGGCAAAATGTGTGCCCTCTAACTTCTAAAGTAGGCGCATGATAACTCTAAAAAAAAATATATGATGTACATTACTATAAAAACTATCAACAAAAATTGGTTTGAACGAGATCTAGCCAGTAGTTTTTTTATACGTCATAAATGGTAAACCTTAATTTAACTTTCATTAAATTAACTAAAATATAAAAATAAATCAAAAAGCTTTTAATTTTATAGAAATATAAACCTTATTGCTGCTGCGGAACCCTTCATGGGCGAGTCCAACTCGCACTTGGCCGGTTTTTTTAAAGAATATGTTATTCTCCATCGCCTCTCATCGTCATGTAAGGCGTCCATTACACGAGCATGCAAGCGTCAGTCAATTCCGTCAGTCATGAATTATGTTTGACTGATGGTGACTGATGGACTGACGAATGACGGTCACTCAATTCTCTTCAGTTTTATGCCAAAGCCAAAATTTTCAAAGGTATAAGTTTCTAATTTTTTTCGAATTTTTTCAGTTGTGACAAAACTCACTCAAAATTCGTGATTGATGGTTGCATGAAGCAAAAATCAAAATATTATCCAGATTTTCATCAATCAGCTTCATGCAACCGTCAGTCACGCTCTTACACGGTAGGTTATTCATCAGTCACAGCCATGACTGTGGTAAAACTGACAACAAAACCTACCGTCTACTCTAATGCCCGGACACACGAGGCTCAAGCTAGGATAGCAAGCTAGTTTTTTACCAAACTGTCCTGGCTTGCTGACCTAGCTTAGAGCATGCTAGTTCTGTTTTACAAATGAAGATAGTTTTGTCTACACGAAGCCAGAAGTACTAGCTTGCTAGCTTACAAACACTAGCTTGCTATCCTAGCTTGAAAAACTAGCCTCGTGCGTCCCGGGCATAATAGATGCCTTACAATGTCAATTGTCAACTAACGATTTTGAAAAATATGCGCTATAAGTAACCGTAAAATCTAGAGAATGTTTTTAGCATCGAATACCTAGGTTCCTAAATTTAGATCGATTTTGATAAGTATAAATAAAAAAGACTAAAGGTACGAGTATATTTAATCACGAAAAACTATTGCGGTAGGCAAAGTCAATGTATAAAGAACAACTATGATAATGATTCTAATAACTTACTGATGTGCATGTTTGCATGCAGTCCCAACAACCATTACCGAATAACTTCTACGTAGGTATAAAGTAATAAACGCACTATCACAGACGTACTTTGTCGAATTTATTGATGTATTAAACTAAATGTGCGTGTATGATTTCATGACGTGTATGACTTTCAGCATGCAAGCACTTCTATGTACTTTCAATTTGGTACAATGATTAGATATTTGTATGTTGAAACAAATAGAAATATATTTTGAGTTCTGCTATCAATTTTCTTTCCACAATCTAGTAGATTGTAGAAAGGGAATAGGATTTCATGTGTTTTTAATAATAATAATAGAAAACCAGACAATCATGATTACTCAGTATCTATCTTCTATAGTATCTATACATATTATAAAACAAAGTCGCTTTTTTTCCTCATGTCCCTTTGTTAATCTTTAAAACTACGCAACGGATTTTGATGATTCTTTCAGTGTTAAATAGCCCATTTATCGAGGAAGGTTATAGGCTATATTTTATCACGCTAAGACTAATAGGAGCGAAGAAATAGAGGAAAATGGGGAAAAAACGAGGAAAATTATTTGAAAGGGCTAACTTGAACGCGCTAATCTCAGGAACTACTGGTCCGATTTGAAAAATTATTTCAGTGTTAGATAGCCCATTTATTTAGGAAGTATATAGGCAATATTTTATCACGCTAGGACTAATAGGAGAATGTGAAAAAAACGGGGGAAATTATTTGAAAGGGCTTATCTCGCGAACTACTGGATCAATTTTTATGTTATTTGGCACAGATAAGAAGTAGACCACTTGAAGGATCATAGGCTATCGATTTTAATCATTTTTTCAGTGGCTATATATTTTATACCCGTGCGACGCCGGGGCGGGTCGCTAGTATTGTATATAACAAAAAAAGTAATGTATGGAGTTGACACCGCAACGCATTCAACATAAGCTATATAGCCGCAGTGCACTTAGTCGCACACGAGCTCTTCTGCACGCCAGACGTACAACATTATCAAACAAACACAAAAAAGTCACAAAAATACCTAGTTATGGGTTAAGACATTGCAAAAATTATTTCAGTAACACTTCAAAATGCAACGGTATAACATTTCATCGGTATTCGCATTCTTATTTAATTATTTTCAATTAAAACACGAACATTAAATTACTAGGCGAAGACGCGCGCCATTTGCATTGTCATAGAGTAGTAGATTCAGAGTGGAATGTAGGCAGAATACTGATCTATGATAAGACGACGATGAATGAAGTACTCACGTAGACGAGTTTGTATTTTGGTAATATTTGAAATATTTCGTACATTATACATGCAAACATTATAATAATTTTATTATTGTAATTGAAAATATTTAAGTACTTCAAATAAAGTAATTGGTTATAGTGGACTGTAGATCCAAACTTAATCATATAAATTTTATTAAATAGTATTTTTTTTTATTTTTATTTCATCCATTCACTCAAATAGATTCTGCTTTCATTTGAGTGTAGGCACAAAACTGTGTCACTTCTGCGGTACTAATCTATAGCAATCAACGACCCGCGCATTCCTCAAGTGCGACATGTTTTTTGTTGGCAATAGCAACTCCATACATCTCAATGTTTCCAAACCTAAAAATCTGAAATAGTTTTTATGACATTACATTTAAAATCGATACTACGTAATGATATTTATCTTTGTAAAAATCAAATTCTGGGTCTCCTTGGGTTTTTATTACAGAAATTAAAATATAAGTGTAGTACTTAGCGGCGCTCGTAAACTTAGCGACGTCAGTATGATTTGTGGGAGCTAAAAAATACCGGGAGTTATGGCTTTCTCGATAGCAAAGTCTTTTGCTTAAATTCTATTTTAGAGTTACGGCTAAAAGGAAAATTTTAAAATACGTCAATATTGGGGAATGAAGAATTTCATTATGTCTAAGAGACTTTTTGGGAGTTTTCTGGGAAACCGAGCTTAGCTAAAACTTCAAGGAAAGGAAAAAGAAATTACTAACCAACGTGGTTTTCTACGTATAGGCTAGCTAGCCTAAGGGAAAAAAATACTAAAAAATTAGTAATTTTTTCCCCTAAAATCTTCTTCGTACTCATGGAAATACTTTTATGTTGCATCCGTTGGCGAAAATTCCATTCGATTTTCAAATACTTACACAAGATTTCCTTACAAAATAAAACCTACTCAAGACTGCGTTGTAATCAACGTAGTCATAAGTACGTATATTAAAGCCATGTGGCGTTGTTAATGGGAGAAACGTGAAATCCTTGGCCCATTTTATATCAATTACAAAAAAACTCACTACTCACGGCCAGTAGGTCAATGTGAGCTCGGAGGAGGACGCCATAAGCCAGGATTACGACTGAGGGGCTTCGCGCAAATCGAATGATCGTATTCTCAGCAGGTGGATACCCAAATATCACCCTGTATACGTTGTAGCAAAGATATTGATTTGTGGACGGCGGACGTAATTTGGTCGGGTTATACAGGCTGTAACAAAGTGATAATACTTTTGTATGTATATGTGCACTGTGAAAGTAGCAGCTGATCGCTGATAATACATAATATTATACAAGTCATAATACCTTGTAATACATATTATGTTTTAACTTTTATCAAGATATCAACTTCTCGGGTCATAATATCAACCAAGTATAGGCCAATCGCAACTTTGAGATCGCTAAACAAACCTAGCGTCTAGGTCTGGACCTATTGGCCTTACAATATCTACTATCAAAATCCCATACATCCATCCATACTATACTTACTTACTAATATTATAAATGCGAAAGTGTGTCTGTCTGTCTGTTACCTCTTCACGCTTAAACTACTGAACCGATTTTGCTGAAATTTGATATGGAGATACCTTGAGTCCCGGGAAAGGACATAGGATAGTTATTATCCCGGAAAAATGTACGGTTCCTGCGCGATAAACAAATTTTGGCGCAACGAAGTTGTGGGCGTCCTCTATTTTATGATATTTTGTCACTTCGTATGGAAATTATGACAATCAACTTATAGTACCCAGTTATTGTGTAACAAAAGCCGCGGTCGACAAACGAACTAAATACCGTGGTATTCCCCCACGTACACGACATTTCATATATGCCACACGAATATCAACGGATTTCCTAGGATTTTATATAAATACAACTGTGCTTTAAATTAATAATACCATATTATGTGTTATGGTTGTATTCTATTTTTTAACTTACAATACAGTAAGACATGCACTACGCAGTATTAATGTAACTTGCTCTCTTCCTATTTTGGAAATAATTTTGAGAATAAAAATTATAGCTCATACATTTGTAACTAATCCATATCCATACTTAATATTATAAATGCGAAAGTCTGTCTGTCTATCTGTCCGTCTGTCTGTCTGTCTGTCTGTTACCTCTTCACGCTCGAACCGCTGAACCGATTTTGCTAAAATTTGGCATAGAGGTACTTTGAGTCCCGAGGAAGGACATAGGATAGTTTTTATCTCGGAAAAATGTACGGTTCCCGCGCGATAAATGAATTTTGGCGCAACGAAGTTGCGGGCGTCATCTAGTTCTAATTAAAAAGAACAGCTTGCCATACCCACCTCAAAATCAAATAGTTTCCGGCCTGATTTAGAGATTAAATCTAAAGATGTTTAATTTTAATTTAATGTGTATTGTGACTTAAAATCTCAATAAAATCTTCTATCTATCTATACTTATTATAAAACAAAGTCGCTTTTTTTCCCTCATGTCCCTTTGTTCCCTTTAATCTTTAAAACTACGCAACAGATTTTGATGATTCTTTCAGTGTTAGATAGCCCATTTATCGAGGGTATATTTTATATAGGCTATATTTTATTACGCTAAGACTAATAGGAACGAAGAAATAGAGGAAAATGTGGAAAAAACGGGAAAAATTATTTGAAAGGGCTAACTTGAACGCGCTAATCTCAGAAACTACTGGTCCGATTTGAAAAATTATTTCTGTGTTAGATAGCCCACTTATTGAGGAAGGCTATAGGCTATATTTTATCACGCTAAGACTAATAGGAGAATGTGGAAAAAACGGGGAAAATTATTTGAAAGGGCTTATCTCGCGAACTACTGGAGCAATTTTTATGTTATTTGGCACAGATAAGAAGTAGACCACGTGAAGGATCATAGGCTATCGATTTTGATCATTTTTCAGTGGCTATATATTTTATATCCGTGCGACGCCGGGGCGGGTCGCTAGTACTCTCATATTCATTAAATTTAAGTTATATAATGTAGGCAGTAATCATGACTCATGAGTCATGAGTCATAACTACTGCCAAAGAAGTGCAGTGCAAGCAACAGAGTCCCGTGCATTTCACTTGTTGCTTGTACTCCTTGTACTGGCAATCAGCCACCTTCACCCGTAAAAAGATCGACGTGCAAGAGATAAAACAGCTCTGTGCCAACTGTTAAACACATCTGTCTTCAAAACACCTGCCTGCCAGAAACAGTATACTATTTACACTGTGATACTACTAATATTAAAGTCAGAGTTGGTCAACTTTTCGCTTAATAAATACTAAGCTTCTTTGATGTATAATTTGATAGTTGAAGATGTAAGTGGATGAAGTGGTTTATAACATAAAGGGCGATTACACATTTTTCCCTTATAGTTTGAACGAACCTTGTAACTTACTGTTGGTAATAATAGTGTACGATTAGTAAAATTAAGTGCATGAAATATATTTTTACTGACCGAGATTAAAATCAGAATTCATTACTGGCAGGTAATGCGCATAAATTAGTTATGGGTGGTCATAGTCTAAATAGTTCCGGTCACAAAAAACACTTACGTTTGCGGAAGAATTGCCCTCCATATCATTCAGTATCAATTTCATTAACAACTGTTAAAATCTACCGTTGGTTTTTTATCTTTCTCTTGCTTTGTTCTGGATAAAAAAAATCTAAGAATTAGGACTGCAAACAGATCGACGCAACGCGACGCAAAAAGATTTCGCGTGTTGCCACTTAAAACTATCAGACTGATGGCGGACCTACGCAATTTGGTAGCGTTAAGCGCAATACACACTGAGCCCGCCGGGCCGCCGACAAAACCCGGCGACATGTTGGCGGCTTGGGTACGCCTGTGCTCAGTTGCCCGGCGACACAACCTTATAGACACGCGGCAATCACTGACCAATCACTGACTGCCAAATAAATTTCTCATCTCAAGCCGCCGACATGCCGCCGACCAAATTTTCCGACTTGTATTATGTGAAGCCGCCAACTAGACCACCGACAAAAAGTTGCCGACATATTATGTCGGCAACCCAGCGGGCTCAGTGTGTATTGCGCTTTATGTCAAACCTATCCAACAAATGACGTAGGTCCGTCTACTGCTATGAATCAATTTATTCGATGGTTCATTTAAGGTAATCGTATCACGTTTATAATATTGAAGTTTAAAATTAAATCCTTTATATCGTTACAATAAAGTATGAAATATTAATGTTGTTTGCGTGACTGCGTTCCCAAAAACACACTCTCCGTGGAAAGGCTCACGGTTATGGGTTTATTATTCACATTTTCACCCGGATCACGCACAAACGGGCCCTTAATGCCTCAATTTTAAATAATGGTCATTTGATAACATTATTGTTTTTGCGCTGATTGTTCTCGTTAGCTTGAATTAAAAAGTATAATAGCTAATCTAGTGATAAAGCGTAGATTAGCTATTAGGTTCGTCATATTAATTTAAAGGTTTTTCATTGTCTCTTCAATAACTAGCACAACTAACACTCAGAGACATTTTACGTTTAATCAACTTTTATTTAAAGAAGATTTTAACAAGCAAACATAAATCACTTAAGGGTCCGTATACGAAATTTGCCGATTTCGCTGATTTTACAGACGTGATTTAACAGTTAAAATACAGTATTTCTGCACAACATGTAAGATCATTTCAATTATAATCCAATGTTGGAGCTAGATTTTTATTTTTTAAAGTATTTTTAAATAATCCAACTCAAACCCGCGACAGGTTTGTGATTTTTGCTGTAAAAGGTTTAGAATATCATCTGTTTATGGATTGTATTGACGTCTTAACGGTATGAAAAAAATACAACGTACTGCTGAAAAAGTCATCTATAAAATGTTGGAATTACTTTTTACCACTTTATTATGAAATAGTCAACTATTTCATAATAAAGTGGTAAAAATATGTAACTCGGCAAAATTTTAGAGAAAATGGGCAAAGAATTGCTGTTAATTTCGGCAACTTGGAGCTGTAATTCATAAAAAGAAAACGACAGAAACAATTTATAGATAAGATTCTATCCAATTCGAGAAAAAAGAAAAAAAAACAAATTGTGCCAAAAAAAACACGATTCATAACAACCTAAATCTCACATTATATTTCTCGCCGCAAGTTCGAGTCGTCTTTCCGCGCTTAAATATATTTTGAATCTCATAATAAATATATTTTTTTTTAGTCTAATAAGGGGAAAAAACCTAATAATATTTCTGTAGCGAAACTTTGCAATTTCGGCAAAATCGGCAAAATTTCGTATACGGACTCTTAAATTATACTACTCTATTGGCATTGTATCGTATTAACTGGTAATCACTCTGAAAACGTTATCAAAACGTGCATCAAAATTTAATTTTCCCACGCGCACTAATACGTCATTTATTTCCGGAAACGTCAGTTCAATTCCGGAAATAGCCAAAGCAAGCAGGGCAGCGCAAATTGTTGACCCGTACGGTATTCCCAGGACGTTCCAGTTTGACGCGTACTGTAGATATACCCTGTATACACTATCATATTATGTGAACTTTCAATTATTGTTCTGAGCAAATATTGAAACAAAAGTAATATAGTAACGATATGTAAAATATCAAACGATAATTCGCTTGGTCGTAACTCGTAGCTTATTTATGATACAAATAAGATACCATAGAACCACAACTTAAAAACTTAAGTTTTTAAGACCTTGCAGTTATTCGCTTTAAAATCTAATATGTTTCAAAGTTGCATAATAAATAGCATCCGAAACAAATAAGACTTCCAAATAACATTTAAGAATAAGACTTGGAGACACATTAAACTTATACTCTAAATCTTTTTGAAGAAAACAAGAGTTGGATAACTAGTAAAGTTCGGTGTGACAGTTTGCGAGCAGATATCTGCAACATTAATCCACGTCCGATAACAAAGCAAATACACTACAAAGGATACAAAATGGCCGTCTATATTTTAAAATGTCAACTTTTAACTACTATGAAGATAAATCCGAGACTATCGTAGTATCGGGTCTCTATTACTGTCGATGGCCTATGTAGAGATAGTCTATTAATAAAAGTTTCTTATTTTGCAAGTGATCGTTTCAATTTTTGCTAAGTTTTATTGATTGGGCCATAATTGGATAACCATGATTGAAACTGTGATCGTGAATATCTATAGTAATAACAAACGTCGGTTATAGCCATTCATAAAACAATAACATTATGTTCCTTTGCACGATCTAAGTCGCTTGTTAAGGTTCATAGAGATGTCATGTGGAGCACATAAAACTTGAAATTTAAACTTCACAAAACGCATCAAATTTTAAACACAAAGTAAACGGGTAGAGATTGAAAGCATATTTCTAGTATTAGAGCAATTTACGAAATAGAAACATCAATAATTTCCCAAGAGAGCTGCGGCTTCGTAGTTCGCTCGATTTACGATGCGGCCCCAACCTCAACACCGCACACAGATTTCGGTACAAAGTTTTACTTGCAGAATTAATATTCTATCAGTAATTAGCTACTTAGAAAACATATTTTTTAGTAAATCAGTAATATAATATTCTCATTTTATATTTATTGAGCTACAAAATGTTGCTGAATAATATTTTCTTAATCCTATTTATGAAATCGAAAATAAGGCCGAAACAAAAATAATCTGATATTTTGATGTCATAATTTATAAATAGAAAAGATTTATTTACTAATAAAAATCACGAACTATACTACCTGATTTTTATATACTAACTGATAATAGAGTAGACGACCAGTATAAAGTAAACGTTTTGCGCTAAATTGAACGGTTCTCAAGCCTTATTTTTTGCACAAAGTCATGGGCAACGTTTATTGTGGATTAATATATTTTTCTCCTGCACCAGTACGCTACGAATTATGACTTAATATTATGTGTAACATATGAATGTTAAATAATATTAAAATTTTAAAGTGAAATGTTTAAAATTGTGTTTTATTGAAGAGCGAATGCTGACACCGACCGTTTAACAGAGAAATTGCTCGTTTATTTTATGTGGCAGTTTAAAGTGCAAAATGAAAACTAAGCCGCAAAATACTTATTGTTATGTTAAAATCACAGACGATATAAAATAACATGATTGAAATTCTGATATAACAACGTATAACACGTATAATAACTTATGGTCGTTATAAGCGATAGTCATTATAAATCAACAAATTGTATTATAGAGGACGCTTAGGCCAGCTGCACACGCACGTTTTCCGTATTCAATTTCCGAATTAGTTTTCCGTATTCGGATTTCCGTGAGACTAGAGCATACATTAAACGTGACGTGAAAAAAGTCACACGTGAACGCGCCGGCATGTACTTGAAACGTACGTGCGGAATTCGTTCCGTACGAAAAAAAACGAACGTTTTTAAAGGATTTTCTACAGATTCCATCTCGGATTTTTGAATGCGAAAAACTAATTTGAAAAACGTATAGAGGAAACGTGTGTATAAAATTATAGGCCTAAAATCTATAGGGTTCAGCTAGGGTTTAGCTCGTAACAAAACACGTCGTTATAAACGTATATAGACGTACGATGCTATAGCTTAGTAAAACGCATTGTGCACTCGATTTACCTGCACCGATGTTATTAATCACCGCCATCTTGGCGCGACGCCGACAGCTCAGATCCATCTCGATTGATTAATTGACAAGCGATAAGCTGCAGCTTAATACTGCATATAAATTGATCATTGAAATATCAATCGCTGTGTTCCTTTAATGCAAACATCGAAACAGGCACCGAGGCATACTGTTCGTTTTCAAGACTGTCACAGACAGAGCAGGTAAGGACATAATAACACGATACATATTTCTATAGAAATCGTACACAACAGCTATAATGTAAAAATATACATTATAGCTGTTGTGTGTGGTCTCCTGACGATTTCTATAGGAAGATGTATCGAGATGTATCGTGCTATAATCATGCTATAATAATATACATCTTTACATTACCTCCTCTGTCTGTGACAGCCTTTATACTCGAATCGGTCATATAAAAGTATATTATAGTTTATATTGCTGTAATATTTTCACGCTAGAGGTAGCACCAGCATAGACAAATAAATGGTTTGGTTGGACGATGCTTCTGTCAATATTCGGATATGATGTTTGCAACATGTTGTATTTTGGTCAAATTATTTGTGTTTACTGCGCTTACTGAGTGTGCTAGTAACGCCCTCTGCTTAATACTATCAGCTAGACCTTTGCATGACAGTCTCTATTTTCGTCGCCTTAGCTCCGTATTTAATAATACTCCCCACACCGGTTTCAGTGACGGTGGCCGGTTTCATTGAAACCAGGCCAGGTACGCAGAAGTAATTTTATAGTGCCGAGATGTGAGCGCAGTACACAAGAGCACTTGAGACTGAAGACCGACACGACTGGCGAGAGATCAGGCGCAGGACCGACTTTTTCCATGTCCATCCGACGAATGGATTAGGGTTGCTGAGGATTCCTCTTCCGCTTCCTCATAATGAGGAAGTTCCGCTATATTTTGGGATCCTCAACCGTTACCGCATGCTTATAAATAAAAATAAATAAATCCTCTTCCGCTATCGCTTCCTCAAAATTTAAGAGGAATTTATGAGGATTTTCACTGTGCATGCGCGTCGCGTAGGTATCCAATTCCAATCATGGCAACGCACACGCTAGAGCGCAAGAATTGTATCATTCACTCATCTTTTTTTTGTGTGCATGTGTTGTGTATGTTACTGTCATGGAGTAAATTGTCTGGTCTCTGTTACTGTGTGCCGAGTGCGAGTTTTTTGTTTCACATTCGATCGTTGTCGCATTTGGCGTTTACTAAGATTTTGTATGGGATTACTCACTGGACTGGGCTCACTCCCGTGAGCAGGTGGCGCTGTACAAATCCCATACAAAATCTTAGTAAACGCCAAACGCGTTCACGATCGAATGTGAAACAAAAAATTCACACTAAGCACACGAAGTTTTCCTTAACTGCTGGACCGATTTTGATGATTCTTTATTGTGTGTGTTTCGAAAATGGTTTAGATTCATAATTTGGTCCACTGGAAAATACCCTTTTAATTAATTTTTGTGTATTGTTAATTTTGTTATGTACAGACAGGACAAAGGTTTTTGGGTTGGGTCCGCTAGTATTGATAATTTCCTATCATCCTATTCCTCATCCACTTCCTTATCCGCATCCTCCTCCTAAAAAAATATCCTCTTCCTCATCCGCATCCTCTAAATTTGCGCGTGACAATTCCTCTTCCTCCTCTTTCTCATAATCACTTCCTCAACAACCCTAGAATGGATCATCTAACTTGTCAGACAATCAGGTGATCATCCTGCATTGTCATAACCAAACTTGGAAATAACATGTTTCCAACGCGGGAATCGAACCCACGACATCCGAGTCAAGAGCGACGCTCTAGACCACTGGACCACGTAGGGGTCCGTATTTGAGGCAGTAACTGGAGTCATATTTAACCGCTATGAGAGTTATAGTTCCAAAGGATATTTCGATGAATGTTAATCCGGCTTCATTTCTTATTCGATCCAGTCCGTTCCCCTCGCTCCAAAATGATATTTACATAGAGTGTCAGAATCTGAAGTTTGTTTGACGTAAAAGAGAATCGAAAATATAATTTTGCTGCTTGATAGGAAACAGATCTGCCCCCTAGACAAGCGGCAAACGATCATCGTAAACGCTAACGCTACAAAATGTATGGATTTGACATTAGTATTCGCTAGCGAAGCGATGACATATGTCAAATCGCATAAATTTTGTTAGCGTTTACGACAATCGCTTGCCACCTACTAGTGCTGGATGAAACCAGAAACGAACTTATATGTGAATTTTGAAATAACACATTCGGGGTGCCGCTTTCAATTGTGTAATTTTATTTCATTATAAAATACGCTGAATTGATAATAGGCGACAAGCTGCAATACCGCATATCTACTTTGTTATACGTAAATTATTGCTTTTTATTAGGGGTGGGCCGAAATTCGTTTTACATTCGGTTTAACCGAACTTCGGCAGCTTGATCCGAACTTTGTCATTCGGCCGAATGTCGCCTAAAATGCCGAACATTCGGCACTAAATATATTTGCACTATCATAATAGAAATTAATTTAAAAAAACATATTTGTAGTAACGGTGAAATAAAATAAGTCTGATACAAAAACTATAGCTATACTCATTCCTATAGTCATTTACTTATTTGAATTAGAAAAAGTAATCATATGTGATAAACAAAAAACTTACTTAAATTGGTCCTTTTAATGACCAGTATCAAAAATGTTTGGTTACTTAAAAAAACAAAACACATTTTTTTAATAAAATAAATAAAAATAATACTTAATCAAAAAACAAAAATTTTGACTTTAGTTTTACTTTACAATTAATGACTAGCTGGCTAACGGCCCCGCGGGGAAGTGCGGAGTGCGGGCGGGCACATCTAGCGATATTTGCAGCAAGTGCGTAAATAAGTCAGTAACACGAAAAGGCGCCGCGAAATTGAACCGAAGTTCGGCCGAACTTCGGCCGAAGTTCGAATTCGGTTCAAACCACATTCGGCCCATCACTACTTTTTATGTTTAATGAGTAATGTGTAATGAGAATGACACAATCAACGTTATTCCAGTTTAATTGATTTCGATTATAGGATCATCATGCATAGTAAACTAATGACGATATCACTACCACACCATTAAAATATATTCTTTGCAAATCAATTGCAAATGTTTTTGCCGGCAGCGTGGCGTAGAAAAGGAAGTAATATCTACCTCTCTTTCTGCCACGCGGCATGCATGTCTGCATCATTCATGATAAAGTTTTCAGTTTTCACTTCTGCCGGCACTCCCGGAGAGCAACCAGATCCCTTGGCCAAGACCTTTTCTTTATCGCTTCTTTATAGAATAGCCGATCAAAATGTATAGAATTGATATAAGAGTTCGTTATTAATATGGCGTTGACATTCAACTCGTCTAATGTCAATTCCATATATTTTGATCGACGATTCTTTAAAGAAGCGATAAAGAAAAAGTCTTGGCTACAGGCTTGGTTTCTTTAATGTATTCGATTTTGTTAATAATTTACACTAATATACAAGGTGTCCTTACACCAGTGTCCGAGAGTTTATTGTCATGTCAATGTATGAGAGTTATGTATGTATGAGAGTTTATTGTCATGTATGGTATGTTTTATCGACACACTCTTTTTCTGTCTCAAGGTTGTAAAATGGCAGCCATTTTTTTTCTCATAGACTCCTCAAGACAGGCCTGATTTAGACCTGTCATTATTATTAATGTGAGTTCCTCTAGTACAGCTATCCCCAACCCGCGGCCCGCCGGGCCTTTATTTGTGGCCCGCGTAATGTTAAACCATTTTGAAATTTACCTACCACCCACCGGCAGTTCAGCAGCATTTCGTCGTTAATCGTTAATTTTTAACCAAAAAAAAAAACATTTTTTGCGGCCCGCGACACCAAGACCAAAACATGTTTGTGGCCCGCATGAAAAAAATGTTGGGGACCACTGCTCTTATAACAAGTTATAAGTTTTGAAATTTGGAGCAAATGTGAGATTATCACCAAGCTTAGCTAAAATGACGCAAGTCGGGTTCTGGTAACAAATAGGCGGAGTCACGAAGTGAGGGGCTTGCTATCAGCCTGTACACCTGGGATCTAATTAAGAAGAACGATTAAGACACATAAATTGCGAGCCCTGTAAAGTGTAAAGTGTAAACTGTTTATTCTGTTGATGTGAAAGGCAACATGGGTCTTGTATAATTTATTCGTTGTGAGATGATATAGTTATTAGTTCACACTACAATAACGATTGCTGTATATCAATGAGTTAAACTATGAACTAAAATTTAAAAACTTAAATTTTAAGCTTTCACCAATGATAATATGTTTCAAGATAGTGTCGAAATTACATAGTAAGTATATCGTTGCAAGCCTAATAAGCAGAGCCGATGTATCTTTGAATAATCTAAAATGATGTGAAACCTTTTAAGGCTCCTTGAAAACACAACTAAGTCCTAGGATTGATTGATTCTGGTAGAGTTACGGTAGGTTCTATCGTACCCGCAACTCTGCCTTAAGCGATGAGTGGAGCGCCATGGGGTTTTAGTGGGTAGACTACGCAGGAGTCCCGCATACCCCGGCTGATATCCCCAATTTGCCGGGGATGCGTGAAGCATATTTCCCCATGTAAAAAAAAAGGATTGATTGTTTGATGTTTTTTGATAGGAGTTTATCTATTCCCTTACGCTTTTGATTAGCTTGTTGTGGAAACGCTTTAATCGAATAATACTCGAATGTGTCGAGTTATCGAATCGAATATTCAAGTCGTTAAAGTCATGGGCTCAACGCGCCCTCTGCCTCGCGGCCGTTGATTAAAAGCGGGATATGAGTTATCGAGGGCGGCTTTTCATCCCGCGACCTGCCAACTATTGTCTGTGGAAATATATTTTATCATTATCCTACTTACGTTTGCGCGGATGTTATAAGTATAATGCACATTTTCACTCTTATTTTATAATGGTATAACATTATTTTATATACTAGGTGATTCAATGAGATTGTTATTTTAAGAGGGCGACTAACCCAAAAATCAAACATCGTCCTTGTCTCTTCACAGATAGCCTATGAAAGACGGGCGTGAGCCGTCTTTCATATGCCAGGTGAAAAAGGATGACGCGGATTCATCGCCAAATTAGTTTTTTCTCAATAACTCGATAAATATACCTAGAACATTTTAAAAATCCGCTAGGTCGGTTTTTCAATGATAGAATTTTATACAATGTGTTAAAATATCAAGTAACTTAGTTCAATGCACGGTT
The DNA here is from genome assembly GCA_905333045.1 of Lysandra bellargus. Classification (NCBI taxonomy): domain Eukaryota; kingdom Metazoa; phylum Arthropoda; class Insecta; order Lepidoptera; family Lycaenidae; genus Lysandra; species Lysandra bellargus. The sequence goes on from HG995328.1 coordinate 251,093, forward strand.
ATGGCATTAAATGAAAAATTCGTGAAAATTAGATGCATTTTTGTGATTTTTTCTATCGAGAAAATTTTAAGATATCGTATTTTTGCTCAGATCGAATTCTTGGAAATATATTGTAACTATTCGGGGCTTATTTTCAAGTATAAAAATGAATTATAAAATTTGTTTTTAATTTATTTAGTCGCCCCGTTAATCCAGTTTCATCCAAATTTTGGCACTTTTAACGAGAGTTAAGAAATTTTAACTAAACTACTAAGTTGAAACCCAATGATGATAATGTCAACGAAACTCTATGTAATACACAATTACTGTGTAATAAATTATTATTACTCTAATTGTTACATAGTATTACATATTATATAGTAATTAATAGAATTTCGTTGACATTATCAGTGTATAAAAATCATAACTAACATATATTTTTTTCGATATGTTTTGTTCGTTTTAGAGCAACTTAGCTAAAGCTAAATACAAGTTGTCGTAGTTCCACAATACGACAGTTGTATTCAATTTGACATGTCGTGTTATTTACGATTTGTGTTATTGAAGCGTGCTTGGGACGTTCCGTGGCGCTAAGTAATGGGCCCGTATTTGTCAGACTATATTACGTGCGGCGACTGACAGATATATCAGCCTACACAATTGAAATAGACATATTATTTAGAGGAATTAGTCTATAGAAGACTATGGAGAATTGATAATAATGGATATTGGTCAGGTAGAGCAAGAGAAAATCATTCGTTTTCTAGGCTTAAATAAATAAGGCATTGTTTTCATCATAATATTACACAAGGGCCTCGACGCCAGGAAAGACTCAGATTTTTTTTCATTCTGTAAAATCGTAAAACGGACTATTTACTCGAGTGAATATTTATTCACTCCCCAAATCGTATTTTTTCCAAATACTTTTTTAATTCCAGATATTATTATAATTTATAACTGTCACATAGCAACCTGTCATCATCGATTTTACGACCCATAAAATTATGACCTAACCTAAATCTAAATTATTCCCAGGAACCACTTAAAATGCGACTGAAAACTATTATTCAACTCGAGCAAAAATGATAATGGTCTGAAGTGGGAAGCATTAACTCTAATATTAGTATTTCAGACAGGAGTGTCCGTAACTAAGTTTACTGTGATATGTTGGTACAGAGAGTGGATGTTGGCGACCAGCCAGCGCCATTTCATAACACGAACTTTAGGAATCACAAATTTTCGACGCATAACTTATAGACAGGCCTTATGAAATATCTTGCTTAGAGTCTGTAATTTGTTATAACATCTTTATTACTGGCATTCTTCCAGTGATGACTTGATTGTTTAATTCGAAATAAGAAGAAGTCTATAAAATTACTATATTTTATTTATATTTGGATATCTTATAAGTTACTTCTACTTGTTAAAATACAAGTTCATATTTCATTATAATTATGTAATCCTACAATAACTGTTTATTTCTTACAACACTTTTAAGTTTTAAGTAAGTTTAACGAAACTCAAAATAGACTTCATTTTCAATCGCTCCTATTTAAACATCCCAGAGTAATTATAGTAAGAAAGCTGAATTTCAATAGACCGCAATTTATGTCCGCAAAGCTCCGCAAAGTATATTTTACTATTAAAAAGAAACTGTCATTTTACTAGCTGTCCCGGCAAACGTTGCTTTGCAATAATAATTATTATATTTGCCATATTATTTATTGAAGTGACTAAATAATTATGTCACCATGGCAACGTCGATCGCTATCCCGTCGCACAAACAATGGTCGCCGTTAGTCTCAGGTTGTAAGAATTTACTATTATATATTCAACAAATGCATTTATCAATATATAAAGTACCGAGTAGCCGATTCTCAGACCTACTGAATATGTATATAAAATTTGGTAAAAATCAGTAAAGCCGTTTCGGAGGAGTTCGTGGACTAACATTGTGACATAAGAATTTTATATATAAGAGATAATCCTTCAATGCTGCTAATGGTATAAGTTATAAAGTTTTGGAAATCCTAATACAGGGTGTTTCGAAATCCGGTGTCAAATGAACTTAATCTAAGGGCTTAGGGCTGCCCTATCAGCCTTCTCCGCTACTGTCGCTTTAGGCTGGCCGCATACACATGTTTTTGGTATTCTTTTTCCTGATGTTTAATGACGATTTGGAATTCCGTGAGACTAGCACAGACGTTCGTTTTTTTCACGCGCGAACGCGGCGACTTGCACTTGAAACGTACGTGCGGAATTCGTTTCATTCGGAAAAAGCGAATGTGTGCACCAGTTAATGTAATTTTCTACTCATTTCATGCATTCGGATTTCCGAATACGGAAAAGGAATTCAGAAATCGAATACGGAAAATTTGTGTATGCGGCCAGCCTTAGTATTTAGGAGATTACATGTATCGATCATGTTTCCTGTCTGATGTATTACAAATATAAATTAAAGTACTTTACCCTGGACTTTAGTATCTTTCCACGAAATTTCATCAAAATTATTTCAGTACTTGAGGTGTTAAGATATAGACAGACATTTTTGCATCTATTTCTAATATATATTTTTTTAAATGAAATAAGGGGGCAAACGAGCAAATCACCTGATGGAAAGCAACTTCCGTCGCCCATGGACACTCGCAGCATCAGAAGAGCTGCTGCAGGTGCGTTGCGGGCCTTTTAAGAGGGAATAGAGTAATAGGGGAGGGTATGGATGGGAAGGGAAGGGAATAGGGGAGCGTAGGGAAGGGAATAGGGTAGGGGATTGGGCCTCCGGCAAACTCACTCACTCGGCGAAACACAGCGCAAGCGCTGTTTCACGCCGGTTTTCTGTGAGAACGTGGTATTTCTCCGGTCGAGCCGGCCCATTCGTGCCGAAGCATGGCTCTCCCACGTATAAAATTGTAAGAATTCTAGCTCACGAATACCTATTTATATATATTTGTATATACCTATATATTTGTATGTATGGCAGTGAAATATCACCCCATGGGGTAGGCGGAGGAATCTGTAGGCCACTTGTTGTCCTCGTGGGAACTCTTACGTGACGGCTGGCAGTAATCTAGTTTAATGATATGGGTACGTGCACATTATGACAAGGGGCGAGGTGGGCCGCATCCACCATACTCATCCATACTAATATTATTAGAAATGTGAAAGTGTGTCTGTCTGTTTGTTACCTCTTCACGCCCAAACCGCTGAACCGATTTGGCTGAAATTTGGTATGGAGATACTTTGAGTTCCGGGAGAGGACATAGGATGCTTTTTATCATGAAAAATGTACGGTTCCCGCGCGATAAACGAATTTTGGCGCAACGGAGTTGCGGGCGTCATCTAGTTATAAAATATGTGAAAGTGTGTCTGTCTGTTTGTTACCTCTTCACGCCCAAACCGCTGAACCGATTTTGCTGATATGGATCTCCATCAAACATTCAATCCATCAAACACTCAAAGTATCTACTTTGAGTCCTGGGAGAGGACATAGGATACTTTTTATCCCGGAAAAATGTATAGTTCCCGCGTGATTAACGACTTTTGGTGCAACGGAGTTACGGGCGTCATCTAGTTTAATATATTCTAACTCATCATGATATTATCGTTAACTAGCGACCCGCCCCGGCGTCGCATGGGTATAAAATATATAGCTACTGAAAAAATGATTAAAATCGATAGCCTATGATCCTTCACGTGGTCTACTTCTTATCTGTGCCAAATAACATAAAAATTGTTCTAGTAGTTCGCGAGATAAGCCCTTTCAAATAATTTTATAAAGCTTATAGCCTTCTTCAATAAATGGGCTATCTAACACTGAAAGAATTTTTCAAATCGGATCAGTAGTTCCTGAGATTAGCGCGTTCAAGTTAGCCCTTTCAAATAATTTTCAAATAATATAAAAGCATTAATGTAAAATTGGTGAGATTCCTCTTGCTGGTCACGATTAATAATAACTAAATTAGTAATTATTACTAATTTAGTTATTATTATTCGTGACCCCCAAATCTAGTTCCCTTCCCAACCTTCTCACCCCACGATTTCAGATTGCAACTGCGCCTGACTCGAGAACAGAATCGATGTACTACAGTACTATCAGAGAAGTTGATTCATAGGCAGATGGGAGACCTACGTAATTCGGTTGTGTTATATCAAACCTAGCCGACAGATTACGATTAATATTGAATTGACATAATTTCAAAACAAAATTCGACCAAATGAAGTAGGTCCGTCTTTTTTAACCGACTTCCAAAAAACGAGGAGGTTATATGTTCGGCTGTGGATATTTTTTTAATTTTTTATTTTTGTATGTTCAACGATTACTCCGCCGTTTGTGAACCGATTTTCGATGATGAGATCCATGAATAATCGAGGGAACTCCTCGAAATTTATATGGAAACATATGGCGATTTTGGTTTTATAAGAAGCATATGCTACCAAAACGCAAGATTTTGCACCAAGATATACTATGGTTCCGAAGATACTAAGAGAACTCCGGATTCCTTATAGATACAAGTTTGGTGGTTTAGGCGCTGTTTTAAGAACTGAAAGCATATGCCACTATATAAATTACATTCATCATCATCATCATCATTACCACGTCAGGGTCACCAATGTCACCAAAATTGAACGTAACAAAATATTCAACCTTATCTCCAGAGCGTAAGGCACACATTTGACATATAGCAACTTACTTCTGAGAAGTAAGTTGCTTCGATAATACAAGTAACATGCTACTTGCTAGCGCACTGTCACACTTACCAATCGCGACCACGGGCGGCCGTAGACTTCTCAAGAGATATTATGTATTACAATAATAAAGATAAAGTTTAAAATCATATAACACTGAAAGCCTCGCCGCTGCTAAAATTCCGGTTTGTCGCGGCCCTAGCACGGGTCCACTTCGATTTTTTTTAAATGTATTGTTTAAAATTATCTGCAGCTGATATTATATTTTGTAAGCGTGACTGTTAACAAATTATAATAAGATACATAGAATAATATACAGGTGTATTAGGGCCGATTCACACCGGAATGGCGGAGGTGAGGTGAGCAGTTTCAGTGTCATATGATTTTAAACTTTATCTTCATTGTTGTTAGTAATACATAGTATCGCTTGAGAAATATACGACCGCCCGTGGACGCTCATGGCCTCTTGCGGCCGCTGGCAGCGTCGATTTCTCAAGCGATACTATGTATTACAATAATGAAGATAAAGTTTATAAAATCATATGACACTGAAACTGCTCGCCTCGCCTCTGCCATTCCGGTGTGAATCGGCCCTAATCTACATATAGTACGCGATGATTTTACTAGGTAACTAAAAAGAGTGAAATTATTATTTTTAACAAAAAATTAAAACCGACTTCCAAGGTAAAAACAATAATAAAATCCTTATAATATGAACTAAAAAGTATTAAATAATTTTTCCTATCTCATGGTGCCCTTTTCCGAATTCAGCTAAAACTCAACTACTTCTGTACTAAATCTTCATAATTTTGAAGTCGGTGCCAGTCACAAATGTTTCAAATATTCTGGCATCTGGATTCAGCTATATCAATGCTTCGATAGTACATTTGATTCGTCTACCTTATCAAATCACGATTAATTAATCCAAACATCAAACTAGGGGAGCCCAGCGAATACGGCACGCTGATAAGATTTGTGGGTTTAACCGGTAACGTGACACTAATGCCAAAATTCCGGCCGTCAACAAAAACTAGCGATACCGAACATTACCGACATTGTTACGCCGCTTAGGGCCTTTCACACGTACTGCGATTAAGCTTTGACACGTAAATATACATACAATATGATGTAATTATGTCTCTAAAGTTAAACTAATATTAAACTCCAGACAAATATAAGTGGTTTATCGAAAGTACATTTTTAATATTATATTTTTTTTAATGAAATTATGTAAAGAAACCTACATTTAATAAATGTAATTTATAAGAGATTTTGATTGTCCATGTTTGTTTAATGAACCAGCTACAAAATTGTATCTGGGGGCACGGCAGTGCCCCAGCCAAGCTTTTTAGCAAAGGCACCGCGGCCGTACCATACTTTTCTCGAAGCGGTTCCCGGCAATTTCAACTCCCTTTATCTTCGATGTTAACAAAGCTAGGGATTTAAAATTTCGGTCACTAGGAGCAAATATTAAAACTAGCTTAACCTCCAAATTACATGAAATTTCGATAAATAGTTTAGTAGTTACGGATGGTCAAAGTTACTACATTTTGTCACTGACTGACAGATCATCAAAATTCTAAGGTACTTCTAGCAGACTTAGAACTTTGAAATTTGGTACCCGGATAGGTCTTTATTCACAATGAAAGGAAAAATTATGAAACCGGCCAAGTGCGAGTCGGACTGGCGTACATAGGGTTCCGTACCGTAAATTTGTATAGGAGCCCCCCTTAAATAACAAGTTTATTTAATTTTTATAATTAATTATTAAAGTTAACATACAATTGAGCGTTTCCTTAAATTTTCAAAAACCTTAGTGTTACCATTATGGACATAGAGCAAAAGAAGGGAAAAAAATCGTGATTGTTGTATGAGGCCCCCCTTTAATAATTTGTTTCATTACGATTTTTATAACGACACCAGAAATACATAATTATTAATAATTTGTGAAAATTGCAACTATATAGCCATTACGGTTCTGGAGATCCAGCGGTGACAGTACGTATTTTGGACGACGGACAGACAGCGAAGACTTATTAATAAGTAGATGACGCCCGCTACTCCATTGCGCTAAAACTCGTTTATCGTGGGGGAACCGAACATTTTTCCGGGATAAAAAGTATCCTATGTCCTTTCCCGGGACTTAAAGTATCTCCATGCCAAATTTCAGCAAATTCGGCTCAGCGGTTTGAGCGTGAAGAGGTAACAGACAGACAGACAGACACACTTTCGCATTTATAATATTAGTATGGATATTAGTATGGATAGGGCCCCGTTTTCATCCTTTGGGCAGGAAAACCTAAAACCTGAAATTGAAAAACAATAATATAATACTTTAAGTGTAGTTTTGTTATTCGTAGCTTTAAGTATTAAGTCCGTATACGAAATTTTGTCGATGAATACGAAATTGCAAAGGTTCGCTACAGAAATATTATTAGGTTTTTTCCCCTTATTAGACTTAAAAAAATATAATATATATTAATTTATAGATTTAAAATATATTTAAACGCGGAAAGCCGACTCGAGCCTTGCGGCGAGTAATATAATGTGAGATTTAGGTTGTTTTGAATCGTGTTTTTTGGCACAATTAGTTTTTTTTTTTATTTTTTCTTTTTTCTTGAATTGGATAGAATTTTATCTGTAGATTATTTCTGTCGTTTTCTTTTTATGAATTACAGCTCCAAGTTGCCGAAATTAACATCAATTCTTTGTCCATTTTCTCTAAAATTTTGCCGAGTTACATATTTTTTTACTCAAGTATTTCATATTAAAATGGTAAAAAGTAATTCCAACATTTTATAGAAGACTTTCTCAATAGTACATTGTGTTTTTGAAGTGAAAACTTCTTTAGCGGCGTTGAGCACTTTTGTAGGATGGGTAAAAACTGTAAAACTTGCGTCAGATTTTCGTGTTGATCGAAAAACCATAGAAAAAGTGTAAGACGTAAGACGGTTGGAAAGTTACAGTCGGGGAAATGAGTTGTTTAGCAGAAATGTACAGTCAGGGAAATGAGTTGTTTAGCAGAAATGTACAGTCGGGGAAATGAGTTGCTTAGCAGAAATGTACAGTCGGGAAATGAGTTGTTTAGCAGAAATGTACAGTCGGGGAAATGAGTTGTTTAGCAGAAATGTACAGTCAGGGAAAAGAGTTATTTAGCAGAAATGTACAGTCGGGGAAAATTGTGCTAAGCGGAAATGTACAGTCGGGGAAATGAGTTGCTTAGCAGAAATGTACAGTCGGGGAAATGAGTTGTTTAGCAGAAATGTACAGTCGGGGAAATGAGTTCTTTAGCAGACGCGCTGATTAACTCGCGATAGTTGTCTTGCAGGTGGAAAAGAAATTTCCACCTGCAAGACAACTATCGCGAGAAGTGTCTAACAGTCTGTCTGACAGCAGATTTTTTTTTCGATTGTCGATATTTTTAATCGATTTCGAGGTTTCGATTAATTAATGAAAATGTTCGTTTTTTTTTATTTATTTTTATATCGATTTTCATAAAAATGGGTTAAAAAAATAATACACAACGTTAATAATCAAGTTTTCACTTCTGCTTTTCACTTCTGCCGGCACTCCCGGAGTGCAGCCCGTCTTTTTTTTTTATACCGTTACTAGCGACCCGCCCCGGCGTCGCACTGGTATAAAATATATAGCCACTGAAAAATGATTAAAATCGAAAGCCTATCACGATCCTTCATGTGATCTACTTCTTATCTGTGCCAAATAACATAAAAATTAAACCCTTTCAAATAATTTCCCCCGTTTTTTCCACAGTCTCCTATTAGTCTTAGCGTGATAAAATATAGCCTATAGCCTTTCTCAATAAATGGCCTATCTAACACTGAAATAATTTTTCAAATCGGACCAGTAGTTCCTGAGATTAGCGCGTTCAAGTTAGCCCTTTCAACTAATTTTCCCCGTTTTTTTCACATTTTCCTCTATTTCTTCGCTTCTATTAATCTTAGCGTGATAAAATATAGCCTATAACCTTCCTCGATAAATGGGCTATCTAACACTGAAAGAATCATCAAAATCCGTTGCGTAGTTTTAAAGATTAAAGGGAACAAAGGGACATGAGGGAAAAAAAGCGACTGTTTTATAATAAGTATAGAAGACGTCAATACAATCCATAAACAGGTGATATTCTAAACCTTTTACAGCAAAAATCACAAAACTGTCGCGGGTTTGAGTCGGATTATTTAAAAATACTTAAAAATAAAAAACTAGCTCCAACATTAGATTATAATTGAAATGATCTTACATGTTGTGCATTAAAACTTATAGAAATACTGTATTTTAACTGTTAAATCACGTCTGTTAAATCAGCGAAATCGGCAAATTTATAGCCACTATAATAATTATAAAATAAAGAAATCTATTGATACATTTACTGAATGTTGATTTAAATTACAAAATAAGTTGAAGGCTTGGCTTGAATGTGATCTGAAAACTTTTTACGACAAAAGTATTTTGCTTGGCTCCTTTTACATTTCATGTTTTGGTGGGATTCTCATGATTTAATATTCTTGGCTTGACATTTCATAAGAATCCAGCTATGAGAAACAGCTTTCATGTTAAATTAAAACAGTCGAGTCGCGCTGATCTCGTCAACGCAACGCTCTCTGTGTGATGGAGTCTTTAAATAAACGCCCTAACAACTTCTAATAACGTGACTATTGATTTATATATTACAGATTCTTTGATACAATTAGCGAAATGAACGAAAACGTTTTTTCATGTTCATTTTTCCCTCTGTTTCATGACATAATTACTTAAGGAATCAAGCATCTTCAAAAAGGGGAGCATGTCTCGAAAAATTTTGATTAATTAATAAAAATAATAATATGTGAACGCCACAAGTAAAATGTGACGTAATACCTCTTAAATATATACAGGTAAATGATAATAATGTATTACTTAATTAAAAAGTAAAAATCTTAATTAAAAATTAATTTTAATAATTATTATAATGATTTTCCATATAAAATAATAACAGTTACAAACGTTTAATGAAATACAATGTTCAAATCGCGTAACTGCGTCGATCACGATAATACGCTCGTTAGCAATCAAAGCATTAAAGTGAAAGGTTATTCAGAAGTCCGACACGAAAATAATTTCCACCAAATATGTACGAGGGTTTGTTAATTTCTTGCGATTCGGTGAATAAAATGTTGGAAACGTTTCTAGTAGGCTTAGTATAAGGACTTGTATAGAAGAGACATATTTTAACAATTTCAGTTTGAAGCTGTCCTTAGCTTTTTTTTTAATATTACTTAAATGACCCACTATAGTCTATACAAAATAAGTTCCTTTTTTACTTGAAAAAAAATTCACTCTAATATGTCACGTACGAATCATGAATTAAAAATTAAAGGCAAAATCAAATTTATTCAGAATTAAAACAATAATATAATAACATTTTAAAACGATGCTTCATGCTACGTCGTAGTGGGGGCTACGACGCTACGTCGCAGTGGGGGCTACGACGCTACGCCGTAGCAGCATGTGTCTATTCAAAAATATGATTAAACTAGATGACGCCCGCAACTCCGTTGTGCCAAAACTCGTTTATCGCGCTGGAACCTTACATTTTTTTCGGGACAAAAAGTATCCTATGTCCTTTCCCAGGACTCAAAGAATCTCCATGCCAAATTTCAGCAAAATCGGTTCAGCGGTTTGGGCGTGAAGAGGTAACAGACAGACGGACAGATAGACAGACAGACAGACGCACTTTCGCATTTATAATATTAGTATGGATTGCGAGAAATTATATTATTTTTTCTTAATTTTTTTTTGCGTCATTGTATATTTAAAATTTCACGTCATCAGATAGTTAGATGATGACTATAATCACCTATATCGTAGTATTAAGTAAAAACTCTCTTTTATACTGTAATGATAGTATAATTATATAAAAGTTAATACATAAATGGGCGAATTTCAACAAATGCTTTTTTTATATCATATCGGTGAACTTTTTTATTTATACATATTTTATATACTTTTTAGGTTTTATGTATTCTTTAGGACACAAAATGTTCCCAAATTTAATATCATTAACGTATCATTTAAGACTAAGGAGAAAATTCAGTTTGAATTTTGGTTTTCACCGACATGATAAACAGGCACCGATTTTTATGTCTGTGCACCGATGTGATAAGTTTAAAAATTCTCAGGACAAGTACATTTGTGCCTCTAAGTAACTATAATCGTTAATTATATAATTAAATATGGTCTATAATAATAGATAAACTAATATTCTATGAAATAAGTTATACTCTTAACTTATTCATATTTCTCAGTATATAAGCGTTTTTGTTTGTAAAAAAAGTAGAGGGACAGCACCGATTTGATAAAAATAGATCTTTAAGTTATTTATTTCTTTGTAACAGTCCTAAGCATATTATATTTTTGCCACAATCCTATAGCTACCCATTGAATACTAAAACAAATAATTTACTATAATATTTCCTTTTTTTTTTAAAGTAATTTCAACGAAGACAAAATAAAAAGCCATTTGGGAAATTCACCCAAATAAATGTCAAAAATACATTGATATAGATTATAATCCTCAGTATACACTTGCCCATTAATATGAAAAAAATTGAAACTTAGAAACATTTTTTGATTATAAACAAAAATTACCTTGAATGAACTCTCTGTTCGTCTTGTTGTTCTTAGTTTACATTGAAATAGCAACGTGACAGCATTCGTGTCACAACTCCCGGCCCCAACACGCCACTCTACATGTGCAGGGGAAAACTTCTACAATAACAAAAATTAATTTTCCACATGATTATACTTGTGATTTATTACGAAAAACAATGACTGGTCCTTTCGTTCCATGTATGTGGTTAAGTAGCACGTATTTTGTTACTTAAGGGTCGTTGACATTGCAAGGTGACGAGAGGATATTATGATGCATTGAAATGAGCCATCATTCAAAACTGAATTTTATTATTATTATTATATTTTAAGAAGATATATTATATTGCATTAAACAAGGTATCAGCCTGCTTAGTCTTTGAATGGCTTTCTAAAAATGATGATTAAATTGGAACTGACCCTGCATCTTACATTTCTAAGATTCTCAATACATAATAATTATATTGGCATTTAAAATATAGAAATTGTGATATAAAAGTTAATAAAAGGGCGCAAGTCTTAACGACTTTGGTAAAGTAATTAACATGGCTTTTGAATTTGTTCAATGAATTCTATTATTTAATCTACATCAATAATTTTCCCCATAAATCCCTTTTCAATTAGGAGACAGTTTGGCAAGATAAGGCATCTAAGGTTCACAGGATAATAACTCTTATTGTCTTTTCAACAAGAACCCTTATGCCCTATTTTTACGTCCTAAATTATTATTATGTCTGAAAAAACCACGATGCGAGTCACAACTTAATATCATATTATTATGTCACTAATAAACTATAAGCGAAAGTAAATCGATTATGATAAAAGATTTCACAGCATAGTCCTAACCTCTAAAAAATGAATACAGCATAGTCATTACGATTACGAGTACGATTCTGGGCGCAACGCAGTTACGGGTAACATCAGATTTTTTGTCATGCTCTGCCATGATATGGACCATACTAGGGATCTTTAAGCGGCCTCAAATGTAGCAAACCAGTGGGTAACACATAAAAGTTATTTTAAAAGTGGAATACTAATAAAGAGCAAGTGTAAGTTTAGCTTTTAACCTGTTATAAACAAACACGCCGAGCGCCCCATTTCGAACCTTTCAGCCTACTTTGCATTAAGATGTGCGACTAGGTCACTAGATTGTGACGTCACAACTTCGCACGTGAATATTGTTGCATTTCTAAACAGAATTCCGTGAAAGCATTTTTTAAAAGACTTCTCAAACTCGCTGCGGAAATCGTCATGTAAATACTTTTTCACACGTATATTTTGTAAAGTTCAAATGTATTATATCTATTGTATAAAGATATTCACAACGTTTTATATATATTTTCACATTTATTGTGAAGTTGGACGACTTCGTAGTTTGGACCATACCTCAATAATTAAAAATACTAGTACGTATTATAAAATATATTAGAAATATCTGTGATTTTAATATCACAAGTATTATAATATACCACTCTCATAACTTTACATTTTAAGTGCTTATAGCCTATTTATAATACCCAATTTAATACGAACGATCTTCTATCAAAAAAAACTGCGAAAATTTTTATAACTTTGTACATTTCGAGGTAAATCCTAAACATTACTCCTGGTGAGAGGCAATCTTGGAGGGTATTGCAAAGTTTAAGCACAGTACAATTATCATACAGTAGATTGTAAAGCAACTCAGCCGAGTTAAAATCAAATTCGCTCAACACAGAGACCAGTTTGGCACGTAAACACGTGAGCTTAAGGTCGGCCGCATACATTTTCCGTATGCGATTTCCGAATTCGTTTTCCGTATTCGAAAAGCCAAATACATAGAATCAGTAGAAAATACATTAACTGCCGCACAAGTTTGTTTTTCTCCGTAAGGAGCGAATTCCGCACGTACGTTTCGGTAATACGTGAGCTGTAGGTCGGCCGCATACATACTTTTTCCGTATGTGATTTCCGAATTCGTTTTCCGTATTCGAAAATACATTATAAACTGCCGCACATGTTCGTTTTTCTCCGTAAGGAACGAATTCCGCACGTACGTTTCATGTGCAGATACAATATTTTTTTGTAACAAGTGAGCTAAAGGTGCTAATATTGTGTGCATTAGGCTCGTATAGACTACTGTCCAAGTATGAAGATTGTATACTATATGAATTTTTTTGTGGTTTCAGCGCAACAATAAAGGGGTTTCGCGTCTTGTTTTATTTTCATTGTACCCTTCTCAAAACCGCCTTTTTGTTTATGCAATCCTTTTATACCTGCGGTGAGGCGTGACAGGTGTTGACAGTTACAGATTATCATAAAGTAAAACCTCTTCGCACCGTAATTGGGCCATTCTTGTATTCTTTAAAATGTCGCGTACATTTACAAAAAATATCCTGGTTTATGAGTCAGTGAAAGGATATTTTCTACATATTTATTTAAATGTTCTTATGGCACTATCGCCACCTTATTGTTAAATGTCTGTATTTCTACTTCTTAATATGAGGAATTAATGAATCAGTAAAAACTTCTCTTTGGAGACTACCTTCACGCCCCTCCCTCAATCCCATCGAAATATTACTCTGTATGTGAATAAAAAGATGATTATTATCGATAGCACGTCGTCATTTTGGCTGGCAACTGCATAGCATTAATTACACTTATATAATGACAATGCGTCAATACATCCTATTAGATATCATTACCACTGAGGCTCCAAAACTGATGAACTAATTTTGATATTTAACATAGATATAGCCGTGATCTTACTCTATAATATAGAGTGCAGTCACGGAAGAGTGAACTATAGGTCTACCGTAAGTGATCAAATCAATCAAATCGTCAGTCAGGAATCTGATGGCAAATTTTGACGGCAGCTTTTCAAAAAATATCCTTGATTATTGGATAAATTTATATAAGCATGTTTCACACACAGAATCAGCCGCTATAAGGGAAAAAAGGGATCAAAATGTTTTATTCTAATTGCCCCGGTATTGCTAGAGTCTAATTCATTTTCTCCCTTTTTGCCATCGGATTCTGGTAGACCTGTACTTTTGATCTTGACAAAATGTGCGATTCCCATGGGATTTCCAGGCATCGTCTGGTAGTAATTAGTTTGCATTAAACATCCCAAGCATGAATTACCGCAGCGGCGGAATAAAAGTCTTGACCCAGATAGCCGGAGATGACACCAGTGAAACAATAACGCGGAATTTCAATATTGCCATTATGATTCCCTTATTACTTATTTTTAATTATTTGCATAGTATTTCTGATATTATTAATGTTACTCTTAAGTTTATTTGTGTAATGTGTTGTAAGAATTGTACTATCAGAAAAGTTGAATCCTAGGCAGATATAGGGAACCTACTATACGTTGTTTGGTCGAGTTACGTAAAACTTAGCCGACAGATCACAATAAATTGACATGATCCGACCAAATGACGTTGGTCTGTCAGCTGCCTAGGAATCTTTCCTCGATGGTACATTTTGTAGGTACAAAACTATTCTACTTAATTTCATTTGAGAACCCTATAACGAAAATTGATTAAGGCGCTATATCGAAAGTAATTTTACCGCAAGGGCAATTTTATACTTAATTTGTATGATTATAAAGTCGTGAATACGCTGCGGCCAGAAGCTATCGGCTCGCTCGGAAAACATGCGAAAAAACGTAATTATAATCATTTAAAAAATAACTAGGAACATTTAAGCAAAATGCTTCTATACGATTTTGAGTTGCAAAGGTGTCTATCAATTAGACTAATTTCCTACAATACATCTATTTTCGTTTAAAAATTATCTTCAAATTTCGTATTTTTAAGAGGTCATTTCGAAAATTAAATGTATCGAGGCAAAATACATTAATCGTGTTTCTAGTTCTTCTCAAACCTAGATAAGGCTATGAAGATATGTATATCTCATTACCAGATTTGTAACATTTCTGAGGGTCCTATAGTATTACGTCAAAAAGGACAGTTTTTTTTTCAATATAGCGCCTTAATTAAGCAGTTTTAACATGAAGAGTAGAAATACACATTCGTATTAGTAATGTTACTATGATTTTAATAATTGTAAATGTAAAGTGGAATACTTTAGCTTACTATCAAAATAACTACTAACTCATTCGTTAAAATCGGAACTTGTAGGCCACAAGCATAGGCTTCCAAGCAATACCCTTTTAACAGTAGTCACATAATAATTTATGTCTTTCAGGAGGTTAAGATTTTAAACTTTTTAACTTACAAGTTACAGGAATCCGAAAATTTAATACTGTCATACCTAGCCACATGTAGGTTCAATATCGATGGGTCCTACGTATACTGGCGTAAGTGAAAAAAATAGATTTTACAGGAGAGCCAATTAAGTTGTCAGAACCATATTTTTGGGTCATATCTTGTGACCTATTTTAACGAATTTAGTGAATTTTTGCATGTAGTCTTATCAATTAATGCTTTTCTTATTACTGGTAGCAAATTTTATGCATATTCAATATTTTTTGAGATTTTACACATCGGCCCTTTTACGTCGTCGTATTTCTATAATGATATGCTTATTGTTCAACGTAAACAGATTTAAATGATCATTCGCCCTTTTACTAGGCTCAACGTAAATATAATATTTTAAGAGATCCCTGTTTTTTTTAGCACGTAATTATTTAACTGTTATCACGTTTTACTGTCTACAATGAATCAGTTAGAAAGTATTGCTCATTGTGTAGTTATTTCAGTTTAACGCAGCTGCGCCCATATACTGTGCTATACATTAGAATGTTTAAGAGGCCGGGTGCCATCGAAATTCTCATACACACGTAATACCAAAATCTTTTTCTCATACGAAAATATTTAACATGTTTGAGTTATTTTTCAGCTTAAAATAGTAATTACCTAGGTTCCTGCATATTTTTTTTTTCACAAAATATTTAAACACAAAAAAAATTTTTAGTGTTTAAATATTTTGTAGTAAATTTACTACTAAATATTGAATGAATTGAATTTCGATGGCACCCGGCACCTTAAGGTAAGTATTTCAACTTAAAGTGTGTAAATTTACAAATAAAACAATCTACTTAATTTTTCATGCTTTTATTTATGATAAATTGTTTGTAGGCGGCAATATAATGAAGTAGGTTCAATAATAAACTAAAAATTTCTTCATGAAATCAAACGACAATTTAGAATGCAATCAAGTATCTACTACAAAATATGATAAATACTATTATTGAATATAAAAATATAATTATGACAACTTCTAACCTTTTGTTGACAGTTATATGATGTAAGATAATATTAAAATAAAATGAGACCACTTCTAATTCTTCTGCAAAATCAACTTTTAAAAAGTAAGAGGAACAACATGATAATCTAATCACAACTTTTACTAGTAGAGTATCTCTCAAAAAGCAAACATAACAAAAAATAAAATATTATTAAACGTTTTCTGTACCCACTTAATTTGAGACGAGCCAAGCGAAGCGCAAGGGCACTACCTACCTTTTCTCGAAGTGTTTCGCCGTTTTTTTTAACCTTCATAGAATTGGTTTCCGTTGTAGCAGATAGTTCATATTTTCAGGATATAATGTCATCAATAGACTTATTGAGCATACAAAGTCTCAATTGAATATCTTCTATACTTTAGATTTTATTGATATCCAAAATACACCGATTTCGTCACTGACACACTGATGGTCATCAAAATGTTGAGCTACTTCCTGAAGTGCTAGAAAGCTGAAATTTGATATGCAATCTTAGTTTAGTATACAACCAACAAAAAAATTCATAAACTTGTGATTTTCGTCCCTCATCCCCTAAAATGGGGGTGAGTGGAATCTGACCCTCGTAGAGTTGGTTTCCGATGTGCCAGATAGTTTATATTCTCAGGATATAATGTAAATAATAGACTTATTGAACATACAAAGTCTCAATTGAATAGGTTTAATACTTTATATTTTATTGATATCTGAAATACGCCGAAATTTGGTTATACGCCGTAAAATAAGTTTAGTAGGGGGGTAATGGAAGTTTAAATAAGACTTTTATCAATTTTATGAATAACTAGCTGTCCCGGTGAACTACGTGTCACTTTAAAACCTTCCCTGGACTTCTACGAAATTTTAAGACCAAAATCGGCCCAATCCGTTCAGCCGTTTTCGAGTTTTAGCGTGACTAACACATTTGACAATCCATTTTTATATATATAGATATAAGAAGAGGACATGAAAGTTTACACGGGATGGACATATTTAACTAAAAACCTCTTAATAAAAAATAATAAAAAACACTAAAAAGACTAAAAAGACTGCCTAGCAAGTAGCAACTTACAAAAAGGACTGAAATCCCACCAAAAACATTTCATGTAAAAGTTACCTCGACGACCACAAAAGGTTTGCCCTGTGAAAAAGACATCAGATCTAAATATGTAGAGCCAAGCTTCTGAATCGACGCGGCCTAACTCTATCGATTCTAACTACAACAAATTCTACATATCAGTATGTATGGCTGGTATTGCTGTCATTAATACGAGATGCCTCTACGTAATCATTAGCGCTCGTTAGTTGTAAGTCTGTATTAGTAAGAAGATCAAAAGACAAATCTTCAACTGCATATTCCGCACCAGAACCAGAAGGAAGAGGAGAAACTGCAATCAAATAAAATTTATGAATACTTTAAAACCATCATTTACTAATAACCAAAAAATATTTATTTGCACTGATATCAAGAAATAGGCATACGAATATAGATTTAGAAAAAAACCCTTATAAATAATTCGCCAAGTGCGAGTCGGACTCGCGCACGAAGGGTTCCGTACCGTTATAGAGCAAAAAAGGCTAAAAAAATGTTTATTGTATGGAAGCCCCCCTTAAATATTAGTATTAAATATTTTGTTTTTAGTATTTGTTATTATAGCGGCAATAGTTATAATACACTATCTGTGAAAATTGCAGAAGTCTAACTATAGCGGTTCTTGAGATACAGCCTGGCGACAGACAGACAGACAGACAGACAGACAGACAGATAGACAGACATACAGACAGACAGACAGACAGACAGATGGACGGACGGACGGACGGACAGACAACGAAGTAAGTTGGGTACGGAACCCTAAAAACGTACACGAATGAAATAATTTATTTACTTAATACAGGATAGACTTCTGTACATACGCACTTACGCCACTGTATGTTTTAATGACTTTTAATAATCACGTAATAATTTGCTTACTTTAGGATAAAAGGTGATAAATAACCATTCAAAAAGATAAATAAAAAAACCATGTTGCGTTTCATTAGATGCCAAAAATACAATTTTTAAATCAAAGGCGTAAGTGATTACCCTAAAAATTGAACTACGTAAATGGGCGAAAGCGAGTTCACGCCTTTTTACGAAGTATACCATTAAATTACTACTAAATGTTAATATTTTGCAACAGTGATATGTAAATATCACTTCACTAGAATAAATAACAACAACAAAATGGTTGACTCATCTTATCTGGACAATCAGTTTCATTATTTTCGTCTTCGGTGTTTAAATCACTACTGTATTTTCTTTGGCCAATAATTTTATTTAAGATTTTTTGAGCCCTTGTGATTGGCATTCTTTTTGCTGGCGGCATTTTTGTTAAAATACTTATTATTATATTATAAAAAAAACATTATACTGCGCTGAAAACGAGCGAGCATACCAAAGGTAACGGACGTCGCCGCAACACAGTATAACGGCCTAAGCGGCACCTCCGCCCGCGCGCCGCTCTTCTGACGCTTGGCTTTGGCTATGTAGATGGGCGAACCGTCTGATTGGGCTTTATACGTGACGTAGATTTACATTTACGCCTTTCTGACTAAAATTTTATTTTAAAAATAATCAACAGAAAAAAATAATTTTTCACGATATTATAGATTAGAGCAAAGTGAAATCATTGGTCATATAATTGGAAAAAGGCGCAAGCGGCAGTTTCGCCTCTATACGTAGGACCCATCGATATATTAGTTTTCATAGCTTCCAAAACAGTTTAGGTAGCAGTTCACGACCTTCTTTTCTAAGTAAGGAGTCTGCATCCGCTCTCAGATGTTGATACAAGTTGGCATACTTCCACGCCCCGTTACGAGTATAATACCGAAATAGCTGAAGTAAGGTTCAAGAGACCGCGTTTAGTTTCTTACATACATTAGTGGGGGGATTTCCGTTCACATAATGCAATACGTCGGGACAAAAGTAGGGTAGAATATAATATAGAAAAGAGATTTACTGACATGCTCAGTTTAATTTACAATGGTTTCCGATTGCTAAACTTATAAGTGACTAGATGATGCCCGCAACTCTGTTGCGCCAAAATTTGTATATCGCGCGGGAACTGTACATTTTACCAGGCTAAAAAATATCCTTTATCCTTTCCCAGAACTCAAAGAATCTCCATACCAAATTTCAGAAAAATCGGTTCAGCGGTTTGGGCATGAAGAGGTAACAGACAGATAGACAGACTGAAAAACTTTCACATTTATAATATTAAGAATGATATCATTCTGAATAAAAATAATAACGTTTTTACGTGAACGTCGTAAATGTGAGATTCGAGCGCATTACCGCGGTATGTTCTTTGCGGGATTCCCGTGAAAAAAAGCACTTCCTCACAGGAGTGTACATTACTTCCATTGAGTATATTTTTACGAGCGCAGATAGCCGCTGTGTATAATTGTGCAATTAATTTCAGACGTTTTAACTTAATGTGCCTTCGTTGGAAATTTACGTTTTATAGTAAGTAACTTACGGACTGCGGAAGTAATGTTTATTTTATGTGATGCCCTATATTTGCTTTATGATTTCATTTAATTATTTATGTTAATTTGAATATTTGTTTATTTATTACAAACATAAAATTAAATTTTCGAAATGAAATGTTGCTAGCTTTTAGAAATTTGCAATAAATAAATTGTTAGGTTACTCGATCGACAAGATTCAAATGTAAAAATACATATAAAATATAATCTTGTAATCTTTTTTTCCTTAAAGAAATTCCAACTCTTCACAAAAAGAGCTATGGAATGGACAACATTTTAAAGTATTTTATCGTTAAGGCTGTTCTTTTATTCACCTTAAAAGCTGTCTCCTGCCGGTAATGTCTTTTGTTTCGAACTTCAACTTTAGATTTATTGAGTGTTTTAAATATTGGAGCTCATAGTTTCCGTCTTTTAACTATATTAGATCAATCATTGCCACATTTAAATATTCATCATAAGGTTAAAGCCCACCTAAAATAATATGATGTAACATAAAGAGAAGTACTGTACTTCTCTTTATGTTACATCATATAATTTAAGGTGGGCTTACATTATTTACTATTTAAGTCATGGGCGTACCCAAGTAGGAATAGAATAGAATAGAATAGAATATCATTTATTTCCAGGAAATTTGTTTAACAATGGTTCTTAATTTTATGTAAGGTATCAAAATTTCTGCCTCATTGGCGTGGAAATATTGTCTTATTCAAAACATCTTTAAATCTTATTCTAATCAACATGCAACGTGCCTTATGTAACTACCTATTTAAAAAGATCTTATTACATATTTCAACATACCTAATATTATAACATAAAGTAAAGTCAAAAACATACATTAAAGTCATTTGATAGTAACGTCATAGTATTTATAAATAAATCGATGAAAAAATAATAATGTATAAACAAAATATAACAAGACGGAGGAGGAGAAGCTAAAATTCAGTGTCAACTTTACAATGGAGGTTTTAAAATAATATGTCGGATTGCATATTACCTACGTGCAGGTACTTAACCTAAATTACAATTATCAGTCCTTCTTTAATGTTTTTTTGTTTTGAATGTTTTATCTCATTTTAGTTTTTACTTTTCAGCACTCCAGATACCTATTAAACATGGAAGTCTAAGGAGGAAAGCTATACAGTAATATACAGGTCAACCTCAATTCATGTTACAGTCACACTTTTACATGCTTTTACAGTTTAAAATAATAATGTCAGTCATAACTACACAATATTATATAGTGAAATAAAGGTACAAAAATTGTTTATTAATTGATTAAAAATGTAATAAAATTATAATGTCATATACTTAATAAGGTCAAGTTTACAAATTCCATTTATATTAAAAAAAATATATATATCTTAATTACATTTAAATAATATATGTCCAAAAGAATTAAATAGTACATAGGTATAATTATTACATTAATGTCAGGCCCACAAGAGTCACATTCACAAATCACAATATTCACATACATGTTGGTATTATTTCTTTATATCAATAAATTAATTCTATGCTAATTATAATGTCCTGTGATCAGTAAAATAATTAATGATAAATATATAATATTAATGTCATAAATTCAGTCTTTAAAAAAAATAATCTAGATCCAATAAAATGTCATCTTATTATATCATGTCAAATACCTATTCTATATATTTAAAGTTAGTTTAAATTTATTTGCCACTGCTATATCGTTGAAGTATTCTTGTACTGAATAATAACATTTTTTTAATAGCCATTCAAATAGAGCCTTCTTGAACTTATTATAACTATTGTTGTCATTTTTTAAATTGTCTGGCAGGCTATTGTATATTTTAATTATCATACAATAAGCGTTTTTGCTATTCAATGCTGATTTTTGTGCAGGTACATTTATTTTGTTTTTATTTCTTTTGTTTCTAGTTTCTTTATTGTTTTTATTTTCAAATAGGAAACCATGCTTCTTTACAAAAAGACATGATTCTAGTATATATAAACAGGCTAGTGGAAGAATTTTAAATTTTTGAAAGAGCGGTTTGCAGTGAGTGAACTTGTCTACCCCTGCCATGGCTCGTAAACATTTTTTTTGTATTAAAAATACCCTGTTCACATCCACTGAATTGCCCCATAGTATCAGACCATATCTTCGAGATGAGGAGACATAACCATGATAAGTTACTAAAGTGGCTTCCTTCGATACTATATTTTTAATTCTTTTAAGCGCAAATATGAATCTATTGAGTTTATTGCAGGTATTATCTATATGTATTTTCCAATTCAGATTTTTATCTATATGTATCCCTAGAAAAGTAGTTGATGAAACACATTTAATTGGCGTTATTTTATTTTCTAAATGTTTATTTTCATCAATATTTTCTTTATAAAACTTAATAATTTTTGTTTTTTCTAAATTTACCGTAAGATTATTAGTTTGTAGCCAATTTGTAACATTTTTTATTTCATTTTGCAATTCGTAATTTAATATATTTCTTGGGCATTTTATTAAGAGAGTGGTATCGTCAGCGAACATACTACAGTCATATTTTATTATTTCTGGCAGATCATTTATGTACATTAAAAAGAGATTTGGTCCCAACATGCTACCCTGCGGCACTCCGCATTCAGAATCTTCATATTCTGATCTATGCGATATTTCTTTGTTTTGTTCAAATTGACTTATTTCTACACACTGCTTCCTACCTGTAAGATATGATTTAAACCATTTAAGTGCATTTCCCCGAATACCGTATTTTTCTAATTTATCTAATAACCGCTTATGATCAACGAAGTCAAACGCTTTACTTAGATCAAGAAAAACAGCAGCTACAGCTAGTCCTTGGTCAATAGCTTGTGTGATTTGTTTAACCAGTGAAAAGCAGGCCATTGTCGTTGATTTTCCTTTCGTAAATCCAAATTGTTGCTTACAAAGTAAATTGTTCCTATTAAGATAATTAACTAATTTAATTTGCATGGCCTTTTCAAATATTTTTGAGATTACTGGTATAAGTGTCACCGGTCTGTAATTTGACATGAGCTTTGCATTACCCTTTTTGAACAGAGGCTTAACTACTGATATTTTTAGTTGCGACGGAAAATGTCCCTGTTCAAACGATAAGTTGACTATGTGACATAAAGGGTAGCATATGTATTTTGCTGCTAATTTTATTATTTTTGTACAGATATGATCATATCCAGTTGCTTGTGTGTTATTTAGTGAAATTATAATTTTATAAATGTCATTAGGAATTAACGGAGATAAATATAATGAATTAATTGGATTGTTTTTAATATTAATATTGGTATCATTAGAATAATTATTTTTTGTAATGTCAATAAAATATTTGTTAAATAATTGCGCAATGTCACAAATTTTTGTGTATATTTTATTATCTTTTTCTATGGCGTCAATATTCTTACTTGTCCTTTTTTCATCTACATTCTTTCTTATGAGTGCCCATGTGGCTTTACATTTATTTTTTGATTTTTTAATAAAATTCGTATTGTTTTTTATTTGAGATTCATATATGCATTTATTAAGTACATTACTATAACTTTTGTATCTTTTTAGCAGTTCTTTTTTATTAGCAGTCCCATATCTATATTTGTAATACAAAATACGTTTACTAACCGTAGATTTTTTAATGCCCTTTGTCAGCCAATTTGTTTTTTTCGGGCTGTTGTTTATTTTTACATAAATCCTTGGGAAGCAAAGATCGTAAAATAATACAAAATTTTCATAAAAAGATCTAAAGCTTTCTTCAGTATCCTTAATATTATATGTGTCAGAGAAAGTGAGTGCAGCCATAACATTCAAAAATTTTCTTATATTATCTTTATTAAAATCGTTCCTTTCAACAAAGTAAAATTTCGCCTTCTTTCTCACTTTTATATGATTCACAGGAAATTTTATGGATTGTCCAGTCTCATGATCTGATAGTGCCAAATGATGCACATTTATTTCATATGTTTTTAAGTTACTTGCAATTTGGTCAATGCTGGACAGTCCGCGTGTTGGTTGATTTATATTAGTTTTTAAGTTATGGTTATCAAGAATGGCTTTTAACTCTCTATGCTCATTTGTATCCTTCAATACATCTATATTCCAGTCACCGCAGATTATTATATTTTTATTATTAGATCTATGTATTTCATTTAAAGTGGCATCCAGACTATCAATAAATAAATTTATGTTTTTTTTAGGAACCCTATATATACATAAAACTATCGTATTATATTCAGTTATTTCTATACCACAGCACTCAAATATAAATTCTTTTGCATACTTTTTTGTTGATTCAATTTTTCTAAATTCTAATTCGTTCCTTACTAATATGCAAGACCCCCCTCGTTTTTTATTTCTAGAATACGTAGCAGCTATCTTGTAATTAGGTAATGTCAAGTTTTTTTCATTATTTTTCATTAAAAATGTTTCCGTCAAACAAATAACGTCAATTGTTCCTATCTGTAAATTTAATGTAGTTGATAATGCAATTTGTAGTATGTCTAATTTGTTCAAAATTCCGGCTATGTTTTGGTGAAATAAAGTTAAATATTTATTGTTTTTTATAAAAAAGATTTATCATTATTTTTTAAATTTTTATTTGTTACTTTTTTAAAATAATGTGTTATTTTATTTTTATCTTGTTTACTGTCCTTTTTAATTATTGTTTTCTCTATAGAATAATGTAATGAGCCATTTTCAATGTTGCATTTTTTACTACATATAAAATTATTTTTTTGTTTTAAATTGTTTAAGAATGTATTTTCATACTCCTGACTATCTATTTCAAAATTTATTTGTGAACTAATTTTCTGTAGAAACGAGCTGTGATTGTATATATTCTTTGCTACATTGAGCAACTTAACATTAATAAATTCCTTTAAAATGTGTTTCAGTCTATTTGTTATATAAATGGGATTCGAGTTATTATTGTTTACATATGGCGATATTATTACATTGGTCTTGGCTAGTTTGGGAAGTGATAAAATAAGACTATACGCAAATGAATTGATACTATTTTCACTAACATTTGTAGCTATTATGATATAATCTGATCTTGTGAATTTACTAGCCGTTTCTTTTAATATGTTAAGTAACTGAGAGTAAGTTGCATTTGATTTTATAAAAGATGAAATCAAGAATTTGTCATTCCATTTATTATTAATAATGTTTTTATAATTTTTTACAATTTTACTAAGTCCCTTAATTTGTTGATCCCCGATGATATATATCTGTGGTTTGTTTTTCAATTCTATTTTGTTGTACTTTTGCCCACTGTTTTCTAAGTAATCATTTTTACAAATTTGATATTGTAATTTTGAATAAATTTGATTGATAAATGTGTTATAATTAGATTTTACCTGAGAATTAGCTAGTAGTGGATGTATGTAAGTACAGTTTGTATAATTTTTGATCAGGGAATATAAAGTTGTATTGAGAAAATCTGTGTTTAAATAGGGATTATTCTTTACACCTACAAGAAAAACTTGTGCAATTTTTAATTTGCTAAGTGCATTACAAATGTCAGTAAACAATTTATATGGGCTTTTATCGTTACATCCAACTCCTATGATTACAATTGTATTTTTTGTCAATATCTTAGAATTATACAAAATGTCACAATAACTTAACACCTGTTCACTTGTAGCATATTGCTTAATGAAACCATGTATAGTAACCTTACAGTCTTTCATATTTTTGAATCTATTGTAGATGCCTACTGATAACTTCGACATTTGTTGATCGCCCAGTATGTAAACATTGTATTTTTTTCTCGAGCAGCCATCAGTCTCGGCTAGTCCTTGGGGCTGCGCGCAGGTATCGATTGCATTGATCGATGAGTCGATAAGGTTATTATGTGATTCCGTGTTTGTTACCATTTGTGAGCTTTGTGCTAAACAATCCTCCGTAGATGTCGATAATATTTTTGTATTCTGTTTATTTAGTGTATGTGGTGAAAATAGTCTTGAAGTTTTAGTTTGTGACAGTAATTGCCTTTGGGATTTAGGAGTGCTAATAATCTTTTTCGGTGTGAAAGTTGAATTTTCTGTAAAAGATTTTAAAATTGAAATTTGTTTTTTAGATCCCTGTAGTTCTCTTTTTAAAGTTACAATCTCCAAGTTTAGGTTCCCTATCTCTTCATGTGCACTGGTGAGTTCATTTTGTAATCTGTTCAATTCATTTTTTAAATTCGAAACCTCGAGACTATCCAATATATTCGGCTCGCTGGTAGTAGAAATGTCTAATTTAGACGTAGAAAAAGAGTCGTCATCTTCATCTGAAATATGTGTAATGTTTTGGTCCGAGTTTGATTTTATCATTTTCTGTCTTCTGAAGGTTATGTTATCCAGGTATGAACAATCCATGACGAAATACGTCAAATGCAAAAAACACTACAAATTCGACACAAAACACTACTCTCCAACCGTCTTCAAATGTCTTTTTGTCCCAGAAAAATGTACGGTTTCGGTAGGGGCAGGAGGGGGCTCAATTTTCCTGGCAAATGGGAATTAGAAACGTGTTACCTACTCTGCACGAAATGAAGTGTTGGAAACAAAATATATTTTCAGTCAGATTAACAAAAGTAAATTATCATAATTTTCTGTTTCAATATACCAGACCAACCATCTTCTCGAAGGTATAAGCTGCCCCCCCCCCCCCCCCCCCCCCTCCCTTAGCTGAAATCCTTGGTACGCCCATGATTTAAGTAGATAATTCGGTATTATATAGGAAAAATTAAGTCCTAACGCTATTTGTCAGCTTAACTTGTGTACAAAAACAATGCTATCTCGTTCCTAACTCCTGGCTTGTGGTAACAAGATAGCATTCAATTTATGTGGGAGTAAACGGCTGAAGCTATGGGCTATAATATCTACAAAGATATTATAAAAAAATATCCGTCTACTCACCGTATACAGATACGGTGATCAGACTTCATCTACTCAAACGTAGATGAAATATAACATCTGAGATCACACCGCAGTTTTGTTTGTCCCAATAACGCTATAATGAAACTTGCAATTACTCAATCAATGCCTCTTTGACTATAACGGAAACGATAGCCTTGCTCACTACAAAATTTAAAGCTTTTCAAAGCCAGAAATCGACAACCAACGAAATATTACGTAGAGATTTAAAAATTCCAAAGTTGTTAATCCTTCTGAAGTTTCGGCAACGTTTCAACGTGGTAGTTTGCAAGCCAATCGTTTATCTGATCCGCTCCAAATGTCTTTATTAAGCCAACTGTTTCGTGCGCATGCAGATTTACTTTTTTGGAGATCCGAATATTTTGGCATTATTTTTGCAAAGTCTGACTGAAAATGTCTGCACTGGGTACATGCACTTTGCTGCAAATAAAACAATAACTGAGAAAATTCATATGTCTTGTCTTGTTCTTGTTTAGGTCTTATCTGACACCTCTTTACGCTTAAACCAGTCAAAACACTTGAAGCCCTTAAAAAGGACGTAAGACAATTGACCCTATTTATGCAAAATGAGTCCAATCCACACCATTGCCAAAATTGAGTTAATAATGCAGAAGTATTCCAAAATGGCCCTTTTATCGACCCTATGAAGATCGTACTAATCTAACAATTTTTTCAGAACAAAACATTTTTACAACAAAGTTGCCAACTAACAAATTAATGAGTATTGTTTTTTTTATATAGATCCAAACTACATATTGGTCTCTCGTTTTTTTTTTAGTTAGGCAAGTAGAATCATGCGACTTGTTTGCATATTAAAAAAGGCTTAGTTCTTAATATTTTACAAAGAATGTGACATAGGCCCGACACAAAATAGACATATCCCATTTTTTGATAGGGTAAAACGACTAGTGATTAGATAGTACCAGTTATTGGACAAAACACAAAAACGCAATATTATTTATAAAGATTGCTTTAAAAACTGCATTTTTAAAATAATAAAACGCCTGATTTTAAAGATAAACAGGTAGCTATTAAAGCAACCTTAATAAATATAGTGTTTTTGTGCTGTGTCCAATGACTAGTACTGACTACTGTCCAATCACTAGTCATGTTCACCCTATGTAATATTTATATTCAAAATCAGTGGCTAAGACGTTATTTTATTGCTTTCTTTTTTTCTCTTTAGGCCCAGTAAGAAAAGTGCTAATACGAAGAATAAGAATCGTTATTTGCATGTTTTTTGCAATTATACTCAATATCAGTGGCTAACACTTAGAAATTATTATTTTCATACCGTGCCTAAAGAAAAACACAAAACCAAAAAAAATATTTTGTTTACTTAGGTACATTTAAAAAGAAATCGGTCAAGTGTGAGTTGAACTCGCGCACGAAGGGCTCAGTACCATTATAGAGCAAAATTAATAAGTAGTAAAAAGTTTTATAGTGCCCAAGTGTGTGCCCGTGTAAAAAGTCGGTCGTGCACCTGATCTCTCACCAGTCATATCAGCTTTCCGCTTCGTTGGGTTACGAGAGTAAATAATAGTGCTCTTGTGTATTGCGCACACACTTGGGCACTATAAAAATTACTCCTGCTTAACTGGCCTGGTTTTATTGAAACCAAAGTGCTCTTGTGTATTGCGCACACACTTGTTCACTATAAAATTACTCCTGCGTAACTGGCCTGGTTTCATTGAAACCAGAGTGTTCGTGTGTATTGCGCATACAAGACCGTTATGACACGATCGTATAGAGGGGAAAAATCCAGGAAGAACAAGCCGAAGAACCCCATATCGAGGACAAACAGTTGCCGAGTTATAAGCACTCAAAGTTTGACATTGACAGCTCGGCAACTGTCAAACGTCGAACAAAAGTAGCCATAACTCCGCTCCCAATAGGCCTAGAGGAACGGGGCTTCTTCCAACCTCAAAAGCAATACCTCGGCTACCCCCTCCCCGAATCTGGACTAAATCGGAGACATCAAAACTTCAAGGACGATTCTTCTACTATATACTTACAATACTTTTAAATGAGTAATGTAAAATTTGTCTATTACAGTAATGTAATGGACAAATTTTACATTAGACATTCTTTGCATTTAATGGACAATAAAGGTCCGATAATGGCTCATTATTTTGTAAAATGGCAATGTAAGATACTCCATTACTACTATTTTTTGTATTATGATTATTATTTTTTACATTAAGATTTTTGCAACGTTGCTTGAAACCATCACTACTAATGCGAAAGTATATCTGTCTGTCTGTCTGTCTGTCTGTCCGTCTGTCTGTCTATCTGTCTGTCTGTTTGATATCTCTTTACGCCCAAACCACTGAACCGATTTTGCTGAAATTTGGTATGCAGATACTTTGAGTACCGGGAAAGGACAATTCATCCCGGAAAAATGTACGGTTCCCGCACGATAAACGAGTTTTGGCGAAACGGTGTTGCAGGCATCATCTAGTTTTAAACATCCTTGTAAAAACCAGAAAAAAGTAGGAGCCCCACATTATATCAGGTAGGTACTTACTGCCGAAGCATACAACAAGATATATTTAGGATATGCTCACCTAGATACAAAAAATATTAAGTTTTAATCTAAATTATATATTTTTTTCATTTCAATCTTTTTTTTGAGAATATAAGCAACAATATAAACTAAATGAATATATATTTAATCCTTCAGGCCCCGCGCGAGCACCGGTGATCGCGACAACAATAGAATACAATAGCAATTCCTGGAAATTCCGACTGAAGTATTAATTCTATTACTACATTCCCGAAAGAAAAAAATGCCGGTTTTCTTCAAAATTTGAAAGCTCATGAGGCCTCAGTTTATTTAAAAGCAAATTTTATAAGTTAAAATCGTTGTTTCTATTAATAATTAGATGTTAGACATCCAAATCGGGTGCACAGATCTCATGCACGAAAATCCTGTTGACTTGTGTAATAAATCTAAAAAGATGGTTCGCTTTGGATTATATGTATACCACACTAATATAGTTTTCCTAAAAGGAAAATGTTTGTACGCATAGAATAAATTACCAAATATACTATTGTAAATTAACTTTACTTAAAATAACAATCAGTTTTAAAGAATACACAATTTTAATAAAAACGGCTTTTTCTCAGAACTGTCATCGTGTGAGTTGAGTCCGGTATGAATAAATAGGTCCAATTCTTAATACCAGAAAATGTGCAATACCTGCGTCTTATGTAAATTTCGATGAAAAAGAAGTGACCTTGGAAGTGTAGCATAATAATTCGAAAATAAAAACCATACTAGCAAATCCGTTAAATTAATTATAGTGCTCTTAAACTTTAAAGTGCATTTATGCAGGCTGACTCCTTAAGGCAGGGATCAATCTCAATCCAAAACAATAACTTTGCACACAACCAAAGACCAAGCGTATACGCATCGCAATAAGATTCATTTTAGCTTAGCATAAAACTGTAGTTACTAGGGGCGGATCTTCTCTATTTTTCATGTTTTTTTTAAATATCTTTGGAAATAAATATTAAGAAACGAAATTGTTCGGTTCAGGATATTTTAATATAGATTTACTAACAATTTATTCAAATAAAATGTATAATTATCCTAGTTAATACCTATATTTCGATGAATTAGATTTTTGTCGGAGGTGAGTTTGTAAATTAATTACAGCCAAAGTATTACGTTTTACAAAAATGTTTATGGTTTAAAGTCTTTTAAATATTGTGCTTTATGTCTCATATTTTTTACATTTCGTTATTATATTGGAACTAGGTAAACCGGGAGTCACGGAATAACAAATTGGGGTTTATGACCGCCTTAAGTACAAAGGTGTGTATGCAGTGTGAAGTGCCTTAGATGTAATTGTCTGGTTGGAAATTTTATCACGTCGCCGAACGATCCATTTGGATGTAAACGACGCCATTGAAGCGTTCAACTGCTGGAACTGATACGGCGGTACTTTGTAAAGACTAAACTAT
This sequence comes from Lysandra bellargus, assembly GCA_905333045.1. Classification (NCBI taxonomy): domain Eukaryota; kingdom Metazoa; phylum Arthropoda; class Insecta; order Lepidoptera; family Lycaenidae; genus Lysandra; species Lysandra bellargus. Next base: position 282,036 of record HG995328.1, read on the forward strand.
TATCTAACAATGAACTTGCGAACTCCGCTCTAAAGGCAATGAAGATTTATTCGCTCGCTACCTTGTTATCTGCACCTTCTGTTTTATGCGATAGTATGCTTTTCTTTTATACCTATTATCTTTAATTTCACATCATTATTGTTGGTTTTCAATGATAAACTAATGTTTTCAGCATATTTACTGACAAAACTTACGGTTCCATAATGTTACGTTGGTCATACATAGCCGAAAGCCTTATTCATAATACAATAATCAAGGAAATACTAGCAAAATTCTATAGCCAATGAAGTTATATTAATACTATTAAAATAATTATAACAAAGCAACTTCAATTAACTAAGCCAAACATTATCACCCATTAGGATAACGCAATAGTCATAAATTATTCGAACACACATTAACGATAATATATTTCAAATGACCTAGATATTCCGGATGAAAATGAAATCACTGGAACGTAATCCTAAATTGTACGAGGGACCTATCGATACTTATTCGTTTCCGCCAGAAGGTTGTATGGAACAGAATTATTAGCAGCAAATTGCACCTTTAGGATACAAGTTAAGAGTGATTTTTCAAGAGCACTGCATCTCGTAGCGGACTTACGTAGCCGCGAGCCTTCATTACCGTACGTACTGTTACATCCCTAGTTACTTAGTACATTACGTTTAGTAAGCATTTCTATATTCTACCATATTTTTCCGTTTGCGTTGCAGTTTTCGTTTAGCATTCATTTTAATTCAATTTATCGAACAGTTAGAATCTGGAAGCCGGGCTAGTAAGGTGTGGGAAGTCGTAACTTGTAGCAAAGTGTAACTAATTTTAATTTTGGGAAAATAAATTAGTTTAGGGTGAACTTTTGGTTTTTTTTTAAAAACTTACACAGAGGGTGCTGCAAAACAAATTGGTGTCAGAAGTGTGTAGTAATTTGATCCCGAAAAAAAAGTCTAACGTTTTAGACCTAGGGATCACGAACCCGTGGCACCCGTGCGCCGTGTTTAAAGTTTTTGGTCGACGGTAAGACTCCGCCACCGAAGGCGCGAGCCCGCACCACGTTTTTGGACGACAGTAAGCCTCCGCACCTCTGCGCGAGCCTGCTCCAACCGGTTCACACACTCGGACGACGGTCAGCCTCAGGCCCTAGCCTGAGCCCGCTCCAGCTACAACCCCACGAGGACTTCGGTCTGCCCCAGCAGTTTCAACAGCGGTGCTGTGCTGTCTGAGCCGCTCCAGTCTAACTCGCCAGGGCCACATCATCGGCCCCCAGCTCCGGGTAAAGCGTAGCCTCAGCACGCGACTCCGGCTCCACTTCAGGCTCCACGACAACGGCATGCAGGTTATCGTCGTGTTCCTGTGAGTGTTTTCTAATTTTTCTAAATCCTCTGTTTCTACTAAATCCAAGAAATCGTGCTAAATCAAAAGTGCTAAATCTAAAGTGTTCTAAATCGTGAAGTGAATTCTAAATCTAAAATTTACAAACTCTTAAATCTAAAATAATTCTAAATCCTAGTTTATTCTATTTTTAATTTCTAAATTTTTGCTGTATTATTTCTAATTTTTATACAAGTTCAGCATAACATAATTCATAATGTCAGTCAAAGGAGAGTCATCTAAAGACAAAATGTCCGAAAAATTAACGCTTTCATTTTTAACTAAATTTATTAAACCTTATTCTGGTGACAGAGAGACACTTCCCGCATTTCTTACAAACTGTGAAAATGCTATATTATTAGCCAGCCCAGAACAACAATTAATTTTATGCAAATTTATTATATCTCAATTAGAAGGCAAAGCACAAGTCGCCTGTAGTTTAAAAACATTTTCAAATTGGGCGGAATTAAAAACATTTTTACGCTCAACTTTCGGCGAAAAGAAACACGCAACTCATTTATTATCTGATCTTCAGAATTGCAAACAAATGTCTAATGAAGATGTTGTAAAATATTCACTTAGAATAGAACAAATTTTAACTCGAATTCAATCTGATATCTATTATAGTTGCGTAGACGAGAAAGAACTTCCCGGCCGTATTGCGGCTATGGAAGAACTCGCTTTAAATACATTTTTATTGGGCTTAAATTCTTCTATTTCTACTATTGTTAGGTGTAAAAATCCTAAAACCCTCAGTGATGCAATTCAATATGCCACTGATGAGGAGAAATTATTCAATTTATCTAAAAATAGCACTAGGGCTCAAAAACAGTGCTCTATCTGTCATAAATTCGGACATGGCTCTTCTGAATGTTTTAAAAATAGAAAGCCTAATTTTCAGAAATCTTATCACGTAAATCCTCAACATAATTTTAATTCTAACTCAAATTCTAATTTTAATTCTAACTCTTATCCTAAAAATAATTCTATTTCTATGTCAAATAATAATTCTAATTTTTATGCTAAATCGTGTAATTATTGTAAAAACGTCGGTCACACGATCATGGAATGTCGTAAGCGTCAATTTAATATGAAACGCCGCGTAAACGCTGGCAATGCACAACGTGACGACGGTCATATTCCTTCACATACATGTGACTTTGAATATAATACTAATAATGATCATCAGACTCAATCCAAGCACGATGATTTAAATTAAAAAGGATTTTGGTTCCGTGTCTGCCAAAATCCAACGTAAATCATAAGGACACGATATATTCTAAATCTTATTCTAATTTTCCTAATTCTACATCTCAGCCACAGATGCTGAGTCCATCTCAGTCAAAGTTACTGAGTCCATCTCAACAAAAAATGTTGAGTCATTCTAAATCTTCTAATTTTTCTAAATCTACATCTCAGCCACAGATGCTGAGTCCATCTCAGCCAAAGATGCTGAGTCCACCTCAACGAAAAACGTTGAGTCAAACTAACTTTTCTAATTTTTCTAAATCTACATCTCAGTCCCAGTCACTGAGTCCATCTCAGCCACAGATGCTGAGTCCATCTCGACGAAAAACGCCGAGTCAAACAAATTTTTCTAATATTACATCTCAGCCAAAGATGCTGAGTCCATCTCAACAAAACATGTTGAGTCAATCAAATTCTAAATTTACATCTCAGCCAAGGATGCTGAGTCCATCTCAACAAAATATGTTGAGTCAATCAAATTCTAAATTTACATCTCAGCCCAAGATGCTGAGTCCATCTCAACAAAATAAAACGTTGAGTCATAGTTCATCCCAAAATTTGGGTCCTACTAAATCTTCATCACGATCAAAAGAGTCGAGTCAAATAAATAATACATCTCTGTCAAAAGAGCAGAGTCATTTAAATTTTAATGGCCAAAATAATTGCCAAAAATGTAAAAATAATTCTAAATCGAAACATGTCTCATTTTCTAACTCAATTAATACTAATTTGTCTCAATCGCCTAAATCGTCTCAATCTAATAAATTAATTTCTACTAATTCTAACTTAAATAATCCTAAATCTACATCTCGGTCAGATGAATCGAGTCAAATTAATTTTAAGGACGAAATTGTCCAAAATACTAATTCTAATATTAAAAATAAGTCACTAAAATCTAACATAAATCCTAGTTCTAGTTCTAAATTTATATACGAAATTAATAATTATACTAAGAAGGTGTCATTGCCTCATACTTATTTGCATTGTAAGCATGCACCGGGATCGGGTATGCTATGTTTTCTAGTTGATACGGGATCAGCCATCAGTATTATCAAGGGGTCCTGTCTAACACAAATTCCAGATCTTTCACATGAAATCGTTAAGCTAAAAGGCATTAACAGTTCCGAAAATCCTGTCGTGACATTAGGGACTTTCCAACTAGAATTTTCTATATCTTTCGAAAAATTTAATTACAAGTTTCATGTGACAAATGATGACATAAATTTAACTAATTACGATGGTATTATCGGTAGTGATTTTTGCAATTTCTTTAAGTCTAACATTGATTATTCTTCTAAATCTATGACTATAAATAATCATTCTGTTCCTATTGTTTATACTCAGCCAACGTATATCATTCCGGCTCGTGCGGAAGCCTGTATTGAGTGTACTGTATCAAATTTCTCGCCCGAGCTTTATCATAACAATGAAGCTCTAGTTCTAGATCATACCTTAAGTCAAGGCGTTTATGTCGCTAATTGCATAGTAAAGGTCAAACCTAATGGAAAAGTGAACCTTACTATTTTAAATACCACTGAGTCCGATATTGAGGTCAAAGATTATCACGTAAAATTAACACCATTCGAAAATGAATGTCTTAATAATTCAAAAAATTGTATTAGTATAAATTCTATTTCTAGTTCCAAATCTAATCGCGCAAGTCAAGTACTAAATTCAATTCGATGTTCTCATTTAAATAATGAAGAAAGAAAAGCTCTCTTAAACTGCGTCTCGTCTTACACTGATATTTTCCATTTAGATGGCGAGCCTTTAACTTGTACTAGTGTCCTTGAACACAGTATTAATACGGGTGACACTCCTCCTATCCATGTTAAATCCTATCGTTTCCCTGAGTGTCACAAAGAAGAGGTCGATTCCCAAATCCGTAAAATGCTAGATCAGAAAATAATCCGGCCTTCTTCTTCGCCTTGGAGCGCCCCAGTTTGGGTAGTCCCGAAAAAGATAGACGCTTCTGGCAAACAAAAGTGGAGAATCGTCATAGACTATCGTCGCCTTAACGACGCCACTGTTTCAGAGTCTTATCCACTGCCTCTTATCACAGACATCCTAGATCAACTAGGTCATTCAAAATATTTCAGTACCTTAGACTTAGCAAGTGGGTTCCATCAATTAAAAATGAGTCCCAAGGACGCCCCAAAAACGGGTTTTACAATTAGCACGAATTCAAGCATGTCTGGACATTATGAGTTCACCAGAATGCCTTTTGGGTTGAAAAATGCCCCAGCCACGTTCCAGCGGTTAATGAATACCGTATTGTCAGGCCTACAAGGTCTAGATTGCTTTATATATCTTGATGATATCGTTGTTTTTAGCCAAAATTTACAAGATCACATTGAAAAATTAAAGCGCGTTTTCGACAAACTTCGTCAAAGTAATTTAAAGCTTCAACCAGATAAATGCGAATTTCTTCGACATGAAGTCGCTTATCTTGGTCATGTCATCACCGATAAAGGTGTCACTCCGAATCCTGATAAGGTCAAGGCCGTTTCCTATTTTCCAGTTCCCAAAAATCCTAAAGATATCAAATCCTTCTTAGGTCTAATAGGCTATTATCGCCGTTTCATTGATAATTTTGCAAAGCTTACTAAGCCTCTTACGTGTCTCTTAAGAAAAGATGCTGTATTCCACTGGAATGCGGAACAGCAACAAACATTCGAATTCTTAAAAGAAAAATTAATCTCTGCTCCTCTTCTCCAGTATCCCGATTTTTCTCAACCTTTTAATGTTACTACAGATGCTAGTAATTATGCTGTAGGCGCAATTCTTTCTCAAGGTCCTATAGGCAAGGACAAACCTATAGCATACGCCTCGCGAACTTTAAATAAGCCTGAAGGAAATTATTCTACGACGGAAAAGGAACTCTTAGCAATTTTATTTGCCGTCAAAACTTTTAGACCATATTTATATGGCAATAAATTCAAAATCGTCACGGATCATAGACCACTTGTATGGTTATTTAATGTAAAAGATCCAGGTAGCAGACTCATTCGCTGGCGCTTGAAACTCGAGGAGTATGATTACGAGATTGTTTATAAACAAGGTCGTCTCAATTCTAATGCCGACGCTCTGTCTAGATGTCCGGTCAATGCACTTAATTTAAACAACTTAAATAATTTAACCTATGAAAAATACTTTAAAAGTCAATTTACTAATCAACTTCCTATTTCTAATACTATTATTGAAGAATGTACACAAGGTTTACATTTATCTAAATTAAATAATATTGCGTGTCCAGTTTCTCTAGATTTCGACAATTCTATTCCGCATTGCGAAGAAATTTTATCGCAGCTAGAAAATGCTGACGAATTACTAAATTCTGAACGTGAGCCGTTCACAATTAAACATTATAATTTAAAAGATAAAAATTACTATTTCCTTTTTACTAAAGTTCATCATTTTGATGAAACTCATTATAAAGATGTTTTTAATCTATTAATTAAATTAAGAAATATTTTAGTCGATTGCCAAAATATTACGGATCTTGCTATTTCAGATTTTTCAGATCCATTTTCTAAGTTATCGTATACTAAAATTTACAATATGATTTCCTATATTTTTCATAATACTAATATTAAAATTTATATTTACAAAAATCAATTAATTTATCCTACTCCGGTAGAAGTTCGTAAAATTTTAAAAGAAAATCATGATTCGCCTATTGCAGGTCATCCAGGTTCTCAAAGGATGTATAAAAGAATTAAAGCCAGTTATTACTGGAAAGGAATGCGCTCTGATATTGAGCATTATGTTAAAAAATGCAAACTTTGCCAAATCAACAAGCCTTTACGTAAATCTAATAAAGCTCCAATGGAGATAACTTCTACTTCTACAAGGCCATTTGAGAGATTAGCTCTGGATATTGTGGGCCCTCTGCCCGACGCGGGTTTCCAAAATTTTAAATTCATCTTAACGTTACAAGATGATCTTACTAAATTCACTAGCGCTTATCCTATGGTTTCGTCGACAAGTGACGAAATAGCTCGAAATCTTGTTCATTTTATGTCTCTTTTTGGATTTCCTAAAACTATTTTAACAGACTTAGGTACGCCCTTTACGTCTGATTTATTTAAACAATTAACTGAAATTTTAAAAGTAAAAGCATTATTTACTACTCCTTATCATCCTCAAACAAATGGCGCACTAGAACGCTCTCATGCAACTTTAAAAGAATATTTAAAATCTTTTGTCAATGAAAACCAAAACGATTGGCATTGCTATTTATTTACTGCAATCTTAGCTTATAATACGACGCCGCATTCTTCTACTAATTTTACGCCACATGAACTATTGTTCGGCTATAAACCTTCTATTCCTAGTTCTTTATACGAGAGTAATAATAATACTACTTATAATGAATATATTCGTGCTTTACAATATAGAATGCGCTTTAGTCGCGAAAAAGCAATTCAGAACCTTATTAGTAGTAAAGAAAGGTCAAAACAATATTATGATTCTAATTCTCGCGAAGTTTCTTATAAGTCAGGTGATATGGTGTATTTAAAACACCATCATAGATTAAGAAAAGCCTTATCTCCTATATGGAAAGGCCCATATAAAATTCTGAAGGTTCATAACAAACATAATGTGACTCTACAAATAGGTCGCAAAAATGTCAAACATCATACTAATGAAATTAAGCCTGCCACTTCTTAAATTTCTATCTCTATGTTATAAAAACATATTTCGTCTCTTTCTTTTCAGAATATTATGCTGTCATGGCTTTTGCCGCAGCGACGCGGAGTCAAATATCATTCCTATATCGCATAGTCCAGGAATTTACTTTGAACCTATTACTTATGTTAATTTTTATAATGATTACTGGAAAGTTGTTACGCATATCGATTTACTTTCTATTGAACCTTATTTAAACAAAATACAAAATCTTTTATCTAATACAATTGATATTTGTAACAAGATTCAATCGCAAGATTTAAATTTTTGTAAAGACATAACCTAACCCTATCGAGGTCTTAGTTCATAGTAACAGTATTAAATTACAATCTTTGTCTCATATTATTTCCGATCATAAGACTAGTAAAGTCAAACGGTCACTAGAGTTTGGTGGCGAAATTTTAAAGTTTTTCTTCGGCACGTTAGATGCTGACGATGCTAGAAAATATGATGCTGCAATTGAGTCTTGCAAGAAAAGCGAATCCGAAATGTTTCATTTAATGCGTGATAATATACACGTTATAAAGTCTACAATTAATAATTTTAATACTACTATTTACAAGCTCAATCAAAATGAAATGAAATTAAATACGCAAATTAATAATATGAATAATATTCTTTCTAATATTACGGATACAGATAATCTATTATTATACAATTCTAAATTAAATAACTTACTTAATATTATCGAAGGTTCTTTGCTTACTATTTCTAATTTACTAGATACTACCTTAAATTCTATCTTATTTTCTAAAGTGAATGTTTTACATCCTAGTGTAATTAGTCCTATGAGTCTCTATAATGAGTTAATTAAGCATAGCAATCAAATAAGTAAAAAATTGGAGTTTCCAATTTCTCTTAGTATAGAAAATATACATACTTTAATCGATATTTCTAAACTTAGTTCCTACTTCTTAAATAATAAAATTATTTTTATTTTTCAAATTCCTTTAGTCACACCTGAAAAATTTATGGTGTATAAAAATATTCCTTTGCCAACGCCTCATGATGATGCTCATAATACTTTCGCGTTAATTCAACCCTCTGACTCATATATCGCCTTGAGCGACGACAGACTGCATTATGCTATGCTGAGCTCTTTAAATGATTGTAAATTAATAACTAGTAATTATTCTATTTGTGAATTGTTCAACATTTACTCTTGTATAAGTAATCCAAATTGTGAATCAAAAATCTTAACCGAGGTCACACTTTCGTTGCCCTCCGAATGTAATTCTAAAATTCTATATGGTAATATCGATATATGGCAAAAGTTGCAAAATAATAAATGGATTTTTGTACAGTCAAAGCCAAATAAATTAACTATTCGTTGTGATGATGAAATTAATGATTTTTCTATCCAGGGTACTGGTATTGTTAAATTAACAGCTGATTGTGTCAGCTATTCTAAAACTGTACAATTGTTACCTACTAATTCTTATTCTTTTATGATTAAATCTCCTTTAGATATAAGTTTTGATATTACCGAAGACGATTGTTGTAAAAAGGACATATTTAATAAAAGTTTACCACATTTATCTCCTATTTCCTTAAGTAAAATAAATTTAGATTCTTTAAAATATGCTTCCCATCTAATGGATAATTTAGAAAATGAAATTAACAATTTAGAGAAAGAATCTCATTTTATTAAATATGGCCATTATTATTCTACATTTACTTATATTTTAATTGTGTGTCTATTTTTGTATATTGTCTATAAGATTTTCAGATGTTTTAAAAATAAAAATTCTATGAATGAGTCAGGATGTTGCATTCAAATTTTTAATCAATGTAATAATAAGAAAAATATTCGACATAAATCTAAAATTTCAAATTCTATTGAGATGACTCAGATTTCATCTTCAGATGAAGAAAGACAATCAGTCAAATCCTTGCCATTGCAACATCGAACAAATACTTCCGACAAAAGTCAATTTTCTTCGAATAGAAATTTAAATTTTTAATTTGATAATTTTGCTCTATTTTCTATTATTGAATCAATTTCTATATTTTACGAAGTCTACGATTTTTCAATATTTTTATGAAATCTTTGGTGTTTTATATTGTCAATGTTTTAATGTCTATGATGTTTTATTTTTAGTTATTAACTTTCTATTTCATTTATGTTTTCTATGTTTTATATTTCTATGTTCTGTAGACTTCGCACACTTTATGTCTCTATCTTTTTAACTTCGCTTATCTTAAAAAGATAAAGCTTCGTCAAAAGGGGGGAGCTGTTACATCCCTAGTTACTTAGTACATTACGTTTAGTAAGCATTTCTATATTCTACCATATTTTTCCGTTTGCGTTGCAGTTTTCGTTTAGCATTCATTTTAATTCAATTTATCGAACAGTTAGAATCTGGAAGCCGGGCTAGTAAGGTGTGGGAAGTCGTAACTTGTAGCAAAGTGTAACTAATTTTAATTTTGGGAAAATAAATTAGTTTAGGGTGAACTTTTGGTTTTTTTTTAAAAACTTACACAGAGGGTGCTGCAAAACAGTACGTACATACATGCGAGGCATTACGTAGTCTAACGAGCTTAAACACAGCTCCGGAGCGAGAAACGTCTAAATATCCAATTCATTGCAGGTATTAGAGGTGGTAAAAAGTGTACATTTTATCAAGCAATCGTTTCTGAAGAAACTTATTTATTTTCGGTGCTTTTTAAAATTTTACGAAATGAATTTGTAATACGAATTTCTACGTGTTTTGCGACAAAACTATTTTTACCTATCGCGTTTAGGTATTCAGAAAAAGTTACAATTTATTTTGTAATGTTATCGCTTATTTAAATAGATGTTGTGAAATTTCTTGCTGCATAGCCATTTCCACTCAAGCGTATTTTAAAGATTTTCGCCAAAACTCAAAAGCAAAATTCAAAATTTGAGATCTGCAAAGACATATGAAACAGTCCTCTAAAGAGTTCTGTGGGTGACGATCGATCGAGGAGTGATCAAATTCAATAATATTCTCATTGAAAGTTTAGTGACACACTTATTCAAATAAGCGAACCATTTACCCCACATTGTTTCAAACTTCCATCCTGTTAAGATGTTTGCGAGAAATTGCTTTTTAAAGTGAGATATCTTCAAAGGAGGGGGACGTTATTTCAGACTATTTAACATGATATTGATTTGAATTGTAGGCTGTTATATTGTGCAAGAGTTAAGAATTGAGGATGAAAATTTGCAATTTTTAACAAAAAAATCTATAAAAAATCTCAATATGTTATTATTGTGACAAATAATTTCAGGGTAATTGAATATTTCATTGGAACAGCTTTATAGAAAAAACCTATTTTTAAAAGCAATATTAAAATTTTGTTACATAAGTTTAAACTATCTTATCTCAATAGAAAACCGTATTAAAATAAGTAAAGATGGAAAGAAAACTTGAGATATACCGTTTTGCACATACGAGGGAATACATTATGCAGCGAAACGCCTGCGGCAGCGTAATTTTATACCGGGCCGTCCCTCGAGCCGCAGCCACGGGGACAAAGAATACAGGTGCTTCTCTCTCACCTTTTATAACTCCAACCAAAACGGCATTCAGCTGAATGGGAGTTTTAATTCCTTAACAGTCTGAAGTTTGTACGAGATGAATAACTTGAGATATACGGTGGGCACCGTCTTTTGTGTATTCTTTTTCTTTACTCTTATTTCAAAAAGAAAAGTCGTAAGCAGCGATTACTTATAAAAGCAATAATTCCATACAAGTTTAATTTTTATGTGAAATTGGATCTGCCTATTAACACTCGATACTTTTTCCGTAAGACCGATTGGTATTTAAGTTGGTAAGAAGATTCTTTAAACGCCATGAAAGAACACAGCATAGATTATTCCACAGGTGAAATTTAAAATTTTCATAATAAAAATTTGCTGAGCAATTAAGTTGTGGGCAAATACTGTAAATAATTACAGTACATTCACCTTGAGTAGTACTATTTACTGTATAACGTTAATAAGCTCGTTTGAAATGGAAACCCTGTTGAAAGTGAGAGCGTTGTAAACATATTGAACAACATTAATTGATAAAGTATTTTCCATGTAATTTCAGTTACTGAATGAAAATTAATTTGTTTACACGTACGGTTTCATTCAATTGTTTGTGTTTATTGGAGTAAAATATATCGTCGTACTATTCTTGCTCTTCGCAAATAAGAAATGTAATTGGCTGTACTTTAAGTTCTTCTTAGAAATTCATGTTCAACATTAATGACTCTTTTCTTACACTAGTTTTAGAGTTAGATTAGAGATAAATTAAATATAGTGGAAACCGTGCAATAAAAGTGTGTTTATTTAATAGTCGTAAATAAGGAGTGGTAAAATCAACTATTGATTTTTGGGCATTAAATGTTTAGATATTTTATTTAAGTATCCATAGTCCATACCATTACAGATCTATACATAAGCAGTAGTTAGCAAAAAGTGACTAATATCCACATCTGATCTATTATAATTAAAATCTTAATTTGTATTAAAGATTTTGGAGAAATGCAGATATATAAATACAATATATTTTAGCGTAGTTTACATTGCCTTTAGAATGTATATAATTTTAAACAAAATACTGCAGAGCCAAGATATAAACCAAAACATATTACTTCTACCTCTATAAGTACGTAAGTTCGACAGAAGTCAGGGGTAGTAAACTTTTTATTTAAACGACGTCACGTAGTACAAAATGAGAAATGTGCAGCCCTGGGTGTTTACGAGACGACAGCCGGCATACAAATATGCAATATATCCCCTGTCCCGCACAGACATATAAATTACGTATCCCACTGCACGGCTCTCATGAGCACAGCATACATAAATTGTTAGCTAAACATAAAAATTGTGCAGGTCATTGTACTCTGTTCCAACGTACTAAGCAGCAGCAGCAGTTTGGAGCAGTCTTTTGTATATTTTAATGGATAGTATTATTTAGTTTCCGATATTATAATAGTGCCGATAGCGGTAATTCTCTCTAATAACAATTTAAGTTTAACATTGAAACATTTCAAAAAGTGATTATTACAGCGCGCTACGACGTAGGCGCTCTACGAACCACATGTAGCACTTCAGTTTTTGTGGACAAAAACAACTTTGTCGGTCTATTGATCCGTAAATCTTCTTTGTTTTAATAAAAATAAATATTTATATTCAATTAGGAATGTGTCTATCTGTTTAATTTTCACACTTTAACCGCTTAAAGCTGAAGCACCCCGGGGGTATGTGGGACTCTTACCCACTACAACCACCTGCGGTTTGCCTTCAGCCGTATACGGAGGGATGTCCTGGATCTGTCTAACGCAGGACTCCCTCCACGACTGACCGGTCTACCTCAAAAGGGACCGGACAACTTATTGTTGAGTATAGCACTTTGAATTTCGGGAACGGACATAGAATATAACTAATAACTATGTCTAATAAATAGCTACCCTATGCTCAATCCCGAGTCATATCATCATGATGATAACAAGGACAATGAATCGTAGGATCAGGGGGCGCGGCCTTGCCCCAGTGCGGCTAAATATAGCTCCCCCGCCCCGCGCCCCGCGCAACCCGTCAATGGCGTTATTTCAAGCTCACTTTGCATATTAGTTCGTGGGATTTGGCTTATGTTAAATGATTTATTGAACTAATATTTGATATTGATGACGATAGTTTACTTATTTTAACAATATTCGAGGATATATTATAATAAATATAATAACATTTGGTAAGTTATATTTGTAACGGATTTGTTATGAGATGAGATTGGGCTTATGTTAAATGATTTATTGAACTAATATTTGATATTAACGACGATCGTTTCCTGATTTCAACAATATTGGGATAAATTCGAATATGGTTTGGAAGTTATATTTGTAATGGATTTGATTTATATAGTTAACAATAACTAAGGTTGTTATTTTTGAGTACTGTCTCGCGTAACTAAATTGTACTGAAAAATATTATGTTGAAAAAGAATTCTTAAGTTGTCATCAGCAATGCCACAGTAGACATTTTCACAGTACAAAATTCTTTCTTTCGAGTTAAGAGCTCTGTGGCAACAAGAAGCAACAGTCGCGTAAGTCAGAATTACCCACTATTGTACCGAAGTGTCACTTTGTACTAAGAAGCAGGAGAGCGGAACGAAAGGAAACGCATCAAACCCTTCACACTTTCCCCTCCCCCTCACTTTCCCCTTCCCCCCTGGTCGTCCCCCGTCCCCCCCGTCCCCCCCGCGGACGACTGCGTCACATCTTTGAATATCTAGCTCGACCCAATTTTGATTAACGTACAAAGAGCATTTAAGGGGCGCAATTTTACAACACAAACTGTTTACGTCGCCCTAAGATATTTTCTTCTTGTTATTAATCACTTGAAATTCATTATGTTTTTTGGGTTCTTGTTTGTTTTTCAATAAGATTTAACTACAGAAGAAACTTTTTAGACTAATAGTTATTTTTAAGTCTATTGTAGTTAATATTTTGGCATCGATTTTAGGTTTGAATGAATGGTAAGTCTATTTTGAGATATTGCTATTCATATCTTTTGTATTTAAGGCAATGATCCCGGAGAGAATTTTATCGTTTTATAGACGTCGTAAAATACTTAAGGATACTGTCAGGTATCCACCAGCTGCCGTATAAAATATTATGTTCGCATAAGCTGTTTCTGGTTACGACCTATTCAAAATATTCTTATGCATTGTTACAGCAAAGTAAAGACATTTATATTAATATCCTATTATAATAATTATTATAAGTATCTTAATATCATATTATTAGAATAATCCTTAATTAGACGCAGGGTTATTATAATACTATGATATTATAATGATATATATGATAATATCATATTAATCTTTCAGTAGATTTTTTTTTATTAAATAAGGGGGCAAACGAGCAAACGGGTCACCTGATGGTAAGCAACTACCGTCGCCCATGGACACTCGCAACATCAGAAGAGCTGCAGGTGCGTTGCCGGCCTTTTAAGAGGGAATATGCTCTTTTCTTGAAGGTTTGCAGGTCGTATAGGTCCGGAAATACTGCTGGTGACAGTTAGTTCCAGAGTTTTACAGTGCGCGGCAGAAATTTACGCGAAAAACGCACTGTGGAAGACTGCCACTCATCAAGGTGATGAGGATGGTATGTTTTTCGCGTGGGACGATGGCGAAAAGTTGCAGGTGGTATGATTCCGAACAATTCCTCAGAGCAATCCCCGTGATACAACCGATAGATGACGCAGAGTGAAGCTACATCTCGGCGTAATTCCAAGGGGTCCAAGCTGTTTGAAACACTATGGCAGTCAAAAATTCGAGCGGCCCTTCGTTGGATACGATCCAGAGGGAGCAGTTGGTATTTTGGCACCCCTGCCCAGAAATGAGAACAATATTCCATATGAAGCCGAACCTGCGCCATGTACAGTTGTAGGCATTGGTCCGGACCGAAGTACTGTCTCGCTCTGTTAATAACACCAAGCTTCTTCGAGGCTAATTTGGCCTTACCCTCTAGATGATATCGGAACTGGACTTCGCTCGATATGTTGACGCCAAGTATCTCAATGCTAGGGGAGATAGTTAAAGATGTGCCCTCGAAACGAGGATATACGACCATTGGTGACTTTTTAGTGGTGAACGCGCAGACTTGTGTCTTGGCGGGGTTAAATTGGACCAACCTATCTACCCCATTCAGAGACCTTCTACAATGAATTTTCCACCTTAGACACAAGTTCGTTTCGACTCTCAGTGACATTTTGCCGAGAAATATTAGGGGAGCCGGTTTATACAGCATCACTTGTACTGTCATCCGCATAGCAATGAATGCCGCTGGTCTGCAACATGTCATTGATATGCAGTAAGAATAGAGTAGGCAATAGCACACAGCCCTGTGGGACACCAGCATCAACAGACTGAGTTTCCGAGCATTCGCCGTCAACTACTACGTCCTTAACAACCCAATTTTTGCACCTCTCACACCCTTCGTTAAGAAAACATAATTAAAAATGTAAACATATTATAGAACCTTCAAATTTCAAAATGGAACAAGCAGTGTGTCGGAAAAATTAGCCTGCCAAAACTAATAGCCCCCCGACGACATCCGGCCTCGGAATCCGTCCCATTTTCCGAGGACGGACGAAATAAATCCTGGACGTCTTAACAAATACGACTAAGTAATTCAAACCCTAACAAAGTACGATAAAATCTTCCTGCTTAAACGCTCCTAAAAGGAGCCTTATTTAAATTTAACTTTATAATAAGGAAAATTATTTTCGAGTTTACGAGAGGGGTGCCGCGACTACAAAGACTCGAACTCCAATTTTTAGAAAAAAAGCACGTTTCAAAGGAAATTAAACCGCTTCTACACGATTACGGTAATTGGTAATTCTATTTTGTGTCTGAAGGGCACTTTAAAAGCTATTTAAAAGTTCATAACTTTTAGAAGAAACTAGCTAGGTGGAGTATCCAATGTACCTTTATTTATGAACTTCGAAATTGCTGTAAACGCTATGGCGTTTACTGCAATTTCAAAGGGTATCATATTCTTTCCTTTAGAAAAAGGCTTTCTCCTTGTATAAACATTTTATCATATTTTATTATTTAAACATGAAATAAACAACCATAAACTACTTCAATACGAAACTGCTACAAGGAGATGGAATTTCAACATGACATAATAGCACACTGAACTACACACACACAAAATTTTACTCGGGGTAAGGTAAGCTCCATAATATAACCCAGTATACTGACTTATATATGATGTCAAAAATCAACGTCATACTAGTGATTCATTACGAAATATAACAAAGGCCAGTGCATCGAATTAAATATTACTTGGGAAGTAATTATTGCAAATATTACATTTAATACGGCATACTTGTCTCACCATAAAATATAGCACCGAATTCTAGACGCCGTGAGCCATGGCCACTAAGTATATCGGGTTAAATTTCGGAACTCGGCGTTATTCTCCCATTTCACTGCCCAGCAATTACAGTGTCAATTAATAAACACTTGAATCTGAGCACTTCGGTAATCCAGCGAAGTGGTCGTCCAGAAGTCGATTCGATAGTCGGACAAACGAGACGATGTCGTAAACACGCACCCATTTACGACCACTATAACCACTACACGGTACGTGGACCACTAAATTTGGGGCCATAAACCGACCATTAAACTGGTAGATACCATTACTTTGTAATGCTGTAACGAACTTTAGGTGTTAGTAAGAACCTGATCTTCTTATTACTTATACTACTCCAAACTTAACAACCTACTAATAGTAGATTGCTACATCTATTAAAAGAAGTAATTTAAAAACATGCATTTTAATTACAAAAGTTTTCCTTTAAAATAAATTTAAAGTGCAATCGCTTCGTTGTAATAATTCTAAGTTAGTTTAGTTTGTAGCTACAATTTGTTCTAATGTCGCAGGGTATTCCCTGGCGACCACTCTAACACAGTTCAAGCTATACAAGCTAAAGTTTAAGGTTTGCTTGTTTAATTTGTACAACGTCCCGCTCTAAGTTGGGTTACGATGATAACCATGTAGTGCCTCTATGATTGCAATTTGACTATAGCTGACGAATCGACGTCGATAATTTGGTAAATTCTATGATTGCCAA
This sequence comes from Lysandra bellargus, assembly GCA_905333045.1. Classification (NCBI taxonomy): domain Eukaryota; kingdom Metazoa; phylum Arthropoda; class Insecta; order Lepidoptera; family Lycaenidae; genus Lysandra; species Lysandra bellargus. The sequence continues at coordinate 298,948 of HG995328.1, forward strand.
ATTACACGTTCGTAATCGCTTATGTTGGTTCATCGAAAGGCCAATATTAAGAGGTTACTCTATGAGAACTTTATATTGTAACATAACTGGTAATGTCAAAACTGACATTACCAGTTATATCACAAAATAATGATGTTAACGCGTACTTTCTATAACCCAACCAACTCAAATGAGTATACATAATATAATTATGAAATAGCTAAATACTACCGAACTAATAAACGTCATCATAAAATTCTCGTGTCACAATGTTCGTTCCCGATTCTCATGAAATTTTGTGAGCATATTGAGTAGGTCTGAGAATCGGCCAACATCTATTTTTCATACCAAAAATTATTTATATGGCAAAACAACATTTGCCGGGTCAGCTAGTTATCTATAGAAACATTTTTTCTCTTATTACAATTTCTTAATTTGGAGTTCTAAAATAATACATACTTTATTTCGGAAAGTAGTCTTCAAGTTTAAATTCAACATGAACTCTCTAAGGCGGTTCGCCTTTGAAATATCAGATGAGAAAAGTGTTATATAAAAGCAATAAATTCCACGAACATCTTGGATCCTTTATCACATGATAGATTAGTGTGCATTAGAAAGGATCATCTCCTTTCGAAATATTTCGACTTCAAGCCTTGAAATTGTTACTTATCTACTTACAAGCCTTGAATGTATTATCTACTTAGTTGCTCGTAACTTCGTTGCATGGAAATTCGTTCCGAGCGATGACTTAGCTACCAACTTTTTGTGAGATAAAACTATCATAATATTATGTCTTTCCAAGGACTCCAAGTATCCTCAAAGGGAAACTTCCTCACACTTTTGACTTATTAAAAAATGCCTGTATTACGTGGGTTATAATCCTTAACGATTGGCGCCCTTTTATATATTTTTGTGAAGCAATAGACCGTCTACTGTTAAGACGTTCTACGATAAAATAAAAATACGAACGTGGTATATCTATACTTATAATTATAAAACAAAGGCGCTTTTTTCCCTCATGTACCTTTGTTCCCTTTAATCTTTAAAACTACGCAACGGATTTTGATGATTCTTTCAGTGTTAGCCTATTTACCGAGGAAAGCTATAGGCTATATTTTAAAATGTAGAAAAAACGGTGAAAATTATTTGAAAGGGCTAACTTGAACGCGCTAATCTCAGGAACTACTGGTCCGATTTGAAAAATTCTTTCTGTGTTCAGCCCATTTATTGAGGAAAGCTATAAGGCTATATTTTATCACGCTAAGACTAATAGGAGAATGTATAAAAACGGGGGAAATTATTTGAAAGGGCTTATCTCGCGAACTAGTGGAGCAATTTTTATGTTATTTGGCACAGATAAGTAGACCACGTGAAGGATCATAGGCTATCGATTTTAATTATTTTTTCAGTGAATATATATTTTATACCCGTGCGACGCCGGGGCGGGGCGTATAAGTACTATGTTTGATTCAACTCAGCACCTGCCAAATACCCAAGCTGTTATTATCGATAAAGTTAAGACGGGTTGGCATTATGTAGTTGCCGCTATCTTAAATAGTAACAACAACATAGAAACAGAATAAACGACAAGAGAACCACTAGGAGTGAGCAACAAATCTCTTTTTAATCGTAGCTAAAATTGAACTATAAACATTCACTCGAAACAAGCAGTCGAGTGGGCTGAAAATATGAGCGCCATTTAGAGCTATCAATACAACGCACCTGTGTGCCTTAGTTAAATTGGGTAGCGAATTTCAAAGCCTTTTTAATTAATCACGGCTGAAAGCTACGGTGACGTTATTTAACGTTGAAACTACGATTTTAAAATAGAAATCCGTTAAATAGTTTGTTGGTGTTCGTTTATTTAATTTGCAAATCGGGATAGAACCTGAATGTGTCTGTCGTTTCATAAAAATATTTTTGGAATAAAATTTTATAGTGGAATACCGAATAATAATCCAGACTGGGTTTTGTTGTAGCTAAAGCTAATTTAATGTTATGAATTTTGAAAAAGTGTTATTTTGTAATTGTAATTTTTATGAGCGCACTTATTATTATTATTATAATGTATCATTATTATTACAATTATCCCTATAACATTAATAATAATTCAAGACGTGAGTGGAAGAATAAGGTAAGTAACATGAAAAATCTTCCCGTTTTTTTGCTTATATGAAGGCTTTAGGGCCGGAAAAATTATTTGAAATAGAAAAACTATGGATTATATGTGTAGCCAGATATAGTAGCTAGGTTATAAAGTAGATAAGTTACAACTTTTATTAAAATAATTAGGGAAAAAATGAGTTATTGTCCGTATGTTACGAAATGTTACTTGTTCGATTCTTCCACTCACGTCTTCTAATTATGATTAATAAGAAGAGGAGTGAAATCAGACTTCTAAAAATGATCAAAAACTTGTTCACTGTTCCACCCGGGCCATGTTGATTACAACTTGAACTCTCAGTTCAGTGTCAAGTAGCAACAAACAACGTAGGTCCGAACAGGTACGCTTAGGACTTTACAACTTTTAGTACTTAGTGTAAGCACTATCTACATTTAGGGCTTTAGTGACTTTGTTGGTTATAAGTATCTAGTCAGATACAGTTGTTATGGTTTGATTTAAGCTAGGTATTAGGTCGCCAAAATTTTCTAAGCGACTTTAATAATCTATATCATTATATAAAAGGCTTTGTCCTGAATGACATGAAAATGAAATCACGCCACGGCCTAAACCAGTGATTGTAAATACTTGAAATTTGGAGGGAGTGTTCTTCGTATAACGTAGGCGTGCGATAAGAAGGGATTTTTAGAAATTCCTCTCCTAAGGATGTGAAAAGGGGGGATGAAGTTAGTATGGGACAACTCGATTCCTTAGTCCGATCTGCTCGAAAATTCGCATCATTATTATTTGATGTATTTTATGGAAGGTGTAATTCATAGTTTGTTGAAATTTATCCTTAAAAGTCGTTAAAAAGCATGAACAGTTTACAGCGCTTTACAGCGTTTAGCAGCGGCTTGCAGCGACGCAGGGAGTTAGAGACGCCAATCACTGCTTTTTGCCACAATAGACATAATCTGTGTACTCTATTTTTGCCATGCAAGTTATGGCTGGTTTACACGTATTAAGTAAATAAGTAGGCAACAAAATTTTACTTATGACTTTATAATTACTTCACTAAATTTGAACATGCTACTTGCTACTAAATTTGTGTTTACATGCAATTGATAACTTAAAATTAAGTAAAAATTTAGTTATCTACTTATCCACTTAATACGTGTAAACCAGCCATTAGAGCTCATTTGAGTAAATACTCTTTTGCTTATGAAATAAAGCCACCATTCACGATAAAGCGATCTCATTCTATTTTTAAATTATCTAGATTTACAATCGAAATTGCAACTTATGAAGCCTATGAATTATTATATTATCGTAACAATTAGTTGTTACATCTAAATAATAACTATATATTTGTAACAATTAATTGTTATTATGATATTATTGTTTTCTTATACTTTTGTAGAATTTAGAAAGATTGTCTTGAATGGAGGGCTTTACATTATGTTAAAAAATATTGGGGTTCGAAATTCAAAATTAATTGTTCCTGTACGAATTGGTGTTTTTTTTTTCATTGAGATTTAATTTTATGCACAAAAGATTGTGTAAAGTGCCAAAAATTTAAAAATATTTTTTTTATAAGAAATGAAGTTACACTTTTACTAATCTATTTAATTTATAATATAGTTATGAAAATGGAATTACGATAAAACCTAAACCACTGATCGTAGAGACTGAAAATTTTGGGGAAGTGTTCTCCGTATGACGCAGACGTATGCGGTGCAATGTAAGAAGGGTTCACGTTTCGAAAAAATGTTATTAAGGTTTATAATAATACTTGCTGTCCCGGCAAACGTTCTTTTGCCATATAAAGTATTTTAGTGAGGTGATTAATAAGTATGGCACCATGGCAACGTTCGTCGCTAGCCCGCCGCGTCGCACAATGGTCGTAGACACTCTCGACTTGTAGTAATTTACTATTACCTATTTATTCAACAAATGCACTCATCAATATAAAAAGTAGCCAGTAGCCCAGAGACCAGACATTCTATTTTCTGAGTCTATGCAGTAGCCGATTCTCAGACCTACTGAATATGCATAATACTCATAATATAAAAATCAATAAAGCCGTTTCGGAGGAGCACGGTTTATAACTAACATACAGTGTGTGACAAAACTAAGTGATAACACCCTAAAGGTGTGTACGTGTTCCTTGTAGTGAGTTCACTGTGAAAGTAGCAGCGCTGAAAGACGTTTTTTTCACTTTTGTATGGGCAAGGGCCTGAGCGTCACCAGTTTCCTCATACAGAAGTGAAAAAAAATATTTGATCTTTCATCGCTGCTACTTTCACAGTGAACTCTCTACAGTCTACGAGGAACACGTACACATCCTAAAGTATTATCACTTAGTTTTGTTACACCCTGTATAAGATTATTATTTTATGAGTAAATTATGTCTTGACTCTTGACTGACCTGACTAGCCGAAAAAAAAGTAAGTAGCATTCTAAATTCGAAATTCAAATTTTATGCACAGTCAAACTCATTTTGAAATCTTCATATTTTATTTTTGTGATTTGCGATAACTTTCATATTTTAGTTTGTGTTATTTAATTATTCTGAGTGTAGATATTATTTTAATTCCTTTATCAATAATTTAAAAAATATATTTTTTGTGTAAGTATTAGGTATTAGTTAAACTGTGTAGGTTTTGAGTTTTTGTATTCCATTTTTGTGAATTTAAGTATTTATCAGGTTCTGATATAGATTTTTAGTTTTGTAGGTTAACGGAGTATTAAATGTGTATAATATTATAAGGTAAGAAAGTTGTTTTTTTGGCTAAGGTTCACAAGCCTTCCCCAGCAAGTTGCTGAAATGATTGCCGGCGCCGTATCAAGCGCATCATTATTATTTCATTTCATTATTAATGAAAAGACTTAACAGAAGGCCTACTTAGAAAGGCCTACTTAATAAAGGGGGGCTCGGGGGGCCAAAAAAAACAAACACAATCAAGAAATTCCAAAAGTAGGTTAGGTTAGGTTAGAACTTAGACCACAACACAGAGAGCCGAGCGAGCGCAGCGAGCGTGCTGCGGCAGCAGCCAGCGACCGTTATGAAAGAAAGGCGGGGTTCGGGGGGCGCAGCCCCCCGTCAAAACAAAAACAAACACAATCCAGAAAGTCCAAAAGCTGGTTGGGTTAGAACTGAGACTGTGCTGCGGCAGCAGCCAGCGACCATCACAAAACACGCTTTGCAAATAGCCGAGAATAAAATATGATATAGCCTCAGAATCCCGAAAATTTCAAAGGTAAGTAGCTCCAATACTGGAGGGTTTCTCAGTAAGGATTTGGTACGGGGGTGTTTCCCCTCCTCTCCCTTCCCCCTCACCCCCGCTCCCTATCAATTTTGGGGTAGGTTTCCGAACCTTTACCGTTTTTTTAGTTATTATTTGTTTTAGTGTATATATTATTTATCTATAGGTATCTATCTATATCTATACATATATAACATATTATAGTAAAATTGTAGAGGTAAAATTTTTGTACATCTATAATATACATCTTCTATCTGTACATATTATAAAACAAAGTCGCTTTTTTCACTCATGTCCCTTTGTTCCCGTTAATCTTTAAAACTACGCAACGGATTTTGATGATTCTTTCAGTGTTAGATAGCCCATTTATTGAGGAAGGCTATAGGTTATATTTTACCACGCTAAGACTAATAGGAGAATGTAGAATGGAATGTGGAAAAAGCGGGGGAAATTATTTGAAAGGGCTTATCTCGCGAACTACTGGAGCAATTTTTATGTTATTTGGCACAGAATATAAGAAGTAGACCACGTGAAGGATCATAGGCTGTCGATTTTAATCATTTATTCAGTGGCTATATATTTTATACCCGTGCGACGCCGGGGCGGGTCGCTAGTAATCATATAAATTATAGCTCGACGATGAACTGACCTCGCTGATCTCCTTTTGGGGGTTCCACTCATATTCCCATAGGCTCTTATAATTTTAATTTTATAAAACTAATTAAACCCTCCTCTTATATATTATTATGTCATGTCGTAGGTCATGTTATTTTCTCACTGCTTTCAAAGACTGCTGAAATTACCGTTCATGAATTAGGTCCAAACAGGTTGTATCAAAAAATGTTCACATTTTCGGAGTTTTCAGAATATGTAGGTTGCGAAATATGTTGCCTGCAAATGCGAGTACAGTGTCAGAGGCTGAAATATTGCATACCTGCAGCGCCGCCGTGAAAATTACATTTCAACCACCTTTATTACTCTTCCAAATAACGTCTAAATTACATTTAAAGTTTTCGGTCGTTGTTTGGGTATTTTCTTGATTCTTGCCTATTGTAATGGTTAAAAAATTCATAAAAAAACTACTTTTTAACCGACTTAAAAAAAGGAGGTTATCAATTCGACGCGTATGTATGTTACAATATTTCCAGAACTGCTCAGTTTTTGTACAATTATGTTAGTCTATATCAGCGTCTGAACAAATGTGCCAAATTTCAAAAGTGTATGTATGTATGTATGTATGTATGTATGTATATATGTACTAGATTTCGCCTGCAACTCCGTTGCGCCAAAATTCGTTTATCGCGTGGGAACCGTACATTTTCCGGGATAAAAAGTATCCTATGTCCTTCCTAAGGACTCAAAGTATCTCCATACCGAATTTCAGCAAAATCGGTTCAGCGGTTTGGGCGTGAAGAGGTAACAGACAGACAGACAGTCAGACAGACAGACACACTTTCGCATTTATAATATTAAGTATGGATGTATGTATGTATATTTTATGTTTGTGTTCGCATATCTCCGAAACTACAAGTCCGATTTCAGTAATTCTTTTTTTGTTGTACTAGGTATTGTTCAACTTAGAGAACAGTGTAAGTTTCATCAAAATCAGTTTAGTTATAGTTTTGGAGATAGGGAGTTTCAATTCTCAATTACGTACAATTTTGAAGTTGGTTTTATCTTTTTAAAATACAGTTATTAATTATTAAGTTTTTAAAAACCCACTTAATAATAATTAATGCTTACTCAAGGTATCCTTTAACGTCGATTAACTTTTTATACCAGCGTAAGCGTTGCGGATCATGCGAAAACTATTAATTATTTACACATGACACATACAGGGGAGGATTTACGATTTGGGGAAAATAAAAGCTGGAATTATTTTTGGAAACGTGTTATGAATATTCAGGAGCAAATGAAACATTCAGTGGACAACTGGGGTCGATATGATGTGCGGTGACTCCAGTTTGAAATAAGAATGCGAACAGAGACATAATAATATGAGCATGCTTATCCCCTCACACGCATGCCCGTCATCTATATGCCAAATGAAACGGGACGAGAATTTTATACGCCAATTGTCCCCTTAACTATTTTTATTCTAATAATCAGAAAATTGATATTTCTAAACCACTGAGTCAAAAAATACTTTTAATAATATTTTTTTCTTTACATTTATTGAAAGAAAGAAAGAAAAAAAGAAGGAGACTTTATTTGGTAAACATTTATTGTATCAGTTCGATTTTTACGCGTGTATACATCAGCTGCTTTCATTGCATTTTCATCATCGATGCACACCAAGGCCAATTCGCAAAGGCTACCGCATCGTCGGCCTTTACTTCGTCACATTCAATAAAGCGACTTCCGATGCGAACTTTTATATACCATCACGTCGCCTGTGGAATGGCCTTATATCAAAAGATTTAAGCACCTATTTGCATGTTTATAGACCGGAAAATAGTGCCTGACTTTATTGTACCGTGGTGAAATTGCGCGTAATACTTCCTCTGTAGATACGCACGTATGAGCTTATTTAAGTTAACATAACATTTACGAAACAGATAAGATAGCGAGTAAACTGGATATTTTTTAAAGGTTAGTTTAATGATACATATTTTTTATTAATAAGAGAGACAGTTTGGGCCTATAGATAAGTACTAAGGTGCAGATACTATAATAATATACCTTAAAATGTGTGGTAAACGTCTTATTCGGTCTTTATTATTTTAACTTTTTTCAACTCTATACGATAAAACCGGGAAAAAGACTGGATAAAACATAGGATAGTTTTTGTCACAGAAAAAAGTGTAGTTCCCGAGCGATAAACAAACTTCTGCTGGATGAAGTTAAGGGAAACGTCTAGTATAATAAATTTTCCGTAACTTTACAAGTTTAGGGTTAATTCACATTGCAACGTGACTAGGCGATGCGGTGCTGGCAGAGTTGCGGTAGGTTCTATCGTACCCGCAACTCTGCCTTAAGCGATGAGTGGAGCACCATGGGGTTTTAGTGGGTAGACTACGCAGGAGTTCCACATACCCCGGCCGATATCCTCAATTTGCCGGGGATGCGTAAAGCATTTCCCCATGTTAAAAAAAAAGTGTGTCAGCTCCGACGCACGACTGGAGTTTACATCAAAATTTTTTTTCTCAATTCTAAGGCCAGAATCGAATAGAGGAGAAAAATCCAGGAAGATCAAGCCGAAGAAACTCATATCCATGACAAATAGTTGCCGAGTTACAAGCATTCAAACTTTGACATTGACAGCTCGGCAACTATCAAACGTCGAATAAAAGCTGCCATAACTCAGCTTCCAATAGGCCTAGAGGAACGGGGTTTCTTCTAACATCAAAGGCAACCTCGGCTCACCCCTCCCTGAATTTGAACTAAATCAGAGACATCAATTTTTTTTTCTCAATTCTAAGGCCAGAATCAAATATAAGAGAAAAATCCAGGAAGATCAAGCCGAAAAAAACCGGCCAAGTGCGAGTCGGACTCGCGCACCGAGGGTTCCGTACAAACCTGCAAGGTTTACAAAGTTCGTTCATTACGACAATCGAGTCATAACTATGGTATTTTTATTGCAAAATGAAATTCATAACATTACAATATCTGTTCATGAGGAAAAAAGTAATAAGTTTATATTTATTAAAAATATATATATTTTGTAATGTAACTAAAAATTTAAGGTTTTCGGAATTTTTCCTTTATGTGTGCTATAAAACGTTGCTTCATGCCAAATTTCAAGATTCTAGGTCGACTGGAAGTACCCTTTAGGTTTTGATTCCCTTGCGAGTACTTGCGAGTTTCGAAATATGCAGCTTAAATTGCTGTTTCTTTTGATTGCGTTGACATAGAAGTTTGATTTTGTTACAGCTTAAAGGTATTATAGACCTGAGTATTTGGTACGAATTTCAATTTAATACCTCTACGCGTTTATGAGGAAATGGGTAGTAAGTTTAAAATTATTAAAAAAATATATATTATGTGATGTAACTAAAAATTTATGGTTTTCGTAATTTTTCCTTTATCTATGCTATAAGATGTTGCTTCGTACCAAATTTCAAGATTCTGAGTTCACGGGAAGCACCCTGTAGGTTTTGATTCCCTTGCAAGTGTCGAAAATTTGCGGCATAAACGGCTGTATCTTTTGATTGCGTTGGCTTAGAAGTTTGATTTTTTTACAGCTTCAAGGGACAGTAGACCTGAGTAATTGATATAAATTTCAGCTTCATACCTCCACGCGTTCCTGAGAAAAAGGGTCTTGACAGACGGACGGACGGACAGACGGACAACAAAGTGATCCTATAAGGGTTCCGTTTTTTCCTTTTGAGGTACGGAACCCTAAAAACCCATATCCAGGACAAAAAGTTGCCGAGTTACAAGCATTCAAACTTTGACATTGACAGCTCGTCAACTGTCAAACGTCTTACTAAAGTAGCCATAACTCCGCTCCCAATAGGCCTAGAGGAACGGGGTTTCTTCTAACATCAAAGGCAACACCTCGGCTACCCCCTCCCCGAATTTGAACTATCTACTACTCTACTACTTTTTTATCTGAAAAATATAATTATATAATAATATAATAACATATAGTATATAGGTATAGTCGCCTATACAGCATACCATATGTACGTCTTAAACATGAAGTTAATATACCTATCGGAATATAATATTATATAATAATATAACGATATAATAATATAATATTCCGATAGGTATATTACCTTTATGGTCTTAATACACTCACAGCCAAATTAGAAAGTTGCGCACTAAAGGTGCGCACCAAAACGTGACACATTTTCGTTACTTGTTAGTAGGTTTTACCCCTCGGATTTTTCTCATACCGGGCGCCTTATATATGAAAATCGATTCTTAAGGAGTAAACTCCAAAAAAAAAGGCGATGCGGTGCAATAATAATCTTTGAAAATTGGAATAGACAGATACCGCGGACGGCAATTCTGTCGATTGTATATCTTCGTGTCTAGCAAATAAAGTTCAGCTTTAAGAAGCTGATTTAAAAGTACATGGTAATTGGTATTGCAATGTGACGATATGATGCTTGAGTGATTCAAAATTGGAATAGGCAGTCCAACAACTGTCAATTCAATCTTATATCTTTAAACGAGCAATTCTTGTATATATGTATATAATTATATAATTGGAATCTCGGAATCGGTTCCAACGATTTTCATGAAATTTATTATATAGGGGGCTGGGGGCGATAAATCGATCTACTATCTAGCTAGGAATCATTTTTAGAAAATGTCATTTTATTCGTATTTTATCGAATACCAAGCAAAGCTCGATCAAATAGCTAGTGTATATTAATGCTTCGTTCGCAGATTCTGAAAAATCTTTTGTTATCTCTTATGGGGTTTGATGGGTTAATTATTGAAGTTCATTATAACGCTTCATTATAACGCTTTTCTTTATAACGCTTACAGACGAATGGCACTTGTCGTTCGTCTGTAAGAAGCCTTAGTCACATTGGGAGTGATAAAATGATCGTCATCTCATGTAAAATATGGGTAAAATAGAGAAATAACAATATTGTGTCCCGACGCCGTCACGATTTTGGACAGAAGTTTTACTTCTAACACGTGTACTTGTACACATATTCTTTTTTTAAATGCATCGCATTGTACCAAATTGTTTATAATGTAACCGAGTACCGACTGCAGCTAGCGTGGGTAATAAAATAGTTAAACAACGCTGGCCGCAATGTCCGGTTAGGATTGCTGTGCGGTGCGCCTCACGCCGCCACCCGCCAGCTATAACTTCCTCACTGTAATTACTTTAGCTCCATCATCATCATGGACATCAATAGAAAACGTCCTTCTCCCAGTTAAATAGGAGACGTTCATGTTGAGTCAATAGCCATTATGGACAATCAATGCGCAACGATTGCTTCGTCCATTGCACATTTTTACGTGGCATATTTTTTAAAATTTCGAAAAATTTATAAGTAGAATAAAATACTTATGAAAATGTGATGCAGTGCATGCATCACTTTTCAATAAGTCTGAATATGTGTGTTTTGTATTATATTATTTTTTGTAAAAACAGGAAAAAAACACGGACTATGGACTACGGATTTTGTCGCTGTGTAAATAATATATTTTACACGTATATTGATATATTAGCGTATCGAGCCAAATATCAATTACAATAGATTAAGTACTTTAAGGCTAGAAGTCCAATAAAAATAGCACTAAATTACGTAGCAAAGATGTAACATGCAAATAGGTCGTCGAAAAACGAATAAATGCTTTTAAATCTCAAAGGAACTATTTCGATAAGACCGCGTATGGGCTGTTGCAAAATGAGAACATCGAAACTGAGAATGTAGCGCCAAAAACTTTAGCTGTTGGCTCTTGCACTACTTCGCACAGATTCCGAACTTAATTGGATTTTGATGACGTATTTTTGTAGGAAATTTTTGACATATTTCAGATGGCTATAAAGAAACTTTTTAAGCTACGTTGTACATTTTTTTTGGGTAGAAGAGAAACTAATGCCTCTCTCTTTCTACCGACGAAAATCTACAGCCTGCACCTACTGTTTTGTTTTTACGTCTGCTGACAGTACCGAAGTGCAACATGTTTTATTTTATTAAGTTGTGTCAACATAAAAAGTGTGACAGGCATACTAATTGCTACCGCATTAGTTATGGAACCACACAACTGAATTTCTTTACAAGAAATTTTTAAATTACTTATATGGATAAGGGTGAAATATTTTAAAAGTCAGAATGGTTCAAAATTGACTGAATACTCCTAATGAACCGTGAAGTAGCATCTTCCTCTATTTCAAATATCAAGTCAGATTGGCCCAAAACTACCTTAAGGCTCGTCCACATTTGTATCATTTGAGCGATCAGATCTCCGATCAGATCTCCGTCGCTATCATCGCGCCGTATCAAATATGCGTATCATAGTGTTGATGCCTATGTTTGTCATCGCGTCGTATCTTGATCGCGTATCATCTCGCCGATGATCGATCTGTTTATTTTGATGATCGGGGGAAAACCCCCTTGATCATGTGACATAGGCGTATCCTGACACCGTATTAAAATGCGTCCACACTAGATCATTCTGCCGATCATGCGCGTATTTGATACGACACGTATCAGATACGCGGTTAATAGCGATCGGGGCGTACTAGCGATCATGATCGCTTCAATGCTACGTGACGGAGATCTGATCGGAGATCTGATCGCGCAAATGATACAAATGTGAACGAAGCCTGCCTTTTTGTCTTTACATGAGTATTTAAATACTTTTTAAGTGATGGTATTGGTAAAGTCACTTCCCATGAAATCCGTTTCAGGAAATCAGGAAAATAACACCCCTGTGTTATGTTCCTGCTTAAAATTTATTGCAATAAGTGGCACTAAAATTCCGTAACACATTATGCTTAAATTTAAGTCACCGCAAGTTTTAAACGAAATTGCAAGCGCGGCGAAAGTTTCTGATAAAGTAACGTACTCCGTTCAACATATTAAGTCATTGCAGCTCGAAAATATAATAAAGTAAGTAGCAAGTTTAAGCAGAGGAGATTAATGAGAAAAGTAACTTTGAACTAGTTTTGCTACGGATGAAACGGTCGGACAGTGGCCGTGGAACAAAATATACTTATGTTGTTTACATCCGCATCCACCGATGATAGTATTTTGAAAGGTTTTTAAACGACTTTAGTGACTGTTTATAAACTTACTATTTGTCGAATGCTATATTTCCTGTATCTATGTAATAAAAGGTCTATTATTATTATTATCATTAACTGTGAGTAGCAACAATCATGTACTATACAAAATTGACGCTTGACCAAGCATTCGTTAAAAACTACTTAACAGCGCCGTTAAGCACAATCACACATAATCACGTATGTACCTGAACCACAATATAATAAGTCCTAGACCTAATAAAAAACTGAAAGGTCTCCTAAAATGTGAACAATATTTTAGAACTATATTCCAACTTGTTTGATAATGCAACTACACTAAAAATTATACCATGCTTAAAACTTTTTGTAAACTTCTTACTAAACGTGAGCGTAGACAAATAAAATATGAATGTACTTGTTGCTTCGCTTATTGCATTCACATTCCGTGTTCACCTTGGCAACACAATCTAACCAATTATGATTGATTCCTGCCACGAAATTCTATTTTGGCATCAAACTTACTTCCCGTTCGAAGAAGAAAGTTGTTGAGTTTTGTGTTCATTCAATTCACACTTTATACTTTAACTGTGTCTGGATTTTTTCATTATTTACACTTACTGCCATGTCATTTCATTTTGTTATATATTTTGACGTATCAGTCCATTATATTAGTTTTTTTATTATTACAATAATTAGGGTCGCTTATGGATCAGTCGCCCATAATATCCTTTGTTTGTCTCCTTTGCATAATTATATCACGTACCAAGGTTACATTTACTCTAAGTCCATGACGCCTTGGACCTTTATATTAGTTTAATCAGCCATTTTTATGTTAATTATAAGGCAAAAATTAATTGAGTCGTTTGATAATAATTAATTCTCAGCCATGCCACATAAATCCATACCTAGGGAATTGCAAGAGAAAATATATGTAAATTGTATCCAATTTTGCTATGAGACGTTCATATTATTTGTATATAATTGGACCTATTTATGCATACCGGACTCAACTCACACGATAACAGTTCTGAGAAAAAGCCGTTTTTATTAAAATTGTGTATTCTTTAAAACTGATTGTTATTTTAAGTAAAGTTAATTTACAATAATATATTTGGTACTTTATTCTATGCGTACAAACATAAATCTTTTAAAAATTACTACTATTTCCAACAAAAATTAAACAAAAACAGGAGGGTTCCTTTTAGAAAAACTATATTAGTGTGGGATACATATAATCCAAAGCGAATCATCTCTTTAGATTTATTACACAAGTCAACAGGATTTTCGTGCATGAGATCTGTGCACCCGATTTGGATGTCTAACATCTAATTAGTTATAGAAACAACGATTTTAACTTATAAAATTTGCTTTTAAATAAACTGAGGCCTCATGAACTTTCAAATTTTGAAGAAAACCGGCATTTTTTTCTTTCGGTTATGTAGTAATAGAATGAAATATATATTCATTATTTTTTAGTTTATATGCTTATATTCCCAAAAAAAAGATTGAAATGAAAAAAATATGTAATTTAGATTCAAAACTTAATATTTTTTTGTATCTAGGTGAGCATATCCTAAATATATCTTGTTGTATGCTTCGGCAGTAAGTACCTACCTGATATAATGTGGCGCTCCTACTTTTTTCTGGTTTTTACAAGGACGTTTAAAACTAAATGATGCCTGCAACTCCGTTTCGCCAAACTCGTTTATCGTGCGGGAACCGTACATTTTCCGGGATGAATTGTCCTTTTCCGGTACTCAAAGTATCTGCATACCAAATTTCAGCAAAATCGGTTCAGTGGTTTGGGCGTGAAGAGATATCAAACAGACAGACAGATAGACAGGCAGACGGACAGACAGACAGACAGACAGACACACTTTCGCATTAGTAGTTCAAGCAATATTGCAAAAATCTTAATGTAAAAAATAATAATAATATAACAAAAAAAATAGTAATGGAGTATCTTACATTGCCATTTTACGAAATAATGAGCCACAATCGAACCTTCATTGTCCATTAAATGCAAATAATGTGTAATGTAAAATTTGTCCATTACATTACTGTAATAGACAAATTTTACATTATTCATTTAAAAGTATTGTAAGTATAGTAGAAGATTCGTCCTTGAAGTTTTGATGTCTCCGATTTAGTCCAGATTCGGGGAGGGGGTAGCCGAGGTATTGCCTTTGAGGTTGGAAGAAACCCCGTTCCTCTAGGCCTATTGGGAGCGGAGTTATGGCTACTTTTGTAAGACATTTGACAGTTGCCGAGCTGTCAATGTCAAAGTTTGAATGCTTGTAACTCGGCAACTATTTGTCCTGGATATGGGGTTCTTCGGCTTGTTCTTCCTGGATTTTTCTCCTCTATTCGATCCTGGCTTCAGAATTGAGACAAAATTTGATGTCTCCGATTTAGTTCAAATTCAGGGAGGGGGTAGCCGAAGTGTTACCTTTGATGTTAGAAGAAACCCCGTTCCTCTAGGCCTATTGGGAGCGGAGTTATGGCCGCTTTTGTTCGACGTTTGACAGTTACCGAGCTGTCAATGTCAAACTTTGGGTGCTTATAACTCGGCAACTGTTTGTCCTGGATATGGGGTTCTTCAGCTTGTTCTTCCTGGATTTTCCCCCTCTATACGATCGTGTCGTAACGGTCGTGTGTGCGCAATACACACAACTCTGGTTTCAATGAAACCAGGCCAGTTACGCAGGAGTAATTTTATAGTGCCCAAGTGTGTGCGCAATATACAAGAGCACTTTGGTTTTTTTTTAAATGAAATAAGGGGGCAAACGAGCAAACGGGTCACCTGATGGAAAGCAACTTCCGTCGCCCATGGACACTCGCAGCATCAGAAGAGCTGCAGGTGCGTTGCCGGCCTTTTAAGATGGAATAGGGTAATAGGAGAGGGTAGGGATGGGAAGGGAAGGGAATAGGGGAGGAAAGGGAATAGGGTAGGGGATTGGGCCTCCGGTTTCACGCCGGTTTTCTGTGAGAACGTGGTATTTCTCCGGTCGAGCAGGCCCATTCGTGCCGAGGCTCTCCCACGTATGAGTTTCAATAAAACCGGGCCAGTTAAGCAGAAGTAATTTTATAGTGCCCAAGTGTATGCGCAATACACAAGAGCATTATTCTTTACTCTCGTAACCTAACGGAGCGGAAGACCGACATGACTGGTGAGAGATCAGGTGCACGACCGACTTTTTACACGGGCACACACTTGGGCACTATAAAACTTTTTACTTCTTATTAATTTTGCTCTATAATGGCATGGAACCCATCGTGCGCGAGTTCAACTCATACTTGACCGATTTCTTTTTAAATGTACCTAAGTAAACAAAATATATATTTTTTGGTTTTGTGCTTTTCTTTAGGCACGGTGTGAAAATAATAATTTCTAAGTGTTAGCCACTGATATTGAATATCTAGTTCTATTACTTTAAAAAAGGCAGTTTTTGAAACAAACTTTATAATAATATTGCGTTTTTGTGTTTTGTCCAATAACTGGTACTGTCCAATCACTAGTCGTTTTACCCTTACTTGGATAACCATAACATAACGAAAAAAAGGGATATGTCCCTTTTGTGTCGGGCCTGTGTCACAATGAGTCTTTGTAAAATATTAAGAATTAAGCCTTTTTTAATATGCAAACAGCAACCAAGTCGCATGCTTCTACTTGCTTAATTAAAAAAAAATCGAGAGACCATGTACCTAGTTTGGATCTATGTAAAAAAAACAATACTCATTAATTTGTTAGTTGGTAACTTTGTTGTGAAAATGTTTTGTTCTGAAAAAATTGTTAGATTAGTACGATCTTCATAGGGTCGATAAAAGGGCCATTTTGGAATACTTCTGCATTATTAACTCAATTTTGGCAATGGTGTGGATTGGACTCAATTTGCATAAATAGGGTCAATTATAGTTTGCTTAAATCATAGCTCTTACCAATTTTCTTATTTCAAAAGCAGTCTTGACTAATAGGTTGAAATAAGCCGTTAAAACACCAATTTATGAAAACTGCGCCCAGTTCCTACAGAATTGAATATTGGTACGAAATTTTCCTCTATAAATCGTTTGCCCATTCTATTGTATTAATTATAACACTTCAGATTTATTACAACGCCTATACAACCGTTTTCTTTATTAAATTCCGTTAGTACACTTCGCTGACGGCGGCCCTTTGTGCTCTAAGAATTTACAGCTATAGTTTCACATGGCACTTCGCCCTATATTGGCTCTTAGCGTTTCGATCAAAATCACAATAGCTCAATAGAATGCGTGAAGGAAGAGTTTTCTTTATTGTAGGTGTTACATAGCAGTGATAATAAGTATGTCGTTAATCAGGTGGAAATAGAGTTAAGAATTGTAATTTTTATGGTATCATGACGCCCGCAACTCTGTTGCGCCAAAATTGATTTATTACGCGGGAACCGTACAATTTTCCGGGATTAAAAGTAGCCTATGTCCCTTCCCGGGACTCAAAGTATCTCGAATCTCTTTTGAATTTATAATATTAGTCTGAATAAATAAGGTCTGGACTTTGATGGAAATTGAAATTAAATTGGAATTGTGGAAATTTTGGGAATCTTCTACTTTTTATAAATTAATAAATAATAAAGCATTTGCTTTCGGTAGAAAAACAATCAACATAGAAAACTATAGTACACAAAAAATATATATTTTTTTTATTTTAGGAGTCAATTTGCGTATGTTTTTTTTTTTTTGTTTGCCTAAACAAAAAAAAATTAATAATAAAGATTATTTGCACTATTTCTTCTTACATAAGTACCAGTTAACCAGTAGATCCCCGATAAAGTTAAACAATGGCAATTATTTGGGATAATATTCCGCACGCAAAGTACATTACGGGCTATTTGCATAAACTAGGACTATCACGTTAGCAAGCCGCAATGGAGGACGCTCGCTTATTTCCTGCCACTATCAAACTGTTTACGTTCGTGATTTGTAGTCGCAAATCTACATATGAACGCCGAAAATTGATTGAAACGGACGATTCAATCGAATCGATTTGAATCAAACGGCTGTTATTCAATATGACTATAAAGCTATTTCTCGAAGCGCTTATTGTTCTAGTGTGACTTCTGTTATGAAACATTTGTATGTGTACTGTGACGTGTGTGTGTGCATCGAAACTTTTTTATGTTCTAGAATTTTCTTCTTCTGTTTTCATGTTTAAGAAGAACTACTGTACATAATAATCTTGAAATGTTTTAATAATTAATATTATACAATAGAATAGTAATGTAGAATACAATACAGTTTATATTTTATATCTTTAAACGAGCAATTCTTGCATATATGTTACGCTCAAAGACCGAAAACGCTCAGTGAGCGAAAAAATGGCTCACAACGCGTTGTGGTCATAGTGAAACGGCCACGACGCGTTCTGGTAATCGAGAAAAGCCATAACGCGCATATTTTAAAAACAGCCACGACGCGAATTTGAGTTGTGGCCCTAATGAAAACGGCCACGGCGCGTTCTGAAACTAGTCCAGTTACGTAGAGGTAATTTTATAGCGCCTGAGTGTGTGTGCAATACACAAGAGCACTCTGGTTTCAATGAAACCAGACCAGTTACGCAGGAGTTATTTTATAGTGCCCAAGTGTGTGCGCAATACACAAGAGCACTCTGGTTTCAGTGAAACCAGGCCAGTTACGCAGGAGTAATTTTATAGTGCCCAAGTGTGTGCGCAATACACAAGAGCACTCTGGTTTCAATGAAACCAGGCCAGTTACGCAGGAGTTATTTTTTTAGTGCCCAAGTGTGTGCGCAATACACAAGAGCACAATAAAAATAACTCTTGCTTAACTGGCCTGGTTTCATTGAAACCAGAGTGCTTTTGTGTATTCCGCACACACATGGGTACTATAAAATTACTCCTACGTAATTGGCCTGGTTTCATTGAAACCAGAGTGCTCTTGCGTATTGCGCACACACTTGGGCACTACAAAGTTACTCCTCCGTAACTGGCCTGGTTTCTGGTTTCATTAAAACCAGAGTGCTTTTGTGTATTGCGCACACACTTGGGCACTAAAAAAATAACTCCTGCGTAACTGGCCTGGTTTCATTGAAACCAGAGTGCTCTTGTGTATTGCGCACACACTTGGGCACTATAAAATTACCCCTGCGTAACTTGCCTGGTTTCAGAACGCGTCGTGGCCGTTTTCATTAGGGTCACAACACGAATTCGCGTCGTGGCTGTTTTTAAATGCACAGAACGCGTCATGGCTTTTCTCGATTACCAGAACGCGTCGTGGCCGTTTCACTATGACCACAACGCGTTGTGAGCCATTTTTTCACTCACTGAGCGTTTTCGGTCTTTGAGCGTAACATATGTTTATACATATATATCGGCGTGCGCGATTAACTTGTCTATTAGCAACTTATTTTGAGATAAGTTTTATAATGTATGTTATCTGTTGGAGCGGCCAGTACGTCCGGATGGGGTTTTATGTGACGCTGTCTAACTGACGATGGACTTTTGAGAGGTGACAACCATCACCTGCCAAATATCTAGAATTATTATGAATGTTGGAAGGAACGGTGTATGCTCCCAAAGCCATCGGCTCCAATCTGACGATATCTGGTTAATCACGTTCAGTGTAGATGACTAATATACGCCCACAATCTTGGAGAATGAATGCAATGTTATTCCGTGGCCATTGAATAAGTTTCTTATGCTGCTCGGCGATCCGATATATAATTGGAATCTCGGAATCGGCTCCGGCGGAAAATAAAAATAAATAAAAATTGTTTTATTTCTGTATAGATTTAAAAAAAATACTTTCAGAATGTTGATACTACTGGTGCCTACCACTGATTCATAATATCAAAAAATATAATGAGAATCACTTTGTTATTAACTTGCAAAAATGATACTCATTCCATAACTTGGAATGTTCGTTCTGATAGATCAGACCCGTTGAAGCTCCATCATCGGACCCTTGTCATGAACTAAAGTAATGAAACTAGCCCGCAACCTTCATATACCAATAACCATTAATTTGAGCTAACGATAATGTGCCCCGCGATAGGAGATTGCGAAGAAATTTTGAGATGGATCCTAATGGATGGATGAATAGAACAGATACTTTTTAAACTGAGGCATTAACAAATGGATCTTGTGCGCATGCAATATGTAAATTCAGATTCGTATGTTCCTAAATACGTATTAATCCGTCGATCGCCAATTCCTGGAAATCTTTTGTTATCGCGGCCCATATGGGCCTTATGGGGCTAGATGGGTGTAATTTGTAAAGGCGCAGCAGCTGACGGTGTGAAGTGTATGAACACTGAAGGCGTAGCTCATAGTAAGATTCATTGTATTTTCGTCTTAGGACTTTGTGCCGTCACATAACAAAATAGTTTAAGTTATAAACGCTACGAATATGTATTTTCGTCGTACTTGATGTGTATAATTATATATTGTACCATTGAAAAAATTGGAAATTGATTCATAGACAGCTGACGGACCTACTTAACTTGGTCACTTTATGTCAAACCCAGCCAACAGATTCCAACTAACACTAAAATATCGATAAACCACCAAATAACGTAGGTCCATCATCAATTTCTCCGATGGTACAAGATGGTTAGAAAAGATTGTTGCAAGTACCGTGTCTCTTAGCGAAGACTT
The DNA here is from genome assembly GCA_905333045.1 of Lysandra bellargus. NCBI lineage: Eukaryota > Metazoa > Arthropoda > Insecta > Lepidoptera > Lycaenidae > Lysandra > Lysandra bellargus. The sequence goes on from HG995328.1 coordinate 319,612, forward strand.
TTTAGATTGTGGTATTATGAGATTGTTAGTCACAAAGTAATCTCTTCTACTCAAGCGGAGTGCTCTGTTTTGTTAGCCCTTACCCTAAGTGTCGTCAGTAAATTGCTTACTTTGTATATCACGTCACGCCGAAAAGAAACTTCAATGCATCTTGACTAAAGGATCTGATTGATCAAAGATGCTCGATAGACAGGACATGGTATGAAATTCTGTCTGAAATCTGGATCTTAGAATAAAAAATGTAATGTTTGTCGTCAGGCCGTGCGATAGAGCGCGTGTGCGCGGGCGCAGACGGCACGGGCGCGGGGATGGTGGCGGCGGCGCGCGCGCTGCTCGCCTCCGTCACCAGAGTGCTGCTGCTGGCTGACATGGTCGTCGTCCGACAGCTACTACTCGCCAAGGACAAGGTATATATACATTTTTTGTGCGTTGGGGGAATGCCTTTACGCATCCATGGGGAGGATGGATGGACGCATGGGTGGTGTGATCTGAACCCGGGACTACCCACTAAAACCCCAACGGTGTTTTGAAGGTGGGGCTTCGGGAAACGCACGATACACTACCGCAGCCAAAAGCTAGGCCTGCTATATTATTATGTAGAGTAGCCGAGACCGTCTTGAAATGGAAGCATTCGCCTATGACAGACTTGCCTCTAAACATTATATTTTAAAAGTGAGCAGATTTTTCTCGCGACTTCTGTGCGAAAGACAAATTCTTCCAAATCATATATGTGTTGTTACATTACAAGCTCGTCTTTACATTCACGCAAAAATAAAAGGTAAAACAAATTCCGGCAGGTCGCGAGATCGCTGGATCGGTTGGAGTCAGTGACGAACTTTGCCGAGTTCGTCCGAGCGTTCACGGAGTTCGGTGGCGGTATGGTGGAGCTGGCGCGGCTTACGGCCGAGAGACGAGCAGACCTGAGGGACGAGAGGAGAAGAGCACAAGTGGCGGCCGCGAGGAACGTTCTAGAACGTTCTACGCTGATGCTCCTTACTTCTTCTAAGGTAACTATAGAATGAGTCCTATCGAAGTGGTGTGCTATGAATGAGAAAGTTTACCTAAACTTTTTCAGTGGTTTATTGACTTTGTAAAACCATCGACTAATAATGGATAGGCCCAATTTCATCAACGTACAGACGTGTTAACAGTTTGTTAAAATGGCTTGTCTTCTCTTTCATTCATACGAAAAACGAGAGAGGTAAAATGATATTAAATTGATCGTTAACTTTAACTGTCGTTAGTGAAATTGGGTCTTAATCTATAGTTTTTACAAAAGATTATAAACCAGTGGGTCTTGGTGAAAGCACCTGCAGGACGAATGTTATTATCTCCCAAGATTTCAATGAAAGTGCTATAACTATCAACAAAGGAATCAGGTATCAATATTCCATGAATTGAAATTACGCTACGAGGCATATCTCTGTTCATGGAATACTTAACGTGTAAGGTAAGATTGTTCCAGCTTCCGTACATGCAACTGTTATTTGCTTGAGAGGCTCACGGGTATGCAGAAATTCACAGCTCAACGGCCAATGTTTCGTATGCTCAGTGACCGGTTATCACTACCGTTACGTCATGTCATCGAAACCTGTTGAAACGAAATAAAGGGTGTTCAACATAGTAACGTAATGTGGCGATGTAATGCAATTTTAAATGAGTCATATATAACGGGACTTATTTTACCCAAGAAGATGCACGTTGATAACAGATTGTTGCCATGTCAGATTTGTTCTAAAGAATGGCTCATGTGACATGTCAAATTGTATCGCGAATCGCAACGCATCGACGACATCACACATCTGCGTTGCGGAGACGTGTAGCAATACAATACTCGACACAGACTCGACGCCAACCCAACTCACAGTTTGGTATAAAATTTTTAGCTGTATGTAGTGTGACTTAGGAATTAATTTACTAACTTGCGAACAGCTAGTTGACGACTAGTCGCCAACTGGCTGTCCACGCGGTGTGAGTTGGCAAATTTTACTCTTAAGTCCTAACAATATAACTAATACATTTCCATGCCATGCTGTGAGTTCTGCTTTTGTCTATCGTTCCCCTAAAATACCACGTTCGAGGACGCAACACATCATTGTGATAACTGATAATAATATACAAATATGTATCTAAAACATCGCACTGTAAACACTACGGTAACGAAACGAAGCAATGTGGCCTCCTTCTCTGATACAAATCTAGTTTGCATCACGCAAGAGTCGAGCTTAATTCAGTTACACTAGACTCTAGAGTCAACTAGACTACGGACACTACAGTTCAACTAGAGTCAATTTACAATTGACAGCAACCTTATGCCAACAACATAAGGTACACTTTCACATTACTCAAGTTCTAATTTAAATCAGACCTTTTTAGAGACACAACTCTTTTAAGTCACACATTACGCCATGCAAAGACCGACATCGCACCTGCAGCTCTTCCGATGTTGCTAGTATCCATGGGCGTCGGTGTTTGCTGACCATCAGATGACCCGTTTGCTCGTTTGCCCCCATATTTTTAAAAAAATGCAGTGGCGAAATAGAAACCCTTTTTAACTGACTTTCAAAAAGGAGAAGGTTTCTGAATCTGATCGTATATATATATATATATATTATGTTATTTTTTTTAAATAAAAATAGCGTCGAGAAACCATAAATAAATGTTCAGGTCTGATTTGACCCGCGCCAAATTAAGCTCGTCTTTCGGCGACTCGGTCATCAATTATGTACGCACCCACTGGAACGAGACCGGCGCCTAACAACTCACTTATCCTTTGTATTGAAAAACAATACCCGAACACCGAAACAGAAACAAAAATAGCCCAAGCGAACAACTCTCAAATTATGCAATCGAGATTCGTTTTGTTTGCATAAGCAGATGCGGTTAAGCTATCTTTGAAAATATCGACGTTTTAGCATCGACGGAAATTCCAGGAAGATAAACAAATGATATTCCAATGGTATTCCATTGTGGAATATTAGAAATAAGGGAAAATACCTAATGGCAGACACTTTAAGGAAACATGAAACATTTGAATGTTATAAAATATATATTTATGAAAATAAAGGATTGATAACTTCTTCCATGTCTTCAGTAACTCTTACAAAATAAAACTATTATAATTATTCTCGGACAAATCAATTAAAAAATATATTATTGGTCTTTTTGTAAACTTAGTCATAAGTACTAATGGATGACATCACAAAAAACGAACATCACTAATAGTAGACACCAATATGAACTAATAGTTGACATAGAACATTACATTACATTTTACATTTTTCCTATTATTAGGTCTTTATTTGCCATTTTTCAAAAGATTTCATTTACTTCATCATAGTAACTACATGCATCAGAAATATTATCCACGTTGTCTCCAGATTATATTCATCTTTCCTTTTATTTTTATTTTTCATATTTTTTCCTAGCAAATTTATTTTCAGTCTTTAGTCTCCATGCTTCTTTTGCCTCTTCTTTTTTCTTCTTTCTTTTCTCAGCTCTCCTTTTTCTTCTTTTTACTGCTAAAAAACTAAAGCAATCGATTTTTAGATCAGTACAAGGTCTAATATTAGACACCATGTCCATTTTTAGGTACAGTAGTTCTAAGTTCTTAGATTGTTAATAGAATTATATTTTCAGAGAATAGTTATGATTTTTGCAGTAGAATAAAGTACAAAATAACTTTAGTATGTATTGCAAAACTCAAAGATGAGATCCATGTCATCTATTAAGTTTTTTACATTTTCAAGAACTAATAGTAGACACCCTTTATATTGTTAGGGAAAATGGATAAAAAATCTTAAATAAATATTAATTAGTGTAAACAACATGACCATTAATCCAATGAAATCAATAGAAATTACAAAAAATCTAGTAAATGTATTCAAAACTTACGTGCAAAATTTCGCCTTCCATAACCTAGGTATTTGCTAAGAAATTGCCGAGCGCGTGTTGACGCGGTCATATTATTTACGAAAACTGATCCCATTTTAAAATTTTGTTCCCGAAGGCGTCTCTAATATATTTTTTCAATTCAACAGATAGCTTAAGAAGCTTATAAAATTTACAGTGGTGAGAAATAATTCTTATTTTTATGGTATTTTTGTCATAAGTGTCATCTATTAGTTCAGTATCTAGCATTAGGTCTTTTTCCTTATTTAAACACATTCGCTAGATGGTTTTTTCAACAATTTATGCACTAAGTATAACCTATACGGATGGGCCTAATCACTAGTGACATTTTCTACTAACCTAAAACCTTACTGGTTCGATTTCGATTTTACAAATTTAAATTAAAAAAATTAACCACTAACATAGACTTTAAAAACGCTTAAACATCACAATTATAATTTATTTAAGATTAGTGCTATCTACCTATTCTAGATTTCTTTCATACTACTTTTCTTATTTTTTTACGTTTTTACCATTATAAAAATACAAGGTATATTCAAGTTAAGAATGCTAATCTGGATGCACAATAACAAACCGCCCTAGGCCCTATACCCGCTAGCTCCAGCGAGAATTCCTTTAGAAATTTTTAATACTATGTAGAAGCGGGTATTAAAAGCTCGCTGACCCGAAGAGCGGTTATTGTTTTTGACTGCATCAAAATTCGAAAGCCACAGCGTAGCGTTATTAATGTATTATTAATGCTTCAATTACCGTGCTCACCGTAATATATTATCCCACAAAGAGGGTGTTGTTGGAACATTTTTCAAGTTTTCGCTTTGAATTATTCAATGATTTTGAACGTATAGGAACTTTTGCACAAACCTTTTTTTCTTAACCAACGTCTTGACTTTGTCTTGTTTTATAGTAACTAGATGACGCCCGCAACTCCGTTGTGCCGAAATTCGTTTATCGCGAAGTAACCATACATTTTTCCGGTATGAAAAGTATCCTGTGTCCCATCCCGGTACTCAAAGTATCTCCATACCAAAGAACAACGAACCTTATTGGCATACCTGTCGTATTTTGGTATACACCTATGAAACATACGCCATTCGAAAGAGAAGATGTTCACAAACAATAAATATTCTTCGACAAAATGTCGTAAATAATATACTTTCTGAGTTATTTCAGTTTGAAAATCTATACTTATTATAAAACAAAGTCGGTTTTTTTTCCCTCATGTCCCTTTGTTCCCTTTAGTTTCCTTTTAGTTTCAGTGTTAGATAGCCCATTTATGGAGGAAGGTTATAGGCTATATTTTATCACCCTAAGACTAATAGGAACGAAGAAATAAAGGAAAATGGGAAAAAAACGGGGAAAATTATTTGAAAGGGCTAACTTGAGCGCGCTAATCTCAGGAACTACTGGTCCGATTTGAAAAATTATTTCAGTGTCAGATAGCTCATTTATTGAGGAAGGCTACAGGCTATATTTTATCACGCTAAGACTAATTGGAGAATGTGGAAAAAACGGGGGAAATTATTTGAAAGGGCTTATCTCGCGAACTACTTTTTTTTATTAAATAAGGGGGCAAACGAGCAAACGGGTCACCTAATGGTAAGCAACTACCGTCGCCCATGGACACTCGCAACATCAGAAGAGCTGCAGGTGCGTTGCCGGCCTTTTAAGAGGGAATACGCTCTTTTCTTGAAGGTTTGCAGGTCTATAGGTCCGGAATAACTGCTGGTGACAGTTCATTCCAGAGTTTTACAGTGCGCGGCAGAAAGTTACGCGAAAAACGCACTGTGGAAGACTGCCACTCATCAAGGTGATGAGGATGGTATGTTTTTCGCGTGGGACGATGGCGAAAAGTTGCAGGTGGTATCATTCCGAACAATTCCTCAGAGCACTCCCCGTGATACAACCGATAGAGGATGCAGAGTGAAGCTACATCTCGGCGTAATTCCAAGGGGTCCAAGCTGTTTGAAACACTATGGTAGTCAACAATTCGAGCGGCCCTTCGTTGGATACGATCCAGAGGGAGCAGTTGGTATTTTGGCGCCCCTGCCCAGAGATAGACTTATAGAATTTTTATGTTATTTGGCACAGATAGACGACGTGAAGGATCATAGGCTATCGATTTTAATCATTTTTTCAGTGGCTTTATATTTTATACCCGAGCGACGCCGGGGCGGGTCGCTAGTGTAAAATAAATAACATTTTAAATATACGACCTGAATTATTCCAAAAAGTATATCATTTATGACATTTTGTTAGAGAATATTTGTTGTTTGTAAATATTTTCTCTGTCGATTGACGTATGTTTCATAGGTGTACACGAAAATATGCCATTTTAAGTACTTATGAAACTAATTAAGTATGCCACGCTTCATACAAAAAGGTTCGAACTCTTTTCGACAAAATTGGTACAGTGGTTTGGGTGTTAAAACAGACAGATACGCTCTCTCATTTATAATAATATTATAAGTAGCTATCTCTACTTATAATATTATATAAATGTAGTATGTATATTAGTCGATATCTCCTAGAAAGCCTTAATGATAAATACCAAATACATTAGGCTTTAGACTTGGAACGGTGCCACTAGGAATACTATCTGAGAGACGTTTCACAATAAATAAGACGCTCTGGTATCGATCGAAATCCAGCTATATATCCTACATTTTTCCACAACTGGCATCTATTAGGTCAGACCATATTTGGAGCTAATTTGACAGTATTTATATAGGTTGTGCCAATTGCTTCTGGATGGGATCCAAATAGGACGATCGACAAGTATTAAATGGGTGAAATTTTAACACTATCGTCAAGATAAATCCTTGAGCTATACTTTTGGAAGTACTTTCGTAAGTATAATATGGTGAAAGATTTATGTTGGATATAAGGATGGACCCGTAATACCCCTGATATCCCTTACAAACAAAAGTCATTCAGTACTCAGCAAAACATCAGGCTCCTTTTCTTTCTCTCTCAATCTACAAACAAAAGAGTACGTAGACTTTTTTAAACTACTTTTAAAAAGTAGATTAAAAAAAACTAAAAAACACACTTTTTTTCTCGAAAACAAATTTGACGACCTCCGTGGCGCAGTGGTGAGCGCGTTGCTAGCTCAAGCCGGAGGTCGCGGGTTCGAGTCCCGCCGACGGAACAAAAAGTTTATATAGTTCCTGGGTCATGGATGTGTATTAAATATGTGTATCATATAATCAAAATCTTAAATATATGTACAGTATAAAAGTATTAAATATATTTCCGTTGTCTGGTACCTGTAACACAAGTCCTTCAGGTACTTAGCACGGGGCCAGACTGACGTGGTGTGAAGCGTCCATAGATATTATTATTATTTATATTATTAAATTATTGCATTTTCATAGGCTCCTAATACGTATGGAAAATTTCCAATCAATAAGACTCCGTTACATACATAAATGTGAAATATTCCGTTACATACATACAGCCCAAGCTAATAAAAGTGTTTTAAAAATGAAAAATTGAATCTGATTCTCTTAGATAACTACGCTGTTCTTTCGCAATGTAACCTACCTTTTTTCCTGTAGACGTGTATGCGGCATCCGGGGAGCGCATCGGCCAGAGAGAACCGGGACACGGTGTTCTGTCAGATGAGGAGAGCCATGGATCTCATACACTACGTGGTGCGGGACGGCCTGCCCGGGCACGACGAACACTCGCAGGAGGTTTGACAACACTTATAGCTCTTGCTTACTTCTACTCTACTACATTACAAAAAAACATAAATGAATAAACTGAATCAAACATCCATCTTCATAATATTTTATATTAATTACTTTAAACTTTTATAAAATTATGGTGGCGTCCACAAGTTGCTAATATGTTTACAATAATAAGTTATAACTTTACATAGGTACTATTATTTTCGTTATTAATTGTTAAGATTATAAATTATACCTTTTCGAACTGTGTTCTGTGTTATATTCGAACCTGTATGTTTAAATCCTTGATTTGAATCTGTAAAATTGTTTTACCTAGCAAATTCTTAGTGTGTGTTTGTAATATTTTTTTACGAACAAACTTAACAGGTCTTACACACAGTCGATGTGAGAAGTTAAAATATTGTTTTTTTCTATCATTTTTAACTTTATTACTACGCATGAGAAATGGTTCTTAATGCTTCCTTAAATTCACTCAACAATCACTTAGTAGTTTTGCTTCATATTTCTATTTTGAATTCAGAACACTGAATGCATTTAGAGCGCACTAAAATGGCGCGAAATGAAAAATTAATTCAGACTACAAAATGGCGCTTAAAGCTGTCTCGAGCCAGGATGCACATCTACTAATTGCCTTTCTAATCGAGCTAGACGTAGAAGCGATATTTTACGAAGCTGATAACAGAAAAAGCTGCAAATAAGGAAAGTGTCTGCAATTTACAGCATATTCTAATACTATTATTACTAGACAGGTGAAGATTCTCACAATTTAAAGCCGTTATTTAATATGCCTTGAACTGTAATACGTAGAAATAGCACACAGTGATATATTTTTTTCTTTACTTTTCTCACTAATAAGAATAGCTATAGGTTTAGCAGTGCTGTAGACGCTGTAGGTTTTTTTAGTGTTATGCAGTCCCAAATATTTTCAGTTACTAGAGCAAGACTGACGCGGCGAAATATTTCGATTCCGATAGCGATAATACTTAATGAACTCACAAATCAATTTTATAACCAGCGATTAAATCTATAATAAAAAGTGATTAGAAATCCAATGTCGAAAGTTAATAAAGTGGAAGTAGCGATAATTAAATGGGAAACATAATGGGAGTTAAACACGAGTTTAAAACTACCGTCTCCCCAACCTAATTCGAGGCATTAAGCTGTCGATTCCAGTCAGCGTCTTGCGATATAATGGCAATCGTTAACGAGAAATCCTTCAGTAACACCGTAATATCTTTTGAAAGATTGAGTAAAATTTTGTTGTCCATTAAATGAGTTAAGGCTTTTGTCTTTGTTCATTAGATGTTGCTCGCGAATAAATGGAAACATTTTACCGCAATGAGACTTGCCTGACTGTCCTTCCATGTAAACTATTATGTATCTATCTATGGGTAATGAGAAAATTCGAAGCCTCAATACAATCTGCCTTTAGCAAATCAGACAACAACAAAATGAAGTATGCTGAAACAATACACAAAATCTAGAAGGAATAAGAAGCGGAGCATGAAATATGAAATCAGAAATGTTTGTGTGACTTGAAGTGAAATAACTTTTGCGCATTCTCAATGTTTCACAAAGTCATGTCAGTAGATATCGGTGACAATGTGTGTCACGTAGTTTACGACTTCCCACGGACCCCGCAATGGATCTTTAAATAATATGAGTCCTATTTATATTCCACTGGCTTCTATGCTTTCTAGAGATGTGTATGGACTATATTATGATCCTTCTTAGTTCTTAGTGCTACTCCTTAAATATAAAGCAGTATAATAATTGGTTTAAATAAGTTTTTGACAAATTAAGAAACTAATTTTCACAAAACTTGCAATCACAATCTTGCACTTTATTTAGTATTTAGTGTTGTTTCTTTAAGATTGGCCCTTACAATAATTTATTACCTTTGTTTTGTTAGAATCTAAAACATAAACACAATTTTATTTCTTTGTAGTTGCAACCTTTCTCGGATAGTCACCAGCAGGTATAAGTCTCAAATGTAGGTAGATGAGTGCATTTTCTCTTTCCAACGTCTCAGGCGAATAAAAAATGTATTATTCGATTTCCGTCGCATTTCTTACTATTAAGGAACGAAGTTACTTGCAGTCTCGTAGCTGCGGGAAAATGAAGATCTAAATTAAAGTTGTCCCCGTAAAATATAGTTGATCTACATTTATTTTATGTAATTATTTTGATACCAAGCATTTGATATTTTGGCGTACAATATATTTTTAATAGTTAATCTTTCATGTTTTAAGCCAATTCATTAAATAAATATATTTCAAAATATTAAAGTTTCTCATAAGAACGACTGAAAACTACTGACAGTCGATAGTAATTAAAATAAATATTAAATTTAATCATAACTGGAAATTAATATCCAATATCCTACACCAATATTGTTACAATTAATAATGATAATATCACTAATTAACAATGATTCGAGGTGTACTGCCGGAGGCACAGGTGTATAATAGGATTTATACCGGAGCTTATACCGAACCTTGTACAACTACAAGGAAATTGGATAGATAAACTTTACTCGTACGGCTTAAGATGTTGCTTTGTAGCATGAGGTTTCTGTTTATTATGTTTTGAACTCATTAAATAAAATAAAACTATAAAATGTTTTCAAATAATATTTACTGCTTTGTCTTTATTATTATCTAAATCCTACGAATATTGCTCGGCTGAAAAGGTAAACTGTAAATACATAAAAAAACTTTGTAACTCCCTGACCCTCGTACACAGACTTAAAGGAGTAAATAGTAGTATTTATCAATAAATAGCATCATTAAAAATTATGTTAAATCTATATTAATACATCTTTTATCCACCTGAGAACTTCTTGTCATTTTACGTGTGCTTCAAAAAGATGCTTTTAGAATACATGTGTAAAACTCTGTCATCTAAAATCACAGTAACAGAGGAGTAAGGAAATTTCAAGCACTTTACATATTAAATTACATAGGTATTTGTTCGTCCTCACAAAGTCAGCTGAAGCACGCTAGTCAAACTTAGCTCTCTTCGGCTAAAAAGCTTTGCTTGAGCAAAAGAATAAAACTAAGCCAAAACGAATTGTAAGATAGAATATTATTATGCTTCTAGGGAGCTATAAACACGCATACGCTTGTGAGTAAAATATTATGTTCAACATATAAATTTACCAATGATTGGCACTTAGATGTTATTTTGATAAATATAGTTTCGTTTTAATATATTTTGATTAACGCCGAGCCTAACCCTTTCCTTTGGTTCAACATAAGTAACACGCAAACTTTTGCGAGTATAATAAATTTAGGTATGTTTGAACGGAGAATATAGAACCGGGGCGTTGCCGGAGAAAACAGACTTATACCGCTAACTGGCACATTTCCTTTCTCAGTTGAAGTTGATACTTTTAAAATAAATTAAAGTGGCAATAACTGGAAGAGTGCCAATGATTGGGCTTTATCCTCATATTAAATATGTACCCCATTTTCTGTCTGATTTATGTTTCAAACAAGAATAAATTTTGTGAGATTTTCGGGTAGATTAACTGCAGCTGTCAAATTCGAAAAAGGAACAAATTTATTCTCGTTTGCGTGCGGCCTGTGTCGTTTTTAACGAGTTTTGGTCCATTAGGCGGCGCAGTGGGAGTCGGGCACGGCGCTCGGGGCGCTGCGGGGGCTGTCGACGCAAGTGCGGGCGGCGCGGGCGCGCGGGGGCGCCGACAGCGGCCGCCGAAGAGCGCTGGCCGCGACCCTGAGGGCCCTAGTGGAGAGGACGCACGATTTCACAGACTCTGCGTACACCTCACACGAGCACAGGCAAAGAATACTGGCCCTTGCCGAACGGATAGCGTACGAATTAGAAAGGCTCGTCGCCGTCGCTGTCACTTTAGTGAGAACCTACTTTATACACACCAGATATTTTCATTTCTATTTCAAGAAATTACACATCACAATTTTTGATCGAGGGTCTGTTCCCAGAACTAAAGTCAACGGAACGCGACTTTTCACTTGGCGAAGTATTTTATCCAATACAATATTTAAATGTCTTACAGCGTGATTAGAACATTTAAATTTTATACCGTCGCGTTTTGTCTTAACTCTAATCGACACATTGTCCAACTGTATTAATAAAACAATGTGGTTTACACCAATGATATTTATAAAAAAAACTCAAAGCAGATATGTTACTACCGCGCGCGTTGTGAAGCCTCAAATACGGGCCAATTGGCTTGTCTTTTATTTAGTCTGTCTTTTTTATGTAAATGGCATTTCGTATCTTTTGTTTCACTTATCTGTCAAATTTGACAATTGAATTTGAAAATTGTTCGGAAGCAATTTAAGCCGGAAAATAGTATGAACGTAACAGATCTGTATTTAGTAGAATATCATTGGTTTACACTTTACAACTAGAAATTCACTACATGTCTTAGATTCTCTATTAAGCTTTACCGTATGATTTCCTTTTGATGACAAGTTTTCCTTTTAACTTTGTTTTTCTACTCGTATGCATTCAACAATAATTATATTTAAGTTGATATCTTCAATTAGGTTTTCATGAGTTTATTTTGGGTAAATATAGGCCCTTCTCCACATTATATTCGCCCGATAAACTCTTCCTCTGTTTACCCTTACCTACCAAATGGCTAAACCAACGAAGCATACCTTCTGCTATTTATGTAACCATATTTCGCTATGGTATTTTGTTTTATCTTATCTCGGAAAATATTTTATCCTATGGACCTTTTTATCTTAGAAGAAAAATTACAATGAACATTCGTCAATTAGGTCAACTCTAATACAGCTTTATCTTTTAACTAAAATGTTTAATAATTCTATTATGTATATCGATTAATAATAATATTGTGTCGATACTTTGCACTATTATTACAAGTAATTTCACTCGTCCTCGGCCAACTTAAATTACACTGCAGTGTAATAACAGACTGTCTAATGTCTATGTTGTTATGCTATATTTCATTGCTAAACATTTGAAAAGTTGCAATATAACTGACCTAATTATTAAAACTGAAAAAGTATGACCATGCCATCTCTTATAACAAACTGTTCAGAAATTGTAAGTTTATAAAACGCACTTAAAATGTTTTCGATATGAAAACTTATTTTTAACTACACTGGCAGCTAAACAAACGAATAAAAGAATAAAAAATTCAAAATTGGAACACAATTTTAGGAAGAGCAAGGCGGTAGTGGTGCGGCGCTAGAGAGCGCGTGCGCCGGCGCGACCAGCGCGGCCACGGAACTGGAGAAAGCGCTCGTAGTGGCCGCCAGGGACCAGGCCCGAGACCTGGCGCCTCTAGCCGAGGAAGCGAGGAAACTCGCCTCGGACCTAGCGCACATAGGTAACCAACGACAAAAAATAGGTACAGTGTGATTGCCTAACACGCGAACACTTGAGTGTAGTTTCCGGAATTCCTAAATCTTCCAATTCGTAACACACTAACACGATACACACGAGAGTGTTCGCTTATTAATTCACTAATCCCGGCAAATATTAAATGCAGAATGCAACAACACTTTGTTTTTCAGCAAGTTCCTGCGGTGAGAGAGAATCAGAGAGACTGCACAGTATCGCCAGCCGACTACACGAACAGTTAGATCATATCATAGAGGCAGGTCACTTTGTTACGGCCTCCCCGCGGCCACACTTTTTTAAAAGTAGATAATAATCGCGTCGATTTTACTCGGTCGTTTATCACCCGTCGCACTTCCTTCGCTTCCAAAAAATGGACGCTGACACAAAATATTATATGATTGGTGATCAGTAAAAAGTTGGTCCGATTTTATCTACCTTACAAAAAATAACGTGGGGCGAGGCCTGCTATTTTTTTTTTCTCCTAAACGAATTGACATTATACTAAGTTCTTCTATATACCACAGGTTTGCAAATTACTAAGGCATATAGCAATGTCGGAGACCCTTCAAGTTAGCGCAAAATTCGCCGAAATCAATTTGAGGATATACGGTCCTCAAGTGGTGACGGCGGCGCGCACGCTGGCGGCGCATCCGAGTAGCGCCGCGGCGAGAGAGAACCTCGACGTGTTCGTGGACATGTGGGCCTGGCTGCTCTCGGACTCCGCCCGCCTCGCCAAGGAGCTCCTAGACCTCACGGAGGAGAGGCCCGATAAGCAGCAGTACAGCAGCCTCCCGAGGCCAGGAGTGAGTGTCGTTCCCTTATTTTGATCGATAAAATTTAAATCGTTACTTACCCGAGTCGTTTGTGTAGAAACACGGCACGACGAGCAAACCCCTGAAGGCTGTGAAATTAGATACGGAGGAGCAGGCGAAAATAGCAAAGTCAGGCCTAGAAATGAAAATGATGTCGTCGGAAATGGACGCGGAAACGGAAAAGTGGCAGGGCGCCGATGAGAACAACGATATCGTGAAGAGGTATGTCGCTATGAAAATACGTCGTGTGTTATTTACGTATTTTGATGTATCCTTTATTTTAGGGCGAAAAATATGTCTTCCATGGCCTTCGCTATGTATCAGTTTACGAAAGGTGAAGGCCGTCTCAACACAACTCAAGACCTCTTCACACAAGCGGAATATTTTGCGGAGGAAGCTAATAGGCTTTATAAAATAGTTCGGCAATTTTCTTATCAGGTAATAACTATAACGCTTTGGAGTTGCAGTTGTAAAATTTTACGGTGTTGGATCAATATTTATGGTGCGTTTACTTTAAGGTGCCCGCAGGAACGGTAAAAAAAGAGCTATTGGAGCACTTAGACAAAGTTCCTACATACGTCCAGCAGCTACAATTCACTGTCAAGGAGCCGACAGTGGGGAGGGCGGCTACCTTTAGTAAAGTAGATAACGTTATACAAGAAACTAAGCACCTCATGAACGTGATCAGCAAAGTAGTGACGACGTGTTTCGACTGCGCGAATAAGGTGATACAGACGACTGTTACATTTTTAGTGCTATTACTAAATTTTTTTTACAAACATCACATGGCACTTTTTATGAGTATAGAGAAATCTAGGCAAAATAAAAATTTTAGTGCATTGGAACGTAATGTTCCTTAGGTACCTTTGCCGTGGGCGTCGAGTGTGGGAGTGATTAAAAGACACCAGAGTGTTGCACCTGTTAAGTACTTTAAAGATTATATTTCGTTCGTGACTGTTAGACTTGCGGGGATACTAAAGTGTGATCACAGCCCTGGGATTTATTCTTGTCATATTCATATACTATACTCGAGAATATTCGCTGTAATCTTGTCTACAATAATTAAGATCTGTCCCTGAATCATTTCCAAAATATAATAAAAAGTATTTCGATCGAGCTTGAGCCTCGTTATGTTTAGATACTATATGGTGAAAAAAATCAGATCTTCAATTATTAATGAGACAACATTTACAGACGCGATTGGTCCCCGTCGCTTTTGGACCAATTATATCCGTCGAACGTGTTCGTAATTGGTCCAATTAGCGATTCGTCCAATAACTTTTGAAAATGAAATTTACAAGAATAAATCTGTTTAGTATTTAGTTATTAGATTGGCATAGATATAGTATTTTGATTATTTTACTCCTCCGTTTATTTTATGTTGTGTTCTGTTATTGATTTACGTTTTTATTTTTCTGTATCGCTATGCTGGTGATTCACCAGGGTCTTATACCGACGGACAAAGCGATAAACAAAACCTCGGAATATAGTAATGGCGACTCGGTCTGTCTCATTGCACTATCAGAACCAACATTCATGTAACTCTGTGTCTGTATGTAGTTACACTACGCATGCATTGTGTATTCTTCTTGGGAATTTTATGGCTAATGATGTGTACTAGTCTTTGTGTTCGCCAAAGGTACAGAGTAAGCTAGACAGCTAGAAGTACAAAGTATACAGCGAACTCCTTACAGTGACTCAAGTAATTTCCCGACACCCGACTACACCTACTCGATTGGACGAGGAATTGAATTTAAAATTGTTTTTGGTCCCTTTTTTGTTTTATTTTGTTTTGACAATTTCAGTACTCCCTCTGTATGCCCGAGAGAGTTGCTATGCATTGGAAGCCAAATTTAAGAAAAGCATCCACATTTAAGAGTGAAAATAGTGTATTGAATGGATGACGTAGGTATTCGTGTGAAGTCAACTTGTGCGCTTGGGGCTTTCACGACATTTGGTATTCTGATTAACAGCAGACTAACGTAATATTAGAGTAGACAGTTTGATGGTGTACCGATAGCGACTAACTATGAATGTTGTTTATGTGATGTTGCGATTGACCATTTAATATTAGTTTAGAATATGTGTGAGTTTCCTTGGAGTTCATAGTGTCGTAAACATAAGGAGGCGCTATATTTATGGAGTTTTGCTAGATACATAAAAGCGCATCAAAATTTTGCTACCATTGAATTGGGAATTGTTTGATGGGTATATTTGTCGTTGGTTTTTGTTTAAACAAAATTTTCTACCATTACTAATAATAAGTGATCGACGTGCATGGTGTTTTATGTCATTTCAATGGGTGCCGTAGCGGTGTCGTAGGCATCGGTCGAATTCGTTAATAAAATGCATTCTAGTATGGAATACGGCGGACGGTCAGAGCTTAACCCCTTTTCGGTTCCTCAATGCGTTTTGTTAGCGAGTGGTCCGGGGTTGCGGGTTTCGTGGTACTAACTGTGTTGTGTTGTGCAGTACAAACTGGACTTCACCGGTCTGTCGGCGGCGGCGGGTCGCGGCGCGGCGCGGGACGAGGAGGCGGCGGGGGGAGGCGGCGGGGACGCCAAGCCGGGGGGGAGCTCGTCCGACACGACCATGTGACAGTACGGCATGGGCCGGCGCGGCAAGGGCGACGCGCGCCGGACCAGGGTCAGCTTCCTTCTGTTTTAAGCACGTCTTAAAGCAACGTCGCCGAGGTCGGTCGGACAAGCAGCGGAGAGGTGTACGCTGAGGGTTGCCATCTCAATAAAAAGGACTATGTGATTAGGGGCAACCCTGTTTTGTTATTTGTTTTTTCCTGCCAATTCTCAAGGAACTATAACTGTATGTAACACTAGTACTAAGTACCTGTATACAGTTAAACATGCCTAAATAGATACTGTTTATTTTTTCTTGAAACGATAAGTTTGTTTTATAATTTATTCGTATCTCCTAAGTAAATAAGTGGGAAAATCACTCTACATTTTCTGATTTGTGCGAAGTACACTTGAGAATATAGAGCAAGCGCGATAATTGGCAGCTAATATTTATATCCAAGCTTTTTTAAGAATAAAGCTATTTAAGCTTTATGTTTTAATTGCCATTTGCCACGCCTCGTGCTTCCGAGCAATGCGACTAATGCACCTCTTGGCTTGCTTGTCCGGGATTCTATACACATTATTATTTAGATAGAGCAAAACTACAAGAAGTCATTTGTTACTATTGATTTGTAGATTTTGCTCGAATCCTCTGGAGTGGTCGTTTGATCCGGAGTCCGGACACTTCATATCCCAATTTATGAGTCCGTCTCAAACGCACTCCACTGGACACTCAGCTCTATAATAATGTGTGCCGAATTCGTTATCGACAACTGTCATCTATTGAAACGCAATAAATAGATTACAGTTAATTATTTAGTATTAAGATGAACCGTACGATATACGAGTTAAGTTTGAAGACCACTTGCGACACACAAAGTGAAGTTAACTTATTCTAGCAATCTCTACGCATTTGGCTGTGTAAAAGTATTCATAAGATATAATATACGAGTAATGTAACGACGATTAGGTAGTTTCGAAGTTCCCTCACTTAGCCGAGTGAGGAGTCGGAGTCACACTGAGAATATGCCTCATTATAAAACTTGTGATCATTAATATAAGAGTGAAATCGTACAATAAATACAAACTTGTTACACTGAATAATATTACACTTTGTTACATACCTACTAAGATAACACCGAGAGCCTATTTTTTTAAGTTCCCCCCCTAGATTAGCGTAGCAGATAATACTGTAAGCGTCTTTTGTTTTCTTTCTATCACTCTAAACTATTTTGCACTGTCGCACTTTCTGTGGTCCCGATGCACATTTTGTTTGTCTCGCACGGACGCTTCCTATGATTTCATGCGTAGCACTAGCTCCCGCCACGACATACTCAACAACACTACTCCGCATTCGATGTTGCATTCCTATTCGACCGATGTAAATAATAGAATACGATTTACATGAGCCGAGCTATCGATGCGCTGACACGTGCATGATTGTCGGGAACTATGCGTGTGTTGCATGTGTAAATGTTCTAGTGGATGTCGTACTTCATCTGCGACGGGTCGAAACGTTGGAAATTGACTCTGGTGGCTCCCGGGAGCCCCCTCTCGCCCAGGTGTTATATAGACCGCGGGGTCGATTGCGTGCATGCTGTGTTGGGCTGCTGCTATCATGTCGGCATGTCTTAGATACATACAGCGTTGAACATATCATTGTAGATATCGTGGGGACGGCGATCGTTATTTAGTGTTTAAGTATTTACTGTTAGGTGCCAGTATCGATCGTGCCTAACTGTGTTGCATTGAATAAATGAGTACCTCCGTTTAAAATCGCTAGCTGTAAAGGGCGACGTTGAGCATTTAGCGTCGAGAGGTTAGGAAATAGTAATTTCCGTGTAAATTGTTTATTTTCTTAGTCAGATTGAAGCAGGTTATTCGATGCACGATTTGCAAGCAGTTTTTATAGAATAAATATCCTACCGAAAATAGAATGCCCACCTCTAAAGAATAAGACAATATTGACTGATAAAAATAAAGATAGTATGGTCGCTTTAGAAAAGAGGCTTTAGAAACGTATAATAGCACTGTCTCTTGCCAATAAATTAGGTTAGGTTCTAGATATTATATAATGAAACAGCAATACAATAAAGAGACAGATAATATATCGCGTTTACTAAAGACGGAGGCTTCGACTGAAGTCAACAAAAATAGTTAATAGGCTTCGTTCGTCTCAGTTCCTTTCTTTATCCATCGTGAAACCCTCTCAGCTCGGCGACCGTGCTATAGCAATGTGCATACGTGTGCCATGTTTCTGCTTACTGGTTGTACTTTTTGTTGTGCAAATTGTCTCTGGTTTGTTTTGGAACAATCGCCTTTCTTTGGTCTATATAACACTTTTTCAGTTTCATATCTTTAGTATTTATCCTGTATATTGTCATGTATATGATATAACATGTATATTAGGGTCAGACCACACGGTAATGTAACACGGTATCGGATTTTTAGGAATGTGATTAAAAAATTGGGGTTCATTTTCTCCGTACCAAAAGTTAATGTTATGAAAACAGGCAAAGAAATGTGTATTTTCTTGTGTAGAAAATCAAATTCAATTTTGAATCACCACCTAAAAATGCCGTATATTTGGTGTGAACTGACGCTAATTCCGAATACTGTTAAATTTGAAAATCGTTTTAGATTAAGTTCGATTTATCATAGTTAAGGCTTGTTATAATTATATTAATTTAATGAGCTTGATAAGCTTTATATAAGAGTTGTGAATCGAACTTGTGGCCACGTATTAGACTCAATCGTTTAGAATAACGCTTCGAATTTTAATACTTATCTACATACTTAATTTTGTAAGTCGTTTCTAATAGGTAGGTAATTCAATTTTCAAATTTTCTAAATAATTTATCGATTTTTCATTCACGTCGACTTTAGCTTTCCACTCGATGACGTAATTTTAATAATCTTAACGATTTAATCTTACTCGTAGCTATAAAATATAGACATCGGACGAATCACAAAAACTATAGGTAAATTAGTTATTAAATATGTTATTATATTGTTAAAC
This sequence comes from Lysandra bellargus, assembly GCA_905333045.1. NCBI lineage: Eukaryota > Metazoa > Arthropoda > Insecta > Lepidoptera > Lycaenidae > Lysandra > Lysandra bellargus. The sequence goes on from HG995328.1 coordinate 338,981, forward strand.
TACTATAAGATATTAATTTACAGTTAATATAATGACAAGAATATTTTTTACAATGATTAAGTTATAGCCTGTTTAGTACATACTCACTTAATAAATAATAATATAAACGGTGTTATTAAAATGTTAATTTTTAACTTTCATTGAATTTAAATGCAATTTATTCTATTTCTTATATCAGTGATTATAGCAACGATGTTATCAAGATAGTTTCTTGAATAAAATACAGAGTGTGCAAAAATGCCACCAGTATTAAACAGTTTTTAACTAAACGTTAGTTATATTCAACATTATCTACCATGCAATAGATTATCCATTTAATAAATTATCAAAGAGTATCTATTGTATAATGTAAAGACATTTTTCAATACAATCAATGCCTAAAAATGTACAGTTTCGTTAAAAAATCAATGCGCGTAGACGTGCTACGGCCTACGCTGCTAGGCTACGACCTACGCTTACGTAGCAGTTCGTAGGCTGATGACTTTTCATATAAATTAATAAAGATAAACTAAATTTTTAAGTAAAGCTTATGTTTAATTACTACTCAGGGTCGATTTTTAAGCGTCTGTCCGTACGCCCGGTTTGACGGCTACACCGCGAGATTACAAGCAAATGTATGTGATGATTTATTTAAAAAGTGGCGCGGTCGCGATGTCATTTGGTCTCCTGGTGTAGCCGCCAAACCGCGTGTTCGGGCGGACGTATAGAAGTCGAGCCTTAACTCCAAAGAACCTTCGCATCAATTATAGCTAACTTTGAAGAGGTTAATCACATTAAAACATAACTTATGACTGAGAAGTGTTCAGTGTCATACGCGTCCCTAATTGAAAATACTATTGCTTGGTAGGAAATTCATATCCGCTTACTCTGTCAAATTAATAACCTCCTTTTTGGAAGTCGGTTTAAAAGCGTTGAACAAATCATTTGTTGACAATATGACACGCCTATATCGAGTACATACGTAGTTTGTTTAGCTCCAACAGAGATATCGGCTAGCGTAGTTTATTAAATGAATAAATAATTAGGTCCCGCGCGCACGGTTACAGAAATTCACTATTAACATACTGTACCCCGGTACAACAACTTTATAATTTATATCCAACATGAATACGCCTTTGTTCTCTGGTCAATCCTATTTTCTACCAAACAGCAAAATATAGTCTATCAATTAAGGGTCAATTCAGACCGCAACGCGAGGCGTAGATGCATTGGGGCCATTGATAAAATGCGTCACACTAAAATTAACTTTTTGGACCCCCTTCCCCCCCTCCCCCAACCCCCCCCCCCCCCCCCCCCCCCCCCCCGGTTGTCACACTGTGTCGCGCTCGAACCGCTGAACCGATTTTGCTGAAATTTGGCATGGAGATTCTTTGAGTCCCGAGAAAGGACATAGGATAGTTTTTATCTCGGAAAAATGTACGGTAGCCGCGCGATAAATGAATTCTGGCGCAACGAAGTTGCGGGCTTCATCTAGTAATTAATATACTTTGTTCTTGAGTCTTGACGTATCACGTCGCTCTACTGCATTGTAATTACGCCTTGTGCGGACTCACCTTTAATGGAAATACAATTTTGCTAATATAATGGACTGGACAGAAGATAGAACAAGGAACAAAGCATCATTTATTCATCAAACAGTTGAATCGGGGTTCTGAATGTTAATGGTGGTACATTTCTGCGACCGTGTGCGCGGGGTCTTAGGCCGGTATAAATAGTCAGTACTCAAGATGCATCTCGGTTTCAAGACACGGTTCAGGCTCTGTGATTAGTTGGCTGTCAAAATTTGGACCAATCATCGAGCCGAACCGCGTCTTGAGACCGAGATACATCTTGAGTACTGACTATTTATACCAGCCTTAGTGTTACAGATTGTGATATTACAGCATATTCGGTAGCGCAACGTCCTCCGCGGTTACGTTAATGTAGTCTCTAGTGGTACACAAAAGAACACCAATAATAGTAATTAATTATAAAGTAGTTTATATTTGTAACAGTGTAGTTTGGGACAGGGTCCGCGCTCGAGTCGGATTGTAGTGACAGAATAGAAGTATAGTTTAGGACAGGGTGAATTCACACTGCGACGAAACGATGTACGATACGACGCAGCAAAAGTTAAACTACATACTTTAATTAGTTGTTCGAAATTGAATTTTGTTCAGTAAACAAAGAGGTAAACGTTTTATGGTAAGAGTTCGAATAATGAAGCCTGTGCTGCAAATAGTTCAGCGGCGCTTTTACACTAAAACGAGCATTTTCTTGTGATTAAAGTTCAATTTTGAATGGCTAATTAAAAAATGCAACTACACATCGCGTGTCGTCTCGTTTCTGGGCCCGTACCACGAAACGGTTTTGAGACTCAAACAATCGCACGAGAATGTTGCGTCCTACTCAAACAAACGTGAAATGACGTTGTTAGAGCAGGACTCAGCATTCTTGTCCGATTGTTTGAGTCTCAAAACGGTTTCGTAGTAGGCCTACTGTGTGAGCTCACTCTAAAGTGGCTAGTCGGGTTCGTTTGTTTTATTGAAAACCAACCAAAGTTTATTTTTATAGACCAATCGAACGTTAGCGACTCGATATTTTTATTCTTTCAATAATAATTACAAAATGAAGGTGTGAACCCCTATGTACATAATAATATATCGTTCGTTTAAGTAAACTTTCCTAATTTACTCGCGTGTTAAGATGGATTGTATCGTGAAAATGTTGTGATTGTTACGATATTAAAGTTGCATTCTCATTATAAAATAGATTTATATTTTCCATAGTGCTGCCAAAGATTTATAATATGATAGATGTAGTATGTTACTACCGTATTATACCGAGGTTGTATGTGGTTAGAGTATTACGACGGTGTTTATGTGTTCGGTATCTGTGAGCGGGTGGAGTATGTGCCGTACTCGTACATAACAAAATAAAAAGAGTTTATATATTGTAATGACTTTTATTTCACCCTTGACTTAATCCTTACTAATATTATAATTCTGTTAGTGTGTCTGTCTGTCTGTCTGTTACCTCTTCACTCCCAAACCGCTGATGAACGAATTTTGGCGCAACGAAGTTGCGGGCGTCCTCTAGTTGACTATAAACTAAGAATAAAGTAAAGTACTATACAGAGTGTAACAAAACAAAGTGTTAATATTTTAGAATATTATATTAGGTATGTCCCCTGATCCTTTCACGGTAAACTCTATACAGGCGTGAGGCGACACATGCATAACCTAAAGTATTACTTTGTTTTGTAACACCCTGTATATCTGGCTATTTGGGCTTCCACGCAAAACTGCGAATTCGCATCGTATCGCAAATATCTGCGACAAAACTTTTAATAAAAATTACATTGCGATGCGATGCGATTTGCAGTTATGTCTGGGAGCCCTTTGGGTTTTGTGCTAAAATTTCTACAGATACGTAGACATATAGGAATTTAGATTTGACTTCAAAAGATTATAGAAGACGTATTTATGTATTGGATTTGAGGTTGGATAACCTATTTCCGAAGGATCAGAAAGAGTCATAATAATAATAAAAGCACCAAAATACAAGCATTTTCTTAACATTGCCAGTAAGGCAAATGAAACACATTGTAATATATTACGTATTTATATTTATTTAAAGGTACAATATATTACACCGTCTCGCTTCATCGCTGTCCGTACATTCTTTATAATGACTATGCAAATAATCGTATGGTAATGGGTGGTCACCCTACACAAAATACAAAATAAGCATACACTTGTACCTAACTCCTAAATATAAACGCGAAAATCAATACTGCGGTGTAGGAAATTAATACAAACGATCAAATTCATCGTATATAATGCATTGACGCGTCGATGATCCAGATGCGATTAAAAAAATATTTACAAAAGACGAAGTATAGAATATCTAAGAGCTATAGGATAATAGAGCGCTCGCCAATATGTTAACAGCCTGAACTTAGCTAGGATTACGCAGCAGATAGGAATCCCAAGTGTCAGCACAGCTAACTTCAGGCCGTCGGCCATCTTGGACGCGCGATGTACATGTAACGTAATATAGATTTATAACATGTTATAGGGAATCTATGGTACAGAATATGAAGAACAATGAGTATAAAACAATTGTATGAGCAGTGCTACAACCCCTCCCTTATAATAAACGCTAACACCTAGCTAGGCTAGAGCTAGATCCTAACTCACACAACTATGAGCATACTTTATATCACTAAGCACAACATAACGTAGAGACGCTGTGCCTATCAGAACGCACCCAAGCCCAACTGCAATGCTATTTTAGAAAAAGTCTAATTAAAACTTTAAAACCTGAAGTAGTATCGACACTACGAATTCTAAAATACAAAGATGTTACGATTAATGTCTTTAAAATGAAATGTGGCAACATTAAAATTGTAATGTCACTTTACGGAAAAAATTACGTCTATGGAAAAAGTCTATCAATATCTCATAAATACCACAATCAACTAGCTAGCGTTAATAGAAATTAATTTAGCAATATTGTTCACTAAATTTAATTTTACAATTTGAGCTGAACTTTAGTTTCACTGACAATGTTACCCGATGAGAAAATTACACCTATTTTGGCATCTCTGTGGACGAATAAGTCAAATCAAGTAAAAGTAATTGTGCCTCGGCTACCACTAGCTAAACAGATGGAGTCAATAAAATGTATCAAAACTCTTAGGAAACCCATACAAAATTTAGGCCCGACCTATCAAAATAAATGCTTTGTCATGGAATTATTGATAAACACACTAATACAAAAATTTTGACCTTAATAAATAAATAAAGTTAAATAACATAGTCTTTTGCGTCGTTGTTCTTTGTAAGTACAATACGGTATACGGTCTACATAGTGTAATAGTGCATTTCTATATGGCTATCCCACTTGCGACAGCCTTAAATGACCAATCTGAAAATTTTCAAAATTCATCAATTGCATTAGAAAATTTGATTAAGAAGAAATCAAGAGGAATTAAATTACTTAAATGTAATTAATTACAAACACTCGAGTTTCGAATACAGGAATTTAGCAATATGTACAACACATAAGCCCTTTCATTAGTCATTTAAGAGTTTCACACATTGTTACAATAATTATAAAAGTATACCCATTCATTAGTTAGAGGAAAAATGTTATTCACTGAGCCTACGTGCGAGTTTTCTATTACGCCCGCCTTCCATACAAGGTACAGATTAAAAAGCGCCATCTATCGACGACAAAAGTAAACACGACATGATTTCGTTCTTGTAAAATAAAACAGTTTTATTGCTATTTATTGTGAAGAAAGACGCTGGAAACGCGCACAGGCTCCCGAAAGTCCGCAAAGAAGAACAAACAATGGCACTAATAAATACTCAATCTCGTTAAATCTCAAAAGTACACAACTTTTCCGGTTTGCGATATGTTGGATACCTACTGGTAATTATTGTTTTATTGTTATTATGTTCGATAATATAATAAATACAGCTATTTAACGAATAGAATAAGGCCTCGTTTACGAAGAGGTCACAACAGATTAGTTGAGAGAGCATTACATTAGTTATTAACTGACGTGAGGCGTACACGTAAATCATTGCCATTACGTTCACTTCATTGAAACATTGGAACTTAAAAATTATACACCACAATAAATATTATATATACAATAAAATACTAGTAAAAATAAGGAAAGCCTCAGGTCGCCGGATGGCGGTAGTTATCGACTAATGTGAATGCCCCTTGAGGATTGTCGTTAGCATCGAGCATACAACCCTAATAGAGGAGTAATATGATTCGTACGTTCAAAATTGATCAGTGATTAATCACTGCCATATTCAATAATAGCCAATCGCGTTCATGCTAAAACAGTAACGCACCAATGGCTGCGCGGCCGCAACAGCATCAGCCAATCTGAGCGAAGTTAACGGCGCAGTGATTTGTTTTCGTACAAAGTACATATTAAGTCCACTCTATTAGTTATATGCCCAACGGTCGTTAGTCACGCGGGTTACGGTGGGTGTAGAGCCGCCAAGACGCGGACTTAGAACAAACCTTTCTTCTTCTTGTCTTTCTTGTCTTTTCCATCCATTGTTCTGGAAAAGGAAACATTTAATTTAGAATAATTGTGTTAATTAAAAAACTTGCACATTATAGTAAAATATTCAAATATATAAAAATACTTCAAACAAAATTTGCTGCCGTTTCTTCCTCCACAAAATTTAAATTCTACATAGATGTTGTATAAAACTGACACAACTTAAAACTAGTCAAATTGTATTAAGCCTCCTGGAGCCTAGGACAATTTTATGACAGACCCCGACTATCCCAGGCACATTATTCTGTTACACCCTTAATATAATTTCTTCTGAATATATACATGATGTCTACCAACTATATATTCCATATTTAGTACTTACTCCTTGCTATTAGCCTCAAGCGAGCGTCGTCGCAGGTCATCCAACGACAGCCCCGTCTCTCTCTCCCAGGCAGCCTGTTCTGCAAGGAGAGCCCGGTGTCTCTCTTCCAACTCTCTCGCTTGAGCCTCAAGCGCGCGCCGCGTAGCCTCATGCCGCCGCGCCAACTCCGCCTCAGACTCCTTGAGTTTAGCGCGCTTCTCTCGCACCTTCGTTTCGAACACCTGAAATGTAACAGATAGTAGTGAATACTAGGGGCCTCAGGATGCGAAAAACTTGGATAGCCAGACAGACAATAAAGCCTAGTCCAATCCAGTCAAACCAATGACCGATCGTTGTTTTCGGAGTGAAATCGGGCGGGAAAGGAAAAAAACCTGGCGACTTCGAATACTACACACATATTTTGTTCATATAGGACAAATTTAGGGTAACTAAACACTAAACACTAATAACTATTGTAATAATATGAGAATTTTGCTGTCACTATTAGATTCTCATCACAAAATGTAGTGTAATTACCCAATGATACCATGAACCCAATTACCCAATGATATTATATAAAAAAACTCAAAGCAGATATTATGTTACTACCGCGCGCGTTGTGAAGCCTCAAATACGGGCCAATACGTCTTTTATTTAGTCTGTCTCTTTTATGTAAATGGCATTTCGTATCTTTTGTTTCACTTATCTGTCAAATTTGACAATTGAATTTGAAAATTGTTCGGAAGCAATTTAAGCCGGAAAATAGTATGAACGTAACAGATCTGTATATTTTAGTAGAATATCATTGTTATTACCCGTAAGGTTATACATAACATTATTAGCTAAAATTAAAGCTAAATAGTTTATTAAATACCTGTTCCATTTCACTTTCCATTTTCTTCATCTTGAGATCATGTGCTCGCTTCTCCTCCTCCATTTGGGCTAATGGATTCCTGGAAACAAATAATACATTATTAGTTTTTATCAACACACCGATTAACAGTAAAACTAAATAATCTTACTATCACAAAATCTATATAATCTAGCCATTTTAAAACAAATTAAACACTCCATTGAGTTTCACATGCCTATCATTGATCAAACATTATCAAAAGTAATTGAAAATATTATCAAAAGTAATTTAAATATTTTTACATTTGTGCTGACATTTTGCAAGAATAATTCGATATAAAAACTTAATTATTGGACGCTACGTGCGTGCTATTCATATGCAATTGAAACTGGCAGTATTTTGTAGCACAAACAATAATTGCCTATAATTAAGTCATTGAAAATTTTCATAACGGGTTTTTAATTGGTTCAGTCTGAATCCATAAAATTACATAGAGAAATATGAATCGTAAGAACACTACATAGCAGTACATAACACACATTACACATGCTAATAATATTACTTTAAATACATCATACACACTATGCACAACATGCTAATTACTAAATTACATTAAGATTAAAATGTGTAAGCCTTGGTTAAATATCAATTATTGTGACAGGATTAACAGTCTGTTACCAGGAGTTAAATAATCATTAACCATACTGATAATATCTTATGGAACAAATAGTAGATTTTGTAAAAAGTCACTTGATAGACAGCTTTTCTGAACAAATTTTCGTTGTCCCGCCTATACGACAATATCATCTAAGTACCACAAGATCTTTGCCAATCTAAAGATTGACAAAGATTTTACTTCTTCTGACAACTGTCAGGTCTTTAAGCCCAACCTCTTCACGAAATATGGAATCATCATTGAGGGTAGAACCCAGAAAATCATTACCCAACTACTAAGAAATAAAATCGTATTTAAAACTTGCTAAATACATTCTAAATAACGTGGAATAATAATTGTAGATGATCATAATACAGAAAATCACATTTAATACTACCACAAAGCGGGAGTGCAACAGGCAACACTACGTGCTAATGATAATCACGATGACGTGTGACGAACTTACCACACCGTCATGAAACTGTTCATCAGTCCTTGTGGGCAGAAACTGAACAACAACACAGTTAACTCACACCAGTGTTGCCACACAACCAGTGTTGCCACACAACCAGTGTTACCAGGTGAAACAAGAGAAATAAGTTTGAAACATCCAAACTAACAAATACGCCACTTTTTGTTTACGAATATTTTACACAAGTAATATGATAAAATAATAAACATTTTGTAATAAAAGAAAAAGGCAGTCAAGTGTAGTGTATGTATCAAAATTAACACCAGCACTTTATATATTTTTGATTGCATAGTATATTATTTTATTTTACATGAAAAGGTACTTGTATGTGTGTTTGGATATTTCAACTTCTTTTACTAACAGCACTTGGTTAAACATGACCTTAGCGCTTTACAATGGCATAATAACGATTTGTTATTTATTTGGCGATCAAAAAATAATGTAAGTCAATTTTTATTTTCATTTCAAAATAATGGATTACAATAACATAATTATAAATTTACAATGATTGTTTATTCGCCCATCTTGGCGGTGGCACTCCCGTGCCGCCACATACGTATGGAAGTTACGGTAATTAATGATTACAATATCCTAGAGCATGTTTGCATACCAACCTTCATTGAATACGTAACTCTTGGTCAATTGTAATTTGTAATATATTGATTATCAGTGCATTAGGTACACTAGCATAATAAGTAAGGTGTTCTTAACTAGTCTATACTAATATTATAAAGCGGAAGAGTTTGTTTGAACGCGCTAATCTCCGGAACTACTGGTCCGATTTGAAAAATTCTTTCAGTTTTAGATAGTCCATTTATCGAGGAAGGCTATAGGCTATATTTTATCACGCTAAGACTTATAGGAGCAAAGAAATAGAGGAAAATGTGGAAAAAACGGGGGGAAATTATTTGAAAGAGCTTATTTGAACGCGGTAATCTCAGGAACTACTGGTCCGATTTGAAAAATTCTTTCAGTGTTAGATAGCCCATTTATTGAGGAAAGCTATAGGCTATATTTTATCACGCTAAGACTAATAGGAGCGAAGAAATAGAGGAAAAGTTGGAAAAAACGTGTGAAATTTTTTGAAAGGGCTTATTTGAACGCGCTAATCTCAGGAACTACTGGTCCAATTTGAAAAATTATTTTAGTACTAGATAGCCCATTTATCGAGAAAGGCTATAAGTTATTTTTATTGCGCTACGACTAATAGGACCGAAGAAACAGAGGAAAATGTGGAAAAAACGGGGTTAATTATTTGAAAGGGCTTATTTGAACGCGCTAATCTCAGGAACTACTGGTCAGATTTGAAATGTTCTTTCAGTGTTAGATAGATTATTTATCGAGAAAGGCAATAGGAAATATTTTATTACGCTAAGACTAACAGGAGCGAAAAAATTGAGGAAAATGTGGAAAAAACGGGGAAAATTATTTGAAAGGGCTTATCTCACGAACTATTAGAGCAATTTTTCTGTTATTTGTATCAGATTGCAGATAGGAAATAGAGCACGTGAAGGATCATAGGCTATTTTTTGTGGACTAATTTGTCTGTGAAATGACTAATTTACGTGGGCGAAGCCGCGCGTAACATCTAGTGGGGCATATTTGCTAAAATAAAAAATATCACTCCTAGTATTGGGTGCTGTTTCGGATGATTTAGAAAAGTTCAAAAGTGCTAACTAAGCTCCTATTAGTGACAACTAACAGACACGTACTTTGGGTTTATAATAATTCATGTGAATAAAAAGTTAATTAAGAAACTAAATAAGTGTAAAATTCCTGTCAAAACAGGTAGTTCGTATTCTAGTATTCTAGCAGGAATGTTCATTCACTTACAACACAGATAAAATTTTAAATTCATTATATGCGAAAATGTTGTGAATCCCTGACCAATGTAGCATGTAAACGACGAAGAATAAATTGTTATTAATGCCATTGCGAAAGCGCGTGAATTGCATTGTTATTATGATAAATGAAGTTTAGTCATGGACATTTTAAATATTGCTTTAACTTGGCACACATTATGCCTATTTAACATTTGCCCTCTTAGCAATAAAATATTTACACAGCGAATAACAACGAATATCTACTTGTCTTTACCTGGCACCTTGGAAAAGTGACATGAAAGAAGACATTGAACCCAGAATAGTTATCCGCTGCGGAAATATATTCATTAGCAGAAGAGTAACTCAAAAAAGTGTGAAAGAAATGATTTCATGATTTCAAGATGATGAAAGAATATATAAAAAATCCACGACAATAATATATAAATTTCATTTCTGCATGCCCAAGCACAGAACATTCGAGTAGAAAGGAATGTAGTATGCAGACTATAGCTAGGTGATATAGAAACGAAAATACAGCGCAGAAAATAATACAGATACAGTCAAAGATGACCAGACATGCAGTAATGAAGACATTACTTTGTTAAATTGTTATGTTAAACCTCGGATCTCAAATCAAGTCTGGTCGCCTTAAGGTGCTACCTGAAGCATACGCCTGTAATGTAACAGTTCAGAAATATCTGGCGATCATTTGAGTTCTCCCAGAGTCAAGCCACAAATGGCTTCATTCCTTGTCCGATAGTCCGTCTCCTATTAACCTACAAAATAGTATTCTTGTAATACGTCCAAACAATATTTAGACGTTAGTTTTACTTTTCAAGGGAATACCATTTTATAATTTGATAGGAAACAGATAAGATCAAACAAGAAACATAGATTATATCACTATACAAATTATATCAAAATAGGAGACTCGGCGTAGAAATTCTCTGTGATACTTGCTTCTTCTTTTAAGCCGAGGAAATGACGATTCTGTAACGTTACATTACATGCGAATGTTGTAAGGGAACACCTATAGTGGGTGACAAGTCTTAATACAAACCCAGTAATAAGGTTGTTATATCCATGCCGTAAATATTTGTTATAGCGAGACTAGTAGAGTAAGAAGGACTAGAGCATCGAATAGAAGATTCTGGTTATTAGTAGAAGTTGCTTCAAAAAATTGAAGTTTTGTTAAGTGTGAGTTGGTTAGTTTCATAGTTTTGTAGTCTGTTATAATATTATTAGTAGGCGTCTATTTAGTTGCTTCCTTATATTGGAAGCTACGAAACTACGAAACGAGTACATTTGTTGATCTTTTCATTGATTGATTTCTTATTAGAGTTGTGTTCCTAAACTAATAATATACTGGCCAGTGCAATCTGACGACATTTTATTTGCAACCGAATCTTCAGATTGCAATAACCAACAGCTGGTCATGGCCACTTTGAGTCCATAATATTATAAAACACTCGCTCAAAATATGAAACAATATTATTGTTTTTTTTTAATAATTTGTTTCGTTTCTGATGATGCAGAACGGTTACATGTCAGGTGAAATACGAAACATCAAAGACTTTTCTGTAGAATGACTTTGTAATGAAATGTCAATTAGGCGAATTATTATCATTTTACTGATGATGAACTATACCGTCATTTTAGGCCTGCAATAGTTTAGGAATACACCCTGTAATCATAGTAAAGTGTACACCAATAGCTCACTTGTTGGAGTTAATACGGTGCGGGTTCCCGTCGTGCGAGAGGCCGGCAAGTTTGCGGCAGCGGTAGTTCTCGTAGTGGACGGAGCTGGTCACGTCCTTGAGGTCCTGCAGATGCGTGCGGATCACCATGTTGCGGAGCGCCAGGAAGTCACAGTGCTCGAGGTTTTCCACTGAAATTGTAGGGGGTGAAGGTAAGTGATATGCAGAGAAACATGAGTTCTATTTCACACTGTACCATCTTATTAACAATACCACAGAACAATAAAAACAATACCATGTTTATGCATTTGCACGTTTTAGAAGAATAAGAACGTTTATTTAAACGTTCTTATTCTTCTAAAACGTATTGATGCGTGAAATAAATAATGTTTTGATTCTTATACGGTGCGTATGACTATATTTTGTGATCTGATGGTTTTATCTGTAATGTTACTGTTCTAATATGTTTCAAATAGACAACTTTTCATTTATAGTTATTCGGTGTTACGTGTTATCAGTTGACTGCATTTGAGTTATTAAAAATTGACTCATTAGAGTTTAGACTTTAGACTATTGACTGTTGCAAAATGAGGCGATGCCCCACGGGTACTTGCGGCCGCGGTTCCTCTTGCCGTCCTGCTCTATCACAGTGTTGGCGCCAACGACGGCAAACGGCACGCGAGCCCGCAGCGCCCGCTCCTCCCCCTCGCCCTCTTCACCCGTACTTTAGGTGGAGCATACAGTGTATAATATAGTATGTCACTACGTGTACCTTCAGCGATGCCCCACGGGTACTTGCGGCCGCGGATCCTCTTGCCGTCCTGCTCTATCACGGTGTTGGCGCCGACGACGGCGAACGGCACGCGCGCCCGCAGCGCCCGCTCCGCCCCTTCGCCCTCTTCACCCGTACTCTCGGGGAAGTCGTAGATCTTGATCTTGTGTTGTGCTATCTCTTTCATTATCTGAAATAAGGTTAGTAAGGGTTTTCAAATTACGTTTTTTGTGTGTGTTAATATTAGGACCCTTGACTGTTAATATTAGGAAAAGAACTCGGACACCTACAAAAATAAAACACTGTAGCTTGCTTCATTTTGATTAAAATAATAAACTATTTTAATAATATCAACAAGAATGATAACTTAGGCATTTCTTGGAATTTGGAAAAAAATAATTGATGCATTTTGATCCAATTTCTCACGGCCAAAAGTATGAGAATCTGGCAATTAATGTCTTTATTACGCCATCATTATAATTTTATCTCGTTATAGTAACATTCCTTATAAGTTATTTTTTACAACTTTGGGTTCTTTAACAATACAAAATAAAACCGTTTATCAGCCAGTTAAAAAAGGTCAGTTTTATAACTGGGTGTTTTGCAAACTTTATTGTAAATTGGAAAGTACTACTCCAATACACTGCCCCATTACTAATTTAAATATTTACGCTACACAACGTTTTGTCCTTTTTTAAATAAAATAAGGGGGCAAACAAGCAAACGGGTCACCTGATGGAAAGCAACTACCGTCGCCCATGGACACTCGCGAGTCGCGACATTAGAAGAGCTGTATGCCGCTGCGTTGCCGGCCTTGTCTAATACATTTATATCTCGAAACACAGACAAAATATTCCATTGCATATTCAGGTGGATTCAAAACCACATCATACCTGCTCCTTAAACTCTTTACACTCCTCCGGCGTCATGGTATCGGCTTTAGCGATGACGGGGATGATATTCACTTTATCCCCAAGCCGTTGCATGAACTCCACATCTAGTGGCTTGAGACCGTGGCCGCTAGGCGCGATGAAGTACAGGCAGCAATGCACGCGCGTGTCAGAGGGTGATGGCTTGCGAGCGACGCGGGATTCCGCATTCAAAAACTCCTCGTATTTCGATTCGACGAAATCGATTATGGGTTGCCAGCTGAGAAAAAAGATAGAAAATTGGTTTAAAATGATTGAACATTGATATTTTATGATACGTTTTGTAAACCTATCGGATATTATAGTATGACACGTTTTTATTACTCTTTAGTATTTAGTCTTTTGAGCGCTGTTTTACAACATTTTAATAAGTGTCGGATAACCTATTGGAAAGTTTTGTGTTTATTTTAACATTATCGAGCAATAAAGATAAAACATCAAGGTATTTTGATGCTTAGTAAAAGTTAAGTTATCTATACTTATTATAAAACAAGTCGCTTTTTTTTCCCTCATGTCCCTTTGTTCCCTTTAATCTTTAAAACTACGCAACGGATTTTGATGATTCTTTCAGTGTTAGATAGCCCATTTATCGAGAAAGGTTATAGGCTATATTTTTTCACGCTAAGACTAATAGGAGCGAAGAAATAGAGGAAAATGGGGAAATCTATACTTATTATAAAACAAAGTCGCTTTTTTTCCCTCATATCCCTTTGTTCCCTTTAATCTTTAAAACAACGCAACGGATTTTGATGATTCTTTCAGTGTTAGATAGCCCATTTATCGAGGAAGGTTATAGGCTATATTTTTTCACGCTAAGACTAATAGGAGCGAAGAAATAGAGGAAAATGGGGAAAAAACGGGGAAAATTATTTGAAAGGGCTAACTTGAACGCGCTATTCTCAGGAACTACTGGTCCGATTTGAAAAATTCTTTCAGTGTTAGATAGCCCATTTATTGAGGAAGTCTATAGGCAATATTTTATCACGCTAAGACTAATAGGAGAATGTGAAAAAAACGGGGGAAATTATTTGAAAGGGCTTATCTCGCGAACTACTGGAGCAATTTTTATGTTATTTGGCACAGATAAGAAGTAGACCACGTGAAAAATCATAGGCTATCCATTTTAATCATTTTTTCAGTGGCTATATATTTTATACCCGTGCGACGCCGGGGCGGGTCGCTAGTAACTTATAAGAAGTGATTATTTTTCGTCAAAGGATAATTTAAAATAAAAAGTCATTGTAAAGACATCGAATAATCATAATATGAAAGATTATGAAATATAAAAGAAAGATAGCAAAACGACTCTTAATCTGGATTTTACAACTTGTTTACAAACAGTTTTTCCCTATTTATGTGGAAACAGATAGCACAGGTTTGTGTATAGTTGAGCAATGGGCGTTGTAACTTGTAAATGTTTTAGGCAAACTAGTGAACCGCGACTTAATGAATATTTATTTTGTTCGGCCGCGCGTGAAAGATTGGGCGGCTTTTGCTCAATATTTACTTGTTTGATTGCGATACCACCGGCAAAAGTTTTCTTTGCATATTATGCTCATTAAGTCTGTTTACGCTTTATTTACTTAAGTTTAAAAGCCTGAGTGCCCTCGACTTTTATGACTGTACAATTCTATGGCAACATATCCTAAAATCTAAAAAAGGCATATATACTAGGTAAAAATATAAAGCGAATCCCACCAAAACATTAAATGTAAAAGGAGCCAAGCAAAATATTGCATAGCTATGCAATACTTCTACCGTAAAAAGTTTTCAGATCACATTCAAGCCAAGCCTTCAACTTATTTTGTAATTGAAATCAACATTCAGTGAATGTATCAATAGTTTTCTTTATTTTAAAATTATTGTAGTGGCTCGGCAATGAGCACATAATTATTAAAAAAACCGGCCAAGTGCGAGTCGGACTCGCGCACCGAGGGTTCCGTACAAACCTGCAAGGTTTACAAAGTTCGTCATAGAAGTTTGATTTTGTTACAGCTTAAAGGTATTATAGACCTGAGTATTTGGTATGAATTTCAATTTAATACCTCTACGCGTTTATGAGGAAATGGGTAGTAAGTTTAAAATTATTAAAAAAAATATATATTATGTGATGTAACTAAAAATTTATGGTTTTCGTAATTTTTCCTTTATCTATGCTATAAGACGTTGCTTCGTACCAAATTTCAAGATTCTGAGTTCACGGGAAGCACCCTGTAGGTTTTGATTCCCTTGCAAGTGTCGAAAATTTGCGGCATAAACGGCTGTATCTTTTGATTGCGTTGGCTTAGAAGTTTGATTTTTTCACAGCTTCAAGGGACAGTAGACCTGAGTAATTGATATAAATTTCAGCTTCATACCTCCACGCGTTCCTGAGAAAAAGGGTCTTGACAGACGGACGGACGGACAGACGGACAACAAAGTGATCCTATAAGGGTTCAGTTTTTTCCTTTTGAGGTACGGAACCCTAAAAACAAATATAAAACTGCATATTTGGAGGAATTCATACTTACACAGACGGCAAGCGTAATGTGTTTTTTAGTTTATCGTAACGACGCATCTGGTCGATGCAGGTACCCATATAAATTCAATTAGTCGCTGATTATTTCTCTAGTGCTCATTGCCAAGCCACTATAATAATTTTAAAATAAAGAAATCTATTGATACATTTACTGAATGTTGATTTCAATTACAAAATAAGTTGAAGGCTTGGCTTGAATGTGATCTGAAAACTTTTTACGGTAGAAGTATTGCATAGCTATGCAATATTTTGCTTAGCTCCTTTTACATTTAATGTTTTGATGGGATTTCATTTCTTTTTTTAAGGTTTTTCTTTTCAGGTCACGTTAAAACTATTCTACCATATTAACAAAGTCTTAAGACTTCGCTCTCTGTCTGTCACCAGGCTGGATCTCGAGAACCGCAATAGCTAGATAGTTGAATTTTTCACAAAATAAGTATTTTTGTTGTCGCTATAAAATAGAATAGTCCTATTAAAATAAAATAATTTAGGAATGGCGGGTCTCGTACAACAAACACGATTTTTTTGCTTTTTTTGCTCTATCTTCATAATGGTAACAGAAGGGTTTTTGGAAATTTCAGAAAATACTCAATTGTATTTCAACTTTAATAATAAATAATAAAAATTAACCTTTTGTATAAAGGGGGCTCCCATACAAATTTACGGTACAGAACCCTATCTACGCCAGTCCGACTCGAACTTGGCCGGTTTCATAATTTTTCCTTTCATTGTGAATAACGACCTATCCGGGTACCAAATTTCAAGGTTCTAATTCTGCTAGAAGTACCTTAGAATTTTGATGATCTGTCAGTCAGTGACAAAACGTAGTATCTTTGAACATCCGTAACTAGTAAACTATTAATCAGAATATAATGTAATTTGGAGGTTAAGCTAGTTTTAATACTTGCTCCTAGTCATCGAAATTCTAAATCTCTAGCTTTGTTAACATCGAAGATAAGAACGGTGTAAAATAGCCGCGAACCGCTTCGAGAAAAGTATGGTACGACCGTGCCTTTGCTAAAAAGCTTGGCTGGGGCACTGCCGTGCCCCCAGATATACAAATTCTCACCAGTAATTAAATAGCTCATAAGAGTCCGTATACGAAATTTTGCCGATTTCGCTCATTTAACAGACGTGATTTAACAGTTAAAATACAGTATTTCTATAAGTTTTAATGCACAACATGTCATTTCAATTATAATATAGTGTTGGAGCTAGATTTTTTTATTTTTTTTTTAAGTATCTTTAAATAATCCAACTCAAACCCGCGACAGTTTTGTGATTTTTGCTGTAAAAGGTTTAGAATATCACCTTTTTATGGATTGTATTGACGTCTTAACGGTATAAAAAAATACAATGTACTGTTGAGAAAGTCGTCTATAAAGTGTTGGAATTACTTTTTACCACTTCAATATAAAAAAACCCTTTAAACACAGAAAACCTCTATCTGCCCGCTAACTTGGCGATCGTCCTTTTTCACCTGGCATATGAAAGACGGGCGTGAGTGTGAAGAGAGCAGTAGAAAAGAGAGGACGGGCTCTTAAGTTACTGACTGTTCTTCCCGTTCTCATTTGATGTCAATGATTGAGCGTTGGAGAGGCACCAATACAAATGGGCTCAACACAAAATAGTGCAAGTGGTATTTATAGTAAACTAGCTGTTGCCCGCGACTTCGTCCGCGTGGACTTCAGTTTATAGTTGTTCCCGTACATCGAGGGAACAACTATAAACTGAAGTCCACGCGGACGAAGTCGCGGGCAACAGCTAGTTAACGCGCAAATCACAAAATTTCTTTTTGTGTGAACCGTACATTTTTCTGCGACAAAATATATCCTATGTTCTTCCCCGGGACTCAAAGTATCTCTATACCCAGCAAAATAGATTGAATAGCTTAGGCGAAAATCATAAAAGTTTATTGAGCGGGAACCGTATATTTTTTGGGACAAAATGTACCCCTTGTCCTTCCCGAGACTCAAAGTATCTTCATTCTCCATACCAAAATTCATCAAAATCGATTGAATAGTTTACGCGCAAATCATGAAAGTATATCGTGCAGTAATCGGATATTTTTCCGGGACAAAATCCTATGTCCTTTTCCGGGACTTAAAGTAATAGTATTTCAGCAAAATCGGTCCAGCTGTTTACGAAATTACGCGTGATGTCGTAACCAAGGGAAGTATATGGATTCATTTTTATTATTAATATACATTCCGCGCGGCTTCGCCCGCGTAAATTAGATATTTCACAGACAAATTAGTTCACAAAAAATAGCCTATGATCCTTCACGTGCTCTACTTCCTATCCGACCAAATTACCGAAAAATTGCTCTAGTAGTTTTCTTCTTAGATTTAGATTTCTTCGCTCTTATTAGTCTTAGCGTGATAAAATATAGCCTATATACTTCCTCGATAAATGGGCTATCTAACACTGAAAGAATTTTTCAAATCGAACCAGTAGTTCCTGAGATTAGCGCGTTCAAATAAGCCCTTTTAAATAATTTCCCCCATTTTTTCCACGTTTTCCTCTATTTCTTTGCTCCTATTAGTCTTAGCGTGATAAAATATAGCCTATAGCCTTCCTCGATAAATGGGCTATCTAACACTGAAAGAATTTTTCAAATCGGACAAGTAGTTCCTGAGATTAGCGCGTTCAAATAAGCCCTTTCAAATAATTTTCCCTTGTGTTTTCCACATTTTCCTATATTTCTTCGCTCCTATTAGTCTTAGCGTGATAAAGTATAGCCTATAGCCTTCCTCGATAAATGGACTATCTAACACTGAAAGAATTTTTCAAATCGGACCAGTAGTTCCTGAGATTAGCGCGTTCAAACAAACAAACAAACTAACAAACTCTTCCGCTTTATAATATTAGTATAGATTTAACATACCAATTACTATTATCGACCGCGTCACCGAAGCCCGGCGTATCCACTATCGTCAGCGCCAGGTTCACACCATTCTCTTTCAACAGCACGACGCTGGTCTCCACGCCCACAGTTTTCTTCACCCGCAGCGACGGGCCCGGGTGTTTGTCCTTGTCGTACACCTCCGTTAGGAATAGGGAATTGATTAACGTCGACTTGCCCAACCCCGTCTCACCTGGAACGTAAAATGACGATGTTATTTACAAGGTATGTGTAGGAGAAATTGATTTTAAAACGGGCAAATGGGCCACCGCACATTCCCACCTCTGCAACTCCTGTGTCGCCAGGATCAACAGTGGTAACCAACCACGAAAACCCGACAACCATATTATAATCTCAGGGGTGCCCGAGGGTCAAGCTAAGTCTGTCTTGGGATCCGCAACGAAATTAATCAGATTGGGTCTGGTGTGGTAGATGTCTGGTGATGTCGGGCCTATGTTTAATATCGTTTTGTCGGGCTAGTTCAACTTAATGTTAGGCAAACTGGGCTTGATGTCCGACCAAATTACGGAGGTCAACCCTCTACTGCTTATGAATCAATTTATTAGATTTTACAATACTATTTCACAACCATAATATAAAAAATCCTTACAATTTTCTCCGTACATAACAAAAAAAATTACTAAGTATTATAAAATACCAATCGTAATTAAAAATAGGCGTTAGGTACTATGTTTCAAACTTTTGATTAAATTGGTAGAATATTTAGGCAGAAGGTTGGATGTTAAATCGATACTATACATATACCTAAAGCAATCGAATGTTGAATATAGAACGATGATGCAGAATGAAATCAGTACACATGCTAGCAGTTTGAACCCATTAAAGCATTGTCTATAGACATAAATTAATAAAACTTATCGCGTAATCTATTGTCTAGATAGTTTCTACAAACATTTGCCTTACAAATGACTAAGTAAAATATGACTCAGTTATTAACGACTTAGACCGCAATACATATGCAGTTTATAATAATTTACTGATGAGGATAATATGCATTGATAATTAAAAGTGATTTAAAATATCTCCTTGTTAATCTGAATACTATACTAAATTATGCCTGTGACATAAAATATTCGTTCCAGTGACAAAAGGAGCAAGAATTGAATACCGCATCTTGAAAACATTTTACAAAAAGTCTGCATTGTCGTCGTCTTGTTATATGAGTAACCGACACAATGGTATTCACTGCAGAGTAATTATGGACATTTTTGTCCTTTAAAACTCAATTTCGAAAAGTTTATATTATTATGTTACGATCAAATACTAAACGCTTCTAAATTTAACTCTTAAACCTTATGTCATCAATGCGAGTTAAGGTAAACAGAGTGTTAAAATATGCATTTTCTTTCATAAATACAACAAGCGAGAGTCTCTAGAGACGAACATCAATCAGTTATTGATACTGACACACGATAAAGATCAAGAGAGGAAGTTGTAACATCATTACTAAGCCCACAGGAAGTCTACGCAACACAATTTCAATTGATGGTGTCTTCGATTGTATCAATTTGTAAACGAAAGTTATCACTATGACCCACTTATGAGATCTAAGAGAAAAGTATTCCTCATGGTGCTCCTACACCGCCATTAGAAAATGTTTAGTAACGTTAGTAAACATTTGTTAGCAAACATTTAATCACAAATGTTAGAATGTATTCATGTTAGAAAATGTTTAGTAAACGTAAGTTAACAAATTATAACAAAACAAATTACTTATAACAAAATAAAACATGTGTCATATAATGTTAGTAAAAATTTTTCAGTGTAGGAGCACTTAAAACATGTTAAAACATATTTTGTTAGTAAATGTTTTTATGTTAGAAAATGTTTAAAAACATTTTCTAACGGCGGTGTCGCAACTGGCAGCACCATCACATAAAACATAGAGACACAGATACAGTGGAAAAGAAGGGAAAAAATTGTGATAGGATAAGTATTGAAGGTTTTAGATATCCAACTTAGACCAAGATCTTTAAGCAAATCTTTCATCTTTCTAAGTTGTATATATCTAATATAATATTTGGATGCTTGACTCTTTCTTTCACTCAGTATGTATCTTCTTTTCCGTGACTGATAAAGATGTGAAGATCCAACGCATAGTGCACATAATTGGATCCTTATTCTACAGACCAAGATCTTCGATCTTTAGTTTTTAGCACGTACTTTACTCTAACTACCTTATAAACTACTCAGACATGTGGCATACTAACAAACAATAAAATTTCTTACCTACAACCATTAACGTGAACTCGAATCCCTTTTTCACCGCCTTCCTGTGTACTTGGTTCGGTAGATTGGCAAAACCGACGTATCCGTCTAGTTCCTTGACTTTTGGTTTCTCTATTTTCGGTAGGTCCGGCTTCGGAGCCACTGGAGGATGATCGGGTTTCTAGAAATGAGAAGGAGTAAGCAATTAGTGATTCTGTAAAATAATTTATTATGAAATCGCGCGGGACCCGCACATTTTGATAAAATGTAAAAACTATGCTACTATTTATTGTTTCTTGTCTCAAAATATGTCCAGGTGGTACAGCAAGTATACAGAAGTAGCCGTAATAGTAAGTGTGGTGGACCATTTGCCAGTTAATATATCTCGTATAAAATCCAAGACGCAATAAGTTTTTCCTACGCTATCTCGACGACTTTCGTTCAAACTATTTAGAATATTTCATAGTGCATACATGAATATATTATTATGGTAGTCAGAGATGTTCCAATTTGATGTGATTGACTGATGCCAGACAGACGGTAACTGTTTGGATCCTCAATCAAGAGATTCCTAGACGCGTAATTGTGAGAATCTTAATCATATTATCGTAATCGCCATCTAACCTATGTAGGTTATCTTCTATTTTATAAATATCTTATAATTATAATAAGTGAAGCCACTTTATTTCCACCAAACATTGCGTGAAAAACCAAAACGAGAATTTTTATCGGGAAATTATAGTAATTATAAAAATGTTATAATAGATATAATATTACGTGTGCAACGAAGGTGTGCAACCAACATTCGTAATATCATTAAACATGCCGTGCGTAACAAAACTTATGTCTGGCCATGAATTTATTTAATATAGTTATGACTTATGGTTCATTGCCATAATAAAATATAATATTAGAGTCTTAAGCTTTGAAAAGGGTTGGCCATTAAAAATAGAAATGGTTCAAATGTTCTGCCAGGCTTTTTTCCTCTAGGTAAAGCTTTCCTTAAAAAAAGACTTTTTTAGAGTCGAAAGTGGCCTCTTTAGCCAAATTGCGAACTATAATTTGGTACCTGCCGAACAAACTTTGAACCCCAAACGATCCTAAAGGAGATGGACAGCTACCATAACATTTAATGACTTGTTAAGGTATAGAAGTTGTAGTTTACATTATAATTTCGAATGAATAGAAGGTTACCTTCATAATATTTTCTGTACTCCGCAGCGGCGCGGGCACCGCTGGCGGCGTGGTCGTTGGAATAGGCGGCGCGGGGGTCTGTGGTGGCATCGTCCCCGTCTTGCCCTGATCCGAGATGCTGTTGCTTATCTTGTTGTTGATGCCGTTCGCTTCGTGATGGTTGTTCTCTGTGGGGTCGGGGAGGGTCGCTGATCGTTTCGCCAGGGCGTCTTTGATGGAGGAGGGCGGGGCCGGCGCGGCGGCTAGCCCGGGCGCGCCTCCGCTCACTGTGTCTGATTTGAAGAACAGCTCACGCTTGCTCTGCAACTGGAAACAAGAGAGACTATAAGCAAATCGCTCAGCTAGCATTGAACCCGAGGCATTATTACACGCAGAAGTTAGCTAGGCACCTCCATCTCGTTTAAAGAATACTCCATGGAAACAGGTCCCACTGAATTTCTGTGTATTGTATAAAACTCTATAATGAGGCACTTCTTCCAAGAAAACTGTTATGAGTGGCTACTATCTAAATCTGTTTAATGTGTGTACCTAATCTGTTAAGCTCGTAACGAAATCAGCAGTGCTTAAGATTAACCGCTAGAAAAGGCACAACTTTCAAGTTCCAAAGCCGTTGACGCAAAATTATGCCGCATAAGCATAGCATAGCATAGCATCTGACTCGGCTCCTATTGAACGTTTAAGATCTTGTAAGGGTTTATTAGGAGTAAAGTGTGCCCTCATAGGAACACTACAATGATCCCGAGAGCGTGCAGGCACCCTATTTTAACTAAGCTTTGAGCTCCCCTCGCTTAGGGCTTACAATGTGCGGACGTGCTGTTTTTTTAAGACCTTAATTAATATTGGTCTTTCACTTAAATGGGCGCACTTGCTTTTTTAATTGCCAAAATAATGCAGGGGTTTGAAGTTGTTCAGTAAAAGCCAGCAAAATGTACACAAAAAAGTTTATCTGATGAGTAAGCCCATTTTACGTGCTTAGGACTTGATAACAAAGTCTACAATAGTAATTCAACACTGCAAGACAAGAAAAACGTTGACAATTGTCAATTACCCATGTAATTATGAAACTTGGTACGCAGTAGATCTATCTAGCATCATAATACCGTCTTGTGTAATTAGATTACACTGAGAAACAAGTACGTCGGCGACGCAACGGAGATGCTCTATAGCGGCGCCTATACCTTATACATAATATACGCTTTTATACAATAAACAGGGTGTAATAAAACCAAGTGACAATACTTTAGGGTGTGTCTCTTACAGGGTTCACTGCGAAAGTAGCACAACTGAAAGAGTTACTTTGGGTTTGCTCTAAGAAATGCCAACTATCTACAGCTGGTAAACGGGCAGAGGCCTAAATTCTAAAGTATTATCACTAAGTTTTGTAACATCCTGTATACGGCGCCAACCTCCAGTCTTTATGACTCACTATCAAGGCAAGTGTTCGATACTATACGTATACAGTATCACTTTGACCGAGATAATTAAAAGGTACTTTTTGTCCGTCTCGAGCCAATTTTTTGCTCTGGTTATGAGGGCACATTCCGACGCGATATAGCAATGCTAATGTCATTTTGATGAGGGCCTTTAAATATGATAAGTTTAACCTACCTTTTGATTTTGTTTTTAAAAGGTTTCCTTCGTTCCGGGGTTAATTCGTCATGAGTAGGAGTTACTTCCCCATCATAAATATTAATTATGTCGCAATAGTGGGTAATTTCGAAATCACCCAAGTTCTTCAAACGTAATTAGGGATTAGGCCCAAAAGGCACAGCCTAAGTTGAAGTTCATCATGTTTATTGACGGAAATATTTGACCAAAAGGTGTTAGGGCAATTAAACTTTATTTAGTCAAATTATAGGTCTACCTTGTCATTGGTCAGTGTGACTCATGGTCAGGTACGTTCGATTACGAAATTTCTGTCTATAGTAGCGTCTATGAGTAACAGCTGCTCTTACTCATACACTCCCAACAAAGACACGAACTGGTTTATCTAGTTCTCAATGCCCATGATCGTCCGCTAAAAAGTCACCTCTGCCATTTCTTGTATTTCTTTAGAATTGGCAGTATTATCATGTTGAGGGTTTAAAACACTTGCTTAGGTACAGAAAAGTTTTAGTGCAAGTACTTGCATGGGGTAAGCTTTTCACTTATAGCTGTGTAGGTCAAAAACTTTCCCAGTTTTCCCAAATGAATCATAATATGGGGCATGCAGTTATACCTGTGATGTGAATCATCAATGGCTGTTGCATAAAATCACGAAGGTGTAAAACAATCCAGTTTTGCTTGTAACGGTACAAAACGCTAAAACACCAAAGTACCGGAATTCTATATTTCGTCGAAAGGGGACCAATACTCAACTTGCATACTTAGAATTTATTGCTCATGAATTTGACGATCAGTCATAATACGAATTCAATAATCGAGTTCCTAATTATTAGAATGCAAAATTCATATTACTCGACCTATAATCTTATATCTTTAAACGAGCAATTCTTGTATATATATAAATATATAATTGGAATCTCGGAATCGGCTCCAACGATTTTCATGATATTTAGTATAAGTATAGGGGTTTTCGGGGGCGATAAATCGATCTAGCTAGGAATAATTTTTAGAAAATGTCTTTTTATTCGTGTTTTATCGAATACCGAGCGAAGCTCGGACAAATAGCTAGTAAATACTTAATACTAGTAGTTTAAAATTTAAAACAGCCGAGTCGTATTAAAGAATTCAGATGCAACAAGTTTTTGGTGTGTGCCAAAATTGCACAAAACTTTCTCTTCCAATTTTATAGATTCTCTACAACCAAATTTTTTGCAGACACATTCTATATAATAAGAAGGAGAAACTACTTAATCCTTCGATCGTGGATTCTTGGAAATCTATTGTTATTCTATTGTGTCTCGCTCACTGGTGAGTTTATGATGGGTTAATTGTAGGTGTTATGAATTATCCTATTCAAAATTGACGAATATCATAAATCAAACCAATGATGTGATGATGGAGACCATAAAACATAATGTTCTAACTTCTAATTCACAGTTATTTTCACGCATGTGCATACCTCTTGATTAGTATTAAGTGAAATAAATGTAGATTAACTTATTCATTAAATTGCGTGTAAAATTAGTTACGGTCAAGAGTTTTCACTTTTAGTTTTTCGTAGCTATCTAATTCTGAGCGAGCCAACTAGGGCAAGAGAGGTTTCGCATGGCTGGCTGCTATAATCACTAAATGCAACATACCGCACCTATCGCTTTTTGCCGTTCGGTATATTAAACGATTGACGACCATGGAAACGAGCAAACGAGTCACATGGTTGGTGACAGCCGCCCATCACTAGAATTACGCGGAGCTCCTCTGGAGTTGCAGCCAAATAAATCTTAACTTCCGCTAGGGCCCTAATTACCTCACTAATGCCCGGTTTCTAAGGTTTTAGGCAAGAGTTTATCCACTCAATAGCATTTTTGATTAGTTAATGTTCTGATGTTGACCAATCCAAAGCACTAGCGAATAGTTTCCTGTCAGAAAACCTCAAAAATTGGGCATTACTCCTTGAAACTTATCATCTCGTGCCAAACCATGGTTTTCCCACATTTGCTTTCAGCTAGTCAATCATTAAATGGTTTGGTGTCAATAGGTTCAGAGGCCAGAGCCCAATCACAAACAATTGAGAATCTAATGTCACCATCGATTTTTGTGATGAGATGTTCGGCTTTTGATTGTGGAGATGTAGAATGGGTGTAGAGCGCTCAATAACAATTATTGTTACGTTAGCTGTAGTGTTTGAATGAAATGACTCTCTACAATATGAATTTTACTTCCTGCAAGTTGATGTGCATTTTTGGCTATGCTAGCCATTTCATACAAAGATTTAAAGCATCGAAATTCAATGTTATGGAATTTTACATACGCTTTCGTGTTCTTTCTTCTCTATAATTCATATATTATATAAGATAGTTTTATTGAATACTTAGATAATAATATTTTGTTGACACGTCCAAAGCAAATGGCTATAATGAACTTAACGTGTTATTAGCGAAGAACATCCTGTTTATTCATTGGTCGTTTTGGTTTAAATTAAAAGTAATATGGGGAGGCATTCGCTTGTTTATAAAACAAGAAATATTTGCATTGAATCAGTCTAAATATACTACAAGTGTCTTATTATTCATCGTCCACTAGCTGCATGCTTATTGCCGTATTCATAATATATTATCTTCACTAGATGACGCCCGCAACTCCGTTGCGCCAAAAATCGTTTATCGCACGAGAACCGTACATTTTCCCGGAATAAAAAGTGTCCTAGTTATGTCCTTTCCCAGGGCTCAAAGTATATCCATACCAAATTTCAGCAAAATTGGTTCAGCGGTTTAGGCGTGAAGTGGTAACAGACAGACAGACACACTTTCGTATTTACAATATTAGTATGGAAGTATGGATTGCGAAAAGCATGAGAAGCTACTTTGTTTTGTAGTAGTTGATTACCTTAGTTGGTAGAAATATTATTATATTGAAATTAATTATTATTGTTTTAAAAATATTATAAGTGCGCACCGGCTTTCAGTACATTTAGAAACGTTAAAAAATTGGGGCTATCTAAGCTCTCTTCATCATTATTTGGCACAATGACAAGGACAGCACATTACGTGAGAGCCTCTTAATTTATTTTATCACTAATTACTGGAAGACATTTTTAAATTTACTTACGTAAGCCTCGTGGTAAGTTTCTTTATCTTCCTCTTTGTGTAAGCAATTAACGTATCTTTTGAACATTTTCTCCAGTTCTGTACATTACATGTATTGATTTCACTCACATCACGTCATGTTCGCACAATGTATGCCATACACCAGGAAAACAACGCGAAAACAAAGCATTTATGGTGTTAAACTTGGCAATGACTAATGTTAATGGTTTGTCCAATGGCACTATAGAACTGATTACACGTTATAATAAGTTATGAATAATCTAATTAGGAAATAAATCAGGACTTCGAAAAATAAGAGTTTCAGACGGAACAAATGACTTTACCACAGACGACACAAGAACTAAATATGCATGAGAAAGTTACACACAAAAAGGTGTAATTGGTAATTACCCAAAAAACGCACCACTCAACCGTTTTAGGTCAGGTTTTGATATAAACTAACATTTCTTTTGAAACATCATTAAGGCATTATCTTAATCGAATGACTCAATGCAAAGATATGAGAAGTTTACTTGGAATTTTTTCGAGGATATAAACTTTAAGATTCATGTTGCGCTTTAAAAAAGAAATAAAATTTGATTCGGCAGGCTATTTATTTCTGTTTTGTTCGCAATAAATTTGGACTTTTAGTTTTTTGCAATGATCTCCAATAATTCAAGAAAACCGTTTTTTTTTTTTTTGTGGCAGAGAGTAAAATTTTAATAGACTTGCCTATAAGTACGTAAACTTTGCTAAAACATATTGTGGAAATTTACAAAACATTCAAATATGATGGACCTTTGCCAAATATGACATCGGTAGGTGAATGGCGATCTTCAATTGAAGTATAGGTGGGTAGGGGTTACTGGTTTGCTGTCCTACTAATGGTAGGAAAGTAGGTAAACCCTAAGTTGCAAGTAATTAATGGGTTTGTCAATAGGGCGCTGCTGAGCGTGAAAATAATGACACGCAACATTAGATAAGTCATGCTACACCGGTCAACGTGGGCATTGCCTTCACTCGTATGTACCTCTAGATACTCTGGCGAATATATTAGTGTCTGATTTTGGTGAAGTTTTTTTGGTTTTGTTATAAATAATAATCGTTCTAAGACCTTAATTGAATTTGAAAATAATGATACTCAGCTCACAAAAAGCTTGCTCGAAAACAAGAAACCGATACTTTCGTGCGCGTATTAATCCTTCAGGCTCCGCGCGAGCACCGGTGATCGCGACAACAATAGAATACAATAGCAATTCCTGGAAATTCCGACTGAAGTATTAAGTAAAAAGACAAGCTGTATAATTTCTGCGCCTACATGGCGACAGGAGTTTGGTCCCTAAATTACTATAATTTTGAAAACTTGGATCATTTTGTATTAAATTCTAAAGTTTAAAACCTTGCAAATTCACTAAATTCATAGACATTGGCTGAAATTACAGTAACAGTTAAATACAGTTACACGACTCTTATTTGCATAAAATCATTAGGATACGAAGAAACCATATCATTAAGAGTCACTTTCTCTTTGTGCTAATTAATGACAGCCAATCCATCTTCAATGAAGCTTAATTGGGTGCGCAAGCGCAGCGTAGAAGTTCACCTGTCAGTTAGCAAGACATTAGTGGTTGCGTTACATGTATGAATCACTCATAATGCAACGAGACCACAGTTCAACGTTTCATTGCTTTTATGGTCGTAAAGTACGGTGTAAACTCGATCTTACATCATTTCACTGTTATTACACTTGGGATACCCGTTAACATCATAAATGCATCCGTTTTTATCGCACATTAGTATTTGGATCCAATGATCTCAATTTAATATTTATGTTAATTAGATTGTCGGCGACAGTATCTTCTGACATCTTCGTCTACAACAAATCGATTAAAATATTATAACTGTTCATTAAACCTGTCAGCCGCATGTGAGTTAGAACGTGAATATTTAACATTAAAAATAGCTGCAATAATTATAACACGATTAATTGGTCCCGATTGCACCGAATGTGCACCAATTTGTATTTTATTATTCATTGCTTTCAAAATTACAAATCAATCTACTACAAATCACTTTATTACTTCACGATGTTTTACTACAACAACAATAATTAATAAGGCATCATTATTGCTAGATTAAACTCAATCTGATATCGTACGTCGCTCGAGCTCCTGGTTAAGATTATCGTTGGATAAGTTATTGGCAATCTGCTAGCCACAAATTGTGTTTGGATCATAGACATCTAAAATTGAATCAAGATTGATTTTAATAAAATTGAGCGTCATATGAATCAACAAACGTGAAGATACCAAAAAAGCAACAATTTAGTCGTTAGTCACTTTCACTTATTCTAGATTCTATTTCCAATGACACAACCTAACAATCACGATATTCAGAATGATCTGACAGAGGAACAGGATTAATGGAAGCGGAAACACGATTCGCCGAGTAAATCGAGAACTTAGTGACTCACTATCCTGTACTAGTCACAGGTTCTTAACTGACATTAACTACATTAACTAAAGATAAAACGTCTGTACGCTGTAGAAATTGATACTATTCACACCGGTCTTTCCAATTATAATATTCAATAAAAAAATCTTCAATAAATAAACGTAAAAGTATAGAGATTGAAAAGATTTCAAACTGGTCGAAATGAAGTATGTATATGATTAAAATAAGTAAAAATAATATTAGCGACAAAAGCACTATCGTCGAAGTGTATAATATAAGAGAAACTCACAGATTAACGAACAAGCAAGACTTGAACTTCAAACCAGCAGAGCAGTATTACTCAAACGAGTGGCACAAAAGGACTAGTTGCTAGTACTGATGCTTAATAAAAATCACCTTCATCACCAATTAGTTATCGTCCTGTATGAGGGGCTGTTCCAAATCGGACGTGCATTCATTTCCTAATCACCGATGGAAATGCAGATAAGTTAATCACCAGCATTTAGTAAACATGAATAATATAACTAATATCCAAAATATGGGGCATGCAGAGGATAAAAAGGTCGATCTTTTAGCAGATAGGCTAGATAGAAGCATTAGCTGCCGCCCGTACAGAGTGCAGACAATAAAAGATTTAGAAAATCCGCCGTACGTGGTCTCTAGTTTCCTACTATATATGCTTACTTGCACAAAATCACAATGCCAATATATTCGTATGTAAATTTTTTATAGACTAAGCAACGCTCAATAACCAGCTCTGAGAAGTACCTATAAACAATTAACCGTAATTAAATCGCAGGCGGTCGAATGGCCGTCCATCTACGTGTTTCCACAATAGAGCCAACGTCCTACGGGAAGTAAACTTTATGGGTAAGTGCACGTGTTAGTACACTCTGCTATAATAAAACAACTTAAATAGGCATCGTCGAGCCTGTATCCTGTTTCGATCAATAAAACGTGTAAAGAATTGTTATCCACAAGGAATAATAACGCTACAACTTTTTGCACTTCGTATTACACGCATTACTTTACCAGTTTATGGATATTCGCACTCGTCTGACGGTCATGTTTTTATACCAGAATCGTTAACATTTAAATCTCTGTTAAAGGAGTTGACATTTTCTGCACGCGAGACTCGAGATACGTGACATTTTACAAAGTTGAATGCTTTCTCCTTACATTAACTTTTACGTTAATTTGTAAATATTGTACTCCTGATGCTGTTGCAGACACTGCGCGCTGTAAATGTAACAATAAATGATTGCGATTTTTATTTGGTTACTATAAGTAAAAAAAATACCACCGGTTTGGAAACTGGCGCGAAATATCGGCGTAACAGACTGTTTATTAAAAATTATATTTAAAAAGTCAATTTCCTTCGTGTTAACTTATTTCCTTGTAGAAATAATAATCATTAGATATACCTTGTTAAAATACCTTCTCAGTCATAGAAAGTCGAGTCACGACAGTGTCGATTACAACAATACCAACACAATATGCGAAAGCAAATGCACCAGTTCTGCTCTATCAATTTACTATGAAAGTTATTAATATGCAACTGCGTTGGACATGAAACGCGAAAGAACGCGTGCGTCTTGTTTCTTGAATACTCAATTGACTGAAAATATAGGTAATCTACGTAACAATTAGCTACTTAGGTATTAATACCTTTAATTAGCTTTTAACCAACTTAAAAAAAATGAGGTTATCAATTCGACGCGTATGTATGTAATATTTCCAGAACTGCCCAATTTTCGTATATGTTAGTCTATATCAGCGTCTGAACAAATGTGCCAAATTTCAAAAGTGTATGTACATATGTATTTATGTATGTATGTTTTTATGTGTGTTCGGATATCTCTGGAATTACCATTCCGATTTCAGTAATTCTTTTTTTGTTGTACTAGGTATTGTTCAACTTAGGGAATATTGCAAGTTTCATCACAATCGGTTCAGTAGTTTTGGAGGTAGGGAGTTTTAATTCTCAATTACGTACAATTTTGAAGTCGGTTTTATCTTTTTATTGAAATACGCAGTTATGTGCAGTTTCAAATTATAATATTGTAGTAGCAAAAGAAAACTATGGATAGTTTTTCTCAAAATAAAGATCTCTAACATAAAACGAAGAAATATTACAAGTCTTCACAATTTCACAAATATCTTCTTATAAGTATATAAAATTCTCGTGTCACAACGTTGGTCCACGAACTCTTCCGAAACGGCTTTACTGATTTTTACCAAATTTTATATGCATATTCAGTAGGTCTGAGAATCGGCTACTCGGTACTTTATATATTGATAAGTGCATTTGTTTAATAAATAATAGTAAATTATTACAACCTGAGACTGACGGCGACCATTGTGCGACGGGATAGCGATCGACGTTGCCATGGTGACATACTTATTTAGTAACTTCAATAAAATAATATGGCAAAATATATATTATGGCAAAGCAACGTTTGCCGGGACAGCTAGTAATTTTATAATATAAGGTTTCAATGGTGAATGGATCTAAAACAAAAGGAGTGGCAGTACGTCTTTCGCTATTATGTCACACCAGTGCAACATTATCGGTAACATGTGCGTTAGGTAACGTGATGAGGGTCTAAAGCAACTGTATCAAAATCTAAAAAGTCCAT
The DNA here is from genome assembly GCA_905333045.1 of Lysandra bellargus. NCBI lineage: Eukaryota > Metazoa > Arthropoda > Insecta > Lepidoptera > Lycaenidae > Lysandra > Lysandra bellargus. The sequence continues at coordinate 371,186 of HG995328.1, forward strand.
GTTTATTTCCCACACGATTGCCTTCGGAGAGAATTGAGAGGCAAGTGCGGAATACTTAATATTTAGCTTCAATATGGACACGCTACTCTACTTTTTCATATTTAATAGAAATTTTAGTATTCTGTATAGACGCCGAATGTAGAATCATAATAGAAGCAATTGGAACGAATAGTTTATGTCGGTGCCCTGAATACCCGATACAATCAGTCATCGAAGGTTGGCGGAATACCAGCCCACGATTACTTAGTGGATAAATATTGACCACAAGGCACGGCAACATGTCCTGGATTTGCCACGTATCACTTTACAGATGATTAAATAACACCAAGAGAAATCGCGACTGAAACGATTGCTAATTAGAATTATATAAACTAGAGTTATAGTGTGTGCCAGCTTAAATGATAATAATGATGCAGGTAACGATAGTCGTACCGCCCATCCTGCAATGAAAGCATTTACCGAAACTAACGTAGGCGTTTGATGTTCGAGCCGCGAGCGTAGGCAAACCGGTGTGAATGAGCTGATTGAGATAACCCACGAAGATGCACAATGAGCCCCGAAGGATATCACAAACGAATGTAATCACAAAGGCCATTGTTACGATGAGTATCACGTACATCATTCAAAAATGTTAATGCGCTCTTGTAACTGAGCAACAACATACATGACTTAAATTAGAGAATCATGGAAACGTTTTAGAGATGAAAATGTATGTAATTTAAGCAAAAGACTATAGTGAATTTCAATTATAGTCCATTAGGGTATTACAATCTATAATATCAGGGGCGCTGTAAATATCTTACCATAAATGATAAATTCTTCAAATAAGTGGAGATGGGACGTCCTTCATTATGTTTAAGGGTTGAAGCTTTCAGCTCAATCGCTGGCTAACGTATTTTGCCTTACCTAGAATATTGGACGCAAAAAACTTTTTGCTTTTTTCGTAGATCGCTCGCAGGATCATGAATTTTTATACACTTACGTCTAGCTTGCTCAGTCTACGGAGATACGACCTCCTTTATTAAGGTTAACTAAATTACCACTAATGGGTGCGAACCTTTAATTTACCTCGTCACACGGAGCAATAAAATAACATTAGGGACAAGTTGTAATTATTAGCTCGTAAATTTTAACACAGTTAACACGTTACGCAATTAACCACAAAGATATCCCAAAACGAGATCAAACGAATGTTTAGTGGTGTAGACTTACATTAAAATATATAACAGACGGTCTCAAGTCGGAGCGAGTCAACATCTAATATTCCAATGGAACCATTCAGGAATGTTCATCGGGTTTCTATTTGACTGCACAGAAATTGTAAGCCCAAATATAGGATACAAAATAATATATTATGAGACAACTGCAATTGAATTTGTGAACTCCACAAGTGATTCAAGGCAAACTGAACCTTCAAACCTTGTTTTTAAAATTAGGCGACATTTTGACATCTTTAAAGATACAAAATTTAAGAACTGAAATGGAGCAAACCATCTTTTCTAGTTCCTACCAAACGTCAATTAAATAAAATCTAACATAGCTCATACTTCTAATAAGTAAGTGACAGACAAACAGATAGTAAGACGCCAAATGCGTTTGAGACATACACAGAAGTCAACGCCCTATTCTCCTAGGATAGAAAATGAATACGCTTTGATTTACAGCCGACTTGTTGGGGGGACGTACAAACGGCTTTATTAAGGTTATTTAATTATTCCGTTAAAAATACAGATAAGTAGCTAGATGTAATAAACTGTGGAAGCTGTTTCAATTATTGCTTTTAATTGTTTTAATTCCATACTGTGAAATACTTTAAATCTAGCTGAATTTGCAAAAGGTATATTTTGGAAGATTTAAAAACTTAGGCAGCTGTGAGGTTTTATCCTCTAATCTGATTAAAACCTCAAAATCTTCACGGAGAAGCATAATAATTTCCTACCCCTCCCTATCGTGTTTTTCAAATGAGCATCTGCAGAACGCGGGCGTTTTGTGGAAACAGCTGTTAGGTTGAGGACTGAGGAGGTACAAACTACAAAGTATACATAGATGGTTTTAATATAAGTTAAAATTGGGAAGACTATGTAACAATTAAACGTAATGTAATTTAAAATTTTAGTTTAACCAGCCTTGTAAATGCCACTCGCAACGAGAGAAAATACTTGCTTCCTAGAATCATAGAAACAAGTTGTCGAAGATTAATACACCAGTCGTACTAGAACTTTCTAGTATTAATTTCAGTCAAATTACAATACCCTTACAATTTTTTTTGTATACTCTCTGACCATAACCCAAGGCACCTAAACAAACAAGTTAGCGTTTCGTTAGGCTTAGCTAATAGCTCGAACTGGCTTCACATTTAACTAACTTTCTATCCAAACAATGTTAAAATCTTAACTGACGCGCGGGAAAACTGTGTGGGTTTAGAAGCTATTGTTTCTACTTAAGGTCGTGGCGTCGAACAAAGCTTTAATTGTATTTGAACTGCAGCGCGGCGTTATCTGACCGCTATCTAGGCGCCAACGCAGTATGTGACGTGCAGGCGTCGGGAGCCAGCGACTAATGGTTAATCAATAATGTCCACCAGAGAATCACAAAGATATCGGTATATTCACCTCCACTTTCCGACGCAGCGACAAGTTCCTCCATATCTCCCTGGGACTAGTCCAGCCCGTTTTAGATTTATCGATACAGTCCCCGACGCTGCTGGCACATCGGTTCAGCTTCGTTTGGTGCGATCCGTTAGTCACAGTAGGATTTGCCATTTTTTACGCCGCAACACTCAAAAGCTCTCTATTATTAAATATTTCAAACACAATCACAACATCGTCCACATATTCACTGACGTTCACTTATACAAAATTCACGAGTGCTCCAAGCAATTTACTGGCTCAAATCGTTAAAACAACGGAAAGCTTGTGTCGCTTTGGAGCAAATAGACCGTTTTATTATAAAGCACTCTCACGTCTGTATCAGTTTGAGGTTAAGTTACCGGGCCGATACTACCGGCTGTCGGCACACAAGCGCCCCGCGCCGGCGAGACGCACACGGGGTGAAAACAGAAACACATGATGTTCCTCGCTTCGACGATTCGTTTCGCCTTCCGATGTTTACGGTACGTTGACATTCGAAAAAGCGCCGGTCAATCAGGAATCGGAATAAGCAATTAATGTTGACCTTAAGGATACACACGTTGGGAATAAAATTAAAATTCAAGTGTATGAATAATTTTATATTGTAACATGCGGATTTTATGGTGTAAAAAGCAAAACCAAGAAGGTCGTTGTAAATTATGTACCCCCTTTGCTGAGCGTCAGTAAGTTTTAAATGGAAGAAAACAGGCGCTGTGTCGAAGCAGCGGTAGGCTCAGGTACAATTTTAATTATGTCTATGTATAGTCGTAAACGTATCCCGAGTTGGACCGTCACACTTATAACCACCAGACACACAAAAGCAAGGACAGATGTTAATAAGGATAAGTGAAAAATTGGTGACGCTAAATTAGCCCTTACGACGAGGGTTTTAAGACAACTATTGCAAGTCAATAAATGTCACTTACCGCCTTACGAGATGGTACATAAATGCAAGAAGAGAACGTGCCCCAACCGCTTTTGCCAGTTTGTGAAAAACTTTTATAAACTTAACCGATATGGTTGCGTCAAGAAACGATTCTCGAAATTTAAAACTTAAATGGTCAGTCTGAGTTTTTGCACAAAAAATCGTCTAAAGAAGCAAAAGTAATTTTATTCTAAACAGCATTTACGTTTAATACTTCAGTCGGAATTTCCAGGAATTGCTATTGTATTCTATTGTTGTCGCGATCACCGGTGCTCGCGCGGGGCCTGAAGGAATAATGTTGCAATCTTATATCTTTAAACGAGCAATATAATTATATATATATATATATATATATATATATATATATATATATATATATATATATATATATATATATATATAATTATATATAATTGGAATCTCGGAATCGGCTCCAACGATTTTCATGAAATTTAGTATATAGGGGGTTTCGGGGGCGATAAATCGATCTAGCTAGGAAGCATTTTCATAAAATGTCATTTTATGTGTTTTTTTAATTTTTTGAATACCGAGCTTCTATAGCTAGTTTATTTTATATGCGGATTTTGAAATACAGATGAACTAAATAAATTTAAAATACTTTAAATGTGGGTTTGTTCCCCGTTTTAATATCAATACTAACATAGAGCTAAATTAGGCTAATGAAAAGGATGATTACAAGCTATTTCGTTGGTCTACTATTTTCAAAGTAGACGTAGCGTTATCTTTATGAGACACTTTTACTATCAATACGACACTAGCAACTGCATTTTAAAAGCTAGATAAATGCATCGTTTTATGACCATCTTATCGCTTATCTGTATGTCATAAAACTCTAGTTTGTATTCATAACATGTATACTTTTTTTGTAATTCCCTCCCACATCACCTGGTTTTTTAACTTTCTTGGTGGCACTTTATATTGAGAACAATATTTTTTATTATGCAAAATAATGTAAAAATGTAGTAATAAGCAAACGGTCTTTAAAAATAAACTCATTTCCTGCCTCTCCGCTGTTTTCTTAGTCCGCTTGAAGATAAGCGAGGCCGATAAGGAGAGAATTTCTAGAAATCGGAATTCAGTAAACAAAGGACACACACAATTATCTCTCTACACTTGTACACAAATAACAATAGTGTAGGTAGTGCTTTCATCGCTGGTGGCCATATAAATTAAACGCAAGATAATAATGACAAAGAAGATAAGAAAAACTGTACTTTGATTTGACTTTGATTAACATCAACAACGGATATTATGTATGATTTTAATAATTTATTATTAGGCCGCAAGGCTAATAATAAATCTCCTTTGTTTGCTGTTTTGTGTAAACGAAACAGTATACAAAGGAGACACAGCCAAAACTATTTTTTCCAAAGACAATCTCCTTTGTGTTTTAGTGCTACTGACTACTACTGACAATATTTGAGACAACCAAAACATTTTTTTTTTGTTCGAACCATTGGGGATTAATGACTGGTTTCAAATATTTTTAAAAGCATTTTCGAACATTCTTCTGTTGACCAGCGCCTTGGATTGACGTCAAAACTTGCACTTATCAACAACTGTGTTGAATAGATAAACTCCTGCGGAAAAATTCAGAAACCGGACAGCGACAATGTTTGGATCATAAAGGGGATATTAAGGTTTCAAAGAATGATCAGGTCAGGGCATGACCATGAAACTGTTAATGTCTGTTTAGTGAATTCGACACATGCGAGCAGAATGGCCGGCGCAGCATATAAAGTTATTTTTAACCCTGTAGACTTGGGGTCAGTCACCCGTTTAGTCCTCCCGCGTCAGCGACCAGTTCTATCACATAAGGAACGTCACATGTGGAAATACAGAAGCCGCATCCTCTAGAAGCTAACGGATGCTGAGTAAGCAAACAAAAAACAAGTTATCAGCCATAAGCCGAACGTAAATACACATAACTGTCCGCACTTAACAGATGTTTATGTAATATTGGGAGCAACAAGTTTATGGAGGATTAAGAGATCGCCGACGTTGCTAACGTACTTACCTGTTGAATGCTGTACCAGAAACGTAATCGAGACGCGATACAGAATCAAGAAAATCATGAGGACATTTTAATGTCACGAACGGGCATTGCACGACTTCCCGAAAAAAGTTTCTCACGATACAATTTTCGAATTCCGATCACAGTAAGCTAGTTGACGTAATGCTTAAAATTTTATTCCTATAACAGGATTTTGTTTTGTGCAAGAATACGAAAAATCGTTGAGTGAACCTGTTTATGGCGAAATGCCGGCGATGTTAAAAATAAAATCCTTTTTTGGTGTGTGATTCATGTTACAGTCTGTAGTGTTTTCCTATAATCATTCTGTTACTAGTTCTTGTATTCTCAGTCAGCAATACCTTTATTAAACATTAATATTATAACTGTTGATTGGAGTATACATTTTTATGTTTATGGCACAGTACTTGAAAGTGATAAGATCTAGCCGCTTTTAGAGCTACTCTGTAAACACTAAGTCTTGTTTAACGATATCTTACTAAGGATGAATAAACTTCTGTAAGCCAACGAAATGAATCTATCAGTTGTTTTGAATATTCTCGTTTCGCTCCATTGAGAAACATCTGTTTTGAATTTAAAGCAATCATGATATCATTATATTGCTTTCTTAAGTATCCGTTGTGTACAAATGTTACCCACGTACATGTACATTGTATACGTACAGTGAACTGTGTAATATTATTCTGTGGTATTATTTCAAAGGAATTGAAATTGTTTCTTCTTTATTTTAAAAACAATATTCTAAAATCTAATACATATTATTTGGTACAATATGTATAATGTACTTACTACTAATGTACTGTATGTATAATGTAGTTACTAAATTATCTATAGTTAATACAAATATTCGTGGTTATCATAATAACAACTACTAATATTATTTTTGTAGCTTCGTTCAAACATAAGATAATTTTACCAAAATAGCTACCAAAATAGTGACAAAATTTGAGTTCAAGATAACGATTCAAATTAGAACCGAGGTTGTTTCTTTTCCTAGCGTTTCTTAGATCGTATCGTTTTATGTTTTGTACTCAAGGAGTGCACAAGGGTGAAAGTGCGACTAAAATAACGGGAACGACCTTTCTTTTTGGGGTGCATTTCCTCCGATTAGGGGGAGCCGTTTGAGGGTGAGCGAGATGTATGGCAGGGGGACTCACCGTGGCCGTATCGGTGAGGGTGACGGTGGCCGAGGTGGGCCCGCCATTCGTGCCGCCGGTGTTATTAGTAACACTGGAAACTTGATTATTGGAAGTTTGCTCGATGATCCTCTGCCTCAGCGCCAATCTCTCCAGGCTGGCCAAGCGATGCGAGCCTCCCGTGCCCTCCCTGTCGCGCTCCCTCAGGCCGGTCGAGTTCAGGGTGCTCCCAGCACTGAAGGAGCCGCTATACTTCGGGAGGGTCGGGGGAGGTACCGGCCTAGCGGTGCCGCCTCGTCCCAGCAGCGAGCCACTCGAGGTGTACGCGTAGCTGCTGGGAGTTCCGAGGGTGGCCGTCCGTGGAGCAGCACCGATTCCACTCAGGCCGTTGGTACCGTTGACGGCGCCACCGTTCACCGTCGTCGTGCTGCCGTTCATCCTAATTTAGTATCCGTCATACAGCAGAGAGTCACACACTATCACGACTCGGTAACGACGCGATCGCGAGCGAGTGCGGCAATCGAAGGCGTTCGAGCGAGTTGCCTGTCGGAGGCAGTTTGACAGCAGCTCGCAGTCGCGTGAGGCGGGCGAGGCGCGGGCGGACTCGTGTGGCGCGGTGGCGCCCCGCTCGCCGGCCGCCGCCGCGCCGCTGCCGACGACCCCGCCTGGGGATTATTGCCACACGACCACCCGAATGGAGGGTTGAATTTGCATTGTTTGCTTCCCAAGGTCAAAACGTCATTCCGAGCAAATCTAGACTAACATTTATTTGGGTGAATATACCGGGCTACGCACAGAACAATAAAAACAGTATTGTTCTGTGGGGTTACGGGTACTTTTCACGTCATTTACTTTTTTCGTTACATGCTGAAGTTAATTAAATAATGCTGCTGCTTTATAATTATTACTAGCTGTCCCGGTGAACTTCGTGTCACTTTAAAACCTTCCCTGGACTTCTACGAATATTTTAAGACTAAAATTAGCCCAATCCGTTCAGCCGTTTTCGAGTTTTAGCGCGACTAACACATTTGAAAATCCATTTTTATATATAAGAGATAAGATAATATATATATATAGCTTGTACGATTAATTTATTTGATTAAAGTACCTAAGTTAACAAGCTAAATTAATTAACTACAACAGATTAAAGTACCTACTCCTAAATTTTAAAAGTCATGTAAGAGGACTGTTCATAATAATATTATACTTCTAGTAGAAAACAGTAACAAAATTAGCAAGATCGGATAAATCCAAAGTCAACGAAACAAAAATTTTAAAACTTAGTCACCGTATTGAAATAGAGTACGAGATCATGAATGGTGTTCAATAAGTGAAAGAAGGAAATGTCGTTTTTAGTTCAATGGCCCGATTCACTGAAGACGTAGGAGCTCTATCGAATGCTATTATTTGCATTCAAACTTATAACAGAGGTTAGGGAATAGATAAACTTATGTAACGGTTACATGAGTATAGAAAGTATATTGGTGCAGTTTCCACACTGCAGACTAATTTGTAGTAGACGAGTTATGATAAGCAGTAAAAATCAAGAATCCAAATATTTTTATATTTAGCCAGTAAATTAAATAAAAGTGAAAGCGGGTGCAAACAGCTCCTCTTTGTAAATTAAATTTCATTAATATAATAATTAATATGTACTTACTTATGTATAAACAATAATTTATACCCATATATTTTGCCAATTGCTAGACTGGCAAAACATTATTAATAACTTTTGTTTACCTTGTTAATAAATTCATTAATGTAATGCAGTCAGTATAATAGTATAATAACCTAAAAATTTAACTTGAAAGTTTTCATCATAATAATATTGTGAACATTGATGGACCCAAGTCCTACCGTGTAAAATTGTAATGATGTTGCAAAGGTAAAACCTAAACTTACTAAACAAGCATCAATACTTACACGTTGCTATTGACATCATTACATCATTATAATGATGGAATTAAGGTTTTCGAATCAGAACTATAATCCTATAAAGCTGTGTCTAGACTTACAGTATTGCACCGAGCACGTGGCATACGCGTGCTGGTCATGATCACGCCGATCGAAGGACCAGCACAGCGCATGCGCTATCTCCCGCACCCTCGCTCATACATTTTCCACGTACCCTTTGGAACCAATAATACTGATAAGTAGGACAATATAGCTTGGAATTGTTCGGCAAATGGAACAATAAACTCAATTCACTTCTTCTCACTTTCATTTCAGTACTGCCGTCGTAAGAAAAAAGGGCACAACTAACATTTTTTAAAAAATTGAGTTATATACATATTTAGAATCAGGGAAAAAGGGCACATCTGCTCAATTTTTTGTAGAATTTTATCTCCAAGGAATTCGGAGATACGGTAGGCTAAAAAGGCACAAATGACACTAATATTCACGTTTTATATAATGAAAAGGCACATGTATTTATCATTATATTGAAAAGGCACAAATACGTAGATGTGACTATTACTTCATACAGATTTTTACTAAAAACTACTTTGAAAAGGCACACCTACAACGTAACATAAAGAAAAGGCTCAAATGCCAGATATATGCCAGGTATAAGACGCACAAGTAACCAGTTGTGCCTTTTCTTTTAATTATTTACGATTAGGGGTGAGGAAAGGAGGGCAGGGTTTGATTGAAACGCGCCAGTTGTGCCTGTGCCTTCAGGTAGGTGACAAAAGGTTTCATGGAGTTGGCAAAACACTGGGAATCTTATGGCACGAAGCAATTGCAGGGAGAAAGAAGGAAGATATTGTTAGCTGTTTTCATGCATTTTTCCTTGAAAACCGGGACTGCAAAAATGTGATTTTGTGGCTGGATAACTGCGCGGCCCAAAACAAAAATTGGTGCCTTTTTTCCTACTTAGTATATTTAGTCAATTCCAAGGATGTAAATATTGAAAGTGTTGTTCTGCGTTATCTGGAAGTTGGTCATACTTTTATGGCTGCCGATGAATTTCACCATAGAGTGGAGCAATCACTTAAGAAGAACAAGCGAGTGTATGACTTTGAAGATTTTTGCAAAGCTGTCGCTGATACTGGTTCGAACACCGTGGTGAAAAAAATGACAGTCCAGGATTTTCACTATTTTGAAGACTGCTCTTCCTCGTATAAATTACAACATTCTGTGCCGCGAGCTTATTTAAAAAACATGTCTGAAATCGCTTTTCGGCGAGGGAGCAATTCGATGTTCTACAAGAACAGCCATGATACCGAAGAGCAAATAGAATTGGATTTCTTGAGAGTTAAAAATCTTAAAATTGGCATTACATTGCCTAAGCAGAAGATTTCTCCACGAGGTATACCATCTGAGACGAAATCAGCTATACTTTCCAAGCTTGGGCCACTAATGCCTGACAACAGAAGAGAACCCTACCCATTAACGACAGTTCAGCTGATCTCACAGAAATTTATGAAGACTGAAATTAAAGACTATTTTTTATTTTAATATTATAAGCAAACTGATTATTTAATTTTCTTTAAACTTTTTTATAGTTATTAAGTACCAATATATTGAATTGTGATAATTCAACCAAGTGCCATGTTATGTTTGTTATAGTTAAATTTTATTTTTATAATAATAATAACAGTATTTTATTAATAATATTTATAAAATACTGTTATTATTTAGCCTTTAATAATTACGTGTGTAAGCTATTTCCTGTAAATGAACAATAAATAATAATTAGAATAAGCTCTAATAAAGTTGATAAAGGTTCAAAACCAAAATGTATGTTCCTATTACTACCTCTGTTAAAATTAAGAATATTTTGATTTATTTTTCATAATATTGTGCCTTAGATAAACTATTTTTTTTATAGATTTTTAAGTTAGGGGTCCAACCTATTAGTAAAAAGAATAAAAATATTTAATTTTTACTATAGCACTTTTGTTTCTAAATCTTAAGTTATATTAATTGTTAACCAAATTAGTAGGTAGATGCTTATCCCTAATAATTAATAACTTTTGAATATATCTCTACGATTAAATGTATAGAGAACATTTTTTTATTTAAATGTTGGTGTCCTAGAAGATGATTTGTTAAGTTTTGTTTCTGTTGTTTATTTTTTATAGTTATTAGTTTATTAAACTTTCTTCACAGGATTATTTGTTTTTTTTATGTAGATTTTTATAATGTAAATTTATATTAAAAAGGCGCAATTAGCAGAATAATTAAAAAAAATATTTAAAAAATACCACTTACTACTTGAAGAAAAGGCATAGTTAACCAAATGTGACCTTTCTTTTTAATATTGCTAGCAAATTGGTCATTGAGTCTAAAAGAAAGGGCACATTTGTATAACTATGCCTTTTCTTTGTAGTAAGTCGTATTTTTTAAATATATTTTTTTTAAGTTGAAAGGAATAATTTGATTTTATTTAATAATTAATTATATATAAAAACTAAAAAGTAAAAAATATAGTAGTACTAACCTTAACGCATATATATCATCAGTTTTTTTTTCTTTTAAGCAATAGGTTTCCACACTATGAAGCAGAATATGTTAAAAACTTTAATCCCAATTATCTCAGTTTGACCAAAATGATAGATGTGCCCTTTTCTCGTACGACGGCAGAGTAATTGTCCAAGAGAGTACAAAAAGTTTTTTGAAATAGACGAAAATATGTATCACGACTCACGAGAAAACCGATTAAAATATTACTAACGACGAATGCAGTAGCAACTAGTTTCTCGCTAATAGTCGGTGTCATGCAACTTTCAAAAATTTAAAGAGCAAATGGAAAAAAGAATAAAAACAAAAGCAGAGTTACGAAAAAAGCAACAATTTAGCTTTTAAAAATCATGAATGGAAGAAGTAACAACATAATATTATGTAGTTGATAAACTAGTATTAAGATTAAAGGTCTTCTTATTAGAGATCTACTTAAATTTTTTTACGAACCTAGTGAAGTGTTACGATTTTACACAATGTGTATTGTCGTTTTGTAACTAAGTACACATTTATTCAGTTCAATGCGGTGAAAGTAGGTTCTCGGCTTATTAATGATCTATAGTTAGAATTTAATCGTGAGGATTTTAGTAATAAATTCATTTTAAATGTTTAACTATTACAATTGCAAATTATGGGAAAGACTAGGCCTGAAATTAACAACGACAATTACAAAACAAGTAAAAGTAAAAATTAAATAAAACTATGTATAATCAAGCTAAAAATGGCCAATGTGAACAAAAATAACAACAATAACAAAGTTGCAAGAATAAACAAACATAATAATATCGTTCCGAGTTAAGAGTAATAAGACACAAACTGTGGTAAAATAACACCGCAAAGCAATCAGTCAATTAGCCGTTTATACTCTTGAATTCTGTATAATTAAGCGCCCTCCAGAATATAAAGAAATGCAAGGACCGAAGGTGAATTCTCAAGGGCAAAATAATAAAAAATATTTCAGTACACTCGCACAGATGTAGGCAACAATATGCCATTGTGGACTTTACGACCAGTGAACGAATCATGCATGCACGTCTTGAACCGTTTATGGATACGAAGTTAATCTTAACTTTTACAGTCATAACAGTTAAAGCGTCAGATTAATTGATAACCAATATTGATCGGCCCTTAACGGATCGAAAGTTGATGCTTGATGACTGATGAGTGATGAATGATGATGACTGATGAGTGATGACACATCCGAAGATATTAAAATAGTAATCGGTGAACGTAAAAATTAAAGGAAACTAAAATATTATGCAATGTTTTCTGCACACTAAACTTTGAATGTAATTATAGAATTGGGATAAAACTGTTGCGCAGAATAATATTACTTTTATAAGCCTTGTAGTGCCACCTACCGGCGCGCGAATAAGTCTAGTATTAAGCTTGTGAAAGTAATGTATACTGAGGACACACATTTGTTCCTCTGGACATAATTTTAACACTTCTTGATAGATGGCGCTAGGTGGGAAGAGTTGAGTAAATTTAAACTATTCTGTATTAATTATAGAATAATGTTTTTATATAAAGCAAAGCAGATTATGAAACCAAATTTAAGTGTGCTTGATTGCACATAGAAAGTTTATCCTTATTAACGTCTCTGAAATCTCTCTATCATCATGGCGTTGAATTAATGAGATTCAATTCTTTCTTTTTTATCTTTTATATTTGCAGCCGAATAAAACGGGCTGAACCGATATAATATTATCACAAATTAGCATTACTACACAATCACCTCTACAAACATAATATCTGAGATATTAGATACCATATCTCAAATAACGAAATGTAATATTTGATTGAGTGATTGTAACAGAAGTTAACTTTGTAAGTACATACTTAGGTTAATGATCAGAAATGTTGGTGAAAATAGTATGGTTGCGCGAACTTGCGACTTACATTATTGATAAATTATTATTGTTAGTTGATACCTAATATTTTGGAATAGCGAATGGCGAATAACGAACTTATACGGGTTACTTCAATTATTGATAATAATAATTTGGTGGTAGAGTAATACCTTCTAATGGAGGCTAAATTTAACCACAAAAGGTTTAATATCCTGTCCTATAATATTATGCTGATAGAAAATAGTGAAACAGCTTTCTCCATCGATAAATGGGACCAAAAAATATGCGACAGTCTCGCAAGTTCCACATCTACTAAATCTTTGTTTAGGTCGTACAATTGAAAACAATGATGAGAAAATATTGTTCAATCAGCAAACGGCGCATTGTTGGAATTGTTAAGAATTCTCTCGGTTGTCCCATTTCGAAACCCAACAAACGCAAAAATTAAAACATCGTATCTAGCACTCTTGAGTTGCATACTGTGTAGTAGGCATACCCATTTTACCGTAAAATTCTTTCCAGCTACGTCGAATTTAAACATCACTAAGATCCAGTGTCATTAACACGTCTGTTTACAATCTTTATAGCTTTAATTAGGATAGTCAATAAAATTTTAGGTAGCACTTGAAATGAATAAATAAATAAATAAATAAACGTTTATTCTGCCACCATTAAATGTTACACATATGACATGATTTACAGAACTGATATCAAATGATCAAATGAGTACAAAGAACGAGTGGTAAACTAATTCAACTAAGACTTTCAACTTTCTCGAGGGGTGCTGGGTGAGTCGTGGGAATATACAGCATACAGGCCACAATGACATACACCCAAGTGCCATGACACACTTTTAAGCTTCCCCTTGAAGAAATTTTTAGATTTTCAAGCTTCACTGCCAGCTTTCTAGGTTACCTCAAACTAAGAGGCACGTGAAATTTTTAAAAAGTTTAAGATCGGTATGGAACAAACCTTCCTGTAGTTAGGAAGCCTCATTTTAACCGACGAATATGGAACTATTTTCTACTACTACTATTTTTTACTTCCTTATGATAATAAAGTAGTAATTAAAAGTCATAAATCATACTTCAATCGAAAGATTCAAAGCTAGTTTATATCTAAGCCAGTCTGTCGTTTTTCATTAAATAGGTCACGGTATCGGTAGCGATTTTAAGCTGATAGTTTGCAGTTTTGCACTTTGCAGTTGACCCTAAGGGCCAACCCACACGTACCACAACCACACGACAACCGCAACCACATCGCAACCACGTCGCAACCACATCGCAACCACAACGTTGCGTCGATGCGACGACACGCCGCCCGCGCTCGCTTAGAAATCCCCAAAATCGGACATTACTAAGTTAATGCAATGAGTCGATGGCGTCTTATATTTCAAATGAAAGAGTAGAACTCCCGTGTGCGCATTTCACTTCGTTTTTGAGAAAATCAATTTTTAAATTGGTCATTTTTTGACTCCCTAAAAACGAAATTATTTAATTTAATTAATTACGAGGGTTTGTTAACTTGCTACCCAGCTGATTAGATTAATCATTAAGAGAAACAAATTTTGTACTTTATTTCATTCCTACAATTCAAGTAGTTCCTGAGATTTTAATGTTTTTAAATATTTGGACTTTATTTTTTTTCTGCTTTCCTATGTGATTTCCGCACCTTCTGTCCACACTGAAAAATACTTTGGTATAGTATTTACACTATAATATTTTTATTTTTTGTGAATCGCGTCTCATACCAAAGATTTACGAATTTATAATTTTTATTCGCGCCTTAAGCATTTTAAGAGCAAATTTTCATCGAAGTGTTAAAAAAATATCATGTGTTAACTATATTTCGATGAAGGGTTGCGTGTAGCACGGGAAGGTGATGAAGAATGAAATGTTGTATTATTTGACTGATTTATTATTTCACTGATTATTATTTGACTCATTATTAAAATTGTAAATATTTTATTATTTGACTGATTATTAATAAAAAAATATATTTGATGAAACTTTGCTATTAAATTTTTAAGTCACGAATAAAAATTAGAATTTCGTAAATCTCTGGTATGAGACGCGATTTACAAAAAATAAAAATATTGTAGTGTAAATAGTATACCAAAGTATTTTTCAGTATTGACAGAAAGTGCGGAAATCAGATAGGAAAGCAGAAAAAAATTAAAGTCTAAATATTTAAAAGCATTAAAATCTCAGGAACTATTTGAATTGTAGGAATGAAATACTTAAAGTACTAAATTTGTGTCTCTTAATGATTAATCTAATCAGCTGGGTAGCAAGATAATAAGCCCTCGTAATTAATTTAAATAAAATAATTTCGTTTTTAGGGAGTCAAAAAATGACCAATTTAATTTGATTTTCTTAAAAACGAAGTGAAATGCGCACACGGGAGTTCTACTCTTGCATTTGAAATATAAGACGCCATCGACTCATTGCATCAACTTAGTCATGTCCGATTTCGCGGATTTCTAAAACACTGTGCGTCTGTCTGTCCGTCCGTCTGTCCGTCTGTCTGTCTCCAGGCTGTATCTCAAAAACTGCTATAGCTAGACTTTTGAAATTTTCAAAGATGTATTTCTGATTTCAAAGTGTATTTCTGTTGCCGCTATAACAAATACTAAAAGCAAAATAAAATTAATAATTAAGGGGGGCTCCCATACAGCTTTTTTTGCTCGATTTCAATAAGGGTAACTATTAGACACTTGAAATTTTCACAAAATCCTTGATTGTATGTGTTCTTTAATAATTAATAATAATATTAAAATAAAATAAAAAATTGAGGGGGGCTCCCATACAAAAAACGCAATTTTTTGCCTATTTTGCTCTTGGTCGGTACGGAACCCTTCGTGCGCGAGTCCGACTCGCACTTGGCCGATTTTTAAGCTTCCAATCTGAAGAAATTATGTGGAATTCTCTTACACCAAAATTGATATAGACTCAAAAAGAAACAAAGTAAAAAAATAATACATAGCAAGGATAGCAACAATAAAGTGTCCTCTTCTAAATCTATGACTTTGGGCAAGACGTGTTTCCGCTGTAAAAGCCGGAGTCGAACTACAATAGTTCGACTTGCACACGAGTCACGACGCAACCACGTCGCAACCACATCGCAACCACTGGCCGTCGTCATTTTGTCGGAACCACAACGCAACCACAAAATGCTGCAGCGACACCATTCACACGTAACCACAGCTCGACGACATTTTGTCGTTGCGATGTCGTGTGGTTGTGGTACGTGTGGGTTGGCCCTAGCTTCTTTACTCTTTGATACAGAATAGTGAGCGAAGGTTCTAAAAATCTAAAAGTAAATCGTTTCCTGAGGACCACTACTGAATTTTCCTTGAATTTTCTATTTAAGTTAGTATCACTCCATAAGCGTTAAGCCTGTTATTTAACTGTAAATAGTTTTAGTAAACTGTTACAGTGCAAGTATTTGTCTAAGTTACAAGTTTGTTGAACTGTAAACACATTGAAAGATGTTGTAAAGATGTGAAGCTGCACGCCCAAGGTGTTACACAGAACCATAGGCATAAGCTCTACCGTAACCGGAAATGTTGTTCGAAATATGAACACCTGCTATTTTAAAATAGTTTTTAACATGTTCTTTATAAACATTACGTTAATTACAACGCTCGACTTGTTGGTTGTCTGCTGGCAACCAACGGACTCTGAATATGGAAGAATTTACGGTCTCTCTTGTAAACGGTTTTCTAACCCGCATAAGCTTTAATACAGAGCAGATAGAGTAACAAAGCAAAGAAAACCGCCTTCAGAAACATTTAATGACTATTTAACTTTGATTTAAGTTAAAAGTTAAAAGTTTTATAGTTAAAAATGGTAAAATCTGAGTTTGGCCACAAAGGAACTGTTTTCTCCATAATTCCATAGTTATCAGACATAATGATTTCATTAAAACTATTAAGGAAAACAACAAACGAATCATTGAATATACGGTATACCCAACTCTGTTATACGTTTTTATTTTAACCACAAACGATACTAAAATGTGTAGTTCGTTGCGTATCGAAATTTTTTCACCTGTAATACCATTTCTAACAAATAGGTGTAACATTTTTATGATAATATTGACTATGGCAAAAATTCCAGCTGAGACAACAGATTGGTCTATTGTCTAAGAAGTAGGATGACCCAGATTTTCGGTATTGCCTGTATAGTGCCACGAAGGAATCATTAGACAACTATCGATACATCCATCTATACATCTAATATATAAAATTCTCGTGTCACAATGTTAGTCCACGAACTCCTCCGAAATGGCTTTACTGATTTTTACCATATTTTATATGCATATTCAGTAGGTCTGAGAATCGCCTACTGGGTACTTTATATATTGATAAGTGCATATTTTGTTGAATAAATAATAGTACATTATTACAACCTGAGACTGACGGCGACCATTAAGTTTGTGCGACGGGATAGCGATCGACGTTGTCATGGTGACATACTTATTTAGTCACTTCAATAAAATAATATGGCAAATATATCATGGCAAAGCAACGTTTGCCGGGACAGCTAGTAATATTATAAAACAAAGTCGCTTTTTTCCCTCATGTCCCTTTGTTCCCTTTAATCTTCAAAACTGCGCAACAGATTTTGATGATTATTTCAGTGATAGATAGCCCATTTATCGAGGAAGGCTATAGGCTATATTTTATCACGCTAAGACCAATAGAAGCGAAGAAATAGAGGAAAATGTGGAAAAAACGGGGAAAATTATTTGAAAGGGCTAACTTGAACGCGCTAATCTCAGGAACTACGATTTGAAAAATTCTTTCAGTGTTAGATAGCCCATTTATTGAGGAAGGATATATTTTATCACGCTAAGACTAATAGAAAAATGTGGAAAAAATGGGGGAAATTATTTGAAAGGGCTTATCTCGCGAACTACTGGAGCAATTACTACTGGAGCTGTCAAAACTGAATAAACATCGTCTCCAAGTTAAAATTAATTAAAAATATTAATACTTACTAAATTGAATAAGAAAGTCGACCTATAACATCCTGGTAACCTCAAGGAAGTGTACAAGTGTTTTTAACAAAATAACTACAACAGGATTGTAATTGTGAGTACTCCTTTCTCAACGAACACTATCCCAGGTTTATCACAAAACTGCTAATGTGAACACCAATTAATATTAAACCTGTAAAAGTACACATCACTACTGAAACACCTACAAAACTGGATCGCCGACATTACAATATATATAATATAAGGAATTCACCGTAAAAATACTTTACCATAGAAAACATATTTCTGTTATCATTTTCAAATTCAAATTTAAAACCGTATTACTTAGCTGAACGCACAGATTAGTAAATTTATTTAAAACCGACAAAATATTAAACAGAAACAAACAACTGAAATCTAGCCACCTGATTATGACAGCTGGCATAAGTCATATGAATTGACATTGACATATGCATAGACAAACAAGGTTTTTTATCACAGATAAATAATATATGTATTGTAGTCATCAAAAAAAGAAGAAGAACACTAGCAATGGAAAATGTTACGATACGACGACCTAAACTACGTAAAGCTTTATCCGACCTCAATCTAACGAACATATCTTATGCGAATACCTCACTTTCATCATCTACCGACATCGACGTCTCAATGAGGAGTCTGCCTCATCCATCGGAGCATCTAGACAATTCTATAGTTTCTGAATTAAACAAACAACTAATAGACTTGAAAAATGAACTCGAAATCGCTCATGAGGAAATTTCTAACCTAAACTATGAAAATCGATCTCTAAACTTAACTATACAAGAAAAGGATAAAATTATAAATATCCTAAAAAAAGTTAATTTTGAAACCAGTAGCAGCTGTATAGCACCGACACCTAGAACAACCAAAAAAATTGGAAGACAGAACCTATTGCAATACGACAAGACACCGAAAGCATCATTATCCCCAAAAACCTTACTGCATAGCGAAGACAAACACAAATCTGATTATATTAAGGATACATTATTTATAAACAAAAAACTCACAGACTGCCCACCCAAGACAATAGATGTTGCTACAAACCAAAGCAAAACCCGAAGCGATGAACTTACCACAGAAAAGAAAATAAGAATATTTGGCGATGAACAAATCCGTGGCTTATCAACAATAATGCATGACGCAAGAAAAAACAAATGGAATGACAACTACTTAGTAACATCAATAATTAAACCGGGTGCACAATCCACTCAAATATTGCAGGACACAACAAATCAACATGAAAATATCAGTGAAGATGACATCATAATTCTAGGTACAGGCATGAACGACAATAATCCATTTACTCTATTTACAAACCTATGTAATACATTGTTTCAACTAAAATCTAATAAAATATTTGTAATTAGTGTACAAAATAACAAGAACTTAAATGTAAACTTTTTAAATTATCACATAAAACTCCTGTGCAACAAATATCCAAACTGTGTATTTATCGAAGCATCGAATATCTATTTAACCAAAAATAAATTAAACTTTTACCCGAATTACCTAGAACTTTTAAGCCTTAAACTAAATATTGAAATTGATAGTTTCGCTTACAGCAACACATTTATAAAAAATAGGAAAATATCCACTGTAAAAAAACAAATATTAGAACCAAATAATAACACATGCAAACATACACATCTTAAGCAAAAACCTATTTCATCATATTTCCCTATTATATCTAAGAACAAAAATATTAATCATTTATACATTCAAAATACACATGAAAAAACCCCCGTCATAATACATAAAAAGGGAACTATCCCATACTATTTTACAAAAATTAAAATGCCAAAAAATCCGCTTTTTCGAGAATAACCAACGCATTACTTTGCTGCACCAGAATATTGCCGGAGTACTTAGTAAATCAGATATTCTGGAAGCATCCCTACATGAACTACGCAAAAAAATTGGTGAAATACATGTTATATGCCTAACTGAGACGTTTATAAAACATGGGTGCGAGTCAAATCTCAACATAAAAAATTATAAATTGGCTTCACATTATTCACGTAATCAAAGGAGAGGTGGTTCTTGTATATTAATACATGATACCTTTGAACACTATAAAACAAACTTTAAAATTACACCTATCCTGAACAATTTTGAATACTGTGCCACTAGAATACCTAAATTAGATTTAAATATTGTATGCGTATATCGGACTCCTAACTCAGACGTTGACATTTTTCTAAATAATTTAGACATTCTCTTAAAATCTATAACTAAATCGAAATCAAGTAATACTATATTATGCGGAGATTGGAACATTGACATCTTAAAAAACAAACCTTCCTCAAAAAGTTTACTTGCGATACTAGCTAATTACAACTTTATAAACCATATATCACGCCCGACTCGTAAGGACTCATGTATAGACCTCATCTGTAGCAACATAATGGAAAATGTGATCGGTGATACACATTTCTTGGCTCTCTCAGACCACGAAACAGGCCAAACAGTAACTATAAATTTAAGTCAAAAACATGGACGTAATAAAAAAAACTGCTACTATTTTGAAAAAGTTAGGGACTACAGCAAAAACAATATAAATAAATTTTGCAACTGTATCAATTCTCTATCTTTTCATGATATTTTACAAATACAAAACACAGAAGAGGCGTTCAATTCATTCCACGATGACTTAAAATTGTATTATAATTTATGTTTTCCTACAATTACAGTAAAAAAACGCATCAAACCACTTCAAAATAAATGGCTTACAAGAGGACTAAAAAGATGCTGCGTTAAAAAAAGAACCCTTTATCTGAAGTACCGTTTTTCTAAATCAAACAAATCTGAAAATAAAGAAAACTATAAGACATATACAAAACTATTACAAAAATGCATTCACGAATCCCAAAGACTAAACAATACTAATTACATACAAAACTCACATAATAAATGTAGAGCCTCCTGGAATATCATAAAGAGATTTCAGAGCAATAATATGAATAACAGTATAACAAAGATAAAAATAAAAGATAGAGAAATTGTAGACACCAAAAAAATCGCTGAAACCTTAAATACACATTTCATACAATTAACGAATAAGTCTAACATCGACGAAAAATGTAAAAGTACAGACATAAATACAAACACCAATGATAAATCTATTTTCTTGACACCAGTCACATACATTGAAATTCAAAAAACTATACTAAATCTTAAAAACACAAACTCCACAGGATATGACGGAATTAAAACAAAAATACTAAAAAAATGTTATCAAACGCTCGCCGTACCCTTAGCGCATATTATAAACTTGTCATTAACTGAAGGAGTCTTCCCGGCGCGATTAAAATTCTCTATAATTAAACCTATATATAAAGCGGGGGAAAAGACTGAAATAAACAACTACAGACCTATAACACTGATCCCTGTATTATCCAAAATATTCGAGCGAGTTATGTATCAGAAAGTATACAGCTTTCTTATAATCAATAAAATTCTCAAGCCAGAGCAATTTGGCTTTAGAAAAAATTGCTCTACAACAAAGGCTTGTTTTAGTCTAATCAAAATAATCACGGAGGGACTCAATTCAAAACGACCTATTACAGCAATCTTTTTGGACCTATCAAAGGCATTTGATTTTGTCTCACACAAAATTCTCCTACAAACATTAAATAAACAAGGCATCAGGGGTGTAGCCAATGACTGGTTTAAAAGTTACCTCACTAACAGATATCAGTGTGTTGAATTGAGTGAAATAAAAGGTAAACATAAAAAAACTTGTAAGTCCGCTTATATGCTAAATGGCTATGGTGTTCCACAAGGCTCTATTCTGGGACCTCTACTATTTTTATTATATATTAATGACTTCCCCGACATAATATTATATAAGTCAATCCTCTTCGCTGATGACAGTACTATAATAATTGACAATAAAGATAATCACAGATCTGAAATAATTAAAACTCTCACAAAAATAATAATCTGGCTAAAGTCTAAAAACTTAATGGTAAATACCTCTAAGACAAAAATAATTCAGTTTCAACCTTACAACAATAAACACAATGATCTAAATATTTCTATAGACAATAATAATATTGAAGAGGTCTGCTCAACTAGGTTCTTAGGAATAATTGTTGATCGCCATTGCACATGGAAGCAACATATAGATAATGTATGCCTTAAACTGGAAAGATTCGTGTACGTTTTAAGAAATGTAAATCGAACCGTATCTGAAAAAGCTGCATTGTTAGCATATCACGGATATGTATCGTCAATATTACGATATGGTCTAATAATATGGGGCAACTCCACAGATTTCATACGTGCTTTCCGAATACAGAAAAAGTGTATTCGATCTGCCTGTGGAGCGAATGTCTTAGACAGCTGTAAACCACTATTTAAAAAGCACGGCATACTTCCCTTACCTTGCCTTTATATTCTAGAAGTATGCGTATTTGTTCAAAAGTACAGCAATGATTTTTACTCCAGAAAAGTAGAAACGGCTACAAAAAGCTGCAGGCTGCCTGATAAAATATGCATTCCTAATCAGAGAATAGCTATGTGTAGTAAGAATGCATACTGCTTTGCAGTTAAAATATATAACAAACTACCAACGAAAATAAAGGAGCTTAATACAAATAAACTTAAAACCAAATTGTATGCATTCTTACTTTCCAAAATGTATTATGACATAAATGACTTTTTGATAGACAAAAATATAAGTATATTATAAACAATTTGACATTCTGTGACATTAAAATATTATAACTGGACTACTAGATGTAAATTTATAAATGTATAATAATATGTTACTAAGCTAATATTACTAATAGAATAATAAAGTTGTATTGACAATTGTTTGGAAAAAATAATAATTGAATAACAATTAAGTACTTACTTACCTATAAATTGTATCTACCAAATGACGATTTTTAAATAATGTTATAAAAAGGATGACATAATTAATTCTAATTTATTGGTATAATAATTTGGAATACATATTCAAAGTTAAAATAATTGTAAATTATGTATTGTTAAAACAATAATTGTACCAGATGATGATTTTAACTAATGCTATGTACCTACTTAAATGAGAATGATGTCATAATTAATTATTCTAAAATGCCTGATTAATGACAATATTAACTTAAATTTTAATATTTCCACGCCCCAAAGGCTGAAATTGTGATACATGTCATGTAAATTATAACACCCTACAACCAATTTCCTGAAATAAACTATTCTGATTCTGATTCTGATTCTGAATTTTTATGTTATTTGACACAGATAAGAAGTAGACCACGTGAAGGATCATAGGCTATCGATTTTAATAATTTTTTCAGTAGCTATATATTTTATACCCGTGCGACGCCGGGGCGAGTCGCTAGTTAACATATAAAACAAGTAATTGAAGGAATACTTTGGAATTGTTAGAATTTGTTTGATATCCTAACCTGACGAAGGTACGTCAGGTAAGCAATAAGCATTCATCAACGGTAAACAAATTCTTTCGAAATGTTTGGCTGAACACGTGACTAGGCAATTAATGTAAAGATCTTGTAGGTATAAGCGGAAGCGTGGTTTTAAATTCATTATGTACTTAGAGTATAATAGACTGTTTAAAATTACCAGAAACCATACAACTTCTAAAACAGTCACCAACATCTATAACGTATTGTTTTCCTCATTTATGCAGGAAAAACGTTCCATGCAATAGTAATTATAGCCAACATACCATTGGACGTTTAGTATCAAAGCTGTAATTACAATAGGAATTATTAAAATACCGTCGCCAGCATTCTGCGATTCTATTAGCGACCGTGGCCTAATGCCTCATTGATCGAGATCACGTCAATCGATCTAAACTCAAGAGTCAAAACATTCACGATGGCGCAGTAAAAGAATAATTTGCTGATGTCCTTGACTCATCAGATATCACTCATCAGACAACAACAGAACCCCCAAGTCTTTGAAGAGTCCTCCTTTAGAATGTCACGCGGTGAATTCTGGTGCATACTAGTGCATCTTACTTTAAAAAAATAATCGGCCAAGTGCGAGTCGGACTCGCGCACGAAGGGTTACGTACCGTTATAGAGCAAAAATAGGCCAAAAATTGTGTTTTTGTATGGTATGGGAGCCCCCCCTTGATTTTTTATTTTATTTAAATATTATTATCTTATATCTTTAAACGAGTTCTTGTGTATATATATATATATATATATATACATATATATAATTGGGATCTCGCAATCGGCTCCAACGATTTTCATGAAATTTAGTATATAGGGGGTTTCGGGGGCGATAAATCGATCTAACTAGGGATCATTTTTAGAAAATGTCATTTTATTCGTGTTTTATCGAATATATATATATATATATATATATATATATATATATATATATATATATATATATATATATATATACATATATATATATATATATATATATATATATATATATATATATATATATATATATATAGTCAAATAGCTAGTTAATTATTAAAGTACAATTATATTTACCCAAGGCCTTCGTGAAAGTTTCAAGTGCCTACCTCATATCATTATTGATTACGAACAAAAAAAGGCCAAAAAAAATCACGTTTCTTGTATGGGAGCCCCCCTTAAATATTAATTTTATTTTTATTTTAGTATTTGTTGTTATAGCGGCACCGGAAATACACAATCTGTGAAAATTTCAGAACTCTAGCTATAGCGGTTCTTGAGATACATGCCTGGAGACCGACATCGAAGTCTCATGAATAGGGTCCCGTTTTCCCGTACGGAACCCTAAGAAGAAACAAAACAAACCCACAACACTAAAGGCACTCTTTAATATAGATTATAGAATCTCTATATAAACTACATATAATATGAATTAGAGTAACACATTCTTCAACCAAGTTTAGGGAGTTTCTGTTCCAAATACAAGAGTAAAAACGTGATTTATATTTAACGAGCTCGTACAATAGCTCGATTGTTGCTACTGTAAGGCACGTGCATAAGCATAACAATCTTTACCCAAACAAACTGCCGGAGGTATGATTTACCAGTGTAGAGCCAAAAGAAGCTAAGAATCTTTAGAAACAACTCAATACGAGTAGTGTACAATTTTACGCAAAATGTTTTGAAATAGAGTATCCATGGAGTTTGTAGCGTTCTTGTTGGGCTTGGGAGTACTCGACAGCTTACTGGCTTTTCTTCGGTAGTTCTTAAGAAATCCATGGATTGTTTTATTCTCTCGTTTTCTTTTTTGTACGAAGACTTTTGTAGTCCTCCGTAATTTCGTAATTTGAATGCTAAAGCATTAATTGGGAGCTTTAAAGCAACGCGTGCATACTTGCTCTACATTTGTAGAGATAGTAAATAATAAAGAAATTATAGACTAGAAAACCCTTTCAAAGAGGCAAATGGTCGACTGGTCATTAAGCATACATGTAGGACACACCTAATGAGATATCGCTGTTGACGAACTTGTCGTATAGATATGTGAGGCATTGTTTGTTTACCGATAAGATAATTGACTCGTAATGACACAAACATTTATAGCTCACCTCCGCGTTTCCAGTGATATGACTATACCGGGACAGCACCGGCTTGCCCCGGGACCGGGTTAGCGGCGACTCGGACACTGGCTCCATAGCACTGTCACTCGCGGCGACGATTAGTCAGCACCGCACTCGACGATTAATAAGGAGCGAATGCAAAATTTACATAACCCATCCGCTAACTGGACGCGAAGGAAGCACACTGCGATCGCAACAATATGTGGCACACACGAGATACCACATTTTTCCGACAAATCGCATCCGGAGACCGCCGGATGAATCAACGCTAAAGCTACCGATAACAATTACGCGGTCCTTAGAACTAAAACAGATCTATTGAGTCACTAGCTGTTGATCATGCATAGAGTTGAGTACGTTACCGATATGAGCGCTTTTAATCCACTTCTACGCGAAGCAAAAATAGTATTGTTTCATCGAGATGGAATGGGCGGTGAGCTTTGGCGACGCGAAGCCAAAATTAAGCACTGGGTAATGTTTCCGATTTCTCGATCACTAGCGACCGCTGCGCGATTTTTACTGAAACAATAGCAGGGCGCGTAGTCGCTTATCGTATACGTGTTCTATGGTCACCAAAACCGACGCCAATGGTTAACCATAAGGGGCACATATCGGTGTCAGTATACCCTCACACTCGACGCCTATCGAGGGCCACATAGCGGTCGCGAATTCCTGCTCGTAATTTAAACGACACTCGTATTCGTACGTGCACAATGAACTAAACAGCTCTAGTGACCTAATAATTTCTTTTCAATACTTATTGCGCATAATTTTATTCATATAACGCCTCGGTTCCTTTACGACTTTACTATTAAGGTCGCCTAAAAAATTATGTTAGTATGGCGAAGAAATTTTGTTACTCACCGCTAGGTTTCAGTAGTTGAGGAGCAGCACATGAAACAAAAAATACAATCGTTAGAAAATAGAAACACACAATAATTCTAAGCAGCTCTACATAATACATTCAATGCTTAGATCATGATTACCTAAGCAGGGAAGACAGCATGTGCTGATATCTTCGAGGCTATCTCTACTACCGTAGTCCAAGTCCATGGAGTCAAATCATTTAAACCGTGGAGTCATAGATGACAACGCGACGCTATGCTATGCGGAAAATTAATGACAAAGGTTGGTATCTAGATTCTAGACGCAGCCGGCATTGTTTACAAATCATCATACAATCATATTGTTTCGCGTTCGATAATAAAAATAAAACATACATCTATCTATTTGCTATAGAATTTTGGGGCCTGGACAAGAAAACAAATTTATGGTGTAAAGCGTTAGAAAGAAAGAAACAGAAAATACGAAAAATCTTACGTGTAGCGACTGCATCTGGTGAATCCATTATGCGTTTTAAATCTCGTTATGTTAATGTCCATCTGGCACTGGCGCTACTACATTATTGAACTCTATTAACCGACTATCAATTAACAAATAAGTCGTTCTGAATACCAGCAAACGGTTTAGGTGTAGGTCGCGACTTAGCAACTGTACAACTGTTTTACGTGTTACTGCGGCAGAGAATGTGTGCACACGAGAGAGCTTGAAAAATACACCGCGTATTGCAGAGTGTGCAAATGCACTCAAAGCTATTTTCAATTCACGCTGAGAATTTGCAACTCCGCGCTCCGCAGATGCCAAAGAAATGTTGCTAAGATTTTACGTTACCTTATGCATTATGCGAAATGAAGTTCGTTTTGTAATAATGATTTATTAATCACTATTTTGTGATATTCATTAATCATATAGGATCAAGCTTGTATTAAACCTACGAGATGACGTAATTTGTATACTTGAAGGATACGGACCTCCTCCTCAATTTCGGGTTCACCATTCAATTTAACTTTAGAAGTTATTCATATACACGTGTACCACCTACCTACTCATAAATGCGAAATTCTGCCGGTTTTCACCAACCGCCTTATAAGTCCTAAATCCTAACGCTGGGTAAAGCCAAACGAGCGTTTGTGAGTTGTAAGTCGCAGAATTTCGGCTGGCAGAAATTCTGCTGCATTCAGTTTCATACAAAAGTCCTGTTTGTTTCACACGAGCGTAATTTTTTGAGTCATGATTTGTATGAAAAGATATTTACTGCGACTCACAAGTCACAACTCACAAATTGCGCTCGTTTGGCTTCAGCCTAAGTGTTCCCCCCTAGAGGTCTGAGGACTGAGGGTCATGTATGTGGTTAAACAAACACGTTTTTGATAGAAATTATCCAGGTTTACGAAAGTCCTTACGCCCTAAGGACGAAGGTGATACACAAAAATTAGTAAATTGATGGATTTTATACCCGTCACCTGATGGAAAGCAACTACCTTGCAACATAAAAGAGCTGCAGGTGCATTGCCGGCCTTAACTAAACACAACTCCTATCGCTGAACTGATTTAGTTTAAAGACATCTAGATACTTTGACTCCTGAGAAAGGATATATTATAGTATTACTTTTTATTACGTCAAAATGTAATATTATGTTCCCGATAAAAAAATTCTGCGCGACGAAGTTGCGGGCAAAAATATATTATGTTTCGGATACCATTACCGAAACACGTTCAAATTATGAAAGCTAAGAAAATAGTCCATTACGCACCTAGGGCAGGAAAATAAGAAATGCCTCGGCTTCGCCTCGGCCAACAATTACATGTGATCTGAGGCTTTCTTATTTACTACCCATAGTGCGTATACTATTTTTCTTATCGACGTAGGCGGAAAACAGCATCATCGGCAAGCGCAGCGGGAAGAAAGTTGACGTTTTCCGCCCGGAGGTGAGAAAACTAATTTTCAAATGGTTAAATCCGACGCGACGGTATACTTTAAATTAATCCCCAAAGCACGCTACAACTGTTACGGTGTATATTACCAGGACAGGAAATGTCGTCACTCGTCACCAAGGAGGTTCCGCTAGGCGGCCCAGCCTTCTGAGTTAAAGTTCATGCTATGTGAACATGAAACAACATACACCACTTTAAACTGTACCTACTTTAATTACGTCCCAGTCACCTTGTTCTTGCAGGAGTTTTGTTATTTGAAGAGAAAACTTTTTTGGCGCGCAATTTATTTTTCACATCCAAAAAGGAAGTTGTGGATTTTTTTTTTTTTGAGATAACATAAACCGGGGATCTAGCGACTAGGGACCAAATACAACTGCAGTCTGCAGTACGAGGGCCGAGCGGGTCGCGCGCCGTGCGCCGCAAGCATACAGGGGTTTTTAATTCTGTCGGCACTATCGAACTTGTGTGTTACATAAATCTACATGGTACATACACATACACATAAATCAAATTATGAAATCATGTAGTTTTTTTTTTTTATATTGTCCAAAAATTTTTATATCCTTTTTAAACTTCTCTTGAACCATACTGAGTATTACTAATATTCCAAGCTTTTGCAAGTTGCTTTAAAAATACCTTTGAACCTTATGTGATATGTCATTAAGGATTAAAAGAGATTCCTTAGAAAGAAATCCTGCTTAATATAAGCACCTCTTTTTATTTACCAATCCAATTTTTCGCATTACTTTTAGAGACAATATTAATGAATGAAATTGACTACTAATTAAGTCAGAGATAACTCCACAAAGCCAAAGTTTCAATTTCAGCAAAAAGCTGCTTCACTACAAAACTGGGTCAACACTCAACAGTGTTTCAAACGTCAATCAGCTATATAATTTTTAAGATAAAACATCATCATACATACTCCTTGGATGGACATGTTTATTGTTTATTAGTATAAACAATAAAGTTTATTAGTATAACAATAAACAAATAAAGTAGACCCGCTAATCTGGCCCATGGCTAATCGGGCACCCCTTGTAATCCGGCATGCCCATTACTGGTTTATTCAGGACTTAGGTACATACACATTATTCTCCCAATCTTTATTAAGGTTGTTAAATGTTTTTGTTACAATGCATGCAACGGTTACAGTTACAGCTTGCTGATTATTATCAGTATCAGTACCTAGCTTTCGGAAAATGATTTGTATTTCAGATTATGATTTTAAGGTATTTGCATTTTGCAATGTGTAAAAATGTATGGAGTACTCTATGTATAATCTGGCAAATCCGCTAATCCGACACGGTCATGCAAAACATTTGTGGGATTAACGCGGGTCTGCTGTATTGTATTATGACTATATTTTTCTCCATATAAATTATTTATTAATATTGTACAACCTACCATATTGCATATAATATTCAATCATAATATGAAACTTTATTATACTTTGAGCTTGATAATTTAAATTTTTTATTTAGGCTTTTGAGGATTACGGATGTTTAGCATACTTTTAACAAATAATATGTAGAAATCCAACTTAATCCTTTGATTGGGGATTCTCGGAAATGCTATAATTGTATTCTATTGTTGTCGAGATCACCAGTGCTCGTACAGGGCTTGATGGGTTAAAGTATGATTTTAATATGATACCTTTAGTTTAATTACAATAATTATTGTAATCAATATCAATTATTGATACCTATGGAACTATGGCTATTACAAAATTTGCTAGGATTATGTGTGTGAAAACTATTTTTGTTTTATATTAAACCAACTTGATTTGAGACACAGCAAAATATGACCTTGTGAAATGTTATAAATAAAATCTAAAACATAAAAAATCTTGGGAAACTTGGAATGCTTAACATCACTAATCATAGTAATTAATACCTCGATCATGGGAATCGCAGACACAATAGATATTCAATTGTTATGCAGCACCCGGTTGCCGCTTGGGAGTTGATGGATTAATTATATTAATTAAGTCGATACTATGTTTTATAAGGATACTGTATTGGATGTAATGATCAGGTCACTATCTAAAACAACCAATTTAACTAAAAGTTCTAGCAAATGAGGTGCAATTGACAAAATTATAATTCTTGTAAGTAATTACATGGTTTCAGAAATAACAATGTGTAAAAAAACACAAGTTGGAATAAGTATGATGCTGCCACAGAGAGTAGAGCAGACCTAGGACAAAATAACATTATGCTAAAAATTATTAGGAAATTAATTTCATACTCGTGTTCTCCGACTAGTCCTAGAACAATTTTTAATTCGCAGATCTCATTTTATATAATTAAAATAAACGTTATGATGAAAGAACAGGCATGAAATACAGACCACATAATTTGATTTAAATTTACTATTGGCGCGAATAAACTATGGTAATAAATATTGATATATCAATTTATATACTTAATTTACACTTACCTGATCTCTGCATATTGAAAGTAATAACAGAACAATAAATTATTGAGAAAACATGACCAAAACACCAATTTTTCAAATAAAACACTTCACGAAACTGAACTGTCAACAGCAACACCCGCCCTTGGCTCAAGCAGAATTGATTTTTGAAATTTGTTGCTAGACAAAAAATCTCTTTTTTTTACCTAGTAACATCGAACGATTCTGTGTGCAGTATGGGTACATAAACTTATATTATACTGTCTGTGGGTCAAACGAAACGTCCGCATCATTTTATTACTAAGACCAAGTTTTATTAGTATCCACTATCCCCGTAGCAGTGTTGCCAACTTTAGCTAATGGCCCGTATTCACTTTCATTAGTAATAAGTGTAAGTGATTAGGGCAAGTGATTAGTTATTAGGAAAAAGTAAGTGTGGACAGCGACTGTTTAGTGCAAGTGATTAGCCGGCTGCGTAGTAACGTGATTAGTTCTGTATTCACTTTGATTAGTGATTAAGTGCAGGTGACTAGTACAGGTGATGAGTGATTAGTAGAAAGTAATGTGGACAGCGACTGATTAGTGCAAGTGACTAGTCGGCTGCGTAGTAACGTGATTAAAAGCGTGTTCTATTTTTTGCGAGTGCAAGTGCGTGACAGATGAAAACCAATTTTGGTTTCGTTTGACAGCTCGAGATTGTTACTATTATTCCGCTAGGTATATTAACTTTATGGGCCAGACTGACGTGGTGTGCCGTGTGAAGCGTCCATAGATATAGTATATCATTATTAAATAATATACCTATTAAAAGTACAAAAGGACACCCTTTCAATTACTTCCATACTAATCCATACTTATTACTTACTAATATACTAATAATATTATAAATGCGAATGTGTGTCTGTCTGTCTGTTACCTCTTCACGTTTATACCTCAGAAGTCAGAACCGATTTTGCTGAAATTTGGCATGGAGATACTTTGAGTCCTGGGAAAGGACATATAAAAATACTTCGTGGTCTTTATATATAAAACTCAAAGGTGACTGACTGACATGTTGATCTATCAACGCACAGCCCAAGCCACTGGACCGATCGGGCTGAAATTTGGCATGCAGGTTTTTGATCATGAGGCATCATCATGAGGCAGAAAGGATTTTGATCAATTCTACCTCCAAGGGGTGAAAATAGGGGATCAAAGTTTGTATATAACAATACTTCTTAACGCGAACGAAGCCGCGGGCAAAAGCTCGTTTTTAATAAAACCAATATTAAAAATGAAGGACATGTCAAAATGGCAGTTTTATTTTTGAAACTTGGACGCTCGTGTTGACAGCTACTACTGAATTTACTAAATTAAATTACTAAAGAGCCACTAAACGAGAATTGGACACTACTTGCACTACACACCTGCACTCCACTGCCTCAATTACTAGTCACTTGCACTTGCACTAATCAAAGTGAATACAGGCCATATGTGTGGACAGCGATTGATTAGTGCAAGTGACTAGTCGGCTGCGTAGTAACGTGATTAAAAGCGTGTTCTATTTTTTGCGAGTGCAAGTGCGTGACAGATGATAACCAATTTTGGTTTCGTTTGACAGCTCGAGATTGTTACTATTATTCCGCTAGGTATATTAACTTTATGGGCCAGACTGACGTGGTGTGCCGTGTGAAGCGTCCATAGATATAGTATATCATTATTAAATAATATACCTATTAAAAGTACAAAAGGACACCCTTTCAATTACTTCCATACTAATCCATACTTATTACTTTCTAATATACTAATAATATTATAAATGCGAATGTGTGTCTGTCTGTCTGTTACCTCTTCACGTTTATACCTCAGAAGTCAGAACCGATTTTGCTGAAATTTGGCATGGAGATACTTTGAGTCCTGGGAAAGGACATATAAAAATACTTCGTGGTCTTTATAATATATAAAACTCAAAGGTGACTGACTGACATGTTGATCTATCAACGCACAGCCCAAGCCACTGGACCGATCGGGCTGAAATTTGGCATGCAGGTAGATGTTATGACGTAGGCATCCGCTAAGAAAGGATTTTGATCAATTCTACCTCCAAGGGGTGGAAATAGGGGATCAAAGTTTGTATATAACAATACTTCTTAACGCGAGCGAAGCCGCGGGCAAAAGCTCGTTTTTAATAAAACCAATATTAAAAATGAAGGACATGTCAAAATGGCAGTTTTATTTTTGAAACTTGGACGCTCGTGTTGACAGCTACTACTGAATTTACTAAATTAAATTACTAAAGAGCCACTAAACAAGAATTGGACACTACTTGCACTACACACCTGCACTCCACTGCCTCAATTACTAATCACTTGCACTTGCACTAATCGAAGTGAATACAGGCCTTTAGTTTGTAGCTAGATCTAGCTATTTTTCGGTATCAGGCAGCTACAATTTTAAAAAGTTGTAGCTAGATTTTTTAGCTACTTTTTCTAGCTACTTTTCATCTTTCGAGATTCGTAAAGTATATACCGAGATTCGAAGGAAAGAATGTAAAAATATATCTTTTTAGGGTAAAAACGGGACCCTATTACTGAGACTTCAATGTGTGTCCGTCTGTCTGCCTGTCTTCAGGCTGTATCTCAAAAACCGCTATAGCTAGACTTCTGAAATTTTCACAGATTGTGTATTTCTGTTGCTGTTATAACAACAAAATATACTAAAAATAAAATAAAGTTAATATTTAATTTCCCATATGACAAACGTAATTTTTTGGCCTTTTTTGCTTGTAGTCAATAAAGGCACCAGGTAGGCACTTGAACTTTGCACAAAATCCTTAATTTTTATTTGTACTTTAAATTTTTTTATCCTAAAATAAAAATAAAAAAATATTTAATGGGGGCTCTCATACAAAAAACACAATTTTTGCCTACTTTCGCTCTCTAGCGCTACGGAACCCTTCGTGCGTGAATCCGACTCGCACTTGGCCGATTATTTTTTGGTCACCAACTAAAAGATACGTTAAGCTACTTCCTACTAACTACTCTAGCGCCAAAAACTGGAAATCTAGCAACTTTTAGGAGCAATCTAGCCACTTGGTAGATGTAGCAGTTGTCAAAGCAGTGTCCGTTACATTTAGCTACTTCTAGCAACTTATTGGGGGAACGAAAACTGGCAATCTAGCAACTTTTGAACAATAATCTAGCTACTCGGCAAGGCTAGCAGTTGGCAACACTGCCCCGTAGTCTGAGGTCATTTTGAATAAAACCATTTTGGTAAAGTCATGGTAAAGTGCTCGCACGATAACTTGCGAGTTTGTGACTCTGCGCGCGACAGGTGGCGTGCCAACTGCCGGCGTAGGGATTCATTAAAAGAATGGGTAATCCGGAATCCCAATGATATTTTTTTTAAATAACATTGGTAGTTTTACTTTGATATCCTTATTTACTTATTTAAATTATGTATAGTAATAGGCGTATCGATTATCTTGTAAACATGACGGCCCGACAATTATTAGTTCCGATTTCAGCCGCGCGCAAAGTTATCGTGCGCGCACTCTAGTTTTGCCGGGAATACGAAAGACCGGAAAGAGTGATGTTGTGTTTTTGTATTTTTCGGTTTTTAATGTGTAATGTTGGTAGAATATTAACCATTAAATATTCGTTGTCGTGCACAAGTTTGGGCAAGTGATACAACTTCAAGAAACGTGCCATTTTGTGTTCCGGGTTCCCTCCAAAACTCCACCAAAGTTTTAGTAAAGGGTCTACCACTTTACTAAAACAACTGAGTACTGACTTGACTCTGACTTTACCGACTACTTTTTAGACTTTGACTAGACTTTCGTGTTTCGACTTTCGACTTGAAGATAATCTGGAAAAACGACTTTTTGACACTGGAAATGGTTTAAAAGCCGAGCGCAATAAAAATAAAAAAAATAATAAAAAAAAACATTTTGATTTTGACAAATGACAACAAACCGAAACCACAACAAACTTCTGTGGTATTCTTATTCGGTACAAACATTTTTGCAAAATTATAGTTACCTAAATAAAATGGTGTTTAAATTAATAGAAAGTAATAGAAACAAAGAAAATGAACGTTAATAAATTAATATTTTCATGCTTTATAAATTCTATTAAGTACAAGGTGCAGCTCATTATCCTCTAATACTCGTAGTAAAATTATTAAATTCTGCCTCATATTTATGAAATCCGTGTCACAAACTCCGTAAAATTTTACAGGTTCTGTTTACCCAAAGGAAAAACAAGTTTAGAATATTTAATACAAATTTAGCACTTTCATTTTTATGGAAATCCAGTAAAACCGACGACATAGGAAAATCTAGTGCAGACTCGTTATTAACAATATTAGAAGTAGCTGATAAAATTTATGAAACTGGAAAGTATGAAGAATGCTATAATTTTCTTAGCAATAGTCAGGTAATGCATAAGTAACTAGAAAACAGTAATTTTACAAAATACCAACCCATAAGAATATGCTAGCTGCTGGTAATCTAAATCTATGTTTTTATAAATAATTTTTGATGCTGAGGCTGATTTAAAAGCATTATTGCGATATGCTATAACATGTTATAGCATTATCGCCTCTAATTTATGGCACATAATATAAGGGTGATAATGCTATAACATAATAATATTATTGCACTAAGTGGCATAATAATTCTCGTTAGGTGGCCCAGCATTAGACGATAAGTCTTTGCTCTGCTCTGGGCAGGGAGTTAAACACAAAAGGCTCATGTAATAACAGAAAAATTAAAACCAAACACATATTTTTTATGGCTAACATATTATTTAATAGTAGACATAATATTATATTAAGAGCCCGGGTTACCCTCGAAATTCTCATACATACGTAATACCAAAATCATTTTGTCATACGAAAGTATTTAACATGTTTGAGTTATTTTTCAGCTTAAAATAGTAATTACCTAGGTTCCTGAACAAAAATTAACTTCAAAATATTTAAACACTAAAATAATTATTTTTGTGTATAAATTTTTTTTTACTAAATTTACTACTAAATATTTAAACACTAAAAAATAGAGTAAAACACTAAAAAATATATAAATAAATAGTAAATTTACTACAAAATATTTAAATACTAAAAAATATTTTTTAGAGTTGAAATATTTTATAGTAAATTTAATATTTATGTATATATTTTTAAGTGTTTTACTCTATTTTTTAGTGTTTAAATATTTAGTAGTAAA
The DNA here is from genome assembly GCA_905333045.1 of Lysandra bellargus. Classification (NCBI taxonomy): domain Eukaryota; kingdom Metazoa; phylum Arthropoda; class Insecta; order Lepidoptera; family Lycaenidae; genus Lysandra; species Lysandra bellargus. The sequence continues at coordinate 407,199 of HG995328.1, forward strand.
TTTAGTAAAAAAAATTTATACACAAAAAAATTTTTTTTAGTGTTTAAATATTTTGAAATTAATTTTTGTACAGGAACCTAGGTAATTACTATTTTAAGCTGAAAAATAACTCAAACATGTTAAATATTTTCGTATGAGAAAATGATTTTGGTATTACGTATGTATGAGAATTTCGAGGGTAACCCGGGCTCTTAATATTATACTTTTATAATCGTAACAGACAGTCAGACAGTAATAATTTAATTTCGTTTTTAGGACATAAATAATATAGAAGTTAAATGGCGCATTTGTCGTGCGATATACAATATGACAAAGGAAGATAGATGTGACAAAAACACGAAAAAGACTTTAATTTTTAAAGCACATGATACAATCAAGAATGAACTAAATAATCATCGGAATAATCCAAATGCACAGAAATGGTATGCTTTAATATTGGATGCAAAAAGTATGTGTGAAGGAAGAAAAGAAAAATTAGAACAGCTTAACACCATAAAAGAGCATATGGATGTAAGTTAAAATTATTAAAATCAATAAATGGAGATGCAATATAATGCATTGTCGTATGGCAGATAAGACACTAAATCGGTTTGTGTCGGTTATACTGGTTGTATAAGTTCTAAGAACCCTTAACAAAAAATCTAGAAAACATCAAATATTTTGTACCTCTGTCTGAATAAATTTCATTTCTTTTTCAGTTAGCAGCAGAATTAAATCCAAATGATGCAAGCTTATTGCACATGCTTGGAGAACTTTGTTATCAAGTCTTAGATATACCATGGTATCAGAAGGTAACAATTGAGTTATTGTATTTAAAATTGCCTCAGTATACTTACGAAGATGCACTTGAATACTTTTTGAAGGCAGAAACTGCACAACCCAGATTTTACAGTGTAAACCTTCTACGGATAGGTTGCTGTTATATGAAAATAAATAAACAAGATCAAGCAAAGTATTATCTAAAGCTCGCAGCTAGTTACCCTGCTAAGTTACACTATGATCATCAAGCTAAAAGAGAAGCCACTGACTTGTTAAAAAAATACTATTAAATTTTTGGTCTTAAGAAATGTTTTGTTTTATAGGATAGTTTTTAACCCGAAAAAATATTTAATTCCGTTACAATAAACTCCCATGATCCACAAAAACTTGAGATGTGTCAAGGGACACCTGAATGGATCGAAGTTATTTCTTATGTTCAAAAAACCTGTACCAATATCTACATAATAATAATTAATATTATACACTCAAAAAATTATTTAAAAAAAAACGCCATCTATTGACGCCCAGGAATACTAACAACGCGGCGCTGTTTATTTTTAAAAAATGCCTTCTAGTTGACGCTCAGGAATACTTACTATCAACGCCCCCTACCCCTAACATGCAGGTACTAATAAAAAAGTGTCGAGGTCAAATCAAGGTCAAATATCGTTTTGTCTAGCCTTCAGATTTACGCCGAACGCGCGATATGGAACTTCGTTTCAATATATTTTGGCAGATGACTCATGGGCTCATGGGCACCGGCAATGAGGCCATGAGCCGCTCATTGCCTCATTGCCGGTACGAGGACAGAATACACTTTTCAACCTATTTATATCTTAATACAAAACCCGGCAATAAATATTGCACATCGACCTTTGGAAAGTGACAGTCGGCTAATTTCGGTTTTGATGAGCGTTATCTTTTACGCACGAAATACAAAAAGTCCGGTATATATTAGGAGCTGTTAAAACAATTAAGGTTTGCTCCTTTTGACAATTTTATTATTCTTTGTATAAAATACACCAAATTTTCTATAAGTTATGGCTTTATATTCGAGTAAAATAAAATAAAAAAGGGTGTTCAAATTATGTTTACGTATTTAATATTCTTTTGGAAAATTTAACAACTCTAGATATAGGGTAGGTTGTCTCACATTGAACCAGGTAAATTTCAAAGTCTCGTAGAATACTTATTTTTACACGAATTCCCCAATTTTTTTTAATATAGTTTGAAAATTTATTTAACTACAATAAGGCCAACAATTTTATTGAAAATTCTGTTTGGTTTTAGCAATAAAAAACAAATTCTAAAAAATTAGATTTGGTTCAATGTGTCCATCGGGAGGTACACATTTAGCCGGGGTATTTTCCACATTGAACCGCCTTATAAATCATTTACATTTAGACTATTTTGTATTTAAATTGCTTTGTAGTGTGATAAAAAGCTAAATATCGATAGTATTATGTTTATTATTTTACTATAAAACTTAAGTTTACAATGTCAGTCTTCGTTTGTACTTGAGCAACATGATTTTAATCACAAAATAATTAATAATAGCTCTAAATCTTATAACCTAAACCTACTTTAAGCATAACAAAACATTTTTCTTCCACTTTGGTTCAATTATTAGACCTTGGCATCAGTCAAATACCTACTTATATTTTATAATAATAATTCTAAAAGGTAACTTCAGTAAAAACAAAAGTAGAATATTTAAAGTAACAAAACATACCTAATTTAGATTCTTGTCAAACATTGCTATCAATGATTGCTACCATCGGCATCATTATTAAATAACTTTCACGATGGAAAAACAAAAAAGTTTTAAACTTAAAAAGTAATTAACAGAGAAAACCATATAAAAAACAGGATTTTTCTACTGAAAATCAGCAGATAAAATAATCAAAAACAGATAAAATAATGAGATCTAACGTAAGTTAATATTCGGAGCAACACGGTAGCAATCTCTTCTTAGCAAGGTCCTCTACGTTGACGTGCAAGTTTATTTCTACGTAGCGTCGTAAAGTTGGGTACGCAATGTCATAAGTTTTCGCTGCTTTTCTAATACTTTCGCCTGATCTATGCAATTGAAGGGCTTAAGCATATTGGCAGCCGAATGTCCACCTCTTTTTCTTACTAACACCTTATCTCGCGCCATACTGTAACAAAATAAATAATTATAGTGTTAGTACACATTTAACCATCGGGGTGGTACACATTGAGCCATGGTTCAATGTGTACCACCTACAAGTGGCTCATTGTGGGACAGACCACGCCTTGGCAACTAACCTCAAAATTTTACCCGGAAAATAATCTCGCATAGTAACGAATTAAGGTGCATTTACAAGCTGGATAACTACAGTATACAGTATTAATATAAAGAGACCAATATCATTTATTGTAAAAAAGTGAAAAAAGAAAGAAATTTGCAAAAAATACTTACTTTTCGAGTTAATTTTCGTAAAAATGCTCCTCACACAACCTCTTCGCGCGCTGGCGCCACGAAAACTAGTGGGCAGACAGAGATAGTAAATACCTCTCTTTCAGCCATTTTTGCAGAAATTGGCAACGTCGCATTTCGGAAATAAAATGGTGGTTAAATGTAGCTGCCTGGTTCAATGTGAGACATCCGACCCTATATTTTGAACTGGACGCGACTGCACTCTATTGAATTTGAACAACGACTGACATAATGTCAAATAGGTGTGTGCTACAAAGATTACGCTCTATGAAACCGAAATTAGCTGAATGTCTCTTTCCAAAGGTCGATGTGCAATATTTATTGCCGGGTATTGTAATAACGAGCATTGATAAGTTGCAGGCTAACAAAGCTAAAGGTACGATTCCGTGCATCGCGACAGTCGTAAGCCGCGCGCGACCTACGACTGTCGTCGGCCGCTCGCGACAATAGTCATTGTATGAAAACGTATGGCAGTGCCGTAAATAGGGCGGTGCCACCGGTGCCCAGGCACAGGGCGCAGACTCTAATAATGACCAGACCAGAGAGGCCTGTGGCCCTGAAAGCATTGCGCAAGGGCGCAGTTAAAGAAGCTCGCACAGAGCGCAAAAACGGCTATTTACGGCACTGACGTATGGCACCGCTTCCGAGGCCCGCGACAGACGCGCGCGGCCGACGACTGTCGCAAGCCGCGCGCGGCCGTGTCTTGAATTTCATACGTGTCTTGACGGCCGCGCGTGGCCTACGACTGTCGTCGGCCGCGCGCGTCTGTCGCGGGCCCCACGCGACCGTGTCAAAGTTATATGACACGGCCGCGCGCGGCTCACGACAGTCGTCGGCCGCGCGCGGCTGACGACTGTCGCGATTAGTGGTGGTTAATATAACGTATAGCTGAAAAAAGTAGCGCGCTATTTCTTCGCAACGAATAGCGCGCGCTATAAAACTATGCACAAGACGCTACGTTATAACGTATCGCGCGGTCACTGACCTAGCTCGGCGCCGCTCGCGCTGTCGATCGCGCGCGAGTCGCGACTTTCGTTGGTTCGTTGCCGACTGCCGTATCGTTCGGGCCCAAATCGGGTAAATTCGGCTGTCATATTTTTTTCAGTGTTGCGTTGCGTGCATAGGTAAATTATAATGTTTTATAATCCCTGCTCCGAAGAGCACTGTACTGTAATATAATGGTAATTTCCGTTCCATTTGAATGTATTTTTTCTAAATCTGGATACGTCATTATATTTTTAAATGTAAGTAAATAAAATGTTAATAAAGAACTAAAAATAATTTAAGTATATTACCAAAAAATAAAAAAATAATTAAAAACCATTTAAATAACTTATAAAAAAAGAATTGTACCTATATAAAGCGATTCCCTTCAATTTCAATATAATATTATTATACAATTATATTGTATCATTTTAATTTAAATATTTCAAACGTAATAAAATTAACCAAATAAATAATAATGCCTTCAAACGATTATATTATTCTAAGTTATCTAACAAACACGTTATATTATATTAACTCACCCATCGCGTTATAATTATTATTAGCGAAAGAATTCAATAACGTCGGTAACTTTACAACGTGTCCAATCGATCGTTATAACGTATCATTCGTTATAACGTAGCGTCAAAACTAGCGCGCTTGAAAGAATCGATATTTCATTCGTTTAAACTGCTATAAGTTATAACGAAGCGTCAAAACTAGCGCGCTTGAAATTCGTTATAACGTAGCGTCAAAACTAGCGCGCTTGAAATTCGTTATAACGTAGCGTCAAAACTAGCGTGCTTGAACGAATCGAGATTTTATTCGTTATAACGTAGCGTCAAAAATAGCGCGTTTGAAAAATGTAGCGTCTAGCATCTAGCGCGCTATGAAAATATAGCCGTTAGGAACACCACTGGTCGCGATGCACGGTGTACCTTTATTAGCATTTTAAAATGTGGACATGACTACAATGTACCATCGGGAAATGGATTCTCTAGGCAGTTGACGGACCTACGTCATGTAATAATAATAACTCCCACACCGGTTTCGGTGACGGTGGCCGATTTAATTGAAACCAAGGCCCGTACACAGGAGTAATTTTATAGTGTTCAAGTGTGTGCGCAGTACACAAGAGCACTCTCTATTCCTTTTACTCTCATAACCTAGTGGGACGGAAGACCGACACGAGTGACACGACCGGCAAGAGGTAAGGTGCAGGACCGACTTTTTATATGCCCATCCGACGCATGGATCATCTTACTTGTCAGAACGTGTTTCCAATTTCCAACGCGGGAATCGAACCCACGACCTCCGAGTCAAGAGCCGAGCTCTGAACCACTGGACCACGGAAATCTATAAATCGACATGGCTTTAAAGTTTATATGAACGTGGCGAGAAAAGGAACTAACCATGAACTGACGCTGTTTTCAATTTTCATACAAAAACGTCATTTTTGACGACAGTATATTATAAGTTGATGTTTTTGACAGTTCTCCTGCGCATCCATTTGACTAAAATTAGAAGTTTTAATTGGAATCCTAAAAAGAAGACTAATTAGAAGCTTCTTATTCCACTTGTCCTAATTTAGAAACTAAATCAGTTGTGAGTTGTGACGACGCGGCGATTTTGGCCAGACGTCTTCTTATTGGCTCCAGCGCATCGTAAGCACATTGAGTCTATACTCTATGCCAATTAGGGATTTAGCTATATTATCGTGTAGTTTGCACTCATCGACAACTCGTCGCCTATCTGCACCAAAGAGGATGTAAACTGTATACTACGTATAACGTAACAAGATGTCGGACTTAAACGGGGAATTGACTACCGGGCTGCCCACGGGCTGCCCGCGGGCCGCCCGGTCAGGCACAAGTCTGCCGCTTGCCCCTATTGAACACACACAGAACAGGCAAGTCAGTCGAATAGATAGAGAGCAGCTCGGTCGTAGACTCATGGACTCGATATTCTTTCTAACAGATGCTAGATCAGCATCGGCATTGATTTCTTTGGATTTTTCAATAAGTTCGCTGTAAGCGACTTTACGTAGATCGATGTTCATGTAATCCTTGCTTTTATAATTACTTTCCACAAACAAGGATGCGACCGGTAAATGGAAATAAACGAATGTCAAGATTGTTTTTGTTGGTTTTTCTTAAGTTTAATGTTTGTATTGTTTACAATACTATGTTTTAAAATAATATTTTAAGTGCACTTCAGTCGCTCTCCAAGGCGCAAATGACGACCGCCCGTCGCGACCATTCATGTACAGACTTGCCCGTGCCCGCGCGGGAAAAATGCGATCTCGCGGGCAGGCTGCGGGCACGGGCCGGCGGGCATGTCTGTGCCCGTACCTAGGAATTGACGAGCAGACATGCGATAGACCTGCCCGTGACGAGCGGCCCGGTAGTCAATTCCCCGCTTTAGAAGAAAAAAAATAAACATACGTTATTTTTTTTAATTTCAAACTAAACTAGAAATTTTTAAGTGCAAAACCTTTCACTCTAAACATACCAAAAATTTTAAAAAAAAAAGAAATGAGCTCAAATAAATGTTTTATTTCAATAAAAAATATTGTACATAGCTAAATAAATAGGCTAATAAGGTAAATTAAACAATAAGTGTAGTGTGGTGTGAATGTGTGTTGAATAAATGTTTTATTATTATTATTATTATTGTTATTATAAAACAGATTTAATCCACAAGCTTTTGTTGATTTCTATTAATAATATTACAGTACAGTTTTATGTATTTTATTTATAAATATAATAGAATAGCTGTCTATGCTACTCTACTAACTACTTGATTGGCTTATACAGTAAACTCTATATAGGGAGGGGATTAAAGCTGCGCGTCCACCAGGTCGGAATCGGGACGTACGGTGCGGACGGCGCGTCGTATAGTCATATATTTGTCAGGCGCAGAATGACGTTCCAGTACTTCTAGTGCAGTTCACAGTAGTCAATACCATAAATACAAAGCAACAAATCCGTCCGCTGCGTACCTACGCTCCGATTTCGATCCAGTGGACGCGCACCTTTATGCATACACACTTAAGTATCATTACTTTGTTTTGTTACACCCTGTATACGACAGCTGAAATCTATTGCGTGGGCTCAGGCCAGCTGCATACCACCTCACGTCTTGATCAGAGGTATTTTCCATGGTGGCCGTACCACTCATAATCCCATACCTTCCTTCTCCTCCTAAAATCTCCATAACAGCTATTGCTTGCAGACTAAAATGTTGCAAGCTAGTATAGGGACCTAAAAATCTGAAATTAATGAAACATTTTTCATTTACTACATTTCCATACAGTTTACATAAATTATTAAGTATACTTATCAACCTTATGTATTATTACAATAAAACAATATACACATTTTAACATTTTCCAAATTAACTGCATACTGACATACATTATAATATTTTCTATGAAATAATAATCTATTTTTTCATATTAATATAGTATAAGTTGTAAATTATTGTACAAATATGCAAATAATACTACGACCTACGAATAATGAAAACTAAGGAAGAGTAACGCCGTCAAAAAAACATGCTCCAAAATACTTGTCAAAAAAGTGTACCTTAGGTTCACTTTTCATACATTTGCAATATTTAGGTGACCTTGAGCGGTATAAAGGCTGACGTTACATGACAGTTCGAATGGAACCTTTAAAACGGTAATAGTATGGGAGTTACATTTCCTTAGTTTATATTATTCGTAGACTACGACATAGGTACTTTGTATTAGAACATGGTGTGAGCCGTGTGACATAGTTATGTTTTGCTTCAATTTATCAATTTACGGTTACATTTACATTTACATTTTACCTTTCGTTTTTCATTAATTAATCCACTTAATTTACAATTTTTGTATGAGTTGCTACAAAATAATTTTCACAAAATGAAAATCGAACTTTGAATTTTAAACTCCTTCTTCGTCTTTTTTCTGATGTAGTTTTAAATTCTCTATGGTCTTTTTTATCAGCCAATCACAGTCGACCTTGCACAGATTAGCTGATTTTTGGATTAAGTTTAGTAGCTACGTTTAAATTTGGAACCCAATTTTTTTTTGTTCGGGAATTTCGTCCACCTGGATTGTTTATTAATTTTTCATTCAGAGTGTGGTCAATGTATCAAAGGTCATAACTAACCAAAATTCTTCATACCAAAGTATTCTCTAAGTCATCGAAATACGTAATATAATCTAAATAAAGAGAGACAACGTGCCTCTTTGTCGCTCGTTCCGCGCTCTCGCTTGCACTTCAAGCCTTAAATGGAGCGCCTCAGAGCGAGGTAACGGCGCATGAACTGTCATGTTTTTCGTGCGCGCACCCCATATCGAATTATAAGACGTTATCACGTCAAAAATATCGACAATAGAAAAAAACAATCGATTGTTCGATTAATCGATTTCGATGTTACAACACTACTCTCCAACCGTCCTACGTTTTTTCCTTGGTTTTTCGATCAGCATGAGAATCTGACGCGACTTTCACAGTTTTTACCCATCCCACAAAAATGCTCAACGCCGCTAAAGAAGTAGATAATATATACACTAAAACAAATAATAACTAAAAAAACGGTAAAGGTTCGGAAACCTACCCCAAAATTGATGGAGAGCGGGGGTGAGGGGGGAGGGGAGAGGAGGGGAAACACTCCCCGTACCAAATCCACACTGAGAAACCCCCCAGTGTTGGAGCTACTCACCTTTGAAATTTTCGGGATTCTGAGGCTACATCATATTTTACTCTCGGCAATTTGCATAGCGTGTTTTGTGACGGTCGCCGGCTGCTACCGCAGCACAGTCACAGTTATAACCCAACCAACTTTTGGACTTTCTGGATTGTGTTTGTTTTTGTTTTGGCGGGGGGCTGCGCCCCCCGAGCCCTCCTTTCTTAGGTAGGACTTTCTAAGTAGGCCTTCTGTTAAGTCTTTTCATTAATAATGAAATGAAATAAAAATGATGCGCTTGATACGGCGCCGGCACTCATTTCGGCAACCTGCTGGGGTAGCTTTGTGAACCTTATCCAAAAAAACAACTTTCTTACCTTATAATATTATGCACGTTTAATACTCCGTTAACCTACAAAACTGAAAATCTATATCAGAACCAGTTAAGTACTTAAATTGACAAATTGAATACAAAAACTCAAAACCGTTTAACTATTAATTATTACACAAAAAATATATTTTTTAAATTGATAAAGGAATTAAAATAATATCTACACTCAGAATAATTAAATAACACAAATTAAAATATGAAAGTTATCGCAAATCACAAAAATAAAATATTATGAAGATTGGAGATTTCAAAATGAGTTTGACTGTGCATAAAATTTGAATTTAGAATTTAGAATGCTACTTACTTTTTTTCAGCTAGTCAGGTCAGTCAAGAGTCAAGACATAATTTATTCATAAAATAATAATCTTATCAGGGTGTAACAAAACTAAGTGATAATACTTTAGGATGTGTACGTGTTCCTCGTAGACTGTAGAGAATTCACTGTGAAAGTAGCAGCGCTGAAAGACCAAAGTTTTTTTTCACTTATGTATGAGGAAACTGGTGACGCTCGGGCCCTTGCCCATACAAAAGTGAAAAAAAATACGTCTCTCTACAAGGAACACGTACACACCCTAAAGTATTATCACTTAGTTTTGTCACACACTGTATGTTAGTTATAAATCGTACTCCTCCGAAACGGCTTCACTGATTTTTATATTATAAGTATTATGCATATTCAGTAGGTCTGAGAATCGGCTACTGTATAGACTAAGAAAATAGTATGTCTGGTCTCTGGGCTACTGGCTACATTTTATAATGATGAGTGTATATTTTGTTGAATAAATAATAGTAAATTACTACAACTCGAGAGTGTCGACGACCATTGCGACGGGCTAGCGACGAACGTTGCCATGGTGCCATACTTATTAATCACCTCACTAAAATACTTTATATGGCAAAAGGACGTTGCCGGGACAGCAAGTATTATTATAAAACTTAATAATATTTTTTCGAAACATGAACATCCCTTCTTACATCGCACCACGCACGTCTGCGTCATACGGAGAACACTTTCCCAAAATTTTCAGTCTCTACGATCAGTGGTTTAGGTTTTATCGTAATTCCATTTTCATATCTAATAATTGCTTTAACACTAGATTTCGCCTAAAACACAGGGTAAACTAATTCTGGCAACACTGTAAACTAATACCTCACCATGACGTACATTAATTATATTAATACTTAATGAAAATTAGTAGTATTGTAAGTAAGTATTATGATTATTATATCATTCAAGACAGAGCCTGTTATTGATAATATGATAATACTAGTATGTATATATTATTATAAATTAAATAGATTAGTAAAAGTGTAACTTCATTTCTTATAAAAATTATTTTTAAATTTTTGGCACTTTACACAATCTTTTGTGCATAAAATTAAATCTCAATGAAAAATAAACACCAATTCGTACAGAAATAATTAATTTTGAATTTCGAACGCCAATTTTTTTTTAACGTGATAATGTAAAGCCCTCCATTCAAGACAATCTTTCTAAATTCTACAAAAGTATAAGAAAACAATAACATCATAATAACAATAAATTGTTGCAAATATATAGTAAATTTATTATTTAGATTTAACAACTAATTTTTACGATAATATAATAGGCTTCATAAGTTGCAATTTCGATTGTAAATCTAAATAATTAACAAATAGAATGAGATCGCTTTATCGTGAATGGTGGCTTTATTTCATAAGCAAAAGAGTATTTACTCAAATGAGCTCTAATGGCTGGCTTACACGTATTAAGTGGATAAGTAGTTTACTAAATTTTTACTTAATTTTAAGTTATCAATTGCATATAAACACAAATTTAGTAGCAAGTAAGTAGCATGTTCAAATTTAGTGAAGTAATTATAAAGTCATAAGTTAAAATTTTGTAGACTACTTATCTACTTAATACGTGTAAACCAGCCATAACTTGCATGGCAAAAATAGAGTACACAGATTATGTCTATTGTGGCAAAAAGCAGTCATTGGCGTCTCTAACTCCCTGCGTCGCTGCAAGCCGCTGCTAAACGCTGTAAAGCACTGTAAGCTGTTCATGCTTTTTAACCACTTTTTAGGATAAACAACAAACTATGAAATACATCTTCCATAAAATACATCAAATAATAATGATGCGAATTTTCGAGCAGATTGGACTAAGGAATCGAGTTGTCCCATACTAAATTTTTCCCCCCCTTTCACACCCTTAGGAGAGGAATTTCTACAAATCCCTTCTTATCGCACGCCTACGTTATACAAAGAACACTCCCTCCAAATTTCAAGTATTTACAATCACTGGTTTAGGCCGTGGCGTGATTCCATTTTCATGTCATTCAGGACAAAGCCTTTTATATAATGATATTGTTTAATCTCAGTCCTACTCATTTAAGTCATTTCAAAAACGCCTAGGTGCATTATTGAAGTAAAAATTCTTTAGCGGCGTTGAGCACTTGTGGGATGGGTAAAAACTATGAAACTCGCGATAGATTTTCGTGTTGATCGAAAAACCATACAAAACGCGTAAGACGGTTGGAGAGTAGTGTTTTGTGTCGAACTCGAACTCGGACTCGAACTCAATTTGAAACTTGATCGAAACTTTATCGAAACTTGATCGAAACTTGATCGAAACTTGATCAAATCTTGATCGAAACTTGATCGAAATTTGATCGAAACCTTGATCGAAACTTGATCGAAACTTGATCGAAACTTGATCGAAATTTGATCGAAACTTGATCGAAACCTTGATCGAAACCTTGATCGAAACTTGATCGAAACTTGATCGAAACTTGATCGAAACCTTGATCGAAACCTTGATCGAAACCTTGATCGAAACTTGATCGAAACAACTAGGTGGCTTATGAATGACTACTTAGTGTTGCCAGATGGTTTCAACCTTTTATCTGTAGTGGGAAGTGGGAACTGCTAAATCTGTATTTTATTATGTTATAAGATCTGGAATCCATTCATAGGTAATTCCTAAAGTCTGCTGGTTCCAAGTAGTTCAGAAAGTTCATAATTCATAATTTTTCGTGGAGCAAAAATTCTTTCAACCACCTTTTTCGCCTTTTATTTATTTTGATTTTCATTGGGCCAACAGCTAAGCCTATGAGAAAACCAATTTTTTGTTGCTTTGACAGAACTGGAGCCATTAAGAAGACGTCTGGCCAAAATCGCCACGTGGTCACAACTGATTTAGTCACTAAATTAGGACAAGTGGAACAAGAAGCTTCTAATTAGTCTCCTATGCAGGATCCTAGGTAGGACTTCCTAGCTAGGATAAGTGGAATAAGCGCTTTACTCGCACGTCTATCATACCTTTAAAACATTTTGACAGTTCACATTAATATGACAACTGACAGGCGACAGCTTCTTCGAATTGACTTGGATTTGACAAATGACAGCTCGCCAAAGTTCGTTATTTTTGATATTTTTTCTAAAAAGTATGAAAAAGTGGAAAAATGGACGAAAATCTAAGTGATGACGAAATATTTTTTGGCAAAATGAGTTTAAAAGAAGCAAAGAAACGTATATTTATAAATGATCCACAACGTCGAACAATATCGTAAGTATTAAACATGATATTATCTTCTTTGTGCGCGAACTGACCCAAAGCGGCTCAACGGCTTTTGCTCTGTCTACGAAATTTTGTATTGTATATTCGTTAGGCCTGAGAATAGGTATCTATTTTTTATATTGATACTAGAAATACTAGAAATAAATAATATTTAAAGAAGCTTCAAGCTTATAACTTATTACAGCTACCCAAAGTACTTTTTAGATGAAAATCGTTATAATTTTTATAGGTATTCAACGACAAATGAAGAACATGATGAAGATGTAAGAATAATTGAAACACATTCAGAACCAGACTTAATAGAAGTTGATAAGAGTCTAGACTCTGATTTAAATGCTGTTTCTAGTCCTAACATTGTCTGTCACAATAATTTTAAGTGTAGTGACTTGGATGTAAAGCCAGATGACAGTTTTATAAGATTTGAGAAAATGGTGTCTGAGCTTTGTATGTCTCCTACAGACAAACACCCGAAGTTAGACAGTACACTAGAGGTGGTTGATTTTATATTAAATAATGTGGAACACAATAAGCCTGAAGTTAAAGTTCTGCCGTGTCTTGATGATATTAATTTAGATGTTGATGATAAAATTGGAAGTCCTCATAGTGTCGAAGATAGTGATTCCAATACTATCAATGTGCAAACTCCGAAAACAAATCTCAGAAATGAAAATGATATTGAATATAAAACAGTTGCATGTGTTACTCCAAAAACTAAATTGGAAAACTCTTGTAATATTGGAGTTGGTAGTACTGATTTTGTCAGTGTGGAAAATACTCCAAAAGACAATGTTAAAGATGAAAATAACATCAGATGTGAAACAACAACATGTGATACTGGAAAGACCAACCCGGATAGTTATAATACAAAAGTTTACAATACTTCCAAAGTGGAATACACTACTAAAATCAATCCCGTTCATAATATACCAGAGGTTAAACATGACACAAATTTGTTAAGTGTCACTCCTAAGAATAAACTGCATATGAATAACAATATATTTAAGACACCGAAAATTCCAGTTTCGTGTAAAAAAATTACTTCTGCCAAGAAAACACCAAGCAGATTAAACACTTATCAACACATTACCAGTCCAGTTGCATCTTACATAAAGAATTGCCCGCAGGTGCCTCTTGTGAAAGATGTTCATCCTCAAAGACCTCTGCCAGCAAAATCTTCTATACCTCAGCCAATAAAAAATGTATCCAAAACTATGAACAAAGAGAACATAGAAATTCCAACAGTAGCATACAAAAGTGCAAAGAAGATCCAAATGGTAAGGTTACTCCTTTAATCCTTCAGGCCCCGCGCGAGCACCGGTGATCGCGACAACAATAGAATACAATAGCAATTCCTGGAAATTCCGACTGAAGTATTAATATTAGCTGTTGATTATTGTTCTCATTAACATGTAATTATATATTTGTGTCATAGATGTATTTTTAGTACAAGTACAGCAGTACTGTATGCAGATATGAATTAATTTAATTTTGACTATGCTGTACTATAATTCTCTATGGTGTCCAGTTAAAACATAACTTCTAGAAGCTAGCTAGAAGTAGTGTAGTATCTTCTGTAAGACTGCAAAGTACACCATTTAAACTTCCAATATTAAACAAAATCACGATAGCAATATAATTTTGTTTTCACAGTTTTTTTCTTTGTGATTCCAGGTAACTGTTCCTAGTCAAGAGAAAATGCCTAAAGGAGAATGGACGAGTAAACTTACGTCGAGTTTAAAAAAGCCAGTCGTTATTACGCATGGTCAAAGGGTAGTAAATAATGTTGCAAAGAATTTGAACAAAAGACAAGAAGACAGTTTTGCTAATCTTACCCTTCAACAAGCTGAAATTTCTGTATGCACCAAGAAGTCTGCCTTTTAATTCATTATTCATAATAAAGCATGCATTGAAAATATAATTTCTAATATGCAACTCTTTTCATGCCTCGTGCGCGAGATCAGAGTTGAATCTCAAGGTAGCACATCCAATCAACTAAGTGACAGCGACCATCCTTCGATTGCGGATTCTGTGAAATCTAAAATCTATTTTTTACGCGGTTGAATTTGACCAATTGGGAGTTGATAGGTTAAAAATTTAAATAAAATGCCACTATGACATAGCTCGTAGGCAATAGGCTTAATTTTGCTCTACGCCACTACAAAACCGCGGCTGCGTGGGTCGCTAGACCGATGTCGGTAGAAATTGAAACCTATAGAAGACTAGATGGTGCCCGCAACTCCGTTGCGCTAAAATAAGTTTATCGCTCGGGAACCGTACATTCTTCCGGGATAAAAAGTATCCTATGTCCTTTCCCGGGACTCAAGGTATCTCCATGCCAAATTTCACCAAAATTGGTTAAGCGGTTTGAGCGTGAAGAGGTAATAGACAGATAGACAGACACACTCGCATTTATAATATAAGGATGGATGTCAAAGTGGCATTTTAATTGATTTTTTGTCGGTCGCCATCGCTTGCGGCAAAGATCGGAAAGTCACCAAGTCTTTGTAGCTGCCACGCCAAGTATAATTTTAGAACTATGTGAACGCAAATATAGCCGAACTACACACAGTCCTACCCACATTCGTTGTGGATACTGCAACACGGGAATATGTTCGAAGCTGCGTTTGGTAATAGTTTGCGATCACCTAAGGCTCAAGTCACGGCCGAGTCGAAGCTTCTCGACGCGTTTATTTTTTTAAGTAAAAACTTAAGTACAAACTGGTATGAAAATATGTAAGCGCGCGTCGACGCGCGTTGACACGCGTATTCGCTTTTCGACACTTCCATAATCTTAACAGAACATTAGAGACGAATAAGCTTTGGCTTCGAGTTTCGACCCTGTGGCAACAGTGTGTTTTGAGCCTTAACTTCGTTTTCGACTGTGGCCAGGCCTATCCCACTCGCGCGTTTAGTACAAAAAAAGATAAAAAAAATACACAAACAGCAAATAAATCAATTTGTTACAAACAAACCGCGTACTACACAGAAATAAACACGAGTTACTATGTTTAAGTTGTAAAAAAATCCTGACTAACTCCTGCACTATAATATATATATATATATATATATATATATATATATATATATATATATATATATATATATATATATATATATATATAATATAGTGCAGTATATATATATATATATATATATATATATATATATATATATATATATAAAATTACAAGTCCTGATTGACTGACTGACAGATTCATCATCGCTGAGCAAAAACTGTTAGAGCTACAGCCACGAAATTTGGTGAGTAGGGTTGTTTTATTAAGTAAACACCCACTAAGGAAGGAATTTTGGAAATTTTAACCCGAAGGGGGGTGAAATAGGGGTTGAAAGTTTGTATGAAAGTCCGTCTCTGGTCTTTCTTTAGTGGTTGTCAGGTGATCTATACGTCAGTATATTCTATATCTATGGAAACTCCCCTGATACAAAAGAAAGTACTTACATAGATCATAAAAATATTAAAGAAACTTAACAGAAAATGATCTATTAGTTTTACTAGTTTGCCGAGTCAAAAAAAACCTTATTAATTAAGTATGATCCACTGACTTTAAGACAGTTTTAGATAGTTTGACCGCTATGTGTTTATGATGTGTTTATGAGTTTATATTTATACAAAATGGTCAAATCTCTATTAGTCGGTTTATGTCGATAGTTTGGAGTTAGCATTACTTATTCTCGTTAATTAAGTTTCGTTTCGTTATTTTCGTTAATTCGAAAAATGACAAAAGAGTTACAATTTGAAAATGTTTGTTTTTTGCATACCTAATTAATATAAAATATGACATAGGCTTATGATCGGAAAAATTATGTAAAATAAAAAAGTGGATTTTAGGTATGACCAGATACATGACATGACGATATAAATTATAAGTTAAATACGTCCAAATTATTATGGAAAAAATGAGTAATTGCCAATGTTATGTAATAATATGTTTATTTTAGTTATCAACTTCATCCAGTAACGTCTTTAATTATAATTCTTTAATACAATAAATAAAAATACAAATACTTGTGTAATTTTGTTTTATTTATTGATTAAATATAATTGGGTATAAAAAGTTCAAGTACAATAATTAGAGATAAAAGAATAACAAACGCAACGAAATACATTTTAAAAGTTACGTAGTAGGAACCATTGCAGAGTGAAGCTACATATTAGGTAACTTTGTAGAAAGTACTTAAGGGTGGGTTGCACCAGAGGAGTGGTTAAAGTTAAAGTTATGGTTATAGTTAAATATGGCGTCCTTTAGCTGTAACCTTAACTTTGACCGGAGAAATTCACAGATGTCTGCTGCGTTTATTTTTTTATTGAAGTAAAAATCGACAGGAAAAATATAGCACTGTAAAACATAGTAAATTTTCACGAAAAATTTAGATATACGTATGAGCGGTTATGGTTTAATATGGCGTCCTTGGACGCCATATTTAACTTTAACCAAAGATTTGACATTTTGCACTGTAGTTATAGTTAGTAAGTTGGTGCAACCCAACCTAAATCTTTTTAAAATTTTTAAATGTATCTTGTTTATAATAATATCATAACATGAGATATTTTAAAATATTATAACTGTGATTAAAGACTTTAATGTTTATGTATCACTATAATGACATACAGCTATGCTATGAGTCCCGTAAAGAACGGAACAGGAAGTTAAAAATTCCATCACGGAAAAATTGCGGTTCCCGCTTGTTAAAAATGCGCAAAGAAGTCGTCTAGTATTTTAAGCGCCAAAAACTTAAGATATTAAAAGCCTATAAAAAATGTTTTTAAAAATGAAATATAAATTACAAGTAATATTGGTCAGCGGACTTTACCATTTTATTTTACAATTTAGCATTAAGGTTGAAATAAATAGGCATTATCATTTATCAGACATTGGAGATTAGCACATGAAATACTTAGTACCTACATGAATGTTTACGGTTTACTACGGTTTCATGACGACACTAAAACATATTGAGAGTTTATATGGCGACTTTTATTTTTTTAACAGCGCTTCCTATTAAATAACTCAAACTTTTTAACGTATAAAAACATCGTCTGTGAATAAACTATTGTCACATCCGTCTTAGAAATTCGGTATTTAAAACAAACACATGAATGATCCAAAAAAGTAAGTAAGTAATTTAGTTTGCACCTTAAACATTAAAATGTATAAAAATTCGAAATTATTGAGGTACACAAGTTCTACGCTTATTAGTTATTAAATATAATATAAAAATTAATTTAAAGAAAACACAAATCAGATACAAAATAAAATTTAAAAAAATATCAATACAAAATAAACGATAGTAGGTAATTCTTACTCTTAAATATTAACATTCATTATATTGTGCTAAAACACTCCAAAACTTTGTATATTTATAGGGTCATAATAGAAGACACAAGTAGCATTCACAAATAAAAAATACACAGTGAAGTAGACGACGTTATAGTATGAATTGTTCTGTCCTTGACTCCTTGTCTGACAAGAGTGTTGGAAAAGATGCTTAGCAGACAAGAACAAAAAAATAAATAACTATAATTTTTGCATACACAGTGTTAATTTTTAAATAGTGGGAGAAAGATTCGAGCATTTAACATATAAATTTCCCAATATTACATAATTTTTATCAGTACATGTAGGTCTACCAGGATGATTTTCAAAATATATCCTTGATCGGATAAATCACTTACACTTATTTGCATGTTTGACACACAGAATCAGCCGCTATAAGGAATATAAAGGATCAAAATGTTTCATTCCAATTGCCCCGGTATTGTTAGTCAATTTCTTTTCTCACTTTTTGGGCATCAGATTCTGGTAGACCTATAGTTAATCGATGTAAATTCAACGAACGACTCTAACGAATCAATCTCTTGCTGAAATACTTTTGCACCAATAGGTATTCGGTCACTACAATATCGGCCAATCAGCAGATAGGGGCGCGGCGTTTTGACGAAATTTAATTTCATACGATAGATGCTCGATAGGTTATATAATTATATATTATATGGACTATAAGGTAATATAGTATTAGTAGAATGTATGTAATTCTAAATGCTTTAAGGCCATTTTTAAAATATTGAGTGTTTATAATATTACTCACACTTTGTGACGTTTATATAACATGTATAAAATTGAAATTAAATTTCAATTTATTAATAAGATTATAGCGACAAGCTGCATACATGAGACCTTTTGGAGTACAAAGTTACAAAAATTATATAAAAAAACAAAATCATAATAATATCGTTATCAAAATCATAGTGACCCTCACTATTAAAAAGATCCACACAGCACATTGTATAAAATATACAACTCCTTAAACACGTTATTGGCAATGTTTTGTCTCTGTCTGACAAGCCTTTTATGCTAAGGTATCAGACGAGGATAAAACATTACATCACTTAAAAGTAATATAATGTTTTATACTGTTTGTACAGTTTGGATCTTCTTATTAGTAAGGGGGTACAATAAAATAAAAATAAAAATTAGACTGCATTGTGCGTTATCGCAGAAAACATACAATTTGTAACATCAGACCATTCATTAGACTCATTTATTTTATTATAACAACAACTTAATGAAGTCATTACATAATAATTATGGCATAAGTCAATATTTATTCTTACGAAAGCATACTAAAGACCGCACTCATGTAAAAATTACAGTATACTTTACAGAGTTTCCCCTTACACAGGTCGTTTAAATCTTTAAGATCACTAGGCAAAGCTGGTGGAGGCAATCGGCGTATAATCTACGAATTAAACATGTCACCATCTTATCGGTATCAACCAATAACTATCCGTCTTTGTCCTGCTCACTTCTAATCTCACCAAACTGGCCAAAAAATCAAACACATTCAATCATCTCTCTCATTTTTAACCGCCTTTCAAAAAGGAGGGAGTTCTATGTTCGGCTGTGGATATTTTTTTGCCGAGCGATCTGAAGTTGTGCGAGTCTGAGGGCCAGCGCTAAAACGCGCGCGGGCGCACGCTCGCGTGTGTATAATGAAAAATAGTATGGGCAGCGCAGGCGCGTGCGACGGAGCGCGGACGCGGGCGACGGACTGTCACACGCTCGACGGACGGGCGGGCACACGGCGCGGGCGCACGCTTTTTGCAATCAACGTTGTTTCAGTCTTTTTGCCAAATAATAAATTAGTAAATAGCTCATGGTAATCTACTTAACACAACTGTACACGCTCGACATGAAATGATAAAAATTATACCTACTAGCAGCGCTAAATGAGATGGGCGCACGCGACGGGTGCCCGCTCGCCCACGGCAGTCTTCCGACGCGTGCGCCCGCGCCCGCATCCGCCCGTGTTTTAGCGTTGGCCCTGAGGGTCGATTTACATGCGACCTTTATATCGATATTGCTTGTGATCGCGCGGTGTAGCGGCCAAATCGCTCGTTTGTGCGAACGCATCGAGCCTGTTATAGACATGTCACTGACAGCAGGTGTATTTGGCTTGGCAGTGTCCAGCGACTATAAGTACATACATAATACATAGGTTATATAGAAATCAAATAGCAAAAAGGCCAGAAATATAGTAGGCCAATAAAGCATATATTAATTAAAAGCTTCACTACCTTCTAATATTTGTAAATGCGCACTAAAATAAAAAGCATTTTACATCTAATATTTTTAGGAACTCCGCAAACTGCAAACTTTTTATTGGTAGTTCAGTCTATTTGTTTTTCAATTGGGCATTTTTATTGCCAAATCAAAGTGTGTTAATTTTACTTTTTTAGGGTTCCTTACCCAAAGGGTAAAAACGGGACCCTATTACTGTGACTTCGAATTTCGATGTCTGTTCGTCTTTCTCTAGGCTGTATCTCAAAAACACAGAAATTTTCACAGATTGTGTATTTCTGTTGCCGCTGTAACAAATACTAAAAACAAACTAAAATTAATATTTAAGGGGGGCTCCCATACAACAAACATGATTTTTTGGCCTTTTTTGCTCGTAATCATGGACGTATAAAAAAGGCAGACGGAGTCCCGCCATACACAGCACTGTATCCTCGGAGTTGGCCAGGCTGTCTGCATGTATACGGTCCGCACGCACACATTCTTACACTAGTCCGGCCATTTGACAGGCGTCAGAATGTGTACGTGGCCGACTCTGAAGACACAGTGCTGTGTATAATAAGACTCCGTCCGCCTCTTTTTACCTCCATGCTCGTAATCAATAACATTGGCTAAAGGTAGGCACTTGAAATACTCAGAGAATTCTTAATTACTTATGTAGCAGTACCTACAAAGTACCTACACGTTCGTTCGGCGATTGAAACAAAGAAAACTACTTTCTTTGTTTCAATCGCCGAACGAACGTGTAGGTACTTTGTAGGTACTGCTACACTTACATTTTTATTTTAATAATCCATACTAATGTTATAAATGCGAAAGTGTGTCTGTCTCTCTGTCTGTCTGTCTGTCTGTCTGTCTGTTACCTCTTCACATTTCCGCTGAACCAATTTTGCTGAAATTTGGTATGGGGATACTTTGAATCAAAGGAAAGGACATAGGATACTTTTTATCCCGAAAAAATGTACGGTTCCCGCGCGATTACCAAATTTTGCGGGCGTCATATAGTTAATAATAAAATTAAATTCATACATTTTTAAGGGGGGCTCCCAATTCCCATACAAAAAACACTTTTTTTCCAACTTTCGTACCATAACGGTACGGAACCCTTCGTGCGCGAGTCCAACTCGCACTTGGCCGATTATTTAAATTAAACTATTTGCAGTTTGCGGGATCATTTACCCATTTACTTAATATTTACGCAGCGTATAACTATTCAAGGTCGCTTTCAACTTTGTCATATTGTGTCGTTTCCAATATGCCAGGCAAAGACAAGCGGCATCGCCGTATGTATATTTTTATTTGTAAGCGGATTATTCTATATGATTTTGAAACGACTTAATCGCTTTACTTTAATTTATTTGTCAATAGACATCAGACGGAGATTCGTAATAATTTAAAATTAAAAAAAATAGCATTGCCATAAGAGCTTTTTCACAATATCCGGCACGATGTTGGATCTGATTAAATAATTTGAAGGACAGGTAGTAATAGTTATTACATAACTTTGCGTGCTTGGGAAAACGCTCTTATATAGGGTGTAACAAAACAAAGTGATAAAACATTAAGGTGTGTATGACAATAGAAACATACTCAGTTTTCTGTGTATAGCAGGCCAAAGAGTTTCTTTTGATTTATATAGGAAACGCCCCAAAACCATGAATTTATTGTAACTCTTTCAGCGCTGCTACTTTCACAGTGAACCCTATATAGGGGACACATACACATTACACACCCTAAAGTCTTTTATTACAGCCTGTATATCTCGCAAAATCGCAGTTTGCATATTACACCTTAATACGACAGATTTTTCAATGAGATCAAGAGTATTTGATCAATGGTCATTCGAAAAATACTTGCAATACATTTTACAATTTAATTTTTATTGGAAAACATTTACACCTAGATAGACCTAAAAGTCAATGGAGATTCCTACAGATCTAGTAGGACCTATTATAACTCTAAACCAGTACTTAGAATATATCAAAAGCATCGAAAATTTATTTTTGGCCTTATGTTAAACATAGATTTTATTGTATATGAAATACAACCTAAATAATTGTATTCGTATCGAGTACACAACCTGTAGGGTGATTAAGCTTACAGCATTCCAGGGCGATCGCTTTCGTTGTTCCCAGCCTTTTCGAAGAACATGAAATCCTGAAAATATATTTTTTATTAAAGATCTGAAATAAAAATAGAAAGTTGCTAATAAAAAGATCCAAACTACATTTACAGACATCATAGCAATACAATCTTTTGACAGACGGGTATTTTGTAATATATCAGACAGGGTATATCATAAATACAGTAATAATGAAATAGCAGTTGTTGAAATTAATCAGCTACGACTATGTTAAATTTTAATATTTTAATATTTAAGTCTCTATAACTAGAGATCGGAAATTCCGGCGCTACCTAGACTTCACATGACGAAAGTAAAATATGGATACCTACGACTTGGCTACGACCTAGAACAGTGATAGTGCTTAATGTTTCGACCTAATACTTTGTGTTAGACTTAGTGCTTAGTGTTAGACCTAGTGCTTGTGAATAAAGTCTTCAAGAGGACCACAGGCCTCTCTGGTCTGGTCATTCTTGCGCCCCCCCAGAGTCTGCGCCCTGTGCCTGGGCACCAGTTGCACGGCCCTATTTACGGCACTGGCTATTAATACTGTTTTTACCTTGGAAGTCGGTTTTAATTTTTTGTTAAAAATAATGGAGAAAAGTTTTGGCCATTTCATTTCCCAACTACAATAAATGGAGTTAATATATAAAACTGATGTTTTATTTGAATTATTCAAGAAAATATATTTTATAAAATCTTTCTAGGCTTATTCTTATTATTTATGTAAAAATTAACTTACATATTATAATGAGAGCGTTAAATAAAAGATATTAAATCACTAGTCTGATGACGTCGCATCCAAATCGGAAGTACCGCAAAAGCGATTTGTCAGTACAAATTAAAAAACATAAAATCGTATTTTCAAATCGACTTTATTTATCAATCATAAGCTTTTGTTTGATGATAAGGATGCAATACGGATTCCTAGGTCAAGTTCTACTAGAAATATAAATTGTTCAATAAAATTGAATATAGGTCACTATTGTATGAGGTTAGCTACGCGGCAGCGGCGCTACGCGACATATTATAACGTCAGTACTATGAAAGTGTCCTATCGCACCGCTATGGCGGTGTGGGCGACCGCCCACGGCCTCGCGGTCTAAGGGGCCTCGCGCCCCTTGGACCACGAGGTTTTTTTTAATGGATTTACAAGTTTTGATACTCAAATACTTATTCATAAAAAAGCTTCATAAATAAAAGTTTGAGTCTCAAAAAAATCTTTCCCTCCAAAAATCCGTCTTCTTGCGTAATCCACCAGGGGGCCTCGCAAAATATATTTTAGGGGGCCTCGCAAGATATTTCTAGCCCACATCAAATTTAGGTCTTGCCCCGCCACTGCCTAGAACAGTGTTCCGCAAACTTTTTGTGTTCAAGGTAAAAGCACATCTAGAAAAATGTCAACTTTTGGAGGTACACTAGAAATTAATCAGCGTGTACGTGGGAGCTCTGTTCTCAATTCCCATTCTTTTCGTCGATCGTCCCGAACATCTCAGGACTTTTTTTTGTTCTTATAAACTAGGAATATGTAGGTAAAATGTTATTTTGAAGCACACCAACTACTGGCCATTTTTTGCGAAACACTGGCCTTGAACAATACTATAAAAGAAAGTAGAACAATTTCGTGCTCTGCGATAATGGTGTAACATTTGTCAATATACGAATCAGGAATTTCCTGAGACTCAACAGTATTACTTAGAGCAACAAAGCCAACAATACTCACAATCAAGAAGCAGGCACCGAGCAGCACCGCTTTTATCCTGACATCGAGATCCATGGGGAATGAGATCCCGAAATAGTCTGCGTCGGTGAACGCCTCGCGCGCCAGACCCGACCACTGCTTCGTTATCTTGCCCACCTTCGTCTCGCCGTCTTGCGAGTATACCTGAAAAAAATATGAAAATTATTTTATTTCTAAATCGGTTAAAAATCAACACTTAGGGCCTATTTCACCGCTTCCTGATAAGGTGCCCGATAGGCTTATTTGACAGATTCTCCACACTCTATGTGTCAAGTTAAGTGGTGGATAGCCTTATCAGGAAGCGGTGAAACAGGCCCTAACAGTCGGGGCATTTTAATAGGCCACATTTGACATCTGTCAGATTAATCTCCATAGTGAGGTGAGCTGCGTAAAAACATCGACCAAAACGAATAAATCGATACGGACTTGAAATAAAATATTTGAATTTTATACGTTTGAAACAAATTCCTGTCCCATTATTACTTTTTCTTTTGCAAATTCAAGGAGCAAAATAAGACAAGTACATAATTTACAAAAAAAATATGCATTTATTCGCTTGAATTATAAAAACTGTTAAATTTAGTATTATCATTATTCATTTCACATAAATATGTGTTACTTTTCACAACGCACAGTGTACGGAGGAGACGAAAAATCGGAAAATTTCTTTTTTCTTAAATTTTGAATGGGCATTAGTATTATGAATGCGAGAGTAGAACACCCGCGTGTCAATTCGCAATAGTTTTTATTTTACGAGCTACCAAAGTTTAGCGATTTTTTGCGGCCCGGAAGCGAAAAATCCATTTATCTCCAAATTGTTTATGTAATAAATAAAATTTTGTATTCCACCTGAAATCCTATTAAATAAGGTATATTTCAATCTTTTTTCCTAATCCGCCGTGCCGATATTTTACCTACAGTAAAATAGTTTTTAGGTTTTTATTTTTTTAATCCAAAACCAAACAAAAGATGCAATCGAAAATATCGACAAATTAATGGTATACAAGCATTCTATACGCACAAAAAAAATCACCTGTAAGATCCGTTTACAACTGGAGATATTTGATCGTGAAATCCTACGCTAGGGCTGCCACCATGCGTCTTTCAATGGATGGCTGTCAATAATGCAATAGAAATAGTCATATAATTTATTAACATTTATAGTATGGAAGTTATATACGCTTTTAATGAGTATATTTAAAATTATCAAAAATAAGTCTTAGAAAAAATATAAAACCTCCTCTTTTTTTTAAAGTCGGTAATAAAATCAGATGTCAGTTCGTAATACTTCAAACAATTAATATTGTTTCTAGTATATATTTTAAAAAATCAAGGTAAGTGATGGTCACGCGAAAACGAAAATACTACAAATAATACAGCGTTGCGTCGTTTGATAACCCTGTTGTCAATTAAGTTTGTAAATTAAATAAATTGATTTAGCAGTGGTTGTAAACGGATCGGACGGAACGGGTGATTTTTTTTGCGCGTGTAGAATGCTTGTATACCTTTAATTTGTCGATATTTTCGATTGCATCTTTTGTTTAGTTTTGGATAAAAAAATTAAAACCTAAATATGAAAATTATTTTATTGTATGTAAAATATTGATACGACGAATCAGAAAAAAAGCTTGAAATATACCTTATTTAATAAGCTTTTAGGTGGAATACAAAATTTTATTTATTACGTAAAAGTTTTGGATAAATATGAATTTTTCCCTTCCGGGCCGCAAAAAAACACTAAACTTTGGTAGCTCGTAGCATCAAAACTATTTCGAATTGACACGCGGGTGTTCTACTCCTGCATTCATAATATTAATGCCTATTCAAAATTGAAGAAAAAAGAAAATTTCCGATTTTTCGTCTCCTCCGTACACTGTGCAACGTGGTTATTAATTTATGGGGATATTTCGTTACAAGTAATCAATACATCGATACTATTTATTCGCTTCCGATTTTTAAGGTAACATCTCTAGAGTTTAAAAAGAAAAAATGTCAGCTGACGTAACATTGTAACGACGTACAATTATTAAGATCAGAATTTGTTTATTACGATTAGAATTGTTTATCAGTAAAAGCAAATCGTTAAATAATTCGTATCGGTCATATTTACAATAAATATGTAATCGTAATTGAAAAAAGTTTATCAATTGTGCAGTTATAACAAAACGAAATTATTTATTTTTTATGCACGTCGCTACAAGCTTACCTTGTACAATTTTGATGAACTATCAAATGTAGGCCACATTTGACAGTTGAATTATGATGCCCTGACTATAAGGCTTTGTCCACATTTGTATCATTTTCGCGTATCAGATCTCCGTCGCGTAGTATCGAAGCGTATCATGATCGCTAGTGTGGACGCAAAATGATCGCTATCATCACGAAATGTGCACATGGCCTTAAGTGTCTAAACACACTAGGCCGAAAAAACACGGCCGAAGTTCGGCATGATTACGCCTACAATGTATTATTAACTACCGATGACACACCATGCCGAAATTACGTCGCGTTATATTGTATGCGTAGCACATTGCTGGCGTAATCATGCCGAATTTCGGCCGCGTATTTTCGGCCTTGTGTGTTTAGACACTTAGAATGTCTACATGAGGCCTACCACCGGTTCGAGATAACACGTAATATTAATAGTAAGAGATAATCGTTTTACGAAGTTACATAAGGTATTTGATGGAAAACTAAGATTGGTAAATAACTTTTACATGTACACAAATAAGTCGAGATTTTCAATCATTTTTGGTACACACACACATAAAATATTAATTCTACCTCAAAATATTATATCAAAAGCGTGTTCCTCACGACACCTTTACGCGTTCGGGAGCGAGACAATAAATTGTCGTATTTTTAATTTTGGATAATTTGTATGGCTATTCCCGTATGCTATTTAGCTCGTACTCGAGAGTGCGCTAGCAGGGCATCATTTCAATTAATAACGAAGAGACTTGAGTTCCAGCAGGTTTAACATGCCAACATTAGAAAGAATGGACATACTTACTGACTGATTTTTCATTTTAGTGACAAAATGGCGGATTTCCTTTGTCTATTTGTCACTTTGTCTATTCTTCCGTAGAAAGAAACCATTTCTATGGTGACCATGCTAAGCCTGCTGGTGTCTGTTCTACAATAGTCAGTAATATAACCTCATCGATGTTACCAACTTACATTAAACTCCACATCCCCGCAGATAGAGAATGTGCAGACGGGTCCCTTGATCCTCAGCACCACGTCTCCCGAAGCGTTCTTGATGACGTAGCACGGCTTGCAGATGGACCACTCCTGTTCCACGGACCCCACTACCGTCCCAGGGGGGGAAGACACCTCCATGCTCTGCAGCCAGCACGGACACCAGCAGGTATCACAGGCCAGCGGACGATTAAGATGGATTACCTGGAATATTTTTTTCTATTAATGTTAATGTGTACAACTTTAAGTTATTTCCCACTTAAATTTAAATTACACGAATGGATTTTTAACGCATTTCTGCGCAACTGAGCTTATGCAGAAATTCGTATATTTTATCTGGTAAAAACAGGAGAGGTACGCGAATAATTAGGTTACAAATTAATAAAAATCAGACTATGACACGTTAGGCTGACTCTCGTCAGCGTCGCGTTCTTAGGGCATGTGCAGAGGCGGAAGATTTTTTATCATTTACGAGTTTTGATACAAGTATATTTTTTAAGATAACATTTTAAACTTTCGCGTTGCATTATAAGTAATTAAAACTTATTCATCGGGACGTAACGCGACTTATTCTAGTAGCAATGCAAATTCGTAGTAACGAGTACATACTTTTTCTCGACGTTTCGGCCGTGTTGCAACTTGCAACGGCCGTGGTTACGGCGCGCGAGGGGACTGCAGGCCGTTGCAACACGGCCGAAACAGTCCTGATTAAGAGCCCGGGTTACTCTCGAAATTCTCATACATACGTAATACCAAAATCATTTTGTCATACGAAAATATTTAACATGTTTGAGTTATTTTTCAGCTTCAAATAGTAATTACCTAGGTTCCTGAACAAAAATTAACTTCAAAATATTTAAACACTAAAAAATAGAGTAAAACACTAAAAATATATAAATAAAAAGTAAATTTACTACTAAATATTTAAATACTAAAAAATATTTTTTAGAGTTGAAATATTTTGTAGTAAATTTAATATTTATGTATATATTTTTTAGTGTTTTACTCTATTTTTAGTGTTTAAATATTTAGTAGTAAATTTAGTAAAAAAAATTTATACACAAAAAAATTTTTTTTTAGTGTTTAAATATTTTGAAGTTAATTTTTGTTCAGGAACCTAGGTAATTACTATTTTAAGCTGAAAAATAACTCAAACATTTTAAATAATTTCGTATGACAAAATGATTTTGGTATTACGTATGTATGAGAATTTGGAGGGTAACCCGGGCTCTTAATAAGTTTTAACTCTTGGCTGGTATCGCTATTTTTGGCAACACTACTGGCATCGTGGATCACATTTGACCTATGCCAAAAATCTGTTGTAGTACGTATGCAATTGTTTTATTTATGTAAATAAGGATAGAAAATAAATATTTATGATTCCTTTGAACATCTGACTCCGAATCATCATATACGTCGTGCAACAACTCTTCAATTTGTCTTTCGTTCAAAAATCCTCCCACTTTTATAGAAATATTCACTAAAAACAAAAAGTTTAGAAATCACAGTCAGTGAAAAGTTATGTAATTGGTGTCGTGGGTCAAATATGACCCAGCCGGCTCCATAACTCAGCTCCTATGATGGTCACCATGCACCTTTGCTCCCCGTCGCAGTTTGCGACGTATTGAGAATACGTATTGCGACGTATTGAGCATTACACCTCTTGCCTTCCCATGATACTCTTGCTAACTAAGTTTTTTTTTTATTTTATTTACCTGTCTGTTACCTGTTACTTTTTTTTTTGTTAATTCTTAGTTAGACTAGTTATATTTCACACTGTTTGGTATTTTCATGTCAACTTCATTTTAACTGTGTGATAACTTTTTATTTTGCAATGTAGTGTGGTGTAATGCCCAAAGTTCTTGAATAAATGTTTATTATAATTATTATTATTAATACGTAGAAGCGAGCACTTATCCCATGAATATCAAAAGAATAATAACTAAAAATGTTTGCGTCTGGGTCAAATATGACCCACGATACCAGCTAGGGGTTAACTTATATTTTTATAAAAAAAATTGAGGATAAAAAAAATCCTTCTCTCAACAAACTTCGTTCTCGTGCGTCATCAATCAGGGTGCCTCGCAAAACATAATATCTTGCCCACATCAAGTTTAGGTCTTGCCCCGCCACTGGGCGTGTGTGTTGCAGCCGCATTTGTGGCTGGTACTGGTACACATGGCGCTCGTATTACGTTGTTAACCGATATCCAAATTCTGACTAACTTGACTGAAAGAGGTTTAACGCCAAGAGCCGCGTACATGCTGCATTAAGTCAACGGCGGCAATACGACGCTTACGCAGCGCATGCATGTATGTACAATCGAAGAAATTGATTCATAGACAGTTGACATACCTACGTCATTTGGTCGGCTTATGTCAATACAATGTTAGCTGTGATCGGTCAGATGGGTTTGACGTAAGCTTTAAGCTGTCTACACACCAAAACCGCCGACGAACGCCGGCGGCACGAACCAGGAGTGCAGGAGGGCAAACCCAGCGGCTTCTGAATGTTGTAATTCGAACGCCGGCCCAGCGGCACGAACCCGGCTGGAAAACTCGGTGGCTTCGGGCAGCGGGCAATTGAATGAGCGCAAGCCGGCAAGTTTGTTTAAGCCCCGACCTTGCCCGGTGGGTTATGCCGCCGGCTTTGGTGTGTAGAGAGCTTAACACGACCAAATTACTTAGGTCCGCCATCTGCCTATGAATCAATTTCTTTAAAGGTATATACATTGCGGCATTCGGGAATGACAGAGTCGAGTAGCAATTAGTTAGTTACCCCATTTAATCACTTACTTCATTCTGGAAATTATCCAATATCTTCATATCAAACGGTCGCATGGGACCGCAACAGTTGCGAGTACAGCAGTCGTTGTCTTCGACAGCATAATACACCTTTTGGCCGATCGCGTTCTTCACAGTATACTTATTGTTGGTTTCAAATCCGACGAAAGCCTCAAGCAACTCCACTTTCTGATGGACAAGCAGTTTGTCAATCATAGACAGGTATTCCAAGCCGGGCGGACAGTTGCTGAGGCCTTGAGGAATAGTCATCCAGCCACCTGAAAAAAGTTTTTAGGAAAATATAATAAAGAGTAACACTTATATCAAAAATATTTGGTTAAAAATATATCCGTTAGGAAGTTAACAGACTGAGCTCATCAACTGTAGGTAAACATGAAAAGCATTCAGTTATTTAAAGCGACAACAAACACCAGCAAAAAAACATAATATTTTTTTAAACAAATCCCAAGTTATCAAACCCATGTTAGTTGTTATTGATTTCAATTTAATATAGGTAGGTATGTATATTGTAAATTCGAACACGATCACGTCGACGTCTTTAAGCAATTTTTATGTATTGTCTATGATTTCTAACACAGAAATTTGAATTTGCATGCAACAAATATGTACTGCCGAAAGTCATTAGCAACAGGGTTTAACATAGTAACAATTTAGAGATATGTGACCTAGATGAACCACACAACTATTGTATTCATATTTTCTATATAAACAAATAACAAACAAACTAGAATTTCCACGCAACATTTCTATAAATAAACCACAACATACACAAACAATTAGATTCCCTCCACCGCACTTATGTAGTCCATACGATTGAACCTTTTTTCCTCCTCAGATAATAGAGGCTCGTAGCTAAAAGAACTACTGAATAGCTTGCTGTACAATTTCATGAATGTTCTCTTCACATAACGCACATTATATTTCTTCACGTATTTGTCATTTCTAAACAACTTTTTACACTTCACAGAAACGTTTGTCTTTAGTTTGCGCGATCTTTCGATGAATCTATTAACACTGTCCTCACTAAAATGTTCTAGATGACTAAAATACGTATTTTCAACATTCATTATACAAAAGTTTTTAAATATTACTATTTAATGTAACAAAAAAATTCGAACTCAATTTTTCTTATTCCAAACTGGTACTTTACTATGGCAAGTATATGATTGTTTAAATTAAAATTGAAAAAAATATATATTTTATTTTCCAATACTTTTTCTGAGACTGGATAAGAACAATACAGCAATATCAACTACAGAGAATGGATATAATAAGACTATATCAACTTGAGAGCTCTAGAAAAAGTTTATGTAAACATGTTTATCAATAATAATAATAAGTCATTCACTTCTCCAATGCAATGATAGATTGTATGTCTTTGTAAATTATATAGGGTATTAGCACCAGTAGTCAGCCTTTTAGTGGAAAGCGCATGTTTAAATGTGGATAGAAAATTATTTAAGATAGTAATCAAAAACCTTTTGTACTCATTGACTTAATCATTTATTAAACTTTGTTATGAAATTAACATATAATATATAATATTCCCCAGTACTCAGCCGTCACAATCCAGTTCTCGGCCAAATAGCTACCAGTAGTCAGCCTCTCCTTAGATGGCCTAGAAAGAGACCTATGGAACTGAAACAAATAAACAATGCATGTCTGGTCTCTGACAAAGCAAAAAAACTAAGAAATTACTTGGTAGATAGGTGCTTCATAAATAAATGAATAAATTAAGCAGCGTAAGTTACTGATGGCTGAACACTGGGTATACCTCACCAGTACTCAGCCGTGGTTCGACCGTATCTAGTTAGGCGGCCGACTACTGGTTTTTATATGAAATTTTGTATGACCAGTACTCAGCCGGGGGTGGCCGAACACTAGATAATGTACAAGAAACGCATACCGAGTAGTCAGCCACCTCATTATTTAAATAACTATAAAGAAACTGTTCTATAACTCATTTGATTTAGACGTAAAAAATGTAATAACAATATATTTTAATAAAACATGACACAAAAGTTAATAAGAAATCACAATAACTCACCTTTTTGTCGGGCACTTCCCACTAAGAAAATTTTGGCGCGCACGCAGCATCTTGGCTCGACTAGTGACAACGTCGAATTGGAATCAGATTACCATTTCTTGCAGCCACTTAGCGTCATTGTGACATTCTAAACTGACCAATAAGAAGGCCAAGCTTTTTTTAAAAGTAATTTGGTTAATTTGCAATAGAACGCTATTTCTATAGGTTTTTGGCTGGAAAAGGCTGACTACTGGTGTGGGGCTGACTACTGGCGGCGTTACCCTATAGACAACTATGTAGATGGTGCCCTGCTGAATATTGTGATTACTGTGTTTGGCTGTGATTACAATATACTTTGCCCTAGGGGCTAGGCTACAACTTATACCACATTTTATCAAAATCAGTTTAACAATTTATGCGCGAAAAGACTTACAAAACAGACACACTTTCCTCACAATAAAAACATTTGATATGATATCTCAAAAAAATAATGGTGATCACTTTATATATTTATCTCTTTATACAAAAAAAGCCTTATGTATAAATAGAAGTAAATATACAGAATGTAACAAAAAAAATTGATAATACTTTAGGATGAGTATGTGTTCCTCATATTATAAATACACCGTGAAAATATCAGGTAAAGAACTATTTTTTTTTAATAATTTGTATGGGCATGTACAGTGCTTAGCGTCATGAATTTGCCCCTACAGTGCTGTTACTTTCACAGTGAACTCTACGGCTGCCTTCACACTAGCGTTTGTCGAGCGTAGGCGTTCGATGGACGTATGCGCAGCACAGACGCGGCGCGTACGTCGCGTTGTCGCCGCTTCTCTACTGGAACAATCAGTACGCTGCGCTAGCGCCGCGTGTGCGCGACGTATACGCCGCGTTACTGCGGTGTCATGTACAATCATTTCGATCTCAAAAGTACTTTCTGTTGTTAAACTCAATTTACGTCGCATTACTTCAGGCGCTTGTCTACTAATCAACGCGTGCACAGGGGTACATTACACATTACGCAGTAACGCGGCGTATACGTAGCGTACACGCGGCGCTAGCGAAGCGTGCTAATTGTTCCAGTAGAGAAGCGGCGACAACGCGACGTACGCGCCGCGTTGTAGCGGCGTCTGCGCTGCGCATGCGTTCATCGAACGCCTACGCTGGTCAAACGCTAGTGTGAAGGCAGCCTATACTAGAAACACAAAACACTGTAACATATTATCACTTTTTTGTTACAGCCTGTATAAATATGCGGAACTAACCATGATAACAGTGTAAACAGTAAACATGTAACGTTAGATGTTATTTAATGCTATTAATAGCAATTATCTTATCTTAATACTATTATTTTATCATTAAGAACCTTCTAACTTCTAAGAACCGAAGAAAATCACTTCTACTTGGATATTTCATAAACTCATAATCATAAAATATAGAATCACTTATTGGATTTTCAACAGTTGCTAAGTACTAAGACTATGTTTCATATTTTTAAAATATTAATAAAGTAATAATTTATACCTGGAACCTGAGGCCCAGGCTGCTGCATCACAGGAGCTGGATATCCCGGTTGAGGGTGTGGATATCCCTGCTGGAACCCAGGCTGGTATCCAGGTTGGAATCCCTGCTGCATTCCAGGCTGGAACCCCGGCTGCATCCCTGGTTGGAAGCCTGGCTGCATTCCTGGCTGGAAACCCGGCTGCATGCCCGGTTGGAAACCAGGCTGGAATCCATGTTGCATTCCGGGCAAGGGCTGGGCTCCTGGCGGTAATGGAGCACCAGCTGGCGGTCCAGGATAACCAGTTTGTGGATACATAGGGTAGCTCTCTTTACCAGTCTCTTTTTCTTCAGGAGGTGCATAGCCTTGGCTTGGTGGGAAGTTTGGGCTGTACGGAGTTGGTTTGTGTGACATTTTTTCTGTAAAAAAAAAAACTAAGTTTAGTTTTTTTATTAAGAGTGTACTAGCACAGCCCACACCGGCTTTAAACGGCCGGGGACTCTGTTTTCACTATCATTACATGAATGATAATTTATTATTCATGTACTTATACTGAGTATTGACAATTGAGTAAAGTAATTTTACAAAATTATAACATTTTTCAAACAAAAATTACCTTCTTCCATTATAAAATTCTTTACATAGAAATCTAAAACAAGCTAACACTAGCAACAGCAGTATATATAGCTACAACAGTATAATAAATGAGAGTTTTGCTATAAATATAACAACCAATTTAAACCTATTAAAAATGACTTAGTGACCTTGATGAATCTATTAAACTGAGTAGTTTTCCAGTTTTATTATGAGGTGAGAAGTCAAACCACACTAATATTATAAATGCGAAAGTGTGTCTGTTAGTATGTCTGATACCTCATCACGCCCAAGCCTCTGACCTGATTTTGCTGAAATTTGGTATGGAGATGTATCGGGAAAATGTATGGTTTCGTACTAATTTTTTTGTTTTAGAAACAGGGCTATGAGAAGGTGTGATATAGAAACATTTTCCTATATATATTGCCCCAAATGTCCGGGGATGCATAAACACATTTTTCCTACCGAAAAAAAATACTTTTCTCTGAAACTAAAATACCTACTAAAACTGGGTAAATAGGTTTATTCGGTGAACCCCATTACGATTTACAAACAAAAATAGAAAAAGAAAATGTTTTTGGGCTCACCATACTTCTGAAACTATTTTTTTTATCAAACCCCTATGTGTAAGGTACTCAGCGAGACACATCCTAGGAGTAAACAAATTAAAAAGCAGCAAGCACAATGCCCCAGATTTTAAGTGACACAAGTACCTACAAAGAGGTCCAATGGGATTCGAATATTGATCAGAACAAAGCGTAGCTTTTGGGTGTTATGAGGCGTTGACTTAGAATTTAGTAGACCGATACAATTTCTAATGTATTTTAATAATTTTGAGAAGTATAACATGTTTATAAATAGACATAAGTAGGTACTCAATTATTTTATATAGTAATAAGTACATACCTGTTTACTGAACAGCGCAAGTGAAAAGCGTCTAAAAAATTTGTAAACTGTAACTTTAGGATGATAGTGTTTAAAACTATTTCACTAAATAATTTTTATTTCGGACTGTAATTTTAGAATTAAACTAAAATTAATATTTTATTTTTCGGCTAGTTCTGAATTCTGATCGAAATTTGACGTTTGAACTTTGACAGTTGACTGAACTTTGACATTTCACTAACTGTCATTCAGACATTGACAATTTTCTTTTAGTTCACCGTACAGGATTGCCATGCAGGATAGTGAATGGACCCTTTAAACTGCCTAGCCGTCCATCATCTTGAATCTTGTTGTGTTGAATTGAATACATCTAGTGTCGGTATTTTTGCTATGGTGTTCCGCGCTACTTCTAAAAAAAGAAAAAAGCTACCGTAAAACTGGCTGAATAGGGACAGTTTTCAACTTTGAACTGAAAATACGTGTAACTGTGTAAAGTCTAGCTTTCGTGCACTGTTCAAATTTTTGAATTAACTCATGAATTAGGCTACAAGATCGTAAAATGTGTTTAAGCTGTGCCGTTTTTGTAATATTAATAAAAATAAGGTCATCCTTATTTATACTTCAGATGGCAGTTAATAGGGATGAAAGCAGGGTTATTAGGGAAAACTGCCAGGGCTATCACAGTAAAGAAAAAAATAATCAGTCATTATATTTGATTATTGTGCGGGAACCGTACATTTTCCGGGACAAAAAGTATCCCTTGTCCTTTCCCGAGACTCAAAGTACATATCTCCATACCAAAATTCATCAAAATCGATTGAATAGTTTTCGCGCAAATCATAAAAGTATATTGTGCAGTAACCGTACATTTTTCCGGGACAAAATGTATCCTATGTTCTTTTCCGGGACTCAAAGTATCTCTACTTATACCAAATTTCAACAAAATCGGTCGAGCCACTTACACTTGATGTCGTGACCATTATGGATTCATTAATTTTATTCATATAGATTACAAAAGTTAATTGTAACAGCCCCAGTGAAATTGTTTCATTCCACACATTTATCGTCAACATACTCGTATCTATTTATTTAATACGGCGTCCCTTTCAGCCTAGCAGTGATCCCTATTCACCCAATTCTCATCCCTATTTACTACAATAATTCAAGATAAAAATGTATGACTTGTAAAAATGTGGGTTTCTTAGCTATAATAAGTAAAAAACAAGTACTTACCTTGTGCAATTGTATTTAAGAACAAATAAAGATATAATAAAATTCACTTTTACAACAAAGAATACACAATTTACTTTTTAATTGATAAAGTTTGGAGCGACGTAATTCACCGTCATTTGAAGGCACTTTTTGAACTGAAGTCTCAATGTCTTGTAGCCAACTAATGAGGGATTTTCTTAACTTTTTAATTTGATTGTCAAACAGTTTCCTTTTTAGTAACTAGATGGCGTATGGGTAGACAACTATCGGTAATACCAGGGAATACCATCAATAATTGCTACAAAGCTGGGCAAAAGAATGTAAAACTGGATACATTTCAATTTGAAAAAGACGCCATTATATTCCAATGAATAGGATAACAAAGTTATTAAAACGATGTTTTAGTTAAAACTCACGGAAGAAATAGCCCTATTTACCGATATTCAGACCAAATGTCACAGGAATTATACATTTTGGTTTTGACAACATCTTACCTGCACTTGTGCAAGATAACGGGTATTTCATGGCTAATATTTTACCAATAATGAACATCAAAGACCCAAATAACACAATTTGGGAAAAATAATAAAAACCACACCAACAATAAAAAGTAGAAGAAGTTTGAAAGTAACATGGCCGCCAAAACTGTTGTCAGTGTCACTTGTCAGTTTTCAGTTTGACAAGTATTTCATCTCAGTGTGTTCCTAAACTATTACCAGTATACTGGCCTAAACGCTTAGGCCAATGATCGTTTAGGTTTAAGATATTTTGACTTATGTCACACTTGCCAGTCACTGATATTTTTTAGAAACACAACCAATATGTATCCGTGATGCTAACCTGCAGATAATTTCACATCGGTGGGGAACCAATAGAAAATCTAGAAGTGTCTATCGTCGCGCCGTCTGGTGGAGATTAAAAATAAGAAAATCCCTCACTCATGGCGATTGAGTGTTGCCATTAAAAGGAATAATAATTCTACTTCACTTTAAAACCAAAAAATACTTGACACCTTATAGCAAGACTATAAGGTTTCTTTTAAAATATTTTTATCGGTTTTGTCCCTATTTACACCTACGTCCCTATTCAGCCAGTTTTACGGTATTCTGCTATGTTTATTTTTGTTAGTGGGCACTTTAAAAAAAAATTGTACCCCTGGTTTTTACCTTGTCCCTTGACTTCGCTACAGATTATTTGTAAAAAATTACATACTGTTACGTGCTAGGGTTCGAGGATTCGGAGAGAAAGAGCTGGTGACTCTCTTGAAGACTTTATTCACAAATACTAGCTCACACAAATCACTAAATCCAAACACTAATAGACCTGGATCCCAAAAGGATAAGACATAACTTACTTTCTGATGGATGAAACCATAGGTTCTTGGTAGTGCCTCGTGAACTTAGAATACCTGCGAATTTGTGTAGCTCTAAGTGTGACCCCTGGTCAGGTACCAGGTACCAAAGTGGACAAAAAATGAGTCTTACTTTACTTATTTTCTGATGGCTAATATTTATATATAATTTGTAGATTATTGTTCTGAACAAGTATCATATAGTGTAAGACACTTTTCAGTGACCAAAACTATTATCAGACGTTTTGAAAATAACTTTGTTGCTATTTTTTAGGGTTCCGTACCTCAAAAGGAAAAAACGGAACCCTTATAGGATCACTTTGTTGTCCGTCTGTCCGTCCGTCCGTCTGTCAAGACCCTTTTTCTCAGGAACGCGTGGAGGTATGAAGCTGAAATTTATATCAATTACTCAAGTCTACTGTCCCTTGAAGCTGTGAAAAAATCAAACTTCTAAGCCAACGCAATCAAAAGATACAGCCGTTTATGCCGCAAATTTTCGACACTTGCAAGGGAATCAAAACCTACAGGGTGCTTCCCGTGAACTCAGAATCTTGAAATTTGGTACGAAGCAACGTCTTATAGCATAGATAAAGGAAAAATTACGAAAACCATAAATTTTTAGTTACATCACATAATATATTTTTTTTAATAATTTTAAACTTACTACCCATTTCCTCATAAACGCGTAGAGGTATTAAATTGAAATTCATACCAAATACTCAGGTCTATAATACCTTTAAGCTGTAACAAAATCAAACTTCTATGACGAACTTTGTAAGCCTTGCAGGTTTGTACGGAACCCTCGGTGCGCGAGTCCGACTCGCACTTGGCCGGTTTTTTTCAAAGGTGTTAATTTTTATTTTATAAATTAATATAACACCTTAGAAAACAATACGGTATTGCAAGAATTTATTTTCTACTAGCTGTTGCCCGCGACTTTGTCCGTGTCAGCATACTGCATAGTATAATAACAAAGATGGATAATTTTCCCCTCTTTCCTTACCCAAAAAAAGTAAAACGGGACCCGATATCAAAGACATTTCAGTCTGTCCGTCTGTCTGTCTGTCCATATCCAGACTGTACCGCCCCTTTGTAACATGTAGTGAATATTATTAAAGTATGGATACAATTGAGTATTTTTTGGGCATATACCTAGTCAAGTGCCTACCTGTTAGACCCAGGTCCCAGAGCGATAACACATATTATGACATATCACAATATGAATGAAACCTTATGTTCTTAGTAGTTCCTTATGTACTTAGAATACCTTCGAATTTATGAAGCTCTACATGGAGCTATACTCACTCTCACTCACTCATAATGTGTAAAAATGTCTGTCTGTCTGTCTGTAACCTCTTCACACCCAAACCGCTTAACCGATTTTGCTGAAATTTAGTACAGATATACTTTGAGCGCTGGGGTTAAAGTATACTTATAATAGTCTAAGATCCCGCTGCAGAATTGTGCAGGTATCGAGAACACGCTTAAAACCACATTTTTACAAATATTTATGATAAGGAGAACATATTTCTACTGGGGTGCCAGTCCAAATGTGGCCGCAAATATTTTTAATTTTTTTTTTTGAAAAATTTAGTTTGCGGTATAAAATGTAATCATCAGGTATTGAAAGCAAACATCGTTCATTTCATGGCAAAGATTTAGAAAAATCCGGTGTGCCGTTGGGCACCCGGCCGCAACCCTATTGTAACCAGGTGTGAACAGGTACCATTCCGATACATTTTTGCATCCATAACGTATATTGATCTTATATATATCAAATTTAAGCTTATTTTCCTCTTATTATTATAATATAGGTGTGCCTATTTAAATCTGGCCGCAAATAAGGGGTGCCGGCTGTCAAAGATGGCAAAGTATCGAAGGTTGAGGGAAAGGGAGCTAGCGCGAAACATTACGGGATAGTGAATGTACTTAAACATCGGTTCAAACAATAGTAATAATCGGCCAAGTGCGAGTCGGACTCACGCACGAAGGGTTCCGTGCTATTTTTGTGTAATGTAGTGAGCAAAATTAGGCCAAAATTTGTATTTTTTGTATGGGAGCTGCCCTAATATTCTAATTTTACTTTAATTTTATTACTTATTATTAGTAATTAATTTCATTTTTCATTTCATTTCATTTTTTTTCCACTTAAACATTGCAAACGCAGGCTTCCTACGAGATTTATCAAAATAATATACCAAGGCCCGATTCCACCAATGTCTGCTAATGTTAACAGCTTCTTAAAATGTCATGTCTTCTTTTTCATTCATACGAAAAACAAAAGAGATAACGTGATACTAATTCGAGCATTAACTTTAACAGTCTTTGGTGAAATTGGGCCAAAGTATTGTACACTATGAAAAGGTCTACAGAAAACTCCGCGATATATATATTTAAGGATATCCCACAATAACATTTATTTGTCATTTACATTAATTAACTTGGCTAAATGGTTAATTTTCGAAGCATATTGGTTTAAATTGCGGCAATAATCCTTATTAAATTAAATACTTTATTATATATATTATTGATTTAATATAGATCTATATGGCCACATTTGGACTGGCACCCCAGTAGAAATATGTTCTCCTTATCATAAATATTTGTAAAAATGTGGTTTTAAGCGTGTACTCGATACCTGCACAGTTCTGCAGTCGTATCTCGTACTATAACTTTTAGCTTAAGGCGACGCCTTGATAATTTGGCTGTAGGCTGTAGCGATATCGATTTTGCTCAGCAATGACTGAAAGCTAAGAAATTAAAGTTCATTGTCAGTATTCATCATGTCTTTGTCTTTGAATTGCCCATAGCATAACACCGCGTTAAAGTAAAAAACCGTGTTGGATACGTTTGAGATTGCTTGTTTTGTATTGCGGCCGGGCCGGTCTCTCATAGTAAACAAGCAATGGAACAGCAAAAAATGGAAAGTGCGTAAGAGACAAAATGGTTTTTGTCGCGTAATTTAAAACTAAAAATACATTTAATATAAGCTATGGGCAAATTAAAGTGTATGCTTGAACCAATATATTATGTAAAAATTTTGGATTTTTACATATTATATATATTTATCCGCCGCCGTATTTTATCTTTACCGTACCGTGTATCCGTAACAATACTAACATTTTGTAATTTTAATGTAGGAGCAAAAACAAGTTTTCTTTTATTAAAATAAATTCACGTTTGTATAAAATTTTATTTAGTATGAGATTTATAAGGGTTTTTATGTACCTAAAACTATTAAATTTACCTGTCCCTTTCCCAGAAGTTGTAAGAAAATCTTTAATAACTGATTTTTTTCTTGAAGTAAGTTGCTTAAAAACATATCTTAGATTCCTAAATAGTTAATGTGTCAATTGAATGTGTTGTTATTGAAAAATCTAACATAATTTATTAAAAATTAATTAAAATTATAATCATGAAAATACGACCCGACCGGAATGTTCAGTTTAGTGACCGTTTTTTTAAGTTTTATAAACATACTACAAAAATATTTCGGCACTAAATGATAGCACTATATTTCATTGTACATCGAAAATCTCCAATTTGAATTTAGTAGTTAAAAATCTGCTACAAGATGCGGACGCAGGTTGGACGGTTCTTCAGAAATGGTTTCTTTGTTCAGATAAGTGACCATATTTTGTAAGCATTAATATACTTTTTCCAACTGTTATTACTGTTGACACGTTACAAAATTCGTTTAGTATTTAGTATAAAAAATGAAATTGTGATAACTATTATCGGTTATTCACAAACACTTTAAAAGTAAAAGAAAGTAGCATTATGTGACTTCCGATTTGTGACTTTTCGTAAGGTCACCTATAATGGAACGGACAAGTCACAACAGGCGGAAAGCATAAGGCTTAGTTCACATTTTAAATAAATTAATTTTTTATTCACAGATTTTATTGAGAAAATTGGAGATTTCTAAACTGGTACGATTGACGTACAAATATTTTTTTTATATTATTTATGTGTTAAGGTGACGCCGCGTTAAAGTAAAAAACCAT
This sequence comes from Lysandra bellargus, assembly GCA_905333045.1. Classification (NCBI taxonomy): domain Eukaryota; kingdom Metazoa; phylum Arthropoda; class Insecta; order Lepidoptera; family Lycaenidae; genus Lysandra; species Lysandra bellargus. Next base: position 449,078 of record HG995328.1, read on the forward strand.
GTAGGATATGTTTTAGAATGCTAATTTTCTTGTTTTTTAGTTTTATTGATTGCTAGTTTTACTTTAGGCCGGGCCGGCCCCTTATAGAAAACAAGCAATGGAACAGCAAAAAATGGAAAGGGCGTAAGGGACAAAATGGTTTTTGTCGCGTAATTTAAAAACCATAGATACATTTCATATAAGCTATAGGCAAATTAAAGTGTATGCTTGAACCAATCTATGTACAAATTTTGGAAGCTTAAATCACTCTCCTCTGTTGGAAAAATAGGAATCCCTTTTTTACATAGGTCTTTTTGATTGGTTATTCTGTGTTATAAAAGTTGACCAATCGTGTTATGTTATGGGTAATTCAAAGACAAAGACATGATGAATACTGATGATGAACTTTAATTTCTTAGCTTTAGTCATTGCTGAGAAAAATCGATATCGCTACAGCTAAATTATCAAGGCGTCGCCTTAATTTAACAATAACGAATATAGTATTTAAAATGTACCTAAAAGTTTTATTTCTTAAATAATTTTGATTTTATTTCCACTACTTTTCTATCAGTAAAGTTGAAAATCATTTTGTGTCATTGATATTTGCAGATTTATAATAACTTAGGAATTCGTAGACATGTGAACACATCTTTATGATTATAAGATAATTAATGAATTTAAATCAGTGAAATCAAAGAATTTTCTACTTTTATAAGTAGTACAACAATAAAAATGTTTAAATAAAAGGTTTTTATGTTATAAAAACTTCTTTAAATATGTTAAATATTACTACTCATGTAAAAAAATGAAAAATAACCTATTGGGTAGGTCACAAAGTCTCACTACGGATTAAAAATAATTGCTACTCTTGTTGATCCTTGAAATTATCTATATTTTCTCTGAATAAACAATTGAATATGCATTTCACTAGATTAAATGAATGAATAAATCCATTTACTGCTGTATTTTTTGTATTAAATTATATTTTACATTTAGTCACACAACGGAATCTGTTTCGGTGAAAATTTGATTTTGTTTCAATAATATCAGAATAATATAACGTTTTCGGCGTTTTTTTTAACTTATTCCATTAGTTCAATATTTTTCCTTGTATATGACATTCAAATATAGGTAAATAAATGACTTTAAATAATATAGACATATTTTTGCAATGGTACACGTTTTTTTTGAAAATGCCCTAGTAGATAAAACATATTTTTGGAACGAAGTACCTTATCGCGCGTTGCGAAAAGGGGCTAGACGGAAAAGTTGTATTTTCACAAGTAACACGTAAGAACGACACATTTTTATTAGTTCCTGCACTGTAGGGGGAGAGGGCGTTGATAGTATTCCTGCGCGTCAACTAGATGGCGTTTTTGAGAATAATCCGCGACATCTACGGGACGTTTAAATAAATATTACAATTCCACAAAAGTGTCGTTGTTAGTACTGGGCGTCAACTAAATGGCGTTTTTTTTATTTCGTGCCACCCGAGAGTCCCTTGACAGTTGACTCCTCTCAAGTTTTTCATTATTTATTTTTTATTGCTTATTACTATAAGGGCGAAGCCAAACGAGCGTAATTTGTGAGTTATGAGTCGCAGAATTTCTACCGCGCAGAATTCTGCTGCATTCAGTTTCATACAAAAGTCATGTTTGATTCACACGGCGACTCAAAATGAGTTGTCATTTGTAGGTATGAAAAAAATTCTGCCCGGCAGAAATTCTGCGGTTCACGACTCACAAAATTACGTTCGTTTGGCTTCGCCCTAATAGTTTGAGGATGTTTGGTCCCACAAACAGCGATTCCTTTATATTTTTTTTTATAAATAAATTTCAATAAACGCCCTAAGCCCGTGTTGTCCATTGTCAACAAAATGGTAGAATGAAGTCCTGCATCCAAATTCGCGCACCTGCTTTCTACACGGCAGTCCACCACGCAGGACTGTCAAGAGTGACACGTCACACGAGTCACTTATTGTCCTTCGCGGCCACTGACCTCCATTATACAAAGTGTTCGCGGCGGACTGCAAGGCGCAAGCGGTGGGCGGAGCTTACAGTTTACAAGCTTTGTGCAGGACTCAAGTCACATCCTGCTCAGTGTTGTCGGCTGTCAACCACCATGCAAGCTGCGACAACATTCACAATCCAAAGTTTTACTCGGTCATCAAGACTTGTTATAACTGTTTTGTAAATTATTCCATTATCAGCTATAATACGACCATAAAGAGTCAAATATGATTTCGTAGTGAATGTTTATGAATAATAATAATAATGAGTTACGTTACGTTACTCGAAATATGCTCGAAATGAAGTTTTACGAATTAAAAAACCACGTACGGTGCTTCTAAAGCGGCCCATTCACGGCAGTCTGCCTTGCCGTCCGCCGGCTTAGGATAGTGAATGGTGTCGCAGGCCGCAGCCCGCAGGCCTGCATACAGGGCTTCAAATAACGTTATTTTTTCATAACGTTACTGCTTCAAGGGCATATATAACGTTATGAAAATTTACCCGATATTAAAAATAACGTTAAAAATTGATATTAATAACGGTTAATGTTATAACGTTATATAGGATTTATAACGGTAAATATATGTTCTTTGATAACGTTATAGTCCGTCAAGAAAGTCATGACAGGCGGGAAAATTTTCTAAACGTAATCACGCTTATAAGGTGTATTTTTTCTTTGTATTTTCACACAAATCTCGCAAAAAAGTGGGCTGCGAGTGAGATTTAGTGCACCGTGCACGATCGCATACCTGATGCCAGAAAATAACGTTATATTTACCGTTATTATTATAATGATATTTGTTCGTTTATACATAACGAAAAAATATCGTTATAATAATAACGGTAAATATAACGTTATTTTACTAAATATCGTTAAAAAAATAACGTTATCTGGCTACCATTATGAAAATAACGGTACGTAACGATATTTTTTCTGTTATTCGATAACGTTATGAAGCCCTGCCTGCATATCCTACATAAGCCGGCGAATGCCACGGCGGACTGCCATGCAGGATAGTGAATGGACCCCTTAAGGTCGAATATTTGTAATTTGACCCGAGCAAAGATATTTTACAATTTTACAATTATTTTACAATTGGACCCGAGTTTCTGATTAAAAAAAATTGACAGTTTAGTTTCTGAACGATAATTTAAGCACTGTAGGCAACTTGATAAAAATAATATTTCCGTTCAAATGTTACCAGTTAATTATTTATTGACAGAAAATGGTAACTAGGAGAGATTGTGTTATGTTTCTTTTTTACCAAAAACAACCCGCTTTTTTGATAATTTAATAATAATACCATTAAGTTCCTTCCAGAAATTTTTGGAGGCTATGATTAGCTTAAAATAAATTCAGCGCAAACTGAACTCACCATTTACTTGGTCAATTTATTTTTAGAGCAACAACACTCACATCCGCCTAAAAACAGCTTCCATTCACCAATCACACTTTTGTGATTTGTCAGAACTCAGAGTGCATTGACCAACCTGCTACTGGTGTCGATTTTAGCAAAGACTGATTCAGTTGGTTTATTGTTGTTTCCGCGATTATACTACGAGTGTGAAGTGAATAGCACATCGACGAGATGCAATCAAAGTTGTTTAACCATTCGTATATCTAAAATGGCGTCGATGTTTACCATTTAGTTAACATTCTGTATCGCGAACGATCGCCAGTGATCGCATCCGAGTGAGTCATAAACCAACGTAGCAATGACATTTTTATAGCACAAAGTGAAATTACGTTTCATAAACGTTTCTATAGAAGACTGGTGAAGTGATCTAAAAACACAATGCGCGAATTCAAGGTAGTCGTGCTGGGCTCGGGTGGGGTCGGAAAGAGTGCCCTAACTGTGCAATTCGTGTCCGGATGTTTCATGGAAAAGTATGACCCCACAATAGAAGATTTTTATAGAAAAGAAATAGAGGTGGACAACTCCCCGTGTGTATTAGAAATACTGGATACGGCCGGCACAGAACAATTCGCATCTATGCGGGACCTGTACATAAAGAATGGCCAAGGATTCGTAGTCGTATACTCGTTAACCAATCACCAAACCTTTCAAGATATTAAACCAATGAAGGAATTGATAACTCGTGTCAAGGGATCGGAACGGGTGCCTATACTGTTAGTGGGAAACAAGGCTGATCTAGAGCACCAGCGCGAGGTCTCCCAGCCGGAGGGATCGGCGCTGGCGCAGATGTGGGGCTGCCCCTTCGTGGAGGCCTCCGCCAAGAGCCGTATCAATGTCAACGAGATGTTCGCCGAAATAGTGCGCGAAATGAACGTTAGTCCCGAAAAGGAGAAAAAAACTTATTGTTGTTGTACAGTGCTTTAATATTTAGTGTGTAATGTGGCATTTATTTTTCGTAAGACTGCAAAAGCGAGGGGGAAGTGAGCCCACCTTGACTCGGGGGCGGTCCGCGTCCAGCCGGGCCGGGGGCGGCGGCGCGCCTGCTCCGGCCGCCCCGGCCGCTGGACCGGCGGTCGCGACGCGCGTCATATCACGTTGTTAATATCTTTGATACATACCATTGTCCAATCGAGGTGCTTTATCTTATATTTTCATACTTTAGTACTGGTAGATGCTCCCGCAGTAACCGATGTAATATTACAGAATACCGTCAGAATGGAGAAACTCAAAATTAATTCTTGTCATGTTCTTTTACACACAACGGTCATTGATTTATAAACGACAACAGTAATGTAAATGTAAAGTAATTTTAGTCAAGTTTGTATATATTTTCATGAGATTAACCAATGTGGAAGGACAAAGAGGATTAGAGAGTAATAACGCCATCCAAATATGCAATAATCTTATATGATTGTGTAGAGTGAAGTGCGATGAGTAAGGGTACTACTTAGTCATCATGCAAGGTGTGTTCTATTGTGTAAATTATGAGAATCAATAATCAAGGAAATACAGACTTAAGATTTGCGTGATTGTGTTTTAAAAGTCTACCAGGATTTGTGATAATACATATAACAAAATATCTATAATAAAAGTTTAAGTGGGAGATTAAAAGTGAAGTTTTATTCTTCGGTATCCAAGGTAAACCATAATATTTTCTTACTATCTTATAATCTGCAGAATTATTCAAGCTTGCAACTTTAGTGATTTAATTATGTTTCTATCATAAATAGAAAATGTTGAGTTACATTGATACTTTAGAATCAGGTGCTTACCGGACTCTGGACTAGATTAACCTATCAACTCCGCCGGTTATATTCCACCGCGTAAACAATAGACTTCCAAGAATCCGCAATTGAAGGATTAAAACATGTTAACATCTAGATATCATGTGTGATAAGTGATAACAGGTGTGGTGGTCCACCATTTAGTGATGATGTTGCTTGCTATGGTAACAATGTAAATCAACTCCAATGTTGCAAATGCTTGCTAAGTAATTATGTCACTGCTTTAGTCTAGTTAAAATCTTTATTCAATTTGCTTTACTTTGAAGCCAAAAGCAGTGTATTTTGATTTTATCTTTATTACTATTGGAATTTCTTAAGTTTTGAATTAATTTTAGAGAAATCATGTTCAGTTTTCAATTGCTGGTTTGTACAAAAAATAATTTGAAGAGAAAATGAGAGAAGATACATTTCCTACCTGACTATCCTTAACTCAAAACTGATTGCTTTGCCCTAGCTTAAGTTTAGGAGACACAAAAAAAATCTGATGATCAAAATGGTCCCAATTTAGTAAATGAGTTGACTACTAAAATGAAATTTAGTAGTTAACTTACATTAGCAGCGAGCACAGTACATCCAAGAGCTTTATCATTATTTACTTTGAAATGGTCCTCCATTATGTTGATTAATCTACAACGCAAATACACAATTATCAATGTGCACTGTCCAACAGAGATAAAAGACAGTGAAAACAAAAGAGAATAACATTTTAACACTTCTTAATGATACTTGCATGTGTTTATTGTTAGTTATTCTTTTTTTTTTTAAACCAAAAGTAGTTATTCTCTGTTGCCTAAAGATTTTTACATTACTGTTTTCTTAATACTTCAGTCGGAATTTCCAGGAATTGCTATTGTATTCTATTGTTGTCGCGATCACCGGTGCTCACGCGGGGCCTGAAGGATTAAAATAATCCAAAAAAAAGGTAACACCTTTAAAAGGTGTTGAAGAAATACCACCACAGATAATAATTGTTATAATCAAAATAATATGTAAAGCCTTTCAGTTTAGTTAAAGTCCAACCAGTTATGCTAAGTACTCATATACGGTTTTGCTAAATCAAGCAATAACATCGAGCAAAACCTGCGGCTTGGGCTTTCGTCCACACATTCAGCATTGCTAGATAGTTTTATTCTAAATTGATATATTTCATTCCATCGATCCGGCTCGATCTGGTTCCATCAATCCTTCGAGAGGCTTGATGCGAGCCTTCGAGCTGTCAGTTTTGCGGTCCACACAGTAATTATTACTCGATTTGGAATAAAACTAAGTGAGTACTTAGAAATAATTTGTATTTTTGTGTTGTCACTTGTTGAGCTATCTAGCTATCTTATTGAGATCATCTAAGGAAATAAATTAAATATCATAATATGACATACAGTTTACTTGAATTATTGGTTACATTCCTCAGCAATGTTTGATTTTATGTTCAGACTGAAAATCGAAATTAATACCTCGATTGTGGGAATCGCAGACACAATAGATATTATCAATTATTGTGCGGCACCCGGGTACTGTTTGGGAGTAGATGAGTTAAACAAAAATTAACTGTCTGATATAAACTTTAAACTCTTAGGACTAAATTCAAAATATGTAAATAAATACACATTTCAAAATCTTATGTGAATATAACATAGGTACATTAAAGCACGGTAAAAATGTACCGTGATTTTATTTTATGATCTTGGTACAAAAACAAATATTTCGTATTATAGGGCGATGACGATCTATTAGCAATTCATGAGGATTTTTTTTTTAAACGGGCTTTGGCCCACCACACATTCCCACCACTGTATCTCCTGTGTCGCCAGGATCGACAGCGGTATCCAACCACGAAAACCCTTTGATATGATCTCAGGGAGCCCGAGGGACATGCTAAAACTGTCTTGGGACCTGCAACGAAATTAATCAGAAGAAAATAGGAGGAGTAGGAAGATTAATTTATGAGGATGTTGCAATAGCTACAGTGCGTTCAGAATTCAGAGTTTTACCTCTGACATGACCTTTAAGCCAATGATATAAGGGTCACTCCCACTCCCATAGAATCTCCGACGCCATGTACTTTTGAACGCACAGTAACAGTAATAATAGCATCTCTAATATCAATAGTTTTAATGCCAGATCATAGCATGCTAGTGACTTAATGCTAGTGGTACGACTCCGATCAGGATCTGAATAATCTCAATTTATATAACCAATTGAAAATTGCTCTGAAAATAACGTGCGCGCGAACACCGAACGCCCAGCCTTGAGTTTCGATAGTACATTTCTTGGAGAAAACGATTTTATCACATTCTTATCAAAAACATCACTCGTTAAAGTGGCACAAATGGAGTTTAAGGTCATGGTTTGGTTGTTCGGTCGTTTCGCGGCACTACTGTTCATGTTCCGTTACCGGCCCAGATATAGACAATTCTCCGCAGGTGTAACAATGCTGTGTCTTCCTTATCGCTTTTATTTTATACCGTGTGTTTGTTTTAAAAAAACTGCCTATAAACCAAGTAATTACAAGTTAAGTAGCGATAAAAAGAAAATCTACCATTTAAATTTTCATCAATAGTACGGTTGAAGGCTGTTGCTTATCGCCTAATCTTATTCTCAACCTTATTTTTTATTACAGCTGTGGAACGTAAAAACTATACTGCCATTGTTAATTACAATTGCTTTTTATTCTGCAGCAGGTAATTTGTTCGGTAATTTAGATTATTAACAATTTTAATTAAATTCTGTACAACTTAGATCATTCTGGCGGTGACCCCCACTGCCTATTTCACCTCGAATAAGGAAAAGCATTGTAAAATACAGTTTTATCCTGTCAATATGATTTGAGACCTTTTCTCTACGTGACAACGAGTTTTTTAAAAGACATAACGATCATTTAATATGTTACTATAAAAGACAATTATTTTTAGATCTTAACTCTTTCTTCTGCTTTTAAATTTTAGCTTTTGATCTCTCACTAGTTCGTCCCAAATCAAAGCGATCTAACATCTCTTGAAATTGTATCTTTACAGTCAACTCGTTGAATAACTGGTCCATCTGAAATCATACATAAAGTTGTCTTCTAAAAGTTAAAACAAATTAAATTTCTACCACCCCTTGCCCACCAGTAAATTAGTAAGATGGTCGAATTGAAATTGTAGAGATCATAATATTATTATGCCCTTACAATTTACATAGTATTGTGGTGTTAGGCAATCGAAACGAAACTGCTTATAACTCCTTAGTATTTTCTTTTAAAAGGATGCCACTTAAATGTAGCGGAGATAAATATCGATGCGTTTTAATGTGGTTCAGTGGATTTTCTCCACATTAGTGACTTGTAAACGAATATATGCAAGGTCTCGCTTGGAATAGCAACAGAAGCAGGCGTCTCCCGCGCTTCTGAACACATTGCCGCGTGTGGGGCGGCTATAAATACACGGTAATAAAACTACGCCTTCCTCTACGTACTAATTCTTCACGTTATAGACAAGTGGTAGAATAAACACCAAAAATTGCATTAAAATCGTTTTATGTCCACATAAAAGCGAACGAGTACTGAGGGCTTCAAATATTCATAAAAGCTAATCCACCGTGGGGTACTCAAATTCGGTCACTAACCCTAATCGGTTTCTTCACGTTACTCCTGTATCGTCAGTATTTATATTAGAGCCACCACAAAACGACTATTTGATATTCTTGTAGAGTTTGTGGGGTAAATTTTCCTTTTCCAAGGGACACAATGAATTTATTCAAAATAAGGAGGGTGGATGTAGCTTAACTGAGTTGTCTGTTTTGTTGTCCGTGTATCAGTTTGCACACAAAACTGTATGGAAAAGTATTCCAAAGATTCTATGATATTTCGTTTATTACTTACGTTTATTTCTAGTCCTGTTATTTTGTGCAGTATTAAAATATGTAGAGACGAGGGACATATCCTGTATTGGGGTATTTATGAGTCACGAGAGTCGAGAAATGTGTTCGTTTGTGATGTTTCTTTCGGCCTCATTTATGTAATTACTTCGATTAACAAACGGCTTGGGCAAGCGGCTGTAATTATTTAGTGGCCGTTAACGATATAATAGAAATACTTTGAATTCATTGAACGGTCAATGTGTATTATTAATCACGGTGGTCGCAGCCGCAGCCCATCTCGAGCCTCGACGTTTTGTTGTTTTTAAAACTGGTATGAATGGATTGGGTACACTCCCTTGGCTCTCATGATACAAAATGTTCTCATGGAACAATATAAGCTGGTGTTGTTGTGTTATTTGAACTGAATATTTCCAATTCTTAGCTAACAATAAGTGGCTCGTCTATTGTACGATCAAATTAATAACGGCTCGAAAGTAGTCAGTATTTAAAAAATCTATTCTTTCCAATAAGTTGTATTGTTTATTTTGAGTCACGTATTCCATTAACATGTTAATAACTTCGGGGAAGTGGCGATTTTGTTACTAGCACAAATTTAATTAAAGAAATTCTTAAAAATATCGGTCATGTTTCAAATACTTTGTTTTGCAATACTAATAATCATATCTTTCCTTCTTATCTTATCGATACTATAAAATGTATTCGATAAAGTGGCTAATATTTTCTAGAAATGGTAATTTCTGGAATTTTCTGTCTAGTGTCGGTGGTATATTCCTAGTCATCCTGACCCTCGTGACAAATAAAATCCTATTCATTAATTATGTAGATTCAAGACATTGACATTTCGGGTAGTCGGTTGGTTTTTTTACTCGTTTGACCTTAGATTTTAAATCTCTGATTAAATTAATTAGCTTTGATTATGTAACGCTTATTTTGTATTTTATAGTTAAGCTATTCACTAGTGTCTTATCTTTAGAATCTTGCTTCGAACATTACAGTAGTAATACGATTATCCGCGTGCCTTTCAAGAACGAGTCCGTTTCGTCTGTTAGCCAGTTCGCACTCCTTGTTGGTCCTTGTGGCATTGCGCAAACGTCTGCCTTGACTTGTCGAGCTGCGCCTAACATGGCCCGCTTTATGCTAGACGTGTTATGCCACTGCTGCGCCAATGACACGCGCTACCGTGTGCTATCTGTGAATATGGCATTACTTCATCGACTTAGGTAATCGTTTTTGATGAATTGGGTTAATTACAAAATTAGATTGCAGAGGAAAACCCTATATAAGAGCTAGTCATGTATGCGGACGTTATCCAATGTATATTCCTAATTTGCAGAAGCAATCTGCACTGGTAGCAAATAAAATCTTGCTGATAAGATGTGCTGATTTTTTTATTATTAATATTATGAATATCATAATTTTCTTATGTAGGGAACATTGTTGAGTCAGCAATAAAGCAAACGATTAACGTGCGACAAATATTTATTTAAAACAAAAATTTTATCGAAGCACGCAAAGTTCTAGACGAACTTACGTCATTAAAGGGCGTTGGCGTATTTACATATTGTATAATATAATGTACCGTAGATATTTTAACTCCAAAGTATTTTGATACTTGGATCTTTGTTATACAAATTCCTGGTACTGCACTCCAGACGATCGCAAAATTTTCATATCGTCATCCTATCACGTTTATTGAGCTATAAAATATGTTGGAAAGAGGAAGTTCGGGTTTTTAGTCCATATCTTAGCGGGAGGGATCTCTGAACACGTGCTTCGCTTCGGAGCGGTTCACAAAAAGAGACTTGCATTGTTTCGTGACCCTGTTTGTAGTACCTACATGTGTTTAACAGGTTTCTTTCGGACAGTTTCTTTTAGGTTAAGTAACACCAGCATATGTGGCCGTAATATACTGTGCAACTATTTTTATTAAGATATTTTTGAATTTAACAGATGCATGGTAATTACTAATTAGTATCGATTGTCATAATGATCTTTTTCTGGATGCCCTATTTTTCATCGCGAATTTCTTGCTGAAACAAGATAAACTTAAAAACTATACTTATTTCAAATATCATTTGGACAAAATTCTAAACTATTAATGCCTGGTTTTAGAGAATTTTGACTCAAGTTTACCTGTTTCTAAGCAAATTTTCATGTGCCACTCTTCAATTTCAATTTAACCATTCACCAAGGCTATCAAAAAGACAAATTCCCAACAAAAAATCTCAGTAACTGGGCATTAAACAGCTCATAAATGCATTATGTCTATTGCGATGTACTAGACTGATTGCTACGCATCAATGCTCCAAGAGGACTAATCTCTTGATGCATTGGTGCATGACCGTTTAAAAGCCTGTAAACACCTAGTAAAAAAATGTAAGACTTAAATGTAGCTGAGGCCATTCTGAATATTACTTGAAATCATTAGTTAAAAAGAAAATTGAACATTTTCAATTTTAGGTCAAATCAAGACAATTTGGTTTGGAAGCTAGAGCATTGGAGTAAAACAATTAGAAATCTGAAGTATGTTCTACTTACATTATAACTGTAGACTTAGAGCATGTAATAGCTATTAACTACAAGGAAATAAAATAACAATAAACATCCTCGAATGGCCACGTCGTAAGCAATTGTTTATAAGGTTAGTAATTAAATTGTTTAATGGACTTTCCGTTCTAGAATTATTCCCATTCATCTTGTTTCCTGACCCTTGTTTTATGAGGGCTTACATTATTACATGTGTAGCTTTTGAGACAAAGACCTCAAATGTTTGTTACCTTCAAAGCTTGACTTTAATAATTATTCATTGCATAAGTACCTACTTGCCAGCAGGGCCGTCTCTAGCCCATATGGCGCCCGTGTGCAAATATTACTCTAGCGCCCCCTATCAAGCGCGCGATCAAAATGAAATGGGTACAGAGTACAAGTACAGTTTTTCCGGCCGCTTGAGAGTGAGGACCAGTGCCGGTCCTACTCAAATTTTCAGGTGGTACGAAAACCAAAAGTGGCGCCCTTCTAAATAAAAAAGTCGGCCAAGTGCGAGTCGGACTCGCGCACGAAGGATTATAAAGCAAAGATAGGCAAAAAATAATGTTTTTATGGGAGCCCTTTAAATGTTCATTTAAGAACAAAAACAATTAAGTATTTTGTGAATATTTCAAGTGCCTACGTGTAGCCATTATTGATATACTTAACGTCCAAAAAAACACATTTTTGTTGTATGGGAGTGTATCTTTAAAATTCCTAGAGGTGAGACCCTTAAACTGCCTAAAAGTTAATACTTTTTTAAGACCTGGGGGGTGAGCCAAAATCTTTTCGTTTTCGCTTCGTTATAGAATCGCCGATCAAAATGTATGGAATTGACATAGGACGAGTCGAACGTCAACGTCATATTAACGAACGCTTATGTCAATTCCATACATTTTCATCGGCGATTCTATAACGAAGCGAAAACGAAAAGTTTTTGGCTCACCTCCAGACCACCTCTAATACTTTGAGGTGGTCTGATCTGGTAGGAGTCTGTTCTTGGCCTTGTTCTGTGGAACATCGGCTACCATTGCATGATGTATCCTGCGAGCGGCCTATTTCCATAGGCTACGTTTGGTCTGCTATCCAGGCGACACATACATGCTGGCCCACGGAGACATGTTTGAGGAGACAATACGCCTGGCGAGAGTGGGTGAGTCTCAGGTTGTGGCGCTTATAGAAGCGTTGGGGCTGCGAGTCGCAGTCGAAAAAACGTAGGGCATGTTATTCTATGGGCCCCGGAAGCACCGCCCGGCCTCCGCGGAAGCATCACTGCGTATCGCAGATCTGTGGAGGAGGTTTGGTCTTGGATAGTGGATACTGAATGGATCTTTACTCCTCATTTTCGTCGATCGGCATTAAAACTGAAGAAGATGGCCATGGTCCTGAATCGTCATCTACCAAAATCTGTGGTCCAGGGCCCATCTGCAGATAGCTTTATACAGAGGTTCTGCAGTCCTGTTTGGGCGGAACACATACGCGCCCGAAATAGACAGCTGCTCAGAAGTCCGCAGCATGCTGTAGCGGTGCGGATACTACGCTGCTATCGAACCGTTAGCCGGTGAAGCGGCGTTGCGGCGTTGCGCTGACAGGGTCCCCTCCATGGGATGTGGAGGCTCGCGTGTTTTCGGAGGATGTATCAACACACAGCCGAATTTAAAAAGCGAGGAGAGCAGGTGCTACCAGACCTGATAACCTGATGGCGCCACCAGGCGCATGTCATTACAATACGCATCTAGCAAGACCTTCAAGTTCCATCCATCCATCTGGGATGGACGGAAACCCCAACTGATGCCTGCCAGAGAACTGTGAACGCGATCCTGTAAAAACTGCAATAGTGGATGGCACATTCAAGGGGCGCCCTTACCTTCGGTCGTTACCTGGACCGACAGGAGGACGGATAGGAGGAAACCATCGCCTAAGTGTCACCACTGCCTAAGAAAGACGATGCGGCGCAGTATACGCTCATTGAACGCTCTGCTTGGGCTGACTTTTGCGCCGTCCTTAGATTGAACCTTACCACTTATTGGGAGGCAGTAGCTTATACCCTCTGCGAAACTGTTATGTCGCAAACGGAGGCTGCATAAAGAGAGCGGGAAGCAAATTAATTCGCAGATCCCATAAGAAAAAGGCACGGAGGCGAAGTAGCAGAGGAGCAGTAGGCTGCACGGCGCCCGGTGCGACCGCAAGGGCGCCGTCAAGAGTTAATTTGCTTGTGATCTTGTTGTTTAGCGGCATTTTGGCAATTGGCAAAACCGCGCTTGCGCGCGGACGCATATGAATCCTGTCTAGAATGTGGACGAAAAATATAATCTTCATTAATGTGTTTTAAGGTTCATTTCACGTTGAAAAATAAAGTTTATATATTGGCTCGTCGCGCGCCTTGCCTTGCTGTTATACGACAAAATATATAAGAATAGCTCCAGATGCTACACAAAATGTATGCAAACGGGAGTTCTTTTTACGTTGGTTATTAAAGCGCGGCGGCCGGCCAACGCGGGCGCGCCTCCCTTGCGAGCGGCGCTCGGCCAACGCGGGCGCGCCTCCCTTGCGAGCGGCGCTCGGCGCCCCTAGGACAGCGGCGCCCGTGTGCAACGCATACCCTGCACCTAAGGTAAAGACGCCTCTGCTTGCCAGGGTTCTTAAAAATTAGATGTTTCCCACAATTTAATTGCAATGAAATTCATTTATCGCGCAGAAAGCATACATTTTTCGGGATGAAAACTCGTATAATACCTTTGTACTTTCCCCAGACTCGAAGTACCTATCCTCATACCAAATTTCATCAAAAGCGGTTTTAAGCGTGAAGACAAGAGAGTAGAGACAGGGCCCCCGTAAGGGCTACTGGCGCATGTGTGCAAAAGAAGGATTTTGGCGCCAAATTTTTCGGGTCCTTGGTTTTGGCGCCCCTAAAGATGGCGATTTGGCGCTCCTAGAGGATGGCGCCCGTGTATGTGCAAACTGCAATGTGTGCAATGCACACGGCATTGCACACATTGCAGTTTGCACATATGGTAGCGGGGGCTCTGTAGAGACACACTTTCGCAATTTTAATATTAGTACGTGGTCCTATTACCAGTTTTTTGTATTTATTCTGTAAATTTATTCTCAGACCTTTGAATCATAAATAGTGTCATTGATATCAATATATATGAGTTATGAGCTGAGTCACTATCTCTTATCACTTGTCAGCCATATTGTGATATCAGGTGACACTTGCTTCCTCTACGTTCTTATTAAAAGGGAGTTACCTTATATAGCAATAAAAATATGCGTACCAACTACCTATAATTTATGACTTAACCTTTGGGAATTTAACTTTTTACTTCCTTATATTTTTTCCTTCCAATCGGTTCCTAGAAAGCAAAATATCGGTACAAAAAGTCTAGTAAATAAACTGATGATTAAAAAGTAGGTAATAAGATAACTGATAAGTTAAATATTTCAGCTTAGGAACCAGTGGACTGAAACTTGCGATTGGCATTAAAATTCCTAATCGGATAGCGTAGAGAGATCAAAAAGAAACTATATAATTTCCCT
The DNA here is from genome assembly GCA_905333045.1 of Lysandra bellargus. Classification (NCBI taxonomy): domain Eukaryota; kingdom Metazoa; phylum Arthropoda; class Insecta; order Lepidoptera; family Lycaenidae; genus Lysandra; species Lysandra bellargus. Next base: position 464,189 of record HG995328.1, read on the forward strand.
CTACAGAACAATTACCTAGTGCATCTAATTTATAGAAAAATATAATCATGGCTTCTTTCTAATTACTCTTAAATAATTATGCATATTGTGCCTAGTGGTCCGTGTGCATGCCTAAGTATTGACAACAGAAAGATCGTCAGAAGTGAAACTATGGCGAATTGTATATCACGAAAGAAGTGTTGTTCGCCTCCAGTGATTATAAGATCGTTTTAAATTATCCGATCCGATATCGTCAGGCCAATACGATATCTGAAAATAGTTTAATGCCTTTCATATTGTCAGTGGATATCGGATCTCTTAGACTTCTTTCCCAATTTATTGTGTATGAATATCGGTAGAATCCCGCGGAATGCGTGATCTTCTTTCATTACTTTAAAGCGATAGAATCTCGGATTCCGCGTAAAAAAAGATTTGTTGCACATAGTTTGCTGTATTATGATAAAAGTAGCTCTATGTAGTTTTAGAGTCTGATGTTAAAGTTTAACAACAAATCTTTTCTCTTTATCGATCGATCTCTCCCTTATCGTATCGGATGGTATAAAAACTCGTTAAGTTACGTGTGCGTGCTAAATATGTGTTACCATATGTCATGCGATATTCAACTGTTTGGTGGCTGGTGGACGGCAGAGTACTAGGCAACGAGAAAGTGAAATTACTAGAATCAATCGAATCTCACTGAATATTCTAGAAGGATCTACAGTGCGTAATGTGTTTGCGTGGAATGCATTTTCTGACAAAGCAACTCGACTATAATAATAGTCATTAGAGGTGAAAATAAATTTGTAATATCTTCGATGCCTATTAATAAATCTGAAATGATAGTACAGGCTGAAATATTTTCCTTAAAGATTTGGAATTTCCCTTTGTTACCAAGAAAATTAACACATCTTCAGGCACAAATTAATCATATTATTGTAGAGTAGTGAGAGTATAAGAATATTATATCTATGTATTATTCTTTTAGTCTTACTATTCTTATCTTACCATTGATCTCTTTGAAGTTTGATACAATCTATAATAATAATAACATCTATGGACGCTTCAAACCACGTCAGTCTGGCCCCGTGCTAAGTACCTGAAGGACTTGTGTTCAGGTACCAGACAACGGAAATATATTTAATAATTTATACTATACATATATTTAAGATTTTTATTATATCATATACATATTTAATACACATTCAGACCCGGGAACATTGAAAAACTTTTTGTTCCGTCGTCGGGATTCGAACCCGCGACTCTCGGCTTGAGCTGCCACACTCTCTACCCATTGAGCCACAGAGGTCGTCCTATGAAGATCCGTCCGTTGATACCTATGAAGCAGTAGTTGCAGCCCGTAGAAGACTAATTATGATTCATTATTTTCTCCCTGCCTCATTTTGTGTAAGAGGACCAAGCCTGCCTAAGTAAGTATGGTAAGTATAACTGAATAATATCATAGTGATTAGTGACAATATGGTGACAATCCAATAAGGTTTAAAGATGTGTGTTTAATGTTTGCCGCGATATTCTGTGAAATAGTTAATCCTTTGGCGGTGGTTTGAGAAATCCTTAGTCCATCATAAGAGTAAAACATGTGACAGATTTTAGTTTCTAGCTCTAAAGGTGGGTCTCCGAACATCGCGGCAAGCGACCGTGAACGACATTTCAAATAATATGCCACTATGAACCAGGCTTCATATTCTACCGATATTAGTCTAGCGACCGCTGCCGCCGCTGCTTTGTAGTGGCCTAGAGCAAAATGAAACCTATTGCCTTGGTCATAAAGTGGCTTTTCATTTGAATTTTTGTCGGCCGCGGTCGCTTGCGGCAAGAATCGGCCTTATGCCTTATGGACGTGCGAATTCAACTTTCTATTATATTACACATAAAGAAAAATATGTCATGTTCCAAGAAATTACTAAATATTAGTATTTAGTTAATAATAAATAATAATGCATACTTAGTAATTACTCTGGAGTCAGGTGTTCATTCTCTACAATGCGTAGATCGCATACTAGCATCTGATATGGACATTGTTCTAGCGAAGTCTTAGGGTTTCACTACATCAACATAATTGTTTAGCATAATGATAAATGCTTAAGTTTTCTTTTACACGATTGTTATCATTATGAACACTACATAATAGATGAAGCAACCGAGCAACATAATGGTTTCTTGTATATCGACGTAAGTATTGAGTTGACGTTCAATAAAACGAGATTTAAATGGGTTTCACTATGTGGAACTGTGTGATTATTTGGCGTTAAAAATAAAAGGAAATGAAAGGGCTGTTTGCACCAGTCTTTAAAAGATGTATCTAAAGTACATCAGTGAAGGCTAGGATGTTAAGATAATGTCTTTTGTAGAATAAAGAATGAAGAATGTCTTAGTTTTTAGTACAAAATATGCGCAGTATTAAATCCTGTGGGGTTGTGCCATGTACAAACCTACAAGGATGTTTTGGCACGTGGATGACATTGTAAAGGGGGCGCAGATGCGAAACAGCTGTCAATCAAAATGGATCAAGTGGCAGATATAGACTGGCACTACAATAAGGCGGTTCTACTTCAGCCACGCGCCAAATCATCCTTGTTGGACTATACTTAAAACAAAATGTCAGTTATTATCTCTTTAGTTGCGCTTCATGTACTTTATTACAAGATAATGTATTGTTCTCTTAATACAATGAGATTGAGTCATATTCACATTAGATAAGCCGACAGACTTGAGCATTTGAACCCAAATAACACACTAGTAACAAAGGTCACAACAAAGGTGGACATTATGTGTCACACTGAAAAATAATCTACGCATTTAAATTATAAAAATGCGTGCTTGTGAATCATCACATAGTTAATGAGTCTATAATAGTTTTTATTATTCGTAGGTCTATAAACAATAATATGCTTTAAGAGCCCGTCCTCTCTTTTCTACTGCTCCCTTCACACTCACGCCCGTCTTTCATATGCCAGGTGAAAAAGGACGATCGTCAAGTTAGCGGGTACATAGAGGTTTTCTGTTTTTAAAGGGTTTTTTATATTGAAGTGGTAAAAAGTAATTCCAACACTTTATAGACGACTTTCTCAACAGTACATTGTATTTTTTTCATACCGTTAAGACGTCAATACAATCCATAAAAAGGTGATATTCTAAACCTTTTACAGCAAAAATCACAAAACTGTCGCGGGTTTGAGTTGGATTATTTAAAGATACTTTAAAAAAATAAAAAATCTAGCTCCAACACTATATTATAATTGAAATGATCTTACATGTTGTGCATTAAAACTTATAGAAATACTGTATTTTAACTGTTAAATCACGTCTGTTAAATGAGCGAAATCGGCAAAATTTCGTATACGGACTCGTTAATAAAGCATATTTTGATTTATGATTTTCGTGATCTTGCGCCTAATCCGGATTATAAGACTTAAGAGTAAAGGAAGAGAGAATCAATAAGTACCAGGTACAAACGCTCACTTGGGGGCTGGGGCACTTTAACATTAGTAGTAGCTGGCCTGCTGGTCTAAGGGTCTAGACAGACGGACTGCATTTCAACTGCAATTCACTGCAAATTGCAGTTCAAGTGCAGTTTGAATGCAGTTGAAATGCAGTCCGTCTGTGTAGACCCTAAGATGCGCAAACGAGAAAATTTCGAGATGTCTCACTCTCGTGTGTAGTTATATTGTCGATCACGACATAATGTCAAAATAATTTTTTGACATTATGTCGATAGATTTTAACGAGAGATCTACACGAGAAAAAATGTATGTCATGTTAGGGCCGGGACACAAAAACACGGCACGGCGTCGTATGGCGTCGTAAGCGCGTCGTACGGCGCCGTACGGTGCCGCGTCGTGAGAATTCATGGCGCGTGTCGTAAAAAACCACGGCACGGCGCTGTACGGCGTCGTGCCGTAGAAACTCACATAGAAATTCAAGATGAGTTTCTACGACGCGACGTCGTACGACACCGTACGGCGCCGTGCCGTGTTTTTGTGTCCCGGCCCTTAGGGTCATTAGAGATGAAGAGAAGGGTCATCAAACACCGAGAAAACGTGTACTAGACAAAATTTTCTGGTTGGCGTATGCTAGAGGGCTGGTTTTATTCCCATATTTTCCAAATTCAAATATTCACGCCATAGAGTGAATCCGCCCGCTAACCAATCAAAAGCGTGGACGCAAGAAGAAAAAAAAAAGTCCGCCTGAGCCCTGAAGCATCACGCGTGTTAGTTCGTCACCGAAATAATAATTTCAAAACTAATGTCTAATAACTTTGCTAGAGGTTTATTGACTAAATTGTGCTCTAATCTGTGTTTGTGTACATAGAGGAGTTTTCTTAGACGGCGAACGAAGTCCCGATATTGATGATTTTTCTTCAGTTTCGTTCCTACTGGCTTATACCTTTTCAGGTGAGTGATTGTACTTTTCTACCACTGTCCAGTGTCCACTACGAAGTCACAGAGTTGAAGAGCAATCCCTAGGGAATGCCTCTCCAGCGAAGATCATACAGCGGCATTATTATTATTATTTTATTACAATTTACGTTCACTAAATTATTTCTTAAAATACTACCCACAATACTGTAAAATTCCAATTAAAAACAAAACTATCACTCAACAGTTCTTTAATTGCTTTCATTGATGTTTCATACGTAGTTATTGATTTGATACACTCTTGTTTTTTGTCGCCGTAAAGTCGGAGATAGCGAAAGTTTTAATGGCCGCGAAAACGGCACCCGCGTCCTTGGTCTGGTCGTTATGCTGACGACTCCGTAGTTCAATTGAGGAAATGAAATGTTTTTGCGAATAAAAATAAATGAAGATAACTTTTATTGCGTTATCTTTTCGAATTTCATTAATATTCGCTATTTACATTTTGCGTCTTGCGAGAGTGATTTTGTGAATGGGGCCGGAAATTCGTAACAGTTTTTGAACGTTTTGTTTTGATTTTTCGAAGTGTGGAAGACTAGACAAGCTTTTATTATTTATTTTATAAGTTCACTCAAGTGCACGGCTAGATCTTTTCTTGGTTTTTTAAGATTTCATTTAGGTCATGCTCTGACTGAAAAAGGTCTAAAATCTAAATAGTTTTTTGTCTAAAAGCCATCTGTTAAATAAGTTTTACAGCCTAAGGGCCTGTTTTACCACTTTCTGATAGAGTACCGGATAGGCTGTCCACAACTTTTTGACAGATTCTCCATACTCTATCGGTCAAGTAAAGGTGGATAGCCTATCCGGCACTTATCAGGAAGTGGTGAAACAGGCTCTTAACCTATAAGGTTTAATGTTACGTTTAATATCCTTATCCTAATTTCTGGCTGTAGTTATAAGATAAGTAACTTTTAACTTTTAATACGTCCCCTAGACAAGTTAAGGGGTGACTACTCGCACCAAATTACCTTTGAACCCAAATCTCAATGCATGAGCGAGTAGGGGCGGATGTGGGCCCGATCCTCTTGCATGCCACAGTCGCATGGGATGACATAATGGCTGTCTATAGTTTTATATAGTTTGGAGTTTGGTATGTATAGTCGAACTTGAAACTAAGTCGTAACCACGACACACGCAAAAACATTTAATACCATTTTTGTCATCGTTACCTCTCACGTTTGTTTAAAAACATCGTTACTCTACATTGTAGAGTCTACAATGTCATTTTAATCCTTCAGGCCCCGCGTGAGCACCGGTGATCGCGACAACAATAGAATACAATAGCAATTCCTGGAAATTCCGACTGAAGTATTATAGGTGGGCAAAGCTATGATTTTTTTCTGAAGGATAATCAGCATTTGCCACCTGTAGATATGCTAGCTGCTAATTTAATACCTTAGCTTAGGTATTATCAGGTATTAGCATTTTGAGTTTAAGTCAGTAAATTTTAAATAAGTACTGAATACTAATACAAGCACAAAATGTTATTCTGCTTAGGTAGGTTGTTGAGACGATTTTGTAAAACATAAATAGTAAAATAAACTCTAGTGAATTATAGATGAACAGATGAACTTTTGTAAAAGACCCAGAAACCGAGCATTAAACAGGTAAACATTGAGTCACTAACTCGTGTTTGCTCGTGTTTATGAATAAGTTAGCTTGTTAGAATGCAGACAATTTGAATAAAAAATGCGATGACAAATTTCTTAAAAGTGATGAATAAATGCATGACTAAAGTATGGACGTCATTTGGATCGTCTGGTCGGAGGCCAATTGTAATTTGCAGCACATCCTCTTTCTGTGCACTCCATTGATAAAATGTTTCTTCAGTTCACTCTGGGTTCTGAAAAGAAAAAGATATTTATAAAAATTGTAAATTTTAAGTAGGAAATCTCATTTGTTATCAAGGAATCTGAAAAGATACATCTAGTTTCTTCAAAGTTAGACGTAGACACTTCAAATTAGGAAGCTGTACAAAGGGAGGTAATATAACCTGTTACACAGGCCAACTTTGGTAGGTTCTACGGTCCATTTCAACTATTTCATTCAACAATTAACACTTGCAACATCAATTCTACAAAGTAATGCAAAACCAATACAATGTAGAAACTCGAACTAGATAGTAGTTATGCAGATGTTTTTATTCGCATCTAAAATAGAATCAAGCGAAAGGTCTTCTGCTCCCGGTGAAATCGCGTGTTCACACGGGCCTTACAAAAACAACCGATATAGTTCTACGGTCTACCAGATAATTCTATTGAAATATGCGCGGCTGTACTCCGTCGAGAGGTACAGTCACGACTAGTGGCAAGCGGCCAAACTCACTTTAGGCTCTGATAGAAAAATATCCTCCCATTACATCAGTTTCTTCGTTTTCTTTTTTCTTGTTTTCTTTCATAATGTTTATGAAAGAAAACAAAACTATATCTGCATTTAAATGTGCCATGGAGTGATGGGGTATCGCCGATATTTCAGCACGCAGCCGGCAGCACAGGCAGGCGTCTGCTGCTCTATCTCGGACTCTATCTATAGACACTTGAGATATTTAACTGTTTTAGTACCGTGGCAGGCTTATAAAGATAGATAAAGATACATCAAGACCTCCTTAAGGCGCTTTATCGAAAGTAATTTTACCGCAAGGGCAATTTTATACTTAATCTGTATGACTATAAAATCGCGAATACGCTGCGGCCAGAAGCTATCGGCTCGCTCGGAAAACATGCGAAAAAACGTAATTATAAATTAAAATTTAAAAAATAACTGGGAGCATTTAAGCAAAATGCTTCTATACGATTTTGAGTTGGAAAGGTGTTTATCAATTAGACTAATTTCCTACAATACATCTATTTTCGTTTAAAAATAATCTTCAAATTTCGTATTTTTAAGAGGTAATTTCGAAAATTAAATGTATCGAGGCAAAATATATTAATCGTGTTTCTAGTTCTTCTCAAACCTAGATAAGGCTATGAAGATATGTATATCTCATTACCAGATTTGTAACATTTCTGAGGGTCCTATAGTATTACATCAAAAAGGACAGTTTTTTCAATATAGCGCCTTAATGAGTAATGACTATATTGTCGTATGCACATAGTTCCACAATAATAATCCTCTGAAAAGAGTTAACATTAAAAAGGAGTTACAATAAAACTTACACCACGACAATAAATTTTACTACGTATTTGCTGCCAACAATTAAATTCACATTGTAGAAATACCATCCAAGGAAAACGCTCACTAGGTCGGGTTGACTAAGTGTTGTAAAGGTGAAGCGTTAAGAGTAGGTGGGACTGGTTTAGTGCCGTACTATGCTGATTATGGACCATACATAAAGTACGTCGTGGTACGTCTAACAATTTTCATGATTTTTAGACTCCCCCCTTGTCACAAGTGGTCACATTTGTAAGACCCCCCTACCTAGTGTGGCGTCACGCAATTTTACAATAAAAATTGTGTGACGCCATAATTTCGCGAATTATTTATTTAAAAAAAAAAGTTACAAAACTTATGCTGTCATTGACACTTCGTCAACCCCCCCTTTATGTGTCACATACTTTATGGATGACCCCTTATAATAAAGGATGACATTTGCTGAGGTTATCATAAATTCAATATTCTTTTTATCTTTTACTAAATTTGGATGCTGGTGGGTAGTTTATAACGTTATTCGAGTTCCTTAAATATTTACCATTTGGGACCCTAATAACAGTTTATAAACGGTGAAAGGCGAATAAAAATTGCACGCCGTTTGGTTTGAATGGGTCAGATGACTAAAATTTGTGTTTTGCCTTCACGACAATAATATTATTAATATTAGTAATCATCATCGCTAAGCTGATGGGTGAGACAGTGTGCTCGGCAAATAAAATTTGCCGAGCACACTGTCTCTCCACTCGGTAGGTGTAATGACTAATGAGGACCTAAGGTAGAGGAGACAGTACTTATTTCTTTGTAAAGTTTTTATTACATCATAAAGACATAGGTACTAGTAACAAAAATAAATGAAATATTTTTAACGGCGCAACGAAATTTCGCTAAGTGCGAGTCGGACTAGCGCACGAAGGGTACCGGCACAGAATACATAATATTAGTTTAACATGTACCGGTATAGACCGAAAGTAGTAGAAATTGTGTTCTTTGTATGGGAGCCCCTTGAATAATTACTTTATTTTAGTTTAACTTATTATTAATGATTAAAGTTGTGTTTTTTGTATGGGAGCCCCTTGAATATTTACTTTATTTTAGTTTAACTTATTATTAATGATTAAAGTTGTGTTTTTTGTATGGGAACCCCTTGAATATTTACTTTATTTTAGTTTTACTTATTATTAATGATTAAAGTACAAATATAATTAGGGATTTTGTGAATATTTCAAGTGCCAAACTGTTACCATTATGATAACGAGGAAAAAGGGCAAAACAATCACGTTTCTTGCATGGAAGCTTAAATATTAACTTTATTTGATTTTTTGTATTTGTTGTTATAGCGGCAACAGATATACGCAATCTGTGAAAATTTCAGAAGTCTAGCTACTTATAGCGGTTCTTGAGTTACAGCCTGGAGACGGACAGACAGACAGACAGACAAACAGACAGACGGACAGACAAAGAAGTCAGTAATAGGGTCCCGTTTTTACCCTTTAGGTAACATAAAGACAGAGGAGACGATTTTTTTCCTTTATTTTGGCATCTAGTTCAGTCAAATAATAAGATTATAAGTATGAATTTCTTTTACCGAGAATACAGAATACCTTAGCACTACACGTTACATCAGTCACATAATCTAAGCATGAAAAACAACGCCTATCATCACCATGACAATGGAACCCTGAATATCCTATATTTATTAATTACCTAATGAACTATTATCGTAGCATATACTGTAAACAGAAGCCAGGGTGATGGCTAACATAGTATAAATACCATACAGTATTGAGTAGAGTAACTCAGTGTCCATTGTCGCTCTCGCACTTCACACTTGCTCGTCAAGGGGAAGTAGCTATTAAATTTTAAGGCTGCTCTTTCGAAAAAAGCGTACAGATGAAACAACTTTTCATCGGCATTAACAGAGAAATTATATATACGTCGATATTCGCACTGACAAACAATCGACCTGCTAATTTAGGGAGAGAGGGCCCTTATGCAGTGCCGTGAATAGCCTTTTTTGCGCCATGTGTGAGCTTCTGTAACTGCGCCCTTGTTTTTAAGATATTATAGATACCCAGAGCAATGCTTCCAGGGCTAGAAGCATCCTTGGTCTGGCCATTCTTGCGCCCTCCCAGAGTCTGCGCCCTGTGCCTGGTGGCTCCGCCCTATTTACGGCACTGAAATTAAGTACGTGAGGTTGATACATAGGCAGCTGCGATGGTGGACCTACGTAATTTGGTCGTGTTATAACAAACGTAACCCACTTGCTGGGTTACGACTAATATTGAACTGACATTACTTGACCAAATGACGTCGCGTATGAATAAATTAATTTGATGGTACTTCAAATTACCTGAAATTGCACCAATGTGTGCGTACGATTGAGGAGGCCTAGTACAAAGGTGGTTTACCGCGTATATTATATTGTGCTAATAACACGATGAGGTCAGAGCAGAACTAATTAACGGAAGAACATCAAATTGGAATATAATTAAACTCAATTAAAAGAGAGTGGCGGATGCTGGCGCGGAGATATCGTTGCATCGCTTCCCATAGTACACTCAGCTAAGGCCGGTATAAATAGTCAGTACTCAAGATGCATCTCGGTCTCAAGACGCGGTTCGGCTCTATGATTGGTCCAAATTTTGACACCCAACCAATCATAGAGTGAAACCTGAACCGTGTCTTGAGACCGAGATGCATCTTGAGTACTGACTATTTATACCGGCCTTAGTAATATACAGGCTACAGGGTGAAGTGTAACAAAACAAAGTGATATTAATACTTTACGTTAGAGTTTAGGTACTAATATGTATTCTGTGGTTTAGGGTCACCAAATTCAAAATGGAACTTTTTTGTGATTGGTATGGGCAAGCTCCCTAGCAGCGTCATAATAATTATGCTCTGAATGCAAAAGTTAAAAAACAGTTACTCTTTCAGCGCTGCTACTTTTAATGTAAACTATACATAATATAGAAGACTCATACCTTAAAGTGTGTATGAGTCTCCTATAGGATAATCTCCCTTTATTCTGTTACAACCTGCAGGACCTACAAGTTACAACCTTCTACTTTGGAGTTTGGAAGTCAGTTAAAAACTTAATTTTGAATAATTTGGTTTTTAACTTAAATATAGCGTAATAACAGCGTACTCTACTGTCTACACGTACTCTACAAAACGGTACCCAGTGAAAATCCACTTTTGGGATAAACTAGCTTCAATTGTTAATAGACCGTACCTATTTGAGGAATTTTATTCGTTTGTAATAATTGTTTTTGTGTAGTGGAAGTTGGAACTTATAAAATATCATTTCAGGCATCATTTACTTGTTACTAACAGTAACTACCCATAACCCATAGTAATTTATAATTATTGTTAATTTTAAGGAAAAAGGTTAGTAAATAGTAAGTGTTAAAAAGTTTAGTATTAAGTAAGAGACTCTTAATTTCTTTTTTGTTAACTGTACCTATATTATATTGCAAGAGTAGTTGCAAGTTATATTATTTAAATTTTATTTTGTTACTAATTTGACTTCAATAATTGTTACAATAAGTTAAATAAGGATAAAGGAGTCGCGCATAATTATTTCACCTATTTTAGATAACACATTAATTCAGTGTAAATGGTGTCAATGAAATCATGTGTACACGGAGCTACTTATACACTACACATAATATAATCTTATGTTCGCTTCGTTGTAAACTTGTAAACGTTTTAATAATTAATTATCTTAAGTGAAAAAGTTCACGAGAATGTTCCTACTGGCCCCACAGGACACTATAGTAGGTACGTTTATTAAAAATTAGTTATTTTTATATGATTGTTAGTTTATTCTTATTTATAGTCATATAGGGGACCGATGTAATTTGGTCGGGTTATGTCAGTCCCTCTCGATTTACATTGACTTGACTATTGACATAATCTGACCAGAAACGTAGGCGTTCCACCTCAGTCAAATATTTTAATTTTAAAGTGTCTGGTAGTGGGAAGCAACTGTCAAAATGTCCGGCAATGGAAAACGAGATTCGTAATAAGTTAATAACTAAAAAAATAAGTTAAAAAAATGGGATGTATATTATTATAATATACAGCTGTGGCAAACGGGAAAAATATAAAGTAAAAAATGAGCTCTATAAATAGAGTTCATTTTTTTACTTTATTAAAGTTCAGGTAGACCATGAACTGGATACCTCCGAAGCTGCGAACGAAACTCTACAGCTGTTGCGTTGTTCTTACCTCTGTAGGGGTTATAAACAGGTAAACTTTCAGCTTTTACAAAATAACGGAAGTCTAGCTATCGCTGGTTCCTCCATACGTTCAATCTGTCTGTAAACTAATTTTTCAGATTTTTATTGTTACAGCTGAAAGTTTGTTTCCTATGTATCGTCTCTACTTTATAAAGGTATATTAGGTAATGTCTAGTCTGGTGCACCCTAATCTCTATTACATTAGCCGCTAACGACCTAAGGTCCTATTGAATATTATTTACATCCAGACGGGTGTGTATAATATCAAATAGGTTATATCTTATAGGACTACATACGTACAGCCTGAGGTTTGCTGTATCGATTTGTATTCTGATAGGTGATTATGAGCTTAAAATTATTCGCACGGAATATTAAGTGCTAAGATTAGATTGTGACAAAACATATCTCTTATTCACTCCCACATAAAGATTATTATTTAATAGCGACCTTATGGATTACATCGATTTACCACCTATTATTATACCTAATTATATTTTACCTTATTTGTCACAATACGTCTTAAACGGATTAGCTTTTATTGATTCCTTTAAAGTCGCTATTCAAAGCGTACTTTTAATTCTAGTCTTAATTCTAATCAATAAAATATATCTATTTTGAATTTAGTTAGAAGTAGAAGTGGATGATCAACGCAATGTTCAAGCGCTTACGCCAGGCTCACACTATTCGCCAATTAGAGTTAGCTATTCAATTAGTACGGACGCGTCATTGGTCAATAATTCTGCCACTTTACAGATGACATCAGATACTACAACTTAACCTTATATGGCCTGTATTGGAAAATATATTCTGTTTGTTATTTCCACTGTTTCCACTAGACAGCATGTCCGTTTATAAGTTTATGCAGGAAGGAATGTTTTCTGACAAAACTGTTCTCTCAATGGGCCCTGGGCACCACAGTTTCAAGAAAGGGTTAAGGTAACGTAAACAAAAATCTAAAAATAGATAAACATAACTTCCAGCGAAGATACGCTGCAACAGTAGCATAATAAGACAAGAAATGACGTTCATAGACATGTCGTAACCTTGCTGTGTCTCTTGCTGGCTAATGTAAATGCGCGTGAGAGTGAAAGAGACGCCGGATAAGACTTGGGGCTCATTATAGGACGTGTTGCATGTGTGAGTCATACTGATTGGATCATCCGGTTCTGCGGCAGACATCTCAACTCTTTCACTATTATAAGGATAACAGATTATTTCATTGCTTATTATGATACTCGCTAGTCGCTACCCACATTCAACTTTATCGTTGTACTTTGTTTGAGATAGTTTTTAGGGCATTTAGGAACATTTAAAGTCTGTTGGCTGTTTAAAGTGTTAACTGCAACCTAAAGCTGTTTAATATAATAGGTACTTATCACCATTTTCCACAGCTGTATACATACACCGAATAATTGGTATCAGGTATCAGCCAAAATATTAAAGATAATGCGCTAGATTTTACAGACGGGCTTTAAAATTTTGTCATTTCCTGACATTACAATTAATAACTAGATACTAAACTACTTACTAATGAACAATTAAGCCAACTTTTCAAACACCACATACCTTATCTACTACCTATATCTATCTATGTCCTAAGTCCTAACTCCTACCACGTAGTTCAGATTTTTTAAAGTCTTCGTTTTCTAAGACCTTTAGTTGTCCAGAATCTAGTGTCTAGACTTTAGATAATATAATATTATTGTTATCTACTGACTACTACTTTAGCAACTTGCAAGTTATATTCCTACTTGACCCTTCATTCTCTCAACACAGAGTAATGCATCAACAGAGCACGTGGCTCGTCCCATAAAGTTAGACGCGCCCGTATCGTGTTGCAAGCTTTTTTCTCCTTACATCCTTGCTAAGTGTAAGCGCTAATGTGTTTCATCAGTCATTCCCAGAAGTTTTCATACGATATTATCATATTTTAGTCTCATGTTAGCGGTGGTAAATGTGCATTAAGGAAACGTGTAATTATATAATACCTATTTACTAAGGTCTAAGTGCTTGCAAATACTTTTTGTGGGGTTGAATGGGGATGCTAACAAATCATAAATTGTGAAAATCTTTTAGTCCACTGAAAGGATTGAAAATTGGTATGGAAGTCCTGGAAAAGGACATTAGTTTTCTATTTAAAAACAGATTATAATTAAAATGATTATCTGTTGCATACTACTATACTCTTACTATATTATAAACTCTTAAAAATATTCTCAAAAATCTCAAAAAACAAACTTAAAATCTCTTACATTTTGTGTACCAAAACAAAGCTAGCGCTAATATGATACATCAACTTTTATTAAAGTAACAGATGCTCGGGTAAGTACAGTCGCTGGCAAATGGAAGTAACTCGAAGTATAAATTTACTGTATTATGTTTTGTTTTGTTTTGTTCATTTTTGTTACAATATTTTTAGGATATCTTTCGACAGACAGTAAAGTTTGTCAAATGTAAAAGCCTTCTAAGTCCTATACTGTACTCGGCGAAAGATGGCGGTAGCGGTCATTGACTCCCTGCCAAAAATTTGTTGTTTTCTATACAAAGCCGCGATTGACAACATCTGACACTTCATTGTCAATCGCGGTTTATATAGAAAATGACAAATATTTGACAAGAGTTTTCAATGACCGCTACCGCCATCTTTCGCCGAATACAGTACCTATAGTGTTTGGGCTTGTAGAGTTAACTTGGCTCGTTTGAGATATGAAAGTTGATTGTAAGATTATTTACAATAATACAGTTTCGATATGATTTCAATTTGCATTTTGAAGTTTGAACTAAGAAACCAATTTTTTATGTAAGTACCATAAAGTTCTAGAATAAAACTTTTCCTCACGAGCGTACGATGTGGGCGCGATGCATTATTGCATACATCCGAGAACAGTGGAGCATAATCATAATTTCAGGTAGCGGGTTGATAAAAATCAATGAGTTCTAGTGAGGAGTGGGTTCTTGGGCCAGTGAGTTGTTGACCTGCAAGTGCAAACCTGTTCCAAGACCAGAGGGGTTCCTCTGGTTTCATTTTCACTTCAGAAACCGCTTTTGTTGTCCCGAAGTCTTGGTGCAAGTTCGTTGCGCTGAAATTAGTTTATCGGGGACCGTACATTTTCCGGGATGAAAATATCAATATCATCCCGAGACTCAAAGTAGCTCTATAGCAAAATATATCATCAAAGTCGATTCTGCGGTCAGAGAGGACAAAGGCAGACTGACGACTGACGAACTTTCACGTATTTTATAATATTAGTATGAATATTATTCGTTTTGTCGGTAATGTAGGTTATACTTTATGAATCACGTGAAGAAATGGTAAACCAGTGAGAGGAAATTCCTTGGAAACCGTGTGGTTGTGGTGGAAATGACGGTAGATGACGTAGCTATTGATTCTTGAAAATTCGTCATTTCTTATGTCCGCTATTAACTGTAATTACTATAACAGAGCCACTACAAGGAAAGCCTTTTTGACACATATTTCTAAACTTAGGATGTAGCACGATAATCTTTTGACGAAAAAATCATCATTCAAGACAAAGCCTTAAATAAGCCCGATGTAGTTTAGGCAGGTATAGGGCTTTATGACAGTGACTAATATAATATAGCCATTAGCCAGGCTTTTTGTCATGCGATTGCCTATTAACTTTCAACTCAAACTGTGGTATTGGCATCTTTAAACTTTTTTGGCACTTACATTAAAATTAATGACACTACTCAGAAATACAAGTAATGATCCGTCGTAAAACAATTTGAAGCAATGTTACAAAACTCTATTTCCAAAGTGATTACGCAGAGCTATCTTATCGGAAGTCGTTAGCGGTGACGTCACCGTTGTAAACACACTAATAGCTGTTTAATATTCTCTGTCATCTCTGTGGATGATTTGGCCGGTCAGAGCAATATTGGTCATCATTACTTACAAATCTGATCGAATGCTAGGACTCTTTTTACCCGACTACAGGCAAAGCCTATAGGAATGCTAATAATTTTGGTAGTCTATGTCAATAGATATTTATTATTTAGTTATGAGTTATGATGCCGCGTTTCAGAAATGTACACCATAAAATAGTAGATTACTAAAATATATACATAAGGACAAAATACTCTTTTGCCAATTGCCGGACCCTGCAGTCCGACAAAATCACACCAACTTCAAATTTCGTTCAAAATATGGTAATAGAGCAATACATTATCAATCTATCTGGAACTACTAAGAGTCTAAGTATACTTTTATTCCTACTCATAGACCGTATTTCCTGATTAAAAAACAGAAACCTGTCAAGTGTACACATAGTAGGAAATATAGAGCGATCAGAGAGATCTTATCCTTCTAAGCACCCGGTACAATGTACCAGTTGACATCATGTGTGTCAAGTGTCTCTGCATTGAGAGTGCTCTTTGATTCCTTGTATTGGGTCATACCTTCAATGAGATCTACTCATTAGCGATTGTAGAGCTTCTGTAATGAGCGTTAGGGGAAGTCCATACTAATAAATAATAACATAAATGTATGAGTCATTCTGTTACCTCTCCACGCACCGATTTTGATGAAATTTTATCCCGAAAAATGACCGTTTCGTGCGATATACTAATTTTTGTGCAACGGAGTTGCGAGCATCAACTAGTCAACATATAAACTAGTTTGTCCCTTTCTTCCAAACACTTGGTGAGATTCGATTGGACCTGAAAAATGAGGCATCCTCATGCCCCCTTACATGGCCTCACATTAAAATGTTATTGTGATAGATTACAGATAATATCTTTATATCTAATCAGAATAAATACTTAATTCAATCATTCTTTTTATCAGGTGCGTCTTTGATAAGTGATAACTCTTTGATTTTAATCTAATTCTCTGAAAACTGAAAAGTAAGATTGGAAGATACGATGTTCAGTGCAAAAGTCGATTTGATAATGTATCAGAAAGAAAAAAACATTTTTGCCAGTAATGAATGAAAAATACATAAAGTGCGACAAAAAACCGTTTTGATACTCGTGTCTCAACTCTTAGTATCATTTCATAGTAAAGTTGTAGGCATACTTCTTGCAATTATTATCGCAACTAGATGTGTAACGCACTTAAATGGTTTTGATGCTTGTATTTACTAATTTGTATTCATAGTACTTAATGATGTTGCTATGGTTCTGCAAAACTCTCAACCATCCTGATGTGACTCGCTGGAATGATCTTGATGTTTGCATTTGGTAACTTTTAGTTAATATGCCCATGGTTCTCGAAACTAGATGTGTAACTCGCTGGAATGGTTGTGATGCTTGTATTTAGTAAAACTAACCGATGGTGTAAGAAATTTTAATTTCGTAACTGGCTGAAATAGTATTGAATACTTATTGATGCTCGCGTTTGCTTACCCATGGCTCTTGAAATCCAACTGTGTCATATTATGTAGATATGTATACAATGTTACTCGCTGGAATATGGTTTTGACTTTTGAATTTTGATGTTCGTACTTGGTACATACAGAGTACAGACCCTAAAGTTCTGAAAACAAGGTGACGTGTAGATCGCTGGAATGGTTTTGATGCTTGCATTTGCCAATTGTTTCCAAAACTAGATGTGTACAGTGTAACTCGTTGGAATGGTTTTGATGCTCGTATTTAGTACCTATATAGTTCTGAAACATAGATGACGTGTAGCTCGCTGGAACGATTTTAATGCTTGCATTTGTCAATGGTTTTCGAAACTAGATGTGTGAATCGCTAGAACGGTTTTGATGCTCACATTTTGTAAATTGTACCCACAGTTCTCAAAACTACATGTCCATGTGTAACTCTCTGAACAGGTTTTGATGCACAGATTTTGTACCCATAGTTCTGAAAAGTAAATGTGTAACTCGCTGAAAAGGTTTTTATGGTTTTGCTAATTTGTTTTCACAGCGCCGCAGAAGGCGACAGGCGTGTGTATGGGCACGCGGCCGCAGCCGTCGCCGTATGATGCACGACACGAATAATAAACTGAGCCACTTCCTGCCCCACGATAAGCACTCGCGCCAGTCAATTATTGTACAGAACGTTGACTTCATACACTTGGAATTATGTCTTTACTTTTTTTATTCGACGAAGTCACACGAAGGCGGTCAAAAGGTAGAGCTTTGCTAGCTCGCTTAAAACACCATAGATATACAAATATTTCTTATGGATTTCGCCGTTCAATGTATTATCATTTATCATGATTACACAATATAATATTTTCTAAGCCCTAACGAGCAAATACGCTTAGCTCTTGCGCTAGTACATAATAGCTCCCTCAGCTGTATATTGACAATACTCTAATGAGTATGTCAATGTCAGATAATCAGCGATTAAAATATCAGATTTTATAAAGGTCTCACAAGGACGCAGTGCTTCTGTATTAGCTACTCTATGGCATTTTACACGACGCCATATTACACAACAGACTCGCCTCGTGCTTCACCAAACTGGATGATATATGAACGCAATTAGAGTCTTCTTTGCGTAATTACATTATGCGTACTTACGCACTTTGTACGCAGTCGCATTGATTCCGCTAGCTCGTATCATAACTTTGTGGTTTACATTGAAATACCATACCATAGAAGTTATAGAACGAATACACTAGACTGCCGTTCAAATGTGGATCCAGTTACTATAAATACGTAAATTAACGAAAATTGTATGGCCGACTGGACTTGATAACAAAAAGCACGCCTTGCTTTGCGTATCGTGGAACCATTCTTTGAAGAAGTTACTCTTCCATAGTATAGTATTTCAATGATGATATATCATATTATTAATATTATTAATATTATTTTTATTATTCTGTTGACAATTCCATTGGCGCCCAGAACTTTATCCTTATGAATTGAAGACTTTAGAGTTTAGACTATAACAATAATCTTGTAATTTCGTAGAAATTAGATAGTAGAGTCGATTTCAGATTGAAATAAAAATTTCAATTTTCAGCATTTGAATCCAGTATTATTTATTAAGTATTTGCTACGCACGCACGCAGATCTCTTGGCAAAAGTGGAAGGGAAATGTGGCGCAGAATTGTGCTGATGCTTAATTGGAACGTGATTTAGTTTGTTTGAGGGTGCCTGATTGTGCGAAATGTTGCTGAAGTTTGAACACTCTATATTCAAATTATGCTGCGTAATAATGCGATCTAATGCAGCACTAGATTGTGCTGCACTAGATCCCATTACGATTCAGCGGGCTGTAAGGTGTGTTGGAACACACATCCTTTAAAGCCCGCTACACACAGTGCCAACGCATTGAGTCAGCGCATTGGGCCAATGCAAACATGTATAGTACCGAGTACGGAATGTCGCTCACAAGTCTCAACTTACCGCCGAGTAGGAACTCAACGTGTAGAGGACACGTTGGCCAAATACGCCGCGCTGGCTCAATGCGTTGGCCCAATCACTAATGTGTACACTGTACAGCGAGCTTAAAAGCAGTGCGCGCAGCGCGGCCAGCAAAAAATTCGAATGTCAATGTTTCCTCATTATGTAACAACAAACAAATGAGCTGCGTTTCTCCGGTGCACGACTGATTGCCTGTCTATCTCGGAGCTGATAAGATAAAAACCTCATTAAAACACAGTTAATTAGTGCTCAAGATACCCTAATACAGTGTTCACAATGATGTCAGCTATATTTGTTAGGCATGTTAAGAGTAAAAAAGTGTATCACCGAAGGTTTATGCAGTCGTACAGTCGTACTCACTACTCGTGCTAAGAAATATGAAATTTCAAAATGTTTCCTTAATTCAGAGAATATAAACATTAATTTTTTTTTTTAAGTTTTAACCTTCTTAGACATACAATATTTTGATGATCGGTCAGCGAGTCAGTGACATCATTTGTAGTAACTACCTAAGTACTTACCATTATATTATGTCTATGGTACTTATTGATAATAGGATTCTAAATTCTAATGTTATCCGCAACAAGTGGTCGTAATGGCCGATTTACATGGGACGAAAATCGACCGTGTAAATGGCAAGTCGACTAGGGATTGCAAAAAACGGATTTTTAAAAAAATCCGGATTTTCGGATTTTGACAAGCTCAAATCCGGATTATCCGGATAATCCGGATTTTATGAAATTTTTCTAATATTTTTGATTAATAGCTTTAAATGCGAGTTATTTTCTTGTTATTTTTTTACTAAACATTCATTTTAAAAGCGCAATATCAGACGTTTTATAACAATTATCATTTTTCTTAAGTTAGCGATTTTCACATGGGCGTGATGAAGTAAGAAATTAAAATAACAGTATTTGATAATGAAGACATTATTAACAACTACAACAACAACAATCTTGATTTTTTTAAGATATTTGAATAAGTGGAATTTAAGTTGACAAAACCTAAACAATTTTCGCTTTATGGACCACTGAGCCCTTTTTGCTCCTACGAATACAGATAATAAAAATTACCTTAGGCACAATCAATGACCAACAGCACGAGATGTAAGGTCGAGCTGGACGTACTTGGGCCAGTTAGTTTCTTTCGATAACAGATAAGGAAATACAGAGAAGGTAGTCTATGAAGAAGCTGATGAAGGAAGACATACCCCTCTCAAGGAACCGCAGATTTGTGGACATGTGTTTTTCACTCATCCTAACCAACCGAGCGGAAACTCGATCATTGACTAATTTAGAAAAATCCAACTCGAGGCCTGCCAAAGAGCAATGGATCGCAGTAAGTTGGATGTAAGTCTTCTCGACAAAACAAAAAATCCACCCAAACAAGAATCTCAGACGTGTGAGTCAAGACCGCGGCTAAAGTAGCATTGGGCTGGTCGTGTTATCCACGTGCATCTAGGCTGGATATCGACAGAGTGGGAGGCATTTTTTTCCTCTGAAGGCAGGTTACTGTAACCCTGAAGTCACCACGACTCCTGAGGATCTATTGTGACTACTTAATCCTCATAAATTGAACGATGTGGTTGGAATTGGTGCCACCAATTTCCTCTATAGTAGAGTAGGTGAGTTTCAACTGCCTGAGCTGTAGCAGCTACAGCTGCTGAGTAAAGTAATATAGTCAACGAAGTAAAAACAAAACAAGTTAAAAGGTGCCTCGGTCCTTTTCCTAGAATCTGCAAGTCGTAATGCTAGTAATACTAGTTATTATGTAAAGATAAGAATTTTTATTCTTATCTTTATAGAATACGGGTTAATAGTTAGTTTTGTAAAAGCCAGGAATTAGTACTTTAGAATGTTCAAGGCCCGGAGTCTAATTTCATTGCTCTTTTCTTATTTTGCGACCCCATTCCTCGAGCACTTGCTTTATAGTAATGGGAGATGTTTCACAGACCGCTTCTGGACCGTATATGAGATTCTCAGCTCTAAGCCTAACCAGCTCGTCTAAATTTCTGCTGCAGTGCTAAGCGCAGCTTGACTATCAGACCTCAGAGAAAATGAATATATTTTTATTAACTATCATCTCTTGGCTCTCCTGTGAGTAACCGATTATTGCAAAGACCTCATACTAGTACACGGTTGCAAACTTCCCCTTGGAGGCATATCAGCAGTGACGCTGGAGCGAGATAAGTGAAATATCCTTAGGGAAACCTTTTCCCAGCATAAATTTGCCCCAATAGGCTTATTGTACAGAATAAAAAAACTTAAAATAATTCTTTAAACTTTAAATCAACATTTTAATATTTTATAAACCCTTTTCTCTTATTTTATTAGACAAACTTACAAATCAGAAGATTTTATAGAAAACCATTTTATTTAATACTGACAATATCCTAAAAGAATAAGGGCCTGTTTCACCGCTTCCTGATAAGGTGCCGGATAGGCTTATTTGACAGATTCTCCATACTCCATCTGTCAAGTTAAGTGGTGGATAGCCTTATCAGGAAGCGGTGAAACAGGCCCTAATTATTGTATATTTCTCATGATTGCAGTCATATTACTAAATAGTAAAATGTATAGTAAAATAGACTATAGGTCATAGGATATAAAAATTACGTTCTTTTTTAAAATTAGATTTAAAAATGTTAATACACAATTTACAACCGTCAAATAACTAAACAATGCAATGTTGGACATACGAAGTACTGATATACCTATTATAGCTATTGAGCGCGCAAATTTGTGATAGCGCCTTTAAACAAATGTGAATTTGTATGTCAGATGCTACACAATACATCTAAATTAATTTTATACTACGTAAAAGCTTATTTTTCATAATTTTACCAACTATTCGAAAAAACCGAAAATCCGGATTTTCAAAACAAAAAATCCGGATTTTTCGCAGGCCCAAAAAATCCGGATTATCCGGATTTTTCGCAGGCCCAAAAAATCCGGATTATCCGGATTTTTCGGATTTCGAAGTATCCGGATTGCAATCTCTAAAGTCGACTAAGCCGCATGCGGCTAAAGTCGCAAGCCCCAAAGTCTGGTGACTAAAATCGCATGCGGCTGGTGACTAAAATTGACTGTGTAAACGCTCAGTCGCAAGCGATCGCTTGCTGCGAATACTACTGTGGCGAGCGCATACGCGACATTTTCACGCAGAATTTGTCGCACGAGCGCTTGGCCGAGTGTACTGTCTCGCTATTCTACTCGGTAGGTGTCGATAATAAACATACCGAGTGCTTGGCCGAGTGAACTGTCTCGCCACTCTACTCGGTAGGTGTCGATGATAAGCATACTGAGTGCTTGGCTGAGTGTATGTACTGTCTCGCCACTCTACTTGGTAGGTGTCGATGATAAACATACCGAGTGCTTAACCGAGTGTACTGTCTCGCTATTCTACTCGGTGGGTGTCGATGATAAACATACCGAGTACTTGGCCGAGTGCACTGACTCGCCAATATACTAGACATATTATGTCGATGATAAACATACCGAGTGCTTGGCCGAGTGTACTGTCTCGCCACTCTACTCGGTAGGTGTCGATAATAAACACACCGAGTGCTTGACCGAGTGTACTGTCTCGCCACTCTACTCGGTAGGTGTCCATGATAAACGTACCGATTGCTTGACCGAGTGTACTGTTACGCTATTTTACTCGGTAGGTGTCTATAATAAACATTCCGAGTGCTCGGCCGAGTGTACTGTCTCGCTATTCTACTCGGTAGGTGTCGATGATAAACATACCGAGTGCTTGGCCGAGTGCACTGACTCGCCAATATACTAGACATATTATGTCGATAATTATAAACTAGTCACAGGCATTCAGTTCACAGGCGATTTCGACTTGGACAGGCGATTCGACTGGTGACTTGCCGGGTGACTAAAATCGACCCGTTAGTCACCCGTGTAAATGGGGTGGCGATTCGACTTGGACAGGCGACTCGACTGGTGACTTGCCGGGTGACTAAAATCGCCCCGTTAGTCACCCGTGTAAATTAGTGGTGGTTAATATAACGTATAGCTGAAAAAAGTAGCGCGCTATTTCTTCGCAACGAATAGCGCGCGCTATAAAACTATGCATAAGACGCTACGTTATAGCGTATCACGCGGTCACTGACCTAGCGCGGCGCCGCTCGCGCTGCCGATCGCGCGCAAGTTTCGTTGGTTCATTGTCGTGTCGTTCGGCTCCAAATCGGCTGAATTCGGCTGTCATAATTTTTTCAGTGTTGCGTTGCATGCATAGGTGAATTATAATGTTTTATAATCATCAGTAATTGCTCCGACGAGCACTGTACTGTAATATAATGGTAACTTCCGTTCCATGTGAACGTATTTTTTCTAAATCTGGATACGTTATTATATTTTTATATGTAAATAAAACGTAAAAAAACTGTTGTAAAAAAAGATATAAAAATAATGACACATAAAATAAAAAAAATAAAAAAAATAAATATTTCAAACATTAAAAAATTAACCAAATAAACAATAATGCCTTAAAACGATTATATTATTTTAAGTAATTATCTTTAACAAACAAGTTATATTATATTAACTCACCCACCGCGTTATAATTATTAACGAAAGAATTCAATAACGTCGGTAACTTTACAACGTGTCCAATCGATCGTTATAACGTATCATTCATTATAACGTAGCGTCAAAACTAGCGCGTTTGAAAGAATCGAGATTTCATTCGTTATAACTGTTATAAGTTATAACGTAGTGTCAAAACTATCGCGCTTGAAATTCGTTATAACGTAGCGTCAAAATTAGCGCGCTTGAACGAATCGAGATTTCATTCGTTATAGCGTAGCGTCAAAACTAGCGCGCTTGAAATTCGTTATAATGTAGGGTCATAACTAGCGCGCTTGAAGGAATCGAGATTTCATTCGTTATAACGTAGCGTCAAAACTAGCGCGCTTGAAAAATGTAGCGTATTCCATCTAGCGCGCTATGAAAATATAGCCGTTTAGAACACCACTGGTGTAAATCGAGCTTAAATGTCTGTTTCTAGAAAATACTATTCTTTATTTAAAAACTTACTAGTAATACGTAATATGATTGTATAAACTATTTTATAATACCTTGTGTTGTGAAGTATAACTTTATAAATAAATATTATTAGGGAAATATAACAATTATTATTAATGATTTATTTGTACGTAACGTCATCAATTACCTGGTTTTTGACAGGCGCGACTCTCAAAAATAAATTATCCACTGAAACAAACGAAAAAATAGAATCATGAATTGTATTGTGATTCGAGGAAATTAATTGTTATTGGGACAGAGGAGATAATGAATAAAGAAAAACGTTTGTTTATTCCTATAATAAAATATAACAACGTAACAAGGTTTCAGTGTAAACCATGTAAATTGACCTAAATTTTTCCGAATTTTTGGAATTTACTTTTAAAAACTTTAGGGCTTAGGCGATAATATAATTATTCGCTCCGCAATCCCCCTCCATTTTTGTTGAATGATTAAAGCTACAATATATAAAAGTATTACTCATAATAATAATATATGTATTTCTATGTAGGCTCCAGGTACACATCCAGGCCCCGTGCCTAAAGGACTTGTGTTATGGCCTATGGATATCAGACAACGGAAATATATATTTAATACATTTACACTACTTATATATTTAATATTTTTATTTATTATATGTTTTAACACATATTAAATACTATTAAATATTTTGGACACAAGAAATAAACATTTAAAATGAGAAGCAACAAATGATAACATCGCCTTAAAGTCTTAACGAGTTCCATGTGGACCACATCACATCACAAGAGATTACCTCGGAATTACATCGAAATGTATGGGAAATGAGGTTTTCATCGCATTTAAACACCTTCGCAATTTCGAGCGTTACCACAATATAATACAAATTTTGAATCTCGAATATCAAGAATGTTACCACAGAGCCCCTCGCAGTCGAAAATTATAATAGGGTAAAACGACTAGCGATTGGACAGTACCAGTCATTGGACAAAGGACAAAAACACAATATTGATAAAGGTTGATTTAAAAAGTAAAAACTGCCTATTTTTAAAGTAATATAACGCCTGATTTAAGATTTTAAAGAAAAACACGAAGTTTTTAAATCAACCATATTATTAAATATAGGGTTTTATGCTCTGTCCAAACTCCAATGACTAGTTATACACTCCAATCACTAGTCATGTTCACCTTTAACGTTAAAATGTTCATTTCCTCTATATTTTTATACTATATGACTGCTTATGAAAAATAAATTGAATGAAACGTACTTGGGATTAGAAATATAAAATGATTCAGGATATTATGATCTATTAAAGTAACGTTCTATCTGGGGGCACGGGAGTGCCCCAGCCAAGATGAGCCAAGCGAAGCGCGCAAGGGCACTATCTGGGGGCACGGGAGTGCCCCCGCCAAGATGAGCCAAGCGAAGCGCGCAAACTGTGCACTACCTACCTTTTCTCGAATCGTTTCGTCGTATTTTTGAACCCTCGTAACTTTGGCTTGGATAATGCCAGGTACTTGAAATACATGAGTGAAATAATGAAATGCGCAAAGTTTAAATATGGTAGCTATTATACTTTAGATTTAATAGGTGTCCAAAAATCCACAATTTTGGCACTGACTCACCTATCATCAATCCATCCAACCTAACCTATATCCGTACACTTATAGAGCAAAATTAGTCCAAAAATTGTGTTTTTTGTATAGGAGCCCCCCTTATTTTTTACTTTATTTTAATATTATTATTAAATATTAAAGAAGACATATGTGACGTTATCTGGGAAAAGGGACCTTATGGAGGGTTCTAGTTTCCGAGATAATCGCATATAAAGTAAAGTGTCGAAAAAAATCATTTTTTCTTTTTTTGCTCCATATTAATAAACGGGCTCTAAATTTTGATATGACAAAAACACAGGTTTTAAAAACGATTTTAATAGGTTAAAATATATCTTAAAATTTAGTAAAAAAAGGGACCTTATTTTCGGTGCTGCAGTCGAGAGTCGATCGCGGCTTTCTTTCGGCACGGTATCTACTGTTATACTACTAGTAATTTGCAACAAGCTGAAAATCGGTAACATTGATTAGAATATCTGGCAGTACCATCATTTACAGGAACCATTTCACTGCATTTTAGGCCCCTATTTGAGAACCTCTAGAGGCCATTAAGTTCCGAAGTTAAGCTAAAGCAAAGTTTTAATTTTAATTTAATCCTGATCAAAGGTGATCAACCTGCATTGTCCTTACCAAACTTGCTGATGGTGACGTTTACACGATCGCGCAATCCTACACGAGCGATATGATGAAACCCACAGAAAAAAGAAATGAAATCCCACCAAAAACATTATATAAAAAAAACTAGCCAAGCCTCGAATCTCGATGAAGCTGCTTGTTTATCTCTAATAAGGGTTCCTTGTTGACTACGGAACCCTAAAAAAGTAATGAAATCTAGACAAAGTCTTACCAAGTCTGAGGTTCCTTTATTTTTATAAAGAAATCTCAGAAATATAATTAAATAATGAAAAATATAATTAAATAAATATTTAAATAAATTTAATACAATAACGAAATTAATAGTATTTTTGTATCTTCTTTTAACTTTATTACTAAAAATGTAACGACCGATATTAAGGTCCCTTATAATATTTATGAATATTTCTATGGTAACTATGAGAAATTACATGTTTTTGGTACACGTCTTGTCACTAAAGGATAATTGTGACGTTATCTGGGAAAAGGGACCTTATGGAGGGTTTTAGTTTCCGAGATAATCGCATTTAAAGTGTCAAAAAAACATTTTTTCTTTTTTTGCTCCATATTAATAAACGGACTCTAAATTTTGATGTGACAAAGATACAGGCTTTAAAAACGATTTTTTATAGGTTAAAATATATCTTAAAGTTTAGTAAAAAAGGGACCTTATTGTCGGTGCTGCAGTCGAGAGTCGATAGCGGCTTTCTTTCGGCACGGTATCTACTGTTATACTACTAGTAATTTACACCAAGCTGAAAATCGGTAACATTGATTAGAATAACCCCGCCAAGTAGAGCGCGAAGCAAACACTGCAGTACCATCATTTACAGGAACCATTTCACCGCATTTTAGGCCCCTATTTGAGAACCTCTAGAGTGCAATGTGCAGGCTTGGGAGACTAAATGAAAGATGAGTTGTAACCGCGAAAGATGTTTAATAACTGACTTATGAACTAATTACATTATATTCTTATATAGCTAATAGCAGGGAAGTGTGCCGCACACTACACCTCCCCCGTTTTTTTTTTGAAAAAAAAAATCAATTGTTATTTTTTTTTTAATAAATACTATTCTATTATACTTTTAACTCCATTTTATATTATTACTATTATTTACTCTATTATTATATACGAATCATTTCATAATAATTATATCAAAAACTTAAACTATGTAGTTTTTTTTTCTTATCTCTAACTTTTCTTTAATCTAAATTATTACAATAAATACAAATCTGTGCTGCTTTATTAAATTGAAATTATTATTATTTTTTACATCAATGATGGGTGCTTGACGATGTAATTTTAAATACCTACACAAAAATAATAAAAAATTAACATATTCTCAGAATTTTAATTAAATTTTTTCACAATATGGTTACTTCAATGCCTTTTAGATTTTTTACGCTCTTCAAAATATAAACTCTATGTATCTCCTTTATTCAATGTCTTATAAACTTCTATAAACCTCTATTGATATTATTATTATTACACAAAATACAATATTTTCTTTTATTATTGATAAATTCATCATTTTTTTTCACCTTATTACTAGTTACTGTTTCATACTCATTATTACTCATTGATTAACTTACCAATATTTTACTAATCCCCTTGATTAGTGGACTGGCCAGTCACTTACATTTTAAATTGTCGTTTCATATTAGGTATACATTAATTCATTAGCTCTTAACTCTTTTTGTCATTTTTATGCATGCATGCCTTTCATTTATTTATATTATTTTCATAACATTACTGGTACATTTTATTTTTATTTATAGTCGACTGTTTTATTTATTTTATGGTACTTTTATTATTTTATATACTTTGTGCGCACTTTTATTTGGTACAATAAATTTTATTTATACAACATTAAACGGGACCTTTTTTAAGACTAACTAACAACAACAAAAAAAATGTCTCCAACCATTTTACATAAATGAAGGATTGTTCCCGCCGACCATGCTCTAAGTATCATTTATTTTGTACCATTTTGTACCATATTTAATACCAAGGTTTTTAAGGCTACTTAACCTCCAACTAGTCTCACAGAGAAAACTCGTTTACACCATGATCGAATGAAGGATTCCCTTACGTATTTTTTTTTAATGCTCTCGGCATTTTTTTATTACTCAACGATACGTAGCATTTAAGCTAGTATTTTATAATGCTCTATGGCATTCTTAACTCTTTTCTATTCCTATCCCTAACAAAGAACTCATTCCATAATTTTATGCAGTCAATATTTAAAATATCCCTAACTATTGGGTGATCAGGCCAACAGCTACCAAACATTTTAAACATTGAACCCTATCGACCTAAAAAAATCCTTTTTCAATCAAATACCTTCTAAAACACTAAAACCCTTATTCCTAACTTCAAAATAACCATTTAATAGCTTTCAGCTACTTTGCAAATCAAATATCACATTCCTAATCCTTTCTCACAATAATATATATTACGTCATATCTCGTATGAACGTAAATATTTTAAAGTAAATCCGTGTAAGTCATTATGTCATATCCAGTTTAATTTCTTAGAAAATGTAGCTTATCAACTTACCTAGTAACTTTTTCTGAAATATTTTACTGTAAGATATAGATACAAAGTAACCATGGAACCAAAACAATTTTAAAATCAATTTTAATAATAATTAACTTCTTAAGTCTTACTGAATTTAATTGGGTTGGAATACATAGCAACATAACATTCTATCATCATAAAATCTTTATTGCTATACCACCTATTTTAATTATTATTATTGCGTCAGTTAATAATTATTGTGCCATTTCTATTCCTTTAAAAAAATTTTTGTCTTAAAAAAAAAATGCAATCTTAATATATAAAATTCTCGTGTCACAGTTTTCGTTGCCATACTGCTTGCCGAAACGGCTTGACCGATTCTCATGAAATTTTGTGAGCATATTTAGTAGGTCTGAGAATCGGCCAACATCTATTTTGCAATGCAATGCCATGCAATGTGCATGCTTGGGAGACTAATTAAAATATGTTTTTGTCGGTTTAATATTATTCTTCTTGCAATATTCAAATTTTTATAATTTAATTTTGAATTTACAATTTTTTAATTTTTCACTGAATGACATTTTTTTATCAATATTTTTATCACTTTTTAGCAGATTTGTATTTATTAAGTCTGAGCTACACTATTTTTTTTAAGCCTACTATATTGTTATTTTACTAACTATCGGCCGTTAAGTCTCTATGATCATTTTAAAGCACTAATATCATCCACTGTTTTAGTTCTTTCAAATGTCACAGATGTGACATGATGTGACATGATGTGACATAATGTGACATGATGTGACATGATGTGACAGACAGACAGACGGACAGACGGACAGACGGACAGACGGACAGACGGACAGACGGAAAGACAACGAAGTCTTAGTAATAGGTTCCCGTTTTTACCCTATGGTTACGGAACTCTAAAAAATACGTGCTATCTTTGAGAGACTACAGACTCACAGAAAACCGGCGTGAAACAGCGATTGCGCTGTGTTTCGTCTAGTGAGTGAGTTTAGCGGAGGCCCAACTGCACTCTATACCAATACATTATTCCCTATCCCTTTTCTCTTCTGCTTATTCCTTTGGCCTATTCCTTCATAAAAAGGCCGGAAACGCACTTGCAACTCTTCTAATGTTACAGTGTCCATGGGCGATGGCGATGGATCCCCTCTTAAAGGCTGGCAAAGCACTTGCAACTTTTCTAATAATGCGAGTGCACATTCTCGTATGCCTCTTAATTTCATAAAAACTTGTGTGGTAAAACTTACAAAAAGAAATGAAATCCCACCAAAAAACATTTCATGTAATAATGCTGCCAAGATGAGAACATAATAGTTCGTGGTGTCAATAAGTAGTGAGATCTCATGTAGAGTCAAGTTTCAAACCTTACACACTGAGCCCTAAATCTAAAAACCTTAATATTACACATAAATCGCGGCAAAATACTTGATAATATAAAGTGTCAGCCACACGAGAAGAATCTAAAAACATTACACATTAGTCAAAATGGGTGGCTTGGCCATTTTGTTATTGGTCATGTTATGAGCTTTGAACTAGGTACTCTTCTGTTGAACTTAATAACTTTTATATTAACCGCAACAAACTGGCCAGGCCACCGATTTTGACTAATGTGTAGAGTTTTTAGATTCTTTTCGTACGGCTGACACATTGTATCAAGTATTTTGCCGCGATTTTTATGTAAAATTAAGGTTTTTAGATTTGGGGCTCAGTGTGTAAGGTTTGAAACATGGCTCTACATGAAATCTCACTACTTTTTGACATCACGAACTATTATGTTCTCATCTTGGCAGATTTTTACATGAAAATGTTTTTTGGTGGGATTTCAATATTAATATTTCCGAGTTTTGTATTCAATTCACAGAATGTTCGTAATAGGAATGTGTTTTTTATCGTTTTAATATTATGTGCCAGAACAAGCACAAAGATTTATTTATCGGCAAAGACAAAATGATAAGTTTTTTAAATTGCTATCGATAGCTAATAATCTGATTATACTTTCATTAAGTAACATTTACAAGACCCTGTAAATTAATTAAATAATGACATTTCTGAATCTTGATATTCACACATATTTTTTACACCAACCTTTTAGGCCCGTGGTCCCCAACCTTTTTTTCATACGGGCCACCAATGATATATTATATAAAAAACTCAAAGCAGATATGTTACTACCGCGCGCGTTGTGAAGCTTCAAATACGGCCCAATTGGCCCGTCCTTTATTTAGTCTGCATCGAACCATCGAACGCACTTCACGAACGTACCGCGTCTTGTCAAGTTATACCAAAATAAATTGAAAATGCCGTCGTGTGTGTGTGAAATTGTTCGGAAGAGATTTAAGCCGGAAAATAGAATGAACGTAACAGATCTGTATAAGTAGAATATCATTGCGGGCCACAAACATGTCTTGGTCTTGGTGTCACGGGCCGCAACAAAAAATTTTTAAGGTTAAAAAATAACGTTGTTCAAAATTAACGATTTAAAGGTGGAAAAAATGTCACGTCTTACACAACGACTTTACATTATTTTGCCGGTGGGCGTGAATTTCAAAATGGTTTAACATCACGTGGGCCACAGATAAAGTCCCAGCGGGCCGCACGCGGCCCGCGGGCCGCGGGTTGGGTATGGCTGTTTTAGGCTAATCATACCTACACAATGATGCATTACAATATTAGGTTCTTATCTAATTAGCCTAGTATAGCCTGTTTATAAGACACCTATATTATCAAAGATTAATAAGTTAGTATTTATGTGACGTAGTCATAAATGACTCATGTGTTATATTATGTGTCCCTAGTACAGTAATCAGCCTTAGTCAGACTTTAAATCAACTAAAAAAAAAAAAAAAACATTAATTTATGATCCTATTTCTGTATGTTTCTGTTAATCAAGGGCAACGTCCTCCCACGCCTCAACTTGCTTCAATTACTGTCAAATTGTACAATTAGTTAATTGCACCCTTTCTATTTTTACGTTCCTATTTTGTTTTGTTCAGGCAAATTCGACGAAACAACCTTAATTAAAAAGTTATAACCTAATTACTTCATTGCGCTCATATACTTTAGCTGATTTTGTGTTAAAATAATGCCTGCTCTTTAAAAACCGAGTGCCGACCTGCTCTCCTAGAGTGTCTCGACTCTCGACCCGCAGTTTGAAAAACAGTATCATAGGATATCTATCTATTTGGTCGACCAAATAAAATCTCACAAAGAACAAAAATCTAACACACAATCAATTTCCCTACCACATACCAGTAGTTTTATTCACCTGCGTTTCTGAGAAACGTCTATTCAACTATTGTAAGTGCATACGGTAGCCACCAGCCAGCTCTATCACTATGACTCAACAATGCGACAGATAATGGCCAAGGTAAGTCATCACGGTCGCGATATTATCACTTATATGACGGTTTCTTCACCTTTTAAAAATGCCTTATATTGATTAGTGTGATTACGAACGTTTCATATTATGACGTAGCATTAAGTATATTAATACTTAGGTGCTAACCTAGTCATGTACTAGGATCCGAAAGATTTTTTTTGTCTAAATTTGAATTATTATTCTCCGAGCAAGCCGAAAAAGTCAGAAAATGCTGTTAAGTCGACGCGTCACGTTGCAATGTTAATTGACTCTTATAACGTCTTCGACTAGCTCTACATTCCCTGTAGAGCATAATTAGAAGACCTTGAAGCGTACAAGGCCTACCTTATCTCTTGTAACTAAATCTATGAATATTACTAACTAACTGGATCTTCGGATCTATTTACAATTTCCATCTCGTGGAAGACATTAACATCCTTCATAAATATTATCTTAGTAGGCGGAAAACTAGTCCTCTGGCACACTTGTAGGTCATTATCCTGAATACATTATACAGATAATTGTATTATAAAAATAGTTACATGGATTGTTATGAAACAATGCATGCGCGTCATTGGGCAACATTCGCACGGCCGACTTTTGTGTTAATAAATAATCTTAACTGGCAACACATCTGCTTACTGTCCGTTCCCTAGGAAATACATCTGTCGCCGAACGATCAATTTGCGAATCGTTCTAATTTTAAATTTTTGTATGAATAACAAGGAAGTGATAGAGTCAGCGTGGAGTCAGCGATATTTTTTGTGGGGTTACGGCCTGAGGCTGCAAGAAAAAGTGCCGGAATTCCGGATTTGCTGGAAAATTAAAAGCATTGAGCATGAAACTTGCGCTTAAACATGCTGTAAACATGTTGAAAATTTATGTCAAAATTAATTCATCACTGGAGTTTTCGATTTTCAGATAAATTGTCACAACCCAGTCGCACAGAAGTCTATCAATGTTTGATGTTTCTAATTTTCCCTCAGCTCCGGAATCCGATGTTTTTAATCCCAGGCTTAATTCGTGTTCAACCCATAGATATTTTCGCGTCTATTACACAAGGAGTTTGAAATTTTGAAGGTGGAATAAACTTCTTACGTCAGCATTTACTGTGGCCTTTACTAACCAACAAAAATATTTGATATCGTGTGGGAAGATGGAATCTTTATTTGCTGTGAAAGTTAAACCTAAACAAAGAAATTGATTTTCACGATTCACAGCGATTACCATTCGATTTTCAAAGGCAGCCTGTACCGGCCATAAGTGGCGAGACCTTAATCTTACCATTATTCTCAAATAGTGATTGGTGTCCCGATTTTTCGTTAATTACCTACTTAAGGAAAAACTAGAAAGGTGTTCAACTCTTTTGTGGAAATTGGTAGGGAAAAGTATAGTAGAGGGTAAAGACAAAAGACCAAAATATGCAGTCGAGTAAAGACTCTCTTAAACAAATTAACAAAAGAAAACCGGCCAAGTGCGAGTTGGACTCGCCCATGAAGGGTTCCGCAGCAGCAATAAGGTTAAAAGTTT
The DNA here is from genome assembly GCA_905333045.1 of Lysandra bellargus. Classification (NCBI taxonomy): domain Eukaryota; kingdom Metazoa; phylum Arthropoda; class Insecta; order Lepidoptera; family Lycaenidae; genus Lysandra; species Lysandra bellargus. The sequence goes on from HG995328.1 coordinate 498,033, forward strand.
TTGATTTATTTAAATATTTTAGTTGATTTGATGAAAGTTAAATTAAGGTTTACCATTTATGACGTATAAAAAAACTACTTGTTGGATCTCGTTCAAACCAATTTTCGTTGGTAGTTTTTATTATAATGTACATCATATATTTTTTTTAGATTTATCATGTATCATGTACTTTAGAAGTTAGAGGGAGAGTTACACACATTTTACCACTTTGGAAGAGTCTCTCTCGCAAACTATTCAGATTAGAAAAAAATGATATTTAAGAAACCTTAATATGATTTTTGAAGACCTATCCATAGATACCCTATACGCATAGGTTAGACGAAAAAATTTTTTTTTTGTTTCAGTTGTACCTATGGGGACCCCTAAAATTTTTAATAATTTTTCCATTTTTGTATCAAAATCTTAATGCGGTTCACAGACTACATCTACTTACCAAGTTTCAATAGTATATCTCTAATAGTTTCGGAGAAAAGTAGCTGTGACATACGGACGGACAGACAGACATGACGAATCTATAAGGGTTTCGTTTTTTGCCATTTTGGCTACGGAACCCTAAAAATGCATGCAACGCGTTCTAAATTAAAATTCTCGCATTTTTTAAATTCTTTGTCAAGGATGTTGCAAATGGCAAAAAAGGCTGTATAAGTTCGTCGAATTTAATCATTTTATTAAAAAGGGTATAATATGAGTGAAAACGAGTTTGATTGCCTCAGAACACTGGCAGCTCGTAACGAGGACACGATGACACATGTCTAACGGTAAGTGCGCAGGCGCAAGGAAAACCTCAAACGTATCTCTGCGTAATAATAATAAAGTACTTACCTATAATATAATATGTAACTTTATAATGAGGGATCTACTAGTATTAGGGAATGCAATACCGTGATACCAGGATCCCGAAATACCGGGATCCCGAAATACCGGGATCCCGCATACATTTCGCGGGACTAATCCCGGTCTAAAATTTTCCGGGATCCCGCGGGACTGGCGGGATTACAAAGAAATATGATTCATACGCGTAACTTTGCGCGCAGGAGTTCGTGAACTGGCTACAGGCAGCCCGCTAAACAATTTACCTTCAATTCACTTTTGAGCCAACCAGCGTGGATGCTGAGGGAGCTTTTCCGGAACCGTTTCGGAATCTTTGGGCACGATTTTTAGTTTTTACCTATATTTCGATTTTTTTATAAAATATGAAAATAAATAAGCTAGTTTTTTAGGGTTTTTAACTATTATTATTACGAAGCCATTTCCAAAAAAATGATAAGTTTTTTCTTTAATTTTTTTAAAAGTCTGAGCACTCTGAAGTATGGAGGTGTTAATAAACCCTTGAAAAAAGTGTCTGACAAAGTTTGTTTTATTTTAGATTCTAAGAATAAAACGGGCTCTATCAAGTAAAGTCATTATAACGATTTATTTTAAAAGTTTTAGTCCACCCAGCGGGATCCCGCAAATACCTGGATCCAGCGGGATTGTGATGGTTCAATCCCGCAAATACCGGGATTGAAATTCTCTTGCGGGATTGCATTCCCTAATTAGTATACATTAAAGTTTAAACCATAGACTAAGGATTAAACATTAGATTCATTTAGCGATTAGTCATTAGCATATTAATTTTCGAACATGTACGCGAATTGCTCTCATGTAGAGCTTTCTTCTCTCTAGAGCTTTTCATGTTAAGAGGCCTCCTATAAAAGATAGTGCTTTATAAAATTGATATTCTGGAAGTTTAAATTTATTTAATAAGCTCTGGTATCGACTAGTTTACGCCATACGTTTTAAAAATTACTAATGCTGGTGTCTAATTCTTATTGATTACTTCTAGCAACAGCTATAAGTATTTTAGTAGCTTTATTAGTACTTCATAGGAAGTTTGGGAAGGGAACCAATGAGATGAGCTAGCTCTAAATTCTAATTCCAGGAAAATTTCGCTTTTTGAGTTTAGTATTTATTTCTGTTTATTTCTCTTGGATTTCATTTCTACTTATTTCTAATAGTTATTCATGCAATATTTTAGTGTATTATTATCTTACTTCGTTGTTACAATAATGATTTAACTTTGTTAAATGAATGAAATAAAACATAGAACGTGAGTAACCCAAAAAACATAAATTTTGATACACAATGACTTTAGTCAGCATAAAACTGGGACAAAAATATAAATTACAACTTCTGAAAACCATATTTTGGCGGACATTCACCCAATAACACAATACACAAAATCAGAATTTTTATAAAAATATTGCTTGGAGCTTTTAGTGGTTCAGCGAGTTTTAATTCATTTATTTATTAGCCTAGTAGACTTTAAATATTACTGTTCGCTCAAAAAAACTCTTTGTTTGACAGCGTGGGGGTAAATTTTGCTGCTTCACGGCTCGAATAAATTCAAATTAAGCTAACAGTTGCTGATTTGCAGTTTATACGAAAAAGATTATGCAAAGTAATTTACTAATGTATAGAATTCTATAAGGGAAAACTGAATGGGCAGATTGAAATTATTCTGAAATTAGTTATTTTTATATTTTCTTGGATAAAACCGGATTGAACATTGTCTGGCATGTTGTGATATTATAATTATTATGAGTTATGACAGACTAACACTGATCATAGCGAACCTTTTACTTTCACTAGTAAGTAAGGATGAAGAGGTAATGACAGAACTCAGGAATCAGGAGTCAGCACTGAGGAGTCATTACTTTGAAGTTCTTTACTAGTCATGAATCATCCCTGCCTTCTTTCTTTCCTTTTCTTTCAGTTCTTTTTCTCTACTGTCTCATCTTGTTTTTAAAAGTTTCTTAATTGTTCAAGTGTTCATGTATTTTGTAATTTTATAATATGAGTACGTAAATAACCATTGTAACAGTCCCCAAAATAATTATTTAGCCATTAAGCACACCATTTTATGTGGTGGTAAATAACCATTGTAAATGATTTGCGTGGCGGATATTTTGGTCGTGATATTTATGTCGCAGTCCACTGGTTAAAATAGCCGTTCGATCAAACAGCTAGCCCTTTGACTGAACAACGCCATTCAATCATACGTCGTTTAGCCGACTTGTTGACTGCAATGTTCAACACTACAGCTAGACGACGCTTAACTAACTGGTGAAATGGAAAATGAACTAAGGTATCAGGTGACCATTAGTTTAGTGTTTTATTGTTGTGTATTATTACACAAGCGTAATGATAACAAGTAAAATAAATTGTATTCTAACTCATTTTGAACACAATTGCAATAAATACCTCGGTGATGCATTTCATAATCCCGTAACTTCTCCTCGAACATTTGTTTAAATTTTGATTCACTCGTATGTGCCCCCATAATTTCTGTCATTTTAATAACACTTGTAAGTTGTAACGTATATTTACGAAAAATATCTTAATACAATCACAAAATATCGGCTAGTTGACGCCAACAAAAGTTGTAAACAAAACACACCTAGCGCCGCGGTGGTGAGCGCTGAACTAATTCAATCAAACGGACAAGGGCTTTTGAATCAGCTGAACGTTTTGAGCGACTGAAATATTCAATTAAAAAGCTAGACGTATGATTGAATGGCGTTGTTCAGTCAAAGGGCTAGCTGTTTGATTGAACGGCCATTTTAACCAATTGGCTGCGACATTTATATTGACTGTCCTTTGCCCTTGGACATTAGTAAAGGGCATACGTAATTGTATTGATTCAGGTGTTAAAATAAGCTTACACGCTTTGTATAAGCACGAACCGAAAACAACATTTATTACTTAATCAACTTAATATAATTATTGTTTATTTTCATTTTAAATGCAAAGTGACTGTCTGTTAGTCTGTAATCTCTTCACGCATCGGAGGACAAAACCGATTTTGATTAAAAAATATGGAGATCATTTTAGTCTCGGAAAAGAAAGGATAGTTTTTATTGCTGCGCGTGACGTAGGCACAAAACTATGGAGATCCGCCAACTCTCAGCATTTGAGTATAGTACAGTTGAATCATTTAATGTTTATCAATTTACTAGCTGTTGCCCTCTTCGTCCGCGTAGACTTCAGTTTATAGCGCGCGGTGTCAACAAAATGGTGTCGAATTTAAAAGCTTTTTAAAACCCTTAAATCAAAATACCCAAAAACAGATGTGCACTGTGCAGTGCCGAGTGCGCACATAATATTTCATTTTTAAAATTAAACCTAAAGCTTATTTAGCCCCCCATTACACAACTTTAGAGTATAGCTTTACCCATAAACTATTCAGCATTGGTAGGTTTAAGGTTTCGTCACTCATTACTGCGTAGATAAAGTACTAAGTTATTCATTATCAACGTGTAAGACAGTGTAAAACAATCATAAGAATCGAAAAACGCACCACAACATGGTACCACCTCTTATAGAAAGATGCATGAGCAAGCGATAGCGCGATGTAGGAGACGAACGGCGCCATCTATTATGATTTTTTGGAACTAACTTCATTTGAACAAATTTACTCATTTTCACCCCCTTACAACCCCTTTTTCCGGTTAAAAAGTAGCCTATGTCCTTTCTCAGGCTTCAGACTATCCGTGTACGAAATTTCATTACAATCGGTTCAGTAGTTATGGCGTGAAAGCGAGACAGACAGACAGACAGAGATACTTTCGCATTTATAATATTAGTATAGATTAAGTTATTTGTATATTATTTATTAGATCCTGTGTAAAGTGGGCTAGTTAACGGTGGTACTGGGTTGTACCAGCGATTTCGTGCGACTGAGCTTCGGCTAGATGTTTTACATAGATGGAATTGACATTACTTATTTCTAGGACACGATTCTTAACCGACTGAAAATAACGAAGTTTTATATGAATTTTAGCTTACCTTAAATTCATATAAAACCTAGAGCCATACTACGGTTTATAAGTTGTAACATCCCCGGCGTTGTAACCGTTGTGGTATATGGTGGTATAGTCGCTACTCGCTTTCTATCAGAATCTCTCTGCTAGTTTCCAAGTCTACTACATAGAAATAATGCTAGTAGATAATAATCTTCATAAAACAGTTGTGTTAATATTTTTACATGTAAAAATAGTTTGCGCAATCGAAAGCTTGCGTCGAAATGACGCGTCAGTTGACAAGCTTACAACACAATATAAATACTAAACAGTAAATTATTATGCTGCGAATCGACCGCATGCACATATTTACGTAATTTCAGATAACTTGAAGTAGCAAAATAGTACTGTATCATGTCGCATGTGCGACGTCTGCTTCTTACATTTCTATGCGTTCAACAAATTTGATATCAAGTACAGTGCTAAACTGCTATTTCATTTCTACCGGCTTCTCTCATCTCTTAAATTACGAAGGTCTTCAGGCTATGTGCGGACCCAGGGGACATGAACCAAACCCTAAAACCACAGCCCAAGGGCAGTGAGCTCAGATATGATTTTTTATTTGTACCTGTTTTATCAGGGCGAGCGAAGCGAGCCCTAGTATATATACCACAATGTTTATATTTTGTGATACACTTTATGGAAAAACTATCACGCCTGTTGATTTGTGCTTTAACATAGTAACTTTTATTCATAATATGTAGATGGGTCATCAGTCAGTCGAGGTTTTTATATTATGTAGAATGTAGATATGTGTTATCACCAGTAAGTCAAGCCCTAGTAGACAAGTGGCAAGCGATTGTCGTAAACAAAATGTATGCGATTTGACATAAAGTCGTCGCTTCGCTAGCGAATACTAATGTCAAATCCCATACATTTTGTGGCGTTAGCGTTAGCGTTTCGATAATCGCTTGCCGCTTGTGTGACGACGCGACGCGACGTGTCGACGCGAGCCCTCACAAAGCTCGGCTTTTAGCTAGTTATTAGCGTGACGATAGGGCCCCATCAAAAAGCCTCGCCACGAGCCCGAGATGGTATAGTTACGCTACTGCTAGCAGTAGCGTAACTATACCATCTCGGGCTAGCAGTAGCTGCTAGCAGTAGCGTAACTATACATACATTCTTAATATTTAAGCTCTAGACTCTAGAGTCTAGACTCTAGAGCTTTTGAAGAAGAACTTGCAAGGTGCTTTACCGTATGACGTGTATATTGTGGTGGCAAGGATAATCCGAAGCATTTCGCAAGTGCCGACGTGAAGGTGTACAATAACATTCAACGTTACAATTGATATATTTTCGAAACCGGTCCTCGTTTTCATAACAAGATTGTAATTGCAAAACAATATACCTACTTATCCATATGCCAGTGAGGACGTTATATCATCGCGTGTAGGTCAGTGTCTAGACAGTAGACAAGGTGTAACATATACTTTGGGGTCCATAATACATATTATATTGTCCCTTATATCATAGCTTCACTGTGAAAGTAGCAGTGAAAGAGTTACTTTTGACTTCTATGTTTTTGCCCAAAAACATACATAATATTAAACCCATAGAATAATTATTGAAAAAACTAAAAGTATTTTTTTCATAGTGAACTCTAGACTGATATAAGGGAATACAATACACATTACGCGCCCCAAATTATTATGATTCATTTATATTAAAGTACTAATATAATATTATAATATCTATTAGCTCCTATCCAGTGACTAGGATTAAGACTACCTGATGCCCAAAGGCCTAAGCGTTTCATGCCTGTAGGCCCCCCTACCCGTATGTCAACTAGAATCGCTCTTTGAACCTTTACTCTTTTGGTGCCTCTCAGACGTGATGCCCTAGGGGCCTAGGCAATTGCTCAATTTGATTAGGGATAAATCCGTCACTGCTTTTATCTATAGGATGGTAATTAATTGCGTTTCGAGACTTTGCAGAATGAATACACTCTTCATAGCAACTATTTCTGTAGTTGCAACTTCTCTCTTTGAAAAAAACATCTGCTTGTAACATACAAAGCGCCTCTACGCATTAGAATTATTATGCTTATATTCAGGAGTGTATTTTTTTCTGTAAAGTTCCATAGAATATTTACCAGAATAAAATGCAAGTTAGAACTCGCATTTTATTCTGGTAAATATGCTTGGAAGCAGATTTCCTTTAGAATGAAGTTTGCATCTGCTTTACAAATTTCTTGTAAATTCCAGTACTAGGTACTGTTAGCTAGTTACATATAAAAGCCAATAGTAGAGAGTTAATAGGACATATAATAATCCATACTAATATTATAAATGCGAAAGTGTGTCTGTCTGTTACCTCTTCACGCCCAAACCGCTGAACCGATTTTGCTGAAATTTGGTATATAGTGGGTGAGATCTACTTTGAGTCCCGGGAAAGGACATAGGATGCTTTTTATCTCGGAAAAATGTTTCCCGCGCGACAAATGAATTTTGGCGCAACGGAGTTGCGGGCGTCATTTAGTGTAGTATAAATCGGCGTTGGACGGGTGTTATTTCGGTAGCCATTACCGCATTGACGCAAACCTGTGTACCGACCGCGGCGGCGCGCGTGGGCTCAAACTAATCATGTACCTACAATTATTAGTATAATAAAACCTCAATTCATACAACTACAACAGTTAGAGAAATTGATTTATTAGGCTGCGTTTCCACCGGAGATGAGCTAAGATGCATTGCGAGAAATGTGTTTTACAAGAACCAATAGAATAGTTGCGCTGAACGTAGCCAGGCAAATGAAGCGTTTCTATTGGTTCTTAAAAATACATTCCTTGCATGTTGCAACGCATCTTAGCTCATCTCCGGTGTAAGCGCAGCCTTAGACACGTGGCGGGTTGGCAAAACTTGGTCAGATTATGTCAATCTCTTCCAACAGGTCGCGACTAATGTTGACACAACCCGAGAAAACGCCGCGCCGGAGGTCTGCCATCTGCCTAAGAATAAATTTCCCTGATTGTACGTAATGTAATTAAGCCGAGTCCGAATCTTACAAACGGATGCATCTTTGATCGCAAACAAACATGATCTATCCTGAGGGCTGAAACCGAAACAATAGATATGCGAGAATCGGACCCCAGTTCGTAAAACTGACTTACATACTAATATGCTGGCTACAATATTGGCGCTATATGGATCCCATATGAAAAATATGAAAGAGTACCACTACCGGCTATTTCAACTATAAAATATAAAACTGAATTCTATATCCCAGCATAGAAATAATGAAATCACACGCACTCGAACATATGCATTGAATGGCAGTGCCCTGAGTCGTAATTGGCAGTTGGCAATGGGCGAGGAACAATTTCGACCGAACTAGAGTGATCCAATTAGTTCACCGATTGCCCGTTCATATTTGTAAAATATTTACACCACATTTTTAAAGATACACCATTTTTAGGGTTCCGTAGCCAAAATGGCAAAAAACGGAACCATTATTATAGATTCGTCATGTCTGTCTGCAGTCTGTTTGTCTGTCTATCTGTCCGTCCGTATATCACAGCCACTTTCTCCGAAACTATAAGAGCTATGCTATTGAAACTTGGTAAGTAGATGTAGTCTGTGAACCGCATTAAGATTTTGATACAAAAATGGAAAAAATATTACAAATTTTAGGGCTCCCCATAGGTAAAACTGAAACAAAAAAAAAAGTTTTCGTCTAAAGCTTCTCACAGACGGCATGTGTCGGCGGCACGTGTCGGCGGTAGTCGACGGCTGTTGGCGGCACGTGTCGGCGGCAGTCGACGGCAGACGACGGCACGTGTCGGCGGCAGTCGGCGGTAGTCGACCACGGCACTTGGCCGGTTTTTTAACCATGATAAAACACACATTTGCCATTGCCAATCCTGCGTGCATGACCACTGCAGACACTGAAACACTACAGTGTAGTGACTAAATGAACTCTATAACACTACAGTCTACACTCTACAGTGGTCATCATAACTTCCATGTTGTTACTATTTCTTCACGGTTAAAGGAAAAATAGCGACATGGAAGTTATACTACAAGCATAATCTTTTACTTCTCAGAAGTTACAAGGCACATGAGACTGAAAGAAAGCTCAGTATTTTGTCCCGTTAGCCCAGTCTGAGTCTATAATTACTATCTATTGCTTTATTTGCTACCAATTTAAAAGCTAAACTATCAAAATTTCAATACAGTCATTATTCCAATGTCGTAAACTTTGACAAAACTAAATGATAATACCAATTTAGGGTGCGTAATATTTATGTGTCCCCCATGTAGAGTTCACTGTGAAAGTTGTAGCGCCGAAAGATTAGAATAAAGTGAGAAACCAAATTTATGATCTTTCTCAATCTTCTTTCATAATAATTAAATCGAACTCTTTATTTCCAAGTACTCTACAATATATCATTATTATTGAAATTAAAGTTATTAAAGTCATAACCAAACTATAAATATAGCTTTTATCACTCGAATAAAGGTCACAATTAAACTAAAAATAGGTTGAAAAATATTTTTAGCTGAGCGGATTATTATTGGCAATATTGGTATAGATAAAATAATGCTCTTTAAACTTTAACTTTTAAGTGATATAGACTATAGTTAATAGTTACAGCCATGAGCTGATCTACATTTTATGTACTTAATTAGTGTTAAGGTTACAAAATACGTTTAAATATCACACGGTGTGTATAATTTCTTTCATTAAATTCGCGATTGTTACCAGAGGTCGGCTGTTGATAACACAACGTGTGTGAAAATACACACTGACAAGACGAAATAAAACAATCCACTTTTAAGCTTTGTCCACATTGTGCCTTTTTTTTTGTTCAACAAGAGCATGCGTTATTATAGCGCAGTCAACAGCAAAGGTGTGGATGCCCGTGACGCGCGTCAAACCCACCCGCGTTGAAAGAAAAGTGTCATAGCGCGCGCTACGATTTCAACGCGCGTTACGGGCATGCCTCACGTTCGCTGTTGTCAGCGCTATAAGGCATGCCCTTGAACAGAAAAAGGCACAATGTGGACAAAGCTATACGTAAACATAATACCTATAGGCCCCTCAAAACTTTATGATCGTTTGGCGAAACTGGAGGGCCAATCGTCGAATGTGTACAGACTACAGCACTTACTATCTACCAATGACAAGTCAACAGCTGTCACTGTTAGATCGCGACTTACCACAACGAGCCATCCGATAACTGATTTACACCGCTCATAGATCACTGCCCATTCGCATTTTTCTTGGCAAGAGATAGCTAGAGAGAGCTATACTTTGGTACCTTCCAAGCAACTGCTGTAATGCATCAAGAGACGGGAGATACCTTGAGGCTACCGCGGATAGGTCTTCTAATTGCAAAATTTCATACAAATTTTATTAAAATTGTGAACCTTTTAGTTTGACTCAAAGTAGTTCGGTTTTGTTAGTTTCAGCACAAACAATACAAACTTATTCTAAATTTGGTCACGTTTGCCAATATTATTATTATTGGGACAAATCTTTTGTCGCACAGCCTTGAAAACCTCATTAATAATATTTTCTGCATGCGTTGTGGCAAAATAGTAAGTATTCATTAACCGACTTCCAAAAAAAGGAGGAGGTTATATGTTCGGCTGTGGATATTTTATTTTTTTATTTTATTTGTGTATGTTCAACGATTACTCCGCCGTTTGTGAACCGATTTTCAAATTTTTTCTTTTGTTGTATAGGATTCAACTCCAATTTGGTACCATGTTCACAAAACTGGTAACCTGATGATGGGATCCATGAGTAATCGAGGGAACTCCTCAAAATTTATATGGAAATATATGGTGATTTTGGTTTTATGTGAAGGATCCTAGGCATGTGCTACCAAAAAGTAAGATTTTATACCAAGGCATGCTATGGTTACGAAGATACTAAGAGAACTCCAGATTCCTTATAGATACAAGTTCGGGACTTTCGGCGATGTTTTAAGAACTGAAAGCATATGCTACTATGCAAATTACATTCATCATCATCATAATTATCAGTACCATCACACAACGCATCGTTATGACTTACGACCCTATTATTGGTACTTTTCATAGTCTTTTCGATCGAGACTCGAGTTTGTCGAGTGATTTTGAAAATTGTATTAATGTTGTTACAAAGTAAATGATTTAAACTTGGTGTTGTGGTTACCAAGTTGGTACATCTCAACTGCCAATCTATAACTGACAGCTTATATGTTTACCGGTAAATAACTAAAAAGAGTGAAATTATTATTTTTAACAAAAAATTAAAACCGACTTCCAAGGTAATAATATGAACTAAAAAGTATTAAATAATTCTTACTCTTTAATAGTGCCTCTTTCAGAATTCGTCTAAATCTCAACTATTTCTGTACATACCTATACATACATTACCAGTCCCAAAAGTTTCATATATTCTGACATTGACTAATTAACTCACGATTAAATTAGCTGGTACCGACTTCAAAATAATGAAGCTATAGTGTGTACAGAAATAGTTGAGATTTAGACGAATTCTGAAAGAGGCACTATTAAAGAGTAAGAATTATTTAATACTTTTTAGTTCATATTATTACTTTTTGTTTTTACCTTGGAAGTCGGTTTTAATTTTTTGTTAAAAATAATAATTTTATGTTCTTATAGTACTAAGAATTAAAGTTACTGACGGTGGTACTACTAATATATTATATTCTGTGTTGACGGCCGCAATAAGACATTGAATGTTTGATTAACTTTAATTTTATGAACTGTTTGACAGAAAATGTATCCATGAGACTGTTTGTCAAAATCATCATTAAATTAAACTTAAGTATTCATCAAATGTCTCCGAGTGGGTCCGTAAGTCTTTAAAAGATTTTCATTTTATAATGAAAACATTTTGTTTTCTTTGGTGTTGTTTTCCGTTTAATTTAAAAAAAAAATCTTTTGATTATAATTGTGTTTAAAAATAATAATTATGTTAACTGAAAAGACTTCAAAGCGGAGTGGCCTACATTGGCCTTTGAAATGGAATCCATAGTACGGCGGTGAGGGCTTCCTATTCAATAAATTAGGTATTGCCTTAAGTAGGTAATTGTCAATAAGCTTCTTCCTTTGAACTATATAGGCACTTTAGAGTTCCTTGTAGTCCTTATGTCATTAGTATAAGGGATAAGATCGTAGAGTACATAAAGTACTTAGATTTCCTGTAAGCGAACGTATGACGAATATCATAAGTTCTACCAAATATTATAAGAGATACTTACTGCAAATATTATTATGTATTATGCTAGGCGGTCATTACAAGACGACATTTGTGTCTGTTTCCGAGCCTTTATCTATTTACTGGCATTGATTGGCTAAACGACATCGCTGTTGAAAAAAAATTCTGTCGAAAAACCTCTGAAACTGGGTATAATTGGTATCATGCAATTTTTTTGGTGATGCTGCATGCTGGACCAATAAGTGATAACGAACGTATTAACTACCTTTTTTACATGGGAAAATACATCCCTGGCGGATTAGGAGTCAGGACAGGGGTTCCCAAACTGTGCGCCGCGGCGCCCTGGTGCGTTGCGGAAAGGCGAGAGGGGCCTAGTATTATAGGAGGATATATAGGAGTATTATAAAATCATATTATAATATGAATTATACAAAGCAGGCAGATGATTAAATATTTGTTTATTATTATTTACTTGCTCAATCTACCTATAATCATTAAAGGTGTTTATTTATGTATATTTTTGTAATAGCTAGGTAAAGTAGGGCGCCGCGCCGTCACAAAATGTTGACTTGTAAGTGCGCCGCAGGCTGAAAAATATTGGGAACCCCTGAGTTAGGACATCGGACGTGGTATGTGGGACTAGGACCTACCCGCTAAAACCCCATGGTGCTCCACTCTCCGCTTAGGTATAGTTCCAGACACGATCAACCCAGTGCAACTCTACCAACGTGTAAACTACCTTGAATATTATTACGCCTCTGTGATTGCTCTTTGAAGGATGTCGTTTGTGAATTATTTTTAATTTTAGTAGTCCGAACCTTTGCGGGATTTTCTAAGATCCTTGGCGTTCCGAATCGTTAGATTTAGAATTTTAATTTTTAAGGTAGTCTACTTGATTGATTTACAATTACTGATTACAATGCAAGTCGAGTATTGAAAGCAATGCGGTTGCTATATTCGGACTCTACGCTTAATATAAAAGTAGGCTGAAAGTATGTTCGCTACAGTGGCTTTCAATCTTTGTATCTTTTTCTTTAGTCTTTTCCCGGGTCAGCCATCTCGACGTGGAAGGAGATTTATGGGAACAATAGATAATGCTGCCGATATCGATTTAAGGCAATATGTACTTGGATAAGTTTTCTAAAGAATTGAACGTATAACAGGATATACTTCTATCTGAAATACAGACTCGACCAGTCAAATGAAAAAATACTTTAAGGTACTTTTATTTTGAGTACGATATTCATAGGAATTGAAGTAATTCATAACACTTATATTTTCAATTCGTATTTCCATGAAAATCACAAAATTGAGGCGAGTATTTCTATAAAATTGAGAAACCCATCATACATAATGTAGATCACCATACATAATGTTGTTTTTTTTTTTAATTAGAAAGGGGTTAATTTACCCCTATAATATATTATATACTGAAATGTATCAAATTAAAGTTTAAGAGCCACAAACCGATCACGGTATATTTATTTTGATATATATAATCGAGGGCCGTATTTTCACATGTGGTGAAGAAAATCTTGCGGGCCACATGCTCCCTACATGCGTCCTTTCAAAATAGTTCTAATACACCCAATAACGTTTCATTACCGCCCTCGGACGTGACTGCGACAATGTTACCATTTTATTACTTTTGTTTTTTTGTACAATGTATAAATGTTGCAAACATTTCGGAGGATAAGTCAAGGGATTTCCTGGTTCATGTTATTATGTTTCTGGTAAATATATTTAAACTAGATTGACTATACTTACTATGTTTCTCAGAACTCATAGCACATATTTTTACCAAAATTGGTTTAGCAGCGAAAGGTATGAAAAAAAAAAACAAAAGAATACATTATAATATTTACATTGTCACAAAACCAAGTTATAATACTTTAGGGTGTGCATTAGTCCCGTGTATTATAGTTCACTGTAAAAGAAGCAATGCTGAAAGAGCAATTTTTTTTTCACTTTTGTATGAGGTATCTCGTGACGCTGGAGCGCTTGCCCGTACAAATCCCAAAAAAAAAAAATTAACTCTTTCAGCGCCGCTACTTTCATAGTGAAAGCTCCTTATGAGGAACACATACACGCCCTAAAGTATTATCTTATCACTATGTTTTGTTACACTCTGTATATTATTTAAATGTATGATTGCAAATTCACGCGTTTTTTTTTTAAATTTCATTACATTTGTTTATAATCCAAATTCAGGTAAACTTTCCAGTCTTTGAAACAAAGCAGAAGTCTTTACAAAACATTGCAAAGAAAATATCGCCGGCCCCGGGCAATAAAGGCGTAATATCAAAAATCGTTTTGTTCAGGAGAGACAAAATAAGCTAATTTGTTTATAGTGCAGCGTACAGTGGTCCAAAACAAGCATTTGAAGTGTAATATGAAAGCTAATTTTTTACCTATTTAACCATATCAAAATAATTGTAATAGTCTAAAAAATTATTAAAATAATTGAAAAAATGTGTAATACAACTAATAAGCAATATTGTTTTAATTGCAAGATTGTTTGTTGACTTTATAAAAACACCAAACCGCTTGAGATTTATGACTGTAAGAACAAAATACGACGTATTTTTCGCTTTAGATTTCGAGCGTGCCAGCCGATTACTCCCTTCTTCTGGGGAATCTTACAGCGAAAGCTTAGCTGTATTGTATCTTCACTGGTTTTTTTAGTTATGTTTCGTAGAGTAATGCAAGAATACAGTTTTAGTCGTAAGAGAATTTTCCATTCCATAAAGCTGTTGTCATTTATTTTACCTAAAACGTTATAAAAAAAAAATGAAAAAAATAGGGGTGATAGACTAATACTCAGAGAAGCCAAAAATCAAATAACATTAAAAAGGGCGTAACTGGCGTTTACCACTTTATTGCCCGGGGCCAGCGATATGCACAAAGGTATTAAAACGAAACACGACCGAAAAAATCCAGATGCTTTTTCATTGACGTTGTATGGATCGGATGCTTTGTTTGTTAATGTTCTTGAAAGTAAACTATGTAGATTTGAAATTTGTATATTATTCAGAAATCTACTAAATACACAACCTATCCTAGCCTGCTATATCGACCTATCTATGTATATTTTGGTGTGATTGCATACTTTTATCTGATAGAAAATTTTACAGAAATAGGTAGTAACCGTACTATATATTCCAAACATGGAGAAAAATAGAATAATGTTATACCTATTTTTTTTTATCTAGATGTTAAAATGATCAGATGTTTTAACGTTACCGCTTTGTTAAGAATTAATTACGGCCTATAAGAACAATCTCTTGCTGCTGTTGGCTAAGAACATAAAAATAGCCTTTTATATACAGAAATAGCCGCAAAGAGTGGCAAAGTAAAGTAACATTTAGGTTAAGTTAGTCGCACTTGCACGCTTTAAGTGGAGTAGTAGGACGGATTAGGACGAGTCAACGCCCGCGGTTATTTGCGTTCTCCCTTCTTCGGACTTTTGGTAAATATACACCTAAAGGGTTAGGTTTTTTATTGAAAATATAAGGCGATTAGGCAGATAAATCTCTTAATTATGGCGCTTTATGAAATTAGAAACCAAATGGGCATAGGGGTGCCTTCACATTAGGTCGCCAGTAGTGCGGCAGCAGCGCGACTTCTATACTAAAAAGAGCACCGCGACTCTCTTTAGTATAGAAGTCGCGCTCCTGGCGCGGGCGCACTACTGGCGACTTAATGTGAAGGCAGCTTAACACTTCATATATAATACGAGCTACTGCCCGCGGCTTCGCTCGAGTTAAGAAGTATTATTATATACAAACTTTCATCCCCTATTTTAACCCCTTGGGGGTAGAATTGATCAAAATCCTTTCTTAGCGGATGCCTACGTCATAACATCTACCTGCATGCCAAATTTCAGCCCGATCCGTCCAGTGGTTTGGGCTGTGCGTTGATAGATCACCATGTCAGTCAGTCACCGTTGAGTTTTATATATTTAGATGTTAAAATGGGTGTGAAAATGCCCAGTATCGTCATTTTGAGTATAAGAAAATGGTGCTCAAGAGTCACGACTTTGATCATGCAGAACTAATACAATTTCTCAGCGAAGATAACATACAAACTTAGATCAGCAAGGTACATTTCTGCAAGAAGAACTATACCGGGACTTAAAGTATTTCTGTACCTGCCAAAAATATTCAGCGGTATACGCTTGTCGTGAATCGCGCGAACTTGTAGGTAACAAAGGTAAACAACGGTATTCGTATATAATAATAGGAGGGTAGTTGTAATATTCTCTGGTGACACATGTCACTAGAGACAGCTGCTGTCAGACAGACGATCGAGAACCGCAGACGGGCGAGCACGCGGCGCAGTCTTACCAGTGAGTCATTATTATCATTATTTAAATATTGTGATCTTAAACGTTATTATTTAGGCTGTGTGTTCAGTTCATCGAGGATATCCAACGCCTAGACACTGTTATGTATATTAATATTGTATTTAGATTGCGAACAATGAGTCGATCGTTTAGTTATCTTATTATACGAGGTGTTGTAGTCGTTTGTGGCCGGTCGGTCACATCTAGTGTTTACTGCCTACTGTTGAGTGGGTTTGATTTAGATCTTAGCTATAGAATGCTCGGTTGAGCCGTGTGGTAAGGGGTCGCTGTAAGGGGTGGTTGGAGGCGACTGCACAGTATAGAAACCGTGTTCATCGTTTATGTGGTGATTACCAGATGGACACGTGTGTATAGTTTAGTTGACAGCCTACGTGGTCATTGACCTGCTAGGCCATCACGATATAGAATGCCATAGTCTAGTGCGGACTAGCCGCATAGGCGAAATTGTCATGTGTGCTCACACAGGTGGATGCAGCAGAGTTATAGTTTTCGCCTCCACTGAGGTGGTTGCGACAACGCTTGAAGAGATAACAGACAGACACATTTTCGCATTTATAATATTAGTATGTAAATCAGAGGTTCCCAAACTTATTTTGTCTACTGTCCACTTTAAGAACAAATTATATTTTAGCGCCTCCATTGTTTCAATTTAAAATGCATCCTGATGAAATAAATTACACCCGCCTCTACACAACACCCTCATTTTTTTCTGGGTCCCACACCACCCCCTTTAGACTTTCAGCGCCCACAGGAGGGCGTTATCGCCCACTTTGGGAAAGGCTGATGTAAATAAAATGGGTGTACCTAGTAGTCAACTACTAACCTACTAACATAATGATAACATTACAATAAGTTGCAGTATTCGTGTAAAAAGTAATTTGTAACGTTTTAAGAAATGACTCAATGTTAGTATAGTACAGTCGTATCGCATGACGAACGAACGAGAAATATACAATTGACATGCACATTTCTAATTAGAGACACAGCTATTCAAACCGGAATCGATAATCTTAACGTCTAGATTTTTTTCAGATATCATGTTTTCTAACTACGAGACAATTCTATGCCGTTGTAGCGTAGACTGCAAATAAATGGGTGTTGATAAGACAATTTTTAGCAGTTCTCTAATATAATACTAGAGTTCTATGTTCTGTCAGAAATTAACATAATATTATAACACTACTATCATTACACGTCTGAAAATATACTTACGAGGTTAAGCCTGGCTTACGTTGGGCTATTAATTCATCCTTTTTAATTTTCCATGGGTTAATCATAGGCTATTATATGATATTCATATAAACACAATTATACAACAAAATAATAATTTGTAAAAACAATCTAAGTGACGAATTTACAGCTGGACGCTATCTGTTAACTTAGCTTCTTACAATAATTACTCAGAGCACAGAATGTATATTAGTTGTTGTTAACAGGTACAAAATTAAACCTATTAACATAAAATTGTTTGTGTGTTATTTACTTAATTTAATTTAATTACTGTTTCCTGCATCGTCGTAAATTTTAACTCCAAAAAAGGAGGTTATATTTAGATCGACATTTCGTTGCTCCAAATTGGTGATTTGGTTTCGAGCGAGTTAATTACTATGTTGCCGCTTAATATACGCTTGTTACACGTCCCAGTAACGCAAACTGCGTGAATTGAACTTTGTCCTATTTCAGATGAACGTGCACAACTATAAACTTTATTTTATTCGCGTAAATAAGGTAATTAAATAATAATGCAATGATCAATGAAGCTCACAAGTTACACTTCATACATTCATGGCATTCAGTGGCAATTTACGAACGTCACTCTTTTCTTCTCTTCTTCACGTTGAGCCATGAGCATGGTGGATATCAATGATTGCTATGATTCTAGCAACTAGCAAAGCTATTTTTGACATACACAATCGACTGTGGTGGGCGCGGTGGCCTTTTACCCATTGCGAGCCCTGGCCGGCAGGTCTTTGCGAGGCCCTTTGTGTTATGAAAAAATACATTGCGAGGGCCCTGCAAGAGCGAAGCTCGGGCGATTGGCTTCGCCATGCCCCAGGACCGCCACTGACAATCGATGTCCCAATCTTGGGCATTCATAGGCAATTAATCTCTCTAAAGTCTAAACTGAGCTCTACCTACACATTTGTAAGCACTTTTTAGGGTTTAATAATAAAATCAAAATTAAATAAAATTTCAGGGGGGGGGGGCTCCCATACAAATAACACATTTTTTTCCAACTTTCGCTCTATAACGTTACGGAACCCTTCGCGCGCGAGTCCACCTCGCACTTGGCCGATTATTTTTTATTCATCAAGCTGGTCAACATGGAGAAGCCGCAAATAACGTGAAGTGCAATTCCCAATGTGAAATTTACACTTCACCTGTTTGTGTATGGTGTCGACCTGCTGGCTGCTGCGGTTGGGGAAAATGCCCTCTACCACAGAACACAATCGATATTGCAGTGATTGGTGTCGCTTTCTTGACATAACATTGAATTACTGTCTAAGATATGCCTAGCATAATATTATCTCTTCATTTGGGCCATGAACCAGTAGTAGACCTGGGGCCAGTGACAAATTTTCATGACCAAGTCCCTCCCAACCGAAACTTCGTAAAATGAATGGCGAGGCCGCCAATTTTGCTGATTTTGCAATTATTTTTCTCCGCCCTTTGTATTTTAAAAAGTATTGTGTTTATTTTATGCTCGAAAACTGATTCTAACGAAGAAAACAAAGTGCTCAAGCATGCATTAGAATTATTTGAGTTCCAATAATAGCCTAAAGAATATATTTACAATTAAACATAAAAAAAAGGTAAGAAAATAGCTTAAAATATACAATCTGCCGTGGAAGAGGTGCACTTTAACTGCCGCTGTAGCAGTAAGTATGACAGATTTGAAGATAAATCTGATATGTTATGAATACTTATATAAATGGCTGTTCTCCCTCATCTTATTCTTATAGTATTTTAAGATAACTTTCTTTATAAACTTTTTCAAATCAAATGAATCGTTAGAAACATCAATTCTACCCCACATTTTAAACGTCATCAATAATACTGATTTATTGTTATCGTTGGGTGTTAGGGAAGGTAAAATCGGGAAGTGGCAACGCTCAGTTTTTACGTATTCTATGGAAAATCTCGTAATATTCGCCATTTCTCGACAGTTCACATTTGAACCTCAGTCGGGCTGTGTACACAGTTTTTTCAAAGGAAGTTTTTTTGTGACACAAATGTAAGTATTACTGTTTCACATAAAATGATCAATGCATCATGTGAGTAGTTAAAAGGGCCATGTTTGGGGCTATAATACAAACCGCATTGTGTATTATTTACAGAGATAAGTTTGATTTTCTCTACGCTATGATAGCCAAAATTGGAGCACCAAAATTATAGCGTAGACGCTATAATTTTGGTGCTCCAACGGCATATTTCTCAACGCTATGATAGCGTAGAGAAATAAATTCCCTACAATTTAGGTGCTCCAACGTCACAAGCAGCGTAGATTTTCTTTCTCTCGCAAAATTTTTCTGCGTCATATCAGCAAAAATTGGCGGCCTCACCCATAAGGGACTTATAGAGTATACTATGAATACTAGCGACCGTCAGCTGCGACTCCGTGGGTGGGGTGGGCAGTGAGTGGCATTCTCCTAAAGATGAAGAAAAAAAAATTTTCAGTCATTTCCTCTCATTTGAAAATTTATCAGAGTAAGTACTGTTAAAATACTCTAGGAAACAATTAAAAAAATCAGCTAGCTGCAGTAAGTCAGTGGAAAAGTCGTCAGCTGGTAAGTTTTAGTAGATATCTATACTAATATTATTATAAAGCGGAAGAGTTTGTTAGTTAGTTTGTTTGAACGCGCTAATCTCAGGAACTACTGGTCCGATTTGAAAAATTCTTTCAGTGTTAGATAGCCCATTTAACAAGAAAGGCTATAAGGCTATATTTTACTACGCTAAGACTAACAAGAGCGAAGAAATAGAGAAAAATGTGGAAAAAACAGAGGAAATTATTTTTAGGGCTTATTTTGAACGCGCTAATCTCAATAACTACTGGTCCGATTTGAAAAATTATTTCAGCGTTAGATAGGCCATTTATCGAGGAAGGCTACATGCTATATTTTTTCTCGCTAAGACTAACAGGAGCGAAGAAAAAGAGGAAAATACATTACATTATATATATATGGTATAGAGAGTCCCAGAAAAGAAAATAGGATATATTTTGTCGCGGAAAAATGTACGGTTCCCATACAATGTTCCTTTATGATTTGCGCGTAAACTATTCAATCGACGTACGGGGACAATTACTATAAACTGAAGTCCACGCGGACGAAGTCGCGGGCAACAGCTAGTAATATATAATGCTGTTGCGTTACACCTTCAAGGTACCAGCTGACAAACTTTCCACTGAGAATTGAAATACAGCAAGCTGACATTAATTTTCATTCATAGTAGTATATACTTATAAACGATCACCAGGTAAATTTTTAGCTGAGAGGAAATCATTGAAAATTTTTATTTTTCATGTTCAAGCCAGCCAGCTGACGTATAAACCACAGTGTTATGGTCAGCTGACTATGTTTTTCTTTCAAAATGCTACATAAACTATACTCTGATAAATTTTCAAATGAGAGGAAATGGCTGAAATTTTTTTCTTCATGGGAGTTCCAGTGCCCACCCCACCCACGGAGTCACAGCTGACGGTCGCTAATATTCATAGTATAAGTCTCTTAATTCTTATGCATTGTACAAAGTTTCGCCCGGGAAGAAATAATCGACCAAAAATTTACCTGGCTCCCGGGCCTGCAGTAACCACGATGGATGAGGGCGCGTTCAGACGAGCGCGGTTCCAGGTCTCGACTTCTTTCTAACAGAACTTTCTGACATATCGTGTTTAATACACGATAATTAGACTCTAAATAACTATAAATAATTAGACTATAAATAATTATTAATATACTTTAAATAATTAGACTTTGGAGATACCTACAGCTCCTATCTGCTTTGAGAAGTTTAACACCATTGATTAGCTTGGTTAATGTTATGTTTATAATGTATATGCTTCGGTTTTTAACTTTTAAGGAAATACTGCAAATCTGGGGTCACGGTAGTGCCCCAGCCAAGCTTTTTAGCAAAGGCACGGCCGTACCATACTTTTCTCGAAGCGGTTCGCGGCTATTTCACACCCCCTTTATCTTCGATGTTAACAAAGCTAGGGATTTAAAATTTCGGTCACTAGGATCAAGTATTAAAACTTGCTTAACCTCCAAATTACATGAAATTTCGATAAATAGTTTAGTAGTTACGGATGGTCAAAGTTACTACATTTTGTCACTGACTGACAGATCATCAAAATTCTAAGGTACTTCTAGCAGACTTAGAACCTTGAAATTTGGTACCCGGATAGGATAGGCTTTATTCACAATGAAAGGAAAAATTATGAAACCGGCCAAGTGCGAGTCGGACTGGCGTACATAGGGTTCCGTACCATAAATTTGAATGGGAGCCCCCCTTTAATAATAAGTTTATTTAATTTTTATTATTAATTATTAAAGTCAACATAAAATTGAGTGTTTCCTGAAATTTTCAAAAACCTTAGTCTTACCATTATGGACATAGAGCAAAAATAGGGAAAAAATCGTGTTTGTTGTATGAGGCCCCCCTATTAATAATTTATTTTATTTTGATTAGACTTTATAACTTTAGCTTTATAACGAAACTTAGCTTTTATACATTATTTTATACATTAGCTTTTATAATAACACCAGAAATACATAATTTGTGAAAATCGCAACTATCTAGCTATTGCGGATCTCGAGATCCAGCCTAGTGACATACGGATGTACGGCGGACAGACAGCGAAGACTTACTAATAATAGGGCCCCGTTTTCATATATCAAAAACGTCGAGACGCTTACAACAGTGCTGCTATGTATTCAACGGTAATGCTAAAAATGACCACCTTCAAGTATTAGCTTAAGAGTCAATTATATATTATGAACATAATAATCGACTTAGAACTCAGAAGTATTTACGTTACGTTGTCCACCTACAGAACTAACGAATCCTCAAAGAAAAAAATATAATAAAGAAACAACTAGTACGTAGAGTCGATAGAGTTCGCCTTATTTGAACTGCAAATAAGGCCAATTATAACGGTTATAATTGGCTGAATAATAAACATATAGCTTTATATATTAATTAATTCAGGAAACAAAACGTTTGTGTATGCAAAATGTAATAGTAGTTCCATGTGTTTCTGTTTACTCGCTATTACCAACGATATACATTTGTAGATACGCTCCATTTTGTATATATAATTTAAATTGAATATTGGGAATATTAAGCTCTGCAGTCTGGGTTACTGGTAAATGCAGTAAATATTAAATAATATCTTGCCTACTCATACATAAATATGGAGAGTAAGAGAAGCAACATGATTTTTAATCAACGATTAAATATAGCCGTACCACTGGCGTAAGTGCGATTCAATAATTCGATATCGAAATTCTTATATTGATAGCAGAAAAATCAATTGTTGTTTTTATAGCATTTTTAATTTTTAAATTATATAGAAACAAAACTAACAAAACAATGCATCAACTAAATATCATTAACATCAAATGGTAATCTGTTATAATATTATCAGCGAACATAACAAATGGCTAAGCTAACTTATCTACAATCAAATATCACTGGTGGCAGCGTAAACGTATCATATGCAGTGAATTTATAATTAAAACGTTGATGAAGTGGTATTTATAAATAGCAAATGGCTCGGCGCCTAAACAAGCTGGAGTATTATGATTGGGGACATCTAATAAATAGTGGGGCCAGGACCGGACCATGAGTTTAGGGGCCCAGCTGACCGATTCTGTATCGTACATTTGTGAGTTAATCACTGAGTTAATAACGAAACGGAGGAGTGAGCAACGGAAAGTGCCACTTTTGTATGCAAGTGAATACAATGTGGCACTTTCCGTTACTCACTCCTCGGTTTCGTTACTAACTCAGTTATTAACTCACAAATGTACGATACAGAATCGACCAGCTGGAGTAATACAACTTTTGGTCACTTCGAAGTACCAACACTTAAATGTAGACGAATTTATTGAAGTTGATGTTGTTTGATTGATCATAATTCTAAAATAAATTTTAGATTCTACCGTATTATCATCTATTTTCGATTTGACTTAGCCTTTGAATTCACGAGGACTTTGCCTAACTCAAAAAGCTATAATATAGTAGATCCGGCCCTGAGTGGGGTCCTATTTGCGGCCCCTCTACAGGACATCGCTTTTGTTTCATCCAGACTCCCACCAGACTGGGCCCGCATGTAAACGTATCTATTAGCCGATCAATCTTTGGTGACGTTCGAAAAAATGTTTCGCATGGAAAGTAGATTTTATCTGATAAATAGAGCAATACTGGTCCCGCATAGAATGTTCTTTAGAGTGTATCAAGAGTAAATTGATTTTTTAGCATTTTTAAAACGATAATATTGAATCTTATCAGAACATCTTTGGATATTTAGATTTAAAGGCCTCCAGTGATCCAAATTAAGAGTCCGATCACATTACTGATTACTTGATTAGTAATTAATGATGTTCAATTAATTATTATTTCAATTAGAAAGTGTCGGGAGAAGCTAATGTCCGTACTTTGCGGTAAGGCTGTTAATATTGATTGGAAATAAATAATAATGATTTAGGTTACTTTTGGGTCTTAGTAGGTAATAATTTAGGTCGTAATAGCTAATAACTTAATAAGTATATTGGCGACCAAATTCCTATATTAATACACTTACTATAGAGCTCCAGAGTCAAACAGGTGAAGTGTGACAACTATTATCTATGTGTACTTTGTAGAAATGTAAAATGATCGAAGTACTTACAAATTTAAGGGACAAAATAATATAATATTATGTTGTAACTTTGTCTTCATTTGAAAGTTGAAAGAAACACCACGGGTCATAACATAGAGACCATGCTGAGCGTGTGTAACATGCTTAGCGCATACAGGTTGTCTCCGCCTTGCAACTAAACACAGTATAAAAGCCTCTTAAATTAAAAAGCGTTTAAGGCAGGGATCAATCTCAATCCAAAACGATAACCTTGCACACAACCAAAGACCAAGCGTATACGCATCGTAATAAGATTTATTTTAGCTTAGCATAAAACTGTAGTTACTAGGGGCGGGTCTTCTGTATTATTCATGTTTTTTAAAATATCTTTGGAAATAAACATTAAGAAACAAAATTGCTCGGTTAAGGATATTTTAATATAGATTTACTAACAATTTATTCAAATAAAATGTATAATTATCCTAGTTAATACTTATATTTCGATGAATTAGATTTTTTTCGGAGGTGAGTTTGTAAATTAATTACAGCCAAAGTATTACGTTTTATAAAAATGTTTATGGTTTAAAGTCTTTTCAATATTGTGCTTTATATATCATATTTTTTTTACATTTCGTTATTATATTGGAGTTAGGTAAACCGGGAGTCACGGAATAACAAATTAGTGTTTATGCCCGCCTTAAGTTTGGTCGTTGAGTAAAATTATGAATATAGTCTGTATATGGAGGCAGTTCTGAGTGGGTGGCGGACGACCGTGAGCCGGCGCTTGGCACGATCGGCTCGCTAATTGCGACACTTCGACAATAATAATTAGCGATTATAATTATAATTTTTCCGACTAAACTACAATACATCACTCATTGACTTCAGAAGTACTAAGATCTAATTAGTCCGATGATAGAGCAAGTACCAATTCGCAATTGGTCGCGGTATTAGATTTTTTTTTTAATTAGGGGTAAGACCCCAAACAGCTGGTCACCTGATGCAAAGCAGCTACGATCGCCCATGGACGCTCGCAACATCTGAAGAGTTGCAACTTGCAGGTAACGCACCACGCCGGCCTTATAAAAGGGAATACATCTCGTAAGGTCTTTTCTTGAAGGTGCATCTAGGTCGTATCGATTCGGAAATACTGTTGGCGACAGTTCGACATAATGCCTCCATATCCGCGAACTGGCAATCTTGCCGATCTTTTCTTTCGGACTAATGGCAGACAGGCGCGGTCGCAGCCTGAAATTTTGGAGGGGGTCACTCACTAGTCACTACACTAAAAAAAAATCAGCCAAGTGCGAATGGACCACGCCCACGAAGGGTTAACGTCATGAATCATACAGTTGATGGTTTTCAGAAAATATTTTTAGCAAGCATTAGCAATCAGCATTTTCTGTGACCTCCCGTTTCCACTGTCCAACGACAGTGGCAGCAGGAACATTTAAAAATGGGAATAGAATTCAGATACAGACAATAAGAATATCTTCTGTATATTATATTCAGATTTCGGCATAAAGTGCCGTAATATTTGCCAAGATTTTGAGATTTTTTCAATTTGACCTTAGATTTGGGGGGGGGGGGGGTCATGTCCCCTGTGACTCCCCCCCCCCCTTTTTCGGACCGCGCCTGATGACAGACCGACCGACTTGACCGTACATACACAGGAATGCACAAAACAAATCCTGTCAGGTCAACCTGCCATGCCATCCGTTCGACCTTATTTGCAAGTCACAGCCACAAGTTGTTCTCAATCAAGTCATCTGGTTTTAATAATGGTTGTTGCGCAACCTCAAATTATCAAGTGAAATAGTCCTTTCTAGATGAAGGTGCGCCGTGCCGTCTAGTCTTATAGATGTTATCTAAGGCATCTAAGGTCAGAATTACCTATTTCGAAATGGTGGGGTCATCGCGTCCTACGCAGTTTTAGGCAACTGTGTTTTACCATAGAAAATGACCATCTTGGTTTTTACATCGTAGTTTTTACGTAAGTTGCAAATTGCAATCCATAATTTCGTCAATTTTTTGCTTTGAATTTTGTAAGACTTCTGAATTATTATTGATTTCTTAATCTCTATTTACTGGAAAACAGACTCTTGTGTTTTCATAGAAAATACGGGTGGCTCTCGGGTACTGCCGCGGTAGAGCTATAATTGCATAGCATTTTAATCAGGCAATACGTCTAGTCACTTTAGTCGCACGCATCGTATCCAACAAAGGGCCGCCCGAATTGTTGACTGCCATAGTGTTTCAAACAGCTTGGACCCCTTGGAATTACGCCGAGATGTAGCTTCGCTCTGCATCCTCTATCAGTTGTATCACGAGGAGTGCTCTGAGGAATTGT
Source organism: Lysandra bellargus (assembly GCA_905333045.1). Lineage (NCBI taxonomy): Eukaryota > Metazoa > Arthropoda > Insecta > Lepidoptera > Lycaenidae > Lysandra > Lysandra bellargus. The sequence continues at coordinate 524,606 of HG995328.1, forward strand.
TCGGAATCATACCACCTGCAACTTTTCGCCATCGTCCCACGCGAAAAACATACCATCATCATCACCTTGATGAGTGGTAGTCTTCCACAGTGCGTTTTTCGCGTAACTTTCTGCCGCTCACTGTAAAACTCTGGAATGAACTGTCACCAGCAGTTTTTCCGGACCTATACGACCTGCAAACCTTCAAGAAAAGAGCGTGTTCCCTCTTAAAAGGCCGGCAACGCACCTGCGGCTCTTCTGATGTTGCTAGTGTCCATGGGCGACGGTAGTTGCTTACCATCAGGTGACCCGTTTGCTCGTTTGCCCCCCTATTTAATAAAAAAAAAAAAAAACGCACACAAACACCGTGCCGATGTTTCTTGATTCGGTCGCCGCGCTCAAAGCCCGCGATAAAAGCTATGCAATGCTAAGTAGCAGGGAAAAGAATTTCATACATTTCATATTTTATACGAAGTATTGTGCCTCGATAGTCGATTGGCATTCGGACTCTAGCTCTACCAAACTCGTTTTTTTTTTTAAATTTCATGGACTTGAAATGTGGTTGACAAATTTATAGTGATGTGCAGACGACACAGTAGGGCTGCCGGCGGTCGGGCTGCTGGGCTCCGGGGTGAACGCTCGCGGAGTCGTCGACACGTAATTACGCCCTAGTCCCTACGCCCGCGCCAGCTGCCCCGCACACTAATCGCGCTGCACTTGTCACGTTGATGTGTCAAAACATCATCTCTGTCACTGATGTGTCAGAACATCAACGTTCTGCTCTGCCAGGAGGGACCACTAAACACTGTACCTACTTGGAATGCATCATCATCTTTCATAACTTCATAAACTCTAAAATGAATAATATTATTTTATATATTTAGTCATCATAATATTGTAACTAATTTTCTACTACACAGTGACTATGAATAAAGCTTTTTAGTTTCCACTTACGAGCTTATAATACACGTCGGATTTTTAACAAGTACTACACTAATAATAATTGATCGTGATTGTACTATGTACTTTGTTATGTCATTTATGGCCAATGTTAGCGGTTATATATTATATTATGCAGTAATGGCGTGCCAAGCCGCAGTATAGTATGATCATATTAATCTATGTCAAAACAATTCACAATAAAAATCCATCATAATTATTCATTTGAACGCCGCTGCCAAATCGATTTAGTATGACAACCTTGTCAGCGTCACGTAGTAAATAAGACGTCTAATTAGTATTACAGTACTTAAAAAAATTGTGGGTACATTGGAGCAAAATATGTAATACTTTGATGCAGGCAAACGATAAGCTTTTGAAACTGAGTTGGTAGCAATAAAGTTTGGGGACAGCAAACTAAACATCTTTTTGATACATTTATCGCACCAAAAAAAAAAAAAAAACGAAACGTTACAATTTACATGAAGAAGCAACTCAAAGGTACTTCTCCTTTGACTGGTTCCTACTTCGTGCTGACAGTATTGTGGAACACACGACATAAGTAGCTATAATTGAGGTAATCTTATCTTCACGTGAACTTACAGGTTGGGAGAAAGTACTTTCGTTTGACGTTTTTAAGTGGGCTAGGCTGACGATTACCGCCGCATTAAGCCAGACTGGGGGTTTTATTCACGGGCGCTTTATTATTTATGGGGTCACCTCAGAGCGGCGTTTGCTAATGGTCTGCCTGGGGGACGGTGTCACGTGATATAGGGTGTTGCATAGCTTTATAATGACGTAATTGGGCTTATAGTAGGTGTGTTCCATCCTATACAGAGCTTCAGTTCCATCCTATAAAGCTAAGTGATAATACTTTAGGGTGTGTATTAGTCCCGTGATAGTAGCAGCTCTGAAAGAATACCTTTTTTTTCGCCTTTGTAGGGAAAAATTCATAACCCGGGGGCGCAGGCTTTCAGCGCTGCTACTTGTACAGTGATCTCTATAATATAAGAAACACATACACATCTAGAGAATGCAATCCCGCAAGATAATTTCAATCCCGGCATTTGCGGGAGTCGGGACTGAACCATCACAATCCCGCTGGATCCCGGTGTTTGCCGGATCCCGTAAGGTAGACTTTAAGATAAATTGTTTTAATGACTTTACTTGATAAACCCTGATTTATTCTTAGAAACTAAAATAAAACAAAGTTTGTCGGACACTTTCTTTACAAAGGTTTTATTAATACTTCAGACACACACCCTAAAGTATTTTATCACTATGTTTTGGTACACCTTGTATATTATTATTGTGTCCCGGTACTCAAAGTACAAAATTTCAATCACCTACGTTTCCGCATTTTTCGTCTAAAGGGATCCAAAGTTTTTTATTTATTATAGATAATCCAACGTACAGGCACAGAATACATACGAGTATTATAATTTATAATAGGTACAGGTTCGAAATTTTCTACAGGAGTTAACGTAAAACCTCCATAGCTGTGTAATTCATGGTCATCCATATTTGATGGCAAAGCGGCAGACCAGGGGGCAGTGTTTACCCACGGTCTGGTCACGTGAATCAGGGGTGGCAGTGGTGGCAGTAAGCTCTTTATAAATGTGGCATGGCTAAATCCGACTTCTGTACGCGTTACAAGTTGTTGACACAACATGTAATCTACGAGTGGGGACTGGGGTAGACTGTAAGAACTGATAAGATTACGACTGTAGTATTTTGACCAATTTAAATATAGGCACAGGCCCCTTAGCCAAGACGTTTTCTTTGTCGTTCTTTATAGAATCGCCGATAAAAATTTATGAAATTGACATATTATATAAGCGTTCGATAATGTGAAATTGACGTTCGACTCGTGTAATGTAAATTATTGTACAACTCGGGCGAATTAACTTGACACCTGGCTAAAAACTTTATCCCCTCTCGCTTCCCCGCGCGGCGCCCCGCTCTCGCCCAGCGCGTCCAGTACCGTTAGCATATCTGTTTTAACTAAATTTTAAAGTAATTAATATCTTAATATTTTAGTTTAGACATACTTTCGTATGTTGTTACATATTTTACTGTAGGTATTATCACTGTAATAAGGTGTTACAGTGATAATACCTACACAATTTATTATAATATATCACAATTTTTTTCCCTGTTAAAATGCGAGGCACAGCTAGTAATTACCTAATTTGGCTTGAAATGTGATAAGCAATACAAAATAGACATTACTAGTTATACCTAATCGTAACTACGCAACAATATAAATTTCTAGATGCCATTATTACGCATAATAAATTTAAAATTAGTAATATTATATTGAAGTATTACGTAAATATTGATTTAATTTAATAAGAATTAAAAATAAACAACACCTTTTTTTCACTCAGTACATTTGGGAAACGTCAAATGAACCAGGTGTCATGTTAACTCGCCCGAGTTATAAATTCCATACATTTTGATCGTCGATTCTATGAAGAAGCGATAAAGAAAAAGTCTTGGCTAAGGGTTCTGGTAATATAGAGTATTAGATATTTGGTACAGTGTAGACTGTAGACTATAGTAGCCCAGACAGGATAAAAGTAATTAATAAGCCATTTTTATAGCCTATGAGACTCGCAGATAATGGGGATTTCTATTCGCGAAAAAAAAATGTTAAAGTGTTTCAGTACATCCAGAGAATTTCCGCTATAACGTCACAAACTCAAAAAGTTTATAAGCAGATAATATTAAGATAGAATAAATATCCCGACGCACGTTGTTCTGTCACATTCATAATTAAAATGTTCATATTTTGCTACTCATCCCTGAACTGATACGATTGATGGTTCCAGCCGTTCACCAGCCAGCCAGTTCAGCCAGTTCCGTTCCTTAGTTTAGGTGAGACATTCTTCACCTTGCATAAGATAATATTCTCAGAATTCGCATTTAAAAACCAAATGCAAGTTATAAGGCGATCCCTTTAACCGTATCAAAAATAGACGACCACTTACATCCGAGACCGTAGAGACGATTTAGTTATTCTCGGTAATAATTTATCAATCAACGAAAAAACTCCTGCACATCAAAGAAGTTTGATTCTTATTTCTTCTAATTGGTTTATAAATTCACGTCTGTATCTTTCAAAATACTTATAAAGGAATCGTACGATAAGGTCGTAGCTCGTAAGTCGTAACGCCGAAAACAGAATTAAAACGAGTTACGTCTTTATGCGTAGTGCTGGATATATTATTTTGTATATATATATATATATATATATATATATATATATATATATATATATATATATATATATATATGCTTCTGCTAACCCTACTTGCAATTAAATAATTTGTGATTGAACAATTAATATTAAAGTTCTCATTCCAAAAATAAGTCATTGGCCTTAGTTATAACTACTATGCAAATTCGACCTTAAAGTAACCTTCTACTTCATAATAATATCATTCTGGTTAAAAACAATAAACATATTTTTAATCTCGGCTTTATAAACTTATTATTATAAGAAAAAATATTATTATTATTTCTAAATTGTAATCTCTATAATCTCGGCTACGCTCATTAATTTAAATTGTAAAGCGTAGTTAAAAAAAATATTACAAAGGTGTTACAAAGTATTTATTTTTAAGGGGCGACTAACTATGAATTGTCGATTTTATAATTCATTTTTGTACTTGAAAATAAGCCCCGAATTGTTAAATTTTCTAAACATAGATAAGTACTACATTATATTTCCGAGGATTCGACCTAGCGAAAACACGATATCTGCTATTTTAAAATTTTCTCGATAGAAAAAAATCATAACGACTTTTTCATATATATTGCCATAACCGTGCATTAAACTAAGTTAATATTTTAACACATTGTATAAAATTCTATCATTCAGAATCTGACCAAGCGGAATTTTTAAATGTTGTTTAATCGAGTCATGGTGAAAAAAATCGGTTGTCTGTAAAGTCGGTTTACTGACGATAGCGGAAAGCGGAAACGCGGGTACAGGAGAATTTAAAAAAATAGGTATTTGAAGAAACTATTGCCACCGCGCTACACCCTGCGCGGGCCCGTGTATACGTGTGTGAGTGTTCTATGCTATGTGCGTGCGCCGCTACCGCCCACCCGCCTCACCCCGTGGCTATAAAATAACTGTATTTTCAAAAAAGATAAAACCGACTTTAAAATTGTATGTAAGTAATTGAGAATTAAAACTCCCTACCTATCTCCAAGACTGCTGAACCGATTTTGATGAAACTTGCACTATTCCCTAAGTTGAACAATACCTAGTACAACCAAAAAAAATTACTGAAATCGGAATGGTAATTCTAGATATCCGAACACACATAAAAACATACATACATACAAACTTACATACATAATTAAATACAGTTGAAATTTGGCACATTTGTTCAGACATGGTTCAGACGCTAATATAGACTAACATAATATGCGAAAATTGGGCAGTTCTGGAAATATTACATATTATTACATACGCGTTGAATTGATAACCTCCAGAGTCCAGTCCTTTTTAAGTCGGTTAATTAAATTTAAATGAATCGTGTTTTATCTTTTTTATGAAATAAGGGGGCAAACGAGTAAAGGCCGAACCTGCGCCTTGTGGAGTTGTAGGCGTTGGTCCGGACTAAAATACAGCCTAGCACCAAGCTTCTTCGAGGCTAACTTGGCTTTACCCTTTAGACCTAGAGTCTAGACTCTAGACTCTAGATGGTATCGGAACTTCGCTTGATATTTTTACGCCAAGTATTTCAGTAAAATATAATTATTATTTATTATCTTCGTACCTATTCCAATTTCCAAGAAAAGCAGTATGAAAAAGAGTTAAGAAAATATGGTCGCCGAATTAATAAATTACTAGTATGTAGTACAGAAATACGTAATAGGAAAATAACAGCAAAGCCTTTTACTATAAATGTTTAAAAAACTTCAAAAAATCCCGGATTATCCGGATAATCCGGATTTGAGGATATTTTTAACCGACTTCCAAAAAACGAGGAGGTTATATGTTCGGCTGTGGATATTTTTATTTTTATTTTTTTATAAATAGTAATGAATAATTATTATTTATTTGCTAGAGTGAAATGTACAATGATAATAATATGGTCTTCATGATAAAATACAGGATAATAGGACTCAACTAAATTAATAGTATGCAAATTAGCTACTAATATTAAGGGGACAAACGAGCAAACGGGTCATGGACACTCGCAACTACGGAAGAGCTGCAGGTGCGTTGTCGGCCTTTTAAAAGGGAATATGGTAGGGAACTGAGGGGATTCACGCCGGTTTTCTGTGAGCGCATGGTATTTCTCCGGTTGAGCAGGCCCATTCGTGCTGAAGCATGCCCCTCCCACGGTTTTTAAATTCGGTTTTTGCAATCCTTAGGTTGGATATCAGTAAAATATATTATCTTCGTATTCCACTAAATTTACCAGTGCGAGAAAGAGTAGAAAATATGGTTGCAGAATAAATAAATGACTTATGTGAAAGACAAATTATATTTTATGATAGTTATTAGCTTCCTGAGTTCTAACCAAGATTTTATCTGTGTGCGTTTCGTAACTTTGACAGTTTTTTTGGGAAAAATAAAGGTTGTTTTCGAGCGATGAAAAAAGTTTGACACACCGAGAAGCCGCAGGTAAAAGTTAGTTTTATACGTAAAATTCATAATATAATAGGTACGGCTGTATACTGGTAAGAGAATGTACAGTTTATGTACTACCAGCTGTTTCCCGCGACTTCGTCCGCGTGGACTTCAGTTTATAGCGCGCGGTGTCAACAAAATTGGTGTCAAATTTAAAAGCTTTTTAAAACCCTGGTACCCCTTAAATCAAAGTACCCAAAAACAGCTGTGCAGTGCGCACATAATAATTCATTTTTTAAAATTAAATCTAAAGCTTATTTAGCCCCGCATTACACAACTTTAGCTTTACCCATAAACTATTTAGAATTGGTAGCCGGCAGGTTTAAGGTTTCGTCACTCATCACTGCGTAGATAAAGTACTGAGTAGTGAGTTATTCACTATCGACGTGCATAACAGTCGCAAGAATCGAAAAACACTACTCAACATGGTACCACCTCTTATAGAAAGACTTATGAGCAAGCGATAACGCGATGTAGGAGACACACGACGCCATCTATTATGAATTTTTGAAACTAACTTAATTTGAACAAATTTACGCATTTTCACCCCCTTACAACCCCTTTTTCCAGTTAAAAAGTAGCCTATGTCCTTTCTCAGGCTTTAGACTATCTGTGTGCAAAATTTCATGACAATCGGTTCAGCAGTTTTGGCGTGAAAGCGAGACAGACAGACAGACAGAGATACTTTCGCATTTATAATATTAGTATAGATGGTACATAAACTGTACATTCTCTTACCAGATTCATACAGTTAAAGTACTGCTTTAATATCATAAATCGCCAGGCAAACCCGCGCCAGATCGTAGTATGCAGCGATGTAAATGTATATAAGTATACATGTATACAAAACACTGTAGCCTCTGACAATACCCCCCTCACTTCCTGCCTTCCCCCGCAGATTGCGATAGAGACAGATGCAGCTCAGCAAAATCGCGCTAAATTTTTTCAACTGAACCGCAAATGAAACTCGTTGATCGACTTTTGTAACGATTCGGTATCGTGCTAACGTTTTGACAGCCAGTTGAGACGTTACTGAACCTCAGCTGAAGCGCAAACGCTGCCAAAACAAAAAGTTGATACAAACCTACTTCTACTCGCACGTTTCTGAAACGTTTCTTATTTTGGTGTGTTAAATTGACGAAAATCGATGGAAAAATATAACATAAGCAATAATCAAACTATAATATAAGCTTATGTTTAACTTCAAAGCTGTAAAATAACACTACGGACTAGGTACATATTTGAGTTTGAAAGTGAATTGAATTTTGACATTACTTTACGTAAATATGTTTTCTGCGCGACATAAAACTTTTTTCAGTCGTCAGTTGTCACAAGTCACTTGTCAGTTGTCACTATAACTCAACACAGGGCTATGGCGTTTGTAAATTATGGTATTTAACTACGTAAATTAAAACCTCCAAGTAATAATCTTTCGCATTCATAACTAGACACCAAAACAACTTCACTCGTATCATATTCATCCTTATGTAAATAAACAATTTGTCAATTGACCAATTAGCGCATCTGAAAAAATTTGTTCATATTTAAGCCAATCGAAATTAAATCAGAAGGGCGCTGATTGGTCCACTGCAAGACTGTCTAACGGTCAAACGTTGCGCTTCGTTCGAGTTTCATCTACGGTTGAGTTACGGTTGAAACGATAGCACGATACTGAAATTTGTTCAGACGCAGCGGAACCAAACCGTAACTGAACCACAACCAAAGTAGAAGTGAACCTGAATTGAAATGTTTAAAAATAACGCGATTGCCCTGCTGGTCCATTTTCAGACAAATTTTTAGCGTAAATCGAGGTACCGTATTCCTCTGTTTCCTCCTTCAAAATTGTGTCTATCTAATTATTTTTGACGTGATAACGTCTTATAATTCGATATGGGGTGCGCGAGACGGATGTCGAACGCTGCCGAACGCAAAGGCCGATTGTGCTTCCTTGTCGCTCGTTCCGCGCTCTCGCTTGTACTTCAAGCCTTATATGGAACGCCTCAGAGCGAGGTAACGCCGCATGAACTGTCATGTTTTTCGTGCGCGCACCCCATATCGAATTATAAGACGTTATCACGTCAAAAACTATTTTGGCAATGAATCCGAGTCTTCCTTTTTCACCTGGCACTTGAAAGACGGGCGTGAGTGTGAAGAGAGCACGATGTTTGATTTTTTGCGTTAGTCGCCCTCTTAATACTAGATGTTCCGTGCGGCTAAGCCCACGTAAATTAGGAATTTCACGGAAACCGTACATTTTTTCGCTAATCGTAGTATATGTCCTTTCAAATTATCTACTCTATATTATCTGTACCAAATAGCATAAAAATTGCTCAAGTAGTTCGTAAATAAAAAGCCCTTTCAAATTAATTTTCCCCGTTTTTTCCACATTTTTCTCTGTTTCGTAGCTCCTATAATTAGTATTAGCATGACAATATATATCCTACAGCCTTCCTCGATAAATGAGCTATCTAACACTGAAAGAATTTTTCAAATCGGACCAGTAGTTCCTGAGATTAGCGCGTTCAAACAAACAAACAAACTCCTTAGCTTTATAATATTAGTTTAGATAAATAATTATTGTAGACACTTCACTCACCAAGTGAAGTGTCTACAATAATAATATTAAAGTTTATTAAAACAATATTAAACTTTTACGATCGAAGCATTATGCAACATACGTTCATTTATTTGTTTATTACAATAATAGAATGCGGTTAATTAACAAAAAACTTTAAGCAAGAATTCAAAAATGGAAGAAACAAGACAAGTCCCATGTTTTTTTAGAGCCGCATACAACTATGAACAAGTGTTTTTACTTTTTAGGGATCCGTACTCCTAAGAACCTTTATAGCGTTTCTCCTAATTCGCAGTTTGATAGTATTAAACTATGTTTGAGGTAGAAACTAGAAACATGCATGATGCATCTTTCATGCTGATAGGCCATGGTTTAAATAATTACGTATTAGTTAAAACAAAGTATCATCCATACTAATATTTAAATAATTTCGATAGTGTCTGAAAATAAGTACATGGCTAACGTTGTTATGTTTATTGTAAGGCAACATCAGTTAATAGGCCATAATAATATAATATACGGTATCATATACCGTAGCTACGTAGCTAGCTGTGGGTTATTAATAATTAAGTATATTATTATAATAATTTACATAATCAGGCAACCGGTCGTCCAAAATCAAGGACGGAGGTGATAATACCGTAATTGTAATATAATTAAGGGATATAATAACAATATGCTGTACTGTAGAGTATTACTAGTACCTACTAAGTAACTAAATATCTTTTTTTTACTTTCGGCGCAATAGGATGCTATTTATTAATATTTCTGCAACGTTTTCAGTTTTCACGCTAAAGGCAGCAACATCAAAGTAAACAAAGTTTTGTTCGCCGTTTGATTAGTCATTGAATTGAAAACCTGAGTATTTGTAGAGAAGGGTGTTAAGGGTCCGTATACGAAATTTGCCGATTTCGCTTATTTAACAGACGTGATTTAACAGTTAAAATACAGTATTTCTGTAAGTTTTAATGCACAACATGTAAGATCATTTTAATTATAATCTAATGTTGGAGCTAGATTTTTTTTAAGTAAGTATTTTTAAATAATCCAACTCAAACCCGCGACAGTTTTGTGAGTTTTGCTGTAAAAGGTTTAGAATATCACCTGTTTATGGATTGTATTGACGTCTTAATGGTATGAAAAAAATACAATGTACTGTTGAGAAAGTCGTCTACAAAATGTTGGAATTACTTTTTACCACTTTAATATGAAATAGTTGAGTAAAAAAATATGTAACTCGGCAAAATTTTAGAGAAAATGGGCAAAGAATTGCTGTTAATTTCGGCAACTTGGAGCTGTAATTCATAAAAAGAAAACGACATAAATAATCTATAGATAAAATTCTATCCAATTCGAGAAAAAACAAAAAAAAAAAAAACAAATTGTGCCAAAAAACACGATTCAAAACAACCTAAATCTCACATTATATTACTGGCCACAAGGTTCGAGTCGGCTTTCCGCGCTTAAATTTATTTTAAATCTAATAATTAATATATATTTTTTAAAGTCTAATAAGGGGAAAAAACCTAATAACATTTCTGTAGCGAACCTTTGCAATTTCGTATTCATCGGCAAAAAATCGTATACGGACTCTTAACTGGATCAGAATATAATGTTATTAAATTGTAAAAAGTTCTACTATATTTCGGAGTCCGTTTTTTAAATTGTACCAAACCATCATGGCTAAAAATGTTACACCAGACTTGCTGTGAGTGAACCTAAGGTAAAGGAACAAAATTAAAGTATGAGCACTGAGCAGGCTTCTGTTGCAGAGTAAATTACTTTATAATTTCTTTTTCGGCCAAAGTTAGGGCAAGACTCGTTGAAAACTTGCCAGAAAAGGTCAAATTCATAAACAAAGATTACATATCAGATTCGTGCTAAGGTCTCTGAAGTCACTGGGTCAGCCAGGACAAGCGTGTTGGAAATCGAATTCGATCGTTTACGTAATAAAAATTAACGATAAAAACGTGAGAGACCAGCCAATGTAGAAAAATACAACTATAATCCCCAATCCTTTTAGTGAAATCTGGCATTCCATTAAGTCTCTAGAGTCTAGAGTCTAGACTCTAGAGAAATCTGTCCTCTTCTAAATCGTATTTTAAGTTCTTATAAATCATATTATATACCTACTCGTAGTGGAGAAGAAAAACAACTCGATAAGTTTGACTTAACTCCGAAACATTAAATGAACATTGGCTAACACACCTTCAATGATCCTAAAAAAAGACTAGACTTAGAAAACTGTCAATTATCATACTCACCAGCCACAAAAAGGGCATTCTCCCCATTGCATGATTATCAAGTTTTACGTTGGCTTCACTGACTAACTTTTTCAGGTAGTGAGTAGTGACGTAATGGGCTACCTGGGCAACAATTGGCTTAACCTACATCGTGGTCAGCTGAGGTCGTGCACTGACTGTGACGATCATGACGCAACGGAGCATGACCATGACATCAGTCATGTCACCGACACCTACACTCATATTTTCGATTTCAATACAACTGTTTTGCCTAACTGTATTCTCGAATGGGGTAACTCGTTTCCGGACAAATAGGCAAATAGACTAGCTGTAGCTAACAAAGAAAATTATATTGTAAGTAATAAGACGTATTACGATTGATTGCTAATGCATAATTTAAGTATCTAAGGAAGAAAGGAATAAAATAGATTTATTATTTATATGGAAGTTGGATCTAGGAAAAAAGGTTTGCTTATATGTAATAATTTAATAATGATCTACAACTAAGCTATTTCCTGGAATTATTCGGAATTAGGGTTTAAATGTCCAATAACACGTTTTGACTGTATAATTAGCTGCTAAAAGTTGCCTGTTAAATGTTTGGAGAAAGGTAAAGGGCGGGAACTTTTCGTAGTCTTTTTGTGGAGTTGATAGAGGCTCGTTAGTGCTGTATAATTTTTGCATTCAGCTCAGTCGTCTGTAACTTTATCTGTGTAACTTACAGTATTATTTTCTCTTTGGAGCCGTGTGCTGTGCTCATTAAAATGCTGTATCATAAAAAAACTGAAAGATTCGAAAATGTTCAGTTGGGGCAATATTCTTACTTGGACAAGCACATTTTGAAAAGAGACAGCATTAGAGTTTGGGCAAAAACGTTGTCTGGACCACGACGGTCCACGGCGCTACTGGTAAACTTTATCTATACAAAAAGTATGTAGAGCTAGGAGACAATTCTGTATAGACTAGACCGATTAAAGGAAAGTTACCTACTCATATTACATGTAGGCATTTATAATATTTTTCTTTTTATGGTATAGATGTGAAATATAATCGTTCATAAAGGAATTTATGATATTTTGTCCGTGACAGTCCATCGAAGTGCAAGGATTTTTGGGACACAAAAATATTTAACATACCAAAAAAGTTATTACATTTTATTTGGGAGCGGAAAGCAAATATTGGTTCTATCATACGATGTTGAGTGTTTGGATTTTTGTTATCGTATCCGTTACGTAAATATATTTTAAGTGAATATCGACAATGACCCAAATATGTATTCAAATATAGAATTGGATAGGCATGAGGAAAAGACGGGCATGTGGGAGAGATACATCATAATAATAGAGTTATTAGTTGGGTCTAATATAAGATTAATACTTGACCCTGTTTTGTTTAGGTAGCTATAACCAGCACTATTTAACTCGTGAGTAAAGTCTGCCTCAAACAAATCATAATGTATGTTTAAACGTTTGTCTGATAGTACATCAGAGAAATTTATTCATAGACGCACCGTATCGATACGTAATTTGGTCAGGAGGAATTTGGCCGCAACTTCATTTGCCTAATGTCTTGATCAATTACCATACCGTACTTATTATGTCCAAATTATATGAATAGGTTAAACCAGCAGTTCTGAAACTTTTTTAGTGACGGACGGACCGGACGCCCAAAAGAAGAACGTTTCATTCCTGAAAGCAAGTTATGACAATATATGTATCTAAAAAAATATGTATCGTTTCATGGAGCCCCTACAAGGCCTTTGCGGAGCATTAGGTGTCCGTGGAGCACACTTTGAGAATAGCTGGGCTTAACTGATTGAGTCAGAAACGTTGGCAGATAGATATTCCTTCGCATATTTTATCATAGGACTTCACAAGATAGGCAAATTATTATGAAATGATAAGGAAGAAGCGACTTTATTTTGCTAGTTATTCACATGTCACATGTATGGCTTCAGCGTATTTGTGTCACAACTCACATATTACCTAACCGTAGAATGTAGATCTAAAGCTAATATTTTATGTGTACTTTTTTCATATAAAGTAGTACGATCACGAAAACCCGCGTCCCACTATTTAGCAACTTCGCTTCTGAAAAACCCTCTATAAAATAACCACATTGGGTACCTACCAACAATTTAAAAATTTAAATGTTTTGACCTTGTATGTCTTGTAGTTATTCTGACGTGTCAGAAAATGACCTAACATTTTATTATTATAACTAACATTTGTAAACACCGTAAAGATGTTAGTAGGGGGCTCTGCCCCTCAATATATTATAGGAAAGCGATATGAGCGTATAGCACAAAATTGACCACCACTAAACATTCGATTTACCGACTCATTTTTTATACTCATCCAAGGCCGAGTTTGAAAGCAAAATATGTTTCCTATTATTACACACGATGTGATCTCTAAATACACGATGGCCTCCGATACACGTTCCGCTTGTGTTATCTGCGTATTAGCTGATGGAAAATAATGCTGTATCTGTATTCATTTGTTTCAATGTAAAACCACGTAATGGAAAGATGACCTGTTTGACAGGAATGGACCAAGGCTGTGTAATGATAGACGCATATTGATGGCACCATCAATTTTCGCCAATAAATAGGTCCATTGGTAAGTTTCGGACAAAGGTAATATTTTGAGGAGACTTGTGACAATGTTAATCGTGAATCGTGATCCGTCGCCTGAGCTTGACACAGCCTGAAAAAAATACGAAGATCGACCAACTTTCTCTGATGTACAAAATACATAAATTACGACTTACGAATAGGACAACACATGCATGTACCAGTTTTCTCATTGTATGATACGTTAGAAAAGCCGCTTGACTGAGAAGAACCAAACATTGTGTAGCCATGACGTCTACGCACACCCCATAACTATTTACCAGAATCTGATGGCAATTTTTGACAGCAAATTTTCAAAAAGTATCCTTGATCATTGGATAAATTTTTATATTTTCATGTTTCACACACAAAATAAGCCGCTAAAGGAATAAAAAAACCGGCCAAGTGCGAGTTGGACTCGCCCATGAAGGGTTCCGCAGCAGCAATAAGAATTGTTTCTATGAAATTATAAGGTTTTTGATTTATTTTAATATTGCATTTTTGATATAATGAAATTTAAATTAAGGTTTATCATTTATGACGTATAAAAAAAACTACTGGCTAGATCTCGTTCAAACCAAAGTTGTACCTATGGGGACCCCTAAAATTTTTAATATTTTTTCCATTTTTGTATCAAAATCTTAATGCGGTTCACAGACTACATCAGACATCTACTTACCAAGTTTCATTAGTATAAGCTCTTATAGTTTCTGAGAAAAGTGGCTGTGACATACGGACGGACAGACAGACAGACAGACAGACAGACATGACGAATCTATAAGGGTTCCGTTTTTTGCCAAAAAAGATGAAACTGTTTTATTCCTATTACCTCGGTATTGCTAGAGTCAATTTACTTTCTCACTTTTTGCCATTAGATTTTGGTAGACCTATAATAAAAATAATGTCATCCAGCGAATAACCAAACAAGGTATACCTACTTGCTTTTGTCTGGCAGGTGGAAAACACATGACAAAGACATCGCAATTCGCAAGGGCGATATTGTAGATTATTTATGGAGGAAATACTAATATTATGTACTATATGAGTTAATATTAGCCTTAGAATGCATTTCATGCGTATGCGCTGGTATCGTTAAGTTTGATTTATCCGTAGATAGTAGTCTCACTTTGTATCAACAATGTTATCAGTCAGTACTCGGTGGGCAGGGTAATTGACCCTGTTATGATTGATTATTATTTATTATGAATTTCATCCGATAATTTTGGTAGAAAGTAGAGACGTGCACCGCATCATGTACTCAGTTAACATAAGGTTACATACTTACATTTTTGTTACAAGTTATAAAGGTCTGTTTTGGCCATTGCAACGTGACGAGGCGATGCGTACTTTTTTGAATGTGCCGCAAAATTTAAACACACACCCAGCGGCTGTTAATTCATTGTGTATCTTTTGGTACAGCAAATAAAGTTCAGTTTTATATAGCTCATTTCAAAACGCATCGCATCGTTACAATGTGAACTGTAATAATGGTTCAACAAGAGTAATTACTAATTACTATAGTCTGCACCGGCAACGCTTCTGATGTTGCAAGCATCTATGGGCGACGGTAGTTGCTTTCCATCAGGTGAACTGTTTGCTCGTTTGTCCTCTAATTTTCAAAAAAAAAAGCTATCCGTACTTCTACTTGCTAATGTAACAAGTAACAACTAAAGTAATAACACGCTTTACAATGCTCCCTCGAAAACTTCATAACAAACACGCAATACAAACATTTACTTTTGGATAACGTTTGGACAATTGGCGCCATCTTTTATCGAGTTGCTACTTGCTGAGGTATAGAATTTAAATGAAACACCGCTATTAGACTATAGTTTAATTAAAAATAATTTAGATTGAAAATTATTTTTTCTTATACTGAAGACAAAGATCGTCTCGTGGTAACAAAGATCTTTAGCAAAATTCCGGGACGAAATTATGTTCAAACTCGAGGCGTCTTATTCGTGCTGATTCACAGTAATCCCAAAAAAACTGTAATAATATTTGTAGGCCAGAAGTGTTAAAAGTGGAAAAAATATTTTTTCCACATATTTTCGTGGGGAGATAATAATGTCAGTTTCGGTAAAGGAATGAGGAATTGAAGGGTATCTTGCTTAAAATTTTTACGGCAAAGCAATCATCTAGTAGAAGTTAGTTATAGTTATAGTTAGTTATCTATTTAAAAAGCTATTATAGAAATTTACTAATAGATTGTAAATAAAAAGATAGCCATTTATGAATATATAATAGGAATATAATATGAATATCGTCAGTAGCGCGGAATAAGGGCGGACGTGAGTGACTTTATCGTGTATCGCAGGATGCGGTGGTCAACACATATTAACGAGCGCGATAACTCTGTTGTGCCCACGCCAGATAACCCAGCTTACCCACTTTCGTTCTAACAAAGGATAGTTTGATTAATTCTGCCTCATTGGATGTAGTTTGATCAAATTGAATCCAAAAATATAGGGTACGTGGGAGAGTCATGTTTCGGCACGAATGGGCCGGCTCGACCGGAGAAATATCACGTTCTCACAGAAAACCGGCGCGAAACAGCGCTTGCGCTGTATTTCGCCGAGTGAGTGAGTTTAATGGAAGCCCAATCCCCTACCCTATTCCCCTCCCTACCCTCCCCTATTTCCCTATTCCCTCTTAAAAGGCCGGCAACGCACCTGCAGCTCTTCTGATGCTGCGAGTGTTCATGGGCGACGGAAGTTGCTTTCCATCAGGTGACCCGTTTGCTCGTTTGCCCCCTTATTTTATGAAAAAAAAGAAAAAAAGGGTAAAACAATCGATTAATCCTTCGATCGCCAATCTTTTGTTATCGCGGTCCACTTGGGCCTTACGGGGCTTGATGGGATAATGGCACTTTTGGAGTTCACTCTACAAAAAGTACCATTATAAGAATCCAACATTAGAATGACTGCAAACGGGGTGATTTCCCTTATCTAAGGCACAGCTGAAGATAGAATACCCCTTATTTGTTGAACCGGGTTAAACATTTAAAAAAAATAGTCCGGTACAGAATGCAGCCCAGCAACAGCAGCAGAGCATCCCGAATTACTGATTTATTGCACCAGTGCTGGTCTCCCGTCTAAGAAAATTACTGACTAAACTGACACTCTACTATGTCCATTATGTCCATAGACTATACTCGCTATAAGTGTCACATACAGGTCTATCATAAAAATCTACTTTACATTATGAACAATACAGATAGCGTAAGGTCTCTACAAAATATTTAATCTACAGATAGGCTCAGTTTACAATTAGGAATACACAATAAACATTTACAAAATAGGTTAATTAGTCGGATAAAAGAACATAGACAAACAAGAAATTCCTCCTATTAGGAACCTACACATCCTACGTTAGGGCAGACGGTGCTACCAACATACAGATCGTGATGTACCGAGGTCAGAGGTCGCTGTGATTTATAACTAAGGTTTATCGCCTACGGGCTCCTCGCCCTGATGACACGTGCCGTTACTGCTGATTGTTTCCGCGTACCACGCGAACTTCACAGTTGGCTGCACTGCAGAGGCTTGTTGACAAACTTGAAAATAAAATAAATAATCCTAAATTAAAAAAAACCCGGTTTAAAACATATATATTATGTCAGAATTAGAATACAAAATATTGAACCGATTTAATCACTTGCTAAACCTTTCATGAAATAGATAAACCCAAATTTTCCAGCAGTGAACGGGCTGATGATAATGAACTATTGCTAAGAATACTTTCGATCATGTCAGCTTTCTAACAAAACCGTTTGGATGCTACGATGCCACGGACAGTCATACAGACGGACCGACAGTCAAACTTATATCACCTCTTTTTGGTCGGGTTTTAAAATCTGTTACAAGAAGTTTAAGCTACATAAAAACATGGAGTAAATACAAAAAAATATGAACACAGTAATATTATGATATCAATAAAAACATTATTCAAAAAAACCGACTGGATATCTTTGAGTAAGGTCAACGGGATTGAACCCTCAGACAAAAAAAAAGTATTTTATTTGGTCTGAGCTTGAACCCTACAAATTAATCAAACAATCGTATTGGTCGTAAGGATTTGCATAATGCATTCCATAATTTATTCAAATTTATTTCCATAGTAATTTTACCATATAATATTTTGTTATAATCTTAAATTCTAAGAACTATAATACGTTTCCCTTGGATAATAAGGTAGCCAGGGTCCCAAGTTGCATTCGATCTCAGTCTTTCTCATTCGTGCCGGAAGTAGTTTTTGTGCGATCGAGTGAGACAGCCTGCGATGAGAATCGCCCTGCGAGCAGAGAGCCCAGCGCCCAGCGCCATGATTCTTGTCCCTCGAATCTCGATTTTCAGGCTCCTCGGGTAAACGGTATAGAAGTTACGTTAGTCCAACAAATATGTCTCAATCATAATGATAAGAACGCTTCCTTGACATAATAAGTACTTTAAGCAAAAAAGTTCTGTAGTACACGTATGTTCGAAGGCAGATTCGTTGACTTTTAAACCTTATTACAAAGCAATAAAGTTGAAAATGTGATATACCGATCATTCATCAACTGTACCCATTACATAAAAGTGAATCATATTGAGGATCCGCAATCGAAGCGACAGTTGATTTATACAGTCAGCCTCTTATCAGACTTGATTTATGTTTCCACAACACTTTCCTCAAAGTAATTAATATAATTTACCTACTCATTAAAATCACACTACATATGCCCCGACAAATAAATTATTGTTCTGATATATTTTTTATTCTTCGTTGCGCATAAATTCAGAGTCTTTTCAGGATAGAGAGCAGAGATCATCATACGAGTTACGAGTATAGTCCTTCCCCGGGTGTAGTAGAGTATTTAAGACCAAAATAATTATACAATTCATTCCCGCCATTCTGAAGTTTCATCAGTTTAAATAAAATATTCTGAAACTAGATGACGCCCGCAACTTCGTTGCGCCAAAATTCGTTTATCGCGCGGGAACCGTACATTTTTCCGGGATAAAAACTATCCTATGTCCTTTCTCAGGACTCAAAGTATCTCCATGCCAAATTTCAGCAAAACCGGTTCAGCGGTTTGAGCGTGAAGAGGTAACAGACAGACAGACAGACACACTTTCGCATTTATAATATTAGTATGGAAGTAAGAGTATACAACACCTTTTTTTGGGTCGGGAAATGCCATTATGCATCCCCGTCAGTGCTGGGGAGGACAATCGGGGTATGTGGGACTCGCTGCGACCGATGAGATGGTAGTGTGGCCGCAGCTCTACCCACTAAAACCCGACCGTGTTCCTTTCTGCGCCGCTGCTGACAAATCCACGGGAAATGTGGAGCCTCTGCAGTTCTATCACGGTAAACAACACCTAAAGCTCACATCTTCTGTCATTGAAAAATCCTCAAAGTTTCTTTGATTACAGGTAAATTATGCTCCGAATATTGGATGTTAAGACGTCTAGGGTGATAAAAAGCAATACAAAGTCAAAGTGAGTTCTATAAGCCGCAAAATAAAAGGAAAAGTGCAGTATTCGATGCAGACAACAACAGCTATCTGTACGTAGTCGATGCATTATGTTGGCGTCGTCTCACCCCTGAATTTTATCGCTGGCCGTTTTCCAGCTAGACTTGACCTTTGACCTTAGCGAAAAGTTATTCGCTTCCTTATAACTTTCGCATCCAGAATACTAATATTGTCGTATCATAAAGTATAAAAGAGTATTTGGCAGTTCTGTGAATTTTCATAGTGCGAGTTGGATCTCTACATTCTATTAATATAATTTTAACCCGACTACGGCAAAAGGAAAGGAATAAGGTTTTTTTGTTCTACTGAGCCTGCCAGTAGTATGTGTTAATGGATTCGTGTTATTATGTCTTGCAAGTTGCATAACTAAGTAATATTATAGCTTACAATATAATACTTAATTATCACAAGTATTATGCGTACCCAGTCAGGCTATAGTTTTCAACTTTTGATTACGTATACTAGACTAAACCCTTAAGTAAATGCTAGTACTCAAGATTATTCTCCTAAGATATACTGCTAATAGCTACTATTCAAGTCGTTCAAGCTGTAGCTTGAAATAATAACGTCAATTTAAGTTACTGCTTAGAAAACATAACTTAGAACAGACGTATTCCCAGTTTGGTAGCGGAATGGTCTCAGAAGGTTTGATTTAAGTGCCAATATATTGCTGCAGCCGTCTCCAGTAAAACTTAACTGAACATTAATAGTTCAGTCGGGACCGTCGCAGAAGCCCAAACATAATGTCTAGATAAGCGATGTCTCAAAATTGTTGCAAGACACATGAAGATACTTAATCACTTGTGTAGAATTTAGAATTAACATACATTATGTAGATTCAGTTACAGGCGTTGGTTACAGGTGTGTGTGGTTTTTTTTCTAGATATTTCTATAGTAAATTTCAAACCTTTTAATCGCTTTACTATTAAAGAGATTCACAATATTCAAGTTATGAATTTTGTCCCAGCTTGTACTACTAGTACTTATATACTGCTTTTTTCATTTTGAAACATAAGTACCCAGATAATATCAGAAGACATTGATATCAGAATAATACAATTTCGTGTACATACGAAATTGTATAATTCTGATATCAATGTGTGGATTTTTTATTATTAAAGACAGAAGACTTAAGTAAAATTATCAATTACATAATATGTAATTTTACAACATTAACACTATTCTCTTCCGTAAGATTTCTGTCTCCACGGAATGGATTCCGATCAAGATTAATTTTTGAAGAGTAAAGATGTTCAGTTGAAGAAACCAGTTAAATTGGTATCTCCTTATCGTCGCGGATATCTATTTAAAGTAAACAATAACCTTGAATTCGTACAACAAATGTTTGCAGAATGCGAATCGAACATTATCGGTCCACATGCCGTGCTCGTACGTGCACCGCGTTAATGCTATATTGTTCGAAATCCACGATTGTGTAGCTTTTATTGCTATATAAACAAGAGTCAGATTGAAAATAGAGGTTTAATCCCGGGCCGAGATGAATCAATAGGGATAGATTATGTTTTGGGGATATAAACTGGGGCCATAAGTCCGTTTTACGAGCGCCCGCGACGTACAATAGGCTGGTATTGTGTAGATGCAGGCTCAAGAATGATTCAAGTGTGATGTCACTACAAAGATTCGTCACATATTTGCCTTATAGTTTGAAATGAACGTTATTGTACGGTAATTAATCGAAAAGGTCAGCCATAGGTCGCTAAATTCGCTTGTAACGAAAATAAGAGTTGTCGGGGAAGTTAATCCCATAGTAAAGCTGTTCTTGGCAGGATTTGAAGTAAAGCTGAGCCAACATCGGCAACATGGCGACGGAAATGATTTATAATAGTCTGTTGAACAACTAAATTAAAAAAAAAAAACGTCTCACATGCAAGTTCTAATACTCTGAACTCTACCATGAGCTTTAGCTAAATATAAATACTCATTCGTGCTCAAACAAAATAAAACGGTAAAAAGTACATGCTCCGTATAAAGTGTTCGTAGGAAACACGCGAATAATCGTTTAAATAGCGTCCACGACGTGAAGTTGAGAAAATTAATATTATTTTCGCTCCACATTTCTCGTTCACTCCCTGCACTGTCACAACAGGATTTTCAGGTTGCTCGACCTGTCTTTTCTGTTAGGAAAGTTGATACAAATGCGTAGGTCTATGCAGATAGTGCCTACATGTAAAACTGTATAAATTACATACTTCATCGGGAGGAACTGACTACTGTTACACGGATATTGCAGACGCTTGCTTAATTACAACGTGAAGTTGCCAATTGCTGAGTTACGAGTTAACGACTAATAAACGTCTTCCTCTTAGTTATTCTAATATTCATCTGATATCTTAGAGCATTAGATTATTATGAAGCAACGACTATTAGAAAAGTAAACTATTGGTTTTTACAAAGGGGGAACAAACCAAAAACTGAGTGATATTACTTTAGGATAATATGTGTTTCTTATATTATAGAGTTCAAAGATAAAGTATTATAACTTAGTTTTCGTGCACCCTGTAATCTGTATAAGGAAAAAACAAAGAGTAGGAAATTTTGCTGTTGAGTGCATGTGTTCCTTATAGTTCAAAGCTGAAGTATTATCACTTAGTTTTGGTATAATATTCTGTACAAGAAGAAACATAGAGTAGGAAATTTTACCACAAATATATTATGTAGAGTTCCCTTGCGACACACGGTTAGTAAGTATCCCTGTCCCTAACTTTTAGTTATTAATCTTAAGGCCATCCCCCAAGCAAACGACTTTGGCCATACATTTGCCGCGTCGCACCAAAACCCTATTTTTTTTTTACTTAACTTAGTTCAAAATTGACCTAAAAAAATGTAAAACGTGGAATATGTAGTTTATGATATTATTGTCAATGTGTTTCAAATAACAGTAATTTGTAAATACTAAGGAGATGCTGAATGTATGCTTGAATTTTAATAAATCGGTTTTACTTTGGAAGGTGATCATTATTAGTATAATAAACAAAAATAGAAAATTTAAAACGTGGAAAGGAATGTTGATATGCTGAAGATTATTGCTGTATTTTTATCATAACTTTGTAGCTTTCAAATTATGAGTTTATAAGCCCCTAAATACGGTGAATTACGGAATCTCCTACCTGCGCAGAGTACTATCTTCTTGGTCGTCCGCGTCAGGTTGGTTGAAGTATAGCCGATAGCCGCTAACCGCACGTAATAGATCTCTTCTACCTGCTTCTGTATAAGGGGCCAGGATATTCTATAGCGGATAACGCATAATATAACGTTTCATTGACCAAACTCAAGTAAACACAAATTTTCAAACAAAACACAAACAGCAAGAGGTACACAAACATATTCATCATCACAACGAGCATGAATGTGTACAGTCGACAGATTGTACCACTTTCGGACCTTGCTGCGTTAGCATTAAGATCGAAATGTAAGTCGACTGTACCTGTATAAATAGCACGTTCCAGAAACTGCGATAAGCTGATCGGCCTCCATATTAATTAAATATTTATAGCGCCTATTCGTACTCGAACTCGTCATTAGTGAAGGCACTCGAGGTCTATAATTTTACCCGAGACTAGGTCATTCCAGTTCTAGAAGATATTATATTGAAGAGAGTAGAAGTGTTGGTATTTGCTACGCTTTTCGTATATTCTAAGGATACTGTACTAGTAGCCTTAGATAAAAAAAATCTACTATATCAGTAGATACTGTTAAAAATACTTATTAGATGACGCCCGAAATTTTCCGTTGCGTCAAAATTCTTTTCACGCGTGAGAACCGTACTTTTTTTCGGGATAAAAACTATAATATCTCCTTACCCAGGACACCAAGCATTTTCATACTAAATTTTAACAAAATCGGTTCAGCGGTATAAGCGCAAAGAGGTAACTGACAGACAGACACACTCGCATTTATAATATTAGTAAGGACATGATACCAACTTCGCGGTATTCACAAACATGGTAGACGGTAGTCGGTATGATTTTCTCTTTGTAAAGTTAAGATGAATAACAAGAAAACAGAAGTAAACTGTTAAAGCAGAAAAAATGCTCCTCTTGCACTATTTAACCATATAAAAATAAGAAAACCATAAAAAAATAAAAGTCATGGTTAAATCCCAAGAAGAAGACAAGGAAAGGCCTGACTTAAACAATTTAATCGATCGTTTTATTTCCTTTCTTTTATTTCCTTTTCAATTTCCTTTCCTATAAACGTGAACATTTTCGGAGGCGTTTTATTTTGTTTTGTATTGAAACGATAAAAGCTACTGCTTTACAGCTTGTCTATGCATACAAGTTACAACTTATTACATAATATATTTTTATAAGCAATAAAATATAGATTTTTAATCATAATTTATGAAACTCAATATTAATGCTCAATCCATATTATTATTATTATGAATGCGAAAGTGTGTCATTAATTAGTATACTTTGAGTCCGGGAAATGTACGGTTCCCGCGCGGTAAAATAAAATTTCTGTTCAACAAAATTGCTAGTAAGGTACTAACTAATAAGTACCTAATATACAGTTTACATATTTACACGGCGGTCAGCGGATATAAGTGAAGTTGAGGCTTAACCTACGCGTCAGTGACGGAGCGTCAAGTTGCGTCACTGACGTGTAGGTTTGTTCTAAGCTTTACTTAAAATAAGGTCTGTTTTTGTCTGGCATGGGCTGGCATGTGACTATCCAAAATACCTATATTAGATAAAGACAAGTAGTCTTCTAGTGACAAGAAGTCTTGTAGTGACGGAGGCGTTAATATTGGCAGGCATGTTACAATTTAAGTAACTGAATGACCGGTATTCATTATATTATCCAGTGATCGAAGCCAGCGCTGGTTGCTACTGGAATAATGTAAACGGGTACTTGAATTGCATCCAGTAATCCAATTTATTGTGATTGAAAAACTGTAAACCTGCCATTAGGTTTAGTTTAGACTTTATATCTGATAGTTTAAGTTTTTAGGAGTTGATTAAATGGTGACTGTGAGTCGTAACACTCGTAACTCGCAACTTATTAAGCGATAAACGAGTTTTCCAGTAATACATGATATTACATACCCTTTTCCGTAACATTGTTGAATGTAATTGTCATTGTTTCTAATTAGAATGAGACAAAACAATAATTACGCCATTGATATAAACGCGGAAAACAATTGAAACTACTGAACACGTACGAATAGAAACAAAGAAGTAAGTAAATGAACTATCTATGGTTGCAGTCTCCAACGTAGACAAGGTTCAAGAATTCTATTTTTAAAACATCCCTTTTTGGCTACGTCCTCAACTGCAGTCATGGCATGTTCTTTTGGCTATGGTCTTCCTGATTATGCTCATGGTTGCAGTGATGTTCCATGTCTTCAAACTCCTCTTCCTGGTTACGCCTTTGACTGTTATGGTAAGAAGCCCTAACCTCTGCACTCTGCAGGGTGCTCATGGGAGCAGCTCTGGATTTATGTATAGGCAGTATTATATAGGCCAAGGCTTATGGGCTGCAGCGTCCTAGCTCTATGGCGTTCTAAGGCGGCGTCCTAGCCTTTAGGATGGCGACAGAGTTCGTACATAGGGATGGCAAAACTAAAGTGGCCTATTCTACATGGGACCACAAAAAGTTTTGTCTTTGACTAAGTCTTCAAAGTAAACATTTAAATAGTCCAAGTATTTCGATGAGTTTTCATTTTCGGCGTGTTAAGGGTCCGTATACGAAATTTGCCGATTTCGCTGATTTATCTGACGTGATTTAACAGTTAAAATACAGTATTTCTATAAGTTTTAATGCACAACATGTAAGGTCATTTCAATTATAATCTAATGTTGGAGCTAGATTTTTGTTTTTTTTTTAAGTATTTTTAAATAATCCAACTCAAACCTGCGACAGTTTTGTGATTTTTGCTGTAAAAGGTTTAGAATATCACCTGTTTATGGATTGTATTGACGTCTTAACGGTTTGAAAAAAATACTATGTACTGTTGAGAAAGTCGTCTATAAAATGTTTTAATTACTTTTTACAACTTTAATATGAAATAGTTGAGTAAAAAAATATGTAACTCGGCAAAATTTTAGAGAAAATGGGCTAAGAATTGCTGTTAATTTCGGCAACTTCGAGCTGTAATTCATAAAAAGAAAACGACAGAAATAATCTATAGATAAAATTCTATCCAATTCGAGAAAAAAGAAAAAAAAAACAAATTGTGCCAAAAAACACGATTCAAAACAACCTAAATCTCACATTACATTACTCGCCGCAAGGCTCGAGTCGGCTTTCCGCGCTTAAATGTATTTTAAATCTAATAATTAATATATATTTTTCTAAGTCTAATAAGGAGAAAAACCTAATAATATTTCTGTAGCGAACCTTTGCAATTTCGTATTCATCGGCAAAATTTCGTATACGGACTCTTAATATTATGTTCTACTGCATCATGCATGCCGTCCATAAAATATTACATTACTTCATGAATTGTTGTTCAAATAGAAAATGTTTTTTACTCTACCCCATTTTCATAAAAATCTCATTACTTCTACGAGGCAGATATTGACGTAGAAAATATGAAAATTATAGAAAAATATTTTCACGTGGCCGTTGCAAAAATATTTATGGAGAGCTAGATAAAAATATTATTCCAGTGTATTTTTGTCAGGCTGTCTCAATTAATGGCGAAATAATGGTGCATAGTTTTTATGGCTGACCGTGGTGTTGCCTGTGAATAAGATACTGAGATATTACGAAAGCTCATAGTAAGCTGCTGAATAAATTAGTCTAGAAGTACATATATGTTACAGTGTGACACAACAGCTGTACACCGTAACTATACATAATATCGCAACAGTTACACTATAACTAGTGAGCACAGTATAAATTTCATACAGTATAATAGCTCTGCAATATTATCCTTTCAACTCGTCAATAAAGTAAGAATATCTCATTTTTATATCTAGCTCTTAGTTTTACATTAAATGAAAAAAATAGAAAATGGTGCCACCTCTGTGCCCGGTAGAAAAATCTCAGGAATTATAATACAAAATCCCAACCCATCCCATCAAACCACGGAAAGTTGCAGTCTTGTTAAACCGAAAAGACTAGATCAAAATCGGCCCATACGGGCTGAGATTCCAAGGACAGACACACACACGCGAAACTTATAACACCCTTACTTTTTTCATCGGGGGTTAAAAACAAAACAACGAAGTTACTTGCTACTTCATGTTTTCTGAAATCACGTGACTGCGGCCAGCTCGAGCGGTCCATTATGGAGCTGGTGTACTGTTGTATAATGTGTACTGTAACCTTGTGTCCGTTGTCAGTGGTCGCATTAGCGCGATTAGCGTGTGCTGGACGTGAGCTATTATTTACATAATGGCGCAGAGACCTTGGCCGTGCGCCGCAGCCTCAATTACTTTGCTCTTAGTTCTGCGTTTGCATTTTTTTAAATGAAACGTCATTTATTGCAACAGTTGATGCCGTGGTTACAAAAAGATTAACAAATAGGAGAACCGATTATGCTGAGGTATGTAGACACTTTGAGTCACGGGAAAGGACATAGGATACTTCTTATCCCAGAAAAATGTACGGTTCCCAGCGGTAAACGGATTTTGGCGCAACGGAGTTGCGGACATCATCTAGTATCTAATCTTATATATAAAATTCTCGTGTCACAATGTTAGTCCACGAACTCCTTCGAAACGGCTTTACTGATTTTTACCAAATTTTATATGCATATTCAGTAGGTTTGAGAATCAGCTACTCGGTACTTTATATATATTGATAAGTGCATAATTGTTGAATAAATAATAGTAAATTATTACAATCTGAGACTGACGGCGACCATTGTTTGTGCGACGGGATAGCGATCGACGTTGCCATGGCGACATACTTATTTAGTCACTTCAATAAAATAATATGGCAAATATATTATGGCAAAGCAACGTTTGCCGGGACAGCTAGTATATTATATTTAAATTAAAAATTCTCGTGTAATGGTGTTTGTTGTCAAACTTCTCCGAAACGGATCCATTTTGTTGAAATGTTGTGTGCTTCCTTCGAGGCTCTTAAACATATTCCCACAATGTATGGCAAAACATTTGCCGGATCAGCTAGTTACATAAGTTTGCCTAATTGCAATATTAGTAGGAGGCTAGGAGCTCTAATTGCAATTAAAGTGCATCGTAGACGTACGCGAAATGCGAATCCGATCAGACCACGATCAGACAATACGGACTTGTCGGTTTATTATCGAATGCGAATGTTGCAAATATTTCTGAGTTGCTGTACATATAATAATTTACAATCAGAATTCAGATATAAATTTAAGTTACTGCAGTAAGAGATTTCTTTATTTGATTAATCAGCGATTACTTAGAGTCAGCTCGTAATAGAATACAGTCACAGAAATAGATCATGATATGTCTGTGAATACAGTAAATAACGACAAGGGCGAAGCCAAACGAGCGTAATTTGTGAGTTGTGAGTTGCAGAATTTCGGTCGTGTAAATATCTTTTACGCGACCGAAAATTACGCTCGTGTGAATCAAACAGGACTTTTTTATGAAACTGAATGCAGCAAAATTTCTGCCATCTAAAATTCTGCGATTCAAACTTCACAAATTACGCTCGTTTGGCTTCAGGTTTCACACTTACTTTCATGAATCTGGACCTTTCAGAATATACGTATAAGTACATAAAATAGTTACGTAATATTGCTTTACAAGGCAGTTCCAGAAAACGTAGTTAGTTATGGCGACGAAAATTCGTGCATTTTTACACCTAGGCATTTCAATGACATTTTGTGAATTTGTGATGCCATTTTAGATTACCCGCTATTAAGTAGAATTCATTATTCGTAGCCTAAAAAACAGCCAAACGAAGCTTTTCTAGACTATATTACATCTGTGTGTAAATAGTTTGTTAAAACGAATGCGTTACCCACGTCAAAGCCGTCGTGAAAATTATGAATGCATCCGCATGGCGCGGTGCGTGCGGAAACGCATTTGATTCTGCATGGCCGCCGCGCTAACGTTCTCGGAAATTAACATTCTGCTAACAACGCGGAATGTTTTGATATTAATTAACAATTCCTCGAGTTCGTAGCTCTCGTGAAAGGTTGGCGTACCCTGGAATAGTGCAAGAGATGCGTTTTATTGAATCCATTGTCTAAGAGCCGGTGGTTGATTGACCTTCACGTAATCTTCTTTTTTTCTTGATGGATTGCAGATTATGAAGGCATTTTGTATTTTATGTAATTAATAATATGTTTAATACGCACTGACTAAATAGCCCTTTTACCGTGAGAAATCGCTTATTAATCTTCTAGTAAACCGCGTAACAAATACCTAATGAGTGGTTTTATTGTGTTCTAAACAATTTTGATCTGAATGTGAACAAAGATCGGTATATATGGGCTGTAAATTGTAATGTTGCTAATTTTAAAAATGCCTCTTGATAACCGGCCGCGTGACGACAAAGTTAATTAAGGCAAGTTTCGATTTTTATTTAAATTGTATTTTCGGTATACCTACCACTGGGTAGGTATACCGAAAAATACAAAGGGTACTGACCCACCTGCTAAGTCAAAGCTTGCCTTAAATTCGCCAAGAACTAGCTAAATATTTTTAACGATATTTTGGTTACAAACTTACTATTCCCAAATCCTATCTATATCGTTTATTTACATACCTTCCTTAAGACATTTTATCAGTGGAATCTGGTAATGCAGAGCGAATTATGCAATCTGTTGTGTCAGTCTGTCTGAAGTCTGGGCCGAGTTGAAATAATTGGACTCGGGGGTGTTGAGTCGAGTCCTGCCGGTAATTACAGCGAGAGCAATGTTCAATGAGAGACTTTATTGACTTTCCCAAGTAAATCCGATATGTCATGGAGTGAAAATGGTATTGTGTAATGTGTACTTATAAAATCCATATTATCTACTTAATATTTTAAATGCGAAAGTGTGTCTGTCTGCTTGTTACCTCTTCACGCTTAAGCCGCTGAACATATTTCGATAAAGTTTGGTATGCGGTTACTTTGAGTCCCAGCCCCCAGGAAAGGATATTGGAAAGTTTTTATCATGGAAAAATCATTGATTTCAGATTTTTTATTGAAAATTAGATGACTCTAGGGTCCAAAACATAGAAATAGGATAACGTAATTATACAATATTTTTTATACATTTTTTATATCCGGATTTTCGGTACCGGGTGTTCCGCAACCCGCAATTTATAATTTTTAGAAAATCCTGGGAATTCTCGATCAATAAAATCCATCCCGGATTGTATTAACCGAGAATTCCCAGGAATTTTCCACCCTAGAAGCTTTTACTACCTACTTGAAAGTAACAGCAAACTAACTCGTTTGCTCGAAAGTTCTTTATAATAATTATGACCAATAAGGTCCGTGGTCAGTTAGTCATGGGTGTCGGATATTTTAAATGTTTGCTCCGTGATTCATCATTCACAGATTCCTTGCAAATTGTATGCACGCGGTTTTATGGTGGACTTTTAGAATGCGGATCCCTCAATTGCACACAGATTTAGTTAGTTTGGAGTTATTTACTGGAAGTATATTAAACAATCTTAGTTTTAAGTCAATGATATTATTAAAAATGGTAGGCTCTTTATCTACTTGAATTGATCTACATGAGGTACTCTTTTCCAAGAATACTCTTTTAGGGGTTGTTTGTAATCTTTATTTTGTAGCCATTGTTTAACATTTTTTGTCTGAATATAAATGTTAACTTTCGTTTACTTACTATTTTTTTTTAATGTTGAACGCCTGCTGATATTACAATGGCAAAATCGTGAAACAGGAAAAATATTTGAAAACGTTCAATTCAAGCCAAAAGAAGCTCATTATTTAATAATAATTAATAGTTTTTATTATTCGTAGCTCATTATCATACCTTATCAACTATCCTACAAGACGTGTTTTCCATTCTCAAATGAATAAGCAATAAGGAAAATGACAAAACGATTGCCATAATCACATTGTGTTGTGGAGTATCGACCTTAGCACGAGGAAGTTCGATAGCTTGTGGGAATGGACACGTGTACCGCGGGGATTCCCGGGGACTGTCCCAGGGAGTCGGGGACTGTCGAGCAGTTCCTGAGGGATAGAGCTGGGATAGTTTTGTAACTAAGTTTGGAATTTGCATTGTCAGAGTTGGAACGTGGTATTGAAAGGGTTAAGAATAAAGACTTACGGTTATCTAACTACAAAGTTACTTAGGAAGAATATTAAGGACCAAAATATATTTAAATCAAATTGCTTATTTTGAAAGTAATTACCGTTCATACAACTATTCGATTTAACCTATCAAGCCCCATAAGAGCACCCTGAGCACCGGTGATCGCGACAACCATAGAATAACAAAATATTTCCAAGAATCTGCGATCGAAGCATTAAATTACTATTTTATGAGATGACTTACAGAGACAAAAGGAAATTTGTAAGTTTATTTCTATGCGTTACTTCTTGCTACCAGAGTAAACAGAACTAACTCTATCTATTCTGTTGCTACTCAATGGCCCAATTCTTGTAGATCTTAAGATTTTTAGGCTGTCTCAAGATTTACAAATATTTATTTCTCCTTCCCCGTTTCCTCCCCATTGGTAGTATGTACAGTCTTTGACGTAAGTTATTGCGACTAGCGATAATAGCAAGGATTTGGTTTTGGCACTATTGTATTACAAACTTGTTGTAAAAAGTTACTAGTTCGGTCTTCAGTGGTATTCGCGCCGTAGTTCTCAAATACCACATAAGGTACGTATCTCTGCTTTGCCTCTGTAATTTTGTTGAAGAAGTTGTAGGTTTCTTCGCCATACTTCGAAAGTAAGTTGTCACTTCTAATGTTCTGAAAGCACTCGATTACTTCAGGCACGTAGACTGCATGGATTCTGCCGCACTGAAAATAAAATTATTGTTGTAAGTAAACATTTTATAATAGTTGATTCTAGTCTTTGAAAAACAAACTACAATATAGGCCTAAATTAATAAGAAAAAAGAGTTATTGTTTTAAATATTAAACCCGTCGAAAATATTCGACAGATTTTTTACTTTCATAAGCTCAGACATTTCTATATGGAAGGAGATAATGATCTACAAAATCACCACAGTAACACACATTTTCTGCGTTACCATCTATTGAAAATACCCTTATTTACTACTAAAAGTATATACGATATAAATCTAATAATATCTCTCCACCATTTTGGAGATGAAATTATAATATGCGTCGTCGATTCCCGAAAACTTACTAAATTATCCTTAAATAGATACTTCCTTATTCCTCCGCTCTATTTCCCCGTCTCTGAGAGACGACGTCATGAATACAAAACGGTTTTATTTGGAGCATAATTTTGTTGGATAGTTCGCTCATATAACTTCCAAGTTACAAAACTATTTCATATTAATTTAATTTACGAAGTACAAGAACTTTGGTGGTGGGATGTTTCTCAGTTATTTGTCATATTCACACCACGTTTGCTTTGTGATGCTGGATTTACATTTTACTTAGTAGTTTGGCAAACGCGCCTACCTTTGATGTCTTGAGATTTGCCCAACTCGGCTGCCAATACGGCTTGCCAAGCTGCTTGCTTAGAATCCAAGCGGAAGGGGGGTTACATAGAAACTACTCTTCAAATCCAGGTTTAGACTATGTACAGTAATATCTCTTATTTTTTTATATGTATCTATGCGGGCTCTACACTCGCGGCGTGAATCTCAGCCGCGATTTACGGATGCCACGCGCCGTGAACATGACGCGAACAAATACGGCCCTCTACACTCGCATTCTTTGCATTTACGTTCGCGCATTTGAATAAGATAGACGTTGAAGTCACTGTACGTTGCTGCTGCTCTGACATTGTGTGCGACAGCGAATAAAAGCGAGTGTGGATGATGTTCGCGTTCGTGCTTCGCGAGCCCTTTGTCGCGGGCCAAAATACCGACACCGGACGGGGAAAGCCGCGAAGCGCGAACGCGATGCCGCGAAACCCTCCACACTCGCGGTTCGCGGCCTTCGCGGGCTTTCCCGCCCGCTTTAAAAGTCCCCAAAATATCAAGTTGTGACAGCCAATGATTGGCTGTAGGTACAGCCGCTATCCCTAAGGAACGTTTCGGGATCAGGCGTATTATGATCTTATTACGTGTTATTTCGGTTAATAAACTATTAGTGCGGTCATACAAATCAGGTCAGTTTATTTTCGCACGTGTAACTCGCTATGGGGCAAGGGTTCTGCTATCTGCATCGAATAATAATGTGGGGTCTAGTTATTGATAGACAGGATATAAAAGTTCATCGCAGGATATGAACTACTCGTGCAAAGGCAATAGAAAGTATCATTTATGCCATAACATTTTACCTATCTATTTACTAGCACTTTTAATAATTGTCTAAAGTAAATAAGTCAACCAATCTACAAAGTCCGTCAAAGACAATAGGTCCTCAAGGATTACCTCTTGTAAAAAAACTAATATAAGTAGTAAGAACTTTGGTTACTTACTAATTGAATTTTTAGGTAATGCCTACTTGAGACCCAATACTTACATGGTGCAGAGCTGTTTGGAAGTCCCAAACGCGGTTGTCCCTTCCATACTTCATGAGGCATATATTGAACGTGAGTGCTTTCTTCTTGTCGCTTATGACATTGATGGCGCAGGCATGGATCATGTTGCCGAAGCATTCTGCCGGGCCATGTTGACATTTGAAATAGGAACGACCTAGCATAGTGCTCTCCTGGAAATTAATGCACTATTAGTCCTGCGAATCAGCAGGGCGATTCACGATTCCCGTTCGACACGGATTCGGAAACTTAACCGTGCGGTCGTTGCCCATTGGCGAACGCCTAACGCGGCGAGCATTTATTGGATGTCGCGCGATGAAGTTTCCGAATCCGAGTAAAATTGGGCATTGTGAAACAGAGCCCGATATTATATTATATTTCATTTTGCATTCATTCCGATTTTAATAACAGGTATAGAGATACTTGAAGTCAACTTGAAGTATCTCTATACCTGTTATTAAAATCGGTTTACCGTTATAAGCTTGAATAGTTAACGGTCAATCAAACACACATATGATATTGGTATGAATTTTGTTATTTGTACCCCCTATAAAATATGAGTATTCAATAATCATTATGGTGTCTCCTATTTTCAAGTAGCTGAGAAGGTTAATAAGCTTTGTGTCATATTGCCCTTCAGAATCAAAATTCATTAAGAGTCCGTATACGAAATTTTGCCGATTTTGCCGAAATTGCAAAGGTTCACTACAGAAATATTATTAGGTTTTTTCCCCTTATTAGACTAAAAAAGATATATATGAATTATTAGATTTAAAATATATTTAAGCGCGGAAAGCCGACTCGAGCCTTGCGGCGAGAAATATAATGTGAGGTTTAGGTTGTAATGAATCGTATTTTTTTTGGCACAATTTGTTTTTTTTTCTTTTTTCTCTAATTGGATAGAATTTTATCTATAGATCATTTCTGTCGTTTTTTTTATGAATTACAGCTCCAAGTTGCCGAATTTAACAGCAATTCTTTGCCCATTTTCTCTAAAATTTTGCCGAGTTACATATTTTTTTGCTCAACTATTTCATATTAAAGTGGTAAAAAGTAATTCCAACATTTTATAGACGACTTTCTCAACAGTACATTGTATTTTTTTCATACCGTTACGACGTCAATACAATCCATAAACAGGTGATATTCTAAACCTTTTACAGCAAAAATCACAAAACTGTCGCGGGTTTGAGTTGAATTATTTAAAAACACTTAAAAAAATAAAAAACCTAGCTCCAACATTAGATTATAATTGAAATGATCTTACATGTTGTGCATTAAAACTTATAGAAATACTGTATTTTAACTGTTAAATCACGTCTGTAAAATCAGCGAAATCGGTAAATTTCGTATACGGACCCTTAAGGCTGTTGAGTAGTTTAGTTATTAAAAGTTTTTGATATTAACGTAATTTTTATGGTATAAATCCTATATCATACCTCAATATGTCCATATGGTACTAAATGAACATCAACATAGGAACCTAGAATATCCATAGTAGTCCTTAGTGTATTAGCAAAGAATTCAACACTAGCAGGGCACAGTGTCTCATAGTAAACGCTGATTTTAAGCTTCTTGTTACGTGTATTGTTATCATGCTGAAATCAGAAGGTGAGTAAACTAGATGATGCCCGCAATTCCGAGCAAGAAAGTCTGTTTATTGCGCGGGAAACGTACATTTTTCGGGATAAAAAGCATCCTATGTCCTTTCCCGGCCCCCGGGAAAGCATCCTATGTCCTTTCCCGGCCCCCGGGAAAGGACATGGGATGCTATTTTAGCAAAATCGGTTTACTTTACTTAGGTATTGTCAAACATCAGTCGGTATACATAATATATTATGTATACTTACTATTTTGGCTGTAGTCAATTTTTAGAATTTTTTTATGTATATTATGAACTTTTATGTATACAGTATAGTATTGTAATCTTATGTATAATAATTGAATATTTTATGGTGTACTTTAGAAGATAACAAGCCCTGACACCATTAGGGGGACAAGAATAAAAAAAATATTATATTATCTATACTAATATTATAAATGCGAAAGTATCTCTGTCTGTCTGTCTCGCTTTTACGCCAAAACTACTGAACCGATTGTAATGAAATTTTGTACACAGATAGTCTAAAGCCTGAGAAAGGACATAGGCTATTTTTATATAAGTTAGTTCCAAAAATTCATAACAGATGGCGCTTTGAGTCGCCTACATCACGCTATCGCTTGCTCATAAATCTTTCTATAAGTGATGGTACCATGTTAAGCTATGTTTTTCGATTCTTTCGATTATTATACACGTTATTAAATAACTCATTACTCACTACTCAGTACTTTATCTATGTACTATGTAGTGACGTAACCATGATGAACTATAGTTTATGGGTAAAGCTAAAGTTGTGTAATAGGGGGCTAAATAAGTTTTAAATTTGGAATAAATAAAGTTAAAATGAAATATTATGTGCACACTGCACAGCTGCTGTTTTTGGGTATTTTGATTTAAAAAGTTTTAAAAAGCTTTTAAATTTGACACCAATTTTTGAAGTCCACGCGGGTGATGTCGCGGGCAACAGCTAGTGTATAGATAAAGTTATTAAAGTACTTACCAATTTTAGTTCTACTCTTTCTCTATGATATGTTCCGTTATTATAAGAAATATGATTATGATAACCGAATCTATTACTTTCATTGAACTTATGTTGACCAGATCCTAAAAACAGTTATAAAATATATTTAATTTTTCACAATAAACGATTTTTTATTATTATTTTAGGCCGCAGAGAAACAACTGAATAACCAGACAATTGTAGTCGGCAAATAATTTAGTATTGCACTATAACACTTACTACATATAAATATTTTAATAATATATGTATTTAAGAGAATATATTATGTAACTTACCCGTAGATGCTTTAACGCCACTTACATTATATACTAACACAGAAAAATAAATACAAAATATAATACGTGACGGTACCATTTTAAATTTCCTATTTACTAAACTTAAACTTAAGTAAACTATCTTACTTAACTACAGTTAAAAGGAAACTAAATGTAAGATAAAAACTGAGCGCAAGTAGGCAATCTTTAATGATATGAATATCGTTTTATGCATAAATATTTTATCAACAATACATGTCACATGTGGCCATTGCCCCTAGATAATGAAGTCTACTATTAAGTATTAACCGTGATATATTGATAAACTAGCGACCCGCCCCGGCGTCGCACAGGTATAAAATATATTATAGCCACTGAAAAAATGATTAAAATCGATAGCCTATGATCCTTCACGTGGTCTACTTCTTATCTGTGCCAATTAATAACACAAAAATTGCTCCAGTAGTTTGCGAGATAAGCCCTTTCAAATAATTTCCCCCGTTTTTTCCACATTCTCCAATTAGTCTTAGCGTGATAAAATAAAGCCTACAGCCTTCCTATTGAGGATATGGGCTATCTAACAGTGAAATAATTTTTCAAATCGGACGAGTAGTTCCTGAGATTAGCGCGTTCAAGTTCGCCCTTTTTAAATAATCTTTCCCTTTTTTCCACATTTTCCCCTATTTCTTCGCTCCTATTAGTCTTAGCGTGATAAAATATAGCCTTCCTCGATAAATTTTTAAACGGATTTTGATGATCCTTTGAGTGTTAGATAGCCCTAACACTGAAAGAATCATCAAAATCCGTTGCGTAGTCATAAACAATGGTCGCTCTTAATAGACAAATAATTTTCAATAAAATAAAATTGCGACTATAATTAAATATCTAAGCTATCCTATCTCTCAAGTTGGAAAAAAGCACACATTTAAAAAAAAACATTAAAATCGGTTAAGTAGTTTAGGAGTCCATCGTGACAGACAAACATCGTGACAGGAGATTTATATATATTAGAATAGGCACGCTCCCGTCGCGCCGCGCCGCAGCGGCCTGCCGGTATCGCCGCAAACGCTACGTCCCGCAATTTTTAAATCTGTAATATCTTCGAAACTATTCATTTAAATCATATGCTGTAAAGGGCCATATAGATCTATATTAAGTCAACAATGGATCTAAAGTGTTTAATTGAATAAGGATTAATACTGTAGTGGTTAAAATCGCTTCGAAAATTAGCCATTATTTGTCGTAAAAAATAAATGACAAAAAATGTTATAGTGGGATATCCATATGAGATAGACATATATCATCGTTGAGTTTTCTGTAGACCTTTTCATTGTGTACAATACTTAGTACATTATTTTGATGAATCTCGTACGGTTCAGCCTGCGTTTGCA
Organism: Lysandra bellargus; assembly: GCA_905333045.1. Lineage (NCBI taxonomy): Eukaryota > Metazoa > Arthropoda > Insecta > Lepidoptera > Lycaenidae > Lysandra > Lysandra bellargus. The sequence goes on from HG995328.1 coordinate 561,961, forward strand.
ATGTAAGCGGAAAAAGATGAAATTATTTACGACATCACATTAGAAACCCCAATAACAACAGTATTTCGCCACTATTTAATGAATATTATTATACTCTATAACCTTCCTCTTGAATCACTCTATTTATTAAAGTAAACCGCATCAAAATCCGTTGCGTAGTTCGGAAATCGGACCACTTAGTTCCTGAGATTAGCGCGTTCAAGTTAGGCCTTTCAAATCATTTTCCCCGTTTTTCCAAATTTTCCTCTATTTCTTCGCTCCTATTAGTCTTAACGTAATAAAATAAAATATAGCCTATAACCATCCTCGATAAATGGGCTATCTAACACTGAAAGAATCATCAAAATCCGTTGCGTAGTTTTAAAGATTAAAAGGAACAAAGGGACATGAGGGAAAAAAAAGCGACTTTGTTTTATAATATGTACTCAACATCATACATCCATACTATCCATACTAATATTATAAATGCGAAAGTGTTCCTGTCTGCCTGTCTGTCTGTTACCTCTTCACGCTCAAACCGCTGGACCGATTTTGCTGAAATTTGGCATGGAGATACTTTGAGTCCCGAGAAAGGACATAGGATATTTTTTATCCCGAAAAATGTACGGTTCCCGCGCGATAAACGAATTTTGGCGCAACGGAGTTGCGGGCATCATCTAGTTGTGTTTTTAATACAATAATACAAAAAAATAACTGTTGCAGTGAACTCTATACAATTGTACATTTATATCCTAATAATTGAGATTACTATTGATATTACACGTTATATTAATATCACAAGCATTGTTAAAGTCAGCCAGTAGTCAATACCAAGAAACACTCCACATAACGATGATGTAAAAGCATAAGCTGTAGAGTTTGGAAAGTTAGGCTTTGTAGAGTGGCTGTACATAATATTATTAAAAACCTGAAACTTTTTAATAGAGTAAGATTGATGTAAGATATTTGAAATATACTTAATAGGTTCTACTTTTAAGTTATTTGGGCCTATGGTGCCAGAAAGATACGAAATGTACAGTCGGGGAAATGTGTTCCTTAGCAGACGCGCTGATTAAGGCCGCGTTTCCACCTGCAAGACAACTGTCGCGAGAAGTGTCTGACAGTCTGTCTGAAGCAGCTTTTTTTTCGATTGTCGATATTTTTTAATCGATTGTAAGGGTTTCGATTAATTAATTAAAACGATCGGTTTTTTTTAATTATTTTTTAAAAATCGATTTTCATAAAAAATGGGTTAAAAAAATAATGCACAACGTTAATAATCAAGTTTTCACTTCTGCCGGCACTCCCGGAGTGCAACCCGCCTTTTTTTTATTATGGAAAGTCTTAGGTTCATTTTACATGAGAATAATACCGGTACCGGGTATTATACTTTGCAAGTCTGATTTCATAGTAGCTGAACACTAAAACCACTCTAAAACATAGATTAGTCTGCCGTTAATAAATGCAAGTTTGCGAGCTGCAACACTTGGGTTTGACGTGGCGTCGTCGCCAAACTTTTGCCACATTAAGGGCATTCCCCCCGGAGATTCCGTAATTGACGATATTTAAAGCTTATAAACTTATAATCTGAAAGCTACAAAGTTATAATAAAAATACAGCAATAATCTTCAGTATATCAACATTCCTTTCCCCGTTTTAAATTTTCTATTTTTGTTTATTATACTCATGATATCAGCTTCCAAAGTAATACCAATTTATTAAAATTCAAGCATTCATTCAGCATCTCCTTCCTTAGGATTTACAAATTACTTTTATTTGAAACTCACGCCAATAGATCGACAATATCATAAACTACATATTCTCCGTTTTAATTTTTTTAGGACAATTTTGAACCAAGATAAGTAAAAATAATAGGGTTTTGGCGCGATCTCGGCAACGCGGCAAATGTATAGCCAAGGTCGTTTGCTTGGGGGACGGCCTTAAACAACTATTATTAAGCACGTTTATTTGTAACTAGATGTTGCCCGCAACAACGCCCGCAACACAAAAAACGAATGAGCCACTGAAAGTTGGAAAACCTCACATTCTTTTGTACTCTGGTTCACCAGTGCGATTTTTGTCAAAACTTGATCTGATGCACCGAAAATTATGATTTTGGTCTCATTTGATTCGGAATACCATTTAGAACATTCTATCAAAATTCCAAGAGGGGCTGAAAAAAATGCAAAAGTCTTAAACAATTAAGTAAACAAAAAAGAAGGGTTTGGTTTTTTTTTAATATTTCGAAAACTATTTGAGATAATCAAAATTGGATAATAGATGGAATGGGGGTGGTGTAAGATCCAGAAAAAAATGGGGGCGTTGTGTAGGCTTGGGGGTGATTTATTTCATCTGGATGCTTTTTAAATTGAAACAAAGACATAATTTGTTCTCAAAGTGGGCAGTCGATAAAATTAGTTTGGGAGCCCCAGTTCTAGATGGTCGGAATACCATGAATAAGACCAAAATCATAATTTTCAGTGCATGAGATCAGATTTTGAGGAAAATGGCACTTGTGTACCAGAATATTGGTATAAAACAATTAGACGTTGTTGCCAGGCTATCAATGCCAGCGATAAAAAAAATTATATTCACATAAAAATTGGAAAAGCGGTTCACTTTTGAAATTGTTAGTCGTTAAATTTTATGGTAAATGATATAAAAAGAGCTTACAAAAAGACAAGCATGCTCATTTATAAATATATTTGTTTGAAAATCATTTATAATATTATGGTAAAAAATATTAGAATCCTCTTGTTTAGGAGAGGCCTAAACTTCCAGAAGCGAGGAATAAGGAGGCTTATCCAAGTCTGACAGATTTTAGATCTAATAGAAGAAAATCACAGATAACCTCAATCACAGATATTTAGAATTTAAATGTTATCATTATGTTGTGTAAATGTTAAAATATTTGTCAATATTTGCAATAGCTTTTCTAAATTCATGGCTCCAAGCCTCCGCAGCGAAATAGAAGCTCACAGAGCACCCAAACTACTTCGCGGTCACCAGACTGTTAACACAAGGCTAAATAAACTCACGCTGACGTCCAGACATTCAATTTCAAAATATATATTTTTTCTAGACTATGTTTTTAAGGCTAACTATTTATAACAGTATCAGTATAATAATAAACAAAAATTTTGGGCTATTTCCGTTGCATTATTAAAATGCCCACCTTGCTCATTTTTAAAATGTTGGTACCTACCTAATGACTATCAAATTTTGCACAAAGTTTCATAGAAAACGTGACGATACGAGCTTAGGGACAAATATAGTCTAAGAGACAATTGCAGCTTAGAATCCTTGTAATATTGTTACAATAAATTATTATTTAAAATTATGGGTAATATTTCTTTTAAATGACAGACAATTTAAAAATCTATTTTTTTCTTAATTACTCTTTAAATTCCATTTTGTAGTGTTGTCCCAATCTTTAGCAGAAGCTAGAATACCCGGGTTCTAAGCTTGTGTAAGCTTAAAGTCGTTTAACTGAAAGGCTGTTAATTGAAGCTGTTAGAAAATTTTGTATGCTCTGCCCTACGGTGGCGCTTAATCAATTCCTTTAAAGTGGTTACAGTACATTTACAATTCATTAAGCTCACGCTTTTAAACATTGGTCAGAGTAAACTTAATGGAATTTTATTATTACTTGGTCTTAAGGGCCCTCTCCCAAAATCAGCAGGTCGATTGTCTGTCAGTGCGAATATCGACGTAAATGACATTAAAATAACATTCATAACAGCGCGCCTTGTACGGTGGCGGTTACGACGCTCGCCACGTCCATGATAGGGCGAAATAGGAGAAAAAACCTTTTTAAGACTTAATATAATACATATTTCAAAGAAGTAAAAAAAAAACCAAATTATTAACTTATGCATTGCAAAGCAGTAGATATTTTTTATATATTCTTTTGATAAATAATGAAGGAGTAAAGTGGTTTCATTCAACGATTTGGAGGTGATTTGGTTTTTTATTTCTTTATTATGTGATACCGATAGAAAAAATATGGCAAAACCAAATTACGTATCATATCATCTAGATTACTAATTATTTTTTTCAGATATAATTTCTCTGTTAATGCCGATGAAAAGTTGTTTCATCTGCACGCTTTTTTCAAGAGAGCAGCCTTAAAGAGAGAAAATGAAGGCCTTTTGAATCTGCAGTTGTAGTCTCTGGATAATTTATAGTTCAAGCAAGTTAGCTGAAAATTTGGCAAAATTAAAGTACGACTTTTATCTATCAGGATATATAGGTTATAATGTAAAGTTAAATTTTTTCTTCTCTCCCCCCTACTCCGGGATGTTCGTCCCCCCCCCCCCCCCCCCCCGCTACTATAAGCCTCTCATATAAACAAAAGCGATATCACTTATAGTTTCAGCGCAATCAGTCACCAAAAACGAGTGTTTTTAATAATTTACAAATTTTTTTGCAAATCGTTTAGCAATTTGCAAAAATTTAATTAAAATAATATAAACTTCAAATACTGTGGCGCCTGGAATACTTATTTTTTTTTAATGTAAATGTACACATGGGTGCCTACGCATATACCACATTTTCACGACATAGTCGGCCTAGTTAAGAGGAATAAACTGGTCAATTACGTCTGGGACGGGTAGGGATGTGTGGATTTCTTCATGATATTATTTTTATTCAATATATGACCGTGTGTACTTGAGATCTGAAAATGTCTTGGTAGACGCCTGCACATTGGATTAAGCCTGGGTGCATTTCACGGAACTATTTCACTAGGCCATGGAGGACAAGGCGGTATTAATGAAAGAAAACTGGCATAATAATACAATTAATTTTTACAACCAAATGTGTTTCATGAAATAGACTACATATTGTTTCAATATCCGTCGCAGAGAGTTAGTATTGTATGCACTGCGGTGGCGGGCTGGTGAAGGCGCCGCAGATGTCCATTATGAAATTGTCCTTGTTAGACAATTTTTGGTTCACCAATATGTAGGGTAGATATGTATAATTTGTCTTTTTGCTCTCCTCCCCGTAGTAGTACAGTAATTCGTCACCTTTACTTCCTTTAGCACAACTCTTGATCGGTTCTGGGTCGAGTTGCATGCGTCGGGCGCACTGAAAAGTTATTGAATTGCATCATACGAGATACATGGGATAGAGGCTAGAGCTTGCTGCACAGCACGATCTAACTCTAGAACTTAGCTTACTCTCTCCGCAGCTCGGTCGTCGGATCCCCGACCGTCCTGCGTGGCCTCCATCATGCAGGAGTTGTAGAGCAGCGCCTGTGTGGTGTTAGTGAAGATGTCCAGCGCGCACGCGTGCAGTTTGTTGCCATAGCACTCTGCCGGACCGTGCTGGCATTCGAACGTTATTTGCCCGTTGTTGTCTTTAAACGTCTGAAATTTTCGAGCGGTTTAGCATTGTTAGGAAAGTGGTTTGGGTGTTGCCTCTATAACCGTCACAATTAAACCGTTCAACTGATTCTTTGCAATGAAGTTACTTTCAGACCCGGCGAAGATATAAAGTACTTGGCCTCACTTGACTAACATATTTTCTAGGCCATATTAGTGTAGGTATAGCATTCGATTAAAAGTCGTTACCTTAGCTTTTCCATAGGGATATGTGGATATATCTAAATAGTTTCCAAGTTTTATAACGGCTTCCTTGAATTCATTAGTGTCAAAATGCATGCAACCAGGACACATACATTCGTAATACAGCTGGATTTGAATTTTTTGATCTGAACGAGCATGCTCTTCAAGCTAAAATCAAGCACAATTAAATCCATACTTCCATACTAATATTATAAATGCGAAAGTGTGTCTGTCTGTCTGTCTGTTACCTCTTCACGCCCAAACCCCTGAACCGATTTTGCTGAAATTTGGTATAGGGATACTAGTCCCGGGAAAGGACATAGGCTACTTTTTATCCCGGAAAAATGTACAGTTTCCGCGCGATAAACGAGTTTTGGCGCAACGGAGTTGCGGGCACCATAGTATATGAATAGTATATGAATATTTATTGGTTAACCATAAACAAGTAATAACAGTTGAAAAATGCAATTCACCAATCCACAGTCAATTTCAAAACCCATTTGCTCATTGTTTACTGACCTCCTTATCATCAATCATGAACAAATCCATCTCATCATCTCTCTGAAATTGGCTTCCATGAATCAAGTCAGTCAATACCTGCGAAAGCTCATCTAAAAATATAATGTAAGTGAATAAGTAAAATTGTATGTTATAATCACTATTTTATTGTCTGGCCACCTTTCTAACGAGTTAGACACTGAACTATAACGCCTATACAAAAAAAAAAACGACTTTTATTTCTTAATAACTCTACAATCATTAAATTTAAGACTCACCATGTTGTGTCAAACCACAACTAATCTCAATGTAAGACAATATTATTAATAGTAGAGAAATATTATTGTAAGCCATCTTGATAAGTGTGTGCCGTGTTGTCACGGCATAGACTGCGATTCAAATGTATTTGAGACATAGCTTTGTAAAGTGTAGGTTCAAGAAATCATTGTTGCACAAAGCTAGTAATGGCTAATTTCTATAAATGATAATAATTATTCAACTTGATAGTAAGACTCTGTAGTGTCACGTTCTGTTTTAACCTGATTCTCAAAAATATATATTTTGTATGCTCAGACTAGGCTCAGACAAACAAAACCACACTTTTTTTTGGTCTGAGTTTGTATGTGATAACTGATAAGATTACTCTGCCATTTACGTTCATATATTTTTAAAAATCTTTAATTATTGTAAAGAAAATTCCCGAATTTGGTACCATGTTCACAAAAGTGGTGATTTGATAATAATATAATACATAGAGAATCGAGGGAAATTTTCAGTAGTTTTGACCTTTTCTTAAGTAACTGCCACCAAAAAGTAAGATGCACTTCGGTATATCCTGGTTCCCAAAGTGCTGAACAGAACTCTTGACTTTTTATAGATACATCTCTGGGCCCTGGGGACCTCGGCGTTGATTATAGAGAACTTAAAGCATAATAATATGCCAATGGATTAATTACATTAATCATCATCATCATTATAATTCCGCCATGTATCGTCACATTTGGGCATTTTTATCATCGTTAATTCTGCCTTTGTATATCGATTTTCAAAATTATATTCTTGAATTTGATGTTATGATCAAGGTGGCAATAAGATGATGGAATTCTACGAATAATAAAAACTAATGGAATTATATTTGTGAAGTCGGTACCAGAGAGCAAAAAGAAATAAACCATAAACCATTTATTACAATAAGTACAATTTTATTTATTCAGTTCTATTTCATGACATGAAATGTATATTATTGCTTTAACAACCGTCGCGAAGTTAGTGATGTAAGCACTGTGGCGGTGGGCTGGCGAAGGCACTGCAGATGTCCTTTATAAAACCATCCTCGTCTGACACTTTTTGGTTAACCAATATGTAGGGTACATAATCATAGTTTATTTTACTGCTCTCTTCACCATAGTGGTACAGTAATTGGACACCTTTACTCCCCTTAGCGCAAGCCTTGATTGGTTCTGGGTCGAGCTGCATGCGTTGAGCACACTGAAAGACATCCAAATATTAGTGAGATTAAGTAAGTATATCTTAAGGTCTCTCTCCAAGTTGGCTCGTGATGCGACGCTGTCGGTATGTCTGACTGTTTTCATCTGCGTGCTAAAACACGTGCATTTCAGCACGCTTTCGGCAGACAGATGACAAATTAAAAAGTAATAATACAGTTTTTATATCCTAATCATTTGTCTTACTCTCTCCGCAGCTCGGTCGTCGGATCCCCGGCCGTCCTGCGCGGGCTCCATCATGCAGGAGTTGTAGAGCAGCGCCTGTGTGGTGTTAGTGAGGATGTCGAGCGCGCACGCGTGCAGTTTGTTGCCGTAGCACTCGGCCGGACCGTGCTGGCATTGAAAGGTTATGCGCCCGTTGTTGTCTTTGAACGTCTGAAATTTTAAGATAAACCTTTTTTACGCCACCGGAGCTGCTTTGCGAGGAATGTGTTTTTACGATCCAATAGAATCAGTGGACTTGGCAAGTTGAGGCAAAAACAAATTTGTCGCAAAGCATCAGCTCTGGCACATAACGCATCCTGGCGTGAAATGTTATTTGACAAAGTTGTGACCTACAGTATAAATAGCTTTAAAATGGGCATCACTAGAGCCTGTCTGTTTACGTCATCAAGAGAACTAAACCAATTGAGATAGATGAGGAAAAACATTTCATCGGAAAACACGATAATTCGCTACGTATTTATGCGCGAGCAATGCTGTGGTACAAAACTTATGGGCAACATCTAAGCGTAAAATACAATAATTATTGTTGAAAATAAAACCTGTTACCTTGGCGTTGCCATAAGGATACGTGGATATGTCCAAATATTTTCCAAGTTCTATTACGGCTTTCTTGAAAGCATTAGTATCAAAACGTATGCAATCCGGACATAAGCATTCGTAAAACAGCTGAACTTTCACTTTTTGGTTCGAACGAGTATATTCCTCGTGCTGAAATCAAACAGAAAGAATGATGAATTGCACTTAGGCTTTATAAAATGTAAGTTATCCACTTGATCCCCTTACGTTTTCAATTAATTTTTATTTGTAATTTTTGTATTGAATGCGAGAAAGGTTAAGTATTTTATATTTTTTTAAAGTTTTAACACAATTCTCAAAATAACTATCTATCTCTTGTATATTCCATTATTCACGACCCGTATTTACCTTCATATTTGAAAAATATTTTAATTTCGACGGGCAGCCTTCACTATTACTGGAATTAAACTATGTAATGCTTTACCTAGAGACATAAGAACGACCAAAACTTTAAGTCGGTTTAAAACCTTGATCAAGTAACACTTTATTATTTATGTTCGTATATTATGTATGTATTTAAGATTAATATTTATTATGTATGTATGTACTTATGTTCAGTAAAACTACTCATTTATTTGTTTCACCCACCATCAAAGAGGGAATCCCTAATCATGCACCAGATACAAGCTACGCTGAAATAACCACCCTAATGACCTTGCCCACGGTCTCCTCGAAAAAAGCCACTATTATCGTCTCAAACGCCACACTGGACCTGGATAACAGATTCTGGACAATTTAATATAGAGGCCTAGTTACTGAACTTAAGCTTCTGAGCCGCCAAATCCACTTCATAACATCTGCTCATAACCTTCGGGTTGATCGCAGATAACAAGGGAAAGAAAAGAAAAATTGTTTACTGACCTCATTGTTATCGATCATATCCAAATCTCTGTCATAATCTCTTTGTGCGTGGCTTCCGTAAATTATGTTGGTCAGTATCTGTGAAAGCTCATCTGAAATAATAATTTTAGTATACGTATTTAGTACAAAATTACTACTTAAAATCTTTCTTACTTTTAACCTTAAAATTAATAGAATATTTTGTATTTATCTAGTCTAATCCTGACAAGGCTTTAAATTTAATCATACAAATTTTCCGATACAAAACAAATCATTTTATTAGTTTAGTCAATATACAAAATATAAATTGCTAAAAATATTTTTTAATAAATACCTATTATCCATATTCTACAGTCTACACGTTGCCAACACAAATTTAAAAACTCACCTTGCTCTGTTAATCCACAACTAATCATAATATAAGATAATATTAACAATAAAGTGATACTTTTATAAGCCATTCCCTTAGTTTAAAAATCTAATAACTAATTTACAGAAAGTCTAATTTACAGAATGTGTGTTGTCTTGACTCAGACTGCAGCTCAAATGAGTAAGTTAAGCAGTGATAAAGCTAATAATAACTAATTACTAACAAGAGCTGTTCAAGTTGAGAATATCTCGTCGTTCTCATTCTTGCAGTAAAATATTTATCGTACATTGTTTTTACTTTAACCAGGCTACTTTCCGTGGCAGTCGAACAAATTAACTGCAGTAAGGTATGTTAAATATTATGCTTTATAATTCAAACTACCAACAAAGTATGTAGGTACTATAGTTTAAACTTTAAAGAGCAGTTATATTTATGAATTCAGTACTTCTTCAATAGCGCCTTGCTATGATAAATAGATCCACACTGTGTTGTGGAGCGAGTTTTTTAGGCTGGTATAAATAGTCAGTAGTTAAGATGCGACCCGTCTCAAGACGAGGTTCGGCTCTGTGATTGGTCCAAATTTTGACAGCCAACCAATCACAGAGCCTGAACCGTGTCTTGAGACCGAGATGCATCTTGAGTACTGACTGTTTATACCAGCCTTAAGGTATCGGAGAAGAAAATATTATATTGTTTCGCTAATAAGTAATATCATGACTTGACGCGTGTAGCGTTTGTAGATATTTTTTTTATTGATAAGGTGGCTGAAATCTTGTGTATTTCTTCTTTTCTAATTATTTTTAAACGTTGAGTTATCTAAGTTTCACGCCTCTCTCCTTACTTTCGCCGAGTTCATTACACTAGATTTTAACCTCCCTATCGACACAATATACATAATTATGTCTACTCTGCTATCGATAACAAAAATACCTACTGCGTGTAACAAAGAGATATACAGTCACAACTCACAAAGCGTAAATAATCTATATTATCTTCTTCTTTCTTATATATAAAAATGGGTTTTCAAATGTGTTAGTCGCGCTAAAATTAGAAAACGGCTGAACGGATTGGGCTGATTTTAGTCTTAAAATATTCGTAGAAGTCCAGGGAAGGTTCTAAAGTGACACGAAGTTCACCGGGACAGCTAGTCTTCTATATAAAAATGGATTTTCAATTGTGTTATTAACGCTATAACTCGATAACGGCTGAACCAATTTGGCTAATGTCGGTCTTAAAACAATCCTGGCACTCCAGGGAAGGTTTTAAAGTGACACGAAGTTCACGGTACAGCTAGTTAATAGTTATATATAAAAATGGATTTTCAATTTTGTGAGAAATGCTATAACTCGATAACGGCTGGACCGATTTGGCTAATTTTAGTCTTAAGATGATCATGGAAGTCCAGGCAAGGTTTATAAGTGACAGGAAGTTCACCGGAACATTAAGTATACATATAAAAAGAACGTTGAAAGAAACAGCATTTTACACTACAGCCCCATAACTGCTATACAAGCTACAACACTGTGCATAATGCGTTTACATCGTTGCATTTTCTTAGAAACGGCGTTTTGCTCGAATAGTTGAGATTTTATAGTTACTTAGCGCACTGTTTTGTATTCAAGAAAGGCATTTCAGTGAAAATAAATATTTAATTTGAGCGCTCCACGTTGGTGAGAATATTAAACGTTTTATTGTTCTTTCTGCGAAGTTCTAGAAGCTCAGCCACTCGGATTGTTCATTTGGGTGATCTTGTGTCCGGAGTCGGGACTCGAGGAGCACTTTGTGACGAGTGCTCAAGTTTAACTTTCAGCTTCGTTTGCTAAGAACTAGTGAACAGAGAGCTGTATAGTTTTGGCAGGGACAATCTGCAATGTACATGACAAAGTAAATTGTAACAAAACAAGGTCGTAGTACTTTACTAAGTACTTTACTTCCGTGAAAAGGTAACTTTTTTGTGATTTGTATGGGCGTCATGAGTTGCCATCAAGCATCGCTGACGTTTTCGTAAACAGAAGGTTAACCAAAAACCATACATGACCTAGCAGCCATGAGTCACCAGGGTTAGCGCATGAGGCTACTAAGCTCGTTAAGCCAATAGCTTCGCACAATAACATCACCAATTGTACTCCAACCGACCGCGGGCCGGGATTAAACTAGCAGTCTTTTGTCTTTTGTATGAGCATCCTCGCAAAGCACATTATTGTTTCCGCAGTATAAAGCTTCTTATTGTTAGCACGGAATAATTTTATGCTAGCACACTGCGCGCATTGCAACTTTACGCGTGGTCTAAGTGTAAAGCCACAATAATAGTTTAGGTAGTAAAATGCTTCTATTTGATGACAAATCATGATGAGTACTCAATCCTTGTTTCTTTTATGAAATCTTTTCACTGAGACTCTACTCTACCTAGTCCGAAATATTTTGTAATCTATCCGGGGCTATTAGTTTAACTACACTAAAATCCCAAAGAGTCTCAATACAATAATTGGGATTGTCCATTTTTTTTAATTGTGCCCATTACAATAACATTATCGTTATTCGGTATATAAATTCATAAAATATCCTATATTTACTTATATTTTTAAACAAATATGTTTAACCTTAGTTTGACCTTTAATGACGTCATCACTGGAACTTGGAAGCCATACGTCAAATTAGCAATAAACTTGACCAACATTACGTTTTGAACTTTTGGTATGTTTCTCGAATCAGTTTTCACATAAATTAAGAGAAGTTGCATTCATTTAACACCTTGTTGATACTTGACTATGTTCTTTTTAGGGTTCCGTAGTCAACAAGAAACCCTTATAGTTTCGGTCTGCCCGTCCGTCTGTCTGTCCGTCTGTCTGTCCGTCTGTCTGTCTGTCCGCGGTTTTGCTCAGAGACTATAGGACCTACAAAGCTGTAATTTGGCATGAATACGAATATTAATTATGACTACAAAATGGTACATGAAATCTTAAAAAAAAAAATTTATGGTACCTTCCCTACACATCAAGCGGGGATGAATTATTTTTTTCGCGTTCACCCCATCGTGTGGGCTATCGTTGGATAGGTTTTTTAAAAATATTATGAGTATTCATAGATCATTTTATTATTTAGAGATCCGTTTATTTGAATATTAAGTTTTAAAGTGGAAAAAATAAAAATCATTAGAGTCCAGTGTCCCCCCCCCCTTCTACCAGCTAAACGGTTGCTTCTGGAAATGTGAAAAAATTAACGGGAGTAGGAAATATGCTGAATTTAAAAAGAAAACTATCACGGCTAATAAAACTTCATAAGTTATTGAGTAATAGTCGATCAACTAAAAAAATGTATTTGGCGAAGTATAAAGGAATTTTTCATTCAAATTCCTTTTAAAGTAACTAAGATGATGTTGTTAGTAGTATGAAATACGTTATAAATGTACATTGACATACAAAAACTTAAAATTTTAATTTTTATGTATTGAGTGCTGCCGGCCGCCGATGATGACCTCATAGATCCGAAACTTTAAAAATGTATTAAAAAAAACTAGCCAATGAATTAAAAAAATATTTACATATATTCTATTTATCTATCTATCTATTTATATTCTTAAAATACCCTGTTTCAACTAAAAAATATATATAAAAAGTACATGTGATTTTTTTTTGGACAGTGCCCATTGCTACGGCCGGGGCCCGTACCACGAAACAGTTTTGGGACTCAAACAATCGTACGAGAATGTTGCGTCCTACTCGAACAAACGTGAAATGACGTTGTTAGAGCCTTTTTCGTAGTAGGCCTACTGATTACACCTACCGAGTTGAGTGACGAGACGGTGCTCTCGGCCAAGCACTCGATATGTTTATTATGGATGTGCCGTCTTGCCTATTTACTCAGTAGGTGTACTGTTTACTCAGTAGAAAACCAGCGTGAAATAGCGCTTGCGCTGTGTTTCGCCGAGTGAGTGAGTTTACCGGAGGCCCAATCCCCCACCCTATTCCCTTTCCTACCCTCCCCTATTCCCTTCCCTTCCCAAACCTACCCTCTCCTATTACCCTATTCCCTCTTAAAAGGCCGGCAACGCACCTGCAGCTCTTCTGATGCTGCGAGTGTCCATGGGCGACGGAAGTTGCTTTCCATCAGGTGACCCGTTTGCTCATTTGCCCCCTTATTTCATTTAAAAAAACCAGACCCTTAGCACCCTAGTCTAATTACTTGGAGCTTGACTTTCAACTTGAATGCTGTGGATTCAATTCGACATTCGTCCAGGTGGCAGGTGGAAACGACTGAAATTAAAGTTTTCGGTTATCACAATGCAGTCTGTTCACCTGAGTAGCCATCTTTATGCTCTAAGTTACAAACGGGGATATTTCAAGGATGACTACGTATATTGATTCTATAATATTATTATGATAATATGATCTTCATAAAGACAGTATTATTATTATTAATTAATTTCTAGATGTTTTCATGTACTTTCGTGTGGTACGTAACTGTTTTATCCTTTTTTACTTTAGTATCATAATTTTTACATTTTCTGAAAACGCAGCTTGGCATTGTCAAAAACTTCACAACTCGTCACTCACTCGCTGCCAACATGCAACTAATTCAAATTATACTAATTAGGTTGAATTAGCCGCTAAGACTGTACACGCTAATGCGATGTCTACCTTTTTTTTATAATATTATATCATAGATGGATACCGCATTTGCTCTGTGAAGAGCAAAAAGCGGCTCGCGTTACTTGGTGCGTCAGAACTCTCAAAAGATTCCACGCAGGATCCTCAAGTGCTGTATACAACATCGTATCAGGTGACGAATCCTGGATATACGCGTATAAACCCGAAACTAAAAACCAGTCACGAGTTTGGGTGTTCGAAAATGAGTTTAAGCCAACAAAAATTGTTAGTTCACGGAGTGTTGCAAAAAAAATGGTGGCCACGTTTGTCTCCAAAACCGGCCATATTGCGACTATTCCTCTTGAGGGGCAAAGAACGGTTAATGCAGAATGGTATGCTAGCATTTGTTTGCCACAGGTCGTTTCTGAACTCCGTAAAGAGAACTGCAACCGCCGCATCATCCTCCATCACGACAATGCGAGTTCTTATTTTTTTTTTTTTAATTTTATTTATTCATTAAAAACTACGTACCTATTATGGTTACATTTTAAATCTCGCCAAACTAATTGTTTGACGGCGAGAATTCTCACACCGCGCACAGAACAAAAGAGTCTTTAGAGCAAGAAAACATATAATTATTAGACCATCCGCCGTACAGCCCCGACTTAAGCCCTAATGATTTCTATACTTTCCCTAAAATAAAGAATAAATTGCGTGGTCAGAGATTTTCATCACCTGAAGAAGCTGTGGACGCCTACAAAACGGCCATTTTGGAGACCCCAACTTCCGAATGGAATGGTTGCTTCAATGATTGGTTCCATCGTATGGAAAAATGTGTCAAATTTCGCGGAGAATACTTCGAAAAGCAATAAACACATTTTTAAATAGTACTGTTGTGTCACCTCCTTGATTACCGAAATTTTCAGTGCCGCCCTCGTAATATCATCATCTCATCATCTTATTACGCGTACTCCTCCGAAACGGTTTTACTGATTTTAATCAAATTTTATATGCATATTCAGTGTTATCATGCATTTTAATTCCCATACACTTTTCTATAAACGAGCACTAAATCAGGTAAATAAACTATACATAAAATAATGGCTTATCGTTTAATTGACAGTAAAATGGCTGACGTAATTATTTCTTTTCCAAGCTGTTGCGAAAATGTAAATCACTTATGACGGCAAAAAGGGCTAACGGAGTTTAACTCCCTTGTATCGGACAATAATATAACACGTATAAGGGTGATCGTCCGTATTAACGCTTTCCATATGTTCCTTATAATTTGAAGTACCTTGTTCTTGGTCATTATATAACACGTATAAGGAAAAAAGCGGACAATAAAGCAACTATAAGGAGGGTATAAACTATAAGGTTATTATCCTTATAAATTGTGCCCAAATGCACCCTTATTAGCGATAATACGACTCCTATAAGAATATTATTTTTGGCTATATAAGCCACTACAAGAGCAATTTTTGTTAGTTGGGATATGACGACCTCTGTGGCTCAATTGGTTGAGTGTGTGGCAGCTCAAGCCGGGGGTCGCAGTTTCAAATCCCGCCGACGGAACAAAAAGTTTTCAATGTTCCTGGGTCTGGATGTTTATTAAATATGTGTATGATATAATAAAAATCTTAAATTTATAATAAAAGTATCCAATATATTTCCGTTGTTTGGTACCCATAACACAAAGTCCTTCGGGTACTTAGCACGGGGCCAGACTGACGTGGTGTGAAGCGTCCATAGATAATAAAATACTTGATGACACCCGGAACTTTGTTGTGACAACATTCTCGCATCAACCGTACATTTTTCTGGGATAAAAACTATCCTTTATCCTTTCCCGGGGCTCAAAGTGTGCAAATTCGGTTCAGTGGGTTTGGCGTGAAGAGGTAACAAACAGACAGACAGAGAGACAGACAGACATACTTTCGCATTTGTATTATTGGTATGGATGTCGCAGCCAACTGGTTTAAATAGCCGTTCAATCAAACAGCTAGCCCTTTGACTGAACAACGCCATTCAATCACACGTCTAGCTTTTTAATTGAATATTTCAATCGCTCAAAACGTTCAACACTACAGTTGATTCAAAAGCAGCCGTTTGATTGAATTAGTTCAGCGCTCACCACCGCGGCGCTAGGTGCGTTTTGTTTACATTATGGCGTCAACTAGCCGGTATTTTGTGATTGTAAATAAGATATTTTTCGTAAATATACGTTACAAGTGTTATTAAAGTGACAGAAATAATGGGGGCACATTTAAACAAACATTCTAAAAGAAATTACGGGATTATGAAATGTATCACCAAGGTATTTATTGCAATTTTGTTCAAAATGAGTTAGAATACAATAATTTATTCCACTTGTTATCATTACACTTGTGTAATTATTACACTAAACTAATGGTCACCTTAGTTAATTTGCCATTTAACCAGTTAGCTAAGTGTCGTCTAGCTGTAGTGTTAAACGTTGCTGTCAACAAGTCGGCTAAGCGACGTATAGCCGTGTGATTGAATGGCGTTGTTCAGTCAAAGGGCTAGCTGTTTAATTAAGCGGCTTTTTTAACCAGTGGACTGCGACATGGATGATATTATACCTCCTACATACTACTTTTATGTAGGTGGCTGCAATTATGACAAGATGTCTGCCGATTCAATATCCGATATTCGCTGGAGCATTCTACGACTAACAAGCGAATCACTCCGCCCCAAAGGGATGCAAGCTTCACGGGAAAACTCAATAAATTAATGCAAGGAAACGTAGGTTTGACTTTTATAACTTTCTGCATTTGAATATCGCTAAAGAAATGGGCATGCAAATTGCAGGTTTCTTTGAAAAGCCAGCGTAGATAGTGGAAGCAGACTGGGATTTTTTTACAAAAATTATTGAATATATTATTACAATGCATACACTGGGAGAGGAGAAAAAACATAACGGATGAGGATATCAACATAATGCCTTTTCTTTATACAAAAAAAATGAGAAAGCATACATAAAAACATCTTTAGAAAAATGAGCAAACGGGTCACCTGATGAAAAGCAACTACCGTCGCTCATGGACACACGCAACAACAAATAGAGCTGCAGGGGGATGAGTCAAGATCTTTCCTTTATCCCTACTTTTATGAAATTGGCATAGTCAATTCCATACATTTTGATCGGCGATTCTATCGAAGCGATAACGAAAAAGTCTTGGCTAAATGGCGTGCGTTGCCGATCTTTTGCTTGCTTGCTACAAATACTCGCTAAACTTAAATTAGTAGATTTGTCTTAAATGTTGTCATTTTAATTTGTCATTTTAATTTTTGACACGAACAAACAAGGTACCGTACAAAAGTTATGAAACAGGAATAAAAGCATGTTACATTGAAAATGTGCAGATAGTTAAATCAGAAAATCCTTTTAAAGCTAAATTGAAAGTTCAGCGCCAGGTGCATTCTGCATTATACCTGCTATTTGATGAACAAACAAGTCTTGCAGGGCACAAAAGAGTAATTTTATTTCGAAAAGGGGGGGAACGTTTAATAGACTAAGGTCCATGTTGAAATCACGTTCCCAGTTCCAACATTCTTTGTGCGAGGCTAGTGTTTAAAAAGTGTTTTTTAATTACACTTTTATCTGAATAGTTGTCTAGACACCAATGCTTAAAAGGATGTCTAGAGTTTTGTAATATTATAAAATGAATAAAAACCCTTTAATTACGGTAAAACAATTCATTTATTTAAAAATTGGTCAAGTGCGAGTCGGACTCGCGCTCGAAGAATTCCAAAAAACAAAGAATATACTTACGTATTATATTATGCTTATATCATTTATTTTATTTTAGCAGCAGAAATACATAATTTGAGCAAATTTAACTGTCTAGCTACCGCGGTTTTCGATATACAGCCTGGTGAACGGTGGTAACAGACGGACAGACACTGAAGTCTTAAGTGTCCAAACACACTAGGCTGAATTACGCCGCGCCGGCGTAAATTCCGCCGCAAACGTGAAACGCATACAAAACACGGACGGAACGCGACGGAATAGTGTCGATTCCCTCGCGTTCCGTCCGTATTTTGTATGAGTTTGAAACGCGGCGTAAACGCGGCGGAATTTACGCCACCGGCGTATTTTGGCCTAGTGTGTTTCGAAATTTAGATAGGGTCCCGTTTTAGCCTTCGGGTACGGAACCCTAAATTGTTATGCTAACTTATAGGCGCATACTTTCCACGTGGCTGTGTGTTAATAATATCATATTTTTCCCCATTGGACATTGACCGGTTTTGCCATTATCCTCGTCAGCGTGACTCAGGAGTATTTTAGGATTATTTTAGCAAGTCACATATTAAAATGTAAAATATTACAAAATCACTATGAATCAGTGATAAAAATACTTTAAATTATAGAAATTAAGCACTTTGCTATTTGATTGTAATTCATTAATTGTTTGCTTTTGTTATTAATAATATGATATTATAAGCCACACGGCAGAAATCAAACGGTAAACCCATTGAACTCTTGGCATTAATGTACCATTTGATACTAAGTTTTACTGATAAGTGATAACAAACACTTATCATTCGGCTAAATTAAGGAACACTTTTATTTTTAAGTTAGGACAGTTTAGGTACCAATCAAAATACCAGGAACCTAAAATATACACCCCCATTCCCCTTTTAATGAAATAATAATATTATGTGTAAAATATAATTGTAATAAAGGGAACATAGATTTAGGCTTACCGACACCTAATTCTCCAAACCGTTATTTTAGGGTTCCGTACTCAAATGGTAAAAATGGGACCCTATTACTAATGGGACTCTGTCCTTGTGTCTGTCTGTCTGTCTGTCACCAGGCTGCATCTCAAGAACCGCTATATTTATTAGACTTCTGAAATTTTCACAGATTGTGTATTTTTAATGCCGCTAAACAACAAATTCAAAAAAATATTTATTATACAGGGTGTAAAAAAATAAGTGATAATACTTTAGGATGTGTACGTGTTATTTGTAGAGAGTTCACTGTGAAAGTAGCAGCGCTGAAAGACGATTTTTTTTTCACTTTTGTATGGGCAAGGGCCCGAACGTCACGAGATTCCCCATACAAAAGTGAAAAAAAAATCGGTCTTTCAGCGCTGCCACTTTCACAGTGAACTCTCTACAAGGAACACGTGCACACCCTAAAGTATTATCACTTATTTTTGTTACACCCTGTATATTCAAAAACACTTCCTAATGAGTCCATTAACTTAAAAGCCAAAATTACAGTTTATTTCCAAACACCTTACGATTATTATTTTTACTAATATTTTAAGAGTATATATGACATAGTGGTTAAAGTATCACACACAGAAACGATTCAAAGGTCGTTTCACTAATAAAAAGCCATGTAAAACACAAAAAAAACCGAGGGGTTTTCTTCAAGCAACGTCGAATTATTAGGGTCTGGAAATTGTAATATTGTTTCAGGAGGGCGCGCGATGCGAATGTTCATTAAAATTAAGCTAATGGTGCCTAATGTATTGGAAAATAATAATTTATCAATAGTAGTAGGGGAATAGGTAAATATTTAAAATAAAATAAGTCATATGAGATCAGTAACTTACTTTTATAAATAAATGATTCGTAAACAACGAAATTAAACAGTTTTAGAAAAATCGGCTTAATATAACAGTGAAAAAAAAAACATAAATTGCACCCCAGGTCGACGAGGGTAAGATGACATATCGATATGGTAAGGCGACATACTATAATTCCTTAGACTTTGATGGTATGTCGTCTTATAGAGATTAACTACGATGTATCGTAGTTAATCTCTATAAGACGACATACCATCATTTGCCATGTATGGCGCGCCCCTCCAAATGTCTGTTTCAATGTGTGCAGTCACATTCTTATGAATGAGTTTGTATGTAGTAAGTATTCAACCAATCACAGTACACGTAATATTTCACTTAATGTCACTTATTACCAAGATTTGTTGGTCAACTAATCATAACTAGCCTACCGCGCAAGACAACGCATTTCAAACGTTTTGACAACGCACTTCAAAACGTTTTGAATTTTGGAGGGGCGCGCCAAGTTATCGTAGTTGATCTCTACAATACGTAAATGCAAGCTGCATTATCATCCCTCTAGTTGTCAGTGGTGTAAGGATTCTTAAGTTCTTCATCATCGTCAAAAAACATACAATGCTTCTATTATCGATTTAGCCGAAATATAAGTAACTATAGTATGCCATCTTAAGCCGACGTCTTACCAAATGAGTAACAGTGGATACATTTAAATTTTGTAAAAAAATACCACGCTTTTATTACTATTTGTGGCCTATAAGAATCCATGTCCATAATAACAATTTGTTATAAGAAAATATTCTGATCTTATACGTTTTTTCACCACAAAACAAATAGACCTGGATCCCAAAAGGATATGACATAACTTACTTTCTGATGGATGAAACCATAGGTTCTTGGTAGTGCCTCGTGAACTTAGAATACCTGCGAATTTGTGTAGCTCTAAGTGTGACCCCTGGTCAGGTACCAGGTACCAAAGTGGACAAAAAATGAGTCTTACTTTACTTATTTTCTGATGGCTAATATTTATATATAATTTGTAGATTATTGTTCTGAACAAATATCATGTAGTGTAAGACACTTTTCAATGACCAAAACTATTATCAGACGTTTTGAAAATAAGTTTGAGTTATGGCCACGTGTAGTAAGTGTAAACTACCATTCAACGATGGTGTCCAGTGCTCAACCTGTAAAAATAGCTATGATTTCGGCTGTGCCGGTATCAGTGAGACAGGCTACAGAAAATTGGGTGCAGACAGAAGAGCAGCCTGGAAGTGCTTCAATTGCAGGAGTATGCTCAGCGCAAGTAGTGGAGGTGAAGACTCAGTATCTCTCGATAAAATCCTGAATGAGATTCTCGATATGAAGAAGCACCTTTCTAGTCTGCCAGCTTTGATCGATGACGTGAAGGCTATCAAAAGTGATATTCAAGATCTCCGAGCGTCGTGTGAATTTAATAGCGGCAAGCTAGATGAATGCGTTGGTAGAATCGTAAGAGTGGAGGCCAAAATACCAGAAGTAGATCTCCTTCGGGACGAACTGAAGCATACCCAAGAGGAGCTCGCCAAATGCAAGCTATCCCTCGCTGCCAAAGATCAATGGGCGCGACTCAATAACGTGGAGATCAAGGGAGTTCCTACCAAAAAGGATGAAAATTTGTTCGAGATTATAGGATCCATTGGAAAACTTATAAAATATCCAATTTCTAAGGAGTCAATAAACTACATCGCCAGGGTGCCGTTGCACAACACCAAGGAGAAGTCTATCGTAGCAAATTTTATCAACAGATATGTTAAAGAAGACTTCGTTGCTGCGGCGCGGTCATCTAAGCAGCTAGCGGCCAGCGACATCGGATTTCGAGAGAGTACACAACGTATCTATGTAAACGATCATCTTACGGCCGATATGAAGAACTTACTAACTAAAACGAAGGCTACCTTGAAAGATAAGTTGGGTTACCGCTACGTGTGGGTGAAGTATGGTAAAATACATGCTCGCCTCAATGACACTTCTAAGATACTTATAATTAACTCCGAAAATGATTTAAAAAAATTGTCCTAGTCTGCTTTTTATTATGTTTTTTGTTCGTGCCATTATTTTCTTGTATGGATAAAGTTCTTGTAATACTCGAGCAATATTTTAAAATACTGCATAAGCAGTTTCAAAACAATAATTCTCGGCCCCTAATGTTTAGCACCCCTGACTTGCATTACTTATCTAACTTCATAACTTGTTTACGCTCGAGCGACCATTGTATTCCTTATCGCGCTAATGCATCTGTACTGAACATGAACAAACATATTATATCTGTCTCGCTTTTACTGGTACGGTTTAATAACCGCGCGTACCAGCCTGCTCGCACTTTATGCAAACGAGTTCTTATCGTTAGATCGGTCAACTTATTTTCGCAATGTTTTTACCTATCGTTGATACTCTGTTACTATGC
The DNA here is from genome assembly GCA_905333045.1 of Lysandra bellargus. Classification (NCBI taxonomy): domain Eukaryota; kingdom Metazoa; phylum Arthropoda; class Insecta; order Lepidoptera; family Lycaenidae; genus Lysandra; species Lysandra bellargus. The sequence continues at coordinate 584,117 of HG995328.1, forward strand.
AGTAGTTTACATTCTTGTTAATTTTAATTATGGATAATTACAGTTCATCGATATCTATGTACTACCAGAATGTTCGGGGTTTGCGAACTAAAGTAGATCTTTTCAAACGTAGTGTATGTATAGCTAATTATGATGTTATATTACTGACTGAATCCTGGCTATTGGATGGAATTGCTGATAGTGAGATTTTTGACGATCGCTACGTCGTCTGGCGCCGCGATCGAGACTACTCATCCACACAGCAGAGGAGGGGCGGCGGTGTACTCATAGCTACTCACAAAAACCTACGTGTCGAGTCTCAACCTAGCTTCCACTCGTCTGCCGAAGATCTGTGGGTAACATTACTGCTAAAATCGGGTAAGCAGACTTCTATTAAATTACACTTATGTGTTTTATACTTGTGCTCACAGAACTTGGGTAATTCTTTCTCGCAACAATTAAATAACTTTTTTCATAAGCTTAACGACATATTTTTGCAAAACCCTCTCAATAAATATTTAATAATCGGCGATTTTAATATGAGTAAGATCAGTTGGCAGTTAAACAGTGATCAATGCTATACTCCATCAAACTACCAGTCTCCTAACGAATGTTTACTTATTGATGAGTTACACATGCACGGTCTCTCCCAGTATAACGGCGTTTTAAACTCGCAGGGAAGAATATTAGATTTAGTGATCTCTAATGACTCAGTTAAGGTAATGGAATGTGTCGACCCTCTCGTGCCGATTGACCCGCTACACAACGCTTTGTGTATATCGTTAGATTTTGCCTCCTTAGATTGTTTACAACCGGGTTCTCGCACAAGGCGTTTATTTTACAAAGGTGATTATATCGAAATAAATGCTGAAATAACAAAATTCGACTGGAACCTTGAATTTTCTAATATGCAATTTGAGGATTCCGTAACTCTTTTCTATGATACAATTTATAAATTGATTGATAAGTACATACCGCTTAAACAGTCAAACGGCAATTCTTACCCTGACTGGTTCTCTAAACAGCTTATAAAAGTTATTAGGGAGAAAAATAAAATTTTACGTAAATATAATATTTACGGCAATCGTGCCGATCTCTTGTCGTTTCAATTGCTGCGCGACAGGGTAAAGCGTCTGGAGAGAGAGTGTTACCAGACCTACTTGGATAACGTCGAGAAGTCTATCGTCAAAAATCCCAAATACTTTTGGACATATATCAACTCACGGAATAATTCCAAGTCGAGTACTATACCTAGCAGTCTTAAATATAATAACATACAAGTAAATACAGGAAGTGATATATGTGATACATTCTCATCTTATTTTCTTTCCAACTTTATCCAATCACCGCCATCTTCGGTAGGCCATTGCGGTAGTACCTCCTTTGGTTCGCCGATTGATAATAATCCAGTTTCGTATATATCTCATATTGACATTAAATACGATGAGGTCAAGAAACTCTTACTCGGACTTGACACCAGTAAATCAGCCGGTCCGGATAACTTGCCAGCCCAATTTCTTATAGCCACCGCTTCTACGATTGCGATTCCCATTACACTACTGTTTAGAAGGTCGCTAAGTGAAGGAGTGGTGCCGGGTATTTGGAAATCCGCGTTCATCACCCCGGTACATAAAAAAGGGCCTAAAACCGATGTCACTAATTACAGACCCATCTCAAAGCTGTGTATAATTGCTAAAGTTTTCGAACGTATTATATATAACCAATTATACCCAGCTTTGAAGGCATCCTTTAGTGCATCTCAACATGGGTTTCTCGGTGGCAGATCCACTGTCTCCAACTTAGTGACCTTCAATGAATATATAACGCAAGCCATGGAAGCTGGTAAGCAAGTCGATGTGGTTTACACCGACTACTCAAAATGTTTCGACCGTATAGATCATAACATTCTTATTAAAAAGCTCGAATCCATGGGGATTAGTGGTAATCTTCTAAGGTGGTTCTCCTCCTACATCCATCGAAGGTCCCAAGCTGTAGTAGTTAAAAACTACATTTCTGGTTGGGTTGACATCCCGAGTGGAGTTCCCCAAGGTTCGTTGCTTGGTCCACTTCTTTTTAACATCATGGTAAACGATATTCAAAACTGTTTACATTCGTCTCTGTTGCTTTGTTTCGCAGATGACATGAAAATTTTCTTATCTATCTCGTCTCAATCGGATGCATCTGCATTACAGGCCGACATAACACGACTAGAACAGTATTGTTCCCAAAATTGTCTCGATCTTAATCCCTCAAAATGTTGCGTTGTCACCTTTTCCAGAAAACAGAACGTAATTCTAACGAGTTATACACTCAAACAACAATCGTTACAACGACTTACGACAGTTCGTGATCTAGGAGTATATCACGACTCTAAATTACTGTTTGACGTACATGTGGATCAAATAGTATCTAAAGCTTACAAAGCGCTAGGTTTTGTGCTGAGGTGTGCTACGTCTTTCAAAGACATAAAAACAATAAAAACATTATATTGTACCTATGTTCGTCCCCATTTGGAATACGCCTCGCAAGTTTGGAATCCTATGTATAATGACTATATTGATCGTATTGAAAACATCCAAAAGAAATTTGTTCGATACCTTTGTTATCGATTAAAAATCCAATACAATTCCGATAATTATTTTGAACTCTGTAAACGGCATCACTTGGTTCCGCTCAAGATCAGACGCGATGTTGCCGATTTAGTTTTTCTTTTGAAGATAGCCTCCAATAAAATTGATTCCCCCGTAATTTTAGAAAAACTTAATTTAAATGTACCCTCTAGAATCTTTAGATTTAACCCCCCTATATTTGTACCAGTAGTTTCGACTAACTACCGTAAGAACTCGTTTATCTTGCGCGCAGGTAATAACTTTAATAATATTTCTAAATCTGTAGACTTAGACCTGTTCGCAACTAGCATTGTAACAGCCAAGCGACTGCTTTATGAATACTTGCTCCAGTAATGTTTGTTCATACAACTGTTACTTATATTTAGGCTTTATTTGTTGTTTGTTATTTGTGACAGATGTTTACGTGTAGCGTTAAAGTTTAATGTTAAGTATTTGTGACTCTTCAGTCTCACTTTACACATTGTAATTTATTTAGTAGTATGTGGCGCCTGCTATGTCTGAACTTTTAGATTACTTATCCTGTATATTTATTTGTGAGGACCTGTAATTGGCTTCTTATTTTCTAGATTAAGTTATTTACTGTTTTTTTATTGATAGCTGTTGGTCTTCCTGACTTCATAAAAAATAAAAAAAAAAAATAAAAATAACTTTGTTGTTATTTTTTTTTCAAAGGTGTTAATTTTTATTTTATAAATTAATATAACATCTTAGAAAACAATTCGATATTGCAAGAATTTATTTTCTACTAGCTGTTGCCCGCGACTTTGTCCGTGTCAGCATACTGCATAGTATAATAACAAAGATGGATAATTTTCCCCTCTTTGCTTACCCAAAGGGTAAAAACGGGACCCGATATCAAAGACATTTCAGTCTGTCCGTCTGTCTGTCTGTCCATATCTAGACTGTACCTCCCCTTTGTAACATGTAGTGAATATTATTAAAGTATGGATACAATTGAGTATTTCTCAAAATACTCAATTGTATCCATACTTTAATAATATTCATTACATCGCCCTTCGCCCGCGTGAATGAGATATTTCACAGACAAATTAGTCCATAAAAAATAGCCTATGATCCTTCACGTGCTCTACTTCCTATCTGACCCAAATAACAGAAAAAATGCTCTAGTAGTTAGTGAGATAAGCCCTTTCAAATAATTTCCCTCGTTTTTTCCTCATTTTCCTCTATGTTTTCGCTTTTATTAGCCTTAACGTGATAAAATATAGCCTATAGCCTTTCTTGATAAATGGACTATCTAACACTGAAATAATTTTTCAAATCGGACCAGTAGTTCCTGAGATTAGCGCGTTCAAATAAGCCCTTTCAAATATTTTCCCCCGTTTTTTCCACATTTTCTTCTACCATTCGTTTTTGTTAGTCTTAGCGTGATAAAATATAACTTATAGCCTTTCTAGATAAATGGGCTATCTAACAATGAAAGAATTTTTCAAATCGGACCAGTAGTTCCTGAGATTAGCGCGTTCAAATAAGCCCTTTCAAATAATTTTCCCCCGTTTTTTCCACATTTTCCTCTATTTTTTCTCTCCCTTATGCCTTAGCGTGATAAAATATAGCCTATAGCCTTCCTCGATAAATGGACTATCTAACATTGAAAGAATTTTTCAAATCGGACCAGTAGTTCCTGAGATTAGCGCGTTCAAACAAACAAACAAACTCTTCCGCTTTATAATATTAGTATAGATAAAGTACGGTCCCTGTCCGGCATACTAAGTTGGACTACTAGGGGCACACTAAGGTGCTCCATTTAAGCACAATTCCCCTATATAAATGTAGAGATCAGCTACGATAACATGGCGCGCCCCTCCAAAATTCAAAACGTTTGAACTGTTTGAAGTGCGTTGTCTTGCGCGGTAGGCTAGTTATGATTAGGGAATGCAAATCTCGCGAGATTGGGGCTCAAGCGAGATCCCGCGAGTTTATGAATACAATACCGCGAGATCTCGCCAATTTCGAGATCTCGCGAGATTAGCCGTTTGGTGGTTTTTTTGCAAATAATCACAATATTTGAAAAATTACGAGAAAAAAGTAATAAATATTATAAGTATTTATATTAACATTCATTTTCACGAATTTTTTTTAATAGAATTTTATGCATCAAACATTGTTTGATGCATAAAATCAAAATCAACGTATCTTTCTATAATTTTTAAGTAGTAAACTTTGACATACGTATCTACTATCTGTCAAATAACAAATGAAAGAAACAACCAGTCTTCTCTTCTAATGCGCTTTTATAATTTTAGACGTGGCGGTAATATCGTGGACGTCCGCGGTAAAACGATAACATTGGGAAGTAAAATGTATTGAAATATATGAAGACACTTTTAAATTTTCGTCGACGATAACTTTTTAACGTGTACGTTAGAGGACTCACGATGTCTACACTTCTGAACCGCACAAAACTTCCGCGGCGCGTTAAACCAAAAGGGCATTTTTTAAGGTACCCAACGTTTTATCATGGATATCGTTTTCCACGATAACGTGACGTCCAGAATTATAAAAGCGCACATTATCAAACACAAATCTTTTGGTAGTAAAAAAGTTTTTTTTTTTATAACTAACAAAATAACGAGAAGTCAAAATTCAGGACCTAGTTGAAAATCACAGTGCACAGTTGCTTAGGCCAGCTCCGCTTTGTTTTTACTCCGTGATCGCAACTCCGTCCGTGTCAGTCCGCGCTCCAAATAAGACATTTTTATGCTCAAGTGCAATCTCGTCAAACTCGCGAGATCTCGCCTTTTTTTCGTCCGAGATCAATCTCGCTAAAAATTGCCGAGATCTCGAGATTGCAATTCCTAGTTATGATTAGTTGACCAACAAATCTTGGTAATAACTAATAAGTGACATTAACTGAAATATTACGTGTACTGTGATTGGTTGAATACTTACTACATAGTACATACAAACTCTTTCATAAGGATGTGACTACACACATTGAAACAGTCATTTGGAGGGTCGCGCCATGTTATCGTAGTTGATATCTATCCGTATACCTACTTAGTACCTTAATATTGTATCCGTTGTATACAATATTAAGCTTAATACATAGACTATTGTATAGACTTAACATAGAAAATAGAAGTTATAATCTATATTGTCACTTTTTATTGGGGTTCCGTACCCAAAGGGTAAAAACGGGACCCTATTACCAGTACTAAGACTTCAATGTATGTCCGTATGTCTGTTCGTCTGTCTATCCGTCTGTCTGTCTCCAGGCTGTATCTCAAGAACCGCTATAGCTAGACTTCTGAAACTTTCACAGTTTGTGTATATCTATTGCCGCTATAACAACAAAATACTAAAAAGAAAATAAATTAAATATTTGAGGGGGGCTTCCATACAACAAACGTGACTTTTTTGTAATTTTTTGCTCTATAATATGCCTACCTGTTGCCATTGTTGATATAAAGTCTATTACTACTATACTACTTTACTACGATACTTGAAATATTCACAAAATACTCAATCGTATAAATTATACTTAAATAATTGATAGTAAAATTAAAATAAATTAAAAAATTAAATAAAAAATTAATCCCATACAAAAACGCTGTTTTTGCTCTATAATGTTACGGAACACTTCCTGCGCGAGTCTAACTCGCACTTGGCCGATTTTTAATTAGCACAATGCCACGATCTGTGATAATTTCGCCTTATTTTAGGCGCGAAACCCGAAAACTACATAAACAATAACAATTGGTAACATATAAAGTGGAAACCGACACTTCGATACACAGTTCTGACTGCGACCTCCAACCGAACAGGCGGCGCCGCGCGATGTACGTTATATAGTTTTGACGTTAATTTGGACTTTAGAGGAAGATTGTAATAATATAGAATATATTATAGCACAAGCGGAAAATGATATTCCTAATACTTGTTACGGCGCTGATAGCCGCGCTCTACTTCTACGGAACGAAACCTCACGACTACTGGAAGAAAAGAGGCGTTAAACACGACAAGCCGATTCCCCTCATGGGCAATAATGCGCCAACCTTTTTCATGAAAAAGAGCGCTACTCAGCTACTAGAGGAGATGTACTGGAAATATCCCGACGAAAAAATTGTAGGATTCTTTCGGGGACCGTTTCCCGAGCTGATAATCCGGGACCCCGATATCGCCAAGCAGATTTTGACTACCGATTTTTCAAACTTTTATCCTCGCGGGCTGACTACCCGTCAACCAATAATAGAGCCGATGCTCCGAAACCTGTTCTTCGCGGACAGGGACGTGTGGCGGCTGCTCCGGCAGCGAATGACCCCGGCCTTCACGAGCGGCAAGCTCAAGGCGATGTTTCCCCTGATCGAGGAGCGGGCGGAACGCCTGCAGGCCCGGGCACTGCAGCTGAGCGCCGCCGACAAGATCCTGGACGCCCGGGAGCTCATGGCGCGGTACACGACGGACTTCATCGGCGCGTGCGGGTTCGGCCTCGACGCCGACTCGCTGCAGGACGAGAACTCCGTGTTCAGGAAAATCGGCGCTAAAATTTTCAAAATGAGTCCCCGAGACTTCACAGTCAACGTCCTGAAGCAGCTGTTTCCTTGGACTTTTAGGCACCTCAAGGGCCTCGGGAAAGTGGAGGGGGACATTATGCAGATAGTGGCCGAGGTCCAGAAGCAGAGGAACTACGAGCCCTCGGGCCGGAACGACTTCATAGACCTTCTGCTGGAGTGCAAGGCGAAGGGGAAGCTGTTGGGCGAGTCGATCGAGCGGGTGACGGCTACGGGCGAGCCGGCGGTCGCCACGCTGGAGATGGACGACGAGCTGATAGCGGCGCAGGTGTTCGTGTTCTTCGCGGCCGGCTTCGAGACCTCGTCGTCGGCGACGAGCACCACGCTCAACGAGCTGGCGCACAAACCCGCGGTGCAGGCGCGGGCGCAAGCGGAGATCGACCGCGTGCTGGCCAAACACGGCGGGAAGCTAAAGACGACGCCGTCAAGGAGATGACCTACTTGGAGTGGACGTTCAAGGAGGGGATGCGCGTGTTCCCGTCGCTTGGGTTCCTGGTGCGGGAGAGCGCGCGGCCGTGCACGGTCGACGGCGTGGCGATCGACAAAGGGGTGCGGGTGTTCATCCCGCTGCAGGCGATGCACAACGACCCGCGCTATTTCGCCGAGCCCGACCAGTTCCGGCCGGAGCGCCACGACCCGCAGCAGTTCGACCCCGCCAACAAGTACGTCTACATGCCCTTCGGCGTCGGCCCCCGAGCGTGCATCGGTAAGTTAAATTTATTATGAAAAATAAAACGCCGATGCGTAAAATGATGACATTAAAATAAACTTTTTTATGTGGCCAAGTCTAATATTAGAAAATAGCTCCCACACCGGTTTCGGTGACGGTGGCCGGTTTTACTGAAACCAGGTCAGGAGGACGCAGGAGTAATTTTATAGTGCCCAAGTGTGTGCGCAGTACACAAGAGCACTCTCTATTCCTTTACTCTCATAACCCAGGCGCAGTGGGACGGAAGACCGACACGACCGGCGAGAGATCAGGCGCAGGACCGACTTTTTACATGCCCATCCGACGCATGGATCATCTTACGTGTCAGGCAATCAGGTGATCAGCCTGCATTGTCCTAACAAAACTTGGTACTGCTAATATAATTTACTAGAAGGCAAAAATTATTAAATTTATACACACACCGGCATATTTAGCGGAACATAAAAAAAAAGGTTTGATATAAGTATCATATAAGGTTGCTGGCTGGTTTATACGTCATTTAATTTAAAAAATAATAATTTCAAATATGAAAACAATTGAACATCACATTTTATGCAAATGTTTTAATTTTATTCGAATATACCTTACGTAGAGCGAACTTCGAGTATTTCTCCCTTCTGAATTTTATTTAAATTTTTCATTCAAATATTGTTTTTTTGTAAAAAAAATTAATCTTGTATCTTTTTGGAGTTGAGGACTGAATTATGCCTGACTTAGCCCCAACGGAGATTGCCAGGGCACTCGAAATGCGAAGATTTGGTCTAACATACAGATTAATAGCCAGACATCTTCGTCGATCGATTTCAACGGTCCATCGCAGTGTCAAACGATTCAGGGAGACTGGCACTTATGTAAGAAGAGCAGGACAAGGCAGAAAAAGACGCACTTCGAGTAGGGATGATCGTTTCATTCGGCTTCGTGTACGTAGGAACCCCCGTTTGACGGCCGTCCAAGCCCGACATGAGTTAGAAGCAGTGCGGGGAGTGACCGTAAGTGAGCGTATGGCACGAAGAAGGTTAGAAGAATCTGATTTGGGTTCATTTGTGCCCGCCAAGGCTCCAAGGCTCGAGGTAAATCATCGTAGAAACAGGTTAACTTTTGCTCAGGAACATCGACTTTGGAATGCGGACCAATGGAGTAAGGTATTGTTTAGTGATGAGTGCAGAATTCTCTTAAATCAAATTGACGGCAGGCAAAGAATATACAGACGCAAAGGAGAACGTTACATTCAGACAAATTTTGAAACTACAGTTGCATACGGTGGTGGATCAATAATGGTTTGGGCGGGCATTTGTTTGTGAGCTCGCACAGACTTGGTAGTGATTGACAGAGGGAGTCTGACTGCGGACCGCTATATCAGAGAAGTTTTAGAAGAAAATGTCGTACCGTTTGCCCCATATATCGGTGACAATTTTGTTTTAATGCAGGATAATGCTCGGCCGCATACCTCTCGGGCAACTCAAGCTTATCTTAATGATATGAATATCACTGTTATGGAGTGGCCGGCGAGATCACCGGATATGAACCCAATAGAGCACGTTTGGGCCTTGCTGAAAAGAAAAGTTAAGTCAAGAATTCCAGCTCCTGCCAACGTGGGTGAACTGCGAATCGCCGTAGTTGAGGAATGGCGGAGACTATCCCAGGAGACCATCGATAACATAATTCTCAGTATGCCTAGACGGTTAGAAACTTTAATAAGAGCACGTGGAGGAAATACGCGATATTAATCACCATTTTTTAATTTAATTAATTGTTATTTTAATAATAATTTTCACTTTTCCCGGTTACATGAAAAGTTCAAAAATGTACCATTTTTCACAAATAGCCTTTACTCGCAAATTTTGTTCATAATATGATCTAATTTTAAGTAAAACAAATGAAATTTTAAATAACAAAAGAAGTGTAGTAAGTAGATTTTAAAATAAAACCATATTTTTTAAATTATGGACCTTTTTTTTGTGTTCCGCTAAATATGCCGGTGTGTATAGTTGAATGCTATAATTATATTGCGATAATGATTACATAACACTAAACACAGTATGTAACAAAACAAACTGATAAGATAAAATGTTATCTTAAGTGTTAGAGAGTGTATTATGACCCATAAAATATAGAGTTCACTGTGAAAGTAGCAAAGCCATTTAGTTATTTTTTCACCCCTGACAAAAAGAGCATCCAAAGGGGTGGACCGATTTTATTTTTAATTTATTTTCACATCTTCGTTTCTACGAGAAATGCGCTAACGTCGTAAAACACAATAATAATTGAAAAAAAAAGTTAATCTCTCAGCGCCGCTACTTTCCCAGTAATCTCTAATGGTCTCTATATTGGTAAAGATGCGATTACGCGAACAATAATTGCTCGGCGACACGAATGGACCGATCTGGATCTGGATCTGCAATTAGTGGAGGAATATGGAGCAATTTCAATAAATTGCGGCAATTATTTCAGCTTCAGATATTTCATATCGCTCAATGTCGCAGATACGAATTGACGCATATACGATGGGCTTGGAACTTCCAGGCAATTGTATTGCGCAATATTGCTGCTTGTTGCCGCAAATTACTTGATGTAGTCGTGACGTCATGGTTGACGAGAATTGACTGGAATTGAGCAATTTTAGTTACCCGTATAAGCGTACCTTTAGGGACATACACACAATAAAGTATTTATTGTTCCGTTATACCCTGTAGTAAGTATCATAAAAATCTCAAATATACTTACTCTTGCATTGTTAAAAAGTATAAAATCCCCGTTGTCTAATATCCGCTGCTACTTGTTATTTCAGGTGAGCGTCTGGGGATGATGCAGTCGCTGGCTGGTCTGGCGGCGGTGCTGGCGCGGTTCACGGTGCAGCCCGCCCCCGGCGCCCCCCACCACCCCATCGTCGACCCTTCAGCCGTCATCGTGCAGAGCGTCCGGGGTGGAGTCCCGCTGGTGTTCATCGAGCGGTCTTCTGCACAATCTAGAGTCTGCAGTCTGACGCAACAGGACGGAATTTTTGGAGAGAAAGAGTTTTTAATTTTTTTATTTAATACCTATGATTTAATAATTTAAGGGGCGCGAGGCCCCTTGGACCGCGAGGCCGTGGGCGGTCCGGTCGCCCACGCTTTACACCGCCTCTGCATCCCGCGCTCCGTGGCACAAGATCTAGTCTATTAGAGAAGCTGACCTACGACATTTGGTTGCGTTATGTCATACCATTCATCAAGCACTGCGCAGCGCAAGTCTTCATAGAAGTTGATTCATAGGTTGACGGACCTACGTAATTTGTTGGCGTTATGACTTGTTGTCATTACTTGTTACTTGTTAGTCATGACTCATGATTGACTGAAAATTCAAATGTTTTTGAATTCGCACCTGTACTCAGAACTCAGAATCAGAATAATATCTAAAAAAACAAGAGCGCAGTAATAGAAGCTCGCACACGGCGCAAAAAAGGCTATTTACGGCACTGGGTCCACCCTCAACCTATGAATGAAATGTACATTATGGGGTACGCGGTATGCCGTACGATAGGATTACGGTATGTTCAGATGGCAAGTTTTACTGTCATAGTGAGATCCATTAATTTATTTACATAAAATATAACGAGAAAAAAAACTAATTAAACGCTTATGGTATTTATTTACATCGCCATACTCTTTACATTTTTTTGATTGCATTGAGGAGAAACCGAAACTACGATTTCGATTTCTGTTGGCTTAAAATGTATGTTCCGATTTACATCATATCAGGATGCTTAACGTAATGAGTTTTACGATATAATTAATTTATTTTTATTTTTTTAGCCTCAGCTCGTATACTTCACTGTTTCAGGGATCACCAGGCAGTTGACGGACCTACGTCATTTGGTCGGGTTATGTCAGTTCATTGTTAGGGCCAACCCACACGTACCACAACCACACGACATCGCAAGACAAAATGTCGTCGAGCTGTGGTTACGTGTGAATGGTGTCGCTGCAGCATTTTGTGGTTGCGTCGCATTGTGGTACCGACAAAATGACGACGGCCGGTGGTTGCGATGTGGTTGCGACGTGGTTGCGATGTGGTTGCGTCGTGTGCAAGTCGAACTATTGTAGTTCGACTCCGGCTTTTATAGTGGAAACAATGTCTTGCCCAAAGTCATGGATTTCGAAGAGGACACTTTATTGTTGCTATCCTTGCTATATTGTATTATTTTTTTACTTTGTTTCTTTTTGAGTCTACATCGATTTTGGTGTAAGAGAATTCCACATAATTTCTTTAGACTGGAAGCTTAAAAATCGGCCAAGTGCGAGTCGGACTCGCGCACGAAGAGTCCCGTACCATCAAGAGCAAAATAGGCAAAAATTGCGTTTTTTGTATGGGAGCCCCCCTCAATTTTTTATTTTATTTTAATATTATTATTAATTATTAAAGAACACATACAATCAAGAACTTTGTGAAAATTTCAAGTGTCTAATAGTTACCCTTATTGAAATCGAGCAAAAAAGGCAAAAAAAAAATCACGTTTGTTGTATGGGAGCTTCCCTTAATTATTAATTTTATTTTGTTTTTAGTATTTGTTGTTATAGCGGCAACAGAAATACACAATCTTTGAAAATTTCAGAAGTCTAGCTATAGCACTTTTCGAGATACAGCCTGGAGACAGACAGACGGACAGACAGACGGACAGACATTGAAGTCTCAGTAATAGGGTTCCGTTTTTACCCTTTGGGCACGGAACACTAAAAATCAGTCTTTTCGAACTGGCCTGGCCTTAAAAGATATTTTGTTTCCAACACTTCATTTTACGTAGAGTAGATACTTAACACGTTTTGAATTCCCACTTTCCAGGAAAATTGACGTTTATTTTACCTTCCGGGGGCAGCCTCGGTACGTTTTACATTTCTAAATTTAAACGAGGCGTGGAATGTTTTCTTTCATTCTCGTTAAAGTTTCGCCCCCCTGAAGAAATGTTGTGGTTGCGACGTGGTTGCGACGTGGTTGCGACGTGGTCGGTATTTTACAAGTGGTCGACAACGACTGCAAAATGTGGTAAGTGTGAATGGTCCAGTTCATTTACAATACGAAATATACGCCCGACCACGTCGTGTGCTTGTCGTGTGGTTGTGGTACGTGTGGGTTGGCCCTTAGTTGTAATCTGTCGGCTGGGTTTGACAAAAAGCGACCAAACTACGTAGCTCCGTCAACTGCGTATGAATCAACTTCTCTAAGTGATAGTACATTACAAGTTAATAAAGTAGCTATAAAAGAAGCTTAGCAAGTATGTTTTAACATAACTTTTTATCTAAACTCCATCATGACACAGCTCTTTTGTTTTCGGCGTCTTTGACGACATTTTCGCTGTATCTCGCCATTGTTCTTTTGTTGTTCTACGAGATTCTCCCTCAGGTACCGTCCGCTTTATCAAAGAAACCGACGGCTTAGTAACTAAGCACCTGAGTGCTTTACGTGTGATAACTGCCTCAATTTCTCTTAGACTATAGTCTGAGAGCTTAGACTCTTATTGAACTAGATGTTCGCAGCGTTGATCCAAAAAACGCATGTCACGGGTACAATTCCAAGGATAGAGACAGCGCTGCGTTCTTTTTCGTTGTTTAATTTATAACTATAATTATTCCATGCCAAAGTTGTAAATATATTATGTGCTCAGCTATTGAGGCTACATTAGACGTATTCCAGGAATTTATGCTTTTGAATCTATCAACAGTCAACCCAAGAAATATGAAAGTACTAAAAATTAATTGTTCACATTCTAACTACCTGTAAGTTGTTACCTAATTTGCAAGAAAACTTCAATCTGTTGCTTAAAGTGAATTGATCGCACTCACGTATTCCACGAATAAAAGTGCTGCCGAATTTTAAATCGAACTACGTATAAAACGTAAAAGAAAACTCTTCAGTCAGGTGGTCAGCAAAAGCTTATATATTTGCCGTAGCTAAATGAAAATTTGAACTGGAATTTGGTTGCAGTATTTTCGACGGAACATTTATTTGGCACGGCTTTTAATTTCCACCAGTTATTGTTTTTGGATATTGAAACATGCAATCTGCATTTAATTAATTACATGTTGAATATTCATGGTATTTACCTACTGGCAAGAAAAGTTATGGCTGGTTTACACGTATTAAGTTGATAAGTAGTCAACTAAATTTTAACTTCATTTTAATAAGTTATTTATTGCATGTAAACACAAAAATTAGTAGCAAGTTAAAATTTAGTTAAGTACTAAACATAGAAATTAGAATTTTGACTTTTTTTTGTTAAGTTGGCAGACGGGGCTTGTTACTTGACACATTTCGGGCAGGCACTTCAAATTAAAATGTAAACCAGCCATAATAAACTTAAGAATAATGTCAAAAATAATGTCAAATGTCACGTTTTCTGTATAATATTTCGTGGTAAGGGGCACCAAACATAGGCGCCTAGGTGTATGCCTCGTGGCTCTTAGCATACCTAGTATATAATACCTCTTTTAAATACCATTTTCAATACTCTTTTGCCAGGCCTCTAAATATAATCTAATGTTGTTGTCAATAATAATTGTGCTACAAATAACAATCTGTCGGAATGACCTGTGCATTTTGTTGTAACCCGCAGGTGCGTGTTCTCACGCCACACTAATTCCCGTTTGGAACTTTCGCTCCTGTTAATATTAAATCGATTCTGTCTGATGTTCGATAGAATATTGGTAGAATATGCTGTGGAGTATCATCAGAAATACCAGTCGCATTAGGGCTTGGGAAGTTAGACTCCGTGTAAAAGACTATTTCTAAACTTTTATCCGAGAATAAGAGCCAGCGACAGTCACTTTCGTCATTTTATGAAAGATGAAAGTTTACCTGTTTTATATGACACCTATAGAGGTAATAACCACGTAGTGGTAAGAACGACCAGCAACTACGAAGTGTTGGTCGCGGTTACTTTAGGAAAAAAAAAGGAGTTCCAGATCTGATAAGGCCTAGAGCTGTAAGTACATAGTGTGTAAAAAGTAAAAAATCTTTAAGATTGTGTTTTGGGGCTTAGATAATAATGGTGGCAGTCTAAAATAATTAAACTATGGTTGCATAGCTGCATAATGATCTGGCTAAAGTATAGTTACTTTTGATACAACAGCTGTAAACGCAGTTGCAAGCTTTGTTTTAACTCCTAAACGTTATTGTTATATATTTTGTTATTCGCGTACATTTTTCTGTCATAAAAAGTATCCTGTGTCCTTACCCGGGACTTATAGTACATCAGAGAAGTTGATTACTAGGCAGATGGGGGATCTACGTAGTTTGGTCCCATTACGTCAAACCCAGCTCCCAGCCCCAGCCCAGCCCAGATCACAATAAATGGTCTGTAAAATGCCTAGGTTAATCAATTTCCTCGATGGTACATACCTCCATACCAATTTTTAGCAAAATCGGTTTAGCGGTTTGAATGTAACTGTAAAGAGGTAACAGACATACAGACACACTTTTGCATTTAAAATATTTGCACGGATTTATTGTTAAATCCCAAATGAGCATCTTGTTTCAACGATATATTATGTACAATACAATATCATACCATGTGAATCCTATAAGATTTTTATTATATTTTTCCATTGTCACAGCTTACAATTTACAGCATTACCTTTGTGTGGTTTTAATTAGCGGAAATAGAGTTAAGCCATACAATTCTAGTTTGGCTATAACCCTGTCAGGCACAATCGGGTATTCGAATCGGCCATTATTATCAGCGTCAATAGGCATTGACAGATTCAACCGATACCGAACAATGCAATGGCATGATTCCGATAATTCCATGCAATTGCAACTTTATTGTATTGCATGAGTTTTCACAAAATATTGACACGGATTTTATGAGGTTGTGCGACATTGCTTAATTATCATAATCTTCCTTACTTATAAAAATATGTACTCTGTGAATATTGAATACAGCCTATAGTATAGACAATAGAAGATGTAAGTAAATATTTTCATTTATATCGCGGTACATTTTTAATCCTCCAAGCTCCTGTAAGAGCACCGGTGATCGCGACAACAATAGAATACATTAGCATTTTCAAAAATCCCCGATCGAAGGATTAAAACGGCTTTCTAATTACAAAGTTAAAAGTTACAGGTGTTTTCTGAGTTATATACCAATTATTCGTAGTCCCAATAAATATTTAAAAAAGCAATAAATCATACACTTAATAACTCCTATTAAACAAGACTAGATTACAAACATCTAAAAAAATCAACACTGCAACTGCGCTCATTTGAACTTCTCATAACTTGCGCAATAAATACAAAGTTTTTCCTAATAAATCAAGCTAGGATCCAGCTGCAATAAATCGAGTATACATTATGTACTTCAGATATGGGGGTAGTTGAATATTTCATGAAGTATCAAAGCCCTGGGGCGGGCCTCCGTCGCGTCGCGGAAAAATGTCTCTTGTTTTGTGATTATTTTCATCCCCAAAGGTAGTACGGGGTGTAAATATAAAATTTCACGCCGGCAAACAGTTTCCTGTCTATGAATATGATAATGATTTGTACGAATAACTTTGTTAGTGGACTTCTTATCATTCTAATTTAATAAGAGTGAAAGTTTGTTGGTGTTTTATTACGAGTAACTTATGGTACACACAAATGAAACACAATACTTGCACTTTTTCCACTATATTCATAAATTACAATTTAGAGACTTTAAAACAGGTGTTTAAAGACTTTAAATTGTAATTTATGAATATAGTGGAAAAAATGCAAGTATTGTATTTAATTTGTGTATAAAATGAATTTCCACCAAGAACCGACAGTACAATCAATTACATATAACTTATGGTACAACTACTGAAAGGTAAGATCATCAAAATGAAATTTGGCAAGTTGTAAAAAAGTTCTGGATTAACACACAGCTACTTTTTATACCGAAAAAGAATAGGACCTCCTTCGTATACTATAATATTATCCAGGTTTACTAAACATATTATAATAATGTGAAGTCGAAAAATCTCACTAATATCATACAGTAAATTATAATCCCGAAGTATTTTTACACTTTACAAGTACAAATAGTATTTGAATGTCTTGTAAAGTGTAAAAATACTTCGGGGTTATAATAAATAGCTGATATCTGCAGTTGATACCTTGTTGATCCAGTATTACCTTGATGAAAAATTTCTCAATCAATTTGCCCAAAATATCAAGCACAAGAGCATCTTGACAGGCTGAAATTCAAATTAAGTTAACTAGGGTGTATAACCTGTCCGGGGTTACTCCGGGTTGGGTACAGGTGACCCAGTCTGCTAGACACCGCGGGGTTCTCCCGGAGGTCGATTACCCCGCATCGTCTGGCGCTTACAGATTCTGCTTAGCGAGAAACGAAAATTGATTGCTTATTGTTTGCATCTTATTGTGAAAAATGCTACGTTAAAATACTAAATATTATAAATACAACAGTCTGTCTGCCTGAACAAAATAATTAATCGATGTTAATGGAAATTTTCATTTTTTTGAGTCCCGAGAAAAGGAGGATTGATTTCATCCCAGAAAAATGTTAAGTTCGAAAACCGAAATTCAGCTCAAATAAGTTCCTCACAAGTCGCAACAAATTGATAAGAAAAAATTTACAAATTAGGTACGAATATAGCAAATGATTTTATTCCTTGTTGAATTTCGGAATATATTACTATGCTATACCACTACATTCTACAGAGACATAATATAATATAATATGATATAATGCTATGTCTGACTGTGGTTAGCTTGAGTGACAAGCAGTGAGGAACGTTAATTACTAACTAATTGCTAACTTGCGTACCACCGCAAAAAGTTCCTTTCGGAAATGGGTTTTGTAAGATGTTCTTGCATTATACATAGTTAAAGGTAAACAGCCAAAATGTATCAAGTAAATATACTATAGTGTTATATATTTACGTTTTGTTAAGTTAATAGTTCTCTCTCAAAAAGAGTTAGTTCCTATTTTAAAATATTTTAGTGTTTTATATAAAATCCATACAAGTAGGTAGAATGTGCTCGTGTAGCTTCTTAATTAATTAAACGAACTTATAGGTATTTAAATAATTATTTTAAATACATTTTCTAGAATCTAGATAACTGAATTGTGAATTTCGTATCATTTCGAAGAATAAAATTGTCAACGTTTTTAGTATTTTATTCGCAATTTTTTCAAATTTTCTTATAAACCTTTCATGGACTTCAAGTCAACGAATATTTTTAGACTAAAATTAGCCAAATCGGTTCAGCCTTTGTCAAATCTTAGCGAAACTAACAAAAATGAAAATTTATATTTGTATATGGATAGATAGATAAATAAATAGATAGATAGTTAGATAGATAGATAAAACACCTTACCCGAATCAAAATTATATTTTAACTTGATTTACGTCCTTAACCACAAGGCCATACGAAAAAATGCATTTTATACTTGCGAAATAAAACAAGTGGCAAATTAAATCAAGTGAGGTCAAGAGAAACTCGCCGCTTATGAGATTCTTTTACATTTTATAAAGAAAGTTTTGGTGAAAATTCTGAACGCTATAGTTTCACCTCTATCTGATAGAGGTCCATAGAAAATATCATTTTATTGATAGAATATTATAATTTATAATATTAATTTAAAAGTATTCTACGAAAGAAAATTCAGTAGACCTACTATATATTAAAATCAAAGAAACTAATGGTTGGTAAGTAAATAATAAATTACTTATAATTTACGTCTTTTCTAATCTAAATAAGTGCTAATTTTCAGTTAGCTTCATTATTTTGTTTGACTCTAATCTAAGTTTAGTATAAACGACCTATACGTGTACTTTGCTCATTTAGCTAAATTATGTAACATTATATTTCAAAGCTGGTTATGTTACTGGGCTGAAAAAATATGAAACGATAAAATAAATTAATAATTATATTTTTTGAGTAGCGCCATCGCGTCATGCTTTTCAGAAACACGTGATTCATGCAAGTATAATTACAACTTACAATGTAATTTACAATTTTTTTTAATTAAAATTTTTTTCAAAGGTAAATTTAGTTCTAACTTCTATAAGTACGTAGAGTTTGAAATCTGTAATCTATGCATATATTATGTTGTATGTTATCAAGTGACAATATTGAGGTCCTCATCATGTGAAGGGCCGGAAATATTTAGGTCTGAAAAAAAGCGAGCGATCGCCGATAGGAGTCTGCGCTAATATTTAATTGAAAACACGAATGTCAAATGTCAATTAGCAATAATTTTTCAACTCTATTGTGTTGGTCCAACAAACAGCTCGAAGAAAAAGTTGGGAAAGGTTTTTATTTTCGATGCTTTCAATTTTCGTCTGTTTTCCCGATTTCAGACAATATAATTACAATTTTCCAACTCACACAAGCTTACCTATCTTGCTAACTTGATGTTTAAACCAAAAAGGTCTACTTTAACAGGTATTAGCTAGACTCTAGAGTCTAGAGTCTAGAGGTACCTGGTAACATTTTTCTGTCTCTCTTGCCTCCATCAAGTTAGTTCATAACCACGTTTCCACTTCCCTCTACCACCTAATACTATAATCTCACTGCCGCAATACATCGCATACAATTTGCAACCCACCTGTCGCCGGCTCCCTAGTCCCGACACTCCCGACCCTCCTAGGGAGGACTGTTTAAAATATTCTTACATCGATAAAAACTTAAACGTTTAGAACATTATAATGTAAAATAAATTTAAATGTTATTATATCGATAAAAACTACCAAAAGTTAAGAAAAGTATTATAATGCACTTAATATTTCAGCTGCTTTCAAAAAAAAAAAAATCAGTAATCATACATAGATATCAGTTAATGATGATTAATTACTACTTATAAAAAAAATTATAATGGCAATAATATTTTCAGCATTGAAAAAACATTATCTCAATTATTGTTATTCTTTAACTAGGTACTTACAAAAAATGTGGTTAAATTTTGTGAACCGTGATCTCAATTATACTTATCCTTTACCTACTATAGTGACGTTTTAATTATTGTAAGATAATGATATTAATATATCTACCAAAATTGTGAACACTCTGTATCGCACTACGTCTCACCGGCTTTCAGGCGCATTTCCCGGTAAGTGGTAGTAAATAGTACAACTACGAGTGAATTGTGTAATAAGCCTGTAAGTGCTAAATTGTTGTTAATATTGATAGTAAGGACTATAACTTAGAAGTATATGTATTTTATGTAGTATGGGCTAGTTGAAATACCGCTGATGGCAATAGAAATTTGCCGTTAAGTAAATTGTAAAACTCACGGCTGCACTCAGATTTGAACATTAATTACTTAAATATACTTAATTAATTCAAAATTTTAACATGGACCCCATACATTATCTGTCAAACTCTTCATTAAATTGAAAGTTAATCACAATCACAAAAAAAGTGTGGCGATAACAGTGTTTAATAGACCGCCTTGTAATAGTCAGACATGATTCTTAATAGACCTGCTAAATTAACCTTACTAACCCATCAAGCCCCATAAGGACACCGGTGACTGCGACAACAATAGAATAACAATAGATTTCCAAGAATCCGCGATCGAAGGATTAATATCGATAGAAATTCTTGTGAACTTTTGCGAACAACCTGTGCAAGGGAGCTGTCAACACCTCCCTCCCCCCACGTCACCACCTAACTATCTTCCAGCTTTCCCCACTAAGCGCCACGGTCGAGCACTCGTTTTAATTTTCGTTCTGGGAAATTATTTTCTTATAACTCATTTTACCGCCGCTAAGCCTCTATCTGAGGTACGCAAATAAATAATATGGATCCCTTAATTATTGCTCCCATAATTTCGGTTTAGCGTTTACGCTTTTACGAGTGTGCTTACTTTGTCAATATTAATTTATTCCTAATATTTTTAGATAATACATCGCCTGCAATTTAAACAGTATTACCTACTATACATCAAGTTTTATTATAATTTTGTACCTACTAATTTTAGTTAAAATCTGATCTTGCGTGTTTGTGTCAACAAAAAACATATTTCTAATGACACAGGTTACTTTTGCATTTATTTCTTCTATTTTTAAACATTACTATAATATATTGCCTTCAAGTTTTTTAACAGAATTTTCTTAATTAAGTCTATTTTTGCACTAATTTTAAGCAAAATCTTGGGCTTCAGAATATTTTCGTTGACAAAAACATCTGACTGTAGACACAGGTTACATTTATAATAAAAGCAGAAGTGTCAATAAAATCCACACACACGCTACGGAAAATCCAGACTGCCTAATAAGATTTTCCAGTCAGGTTTCCGCTGAAGCTTAGCGCGTACGTGCACTTTTCAATCAAACAAACTTACGCTGTAGTTTTATCATATTTGCCATCAGATTTTCAGTGTAGGAGAACTTATTTCTAAGGTCTAAGACTAATATTTTTGTGAAGGCGAAACGTGTCTGTGTGTGTGTGTATACATCATAACGTCAGGCAAAAACTAAACTGATTTCGGAACTGTATGCTAGCAGTTTAGACTTTAGGCTGTAAATTGACACAGTACTTACCTACTTAGCTTTAACTTTTAAGTTAAAAAAGCCTAAATTAAACAACATTTGAAACTTTAGAAGTTCAGATATACAAAAATAATCCATATTTATTTTATTTATTTATTAACCAAAATAATATAGAAGATACATTTTAATATGCAGCAACAAAAAACCCTGACAGGTTTATCTTGTTGCTGGTTCACGCTCGTTAGATAAAACAAAGTAAAAGCTTTAAAAATACTAGTACAATTTTAAAGTAATAAATACACACACAGTACACAATTTTCTAAACTTGATCACTTCCAAAGTTCTACTTTGCACATTTTTATCTCGATTTAGTATGGTTTTCATATTTTTATGTGATTTCAAAATTATTGTGTAAGTATGAGCTATTTATAATATTTAATTGATAATTCACACAATACCTACCAGCCGAGCGCTCGGTGCGTACGACAGCGGACGCGCATGCTATACGTCTCGACCGTCACATTACTGCGAACATTAAGCGGCTCGCGGCGGCGGCGCAGGCGCAGCCAGCCGTCGCACGCACCGCAAGCTCGTACATTATTGTACTATTATACAGGTGCTACGTTGTTACCAATTTATTCGTAAAGTAGTTCATTAGGACTGCTTTTATATTGAGGGGTGTTATTTTACTTCGCACTTCAGGGGGCAAGGTGTTAATTAGAGAAGGTGTTATATATACCGTAGAAGTTAGTGTGTTTAGGTATTAATTTTTTTTATTTGATATACTTACTTCTTGTGACTGTAGATGGTACCTTCTCGTAATTTGTATTATAGTTATGAAATTGATCATAGAGCATGAGTCACGCTTTTCGTAAACCGGTAATACCTTACAATAATTGAACAATCCCAAGTAGTTATTTTTAAATTTTTCTTTTATTTTTAACGGCACTATAGTTTTAAGTAGTCTGTTTGTAATTTAAAGATTGGATCTAAGTACGTCTGAAAAGTGCGACCGTAGCTACTCAAACCATAACAGACTATACTTTCTGCTAAGGTCTTATACAACGTAAGTAACACACTAAAAGGAACTCGATTTTTTATTATGACGAGATTTGCTAAAATGGCACGTAATTTTCCACAGACCCTGTCAATATGTTTAGACCAGTTCAACCTATTGTCTATGACGAGCCCTAGGTACATTTGTTCTTTGACCAATTGTAGTTTTTTACAGTCTTTTGTACAGAAGTTAGTATGAAGACAAAAGTGACTGTGAGCCATTACGGCTTAATCTTCCGTACAATAACTATGACTTGAGTGAATGTGCAATAACTTTGTTTTATCCGCGTTCAAGACCAAACCTGCGTCGTGAGACCATTTACATATTGCAGTAAAATCGGCCTGTAATTTTTTTAGGGCTTTTGATATGTCTCGGTCAGCGGAAATGAGACAGGTGTCATCGGCGAACTGAACATTAAACAGTACTTAATTACGTTTATGAGGTCGTTTACGTAGTCCAGATAGTGCACGGGTCCTATTACAGAGCCTTGAGCGGTGCCTTCGTCGACTTCAACCGTATCACTAAGTTCAGATCCTACTTTAACACGGTAGCTACGCTCATTAAGGTAGTCGCGACACCAGTCCAGTAATTTGCCCCTAATACCACTGTCTTTTAGTTTGTCTATTAGTGTATCGTGTCTGAGAGTATCGAACGCCTTACTATAGTCAATAAAGACCATTAGAACGTGTTTTTTCTCATTTAGGTTCTTGTTTATCTCGTCCGTGAAGCGCGACAATAGTAAAGTTGTACTCTTCTTTGGCTGAAAGCCATACTGTGTCGTGGATAATATATCGTGCGACTTGTAGAAGTTCTGTAATAACTCGCATATATATTTTTCAATAATTTTGTCCACTACCGGCAATATAGTTATTGGCCTGTAATTATTATAAGCATCCGTGGGACCACTTTTGTGTATTGGCCGTACTATTCCCCATTTTAATTTTTTAGGATACGTTCCTGTATTAATACATGTATTTATTAATCTCGCAATCTTTTACCGTCAGTACCTGGTGCTTTATTAGCGTTTAGATTTTGAATAATTTTTTTGATCCTACTACTCGTAGCTTGTTTAAAACGTAAAGACATGTTAACTGATTTATGTAGTCAGATTTGTTAAGTATCTCTGTGGCACACGTGGGAATTATGCATTTAATATTCTTTTGAAACCCTGTAGCCATATTGTTCGCTATGTCCTTATCATTGTCGTGTTTAAAGGCCTGCTGAATTACTGTATCTATAGATTTATTTATCCTACCTGCTATTGTGTTAATTATTCTCCATAGTTTTTAGTGTCCCCTGTGTTATTTATTATCTTATCTTATCTTATAATATGTCATACAAAAATGTTAATGTACCGTCGAGGAAATTAATTCCTAGGCAGTCGACAAACCTACGTCTTGTAGTCGGATTCTATCAATCCAATGTCAATTGTGACCGGTCGGCCATCCGACCGAAGCCCATGCTTGCGACCAAACTACTTAGGTTCGCCATTTGCCTAGAAATCAACTTCTC
The DNA here is from genome assembly GCA_905333045.1 of Lysandra bellargus. Lineage (NCBI taxonomy): Eukaryota > Metazoa > Arthropoda > Insecta > Lepidoptera > Lycaenidae > Lysandra > Lysandra bellargus. The sequence goes on from HG995328.1 coordinate 607,990, forward strand.
CGATAGTACATTGTACGAAGGTAGACATTAACTACGATAACATGGCGCGCCCCTCCAAATGACTGTTTCAATGTGTGTAGTCACATCCTAATGAAAGAGTTTGTATGTACTATGTAGTAAGTATTCAACCAATACGTGTACTGTACACGTAATATTTTATTTAATGTCACTTATTATCAAAATTTGTTGGTTGACTAATCATAACTAGCCGACCGCGCAAGACAACGCACATCAAACGTTTTGACAACGCACTTCAAACGTTTTGAATTTTGGAGGGGCGTACCAAGTTATCGTAGTTGATGTCTACGCAGCGTACAAGCTTTTCAATTTTCACTTTCTTTTTCCATCATGTGACTTTTCTAAGATGCTGACAAAGAAAAGCAGACCTATGTTAATCGCTATTATAAATATTTTGTATGAAAAGAGCGCTGATATTTAAATAAATACTAAATTCTACAGGTGATATTAAAATGTAATTTAATCCGCGGTGTGTAAATTGAGCCAAGTCCGCCGGCCGCCAGCCGCCTGTAAATTATATGCAGGGTTTCCCAGCGTTTTTCACATTAAGCAAGATTAATGACCAGGTTCGGGATAAAGCGATTTTACGGTTATTATCGTAAGTACAATCCCGTAAAAACAAGTCACCTTCAACTCATTATTTATTGTAGTTTTGAAACATTTTTAATTGTAACTTTATCATAGAATAGACGCACTTTGCAGCCTCTACACTTAGATGTTGGACCGACACAAGAAAATACGAATATAAGGGCACCTTAATTGTCCATGATTGCCCATTATTGACGTGACGAGGCATAATAAGGCATGCTTTTACAATCATGGAGAGAGTAAATGAAAAATGGCTACAAAGTCACAGGGGCGACACTCCGTGTACATGAGCGCTCTCGCGCCGGTGACCTTGAACGGAACGTGTACACCGCTATGGTTGACACCGACATGAAATTTAGACTTGTGAGTTGTGTCAAAGGAAAGATGTATTTAAATTATATATTATGTGTAATGCAATATAATATAATAATAAAATAATAATCTTAAAATTAAATTACTTAAATTTTACAAATTATAAAAATAAAAATTATTATTCACAATAGGTATACTTAAATCTAAATTTTAAAATTTTTATTTGATAAATTATAATAATATTATAAAGAGGAAAGATTTTATTGTTAATTTTTTGTCTGTTTGTAACGAATAAGCTCCGAAACTACTGGACGATTTGAAAAATTATTTTACCATTAGAAGCCGACATTATCCCTCATGAACACAGGTACTTTTTACCGCGGGAAAATGCTTCATTCTTACGAAAAAACGGGTGATAGAACAACGGGAATCAGAATTGTCAGGTGCGTGCGATGCATGTAGGAGTAGCGCGCTCGCTCCACCTACTAGTCAGCCCTCGTACCGAATAATCCCAGGGTTGACCGCTCCGCGCCCCGCGCGCCGCGCACAGTCCCCGCGCCGATCCAGACACGCACACATAGCCATGAGCGATTTTACGAGCACACATGTTTAAGTGTCGCTTCTTTTCGCGTAGTGTATATATTCTTTGACAAAGTAAAAACATAATAGGTATCTGCAGTAATTGTTTGATAAAGGTTTTTTTTTTACAAATGATAAAAGTAGGCCGATGCTGATGTAGTTTTTGGTTTGAAATTGGCCGTGATCAAGAATTTTGTTTACTGTAGTATAATATCATCAGCAATTTAGCTACTTTAAAGGACGTTTCTTAAATTTTCATTTAAAAATCACCTCTTGTTGATTTCTGTTAGTCTTTCTGAATTAATAACTATTCTTGTGATAATGTATAATATCAATTCTGTACCTGTATTCTAGGTAACTTTATTAAGTGTTACTTGGTGTACATGATATAATTTGACTGCCTCTGTTAAACTACGAGTTAATTGCAATTATACGCCTGCGTGACGTATGTGCAGTATGTAGATATATTGCATATAACAATTATTTCGAGAGCTGCCTGGTTACCACAGCATCATTTCATAAATATTTCATAATTACATTTTGATGAACTTTATTATTGCACTTTATGGTTGATGCATTAAATGGTTGGAATTATAGGTATGGGATTTTAAATTTTTAAAACAAACGTGAAAGGAACCTACGCAATGTACCTAATAAACCATATAGATACTAGATAGGTTAGGTATAGTGTCTGAGACTTCTAAATAGTTACTACTTACTACGTAACTAGTGTACATAGGTCATAGAGTATAGACACTGCCTATCCACATAATTGTGAATGAAGTTGTGAACAAATAAGAAGATTTTAACTAGAAGAAAACAGAAAGCTTATTCCTTTTTTCATTCCTCAAAGTCTTCTCTAGGCGTTTCCGCAGGATAAAAAAGTCCATCTAGAAAATAGTCTGAATTATCTTAAAAGGTAAGCAAAAGCCTTAAAGCTATTTTAAGGCGGTTTAATTTGTTTCGTAATTCGTAACTAAATAGTTAAGGAATACGCTCGTAATTGGCGCAGTGTGGCGGGTCCAGAGAATCCATCTGGAAATAAATTCAGCGCCATCAGCCCGTGAGCAGTAATTGAGTTCCAGGGGCATGATTCTCAAGCCTTGAATGTGACTTCGATCGCAGGCCGTCTTACTAGCTTGTGAGACCAGTGAGACAGAAATCGAGTCATCGAGATGTAAATTGGTAGAGACGCGAAATACACCATTTTCATAAGAAAAATAGCAAAAGTCCCCGATGATCATCCTGGGTTGAGTATATGCGCATGCAAGTGCTACAGCCTGCGATCGAAACGATATTCGACGCTTGGGAGTCAGACACCAGCACTTCAATTAATTCCCGGATAGAGTAAATACGGACTGTGTGACGAAAGAATTACGACGGAATTCCAGGAACTTTCGAACGGTGTGGAAAGTTCGATTGAAGGATTAGCCCTTTTGTGGAAGTTTAACCGCAGACGACGTGTACGGTGTAAGCAGGCAATTTATTCATAAATTTTGTTTGTTAAGTATTACTTTTGCAGTACCGACTAAATAGTCAAGTTTTATCTACGCGTTTCGCGTTTTAATCGCGTTTACCTTTCACTGCTTGTATCTTTCAGATGCACTTTTGCTATCCTGATCACATAAGGTGAACCAATATTTTTGTGTGTGGTGAGAGAATGAAGCAGACAAATTCAAATTCAAACAGCAGCGATAGATCAAAAAAGGCAATTGCTGACTTATAATAACAGGATGATAATAATATTATATACATTATTATCATATTAAATCATGAATTGAATTATTATTAGTACAGTGCTCCCAAAGTGATAATGCGCATAGAAATTTTCGAAAATTCTCGGCAACGGTCGTATTTCCCGTGCGACGGTAGACGATATTGCATTTTCTAATTGCACTGCGTTTAAGGCGCTTTATTGAAAGTAATTTTACCGCAAGGGCAATTTTATACTTAATTTGTATGACTATAAAGTCGCGAATACGCTGCGGCCAAAAGCTATCGGCTCGCTCGGAAAACATGCGAAAAACGTAATTTTAATTATTTAAAAAATAACTAGTCCGAGCATTTAAGCAAAATGCTTCTATACGATTTTGAGTTGCAAAGGTGTGTATCAATTAGACTAATTTCCTACAATACATCTATTTTCGTTTAAAAATAATCTTCAAATTTCGTATTTTTAAGAGGTCATTTCGATCGAGAAATGTATCTAGGCAAAATACATTAATCGTGTTTCTGGTTCTTCTTAAACCTAGATAAGGCTATGAAGATATGTATATCTCATTACCAGATTTGTAACATTTCTGAGGGTCCCATAGTATTACGTCAAAAAGGACAGTTTTTTCAATATAGCGCCTTAAGAGCCTGGGTTGCCCTCGAAATTCTCATACATAAGTAATACCAAAATCATTTTGTCATACGAAAGTATTTAACATGTTTGAGTTATTTTTCAGCCTAAAATAGTAATTACCTAGGTTCCTGAACAAAAATTAACTTCAAAATATTTTAACACTAAAAAATAGAGTAAAACACTAAAAAATGTATACATAAATATTAAATATACTTACTACAAAATATTTCAACTCTAAAAAATATTTTTAGTATTTAAATATTTTGTAGTAAATTTACTATTTATTTATATATTTTTTAGTGTTTTACTCTATTTTTTAGTGTTTAAATATTTAGTAGTAAATTTAATAAAAAAAAATTATACACAATTTTTTTTTTGTGTTTAAATATTTTGAAGTTAATTTTTGTTCAGGAACCTAGGTAATTACTATTTTAAGCTGAAAAATAACTCAAACATGTTAAATACTTTCGTATGACAAAATGATTTTGGTATTACGTATGTATGATAATTTCGAGGGTAACTCGGGCTCTTAAGATACGTGTGTTAGTCAAAGTTCGTCGTGATATTCCTGTAGCTTTTGTAACACGGCCATTATTCGCCGCCATTCATACGCATTATTAATGTCGGAGTACTGTAAGTAGGTAACTTTTAAGTTCACAAACAATTTTTTTTTCAAAAACTATCTCTACATATTTTGTGCGCAAGGCTCAAAACAATTCAATTCACATTTTTCACAGTTCAATGAGAATTCGTACTGTATACTTTTCCCGGCTTGCTACTGCAGCCAACTGCAGCGTTGTTTCTTGATGCATTTCGTAGTGAATTGATATTTTGTATTGGTCCTGAGATGGGACCGTGGTAAGCCGCACGGACTCGCCTCAGACAATTTCCCTGCAATATCGGACGTATTGCTTTGAAGTTTGAGCTATTGAAATTGTATATTCTTGTCGACATGAAATGCAAGAACATTTTAAAAAATAACTGTAAAATGTTTAAACGCAATTATAGTCAACTAGCGACCCGCCCCGGCGTCGCACGGGTATAAAATATTGTATAGCCACTGAAAAAATGATCAAAATCGATAGCCTATGATCCTTCATGTGGTCTACTTCTCTGTGCCAAATAACATAAAAATTGCTCCAGTAGTTCGCGAGATACCTTTCAAATAATTTTCCCCGTTTTTTTCCACATTATCCTATTAGTCTTAGCGTGGTAAAATATAGCCTGAAAGAATTTTTCAAATCGGACCAGTAGTCCCTGAGATAAGCGCGTTCAAGTTAGCCCTTTCAAATAATTTTCCCCGTTTTTTCCACATTTTCCTCTATTTCTTCGCTCCTATTAGCCTTAGCGTGATAAAATATAACCTATAACCATCCTCTATAAATGGGCTATCTGAAGCTGAAAGGATCATCAAAGTCTGTTGCGTAGTTTTAAAGATTAAAGGGAACAAAGGGACATGAGGGAAAAAAAGCGACTTTGTTTTATAATAAGTATAGATTATATCAGTCAAAACTGTTGGGAGTCGGGAATAACAGGAAATGCTGGAATGGTGTTTAAGGACAAAATGACTGTTTTGTTTTAATGTAGAAACAAAGGATTTTCAATGGAAGTCATGCAATGTGAGCAATATTTTTATTATGACTCTGCTTTGGGTGGGTGTGCTCTACGCGTACCCTATTGCCACAGCGATAACTCACTCACACTTGCACATGTCATAAACACTGCACACAACAAAGTCATACGCAGAAACACGCTGAAAGGAGTCAATCTCGGCGACGGGATAATCCTCAGTCAGACTATTCGATCCATAAAATACGGGGGTTGATGGGCGGTGGCACAGGGCGGTGTGGCGGGGGCTGTAGTTTGCCTCACGTGATCCATTACTTTCATACTTAAATATTTAGGGCTGAACAAAACTAGGTAGTTTTTTTTATTCAGTTCTTGCCAGGTTAACCCATGGAAGATGGTAGCGTTAACTACAGTTTGCCAATAGAATTTTTGGTTTCAAACGTATTTGAAAAAGTTTCTTTTTCATTGGAAAGACATTAAATATTTACGAGTGGAAAATGTTAAGAAAATATGCAAAATAATGGACGCTGACGGCACGCTGCACCGCCGCGCCGCTGAGCAGACTGCAGAGCATTATCAGATAGTTAAATGAAAATGAAAATAAAAAAAACATAGAAAAGGTATTTTTTTTTTCTACGAAAGAATATAAACAGATTTTACACAACATTGTTAGTATTTTTGTACCCTCGCTGTGGCAGTGCGAAGCCAGCTGGCATCGAAATTTAAAAGTTATTATCAATTCAAACAGAGCAGCCCTAAAAATGTACAAGCGATGAGTTCATATAAAAGAAACCATAATTCGATTGAAACAAGAGCCGCCGATATAATCCTGTAAATTTCTGTAGACCCGAGCTGACTTCGGACTTCGCCCGCATTTGCAAGTCAAGTTTTCTGCATTTTTCCGACTTCTTTTAACTCAATAACTTCGTTTTGCTCGTGCCTGCTTTCATTATTTTTTAATCTTGCTAGCTATTAAGCATTTAAACATTGATTTTGTAGTTTGTTATACCTAAGTACTTACTTAGTTTAATATTTATTATAATAGGTATGGATAATATTATATAAAGGCTCGAAATCAACAAACGCACTTACAACTCTTCTGGTATACTTTGTCTAGAAAACGTTTCTACTCTCGGATATACAAAAATAATAATGATTAAGTAATGAGTTATCAGAACGTCTTAATAATTATTAAGAATGTCTAGAAGTGGATAATAATTTTCTGAGAAAAAAAAGCGTGGTAGCGACAAAAGTTTTTTGTCGCTACCACGTTTTTTCCGTCGAAAATATACAGTACTAGATGTTCCACGCGGCTTCGCCCGCGTAATTTAGGAATTTCACGCAACCATAAATTTTTCCGCAAAAAATAGCCTATGTCCCTTCACGTGGTCTATTCTTCATGTTTGCCAAATAACATAAAATTTGCTCCAGTAGTTCTTAAGATAATAAGCAATTTCATTTAATTTCCCCCGTTTTTTCCACATTTTCCTCTATTTCTTCGCTCCTATTAGTCTCAGTGTGATAAAATATAGCCTATAGCCTTTCTCGATAAATGGGCTATCTAACACTGAAAGAATTTTTTAAATCGGACCAGTAGTTTCTGAGATTAGCGCGTTCAAACAAACAAACAAACTCTTCCGCTTTATAATATTATTACAGTATTAGTATTATTAGTATATATTATTAGTATTAGTATATTAGTATAGATTAAACAGTATACTGTCCAAAGTGCTTTATTATAGGTAAACTCAACGTAAGTAACTATAAGTACATAAGTAGTTAAAGTTTGTGTGCGTGTACTGCCTATTTTCTCAGACAGAAAAATCACGTACTTCCGTATAAAACTCCAAGAGCTAGGAAGAACGTTCATTGACCTCATAATATTGCTAAGGTCAACGGCTAAGATATATTCGTGAAAATATAGCTTTTAGATATTATTTTTGACCGACTTCCAAAAAGGAGGAGGTAATACGTTCGGCTGTATGTATTTTTATTTTTTTTATGTATGTTCAACGAGTATATTCCAAGCTCGAACAAAACTTCTTTCATGATAATATTATTTCTAAGTTCCACAAAAATGTCATGTCAGCTTATAAAGTATCGCTGTTTATAGCAAAATTTGTAATAAACTGTGCGATATGTCATAATAAATCAACTGGGCGGTGCGACAGGTCCTTTGTTCCCGGACTCCGAGAGGCCGAGACCATGTTTACGAATCAATGTTAATAGAGGGACTACAGAACTACAAGCTTGGCTTGCCTAGATGTTGTTTTGCCTGTTTGTCAACAAAGCTAAGGTTATGTTGAATCTGTTTTCTTTTATACTGGTTAAGATAAACCTATGAAAGTGTAAAATCTTTGTTGTACGTATTTTTTTGTTCAAGTTGATCAAATATTATTATTTCATGCGACAATAATATTTTTAATTTTGGCCCTCTGACCTAAAAAGTTGCCGACAAAGATAGCTTTAAACAAAAAAAAAAAAAAAAACGCAACCGACATCTGTCAAATTCCGTGGTCAAAGTTAAGGTTAAAGTTAAGTTAGCCTTAACTATACCTATTACCTAACCATAACTTTGAACTCGCACTCGCCTCTGGTGCAACCGTGCAACCCACCCTAAGGGGTATAATATGTTGCCGAACCGAAACCTTGGCTAGGACAGTAGGTAAATAAAACAGAAAAAAAAATATGTTGCTCCTTCAATTATTTTTTTACTTATACTTGTCTAATATCACTTTGTCTCGAAAATAACTATCTGAAAAAGACTATAAGAACTATAATACCTTCAAGTTCCAAGGGGTGCAGATTTTAGTTTTCTTTCTTTTCTTTTTACTTTTTACGAACAACAGTGACTGTCTATTTACGTCAACAGAATACAATTAGTGCCGACTGCCGAAATATTACGAACTACCTTTGTACGGCATGGTAATAACTAATAGGGTTACAAAATGTTCCACTGGAGTGCGGTTGCCTGTACTAATAAAAACTACATAATCTCGAGATTCCCAAGGGGTGCAAGTGCACCACCTGGCACCCCCCTGCCGAGTGCCGGCACCCATGATCAGGTAACATAGTAATTATTACTTATTAGTCATTGAGATAATATAAGTACTACGTACGTAGTACTTATACCTCAATGATAATAATTAATAATTAGTATAAAATATCTGAGGATGATCCCAAAAACATCGAACATACAGTACAGTCTTGAGTGGATAATAATCGTGTAGGTATTCAATTTTAAAAACTTTTATTTGCTCAATGCAGCGTCATCTAGTGGATAAGTAGAACATTAAATTCATTTTCTTAGTTCTTAGTTTTACACATAGATGACGCTTACTCTCTTTATTTATTAAATTATTTCTTAAAAATTAAAATACTTCATTTGATATTATAATAATTTCATGAAAAATATCAATTTTGTATTATATTTGTATTTAGTTAGTAAAAATAGACGTTTTGGGGGTTACAATCATTGAAATTAAAATAAATTGTAACAAGTTTTATATTAGACGGCGCTAGATGGCGCCGTAATTCTAATTTTTCAAAACATTTTGTAAAAAATATTTAAATATCGCTTAATTCTCTTTAACAATGAAATATAAGTTTTTGTGTATATTTCAACTTAAAGAAACAAATATTACTCCAGACAAGATTAAAAGCTTGCAAACGTTTTAGTACACAATACTTTAATGTTTTTCTAGCTTCATGTTGCCTTAAATATAAAACATTAGGATTTATACTGATATATTTGCTAAATATGTTTTTATTTGTTGAATTTCATGCATTTCTGGTTGTTTTGTATTTATTTATAATCTATTCTTATAATTTGTCACATTGCGTAAGTGACGAGGTGGCCGAGTGGTTAAGGCGTTGGACTGCTAATCCAATGTGCTCTGCACGCGTGGGTTCGAATCCCATCCTCGTCGATATATTTTGACAATTTTAATTACAATATTTTGTGTGTGGCCGTAGCCGTGCAGCCGTACACAACATTATTTTCGGCTGTTCTCTACTTCGAATTCTACTCTATGAGTTCATAGAGTACCTAACTTTGTAACAGTAATAATGCTTTAGTAATAAATGTAATTAGCATTTGGTGTTCCGTACCCAAAGAATAAAAGTTAAAACGAGACCCTATTATTAAGACTTCTGTCTGTCTGTCCGTCTGTACGTCTGTCCGTGTGTCTCCAGACTTTATATTAAAAACCACAATAGCCTAGATTTCTGAATTTTTCACAAAATAAATATTATGATATTTTTTTTTGCCGCTCGCGTTATAACAACAAGCATTAAGTATATTATTTAACCACATAATGCATAATATTAGTGCAAGTAGTAGGTATATAACAGAAAAATATAAATATGTAGTTACTTTAAAAACTGGTAACCTCTGATGATAGAGTCAAGTCATCGCATGTAAGTTGATGCAAGACACGTAGTAGAAGCAGAAGTATCCAAAACCTTTTGTTTTCAAGTGTACTTTTATGATTTTTGACAGAGTTTCGCCATAATCAGAGCGCTATCGCGGTAATCGCGGCGAAAAACAGATAAACGTGTGGCTATCGCTAGTTACGAATTTATCTAGACCTGCTTTTATTATCTTATCTATGGCTGCCCTTTATTTTACCAGTGCAGGTATTCATTGTGAGTCAAACACGACAGTTTTTATGTTAGAAATATGTGAATTGTGCAATTTGTGCTGTGATATATTTTTTGTGAAATAATTTTGTGAGAGACTGGTAGAAAAACATTTGTTACGTATAAAAAAATTAAGGTGAGTAGGTACATACTGGAGCTACTGACCTTGGTATATGTGTGTCACTGATATACATATTTTCGGCCCTTTGTAAACACGTTGTTGCCCTACTTATCATGTGGGTACTTAGGTATGGGTATGAGTTATGAGTTATGACTGACTGCAGCAAGCTAAGCATGGTCACCAATCACCAGTAGAGGTTTCCTTCACCAGTAGAGAGTAGAGGTTTCCTTCTAAGAATATTATGACCATTGACAGATTATTAAAGGAATCGTGTCATTTTGTCCTTATAGTCTGTCAACCTTTCTTTCGTACTTATTTCTATTTTCTACTATGACTTGTGAGTAGGGAATGCAATCCCGCAAGAGAATTTCAATCCCGGTATTTGCGGGATTGAATCATCACAATATTTGCTTGATAGACCCCGTTTAATTCTTAGAATCTCAAATAAAACAAACTTTGTCGGACACTTTTTTCAAGGGTTTAATTATTAACACCTCCATACTTCAGACTTTATAAAAAATGAAAGAAAAACTAATCATTTTTTTTGGAAATGGCTTCGTAATAATAATATGTAGATTAAAAAAAAACTGAAAAAATGCTTAATTTATGTCCATCTTTTATAGAAATTTTTTTCGAAACATAGGTAAAAATCGTGCCCAAAGATTCCGAAACGGTTCCTAATATTCGACACAAGGTAGCTAGCAGCTGGAAATGCTCGCTCAGCATCCACGCTGGTTAGTTCAATTGTCATTTAAAGTGTGAATTTGAAGCTAAATTGTTTAGCGGGCTGCCTGTAGCCAGTTCACGCACCCCGCGCGCAAAGTTACGCATATGAATCACATTTCTTTGTAATCCCGCCAGTCCCGCTGGATCCCGCAAAATTTTCGACCGGGATTAGTTCCGCATAATGCATGCGGGATCCCGGTATTTCGGGATCCCGGTATCCCGGTATTGCATTCCCTACTTGTGTGCTGAGCCTGCTGGTAAAAAAGGCACAATATGATAACTTCATTTAGAATTGTAATTAAATTAAAACTAGTGTCTTTAGTCCTTGTTTTTTATACAAAAAGTACGTACGAAGACAGCATTTTACAACTTATTGTTACAATTAGTAAAAAAATTATAGTTACAGAGTTCCTACTTCGTTCATGCTAAATCCCAGATTTTTTGCTTTCTAATTTTATGTAAGTACTAGTCTAGGAGTATTAGTTCAGAAAACCCCGAAGCATTCTTATGCTTATTACCCTTATGTTTCCCCTATTACCCTATTCCCTCTTAAAAGGCCAGCAACGCACCTGCAGCTCTTCTGATGCTGCGAGTGTCAACGGTTCACCTGATGGAAAGCAACACGGAAGTTGCTTTCCATCAGGTGAACCGTTTGCTCGTTTGCACCCTTATTTCATAAAAAAAGTTTCCGTAAGCTTATCACGAATTCGCTCTCTAGAGTCTAGGTACAAGGTAGTTTCAGTAACTATCATGCAGGTTAAACATTTTGTAATTAAGTTTTAACATTCTGATAATCAGGGCACTCCTTGATTGATAACACTGTTGTGTATATTGTGTGCCACATACATGCCTTTATCATTTGTCATCGATACAAACTCCTTATCAATAACTCACAACTTCACGTGAAGTTTCAGAAAACAACTGCAGACATCCTGTATTACAATCACTTTCACAATAAAACTATTACAAGTAGGTACCTACCACTACTTTAACAGCTACTATCAAAACTTTATCTACTTAATTATTAAATAATCCTATCGTTTTTATTCTAAAGGAACCATTGTTCATTGAAACAATTATGTATTTTGTTACTGGCGTTTAAAATGCACACATAGGTAAAGGTGTGTTCACTGTTCACGTTGTGCACACGTTTTCACAAAACACATCACTTGTGATTCCATGTAGGTAGGTTTTAGACAAAACAGGTGCACACTGCCCTAACGAAACGCAAAGGGACGGTGGGGCAAGCGAAGTACCAAAGTTTCAGATCTCAGCACATTACGCTCGTCGACAAAACAACTAACTTTGCGATGAACCTAAGCCACACTCTCAATTTCCTTTTATAATTCAGCCCAAACTCTATTACAGATGGCCAGAATTCTGATCCCACTGGCTCTGCTGGTGGCGAGCTCTGTCGACGCACAAATGACAGCTCAGTCCAGCGTCGCTCCTGACCTGAGGGAGTGCTACACCAACACCACTCTGCTCAACAGAAACAACCTACCTCCTACCACCATGGGTGTGCTCATAGATATCATCCGGAAGATCGAAGACAACCCTAATGTTAACTTAGACTTAAGACAGCTAGCTGTTTTGTTACTGCACACGTAAGTAGTTAAGTACTTAACTACTTATGTTATACCTTATAGCCTATAGGTACCATCAAAAAAACTGATTCATTCGCAGGCATTGGAGCTGCGTAATTTGGTTGGGCTATGTCAAGTGAATGTAAGTCGTAATTTGACCTCCAGCTTTACATAAACAACCAAATAATATACCCGTCATCTGCTTATGACCTGTAGCTGTAGCAAATACCTTCTTTATAGCTTCGGATACCTAACCTAAAGGCTGATTACTTTAAATGCACCATGACTCATAGTCATAAAGATAGGTATTTTTAAATGTGACGACCTCTGTGGCTCAATTGGTTGAGTGTGTGGCAGCTCAAGCCGGGGGTAGCGGGTTTGAATCCTGCTGACGGAACAAAAAGTTTTTCAATGTTCCCGAGGCTGGATGTGTATTAAATATGTGTATGATAATATACTTAATAAAACTCTTAAATATATAAATAGTATAAGGGCCTGTTTCACCGCTTCCTGATAAGGCTATCCACCACTTAACTTGACACATAGAGTATGGAGAATCTGTCAAATAAGCCTATCGGGATCTTTATGAGGAAGCGGTGAAACAGGCCCTAAAAGTATTAAATATATTTCCGCTGTCTGGTACCTGTAACACAAGTCCGTCAAGTACTTAGCATGGGGCCAGACTGACGTTGTGTAAAGCGTCCATAGATATATAAAAAATAAATCAGGTCTTCATCATAATTCATAACTATTTCAAGTAATTTGTTTTTAACAATCGTGCTTTGAAATAAGCACGATTGTTAAAAATAAATAATAAATAATAAGTATACAGAATAAATTATTTCATTACAGGTTTAGACAGGATGGTATAGAGTTCCATCAGCCAGAGATAAACATGGGAACATCATCAAACATCCTACCATACGCGCCAACTTTTCACGCCTTTCACAGGCACAGGCTGTTGGTATCGAGAATTATACCAAACAATTTGCAAGCAAACACTCTGAACAACACAGTTAGTTCACAACTGAAGGTAAATATTATGTTGTTACCAAGATTGAAGTAGTGTATTCAAAAGCTAAAAATGAAACTCTGAGATCGACCCCAAATTGATCCTGAGATGAGCTATCTCTAATTTCGTAGCTTCGATATCATTTGATCGGATATAATATTATATTCCAATTCCAAATTTTATATTTTCGTTTTTCGTCACTTCAATTGCATTGATTTTTAACCGACTTCCAAAAGGAGGAGGTTATATCATATAATATGTTAATTTTGTTCTAATTCTAATTCTTATGAAATTCTTAAGATATTCATCTCATAATTTTCTTCTTCCAATGTTCCAATTTCAGTGTGCCTTACACCACATGCTGTCTACCACAGTGGACGCCAGACTTCGAGGTGACGAGAGCAGCTGCAACCAGCTGTCCCAGTACCGTGCGCTAAGAACCGCGCGGGATTTACGACACCGTCTCATGAAGGACGACGTTGAGATTTTGGATTTGAAAACTTTGTAAGTACTTTTAACATATCATCACACCCAGATCTAAGGCTTAAAAGCGATTGTTTGGTGGATTTGAATGGCATTGTCACCATGGGCGTAGTCTATATAGGGGGGGCATAGGTCTTTGGGGGGTGTCAGATTAGGAAAATTCTAAACTTCGAATTCGTAGTTTTTAACAACATATGAGCGAAGGAACTGGGATTGAATGCCTCCCTTCTCACCCTGCAAGTCTCTCCGCTCCACGTTTAGGTATGAAACTCGTGAGCATTAACGACCGATCGCTCTCCTAGAGGGGGGCAGCTGCTCACCCTGTCCGTACCTCGCTACGCCCATGATTGTCACCATCTTTAAATTTTACATGAGGGATCCATTGAACCTAGTAGGACGCAGGTTGATATCCCACAACCAACACTTTACGGAAAAACTATCACGCCTATTGATTTGTGTTTTAACATAGTAGTTTTTATTTATATTATGCAGATGTGTTATCATCGATCAGTCAAGGTTTTTTATATATAGATGTGTTATCACTTATCATCAGTCAGTCAAGGTGTGACGACGCAAGCCATCACAAAGCTCGGCCTTTAGCTAGTTTTATGTATCTTGCAACAACAAAGGAACAGGCGAGCTGTTGAATTCCTGTTGCAAGGTCATCAATCAATCACGAGTGTCGACTAATGCAAGTTTGCTGTTATGTTTATGTTTCGTTTGCAGAAATCCAGCAAACACTAACGGTCAAATGCGCCAATGGAATCCCAAAGATGACGTAGAGTTCTCGAATATAAACGGAGTGCAATATGAGAAACAGTTGCTAGGGGACAGCACTTGCCCATTACTCGACGGTGTGGTCTACACCAGATGGGGTGCAGTTTCAGCTGGCAACGTCATAGCGGGTATTGCAGCTGGGGCTCAACTGCAAAACGTACCCATTTTGGAGCTGGTCAAAGGTTCAGTTCTGAACAATCCGAATGTTCAGCAGTATGTCACTTCAATTTATCCAGCTACTTTAACAGGTTTGTAATCAGTAAAGAACTAGTGCTGTAAATAGGGCGGTGCCACCGGTACCCAGGCACAGGGCGTAGACTCTGGGGGGCGCAGGAATGGCCAGACCAGGCAGACTTATTTTTTCGAATTGCTCCCGATAAGTTCCCGCTGCGCCCCAGAGATGTTTCTCCTCCTTCTTGGAAGTCGGTTAAAAACAAGGGTGCAGTTATAGAAGCTCGCAAAGGTCGCAAATAGGCTATTTACGGCACTGTAAAGAACGTAAAGAAATGAACACTTATTTAAGTATCACGAATGAACATATTATGTATTTGGCCTTTGCAGGAGATTTAGCTGAGGCTGTACTTATACAGGGGACGCAACGAGCCAATTCGGCCATCCAAATCGGTGCAGCAGGAAACTGGAACTCTACTCAGGCACCAAGATACTTCATGCTACACAGTAGGGCTAACGTGGAAATGACTGATCCAGAAATTCGGGGGGATATCGATGGATTCGTTCTTGGTAGTCTCCTGTCGTCTGGATTGGACTCGAACCAATTGAAGTTATCACAAATATTAGACATGTACTATTCTCCAAGGGTATGAAAATTTCTTTGCTTTTGCACATTTTTTAAGTCTGATGGTACGATATACTTATTATTTACGCTGATCGAATTAATGTTTCTACCTAACTTTTTAGAATGGCGTAAACGACCCGTCTAGAAGAGCCTGCAATCGTCGGGCACTAAGCCAGCAATACATAATGAACACAAACTTGGTCACTGAGACATACGCGTTTGCCACAGCTCTGGACACAAACATACCTCTCCCTGGAACTATAATGGGAGGACTTGAAGAGCTATCCAACAACGCTGTGAGCAATTTCCAATCTTACACTTGTGAGTGGATGAGATTTGTGTCTACACTTTCTTGACTTAAGAAAGCTTCGTGTCTTCTTAATTCTTCTTTCATTTTCAGCCAGCAATCTGAATGACATGAATTGCTTTAACACGGAGACATCAACGTCTGATTTCCGTCTGAAGACCAACCTTTACCTGGTGGTAGACGCTACATGGCAGTATCAGACCATTTACCCAGCTATTTCATACTTGCTCGATAACATCGAAGTTGGAAAGTTTGGATCAAGTGTGACCCTGCTTAATGCTTTTGATGGAGGAGTTGTGGTGGAGAAAACATTTTCTCTAGCTGACTTCCACGCGGAGTACACTTTGACTAAGCATCAATCAAGTAAGTTAGTTTGAATTACAACATTAATCATTAAGTTTTTCGATAAAATGACTCGATTATAATTGTGATTTTCTATGTGATTATATATTTTTTAATTTTGTAGTGTTTACTGGCGTTAATCTTGAAAACACTCTCGGCAATATACGCATAATGATGCAGAGTGAGCTAGAAAATGAGAAAACAGCAAATTATGTGGGAGGCAATTCAACTGTGTTGCTGTTCTTAATTTCTAGCAGCTTACAAAACAGTCAGACGATTTGGGAGCAGGCTCGAATGATGAATGAAACTGTTCCAGGTAAGTCTTTAGTTCTTCTGGATTTTTTTTTCTAGTCTTTTAGCTTAATACAAAATCTCTAAACTTTCGTGTGGCTTTGGTTTATTTTTTTAGATTTGAGAATACTCTTTGCGACTGCAACCAACCAATTCGATAACTTGTGGAATCTAGTTCGTGATATGCACAACGATATCAAAACTATTTCTCTTTCATCTGATGGCAGAAATGTGGATCATGCTATGAATCCAGTTCTTGAACGAATTAATCAAGGTAAAGTTATCAAAGTAAATCTCCTCCTTTTTATGAACAAGAAGGTAGCTAGTTTGAATCTATTACTCTAAAATAATCCTGCTTAGCAAATATTCTTTTACAGTCGGCAAAAGAATTATAAATCCAAACTGTGGCTCGACATATTCTAATGAACAGACCTCGGGCACTCGCCAATTCGACGACTACGTTGAGCCTGGGTACACCAACTACTACGCCATCAGCCCCAACTACTTCTATGGCAATAACGACAACAGAAAGGTCCGCATATCCAGATCCATGTCAGGCGTTGGTAGTTTGATAGTCTGCCAGTCTCGAGTTTTCACTCAGCCAAGGTTCGTTTTACCAATTAATACAGGAAAGAAAGTGTTTATTTGCATCAGTCTGGGTTCTTACAAATTCTTTGTCAAAACTTTTAACATATTGCTTTCTCTTTTACAATTACAAAGAGCGAAAGAGATATGGGTGTTGAACAGTTCGAATTTCCAAGATAAAAATAATCTTTGTTCTTACTTTTTTATGATTATTTCAGGCAAAACTCTACCTCAGGCATTAGCCAGGACTCCAGTGATGTGATCTGCCAGACGATAGACACCACTGGCAACGTGGAGATCAACATGCGAGGCGCTTGCGACGGCCAATGGACCATTGGCTCCTGCCCACCCTTCTACATCTCCGTTCACTCCAATGTACCTAATGGCACATACACTTTGAGCACTTTCTGCACTGGTAAGACAATTAAATGTAGCCCGGAAAAATTATTGGACTTGTCTGTGTGTATGTCTGGTCGAGTGTTTGTGATTTTGATTTAGATTTTTCCACTGTCCTCCATTATTTTTGTATGGAGATCAGTGGATTTTTCATTTAAACTGTTGACAGTTGAGGCGCTCGAATGTTCCTAATTGATCATCATCAGCTTTTTTATTTAAATTTCTACGGTTTTTTTTTCAGAAAACGCTTGCAGATTCCCATACAATATGAGATATCAAGTGCAAATAGAAGAGTTCGGATGCTTCAGCAGCGCAACTAACATCGGTACCAGTCTGGGCTTGATTTTGTTCTCGGCATTCTTATATCTTTTAAGATTGTAGAGTATTGCATTTTTAATCCCACCAGCTATAAAATAATTATTATTTTAATATTTTAGGGTTTCTCTATTTAAGATTTAAGAATTTTTATTTTCTAAAGTACTGTTTATGTCACAGTCATCTGGTTGAATCTGCTATTTCATTGAATGCCTACCTATAACGACTTGTAAAGTTGGCCTTCCGCGCTAGTCATTCAGTCAAATAGCAAATTCAGTAATATTCCGAACTAGATGACTACTTCATTATACGCCTGTGTTTTAGTTAGTTCATTAGAAAAAGTTGACTCTCGACTCTCGAGAGCTGCCTTGGAAAGCTTTGGAATACTTAAATTACTATTAAACACCCACAAAACTGTATGTTTTACTTATCTACTCGTATGTATAGGTATTGTACAATGTAATTATTATCGTTTTGTTATTACACCGTAAGACTACTAAATATATATTATATTCTGTGCCGTAAGCTTATAAGTAAGATGTCCAAACTCCAAAGAAGTAAATTAAGTAATAAAAAATATTATACTGATGACATAAAAAATATATATGATATGACTGATGAGACATGTTCAATACTCGAGGACGTGATACATATTTGGCTATTATATTATTAGTTGAAAAAAAAAATCAATTGATCACTGAGTTTGTTACCAATATGTATTCTGTGACTGAGTAAACTTACAGTTAAATAATTAATTATTTACCCAACGTATGGACACCGAGCGCGGGAGGGCCGGCCGCATAGAATACTAGTAAGTGTCCATGATTCATTTATGGGGAACTAGCTGTTGCCCGCGACTTCGTCCGCGTGGACTTCAGTTTATAGCGCGCGGTGTCAACAAAATTGGTGTCAAATTTAAAAGCTTTTTAAAACCCTGGTGCCCCTTAAATCAAAATACCCAAAAACAGCTGTGCAGTTTGCACATAATATTTCATTTTTTAAATTAACATTTATTTATAACAAATTTAAAGCTCATTTAGTCCCCCATTACACAACTTTAGCTTTACCCATAAACTATTTATCATTGCCACTGGCTTAAGGTTACGTCACTGCATAGATAAATTAGTACTGAGTAGTGAGTTATTTAATAACGTGTACAACAATCGAAAGAATCGTAAAACTTAGTGTGTACCACGTCTTATAGAAAAATTTATGAGCAAGCGATAGCGCGATGTAGGCGACTCTTAGCGCCATCTGTTATGAATTTTTGGAACTAACTTATTTTTAACAAATTTACGCATTTTCACCCCCTTACAACCCCTTTTTCCAGTTAAAAAGTAGCCTATGTCCTTTCTCAGGCTTTAGACTATCTATGTAATTTCATTAGAATCGGTTCAGTAGTTTTAGCGTGAAAGCGAGACAGACAGACAGACAGAGATACTTTCGCATTTATAATATTAGTATAGATTTAGTCAAAAATGAAGTACCTAATTTTATTACATAATTGTAATGAGAATCGAGTACCGAGTACTCTCCATAAGTATTGATCATGTCACACCAGTCATGCTGTAGATGTACTGCTAGAAACAAAATAAGATTAAGTATAATATTATTTATGTAAATAAAATATTAAATAAGTATATTATGTATCTTGTACTACATAGTAATTCAAATTATTATTATCATTCAAATTAATATTAGACATAATATACTATATACTGTACTTATACTGTATACCACCTACATACCTAATATTTAAGACGTTTTGATACGAAAGTCAATAAAGTAAGTTATATGCTATGTTATAACGATTTTTATTTAACCCACTAGTGACTAGCTGGTGCCCGCGACTTCGTCGGCATTAACATAGTAGATCACGCCCCAAGTAATAATTATTTTTCAAAAATATTCAATGTAAAGAATTGACATTCCTACGATTTGTTATTATGTATTGTTGTTCTTTTAACTTTATTAGTAAAAATGTAACGACCGACATTATTTTTAATATTTATGAATACTTCTATGATAACTATGAGAATTTACATGTTTTTGGTTCACGTCTTGTTACTAAAGGATAATTAAAGTTATTTAAAAAATAAGAACTTCAATGTTAATAAAAATGTATATTTATTTTACGTGATATTACTAAACTTTTGATCACCGACAATAAGGTCCCTTTTGAAAAGTGTTAAGTGTTTGTACCAGCTTTTTACTAAACTTTACCTTGAATTTTAAGACAGTAAAAAGTTACTTTTTTTAAATAGAAGTTTATATATTTGATTTCATTAGACTATGTTTAAACGTAGTAAATATATATTTTTGTTGATTTTGACTGATTAATAAGATTAGTAGACGCACAATGTTTATTTGTTCAAAAATTTTTTTAATACAATAAACAATGTTGTTTAATATCGAAAACGTAAAAACTGATCCGTTTTATATTATTCTTTTATAAAATCCAAAAGAAAATATACTATAAGTGAAATATTTAGTAAAAACCATCTTGGATTGTTCAAAAATTTTTTTAATACAATAAACAATGTTGTTTAATATCGAAATTAGTAAAAACTGATCCGTTTTATATTATTCTTTTATAAAATCCAAAAGAAAATATACTATAAGTGAAATATTTAGTAAAAACCATCTTGGACATTTTCATTACATCATGCATTTTGGCGAGGTAAACAACAGGAATAGAGTTATAAAATTATATAATTGAAGTTAAATTCTAAAAGACCATATAACGTACTTCTCAAAAAACATGATATCTATGTAACTTCCTACAATAACTTTTTTAGGATGTCGAAGTTTGAATGCGATTTTCTCAATATCACCTCTTACGACTTTCGAGTTTAAACATTTTTTTTTTAAATATTTTCCAGACCTACACGCATGTTATTTACATGGTTCGATAGCCTATTAAATGTAGATTATGGAGATACTAATAACTCAATACCGACAATAAGGTTCCTTCACGCTGATAACGTCACAAATAATGACTTGATTTTATAATAATGAAATAAAGTAAATAAATATTGATCATGATTGTAAACTATTATTTAAATAATTTCTAACATAAATATTAAGTTTACTACAAAATATTTCCACTCTAAAAAATATTTTTTAGTATTTAAATAAGTATTTAAAACTCTAAAAAATATTTTTTAGTATTTAAATATTTTGTAGTAAATTTACTATTTATTTATATATTTTTTAGTGTTTTACTCTATTTTTTAGTGTTTAAATATTTAGTAGTAAATTTAGTAAAAAAAATTTATACACAAAATTTTTTTTAGTGTTTAAATATTTTGAAGTTAATTTTTGTTCAGGAACTACTACTTTAAGCTGAAAAATAACTCAAACATGTTAAATATTTTCGTATGACAAAATGATTTTGGTATTACATATGTATGAGAATTTCGAGGGTAGCCCGGCCCTTTAAGTTAGATAATTTATGAACACAAATATAATATCTATTTCTATTTCATGCGAAGTATTTAATGTTTTATAGCTTTTTCTGTAAAAAAAATTCTTAGCTGTCCAATGACTGGTAGTTTACGGTACCTATTCTGCATTTCCTTGTCATATTATGCACCTCAGTTCCAATTTAAAAAAAAAAAACAAATTGTCACATGTGACAGTCAATTTCATGTAGACTGTGAACTGTCAAAATATGTCAAAGAAGAAGAAGAAGATAAACAAAACTTAATGCAAAAATTAAACTCACAATTAAACTAACAATATTCTGTTTAATGTGAGCTTAATTAATTTTAAACAATTAACTTAAAAAACTATTAATATAATAGTTGGCTACAGTTAAAATGTCCGGGGAAGACTGTGATACTATGGATCGTGGGGATGCTGATGGGCAGAAACCCGACAAGATGTTTACATTGAAGAAGTGGAATGCTGTTGCTATGTGGAGCTGGGATGTAGAATGCGACACCTGCGCTATCTGCCGTGTACAAGTTATGGGTAAGTTTGTTTTATTCTTCGTTTAATATATTGACATTCAACATTGATCAATTCAACCGACAAGTCTCACAAGACAAGACAGTTTCATGTCTTCTATTGTGGGTACTTACAGTAAGCTGTAGGTACCAACACTGGAGGACATGAAACTGTCAAGTCAAGCTTTAAATATTGTGTCCACATTCTGCAACAGTTGAATTAGTGAGTATGTACTATCAGAGAAGTTGATTCCTATGCAGATGGCGGACCTAAGTAATTTGGTCGCGTTACGTCAAACCGAGCCGACCGGATCACAGCTAACATTGAATTGACATAAGCAGACCACAGGACTTAGGTCCGCCATCTGCATAGGAATCAACTTCCCTGATAGTACACAGGATCAATATAATATTATGTACCTACAATTAAAAGTTTTTTTTTCATATTCAATGCAAGTTTTTTCAATACACTTATAAACATGTCTTTGGGATGCCTACTACTTATAATATCCTCTACTTATAAAGAATTATTATCTTGAAGATTTTTGTATTTCCTTTTTAAGTAAATTTATTTCTTTGGTAGCAGTTGGTAGAAAAAAAATGAGACATATATTTAGCTTATTAATAATAAATATTACATAGTACTTACGTACATACTTTGAAAAATAAAAGTCACGGAGTCATGAAACATTCAAATGAAGACAATACTTTTAATTTTTTTTTTATTAAAAACCCCCGTTTTTATATTATTCTAACTTACCGACAAACTACAACTAACTGTACACAATTCTTTATACAGTAGGAACTAGATTAGCCAGACTAATTGTTTTTTTTACACCAGAATTAAAAAATCTAAATAATGAAATATTTAAAAAAGTGGTTCTGGTACATATGCATAATATATAAAATTATGTGTTTGTTATTCAAAACAACACAGAAAATCAACATTCATTAAGAAATTATTAAGAGCTATGTTTTCTTATGGTAGTCCGAATAGTCGTTAATCCATATAACAGAGGGCCGAATAATCAAGTTTCTACTGTTCTTTATTGGCTATTAGCTATGCATTAAATAACTACATAATATTATAAATTATTATATTGACATAGGAACCTTTATAATTAGAGAGAACCACCTGTAGAATTACATACACAACAAAAATAATTTTATGGACAACGTTACACTAATATTATAATCTAATCAACCAAGTTGATGTATGTTCTTAATAATAAAAAAATATTATGTTACATTTTGTTTTTTTTATGTAACATTTTACAATTTATGAAGCATCTCTTACAGGCTATGACATAAGTAATAATATTATTATTTCATGTTTTTGGCAGACAATTAATTGCAACAAACACATTTGTTTAATAGGGATGTAACAGTCTTCAATAATTTAAATAATGTTAACACTACAAATAAACTTAGACATTAACAAACTGAATAGATAATAAGTATATGTGGCCAAGAAATCCTTAAATTAACATCCACTAGGCATCGGTTTTATATTGGCAATGGAGCTGAGTCTTCGAGTTCTTCTTGGTAGTCTCCCCGTCATCGTATTCTCAATTTGCTCCAAACTTTTACCACGTGTCTCGGGAACACATACAATAACGAAAAACAAGCCAATGAAACAAATACAGCCAAATAACCAAAATGTTCCTGCCGGTCCAATACCGCTTATTATATTGCTGAACGTTTTCGTAACAATGAAAGAGCAAAGCCAATTAAATGCTGTGATTATGGATGCGGCTTCTCCTCTAACTTTGGACGGTAGTATTTCACCCATCATTAGCCACGGAATCGGCCCAAACGCTAAAGAAAATCCGAGTAAATAGATCATTAGACTAGTCAACGGCAGCCATCCTAAGCTTTCTACATCCAAATGCATGCTATCTCTTACGTAAAAGAAAGCACCTAATATCACTAAAGTAACTGTCATGGTTACTGACGATATGTACAGTAGTATTTTTCGACCTGTCCTGTCAATGAGAGCCGTGGCTATGAAAGTGGACAGAAAGTTGACTACACCGACTATGATCGTAGATAGATGCTTGTCGACGGAACTACCGGACATCGCAAATATTTTTACAGTATAAAAAATTACAGCGTTTATACCCGAAAGCTGTTGAAACGCCATCAACCCTAGGCATATCAATATTGATTTCAAATAGGTCATCTGAAAAAGTTCTGTAACTGATGTCAAATTTTCAGACTCCGCGTTACAAAGAGCGATGTCTCTCATTTCGTTATCTATTTTGGCGTTTCTTCCCCGCAGCCACTGCAGGGCTCTTCTGGCCTCCTCCGTCCGGCCTCGTGACAGGTACCAGCGGGGGGTTTCAGGGATTACAAACATCATGAGCATGAATGGTATCGGTAGGGCAGCTCCTAGGTAAGCCAGCTCCGACCAGTCCAAATACTTCCCGGCTAAATAGCATATCAGTATGCCAATATTGCCTATTGCCGTCGGGAATAGCCCCAGCGTTCCCCGTACCTCCGGCTGGATAGTTTCTCCGAGGTACACCGGGAAAGCCAACGAGCCGATTCCAACGCAGAGCCCGCAAATGGCTCGCCCAGCCAAAACCAAATGTACTACTTTCGCGGTCGCTATCAACATCCAGCCGACGAAAAAGGGGATGGCGGTGAAGAGTATCGTTCGCTTCCTTCCAATGTAATCCACCAGTTGGCCCCCGATTATGCCGCCTGCTAGCCCAGCGAGCGGCATCAAACCTCCAACCCAGCTTGCCTGTAAAATTACGGCAGGCATCAATTTGTGGTCCGAGAAGTTACTATAAATTGAAAGCTGTAATGTAAATGTAAACTTTCATAAGTAGACGATAAACTTGAGTATTTAATAAAACCACTAGAGTTGACGCAACTCCATCATTGTAATTCATCTTAATCGGATCAGCCGTCTAATTGTCATGAAGATATGTAACGTTCACAGTTCAGACCATGTTCAGACAGACAGGCAGGCACACTTTCAAATTTATAATATTGGTAAATAGTAAGGATATTGTGAGTTCATACTTCTTCATCGGAGACGGAAATGCGCGTGCTGTTCTGCATGGTGACGAGGGCTGGTGAGGTGTAGGCGGAGGAGTAGCCCACTATCATGGACCCCAGGGACACCGCAACTGCTGCCAACACCTAAATAAATTGTCCAAATAATAAGAAACGTGGGTACTTATTAGTTTACCCATCAACCCCCACAAGGACACCGGCAACCGCGAGTCGCGACAACAATAGAATAACAATAGATTTCCAAGAATCCGCGATATTAGGATTGAGCAATCAGCATCCATTCAAATAATTGTAGGTAATGAGTGATAAATGTTCCTCAAAAAAAAATTAATTGTGCCAGCAATGACTGAGAATTGAGAATTCAAAATTTTGAAGTTATAAGTATTCTTACTTCTGTATTCATATTTTATGAATTTTTGCGAATTTTATTTTGTGAATTATAAATATATTTGAACTTTTTAATCATCTTTGTAAGCTTCGAAGCACTTCAACTATGCGTAGTAGCAGCTGCCCCGTACTACTATAGTTAGTTCTCGTATTTGAACGATACAAATGTATTGCGACCAATTTAGGCAATCACAGGCAATTGCTGTCTTGTTTATGATTAATTTTATGATATAGGTAAATGCTGATTTTTATTTAAAAAATAAAAGTTTCTTTACATCATGAATATTTTCCCGATTTTCACACATTTATAGGGGTTTCAAGATTTATTTTTAAATGAAATTAATAATTATCAATCTTTTAATAAAATGTAAACCATGTTGCCAATAACAATCAAAATCATTCAAGCATAATGTAAGTTAATAGGTTGTAGAAATTAAAAATTTAATTATCGTCCCACTATTACGTAAAAGTTGTAAATCTTTGTGTAGTCTACTCTTACTCAAGTCTCAACTTAAACATTATTATTTGTGCAGTGTGCAATCGTTTTTGTCTTAAAAGGAAGGTTAGTAAGTAACTAAGTTAACGGAAGCATGACCTCTTAGGTAAACTTAGCGTAATGCCCGGGACACACGAGGCTAGTTTTTCGAGCTAGGATAGCAAGTTAGTGTTAGTAAGCTAGCAAGCTAGTGCTTCTGGCTTCGTGTGGACAAAACTATTCATATTATATTCTCATTTGTAGCATGCTCCAAGCTAGGTCAGCAAGCCAGGACAGTTTGGTAAAAAACTAGCTGGCTTGAAAGACTAGCCTCGTGTGTCCCGACTCCCAGGCATTAGGGATGGTTCTGCGTTAAACATAAATTGAACGCAAAACACAAAGAAATCAATTTACATTCAAAATTACTACACATTCCAAACAAGTACTAGACGTAGGAAAATTATAATTGAAATTCAATCTGAAAATTTCACGCTATAAAAATATTTTAGTCAGGGATCAAAATCGTACTGAAAGTCATAAACTAAATATTACCCACCTGCGAAAAAGTATATTTGGGTTTTTCATATTCACTGTCCCTAGCCACGATACTGTAATGCGTGTCCGCTCTCATTAAAATCTTCATGATGAATTAAAAATTCGAACATAAATTATTAAGAAAAAATTGTTAAAAAATAAATTCTGAAATTCACAATCACTGCCACTGAACGTCCGCTGAACCAAGTTGTCGCTGAACAATTGAAGAAATGAGCCTCGCGGCGTGACCGTAACGATTTATATGTGCACAAATTGATTGACAAAGTAATCAAACCAGACTGTTTCAAAAAGTTTTCCAAAACTTTGGTAACTATAAATTAGACAGACTCGGTTTACCCATCAATCCCCAAGCGACACCCGGCTGTCGCATACGGCATAACAATTGAAAATCTATTGTGTCTGCGATTCCCACGATCGAGGTATTAAATGATCATCTCAACAGTCTCCTGTAGTCATTTTTCATGCTATTGCCTATGACGTGTAACTGGTAGGTAGTAGTAGTAAAAGAGAAGCGGAGTGTGTGAGTGAAGAAGAGTGCGTTTTGTTTTCCAATATTAGTTAAAATAATGACAGATTTTTGGGACCAAATGACAGATTTATAAAAAAAATATCTCTTCACAATAAACGTACGTACAAGTAGGTATGTATAGGTAAAGGCTAAATTGCTGTGCGGTGACAGAAATTTATTCCTGAAAGATGTCGCTTTCTGTCACTATTAGGTCGTTAAGTGAGCTATATCAGGTCATAATAATAATCTAACATTATCTTGAATGAACTAAAATTTGAAACTTGTAACCTAGTAGGTAATTATTAACATATTGTTAACAAATGTCGTAAAAGATGGTTATGTATGTCGTAAAAGTTAAAACGATAACAACTGTGCACATGAGTTGATCAAATCTCAACACATTACACATGTGCACTCTTTAATTTCAGGACTTTTCCATTGTTGAAAAAGTTATAATGTCACTTTACCAGTAAAAGTAATAAGGAAAAGTAATATTACTACTTTTCCTTAAGTTCTGAAATTAAAAAAAAAATTTGAAAAAAAAAATGCATATTTGATCAAATTTAAGTGTGGTACCTAATTGTAAACCCATCGTACTTAATCCTATTTTATTTACCCCTTCCCCAAACTGAGATTTAATTAAAGGCTGTCACAGACAGAGCAGGTAATGTAAAGATGTATATTATAGAACGATACATCTCGATACATCTTTCTATAGAAATCGTCAGGAGACCACAGACAACAGCTATAATGTATATTTTTACAATATAGCTGTTGTGTACGATTTCTATAGAAAGATGTATCGTACTATAATATTCATCTTTACATTACCTGCTCTGTCTGTGACAGCCTTAAGGGTATGATTTATGCTCAGAATTCATACTGGCATGTTTTTGCGTCTTTAAATAATAATACTCTAGTACGAGCTGTGATTAAAGAATAAATCCACATTGATGTGAATACAAGACATAAATGATTGCATCCGCAAAAGAAAAACGAGCGCCTACGTGCAATTTTCTGCTACATACGTTACAAATTGCAATGTTGCCTTAGGGCCAACCCACACGTACCACAACCATACGACAACCACAACCACACCACGTGGTCGGGCGTATATTTCGTATTGTAAATGAACTGGACCATTCACACGTACCACATTTTGCAGTCGTTGTCAACCACTTGTCAGATAACTTGTCAGACGCAACCACGGCCGACCATATCGCAACCACATCGCAACCACGTCGCAACCACATCGCAACCACAACGTTGCGTCGAATGCGCACTGCGCGCACACCGTCCGCACTCTTCCCCCCTACGTTTCATTGACTTTCGTACGTAACCACATCGCAACCACTGGCGACAACGCAACCACGTCGGCATTTTGTCGGTACCACAACGCAACTACAAAAAGCTGCAGCGGCACCATTCACACGTAACCACAGCTCGACGACATTTTGTCGTTGCGATGTCGTGTGGTTGTGGTACGTGTGGGTTGGCCCTTAGATTATTATTATTGTTCTTGTTCGAATGCAAGATTGATAAGTAAACAATGAAATAATTCATATAATTTTTTTTCATTGTTAGGAATATATTGTAGAACTGTAAACTAAAATTGAGGGTTAAGGCGCTATATTGAAAAAACTGTCCTTTTTGACGTAATACTATAGGACCCTCAGAAATGTTACAAATCTGGTAATGAGATATACATATCTTCATAGCTTTATCTAGGTTTGAGAAGAACTAGAAACACGATTAATATATTTTGCCTCCATACATTTAATTTTCGAAATGACCTCTTAAAAATACGAAATTTGAAGATTATTTTTAAACGAAAATAGATGTATTGTAGGAAATTAGTCTAATTGATAGACACCTTTGCAACTCAAAATCGTATAGAAGCATTTTGCTTAAATGCTCCTAGTTATTTTTAAAATGATTATAATTACGTTTTTTAATTTTTCGCATGTTTTCCGAGCGAGCCGATAGCTTCTGGCCGCAGCGTTATAGTCATACAAATTAAGTATAAAATTGCCTTTACGGTAAAATTACTTTCGATATAGCGCCTTAATGATAAAGAGGGAATTAATTTAAATCTCCTCGATTTTGACCTTTGACCTTTGCTGTTACTTGTTAGTGCGAACTCGGGTCAATTAGATATAGGACTAATGATAAAAGGACAATGAAGGTTAAAACTTAAAACTAATGAAGCAAATGTCTTCTTATTTGAAAATAAAACACGAGATAAAAATCACTTAATTCTTATATTTTAATAATAAAAATAACAAAAATAAACATGCAGCCCGTAATATACGGACTTACATAAATAAGTATTAGTTTGTTTAATAATCCACGGATTAACTCCGCTAAGTACTAAATATATAATAGAACTATGCTGATTTTGTCATGATCACCATTACTAAGTAAGATACAGATCAATATTTTGTCTAAATTTTAAAATTAAATTTGTATCTTGGAAAGTACTGGACCAATGATGTATAACACAGATTAAGTATATAATTTATGCTACTCAAATATTAATCGGTACAACTAAAGGAACCATCGATTTACTTAACCATATAATAATTAATCTATAGATAACATAATTTACCATATTTACACTATAACAACTAGAGAATCCGAAGTCAGTCTTCATCACACACGATGACAACATCGTGTAACACAACCCAAATCCTTCTCACTAAATCACAATAGATAATATCTATATCTATCTTTTTCTAAGCTCTGGAATGGATTTTAATTTTCCTCGACCCACCCGTTAATTTTTTCTCAATTTCCTCCAAACTCTTGCCTCGAGTCTCGGGGACGAAGAATATTACAAACAATAACCCTACCATACAAATGACTGAAAACATCCAAAATGTGCCTGACAGTTTTATCATTTTTACAATTTCGTGGAACGAAAACGTTACAAGGAACGTGCAGGTCCAGTTCAAGCCGGTAGCCAAGGATGCTGCGTTTCCTCTAATCTTTGATGGTAAAATTTCACCCAACATCAGCCAAGGAATTGGTCCAAAGCCGATAGAAAATCCCAGTACATATACGACCAGACATAATAAAGGCAACCATCCATAGCTACTGACATCAACATTTAAGTCCCTAAGGTAGAAGTATGATCCCAATGTAACCAAAGTAACAATCATAGATACAGAGGAAATATACAACAACATTTTTCTACCCAAACGGTCAATAATGGCTGTAGCCAGGAACGTAGATACGAAGTTTACAACTCCAAGGATGATTTCGCACAGATTCTTGTCAACGCTGCTTCCTGACATCTCGAAAATTTTTCCAGCATAGAATATAACTGCATTGATACCGCTGAACTGTTGGAAAATCATAAGACCGAGGGAGATTAGAATAGCCGGGGCGTATTTTCTTGAGAACAACTGCCTCAGTCCATTGCTTCCTGCCATGTTTGATTCGGTATTAGTGCGGGTAAGGTCACGCATTTCCTTGTCGATATTGTTGTTTCTTCCTCTGAGCCATTGCAAAGATTTGTGAGCATCTTGGACACGATCTTTGGTCACGTACCATCTGGGTGTTTCGGGTGTCAAGAGCATCAATAAGAAGAAGGGCACAGAAAGCGCTGCACCGAAGAATGCAAGATGCGTCCAGTCGAGGAAGTATCCGATGAAGTAGGCTAGAAGTATACCCGTATTACCGAATGCTGTTGGCAGGAGTCCCAGAGCGCCTCTGACTTCCGGTTGAATTACTTCCCCGAGGTATACTGGGAAAGCGAGACTTCCGACTCCAACGCATACTCCACATAAGGCTCGACCAGCAAGTACCATGTAGACATTAACTGCGCTGCCAATGAGAACCCAGCCAACGAAAAACGGTACAGCAGTAGCCATGATTGTCAGTTTCCGTCCAAAACCTTCTATGAGAGGTCCCCCCGCTATGCCACCGACGAGCGCTGCTAACGGCATCAAACCGCCTATCCAGCTGCTCTGGAAACAAAAAATGAAAAATGAGTTTACGTTTGTAAAAATCTTGATGCGATCATAATATTAATATCACTCGCGTTTTTCTTGTTCCAAAATAAGACTCGTTTATGAAAGACTATCGGCCTGTCCCGGCTTGGAACGGGTGGATATAAGATTAGTATACGGCACAGTAGTTTTTTAATTTATTCATTACAAACATGTACATACGAAAATACAAATAATTCCTCTTAAAAGTAGTGAAGATTTGATTTTTTAATATAAAAAAACCACAGACATAGATCAAGATAGATACCGCATGTCGCTCCATTTGTATGAAAACGAGCGTGTCACTTCTTTCCTACCACTGTGACGTATACCGATGATAAGAAACGTGTGCATTATGAAGGCCAACGTTTCTATTAGAATTTATATAGCTCAATACGGCGCATTTAGGCATTTTTAAAATTCCGATTGACGTCCGATTCCGATAGCAGACTAAAAACAGACTTTCGAAAGACGAGCATTGCTCGTCATTTGGGAACGTGATATGGCACGCAAAATACATACACATGCGGTATCTATCTTGATCTATGTCTGTGGTTTTTTATATTAAAAAATCAAATCTTCACTACTTTTAAGAGGAATGATTTGTATTTTCGTATGTAAAAAACTATTTAAAAGCAAAAATACACAATCATGATTATAAAACAAAACAACTATATTATTTACCTCGCTTGTGGTAATAGTAAGCGTAGCGTTCATCTTCGGTAGAGCGGGTGAGGTGTAGCCCGATGCAAATCCGACGATAAGAGAACCCATGGACACTGCTATGGCCGCCAGGAACTGTAACAATATATTAATATAACTTAGCGACATTTTTAAATACTTTTTATTTTTATGAACTTTAAACTAGTAGAGCGCGAGCTGCGTTTTTAAACTTCAGAAAATTATTTAAACTTTATTTGCGAACTTTGAATCTGGAATCTCTTGTTTTTCTTTCAAGACCGAATCCTTTAAAACAAAATGCATAATAATTATAATTATTAAAATTTACTTCCGAATCGGATGTGGGCATATTACAACGCAGTTTAACTTTTATACTTGTTTTTATCGCGAGGGGTAGAAACGTTATCACTTAAACCTGAACGCAAAAGCTCTGAAGTGCAGTGGGCGTTCCAATCTTTTTATGTACAAGCCCATGCTATGTATACATACACCTACGTCGGCTGTTTAACCCCATAAGTGCGACTGTATACACATAAATAACCAGCGATGGCTTGACTTAAGGAGACTGTTTCAATATTTTCTTAAACTTGGAAAGAGGTTTCTTCCTACATTAAAGTTTGAAAATTTTAAAATACCTTCATATATTTTTGTTATCTGCATCTACTTAGTTATAGATATATTTTATGATCAAAATAAAAATACACACCTGAGTCCAAAAGTATATCCTCTTCGTTGTTGCTCCATATGGGGTTGCATCACCATTTATACTGTAATCAGCCTTCGTCTTAGCACCGTCGGTGCTAAGCTGCTTCACATATGGCACGGAATTTCGGAGATTTTCATTCTTTATCTCCATCTCCATCTTGTATTTGAACTCGTTGCCCAAACTTATTTGGCGTAGCTGTTGGAAGTGAAGTCGGGTCTTCTCAAATGAGTCCTGCTCGTCCTCGCTGCTACTCTCCGTGGATACGTTTTCTGGGATAGTGGCGTAGTTCGGGACCAAGGTGCCCTGGGAGCCGCACGATGTCGCTAGAGACGTGCAGGTGGTCGAGGCTGAGAGGGTAGGTCTCGAAGGGACTCGGGAATACTTTGACCTCGATCGGTGCAGTCGTTCCTCGTCTGGCTGCCCGCGACGCAAAGTCTCGCTTCCACCCTGGAAAATATAATTATACACTTTATTGCCTCTGAACGAATAATCTTAAAAATGGTATTGTTTGGATGCGAATTACCCCGAATGTAATTAATCGAGTGGTCAGTTGCCTAGTTTTGAGACAGAACTGCTAAAACATCCGCAAGCGAGTTACATTTATTATATCCGCTATCTTATGTGCGTAACTTATATTGATAAGCTTGTGAACTTAAGAGGCTGAGGTCAGACAGAGAAAACACTGCTTATTGACCACTTCCAACGGTCATATGACCAAAGCATGCTTCTGATAACCTAATGACTTGCACACAATGCATACGTCCTAACCCGGTTCCTCTGTTTATCCTTCTGGAAGAAGGCATTTGAACAAATAACAAATGGGTATCTTTTGCTATGATCGAACTTTCCAAGTAAACAATAAAAAGAGTCGCGCTCTTGTGTTTATATCGATCAGATATTATCATAATGCTGTCAAACACTTTTAATGGTGTTTACAAAACATTTGCAGAGACGTGTGAACTTAGATTGGTAAATATTTTCAAATCTGATTTATTCCCATTGCTTATAACTTCAGGTCAATTAATTTATATATTTCTGAAGAGTGCAGGTTTTGCATATCTCTAGGTATATATAAAACTCAAAGGTGACTGACTGACATGGTGATCTATCAACGCACAGCCCAAACCACTGGACGGATCGGGCTGAAATTTTGCATGCAGGTAGATGTCGTGACGTAGGCATCCGCTAAGAAAGGATTTTGATAAATTCCAACCTCAAGGGGTTAAAATAGGGGATGAGTGTTTGAATAATATAATAATACTTCTTAACGCGAGCGAAGCCGCGGGCAAAAGCTCGTCTCAAATAATTTACAAGGATTTTGTTAAAGTTATTATTATGGATATCTGATTTACATTTTAGAAAAACTTTGGAAACGTAATATTCTTAATCTGTTCTCATTACCTGATGGTTATTAAACGTATTATATGTCTTCATCTCGTCCTTCTTTTGTGGATCAGATTTATTCGTTTGCATAAAAAAAATTATTTCATTAATTTTTGATTTAATGTTTACACCTCTGTCTACACGTCACATTTTCGTCCTTTCTTTGACGTTGCGTGGTGACTGAATAGTTTGAATGTAGACAACAAACAATCACCTATGTCAATATTGATTGTCGATAGTTCAATTATTTGTCCACATTAATTAATATTTTATTTTACTGTAATATATACGCGGAATAATTAATAGTTTTCCTTTACATCATTACTGAGAATTCTTGTGACGACAATGAACTTCGTCGGTCCGGGTTAGAGCTGATAATCAGCTACAGAGACGTATATAAACAAAAGCATGTGCCACCAATACTTATTTCATGGCCATCAAGCAATGATAATAATGCTTGTCGACCCAGAATGCTTTCAGTATGAAAATTGCTGTTTTTGTCGATATT
Organism: Lysandra bellargus; assembly: GCA_905333045.1. Taxonomy (NCBI): domain Eukaryota; kingdom Metazoa; phylum Arthropoda; class Insecta; order Lepidoptera; family Lycaenidae; genus Lysandra; species Lysandra bellargus. The sequence continues at coordinate 641,953 of HG995328.1, forward strand.
CAAAATGTAATCTTTAATTTCTACAATTATTATTAGGTATTCTTTTCATTTAAAGAGAATTAGGGGGGGTTGCACCAGAGACGTGGTTAAAGTTATGGTTATAGTTAAGGCTGACTTAGCTTTAACTTTGGGTCAACCATTGACCACAGAAATTTACAGAGGTCTGTTGCGTTTATTTTTTTAAGCTACAGCTGTAATGGGATTGAGATTACTTTTAAAAAATTGAATTATCCGTAAAAATCGTCAGGAAAAATATAACACTGTGAAACATAGTAATTAATTTTCACGAAAAAATTAGATATAAGTATGAGCGGTAATATTATGGTTAAATATGGCGTCGGACGCCATATTTAACCAAAGATTTGACATTTTGCACTGTAGTTATAGTTAAAGTTATAGTTAAAGTTGATACAGTTATAGTTAAAGTAAGTTGGTGCAACCCACCCTTAGTTTGTTTTTCTAGTCGATTTAATGTTTTTTTATTCGAAATGACCTATCTCCAGGTCGTTACTTCCTATGTCGTTAAATTAATGTATTATATAATTATTATATAATAATAATTTTATGATACTTAAATATTATTTTGTTAATCATATCAAAAAATAACAATGAGTCATGTATTGTTCTATCATATTATTATGCCTTTTCTCTCGCTTGTTTATTATTGCTATTTATCGTTTGGGAACCTTTTTTAACATTTTGACTAAACTTAAAATTTGATAACAGCTTTTGAAATAAGTAAGCTCTTTTAAATCCTTATAACACGCTTTTGAAAAAAGCTTTTGTTTTTCTAGCTCCTAATTTCTCTTCAACTTCTTCTTCAAACTTCTTTTTGTTTACAAATTGTCTTACTTTGCTACTTCGTCTATCCTTATATTATAAATGCGAAAGTGTGTCTGTCTGTCTGTCTGTCCGTTACCTCTTCACGCCGAAACCGCTGAACCGATTTTGCTGAAATTTGGCATGGAGATACTTTGAGTCCTGGGAAAGGACATAGGATACTTTTTATCCCGGATAAATGTACGGTTCCCGCGCGATAAACGAATTTTGGCGCAACGGAGTTGCGGGCATCATCTAGTTTCTATATGTATATAATTTTTACTTTTTTCTTCAAGGTTATAAAGTTAAATCATTAAGTTAAATCATTAAGCGCCATCTACCGTAGCTTTATCGAATTACTTTGACAACTAGTAAACAAAACACTACATCGGCATTTTATTAACCGACAGCCCACGCGATGGAGCCACTATCGCCATTTCAAGTTTGAGAATGCATTAAAATGCAAAATGCAAATCAAAGTAAACTAGGTAGCGCTCAGCGGAAACGTTAAAGCATGTTAAATATTTACATACCTATTTGTTATAATATTACAAGTACAGTTCCAACTACTTGAAGGTAATGCACTAGCTCAATGTTAATGAAAGTGATGAAAATTAAATAAGACATGTTTTAAATAGGTATGTAGATATTTGTTTCTTAATACTTAAGTAATTGGGCAATTTCATAAATACTTCATGAGTTTAAACTTTCGGCCTTGCATTGACGTTAGTTAATTAATGGGCGCGTATTAATTAAGACATTGACTTTAACAGCCAGTTATATGGCTTTATATTTTGTTTCTAATTTCCTTTTTTTCGTTATAATATTATATACCTATTTTTTTGGTATTTTATGTGCATGAAAACTTTTTGAAGGGGGATTGTTTTGCTGTGTCGTTGCCGAGAAACGGGCGATCGACCCACTCCCGGTGCGCGCGCGTAAGTTTCCCAGCCCATGGAAACGAATTTTCTCGACTGCGTATATGTTTTGACGGTCACCCAGAAATTTCGGCAATGCACCCGGCCTATATGTTTACCAACAAAAAAATCTAACTAAAATAAACTATGTAAATTGGTGAACTGACTTACCATTTCGGTGGACAGCTGCTTGAGGTAGCCCATGATCTTCCCCACCGCATTGGGATTATTCTTATTAAAACTCATCTTGATCACTTTATAAGTCCGTTTTCGGTCGTCAAGGAACGTCGAAGTGGTAGAGTCTTATACGAGTAACACTTTGAGTATCAGTTTCTTTCCTGTACTCCAATTGTTCCTTAAAATCCAGATTCGCGAATTTCAGCTAAGTAAATCGCACATCACTCGTGTTACAGTTTGTAAAGAACGATATCGCGGGAACAGCTGCGAATCGATTGAACACACCTCTCGAACGTACGAAGCGTGTTATACGACTGTTATTTAGTAATATGTCAATGTTCATTCAACAGTTACTATTTCGCGCCGGTAACCCGCTAGGGTACACAACATTCAATTTTTTCACGTCGCTACTACAACTTAAAATGTTGGCAGCTCGGCCCGGATTCAAGTTATCTATTGAAACTTGCAGATGGCAGCGCAGTGTTTTATAGGAAGTTTGTAATGCGCTGTCGACCGCCCCTCCCCCGCCGCCCGCGGCCGGCGCCGTGCGCGCCTGTGTGCGTGTCGTTGCGCCTGTGCATGTGTGTGTAACGCACACGAAAACTCGAAGCCTACACCTGAATTCTTGACTGGCTGAGGCCTGACTCCTGAGTCCGATTCCTCGTATGCGGTTGATAAGATTTTGCGATGTAGAGCAAACACTCATTTCGGTAATTTTCTTAATTTTCATCAGGGTCACGTTTTTTTATTCCATCATTATGTATATCAAATAATTTCATATCTGATTGTTACTTAATAAATATATATTTTCAAATTGTAATTTAACGTGACTATAAACTTTGTGACTTTGATTAATTCTTGTTATTTGTGTATTTAAAACTTCCATTTAGATTCGACGAAGATTAGATTTTAGAACGTATCCAAGATATCCAGTCATCGGACTGTAAATTTAGGTAGGTAAATAACTGAAACAATATCGTAATTAATACAATTCATGTACTCAGCTTTAGCAGGAACCTGAAAAAATAACACACCATAAGTTTCGTTTCAAAATTTTTCGGCAAATATTATTTACAATAATATTATATTTGCTTCTAAATGAATAAAAAATAATATTTCATTTCGTGACCATAACATTATTATTTCTTTATTTATAAAAATAATTGCAAACTCTACAGTCCACACCCTACAATAATAATTTATTATTATTGATTGGTATACGTTTTTAGTTTTAACTTTATTCAGCCAAAAAAGTCAGGAATATAAAATTAAAAAAGAGATGATATTGTATTGTGTTTCAGAGTTCACTATAATATAAATTAATATAATGGAGCACAACATTCTAAAATATCAAAGCTTGATAAGAAGTACAAATTTATTTAAAGTAAACCACAATAAAAATAAATTTAAAATATGATTTTGAAATTCAAACCCTCGTTGACTCATAAAATAATATAATATTATATTGTATATAATAACTTTATGTGTCTGCTTAAAAACTGAAAAAAGTTGTCACGTGGAGGAAAATGTATCATAAATTATTATAATACCTACCTTATTATTCAACATTTGTGTACAATTTAATTAAAAGGAATAAAATGTAGAGTACAGGTCTAACTGCATAGTCCAGGTGATGTGATAAAGAATACTAATATGGTTTATGTTTTTTAGAGTTTTGGATAATCTATACTAATATTATAATTGGGAAGAGTTTGTTTGTTTGTTTGAACGCGCTAATCTCAGGAACTACTGGTCCGATTTGAAAAACTCTTTCAGTGTTAGATAGCCCATTTATCGAGAAAGGCTATAAGCTATATTTTATCACGCTAAGACTAATAGGAGCGAAGAAATAGAGAAAAGTGTGATATTATTTAAAATTGCTTATTATCTTAAGAAACTACTGGATCAATTTTTATGTTATTTGGTACACATGAAGAATAGACCACGTGAAAGGACATAGGTTTCTCTTTTCGCGGAAAAATGTAGGTTTTCCGTGACGTTCCTAAATTACGCGGGCGAAGCCGCGCGGAACATATAGTCTATACTAATATTATAAAACGTAAGAGTTTGTTTGTTTGAACGCGCTAATCTCAGGAACTACTGGTCCGATTTGAAAAATTCTTTCAGTGTTAGATAGCCTGTTTATCGTGGAAGGCTATAGGCTATATTTTATCACGCTAAGACTAATAAAAGCGAAGAAATAGTGGAAAATGTGGAAAAAACGGGGGGAAATTATTTGAAAGGTATTAATATACTTTTCATAGTTGTATGGATTTCTTAAATGTAGAGCTCATTTAATCACCATGCTACAACTGTACGTGACTTTTGAAATGTACAGTTTGTAGGCTAATTCCTGAAGATTAGAGAAAGATACGACTTTCCAGTTTACAGCCGCTCTAGTTTGTGAGTAATATTTTCGCGAGTGACGCAAAGTACCTCGTGATAACATCATTGTTTGCTATTTAGTACGCATCATTGACGCTAATTTAAGCGTCTAGGTAATTCATGTAGGTGGAATGTGGAATCATTATTTTGTTATTTTTGGTGCCAAAAGACTAGTAAAACTCGAAACCTAAAAATTAAGTACCTATTTTAATATCATTTTTTGGCGCCAAAAAAAAAAAATTGAAACGTTCGAAAATGTAGAGTTCCCTAAATTTTTTTGATATTATCAGGAACTCTATATTTTCTCTAACAAATATTTTGTTTATTCATTACTAGGTTGTGCGAACTGAAATCGCACCTAAAAATGTGCTACTAAGATTATAAGCCAGTTTCATGTAAACACATAATATTAGATACAGTTCTGTAACTCAAACGGGTATGTGCTTTTCAGCATATTATGCAAAACAGCCGTAAGAAATCACGTTCATCAACATAATAAATTAATAATAACATAGTATTATGCTGAATCATGTTCTTTTGAAGACGATTAGAATGACACACCTCTATGTAATCATCATCATCAATAAATTAACGTTAACTTAAAAAGTGCTGGTTACGATGGATACGTTTTCCGTATTCACTTGCCTACTTTTGTTGGTTTTCATTTTCAGGAGTTGTATTTTTATAGACCCTGATATCTTACCTAGGTGTGCACACTTGACCCATAGAATTTCATTCAACATCTAATAACAGTTAAAGAAAAGTTTTCCTTTTAAATTTCAAGAGTTTTTTTACTAACAAAGATTTTCTTGCGACTTAAGTAAATTATCTCATATCTATGCTATTACATGTTTTATTACCTATGTTACCTTGGCAGACATATGGCGACCTATAGCCTACTGTTCTATCCCGTTTACGGCGTTTAGCGACTAAACAATTTGAGTTATCTGGAGGGCGTGAGGCGACGTCATACAAACGCATACGTATTGGCTCGCACGTCCGTCCCGGCCTCCATTCTATTACTCAATACTAGGGTTGTCTCAAATATATAAGTTTATCTTAGCAAAACTTTTAGGGTGGGTTGCACCAGAGGCGTTGTTAAAGTTAAAAGCTATATGGTTAAAGTTAAGGTTAAAGTTACGCCTAACTTAGCTTTAACCTTAACTTTGACCACAGGAATTGACAGATGTCTGTTGCGTTTATTTTTTTATTAAAGCTACATGTAATGGGATTGAGAGTATAAAAATTTGAATTATCCGTAAATGTAGAGTTTAAGATGCATTGTTAATTTATTTAGTTGTCTCGAGTAACTGATATGTATCCTAGTTGTCGATTTATATGTGCCATATTATTGCAGATTTCAACCTAAAATCGTTGCCAATATCCAAAACAAAGTCAAAGAACGGTATTTCGGTGTTTCCTATGACGTAATCGTGAGTCACATTTAAGGCTCTATGCAGATAGGAAAATTTATTTATAGCTAAAGTTTTAGAATACCCGTTTACGTCTATTCTTTTTTAGAAGTCGTTACCTCAGAGGTTAAATATTCAAACCCCGTGGTCCTTGATGGTTCACTGTTACTTAATGTTCTGTAAAATTACTCATTTTTCTACGACCTATGGAAAAGTAGAAACGTTCTTAATGGATTTTACCTCGAAAAGTTTTAATAATGCATATTATGTAATTGATGAGGACTCGAATCGAACAGTTACCGTGTTTGTATTAAGTTATTTACTTGCTATTGACCATTTATACTGAAAACAAACGTTACATTTGGGTACATAATATTTACCTTAATAATGATAAAGTAGTGTATTTTACGTACTTTTTACGAAAGCAATATTAGGATGTAGGTTAACATTGACTATTGAGGTAGGTGGTATGACGTAAGTCAAGAATCATGGCGTGATAAATGTTACTATTTTATGACTAAAGTATATCCTAATCAAACGTTCAAAAAGTTTTTTCCTTTTTCACAGCCCTATGCGATCGCAGATCAACTTTAAGTTTATTGCGGCAAGACAAATTGATAACAAACCGTTATCAGCTGAATCTTAGTCATATACGAGTTTTATGAGTATTACTGTCGCGTCACTAGTTCAGGAAGAAAAATGTGCAATTATCTCCTTGCTGCATCAATTATTATCCTAGTTACGTAAACAATTAAAACCCCATACGTGCGATGGCGTCAAGTAATTATTTAATGCAATACACCTTCTTAATTACATTATTATTATTGTAAACAACATACTTATGGAAAACATACGTATAATTTATTCAGAAAGCTCTGGCATCAGCGTCAACTGTCTAGTTAATTTTGTCTGTAAAATGTAGAGAGTAGAGACGATGTAAAATGTTGTTAAATAATACTGCGAAGGAGTGATTGTAGTTTCATGAAACTATTTTCCTTTTACCGTTTAATATTATGAGAATATCTATACTTATAAAATTACATATTGTCCTGAGTCCTGACTCCTGACTGACTGACTGATTGATTCATCATCGCCGAGCAAAAACTGTTAAAGTTACAGCCACGAAATTTGGTGAGTAGGGTTGTTTTATTAAGTAGACACCCACTTAGGAAGGAATTTTGAAAATTTTACCCCGAAGGGGGTGAAATAGGGGTTGAAAGTTTGAATGAAATTCCGTCATTTCTTAAGTTAGGAACATGAAACCCATCTCCGTTATTATACTATGCTAACGCGGACGAAGTCGCGGGCAGCAGCTAGTATTATATAAAGTGTGCTAATTTCTTGAATTATTTAAGTTGTTTATTGTTTTAACATTTTCCATTTTTTGTAAATCCCTGTATGGAACGTAATTTTTCTGAAATATGAAGGCGTGTCTTAACTTTTACCTTGTTACGACTTACGAGAGTCTGTTTTTTGAAGAAGCTCTACCATATTCAGATTGCAGTGAGCAAGACAGTAGATGAAGTATTTACAAAATACCAATCTGCATCGTTGTATAATGAAATCAATATTTATACTAAGGGCCTGTTTCACCACTTTCTGATAAAGTGGCGAATAGGCTATTCACAACTTTTTTGACATATTCTCCATACTCAATCTGTCAATTTAAGTGGTGAATAGCCTATTCGGCACTTATCAGGAGGTGGTGAAACAGGCCCTGAGTATAATTTTCAACACACAGTGACACAGGATGATCTAAAAATGCGATTCTCTTTTTATGTCGCTCTATTTTTATTGCAATTAGTCTCTTGCCCTATTTAGTGAGAATTGGCGAACCCCCGCATTTATCAATGAGTTTGAGGGCTCGGCTATGAGTTATGACAGCCCGGTGCGCGTGTACCGCGTCACGTGCGCGTGCCTTCGGGAGGCGGGACACCACACAGTGACAGATGTGTCGAAAAAAACTCGCGCCCCACCCGCGCATCTCACACACACAAAACACCCGAACACCGTCACTATACGCGTCACGTATGATCTCAAAATATACCCACATGATTCTTGCAATTTCTCGTAATGTATTCAAAATATCTCAAAATAACTTCCTCTGGAAGTTACCCACGAGTCACGACATCACTGATACGACTCGCGATTTCTCGTGATGTATGGAATGTGAAAAACAAAAGGCTAACCCGTAAATAGATTTTTACAATACCTTGCATCATGTGTATGGAAATTACGTGTTTATCTAATTGCTAATGAGGAGCAGCTTGTACTGTATTGTAATTTTATAATAACAACGAGCTTTTGCCCGCGGCTTCGCTCGCGTTAAGAAGTATTATTATATACAAACTTTCAACCCCTATTTTAACCCCTTGGGGTTGGAATTTATCAAAATCCTTTCTTAGCGGATGCCTACGTCATAACATCTACCTGCATGCCAAATTTCAGCCCGATCCGTCCAGGTGTTTGGGCTGTGCATTGATAAATCACCATGTCAGTCAGTCACCTTTGAGTTTTATATATGTTACCGGAAATGTATGAAATCCAGGAATTGTATACAAATCCTAGGAAATTTATACAATTCCGAAACTGTTTAGGAAATGTATAAAATATTGTTTAAAAAATAATTTAATACATAAATGTCCTAGGAAATGTAAACAATTTCTAGGAATTGTATACAATTCCAGTATCGTATTAGGAAATGTATAAAGACAATGCTTTCTGTAATGAAACACGTTGTTACAATGAGAATATTCATTTATATTAAAGCACTGAGGCGTGTTTTGTGACGGTCGCCGGCTGCTGCCGCAGCACAGTCACAGTTCTAACCTAACCTACTTTTGGACTTTCTGGATTGTGTTTGTTTTTGTTTTGTTTTTGAGCCCCCCGTTTTGAGTATTAGTGTGGGCTGCCCCCCCCCCCCCCCCCGCCCCCCCGCTTCGGTATCCGTGGTTAAGTAGACCTTCTGTTAAGTCTTTTCATTAATAATGAAATGAAATAAAAATGATGCGCTTGATACAGCGCCACGCGCCGGCAGCCATTTCGTCAACCGGCGCCGGCAGCGGATACACTCCCTAGTAAGTAAGTAACACATAAACACCAGAAAACGGATGACCTTATCTCAAGATTACGGAAATTTCAAATGTAAATTTTTTGTAAATTACATTTCCTATTACTATTTAGGAAATGTATAGATTTCCTAGGAAATGTGTCTAATATAATTAATTTTACACATATCAGTACGATTTTAGGAATTGTATACATTTCCTAGGAATTGTATACAATGACGGATTACATACATTTCCGGTAACATATATATATATATATATATATATATATATATATTACTGTACATTATAAAAAGGTACAGTAATTATTTGACTTATAATTACTGTACCTAACAATTATTTTACTTTTCTTAAACATGACAACTACAGGATGTGTGAGATTTGCAAATTATTGCAAAGTATAAAAATGAAAATTTAAAGTGTAATCGATAGCTCCATAGAATTGATATTAAGTTATGTCACTGTATGCTCAGTGAGTGCGGCGAAGTAAACTGCACGCGGGACGGGTAAACACAAACGCAGCTTCACAAACATACATTCACAAACTCACACATAAGCCATGAATTCGAAAAGCCAATGGAATATTACTAGCGCCAGCCGCCAGCGTGACCTGGCCGTTTCTCGAACGTTCTTTTATAGAATGTGGCTTACATGCTAGCCGCAGCGAACGCCATGACAGACGCTGAGCAGGACCTAATAATTTTATTGAAAGTAATGAACTTCGTGTCAAAAGAGCATTTGAATTTTTTGTGTCATTGTGTCACAAAACTTACAAATAATATTCGAGATTATTTACAACACGCTGTGAATAAATATTTGAGATCGCAAGGACTTCGCGCAATCCTATTTCCATATTTATGTGATAACTCACGAATATTAATTTGTCATCATCTTCATGATCAGTTGCATCTATCTATATTTAACATTGAAGATTTATCTGCCGCTCTTCTTCAAACAGAAAATATTTTGTGTTTGTTTGAGACAACCCTATTCGCAAATTGCTGTTATGACTTATGACTTATGATTATGAGTCAAAAGCTTCCTAACTCCTTAAATGGAAATACACTTGTGTAAAACTAATAATGAAAATATAAATAGCCTTTTTTTAAAAATGGCAACGAAAATCACATAAACTTATTATTCTTAGGGCTTGTTTCACCACTTCCTAATAAGTGCCAAATAAGCTGTCCATCACTTAACTTGACACAAGTATGAAGAATCTGTCAAAAAAGTTGTGAATAGCCTATTCGACACTTTATCAGAAAGTGGTGAAACAGGCCCTTAATTTCAAAAATGCAACTATGAAATGTATTTTACAATGTATACGACTATAAAAATTTCATAAAATTAAAAATGTCATAATTCAGTTTATTTCCGATGTGTTCGATAAACGGAAAGTTATCGTTAAAATTTTCAGACTGTATTATGTGTCACTCGCTGCACACACGTTTCGCTCAGCGGGAGTGTCTTATCATGGTCTTATCTTATCAGCAATTTTTAGATAATGATCCGATTAAAAATTTCCATGAGATCGAGGGAAAATTATATTACGAGACGGTGGCTCTATCAGGGTTGAAATCATTGCACAAACACGATAAACATATTTACTTTCACCAGTTATTGTCCGGATAAGCTATTTTTGGTATTACGATAACACCGACGATTTTATCGGTTTTAGCGTTTTAATCTAGATAGAACACAACATTTTTTGCATTCAAAACTTGAAACCATTGCGGATGAGAGATTATGTACGCCATTGTAGTCGTCACATCCGCTCACTAAAGATATGGCTGCCTAACACACCGAATTACTAGCGACTAAATGAAGCGCGAAGCTGTTTTTCCAAAGTATGAATTGTACCAATAAAAAGTGCAAAGGAAGACTCCTCAACTCCATAAAATTTGTTTTTCCTTAATCAACTTGAGCATTTTTCAGTTTAGGATTTATTACAAGTTACAACTTTCTCCGCAATGGTTCAGCTCAAACTAAAATCTGCGAAGCAAAAACAAAAGACTAAGTTAGGTAATACGGTCAGACGAGTGAATGACCGCTTGACTTACAGAGCTAACTTTAATCCGCCGTACCATAAGTCGACGGCGAGTCACCAACCGACCCTGATTGTATAAGGAGATTTCCGGACGTCGGGTTTTTTTCAGAAATCCAGAATGTACAAATCCGGCAGATGGACGATGATAAAGAAAGTAACAACATTTCCTGATCCCAGAAGCGCGATAGAGGGATTCCTTCCAAGGTTTCATGTCTTCTTTTTCATTAGACCTATGAAACCAGCTATTGAAAGGGAAAATATGATTCAGCGTAGATAGACGACGGACAGTGCTCTACTTGGCACCGTAGTAGAGTCGGAGGCAACGGCCGTCCTTGTGCTAGGTGAACAACTGCGGTAAGAAGGTTAGAGAGATGTGGCACGCCAGCTCGAACACGTAACATTCCGGTTCTATAAATATAGCTCTAAAAATATAAAAATGTATAATTTATGATCGGTTCAGATTTATTTATAAAACACCGTTACTTTAACCGCCTTATTGGCGAGGAATTCAAAATGAGCAATCAATTTACAGACGTATTCTGTAATACTTTAAAATTTAATTACATATTTATTATTTACCAAGTGATAGGGGAAAGTTGTAATGAATTTTAATCGAAACTGCTGGCGCTGCTGTACCGATAAAAGAAGATATCACATAGTAATAGTACGGAAAATGCTCCTTTTGGCTTCGTATATTATTATGATTTTCATATTCTGAACATTTTGTCTTACAGGTTTTGCCATTCTTTAAAAGTTCTCATAGATTATGTTGTATTCAAATATGATAACATATTGACTATAATATCTAAAAGTGAATATTGCTATGGTAAATATTATTCAAACTAAAGTACCAATTTCAGTCATGATCTGGATAGTGCCAAGAATAGAACGTTTGATGTCTAGATCTTTCACCACACCGTTATAATCGGATTCGGGTAATAACTGGCTTTGAACGTTTGAAGTTGCCAAGGTGATAATCGTGTTTTTGTCAGTTTGTTTGTTGTGTTATTAGCGAGTTGTGCGTACTGGGCGATCGGCTTCACAATACAGCCGACCTTGATGCAAAATTGTATGGCGCCGACCGTCATCGTGGAACTTTTTCCATAATAGCTATCGCGATAAGATTTTGTAAATAGTTTTGTCATCGAAAAGACAAAACATTTAAAAAATTAAAACCCGGTCGGAATGTCTATAATCCAATCCGAATCGTGTCACAAATCTTCGTATTAATCTTCTCTCTTTTTCTCTTCATTAATCTCTAACCTAAAACCTTCCTTTCACGGACAAACTGCATCGATTAGAACCTATACCTCGATGATATATTACCTTAGATGTAGATTGTAGAGGATACCTGTAATAAATCAACAGTAGATAATTAGCTCTATATCTTGCTGAACTGATGAACTCTTTAAATAAAAATAGAAATTATGACGATATGGAATTTGCTGACTAGCATAAAGGCACCATGTTGTCGTTCTTAAATCCTTGTACGATCTTTGGATCATTTGAATCAAATTGTTACTACGCCTAGACTGTGAAATTATGGCCATAAAACTATATGGGCTTTTCATATACCGTCTGATTCATACCAATTAGAAACTCACAAGTTATTAGTGAAGGCGACAACTAATGGGGACTGGTTAACACAAGATTTTTATCCTCCCACTTACTGGCGCTATCATTACAGAGAAAGGAGTAATAGTTGGCGTAAAAAGTAAGATATTCTTTAAACATCGATCCACCAAAACTTCAGTGTAAATGAGCCTAGTCTCTCTATGCATGGCATTGGTTTTCAGAACTCATAGAAGTCAATTTTTTTTTGTTATTAATTGTTATGCAAATAAAAAATCTTGCCGTTACATTGGCATGCAAAATTCTTCTGTACTAAAACCACGAACACTTCTCAAAACTATTTTTTTAAGAGTTTGAAGCTTTGTTTAATCCGCCACCGGTAGAAGATGAAACGTTTTGTGTACAACGTTCATCTCCTTAGTTTGTAGATGCCACGACATACTGACGGAAAAGTACTGGAAGAAAAGTGCACAAGCAATTCGTATTCCGTCCGAAGCCAGAGCTATTCAACCTTTTCGTAAATTAAATTGTTAAGCTTGTAAACAAAATCTACATTGCCTATTATTTTACGTGTGTTTTCGAGTTTAATCAGAATTGAGCTTAACATTTTACGTTACGTTACAACTTACATCAAAAATTCAGACCTCATACTTTAGATATTATATTAATGAAATGAAATGAAATACTTTATTAAATCAAGTTACATAGACTCATTAATTGTTAGTATATATAAAGGCTTATAAATTATGTTAGTAACATAATTTATATATATATATATTTTTTTTTTTAATGCTTTACACGTTGAATGTTATGAAATACCATTGTAATAATAATGGTACCTACTTAGGGAGGCTTTATATTTTTATGCTTATTAAATTATCATTTTTTTATTTTATCAATTAGCAGGAATAATAATATTGGATACGATACACCTTTTACTCAAAAGGTTTTACGCGTTTTATTCAAAGTTTAGCATATCTGTAGGACCTGAATAAGTATGCGTCCCGCACACATACATCACTTAACGATTAGTAAATATATGAGCACACACGCTTGTTTTATGTTTGTGTGTATGAAAGTGTAAATCAAGGCGCCTTTAGTGCGGCTAGTCTAAATTATACTGCACAGTTCACACTAATCCTAATATTAAAGTTGTATAATAAATTAACCTTCATAGCTTTAAATAGGATATTTTCTTTCGATATCGAAATTTTTAAAATTTATTTTTTAATCTACCCTCTCGTTAACTTAAAAAATAATCTAAGTAGTAGTTGGTGCTACTCATATATGTATATTCTGTGGTAGTAGGCCATTAGTAGGCGAAGAAGGCATTGAAAAAATTGTTTCCATATAACACTTACAGAGTTTAACTTTCAAATATGTTTTCGAAGACGTCATAACCAATATTGGTACAACGATATAGCCGACATCAAAGGTTAATTCTGTATTTTTAAGAATCAGACGGTCAATATTAATATTGGCAATACATTATCTAACCAAAGAATTCCTACGTCAAATGCTAATGAAGTTAGGTCAGAACGTTAAAAATAGAATTCCAAAGCTGGTGTTATTCCTCTTAATTGTACTTCGATTAATTTCAATGGCACAACGAAAATCGTCAACGTAAATGACCATGTGTTGAGGTTTCTGCCTAGCACAACTTTTCATTTTTCCAACAAAAGTAATTATGCGATTTGTAAGTATTATCCTTTTTCCATCTTGACACAAAAATGGACCCATATTACAAATTCCCTTTGTGTTCTTATAAGTGGACTTTAGGTAACATTTTTCCTAGTAGTAGAGCTGTCATGGATAACATTTCCTTATCTAGGTGTAACAAAACTATTAGAAGTGGTTATTGACTGTTCAGTCAAAAAAGTTCAATATTATTTTAAGCATAACTTACTAAAAACAGTGCAGTGTAGGAAAAAACACTGCACTGTTTTCAGTAAACCAATTTATTTGATTCTATTGGAGCATCATTAAGGCGATTCCGAGTTCTTTCTCGGAAAATAGCTGCATTTTATTGGAATTACGGAGTTACGCCTTTCGAGCATTACGGTCAATGCAGACCATCCGGAAAAACGCTAGAACACCAAAACATTGCATTCGAATGTCAACCTTACCAACTTCAAATAGAGCTGAAGTTTCTTTAAAGGGATAAACGCTCTAATTAAATTATTCTCTCTAGTCAAAGTTGACCTAGGCTGAAATTCAAAAACAATAGTAAATTGTTGTAGCCGCTGCACTGTAGCTGTAATGTCCTAAATTCTCCTTTTGTTATTATTTGGGTGTTGACGCTATTTAAATTTTATAGTTCTGTTATGACCTGCTTGTACATAATAAATATGTAGTAGGTTTACTTTGTACGTCACAACCACAACAAAATAGTGTTAGTTTGTACCTACTACCTACTGTGCTGAAAAATACAGCACTACGCTACGCCAAATTATGCTCAGCTAAAGTAAAACATATTATTTTTAGCCTTGTGCTGTAAAAATAATTATTTTCATTTTTACATCTTATTTTGCCTGGTCAACAGTCCTGAAAATTATAAGTAACCTACACTACAGTCATATCTGTTTCCTTAGATTTTAAATTAGATTGAAATTGGAAAACTTTCTTGCCACTATAAGCTACTAAACTATTAGAAACCTTTTCTAAACGAATTGTCAAATTTTTCGTTAAGTAGAAATAAAGTATAGTCTCTAACAAGGCTTTTTACCATAAAATTCATTTATCGAGTACATCCATTAGCATTTCTCGGTAATTTGCTCTACAAATTTGCACCTTCGCCAATTGACGCAGTTCACTTACAACTGTTTATAAGTGTGAACTCAGTTTTTGAAGCTGATAATTGGGAGTATCGTACTAAGTGAGGTTTTTACACTCTTAAAAAATATTTAATTAATATAGTATGTTTTTATTTCCGTTGTTAGAAGTTTACTTGCTGGGCAGACACGGGTAGAGTACAAAAACTTCATAGTTCATCTCTTGTCCGTTTTCGATGTTACGCCAGTTTGGATGACACAACAAAATTTCGCGCATCATTAAATATAATAGAGTAGACGCTGAAATAAATTTTCCAAACATAATCACGATCAAATTATAGTCCGTTTCCGTTTTCGAACGTTCTCCGTGAAAATACAAGGCGCAACCTCGTATTTTCACGAAAAGCGTTTGTACAATTTAAGTATTAACGCTCTGACACATTTTTTATTTGCAATAATAAGTTTTTTGTCCTTTTCATGTCATTTAAAAATTATATTCGGTGTCTACTCTTTTTTGATGAGCTATAATATATTAAGTAAAATGTGCCACAGCAGCGTTACGACAACGCACCGCAACGCAACAGTGCAATGTGGCTTCGCTCGTCCTCAGATACTGTTGCATCCACAAGTGTTTGATTGAATATGGATTTGTGGGTAGATCCTCCTACATACTGCAGCGCCCTAAAGTTTCCACTGTTTATTACAATATCTTGTACCTCTTTGTAATCAATGCATAAAGATAACATTAGATATTGCATAAATACACAATGTATGCACACTAAATTATGTACAGTTGCCGACAAATCCGTTTTAACGAATTTAGACCTTATTATGGTGACTATAAGGACCTAAAGTAGTACCTCTTGGTTGTCAACGACTTTACAATCTACATAGAATATTCGACTAAGGATGCATTGCAAGTTGCGACGCAATAGTTTTGTTGCGCACATACATTATGTGCATAATATGCTAATAATTAAGTTGTACATTTTAATATGTGTTAAACTGTCATTAAATTAAGTAAGAAAATTGCTCTATAAGATGCGTACACACTGATAAAAGCGAATCCTTCGTTTTCAAGACTTTTCCACATTTTGCTAAAGTTTAAAGCCTTCGATTTGTTATTCACAAGCCATCCTTAGGTTTACTATCAAAAAATCCGACAAGAAATTAAATACATAATACAATATATTGTAATGCTAAAGACATAGAACTTAAAATATTACGAGTATGTTGTAAATTGTAATTAGGTACATAATAATGTGAATTCGCTTGATGAAATGTAACCATGAATTTTAAATAATCATCTTAAATAAATCCCCCAAATAAAAAGGTTTTGTTGAGCTTTAATTCAAAAATGTTTCACAGTGCATTCAACTATACACACCGGCATATTTAGCGGAACACAAAAAAAGGTCCATAATTTAAAAAATATGGTTTTATTTTAAAATCTACTTACTACACTTCTTTTGTTATTTAAAATTTCATTTGTTTTACTTAAAATTAGATCACATTATGAACAAAATTTGCGAGTAAAGGCTATTTGTGAAAAATTGTACATTTTTGAACTTTTCATGTAACCGGGAAAAGTGAAAATTATTATTAAAATAACAATTAATTAAATTAAAAAAAATGGTGATTAATATTGCGTATTTCCTCCAGGTGCTCTTATTAAAGTTTCTAACCGTCTAGGCATACTGAGAATTATGTTATCGATGGTCTCCTGGGATAGTATCCGCCATTCCTCAACTACGGCGATTCGCAGTTCACCCACGTTGGCAGGAGCTGGAATTCTTGACTTAACTTTTCTTTTCAGCAAGGCCCAAACGTGCTCTATTGGGTTCATATCCGGTGATCTCGCCGGCCACTCCATAACAGTGATATTCATATCATTAAGATAAGCTTGAGTTGCCCGAGCGGTATGCGGCCGAGCATTATCCTGCATTGAAACAAAATCGTCACCGATATATGGGGCAAACGGTACGACATTTTCTTCTAAAACTTCTCTGATATAGCGGTCCGCAGTCAGACTCCCTCTGTTAATCACTACCAAGTCTGTGCGAGCTCCCAAACAAATGCCCGCCCAAACCATTATTGATCCACCACTGTATGCAACTGTAGTTTCAAAATTTGTCTGAATGTAACGTTCTCCTTTGCGTCTGTATATTCTTTGCCTGCCGTCAATTTGATTTAAGAGAATTCTGCACTCATCACTAAACAATACCTTACTCCATTGGTCCGCATTCCAAAGTCGATGTTCCTGAGCAAAAGTTAACCTGTTTCTACGATGATATACCTCGAGCCTTGGAGCCTTGGCAGGCACAAATGAACCCAAATCAGATTCTTCTAACCTTCTTCGTACCATACGCTCACTTACGGTTACTCCCCGCACTGCTTCTAACTCATGTCGGGCTTGGACGGCCGTCAAACGGGGGTTCCTACGTACACGAAGCCGAATGAAACGATCATCCCTACTCGAAGTGCGTCTTTTTCTGCCTTGTCCTGCTCTTCTCACATAAGTGCCAGTCTCCCTGAATCGTTTGACACTGCGATGGACCGTTGAAATCGATCGACGAAGATGTCTGGCTATTAATCTGTATGTTAGACCAAATCTTCGCATTTCGAGTGCCCTGGCAATCTCCGTTGGGGCTAAGTCAGGTATAATTCAGTCCTCAACTCCAAAAAGATACAAGATTATTATTTTTTTTACAAAAAAACAATATTTGATTGAAAAATTTAAATAAAATTCAGAAAGGAGAAATACTCGAAGTTCGCTCTACATAAGGTATATTCGAATAAAATTAAAACAATTGCATAAAATGTGATGTTCAATTGTTTTCCTAATTTGAAATTATTATTTTTTTAATGAAATGACGTATAAACCAGCCAGCAACCTTATATGATACTTATATCAAACCTTTTTTTTATGTTCCGCTAAATATGCCGGTATGTGTATAACATGTTACCTTCAAATATAAATAAGCTATAGTGATATTTATAGGACTTCCAAATATATCTTATTTACCTATCCTATATGTATGTTTGTGTATTGTTACACTTGTGTATAAACGTGTTATATTGGGAGGCGATAATTCTATAAGCATGTTCCGGTGTCCTTGTGTGTTTGCGTAACTTCAGTTTATTTGATAAACTTCCGTGTAGTTAAAATTTTAACTATTATTTAAAAATGCATGACTGAGTGACATGGAAAAAGGCGGATTAGCATCGGAAAGTATGGAGTTTTTGAAGCTTTTAGCACGCTTTTGGTCAAATAAGATGAACTTAAAGCTGACCGAAAAAAAGAAAAATTATAATGGCTTTGACTTGGCCGACTTTTCCTCGAGCACTTACTCTATACATGTTTATTATTAACTTTCAATCACATACTCTAATTGGTGTCGAAGTGACAATAATATTTTTTACATTCATAAATATAAAAACTTCCTTTTCATAAATTCCGTATGAAAAACTTTAAAACTTTACTGATTTCAGCGCTTAAGTCTACAAGACTTAAGCGCTGAAATCAGTAAAGTTCTTCTAAAAGAAGGCTTCCTAGAGTTCCTACATTTTTACTTATTTATTCAAAGTATTGTATACCAATGATGTGAGTCATTCACAGAAGTCCTACAAGGCTTTCTGCCTCAAAATTTCTGCAAATGAATTTTCAAACTTCAAAAACTCTGTTGACGTTGAGAATGAAGAGTTTGACTGTAGGTTTGACTGATATTAAAAGGAAAAAACCGGCCAAGTGCGAGTTGGACTCGCCCATGAAGGGTTCCGCAGCAGCAATAAGAATTGTTTCTATGAAATTATAAGGTAATGAAAGTTAAATTAAGGTTTATCATTTATGACGTATAAAAAAACTACTGGCTAGATCTCGTTCAAACCAATTTTCGTTGGTAGTTTTTATAGTAAGGTACATCATATATTTTTTTTAGAATTATCATGCCCCTACTTTAGAAGTTAGAGAGGGGGGGACACACATTTTGCCACTTTGGAAGAGTCTCTCTCGCAAACTATTCAGGTTAGAAAAAAATGATATTAGAAACCTCAATATGATTTTTGAAGACCTATCCATAGATACCCCACACACATAGGCCGGATGAAAAAAAAATTTTTGTTTCAGTTCTACCTATGGGGACCCCTAAAATTTTCAATAATTTTTCCATTTTTGTATCAAAATCTTAATGCGGTTCACAGACTACATCTACTTACCAAGTTTCAATAGTATAGCTCTTATAGTTTCGGAGAAAAGTGGCTGTGACATACGGACGGACAGACAGACAGACAGACAGACAGGCATGACGAATCTATAAGGGTTCCGTTTTTTGCCATTTTGGCTACGGAACCCTAAAAACATAAGCCATGTTGAAATCTGTCTTTGTCTTCTGAGTGCGGGAGGTAGTTATATATAGCGGTATAATTTGTACGTGGGAGAGCCATGCTTCGGCACGAATGGGCCGGCTCGACCGGAGAAATACCACGTTCTCACAGAAAACCGGCGTGAAACAGCGCTTGCGCTGTGTTTCGCCGAGTGAGTGAGTTTACCGGAGGCCCAATCCCCTACCCTTTCTTTTTTTTTAACATGGGGAAATGCTTTACGCATCCCCGGCAAATTGGGATATCGGCCGGGGTATGTGGGACTCGTGCGTAGTCTACCCACTAAAACCCCATGGTGCTCCACTCATCGCTTAAGGGCCAACCCACACGTACCACAACCACACGACATCGCAACGACAAAATGTCGTCGAGCTGTGGTTACGTGTGAATGGTGTCGCTGCAGCATTTTGTGGTTGCGTTGTGGTACCGACAAAATGACGACGGCCAGCGGTTGCGATGTGGTTGCGACGTGGTTGCGATGTGGTTGCAACGTGGTTGCGTCGTGTGCAAGTCGAACTATTGTAGTTCGACTCCGGCTTTTAGAAACACGTCTTGCCCAAAGTCATGGAAGCTTAAAAATCAGTCTTTTCGAACTGGCCTGGCCTTAAAAGATATTTTGTTTCCAACACTTCATTTTACGCAGAGTAGATAACATGTTTTGAATTCCCACTTTCCTAGAAAATTGACGTCTATTTCACCTTCCATGGGGGCAGCGTGGAATTTTTTCTTTCTTTCTCGTTAAAGTTAAAGGGGGGGGGGAGAGCGGGTGGCGTGTCGTTGCATCGACGCAACGTTGTGGTTGCGATGTGGTTGCGACGTGGTTGCGATGTGGTCGGTATTTCACAAGTGGTCGACAACGACTGCAAAATGTGGTACGTGTGAATGGTCCAGTTCATTTACAATACGAAATATACACCCGACCACGTCGTGTGTTTGTCGTGTGGTTGCGGTTGTCGTGTGGTTGTGGTACGTGTGGGTTGGCCCTAAGAGCCCGGGTTACCCTTGAAATTCTCATACATACGTAATACCAAAATCATTTTCTCATACGAAAATATTTAACATGTTTGAGTTATTTTTCAGCTTAAAATAGTAATTACCTAGGTTCCTGTACAAAAATGAACTTCAAAATATTTAAACACGAAAAAAATTTTTTTTGTGTATAATTTTTTTTACTAAATTTTCTACTAAATATTTAAACACTAAGAATAGAGTAAAACACAAAAAAATATATATAAAAAATACTTAATTTACTACAAAATATTTCAACTCTAAACAATATTTTTTAGTATTAAAATATTTAGTAGTAAATTAACTATTTATTTATATATTTTTTAGTATTTTTCTTTATTTTTTAGTGTTTAAATATTTAGTAGTAAATTTAGTAAAAAAAATGAATACACAAAAATTTTTTTTTTTTAAGTTTAAATATTTTGAAGTTAATTTTTGTTCAGGAACCTAGGTAATTACTATTTTAAGCTGAAAAATAACTCAAACATGTTGAATATTTTCGTATGACAAAATGATTTTGGTATTACGTATGTATGAGAATTTCGAGGGTAGCCCGGCCCCTTAAGGCACAGTTGCGGGTACGATAGATACCCTATTCCCTTCTCTACCCTCCCCTATTCCCTACCCTCCCCTAATACCCTATTCCCTCTTAAAAGGCCGGCAACGCACCTGCAGTTCCTCTGAGGCTGCGAGTGTCCATGGGCGACGAAAGTTGCTTTCCATCAGGTGACCCGTTTTCTCGTTTGCCCCCTTATTTCATAAAAAAATCATCATAATTCACAATTTAAACAGGCGTTTAGGTAGAAAGTCGAAAGCTAACGTTCAGTAAGGCAAACGTTCTTATAATAGTACCCACATAGTAATTAGTATCTTACTGGAAATAATTACCCCTAGATCGTGAAGGTCGGTGCCCTTATAGGTAGTAACTGTCTGGGTCACGGAGGCGTTTAAGAACGTTATAGCTTTTGTTTGAAATAATTCACTTGAGGCCATAAGATTAGTTATAACTTACCTAGGAGGTAAAGAGTGGCTAAGAACGGTAGAGAATAAAGTTCTTGAGACATTATTCTAATCAAGTCTCTAAATCGTGCAGCTCTTACAAGGCATATAAAATGATGAATGGCTAAGTTTAAAAAAAGTTCCTAAGTGATAAAACACGTGCAGCGAAAAATTGCTCGTTTATTGTGGGCAAGTTTTTAAACAAGTCGTTTATTAAAATGTTCTTAATTAAAGATTGTATTCAATGTTGTATAAAAGCCTTAAAACAAAAAGCATTTAAGTACGTAATAAAGTAAAGATTGACAAACAAACAATTATGTCAGTCTTGTCAATTGTTATGTTTGTTGTAAATTACTTTGTTGTTTGCTAAGTTAATTGGACATCATATATGACAAATATTATATTTACCTGCAATAGTTAAAATAATTTATCAACATATTATTATATTGCAAATGGAAAAATTAAATGAAATATTTAATCGGTAGTTTCATACGTGTCTTCTGCGATTCTGAATTGAGATAGCAAAATTGCAAAATGGTTATAATCATCTATCGCCTATCGGTCGTTCTATTGTATATTATAACATGTTATTTTGTTTATTAAATTAAAGAAATCTATTGTCCCAAGCTTATTTAAAGAATATCATAATTTAAAATCGCGATAGATGATTGGTCTGCATTGAACCCCTATTTTAAATCGACCCTAAAATGAGGAGGGCTTCGAAAAAAAAAGAGGAAGTTCTATGTTTTCTGTGTATATTTTTAAACCCTGGCTACTCGTCCTATGTCATCGTTACTTAGGCCGGTATAAATAGTCAGTACTCAAGATGCATCTCGGTCTCAAGACACGGTTCAGGCTCTGTGATTGGTTGGCTGTCAAAATTTGGAGCAATCACAGAGCCGAACCGCGTCTTGAGACCGGGTCGCATCTTAAGTATCGACTATTTATACCAGCCATAGGGCCTAAGAACAGACTGTTAAAATCTGTCTAATTTTAATCCAGTGGTTAGAAACGAAGCTAACTGTGCAGAATAACTGGATACCAATCTAAGATGGATAAATATGTAAAAGCCATAACAAGATATTATGTATGTTATTATTTAATAAGTACATATTACATAATGGCACGAGTAATACGTTATTTAATTTAATTTGTTTGTTAATGTTAAGTATTATTTAATAGTTAATAAATAATTATAAATTAGTATTATGATACCATTACTTATTGTCAACAATATTGTTAACTTTCTGTAAACAAAGTTACTAGTCATACAATTAAAAAGTTTTTTATTTCTTAATAATTATACTGTTAGTATCATATTTTATTGGGTATAATTTATATCAGTTTCGCTTAGTTAAATTGACGTAAACTATTAAAATTCAATGCTGTAAAGTGTAGAGATTTTATTATGCAGAGTGAATCATAATTTTCCTAGCGCACATAGTTTGGCAAAAAAAATTTGGACGCCAAACTTTTGATAAAGAAAATCTTTACCCATGATATCATGCCTCCTGTGTCTCTCTGTAATGTTTTCACGCCTAATGCGCTAAACCAATTTTAATGAATTCTGAAAAATACGTTTGATCCTTCGATCACGGATTCTTGGAAATGCTATTGTATTCTATTATTGTCGCGATCATCGGTGCTTTTATGGGGCTTAAAGGATGTAGAGTTCCTGCGAGCTAAAAGATTTTTTGCAATGAAGTTGCAATGAACGTCACATAAATAGTTATGTTGGATGACAGCATCTAACATAGCGTTAGGGCCGGGACACAAAAACACGGCACCGGTGCGGCGCCGTGCCGTGGGTTTTTTACGACGTGCGTCCGCACGGCGTCGCACGGCGCCGTACGACGCCGTACGACGTCGTGCCGTGTTTTTGTGTCCTGGCCCTTACCCGCACCTTCGTGTTCTGCTATTTTTAACCGACTTCCAAAAAGGAGGAGGTCATACGTTCGGCTGTATATAATGTTTATTTGTTTATATTTTTTTTGTACGTTCAACGATTATTCAGCTGTTTGTGATCCGATTTTCAAAATTCTCTTTTTTGTTGTACCGTTAAATTCGAGTTAGACCCTCTAACTCGAATTTGGTACCATGTTCACAAAAGTGGTGACATGATGATAGAATGTAAGAGTAATCGAGGGGACTCCTCAAAATTTATATGGAAACATACGGTGATTTTGGTTTTATGTGAAGTATATTATGCATATGCTACCAAAAAGTAAGTTTTTGCATGAAGTTATACCATGGTTGCGAAGGTGCTGACGGAACTCCTGACTCCTTATATTACAAGTTTGGGGATTTCGGCGTTGTTTTAAGAACGGAAAGCATATTATGCTACTGTGCAAATTATATTCATCAAAATGCAGTCATACTATTTTATATTGCTAATAACTAATAATTAACATATTATTAGATTTACAGGTCTGTAATGCGTATTTAGGCTTTTCCGAGTAAGACATAGTGTATAACTTTTTTATAACCGCCTTAGTACAATTAATACTTGTGATAGTTTCATACCTAAATCATATCTACCTACAACTGAAAGCTTATGTGTTTACTTTAAAGGGCCGGGTGCCATCGAAATTCTCATACATACGTAATACCAAAATATTTAAACACTAAAAAATATTTTTAGTGTATAAATATTTTGTAGTAATTTTTTGTGCAGGAACCTAGGTTAAAGCCTATTTTTTTAAGCCTCAAACATGTTAAATATTTTCGTATGAGAAAATTATTCTGGTATTACGTATGCCTGAGAATTTCGATGGCACCCGGCCTCTTAAGATAAATACCCAACTAAAAAGAGTGAAATTATTATTTTTAACAAAAAAATAAAACCGACTTCCAAGGTAAAAATTCTTAAAATTCTTAAAATTTCATAGTGCCTTTTTCAGAATTCGTCTAAATCTCAACTATTTCTGTACATGTTATAATCTTAGATACAAGTTATTAGGTACTTTGAAGTAGGTACCAGTCCCAAACAGACATTGATTGAACTCATGACTAAAATATTAGCTGGTACCGACTTCAAAGTAATGAAGATTTATAATATGTACACAAATAGTTGAGATTTAGACGAATTCTGAAAATGGCACTATGAAATTGTAAGAAGTATTTTATACTTTTTAGTTAATAATAATAATAATAATAAAACATTTATTCAACACACATTCACACCACTTTAAAAACAAAGTAAACTACAAACAATAATAGGTAAAAAGATAATAATGAAAATAATAATAAGGACATAAAAAACTTAAAATTAACCTTGCTACACTAGGTGGTAGTAGTGTAAGGCAGAGCGATGCGAATATACCGTCGGAAAGGATTCCACTCAGGCTATGATCACGGTATAGGTTATAGTCCTGTACCGTGATCACTGGTATTCTGTGGATCCTGAGTAGTTGTCAAAGATATCATATTATTATTATTTTTTTCCTGGGAAGTCGGTTTTCATATATTATTTTCTCAATTCTTTCCCCCGCAGGCAACATTTTTCCATTGTTTACCGTGATTTCTTTCTTCCACAGACGCGTGCCTACGTTGCCAGGGCGAGAGCAAGAAGGACTCTTACGGCAAGCAGGACTGCGTGGTCGTGTGGGGCGAGTGCAACCACAGCTTCCACTTCTGCTGCATGTCCCTCTGGGTGAAGCAGAACAACCGCTGCCCGCTTTGCCAGCAGGAGTGGTCCATACAGCGCATGGGCAAATAAGTTGGTAAATAAATCCTGTATTGTAGCTTGTGGTTTTATTTTGGTCATGTCCGTGTATGCTGAAGATATCAGAAAGTTTTTATTATAATTATAAAAAATTACATTAAATTCTCAATGTCATATTGAATGTAAAAATAATATTAAAATTTAAATTGACTCGATAATTATCCTAAATGAAAGAGCGTAGTATTTATTACGAAAATACAATCTATCTTATTAAATATTTTGTCAATTTTATGAGGAAAGTAAAGTCGAGATGCTGAAGAGGTCCTCCCGCGTCATTTTCCCTTACCTATAGCTGCTATTATGGTGACGCCGCATTAAAGTAAAAAATCGTGTTGGATACGTTTTAGATTGCTTGTTTTCTATGACACGAGCAATCTAAAACGTAACATGCAATGAAACAACCAAAAATTGAAAGGGTGTATGCGACAAAATGGTTTTTGTCGCGTGATTTAAAAACCATAAATACATTTCATATAAGCTATGGGCAAATTAAAGCTTGAACCAATCTATGTACAAATTTTGGAAGCTTAAATCACTCTCTGTTGGAAAAATAGGAATCCCTTTTTTACAGAGGTCTTTTTGATTGATTATTATTCTGTGTTATAAAAGTTTACCAATTGTGTTATGCTATGGGTAATTCAAAGACAAAGATGATGATGAATACTGACAATGAACTTTAATTTCTTAGCTTTAGTCATTGCTGAGAAAAATCGATATCGCTACCAGCCAAATTATCAAGGCGTCGTGTCGTCGCTATAACGAGTAAATAATATTTACAATTTAACAATCAAAATGGAGTATATTATATTATAAAAAAAAACTATTTTTCTCTCTTACAGTTACGTAAAAAGTACAAAAAACTGAATATTACGAGCTCGGTGCTCAGATATGCAAAAATGATGAACGGCATAATTATCTAAAAAATCAATGTCGTCGCAGTGCAAAGAGATTACGCAGATTGTGTTATCAACCGTTTAAGACAGAATAATTACGGGGTGATTACAAATTAACGGCACGAAAACGACCTTAAATTCCGTTTTATTTAAAAAAAAAATAATAATTTCAAAACGGGACGAATTCCGCACGTATATTTCGACTTTCGAGAGCAAGCCAGAGCGTTCGCGAGTGAAGAAACGTTTGCCTTAAAATCAACATGAAGTTAAGAATAATACTTATTCATCAAGCCCCATACGGTCACCGATGAACGAGACACAATAGAATATGTATTATGTCTCGTTTTCCCACGATCGACAGATTAAATGTTGATTTTTCAGAAACTTTACCGAGTCGACATGTAGGGACTATGGGACTAGTGGATCTAGTCTATGTGGATATAGTCTCTATTTTGGAGAATAGAGTTAAACATGTTTACGCTTATGTTTTGTCTATTGGCCTACATGAAAAGTTGAGCAAGAGTACGTAGAGTTCACTGTATACTCGCACATCAAAGCTTCTTATTATTATGCAATTGTTAGCTCAAAGTAAATTGAAAGAAAATTCAAAGAGTTTCTCGTTATGGAAATAAATTGATTGCAAGCTCGTGCAAGTGCCGTGAGCATGGCATGACGTTATTTAACTCATGGCGGCAACACGTGAGCTATCCGTGGTTAAATAATTGTTTTATTAATATTAATTAACGAAACAATAATTGAATACAGACGTCAGTTATTTAATATAATTATTTTCCATAATGGTGCTGTACTGAATATGTATGAAAGATAGGTTTACCTTATAGGTTATGCATTTCTATTTTCTGCACATGCTTACATAATTACTTCTATTTATAACCTAGTGGTATAAAACTGTCTTCTTTTTCAGATACAAGCAATAAATTTAAAAATAGGACTTGCCTTTAACTCGATGAAAATCTTTATATTAAGTTCACAACATGTTTAGTTTAACAGTTCATTAAATTAAATTTTATTAAGTTATTATTAAATATGTTGAGTTATTATTCAAATATGCCTCTGAGTGTGGCTATTTATGTGCAATTTAGAAATCAAAAGACAGTCGGAGCGAAGAGCAAGCACTCTTTTTATTTCTAAATTTCCTCTCTCTAAGCACTGGTTAGTGCTTAGAGAGAATATAATAAAAATAATAATATAGAATATAAGAATAATAGTAAAGTTAGGACAGTTCAATAAATAATAAACTTTTTTTTATTACTGTACACGAATCTATTTATAACAAGGTGTTATAATCGCTTAAATTAATAGCCGCTCTGAATGTCACATTTACACTAATACTTGTCACATTTGAATTGTTCATATTTTTCTAGTATTTTTCCTTATTAGTCAGGGACACTCAGGGAGCCCTAGAACAATTTTTATTTTAATACTATAAAGCAAATTTTTTGTGGGTAGCTTCATTTTGATAAGACAAACAACTTTTTTATCTGCGAAAAATCTTGAAAGTGGTAGCTAACAGAGTAACATTGTCCTACAAATAGAACAATCCATATTTCAGGATCATCAAATCAAAGTAAGAAATCCTTTCTATCTCTGTTAGCTACCACTTTCAAGATTTTTCGCAGATAAAAATGTTGTTTGTCTTATCAAAATGTAGCTACTCACAAAAAATTAGCTTGATAGTAATAAAAAAAAATGTTCTAGGGCTCCCTGACTATATCAAATGGAACTACAAAATGCGTTGCAGTAATTCAAAATATTATTTCAACGATATATTATTTATGTAAGGTACTGTCCGCAAAAAATGATATTGTTGCACGTTAAGTTAATACTGTTTGATGACGAAGAGCATGATTTTAAGTATCGTTTCGTAATGCAAAAGAAACTAAATACTAATAAAAATATTTGACGACCTCCGTGGCGCAGTGGTGAGCGCGTTGGTAGCTCAAGCCGGAGGTCGCGGGTTCGAGTCCCGCCGACGGAACAAAAAAAAAAGTTTATAAGGTTCCTGGGTCATGGATGTGTACTAAATATGTGTATCATTTAATAAAAATTTTAAATATATGTATAGTATAAAAGTATTAAATATATTTCCGTTGTCTGGTACCTGTAACACAAGTCCTTCAGGTACTTACCACGGGGCCAGACTGACGTGGTGTGAAGCGTCCATAGATATATATATATATATATATATATATAAAGGAGTAGGCGCATTTTTGTATGAAACCCGTATCCGAATGCAGGGTGTAATTTTTGTAGAGACGAGCCAAGCGAAGCGCCAGGGCACTACCTACCTTTTCTCGAAGTGTTTCGCCGTTTTTTTGAACCTTCATAGAATTGGTTTCCGCTGTAGCAGATAGTTCATATTTTCAGGATATGATGTCACCAATAGACTTATTAAGCATACAAAGTCACAATTGAATAGCTCTTATACTTTAGATTTTATTGATATCTAAAATACGCTAATTTCGTCACTGACACACTGATGGTCATCAAAATGTTTGGCTGCTTTCTGAAGTGCTAGAAAGCTGAAATTTGGTATGTAATCTAAGTTTAGTATGCAACCAACAAAAAAAAAATCATAAATTTGTAATTTTCGTCCCCCATCCCCTAAAGTTGGGTGGTGGAAGTTGACCCTTATAGAGTTGGTTTCCGATGTGCCAGATAGTTTATATTCTCAGGATATGATGTTAATAATACATACAAAGTCTCAATTGAATAGGTCTAATACTTTATATTTTATTAATATCTAAAATACGCCGAAATTTGGTTATAACTTATATGCCGTAAAATAAGTTTAGTAGGGGGGTAATGGAAGTTTAAATGAGACTTTCACTAATTTTATGAATAAGGACATGCAAGTTTCCACGGGCGTGACATTACTAAAAACGTCTTAATAAAAATTAAAAATAACAACACTAAAAGACTAAAAAGACTGCCTAGCAAGTAGCAACTTACAAAAAGGACTGAAATCACACCAAAAACATTTCGTGTAAAATGTCCTCGACGACTACAAAAGGTTTGCCCTGTAAAAAATACATCAGATCTAATGTAGAGCCAAGCTTCTGAATCGACGCGGCATAACTCTTTCGACCCATAACTCCAACAAATTCTACATAATATCAGTGAGAATGTATGTATGGCTTGGCTGTTTCTTTACTTATTTCAGATCAGAAACTAAATATTCGAAACAGCGAAGCCACACATATCTACTTACTGATATTATGTAGAAAGTGTTGAGTTAGGGTCGATAGAGTTAGGCCGCGTCGATTCAGAAGCTTGGCTCTACATTAGATCTGATGTCTTTTTTACAGGACAAACCTTTTGTGGTCGTCGAGGACATTTTACATGAAATGTTTTTGGTGGGATTATTAATTTTCATAGCAGTCTATAAAATAATTCAGTGGAGACTTTAAGTTTAATTTTCCTCCTATCGCTACGTAAGAAATAAAACAGAAAAACAACTTAGAACTCATAACAAATAGATTTAAATGCTATTTCAATAAAGTAAAAATTATACCGATCACTGACTATAATTTAAACATACATGATGCCATAAATTAAATTTTATGATATGTATTAAGAGTCCGTATACGAAATTTTGCCGATGAATACGAAATTGCAAAGGTTCGCTACAGAAATATTATTAGGTTTTTCCCCTTATTACACTTAAAAAAATATATATTTATTATTACATTTAAAATATATTTAAGCCCGGAAAGCCGACTCGAACCTTGCGGCGAGTAATATAATGTGAGATTTAGGTAGTTTTGAATTGTGTTTTTTGGCACAATTTGTTTTTTTTTTATTTTTTCTCGAATTTAATAGAATTTTATCTATAGATTATTTCTGTCGTTTATTACAGCTCCAAGTTTCCGAAATTAACAGCAATATTGCCCATTTTCTCTAAAATTTTGCCGAGTTAGATATTTTTTTACTCAACTATTTCATATTAAAGTGGTAAAAAGTAATTCCAACATTTTATAGACGACTTTCTCAACAGTATATTGAATTTTTTTCATACCGTTAAGACGTCGATATATTATACAATCCATAAACAGGTGATATTCTAAACATTTTACAGCAAAAATCACAAAACTGTCGCGGGTTGGATTATTTATTTAAAAATACTTAAAAAAACTAGCTCCAACATTAGATTACTTATAATTGAAATGATCTTACATGTTGTGCATTAAAACTTATAGAAATACTGTATTTTAACTGTTAAATCACGTCTGTTAAATCAGCGAAATCGGCAAATTTCGTATACGGACCCTTAACAATATTTATAAGAGGACAACAACAAAAAAAAAAACAGTAAAAATAATTTAAATAGCTAGTGTGAAATTATACTTCGTTCGGTACAACACAAATATTTTTTTTTATAAATAACCAGCTGTTGCCCGCGACTTCGTCCGCGTTAGCATAACGGAGATGGGTTTCATGTTCCTAACTTAAGAAATGACGGAATTTCATTCAAAATTTCAACCCCTATTTCACCCCCTTCGGGGTAAAATGTTCAGAATTCCTTCCTTAGTGGGTGTCTACTTAATAAAACAACCCTACTCACCAAATTTCGTGGCTGTAGCTCTAACAGTTTTTGCTCAGCGATGATGATGAATCAGTCAGTCAGTCAGTCAGGACATGTAATTTTATAAGTATAGATATAATGTTTTAAAGTACGGAGGATTCTTTTGAATATTTTTTTTAATTATCAAATAGAAAACAACAGTCTGTAAAAGCTTTAATTACGCAATGAAACTCATTGCTTTCAAGAAAGGAAATATCTATAAAACTAAAGATACAAACACTAGAACCTGGTCACAAAAAAATTTACACACCAATGAATGTTATACATATAACTTGTTCTTATTAGGGAAATACCGATGATCCTGATCTTAAATACCATCTTAACACTTTTAACTTGATGGATTGGTATTTAATTAGAATTAATTGATTTCTAAGACATTTGTCAGGTCTTATAAAATACTAGATGACCCCCGCAACTCCGTACATTTTCCGGCATGAAAAGTATCTTATGTCCTTTCCCGAGACTTAAGTATCGCCATACCAAATAGCTATGTCCACACTATGCGCTTTCGTCTTTCAATTTTCGTTATCTTCTTTCATTCAACTTTCGTTTTGGCGCATTCAATAATTGAATGCGTCAACGGACGCAACGCAAACTGTCATTTTTATTATCAAAGCGAAAGTTTTGGATACGGTCAGAGGGCATGCGTCGCGGGCATGCCTCACGTTCGCTGTTGACTCTGCTATAACGCATGCCCTTGACGAACAGAAAAAGGCACAGTGTGGACAAAGCCAATAAGTATCATCAAAATCAGTTCAGAGGTTAAACGTGAAGAGGTAACAGACATACAGTCACACTTTCGCACTTATAATACTAGCTGTTCAAAAACTCAAACTCAAATTTTTTTTATTCAGAATAAATTTTTGCAAATATTTTCTGAAAGTCTACATGATGCCTACCACCGGTTCGGGAACTAACCCGGCGAGAAGAACCGGCGTAAGAAACTCGCAGGGGGCTCACTTTATTTACCAAAAAAAGTGAGAAAAAAATTAATCTTTTAAAATAATGTTTACAATGCTGTAACTTAAAATTATACAATGTCAACATACATACATAATTGTAAGTCATAGTAGGCTTTGGCACACAAACGTTCTTTGACTACTTTTTTAAATTTATTAATGGAAAGATTTTGAACGTTTTCGGGGAATTTATTGTAAAGGTGTTTTGATTTTGACATTTTTGAGATTTTGACAAGACATTGACCTTTAAAAGATTTACTAACTTTACTAAGTCTGATTGATGCCCGCGACTCCGTCCGCATGGACTTCAATTTAAAGCGCGCGGTGGTTCCCGTTTTGTAGGAATGCCGGGATAAAATGTACCCTACATTACTGCTAAGTTTCCTCTTAGTCCATCTAATAAACAAAATTGGCTTCGTAAAACCTTTGAGCCTTTCCCCACCTCCATAAAATCAAAATACTCAAAAACCGCTGTGCACATATTTCCGGACCTATACGACCTGCAAACCTTCAAGAAATATTCCCTCTTAAAAGGCCGGCAACGCACTTGCAGCTCTTCTGATGTTGCGAGTGTCCATGGGCGACGGTAGTTGCTTACCTTACCATCAGGTGACCCGTTTGCTCGTTTGCCCCCTTATTTAATAATAAAAAAAACAGGTATTTCATTATTTTAAATAATATTTAAGCCAAATCTAAATATAGTCGTATCGTAGCGCTACCGTGCGAATCCAAAACACTGCATTTGTCGCGAATCGCGCGAACTTGTAGGTAACAAAGGTAAACAACGGTATTCATATATAATAATAGGAGGGTAGTTGTAATATTCTCTGGTGACACATGTCACTAGAGACAGCTGCTGTCAGACAGACTAGCTTGCTACATATAATAATCTGTGAGACAGACGATCGAGAACCGCAGACGGGCGAGCACGCGGCGCAGTCTTATCAGTGAGTCATTATTAACATTATTTAAATATTGTGATCTTAAACGTTATTATTTAGGCTGTGTGTTCAGTTCATCGAGGATATCCAACGCCTAGAAACTGTTATGTATAATAATATTGTATTTAGATTGCGAACAATGAGTCGATCGTTTAGTTATCTTATTATACGAGGTATTGTAGTCGTTTGTGGCCGGTTGGTCACATCTAGTGTTTACTGCCTACTGTTGAGTGGGTTTGATTTAGACCTTAGCTATAGAATGCTCGGTTGAGCCGTGTGGTAAGGGGTCGTAAGGGGTGGTTGGAGGCGACTGCACAGTATAGAAACCGTGTTCATCGTTTATGTGGTGATTACCAGATGGACACGTGTGTATAGTTTAGTTGGCAGCCATGCGACTGCACAGTATAGAAACCGTGTTCATCGTTTATGTGGTGATTACCAGATGGACACGTGTGTATAGTTTAGTTGGCAGCCATGCGACTGCACAGTATAGAAACCGTGTTCATCGTTTATGTGGTGATTACCAGATGGACACGTGTGTATAGTTTAGTTGGCAGCCATGCGACTGCACAGTATAGAAACCGTGTTCATCGTTTATGTGGTGATTACCAGATGGACACGTGTGTATAGTTTAGTTGGCAGCCATGCGACTGCACAGTATAGAAACCGTGTTCATCGTTTATGTGGTGATTACCAGATGGACACGTGTGTATAGTTTAGATGGCAGCCTACGTGGTCATTGACCTGCTAGGCCATCACAATATAGAATGCCATAGTCTAGTGCGGACTAGCCGCATAGGCGAAATTGTCATGTGTGCTCACACAGGTGGATGCAGCAGAGTTATAGTATAGTTTTCGCCTCCACTGAGGTGGATGCGACATGGTGGAGATGCTGGGATCTGACCCGGCTCAGAACCAACCAAAGGTAATGTGAAAATGATTTTCACTTTAAATTTTAGAGGTAAATTGACGATACCAGCCAAAGCTTAGTAATTTCGAAACAAAAAGAAACAACATTTGGAAAAGGATGGATTGGGGGCGTTATTTGTGTTTGGATACCTAATATCATCGGTTAATTTTGTTTTCCGTTACAGTTAAATTTAAATTTCCGAGAATAATAACAAAATCAAAATTTAGTTTAATAACATTTGAAAAGTTAGATATGGCTGGAGGTTTGGTACAAAACTTGAAATAACATTTAACGAGCACTATTGAAACGGAAGTGCCTTCCTAAACTAGTTGTCTCGGCAAATGTTCTATTGTCATTTAAAGTATTTGAAGTTGTAACGTATTTCTTTGTTTGTAAAGAATATTATTTTGTTGAAGTGACTAAATAACTGTATGGCGCGGGGCGCCATTGTGGCGGCGCGGCGTCGAGCTGTCCTGTTGCAAAATGCACAGGCAATGGTCGCCGTCAGTTTCGAGTTGAAGTTCGTAATTTATTGTTTACTATCACTTATTCAACAAATGCAACATAAAAATGTGTAGACAGTAGCCGATTCTTAGACCTACTCAATAGGCATAAAATAGCGCTGGTTTCGTTGATTGCCTACAATAAGCTTGCTTATGTTACCACAGCAAATACATTGTACAGCAATAAACCACACACTATAGTAAGAATTGTTCATAGAATAACATGCTATAATTTTTCTGTGTACGAGGAAAATATATTATGGAAAATAAAGAAATGACAAAACCTAAATATTAATGTAGCAATTACAAAGTGGGTACTTGATAATTAACTGGTGTTGATGAGCCTAATTTTCTCATCACACTACACTCAGTGTCTCTTGAGTCTATATTAACTTCACAAGCGCCAAATTCACTATGATATAATACGATCTTTTGATAACCGATAACCGATAGTGTTAATGATAGATGGACGGCGACGTCTTATTCATACAAAGTATTTTGTGGTCCTATTATCTAACGTAGCCGTTACGAGATTGGTTACGAGTGTATACGCTCGGTGTTGCTATCATCGCACCCTTTAGTTTATTGAAATTAATTTAATAATTTTTAATTATTAAAATATTATTGCATAATCCTAATGAATTTAATCTGCTCAAGTTAGTAAAGTGGCATATATAAACTTTGTAATGAAATTATCATGTCATATTATTATTGTGAGATTGATGATTTTGCTCTTCTTTGCCAAATATCTCGCCATAGCGGGAGAGCTCATGGTTCATATGTATTATTGTGTGGTAACAAAGTGGAAATAAAATTGCTTCCTATCGAAAATGAGAAGTTTAGAGGTAATTTGGTGGGGGCCGGACGGTACCTGCTGAATAAAGACGTAGTTGGGTTAAAATAAAGATACCTACAAATGGTTAGAGGGTTTAAAGGTAAAAGTAAATTAAGATGAAGTTTGGTTAAAATTCAAACGGGTACCGTTGCTAATAGTTGAAAGGTTTGGTCGGCTATAATTCCAATGTATAAAATCTACACTAGTAAAATAAAACGAGGGCTGAAATCGTGTGTCACTGCTGCTA
Organism: Lysandra bellargus; assembly: GCA_905333045.1. Lineage (NCBI taxonomy): Eukaryota > Metazoa > Arthropoda > Insecta > Lepidoptera > Lycaenidae > Lysandra > Lysandra bellargus. Next base: position 677,126 of record HG995328.1, read on the forward strand.
CTCGTGAGACGATCGTAAAAGTAAATGGGCAAAAGGAGGCCTATTATAGTTGACCTGGCATAGCAGTGGATGGCAAAGTTTGAGTGCTGTAGCCTGTAGGGCAATTAGATGATTACTTTTATCCTAAAAGGCCGTGTGGTTCAGAATAATCTATTGAATGAAAAGAGGAAAAATGCTCTTGGCAACTATGTTACTTTTAATAAAATTATTTCAGAAGCCAATAGTTTAGAAACAATAAATTGCCAGCTTTAAAGGGTTAGCTCCTAAAGAACGTTCAACGTGGAGACGGTGAACAAAAATTATTGTTACCACAAAAACTAACATTCATCCAATATGTTTGAACTTTGAAATATGAATGTATTGGCTATTTCTGCATTGTCAACCTGTAAACATGGTTATTGATACCGGCAGCGAGAATAATAATGTTATTATTAATGATAAAAAATTAAGACTTCTGAATTAGTAGAAAATAGTTTTACCAAATTATTAGTAGTTCTACCAAATTGTATAAACTTCTATGAAGCTGTTAACCCTAGTATTTGTTTTGATGATATTTAGTAGTTTCGAACTACCGACATTAAGGCACCTAATAATGAATTATTTTAGAATTGGGTGTGCATTTCGTTGATAATAATACTATAATATTGAAGTGGAATGAGTGCATAGAAAGTGGTGTTTCATTATGTTGTGTTTTCATTAATATTAAAACTCGTGAATGAACCCGAAGATCTTCAACACAACAGGTTAGAATTTAGATTGTTCAATTTAAAAGTTATTGCAAATGTTATTGGAGCATAATTATATATGACGTACAATGTATATCGTGTTGTTTATGATTGAAGCTAGCAATCTAGGTATGTAACTAATAAGTCCAATAGTGTCCGTTTAAAAACCGAGTTGCGGGTCCGGACAAAAGCAGTGTTGCCAACTTAGCTACTTTGTATCTAGATCTAGCTATTTTTCGGTATCAGGCAGCTACAATTTAAAAAAAGGTTGTAGCTAGATTTTTTAGCTACTTTTTCTAGCTACTTTTCATCTTTCCAGATTCGTAAAGTATTTACCGAGAATCGAAGGAAATAATGTAAAAATATATCCTTTTTTAGGGTAAAAACGGGACCGTATTACGGAGACTTCGATGTCTGTCCGTCTGTTTGTCGGTCTTCAGGTTGTAGCTCAAAAACCGCTATAGCTAGACTTCTGAAATTTTCACAGATTGTGTATTTCTGTTGCTGCTTTGTCAACCAATACTAAAAATAAAATAAAGTTAATATTTAATTTCCCATACAACAGACGTATTATTTTTTTTTGGCCTTTTTAGCTTGTAGTCAATAAAGGCACCAGGTAGGCACTTGAACTTTGCACAAAATCCTTAATTTTATTTGTACTTTCATAATAAATAATACAATAAAAATAAAAAAATAAAACTTTAAGGGGGGCTCCCATACAAAAAACACAATTTTTGCCTACTTTCGCTCTATAGCGGTACGGAAACCTTCGTGCGCGAGTCCGACTCGCACTTGGCCGGTTATTTAGCGCCAAAAACTGGAAATCTAGCAACTTTTTAGGAGCAATCTAGCCACTTGGTAGAGGTAGCAGTTGGCAAAACAGTGTCCGTTACATTTAGCTACTTCTAGCAACTTATTGGGGGAACGAAAACTGGCAATCTAGCAACTTTTGAACAATAATCTAGCTACTCGGCAAGGCTAGCAGTTGGCAACACTGGACAAAAGGTCAATGGCCTATTATATTATGCCCATAGTAGTTTTAAACAATTGAAAATGTGTCTGAAACTGACATTGTTAAAAAAAAACCGGTACAAAATTTACTTGGCCAGGATATTCCAGTGAGAGTGGAAGTGTTGAGATTAGAATTCCATGAAAGATGGATTCGAAGGTAATTTTCCTAAAATTATAAATGTTCAAATTCCGGTCCTCGTAAACCGGTCTCTCGAACGTGTTACAGAGTCCTCAATAATGATTAAATAAATGAGTCGATAGAATTGGATGTTATTAGGGTAGGATTACTCCCTTAGTTTCGACACTCAAGGGGGAATTAGAATATGTGTAGATATAAGGCAAGCTAAACCAACATCAAAGAAAACACCCGTTACCAATTATAGAAAAACTTCGTCTAAAATTAATAAATGCAAGAAGTTTCGTGAAACTTTACCTAAAAATAGTTTTACTTAAATTGTGTGAAAAGAGTGAGCAAAGAGTGAGAAAACATAATGTTGTTGATATGAAGGTCTTATCAACAGCTAATTAAACTTTAACATTCCACTATAACAATGGAGTGTTATAAAATTAAATTCACCTAAAATAAAGTTTAGTAGCATAATAGTTGACATAATATTAAATAACAGCTTTTATATTTTGTAATCAAGGTTACGTATTTTTGGTACAACTTCCAAAAGACGATGGCAAGATTGTTATTCACGTTGTGACAGAGTAGTTAATTTTGGTAACTATATTGCTATTTTTGGATGCATACTATATATGATACTGAACATGACCTCTAATGGATCCAAATCTTAAAAATTATATATAACTCGATAACGGCTAAACCAATTTGCCTGATTTTAGTCTCAAAATATTCCTGGAAGTCCAGGGAAGGTTTACAAGTGACAATAAGTTAACTGGGACATCTAAGTTCCGAGTATAGAATTTCTTGAATATAATTTAGCACATGAAGACCTTTGGATAAATATAAAAACTTGAGAGGTGTCAAAGGACACCCAAATGAAACGAAGTTATTTCTTATGTTCAAAAAACCTGTATACATATGTACACAAAAAATTATAATATATATACAAAAAAAAAACATCAATAAACGCCCTCTGCCCCTACCATGCAGGTATTAATAAAGTGTCGAGGTCAAATATCGTTCTGCCTAGCCTCTTTACGCCGAAAGCGCGATAAGGAACTTCGTTCCAATATAAGAATTTTCGATAAATATATTAATAAAACTACGGGGAAATTTTGGGAGCTTTTAACGTTTGAAGAGCTTAAGAGTTTTTGGGACTGGTGAACTATGTAGGTAAATGGATCACTAGCTTAGCAACATGGATTGAATTTATAAAGCTTAAGCCCAGTAAAACTTCTTGTATATATATTAGCTCGTCGGCCAAGTGCCCAAAATGGGCGTCTTACTCTGGAACTATTCAAGGGTGGCTATTTCTGCTTTGACCACCAATTTAGTATTTTGTTTCAAATATAAAACTGTGTGTTTACGCCACTAATGGCTTATTTATTGAAGATTCGAATTATATAAAAGTTGTATATTATGGCTTTCATGGTAGTTTGTTTAGATTAATAATATTATATTCAGTTTAATGAGAGTGATTGAAGGTTGGAAAATTTTCGAAAATGATTTGACAGCTGTGCGTGCAACGTGACAGACGAACGGATATACGCATGATATGCTTTTGGCGTGGAGATCAAGCCGACGCATAGTGTCTTAATACGTACTGGTATTCAAAATAAGAGGTTGCTTGGACTATGGATGCCACTTGAGTGGCAGACACACTGAAGGAAATGTTTTCCATAGTTAGGGATACCAATGGGTATAATAGCTGACAATGGTCCGAGGTTTGTGGGTGTTTATGGTTTGTAAATTTTTGTAAAGATTTTAGTATTCAGTTATTCCATAGTATGCCTTATGGGCCTCAACAAGGTGGCAAGGCTGAAATGCAAAATCACTGAATTTAAAAGCTTTGTATCAATATAACTGAGAAATTTTATTGGCAAAATGATTTGTTAAAATAGTGCACCTCTTTTAGTTACACGAAAGTCTCCAGCAGAATTTGTTTTATAGGTGTCAGCTGCTTAGAGATAAATTGTCATCAATCAATATAATATATAATGATTTATATTATAGAACTTGGTGAAATGGACTCTGAAATAAAAAATAATATATTATTAAATAAGAGAGGAAGTGATGGTTTAGAAGCTGTTAACTTGTAAACTGATTGCAAATCGCATTGCATATTTTCAGTTTTGATATTTCAGCTCGTTTAATTTAATTTGTATACGCCTATAGTCTATACAATAAAATCCCAGAAAACGTTTGTGTGCTTTAAAGGTAGTGTATTGATAAATAAAGATGGCCGCTTACTACCAATCAGGGCAAGGCTGGGGACAAGATGGTCGCCAGACATGAAAGCTGGCGCTCACTTGCTCTAGAGCCGCAGCCGAGATTAGAGTGTGCAGAGATACAGTATTGTGTTTAATTTACTCCTTCAACGATAATGTACCAATGGTACAGGTCATAAGCGAAGTTTTATATTAAAGTTTTGTTATGAGTCATAATAATAATTAGAGCCAGGATACCTATTTCATAGCTTGTATTTTCTTTGCGGTGGGGAGTGTCGCGAATCGCGCGAACTTGTAGGTAACAAAGGTAAACAACGGTATTCATATATAATAATAGGAGGGTAGTTGTAATATTCTCTGGTGACACATGTCACTAGAGACAGCTGCTGTCAGACAGACTAGCTTGCTACATATAATAATCTGTGAGACAGACGATCGAGAACCGCAGACGGGCGAGCACGCGGCGCAGTCTTATCAGTGAGTCATTATTAACATTATTTAAATATTGTGATCTTAAACGTTATTATTTAGGCTGTGTGTTCAGTTCATCGAGGATATCCAACGCCTAGAAACTGTTATGTATAATAATATTGTATTTAGATTGCGAACAATGAGTCGATCGTTTAGTTATCTTATTATACGAGGTATTGTAGTCGTTTGTGGCCGGTTGGTCACATCTAGTGTTTACTGCCTACTGTTGAGTGGGTTTGATTTAGACCTTAGCTATAGAATGCTCGGTTGAGCCGTGTGGTAAGGGGTCGTAAGGGGTGGTTGGAGGCGACTGCACAGTATAGAAACCGTGTTCATCGTTTATGTGGTGATTACCAGATGGACACGTGTGTATAGTTTAGTTGGCAGCCATGCGACTGCACAGTATAGAAACCGTGTTCATCGTTTATGTGGTGATTACCAGATGGACACGTGTGTATAGTTTAGTTGGCAGCCATGCGACTGCACAGTATAGAAACCGTGTTCATCGTTTATGTGGTGATTACCAGATGGACACGTGTGTATAGTTTAGTTGGCAGCCATGCGACTGCACAGTATAGAAACCGTGTTCATCGTTTATGTGGTGATTACCAGATGGACACGTGTGTATAGTTTAGTTGGCAGCCATGCGACTGCACAGTATAGAAACCGTGTTCATCGTTTATGTGGTGATTACCAGATGGACACGTGTGTATAGTTTAGATGGCAGCCTACGTGGTCATTGACCTGCTAGGCCATCACAATATAGAATGCCATAGTCTAGTGCGGACTAGCCGCATAGGCGAAATTGTCATGTGTGCTCACACAGGTGGATGCAGCAGAGTTATAGTATAGTTTTCGCCTCCACTGAGGTGGATGCGACAGCATTTTGAAAATCCGCGATTTGAGTAATTGCGTGATTAATGGCGGGAGCATATTTTTAAAGAATAGAGATCCACTATTAAAAATACAGCAACAAGTTACATATCATTAGAAGCGTTATTTTGTTAGCTATACAGTCATAAAAAAATATACATCAAATATGTTATTATTGTATTTAAGAAGATATTTCTCCAAACGTTTTTTGTTTTGATAGTCGACACTGAGAACAAGTCAGTAAAGTCAAGGCAAAACACTGCACTTACTAAATGTGGTGTTTTGGATTGATAAGAGTTACAAAGTGGAGTAAATGAAAATGGTAAAAAAAATATTTTCCTATTAAATATCTTATATTGTACTTTCTAACACTTCAAATGAAGTGAATAAAAGGTAAAATAGAAGGCAAAATACTTTTATGCATAATATTATATTATTATGTTACAAAAACATAAAGATGCTTTAAATTAAAACTAATAACTAGCTTTATAAATTCAAAAATAACAAAAATAGTTTTTACTGTTAACATTTAAGAAAAGAAACAATTTATAAGACTGTAAACACAAACACAAAAAGTGTACGTATAACAAAAATAAAATATTAAGTAAGAATATCGAAAACAAATATTTCACAAAAAAGATAAAGTAACAGCTGATTGCTGAACAAATGAAAAATATTATAAGTACAATATATAATATTTAAAGATCCGTATCTAAGTGTTCTCCAAGATCAAGGACACCATTTTCCATAAGATCTTCATAAAAATCTTTTCTAGACGGCGGCATAGATTTTGCCAGGTTCAGTAAGTTTTTTTTTTCAAAGGACTGACACCCCTTGGGTACTCTTCCTTGGGTAACATAATACTTATGGTAACTTGGGAACATCGATAAGGTTGACACCTTGTCTTAATAGATCTTGTAGATCACTTTCAACTTTTTTCTTCAAAAAGTGTATCTCCTTAAATTCCTAATCGTAGTCTTTTTTTACAAACATGCTCAATTTACCACGTCTAAACTGGATCACCTTCAGATTTTGCAAATTGTACCCTTTTGGATAAATGACTTTAGAATTATTTGGCACAATAATCATATTTTTGTGAGTCAGTAAATCAACCTCTAAGTTCTTTCTCGAACTTTTTATAGCCTTGACAAAATCTTCCAAATCATACAGTTCACCTGATGATCCCAATTTTCGTGCAATAGCTGCATGGACGGCATCAGCTGCCATGTATGTATGTCCAACCTCAAAATATTCCAGAGTCAGCGTATCCACAATTGTTTTTGAATCATTAATTGCTCTTACTAAAGCTGAAATTAGCATTTTATTTTTATTTTGGGCATTGCAATTGTCGAGAAAGAAATTTACCCTCTTCTGATCCCTCGAAAATTTTCTTAGTACCTAGATATATGTGCTCGCGATATTATATGCTTTCCGACCACTTTCTCCTTCATGCCAAAGTATGCAGATAGCAGTTTTATCTTTCCCTGGAGGCACAAACGATTCGTTGAATAAAATAAATTTCCGTGAAAAGTAATGTTCTTTAGACATCAATATTGGCATACATATGACCTTTTGCATATCAACTGTGTAAAGCGAGTCCTCTTCTAATTCTTTACACCTTTCTTCTGCTTCTTTCAAGTCTCTCCTGCATTTCCTCTTATTTTCTAGGTGGTGTCCTAGTTCTTGACATGACTCACAATTGCATGGTAAGGCACGGTCTTTGTGAGCGATCTTATGGTTTTTGCATTTGGTACATATATCTTGGGGTACTTCAGCTGTTGACAAATTCAGTGCTTTGACCACAGAGTGAAAGTGACCCCAACTGCAAACTTTCAATCTTTTTTCTTTACAATGCTCCTTGAAATTATTGTAAATGATAGAAAAATTCACACCAGGAGGCAAATATCTTCGGTTGGGAGCATGCTTTAAGTTATAGTGCGATTTTACCGGATTGTATTTCAAGATGTATTCTTTCATTTCATTTTCATAATCTGGTGGGTATGCATTGGCTGGTATGTGTCTACCTCTTGGATCTGGGGCAGCGTTTACCTTTTGTTGATTGTTACCGATAAAAAAATTGCATTTCAGAACCGATTGGACCGCCTCGTCATTTGTATGTATGAAGAAAAAACACCTTGCAAACTTTAACATTGCCAATCATCCATTTTAAAGTGTTATGTCTATTAGAATCTTTAGTTTTGTGCACTGTAGCTTTTCTTTCAATATTTCTAGATATAAAGTCACGGTGGCGTTGTCGATCGAGGCTCCAGTATTGTTGCCAAATTTCTTGTCTGTAAAGGCCTGTATTCACTTTGATTAGTGCAAGTGCAAGTGACTAGTAATTGAGGCAGTGGAGTGCAGGTGTGTAGTGCAAGTAGTGTCCAATTCTTGTTTAGTGGCTCTTTAGTAATTTAATTTAGTAAATTCAGTAGTAGCTGTCAACACGAGCGTCCAAGTTTCAAAAATAAAACTGCCATTTTGACATGTCCTTCATTTTTAATATTGGTTTTATTAAAAACGAGCTTTTGCCTTCGTTCGCGTTAAGAAGTATTGTTATAAACAAACTTTGATCCCATATTTTCACCCCTTGGAGGTAGAATTGATCAAAATCCTTTCTGCCTCATGATGATGCCTCATAATCAAAAACCTGCATGCCAAATTTCAGCCCGATCGGTCCAGTGGCTTGGGCTGTGCGTTGATAGATCAACATGTCAGTCAGTCACCTTTGAGTTTTATATATAAAGACCACGAAGTATTTTTATATGTCCTTTCCTAGGACTCAAAGTATCTCCATGCCAAATTTCAGCAAAATCGGTTCTGACTTCTGAGGTATAAACGTGAAGAGGTAACAGACAGACAGACACATTCGCATTTATAATATTATTAGTATATTAGTAAGTAATAAGTATGGATTAGTATGGAAGTAATTGAAAGGGTGTGCTTTTGTACTTTTAATAGGTATATTATTTAATAATGATATACTATATCTATGGACGCTTCACACGGCACACCACGTCAGTCTGGCCCATAAAGTTAATATACCTAGCGGAATAATAGTAACAATCTCGAGCTGTCAAACGAAACCAAAATTGGTTTTCATCTGTCACGCACTTGCACTCGCAAAAAATAGAACACGCTTTTAATCACGTTACTACGCAGCCGACTAGTCACTTGCACTAATCAGTCGCTGTCCACATTACTTTCTACTAATCACTCATCACCTGTACTAGTCACCTGCACTTAATCACTAATCAAAGTGAATACAGAACTAATCACGTTACTACGCAGCCGGCTAATTACTTGCACTAAACAGTCGCTGTCCACACTTACTTTTTCCTAATAACTAATCACTTGCCCTAATCACTTGCACTTATTACTAATGAAAGTGAATACGGGCCATAAGATTCAGTAATTTTTTTAATACATTCCTTCTTACAATCACATGAAGGCAGCATCGGATGTTTAATTCTCTGAATTTCTATCATTTTTTCTGGATTTCTTTCCCTTTTTTTTTGTTTACAGTTTCTTCTACGTTGGGTTCGTTTTCATCGGGATTTGGTCTTTTGTTTTGATGCGTAGTCATCCGCAAATCCAATAGAGTAGGACTCGGAGATAATACAGATATAACCTCCAAGTCAGAACCAGCCAAAGTAGAGGGATTATAACAATAATTTAAAGTTTCTTCTGTTGCTGGTGTAATATTAGCAGTAGATGAAGAAGACGTTAATGACACATTACTTAGTGGAAGAATAACTAAGGGTGCTGCAGTTGAGGACGGTTGCTTTTCAAGGACTTCACCACTGTTTTGATTCCTGGGATAATTGTGTATAAGAGCTTTAACAATGACAGAATTATTTGATGGGACATTAGGTGATGGTTTGTTAATTGGTGAAACTGATTCGGATGTCTTCTTTGTAAATATCCTTTCCAAAGGTTCTTTTGACAAGTTGCAAGAAGGATCAGACGCGAGCAAGGAAATTGGTTCCGATTCTGATAAATAAATTTGTTCTGACAAACCTTGAGATGTAATGTTCATATAGTCAGCTTCAACATTTGTGATCCTGTTGACAAGACTGACCGGCTGCAAATGGTTCTGATATTTGTCAGTCAGTGCACAAGGCATTGATGAACTCATACTAGGAGAACGCATGTTACTCGATGTTTGATTTCCGATGCTTTCAAAAATACAAGGTAAGAGTTCTGTGTAGTTTTGTTCCCCTATTTTATCTGAAACACATTGGTCGAGTTGAGATTGTCTCAACGAAATCATTGCAGGACTTAAATTTCTGCTTTCAAAATCCATTAAAATAATATCTTCTTCGTGTGATTTCTTGAACAGCTTTTTTCTCATTAAATCTGATGCCATGGTGACTGAAGAACTATTATTGTGGTATTCCTTGTTGGTAATTGCTAAATAATGAAGTAATTAATTGCGTTCTACACTCATTTTGTGAATTAATAACTAAATATGCATCAATACGAAGTGATAAGTTTGCAGTTTACATCCAGACTGAAAAAATATTCCTTAAATATACACACCGGCATATTTAGCGGAACACAAAAAAGGTCCATAATTTAAAAAAATATGGTTTTATTTTAAAATCTACTTACTACACTTCTTTTGTTATTTAAAATTTCATTTGTTTTACTTAAAATTACATCACATTATGAACAAAATTTGCGAGTAAAGGCTATTTGTGAAAAATGGTACATTTTTAAACTTTTCATGTAACCGGGAAAAGTGAAAACTATTATTAAAATAACAATTAATTAAATTTAAAAAATGGTGATTAATATCGCGTATTTCCTCCACGTGTTCTTATTAAAGTTTCTAACCGTCTAGGCATACTGAGAATTATGCTATCGATGGTCCCCTGGGATAGTCTCCGCCATTCCTCAACTACGGCGATTCGCAGTTCACCCACGTTGGCAGGAGCTGGAATTCTTGACTTAACTTTTCTTTTCAGCAAGGCCCAAACGTGCTCTATTGGGTTCATATCCGGTGATCTTGCCGGCCACTCTATAACAGTGATATTCATATCATTAAGATAAGCTTGAGTTGCCTGAGCGGTATGCGGCCGAGCATTATCCTGCATTAAAACAAAATCGTCACCGATATATGGGGCAAACGGTACGACATTTTCTTCTAAAACTTCTCTGATATAGCGGTCCGCAGTCAGACTCCCTCTGTCAATCACTACCAAGTCTGTGCGAGCTCCCAAACAAATGCCCGCCCAAACCATTATTGATCCACCACCGTACGCAACTGTAGTTTCAAAATTTGTTTGAATGTAACGTTCTCCTTTGCGTCTGTATATTCTTTGCCTGCCGTCAATTTAATTTAAGAGAATTCTGCACTCATCACTAAACAATACCTTACTCCATTGGTCCGCATTCCAAAGTCGATGTTCCTGAGCAAACGTTAACCTGTTTCTACGATGATTTACCTCGAGCCTTGGAGCCTTGGCGGGCACAAATGAACCCAAATCAGCTTCTTCGAACCTTCTTCGTACCGTACGCTCACTTACGGTTACTCCCCGCACTGCTTCTAACTCATGTCGGGCTTGGACGGCCGTCAAACGGGGGTTCCTACGTACACGAAGCCGAATGAAACGATCATCCCTACTCGAAGTGCGTCTTTTTCTGCCTTGTCCTGCTCTTCTCACATAAGTGCCAGTCTCCCTGAATCGTTTGACACTGCGATGGACTGTTGAAATCGATCGACGAAGATGTCTGGCTATTAATCTGTATGTTAGACCAAATCTTCGCATTTCGAGTGCCCTGGCAATCTCCGTTGGGGCTAAGTCAGGCATAATTCAGTCCTCAACTCCAAAAAGATACAAGATTTTTTTTTTTTTACAAAAAAACAATATTTGAATGAAAAATTTAAATAAAATTCAGAAGGGAGAAATACTCGAAGTTCGCTCTACATAAGGTATATTCGAATAAAATGGAAACAATTGCATAAAATGTGATGTTCAATTGTTTTCCTAATTTGAAATTATTATTTTTTTAATTAAATGTCGTATAAACCAGCCAGCAACCTTATATGATACTTATATCAAACCTTTTTTTTATGTTCCGCTAAATATGCCGGTGTGTGTAGTTCTACTCAGCGTCCAACGCGCCGCTACACTCTTCTAACATTGATCGTTTGACTAGAAACACGTTTTTAAGAGAGAGACAAATATAAGTAACCGAGTTACCCCACTGCAGCTGCCCAGCGGCCGCACGCTTTGGGCCCGTGCGACCAAACACTGTAATTTTGCGCGGGAAAGTAACTTTGTCAAATCAAAACAATATCAAAAATAAAAAAAATACGACTCACAGTTTTATGTCGTGATACAATCAGGGATTTTTTTAGTTACAGTGTTTTATAATTCTTATATCTCGTAATATAAACGTGTTAAAAACAAAATTTGCAGTTTCATAGGTTACTAGGCTCTAGTAAATTCCATTAAACGTTATAAAGCCAAAACACTGTATTTTAAAATGCAGTATTTTGTCTTGACAGGGTAGCGTGCGTAGCCCATCCCAAAAAACTTTAACATGCTATTCCCTCCCCCCCCCCTTTACAACCCTCTTTTTCCAGTTAAAAAGTAGCCTATGTCCTCTCAGGCTATCTGTGTACAAAATTTCATTACAATCTGTTTAGTAGTTTTTGGATGAAAGCAAGACAGGCAGACAGAGATACTTTCGCATTTATAATATTATTAAGTATTAAGTATGGCTTAGCATAGTATACTAATTACTACCCTAGTAACTAAGTGATAATACTTTCGGGTGTGTACGTGTTCCTTGTAGAGAGTTCACTGTGAAAGTAGCAGCACTGAAAGACCAAATTTTTTTCATTTTTGTATGGGCAAGGGCCCGAGCGTCACGAGTTTCCCCATACAAAAGTGAAAAAAAAAGGTCTTTCAGCGCTGCTACTTTCACAGTGAACTCTATATAAGAGACACATATACACCCTAAAGTTTTGTTACTAGTCGTCACTTAGTTTTGTTACTAATAATGAATAATAACACCTTGTAGTATAGTATAACTAGTATGGACGTATAATAGTATACCTACATAATATGTACATTATAGTAGTTAATAAAGACGTGTTACATGCCATAAAAGAAGCAATTCAAACATTTTCGCTAAAACAAATTATTCTTGTTCTAAGAATTCGCAAATACTCAATTTATTATTTGCCATCATCTTAAGGCCGGGATTAATCTCAATCCAAAACGATAACCTTGCACACAACCAAAGACCAAGCGTATACGCACCGCAATAACATTCATTTTAGCTTAGCATAAAACTGTAGTTACTAGGGGCGGATCTTCTCTATTTTTCATGTTTTTTTAAAATATCTTTGGCAATAAATATTAAGAAACAAAATTGTTCGGTTCAGAAGATTTTAATATAGATTTACTAACAATTTATTCAAATAAAATGTGTAATTATCCTAGTTAATACTTATATTTCGATGAATTAGATTTTTGTCGGAGGTGAGTTTGTAAATTAATTACAGCCAAAGTATTACGTTTTATAAAAATGTTTATGGTTTAAAGTCTTTTAAATATTGTGCTTTATATCTCATATTTTTTACATTTCGTTATTATATTGGAACTAGGTAAACCGGGAGTCACGGAATAACAAATTGGGGTTTATCCTCGCCTTAAGTTGTATTTTAAGGTGTGTCAGTGTTTTTGCCCGCACGTCAGTGAAATCGAGGTCGGTTTGTATTAACACGGAAGGATTTAAAAGTGAATGTTATGCTAATAGTACGAGAGCCCTAGAACAATTTTTTTTGTGATTACTAACAAGCTAATTTTTTGTGAGTAGATTCATTTTGATAAGACAAACAACTTTTTTATCTGCCAAAAATCTTGGAAGTGGTAGCTAAGATGCTTGCCTGCTTAGGGTTCCGTTTTAGGGTTCTGTAATCAACAAAACTTGGTTGACTACGGTACCCTAAAACGGAACCCTAACCAGGTGATTTTTTGTATATTGGTAGGTTTATAGTTATACACATAATTTAAGAGTAACATTGTCCTACAAATAGAACAATCCATATTTCAGGATCATCAAATTAAAGTATAAAATCCTTTCTATCTCTGTTAGTCACTTTCAATATTTTTCGCAAATAAAAAAGTTTTTTGTCTTAACAAAATGAAGGCACTCACAAAAAATTTGCTTGTTAGTCATCACAAAAAAAGTTCTAGGGCTCCCTCACTATAACGTTATACGTATATAACTAAAAAACATTAATAGGATATTAGATATATGCTTAGAAACCTGAGGCTGCGTGGGAAAACCTACAACATCTACTATGGATTTATTATTTTCAAAAATGTGGGTGCTGGGTAGGTAATAGGTATAAATATTTGTGGATTTAAATTAAGAACTTAAATAATTTATGAATAATAATCACTCAAACGTGAGGAGGCAAAAAACACGTTCCATTGAAAAATTATGTTGTCTAGACGGCTATTTCGATTGCACTTTGTAGTGACCTGCCTGTCACTTGGCACGCTGTATGTCTAAACCTTCACTTTATGGCCCGTATTCACTTTCATTAGTAATAAGTGCAAGTGATTAGGGCAAGTGATTAGTTATTAGGAAAAAGTAAGTGTGGACAGCGACTGTTTAGTGCAAGTGATTAGCCGGCTGCGTAGTAACGTGATTAGTTCTGTATTCACTTTGATTAGTGATTAAGTGCAGGTGACTAGTACAGGTGATGAGTGATTAGTAGAAAGTAATGTGGACAGCAACTGATTAGTGCAAGTGACTAGTCGGCTGCGTAGTAATGTGATTAAAAGCGTGTTCTATTTTTTGCGAGTGCAAGTGCGTGACAGATGAAAACCAATTTTGGTTTCGTTTGACAGCTCGAGATTGTTACTATTATTCCGCTAGGTATATTAACTTTATGGGCCAGACTGACGTGGTGTGTCGTGTGAAGCGTCCATAGATATAGTATATCATTATTAAATAATATACCTATTAAAAGTACAAAAGGACACCCTTTCAATTACTTCCATACTAATCCATACTTATTACTTACTAATATACTAATAATATTATAAATGCGAATGTGTGTCTGTCTGTCTGTTACCTCTTCACGTTTATACCTCAGAAGTCAGAACCGATTTTGCTGAAATTTGGCATGGAGATACTTTGAGTCCTGGGAAAGGACATATAAAAATACTTCGTGGTCTTTATATATAAAACTCAAAGGTGACTGACTGACATGTTGATCTATCAACGCACAGCCCAAGCCACTGGACCGATCGGGCTGAAATTTGGCATGCAGGTTTTTGATCATGAGGCATCATCATGAGGCAGAAAGGATTTTGATCAATTCTACCTCCAAGGGGTGAAAATAGGGGATCAAAGTTTGTTTATAACAACACTTCTTAACGCGAACGAAGCCGCGGGCAAAAGCTCGTTTTTAATAAAACCAATATTAAAAATGAAGGACATGTCAAAATGGCAGTTTTATTTTTGAAACTTTGACGCTCGTGTTGACAGCTACTACTGAATTTACTAAATTAAATTACTAAAGAGCCACTAAACAAGAATTGGACACTACTTGCACTACACACCTGCACTCCACTGCCTCAATTACTAGTCACTTGCACTTGCACTAATCAAAGTGAATACAGGCCTTTACCTAAAGCCAAGAGTAAATTAGAATTATTTACTTTTTAATAGAGGTAACCTTGTCAAGGTAAAAAAAAAAAATTAAAAATTCTTATTTTTTTCCATAATGACGCACTCTGCGGAACCCTTAACAACCAAGCCTCATCCCAGTTCCATACTAATCCATTACATAGGTCATTAACTCGTAAGACAGTACACAAATAGAAATCTCTAGAGTGTAGAACAAAAACGGGACTAGTTATACAGTTTACTTTTTGCGTTCTTTCCTAACCGTTCTAGACATCTGTGGGCTAAGAATAGCCGGGTTTCATGTTACATGGTATACCTGACAGTACCAGCCCCAGCTAATTACGCAGTTAATCAGATATCACATGACTGCAAACTTTGATTGACAGCCACTTGATAGCGGTTTAGAGCGCGCAAATAAGGAATGTAGTATGTACCTATTATGCAGATTGCAGATAGAGATCCTGTGGACAATAATAGCCCGTGATAATTATGATTCGTAATATTTTTAATCATTAAAATGAACACGTCCGCTACTATGTGGGACTGGCCGGCGAGAAGAGCCAAAACCATCCCTTAAGGGCCTGTTTCGTTTCACCACTTCCTGATAAGTGACGAATAGACTATTCACCAATTAACTTGACAGATCAAGTATGGAGAATCTGTCAAAAAAGTTGTGAATAGCCTATTCGGCGCTTTATCGGGAAGTGGTGAAACAGGCCCTATTAAGTCTTCTAAGACCATCTGCGATTTGCCATCAGCCATATATGGCGGGATACCTTGGTCTTCTGGATCTGTCAAATACAGGCCCACGACAGGCCGGTCTACCTTAAAAGGGACTGGACTTCTACCAAAGCAAGGGTGTCCTATACAACCTTTCTGCTTGAATTCTCAGAGGCATTTTCAACATTTTAAATTCTGTAAGCTCCAAAGGCTTAAAATAGAGACAGCCGAAGAATAGATAGCAACGCCTTCAGTTATAGCTTTTGTACTTTGTAGTTTGCAAATTCGACCATTATGATTGTGGTGTACTTTTAAACCAGCCTCCTTGTCTCCAGAATCTAAACTCCTGCTACAATTATTTTAATCCATATGTAAATAAAACATTAAAACTCGACAAAATTAATGTGTCTCTCTTTATTGCGCGTTACATACAGGGTGCAATTAAACATTCCTGCCAAATTTTTTCCAGGGCTTAGGTATCATTAGGAGAGTCCATTTAACCAAAAAAAATTGGGTGTTATTTTATTTTTCTATGACATATTTTATTCCATTTAAAATCGTTGCAGAATGGTCAATCGCGGCGCGGGGGAATGATCGGGGGTGACGCGGGATGAGGCGCGCGCGCGGGGGCACATCACGCGCGGCCGACGCATCGTGTCCATTAATTGTAGTGTTTTTTTGGGATAACTTGCGGAAGCTATTTCTCAATATTTTAGTACTGAGTGACTATAAAAGAAAAAATACGTGTATTTTTATTTTTCACAAGGATCAATGTATCAAAATTTGGTAGGAAGGTTTAATTGCACCCTGTATTTAAATTAGTAGCATCCTAGCTGCAGTAGCATTTTACATTTCGATTTAGATTAATTGGTATGTCTATGTCTTAAACACTAGGCAAGCTGTCATAGTTTATATCTAGAATTATTGTTTTCTTATCAGTCACGGGAGTAATACATCATCCTCTCCCATAAACTATATTATCATGATTAATTGTTTTTAAAATTAGATATAAATATATTTTGATAGTACAGAGATAATCGCTAAATTCGATGAACAATGAAAATACACAACACTTTTTATGAATCGTATGTATTTTACATAAATAAAATAATCAAAACCAAACAGTAAAAGGTCAGAAATACATGAACATAAATTAATGTTTTCAAAATATCATTTATGAAGTACGAAACATAACAAATTGTTGTGTGTTCCGTATGTTTAATTAATTATTGTCTGTTGTTGTCTGATTCAATCACTGCAATTTATATTTTTTGCTCAACGATTTTGAAACTTAAAAACCGAAAAGAAATACATATATTATGTTTTAATGATTACACATGATCACTGAACAACTTTTCACGAAATTCTAATTTAGTTACAATTGATATTTACAAATCTGGTACGGACCGGTTATTTTAAGGAAATTCGTTTAATTTATGATAAGAATGCTGTAGTGGCTTCACTAATTGCCTGCTCAACGCATTGTTTGACCTTATAAATCAATTCGATAAACATGAAAATGATCACCGAACATTCTGTGGATTTTCATATTCAGCTACTATTTTCCTCAACGTTGTCGCCTTGAAATCAGGACTCGCACGGCCTTCTTTAAACCTCGAAAGCTGGTTTGTCATTACCCGTTAGCAACACATTTTTTCTTCCGAACATTTTTTTATTAAATAACAAGCGAACCCTAAAATCTAGAAGTTCCTACTTTCCTTGGTTGCTGCCAAATAGTTCTTTCAAGTAGATTTTATGAACTTAAGTTCATTGCCCTCGTGAAAATGTAAAGATATTTTCCATGAATGGCTGACCTTGAGCGAAATAAAAATAATTATCGTTTATTAACGAGCAATTAAAAGGCTAACGAATAATGACATCGTAAAAGACAATGTTCAATCGATTTGCTTTGTCCAATAAATTGTTTCACAGAGATTCCACTCAATTATTTTTTATTCGTAATTTACTGTCATGTCGGTCATATCTAGTCTGTACAACAAATGCAAAATTTCGAAGTATGCGTGTACTACTTTATCTAAGATGTAAAGTTTGTAAACTTCGGTCGATGTAGAGGTAGCTTTAAAAGCTTGGTCCGTTAGACCTTTCTTTACAGTGCGACTCATGAAAATTGGTGGGATTTTCGGTTTTCCTTATGTTCTGGTCTCATAAGTGTAAACGATTTACAGTTTCAGCCGCAGCGTACTGCGTGACCTATCTGCCTGAGTTTCAAACATAAGTGACACATTAGCGACTCTCGTCCAAACCAGTATAAATTCAACAATTTTCATACAAATTTTGTAATTTGTATAAAATTTTGCGTCTTGTGCTTTAGATAAATGCTTTAGATAAAATCTAATCTATAAAATTAATTCGAAACGACACGTGAAACGTGATGTGCCTGATTTTAGGGTTCCGTACCTAGTACTTCAATAATAATATTAATTATTCATAAAATTCTAATAAAATAAAATTAATAAAGGTCGCCCATACAAAAAAGTTCTAAAAACACATTTTTTGTAAATTTTTCTCAACTAAATGCTACGGGGAACTCTTTGTGCGCAAGTCCAACTCGCACTTGACCGATTTTATGTAAATTTATGCATTCTAGTGACGAGTGAGCAGCCTCCTTCGTGGCGCCATCGGCGTCGCCAGAGAGATTCTCCTGATTAGGTAATTATGTATTATTGATTAGATCAGCGGTTCTCAAACTTTTTTGATGGCAGAACTCTTTTAAAAAGTGTTAAAAAATAACGTTGTATTCATGAATGAATTGTCTCCATGCTGGTGTCTGAAGAAATTTCTAAAAATAATTCATGTATCGCTCGCGGAGCGACGACCCATACAAGGGCTCCGCGCAGCACACTTTGAGAATGGCTGGATTAAATGGTATAGTTATAGTATAATATAATGTAATACCGACAGTGAATTGAAAGTGAACTAGGTAATCTTCAAAATATTCGATCACAATTCATATTATGACGGGGCTCCTTGAAATCGCTGCAAGAAAAAAGTGTCTTAGCAGTTAGTAACATTACTGTAGCTTTACATTAATGAATTAAAAAAATCGAAAAAACTTTTTTCTTTCGAAAATCAGTAAAATGAAGGACGAATAAAGGCACTATGGCCCATCTACGGCCACAGCTATGGCCTTCACTATGGCCGAATAATTAAACAAGATGTCCTCTCAATCGCTCCGTTATTTCGGACTACTTTTGGTTACTTTCATTTGCATAGATAGCTACTTTTACAAGTTTGTTTATGAATAATGTGCGAAAGCAAAAAGTCACTTTCAAGTTTCATCTGACCAATTAAATGCATTGCTAGAAATATTCATTACCATATAAACTCAATTGTATTTCCTACAGCTTATATTACAGAAAGAACATTTTCTCGGAAGGGTTCTTGGGATCTAAAATTATTATGAATGTTACATTCTTAAACCGTTAACGTAGCGGTTAAAGGGCACAAAAGGAGTACGCAAATGCATCATCTTATGACCTCCATGTTTATCGCAAAAAACTGACCAACTTGTTACTTAACTGTGTCAGAAGAATTTGTTTACTTATCTTTATGGGTCCGTATACGAAATTTGCCGATTTCGCTGATTTAACAGACGTGATTTAACAGTTAAAATACAATATTTCTATAAGTTTTAATGCACAACATGTAAGATCATTTCAATTATAATCTAATGTTGGAGCTAGATTTTTTATTTTTTTAAGTATTTTTAAATAACCCAACACAAACCCGCGACAGTTTTGTGATTTTTGCTGTAAAAGGTTTAGAATATCACCTTTTTATGGATTGTATTGACGTCTTAACGGTACGAAAAAAATACAATGTACTGTTGAGAAAGTCGTCTATAAAATGTTGGAATTACTTTTTAAGTACCACTTTAAAATGAAATAGTTGAGTTGTAACTCGGCAAAATTTTAGAGAAAATGGGCAAAGAATTGCTGTTAATTTCGGCAACTTAGAGCTGTAATTCATAAAAAGAAAACGACAGAAATAATCTATAGATAAAATTCTATCCAATTCGAGCAAAAAAGAAAAAAAAAACAATTTTGCCAAAAAACACGATTCAAAACAACCTAAATCTCACATTATATTACTCGCCGCAAGGTTCGAGTCGGCTTTTAAATCTAATAAATAATATATATTTTTTTAAGTCTATTAGGGGGAAAAAACCTAATAATATTTCTGAAACGAACCTTTGCAATTTCGTATTCATCGGCAAAATTTCGTATACGGACTCGCTTTCAAACCTCTCTTAAAAATAGTGAACCTAATTTTTTTCAGGCGTTTACTTTTGACTTTACATATTACGTCATATTTTTTGTTAAAAAATATGTTTGCAATTTGCAATATTTAGCACCTTAGGAATTACTGCCAAGTGCCAACTGCCAACATAAGTCATTTTTTCTGTCTGTACTCTGTATAACTATAACGTGTACTGGTTTATTTTGAATTCTATGTTGTGTGTCGTAAAGTGTATATTGGTATGGTAGAGATAAGATTTTGCAGCGAGGACTTTTACAAAAGGTACAGGTAAAAGGTAATTAGGCTTTACATGCGCTAGGGCAGATAAATAAATTGTAGATTCGCCACAGCCTCGGCGCCAGACGCCATTAAGTTTATTTAATTTGCACAATCATATCGGGCCATTAATATAGCTTTATTCCGTTATTTTAATAACACAGTTTATGTATACTGTCCATGCCGTACAACTGGAAAAAGGTCTGAGCCTGTAGCCAAGACGTGTTCTTTATAGCTTCGTCATAAAATCGCCGATCAAAATGTATGGAATTGACATTAGACGAGTCGAACGTCAACGTCATAATATTAACGAACGCTTATGTCAATTCCATACATTTTGATCGGTGATTATATTAAAAGAAGCGATAATGAAAAATTAAAATGTCTTGGCTAAAGGGCCAGAAGCGCTTAAATATTGTAATATATTATGTAATTACATAATATTATCCCTTCTGGACTATCAAAACCTCGAAAACTTGGTCGACTAATTAATAATTATATTAATATTATTTTCTCGGTCATAGTACTTTAATCATTACCTAATCAAATATCGACCACGATGGTATCTACATATAACAGTTTCAGTAAACAAAAAACCTTTACCTACAGGTGAATTATTTTTATTTATTTTGATTTCCGGAGTTATAGTCCACACACAATATTTCTGGCACAATAAAATTTTATGCAGACTACTTTTTTTTTATGCAATAAGGGGGCAAACGAGCAAACGGGTCACCTGATGGAAAGCAACTTCCGTCGCCCATGGACACTCGCAGCATCAGAAGAGCTGCAGATGCGTTGCCGGCCTTTTAAGGGGTAATAGGGGAGGGTAGGGAAGGAAATGGGGAAGGGTAGGGAAGGGAAAAGGGTAGGGGATTGGGCCTCCGGTAAACTCACTCACTCGGCGAAACACAGCGCAAGCGCTGTGTCACGCCGGTTTCCTGTGAGGACGTGGTATTTCTCCGGTCGAGCCGGCCCATTCGTGCTGAAGCATGGCTCTCCCATGTCAGCTAATGGTTTATTTACATAAATTCAATCATCCACCGGTAAGTTGTTAATGTCAGAAGTGTCTACATTGTGATTTATCTTTCGATTTTCTTGGTGACTTGCGTACATGTGTAGCAACTCGCAAGTGGAACGTTGAAACTTGGGAGCATTAAAACCACCTAAGAAAGAGCATTGGTGGCGATCATCAGCACGATGGTCATCGCGTTATATGAAAATCGCTCAATTATATCGCTCGTTTCGTGGCCACACTACCGTTACGTTGTTGTGTGTATGTGTCGTCTGCTGCAGTGTGCACTCACACTAACTTAACAACATTGTTCGCATTCCTTGGAAAGGATATTCGAGTTTTGCTTTCTTTACAAAAGTAGGTGCGATTATGTAAACTTATTATCCTATGAAAACTTTTAGTTTAGAAGTCTCTTTACTCAAAATTAAAAAATCAAGTACGGTAGTAAAGTAAAAATACTTTGAAAATGTATTTTTTCCAAACTACCTACAGCTGTAGGCTGTAGCCTTAATATGTCATCTTTAACCTTTTGCTAAGAAACTTTATTACCGTTAATATTATTATTCTTCAAATCTTCACCACTATGTAGATTGTAGGTAGTAGGTACCTACCTATAAAACCTAAATAAAAAAAAGTTAGGTATATTGACTGGTTTTTAATTTACGTGGGACAAAAAGCAGTAATAGATACGGATTATATATATATATATATATATATATATATATATATATATATATATATATATATATATATATATATATATATATATATATATATATATATATATATATATATATATAATCCGTATCTATTACTGCTTTTTGTCCCACGTAAATGGGACAAAAAGAACCTAGATGAAATGGACCAAAATAGTATTATTTTGTTGAGAAAAAAAATACGTGAGATTTGCCGAGACCCTCCCTCTCCCTAACGTGAGATTAGATGAGATTTGACTCGACCCCGCCCCCTCCCCCCTAAACACCTCACGTAATTTGTGCCCCCCTAGGGTTGTTAGGCTGGAAAATACTAACAGGACAAAAAGAAATGGCTGGCTAGGGGAGGCCTATGCGGCGTCACATGACAATCTCGAAACCGTCAAAAAATTCAGAAAAACACCTCACGTAATTTGTGGACGCCCCATTTTATTAATTATCTCAGTCATAATATGAAGGATATAGCTTGATTTAAACCCAGGATTAACTGTATATAACCCAGACCTGCTGCGTAAGTGGGCATAGCTTAAAAATTAAATAAGAATTAAAGGCACGTGGAAATTGTTGTGGAAATTCGAGTACTTAGTTACTTACCTTTATTAAAAACTAGCTATTTGACCGAGCTTCGCTCGGTATTCTATAAAACACGAATACAAAGACATTTTCTAAAAATGATTCCTAGCTAGATCGATTTATCGCCCCCGAAAACCCTAAATTTCATGAAAATCGTTGGAGCCGATTTCGAGATTCCAATTATATATTTATATATACAAGAATTGCTCGTTTAAACATACAACATATATAATTGTCATAGTATTAATTAGCATTGAGTTACATGTAATAAAAATGAATAATGAATAATGATGAATCACAAAAATATACACATAATATCGCGTTAGTTGTTACATAGTACATATACATTACATGGTATAATGTACATTTACCTACTTCTCGGTATGTTTCTCTTTTAAATATAAATATGAATGAAAAACTTTGTAAAAAAATCTGATATTTCACATAGAATGGTTGTAGGAGCAGCTTCTTATGGAAACATGAAAAAGGTCTGGTAAAATAGATTAAGGTGACGCCGCGTTAAAGTAAAAAACGTGTTGGATATGTTTTAGATTGAACAGGCAAGGGAACAGCAAAAAATAAAAAGGGCGTAAGCGACAAAATGGTTTTTGTCACGAAATTTAAAATCCATAAATACATTTCATATAAGCTATGGGCAAATTAAAGTGTATGCTTGAACCAATCTATGTACAAATTTTGGAAGCTAAATTACCTACTCTCTTCTGTTGGAAAAATAGGAATCCCTTTTTTACAGAGGTCTTTTTGACTGATTATTATTATTATATTAATTAGGTAAATTAATGATGAATGCTGATACGGATCACCCTATTGCGGTTTTTTAGGATGCGTTTCTCAGAATTCGATTATTGTCGAACTACTTACGCACATGCATTAATTAGTATTCTTTACTAATAAAAAAATACACAGCGGTCAACTATTCAAGGTTTAAAAATCCATATTAAATACCTAACAAAGACAACGAATTTCGATAGTATAATTATATATATATATATATATATATATATATATATATATATATATATATATATATATAGTAGTTACCAGTTATACGCTATGCAAAATATATTTTCATCAGTAAAAGGGTTATAATATTAAGGGAAAAGACCTAATGGCAGACACTTTAAGAAAACATGAAACATTTGAATGTTATAAAATATATATTTATGAAAATAAAGGATTGATAACTTCTTCCATGTCTTCAGTAACTCTTACAAAATAAAACTATTATAATTATTCTCTGACAAATCAATTAAAAAATATATTATTGGTCTTTTTGTAAACTTAGTCATAAGTACTAATAGATGACATCACAAAAAACGAACATCACTAATAGTAGACACCAATATGAACTAATAATTGACATAGAACATTACATTACATTTTACATTTTTCCTATTATTAGGTCTTTATTTGCCATTTTTCAAAAGATTTCATTTACTTCATCATAGAAATATTATCCACGTTGTCTCCAGATTCTATTCATTCTTCTTCCATGCTGAAACTATCTTTCCTTTTCCTTTTATTTTTATTTTTCATATTTTTTTCCTAGCAAATTTATTTTCAGTCTTTAGTCTCCATGCTTCTTTTGCCTCTTCTTTTTTCTTCTTTCTTTTCTCAGCTGTCCTTTTTCTTCTTTTTACTGCTAAAAAACTAAAGCAATCTATTCTTAGATCACTACAAGGTCTAATATTAGACACCATGTCCATTTTTAGGTGCAATAGTTCTAAGTTCTTAGATTGTTAAAATTATTATATTTTCAGAAAATAGTGATGATTTTTGCAGTAGAATAAAGTACAAAATAACTTTAGTATGTATTGCAAAACTCAAAGATGAGATCCATGTCATCTATTAGGTTTTTTACATTTTCAAGAACTAATATTAGACACCCTTTAAATATTGTTAGGGAAAATGGATAAAAAATCTTAAATAAACATTAATTTGTGTATACAACATGACCATTAATCTAATGAAATCAATAGAAATTACAAAAAATCTAATAAATGTATTCAAAACTCACGTGCGAAATTTCGCCTTCCTTAACCTATTTGCTAAGAAATTGCCGAGCGCGTGTTGACGCGGTCATATTATTTACGATTATTTTTTAACAAAAAATTGAACCCGACTTCCAAGAAAAAAAAAATTTTTTTAAAATGACCTGAAAAGTATTAAATAATTCTTATTCTTCATTTGTGCCTTTTTCAAAATTCGACTAAATAGCAACGAATTCTGTACTCAATTTTCATTCGTTTGAAGTCGGTACCAGCCCAGAACTGAGATACTTGACATAGAACTTAGCCAGTACCGACTTCAAAAGAATGAAAATTGAGTACAGAATTCGTTGCTATTTAGTCGAATTTTGAAAAAGGCACTAATGAAGAATAATAATTATTTCATACTTTTTAGGCCATTTTAAGAATTTTGTTTTTTTCCTTGGAAGCCGGGTTCAATTTTTTGTTAAAAAATAATAATTTCACTCTTTTTAGTTATATACAAGACAAGGCTTTATGCGTAGATAATCACTACGAATACTAAGTATCCTTAATATTATAATACTGTAAGTGAAATTGTGGTAAATGCTTGCAGTTATCTAAGCGATGCTGCAACTTCCAAACTTTTATCTTTAAAGGTTCATGAGTTCTGTTCAATGTCTTTGGACCAAGAGGCACCGTCGTATGAAATTTCTCTTATTCGTAACTTAAGTGTAAGTTACTAGAAACAACATTTTAACCACTATGAGTGTTTTGACAAATTTCAAGGATTTCCCTCGATTGCTCATAGATCCCATCATCAGTTCACCACTTTCATAATTGTTATACGAAATTAAGATTATATTATCCTATACAAAAACACGAGAATTTTAAAAATCGGTCCACAAACAGCGAAACAATCATCAAAAACATCTGCTTCGATGCAAAATATCATGAAAAGTACCAATAATTGGGTCATAATGTGATGACCCATGGTATAATTATACTTGTGATGATGATGATCAATCAAATTGATGTGTTGGCTTATACTTTCAGTTGTTTAAACAACGGCGAAATCCCCGAACCTGTATCTATAAGGATTCAAAAGTTCTGTTCGGTACCTTCGGATCCAGGGTATAACCTGGTGCAAAGTTTTACTTTTTGGTAGCATTTACCTCGAACGCTTCAGAAAAAATTAAAATCACTATAAGTTTCCATACAAATTTCAGGGAGTCCCCTCGATTACTCATGGATCCCATCATCAGGTCACCACTTTTGTGAACATGGTACCAAATTCGGATTCAACCCTGTACAACAACAAAAGAATCATGAAAATCGGTCCACAAACGGCGAAGTTATGGTTGAACATACAAAAAAAAATATACAGACGAACATATAACCTCCTCCTTTTTGGAAGTCGGTTAAAAACTGATCCCATTTTAAAAAAAATCCCGAAGGCGTCTCTAATATATTTTTTCAATTCAACAGATAGCTTGAGAAGCTTATAAAATTTACAGCGGTGAGAAATAATTAGAGTAATTCTTATTTTTATGGTATTTTTGTCATAAGTGTCATCTATTAGTTCAGTGTCTAGCATTAGGTATTTTCCCTTATTATGTTTAATAGTTTATATTATTCGTAGTGTTTAAAGTTTAAACTTTAAAATTGTTTTTACCATAATATTATGTCCATTGTCCATAAAAAATCAAATGTACATTGAATTATTTAGTCTATCTAGATTCTAGACAATGAATTCAAAAGATCTAGGGCAACTGGAAGTATGTAGCCGCGGCGCCACACCAATTACTGACAATCAATACCAGTCGCGGTAAAAAATTCATTGAAACATTGTATCATATCAGGGTTATTGGCGAATATTTTGTTTACAGCTGAGCAAAAATACAATTTCGGCGATTTAAATGGATCAAAAAACTATTTTTATAAAAAGGGGACCTTACTATTGTATTCAACTAACTACTACTACTAGGCTATCCACCACTTAACTTGACAGATGCAGTATGGATAATCTGTCAAATAAGCCTATCCGGCACCTTATCAGGAAGCGGTGAAACAGGCCCTTAGTCTTTTACTATCATAAACACAGAAAAAGTTAGGGTTGAGAAAAACTAGAAGTAAACAACACAAATTTTTAGCATTTAGCCGAAACTTTTTCGTTTTCGCTTCGTTATAGAATCGCCGATGAAAATGTATGGAATTGACATAAGACGAGTCGAACGTCAACGTCATATTAACGAACGCTTATGTCAATTCCATACATTTTCATCGGCGATTCTATAACGAAGCGAAAACGAAAACATTTTGGCACACCTCCCAGATTACGCTAAAAATTTACATCAAAATTTCTTAGGATATCATACGAAGGCAAACTAGGAATAACACTTCACTTATGAGAGAATGCGGCATTATCAGGCATCATAGATATATATTTAGGTACAAATAGCAGAGCAAAACTAAAACGGGTTCTGTAAAACGAGATTACTGCAGTCTGCAAGGCTTTTCAACTTCGTCAGGATCTATTCTGGACTACAGTAAAAACGGGCTTAACTGACGCTCTATAAAGGGCTTAGGCTTTTTATAGGACCTTTTTATTGCGATTTGATTTATCGATGGTTCAGTCTGCTCGATGTCGCAGGATTAATATAACTTGTATCCAGGGCTCGATCTAGCTACTTAGCCGCTCCAGAAAATATAATTTCCGCCGCCTTTTACATGAGCTATTTTTGTTGCGAATGGGGGGAATATTTATGAGAAATACTAGATGACGCCCGCAACTCCGTTGCGCCAAAATTCGTTTATCGCGCGGGAACCGTACATTTCTCCGGGATACAAAGTATCCTATGTCCTTCCCGGGCCTCTAAGTAGATATCTCCATACCAAATTTCAGCGAAATCGGTTGAGCGGTTTGGACGTGAAGAGGTAACAGACAGACAGACATACAGACACACTTTTGCATTTATAATATTAGTATGAACACGATACAAATAAGCTTGCAGCTTATTTGTATCGTGTTTTAAAAGTCTCCGTGATCCGTAGTTTAAAGTATGGCTCTTTATTCGTAGGTCGTGGATTTATTTCTCGCATTAAAAAAAATTTAGAACGATGCAGGTCAGGACTGCCTGAAAAAAAAGGCTTATAAACCATTCGTCGGATGAGCATGTCGTCAGTCAGATAGTCGTGTCGACACAATATGTCGACCATGAGTTATGATTATGCAACTTAAAGTAAAGGAATAGAGTACTCTTGTGTACTGTGCTCGCACTTGTGCACTATCAAATCACTTCTTCGAAGCTGGCCTGGTTTCGATGAAACCGGGTAACGTCACCGAAACACTGAAGCAGTATAACTGACTTACAAAAGAAGGTCCTAGTCACAGTTCTAGTAGTCGTGATAATAGTATTTGTGTCATGAACGTCGATATTGTGGTGAAACAATGAAATATTATAGTTGCTACCACGGATGTAAAAAAATAGTTGCTACAATGAACGAATAATTGAGCTTCTCAGGAATTCTGTGAAACCTATTGTGGGTCTCATTAATAGTTTCTTAGTTCTTAGTTTTTACGTAAGTACGTACTTGAGACTTACTTGGTTTACTTACTCCTTTCATACACGAGTATAATAGTCACTTGTAAAATACATATAATATTATGGTGCCGAATCCAATCCAATTTAAGGCAGTCGCCCCAGAATTTTCGGTGACTGAGAAGAGTTCACTTTTTCTCTTAGGTTCACCTATTCTAGCCGATTCGTTTCCGGACTATATAAATGAAAAAATACAAAATTTTAGTGAAAGTTTAGACCGTCTTCTGCAAATCAACAGTCACATGGCATTTACTTTGATTCGGCATTGTTTATTCGTTCCCAAATTTACGTATGTTTTGCGGTGTTGTCAGCTCTGAAAGTTTCCACAACTTCTCCATAGCTTAGATGACACCCTAAAACATACGCTCTCCACAATTTTAAACATCAAATTTGATGAACGTTCCTGGACCCAAGCCACGCTACCCGTACGGTGGCCTGGGAATACGGAAAACTTTTGACGTAGCATTACCGGCGTTCTTGTCCTCAGTTCACGCAAATCGACAAGTAATAGCCAAAATTTTAGAGCCCTCATCTTGCCCATTAGACATTCCCTTTACGGACGAGGCCAAGGTCGCCTGGGATATTGCTAGTGCCGGCAGCGAGGTCCCCGTGAACACATCTTCACAGAGGCTCTGGGACGGGCCCGTCTGCGAACTGGTGCGTAA
Organism: Lysandra bellargus; assembly: GCA_905333045.1. NCBI lineage: Eukaryota > Metazoa > Arthropoda > Insecta > Lepidoptera > Lycaenidae > Lysandra > Lysandra bellargus. The sequence continues at coordinate 706,033 of HG995328.1, forward strand.
TAAATTTTAAACACGTCTACCAGCGTCGCAGAACGGGCTCGCCTTTTGGCCGTGGAGAGGTGGGAGTCGGGAGCTTGGCTGCAGGCACTACCATCCAAAAACACAGGAACATTGCTGGACCGAAATACATTCCGCCTAGCCACTGCTCTGCGTCTTGGTGCTCCCCACGTCGTCCCCCATCAATGTGTTTGCGGCACGATCGTAGATAGCTACGGTCATCACGGGTTGTACTGCTCGCGAAGCGCTGGACGCTTCTCTCGACATCACAGCCTAAACGACCTCATTCGTCGGGCTCTTGTCGCTGCCGGCGTGCCAGCGATACTGGAGCCCTCCGGTTTGGTTCGCGACGATGGCAAGAGACCTGATGGAATGACCCTGGTTCCCTGGAATGTGGGAAGGGCCCTTGTGTGGGATGCTACTTGTCTCGACACACTCGCCCCGTCTTATATTCAGGGCACCTCGAGCTGTGCGGGCGTTGCCGCAAACCAAGCAGAGAACCTCAAGCGGCGCAAATATGAGAACCTCGGCGGAGATCTCATATTTGAACCGTTTGGGGTAGAAACCCTAGGCGCATGGGGTCCGGGGGCACATAAGCTTTTTAGCGAAATATCTAAGAGGCTTATTGAAGCCACCCGAGACCCCAGAGCCGGGAGCTACCTAGCACAGCGAATAGCAATTGCAATTCAACGTGGCAATGCTGTCAGCTTGCTGGGCACTCTGCCAGATGGGGACGACCTGGGAAAGTTTTTCTTTTTATAATTTTATATTCTAAGTTTGTATATATTTGTATATTTGTATATTTTATTTTAGTTTGTATTTTTAGTAATGAATTTGTGATTTTAAGTTTATACTATTATGTTATGGTGTGTTAAAATTAATAAATAAATTTTATATTTCATATTATGGTTGATGGACCTTTTTACGATTACTTACGACAAAAAGATAATATTGTGTGACTTAAAAATGTATATTTTCCTTAGTCTATCTATGGTATAATAGGTCTATCAAAATCTGATGGCAATTTTTGACAGCAGATTTTCAAAAAATGTCCTTGGTCATTGGATAAATTTTTATATTTGCATGTTTACACACATAATCAGCCGCTATAAGAAAAAAAGGATCAAAATGTTTTATTCCAATTACCCCGGTATTGCTAGAGTCAATTTATTTTCTCACTTTTTGCCATAGGATTCTGGTAGACTTATTATAATATCAATATTTTGGTCAAAAGTCAGAGTTGTGACTTGTCACTTGTGACTTAAAAAATGTATATACATTATATAAAGTAATTTTTGACAAAAATCAAGGAATTTTATCGATAAGTATCTATATTTTAGGCGGAAAAAGATGAACAAAGTCTACAAGTAATAAACCTCGGTTTTTGTTAACAAGTGTAACATTGTCACTTTTTGTTCTCATAATTAAACGTTTTAAGACAATGAGTTATATTACTAATAAACATGCTAATTAGTAATTAACTTCGCACATAAAAAAAACACGTGAATTTTGTCGCTTCAGCGGCAATAATCTAAGATTTAACGCGACAAAAACAATAAACGCTAACACGGCGCGAGAAAACATAACTTTTGCGATTAGACAATTCTTCCGCGTTTGTTTTTGTGCGAAAACTTTACAATTCCTCGTAATGTTAACTTACCCTACTTAAAGTAGCGAGGTTGCAAAAAATCGTGAATAACAGTACAAGTTACAACCGTCTATCATACGATATATTTTGTCCTCATTACTATTCAATAATTTTTGTATACGTCTACCTTATGTAAGCTTCAACCTTCAGAGATTATTTAATTTTCAAACTCAAGAATAATGAGGCAGGTAATACAAGTTATACAATTAAAAATGTAGTCAGTAAAATTTGTTTTTGTGTCGTCGTTATAAGATAAAATATTAGGTAATCTTTGCCCTTAAAATAGTTTGAAAGTCTTGTAAGATCTTAAAAAGAATGTTCGAGAAGTCAAGCATTTAAAATACACTAGCGACCCGCTATATATATAGCCACTGAAAAATGATTAAAATCGATAGCTTAGGATCATTCACGTGGTCTACTTCTTATCTGTGCCAAATAACATAAAAATTGCTCCAGTAGTTCGCGAGTATTTGAAAGGGCCTATGCCCTTTCAAATAATTTTCCCCGTTTTTTCCACATTCTCCTATTAGTCTTAGCGTGATAAAATATAACCTATAGCCTTCCTCAATAAATGGGCTATCTAACACTGAAATAATTTTTCAAATCGGACCATTCCTGAGATTAGCGCGTTCAAGTTAGCCCTTTCAAATAATTCCCCGTTTTTTCCACATTTTCCTCTATTTCTTCGCTCCTATTAGTCTTGGCGTGATAAAATATAGCTTATAGCCTTCCTCGATAAATGGGCTATCTAACATTGAAAGAATCATCAAAATCCGTTGCGTAGTTTTAAAGACCAAAGGGAACAAAGGGACATGAGGGAAAAAATCGACTTTATTTTATATTAATATGTATAGATAAAATATCATGATGGGAGGTGTGTCCAGTGCTATTTGTAAGATTGTCTCGTGTCCTTCGACAGTCGCTAAACAGGTAACGAATTTACTCTTTGGGCCGGCTTCGTACCGGATCTTACACGAGACTATTTTGGGCCCACAGCGGTCATTTAAATATTCTACCTGTATAGTCTTATTTACTACAGTTGTTACTTGTTGCTAAGTGATCATAATTTGTTAAAATATTGAGAAATGTAGAGTAGGCTGCCTGTGCTGGTTTTGGACTAAATTTTGTGGCTATCACATAAAATAAATTTAGAGTAAAATAATGTAGTCTATGAGAGAAAAGGGTAGACCATCAAGCCATGTGAAGACTAAACTTTTCTACAGTAGGAACTTCACATTTCAGATCCAAAATTTATTTTTAAGTAGAATGTAAAGTAGTTAATAGAAACAAAAAACAGGCAAAAAAGTTAGCATTCTGATTGCACAATTGTGTTCTAATGTTAGATTACCTTATAGATTAGTCTAGAACTGTAACTATAATTCAAAACTTTCAATTCCATTCTTAGCTGGAAAGGTCATTAAAGGTGTCAGCTGTGAAAGGTCATGTGAAGGTCACTCAGATGTTGAGTTGGCAGCCCTAGCGCAGTCACATGACGGCGCGGCTCGCCACACCCGGCCAGGCCTCCGCCGCCGACCAATCAGCGCGCTCCAACACTAATCGCACTTTCAATGCAACTCAGCCTTGGGGAAAAACGGCAAATAATAATAATATTGCGTCAGGCAGATTAAAGCCATATCGCCAATCTGGTTTTGTACGCTCCGAAAATATCTAACGTAATCAATTGAAATCTGATGTAAAAATCTTACCTAGAAACAGGGTATATTTTTATAAAGATGTTACGTTTGGTTTCGTTTTAGGGCTTTTATGATTAAAATATTAAGCCTGGCTGTTTTACTTTTGTCCTCATTTGAAAACTAAACGTATGTAGAGCTAAATCATTTTTCCAGAATATTGACCTAAATTGCAACATGATAAATTATTATTATGTCTTTAGTCTATGAGTTATGTGCTAGATACAATCCATTGTTTGACCAAAGTTGGTTTTCAACAATGATACATTATTATATAATAATTATGTATTATACTTGAAAAGAAACATTCTTTATATTGACCAGTTTGCGTTCAGCGCTCTTTGTTCTTGCGTTTGGTAGAGTCATTTCATGTCACTTAAGGGGCGTCCACAAATTACATGAGGTGTTTTAGGTGGGGGAGGGGGTAGAGTCAAATCTCATCTAATCCTACGTTGGGGGGCAAATCTCACGTAATTTTTTTCTTATTTTTGCAAAAAAAAAACTATTTTGGTCCTTTTTATACAGATTGCTTACGTATGCTTAAGATTTCATCGTAAGCGTAATCGTAATACGATTAAGATCATTCACTAATTCGTTCAAAAGAAAATGATTTCATTCATATGTATATTATGTTATACATGTATTGTACTGCAACAATATCAAAATACTTAGATACGACGTATGCCGTCAAAACTGTAGCAATGTTATTGCATGCAAAATGTGTATCGAGAAAATATTGTCGTCCTTTTTATCTTACAGTGATAGCATAATATACTACTTTCTCTTTCGCTCATTTTACGCTTCGCTTTGATTTTCCTCTTAAAATGGAAGACAATAATTTAAATATTAATAAAATCATAGTAATTACGTGTGAAATATTACACCTTTGGCTTTATTTGTATTCCTCGTGTTGTTACTGCACTGTCGGAAGGCACACGACGGCATTCTGGAGCGAAATGTATCGAAAAACAACACGGTAATCACTGAATTCAACATTGGCTGTCCCCGCGTCCTAAGGCACACTGCTTTCAGATGAGTGAGCTTACTCATTTCGAGGGTGACACATTTTCGCGCTGACGATTGTATGGAATGCCTTTTCTAACGTTCTAATTCTATGTTGTACAGCTGAGTACTGACTCTCAAACAACAACGCGTTTACGTAAGAAACCCACATTTTGAAAAATCTCACGTGACATCGGGGGGTGGGGGAGGGGGTTGAATAAAATCTCACGAAATCTCACTATGGGGGAGGTAGGGTCAGAACATTTAAAAAAAACACCTCACGTAATTTGTGGACGCCCTTACATGAGATTGTTGTTTTCTATTTTTCATAACTTCTCATTTTTCTTTACATAAACGGTATATATCCAATATTTATTTTATTTTATTTGGAAAACAAACAGTGATACAATACTAAGTTAAATATATTGAATAGGTTTTGGTACACCATTCATATGTTTTCACATAAAGCTAACTATATGAAGAAAATAAAGAAACAAAACACTTGCAACTTAATACTAAAAATAAGTACTATGCGAATTAATAAATGATAATTTAGCTGATACAGGAGAAAAAGAAGCCAAAATTAGGCAAAATTATGCAAAATTAATGGAATGGAGACCAAGGCTAACCTAATCGGGGTGTAGGTCTCCCTCCAACTAGGTGGGATGACGATCTCCGTTTAGTTGCGGGTCCATGTTGGATGCGAGTAGCAGGAGATCCGTCATCTTGGCGTTCATTGAGAGAGGCCTATGTCCAGCAGTGGACGAATATAGGCTGATATGATGATGATGATGATGATGATGATGCAAAATTATGCAGAGTATCAGAGAATCGCATCAAACCAGTGCCAGTGCTGTGTTACCTTTTGTTTCATAGCAGAAGGTGAAGTCATAAATAAATCAAAATCAAGTTCAGGAGTATCATTCAAGTTGTTAATTGCTTTTGAAGATCTAATGATAAAGGAGTTTCTTCGATAGTTTGTATTGCAAAATGGGACATATAGGGGAGTCTAGATTCGAGCTGATCTTGATGGTACTTTTAGGGAAATTTTAGAAAGGATAGATATATGTCAAAGCATAGGTATTTGTAGTATTAGATATTATATTTGGCAATTCATAACCTTTCGTTTACCCTTGGTGCGACCTTTGCCCAACGATTATTATAAAAAAAGTAATTAAGTAGCATTTAGTTATAATTATTATAAATTGTACGAAACATACCCACTGATTATAATTTTATGACTCAGGTACTTAGACCTACCTTCTAACGCTAATAATTAAAAAACAAAATTTCGGTCTAAATAATTTTATTAACATTACTAGTTCTGGTTTAGCTAGATGGAAAAGTTGTCTGTCAAAAGGTCAATATTATTTCCAAAGGTCAACATTGCTGTTATCATCTTCTTTTGCTGTATCAACTGGAGCTGTAGTCAAACCTGTATTTTTTTTTTATTCGAATTGTATACAGGATGTTTTGAAAAAAATCGTATTGTCGAAAGAGTACACTATTTGTAATTTTAGCGCCATATTTTGTAAACTTCAATATTTATTAACCATACGGACCTTTGCATTGAATTACAAGCAATTTACTTGATCAATAATTAACCTTTATTCTCTTCCAATTGTCTATAGTATATTATATCTCTGCCAGTTATATAACATTAAAAGGAGCATTTCCTTTTCATAATGCATGTGCAGAAATAGATACAAAATTAGGTATTTAAATATTATGTTTTAATCTTATCTGAACTATAATAAAAAAGAAAATTAAAACCTGGCGCAGATAAAACGGGAAACAAAAAATATAGAGCAGGTAAATTTTATAATGCAAAATCTTACCTATACTTAAAATTATCTTAATCATAATATCTTAGATTTCATATTTGAATACATAATAGGTAGGTAGTACCTGGTACTATCAGAGAAGTTGATTTAAGGCAGATGGCGGATCTACGTAAATTGGTCGCGTTGTGTTTTTTCAAACCCATCCGAGTCCGATACACAGCTATCATTGAATTGACATAATCCGACCAATTGACGTAGGTCGGTCACCTGCCTATGAACTATTTTCCTCGATAGTACATAAAATTGCAAAAAGAAAGAATTTTGAGGAAAACTTTCAAGCAAATACATAATATATTGTGCGAGCAAATCTATACTAATATTATAAAGAGGTAAACTTTGTTTGTTTGTTTGCTTAATTGTAACGAATAGGCTCAAAAACAACTGGACCGATTTTAAAAATTCTTCCACCATTCGAAAGCTACATTATTTACGAGTAACATAGGCTACTTTTTATTTTGGAAAATATAGGGTTCCGTAAGATATTTTGGTTTTTCTGAGACAAGGTGAAAAAACTCAACCAGAAAAGTTACTTATTTTGCGTACGTTGCCTAAACTATAAAAGATAGAACCATACAATGTTCCAAGTAAATGTAGATCTTATAAATATCCACAAAAATGTCCGCGACACTTTATACCTATCTATGTCAAGTGAGGCACAACAATCATTTTTTATTTAAAAATCTTGATTTTTTTTGGACTACATTTAAACGCATTTATTTTACTCATGCTGATAATCCTTATCAAAATAAATTATTTTATCACTAAGTACAGTTTGTGTAGATAATATTTGGTCTTCGAATGATTAAAATTGGACGTTTGATTTAGAAGTTATGGTGAAATTAAAAATTGCGATTCACGCCCGTTTCGAAGTGGGCGCTACCAAGGCGGGGATGCGCAGTAGCGAAGGAGACCGGCCCTGCAGCTGGTGAATTAGCTCATATAATACACCAAGAATACCAATGATTCCTACTAATTTGCCTATAAGTAAAAATTTATTTTGCACTAACGATAAATAAATCCCAGGGCCAAACATTCAAATTAGTAGGAATAGATTTACGAAAAGAATGTTTTGCGCATGGGCAACTTTACATTGCCCTATCACGAGTCGGGGCTCCCAACCATCAGTATAATATTTTGTTACCTGAAAATAACTTAACGTCAAATGTTGTTTATAGAGGAGCTCTACAATAATCGCTTGAGTTATCTATCTTAAAACAACAGGTTGCACTCCGGGACTATCGGCAGAAGTGAAAACTTATTAGGTATAAATTACATTTAAATATTCTCATAATTAACAACTTTAACATCCACAGAAAGACAATATTATGTGCAGCCTGCGGATAATGACTGCGTCGTCGATGTTTCTGTGAATTGACCTGGAAATCATTTTGCTGACCGTGTCTTTCCAGTAGGCTTTTTGCAGCGGTAACCGACATCCACGCGGGCGGAGCCGCGGGCGACCGCTAGTTATAAAATATGCCAAAAACACAAACCCAATATAATAATAGAAATAAATTATTAGTACTTAAAATATTATGGACTCACAATTAAAATGTGGATTGATTACAAAAAGAGCCAACTTTTAGCTAAAACTACAGGACAGATTTTGATAAAATTCGTGGTTGAAGTATAAGTTCGGGACTGTTGCTAGTCGTCCGGTAAACGGATGAATAAAATAAATCTTAGTCGTCCAATTACCAGACGACTAGCAACACAGTTAATGATCGGACGACTAAGATTTATTTTATTCATCCGGTAATCGGACGACTAGACACTTCGTTAAAAAAATTCAATTTGGCTACTTTTGCTCCCGAAAAAGTAGAGTTTCGCAGGTAAAGCTTCAGAAAAAGTAAGTAGATTGGTATGAAAAGTAGTTAAATTTATATGGCGAATGTTTATACATAAGTGCATGGTATATTATGTATGGAAAGACTGCAGTCTGCAACGCGAGGCTCCAGAAATATCGACATTGCCATTCGACGTAGAAGAAATTCAACACCGCATTGTACTCGCGTTTCTATAAACAGGCTTTGTTTTATCAAACTTTCCTACCTCACGGTCTATCATATTAAGTATTAACATTACTGAAATTCTAGCCCAAAATTGGTTTTCAGTGTTGTTAAAAGCATAATATATTATGAAGTCATTTATAAATTATAATAATACTAGATGCTCAAAACAATCCTAAGTTTTTTTTCAGTTCGTGTCTAATAGTTATTACTTATTAGTTAGATAACTATTAGGTAGTAGGTAGTACCTACTACCTAGTAGGTATCTAACTGGCGCAGCGCCTGTGTACTAAAATGGATTTTGGCGCGCCTTTAGGCAATTTTTTTTGGTTCTTGATTTTGGCGCCCCAAAAAATAGCGATTTGGCGCCCCTAGAGGATGGCGCCCGTGTGCATTGCACACATTGCACATATTATGGTAGCGGGGGCCTGTACATACCCATCAAAATAAGTTCATCGGTTCAAGCATGAAGAAGTAATATATATACTTATAACATTCTTTCGAGCTAATAGGTATAACAATCATTGTAGAGTAATTTTAAAATAATAGCTTTATGTTCCTAGCTCACGTAACCTTCACTGTCATTAGGTACTTTGTTCACTGTTCAGTGTTCAGTTCACTCTATGTTCAGACTCAACAGCAATTACTTTTAAACTGGGGGCATAGACCATAATATAGCGCCTCTGCCAAGACGTGCCAAAATGCAAAGGCACTGAAAACCTTGTCTCATTTTTTAAAATTTTACTTATTCTTGGTGTATTTTTAGTAAATAGTTAAAAATATATCATCTTGCTGCAAAGTAATAATAATAAAACGATTTAACGATGTCTTACGAATAGGTACGAGATATTTCAGTTTTTCTTGGAAAAGGATGTTTGTTAAATTTTATGACGTTTTCTTTAGGAACTGTCTACGAATAATAAAAACTAAGGAAGAGTAACACATGCTCCAAAATACTTGTCAAAAAAGTGTACCTTAGGTAAACATTTCAATACATTTGCAATATTTAGGTGGCCTTGAGCGGTATAAAGGCTGACGTTACATGACAGTTCGTAAGGAACCAAATTTTAAACGGTAATAGTATGGGAGTTACGTTTCCTTAGTTTTTATTATTCGTAGGGAACTGTACACCAATGCATCACAATGTATGTCATTTCACTCATTTCCCAGGACTTTTTTTATCTCCATAACAGGTCTCCATCAAAATCGATGCAGCGGTGTGACGCTTCACAGACAGAAAAACAGACACTTTTTACCGTGTATAATTTCAGTATGGAATATTATAAGTAAACGCTGTTAGTAACTTATGTCTCCATATTATTATGTTATCATTAGCGATCACTTTTATTTAAGCGCATTCCCTACGGAGATTCCGTAATTTACCGTATTTAGAGACTTATCTTAGTAGTGTGTTTTCGCGGGTTCTGGATCACGATTCTGGGTCCACCCCACCCCCCGCTCGCAGCTCGCAAACTTTCTCGATCACTTTTTGTCGGTTCGAGCGGCGACATCGCCTAAAAAAAAAGAGTTTGGTGTCAAAATAGGGGTTTTGAACCTGCCTGTTCGATTTATACGATCCGTTTCTGCGTATTTGCACTAGTTTCAAAGTTAGCTTTTGTGTTTAACCCTCATTATCTACTATCACCACGCTCCATTGTTCCTTCATAATTACAATCGCTACTTATTGCATTGTTATGCTCGCCTCGGTGTCCTATTGTTCGTAATGACTACCTGGGCTTATCGCTTAAGAAAAAAAAAAAACTCTTGATAATATTCCGGGGCAAGTACTCAAAAGATTTATCATAGGATTTGTAAATAACGCAACATAATATTTTAATCATTAGCAAGAATACTTTTAATTTTGAAACTTATGGTATGAATTCATTTTGTATATACAGAGAATATAGACAACAAGTGCCTTCAAAAACTCTACAACCATCCTTCAATGGTATCTAATATGTTCACTTCAACCTATCATACATTATTTTCTGGCACTGGTATACATTTCCTTAATGAAGGAAATGGGATATCAATTGATTCTAGTCTCTCTCAAACGATTAACTGTATTGTATTTGCAGAGTTTAATAATGTTATAGAAAACTAGATAAAAACCGTAATGTAACTGTACTCTGTAGACTATAGAAGCTAAGAAAAGTCACATGTATGATATATTTGAGTTATAATGTGTAACGTGAGTGTGTGAGTGTTTACCTAATAGTGTGTGGATATTATGAAATAAAATATTGTACCAAAGTTATGTTTCTTTTATTTATTCATTCATTATTTCATATGTAATACCCCTCTTTGGTACATAAAGCATACATTATATGGATAATAATTATTATGTGACATATTATTATACAAGATCCATAAACCAGATTGGTTCTGTGATCTACTTTGGTTTTTGTCTACTTTGGTTCTGTGATCAGTATGGTTTGGTTTGGATCTACTTTGGTTCTGTGATCAGTATGAACACAATAGAGATCTGTAATTATTTGAGAAGAATTTGTGAAGATTTAGACTTAAGATAATGTATACGCTGCGAATCGTCTGCCTATATAATATAATACGTTGAACCCCCTACATACATTTAGTATCAACTTGGATCCTGATAATATATTGTTACACCTGGACCCCACATGCCATGCACATCAATGAAAATGACATTTGTCAATACTTTGATTCCTGCAGGCGCACTCCTATGCAATATCACAAGGCTTTTATGGGGTGAAACTGTAGAAGATTGGATTTTAACATATTGTGGAGATTACAAAATGATTTCACATCAGTTTGTGACGAGTATAGTTTAATGTATGTCCTTGTATTATAAGTTCAATGTGGAAAGTTTAGTAGAGTTTCAAAAGTTATTTAGTAGCAACACTTTGTGTAATGATATAATATCGTACAGTATGTTCAATACATGTTTTAATAAAAAAAAAAAAAAAAAACTTTGGAATGTTGTTTACGAGGATTGCAATACAGCAAAATATTATTAGCAGGAATGCATTGTCAATATTCACTAGATATCGAGGGGAACTATATTATATGAATAGTGATTCACAATGCACGAAAACATACTACTATAAGAGTTATTATTATTACATGTTTTAATTAAATAAAAGAACTGTAATGAAAAATTTATCAATTTTTATTTACTTATTTAAAATTTTGTAAGAAGTTGGGGTGACGTAAGCGATAAGCCCAGGTAGTCATTACGAACAATAGGACACCGAGGCGAGCATAACAATGCAATAAGTAGCGATTGTAATTATGAAGGAACAATGGAGCGTGGTGATAGTAGATAATGAGGGTTAAACACAAAAGCTAACTTTGAAACTAGTGCAAATACGCAGAAACGGATCGCATAAATCGAAAGGCATGGTTCAAAACCCCTATTTTGACACCAAACTCTTTTTTTTTAGGCGATGTCGCCGCTTGATCCGACGAAAAGTGATCGAGAAAGTTTGCGAGCTGCGAGCGGGGGGTGGGGTGGACCCAGAATCGTGATCCAGAACCCGCGAAAACACACTACTTATCTTATATCTTTAAACGAGCAATTTTTGTATATATATATATATATATATATATATATATATATATATATATATATATATATATATATATATATATATATTTTGTAGTAAATAATAAGTAATATAATAAGTAATATAAAATAATAATAGTAAATACTAAAAAATATTTTTTAGAGTTGAAATATTTTGTAGTAAATTTAATATTTATGTATATATTTTTTAGTGTTTTACTCTATTTTTTAGTGTTTAAATATTTAGTAGTAAATTTAGTAAAAAAAATTTATACATAAAAATTTTTTTTAGTGTTTAAATATTTTGAAGTTAATTTTTGTTCAGGAACCTAGGTAATTACTATTTTAAGCTGAAAAATAACTCAAACATGTTAAATATTTTCGTATTACAAAATGATTTTGGTATTACGTATGTATGACAATTTCGAGGGTAACCCGGGCTCTTAAATCACTCTCTGAATCCCTTTTATTACAGAGGTCTTTTTGATAGATTATTGTGTTATAAAAGTTGACAAAGACATAATATGAATACTGACAATGAACTTTAATTTCTTAGCTATAGTCATTGCTGAGAAAAATCGATTGTGTTTTTACTATACCTAACTCGTTAGTTGCGTGTGTACGGTAAATTATACGGCTATTGCTGAACCAAAGATTTCCTTTGGTAGGATTGGTCCTTATGGCCCAAGGATGGATTTAATATGTGGAGCCACCACGATTTTTTAAGTAATTTTTTTTTAATTTTAGCAGCTTCTGCTCTGGAGGAAAATAGAGTCTCAATCTGTATATAGGCATTAATTATGGTAATATTCCAAGTTGGTACCGACCATATTCGGATGACTTAAGAATGCTTAATTAATTTTAGGACTCATATTTGCACGATAAAGATGTTAAGCAACGTAAAAAGAAGAAGAAGAAGCATTATTTAAGCGCGCTAATCTTAATATGAGTCAGTAATTACTGGTCCAATTTGAAAAATTCTTTCAGTGTTAGATAGCCCATTTATCAAGGAAGGCTATAGGTTAATTACGCTAAGACTAATATAAGCGAAGAAATAGAGGAAAATGTGGAAAAAACGGAGGAAATTATTTGAAAGGGCTTATTTCACGAACTACTTGAGTAATTTTTCTGTTATTTGGCACAGATAAAAAGTAGAAACGTGAAGGATCATATGCTATTTATTGTGGACTAATTTGTCTGTGAAATATCTAATTTACGCGGGCAAAGCAGCGCGGAACGTCTAGTAATATTATAAAGCTGAAGAGTTTATTTGTTTGAACGGGTTAATCTCAGGAGCTTCTCATCCGATATGAAAGAATCTTTCAGTGTTTGATAGCCTATTTATCGTAGAAGGCTATAACCTATATTTTATCACGCTAAGACCAATAGAAGCAAAGTTACAGAGGAAAATGTGAAAATAAAGCTGAAGAGTTTGTTGGTTAGTTTGTTTGTTTGAACGCACTAATCTCAAGAACTACTGGCCCGATTTGAAAAAATCTTCCAGTGTTTGATACCCTATTTATCGAGGAAGCATATGAGCTATATTTTATCACGCTAAAACTAATAAGAGCAAAGATACAGAGGAAAATGTAAAAATGGGGAAAATTATTTGAAAGGGTTAATATTTCACAGACTACTATAGCAATGTTTATGTTATTTGACATGAATATATAGTAGACTACGTGAGGACATGGGTTATTAATTTGTGAAAAATATATGGTTTCTGTGAAATTTCAGATTTACGCGGACGAAGTCGCGCGGAACATCTAGTATTATTAATATGTTTATTGCTCTATTCATCACCATGTCTTTGGCATGCAGAATAATGCAGCTATCAGCCTCCTTATATTAATTAAGCCCTGTCAACAGCGTTTTCATTGGTTGAAAATAATATATTCTGAATTTTTTATTTTATTTTATTTTACTATCTTTTATCTAAATATTATTCCAAAATTGGCATTTAAACATTCGATTCAATCGAAAATGATACCTAACTCGACTATATACCTAAATCCCACGCAGTTATTGACCTCATACCTTGTTAAAGCTAACCCCCCCCCCCCCCCCCCCCCTCCACCTGCATGAAATATTCAGGTGGCTCCACATCGTAAACCCATCTTAGGGATATAAAGATCAATCCTACCAAAGGAAATCTTTGGTTCAGCAAAAGCCGTATTCCTCGTTTTTTTGTCTTGTACACACACGACTACGTGCTATCAACAACTCGATAACTTGATAAGATTTGAGTCGCTACATTAGCGGTCCACTTCAAAGTGTTATCAAATCGTTATTGATCTATTAGAATCAAGAGCCTAATCTATGTATATGACATTCATTGCATAAGGCAGGCAAAATCAGTATTTACTGGATAAGGTATTATTCAGCTGGTTTAATATCTGTAAGTAACTACAAGACTTTAGTTGGAATATAATTTCTTGAATGATTGGTCCAACCACCAACGAACGACGCGACGTCACTTCGTATCCGATGGCAATTGGTTGTACTTGTAGTAAGTAGTATAGTAAATTATCGATCGAAAAAAATCTATTGTATCAACACGAAAAAAGTTACTAGTGTCTTTATTTGTTACTGAAAAATCACAAAAAGGCTGTTACTGTTATAGTGGACATTTTGACCCTTATGGCTGAGGAGAATAAGCCAGCTGTTCAAGGGACTCTGGAGAGTTTTTCTCTAGTACGACGTACCCTTTACATATAAAATAGTAGTTAATAATGTATTCACTAAAGTTCAACTGTTACACAATTAGCATTGGGATTTGGGTCGAAGCCAATTATAATTAACCGATCGAATTTCATATTCAAAGTAGTCACTCTTATTATTAGGACAGATTGTAACATAAGACTCTACGTAAAGAATTACTCAGTAGTCACTAGTCAGTACCTATACTTCCTACATCACTACATTGAAAACAAATTTATCACAAACTTGAGCTTAAGCACGTGTTTTTCCCCAGTAAAAAGTATTCCATGTCCTTTCCGTGGTTGACTCTACATTTATTATCGATGACAAAATATTATGTTATCGAATAGGTACAGTCCAGCAGTTTTGGAGCCAATCCTATAGAAATCAAGAACTTTTCCTCTTTGTAATTAGTTTAATTATGATGTAGGAAACTTTTGTAACCAATTAATTGTCATGAAACTGAATTTAATTTAAGTTAATTAATACGTAAATTGTAATTAACGTTATCTAACTAGTAACTTAGAACGTTCTCGAGCCGTGTGCCATGTTCCACGTATTAATTATCAGAATTCCTCTCAAATTAATTATTATCGATACAATCCAAAGGATTCATAATTTTATCATAATGATCGTAGTAAAGTACATAATAAAGGCATGCTTGTCCCGCCTTACGTCACCACGAGTTTGTGCATAAATCCATGAATTGATTGCAATTAATATTCAAGTCGATGCATTTAATGTTTAATTATAATTAAATTTTATAGAACATGACGCCATGTTGTAACGACGGCAAATTCCATGATTATATTGCGTTTAATTACCGGCACTGGGCACATCATGGTAGCATCTCAAGGAACAATATTTTATGTGATTTATTACCCATATCTTACAATTTTAATAATAGTAATGTAAATGTCGCAGCCAACTGGTTAAAATAGCCATTTAATCAAACAGCTAGCCCTTTGACTGAACAACGCCATTCAATCCACCGGCTAGCTTTTTGATTGAATACTTCAGTTGCTCGAAACGTTCAACACTACAGCTGATTCAAAAGCAGCCGTTTGTTTGAACTAGTTCAGCGCTTACCACCGCGGCGCTAGGTGCGTTTTGTTTACAATATGGCGTCAACTAGCCGGTGTTTTGTGATACCTAATATATTTTTCGTAAATATACGTTACAAGTGTTATTAAAGTGACAGAAATTATGGGGGCACATACGAGTAAATCAAAATTTAAACAAATATTCGAGGAGAAATTACGGGATTATGAAATGCATCACCAAGGTATTAATTGCAATTATTGTGTTCAAAACGAGTTAGAATACAATTTACTATGTATTTTTAACTAAGCTGACCATAAGTTTAGTGTAATAATAACATTAAACTAATGGTCAGCTTAGTTAATTTGCCATTTAACCAGTTAGCTAAGCGTCGTCTAGCTGTAGTGTTGAACGTTGTAGTCAACAAGTCGGCTAAACGACGTATAGCCGTGTGATTGAACGGCTATTTTAACCAGTGGACTGCGACATAAATACAACGAAATTCGTTTAAACTTGGAGCCAATGTAATTAATCCTCCGAACTCTACCATTCTGACTTCCTTCGTAAAATGTTATAAGTAAATGTCAAGTTTTTGCCATACCTAATATTGCATTTACTTAAACGTAAGAAGTGTTAAAATTTAAATTAGATTAGCTCCTTATAAGTCTCGAGACAATGTAGAGACTAGCTGTGAGTAGGTAATGACTAGTGTCTGATCCAATTGTAAAACTAGACCTGCCATATACTATAACTGCCAATATGACGTCACAAAAACAACGAAGTTTAAATCAAGTTTAGAAACAAGGCCAAGCTCAAAAAAATTAACAATTAACTTAATTGGTACAGTACAAAGAAGTACTGAACTGTCTTATATGCGGAAATATTAGACTCCACATTTAACAAAGGTTAACATCAAAGTAAGTCTCGAACGTGGAATTCTCGAAATAATCAGTAATTATCAGGTTGTTTGATACACCTTCTGTGACGTATCTTAGAAAGTAGAGGTGTGGCTCGTACGCCTATGCGTTCGGCTTGGCACAACTGACATTTCGCACTAATATTGCATCATGCTATTTGTGAGCAACTCATTGCCGAAAATTCGTACAGCCATGACTTGCTAAAACCAGCAATGACTAATAACACAATCTTTCAGCTAATGAAGGTGTGTCTCGTTCGATGCATATTTTCGTGTCAAAAAAAACAGTTTATTTTGCTGTATTAAGCAACAATGACGCAAACGCAGTAAAGTTTTTTTTGATGAAGCAATAGAAAACTTTTTGTTGCTTCATCTTTCACAAGTTTCATCATCTCTTACAAGTAAATTGTAGGTAGGAGTTAAATTCAAGATTTCTGCTCTTGCTTATTACTTTCATAGCTTTGTCAATCGGGATTACCTACATCATCATAGATCTATGATCTATCTAAAAGACTTACGCAATAAGTCATGGGCAGAAAGTATTATTTTTCTATAACTTAGATTCATTAATTTTGTATCATTGTGAATTCGTTATATTAACTTTGATTCATGTTTCTTCATGTGGATTTGTGGACGTGCTTTCAGGCGAATATTGCTACAGGAAAATTCCCATTACGTGGTTATTCCAAGTCCTAACCACAGAATAAACACCCTCATCAACTTTTGGCTGCGGTACAAATTACAACATATTTTTCCTCTGACGCACGAAACAGACGGCAGGCGCTCATTGGTCGACGCTACCAAGCCCCCAAGCGTCACTATGTTGAAACAAACCTTATCGTGTGCTATTATGCCAATATCGTGAAATATAATATAATCAGCTTGTAATGAAAATAATTACTGCTTACAGCGAAAATTCTATTTTAGTTCGTGCGCTAGCTGTATACTCAGAAATAGATGTAGCTCAGCTACTTACTTTGAGGTACAGAGTGCAGACTTTAGCATTCTAACAGTTTAGGAAGTGCTAGTAATAGCTGAATCTATATTATGCAAAATCGTTTCTCCAATTTTGTATTTCAAATATTTAATTTAAAATAAAAATATATGTGCACTTTAACTTTGCAATACAATCCAGCTGTGAGTGTGAGGTGGACTAAGACCCTGAAATTTTTTACGACTGACTGAAAACCGAACATTAGAGCGTCGAATATAAGGTCGGATGAAAAATACATACTAATTGACCTAAACGATCAAATGAATGACGGAATATTCGATACGCATTTTCTATTTTTCATATTTTTTGCAAATCTGTCAGAACTCAGAACCTACATGGGTAAACGTCCACGTCAGTGGTAACAGGTAATTGGAACGTGTCCAAGTATATTTTATTGAAACGCGAACAATTAAGAATGATAAAATTCTAAAACCCATTAATTAGGTACTGAAATTTTCAAATAAGAGTTGAGTTGCATACGAAATCTCTACCTATTCGTCCGTGAAACTCTCCTAGTTGGTTGGGAAACCTCTATTTTTCCATAAAAAAATATGAGAAATTGAAAGATAAATTACGTATGTTACAACTTACAATGTTTAGTAACATATCTGCAACGTGACTAATCGACCTTCGAGTTGCTACCCACGAAGTCGTAGATATATAACTAATTAGATAGATAATTTAAGTTATCTAATTTGTATGCAAAACTCCAAAAGTACGTTTGCGTTTGAATAAATTTTAACAATCTTAAACGTGGCTTCCACCAAGTATGAAATATTCGGTAACTCTTTTTAAATTTACTTACTGAAACAAACATAAACTAAAGGGAGACTCCCTTAAGTTTATCACATTATAAGTAATATAAATCTTACTAATATTTTAAATTATATAATATTTTAAACAAAAGAGGCAAGAGCATCTGCATCACCTATCAAGGTCTAGACTGTAGACTAAACGAATGGGTAGGCTAACCTAACTGCGAGCGTACCTACTTAAAATTTTAATTATTATTTACAAAATCATACTCGGTATGGCAAAGCGTTAGCAGTATCTTGTTTTACTTCATACCCTGAAAATATAGCCTTATTAACATATTGTATAGTAACAGATAGAGATTTGGATGACGGATGGCGGTCTTCAATAGGTGGGTGAGCTAATATTCGAAGGTTACAGGCTATTTACTTGGCAAACATATCTATTATACACGTGATGGGCGTGCCGGCTCGCACGCACACCCATCAGAGGGGTCAATTAGGACAACCGAATCCAAATTGGTATTAATAAAAAATAATTGCGGGACATACGATCTGCGTCAACCGTTTGGTTGACGTCAATATTGATCGATGTTATATAAATCATCAAGGTCGGAGCTGCCCACTACTGGTTATACTGAAAGGTAATTACAGCTGACCCTTAAGTTACAGAATTGACATGGCATACATGACGTTTGAACTTGCTAGTCAGTGGTGGTCAATATTTTATTTTTTCCCCTTTAAAAAGGAATAGAAAAGACCCAATAGTCATCACAGAACTGCAGAACCGAGCGTAGACACAGTGCGAAAATGATAATCATTATAAACATACATACTATCATTAGTATTTTCTTGTTTCTAAGCTATAACTTTTTTCCAGCATTTGTTTTTCAGAATGGCCTGGCCATTTTATTTTCGAAGTGTCTAGTCATCCGATTACCGGACGAATAAAATAAATCTTAGTCGTCCGATCATTAACTGTGTTGCTAGTCGTCCGGTAATCGGACGACTAAGATTTATTTTATTCATCCGTTTACCGGACGACTAGCAACAGCCTTTTATTTTACAAGTCGTCAAAAACATAGGTATGACGTCTGCATTGAGATTTGAGAATTGCGAATATCATTATCCAATGTCCGTAATTACTAACATTTGCAGTTGGGTGCAAATTGACTTCTTATTATGTACATAATAACTAATGTGCGCAATTTGTAAACGAAATTCCCACAGATCGCCCCAAAAACATGACAATCAGAACTCAGAAGGCGCATCACTTCTCGATCTACAATTGCCGAAGAATCTGATAATAATTCATTATACTTTAATTGACCGAACTATTTATTTATTTTGTTCAATACTGTATACAATAATATTACAATATACAAGAAATCTTGCCGCAAAAACTACAATGCGTTTATCTGGACAAGATGTGGTCGCATTAGTTAACTTTACTCAATAGATAAACTATAATGTAGAGATTTAAAACTTATCGGTGTTACTTGGTGCAATTACTGGGCAGTACTTTCTTACCGTCTGCAATTTCGTCCCAGCCTGTCTTTGGCGCTTAAAAGAAGACTTGTGTTTTGCAACTCTCCATCAGAATATGCCTAGCGTGTTGAAAACATCCGATCAGCCGATGTAATCGCGCTATTAGTTTAACGTCGAACGTATCATAACTGGAGAAATTAAGTGAAAACAGCAGGGGGAACATGGCCATGTTTCATATATACAAGCCATTACAGAAGCAATTCCATCTCGTACAATCGAAAGCATTTTTTTTTTTTTTTGTTATAAGACGGAGTTTTGCCACAATGTAACAAGTTTTAGAATCGATCAGAATTCACAACTCACAATAGATTTAAAAAGCATTTAGCATATAAAGTATAAACTGAATAACTAATAACATTGTTTTTCTTAGAAGAATTGTTACATCGTATAATGTGAACTACCTAATGGCTAATGCCTTATAAGAGGTTATAAGAGTATTTTAGCCCCTGAAAGAAATAAGGGGTGTTTAAGTTTGACAAGTTGTAACTTGTATGTGCTGAAGGCGGGATTTATATTTTTTATGAGTATAGGCCACTTTTGTATAACTACCTCTATGTACGAACTCTGCCGCCATCCTAGAACGCTGCCGCCACCCTTAGGACGCCATAGGACGCTGCCGCCCATAGGCCATGGCCTACACTGCCTATACATTAGGTAATCCAGAGCTGTGCTGAAGTTGAAGTAGTGTTCTTAACTCTGGATTTCTTTTCGTATTATAATTTATAACTTACACGGTATCAAATGAAATATATATTAGGTATATAAGATTGTGCAGTTGCGATGGGTGGCTAATCTCCCCATACCACGTAATATCAAGTGATTACTTACAGCAATTACTGCAATGACCACAGAATCTAGCTAACGGCGTTCGTATTACCTAGAACTAATTCCAATCTGCTTTAACATACGACCAAGGTTTTAATGACCTTACTTTAATAGCTTAATGGCAAATAAAAATCGGCCAAGTGCGAGTTTGACTCCAATTACCAAATTTCAGCAAAATCGGTTCAGCGGTTTGGGCGTGAAGAGGTAACAGACAGACAGACACACTTTCGCATTTATAATATTAGTATGGATGTCAGTAATAATTATTCTTCTATAAGAATATCTTGATTTTTTCGCTATGTACAGCTCTTTTTCATTGAAATTTGAAAGGGTTGGCTCTTCAATGAGAAACAGGTTTTAGGCACAGAGGTCTGGGCCACGCACACTAGGTAGATATTCTTGGAAATTAGAATATTACTACCTAAATTGTCTAGTTTTGATTGGTACTACTAATATATATTCTGTGGTTTTGGGTACAGCAATCTTAGCACTTTGAATTGTGATCTGTGTGATTACAATATACGAGTACCTCCCTAGTGCAGCTTGCAAGACAAAAGCAGGCAAAGGTCCTTCCCGTTGGTTTTGATCAGTTACAATGCCAATATATTTTTTCACCTACTCACATGGAATATTTTTTAAAGTCGGACGTGAGGCCATGACTGAAAATAAACAATCACGCGGTTTAAGCGATAATTGAATATGCATGCAGCGTGTGCCGAAAATTGTTTTATGAGCAGTTCATATAGGTACCTGTATTATGTATACAGTATACACTATACAAGGCGGACACACACATATGTAACGTAAATTTGTAGGTGTTACGGGGAAAATTTTGTGTGTGTGCGACTAACGAGGAATTTAACTATTTGCAAACAACTCTAGACACGTATGCCAATGACTGGACAGCCAATAAAATTTTCGGCCGAAGGATTTTGTGTTTTGGTTCCCTTGTTTAAGATTTATAGTTTAATGCAAAAATAAATGTGTTAGCGTTTTAACGAAAAGGCTAATCGTGTCTTCCAAACTTTTAGCAGTAACAAGGCTGTAGCATCACTTAACTACCCTCGTATCTGTTCATTAGAATGCGTCATGCGATACCAATTTCTGAAGGCGATTGACAACTCGATAGGATTATCTATAAAAAACACTTCTGTAAGACTCTGCTATTTCTAGTTAGTTGTT
Source organism: Lysandra bellargus (assembly GCA_905333045.1). Classification (NCBI taxonomy): domain Eukaryota; kingdom Metazoa; phylum Arthropoda; class Insecta; order Lepidoptera; family Lycaenidae; genus Lysandra; species Lysandra bellargus. The sequence continues at coordinate 727,726 of HG995328.1, forward strand.
ATTTATTAGTTATTACTAAGTATCAGCATAGGTATCAGTAAACTACAATATTAAAAACTCGACTCGATTACATTAGAACCGATATAATCAGTAGAAACTAGAATATATAATAAGTTCATCATATGTACCTCATTGGTTTATCGTATATCTGTGCCATTTGCGTATAACATTCTGTAATGTTTGCCCCATCAATTACGGAGTTGTTGCAAATTAAAATTGATATATTTTGCAGACGTTTTCCTGAGCGATGCAGCTCCGAAGTCGCTTATACCGGTTCAGTGACATGTTTTTTTTTTTTTTAATTTGACTCGTATTTTTGTAATTTATTATAACGACGCGGCTTCATCGTGATCTTATAAGCCTCGGTCATTCTGTTGAGTATTTACGTTTACCTACTTATTAGTATTTAGTAATGTACTTACACTTATGCACAACTCACAAGCCACAATAATTTACTTACGTCACATTCTTAGGGGTGCGTAAAAAATACTTAATATTGATAATAATCGGCCAAGTGCGAGTCGGACTCGCGCACGAAGGGTTTCGTACCGTTATAGAGTAAAATTAGCCAAAAATTGTGTTTTTTAAATAGGTTTTAAAAATACATTTTTTATTTTATTTAAATATTATTATTAATTATTAAAGTACAATTATATTTAAGGCCTTCGTGAAATTTTCAAGTGCTTACCTCTTATTACCTCTTAGGCCAAAAAAATCACGTTTTTTGTGGGAGCCCCCCTTAAATATTTTTTTATTTTTTTATTTTAGTATTTGTTGTTATAGCAGCACCGGAAATACACAATCTGTGAAAATTTCAGAACTCTAGCTATAGCGGTTCTTGAGATACAGCCTGGAGACAGACAGACAGACGGACAGACAGACGGACAGACAGACATCGAAGTCTCATGAATAGGGTCCCGTTTTTACCCTTTGGGTACGGAACCCTAAAAATGAACGGATTTGTGGATTTTTTATGTAGAGAAAAACCATCACATAATAAAGAAAACCAAGTTTATATTATTTGCAGTTAAATAAAACTGAATTAAAAATCATTTAAAAACTGAAACGAAAAAGAGAGGATTGACCCCGACGTGATTTGAACACGCAACCTTCTGATCTGGAGTCAGACGCGCTACCGTTGCGCCACGGAGTCGATGATGACTTATGTAAAAAATATATATTAATATCGTTTTAAAGCATAGGTTGCATTTTTTTTATCATGAGAATAGTAGTGAAAATACTGTTGCTAAAAATATTGTCGCTAAAACAACGTAATTTGTTTCATATTGAAAACATAAATTAACAATACAAAATAGGTTTTAAAAAGCAGGCTTGTTCTGTATCGAATTTCCTTTAGCCATGTGATAACTTTATATTTTGAACAGTAAACATAAAGAAAATGTTGCATAGCACTCGCATTCATAAAAGTAGGTTAATTAACAATAACTTTTGTTACAGAAATAAACCTAAAAATGTACCACAGTCCACATGATATGAAATGGTTACATAACGCCCTCTTGTTGTCTATAAATAGTTTTCTATCCAGGAGGTCTACGAAAAGAGCCATTTAGTTCTACTTCAAAATAATAGATGGCGCTCATTATAACATGTTCCTTGTTTCTCATTTGAATCGATAATTCTATTGTAGCTTCAGCAAAAATTGGTTGGTAACCGGGTACATTAATATTATAGTTACATATTGAAATAGTTGTAATTAATATTTTTGTAATAAAATGTTCGTATATCATACATACAGTAAATTGAGCAATTACAACGTCAGCCCCTGTGGCCTAATGGATAAGGCATCGGCCTCCTAAGCCGGGGATTGTGGGTTCGAGTCCCACCAGGGGTAAATAAAGACTTCTTTTTTTAGATTTTAATATTATTTAGCTACAGAAATAATAATATATAATATCAATCAGTCAGACGTATGTTTTTTCTTTAAATAAAAAGCCTATGTAGATTATTATAGAACCTTAAAATGCAGTAACGTGTTCATATTTTTATCTCAAACAAGTCGCTTCTTATTCCATTAAATAAAACAATAAATTATTTGTACTTATAAAATATGTTTATTGTAGACATTATAACTTTACCAGCGAGATTACGAGAGAAAGTATAAGTACTTTCAAAACTGGCGACACATTGGCGGCGGAACCCATCAGTGGCAGGCACCGCAAACCAGCATGTCGGATGTAGTAACCTACTTGGTGCGGCAGGCGGCAATCTTTATCTGTAAAATAATGAGCAGCTTTAATATACTTAATATTTGCTATATTAATACATGCTATATTATGCTACTAAAAGTGATTAAAGCTAAACGTTTTTCACAAAATAATAATATTATGATAACAACATTGATTATGCAGTAAGGATAAACATATAAATAAAAGAAATAAATATTTCGATAGAAAGTTGCTATAAATGGTCAACGCGCTACATAAATAAGTAAAAGAAACACGAAAAAACAAGGTCAGTACTCAGGTGTCATTGATAATATTGTTTGCAATTAATTTACTTTTTTTTTGAGATAGTAAAATATGAATTTACTTATATATATTTTTAATTTTTAGGGTTCCGTTATCCGTATTTAAAGGATAAAAACGGGACCCTATTACTAAGACTTCGTTGTCTGTCCGTCTGTCCGTCCGTCTGTCTGTCAGTTGTCTGTCTGTTTGTCGCCAGGCTGTATCTCAAGAACCGCTATAGCATGCTATAGCTAGACTGCTGCACAGATTGTGTTACATATCTGTTACCGCTATAACAACAAATACTAAATACAAAATAATATTAATATTTAAGCTGCCATACAACAAACGTGATTTTTTTGGCCTTTTTTGCTCGATATCAATAATGGCAACAGGTAGGCACTTGAACTTTTCAAAGGCCTTAAATATTAAGTACTTTGATAACTAATAATAATAATAATACATTTAAAAAAAAATAAAAATTTAAGGATGGCTCCCACACAAATATTTTTGCTCTATAAGGGTACGGAACACTTCGTGCGCGAGTCCGACTAGCACTTGGCCGATTTTTATTTAAAGGTGCTCCCAGACAGAAGTTATACGTTATAAAACATTGTATAATACGATAACATCGTGTAACATACGCTTCAACATGTCAAAAAATAAACGTGTCTTTTGTGTAAATAATTTGTTAAAAAATGTTAGACAAAAATGCTATCTATCGTTATAATATATTACATATAACTTCTGTCCTTTATTTGTTAAAAAATGTTATACAAAAATGTTAATATAACGTTATATAACTTCTGTCTGGGAGCACCTTTACATATTTTCTGTACTTGCATTCCCAAAATATTAATAAGATTATTCCCAAAAATAATATAAAAAGTTCTGTTACTTATTATAAGCCTAAATTTCGCAAATTGATGCAACGGCGCCGTGGCTTAGTTGGTTAAAGCGCCTGTCTAGTAAACAGGAGATCGGGGGTTCGAATCCCCCCGGGGCCTCGTCAGTGTGGACGCTTTTTGCGTATTTTTTCGACTTTTTTATAATAATAGTAAATATTTTTTTATAATAATATATTGTTGGCGCATTTCTTAGCGCAAGTTTAATTTTTTATTTCGTAGGAACGGTATATTTTTATGAAAAAAGTATCCAATGAAAAGGATTCTTATTATAAGTTTCAAGATGAAACTACTCATTTTTTCTATGTGTGATGAAAACGACTCAAATATAATAACATCTAAAATGATTAATTTTTATTGTCTTTTAATCAATTACCTAATAGGTTACAATAAATTATTTAATAATTAATATTTTACTCATACCAACATTTCCTCCAATATTAAACTTCATATTTGTTATCAAAACTCTTAAATTAAACATACCGCCAAATAACTTATAAAACGTTATTTCCTCCCGGATGAAAATTTATCAGAGAAATATTCTATTATAGTAAATAATAAAAAAATCAGCTAGCTGTAAGTCAAGAGAAAAGTCGTCAGCTGATAAGTTTCAGTAGGTCATAGATGCTGTTGCGTTACACCTTTAAGCTGCCAAACCAGCCAGCTGACAAACTTTCCACTGAGATACAGCAAGCTGACATTCATTTTCATTCATAATAGCATACATAAACGATCACCAGGTAATTTTTAGTTGAGAGGAAATCATTGAAAATATATTTTTTTCATGTTCACGGAGCCAGCTGACGTATAATCCACCGTGTTTATGGTCAGCTGACTTAAGGTCACAACTCACAGCACATATCAACTCGGAAAGGGATCGGCACCGTATCGCCTCGAGCCGTTCAATATTATTTGTTTGTATGAAACTCCCTAACTGCAACGCACACTAAGCGGAACCGTAACGTAATCGCCTCGCCTCGCCTCGGAACAGGCTCCGAACCGGGATGCGACGCGTGGTCAACTAGTAGTCCCTCGCTTACGGCTCGTCATCCACCCGCTTACGGCTCGTTGTCCACCCGCTTACGTCTCTCCATCCTCAAGCTTACGTCTCTTCGTCCACCCTTGCCCCTGTCCCCTTCCCCGAGCCGTAAGCGTGGCTAGCCGTAGCAGAGTTGACGTGCAGGCGCTATTGATACGCTTTGATTACGTGCATACGTTAGGTTGACGCCTGGTTGACGGCGAGGCGATAGGCGATACGGTGACAATCCTTTTCCGAGTTGATATGTGTGCTCACAACCTTATGTTTTTCTTTCAAAATACTACATAAACTATACTCTGAAAATTCAAATGAGAGGAAATGACTGAATTATTTTTTCTTCATTAGTGGGAGGCTGCCGCCTGCCACTGCCCACTCCACCCACGGAGTCACAGCTGACGGTCGCGAGTATTCATAGTATAAGTCCCTTAGGCCTTATTCATTGTATAAAAAGAAGTTTCGATTGGGAGGGAATTAGTTATGAAAATCTGTCACTGGCTCCAGGACTATAATATTATGTATATTCTTATAATATATCAAATTTCATATTATAATGTAAATCGCTTATTTGGTTTAAGCATAATAAATACACATACACTCATATTAATTGTAATATAAAATATTAGTAAAGAATATGTGCTTACGTGCGCATATATTTGATGTTGTAGTTGCTGTAACCAAGAAATTCGCCGGAGGACAGAATTCTGGCGAGGGACACGGATTGGTGACATTGAAGATATAGGATTCTCTCTCGGCGATGGCCTGACACCTGTGAGTCATGTCTGCCCCACGCCACGTGCATACTAAAAGCCGGCCGTGGCCATCGTTGCGAAACTGTTAAAAATTGACAATTGAAACAAGAACTAATCCATACTAATATTATAAATGCGAAAGTTTGTCTGCCTGTCTGTCTGTTACATCTTCACGCTCAAACCGCTGAACCGATTTTGCTGAAATTTGGCATGGAGATACTTTGAGTCCCGGGAAAGGACATAGGATACTTTTTATCCCGCAAAAATGTACGGTTCCGCCGCAATAAACGAACTTTGGCGCAACGGAGTTGCGGGCGTCATCTAGTATAATATAGTTTTAAATACACTTATGCTAGTTTTTCTACGGAAGCTTCTTCTTTAAAAAAATCAACTTTGTCGTTGCTTCCACTTTTGTACAATATCTCCTAATAGATGGCGCTTTACTGTGATTAAAAACAAAGACTTTATTTATTTGTTTTTACAAGACGACCCTTCCTTTTACGTTACTTGTTGAAGTTACATATTCGTTTCAAAAATGTACTTTTATAGTTCTGATCAATTAAATTACGATACCAAACATACATAAAAGGACTTCAAACGTTATGATTAATATTTTATCATTTTACCTGAACATTCACAACTGGCGTCTGCCTTAAGTAAAACGGATGTATTCTGTACGCCTGCTCCCTTCCCGGTAGAACATAATCCTCATACTGCCTTTGTTCAAATGTGCTACCATTCACAGGACATTGCGGACTAAAAATTCTACTAGGAATTTTAGTGTTCACGACGTGAGTTTCTACAGCATTCATTACATCGGCAACATTGATTGAAGGCACCTGCAAAATATATTTCAATTACCTATTGTATTTTTAGGGCTGGCAAACTATTCGATTATTTCAATATAAGTTCTTGTGGATCATAGAAACAAAAAAAAAAAAAGAGAACGCGTCTGTAACTATAAAGCTGTAGCTACACACTACAACATTGCAGTTACAGGCACGATGTCGTTCCTTTGGATCAATTCCCAACGGACCATTATATGTCAAGTTTTATTTCGTGTATGGCCAGGGGATTTCTTTCTGATTTATGCTTTATTACTTTCAACTACAAAATATGAAGTACCTGTAAAAATATCTCCGAGTAGTCGAGATATTCGTTATTAATGTTTTGGAAGTCCGTCAGGTCCTGGGCAATATACGTGAAGTACACATCGAAGAAGCTAGTACGCAGGGAAGCCATCAGCTGCCTTGTTCTCTCCAGCTCAACTGAAGATGGTCGGTCGGTGGGACTGACTATAAGCACCACTGTACTGTGACCCGCGCTGCTCATGTCTTCTATCTCGCTCACAGTTTGATTGCGCGAGTGCGTGATTATTCTGGCCACTATGTTCGGCAGATTCAAACGATTTGGCCCTGGGAAAAAATTTGTTTGTACTGTTGTCCCATCTTCACACAAGACCATAGAGTTTTATTATAACGATACCTACATTACTTGGAGTTACTTTATCATAATACTTGCAATGCCTTAAAATTTCATTACATTTTTTGCTTATGCGTGAGTCATGACATTAAAACCTAGGGCATCGAAACCCGGACCCAATTTTGAAAAACCGGGTTTTCGGGTTTTTTCGGGTTTTCTTAAAATTCAAAGATTAACGATGCAAAAATACTTAAAATATGATTTTCAGCGATTGCCAGCACCTTTCCAGTAAAATTATATTTAAATACCATAGTGTGCAGTCACGGCAGTACCCAAACAAGTCTCGAGTGAACGGGCACGGCCGTATCATACTTTTATAGAAGCGACTATTTACCTCTCCTATTATATATATTGGATTTTATCAAAGCTAGGGATTAAGATTTTCGGGCCAAGGTTAAGTATTACAACAAGCTTCACCTCCGAATTACATATATTATTAAATGTATTTGTATTTTATGAAATATATAAAAAACTATCAAGAATTTTTGAAGACAGTAAATGGAAGAATAAGCTGAAATATAAAACGTATGCCAACAAATCTTCATTTAATCTTTTACATTTTTATTGCTGATTGTCAAGTTATTAATAATTATTTAGTCCTAATTGATGTTGACATACTTTACGCCTGCAATTAAATTTTTGTGCCCAGTTTTTACCTGAAATTGCCTTTTGTCTATCTTGCTACGGTATGAAGCCGAATGATCTTTGCAATTTAAGGTAACTTTTCTGTCATCTGAGTGGAAAATCTTACATTACACTACACCTCAAAGCTTTTTGTAGTAATTAGTTCTAGTCACAATAGACAAAATTCATGTCAGATTACCATATAATTGACCAGACCAGAACATAATATTATGGCAAATACGGCAGGTTGCTTTTAATGAATTTGTAAGATTAACCATGGTGGCTCTGGCGCTGGTGCTGATAAAAACTCTGTTTGTTATATTTCATCTCGATTCACTATAATCACGTGTTTTAATAATTCCGCAGTGAGTAAGACATCCACGGCCGGCTAAAAAAACACCATTCGTCCTAATAAGTATCTCAAGCAATGAAAAGCAATCTGCAGTATTTGCCAGACCGCAATACAAAAATATGGATTCAAAATATACTTGATGGAAACTCCTCGGTATGGTTTTGTCAGTTTCTAGGGGCTGGTTGCTCTCCTGGAACATTTTTACTGATTGCATTGTCTTAATATTGTCATTTTTTGTTAAGTTGTGAATATAACAAATAATGAAAAAAAGCATAATGATAAACAAAAACCTTTAAGTGTTTTCAGTAAGTTAAACGACTGAAGATAATGACTTTAAATTGCAAAGAAGACTGGGTGTCATACCGCAGCAGGACACAAAAAATATTTTTTTTTGTTAAAATACTGTATGCCAAACATCGATCAGCATAAATTATTGCTATTAATTTGACAATCAGCAGTAAAAATATCTCATTCGAATTGAATTTTCAGATTATAAAACGAAATGAAGATTTGTTGACTTATCATAGATTTTTTATGACTGTAGATACAAATATCCCGAAGACTTTGTTGATAGGTGTATTTTATCAGCAACGGTCCATACAAGTTTCAACGTTTTGTCACCTAGTGGCTAACTTGCCCATCATCAAGAGTCTACGGTACTTTCAGCACACTTAGAAGTTAGAACCCTTTGAAGCTGTCCACACTTTATTTTGTAAACCTTTGATCACATAATAAACAAAACTGTAATCACTGAATGTTGATTGAAAACTATAAAATAAGTTTAACAAGACTTGGCTTCTATGAAATTTGAAAACTTTTTGCGAAGGATAGATTGTTTGAAGAGACTTGGCTTTTTTACGTTAAATAGTTTTGCTAGGACTTTTAAAATATGTATTATTAATTATTATTAATAAATATTTTTATGACTATTAGTCTTTAATGCTCAAGCGAAACTTTTCCTTTAAATATTATATTTTGTTTAATTATGACCAATATAAATACTTAAACCCATACAATATGTTATAAAAATAAATAATTTGTATGTTAGTTTGTTATAAATACTTTTTATCAGGTCTGGCCTTTAATAATTATCAAAAAAACGAAAAACCTGAAAAGCTCGAAAAACTCGGGTTCCATTTTTGAAACCCGGGTTTTTTATGATCCCCAAAACCCGGGTTTTCCCGGGTTTTCGGGTTTCGGGAAAACCCGGTCTCGATGCCCTAATAAAACCTGATCAAATCCTAAGTAACCACTTTACCTAACATGAAATACCTATGACGCATTCAAAATGTTTAGAGATCTGCACAAATTATGAAATAATATAACCTAGTCAAAATTTTGATAAAAATTGGAATAATTTAAAACGCTTATTTTTAGGTCAGGTGTATTAAATCACAAAAGTTATCTCCAGTCTCTTAAGCCCGTCACAGACCTAGCTATAATATATATTAATATGTTTATAGCTAGGCATATTAATATATATTTTCTATAGTAATTTTCGCGTGACCACACACTCAGCTATAATATATATTTCTGTGACATGTGGATTTAGTATAGAATAATATGCCTTGCTATAAATATATTAATATATATTATAGCTAAGTCTGTGACGGGCTTAACTTAGTATTTGAATAAACAAACATATTTATTATTATGTCAATAGTTTGGTATCATAAAAATGAACCAATTTGTAGACATACATAAAATATTATTGTGCAGAATCTAGTTCACACATAGCCCGGCTAGCTAAAATGCGGCATTCTTTGTTTTAATTTTTATGTTTTAAGCTTTAAAACATAATCCAACAATACCTTTTGCTGTGGCAGATTTATGGGTACATAAAATTACCAAAATAAAATGTATCAAATGTATGATTCTGATACTACAAAATTATATATCACAGTGACGTCTTTAAATTAGGGTATATTGTTACTCGAGGATTCTTATATTATTTTTGTCGGTCATTGCTGCCAGTAGCTATGCACTCTTATTATTTAACGTTGACTTAAATTATTATACCCTACTTAGGACCATGGAGCACTACTAGCTCCATGACCATACTACCATGACGCTCGAGTGACTACACGAATAGCACCCCGCCTACTATTACAGCAAGCATTACTAGATTCCGGCCCTTGCACTGTAATCACGAAACACGATATCAATGTCAATATTTTTCATTCAGTTCGACATCTAGTTATGGAATGCATTGCATTAAGCATTGTTTCCACTGTACCAGGGCTAATGTACCATCGAGGAAATTGATACCTGGGCAATTGACGGACCTACGTCATTTGGTCGACTTATGTCAATTCAATGTTAGCTGCGATCGGTCGGATGGGTAATGTGTTTGACTTAACGCGACCAAATTACGTCCGCCATCTGGATAGGAATCAACTTCTCTTATAGTACCCTCTACTATAGGAAGATACATAAATTTACACTGACGTTACTGTACGCGATGAGAGAGGAATAGAAATATTATCTTGTGAAAATTGTTTACAACTGCACATTTGTTCCAATCTACGAATAAAAAAAACTAAGGAAACTAGCTCCCATACTTCAACCGTTTGACTTTGGTTCCTTTTCGCACACTAAAATATGACAATAGCAACGAAACACTAAGGCGCTTTGCAGGCGACGGGGCGGGGCGGGCCGGTCAATTTCGCCGCGAGCGATAGCACAAAGGGAATCCTATATTACCAACGCACACGGCGAGCAAAAAGACCGCGCCGCTGGTGCCCGGCGGGCACTGGCGGCTCATGTCCGTGGCTGCCCGCCGTGGATCACACAAACCAGTAGGCCTACTATGAAACCGTTTTAAGACTCAAACAATCGGACGAGAATGCCGCGTCCTACTCTAGCGTCATTTCACGTTTGTTAAGAGTAGGATGCGGCATTCTCGTTCGATTGTTTGAGTCTCAAAACGGTTTCGTGGTACAAGCCCTGTTTACATGCAGTAACGCAGATGGCGTGTGCTTTGTGTACGCGGCGCGAGCATTCGCAGACATCGACGGGCGTACGCGGCGAAATTGCCCGCCCCGCCCCGTCGTCTGCAAAGCGCCTTACACTCACGAAATAAAGCCCTTGATAATAATTGTCACTTCTATAATAACACAAAATTCTTGCATATATGGTCTCTTTTTGTAGCTCGCGGAACAATTTTTTTGACACAGTTACTCTTCATTAGTTTTAATTATTCGTAGGTTCCAATATAAACATAATAACTTACACTCAACGGTCGCATTATTGAGGGTAGTAAAAAACGCTGTCAAGTTTCTGGCGGGCGGCACCAGCCACTGTCCCGTGTTGCCGTGCAGCAGCGCTAACGTGCTGCGACCTGCGTCCACCTCGACAGCACCGCCGAGCCAGCTGAAACATATTTTTTATTTGTCACACCTGATAATGATTTATTTCGAAATCGGTCGTGTAATTTGTTAAAATTTATAACAATTTCTTAATATAATGGAAAAAGTGCATGAAAAATTGTGTTTTATCCACATTTCACAGACATAGATCAAGATAGATACCGCGTGTCGCTCCATTTGCATGAAAACGAGCGTGCCACTTTTTTCTTACTTACTGTGTCGTACCGATGATAAGAAGCCTGTCCAATATCTAGGCCAACGTTTCTATATTTTGAATTTCTACAGCTTAATACGGCACTTTTAGGCATTAAAAAGGCATTTTTAAAATTCCGATTGACATACGATTCCGATAGCAGACTATAGTTTGTGCGATAAAAGATGATATGGGTGACACTTCTCATATTCCTTGCTACGGATTTTCTTACAAGAAAACAAAAAATAAAAAAATGTAATAAATTATATTCCATCTACAAAAACAAATGTTTCCTATAACTGTAAATGAATAAAAATGAAAAGTTGCTAAATGCTAACTTATTAATATAAAATTATAAAATATATTAACATTGAAATAGGAGTATGAAATTATTGATACGAAAATATTTGAAAAATGTCAGATGCATGAAAGGGAACTTATGCCGATAGAGATTGACACTGTTGAATCGAAATCAAATCGATAAAAAGGGCGGCCATCTTAAATCGAAGGCGCCACTCTGAAACGTCAGTACGAAATCGATAGTTTCGATTGCAATTCCTTTACGAAGTGATTCGATATTTTTAAATTATCGATTAAAATTTTTGGGTAACTTCCCTACTATTGTCAACGCACAAACTATAAATAATACTTTCGAAATACGAGCATTGCTCATCGTTTGGGAACGTGATATTATGGCACGCGAAGTACATACACATGCGGTATCTATCTTGATCTATGTCTGTGGTTTTATTAGTGTTTCAAGCGATTCGATTTCAAAATGTCGATTAGTCAGCTTGGCTTTCAAGAAGCCACAGGGAGAGACCAGGGCTTCAAATAACGTTATTTTTTCATAACGTTATTGCTTCAAGGGCATAGATAACGTTTTGAAAATTTAACCGATACTAGAAATAACGTTATAAATATATTTAATAACGGTAGATGTTATAACTTTATATAGGATTTATAACGGTTAATATATGTTCTTTGATAACGTTATAGTCCGTCAAGAAAGTCATGACAGGCGGGAAAATTTTCTAAACGTAATCACGCTTTTAAGGTGTATTTTTTTCTTTGTATTTTCACAGAGAACGCTTATTACATTTAAAATATGAGTGAGATTTGGTGCACCGTGCACGATCGCATACCTGATACCAGAAAATAACGTTATATTTACCGTTATTATTATAACGTTATTTTTTTGTTATGCCATAACGAAAAAATAACGTTATAATAATAACGGTAAATATAACGTTATTTTACTAGATATCGTTAAAAAAATAACGTTCTCTGGCTACCATTATGAAAATAACGGTACGTAACGATATTTTTTCTGTTATTCGATAACGTTATGAAGCCCTGGGAGAGACTAAGCAGTCTTGGGACCCGTCACAAAATTTTTCAAAAGAAAGCTACTACAATATAATTAACAATAATTGTCACTGAAGCCGATTTAGAAATATTTGTTAGCGTTAATATCAAACAAAAACGCATAATCTTTTGCCTTTGTATTGTTACACTCCGTTGCGCCAAAATTCATGAATCGCGCGGGATCCGTACATTTTCCAGGATAAAAAGTATCCTATGTCCTAGAGGAGATACTTTGTGTCCCAGGACACGAAGTATTTCCATATCAAATTTCAGCAAAATCGGTTCAGCGGTGGGGGCGTGAAGAGGCGACAGACAGACACATTCACATTTATAATATTAGGATGGATAGATACTCACGACATAAACTGTTCCACCTGATATCCCTTCCACGAGCCGTCAGTGGCGACGATGAAGTCGGCGGTGGTCACGCCGCTACTCAACTTGTAATTACTGTGGTACATTCGTAGGACCGACGCTAAAATTGCATATGAATATTGATTCATTTCAATTTATAACATTTTAAAATATTATGATTTAGTATTTACTTTTTCACAAAAAAATAAAAACCGACTTCTAAATTACAAATAAGCATTAGGTATGTAAATAAAATTTTATTATTTACATAGTTGCCTTTTCAGATTTCACCTAAAATTGCAACTAGTTTTCTACTCCATCTTCACATTTTTAAAGGCGATACCTGTACTACCTTAAATACTTCTTTAACAAGGATTTCAGAAATTTGGGGGCTGGCATCGAACCAAATTTCCAAAAGTATGTAAATTAAACCGCTGAAGTATTTTAGATGTCTGGAGTATAGAGACGATGCGCCAAAGCGGCAAAAGGTATGGATTATTATCTGATTGAAATTACCGTACTTATAGTGTATGGGACAAGCAGTTGTAAAAGTCATACATTTCTTAGCTAACGTATTTCCATACTTCATAGCATTAGTTTTAGTTAAACTATTCCATGTAACTTACGAATATAGTTCATAAACGCGGTCGCGGCGGACTCGCTAAGTCTTCTCATTTCTTCTCTCGGCACGTACACCGTAATCTGATGAAGTGATAGAAGATTGGAGAACTTAAAGGTTTCCTCCAACAAGTCATTACTGTTGATGAGGCTTGAGAATAACGCCTGACGGTTCCACGCACTGACTTTTTGGTCGAAAGAGGGGCCTTCGTTCGAGTAGTACATTTCGATGATCTGTGACAACCGCAAAGAGCGCCTCTGCTCCACCCAATTGGGAACATGATGCGCTAGTATGAGACCTGAAAGTAAGAGAATATACAATTAACAGTTATAATATTATTATTGCAATCACTACAAAACTAAACCAAGTGTTTTAATCACCTAGCTCTCTTTAACATTATCTCGAAAGTATCACATACCTAGTTATTTTTATAATCAACGCTTCAAACTATTTAAGGTGCAATGTTAAACTGTTTATAACATTTCTTATCCGAGTCTCGAAATCAGCGGGCAGCGGGGCGGGAGCGGCGGCGGCGCGTGACAATGTATATGTCGCAGGGAAAAGAGGATATCAGGGATTTCACGATATCCCTAGGGATATCACGAACTCCCGGTAGATACCGGATATTCTTGTTTGTTACGTCTTCTTACTAAAAATATCTAGTGATATGTCATTTCACTAAACTAAATGTCAGAAATGCGGATACTGCCGAAAAAAAATCGAGCCACTCATATCTCTCGCTCGCTCTAGTTCCCACACGTGACACGGGTATTAGTGGGAGTGAAACAAATGCGTCGCTCGAGCTGGCGCGGCTCGTCCAGCCTGGGGACAAACAGACAGACTAACCCTTTGGGTACGGAACCGTAACTAGGATAATCGAAGAGCTGGAGTACCTGTAGTACCTGTGCCTGAACTAGAGCCTAACCAAACTAGAGATCGACATGCCACCTTTACAAAAATTCAACTTGGTCGGCCGCTTCATTTGACGTCAATAATCAAAGGTCTGAAGTCATCAGTGGTCTGATGAACAACCCTCAGTTGGTTTCAACTGTATGATTCAGAGATATGCAGATGCCCCCTCAGATCTGCTATAGTTGCATTACGCGTGTGATAATAATAATAATATCTCCCACTCTGGTTTTGGTGACGGTGGCCGGTTTCATTGAAACCAGGCCAAGAGTAATTTTATAGTGCCCAAGTGTGTGCGCAGTACACAAGAGCAATCTCTATATTCCTTTACTCGCATAACCCGGTGGCACGGAAGACTGACACGACCGGCGAGAGATCAGGCGCAGGACCGACTTTTTACATGCCCATCCGACGCATGGATCATCTAACATCTTACTTGTCAGATTCAGATGTTAGATGATCCTATCAAAGTACCCGTGTGTATACTAGAGCAAGCAAGAGAAATGCGTGGCTTGAATTTTATTCGGAGGTGTCCGCTTTTCTGACGTTTCACTAGATTTAGTTTAGTGAAATGACATATCACTAGATATTTTTAGTAGGAAGACGTAACAAACAAGAATATTCGGCATCTACCGGGAGTTCGTGATATCCCTAGGGATATCGTGAAATCCCTGATATACTCTTTTCCCTGCGACATATACATATTTATATGGATAGCGGCGAACGGCGCGTGGCGTACTAGGCGGCTTATCCACATAAATCTATAGATTGTCACGCACCGCCGCCGCTCCGCTGCCCGCTGATTTCGACACTGAAGCCTGAGCAAAGTTTCTTGCTAGAAAATAGAAATACTTCGTACCTCATCGCTATTTGTGTCTTTAAACGTGTGCCACGACTGGACGTCAGTGTAATACATACCGTCTATCCCGGCCAATATCTCGGCGTCAGTGATATGCCAGTCGGTGACAGTCTCGTTCTGCAGGAACAAGTAGTGGTGTCGCGGTAGCAGAGTATCGTTCCACCTGTTACTGCTGCCAACTGACAACCTCTTATCGCCGACTCGCGGACCCTGATTCACTACCACCTCGGCTAGGTCACCTAAAACGATATGTCATTGCGTTAGTTGATTTTTCTTAATGTAATTTTTGCCTAGAAATACATTGCATCTCGCTGAATACACAAGTTATGCAGTTATAGGTATCGTAATAGTTTCTCCATTTTTATTTGGGCAATAGATGGCGTTATTATATTATACGTTTCTAAGATCTGCTTTATGAGTCAATACTCATAAAGAAAAGTCGTATTTTAAGTTATAATTATCTAATGTTTTGTTCTTATCTGTAAAGCTTTTTTAAATTAACCCGACCAATGACCATATAAATAATGCAGATCTTGTTTTCCATAAGGGGGTCATTTCTCAAAGATAATTATTAGATAGAGATCAACTACGATAACATGGCGCGCCCCTCCAAAGTTCAAAACGTTTGAAGCGCGTTGTCAAAACGTTTGAAGTGCGTTGTCTTGTGCGGTAGGCTGGTTATGATAAGTTGACTAACAAATCTTGGTAATAACTAATAAGTGACATTAACAAAAATATTCGGTGTACTGTGATTGGTTGAATACTTACTGAATACAAACTCTTTCATAAGGATGTGACTACACACATTGAAACAGTCATTTGGAGGGGCGCGCCATGTTATCGTAGTTGATCTCTAAGTAATTCTACATACCTGCTAAAGTAGCAACCCAGATATTATTCACATCGGAATTAGACTCCAGAATGTTTGCTTTCTCATTTAGCGTCTCAATTTTATCGTCCCACTCTTGTAAGGCGTTGTCTAGGAGAGCCTGCGATACTTCGTCTCTAAACTCATTGGTGTTTAGGACATCTATTATGGAGACTCTCTGGGCTTCTAGCGACGCGGCAATTGCTGCTACCACCGTTCCTGGAGCGATCGGTCCCCATTCCGTCTGAATAACGCCGTGTTCTATCGGACATCGACTGTTCAGCCTGAAACATGGAGTAAAGACAAGAGGCCAATTAGTCCAAGGGTAGGACTAGCTGTATTTGATTTTTCTGGAGCAGAAAAAGAGAGCATGATATTTTGACTAACAAATAACACTAACAACATTCAAAAGGTGAATGTTGTTAGTGTTATCTCTATACTTATTATAAAACAAAGTCGCTTTTTTCCCTCATGTCCCTTTGTTCCCTTTAATGAACACTACGCAACGGACTTTGATGATTCTTTCAGTGTTAGATAGTCCATTTATCGAGGAAGGCTATAGGCTATATTTTATTTCGCTAAGACTGATAGGAGCGAAGAAATAGAGGAAAATGTGGAAAAAACGGGGAAAATTATTTGAATGGGCTAACTTGAACGCGCTAATCTCAGGAACTACTGGTCCGATTTGAAAAATTCTTTCAGTGTTAGATAACCCATTTATTGAGGAAGGCTATAGGCTATATTTTATCACGCTAAGGCTAATTATAGGAGAAAGTGAAAAAAAAACGGGGGAAATTATTTGAAAGGGCTTATCTCGCGAACTACTGGAGCAATTTTTATGTTATTTGGCACAGATAAGAAGTAGACCACGTGAATGATCATAGGCTATCGATTTTAATCATTTATTCAGTGGCTATATATTTTATACCCGTGCGACGCCGGGGCGGGTCGCTAGTCCTTTAATATAACAACCGAAAGGGTTTATATATATAAAAATATATATTTATAAGCCGTTTTAAACAAATTAGGCGATTGCTATGCTTTATAGTCGGTTATACCTAACCGAACCGATAACCGAAACGATTAGCGCCATCTATGGTCTACCGCAATACCAGAGTTTAAACAAGTTGGTCTTTCAACCAATGGGGCTCAGGGCCAGTATATCACCGATTTTCTGTGGTGCCGTGATATTCTTAATAATTAAAAAAAGTAAAAACAAAATTATTTACCTACCTATTCATAGACTGTTCCATAACTGTCTGTCGTTGTTCTATTGACAGCGGACACACTGTACTCTCATCTCCTCTCTCCCATCTCTGTACGGTGGAACTGAGCATAGTATGCAGCAGGCATTTCTCCTCGACAGTCAGTATTTCGTCAACATCTATTAGATCTTGGCTCGGTAGGAATATGTTCATGAGCAGCTTGTATCTGTTGTACTGGAAGGCAGACGCTCTATACGGCAGCAGGTAGTCAGTTTCGACAGCATTGCCGGCCTCTTCGATACCGTCAAGTCGCAAACTGGAACATATGTAAATATGATGACTGTAAAGGTACAAGTTGGCAGCGGGCGACATGAAGTTGCAGCAGACGAAGTGTCGTCGCGACACTACTGGTTTCTATGTATTTCTATGAAATCAGGGTATTTCATGTCGCAGCTAGCGACACGAAGCTATAAGCGACACTATTCATAGAAATACATAGAAACCAATAGTGTCGCGGCGACACGTCGTCTGCTGCAACTTCATGTCGCCCGTTGCCAACTTGTACCTTTATACTAACAAATAAAATGAAAAAGATGAAAAAAGACTCGATGAAATTACTCTTGAAAACCGAAAAAATCATATGGGGTTTCTAGTGTACCAAACTAAAAAACTCACGCTAATATGACAATGTATCATCGATATTAATTAATACACAGTAGTGTTTTTACCTCCTAAGTAATGACGCGCTGAATAATCTCACATCCAAACTTGTCTCTCTTTCTAATCTTCTCAATAAAGAGAGAAACACGTCTAAGCGCTTTGGAGCACCCAAAAACGGTCCTCCGTTTTGGTAACATTGCCGCAAATGCGTCGGGATACTAGACAATATAGCTCCTTCTGAAACTGGTAACATTTATCCAAGATTTTACTTACCTTATACATTTATTTACAATTATTAAGTTTTCTTAAAACCCTTACACGTTAAAATTGCTTTAGTTGTTAAAATGACACAAAAATATCGCAGTTTCAAAGTTTGACTATATAGTCTATATTATTCACATAATATAAATAAAATGTTTATAAAACTTACACAAAACTAACAGAGCTAATAACAAAAGTTGACACACTTTTCTCATAATGCTTAATCATAGTAACACAGAGCTGTACACATTGTTGGTAAGTCACCAGGATACTAATGATCTGATAAGATAAAACATTCTGTTTATGTAGGGCGATGAGTGTAAAACTAAAGGTAATGATAAAAACAAATGATAAAAAATGCAGTCTTTATTGACTTTATAATATTAATTGAAAACATTACAAGTTATCTATTCACTCTTTGAAATTCCATATTTCACATAACAGAAAATGCCCGAGAAAAATTTAGAGATCAACTACGATAACATGGCGCGCCACTCCAAAATTCAAAACGTTTGAAGTGCGTTGTCTTGCCATTGTCTTTCACGGTAGGCTAGTTATGATTAGTTGACCAACAAATCTTGGCAATAAGTGACATTAACTGAAATATTACGTGTACTGTGATTGGTTGAATACTTACTAGTTACATACAAACTCTTTCATAAGGATGTGACTACACACATGGAGACAGTCATTTGGAGGGGCGCGCCATGTTATCGTAGTTGATCTCTAGCAAAAGAATCAGTAACAATAATTTTAATGCACACTCACAAAATAGTTTCGTAAACATTTTGTGACAAATTAAATTCATAAAAAAAATAAATAATTATTAGAGAATGACTATAAACTCTTTATGATGGAATGAAAACGAAATGCAATAACAATTATTATTGTATTTCTTAGACAGATAATGGAAAAAAAATATAATACTGGAATTGACACAATATTTGATAAACAGGCACTGAGATATAAGTAAACAGGTATTTTAATTAGCCATACTTAAATTTACAGAATGATTCTAAATACTCGAATTGAATACTCTTGTTTATAAGTTAAACACACAATATGAAAAAGAGAAAATATGGAAGTTTTATACAATTTTGTACATTTGGCGTTCTGCTATTGTCTTCGTTCAATACATTATGAAAATTGAAACATATTAAGAATGCAAACTATTGCAATATTATTGCTATACCAAACCACACACAATATATCATGGACACTATGTCATTGTTTTCAAGTAGGTACATTGTACTATAATATCCATTTTATTATACATAACTAGCTGTCCCGGCAAACGTTGTTTTGCCATTTAAAGTATTTCTACTTCATCAGTTGATACAAAATCTTACCCCCTCTTTTGTCCCCTAGTGGTTAAGTTGGAAAACACAGTTAATAATATGAAGTAAGTCCAAAGAAAAAAAATTGATACAAAATCTGACCCCCTCTTTGCCCTCTTTGGTCCCCTTAGAGGGGAGGGGGGAAAAAATTTTTTACACTAGATGTTGAGTTGGAAGAAGACAAATATGTCTGCGAAACCTGTATGCAAATTGGATCAGTAGATTTCGTGTTAAAGAAAAAAGTTTGATACAAAATCTGATCCCCTCTTTTGTCCCCTTAGAGGGGTGGGGGGATTTTTTTATACACCAGATGTTACGTTGGAAGAAGACAAATATATCTGCGAAAACCCCATTCAAATCAGATCAGTAGTTTTCGTGTGAGATAGTGGAACAAACATACAGACAGACAGGCTGACAAAAAAACTAACCACATTTTTGGCTTCTATAGCGATTATTTTTTTAATATATTTAATGAATATAATTTTCATTTAGTACACTTTTATTATATGTATAAATATATATAAAATCCAATGTGTGATGTCCTTAACATATTAAGAACAAGACACATGTAACATAGCATATAACATAATATCTCATAGGCAATTATAATTTTTGCTATAAACCAGAAATGGTTAAAAAACAGGAATACATAATTGAATTCACAATCTCAGAACCCTGGATAATATTTTGATCTTTCAGTTATACTTGGCATTTCATTGTCTGAATATTACATTTTGATAACGAAATACTCAATATATACATAATATGAATACTTACTAATATTTGTTCATGAAAATTTAGGGTGATATTGATTCATGCGGATTTAGATATGCATGCTGATAGGTATTATTGACAATGGATTTTTGTCATAGTAAAAGTATCCATTTTAAAGTGTTAAAAAAGTTGACCATTCCTATGTGCATAGTATAGGCAAATCCACATGACTTTAAAAACACCCTCACAATCATGTTTCTGTCTGTTATGGACATTAAAAAATGTTAACACTATGCAACACTTGTAAATGCTTTATTTATAAGATAATTTGGTGAGCTAGCAAAATATAATATCACTTTGTATTACCGTAAAACTAATTTTGCCGGTTTGCCATCAATTTCACGGGAGTACCCATGTTTCAAAGTAAATTCTCTTTTGATGTAGGCAAATAATAAATCTGTGATGAGGAATATTTGTGCTGTGGCAAAAGACAAAGTAACTCCAAAGAAAAAGTTTGCATTTGCAGAGCCGGAGTAGATCCAGAGGTGCCAGACTGTTGGCCCCAGTGCTGACGTGATGATAAATGCACAGGCCACAATAAATTTCTGCTGCATAACTGAAAAAAAATAGAAGTGTTCAATGGAGTGAGTATTCAAAAACTTTAAAATAAGGGGCCGTCCATTAATCCTGTGATTTTTTTTTAATTTTAAACCCCTCGGTGATACATGGGGAATTGGTGAGGTTCAAATTTCAATACAGGTTTAAGTATCACAAAATTTTACTATAGAAAATATTGAAAAAAAAATGTACAATAATAATGACAAGAGGTCTAGACACACTGCAAGCCACTTTCAAATTTGTACGCTTTTCTTATGGATCCCCCTCTCCCCTTTGAGCCTCGCATGATTAATGGACAGCCCCTAACAAGACTGAAGTAGGTTGGTAAAATTGGTAAAAATATACTCCACTTCTTTTGCAAGTATTTTTGAGATTATCTTAAATCTAGTTTAATCTTGTGGTCTTGTGGTAGTTTAATTTCATTAAGACCAATTTTTAAGCATCTACTATTTATTTATGAAATGTAAGTACAATGTTTCAAATACTTACATGAGAAAAGATGTTTCCACATGGGTATCAAGGCCATATAGAATCCCACATCCCCAGCACAGGGATATGATCTGAATATTGTGGATAAGACAATCAGAACTGTTGCTAGTAGAACAGGCTCTTTCCGGAATCTCAGTGTAAGAGGCACAACATAAAGAGCTAGGGCATTAATTTGAAACGCACAAACAAATAACAGCCGAAAATGTTCAAACATTTCAGTAAAGAAGTACCAAAACACTCCAATATTTGGCTTCAGTTCTGGAACTGATAGTCTGAAATAATTAATCGTTTGCATCAGTAAAATTAAAGACAAATTTAATATCAAATATTGAACACTTATAGCTAGGGCCCTGATTTATATGTAAATACCATAGACATAAGATGCTATATGGATACGAAATGACCACGAAAGACACGTGCCTGCCTTCAAAATTTGTAAGCTAAAATGTCACTGAATAATATAAAAAAATATCGATATCGATATTAAGTTTTTCTATAAATTTTGAAGGCAGGCGCGTGTCTTTCGTGGTAATTTTGTATCCATATAGTTTCTTATGTCTATGATAATCCGGGCCCTACTTATAGCATACTATAAAACAACATAGAGAACAAAAGCTGCTGATAAATGCAATGCATTTTTTTCTTAGATGTAACGGAGCAAATAACTTTAGAAACAAAAATCAATGTTTTATAAACAGAGAACTTACATAAATCCATATGTGTTGTAAACATAGTTGTAGGAACCATTCATTATGTATGCTGAGATGAATATCAAAAATCCCCATGACAACACAAAGTACAGCATAGTTCTGATGTAGGAGCACTTGTTGCAACCTTGGTTTATATCAGCCAGTAGAATGGATATTGGGACGGTAAGTAGTATTGGATACAGTGCCTGGTGTGTGGCCAGAGCTATGAACACACAAGCCATAATCCTGCGGCCACTAGTTGCCCCCCACAGTGCAACTGCTACCAGAAAATTCTGCACCACAGTTGTTGTCATACCCGCACAGTTCAGAACTGAGTATGGGTTGAATAAATACACCGATAGCACATACTCCGATGTTTCAGACAATTGCGAGTCTTTGAGTAGCAAAGTCTTCGATTCTTCAGCAACATCTTTAAGGTTCTCCTCTTGACTTGTTTTAAAGATGTTTATGAATACTTTAGACGTTTTATATAGTAAATAAGCGGTCACGAGATCCAATATGGTAAAAAACAGAGGTAGTAGAAATGGCACTCTTTTAAGTAAGAAATGAAAGCATACAAGTAGGATAGGCGACTCGTGAAAAGCGTCGCCCTCGTATGGGTCAATGTTATGATCGTAGAGGTAAACTCCTTCTATTAGGCGCTTCCATGAATTCAGAGGAGTAGCAATTTCCACTCTATTCGCAATTATTTGCCAGTAGTCCGAGTATACAAGCCAAAGTCGGACTAGACCGGCTAGTAAATACTTGATTGATGATGCCATTTTAAAGTTCATAATTTGTTACTAACATCACTTCTTGTAAATCACACATACAATATTTTCAAACAGAAACGAGGTCCATTTTCGTTAATATATTTATAATAAAAGGAAAATAAATAAATTCTACTGTTTTTATACAACTTTTCACACCTTTCTAAAATATTGTCAGATCCACGTCAAATTTGACATATTGTGACAATCTTGAATCTTCATCATCTTCTTTTTTTTAATTCTCCTTTGTGAATCGCCAATGTCAGAGTATGGCTGCGGGGCTAAAATGCTCATTTTGGAGAATCATGATTCATGACTGTTATGAATTATTATCTTAATATTAGGATTTTTTTTTAAATCGCTAAATGGTCACTGCTCAGTGGCGTAACTATAAGGTGGCAGGGCTGGCAAAATGCCACGGGCTCCCGACAGTCCCGACCCAAAAGGGCCCCGGCCCAAAAGGCCGTAAAGGTCAGAATTATTATTTTAAACTACATTGTTTTATTATTAACGTGACGATTTTTACTGATAGGGCCCTATGAATTTGCCACGGGCCCCGGAATATGTTATAGTTTTTATAATACTGAAGTAGGACTGACACTGCTTGCAATTCTAGTAATTCGTATGACGTATCTAATAAAGAAAACCGCATCAAAATCCGTTGCGTAGTAGTAATTTTAAAGATTAAAGGGAACAAAGGGACATGAGCAATGATATTCTACTTATACAGATCTGTTACGTTCTACTATTTTCAGGCTTAAGTCTCTTCCGAACAATTTTCAAATTCAAAATTGGCAGATATGTGTCTAAACATACTAGGCTGAATTACGCCGGCGTAAATTCCGCCGCAAATGTCAAACGCATACAAATACGCGACGGAATAGTGTGTCGTCTCTCGTGTTCCGCTTGTATTTTGTATGAGTTTGAAACACGGCTTAAACGCGGCGGAATTTACGCCGGCGTAATTCAGCCTAGTGTGTTTAGACCCTAAACACACTAGGTTGAATTATGCCGGCGTAAATTCCGCCGCAAATGTCAAACGCTTACAAATACGCGACGGAATAGTGTGTCGTCTCTCGCGTTCCGCCCGTATTTTGTATGAGTTTGAAACACTCCGTAAACGCGGCGGAATTTACGCCGGCGTAATTCAGCCTAGTGTGTTTAGACCCTATGAGATAAGTGAAACAAAAGATACGAAATGCCATTTATATAAAAGAGAAATACTAAATAAAAGACGATCCAATTGGGTCGTATTTGAGTCTTCACAACGCGCGCGCTAGTAACATAATTATCTGCTTTGAGTTTTTTATATAATATCATTGGACATGAGGGAAAAAAGCGACTTTATTTTATAATATCATATGCACTAGCTATTTGACCGAGCTTTGCTCGGTATTCAATAAAACTCGAATTAGATGAAATTTTCTAAAAATGATTCCTAGCTGGATCGATTTATCGCCCCCGAAACCTTCATGTGAAATTTCATGAAAATTTCAATTCCAATTATTGCCGCATTACCAAACGGCCCTGTTTTTTAAAACAGCTAGCCGTATTGTAAAACGGCTGATTATACAACCCGCCTGCGACATATCTATTATTTTCCTCTATTGCCACGGCCGCATATATGCGTATTGCTTCGCGCTAAAACCGATACTATTGGACGATCTGCGTGTATCGTCCAATAGTATCATCTCATAGCACGAAACTTCGGACGATAGACGCAGGTGCGGCCGGGCCGTATGATATAGCTAACTGCTCAGCTGGGTCGCAATCGGAAGTTATTTTGGGGCTTTGGGATATTTCTCAATTTGATAAAAACAAAGCTATAACATTATAATATAATTTATAAGGTATAAAATATTTATTTCTTATTAAAAAAACTTATTATAAAAGGGTGAGGCCGCCAATTTCTGCTGATTTGGTCATCCATGGATTTGGTAATATTTTTTCTCCGCCCTCGGTATTTTAAAAATTATTGTGTAATGTGTTTATGTTATGTTCGAAAACTGATTCTAACAAAAAAAAATAAAGCACTCAAGAATGCATTAGAATTATTTTGGTTCAAATCATAGTCTAAAAATTTATTTACAATTAAACTTAAAAAAAGGTGAGAAGATAGCTTAAAATATGCCATCCGCCGCGCCGTGGAAGTGCACTTCAACCACTGACCTCCATTATACAAGTACGCTGGACAGATGATACCCAGCTGTTTTATGTGCCTATTTAAAGCGGAATCAGCGCCCCCAATGTGGGGGAAGAGAAGTAAATCTGACGTAATTGCAAATGACCGCTCAATCGCTATTGGTTGTAGAAACCAAAGAGAATAATCACTACGATGGTAGAAAGAAACTAGTATTAGCATAGTAAAAGGAGGGGAAGTAGGTTAACTCCGGCCCAATCCGCGATATAATTATCTACTGTCATAAAGCGTTGTCAATTTTAGGCGGCGGCAGTTGAGGGGTGGTGTGGGAGTGGCTGTCCGCAATTCGTTCGCAACCGCATAAACTATGAACAGCGGCAACGTCGCGGTCTCCCGAATTTAATAATATTAAGTGACTCTCGAGTCTTGAATGTGCATATTTTGTGTTTAGGCCGTTTTTCATGCATATTTGCTTGCATATTTCGGCACTTTCATCGTGCATAATATAATCTGATGTCTAAATAAAATTATAAAAATACCCTGTAAAACAACATTAAAAACTAACGCTCTCTTTAACTATAATCAAACCTGTTGTTATGATTTGAACTTTGCTATACATACATAATACAGGGTGCAATTAAACCTTCCTGCCAAATTTTTTCCAGGGCTTAGGTATCATTAGGAAAGTCCATTTAACCAGAAAAAATTGGGTGTTATTTTTTTTCAATGACACATTTTATCCCATTTAAAATCGTTGCAGAATGGTCAATCGCGGCGCGGGGGAATGAGAGGGGGTGCGCGGGATGAGGCGCGCGTGCGGGGGCATGTCACGCGCGGCCGACGCATCGTGTCCATTAATTGTAGTGTTTTTTAGGATAACTTTCGGAAGCTATTTCTCAACATTTTAGTACTGAGTGACTATAAAAGAAAAAATAAGTGTACTTTTATTTTTAACAAGGATCAATTTATATCAAAATTTGGCGGGAAGGTTTAATTGCACCCTGTTTATAATTAGTCAATGACTTCTTTTTAATTACGATTAAAAATAATATAATATATATTAAATAAGTTTGATTTTCTCAACGCTACGGTAGCGAAGAAATAAAAATTCGTCACCATTTTAGTATGTAGAGTAGCGTAAACACTTTTTCTTGTAATAGAAGTATCTTCGCTACCAATGCAATAATTCAGTGCCAAATCAGCAAAAATTGGCGGCCTCATCCAAATAACTATTTTGGCTGTTTAGGATTTGTTGGGGAAGATCTCGTCGTATGGAACTTTGAGGAAAATCTTATTGGCGACTTTTATTCCGATCTTGTTCCAATTGGCTTGAGCGTAGGGCAGGAGTTCCTTGTAGAATGTCCTCCAGTTTTCATTCGCCAAAGTTACTCCCAATCGTACTGAAAACATTTTAATAGGAAATGTTAATATAATGCATTCACGTTCTGGTACATTTATCATTTTCATCCAATTATTTCAATGTCAAAAATCAAAATAAAATAATAATTGTAAAAAATTGGTATCGACCACCATTCTGTCAAAATACTTAATAATGAGGACTTTGAAAAGTAGGTATGTCTTATTTTTATTTACATAATAGGTATTTGCTTATTTTCTAATCTAAACCCACTAATCTCTAATATACAAGTACGCTGGGTCGATGATACCCACCTGCTTTTTGTGCCTATTTGAAGCGGAATCAGCGCTCTCGTTATGAGGGCTGAGAACTAAATCTGACGTAACCACAACCAATAACAACCGTTGTTATCACTAGTATTAGTTCCAAGTACTCTCACTACTGCTATCAGCGCCAATATGGCGGCTTTCGAACGTCATTTTTGCGTCAGATTTAGTTCTCAGCCCCCATAATGGAGGCGCTGATTCCGCTTCAAATAGGCACAAGAAATAGCTGTCATTTCAAAGGGTATCACCGGTCCAGCGTACTTGTTTAATTGAGGTCAGTGTCTAAGCCCATCCGACCGATCACAGCTAATATTAGGTCGCGTCGTCTCGTACAAGATTTTTTTTATAAGAGAAAAGTAGCTAGGTACCGATAGCAATAATACTCACATGCGTATTAAAAACTTAACTCATGCAAAACAAGACAGATTATTGTTTATTATTGTTATAAGTATATATTATATCATTATTAAACACCTGTCATAACGAGATATTTTTTACAACAAAATAAACACATTGTGGTCATCAGGCTCTAATTATTGTTATAAGAATTAGACATCTAATTATTAAGTATGTTTATTATCAAAATTATATTACGAATTCTGTAATATATAAAGGCTAAAAAACATATTCTGCTATATTTGCAAGTGAATTATATGAAATCGCATAAAAGCCACGCCCCCCAGTATCGCGTGGATTTCAAGAATTTTTAAAATCTCTGTGTTATTATCATGATTCTGCGATTCGGCCTCTTACACCATCAATATTATCACGGAATCATCATCATGATAATATTGATACGTGTATAGGCCATTGAATTGACATATGGCGACCAAACGACGGTCCGTCAACTGCCTATGAATTAATTTCTTCGACGGTACCTACTTAATAAATATTCCAACTTACTTATCTCCGCGAATTCGGGATTTTCATTAGTCATATCGGCCTTAAGGTCTCCCAGGTCGGGGTGCATGTAGAAGCTGTTTATTCTGACGTACGTCTTGCCGTCGATCACTTCCGGTTTACCGTCTAACTTCCATGTGTATGTGAGGTCAGCTGTAAAAAACACCATGCGTTAGATACACATATACCTATTAAAAGTCTATGAGATACACTGACCTCCATTATACAAGTACGCTGGACATAAGATATCCAGCTGTTTTTTGTGCCTATTTGAAGCGGAATCAGCGCCCCCGAAATCGGGGGAAGAGAATTAAATCTGACGTAACTTGCAAATGGCCGCTCAATCGCTATTGATTGTAGAAACCAAAGAGAATATAATCACTACGGTGGTAGAAACTAGTATTAGTTCCAAGTACTCCCACTACTGCTATCAGCGCCAATATGACGACTTAAACGTCATGTTTACGTCAGATTTAGTTCTCTTCCCCCGATTTTGGGGGCGCTGATTCCGCTTCAAATATGCACAAAAACAGCTGTCATTTCAAAGGGTATCATAGGTCCAGCGTACCGTACTTTTATAATGGAGGTCAGTGGTTAGATACGAAGGTAAGGTGAGATACCCATTACCATGTATGATTTCTCTAGGCCATTACGTAGCAATCATGATGAGTTAATTGTGCTGAATGACCTGTTGATATTTCTTGAGGAGCTTGCCCGTGTTACATCCTCTTTTAATAGAGGCTCTAGTACAGTTTTTCGTTGTAAGGCTGTAAAATGATACATAACGATGCTGTTGGTGCATGAAGTGTCGTACTTATGCAATATAGTGAAAGCTACGAAACCAAATACCTAATCTGGCTATTGAACTAGAGCTCTACCTGCATAATATGCAGAGTATAGCCATTGGATGATCTTAATCGTCGTTTCTCTTACAATATCTAGTTTTTCATGGAAAAACGAAAATTCCCGAGACAATAATTAATGATTGTTCCATATCTACTCTATACTAAAACTCAAGAGACTCTATAATTATTATGTAGAGTCCCTAGTGTTCTAGTATAGTGTTATAAACAGTAGTTCCCTTACTCATATTAACGGAGAAATCTCCGGTAGTGTTGACGAAGATGGCGTTGTATCCGCCCTCCCCCCTGAACCGGCCCGTCACCTTCACGCGCGGCGTGAACATATCCACCTCCAAATGGAATTTGTCGTCGTCTGCCTTCAGCCTACAAAAATAAAAAATACGTGTAGCACTGGGACTGCCGCGGTACAGCTATTGCATAGCATTTTTATCAACTTTGCAATTATAATTAGCATACGTCTAGTCGCACGCGGACAAATACCATGCCGAAATTTACCGAATTGAAACAGCGTAAAAACGATACACGGCTTTCAACGCCGCAAAGCTGTGCTGGTCGGAGTGGGGGGTGTTAGGTTTATTTTCGTTACCTATGGAATTTCTCGCTTCAAAGCCCGCGATAAAAGCTATGCAATAGCATAAAATAATAATAAATCGGGTACTTTGTTTGAACGGGACCTAATATTTGTCGCGCGAACTCTACCAAGGATTATGTAAAGTATAGTATAGGTACGTGTAACGAATCTCTACGAATAAACCATGATGTGGTGGGTCCGTCCTAGTGGGTCCCTCGGTCCCCGATTCCTTTTCTCGTAAAATACAGGAATATACCTACTTACGTCGTAACTTATTTTGTTGTAATAAAGTATCCGAAAAGTAACATAATAACTGAACATACATATTTAATTTATATGTATACTACGTTACCATTTTCCATTTCATACCATTGTCGCAAAAAATGTTGTATTTCACCTTTCATTGGAACACATTTCATCCACAAAAAAACTCAGTTGTATCATTTTGTATTTTATTAAATGTGATTCTGTTGGTGGATCAATAAATAAAAAATAAAAATAAAATGTTTACCTTGCATCTTTAACAGTAGATGCTTTGAGGCCTGCTACTATGATTTGTTTCATTGTAATCGTTGCTTGTATCTGGAAATAAAAAAGAAGTTTGAAATAAATAATATTTGATGTTAATTGTACATTTATAACATCTTGTTTTCGACAAAAACACCAATGCCATTTTTTATTTGAAAAGCCGTTTACGAAAGAATGAAACCAAATATTTTGCCTTCTATACAATATACATGTTACGGGTAATATGTAGGTATAATGCTAAAAGGTGGAGTAAACCTAGGTTTACCCGGGTTGACTTAGTATTACCCAAGTCTTTTGGGTAAAGCCCGAATAATAAGAAAAATAAATTTTAATTCGGGGTTTACCCATACTCACCTAGGTCTACCCAACTCTGGCTGGGTAATGTAAGGTGTTTCGTAATTTTCGAGCCTGTGGCATAAAACTCGGGGGCCCGCGTTTCCCCGAGCTACTATTGAGGAAATGTTCTCAAGAAATCACTTTTCCATTTGTCATGATAAACTGATTGATATGGAAAATATATAAAAAAAAAGTTTACGACAGCTAGCAAATGACAGTCGCTTTCAGGGCCAGGCCAGACAGGCCAGGGTTATAAAAGGTGTAAAATTTGTAAAACAAAATGTGCTACAAAGAAGTGTTCATGCAAAGCTGCAGAAAACTTGTGCAATTCAAAATGTCACAGCAGTTTATCTTGCTCAAATAAATAATTTCAATTTTAATTACAACAACTGCTAATTCGTTTTTGGCATTGAAGCTATAATTAAGTTTATGTTCTTCGAGAAATTACTTTTCCCTTTGTATGTTTTTTTAAATAATAAATGTAATACCCTTGGATATTCATTTTAGTAATTGGACAAATTTTTAACATTACCCAGCCAGAGTTGGGTAGACCAAGGTGAGTATGGGTAAGCCCCGAGTTAAAATGTATCTTTCGTATTATTCGGACTTTACCCAAAAGACTTGGGCAATACTAAGCCAACCCGGGTAAACCTAGGTTTACTCCACCTTCTAGCATTACCCGTAACATACATCTATACTAATATTATAAAGCGGAAGAGTTTGTTTGTTTGTTTGAACGCGCTAATCTCGGGAACTACAGATCCGATTAAAAAAACTTTCAATTTTAGATAGCCCATTTATCGAGGAAGGCTATAGGCTATATTTTATCACGCTAAGACCAATAGAAGCGATGAAACAGAGGAAAATATGGAAAAAATGGAACGGAAATATATTTGAAACTAGGGCTTATTTGAACGCGCTAATATCAGGAACTTACTAGTCCGATTTGAAAAATTATTTCAGTGTTAGATAGTTAATTTATCAAAAAAGGCTATAGGATATATTTTATTATGCAACGACTAACAGGAGCGAAGAAATAGTGGAAAATGTGGAAAAAACGGGAGGAAATTATTTGAAAGGGCTTATTTGAACGCGCTTATCTCAGGAACTACTGGTCCAATTTGAAAAATTCTTTCAGTGTTAAATAGCCAATTTATTGAGGCTATATTTTATTACGCTAAGACTAATAAAAACGAAGAAATAGAGGAAAATGTTGAATAAACGGGTTATATTATTTGAAAGGGCTTATTTGAACGCGCTAATCTCAGGAACTACTTGGTCTGATTTGAAAAAATATTTCAGTGTTAGATATCTCATTTATCGAGAAAGGCTATAGGCTATACTTTATCACGCTACAACTAATAAAAGCGAAGAAATAGAGAAAAATGTGGAAAAAGCGGAGGAAATTATTTAAAAGGGTTTATCTCACGAACTACTGGAGCAATTTTTCTGTTATTTGGCACAGATAAGAAGTAGAGCACGTAAAGATTCATTGGCTATTTTTGTGGACTAATTTGTCTGCGAAATATGCTGTAAACAGGTGGCGCACGGCCGCCGCCCGCTCTCAGCGCGCGCGTTTGCCGGGAATTGGGAATCGGGATGGAACGGGCGTTAGGTTACGGGAGTGCGAGGGGTACAGGGGTCCGGGTGGCGCGATCATTGTTCACAGCAATACACACTTTCACATTTTAATATCTATGTATTATAATATGTATTTATTATTTAGTATTCCAAAGTACAATATAATATCTCTTATATAATAATATAATAATGTATATTTTTATTATTAATTGTGGCGTAAATGCGTACGTATTTGCGTTACAATTAGACTTAAGTATTTATAATTGCTGAGTGTTTGGCTGTCCATCCAACGTCAATAACTGCAGGAGCCACAGAACACCAGGCGCTGTAGTGCTCGCTACAGAGTTACGTCTGAGTGGTGCCCTTTTTGGCACATAGGGCATTGCACTACCTACCATTCCCATGTAATTCAACAGCTGTAATACATGTACTTAATGTTTTTTTTAGTTCTATTTTTGTTGTTTCTCATTGTATGTGTCCGGTTATATTCGTGTTGTATCGTTATGTTTTAATTTTTGTATAAATTCTAATTGTTGATGTAGTAATGTAATGTCCTATTTAGTCAAATAAACTTTTATTTATTTATTTATTTTTTATTTTATATTTAAATATCTAATTTACGCGGGCGCAGACTTCTATATCTATACTTATTATAAAACAGTCGCTTTTTTTTCCCTCATGTCCTTTTGTTCCCTTTAATCTTTAAAACTACGCAACGGATTTTGATGATTCTTTCAGTGTTCGATAGCCCATTTGTCGAGGAAGGCTATAGGCTATATTTTATCACGCTAAGACTAAGAGGAGCGAAGAAATAGAGGAAAATGTGGAAAAACGGGGGAAATTATTTGAAAGGGCTAACTTGAACGCGCTAATCTCAGGAACTACTGGTCCGATTTGAAAAATTATTTCAGTGTTAGATAGCCCATTTATTGAGGAAGGTTATAAGCTATATTTTATCACGCTAAGACTAATAGGAGAATGTGGAAAAAAACGGGGGAAATTATTTGAAAGGGCTTATCTCGCGAACTACTGGAGCAATTTTTATGTTATTTGGCACAGATAAGAAGTAGATCATAGGCTACTGATTTAATCATTTTTTCAGTGGCTATATATTTTATACCCGTGCGACGCCGGGGCTTGTCGCTAGTATTATATAAAACAAAGTCGCTTTTTTTCTCCTCATGTCCCTTTGTTCCCTTTAATCTTTAAAATTACGCAACGGATTTTTAAGATTCTTTCAGTGTTAGGTAGCCTATTTATCGAGGAAGGCTATAGGCTATATTTTATCACGTTAAGACTAATAGGACCGAAGAAATAGAGGAAAATGTGGAAAAAACGGGGAAAATTATTTGAAAGGGCTAATTTGAACTCGCTAATCTCAGGAACTACTGGTCCGATTTGAAAAATTCTTTCGGTGTTAGATAACCCATTTATTGAGGAAGGCTATAGGCTATATTTTATCATGCTAAGGCGTAAGCGTATGGAAAAACAAGCGCGCGGCACGCGCTGAATCCGCGCCGACCCCGTGCGCAGGCCGCGCACGTGTTTTCTCGCTGTTAGTAGAATTTTAGAGAAAAGTTTCTCGCTATAGTCGAACACGCGCAGAGCACGCGCAGAACACGCGCACATCTGAACGTAGCCTTATAGGAGAATGTGGAAAAAGCGGGGGAAATTATTTGTAAGGGCTTAACTCGCGAACTACTGTAGCAATTGTTATGTTATTTAGCACAGATAAGAACCAGACCACGTGAAGGATCATAGGCTATCGATTTTAATCATTTTTTCAGTGGCTATATATTTTATACCCGTGCGACGCCGGGGCGAGTCGCTAGTGGTCAGGAAAGTGACGTACCAAAAAATATTTAGATAGCATAATATGTCGAGGGGTATTCGAATAACCCCTATGTATGTTCCGCGATTTTGTGTCGTTTTTGACTTACGAATTTTTAATGATTTTCAGAAAAAAGACGACCGGGTCAGTTTAATGAATTTTATTTTTAACCAACTTCCAAAAACGAGGAGGTTATATGTTCGGCTGTGGATATTTTTTTTTAATGTTTATTTTTGTATGTTCAACGATTACTCCGCCGTTTAAGAACCGATTTTCGAAATTTTTGTTTTGTTGTATTAGGTTTCACTCCAATTTGGTACCATGTTCACAAAAGTGGTGACCTGATGATGGAATCCATGAGTAATCGAGGGAACTCCTCGAAATTTATATGGAAACATATGGTGATTTTGGTTTTATGAGAAGCATCCTAAGCATACATGGGTGCCGGCAGAAATAATTTCCAATTGGTGCAGATTTTAGTTTTCTTTCTTTTCTTTTCTTTTTACTTTTCACGAACAACAGTGACTGTATATTTACGTCAACAGAATACATTTAGTGCCAAAACATTACGAACTATCCTTGTACGGCATTTTAATAGGGTTACAAAATCTTTTTATTTCAATTTTTTATTCCAAATTTTATTTCAAAAATTTTATTTCAATAATTTCTGTTGATCCTGAGATTCCCAAGGGGTGCAAGTGCACCCTCTGGCACCCCCCTGCCGGCGCCCATGTAAGCATATGCTACCAAAACGCAAGATTTTGCACCAAGATATACTATGGTTCCGAAGATACTAAGAGAACTCCGGATTCCTTATAGATACAAGTTTGGGGGTTTAGGCGCTGTTTTAAGAACTGAAAGCATATGCTACTATACAAATTACATTCATCATCATCATCATCATTACCACGTCAGGGTCACCAATGTCACCAAAATTGAACGTAACAAAATATTCAACCTTATCTCCAGAGCGTAAGGCACACATTTGACATTACTTCTGAGAAGTAAGTTGCTTCGATAATACAAGTAACATGCTAGTGTACTGTCACACTTACCAATCGTGACCACGGGCGGCCGTAGACTTCTCAAGCTATATTATGTATTACAATAATAAAGATAAAGTTTAAAATCATATGACACTGAAAGCCTCGCCGCTGCTAAAATTCCGGTTTGGCGCGGCCCTAGCACGTGTCCACTTCGATTTTTTTTAATGTATTGTTTAAAATTATCTGCATCTGATATTATATTTTGTAAGTGTGACTGTTAACAAATTGTAATAAGATACGTAGAATAATATACTTACAAGTGTATTAGGGCCGATTCACACCGGAATGGAGGAGGCGAGGCGAGCAATTTCAGTGTCATATGATTTTAAACTTTATCTTCATTATTGTTAATAATACATAGTATCGCTTGAGAAATCTACGGCCGCCCCACAGTGTTTTAGAAATCCCCAAAATCGGACATGACTGAGTTAATGCAATGAGTCGATGGCGTCTTATATTTCAAATGCAAGAGTAGAACTCCCGTGTGCGCATTTCACATCGTTTTTGAGAAAATCGATTTTTAAATTGGTAATTCTTTGACTCCCTAAAAACGAAATTATTTTATTTAAATTAATTACAAGGGTTTATTAACTTGCTACCCAGCTGATTAGATTAATCATTAAGAGACACAAATTTTGTACTTTATTTTATTCCGACAATTCAAGTAGTTCCTGAGATTTTAATGTTTTTAAATATTTAGACTTCATTTTTTTTCTGCTTGCCGTTAAGATTTCCGCACCTTCTGTCCATACTGAAAAATACTTTGGTATAGTATTTACAGATTACAGATAGTTTTAAACAATAAGTAAACTAAAAAGAGTGAAATTATTATTTTTAACAAAAAATTAAAACCGACTTCCAAGGCAAAAACAAAAATCGGTTGTCTGTAAAGTCGGTTTACTGACGATAGTTGAACGTGACAACGTATGACGTTGTCACGTTCAACTATCCTTAACCCCTTAACCCTCGCTTCCGAATCTCTATAAATAGAAACAAACTTTTTCGAGTGTAACCTATAGTTATTTCGATGTATTTCTTTCAAATGATTGTCTAAAAATATTTATAATGAGTAAAATAAACTATTCACAATACAAAACGCTACTGTATACATTCGTGAAATCCAGTAAAATCTTCGAACAAAGCACAAGTCATACCTTACCTTGACACGTAGGAAATAGAGCACAATTTTGAATAGCTGAAATAATACTAATAGCTAACAGATTGTTTATTTATTTTTCATTCAGAGTGTGGTGTATGTATCAAAGGTCATAACTAACCAAACTTCTTCATACAAAAGTATTCTCTAAGTCATCGAAATACGTAATATAATCGAAACAAAGAGCGCGGCACAGGTGGGTACAAATGTTTCAAATATTCTGGTATCTGGATTCAGTTATATCTGGTACCGACTTCAAAATTATGAAGATTGAGTACAGAAATAGTTGAGTTTTAGCCGAATTCAGAAAAAGGCACCATGAGATAGGAAAAATTATTTAATACTTTTTAGTTCATATTATAAGGCTTGGAAGTCGGTTTTAATTTTTTGTTAAAAATAATATGATTTTAGTTTTTGTAAATATATATTTTTTTGTATTTTCAGGCTCATTAATTGTACTTTTATGCATTAAAAAATCAGCTTCCTTACATAAAGACAAGTGACAAAAATTGTCGAATGTGATAAATTTTCATTAAGTAAGGTTCGGTAAGTCTTGATTTTTCAACTTTAAAATTAAAAATCTAAAAAGGTGGTCTCATAATTTCTTAGTAATTTAGAAAACTTCGTGGTATTCTAAGCTTCCATAAAAATAATAAAAAAGTGGTACTTAATAGGAAATTATTCGCTTAAATCAGCCCTCAAAGGTAATGAGGTAGAAATTTCCCAAATCTGTAAATTAATTTACAATTAAAAAAAAAGTTTAAATCGTCAAATCGTCGCGCGTCGTTCGGACAAAGCTCTATAAAGGCTGTCACAGACAGAGCAGGTAATGTAAAGATGTACATAATTATAACACGATTATATTTTTTACACAGTAACCTACCAAAAATTCATTTTACAATATTATCTATTCTTAATTTTTTATTGATATTCCAATTTTTCATAGATTTTTGACTTTAGCTGACAGAGATCATAATAATCATTTAAAATAAAAAAATAATGATTTATTACATAAGTACATACTAAAACCCTGCTCTTCCATGTACCTGAAGAAAAGGTCCACCTTAAGCACTTCTTATCAGAGGGTCGAAGGTTAAAATGAGTCTGACGCTTAAATGTAGGGACCATAGCAGCTGCAGCTATACTCTCCATAGTATAGCCGCCAGAATCCAGTCTGTCGGAGCTTAGCTCTGTACGGTGGTTCAATAAGGGCAGATTCCTTCACTAATTTCATAGTAATAAGGCGGGCATTAGCCGGGCGGCAGCTACTCTGCGCATTGTAGCGGTGAGGGTTACCAGGAGGTGCCGTACGGTCTCCTAGGTGGCAGCTACTGCCCTAGCGGGAGATCCATCGTGGCAGCTGGTTACGAAGGTCTTCGCCAAGTTGCTTATCCACGTTCCAGAGAGGACGTCGCGGCCTGCAGTGGGAGTTCGGGGGGGTTTAAAGGCAAGGAAAGCAGCTTTGAGGCATACAATCGTTGGGCCATAGAGTAACGAAGATAATGAGCTATTCTCTGTTCTGGATCGGGAGTTTGGAGGCGTCATTATGCGAATCTCCAAATTTCTATGCATTTGGGGCTCCGGGTGAGGCTGGGAACCTACCCGGCTTAGCTAGTCCCGACGCCGAAGGGAACTCTACAATTTACCGAAGCGTTCCCTTACTTTGGTGGTAGTCTGCTCCCTTTTGGAGAAGACCGTCCGGTCGTGGAGGGAGCCCTGTGTTTGACAAACCCAGAACATCTCTCCGTATACGGCTGAAGGCAAATCAGTGAGGCTGGAAACCTACCCGGCTTAGCTAGTCCCGACGCCGAAGGGAACTCTACAATTTACCGAAGCGTTCCCTTACTTTGGCGGTAGTCTGCTCCCTTTTGGAGAAGACCGCCCGGTCGTGGAGGGAGCCCTGTGTTTGACAAACCCAGAACATCTTTCCGTATACGGCTGAAGGCAAATCAGTGAGGCTTGAAACCTACCCGGCTTAGCTAGTCCTGACGCCGAAGGGAACTCTACAATTTACCGAAGCATTCTCTTACTTTGGTGGTAGTCAACTCCGTTTTGGAGAAGACTGTCCGGTCTTGGAGGGAGCCCTGTGTTTGACAAATCCAGAACATCCCTCCGTTTACGGCTGAAGGCAAATCAGTGAGGCTTGAAACCTACACGGCTTAGCTAGTCCTGACGCCGAAGGGAACTCTACAATTTACCGAAGCATTCTCTTACTTTGGTGGTAGTCAACTCCCTTTTGGAGAAGACTGTCCGGTCGTGGAGGGAGCCCTGTGTTTGACAAATCCAGAACATCCCTCCGTATACGGCTGAAGGCAAATCGCAGGTGGTTTTAGTGGGTAAGTTTAGCACTCGTCCATGTCGTCCACTCGTCCATAAGTCGCCCATATCCTTGGGGTGCTTTAGCTTAACTGAGCTACTTCCCCAACCTGATGATCATATATTGTCGTGGCGATTAGCTGTCACTTGCCGCCTGTATTGTTAAGGTGAAGATATAATGATCACATGACGTAATCTTCCTTGATCTTCAAAGCAATGGCAATGGTGATAAATTAATTGAAACATTCTAGCTTGAATACAATACATATGAACAATATTAATACTTCAGTCGGAATTTCCAGGAATTGCTATTGTATTCTATTGTTGTCGCGATCACCGGTGCTCGCGCGGGGCCTGAAGGATTAAACAATAATTTAAATATACGCACGTGGTGGTTTATCTCAGAAAAGTTGTTATTTCTAGGAGCACTTACTATTTTCGATATATATTTCTTGCCGCTGTGGTAAATACGCGGAATTGCTTCTAACTTCCGGCCGCCTACTGTTCCGCGGTATTATTCCGATGGCAAAATGTACGTTTCTAATTGGATAATTAAAATTCTGTGAAGCCTAATATATGCCGATATGCGTTTCGAATCGGCTGGCACAATATCTCAATTTTGCACATTTTGCTGTTACGCGGTATTTACCAACTGCTCATACGCGGTATCGCACGCGCAGCGACGATATACATGTATATTGTATATTTTTAGATTGTATTTCTAGTGATAAATTTATATTTATGAGTAAATACATTTAATAGCAAAAAGATAAAGAGTAAAGTAATTTATTATTAACATTCAAATAATTTACAAAAACTTTGGTTTTTGACGATGCCAAAAAACTGTGCCATTAACAAAAAACCGGTTAAGTGCGTGTCAGGCCACGCGCAAGGGTTAGGGTTCCGTCGTCGTACCGCTAGTTTTTGATAATTTTTGTATGGTCAATGAATGTACATTTATAACGTATTTTACACTACTAACAATATCATTTCAGTTACGTTCAAAGGAATTTAAACGAAAAGTTCCTTTATACTTCGCCTAATATTTTTTTTAGTTGATCGACTATTACTCAATAACTTATGAAGTCTTCTTAAGGCCGTCCTCCGAGCAAACGACCTTGGCCATACATTTGCCGCGTTAACGAGATCGCACCACAACTCTATTTTTTACTTATCTTAGTTCAAAATTGACCTAAAAAATTTGGGGGCACTGGACTTTTACGATTTATTCCGCTTTGAAACTTCATATTTCACAAATGGATCCCTAAATCGGAAAATGATCCATAAATACTCGTATTATTTTTAAAAAACCTATCTAACGACACCCCACACGGTGGGGTGGACGCGAAAAAATTATCATATCTGCTTGATGTGTAGGTAGGTAAAAATAACTCTACATATTTGATTGTTAGAACTCTACACAATATATTTTGGTCGATAGAAAGAACTCTACACAATATATTTTGGTCGATAGGAAGAACTCTACATATTTGATAGATAGAATTCTACACAATATATTTTGGTCGATAGAAAGAACTCTACATATTTGGCAGATAGAACTCTACACAATATATTTTGGTCTATAGAAAGAACTCTACATATTTGGTAGATAGAACTCTACACAATATATTTTGGTCGATAGAAAGAACTCTACATATTTGGTAGATAGAACTCTACACAATATATTTTGGTCTATAGAAAGAACTCTACATATGTGGTAGATAGAACTCTACACAATATATTTTGGTCGATAGAAAGAACTCTACACAATATATTTTGGTCGATAGGAAGAACTCTACATATTTGATAGATAGAACTCTATACAATATATTTTGGTCGATAGAAAGAACTCTACATATTTGATAGATATAACTCTACACAATATATTTTGGTCGATAGAAAGAACTCTACATATTTGGTAGATAGAACTCTACACAATATATTTTGGTCGATAGAAAGAACTCTACATATTTGGTAGATAAAACTCTACACAATATATTTTGGTCTATAGAAAGAACTCTACATATTTGGTAGATAGAACTCTACACAATATATTTTGGTCGATAGAAAGAACTCTACATATTTGGTAGATAGAACTCTACACAATATATTTTGGTCGATAGGAAGAACTCTACATATTTGATAGATAGAACTCTACACAATATATTTTGGTCGATAGAAAGAACTCTATATATTTGGTAGATAGAACTCTACACAATATATTTTGGTCGATAGAAAGAACTCTACATATTTGATAGATAGAACTCTACACAATATATTTTGGTCGATAGAAAGAACTCTACATATTTGGTAGATAGAAAGAACTCCACATATTTGATACACTTGACCTTAGATTTATCCTTTACTTGGTTAATGTTTGACGATTGGTTAAAGTTTAGCTTAGTTAAAACTTAAAGTTAGACTATGACTATTAGACACAGCCAAAATATCAATGCTTTGATTTGTACAAGGATAACACTTTTAGGGGAGGGGGCCAAGCCCTCTCATTGTTTAACTCCAAACCAACTAGCAACAGACTAGTTATAGCCACGATTAAACTACCATGGTCTTAACCAGACCAGTAGCTTAGACCCTTTCAAAAAAAAAAAGGATAACACTAAGGGCGAAGCCAAACGAGCGTAATTTGTGAGTTGTGAGTCGCTGAATTTCGGTTCGACAGAATTCTGTTGCATTCAGTTTCATACAAAAGTCCTGTTTGATTCCCATTTCGCATTTCACACGAGCGTAATTTTGTGAGTCATGATTTGTATGAAAAGATATTTACGCGGCAGAAACTCTACTACGCTCGTTTGGCTTCACCCTAGAATACCAAGAAATATTCAATTTATTACAATATATTTATAGACTGTCTTGAAATAATAATAATATCCGTATTTAGTCTTAATTCTTGAACTGAACGTGCCAAAATCCTACTATGAATAACATCTTCGATATATCTACAAAGATGTTATAGTAGTGACGGCCTTTATTTTTTAACCAATTTCCAAAAAGGAGGTGATACGTTCGGCTGTATACCTATATTTTTATTTTCTCTACCACAGTAACAGGACGAGAAAGTGACAGTAGCTACTCGACACCTAAGTAAGATAAATTGAATGAGAAAAATTTAGTAGTAAATTATATCTTAGGCGTAATTCTGAGGAAAGCAACTTTTATTACAAGAGGGCCATTTAACATTTTCCAGACCATTGGAACAACTTAAGTCGTTGTTTTGTTTATACATCATTTGACCAAATCGTTGTTTGTATGTATGCCTACATCGCCTGTCATTTGCAAATGAAGACGTAAATTATAGAAAGGCATTAGGATTTTGTGATTATCACACCTAAATACATAAATGTATGATAGAAATAGAATTTAACAAAAACTTAAATCATCCAGGATAAAAAAGGTCTTATATACCTCAAAGTTAAATTAGTATTCGTAGTACACTAACCTGTCATGATGACGTAACACGTCGATTCTAACCATAAAAACTTTATGGTAGTTTTATCACAATTATTAACATCCTACTATTATTCATGACCGTTTTCAAATATAGTTTTTATGTTGAATACTTTATCAAAAGTTTTTTGGACGCAACATCTAATTAATCTCTGCAAATTGTAAGCACGTTTTTTCTGTTAGCAAAAACGTGATTACAAAATATTTATTTTTAAATTCTCATATTTTAATCATTGTAGCTGAAACAGTGTTTGATGTCCTGCTTCGGTAAACATTTTTTGTTTCTCTTTATGGCTCATTGGCATAAAATGCAATGCTTATATACCATCGGAAAATTAGGGAGGTCGCACCAGAGGCGTGGTTAAAGTCATGTTAAAGCTGTTATGGTTATAGTTAAGGATAACTTTAATTTTAATCTTATCTTTGACCACAGAATTTGACAGATGTCTGTTGTGTTTATTTTATTGTTAAAACTACAGTTAACGGGGTTGAGAGTAAAGTATAAAAATGAATTATCCGTAAAAATCGACGGGAAAAATATTTGTTATAACAACACTGTGAGCTGTGTGTTATAGTTCTTACTACAATATTTTCACGCAAGAATTTCGATATAAGTTTGGTTAAATATGGCGTCCATTTTTGACTTTAATCAGAGATTTGACATTTTGCGTTGTAGTTATAGAAGTTATTGTTAAAGTTACAGTTATAGTTAAAGTAAGTTGGTGCAACCCACCCTTATTGATTCATAGGTAAATGGCGTACCATCGTAACCTAGTAGGATCAAGTAACCAATGGTAGTTGTGATCTATAGCCTAATCTTGACATAACCTGATCAAATTACTTAGTGGTCCAGTCAACTTAGGCTTAAATTAGGAAAGAACCTCGGAATTCGAGATACCCAGCTGTAAGTCTGTAAATATTTGTATATTGGCACCCTAAACGTTGTCTCAAAACCTACATAATATGGTAGGGTGTGCGCATCTATTACCGTTTTATAGTGATAACAGTATCACAGGACCGCGCGCTCTTCGCCCTCTTTAACCGACTTCCAAAAAACGAGGAGGTTATATGTTCGGCTGTGGATATTTTTTTATTTTTTTTATTTTTGTATGTTCAACGATTACTCCGCCGTTTGTGAACCGATTTTCGAAATTTTTGTTGTGTTGTA
Organism: Lysandra bellargus; assembly: GCA_905333045.1. Classification (NCBI taxonomy): domain Eukaryota; kingdom Metazoa; phylum Arthropoda; class Insecta; order Lepidoptera; family Lycaenidae; genus Lysandra; species Lysandra bellargus. The sequence continues at coordinate 770,210 of HG995328.1, forward strand.
TTAAGTTTCACTCCAATTTGGTACCATGTTCACAAAAGTGGTGACCTGATGATGGGATCCATGAGTAATCGAGGGAACTCCTCGAAATTTATATGGAAACATATGGTGATTTTGGTTTTATGAGAAGCATCCTAAGCATATGCTACCAAAACGCAAGATTTTGCACCGAGGTAAACTATGGTTCCGAAGCTACTAAGAGAACTCCGGATTCCTTATAGATACAAGTTTGGGAGTTTAGGCGCTGTTTTAAGAACTGAAAGCATATGCTACTATGCAAATTACATTCAGCATCATCATCATCATTACCACGTCAGGGTCACCAATTTCACCAAATTCAACCTTATCTCCAGAGCATAAGGCACACATTTAACATTACTCCTGAGAAGTTAAAGTTGCTTCGATAATGTAACATTCTGTTCCACTTCGCCGAGATATTCTGGAAAACAGCCTAATTTCAACCTTTTGCATTGCGTTTAGCGTTCATAGTATAATAACGCATCGCATCGCATATCTGCCAGGGCTGTCAAGCAAGCGCGCGGCGGCGCGGGCGCGGGCCGAGTATTATGCACAGAATACAAATTACTCACGGAGGTACTATGTGCGCTGCGTGTGCTTGTCGCACATGTCGAACGAGTGCCAGCCCATTGAAACTAGTCCGGTGACCGGCTACTTAGCACATCACACGTGTTCACTTCGATTTTTTTTAATAATTGTTTAAAATTATCTGCAGGCTGCAGCTGATATTATAATATTTTGTAAGTGTGACTGTAATAAGATACGTAGAATAATATGCACGTGTATTATTCTACGTATAGTACGCGTTTGCTTACTAGGTAACTAAAAAGAGTGAAATTATTATTTTTAACAAAAAATTGAAACCGACTTCCAAGGTAAAACAATAATAACATCCTTATAATATGAACTAAAAAGTATTAAATAATTATTCCTATCTAATAGTGCCTTTTTACGAATTCGGCTAAAACTCAACTATTTCTGTACTCAATCTTCATAATTTTGAAGTCGGTGCCAGTTCCAAAAGTTTCAAATATTCTGTCAGAGAACAGAAGATTCATCTGGTACCGACTTCAAAATGATGAAGATTGAGTACAGAAATAGTTGAGTTTTAGCCGAATTCGTAAAAAGGCACTATTAGATAGGAATAATTATTTAATACTTTTTAGTTCATATTATAAGGATGTTATTATTGTTTTACCTTGGAAGTCGGTTTTAATTTTTTGTTAAAAATAATTATCGGAAACGGTTCACGGGCTTCACCGTATGAAAAAAATTTTCGAACAAAAGTTGTAGAGAATTTTGTATTCTACATTATGGCAATAAATACAAATAGTAAAAAAAAAACCTTTAAGGAATAAAATATTTACAAAAAAGTGCAAAAGACCTTGAAATTTAATAGTTGCGCACACCCTACCATATGTAGGCTTTGAGACAACATTTAGAGTGCCAATCTACAAATATTTACAGACTTACAGCTGGGTATCTCGAATTCCGAGGTGAACTTACTGTACTGATTGATGGACTATAGGTCCACCATCTACCAATAAATCAATTTTTCTAATAATACTGCAAAGACAACAGAAACGTGCCTGAAATATTTCATAGCATGATCGTCATAATTTTCATGCAATATTCACGATATGGTCATGACTCCATCATCTCCTAAATTGCCTACCTGGTTCCGCGAGTAGTCGACCCTCAACTCCTTTTGATGGTAGGGATCAACGCTGGGTACGCCCAGCTCCGGGATGCCGTTGGACATGATCTGGATGCCCGCAGCCACCGCGTCCACGAGACAGTCGCTCACGTCAGGGGAGTTTCGGTCACATACTTTCAGGTATTTTCCTGAAAAAGCAAAGTCTCATATCCATACTTCCATACCAATATTATAAATGCGAAAGTGTGTCTGTCTAGCTGTCCATCTGTCTGTCCGTCTGTCTGTCTGTTACCTCTTCACGTCCAAACCGCTGAACCGGTGTTATTGAAATATAGAGAATAGAGATACTTTGGGTCCCGGGAAAGGATATTTGGAAAAATGTATGACCCCGCCCCTTATACTAATTTTGGCGCAAAGGAGTTTTATAGTTACCACTTACCACTAGATGATCCCCATGATCATCTAGTGGTAAGTGGTAACTATAAAAATAGATGATGGAAGAAACTTCGAACAGAATTTCGTTTATCGCTCGCGTACGGGGTAATATTTTCAACGAATGAACGAACGATTTAACTGAGCTGATTTTGTTCAGTGCCGCACAATCTTCAGGGAGAAAAACCCTTGACCATGACGCCCGTGGTTTCTGTTTCTGTTCCAAGTTTCTTCCAGCATATGCAACTCCTTTGCGCCAAAATTAGTTTATCGCGCGTGGTCATACATTTTTCCGGATTAAAAAGTATGGGCAGTGGCCCCTAGAAGATAAAATAAACGTCAATTTTCTTGGCAAGCGCCAAGCGGGAATTAAAAACGTGTTACCTACTCTGCGCAAAATGAAGTGTTGGAAACAAAATATGTTTTTAGTCAGATTAATAAAGTCAATTTTCATGATTTTTTGTTTCAATATACCAGACCGACCATCGACTTCTCGAAACAGGTATGGTATACATAATTTAATATAACCTAACCTAACTTTTGGTGATGCAATACGAAATTATAATTCTGTGCAGACTTGACTTGTGTTGATTTCAAAAGTCTCTAGTTTTCCTTCTTCCTGTAGAGGCTTCTTATTGTAACTACTATATTAATCGCTATTTATCTACGACAATATTTAGAATAGAGACATATTATTGTAATAAATATTTAATGCGTGATCTGTGATAACAAATTACAGAAACGAAGGGAAAGTATAATATAGTACCTATATAAAAATTACTCTGTAATTATTATACTTAGTCAAAAGTCTGCAAGATCATTCTCAGTTGAACACCTGTTATTATATTTATAATTCTACGCATACTATTACAGTGCAAGGGACAGTAATTATTATTTAATGTACCTACCTATTAATATAAATTTAATTTTGAATAATATAACGATGAAAAAAATATACTTTAAAACATATTTTATGAAACGTTCTATTTCAGATAATATAATGTTTATATTTTGGACTGTTAACGATTTTGTTTTAATTCTGGTGATACACGCAGAATGGTCAATTAACTAAATCATATGTACAGAAAATTACTTGGTCATGAAAATACCCAAGAAAACCACCTATTTTCTTGTGTTTGATTAATAAATGCAAATTCATTTAATTCATCGTCGCAACGGCAATTTACGGATATAACAATCACAAAAACATCGGCTAAGTAATCATGATGTTAGCGCTAACTAACTATAACAATCGTGAGATTACAGAGATAAAATAATACATAATTTGAGAGTATAAAATGTACGGAATTTTGTGGGGAAGACCAAAATATTTTACATTTGCCTGCAAAATAACCAGTTATTAAATATTAAACAAAAGAAAATTAAATACTCACTTATATCCACGGCGCCGAACGTGCTGCAGAAAACGCAGAACAGGAAAACTATACGATACATCATTATTGTAAATTGAATTTTTATTAAAACAAAAGACGAGTATCACGCGAGACAGTCTGACATGGTTTGCGATGAAATCAAAGCCTCCGTGTGTTTCCTAAGATATGCCACACTCCGCAGACTTCAATGCCGCCTACATAGGACCAGAAGACCTTAATTCTGATTTCTGTTATTATAAATACGGAATTATAATATGCACTAATAAATTTCAACAATAACATTGAGTATAATTATATTTTTCACACACAGTATGATAATGAGTAGCACGAAATTGAATTATTTTGCTGAGTTATTTTGTTGAGTTTTCTTCAATGTAAAAATTATATTCTTACTGACTCAACTTTGTTAAACACAGTTATTTTGTGAATATATAATAATAATCCTTCGATCATGGATTCTTGGAAATCTCTTGTTATTTTATTGTTGTCGCGATCACCGGTGATCTTATTGGGCTTGATAGGTTTTACCTATCAACCAATATTACTTAACTGTGTGAGCAAAATTAGTTAAAAGGCAAAAGTATGGTATAAATAAGATTCAAATATAAGATTTAATTAATACTTTGAGACAATCAAAATTACTAAAATTATTAAAGACTTTTATGTAGGTTGCACTTTTCTAATAGCCAATATTGCAAAATACAAACGACACATATATTAGTGTCTTTTTTAAATTTCAAATATACTTAAGTGTTACTTACCTACAAATTTCATAATATTTAGTATGTATATTGTATATTTATAGAATCTACTTTGATATTTGCAACAAAAAGTCAATGAAGAAACAGTTTGAATAAAATTTGGTATGTAAATGTGAATCTGCATGACGAGAAGTGAACAGAAAATATAATAAAGAGTTCGTATCTACTTCTAAACTATAAGTTTTACACTCAACCCGAAGCAGAGTTCAGAAAAGACATTTGCACCCTGTACATAACAGGGTGCAATTAAACCTTCCGGCCAAATTTCGATATATTATATTGATCCTTGTTAAAAATAAAAATACACGTATTTTTTCTTTTATAATCACTTAGTACTAAAATGTTAAGAAATAGCTTCCGAAGGTTTTCCCAAAAAGGCACCACAATTAATGGACACTACGCGTCGCCCGATAAACAAATTTTGGCGTAACAAAGATAATAATATTTTTCCTTTCCTTTATAAGGGATTTTTTTTATTATATCTTCTATCACAGTACTTCTAAAGATATGCACCGCATCCTTTTATTACCTTCTAATTTCTATCCATGGACATTGCGAGGCGACCAACAATAATTTAGACTCGTGACCGATGTAAGGTTTTAGGTGAGCCTAAAAGGGCATTGCAAAAAAAAATGTTCGAAAATCTTACTGCCTAATAGTCCATTGAAATGTTACAATTATTTAAGGACCGATTTTATTTTTTTTATGAAATAAGGGGGCAAACGAGCAAACGGGTCACCTGATGGAAAGCAACGTCCGTCGCCCATGGACACTCGCAGCATCAGAAGAGCTGCAGGTGAGTTGCCGGCCTTTTAAGAGGAAATAGGGTAATAGGGGAGGGTAGGGATGGGAAGGAAAGGGAATAGGGGAGGGTAGGGAGGGGAATAGGGGAGGGTAGGAAAGGGAATAGGGTAGGGGATTGGGCCTCCGGTAAACTCACTCACTCGGCGAAACACAGCGCAAGCGCTGTTCCACGCCGGTTTTCTGTGAGAACGTGGTATTTCTCCGGTTGAGCCGGCCCATTCGTGCCGAAGCATGGCTCTCCCACGTATACCATACTTCCACGAATATTGCATTTATCTAATAAAAGTAATATTCGGTTCGGTCGGCCATCTTGAAAAAAGGGGTGACAACACTACAACAGGCGGCCGGGGGACAAGGGACCCCACAAACTTGAGGTTAAGCTTCTATTGACCCCCTCCCCATGTCCTAAAAATAAAATTGCGTCCTCTAAAAATGCAAAGCTCATGTAACGTTTTAATGAACTATAACCCTATATTGTTACAGAACACGGTTGCCAAAAATATCGTCAAATCGCTTATAAATTTAAAAGTTTATAAATTTTGTGAAGCACACAAATACCTATCATTGTAAATTTAAGGAATCAGGTAAAAATATAATTAAACTTTTGTTTAATTTCGTGGAAATAAAATATCAGGAAATATACTCGTGCCACAAAGCTTAATTGGACGAGCAGTTTTTGTATGCTCTACTTTATAAGAAAAACATGCATAAATATAATATTAATAAGTAAAGCGATTAAAGTAGAGCCAAAGTCAGTTCGAGCCTCGAGGTCTCGAGCAGAAACAAAAATATAGTGTATAAACTTATCCTTGTCGCTTTATTTCAGAATAATGCCTGGATAAAATATGATCGTTTACTTTTTGACCGACTTCCAAAAAGGAGGAGGTAATACGTTCGGCTGTATGTATTTTTTTTTTATGTATGTTCACCGATCACTCAGCCGTGTCGTCCGATTTCCAAAATTCTTTTTGTGTTGTATAGGGTTCAACTCGAATTTGGTACCATGTTCACAAAAGTGGTGATCTGATGATGGGATCCTTGAGGAATCGAGGAGACTCCTTGGAATTTGTATGGAAACATATAGTGATTTTGATTTTTTCTGAAGCATTCGAGGTAAATGCTACCAAAAAGTAAGATTTCGTACCAGGTCATACCCTGGATCCGAAGGTACCGAACAGAAATGTTTAAAAACTGAAAGCATAAGCTAACACATCAATTTGATTGGTCATCATCATTACAACCATAATTATACCATGGCTCATCACACTATGACCCAATTATTGGTACTTTTCGTGATATTTTCCATCGAAGCAGATGTTTTTGATGATGATTTCGCTGTTTGAAGACAGATTTTCAAAATTATTTTTGTGTTGTATAGGGTTCAAGTCTAATTTGGTACCATGTTCACAAAAGTAGTGATCTGATGATGGGATCCTTGAGGAATCGAGGGGACTCCTTGAAATTTGTATGGAAACATATGGTGATTTCGATTTTTTCTGAAGTATTTCAGGCATATACTACCAAAAAGTAAGATTTTAGGATATACCCTGGTTCTGAAGGTACCCAACAGAACTTTTGAATCCTTATAGATACAAGTTTAAGGATTTTGGCTTTATTTAAACACAAAATATAAACCAAAATAAACATAGTATTGTTCTAACCCCAACTGATAAAAATGAGGTAATTGCTATGATAAACTCGTTGAAAAACTCTAATTCAACGGGATATGATAAAATTCCTACAAGACTGCTAAAATCATGTGCAACCGAACTGGCATCCATATTAGCTCATTTAATAAATTTATCGTTTGAATAAGGTACATTTCCGAGTAAGCTAAAAAAATCTATTGTTATCCCTATATTTAAAAGTGGATGTAAAAAAGAAATAAATAATTACAGACTGATTACGCTCATCCCTGTCATTTCCAAGTTGTTCGAAAAAGTTATGCACAAACGGCTAACATCCTTCCTTGACAGATACGAAATCATAGTTAAAGAGCAGAATGGTTTCCAAAAAGGAAAATTTACAACCCTAGCAAGCTTTACACTGGTAAAGGAAGTTATAGACAGTATGGATAAGACAAAACCAGTAACGGCTCAATTCTTTGACATGTCTAAAGCTTTTGACCATGTAAATCATGAGAAACTTTTATTAAAATGTGAACATTATGGCATTAGAGGTTTAGCTCTTGCATGGCTAAAAAGTTATCTCTCAGATCGTATTCAACAAGTTCAATTTACTAAAATAAACAATAAAAATGGAATATAAGATATCACTTCGGAAAGTAGGCAGAATAAGAAAGGAGTTCCTCAAGGGAGTATTTTGGGCCCCCTACTCTTTGTTATTTATATAAATGACCTACCGAAATTCATTACTCACAATTGCACACTCTTTGCTGATGACATCTCTATTATTATAAAATTCTTAAATGAACTGACATATAATTTAGAAATAAATCGTGTATTAAATGACGTAATCGGATGGTTGAACAACAATAATTTGAATGTAAATATTAATAAAACGACATATATGCAATTTTATAGTAAAAAGGGCAAAGGAAAGGACCTGAGCGTAAAATATGACAACTCAGTGTTGAAAGAGGTTAAAACTGTTAAATTTTTGGGAATAATCATTGACAATAACTTGTCATGGCAGGCACATATCGACAAAACCTGCAAAAAAATTAACCAATGTGTATATCTTCTTAGATCCCTACACAAAACCGCCACTGCCGAAACAGCATTAATGGCTTATCATGCGTTTGTCATGTCGGCACTTAGGCAACTCTGTCAATATTGCACTATTTATTGGACAGAAAAAATGTATCCGAGCCTTATGTGGAGTTCACCCTATGGAATCATGCCGCCCCCTTTTCAAAAAGTTAAATATTCTTACGCTACCTTGTTTATACATATATGAGATAAGCATATTTATCAAAAAAACACATTTCAGTATATTACATAAAAAAGTCTCAGTTTCTACATGGAAATACTAGGTATCCCGACCTGTTAGTTTTACCTAACACAAAAACAACATTAGCTAGTAAGGGATGCTATAATATGTCAATCAAAATTTATAATAAATTACCCAATGACTTAAAAGAATATCCATTATCAATTTTTCAGAAAAGACTATTCAATTGGTTGGCAGAGAAGTGCTTTTATTCATTGAATGAATTTATGTGATCATTGACTGACATATCATAGGTAATTATATTATCTATACTAATATTATAATTAAGAAGAGTTTGCTTGTTTGTTTGAACGTGCTAATCTCAGAAAATACTGGTCCGATTTAAAAAACTCTTTCAGTGTTAGATAGCCCATTGATTGAGAAAGGCTATAAGATATACTTTATTACGATAAGACTAATAAGAGCGAAGAAATAGAGGAAAATGTGGGAAAAACGGGGGAAATTATATGTAAGGGCTTATTTGAACGCGCTAATCTCAGGACCTACTGGTCCGATTTGTAAAAATTTTTCAGTGTTAGATAGTCCATTTATTGAGAAAGGTTAAAGGCTATATTTTTATACGCTAAGACTAATAGGAGCGAAGAAATAGAGGAAAATGTGGAAAAAACGGGGGAAATTATATGAAAGGGCTTATTCGAACGCGCTAATCTCAGGAACCACTGATCCGATTTGAAAAATTCTTTCAGTGTTAGATAGCCTATTTATCGAGAAAGGCTATATTTTATCACCCTAAAACTATACGGAGCGAAGAAATAGAGAAAAATGTGGAAAAAACGGGGGAAATTATACGAAATCGCTTATAATCTTAAGAACTACTGGAGCCATTTTTATGTTATTTGGCAAACATGAAGAATAGACCACGTGAAGGGACATAGGCTATTTTTTGCGGAAAAATGTACGGTTGCGTGAAATTCCTAAATTACGCAAGCGAAGCCGCGCGGAACATCTTTAAATAATAAAATCGTAGGAAAGTCAATTCTGTGCATTGAATATTTTTGTACAATATATAATACTTGGGATGTGATCTACTATGCTAACGCGGACGAAGTCGCGGGCAACAGCTAGTAATTAATATTCAAATTTACTTGACAACTAAACTGAATGTGTATTAAAATTAACTTACTATTATGTTTCCTTATATTATATTCTAATGATGATTTCTCTTATACCTATAGTTTGTTCGTTTTATGATGATATGCGTGACACATTATAATTGACAATAGTAGGGAAGTAACCTAAAAAAATTAATCGAATAATTTAAATATATCGAAAAACCTCGTAAAGGAATTGCAATCGAAATTATCGATTTCGTACTGATGTTTCAGAGTGACGCCGGCCATTTAAGATGGCCGCCCTTTTTTATCGATTTGATTTCGATTCAACTGTGTCAATCTCTATTGACATAAGTTCCGTTTCATGCATCTGACATTTTTCAAATATTTTCGTAACAATAATTTTATACTCCTATTTCAGAGTTAATATTTATAATTTTATATCAATAAGTTAGCATTTAGCAACTTTTCATTTTTATTCATTTACAATTACAGGAAACATTTATTTTTGTAGATGGAATATAATTTATTACATTCTAATTTTTTTTTGTTTTCTTGTAAAAAAATCCGTAGTAAGGAATATGAGAACTGTCACCCATATCATCTTAGAACGAACAAACTATAATTGCAACTTGACATGTATTCTTAATAATTGATATTATCTATGATCCCATTACCTTTGACTAATTAAAATATTAGTATTTAAGTATATACTATATACCTACTGATGACTATAATATTATTTATGTACCTAAGTAAGTAATGTATTGTATAAAAATATGCTCAATTATTCCACTTGCTAAATGTCAAACCTAGTAGCCAGGATAACAATTATAAATATTAGATACATAATGTAGTCCGACATCCTCCAGCATAATTACTGCAATAAATGAGTGCTGAAACAAAAATTAAAGATTGAAATAAAAGTATAGAGTGAGCTCTCTATTAGGAAAAAGTTGTTAAATGTACCTACCGTCGATGTGTGCACCTCAGGATATCGAATCATTGCTGGATATCGTATTATTCAACAAAATATAGATTGTTGTTCAGTAATAATTATACTCTTGCAAAATGCCACATGGCCAGTAAATTAAACATGACATTGCAGTTTTGATAAGACATATTATAACCTCAAGCTCAAGACAATGACAATTGATTATTGACACATGACGCACAAGTATTTTTTTTATTCTTCTTCTCTTATTATATTCTGGCAGTGACATAAATTATAAAACGCAGAGTCTGTTATACAAATAGTTCTATTTTTTTTTTTCATTATTATTGTATGGTTGTCTTCAATTAATGTAATAAGTAGTGAATTTAAAATGTAAAATAGTTGTTTAAGCTAAAATATATTTTGCATGCTTCAAAAGCAGAATGTTTGCTACTGCACCTATACTTTAAGATCTTTTGTTAACAACATTCTATGCAAATAAAAAAATAATAAAAAAAACTACTCCAAGCAAATCCTACATTATTTTTGTTGAACATAGGCTAAATTTTATTTTGGAAAAAACAGGGTTTCGTAAGATATTTGGGTTTTTCGGACGCCATGTGAAAAAATCAACCAGAAAAGTTACTTATTTTGCGTACGCTGCCGAAACTATAAAAGATAGAACCATAAAATGTTCTAAGTATTAGATCTTATAAAATATATATACAAAAAAGTCCGCGACACACTATACTTATCTATGTCGAGTGAGGCACAATAACAATTTTTTTATTTAAAAATCTTGAATTTTTTTGGACAACATTTAGCCGCGTTTATTTTACTCATGCCATTAATCCTTATCAAAATAAATTATTTCATCACTAAGTACTGTTTATGTAGATAAAATTTGGTCTTTGAATGATTAAAATTGGACGTTTGGTTTTGAAATTATGGCGAAATTAAAATATTACGATAGTGGGCGTCACCAAGCGGGATGCGCTTGCGGGAGGAAGACAATCAGCTGTGCAGTGTGCACTGTACAGACCCTTCAGATAATGACTGCGTCCGTGTCATCGATGTCAGTGTCGGAGTCTGTGAATTGACCTGGGAATCATTTTGCTGACCGAGTCTTTCCTGGGTAGGCTTTTTGCAGCCGTAACCGACATCCACGCGGGCGGAGCCGCGGGCGACCCCTATCGCTAGTAATATGTACAAAGACAACAAGCTATAATATTATAGCCTTGTCGTCTCATATTATGTAACTAAAAAGGGAAAAATTATTATTTTTTTACAAAAATTAAAACTGAATCAGCTTACCTTAGCGTAATTGCTATGTCAAGGATCTCAGAACTTTTCCGGGCTGGTACCGACTTCAAAAGTACGAAAATTGAGTACAGGAATAGTTGAGGTTTAGGCGAAGTCTGAAGACGCCACTATAATAAGGAATAATAATTATTTGATTATTTTTAGATTAAGAATAAGTATTACTTTTGTATTTTTAAATAACTAATTTAAAATGGTATGATACCCTGATCTCACACATGACTTTAGATTTATAATATAAACCATAATATGTAAGAATTACAAACTATTCAGATGTATTTTACTCTAGATAACGCCCGCAACTCCATTGCGCCTAAAAATTCGTTCATCGCCTGGGAACCGTACATTTTTCCGGGATAAAAAGTATCCTCTGTCCTTTCCCGGGACTCAAAATTAGGGTGTGTATGTATCCCATAAATATGTACGGTCTAACTACAAAGGATTTAAACACCCGTTGAATAGTTGATTAGAGAAAAATTCAGTACAAAATGGTCTCAAAATAAATGTCCAACAGATGTTTAATCTTTTGTGGTAAGACCGGTTGAGTTCAATGTGAAAGTAGCAGCGCTAAAAGAGATTTTTTTGTGATTGGATGGTCCATACCCCACGTTAGGAGTTTGCTCATACAAAAGTTTAAAAAAGTAACTCCTTCTTTTTCAACGCTGCTACTTTGGCAGTTAACTCAATACAGGGACTCATACATACCTTAAAGTATTATCACTTTATTTTGTTACACTTGTATATTTTACATTGTTAATACATCGTCAATCGTCATAGAGTGTCACATTTAGAAATTAAATGTAACATTTAGAAAATGAATAGTCGTTGTGTAAGGACACAGCACTTAAAGCACAATAGACATAACTACCAGTAGTTCGACTGCAAAGAAACGGACAGGTTTCAATATCTGTCAAATTCGTCGGGTTTCACTAGGATAATGAACGGAATGTGCCTCGCGCTGGCTGCTATAATTTATTTTTAATATTTAAAATAAAGATTTCAAAATTATTGGATTCCGACAATTTTAATCGCATGTGCCAAAACACAAACAACAATACGTTATACGACCAAAGAGGAACACGTCCAACGAATATGTCATAGTTTTAAATTCGTAGGTAACAAGTTAACAACCCTAGCGATGATTTTCGTTATAATACGTCAAATTTAAAAATTTCAACATCAGTTCTAAGTCGACATACTCTATAATTCTGTCTACTCTGCTTAAAGTTACGTTTTACATAACGACTGTTATTAGTTTGTCCAGTCTGCTTTATCGCCGTCTTACTTTTATTACTTTTTAATATTTATATTTTATACACATAGTTATTATGTCATTAACTCATGAGTATAGGTGTTTGTTGGGTAACAACTAACAACTAACACCAAAGCAACTTTACCACGTGTTACCACTAATTGCTTCGGTGTTTTCTAACATATTATACCTCATACCTCTAATATAGACGAACCAAAGGGCTATACAGGACTACCTTAAATATTAATTTGAGATTTTAGATACTGAAAATTATAGATTAAGGATCACACACTTACAGGCCACAGCAAACTATAATTTGACAGTCATAATAGTCAAGTAGTGTCAAAAAATAAATTAAACAGTCACGCCTAAAGGTAAGACCGCACTAGACGTGGAATATTGTAATGGCCAAAATATATTATTATTATTATTATATTCTTTGTACGACATGGCATGAGATACACGCGACAGCGGAACTACGCGACACTTCACTCCAGTATGAGAAGTCGCATTGTTTCGCTGCAGTTACTCTTCTTCTTAATACTCTTAAGGCGAAAGTAATTAAGATGTTGTGAAAAATGAAATAAGATATTATAATTAATATGTATACAACGTCTGAAATGACGTCAGGGGGCTTCGGCTTGACCGAGCATGCTATGTCGCTCGATCGGAAGATCTTCCTTTTCGGCCGCCACATACATCGTTAAATTGGTAACCCCGACGCTGAAAAAATCGCTGCAGGAGAAAACTATAGCCGAACAAGGAACAAGAACTCAGCCACAAATGAAGATTTCTTCTGGAGTCTCTGAGGGTCTCGTCAGTGACATCAGCGCAGTCTCTGTGCAATCCAGAATGCTGCCATTTTGGAAACTACATCCACGCTCCTGGTTCATTCATTTTGAAGCCGCCGTCACCCCCTAAAGACTTCCGACGACCAGAAATATCGCAAGTCTTCGGGGGAGAGTAGTGCAGTGGCGGCACCCACAATTCGCCTAACAATCGGAAAAGTTTCGGAGAACGGCAAGATATACATATACTTCGGAGAACGTCTGAAATAGCATATCAGTGGGCTTCGGCCTGACCGAGCATGCTATCTTGATCGATCGGAAGATCTTCCTTATCGGCCGCCATTCTCACCGTTGAAATGTCATGATGTGATGATGACTTTGGTTTACTAGAACAAAAGGTAACAACGCTGAACTGGTTTCATAACGTATGTAGATTGTTAACTCTTAATAACCAGCGCCACATGTAATCCAACATATTATATGCTGTAATGTCACCGAACGCTAGACGTGAGCGCTGCCCACTTAATGATGGTCAATTCTTGGCAGGATACAATTAAAAGTCATTACGATATGACGCAAAACCATATTACTTTGTAAACAATACAATATATATTGCTGAGCGTCCGTGGCTTAGTGGATAGACCTTGTCACTCGAGATGATGCAGGTTCGATTCCGGATGGACGCGCACACCAATTAGACATTTTCAGGTCTTTAGGATACACGGAAGCTCTTCAATGAAGAAAAACATGCGAGAAAATCCACCATAGGTTCCAGATTTAGTAGCTCATTTGATTTGGACTAGGCCGACTATGAGCTTGGGCAATACATAACATGGACATTTAATACCTCGATCGTGGGAATCGCAGACACAAGTGCATTAGATTTTCAATTGTTATGCGGCAGCCGGGTGCCGCTTGGGGATTGATGGGTTAAAATGATGTCCCAGGTAGGTACTTACTACAGTAACATTAATTTTAGTGTTTGCTAATTGCTACATTCCTAAAAGACTGTATAAACTATAAACCATCTACTACGGATGCAAAAGGCTTTATAATATAATAGCTGAGACATGTTTTAAGAAACATATTGTCTTTATTAGTGACCTTCAGTTAATGACCATGGACCTTTGTTACTGACCTCAGCCTTACAACCGGCTTATGTTACATAAGATAAAACCAATGTTTTGGCGTATTTTGCAGGAACTAGTTTCTGATAATATTAATATTATGCTTATAAGTATACAATTACACATTTAAAGTTTGAACACAATATAATAATAAATGATCAAACGAACTTACCAAGTGAAGTTCGATCATTATTATACAGGGTGCAATTAAACCTTCCTGCCAATTTTTTTCCAGGGCTTAGGTATCATTAGGAGAGTCCATTTAACCAAAAAAAATTGGGTGTTATTTTTTTTTTCAATTACATATTTTATCCCATTTAAAATCGTTGCAGAATGGTCATTCGCGGCGCGGGGGAATGAGAGGAGGTGCGCGGGATGAGGCGCGCGCGCGGGGGCATGTCACGCGCGGCCGACGCATCGTGTCCATTAATTGTACTGTTTTTAGGATAACTTGCGAAAGCTATTTCTCAACATTTTAGTACTGAGTGACTATAAAAGAAAAAATACGTGTATTATTGTATATTATTTATATTTAACAAGGATCAATATATCAAAATTTGGCAGGAAGGTTTAATTGCACCCTGTATGAGTCGCTTCATTCGAAGATATATAATTAACCAAAAGTAGTAAAGTAAACCTTTGCTTATCTGCTAGGCAATCGCGTTTTTTTTAAAGACGTATGTGGGTATTCGAAAGATTACCCGCTCGGTCATTCGACGTTCCGGTGTGCCTCATTATGTTTAGAGAGAAGTAATGCAAAAAATCTTTCTCTCTTTCTTTGGGTACTGCAGCAAACATAGTTTCGTGCAGACTGGGTGGGAGGGAGATTATATCTTCGAATGAAGCGACTCAATAATAATGATCGAACTTCACTTGGTAAGTTCGTTTGATCATTTATTATATTTCTTCGCTTCATTCTTCGATATATAATTAACCAAAAGTAGATTTTCAGAGTAACGAAAGAAAGATTTTTTTTTTACAAAATACAATAGATTACATTATGAATATTAATCGTTATATAATATATAGGGATATTCAAGAAAAAATTTAACATTATGCCCAGAAATTTAATAATAGTCAGAGACGAAACGTGAGAGACCTCTATGGTTTGTGATTCTTAAATGATAACATACTGGGATCATGGTGATTATTTAACTGATTCAGCGAAACTTTGTTCGTCGAAAAAATTATGGTTCAGGAAAATAGCGAAAGTATTGGAACCGCTAGTCCTGACTCCTGCCTGTCGACTGTAGTCTTACTAATAGTGTCCAGTATTAATCCCCGTGTCGACGCCGTACCGCTCTCGCACAGCGCCTATTTTATCCAGCGGCTAACCGACCGACTGGGAGGTGGCTGTTCTGTGCAGAGCGTTAAGCGTTAGCAATAATAACCCGTACTGTAGTATTATCCTATTTAATATAATCTTGAATAACCATCGCAGGGCGTAATAACTTAAATATTATATCCTATTCTTCTTTTTTTTTTAAGATAACATCCGATCACGCCCGGGAGTTTGTTTTTGTAATATACATTTCGATACCGCTATTTAAAACCGTTTTTTTTTATTTATTTATTTTGCCGAGTTTTATTAGGCAGAAAGTTTTAAGTCAATGATAAGTATTCAGCTGTAGGTACAGAGTGCAAGAGTGCAAACAAATAATTTATAAGTGGATCCTGGGTTCTACACTACTCAGGTATGGGCTAGGATTTTTACAGGAAAGCTTTTTTCAAAAGGGGGTTCACACATTCATCTGAACCAATGTCACCAACCAATAATATCAACATTGTTCATAAACAATGACAGTGCACAGTGATGGCTGTCGAAAATATCGTATTACAGCCATTGTCAAATTGTTTGGCTAAGGTTCGGATGGAGCGGACAAAGATCTCTGTAGTAAATATATTAACTAATAAGATTTAAGAGAGCATTTATCTAAAATCTAAGTCGAAGTATTTTAGAATAAATTTTAAGAAGTCTACTGCTTTAACCGGGTCCGGCTCTGTGGTCGTGATTATTGCATATTAATATGATTGAAAGTCGAGAATATTGTGTTCTCGGTCTACCAAGCTGAATATTTTAACAATTATTATTCAAGAATAAGTGTGATTCTGTTATCATATTTATTATTGCATATTTTATTTAGTATTAAATATTTTAATCGCTGAAAACCAGTTGCATTCCGCGGTGGGAGTCATATATGAAGGTGTCAAAGCAACTATCAGTTGTGCTAGCTCACGAATAATACACTAATTTAACTGTTCTATATTATTCCGTTTTTAATAGGCACATATTATTATAAAATATATGTAATATATAAAATTCTCGTTTCACGGTATGCGTGGTTGCACTCCTCTGAAATTACGGCTCGCCCAATTTTCATGAATCTTAGCTAGCATATCGGTTAGGGTTGAGAATCGGACAACATCTACTCTTCTATCTTTATATTTATGAGTGTATTAATTTGTTGAATAATTAATAATAGTAAATTGTTACAACTTGAGACTGACGGTGACCCTTGTTTGTGCGACGGGATAACAATCATGGACTTTGCCATGGTGACATACTTATTTAGTCACTTCAATAAAATAATAATATGGGCGAAATACTTTATATGGCAAAACAATGTTTGCCGGGACAGCTAGTTATGTTATAATAATATATATTATAAACATTAAGACTTAAATATTTACATATTTGTTGTGGATTTAATACATCCATGGTACTATTAACCATAAAACGTTAACAAAAAAAAGGGGGCGCCTGAGGCTGAAAAATTCTCGCCTAGAACACTGATCATGTTAAAGTGTGGTAAGTCTAGTAGTGATAAAACCTACGCCGGGTCTAGTTTCCTTCTTTATATTTTTTGTGAAAAAAATGTTGGCGCATATGATAGTATGTACATCAAGACTTAAGGCTCTTAATTCGTAAATTAAAATCTTTCGATAGACTAGTGAGTTACTAGGAACCAAGAAGTAGGCTCTTAAATCTATTTTTGCTAGATATCCACTTTTAGGTATTGGCTTGGAAGCCTTAAAGGTTAATTTTCCAAATTAACATGTAATTTCGAAATAAACTTACGAAGTGGTTTCAAATTTAAAATAATTCAAAAATTGTATTTAAAATATGATACAATATTTTCCGCCGCTTTGTTTGGGGAAAAGAAAATTTTTGAAATAAGTTAACCTTCGGTGGGGGTACACGAAGATATAGTTTTAAATTCTAATAATTTATTGATGTCATGATGTTTATTATATTAAGCCAGTGGTCCCCAACTTGGCTTTTTTTTTGTTTTGGAACGAAGTTAGGGAAATTCGTTCCAATTTTAATTTTTTATTTTTCATGCGGGCCGCAAACATTTTTGGTGTTGATGTCGCGGGCCGCAACAAACATTTTTAGGTTTAAAAAATAACGTAATTCAAAATTAACGATTTACAAGTGAAAAAGACTTTTACGTTGACTGTACAATATGTTGCCCGTGAGCGTTAATTTCAAAATGATTTAACATCACGCGGGCTACAAATAAAGTCCCGGTGGCCCGCATGCGGCCCGCGGGCCGCGGGTTGGAGATAGCTGTATAAAGCTCACAATAATTTTAATAGTAACATCTATAAAATATATATAAAAATAATTGTCAGCACTACTGCTGCGGTGTTGAGCATTTAGTCGTCTCAACGCTCTTCGAACTCGAAGAAGGTTGATTGTAGCGGCACAGTGCTAGCGGCGCCAGCCAACGGTTACCAGCTCTCCCCCCCCCCCCTTCATTTCGTTTTCGGGATCATTTAAAACCATAATCTGGCGAATCCAACGAGGGTTCACCTAACGTCAGTAGGAGCACTGGATCTATCCGGATCTGGTCCGGTTCTATCGGTGCCGGTACTCAGAATCGACCGTTGGCACCTGGTTTAGGAGTGGGAAAGCTTCGGGTTCATTCGTAACCTGATCGACCCGTATATTGGTCACTTTTAGTGATATTTCCCCAATTGTCTGGTCTCAGTGACCTAAAAAAATAAATATTGGGGTAGCTCGTTATAATCGACTTATTTGTCGATAAAATATGTTACAAAAAATATTGAGGGTAGTAACTATCACGTTACGTAGATAGTTTCGTTATACACTCGCGGTGTATCCCGAGTCCCAACATTGGTGCAAGATTTATTTAATAATAATAATTATATACCGGCAGACATAGTAAATTATAATCGTAGTTCTATATTTAGAGCAAAACGATCGCGCGGGACGCGCATAGGTTGTTAACTGATGAGACTCGCAGTCAATCTAGTTTAACTAGCTCGAAATAGCTGTTCTCTATAAAACGGCAAAGATATTAATATTATATTTATAATAATTATGTAGTTATATTTATAGAACAAAGAGCGCAGGAAAACGCGCAGTAGTTGCAAATTTTTATTTTTAAAACAATGTCGGAGACACGTAGTCAATCCGTACATTATGTTGATTTAAAAAATATCAATGTATTTTAAATTTAAATATTAATTAACTCGCAGTTAATCCTCTCAAACCAGCCAACATAATATTATTCTTCTATTTTTAGATAAAAATTCGTCAGAGACCCGCAGTCAATTCCAATGCATAAGGTTTGTGCTTAGAGACTCGCGGTCAATCCACACATTATGGCGGTTTATAAAATAACTCGCTGTTAACCCCCGAACCGGCCAACGTATAGTTCTAATTATAGAACAGATAAAACATCGTCAGAGACTCGCAGTCAATTCCAATGCATATAAATTATTGTGTTTAGAGACCCGCGGCCAATCCACACATTATGGCGGTTTATAAAATAACTTCATATATTAAACACTTGTAGTAATTAACTTGCAGTTATTTCCCCCAATCGGGCAAACATATACTTCTATTTAGAGAATAGGTAAAACATCGTCAGAGATCCGCAATCAATTCCGATGCATATATAATATAGATTTTGTTAAAGGACTCGCGGTCCAAACACACAGTACTTATTGAATCACAGTCGCAGTACATGCCGGTTAATTAAATAATTGCAGTAATCACCTGCAGCTGTTTCCGCCAATCCGGCAAATATATAGTTCTTTAATTCTATTTATAGAACAGATAAAGCATACATAATATTATAGATTGTGTATAAAGACTCGTAGTCCCAACACATTGTACGTTTATTGACTCGCGGTCGCAGTATCAGCCGGCTAGTATTGAATATAATTGGCTCGTCTAGGCCTCGGTAGTGCCTGCCGTTTATTTAAGTATTTAATAGTACTTACATGTATTTTCTTGTTACACGATAAAATAACACTGACTTTAGTTACTTACAACACTGACTCATCTTAATAATAATAACCAGCTGCGCTTTGGCATGGTTACTAAGTATACCTGCTCGCGTTGCCTCGCGTTAACAAAGAATGAGGCACGCCGGAACGTCGAATGACCGAGCGGGTAATCTTTCGAATACCCACATACGTCTTTAAAAAAAACGCGATTGCCTAGCAGATAAGCAAAGGTACTACTATTGGTTAATTATATATCGAAGAATGAAGCGAAGAAATATAATATAATATAATATATTATACTTTCTGTATCACTGTGAAACAAGCAAAACTTTGAAGGAACTTACTTTTATATAAAAACTAGCTGTCCCGGCAAACGTTGCTTTGCCATAATAATAAAGTATTTCGCCCATATTATTTTATTGAAGTGACTAAATAAGTATGTCGCCATGGCAACGTCGATCGCTATCCCGTCGCACAAACAATGGTCGCCGTCAGTCTCAGGTTGTAATAATTTACTATTATTTATTCAACAAATGCACTTGTCAATATATAAAGTTCCCAGTAGCCGATTCTCAGACCTACTGAATATGCATATAAAATTTGGTAAAAATCAGTAAAGCCGTTTCTGAGGAGTTCGTGGACTAACATTGTGACACGAGAATTTTATATATAAGATTAAAAATCAAAACGGTGGTGAAAATCATCGTTTTACTCAAAAATTGGTACGATATGTATTTAAGAATATATTCTTAACTAGCGACCCACCCCGTCTTCGTACGGGTACAAAATATTATATAGCCTATGTGCCCAGTGCCACTGAAAAAATGATTTAGATCGATCCAGTAGTTTTTTACTGCCCGCGGCCTGCACTCCACATTGGCCGATACCGCCGCAAACCGCAAACGCTACAGCCCGCAATTTTTAGGGTTCCGTAGTCAACAACGAACCCTTATAGATTCGGTCTGTCCGTCCGTCTGTCGATCTATCCGTCTGTCTGTCTGTCCGCGGTTTTGCTCAGAGACTATAGGACCTACAAAGCTGTAATTTGGCATGAATGCACATATTAATGATGGCAACATTATTATTTTTAACAAAAAATTAAAACCGACTTCCAAGGTAAATGTGAACATGGTACCAAAGTGGAGTGAAACCTAATACAACAAAACAAAAATTTCGAAAATCGGTTCATAAACGGCGGAGTAATCGTTGAACATACAAAAAAAAAATAAAAAAAAATATATATCCACAGCCGAACATATAACCTCCTCGTTTTTTGGAAGTCGGTTAAAAATGGTACATGAAACCTTAAAAAAGATATTTTTTATGGTACCTTTCATAGTCCATACACATCGAGCGGAGATGAATTTTTTTTTCGCGTCCACACCATGGTGTGGGGGTATCGTTGAGTTGGATAGGTTTTTAAAAACTATTATGAGTATTGACAGATCATTTTCTGATTTAGGGATCCCGTTTGTGAAATATTAAGTTTTTAAAGTGGGAAAAATCATTAGAGTCCAGTTCTACCAGCTAAACGGTTGCTTCTGGGAATGTGAAAAAAAATCACGGGAATAGGAAATATGCTAAATTTAAAGGCTCAGGCGTGTCTCTGGTGTGCGGTCGCCCTAAGAAGACTTCATAAGTTATTGAGTAATAGCTTCGATCAACTAAAAAAATGTTTTCGGCGAAGTATAAAGGAACTTTTCGTTCAAATTCCTTTGAAAGTAACTGAGATGATGTTGTTAGTAGTGTAAAACACGTTATAAATGTACATTTATTGACCACACAAAAATAAAATAAAAACAGCGATATTACGGAACCCTATAAGCGCGTGGCTCGACACGCACTTAGCCGGTTTTAAATCTGTAATATCTTCGAAAAATATATTCATTTAAAGATCATTTAAATCATATGCTGTAAAGGGCCATATAGATCTATATTAAATCAACAATGTATTTAAGATATTTAATTGAATAAGGATTAATGCTGTATTAACACAGAATATTATATATTAGTAGTACCAAGAGTTGGTTCAAATCGCTTCGAAAATTAGCCATTATCTGTCGTAAAAAGTAAATGACAAAAAACTGTTATGGTCAAGTTATTGTGGGATATCAATAAAAGATAGACATATACCATCGCGGAGTTTTCTGTAGACCTTTTCATTGTGTACTTGGTACATTATTGTGATAAATCTCGTATGGTTCAGCCTGCATTTGCAATATAAGCGGAAAAATATGTAATTCCTCTTATAATAAAATAATAAACCTTCCTCTTTATTCACTCTACCTACTGAAAAAACTGCATCAAAATCCGTTGCGTAGTTTTAAAGATTAAAGGGAACGAAGGAACATAGGGGAAAAAGCGACTTTGCTTTATACTACATAATATTATGTAATGATCTTAGCAGGCCCCTAGACGACCAATTTTATTGTGCAATATCACGCTTCAATTTCATTGAACAGTTTATTTGACAATAAGATGGAAAGGCGTTCATTATTAACCCTATAAGACGGTAAATAACATTGCACAATACTTGATATCTATACATCTATACATATAATAAAACTGTAGAACTGAAAATTCTGTACATTAAATATATTCAAAAATTAATAAGCGGAGGGTGTTACTACATCGCTATTAGAAGCCAAAAATGTAGTTGGTTTTTTGTCTGTCCCGTGATTTTATGATGTCCCGTGCAGCTTCGCCCGCGTAAATTAGGAATTTTACGAAAACCGTACATTTTCCCGCAAAAATACCTTATGTCCCTTTGCGTGGTCTACTCTATATCTGTGCCAAATATGTAATATCAAAAATGCTCCAGTAGTTCGTGAGATAAACCCTTTCTAATAATTTTCCCAGTTTTTCTCACATTTTCCTATGTTTCTTCGGTCCTCTTAGTCTTAGCGTAACAATAAATGCCTTCCTCGATAAATGAACTATCTAACACTAAAATATTTTTTTAATCGGACCAATACTTCCTGAGATTAGCGCGTTCGAGCAAACAAACAAAGAAACTCTTTATGTTTATGTTACGCTTAAAGACCGAAATCGCTCAATGAGCGAAAAAAAGGCTCACAACGCGTTGTGGTCACGGTGGTCACGGTCGTGGCTACGACGCGTTCTGGCAATCGTAAAAATCGTTTTTCTTGATCTGTTCTTGATTGATTAATTGTCCATAGGTATGGAAGATTATATTTGAATTACCACGTGTACTAGGTACAAAATATTTTTTCTTTTACTAAATCACTTCATAACGTGTTTATCATTATTATTTTTAAAATATCCATACTTCAATACTATCCGTACTATTATTATTACTGTCTATCTGTCTGGCGCAACATAGTTGCGGGCATCAACTAGTAGTATTATATTCAAATTATATATAAATAAAAATAAAACTAAATACTTATTATTTATTAAGATCAGATTACCTTATATTAAAATAACAGTAACAAACAATAGCACGTTGTGCCAGACAGACAGACAGTAATAATATTAGTAAGGATATTATGGAACTATGAATATTTTACAAATAATAATGAAAAACTTGATATGCATATTTTGTGCCTATGGATGATTAATTCAATCAAGAAAAACGAATAGCATATCAGCCACGACACGAATTTCGCGTTATGGACTTTTTGTGATTGCCAGGACGCGTCGTGGCCGTTTTCATTAGAGCTACGATGCGAATTTCGCGTCGTGGCTGTTTCACTCTGACCACAACGCGTTGTGAGCCATTTGATTTCGGTCTTTGAGCGTAACATTTATAATATTAGTATAGATTTTTTTAATCGCTTAACAAACTCGAGTCTGGATCTAAAAGACTATGAAACGTACCAATAATAGGATCATAATAGGCTCATAATCATGGGACGATGCATGGTACAATATTGTAGTGATGATGATGATGAATGTAATTTACATAGTACATATGCTTTCCGTTCTTAAAACAACACCGAAACTCCCAAACTTGTATCTATCAAGAGTCAGGAGTTCCCTCAGCACCTTCTGAACCATGATATAGTTCGGTGCAAAATCTAACTTGTTAGTAGCACGGGCGTATATAGCTTTGATAAGGGGGGGTCCCTAACGTAAAAAGCGGCCAAGTGCGAGTTGGAACCACCCATGAAGGGTTCCGCAGCAGCAAATAGGAAACGTGAACTTAGGAAATCAAAAATATTTTTTAAAATACATGTACCGCACCGATTTTAATCAGCGAGGTATAATATGTATATATTATTGTCGATTGGACAAGTAAGATGGATGGTAATGGGGGGGGGGGTCCGGACCCCTAGGACACCCCCCTTATATATGCCCATGGTTAGTAGCATAATATGCTTCGAATACTTCTCACGAAACCGAAGTCACCACATGTTTCCATATAAATTTTGAGGAGTTCCCTCATGGATCCCTTCATCAGGTCACCACTTTTGCGAGCGTGGTAGTAAATTGGGATGACACCCTATAATCGTTTAACATAAAGAAACGAACATAACACCTCCTCAATATTATTGTAAAGTTTCATTAAAATCTGTTCTGTAGTTTTTGCGTGAAAAGTAACAAACATCCATAGATACGTACATCCATGCATCCTCACAAACTTTCTCCTTTATAATCAGTGAACTTATTATATATATATATTATAAGTCTATGATAATAATAATAGGATTTCTCTGATGGTATACAATGCAATGGCCAAGTAACGCCTGATTTGTCCGTCGAGCAAATAATCTTTTCATAAAGAATGTGAGTCGCCTAAAAGGCTATTGAAATATTTAAATAATAAAGATTAAAGACAAATAAATAATTTTAGTTAAGAAAAAGGAGATTAAAATCTTACGAAAATTAATAGACGGTAGTAGGGACCCATTATTATTAGCAAGTTACTGACCCGGCAAACGTTGCTTTGCCATATAAATTATTTGTAGTTAATAATGTAGTTCTTTATTTGTAAAGAATATTTGAAAGGATAAATATATATGCGAAAACCGTATTCAAATTGGATCAGCTGTAGTTTTCGTGTTAAAGATAAAGGTTGGATACAAAATCTGACCCCCTCTTTTGTCCCCTTTTACAGAATTTTCATTTCCACAGTTTTATTATAATATGTATATTGAATAGATTCGATTTTTTATTGGCCCCGAGCCCCGACTGTTAAAATCATGTTACTAACGACTTATTTTTTGTAAATGCTTTATTATTTTCAGTTTACATTTATAAAATTTTTATTGTTTTATATAAAATGCTAGATGACGCCCGCAACTCCGTTGCGCCAAAATTTGTTTATCGCGGCGAAACCGTACATTTTTCCGGGATAAAAAGTATCTTATGTCCTTTCTCGGGTCTTAAAATATCCCCATACCAAATTTCAACAAAATCGGTTCAGGGGTTTGGGCGTGCAGAGGTAACAGACAGACAGACAGTAAGACAGACAGACAGACAGACAGACAGACAGACAGACAGACAGACGGACAGTCAGACAGACAGACACACTTTCGTATTTATAATATTAGTATGGAAGTATGGATTTGACTATTTCTGGTTTTACACAAGTTTTACCATAAAGATCATCTGAATCAATATTAAATATTAAATTTTTATATTTTGAGTTTTGACTTGAACTGTCATCAAGCAAGTATGAATAAACATATTGCTCTTTCCATACTCATAGTCTAAGATCCCACTGCAAAATTGTGCAGGTATCGAGTACACGCTTAAAACCACATTTTTACAAATATTTATGATAAGGAGAACATATTTCTACTGGGGTGCCAGTGCAAATGTGGCCGCAAATATTTTTTTAAATTTTTTGAAAAATTGAGTTTGCGGGATATAATGTAATCATCAGGTATTGAAAGCAAACATCGTTCATTTCATGGTGATGAGTATAGAGATTTAGAAAAATCCGGTGTGCCGTTGGGCACCCGGCCGCAACCCTATTGTAACCATAACTTATTTTCCTCTTATTATTATAATATAGGTGTGCCTAATTAAATCTGGCCGCAAATAAGGGGTGCCGGCTGTCAAAGATGGCAAAGTATCGAAGGTTGAGGGAAAGGGAGCTAGCGCGAAACATTACGGGATAGTGATAGTACATCATGTTAGTGTACTTAAACATCGGTTCAAACAATAGTAATAATCGGCCAAGTGCGAGTCGGACTCGCGCACGAAGGGTTCCGTACTATTTTTGTGTAGTGTAGTGAGCAAAATTAGGCCAAAATTTGTATTTTTTTGTATGGGAGCCGCCCTAATATTTTAATTTTACTTTAATTTTATTATTCGTAATTAAATTGCACATTTAATTGAAGATTTCGTGAAATTTTAAGTTCTTTTCATCTGTTGCCATTATCGACATAGAGCGAAAAAGGCCAAAAAATCACGTTTATTGTATTCAAATTCAAATGTCTTTATTGCCATAATGTTAAAGTTAATATAAATTTGAACATAAATTTTATTTTGTTTTTAGTATTTGTTGTTATAGCGACAACATATTATTATAAATTACATAATCTGTGAAAATGTCAACTCTCTAGCTATTACCATTCTTTATTTACATCCTTGAGCACATTTAATTGAAGATTTCGTGAAATTTTAAGCTCTTTCCATCTGTTGCCATTATCCACATAGAGCGAAAAAGGCCAAAAAATCACGTTTATTGTATTCAAATTCAAATGTCTTTATTGTTTTAATGTTATAGTTATTGAATATAGTTAATATAAATTTGAACATAAATTTTATTTTGTTTTTAGTATTTGTTGTTATAGCGGCAACATATTATTATAAATTACATAATCTGTGAAAATGTCAACTCTAGCTATTACCATTCTTTAGTTACATCCTTGAGCATATTTAATTGAAGATTTCGTAAAATTTTAAGCTCTTTCCATCTGTTGCCATTATCGACATAGAGCGAAAAAGGCCAAAAAATCACGTTTATTGTATTCAAATTCAAATGTCTTTATTGCTTTAATGTTATAGTTATTGAATATAGTTAATATAAATTTGAACATAAATTTTATTTTGTTTTTAGTATTTGTTGTTATAGCGGCAACATATTATTATAAATTACATAATCTGTGAAAATGTCAACTCTCTAGCTATTACCATTCTTTAGTTACAGCCTTGAGCCTGGATATATACAGACAGACGGACAGACGGACAGACGGACAGACAACGAAGTTTTATAAGTAATAGTTTTTGCCCTTTGGATACAGAACCCTAAAAACGACCAAATAAATTAATACTCTACAAGAATTTAAAAGTTTATTCAAGTGTTAAATTGTTTGTTTTATAAAGATTAAATATTCATAATATTACTGGCGTCCCGCCCCGGCTTCGCACGGGTATAAAATATATTATAGCCTATGTCACTCACTGAAGAAATGATTAAAATCGATTCAGTAGTTTTTAATTACATAATATTATTATATTCATTACTACCCGCCCGCATTGGTCGGTACCGCCACAAAAGCTACGTCCCGCAATTTTAGAACCCGTAATATCTTAGAAAATATATAAATCGTATGCCGTAAAGGGCCATAGATCTATATTAAATCAATAATGTATTTAATAAAGTATTTAATTTAATAAGGATTATTGCCGTATTGGTTAAAATTGCTTCGAAAATTAACCATTTAGCTAAGTTAAAAGTAAATGACAAAAAAATGTTATAGTGGGATATCCATATGAGATAGACATATACCATCGCGGAGTTTTCTGTAGACCTTTTCATTGTGTACAGTATAAGTACTCTATCTATCTTCTACATGAAATATTTATTTATATATATACTCATTTAAAATATGTACTTTCCTAGTAGAATAGTTTTGTAAATGATAATAATCAATGTAAAGATGTAAAGTTGTTACAGTCTCAATAGCAACAGTTGTATTTTATACACAATAAAAAAGTATTTAGTACATAATGTAATTGTGGTTTTATTTGTTGTCCCAGGTACATAAAAGTAAATAACTTTGAGCACAATTTATGTAAAACCCACCTCCCACCATCAGTTCCATTGTCATTAACATAGTTCCAAACAAAGACCCTCGGAGAGGGGTCTCCTTTGAGCTCACACACAAGAGTTAGATTTTCACCAATCCGATGCACCAGGACCTACTAGATAGATTGGGCCTAAGGGCCCAATTACACCAAAGACTGTTAAAGTTAATGCTCGAATTAGTATCACGTTACCTCTTTCGTTTTTCGTATGAATGAAAAAGAAGACATGACATTTTATGAAGCTGTTAACATTAGCAGACATTGGTGGAATTGGGCCTAGGTACATTATTTTGATAAATCTCGTAGGAAGCCTGCGTTTGCAATGTTTAAGCGGAAAAAATGAATTGAAATGAAAAATTAAATTAATTACTAATAATAAGTAATAAGATATTAAAGTAAAATTAAAATATAAGGGCGGCTGCCATACAAAAAAATACAAATTTTGGCCTAATTTTGCTCTATAATAGTACGGAACCCTTAGGGCGCGAGTCCGACTCGCACTTAGCTGATTACTATTATTGTTTGAACCGATGTTGAAGTACACTAACATGATGTACTATCACTATCCCGTAATGTTTCGCGCTAGCTCCCTTTCCCTCAACCTTCGATACTTACTTGACAGCCGGCATCCCTTATTTGCAGCCAGATTTAATTAGGCACACCTATATTATAATAATAAGAGGAAAGTAAGCTTCCATTTGATATATAAATGATCAATATACGTTTTGGGTGCAAAAATGTATCGGAATGGTACCTGTTCACACCTGGTTACAATAGGGTTGCGGCCGGGTGCCCAACGGCACACCGGATTTTTCTAAATCTCTATAGTGACTATACTCATTGCCATGAAATGAACGATGTTTGCTTTCAATACCTGATGATTACATTTTATCCCGCAAACTCAACTTTTCAAAAAATTTTTCAAAATATTTGCGGCCACATTTGGACTGGCACCCCAGTAGAAAATATTTACCAGGATTCACATTGTAAAAAGTTTTTTATTCTTTATAGGCCCTATATTTTAAAAGGCGGTTATGGTCAGGTAGGTATATTTTTAATTTAAGCGCCTAAAAATTTATGAAGTCTTCTCTGAGATTTCTTTAGGCTTCGTGGCCTATATTTTAAGTATCTCTTTTTCTTAACAAACACATGAATACCTATTTTTTGACATACTCCGTCTCAATCATTACTGAAAAAAATTCAAGCTCGACCAATTTAATGTGGCATTTTATTCCTAATAATTGTTCCTACAGTTGATAGGAGACATTTAAGTTGGTAGCATTATGGTCGCGGATACTAGGTTTTGATCAAATAGCAACAGTACAAGTAAGTCGAATATTAAACATTACTGAGAAATAGAACATGGTCCACAATCAGCTACCATCACTTATACAGGTTGTAACAAAACTAATGGCCTGTTTCAGCACTTCCCGATAAGTGCTGGATAGGCTATCCACCACTTAACTTGACAGATGAAGTATGGAGAATCTGTCAAAAATGTTGTGAATAGCCTATCCGACACTTTATCAGGAAGTGGTGAAACAGGCCCAAGTGATGATACTTTAGGGTGTGAATTATAGTCCCCTATACTATAGACTTCGCTGTAATTGTTTTTTACTTTTGTATGGGTAAATTCATGACGCTGGAGCGCTTGTTCATACAAATCACAAAAAAAAGATATTTCAGCGCTGCTACTTTCTCAGTCATCAAGGGACACGTACATACCCTAAAGTATTATCACTAAGTTTTGTTACACCTTGTAGACATCATTGTCTCTTCTGTCAGGACCTGTACTAAAAAATTTACTTCTAAAGGCTGTCACAGACAAAGCAGGTAATGTAAAGATGTATATTATAGCACGATACATCTTTCTATAAAATCGTACACAACAGCTATAATGTAAAAATATACATTATAGCTGTTGTGTGTGGTCTCCTGACGATTTCTATAGGAAGATGTATCGAGAATCGAGATGTATCGAGATATATCGTGCTATAATATATTATAGCACGATATATCTCGATCTTTACATTACCTGCTCTGTCTGTGACAGCCTTAAGAACATAAGCGAGACGTAATTTTAATGTCAAAATTAAGGCTTAGTTAAGGAAATATATTATTTTTATAGATCGATGTAGTGCCGACTGTCTTTTGCTCAGTATAATGTAAAGACCAAAACATATGGTATTACTTATTACAGGGGTTCCCAAACTGTGCGCCGCGGCGCCCTGGTGCGCCGCGTAAAGGCAAGAGGGGCGCCGCCATGAAGCTAATATAGAGGGCGCCGCCGTGAGTCGATCCTCCATCACTATCCACAACTCAATTATAAAATAAAATTATAATATTATGAATTATACAAAGCATGCAGAAGAATAATATTTGTTTATTATTATTTACTTGCTTAACCTACCAATAATCATTAAATGTATTTATGTATCTCTTTTTAATACCTAGGTAAAGTAGGGCGCCGTAACAAAATGTTGACTTGTAAGTGCGCCGCAGGCTGAAAAAGATTGGGAACCCGTGACTTATTACTTAGGCATAATAATATAAAAATATTTAAACTTTTACATAGCTGAACTACTAAACCTTAACACAAAGCTAATTAACACTTAATTAATTTTAATTAACTTTGAATTTTAATAACACAATTAATAGCGGTGTAGTCCAATGGCCATTTATGTATTCAGATTTTGTTTTTTGTTTAACTGGTTTTGGAGTTTGGGATAAACTCATGTTGGGAACTCAGTTGTTGATGATAATGATGATTTAAGGTCTATGCCCTTTTTATGAAACCCTAAAATTAAAACCAATTTTCAACCACGGTTATTAACCAGACCAAAATGTTTAATGCAATTAACAAACATTGGAAAATCCTGCGCGCGCGTTAAAGTCTTTTGTATTGGAGTTGTAGTCCGTATGTAAATAAAATAAATAAAACCGGCCAAGTGCGAGTTGGACTCGCCCATGAAGGGTTCCGCAGTAGCAATAAGGTTTATTTTTATAAAATTAAAAGGTTTTTGATTTATTTTTATATTTTAGTTGATTTAATGAAAGTTAAATTAAGGTTTACCATTTATGACGTATAAATAAAACTACTTGTTAGATTTCGTTGAAACCAATTTTCGTTGGTAGTTTTTATAATAATGTACATCATATATTTTTTTAGAATTATCATGCCCCTACTTTAGAAGTTAGAGGGGGGGACACACATTTTACCACTTTGGAAGAGTCTCTCTCGCAAACTATTCAGATTAGAAAAAAATGATATTAGAAACCTCAATATGATTTTTGAAGACCTATCCATAGATACCCTATACGCATAAATTAGACGAAAAAAATTTTTTTTTGTTTCAGTTGTACCTATGGGGACCCCTAAAGTTTCAATAGTGTAGCTCTTATAGTTTCGGAGAAAAGTGGCTGTGACATACGGACGTACAGACAGACAGACAGACAGACATGACGAATCTATAAGGGTTCCGTTTTTGCCATTTTGGCTACGGAACCCTAAAAAGCCCTTTTATTCCATATTTTACAATGTTTAAATGTTTTATTTTAGTGTCAGTATTTATTTTGTAATATTATTACTTATAATTAGTGTTAGTATGAATTACTATGTAATATGGACCTCTGTTTGGGTGTAGGCCTCCTCCATCCTCTTCCACAACTCCCTGTCCTTGTCTGTCTTTACCCAGTCCTTTCCTGCTATGCATGTTATCTCATCAGACCACCGTTTTATTTGTCTGCCAACATTCCTTTTCCCCTCCGGTCCTTTCCATCTTGTAGCTTTGATAGTCCACCGCTTGTCTGTGTACCGTGAGATAACTGTTCCATATCTCACGGTAGGCCGTATGTAAGGGAATACAAAAACAGTTATCCATACGGCGTATTTTCATTAGTCGTTAACTCGTGCGGTATACAGCATACGGGGAGTCTATGACAACTAATGGCGCATTTTGATTGGTCGAGGCATGCGTTTCAGAAATCTCCCGCGCCCCGAATGCGGGCCCTATCGACCAGTGAAAATGCGCCTATACTTACATTGTGAATACTTTAATGCGTCTATCTGTATGTCAAATCTGCATGCTTAGGGCACTGAACCTATTTTTAATGACATCCTTAATAGAGGTACCTCAAAGAACAACGAATCTTATTGGCATACCTGTCGTATTTTGGTATACACCTATGAAACGTACGCCAATCGAAAGAGAAGATGTTCACAAACAATAAATATTCTTTGACAAAATGTCGTAAATAATATACTTTCTGAGTTATTTCAGTTTGAAAATGTAAAATAAATAACATTTTAGATAAAGAACCTAAAATATTTTAAAAACAGACGGGTTGCACTCCGGGAGTGCCGGCAGAAGTGAAAACTTGATTATTAACGTTGTGCATTTTTAACCCATTTTTTATGAAAATCAATTATTAAAAAACCGATAAATTATTAACCAATTTTTTATGAAAATCGATTTTTAAAAAATATATTTATATATTTTATCACGCTAAGACTACTCGCTCTCGCTCGTTCGCTAGTATAATAAAAAGTCTTACAGTTGAGGTAGGCATCTGGTCTGTATAATTTTTTTATTTATATCCTAAGTGGAAAACTTTGAAATTCAATTTCTACATTCTTATGTACACGTTGAAATAAATTGGTACATTAGCTAAACTCACAATATACATAATATACGCATCGAGAGCGCTGTTTAATTGACATAACGGAATGCTGAATAAATGAGTGTATAATGCCTAATGTCTCTACATTAAGACAGTCACGATGGTAGAGTCAACATCCTGAGCAGAACTGCGTAAAAAAACAAACAATTCGTTTGACATACTCGGAAGACGATGAGGAAAGACGAAAATGTATTGGAATTTTGTACGTCACCACAATTTAAGAGCTTTTCAAAATTTTTACTTATCTGCAGTCATCACAATTGCTTTTGAAATTAAATATTTTAACTATATCAAAAACCTAAATAAAATTACTACCTACTGTAGCTATCACAAATATAAGATATATTTTGTTCGCTACATTTTCAAACTAAAAACTGCAACTATGTCGAAAAGCACATTGTTTGCAATTATTTTAGCAACTAGATCCTTCTAGGTTCTAGATTAAGGCAATTCTTTAACTATTTATTGTTATTTTACTAGGGAACTTTTGATTTAAAGAAAATTAATAGATTATAATGATGCGTTGTTTTTTGGCTGTTTTGAAGCAAGATAGACTTCGAATACGGAGAAACTGTTATTGAAATTAATTCTTATCGAGCATAGATCACTAAACCACATGTTTAAAATTGATGCTTGCCTTCGTTTACAGCGGCCGTTGACACTTCTTTTGTCTTTTTAAATCTAAATTATGGTTCAAGATAAAGGCATTTTATATCAAACGATATAATCGTATGTCTCAATATTATTATTATGAAGGGCACTTATAAGAGTCTGAGATCGAAGCGACATTCCAGGTATAAGAATCGTGCCACTGCCACTGCCATTGGATAAAAATTTTGAAGCCTTAAGTACTATTTTTTTTATTCTATTTTATTTATAGGACCTTTATATTAATACATGTCGGTCCTGTTAATTAAACAATACATTAAGGGCCTGCTTCACCGCTTCCTGATAAGGTGCCCGATAGGCTTATTTGACAGATTCTCCATACTCTATGTGTCAAGTTAAGTGGTGGATAGCCTTATCAGGAAGCGGTGAAACAGGCCCTAAAAGTACTATTTACTTCTACAGTATAACGATACTTTAGATTTAGTCGATTTACGAAACTTGAAAGTTGTAATAAAATAGTTAAGAAAGTTACATACAATATTTCTTCTAAAGATTATCAGGATCTAGACATTTAAAACAAAACACACGTCGTTACGACTTTGTTGACGATGTCGTGCCGGATTGTGTAAAAGTTACGGTGACGACAATTGTGATGAATCAGACCCAAGACACCTTTTTAATAGCGAGAATAACATTAGATGAATTAATATACGTAATAAATTACTTCCACATCTACGTACAAAACACGGTACCTAGCTATAAATATCTATACTAATATTAGCTGTCCCGGCAAACGTTGCTTTGCCATAATATAAAGTACCTATTTCGCCCATATTACTTTTTTGAAGTGACTATTTTTTTATTTTTTTATGCAATAAGGGGGCAAACGAGCAAACGGGTCACCTGATGGAAAGCAACTTCCGTCGCCCATGGACACTCGCAGCATTATAAGAGTTGCAGGTGCGTTGCCGGCCTTTTAAGGGGTAATAGGGGAGGGTAGGGAAGGAAATAGGGAAGGGTAGGGAAGGGAAAAAGGGTAGGGGATTGGGCCTCCGGTAAACTTACTCACTCGGCGAAACACAGCGCAAGCGCTGTTTCACGCCGGTTTTCTGTGAGGACGTGGTATTTCTCCGGTCGAGCCGGCCCATTCGTGCCGAAGCATGGCTCTCCCACGTCAAAAACTAAATATGTTACCATAGTCGGTTTTAATTTTTTTTTAAATAATAATTTCACTCTTTTTAGTTAAGTATCTATAAAATTAGGCCTTATGCGTAAAACCCCAATACGAATGTTAACTATTCACATTATGTTACTGTAAGCAAAATTGTGGTAAATGCTTGCAGTTATCTAAGCGATGCTGCAATTTCCAAAATTTTATCTTTAAAGGTTCAGGAGTTCTGTTCAGTGCCTTTGCACCAAGAGACACCTTCGTATGAAATTTTTCTTATTTGTAACATATGTTTAACTTACTAGAAACAACATTGTAACCACTATGAGTGTTTTGATAAATTTCAAGGATTTCCCTCGATTGCTCATAGATCCCATCATCAGCTCACCACTTTCGTAATTGTTATACAAAATTAAGATTACATCCTATACAACAACACGAATTTTGAAAATCGGTCTACAAACAGCGAAATATCACGAAAAGTACCAATAATTGGGTCATAGTGTGATGACCCATGGTATAATTATGGTTGTAATGATGATGATTAATTAAGTTGATGTATTAGCTTATGCTTTTAGTTGTTTAAACAACACCGAAATCCCCAAATCTGTACCTATAAGCATTCAAAAGTTCTGTTCGGTACCTTCGGATCCAGGGTATAACCTGGTGCGAAGTCTTACTTTTTGGTAGCTTTACCTCGAATGCTTCAGAAAAAATCGAAATCACTATATGTTTCCATACAAAATTCAAGGAGTCCCCTCGATTCCTCAAGGATCCCATCATCAGATCACCACTTTTGTGAACATGGTACCAAATTCGAGTTAAACCCTATACAACACAAAAATAATTTTGAAAATCGGACCACAAATGGCTGAGTAATCGATGAACATACAAAAAAAAAAAAACAGATACATACAGCCGAACATATTACCTCCTCCTTTTTGGAAGTCGGTCAAAAAATGAATCACGCGTAAGCAGCTGGAACGATTCTGCTGAAATTTGGTATAGATATATTATATACTTTGAGTCCCGGAAAAGGACATAGGATACATTTTGTCCCAAAAAATGTACGGTTCCCGCACAATAAACTTTTATGATCTTCGCCTAAACTATTCAATCTATTTTGCTGAAATTCGGTATAGAGATACTTTGAGTCTCGGGAAAGAACACAGGATATATTTTGTCGCGGAAAAATGTACGGTTCCCACAAAATTTACCTTTATGATTTGCGCGTAAACTATTCAATCGATGTACGGGAACAACTATAAACTGTAGTCCACGCGGACGAAGTACTTCATATATTTTTGTAACGTTAATAATTTTTAGGTTCTTTAATTTATCAATCAAACATAAAACTATAATATATATTACATGTAAGTGACGTTTAATTTTATAACAAGAGTTACAAATAACAAGAATAGAAAAATATTTAAGCAAAACAAAGGTTATATTTTCTGTAAATGAATACTGATTAGTCCTTCAGGCCCCGCGCGAGCACCGGTGATCGCGACAACAATAGAATACAATAGCAATTCCTGGAAATTCCGACTGAAGTATTAATGATTATTATTTAAGAAATTCGTTACTTTAACTTACAAAAATAAGTGATAGCTAACGATGGGGGAAATTTACATTTAAAAAACTTTGCACTACAAATAATCCAACAACTCAACATTTTTATGTTTTTGTTTTTGCGGTTAGACGTCAGACTCTTATTGACATTTTAAAAGCCCTTATTGAATTAAATTGCAGATAACAATACGCTGCGGTTCATAATAGTTAATTGACATATTCGGGTTTGTCCAAAGCTTATACCAAATGATGACATGGGTGGATGTAGTGGGTAACTGACATTTTACATCATAAGAGCTGCAGTTTCTCATTTTCCCTGATACTTGAAACCTTGTAATTTACCTACTTCATCATCTGACTATACATAGTATCTACATTTCTTTTTTATTCCAAATCATTCTCCTTGTCCTAAGCCTCCATTTAAGCAAGAAACGTCAGTTTTGAAATTTTGGGTTATTCACTTCACCACTCATGTCCTCAAATTCGTTCTTTGCCATCAAAATAACACAAAAACCTCTGCACTGATATTATATTGATTAGCAGTGTCAGTGATCCAGACTCCAGAGTGATTCCACAAAACTGTTAGCACATTAGGGATTATTACAGACCCACATGTTTTGGTGCGAGGCATGATGACTATTTTTTTTTTCTCATTGGTAATTGAAAGACCCTTAAAAAATAGAAACATCGCTGAAAGAATGACTCTGATAGCTTAAAAATTCACCAACATATGACAATTCAAACATCTCATAAGACAGACCTGCCCGAAACGCTCCATACAAAGTGCTACGAAAGACTGACATCGATCGGGAGACAATTTTGTTCGGTAGGTATATTAAATATTGCGTTTATGACAGTGGTTTTATGACAAAAGTTGCTTTTAGTTGCATAAGTTATTGAATGCTACACGAATATTAAGAAATTTAATTGAAAAAAAAATCGACTCTATTATCCAACTTTGAAGGCGCATAACAAAAAAAATACAAATGCTATCAAGCTGAAATTTTGGGAACACTTATTTTTTACCGTGATTTCTTTATTTTATTAACAAAATTCGCTAATATTGGACCTTGTCATCATCCCTATTGCCACTTATGAGTAACAGCTGTCACAAAGTGACCCAAGTGATATGTTAAGGCGAAATAATATGGATTTTCAATCACAATTTTGTTACTAAATATATCTAAGGCTATGTGCCTTAGATATATTTAGTAACAAAATAGACATAGAAATTGTGACATGTTACATAAAGATCTTCTCTAATATATAAAACTAGCTGTGCCCGCGACTTCATTCGCGTGGAATAGTAATTATGGGCATCATATTTATTTTGGCGAACAACTTCCTCAGCTTCAAAAATTATAGCTGTTACCCACGACGTCGTCTGCATCTACTTGTATTTCATTAATGCATTCATTTCGACTTCTTAGACCATATAAAACCGATTATTGTGAGTTAATCCAAGAGATAAATATATTTTGTACTATCGCGGAATTTTTTTTTAGATCATTTAAAGAGGAATAACTCTTCTATACATATTTTTTGGGTATATTGGACCGTTTTTGCAGCGCACGCAACGGAAGCTCTCAAAGATGAATAATTGTCCCCGCTTTTTCCACATTTTCCTGTGTTTCTTCGCTCCTAAAAGTCACAGCGTGATGTTATATTATAGCCTATATCCTTCCTTGATAAATGGGCTATGTAACTCTGAAAGAATTTTTAATTCGTACCAGTAGTTCCTGAGATTAGCACTTTCAAACAAATAAACAAACTCTTCAGCTTTATAGTATTAAGTATAGAAGTATAATAGATTTTCGTGTCACAGTGTTTGTGCGCGAACTTCTCCAAAACAGCTCAACCAATTTTAATGAAATTTTGTATGTACATTTGTATCCGGCCTGAGAATATGTTTTTACCTACTTTTTATATTGATACTAGAAATAATTTATATGGCAAAACAACGTTTGCCGGGCTAGTAGGTATATATCTATGCTAGATAGGCTTTTTGTTTTACTTTACTTTGTGTTAAAAAAAAGTTGAAAAAAAAGTTAAGGCTCTTCATATAGTAAACAGTTAACCAAGAACGCATTTATCAAAAAAGTATTAGGTAATAGGTAGAGTCAAAATTACTGTATGTATTTGTTTAGGTACTAATAAGTTTGTTATTGTTGCAAACAATGTCATATTAATTAATTAATGAGTATGTTTGGGATAATTTAATGTTTGATGAAACAGGTTGAATTATAATTTTATTAGGAAAGCAACAGCATGAAAATAAAAACACGGAAATGCACAGTTAAGTAGCGACTTTGCAATGATAAAATATGTAATCTACACGAAAAAAACAACCACATAGGTATTTTATTTGCCTTATTTTCAGGCAATTTATTTTCGGCTTTAATTTTAAATATGGAGCTACTATAGAATCACAATAATGTTTTGGCACGGCGTCGACATTGCCATGGATGCATAGCAGCTGCCAGTAAAAATAACGTCAGCGGTAGTTTAAATTTCAGCCAGTGAAAAATGAAGCTTAATTGTATATCATTAACACAATAGACATAACTACCAGTACTTCGACTGCTAAAAGACGGACGAGTATTAATATCTGTCGTTTCTTTCGGGTTTCGCCAGGATAAGTTAAAGGCTGGCGCGCTGGCTCATGGTATAATTTATTTTTAAAAATAAGATTTTGAATTTTGCAGTTTTCTTTGCATGTGCCAAAATATAAACAACAACTAAATTTGTAGGTAACAACCCTAGCGACGACTTTTGTCATAATACGTCAAACTTATTTTTTTTTACATCAGTTCTAAGTCGGCATACTCTATCATTCTGTCTACTCTATCATTAATGCGGGGCCGGGAGTGTAAAACATCTTTCCCTCGAGCCACACTATTGCAGGTAGCATTAAAGAACTACGCTAGGTCAGTATTTGGCCACGCACCAAAACAACCTTGTAAGATCATACTAGACATAATATTATTTTGACATATTTATTGAACAGAGATAAATGGTGTTTAATTGGCGCTTGTATGTAGTCTATGAATTAACAATACCGGTCTATACAGCTTTGACATTTGTATCTATTCGAGACTCTAAAAGAGGAAAATTTTCATCCCGAAAACATGCACTAATGCCCGGGACACACGAGGCTAGTTCTTCAAGCTAGGATAGCAAGCTAGTTTTTTCCAAACTGTCCTGGCTTGCTGACCTAGCTTGGAGCATGCTAGTTCTGTTTTACAAATGAAGATAGTTTTGTCTACACGAAGCCAGAAGTACTAGCTTGCTAGCTTACAAACACTAGCTTGCTATCCTAGCTTGAAAAACTAGCCTCGTGTGT
Source organism: Lysandra bellargus (assembly GCA_905333045.1). NCBI lineage: Eukaryota > Metazoa > Arthropoda > Insecta > Lepidoptera > Lycaenidae > Lysandra > Lysandra bellargus. The sequence continues at coordinate 809,357 of HG995328.1, forward strand.
CCCGGGCATAATAGAGTTTTCGAAAGGCTAATTAATGCTTGATTTCACCAACCGCCGGTCAGTGCTCCCTTGTGCACTTCCAGGGTCTAGCATCTCTAAGGATACAAGTTCTTACTACAACTTTAGTGTCGCTTTTTCTTAAAGACAGAATCAAAACGTTGTTGAAAATTGTTCCTAAATAACTCCTCAGGATTTCTAAGCGCCCTTTAAAAACAAAAGTTCCATAGTAATATTGCTTTATTCTCTAAATAAGACGTACGTAAGAATCTGAACAAAATAAAAATAATTTAGTGGATAAACGAATTAAAAGTTACATTTAACTTTGTATTACATTTCCAAAGGAATCATGCTAATAGATAAAGTTACAATACAAAATAACCAATTATCAATATTAATAATTTACAAATATTTATTTTTTTATTAATTAATGTAGCTTACATTTGTTGATGAATGTAATTGTCACTTGAATCACGCGTAATTTATTTTATTACTTGTCACATAGTAATTATAAAACAAAAAATATATCAGATTAGTTAATTACAATAAAATAATTAATAGCACATTTTCCAACAAAGGTTTCAATCAAAAACCGCCTAAAGAAAAAATATTTGTCTCATAAAAGCTGTATATGGATCGGCAAATGTCAGCTCAATACAAAAGGAGAAAAAAATGCTCGTTATCTGCAGCGTTGGACTGCAGTAGCGAAGAAAAAATATTATAAGGCGACATATACAAGTTTATGAAGCATTTTACTAACGGACTCCTCGCGGCACACATCGCGCGCGCGTCCTTACCGACTTTGTATGTGCACCCATCATGCTGGGATATAAGTTGATAATATGTTTCCTACTGTTTGCATCGACGGGTGTGGCTGAGGAGGACAAGGGACTCGGGAACGGGACCTGGTTCACCGACGACGCTGTCTACATCGATGGTAAGATCTAGATGTATCTAGTATTTAAATTAAGAGCTAAGTGAATATTTTTTTCATACTTCATCAATTTAGTCAAAAGAAGCTAAAATATACTTCAATTTCCAGTAAGGAAAGGCATTGTTTATTACTTAATTTTAACTCTGATGACAGTTTTCACTCTGTGTATTCCTTTGCGTACTCCAAACAATGCTGGCCGTACGGTTTTGAGGCTAGAGAAAGTAAAAATAACTATAAGGATATTCGAATATGGTTTTGAGGAATATTAATCTAACTCACTTTTGTTTGTGATATCCTTTTAAAGTTTTATGAGACAGTTCAATGGGCTTCTTGCTCTAAGTTATGAATTTGCTCTACATTTCCATTGTACCTACTTGTATTGGAGCAAAATTTTACCTTAAATTATTTCAAGCAATATGTTCAAAATCTATTATTTCTCAGTAAATTCGAGCAACATTAAGTTATAAGTTATAACATAAATATTTTCCAGCTCTATATATTATTTTATATAACATTTCAGAGTATTGCGGGAGTTTTCTAACGTGTTTTTTTAATGTGAATATTGGTTGCACCTTTTGTTAAACTCAAAAAATTAACCCTAAATTTTAATATAATTATAAGTAAGTTGTGTATATCCGAAATTGTTTGGTACCATTTACAGACCTTGTTGTGGAAATACACAACTTACCCTCCACTCTAATTTCCATAGAAAATCAAAAACAAACCCTACTTAACAGTTCATTGGTCGACGTAAAGAGCGGTAAAACATTTGAGGCCAACACAATAATTCTTAGGTCTATGGTGCCGGTGACAGCGTGAGCAATATGGTTAGATCTAATCTGATGCCTTCAATCAGCCGGGGTCATTATTCGGATGTACCGAATCGATTCAATGTAAATTTCCCGCCCACGGCCCGCCGTCAACGACATCCATCACTATTATACTGCTGGGGCCAATTTTTTGCCGATCAATTTGAAGGTCTTTAATTGGACCGAGATTAGGACCCGTTGGCATTTACCGGGCTTTTAGTACTGGAAATAGTTCGCGTCACCAACATTTAAATGTAAATGTGGCGCAATTAGACTCGTAAGTGACATTAAAGCTGCTATTAGACAATAAAAAAACTTGATTGCCAATTTAGACGAAATTGTTTTGGAACTTCGCGTACTTCGTAAAAATCACCTAAAACTATAAATCAAAGTTTTTATGATGAAGTGATTAATAAAAATAATTTTAAATGTTCTGTTTATGAATTATGCCTATAAAATACAGATTAAAAATATGAGTACATTGGTATTTGGTGGAGGTTAATTGTTGCGTTAAAATTAGATATTCAAAATTCAAATCATCGCGATAGAAGCTAGGGATTTTACAAATTTGAAATTACTATAGGTCTACCAGAATCTGATGGCAATTTTTGACAGCAGATTTTCAAAAAATATCCTTGATCATTGGATAAATTTTTATATTTGCATGTTTAACACACAGAATCAGCCGCTATAAGAAGAAAAAAGGATCAAAATGTTTTATTCCAATTACCCCGGTATTGCTAGACTCAATTCATTGTCTTACTTTTTGCCATCAGATTCTGGTAGACCATATATTATATAGTTACTACTTTATCTTATTGATAGTTTTATTATTATTTTTAACAAAAAATTAAAACCGACTTCCAAGGTAAAAACAATAATAACATTAATATGAACTAAAAAGTATTAAATAATTTTTACTATCTAATGGTGCCTTTTTCCGAATTCGGCTAAAACTCAACTATTTCTGTATTCAATCTTCATTATTTTGAAGTCGGTACCAGATAGCTGAATCTTCAGTCCTCTGACAGAATATTTGAAACTTTTGGAACTGGCACCGACTTCAAAATTATGAAGATTGAATACAGAAATAGTTGAGTTTTAGCCGAATTCGGAAAAAGGCACCATTAGATAGTAAAAATTATTTAATACTTTTTAGTTCATATTAATGTTATTATTGTTTTTACCTTGGAAGTCGGTTTTAATTTTTTGTTAAAAATAATAATAATTTCACTCTTTTTAGTTACACTAGTAGGTAAACCTTCGCGTATATTTTACGTATCTTATTACGATTTGTCAAGAGTCACAACTCACACTCACAAAATCATATATTATCAGTGAAGTGAACATATTGTGCTAAGTAATTTAACAATTTTAATGCTTCAAGCCCCAAGCGGTCACCGGCGATTGAGATAACAATAGAAAGGCTATTGTGTCTCGTTTTTCCACGATCGAAGGATCTATCAGATAAAAAATTGTATAAACTTGCATAGGATGTAGCGTAGCTACACATAATATTTAATATTATCATAATTATTGACAGCTCTGTTCTTGTAAAGCGCTTATTCCACTTATCCTAGCTAGGAAGTCCTAGCTAGGATCCTAGCTTTCTAAATGTCATTCCACTTGACTAAATTTTTTCCGATTTAGGATCCTAGCTAGGATCCTAGCTTCTAAATGTTATTCCACTTGACTAAATTTTTTAGGACCTTAGCTAGGACTTCCTAGCTAGGATAAGTGGAATAAGCGCTTAATCAAGAATTCAAATCGATACTTAGTGCGCCATCTATCGATTAATAAGTATAACTGATTAAAAAGACACTTAATGACTTTGTTTTGTGTAAATGCTCTTTTTAAAATAACTTTATTTTAATTCTATTTGTCTATTTAAATTTTATAAAGTAATTAGTAAAGTATTCGATCTGTTGTCTGCCGCCACGCGCCACGCGGCGCGGCGGCGCGGCGACGCCGTCGCCTCAGCGGCGCCGACCGCCATGTATTAAACAAACAGGTGTTGTTATACAGTACATAATTATTATTATTAGTATATCCATACCTATGCCTTGTACTATTATTAATTCTGTGCCATGAGACATTGGTGACCTTAATGATGATGATGACGATGATGATGATGATGATGATGATTATGATGATGAATATGAATTGCATAGTAGCATATGCTTTCTGTTCTTAAAACAACGCCGAAACTCCCGAACGTGTATCTATAAGGAGTCAGGAGTTCTCTCAGCATCTTCGAAACCATGGTATACTTTGACCCAATATTTCACTTTTTGGTAGCATATTCTTAGTACACTTCACATAAAACCAAAATCACCATATGTTTCCATATAAATTTCGAGGAGTTCCCTCGATTACTCATGGATCCCATCATCAGGTCACCACTTTTGTGAACATGGTACCAAATTGGAGTAAAACCTAATACAACAAAACAAAAATTTCGAAAATCGGTTCACAAACGGCGGAGTAATCGTTGAACATAAAAAAAAAATAAAAAAAAAAAAAAAAATTAAAAAAAAAATATCCACAGCCGAACATATAACCTCCTCGTTTTTTGGAAGTCGGTTAAAAAGTTTAGCAATTATTTAACTAAACATTTCAATATTTTTCTTCGCTTTAAGATACATGCAGTCTCGTAAGTCGTAGCTTGTTTACATATTTCAATGCGCATTGTAAAAGGCACGTTTTGAAATTGAAACGTTATTTTCAAGCTATTAAAGTACTTTATCCGTTGAAAGTCTTAAGAAACAATACGTCTAGGAAAAACGACGATTTTTTGTCTGTACACCATATTGGAATTTGGATTACTTATCGAATAAATTATCGGATGAACCCGCCGGCTGCCGTGAGTTAAATGCCAAATTAGCCTCGTAATTGGTAGGTGAGTAACTCAAAACGATAAAACCAAAGAGGATATACATATAATCACTACGATAAATCGACCATCAGCCCTAAAACCACTTGCCTACCGGCTACCACAAACCATTATTCAACCGTTTATTTACGAATCAGCATGTAGCATGTTGGTACGTCATATTATATTTGTTATGTACGAGCTATTGCCCGCGGCTTCGCTCGCGCTGAGAAGTATTATTACATACAAACTTTCATCCCCTATTTTAACTCCTTGGGGGTAGAATTGATCGAAATCTTTTCTTAGCGGATGCCTACGTCATAACATCTACCTGCATGCCAAATTTCAGCCTGATCCGTCCAGTGGTTTGGGTTGTGCGTTGATAGATCACCATGTCAGTCAGTCACCTTTGGGTTTATATTTGGGATATATTTAGATAGCTGTTGCCCGCGACTTCGTCCGCGTTAACATAGTACCTATAATAACAAAGACGGATAGTTTTCCCCTTTTTGTGGATCCTTATACAAAGGGTAAAAAACGGGACCCTATTTAAGCAAACGTCAAACGCAAACGTCAATAAACGCACGTTTCTAATTAAGTAATGACGGACTTTCATTCAAACATTCAACCATAATTTCACCCCTTGGGGGTAGAATTTCCTAAAATGCTTTAATATGTATTCATTCATTTTTATTCAGTAACCCAAAAATAAAGTTTCACGTTTCTAACTAAAGAAATGACGGACTTTCATACAAACTTTCAACCCCTATTTCACCCCCTTCGGGTTAAAATTTCCAAAATTCCTTCCTAAGTGGGTGTCTACTTAATAAAACAACCCTACTCACCAAATTTCGTGGCTGTAGCTTTACAGTTTTTGCTCAGCGATGATGAATCAGTCAGTCAGTCAGTCAGGACTTGTAATTTTATATATATATATATATATATATATATATATATATATATAGATTTCTAATAATGGTTGGAAAAATGTGCTGTACTGTCGTATCTTTGGCACTATGTAAAGTACTCTTTACTATCTAGATTTATAATCAAAACAAGACGATGACCACAACTAAGTTGCGCTAAAACTCGTTTATCGCGCAGGAACCGTACATTTTCCCGGGAATATTAAAAACTGAAAAATTATTCTTTTGTGCTTCTGGATGTAGAGAATATAATCCCTTGGCACTAAATAATTATAAACGCGTGTTCATAAAAATAATACAAATTGAGAACCTCCTCGAGTTTTTTGTCGGTTAAAATAAATTTCAATGGAAGCCTTAGGCAGTGGACCTGTATGCCTCAATAAGGAAGGGTAATTGCACGCTGCTACAACCAGGGCTGGACATACAAAACATTCGAGGACCACCTAGCGAGATAAGCTATATTATTCAGATTAGAAAAAAATGACATTAGAAACCTTAATATGATTTTTAAGACCTATCCATAGATACCCTATACGCGCTTGTTTCAGTTGTACCTATGGGGACCCCTAAAATTTTTAATAATTTTTCCATTTTTGTATTAAAATCTTAACACAGACAGATTTAAGATTACCTACTAGATGTTTTGACCCGCAATTTGGTAACGCAGTAAAGAAGTACTTGGTTTAAAACTTTACATGACTTAATCTTAAGTACAATATTATGTACCTACTTTTCCGAAACTCAGAGTATCTAATTATAAAATTTCACCTCAATCAGAAACTTGCATTAAAACAATATTTATGTAAGTATAATTAAATTCCAAAACGTTCTAACAAGTAAAAAACAGTTACGTATTGAAGCTATAAAGTCAATACATTTTGTTAACTATAAAACTTCAAAGCGATGTCTTTTGGACGCACTTTGAATGATCAATTCCGCCTGATTAGTCATAAGGCGAGGCACAACAGACCACCAAAATTTATTCCGAATGTTTTAAATATTTGAATACGCCTTAAATGGTGTTTCGACTAAGGGCGCTTATAGATGTCATGGGTTTTTTGCCCCGAAAGTGTTAGTTAGCTCGAGCAAATAATAAATTCATTCATAAGCCTACACTTGTAATCATCAAAAATGAGAGGGAATAACGATTACGTACAATACAAAATGTAAAGCAGCTGATATAATATTATTAAGATTATATCAGATGTGTAAGCTGTGCAAGTGTAAGTCCATAAAAGTACATAATATGTACTTTTATGGACTTACACTTGTAGGGCTTAGTACATAAGTTGAAATAAGTTATACTTAGATGTTTTTCATCTAAGAAACGAGTTTTCACAATTAACAAAAGCAAGCGACTGTAGATAACTATAATATTATTTAAATTATTTATCTGTGCCGAATTTCACATTCCTGCAATTATGTAAATATTTTTCTTTTGTTTGTTTCAGCACTCGTCAGTAGAAAGAAGCGGGCTGCGAATGTCGCGCGTGGTGGAAAACAGCTTTTATTATTTCGACTAAATGATGTAAGTAGGTACCATTCTTGTTATTGAGTTCATAGACAATATTCACTTGAACGATTCATGATCATGCTATTCATCACTGGAATATGCCGAAAGGATAGCACATCGCTTATAGGTACGAGATGATCCGGTAAGGAGCCAATTGAAAAATGTCTTCATTTACAATATTATGAAATCTTATATTTCACCAGAATATTATCGATACTCGATAAATAGGGTGTTTCAAATAAGGTATTACAAGCCGAAAGGGGGTAACTCAGGGGGTTTCTGAACAACTTTTAAACTACGACTTTTGGAAATTCGCGAAAAAAAAAGATTCTCCATAGACACTTTGTTGGTCACAAATACATGTTTTTTTTTACATTTAAGTACATTTATATTTCCATAGATACTCAAGATTCGTTACGTTCACAATTGACTCAACATAATATTTACTATACAAATAAACTATAAAGTTTCATAATTTTTCATCCTATAACTTTCATGTCTCCAGGCTGCAGAGAGCGACTGTCAGACGAGTCTGGGTCGTCGGGGAAAATGCAAGAGTTTCCGCGAGTGTTACCCGCTGCTCAAGATGCTGGACTTCGCCAACTACCCCCGCTGGGCCATGGGACAATACGACGGGTGTAAATACACCAATAGCGACCAACTCCAGGTAATCCATACTAATGTTATAAATGCTAAAGTGTGTCTGCCTGTCTGTCTGTTACCTCTTCAGGCCCGAACCGCTGAACCGATTTGGCTGAAATCTGGTATGGAGATACTTTGAGTCCCGGGAAAGGACATAGGATACTTTTTATCCCGGAAAAATGTACGGTTACCGCGCGATAAACGAATTTTGGCGCAACGGAGTTGCGGGCATCATCTAGTCTATTAAATAAATAATAGTATTTTAAAAAGATAAAACCAACTTCAAAGTTGTACGTAATAAAGAATTAAAATTCCCTGTCTCAAAAACTACTGAACCGATTTTGATCAAACTTGCAGTATTCCCTAAGTTGAACTATACCTAGTACAAAAAAATAGAATCGCTTAAATTGGACTTGTATAGTTTGTTCGTTCTAAGATGATATGGGTGACAGTTCTCATATTCCTTGCTACGGATTTTTTTTACAAGAAAACAAAAAAAATCAGAATGTAATAAATTATATTCCATCTACAAAAATAAATGTTTCCTGTAATTGTAAATGAATAAAAATGAAAAGTTGCTAAATGCTAACTTATTGATATAAAATTATAAATATTAACTTTGAAATAGGAGTATAAAATTATTGTTACGAAAATATTTAAAAAATGTCAGATGCATGAAACGGAACTTATGTCAATAGAGATTGACACAGTTGAATCGAAATCAAATCGATAAAAAAGGGCGGCCATCTTAAATCGCCGGCGTCACTCTGAAACATCAGTACGAAATCGATAATTTCGATTGCAATTTCTTTACGAGGTGATTCGATATTTTTAAATTATTCGATTAATTTTTTTAGGTAACTTCCCTAATATTGTCAATTATAATGTGTCACGCATATCATCATAAAACGAACAAACTATAGTTCCGGAGATATGCGAACACACATTATAACGTATGTACTATCGTACATACTCATTGCTCGTACATACATACACTTTTGTGCATCTGATGTAGATTATTAATTTATTATAGACTGACATATTATACGAAAGCTGGGCGGTTTTGGAAATATTACATACATACGGGTCGAATTGATAACCTCCTTTTTTTAGTCGCTTAAAAAAGATTAGACTAAAATCTAGATTCCATAGACTTTTTTCAAGAGAATTACACAGACATAGAGAAAAGATATTCAGAAAAAGGTTATATCTGTAGGAGATAAAGATTAGGTATAAGTTACGACTGTACACAAATCACCTTTGGTTTCTATGCAATGTAGAGGTTATACTTTTTTGTAACTTATTTTTTGTAACTATTATTAACATAGTTTTTTAGGTTTATTGTGCACTAACTTAATAAGGGTTAAAAAGCCTTGAAATAAACGTATTTTATTTTATTTATTTAATTTATACACCTGTAACGTCTTAGTCAGGTAGGTAGTCGACGAATCATTTAAGGGCTACACATCAAGTCAGCTGTCAAATGGTTCAGTGCCACAAAGAGCATCCACAAAGCATGCGTAGAACTCGGTGTCATGATAAAAATAAACCCTGTGGAATGAGCACAAAAAGATTTAATAGAGCTACACGGAAATTCGAGCGAGCTCGGGAGCTCAGTCCTGCTAGTGGTTTGCCTTGCTCGACAAAACGGGCTAGTTTCTGACGCGTTTTCGTCAATTTACTTTTTAGGGTTCCGTAGCCAAAATGGCAAAAAACGGAACCCTTATAGATTCGTCATGTCTGTCTGTCTGTCTGTCTGTCCGTCCGTATGTCACAGCCACTTTTCTCCGAAACTATAAGAGCTATACTATTGAAACTTGGTAAGTAGATGTAGTCTGTGAACCGCATTAAGATTTTGATACAAAAATGGAAAAATTATTAAAAATTATAGGGGTCCCCATAGGTACAACTGAAACAAAAAAAAAAAAATTTCATCTGGCCTATGCGTGTGGGGTATCTATGGATAGGTCTTCAAAAATCATATTGAGGTTTCTAATATCATTTTTTTCTAACCTGAATAGTTTGCGAGAGAGACTCTTCCAAAGTGGCAAAATGTGTGTCCCCCCCTCTAACTTCTAAAGTAGGGGCATGATAATTCTAAAAAAAATATATGATGGACATTACTATAAAAACTACCAACGAAAATTGGTTTGAACGAGATCTAGCCAGTAGTTTTTTTATGCGTCATAAATGATAAACCTTAATTTAACTTTCATTATATCAAAAATTAAATATTAAAATAAATCAAAAACCTTATAATTTCATAGAAACAATTCTTATTGCTGCTGCGGAACCCTTCATGGGCGAGTCCAACTCGCACTTGGCCGGTTTTTCTATTTAGCGCGCATTCTTCAGGACTTGTGCTAATTTTATGTCTGTCAATAAAGGCATGTAAATAAAGGCAGGCAATGTCTGGCAAAGGGGACGAAATTACACATTTCGTCCCCTTTGCCATTTATAAAGTCAATCACCATTCAAGATTAATTGAATGCATATTCTCAATTATAATTTATTATTGAGCTCATTAATAACGTCTATTTATGATTGTTTTATGAGCGTTTATTTTTAACTTTAATTTTAAACTCGTTCCTCACAAGCTCTGTAGATTGAGTTTTGTACACGCAATATGCACATCCGATTGCTAATAAATGGATTCTTTTTATATGCTATTAACTTGTTTTTGGTGACAACTGTATACTTATATAGGCATACTATAGCAAAATAGCTGAATAATACTATTAAAATTAAAATCCTTGTGGACTTGACGTATCCTAACCCTGTATCAAAATCTGGTCTATCTAATACCAATTCTATTTCAGGTGTTTGGTGTGTGCTGTACCGAGCCTGTCGGTACACCTCCACAGCAGGAGCTCGACTTACAACGCTTTGGTCTTCTAAACCCCGCCCTACCTATCTCTTCTCCTGTGTTGCCATATGCTGGGTAAGTCTGGTTCTACATAGGTACGATTATCTACACGTGTTTATATTTATTGTCCACAGATCAGGAATGTAGGTTGAAAAGCCTGCACATTGTTCCTTGTGTTATGCTGTGTTGACACTTGACGTGCGTCGGCGTCGTAGCGAAAGCTATAGAGCATGCATGCGTTTTTCCCCTAGGTTTTGTGGCGACGCAAGGCTATACTTTGAGATTTACGATTGTTTTCACCATCAAACGTTATGACAACCATAATAATACTATAAATGCGAAAGTGTGTAAGGATTCCCGGGAAAGGACACAGGATACTTTTATCCCGGAAAAATGTACGGTTCCCGCGCGATATACGAATTTTGGCGCAACGGAGTTGCGGGCGTCATCTAGTCAGAAATGAACCTTTCAGGTCATCCAACAATCTGATGCCCGCTTGGATGTCATCATGGAATTCAAACCAGAGGCAATTCTCGCAGTGGCCGCCGACACAGCCGCCGCTACCGACTCATCCGCCCAACCACACTCCAGCCACGCATCCACCTAACTTGGGTAGGTACTAAGCATTTTAAGTTATTCTTCTATATTCACTATGAAGCTCACGAGTCACAACTGAGGCTTTACAATACCACCTTAAGGTCCAATTTCATCAACGACTTTTAAAGTTAATGCTCGAATTAGTAGGTATCACATTAAATCTTTCGTTTGTCATAATATATGAATGAAAGAGAAGACATGACATTCTAATAAGCTGTTAACAGACGTTGGTGAAATTGGGACTGAACCTTCCTAAGAACAAAAGAAACTCTCCCAAAAAGATTGAAGAACTAGTTATAGAGCTAGCCTTACATAAGTCGTCCGTTTAGAATGGCTTGACTTCTATCATTTCAAAAAAGTAATTAAACATTTACTAATCGATTTTAGACTATGGGTTCGGAATTAGGACTGACGAACAACTCATGCATAACCATCTTGGATGATACCTATAGCCATCTAATAATAAATTACACGTTATAGTTGGCTACCCGACTGCGCCTACGACACCACAAACCGATACCGTTTCTCAATCAACGACATGGGGAACTAAACCACCGAGCCCAAGCACAACGAAACAAGTAAGATTTTCCTCAAACCTTATTATGTGTTATTGCGTCCCTTTATGGAGATAAAAATGTTTACGTCTTTGTCTAATACGTTGAAAACGCTACTTGACAGTAAAAGCCACGTACGTTTCATTAATAAGGGTGTTTAAGTTCTTTTCTCCTCAATTCTTTGCCGATGGACCGAGACAGCATGAACCCTCTTTCTCAATCGAAGGATATGCCTCTGTTCCTAAATAGACAAGAATATTTCCCCTTTCAGACATGGCCACCAGCGTACCCCACACAACCTACCCGCCCGACTGCTCAGCCCACTCGGCCTCCTGCGCAACCCGGCACGGACAGCTCGTGTGGCATAAAGAATGGCGCTCTGGTAAGAACATTTCTGAACCATTGAAAGTGATGGTAATATTTTACGACAACAATAAAATAAACGGAATACCTTGTAGTACACACCGAAAGGAGATTTTTGGCTAGTTTTTACACGGTTAGTACCTAATTATTTAAGCAATTTATAGCGTGCTGCGTGTTTGTATGTTTTTGACCGACTTCCAAAAAGGAGGTAATACGTTCGGCTGTATGTATTTTTTTTATGTATGTTCACCGATCATTCAGCCGTTTGTCGTCCGATTTTCAAAATTCTTTTTGTGTTGTGTAGGGTTCAACTCTAATGGGATCCTTGAGGAATCGAGGAGACTCCTTGGAATTTGTATGGAAACATATAGAGATTTTGCTTTTTTCTGAAGCATTCGAGGTAAATGCTACCAAAAAGTAAGATTTTGTACCAGGTCATACCCTGGATCCGAAGGTACCGAACAGAACTTTTGAATGCTTATAGGTACAGGTTCGGGGATTTCGGCGTTGTTTAAACAACTGAAAGCATAAGCTAACACATCAATTTGATTGGTCATCATCATCACAACCATAATTATACCATGGCTTATCACACTATGACCCAATTATTGGTACTTTTCGTGATATTTTCCATCGAAGCAGATGTTTTTGATGATGATTTCGCTGTTTGAAGACAGATTTTCAAAATTCTTTTTGTGTTGTATAGGGTTCAACTCTAATTTGGTACCATGTTCACAAAAGTGGTGATCTGATGATGGGATCCTTGAGGAATCGAGGAGACTCCTTGAAATTTGTATGGAAACATATAGTGATTTTAATTATTTCTGCATTCGAGGTCCATTCTACCAATAAAGTAAGATTTTGCACCAGGTTATACCCTGGATCCAAAGGTACCGAACAGAACTTTTGAATGCTTATAGGTACAGGTTCGGGGATTTCGGCGTTGTTTAAACAACTAAAAGCAGAAGCTAACACATCAATTTGATTGGTCATCATCATCACAACCATAATCATACCATTGGTCATCACACTATGACCCAATTATTGGTACTTTTCGTGATATTTTGCATCGAAGCAAATGTTTTTGATGATGATTTCGCTGTTTGAGGACAGATTTTCAAATTTCTCGTGTTGTTGTATAGGATATAATCTTAATTTTGTATACTTAACAATTACGAAAGTGGTGAGCTGATGATGGAATCTATGAGCAATCGAGGGAAATCCTTGATATTTATCAAAACACTCATAGTGGTAAAAATGTTGTTTCTAGTAAATTAAACATAATATTATGTTACGAATAAGAGAAATTTCATACAAAGGTGTCTCTTGGACTAAAAGCACTGAACAGAACTCCTGAACCTTTAAAGATAAAAGTTTGGAAATTGCAGCATCGCTTAGATAGCTGCAAGCATTTACCACAATTTCGCTTACAGTAACATAATGTGAATAGTTAACATTCGTATTAGTTATTTACGCATAAAGCCTTATTTTGTAGATACTTAACTAAAAAGAGTGAAATTATTATTTTTAACAAAAAAAATTAAAACCGACTTCCAAGGTAAAAACAATAGTAATATTATGAACTAAAAAGTATTAAATTACTCTTACTCTTTAATAGTGCATTTTTCAGAGTTTTTTCATTTTAGTTCATAATATTACTATTGTTTTTACCTTGGAAGTCGGTTTTAATTTTTTTGTTAAAAATAATAATTGTTTCCAACGTAGAACCTCTACTGATCCGATGTAATTAATGTGTCTATAGTGATTCATCACCCTGGTAACACACGGTATTAATAATTATTTAATATTTAATACATTATAACCTGCCTATTATTCGCCTAAGTCCGAATGATTACTTCTTGACTTTTTTTATTTCTTAGCCATACGGAAGCACAGAGGATGAGCAGCGTATAGTGGGCGGCCACAACGCCGAGCTAAACGAGTGGCCGTGGATAGTAGGACTGTTCAACAACGGCCGTCAGTTCTGCGGCGGATCACTCATCGACGATAGGCATATCCTCTCCGCCGCGCACTGTGTCGCTCAGTAAGTTTTTCAGTTTTGAGGACTTTATATGATGTGATTTTATATGGATATTAGAATACGAAGCCTTCATAAAGGCTTTATGGTGCATTCAACGCGTGTTTATGCGATAAGCGCGGTCGCGGAGCAGTGCCGTAAATAGGGCAGTGCCACCGGTGCCCAGGCACAGGGCGTAGACTCTGCGGGGGCGCAAGAATGACCAGATCAGGCAGGACTATAATTTTTTCTGTTTTCTCCCGATAAGTTCCCGCTGCGCTCCTAGTGCTCCAATTATAATTGGTTTGATTGAATTGAAGATTGGCAGACTATAATTATTGTAATTGGTCTACTGACACCAAGTTTTGTTTTATCACCCTGAATGGAAGTTAACAGGCCTAAACAGAGCGTTGCTCTTGGTACCTATAATATCTTAAAAAAAAACCAAGGGTGTTGTTATAGAAGCTCGCACAGGGCGCAGTTGTAGAAACTCGCACAGGGCGCAGTTATAGAAGCACGCACAGGGCGCAGTTATACATAGAAACTCGCACAGGGCGCAGTTATAGAAGCTCGCACAGGGCGCAGTTATAGAAGCACACACAGGGCGCAAAAAAGGCTATTTACGGCACTGTCACGGAGCACAAACTTAATGGCCCTAGAGGCATACAATATCGCACATTGACACATAGCAAAGAGGAGACACGATACGATAACTCTTAAGAACAAAATTCTATGTAATCAGCGACGGTGTCATTTAACCACCGTTTGCGCTTAAGGTAAGGCCTACTATAAATTGCTCTGTCACCAGCATGACCTCCTGGGACGTCGCCCGTCTCACAGCGAGACTCGGCGACCACGACATCCGCTCCAACTTCGAAACGCAACACATCGAGAGAAAAATCAAGAGGGTCGTGAGACACCGTAACTTCGATATGAGAATTTTGGTAAGATATTACCTCCAATAGTTTAAGAATACAACTGTAAAACCCTAAAGGTTACACAATATGCTTATTTCAAGCACGAAATCTTGCTTCAACCGAGAAGTTGCTGCTTTCGAGCACGTTTGTGTGTGCTTGCATTGCTCAAAATAAGCATGCTTATTTCAAGCATGCTCAAAAATTGATGGGCGTGGCGATTTTCGAGCATGCTACCTGCGGCGCGGGTGGCGGGATTTAACCACGTGTGGACAGGTTTGTGGAAGCAACTGTATCGAGTTCAAACAACATGCTTGTTTTAAGCATGATAATATTATATGCATGTGTCAGAAATGGCTTAGGCTTGCTAAATAAAAGTATTGTATAAATCATAAACACCAATAAATAAAACGTAGTTTATACGTATCGTAACTACGTAATACAATTATTCACTTAGCTTTCCTTCATTTCCAATTATTAAGCTGAAAGAACTGATATTACACAAAAGGCCAAGAAGCGTTTTAACCAAATAAATACTTATCTTATAACGATCTTTGTTCGAAGTACTCAGAGCCAATTCACATTGACAGGAGGCAGAGTGACGGCTTACGACAAGACAGAGAGAGTGAGTCCCTTCCATCAGACAGCCCGCCTTAAATACTGCCATATCAAAAACAACCCCACCGCCAACATCACTCCACCCCACGTCTGACTACCAAGATTTGCATCTAATATTATAAATACAATGATTCATAGTTACAATCATCCTGAAAATCATTATAAATCAAGTATTTAATTATAACACTTTTATATTAATTTATTAACTGTACTATCTTTTGTAACAAAAGTATCATAACCGGAAACAACAATAATTATTGTCTGTTTAAAGATTAATTGACGTGTTCAAAAATAATGTTATAATATTATATTTGTTGTCCAAATATCATGAATTAATTATTAATAATAATTAGTTCAACTCACATGAATTATTGAAATATGTACTTCTCATAAGAATTTCAAGCTAAATAACAAAACAATAAGACAAAACCATTGTTACCATTATACATCATGTTATTTATGACTATTATTGAAATAATAGTCATTTATATTCATCTATATTTTGAGTAAAGTGGGTCGTACCTCACACGGCCATTCTGACAGACACTTCGTTCTCGAAGTGTTTTAATAACTTTTCTGAAAAGGAAAAATTTAAGTTCTGGAAAGTAAAAGTCAAAGTCCAAATAGTCATCGGGCTGTCATGATCAATCCCATTACCTACTGCCATGTAATGTCCAAATTGATTCATCAGTCCGATTAGGCAGTACCATTTTTGTCAAACTCATGTTTCATCATCATCACAGTAGGCTAACCAGCACCGCATTTACATCTCTCACAAACTGTCGTGTTTTGTCCCACTACATAGTGTCCAGACAACACACCAGCTTCACGGCATTAACATACCTCACACGGCCAGTCACACCTGTCATGATAGATCCATCGTTAGAATCTTACACCAGGTTGACACCTCACAAGGAAATTAAATTATTCCTCTAAGAAAATATTAATTTATGTACCCAGAGCTCAGACCTAAAAGATCGGTCACCCAAAACAGACTATAGTCAAAATACTGAGGAATACCATAATTAGCAACTCATTTAAACCAAATGCAAATTTTAAAATAACTCATCAAAATATAACTTCACTTGACATTACAAAAACAGCTCGGTCATTCTGCCTCATTACCACAACTTATTGATACTGTATTTATTACTGTGTGATTATTATCAATTTGTTTTATCTATCAAACACCATCTCTGTCTAGACTTTAATACCAATATAAAAAGTAAGTTAAAGGTGGTTAACCTTCGTAATTCGTATCACTTCCTTTCCAAGATACTTTGTCAACTTACTCCTAGCCTTCATCAAATACTTCAAGGCTAAAACTAGCCAAATCGGTTTAGTGCCTCTCGAGTTTCAACAGTCTTACAGAATTATTGAAAATTCACTTTTAATTAAATAGGTTTTATAACTTCTGAAAATTCTGAAAATTGTGCCATAACAAATCCATGGATAATATCCCTTAATAATTAATCTATAATAAAACAAAGTAAAACCCATGTAAAACCAGTCGATTGTACTCATCGACCTGTAAAAGGCTTTTAACACAATGATTATTACAACAACCAGCAAGCTATACATATTCCTTTTCTCAACTTTAATTATTTTTAAATTCGAACAGTAAAATTTGCATCTTTTACCCCAATAATTGCGAGATTATTTGTATATCGCCAATTATTTATTATAGCTCCATTAATTGTAATTAGTACCTATTGAAAATTACAATCCTGAAATGAAATTTTTGTTTGTCGAAGGCTTCTTGCCGACCATATTATAATGTCAGGAAAACTTATTTTCAATCATTGAAGCCCTTATCAAAACTGATATTCGAATTATATATATTTTTAAAATGTATGTTGTTCTCCTTTTCAATTATGGCTCCTTATCTAACTTGTAAATTCGAATTACGATGAATAATAATATCGCTTTGCAAAACAACACCAATTTTAAATGTACCCATATTAATTACTTCACAACAGTTTTCTCACCAAAGTATATTTTCTTTACAATGGATATACAAGTACAAACCCATGGTCTTATTTCCTAAAAACCTGGAAGTTGGAAACCACTCGAAACTTTTTTTTTTTTTTTTTTTTGGGAACCTACATTCGATTAAAATTTGGGTTCAACAACCCTCAATCTCATAAACATTATGAAGAAAATCTGAAAACCAGGTTAGGTTAACCTGACCCAAACCTAACCTAACCTAACCCAAACCTAACCCAAACCTTAAGTTAGATTTAACCCAAACCTAATTTAACCCTATAACCATTAAATGAAGAGAAGACCAACCCAGTATTGGGATGCAGATGGCTACTGCGCCGCCCCACCGGGTGGACTACCCATTTACACCTTCCACGGATCACACTGAGACGCCTAAACACCAACAACCCATTGGAAGAACATTATATGGACTAGAGTTGCTCTCACGGCCTTCCCAACCTCCAGCCCACAATATATAAAACAAGTGCCATAGCGTGGTTCTAGATGTTCCCCATAACCTTAGAGAAGCACAAATAATATTATGTTGGATATTCTATTCAAAATTATTTTCTCTATTTTTGACAATACTGGTTTTCAAGTTTCCTTGCTACACCTGATCTAACCAGAAAGAATGTTCATTGTTAGCAAAAAATTGTATTATTACAGTTATAGAAGGAATTATCAGTCTCTTTTTCTCTTTACATTTACTTTTGTGGGTAAACTGATTCAACTATACTTTAGAAGATGGGTCTCTAAATACAATCCGCTATTGTCTGAACGTTGTCTAATACAATCCGCGATCATGGCACTAAATAACTATAAAATTGTTAACACTATAAGGCCCATAAAATGTTAGGATTCGTCCTAAGATCTAGCTCCTTCACAACACATTACAGCTGTACTAATATTCTGAGTTCTGACATTGCTCCCTCGTGTAATATTTTAGCACTTATTCCAGTATAATATACTTCCATTGTGTGGCACCTATACAACACATATTATAGTTATAATCTCATTTATTCAAAAATATCTATCAAGTTTTAACACTCTAAACAAAAACCTCTAAGGTGAACAATTATTGTGAAACACCACAATATACCTATCATGCCTTTAACTGTGTCTGTTCAAATTTATCTATGTCCCTTCAATCTATACGTTACATAATAAATTATGTGTACCTGGATAAAATAGCACAGAATTATAATAAATTCTTTTTATCCTTGTCTATAATACTAATGTTTTCCACCAACAAATGCAGATAAAATATATCAGCCTGTTTACTCAATGTAAAAGTAACTCTTTATCAGAACTGCTAAAATGAATAATTTCAGCGACAATTAAAATATTGGCTTATTCAGTAACAAGCAAAACAATAGTAAAGAAAAACTTTTTATTCACAAGTTTTTATCAGATTCTCAATTACTCCTATCATCACGGCAATTATTTTGACTAAATCCATGAATTACTCTTTCCTGTTTAAATATTCATTTTCCATAGTTTTCTAAACATTTTTTTAACGCCTTTTGATAAACTAAACAAATTAAACAAAACAAATACCACCAAAGTATTACGTACAACAACGTAATAATATTAGATCGTACAACAAGAATGCCACATCTAGTAATACCATAGTAATACCGTACGACATCTATGGCATTCTATTTTTACGCAAATTTTTACAAACTACCCTCAGTACTTGTAATTTTTTTTTAATTCTTGTTGGAAAATAAGTTATTTATACTTGTAATTATTCATTACATTATTATTTGTGAAGTGTATAATAACTGTGCCGAATTTATTACATAATATACTATCCGCAAGCTCATACAAACAGTACTCCACTCGCCAGTCTTTGTGAGTTCTCTCATGTTAGTGAATTATTGTGTCATTTGTGAAAGGAAAGAAAACAAAATATTCTTGGATAATACAATATGTAAGTACATATTTTATATTATACAAATACTTTATAAATGGTCTATGGCTATATTCTTAGAAATCTTGTAAGTTGTAAAAATAAATTTTCGTGAAGAATATTCTCAATTGACGAGAATATAAGCAGCTTATTGAACACCAATGACAGATCTATTATTAAATGGTCAAACCATGATTTATATCGCATATTCCGCACTACACAGTACAGAAGTTAAAATAAACTTTAGCTTCCGTTAATGACATCCTTGTCCGTTACAAAACAAAATCGTTTCACGAAAATAAAATTCAGAGTACGATTCAACGGAACCAGAGTGGTACATTACAGCTTTAGTTCCCTCTCAATTTTATAAAACAAAAGCAGAACAAAGATTTGCAGATACGATTTAAAAGTTATCTAGTCTCCGTTTTCTATTTTCAAACCACGTTAAATAAGAGCCCTTCAGGGCCTTACCTGCCTTTTCAACAAATTGAAGCACCAGATAAATTCAAAATCCACACCTCGATATTTTCACTATACTTTAGCTCAGCCGTCTTGTTTCTTTCGTTGGTACTTGGCATCGTTATTAGATTTAGATTGATATAACTGCCTCATTGGATTCGAAAATGCGTGTTAACCAGTTGGCATCCATTTTGTATTCGCTTATTGTTGGGTTCAAAAATATATTTAACCAGGCGGCATCCATTTTGTTTTTGCTGGAAGGAAAAAAATGCATTAAAATCCAACGGCGTAAGGGCCAGACCCAATTCTGATGTCAGAAATGGCTTAGGCTTGCTAAATAAAAGTATTGTATAAATCATAAACACCAATAAATAAAACGTAGTTTATACGTATCGTAACTACGTAATACAATTATTCACTTAGCTTTCCTTCATTTCCAATTATTAAGCTGAAAGAACTGATATTACACAAAAGGCCAAGAAGCGTTTTAACCAAATAAATACTTATCTTATAACGATCTTTGTTCGAAGTACTCAGAGCCAATTCACATTGACAGGAGGCAGAGTGACGGCTTACGACAAGACAGAGAGAGTGAGTCCCTTCCATCAGACAGCCCGCCTTAAATACTGCCATATCAAAAACAACCCCACCGCCAACATCACTCCACCCCACGTCTGACTACCAAGATTTGCATCTAATATCATAAATACAATGATTCATAGTTACAATCATCCTGAAAATCATTATAAATCAAGTATTTAATTATAACACTTTTATATTAATTTATTAACTGTACTATCTTTTGTAACAAAAGTATCATAACCGGAAACAACAATAATTATTGTCTGTTTAAAGATTAATTGACGTGTTCAAAAATAATGTTATAATATTATATTTGTTGTCCAAATATCATGAATTAATTATTAATAATAATTAGTTCAACTCACATGAATTATTGAAATATGTACTTCTCATAAGAATTTCAAGCTAAATAACAAAACAATAAGACAAAACCATTGTTACCATTATACATCATGTTATTTATGACTATTATTGAAATAATAGTCATTTATATTCATCTATATTTTGAGTAAAGTGGGTCGTACCTCACACGGCCATTCTGACAGACACTTCGTTCTCGAAGTGTTTTAATAACTTTTCTGAAAAGGAAAAATTTAAGTTCTGGAAAGTAAAAGTCAAAGTCCAAATAGTCATCGGGCTGTCATGATCAATCCCATTACCTACTGCCATGTAATGTCCAAATTGATTCATCAGTCCGATTAGGCAGTACCATTTTTGTCAAACTCATGTTTCATCATCATCACAGTAGGCTAACCAGCACCGCATTTACATCTCTCACAAACTGTCGTGTTTTGTCCCACTACATAGTGTCCAGACAACACACCAGCTTCACGGCATTAACATACCTCACACGGCCAGTCACACCTGTCATGATAGATCCATCGTTAGAATCTTACACCAGGTTGACACCTCACAAGGAAATTAAATTATTCCTCTAAGAAAATATTAATTTATGTACCCAGAGCTCAGACCTAAAAGATCGGTCACCCAAAACAGACTATAGTCAAAATACTGAGGAATACCATAATTAGCAACTCATTTAAACCAAATGCAAATTTTAAAATAACTCATCAAAATATAACTTCACTTGACATTACAAAAACAGCTCGGTCATTCTGCCTCATTACCACAACTTATTGATACTGTATTTATTACTGTGTGATTATTATCAATTTGTTTTATCTATCAAACACCATCTCTGTCTAGACTTTAATACCAATATAAAAAGTAAGTTAAAGGTGGTTAACCTTCGTAATTCGTATCACTTCCTTTCCAAGATACTTTGTCAACTTACTCCTAGCCTTCATCAAATACTTCAAGGCTAAAACTAGCCAAATCGGTTTAGTGCCTCTCGAGTTTCAACAGTCTTACAGAATTATTGAAAATTCACTTTTAATTAAATAGGTTTTATAACTTCTGAAAATTCTGAAAATTGTGCCATAACAAATCCATGGATAATATCCCTTAATAATTAATCTATAATAAAACAAAGTAAAACCCATGTAAAACCAGTCGATTGTACTCATCGACCTGTAAAAGGCTTTTAACACAATGATTATTACAACAACCAGCAAGCTATACATATTCCTTTTCTCAACTTTAATTATTTTTAAATTCGAACAGTAAAATTTGCATCTTTTACCCCAATAATTGCGAGATTATTTGTATATCGCCAATTATTTATTATAGCTCCATTAATTGTAATTAGTACCTATTGAAAATTACAATCCTGAAATGAAATTTTTGTTTGTCGAAGGCTTCTTGCCGACCATATTATAATGTCAGGAAAACTTATTTTCAATCATTGAAGCCCTTATCAAAACTGATATTCGAATTATATATATTTTTAAAATGTATGTTGTTCTCCTTTTCAATTATGGCTCCTTATCTAACTTGTAAATTCGAATTACGATGAATAATAATATCGCTTTGCAAAACAACACCAATTTTAAATGTACCCATATTAATTACTTCACAACAGTTTTCTCACCAAAGTATATTTTCTTTACAATGGATATACAAGTACAAACCCATGGTCTTATTTCCTAAAAACCTGGAAGTTGGAAACCACTCGAAACTTTTTTTTTTTTTTTTTTTTTGGGAACCTACATTCGATTAAAATTTGGGTTCAACAACCCTCAATCTCATAAACATTATGAAGAAAATCTGAAAACCAGGTTAGGTTAACCTGACCCAAACCTAACCTAACCTAACCCAAACCTTAAGTTAGATTTAACCCAAACCTAATTTAACCCTATAACCATTAAATGAAGAGAAGACCAACCCAGTATTGGGATGCAGATGGCTACTGCGCCGCCCCACCGGGTGGACTACCCATTTACACCTTCCACGGATCACACTGAGACGCCTAAACACCAACAACCCATTGGAAGAACATTATATGGACTAGAGTTGCTCTCACGGCCTTCCCAACCTCCAGCCCACAATATATAAAACAAGTGCCATAGCGTGGTTCTAGATGTTCCCCATAACCTTAGAGAAGCACAAATAATATTATGTTGGATATTCTATTCAAAATTATTTTCTCTATTTTTGACAATACTGGTTTTCAAGTTTCCTTGCTACACCTGATCTAACCAGAAAGAATGTTCATTGTTAGCAAAAAATTGTATTATTACAGTTATAGAAGGAATTATCAGTCTCTTTTTCTCTTTACATTTACTTTTGTGGGTAAACTGATTCAACTATACTTTAGAAGATGGGTCTCTAAATACAATCCGCTATTGTCTGAACGTTGTCTAATACAATCCGCGATCATGGCACTAAATAACTATAAAATTGTTAACACTATAAGGCCCATAAAATGTTAGGATTCGTCCTAAGATCTAGCTCCTTCACAACACATTACAGTACTAATATTCTGAGTTCTGACATTGCTCCCTCGTGTAATATTTTAGCACTTATTCCAGTATAATATACTTCCATTGTGTGGCACCTATACAACACATATTATAGTTATAATCTCATTTATTCAAAAATATCTATCAAGTTTTAACACTCTAAACAAAAACCTCTAAGGTGAACAATTATTGTGAAACACCACAATATACCTATCATGCCTTTAACTGTGTCTGTTCAAATTTATCTATGTCCCTTCAATCTATACGTTACATAATAAATTATGTGTACCTGGATAAAATAGCACAGAATTATAATAAATTCTTTTTATCCTTGTCTATAATACTAATGTTTTCCACCAACAAATGCAGATAAAATATATCAGCCTGTTTACTCAATGTAAAAGTAACTCTTTATCAGAACTGCTAAAATGAATAATTTCAGCGACAATTAAAATATTGGCTTATTCAGTAACAAGCAAAACAATAGTAAAGAAAAACTTTTTATTCACAAGTTTTTATCAGATTCTCAATTACTCCTATCATCACGGCAATTATTTTGACTAAATCCATGAATTACTCTTTCCTGTTTAAATATTCATTTTCCATAGTTTTCTAAACATTTTTTTAACGCCTTTTGATAAACTAAACAAATTAAACAAAACAAATACCACCAAAGTATTACGTACAACAACGTAATAATATTAGATCGTACAACAAGAATGCCACATCTAGTAATACCATAGTAATACCGTACGACATCTATGGCATTCTATTTTTACGCAAATTTTTACAAACTACCCTCAGTACTTGTAATTTTTTTTAAATTCTTGTTGGAAAATAAGTTATTTATACTTGTAATTATTCATTACATTATTATTTGTGAAGTGTATAATAACTGTGCCGAATTTATTACATAATATACTATCCGCAAGCTCATACAAACAGTACTCCACTCGCCAGTCTTTGTGAGTTCTCTCATGTTAGTGAATTATTGTGTCATTTGTGAAAGGAAAGAAAACAAAATATTCTTGGATAATACAATATGTAAGTACATATTTTATATTATACAAATACTTTATAAATGGTCTATGGCTATATTCTTAGAAATCTTGTAAGTTGTAAAAATAAATTTTCGTGAAGAATATTCTCAATTGACGAGAATATAAGCAGCTTATTGAACACCAATGACAGATCTATTATTAAATGGTCAAACCATGATTTATATCGCATATTCCGCACTACACAGTACAGAAGTTAAAATAAACTTTAGCTTCCGTTAATGACATCCTTGTCCGTTACAAAACAAAATCGTTTCACGAAAATAAAATTCAGAGTACGATTCAACGGAACCAGAGTGGTACATTACAGCTTTAGTTCCCTCTCAATTTTATAAAACAAAAGCAGAACAAAGATTTGCAGATACGATTTAAAAGTTATCTAGTCTCCGTTTTCTATTTTCAAACCACGTTAAATAAGAGCCCTTCAGGGCCTTACCTGCCTTTTCAACAAATTGAAGCACCAGATAAATTCAAAATCCACACCTCGATATTTTCACTATACTTTAGCTCAGCCGTCTTGTTTCTTTCGTTGGTACTTGGCATCGTTATTAGATTTAGATTGATATAACTGCCTCATTGGATTCGAAAATGCGTGTTAACCAGTTGGCATCCATTTTGTATTCGCTTATTGTTGGGTTCAAAAATATATTTAACCAGGCGGCATCCATTTTGTTTTTGCTGGAAGGAAAAAAATGCATTAAAATCCAACGGCGTAAGGGCCAGACCCAATTCTGATGTCAGAAATGGCTTAGGCTTGCTAAATAAAAGTATTGTATAAATCATAAACACCAATAAATAAAACGTAGTTTATACGTATCGTAACTACGTAATACAATTATTCACTTAGCTTTCCTTCATTTCCAATTATTAAGCTGAAAGAACTGATATTACACAAAAGGCCAAGAAGCGTTTTAACCAAATAAATACTTATCTTATAACGATCTTTGTTCGAAGTACTCAGAGCCAATTCACATTGACAGGAGGCAGAGTGACGGCTTACGACAAGACAGAGAGAGTGAGTCCCTTCCATCAGACAGCCCGCCTTAAATACTGCCATATCAAAAACAACCCCACCGCCAACATCACTCCACCCCACGTCTGACTACCAAGATTTGCATCTAATATCATAAATACAATGATTCATAGTTACAATCATCCTGAAAATCATTATAAATCAAGTATTTAATTATAACACTTTTATATTAATTTATTAACTGTACTATCTTTTGTAACAAAAGTATCATAACCGGAAACAACAATAATTATTGTCTGTTTAAAGATTAATTGACGTGTTCAAAAATAATGTTATAATATTATATTTGTTGTCCAAATATCATGAATTAATTATTAATAATAATTAGTTCAACTCACATGAATTATTGAAATATGTACTTCTCATAAGAATTTCAAGCTAAATAACAAAACAATAAGACAAAACCATTGTTACCATTATACATCATGTTATTTATGACTATTATTGAAATAATAGTCATTTATATTCATCTATATTTTGAGTAAAGTGGGTCGTACCTCACACATGCTATTTTTGAGCATGTGTAACTGTACCTTATAGTTCACGTGTAAAAACTCAGAAGCGTTATCTGCACAACATATCATTAGCCTACAGGGCATGCTACGCTGCTTAATGCTTTGATGCGTTTATGCTGCGAGGGCGTACCACAAGTCAGCACGCAATGGAGCAACGTATTACAACATGGCAGTGTTAGCTAGGGACCTATCAGACAAAAGCGAAGCGTTATCAAGCGGTCAGTTTTGCGTTATTTGTGTTGTATTACGTTATATGGATCTACTCACACAAGGAGCGTTCGGACCGCGTCAGAATAATTCTTCCTGTACGACTGAACGTTTGAACGCAAAACGCTTGAACGCGTGACCACTCTCCGTCTGATAGGTCCCTTCGTTTTGATTCTAGCCAGGAGTACCAAAAATACGGGTCTTAAACCCGTATTTTTGGTCAGTACTCAAGATGCATCTCGGTCTCAAGATACGGTTCAGGCTCTGTGATTGGTTAGCTGTCAAAATTTAGACCAATCACAGAGCTGCACCTCGTCTTGAGACCGGGTCGCATCTTAAGTACTGACCAAAAATACGGGCCTAGGAGTGCAGTAACTGCTCCTACTGTAGGTCGGTACGATATCTCAGCATATTAATCTCAGTATTCACAGTGATTGTTTCCATCTTCTAGTACAACGACGTGGCGTTATTAACGCTGGACCAGCCCGTGACGTTCTCTAAGACGATCCGGCCGGTGTGCCTGCCGACGGGCGGCTCGCGTGCGTATACCGGCCGCGACGCCACGGTCATTGGCTGGGGCAGTCTGCGCGAGAGTAAGTTTTTATTTAAAAATAAAAAAAGGTTATATATATATATATATATATATATATATATATAACCTCCTCTTTTTTGGAAGTCGTTCCAAGAAGGAGGAGGTTATATGTTCGTCTGTATATTTTTTTTTGTATGTTCAAGCATAACTTCGCCGTTTGTGGACCGATTTTCATTATTCTTTTGTCGTTGTACAGGGTTAAATTCGAATTTGGTATCATGTTCACAAAAGTAAGGATCTGATGATGGGATCCATGAGGAATCGAGGGGACTCCTTGAAATTTGTATGGAAACATATAGGGATTTCGATTTTTTCAGAAGCGTTCGAGGTAGATGCTACCAAAAAGTAAGACTTTGCACCAGTGACCAGGTTATACCCTGGATCCGAAGGTACCGAACAGAACTTTTGAATCCTTATAGATACAGGTTCGGGGATTTCGGCGTTATTTAAACAACTGTAAGCCAACACATCAATTTGATTGATCATCATCATCACAACCAAAATTATACTATGGGTCATCACATTATGACACAATTAATGGTACTTTTCGCGATATTTTGCATCGAAGCAGATGTTTTTGATGATTATTTCGCTGTTTGTGGACCGATTTTAAAAATTCTTGTGTTTTTGTATAGGATATAATCTTAGTTTGGTATAACAATTATGAAAGTAGTAAACTGATGATGGGATCTACGAGCAATCGAGGGAAATCCTTGAAATTTATCAAAACACTCATAGTGGTTAAAATATTGTTTCTAGTAACTTAAACATATGTTACGAATAAGATAAATTTCATACGAAGGTGTCTCTTGGTCCAAAGGTACTAAACAGAACTCCTGAACCTTTAAAGATAAAAGTTTGGAAATTGCAGCATCGCTTAGATAACTGCAAGCATTTACCACAATTTCCATTACAGTAATATAATATGGATAGTTTATATTTGTATTGGTTATCTACGCATAAAGTCTTCTCTTTTATATAACTTAAAAGTGTGAAATTATTATTTTTTAACAAAAATTTGAACCCGACTTCCAAGGTAAAAACAATATTCTTAAAATAATCTAAAAAGTATAAAATAATTCTTATTCTAGATTAATAGTGCCTTTAACTAAATTCGACTAAGTCTCAACGAATTCTGTACTCAATTTTCATTCTTTTGAAGTCGGTACTGACTACTGGCTAAGTTCGACGTCAAGTATCTCAGTTCTGGGCTGGTACCGACTTCAAACGAATGAAAATTGAGTACAGAATTCGTTGAGATTTAGTCGAATTTAGTTAAAGGCACTATTAATCTAGAATAAGAATTATTTTATACTTTTTAGATCATTTTAAGAATATTGTTTTTACCTTGGAAGTCGGGTTCAATTTTTTCTTAAAAAATAACAATACTATAGTGGCTAAAGAAGGAGGAACTATTGGACCATTAGGGTTTTACTGGTGATTTTTTTTCATATATCATAGCACATACCATGGACGCACATACATAAAAAAGAGCATTTAAGACACGAACCAAGTTGTTTTAACATTACAGTTGAATAGTAAATGCTGCTGGTGCGGAAGCTATATACTGATAATATCCTTTTTGTCCTCAGGTGGTCCTCAACCCTCGATCCTGCAGGAGGTCACCATACCAATCTGGTCTAACCAGGAGTGCCGCGCGAAGTACGGGTCAGCGGCGCCAGGCGGCATCGTTGACCACATGCTGTGCGCCGGGAAAGCTAGCATGGACTCATGCAGTGTGAGTGCTAAGAAATATCTAAGCCTATCCTGCATACTCTACTAATATTATAAATGCGAAAGTGTGTCTGTCTATTACCTCTTCACGCCCAAACCGCTGAACCGATTTTGCTGTTGGTATGGAGGTACTTTGAGTCCCGGGAAAGGACATAGGATACTTGGGATTTTATCCCTGAAAAATGTACGGTTCCCTTAATTTTATTAACTAATTTTGGCGCAACGGATCTGCGGGCGTTATGTAGTATTTTATATTATAGGAATCTATTTCATGTTTTTCCATACGAACACAAGGAGATATTATTATAATACGAGTAACTCAAGTTACAGCTTTTTGTAAATGTATAATGCCCATCCTATTTAACCCAACAACTCCCAAGCGGCACCCGGGTGCCGCATAACAATTGAAAAGCTATTGTGGCTGCGATTCCCACGATCGAGGTATTGAAATATTACACCTTTAACTTCTGTCTTAATCACTTTTTTCAGCCCCTTTGTAATTTTTCCAAGAAAGTTGTGGAAACTTTTTAAACCCGTTTTACCCGATATACCTCAATATTTTTTACCGATATTATAACTATTATTAATTGCTAATATTTCAGGGCGACAGCGGCGGTCCTCTGATGGTGAACGAAGGCGGGCGGTGGATTCAAGTAGGTGTAGTGTCGTGGGGTATCGGCTGCGGTAAGGGCCAGTACCCCGGCGTCTACACCCGGGTCACCTCCTTCCTCCCGTGGATACAGAAGAACTCCAAGTAAACACATTTGACACAATACAAGGGCTGATTTATATTGATAGATTTTTTTAAAGTTTTTGACAGGAGTTTATTGATTCAATAGCGTTATTTGTTGGTACGCGTCAGCCAATCATACGCACTATTGATTGTATAAATTTCTGTCGAAAAAAAACTCAGGAACTAAGTAGTGAGCGCTTGTGGCTACTGTATGCTGGTCTGGATTAAACACATTAAGGGCCTGTTTAACCACTTACATATAAGTGCTGGATAGGCTATCCACCACTTAACTTGACAGAGTATGGAGAATCTGTCAAAAAGGTTGTGGATAGCCTATCCGTCTTTTTATCAGGAAGTGGTGAAACAGTCCCTAGGACTACTGGGCACTGGACATATCAATATAAATCAGGACCTATAACTGGTGTTTGTGTCAACTGGGATTACTATAACTACTTCAATTATTTTGAGAAAGTCAATAGGTAAATGTTTGTCTTTCTTAATGAATTGATCCTATATCTAAATTAGAACGCCATTACATTTTGTGCCAATTATTGTAAGTTTAAGAATATAATTTTGATGTATATTCAGATTGTGTTTTATTTTAGGATAAAATCCTAATCTTAGGCTACTATACATCTAAGAATTTTATACCTAAAATTTAATAAATACCTATAGAAACCCAACAACGAAATTGCCAAATAAAAGTTTAAATATAGTGATTAACTAGTGTAATAAAACAATCAAAATCAACAGTATCTAAATATATTTCATAATTAAATCGCAATGAACACATTCATGATGCAAATAATGGATATACAATAATCTCATAATATATTTTGCTACAAGCTACTACCATAATACAAGAGCACTCACATGGACTAGTCTAGGCGTTACATGTCGAAGTTCGATACGTGTAGATGCTGCAGAATGTTGCGGGCTGAAAAACAATATCATAATCATCACTACATAATTATTATAATACAAAGTCGCTTTTTTCCCTCATGTCCCTTTGTTCCCTTTAATCTTTAAAACTACGCAACGGATTTTGATGCGGTTTTCTTTAATAGATAGTGATTCAAGAGGAAGGTTTATAAGTATAATAATATTCATTAAATAGTGGAGAAATACTGTTATTGTTGGGGTTTCTAATGCGGGCCACGGGTATTAATAATGAATCAAAACTGCTGAATCGATTTTAATCATTTTTTCAGTGGCTATATATTTTATACCCGTGCGAAGCCAGGGCGGGTCGCTAGTAATTTATATTCTGCATCATGTTTGTACTACCATAAAACATTAAAACATACAGTATCTTCCAAATTAAATAAATGATATCCGAGTAGATTTTTAATAAGATCAAAGTTAGCATTGTTAGTTTCGCATGCGCTGTTGTGATTTAATTTGTTTTATTATTTGTATTTCTTCGATAGATACAAATGTATACACTATACAGTAACATAACTCTGAGTTCCATAAATCGAGTTCGCAACACAAAGACGAAAAGAAGTGTATATTTGTGTACACCAATATGAGATCGACATGAGGCTTTAAAGTTATCTGAGTCTAGAATGTGCGTTCGTGCGATTCGAGCGTTCTAACAGAGTAGACAGAACTAAGGAGTATAATATTGACTTATATATTACTAGCTGTTGCCCGCGACTTCGTCCGCGTGGACTTCAGTTTATAGCGCGCGGTGTCAACAAAATTGGTGTCAAATTTAAAAGCTTTTTAAAACCCTGGTACCCCTTAAATCAGAATACCCAAAAACAGCTGTGCAGTGTGCACATAATATTTCATTTTTTAAATTAAGTAAACTTTATACCAAATTTAAAGGTTATTTAGCCCCCCATTACACAACTTTAGCTTTACCCATAAACTATATTTTATCATTGGTAGGTTTAAGGTTACGTCGCTGCATAGATTAAGTATAAGTAGTGAGTTATTTGATAACGTGTAAAACAATCGATAGAATCGATAAACTTTACTCAATATGGTGCCACTGCCACCTCTTATAGAAAGACTTATGAGCAAGCGATAGCGAGATGTAGGCGACTCTTAACGCCATCTGTTATGAATTTTTGGAACTAACTTAATTTGAACAAATTTACGCATTTTCACCCCCTTACAACCCCTTTTTCCAGTTAAAAAGTAGCCTATGTCCTTTCTCAGGCTTTAGACTATCTGTGTACAAAATTTCATTACAATCGGTTCAGTAGTTTTGGCGTGAAATCGAGACAGACAGACAGACAGACAGAGATACTTTCGCATTTATAATATTAGTATAGATTAGGGCGTATCTACGCGAGTTGTGCGCGAGTACCACTTTCGACATTTTTCACATTGCTGAGTAACGCATTAGTATGGCGCGCGCTGGCCGATATGACATACTACATCAAACGTATTTTCGAGATCTCTTTTGAGTCGGCCTACTCGTTAATTCTGTTTTCCCTGGTTCTAGCATGAAAATAATGTGCCATCGAAGAAATTGATTCCTACGCAGTTGACAGACCTACGATATTTGTTCGGGATACGTCAGTTTAATCTTAGTTTTAATCTGTGGGCTGGGTTTGACATAACGCGACCAAAATAAGTAGGTCCACCATCAGCCTATAAATCAACTTCAGAGAATCTCTGATAGTACATAATTCATACGCAGTTATAGCCGTGAAATTCACCTTGAAAGTATCCCGTATCGTGTACATCGTCTGGCGCGGGCACGAACGGTGGTTCCGTGTTGAGCTGGTTGTCCCAATCCACGTGTCGGAAGAGCGGCATGGCGCGGACGGTGGGCGCAGTGGGCCGGCCCTCCGGCTCCATGGTAAGTAGGGCTTCTATAGCACTCACCGCTTCGGGGGACAACGCCTCGTCGTCCTCGGGCCATTCTAGATCTGAAATGCATAAAATAAATTGAAAATCGTACTTGTAATTAGGGGTAATCAAGTAACGTTCGGAATTCGGATACAGGCTAATTATTACGAATAACACAAGTTAACACTAAAACAACTAGTATCTTGTACGCCTGTACCTGTAATAAAATATAATATGTAGGTACCCACTATCCAAACCTCATTTTTTTTTCATTCTAATAAATTTTTAAAAAAGTTGTAAATAGAGTCGTTACGACGGTTCTAATTTCGTAATAACTATTATAAGATTGATAGTAACAACAATTTTCATACAATTTTTGACGTTTTTTTATGCATTTTTGTGACTCGCCTCGTGTCTTAAAACGTAACACGAACACGTAACGAACTTACTTCTGGACAAAATGTTCTTGAACACAGCCTGCGGTGTCTCGTCGTTGAAGGGCGGCACTCCGGTCATGAACTCGTACAGACACACGCCCAGCGCCCACCAGTCTACTGGAGGACCGTGGCCCTGCCTAAACAAAAAACATTGGTGTTTAAATTAATTATACTTCGTGCTGCGCCCTCGAGTCAGTATAAGCTAAATATATTAAACACTTGTAGTAACGCCAGGTCACACCATTGCTACACTATAGTCTATAAATTAAAGACAAAAAAAAAATAAGATTTTTTATCTATGTCCCTGTTACTCTCCTACACTTCCGGTATGATGGCAACCACCTCTGCCGTTTGGCGCTAAGCCTCATTCGCTTTTCAGTGCCGAGTAAATGTGTTCTGTGCGCGCCACGCTACACTTCTTTATTTCAGTTATATTATACGTATTGAAATAAAATGGCGAAACGTGCATCCAATGAAGACAGTTTTGAATTTATAGTTCAAAAACTAGCTAAACTGGAGAAGGAAATAAAACGTTGTAAACGAAATAATTCGTCGTCAAGTTCAAATTCGTCATCGTCGAGTTCTTGTTCAGATTCGGATATCGATATTGAGGATTCAACTTGTGAGTATTTTTACCAGAATTTGTTTCAGATATTTCAGATTCACAAATAATTTAGACTTAAGAATACATCAGAATTGGTTTTAAGACCTCTTCGCCGTATTCGCCGCAATTGCCATAATTTTGTGAGGGTAATTCGAGAAAAAAATCTACTGCTATAATTATAGTGAATAATTGCATAAAAGTAAAAAAGAAGTGCATCAGAATAATTTCGGAGTATATCGCCACACTGTCTCGTGTAATAAGCACCAGATTAGTATTAAGGGAACTATATCGCCGCTATTACACAAAATGAGGGTATGTATATTTTACATTTTGTACATGTGATAACGTCTTTTTTAGGTCAAATGGTCATGCCAATACCTGAGACCATTAGTAATATAACAGCAGATGGACCTAGTCAAATAACCACCAGGAGATCCTTCTATTGAAATCTCTAATGTCGACGTTGCCGAAAAAGACGTTCAGATGGATATCAACGACATTTTAGGAGATGATCCATCCAATTCCGTTGAATTCGGCCCCGATATCAACAAGGAAGTCAAAAACTGGAAGGAAGAAATGTTGTTACATATAAACCATCTCGAATTATTAGCGGCCTTTTTTGCATTAAAAATATTTGTTAATGGTCATAGGAATTGTCAAGTTTTGCTTAGAATTGATAATAGCACTGCCGTAAGCTATATTAATCGTATGGGTGGAGTAAAATATCCACATTTAAATAAAGTCACAAAAGATATTTGGCAGTGGTGTGAGGCACACAAAATCTTTATTTTTGCATCCTATGTGAAATCGTCTGATAATTATATAGCGGATTTTGAATCGAGAAGAATACATCCCGATATTGAATGGTCGCTAACGGATTTTTCTTTTAGAAATTTAAAAAAAAATTTACTTGAACCCCAAATAGATTTATTTGCTTCAAGAATAAATAATAAATGCCAGAAATATGTCTCCTGGCATAGAGACCCAGACGCTGTTGCTGTAGATGCGTTTACACTAGACTGGTCTCATGAATTGTTTTATGCGTTTCCACCATTTTCGCTTATTCTAAAATGCTTACGAAAAGTTATTGTAGATAAAGCAGTAGGTATAATGGTAGTTCCTAATTGGCCCACGCAACCGTGGTACCCTTTGTTTAAACGGCTCGTTATTTCTGATTTAATTACTCTCGATCATAACGATATTGTCTTACCATGTTACAGCAATCGCAATTTTCAAACGCACGTTACCCTGGTTGCCGGGATACTGTCAGGGAAGCGTTGCTCAAGCGCGGAGTTCCCGATGCTGCATTAGAAATAACTATGGCAGGGTGGTCTTCAAGTACCATAAAACAGTACGATGTATCTTTTAAACGTTGGTATGTATTTTGTCAAAATAATAACGTTGATTTTTTCAAGCCATCGGTTGGTAAGATATTAGAATTTTTTAACAAAAATTTATAACGATGGAGGTAAATATGGTACTGTTAACAGCCGTAGAGCCGCTCTCGCATTAATTGCTAATGAGGTGTAATATATAATTATTGCCTAAATATAATACGACTTGGGATGCAGCTATAGTTTTAAATTACTTAGGATCTCTATTTCTAAATGAAAATTTACCACTTGAGAAACTTTCAAAAAAGTGTATCACTTTACTTGCCCTTGTCACTGCACATAGAGTGCAAACACTTTCAAAAATTAAAGTTAACGAATTAATTACTTTGATCAAATTATTATAAAGATAAGGGACATAATTAAAACTTCCAGAATTGGAACTAATCAGCCAACTTTACATTTACCTTTCTTTAATGATCGTGTAGAGGTTTGTCCTGCAAAAACATTATTAGCTTATATAGATAAAACTAGAGAACTAAGAAGGTCTGATTACCTATTCATTAGTTTTCAAAAAGCTCACAATTGTGTTACGGGACAGACCTTAAGTCGCTAGATAAAGTGTACATTAGGAGATAGTGGAATTGACATTTCATCCTTTTCATCACACAGTACTAGGCAGTAGGCACGCTGCCTCTTCCAAAGCGTTTAAGCTTGGCGTCAGTCTGGACGTGATACGACAGACTGCTGGATGGAGTGCCAATTCCACATTTGCAAAATTTTATAACCGACCTATTGTTAATGAAGATAACAATGTAGCCTTAGCTAAAACAATTTGTTCTCTTTAATTTTGTATTCCTTTGTTTTATGTTAATGTTAATCATTGTTTTTATTTTTATATTAAAAATCAAATGATTGATCAAAACATGATGTTTCCTTTAACATTTCTCAACATCTACAAGTGTTTAATATATTGTTACGGATACGGGCAGTTGTTTACGTGTTACGAATACGGGCAGTTGTTTACCTGCGCGCGACAGTTGCGCGTACTTTCTAGAAAAACCCGACCCTTGTTTATGTGGATTGCGTGTTTACGTAAACAATCCAAAATAGAACGCTCCAGAAGGCGATGCGGGCCATATAAAAGGTAAACAAGCCGGCAGTCAGGCAGTTCGATCCGAGCGATCATCAAGGCGACTTCAAAGTGAGACAAGTGATCAATAGTGAGTGATTGTGATAGTGAACTAACGACTCGGCTACGACCTAGGACAGTGATAGTGCTCAGTGATTTGGATCTAGTGCTTAGTGTTTGGACTTAGTGATTTGTGTGAGCTAGTGTTTGTGAATAAAGTCTTCAAGAGAGTCACCAGGCCTTTCTCTCCGAATCCTCGAACCCTAGCACGTAACAACTGGTGTCGGAAGTGAGATTTGGAAGATGCCATTGACTCCGAGAGAGGACTTCGAGGGAAGTGTCAGAACAAGGGCGCAACGGGCTGCGGAGGCCACATCCACTGGGGACCAAGCTCCGCCCACTGAGGGACAGGCCCCGCCCACTGGCTCCGCCCACCGGGACCCGCCCACTGGCCACGCCCCCCAGGCTCCGCCCATTTTGGGCGTGGCCACGCCCACTGGCTCCGCCCACCGGGACCCGCCCACTGGCCACGCCCCCCAGGCTCCGCCCACTTTGGGCGTGGCCACGCCTACTGGCCACGCCCACCAGACTACTCAGGCCACGCCCACTGGTTCCGCCCACCGGGCTCCGTCTATTGGCTCCAGCCACCAGGCATCGCCCGTAGTTTCTACGGCCCCTCAAATGGCTCCTCAATTGGAAAGCATAATTAAGTTAATTCAGGCTTTGCAAGAGGCCCAAGACCGCAAGATTCTCCAAGAAAAATTCTCCAAGAAAGGACCTCCAAGAAAAAGCGCTATTGGCTATAAAGGATGTGAGTGACACGGTGACTAAGCTTCGGAAAGATGTCGATGTTATGGAAGAACGAGTTACCGGGCTAGGAGTGGATATGGAAAATGTGAAAACCAGCCTCACAGAACTACAGAAGTGGAAAGTGCGCCTGGAAACCACAGGAGTCCCGACGTCTAGTGGAACTACCGGAGTAGTGGTACAAGGACCAAGAGTTAAAGTGCCACCATACGACGGTACTACTTCTTGGAACGCTTATCGTCAGCAATTCCAGACGGTTGCTTCTGCCAACGGATGGACTGACGAACAATGCCTGACCGCTCTCACTGTTGCGCTCAGAGGGCAAGCTTTGTCGGTCCTAGAAGTACATACAGGGAAGGAGTTCCAAGACCTGATGGAGGCCCTTGAATCCAGATACGGGGAGCGACACCTGGAGCACGTGTTCCGTGCTCAACTTCGTGACAGAGTCCAACGCTCAGGAGAGGGACTACAGCAATGGGCGTTGGAAATTGAAAAACTGGTCAAGAAGGCACACCCAGGAGCCGATTCCAAGATGGTCGACACGAATATTGTGCAAGCATTTGTCGACGGAATCAGGGATCTGGAGGTCAGAGCTGCAGTGAGGCTACGTCACCACACCTCGCTAAAGGAAGCGTTGGCGCATGCTTTGGAGGTCGAGGCTGTTCGCCATGAGATACAGCAGACCCATAAGATCCGCAAGGTCTCCGAAGTAAAGGCTCCTGCAAGGAAAATATTTGAAGCCATGTGCTATAAGTGCGGGAAGAGGGGCCATCTTCAGCTCAACTGCCCGCAGAAGGAGACCCAGATGTCAAGGATGAAAAGGCTCGAGCAACAAGTAGAGGAGCTGAAGAAGCAGGGAGCTTCAGCCAGGACTAAGAGGCGTGTACTGACTGACGCGGAGGAAGCCCCAATAACTGTTGTCTCCCAAGCAAGCAGCAACTACGGATTAGTGACTGAACTACTCGACGACTGCAAGAGTAATCTGACTTATTCGCAGAGCATGAAAGCTAAGAAGTTTTTACAGCGCCACGCGAATATCTTCTCCAGTCAGGAAGGCGACCTTGGAAGAACGTCGATGGTTCAGCACAGAATAGATACCGGAAGTGAGAACCCAATTCGTCAACGAGCAAGACGGATACCCATTGCAAAGAAAAAGAAGTTGAAGGCCTTTTGGAGGACATGAGAAGGCATAAGATTATTGAACCGTCTGCAAGTCCGTGGTGCTCACCTGTTGTGTTGGTGAAGAAGAAAGGTGGCAGCACAAGATTTTGTGTGGACTACAGGCGTCTCAATAATGTCACTAAGAAGGACAGCTATCCATTACCTCGAATCGACGATACTCTGGATACCTTGAGTGGCATGAAATGGTTCTCGACCCTGGACCTGAAATCTGGATACTGGCAGGTGGAAATTCATCCAAAAGACAAGGAGAAGACAGCTTTCTCTACAGGTAAAGGTTTATGGCAGTTTAACGTCATGCCCTTTGGATTGTGCAACGCACCTGCGACATTTGAGCGACTCATGGAGTGTGTACTGGCAGGCTTAGTTGGAGAGGCTTGCTTAGTCTACTTGGACGACGTCATCATTGTTGGCCGCGACTTCGAGGACCATTTGCGAAACCTAGAACGAGTTTTCGCTAAAATAGAGGGGGCCAAGTTAAAGTTGAATCCGAAAAAGTGTCGTTTATTCAGGAGTAAGGTCAATTATCTCGGCCATGTCATCTCCAGTGATGGAATCCAGACGGACCCGGAGAAACTGGAAGCAGTTCAAAATTGGCCAACCCCTAAGAACAAAACCGAAGTGCGGGCATTTCTCGGCCTATGCTCCTACTACAGGCGTTTTGTCAAGGGATTCTCAGAGATAGCCAAGCCATTACATCGGCTGACGGAAGATAAACGACAGTTTATGTGGGACGAGACTTCTGAAGATTCTTTTCAGAAACTGAAGAAACATCTATGTGAAACACCAATCCTGGGGTATCCACAACCTGAAGGTCAGTTTATAGTCGACACTGACGCAAGCAACACGGCCATTGGAGGGGTGTTATCTCAAAAGCAGGGCGAAACAGAAGTTGTAATTGCATATTTCAGCAAATCTTTATCTAAGCCAGAGAGAAACTACTGTGTGACAAGAAGAGAACTCTTGGCTGTTGTAAAGACGCTACAACATTTCAGCAAATATCTCATTGGCAGACAGTTTTTACTGCGAACTGATCACGCAGCGTTGAAGTGGCTACTGCAATTCAAGAACCCTGAAGGTCAAGTAGCTCGATGGATTGAACAGCTCCAGGAGTACGACTTCAAGACGGAACACCGCAGCGGAAAGGCGCATGGGAATGCCGACGCCCTTTCACGAAGACCGTGTTCAGAGGACTGCAAACATTGTGTTAAGCAGGAATCTAATGAAGTGACATTAAAGTTAACGAAAACAAGTCCTTTGGGTCCATGGGAGAATGATGCTATGAGGGAGGCTCAAGAAACAGATGACGACCTACGGCACATCATCACATGGAAGAAACGAGGTGACGAAAAACCAATCTGGAGTGAGGTTGCACCCACTGGCGCTGTCACTAAGGCGTACTGGGCGCAATGGGACAGTCTGATACTTCAAAATGGAATACTTTACCGAAAATGGGAGAAGACTAACGGCAGAGAGTTCCATCTTCAGATAGTTGTCCCAAGAACGAGAGTACCGGATGTTCTCCGTGAAATACACGATGGCGTATCAGGAGGTCATCTAGGTGTTAAGAGGACGTTAACAAAAGTGCGAGAACGATTCTACTGGTTGCATTGTCGAGATGATGTACAGGATTGGTGCCGCAAATGCACTACTTGCGCTGCAGTAAAGGGACCACAGACCAGGAGCCGTGGGAACCTGCGGTTGTATAACGTTGGCGCACCGTGGGAACGAATTGCAGTTGATGTAGCTGGGCCATTTCCCGTGACGGAATCGGGAAACAAGTACTTTATGGTCGTCATGGACTACTTCACCAAATGGCCCGAAGTGTTCGCCATACCAAACCAGGAAGCTACAACAGTTGCTTCTAAGCTAGTCGAAGAAGTGATATCTCGCTTTGGTGTGCCTCTCGAAATCCATTCCGATCAGGGCAGGAACTTCGAATCGCAGGTCTTCCAGGAAGTGTGCAGAATTTTGGGAATGCATAAGACGAGGACCACCGCGTACCATCCACAGTCTGATGGAATGGTTGAGAGATTTAACCAGACTCTAGAGAGGCATTTGGCGAAATTGGTAGATGACAGACAAAAGGATTGGGACAAGTATATACCACTCTTCCTTCTCTCGTACCGTACCGCCGAGCATGAGAGCATAAAAGCTACCCCGGCATTTGTCAATTACGGTCGAGAACTACGAATACCAATAGACCTCTTGACAGGAGCGTCACCGGGGGAACCAAAGACCGTACAAGACTATGTCTGCGATTTAAGGGAAAAGATGCACTACATACACGCCATGGTTCGGGAAAATGGGTTACAGTCAAGTGAGAACATGAAGACCAGATACGACCGGAAAGCGAACACGAGCGGCTTCGAAGAAGGGTCACTGGTATGGCTGCATAACCCAACTCGCCGAAAAGGGAAATCTCCAAAGTTGCAGACCAAGTGGGACGGCCCATATAAAGTGGTTACCCGATTGAATGATGTGACTTACAGGATTCAAAAGCCACCAAGAGGCACATTCAAAGTGGTACACATAGACCGTTTGGCGCGTTATCATGGCAGTAACAACGATGCTCGGGACGAGCATCTCTAAGAGGGGAGTAGTGTTACGGATACGGGCAGTTGTTTACGTGTTACGAATACGGGCAGTTATTTACCTGCGCGCGACAGTTGCGCGTACTTTCTAGAAAAGCCCGACCCTTGTTTATGTGGATTGCGTGTTTACGTAAACAATCCAAAATAGAACGCTCCAGAAGGCGATGCGGGCCATATAAAAGGTAAACAAGCCGGCAGTCAGGCAGTTCGATCCGAGCGATCATCAAGGCGACTTCAAAGTGAGACAAGTGATCAATAGTGAGTGATTGTGATAGTGAACTAACGACTCGGCTACGACCTAGGACAGTGATAGTGCTCAGTGATTTGGATCTAGTGCTTAGTGTTTGGACTTAGTGATTTGTGTGAGCTAGTGTTTGTGAATAAAGTCTTCAAGAGAGTCACCAGGCCTTTCTCTCCGAATCCTCGAACCCTAGCACGTAACAATATTTAGCTTATACTGATTCGAGGGCGCAGCACGAAGTATAATTAGTGATTAAGCGAACTTACCTGTAGGTGAAGTTCAATCATAATTATACAGAGTGCTGCGCCCGAAGAATCAGTAACCCACCCAAACCCAAAAAACCCTATAATTAAGGAAACATCATTTTATTTTCTAAACTATATGAGGCTTAGCGCCAAACGGCAGAGGTGGTTGCCATCATACCGGAAGTGTAGGAGAGTAACAGGGACATAGATAAAAAATCTTTTTTTTTTTTTTCTTTAATTTATAGACTATAGTGTAGCAATGGTGTGACCTGGCGTTACTACAAACGTTTAATATATTTAGCTTATACTGATTCTTCGGGCGCAGCACTCTGTATAATTATGATTGAACTTCACCTACAGGTAAGTTTGTTTAATCACTAAGTATTCATTATAATATGTAATTATAATATCAGAGATGTTGATTCATAGGCAGATGGCGGTAGGTACTATCAGAGAAGTTGATTCCTATTCAGATGGGGGACCTGCGTAGTTTGGTTGCCTTACGTCAAACCCAACTGACAGATCATAATTAACATTGAAGGTGAACGCAGATTTGGCCGCACCGCACGCACCGCAGTCGCCGCATTCGCAATTCTTCATATTATTATGAAGTTGCGAAGACTGCGGCGCGGGTAGGTAGGTATGCGAGCTTGCCTATAACTTCATATAAAGAATTCCGAAT
Source organism: Lysandra bellargus (assembly GCA_905333045.1). Lineage (NCBI taxonomy): Eukaryota > Metazoa > Arthropoda > Insecta > Lepidoptera > Lycaenidae > Lysandra > Lysandra bellargus. The sequence continues at coordinate 850,708 of HG995328.1, forward strand.
GCGGCGACTGCGATGCGTGCGGTGCGGCCAAATCTGCATTCACCTTGAATTGACATGAACCGACCAAATGACGTTAGTCGTGCGTTGGTCTCTCAATTTTCCTAGGCAAGGATTAAGGAATCAATTTCCTCGATGGTACATAAAAATTCAACTTAATGAGTAATAACACACAAATCAGGTAAGAATTCTGACAAAACTATTGCTTTATTTGCACATCAAAGCTCGTTCTTTAGATCTACTTGTCCCCTCTACTCACTCACAAATATATAACTCTTCCATTTCTACAGACACACAAAACGATCAAGTTATATCCCTTTATGAATTACAGAAATCCGTATCGAAAGGTCAACACACATATTATTTTATCTATGTGTCCAGAAATCGGATTTTGATACGACTTTATTATACCCATAATATGATCAATAAAGTACTATTACAGATAACAGAGTACAGAGAAGTTGATTCCTAGGCAGATGGCGGACCTAGGTAATTTGGTCACGTTAAGTCAAACCCATTACCCATCGATCACACCTATATCACATCTACTAACATTGAATTGACATAAGCCGACCACATGACGTAGGTCCGTCAACTGCCTAGGAATGAATTTCCTCGATGGTACATTAATAATAATTAATACTTACTTTAACAGTAACTCTGGCGCAAGATAGTCTGGCGTGCCGAGTATACGCGGGTCGGACACCAGGTTGCCCCTCCTCACGCTTTTCGGCGTACGATACGGTGTATGGGGATTAGCTAGTGGCGTTTTACACAGATCTGTTGCTTGCTCAATACTTCCTTCGCCCTGAAATTAAAAAAAACTTTTTGAGTATCGAAAAGAATTTAAAGTACTTAAAAAAAAAGTCACACTATGGTCTATGTTAGAGTTGACTAACTTGCTGAGTCGACATGAATGTGTTATCCCTAACTGATACACATACATTATAGTTGCACAATGCACAATGATTTATTCGTAAATCAAGGACAAAACATTAAATTAATCCTTCAATCGGGGATTCTTGGAAATGCTATTGTATTCTATTGTTGTCGCGATCACTGGTGCTTTTATGGGGCTAGAAGGATTAATATAAAGTAGTATATTGGTTAAATAAATATCTAATCTGTGTAAGAGGAAAACCCATTACCTTACTCAACCTCCGCATCGGAAATATTTCTAAGCTTGTAGAGATATGTTTTCCGAATGTGAACGACTTTTCTTTAACACTCGACATTGATTCGTCTATTGGCAGGTTAAATCTTGTCGCCTTCTTCTTGGTTTCCATCGTCTTATTCGCTGACACGGGCGTAGAGAATATTACGCCGACATTGAAGTGGTGACTGTCATTTTGTGATGCCCATCTGAAAACGAGAACATTTTAACATTTTACCAAGGTGCGCCAGCGCTGTCATTACATTTAAAAAAATCGGGATATTTTTATTCTGCATCGACTAAAGCTTTCCTAAACAATAAATATAGTCTGACAAAAAAAGTAATGATTTTAATAATCTATTTAGTTCATATTTGTTTCCTCATACTTCATAGGTATACTACTTTAATATTAATGAAATGACGATAGATTCTTTATAAGCCCTTAAGTTAGCTTAATTGGGTTGCAACTTTTAATTATTTATACCTTTTCTTTAGTACACCTTTAATGGGATTTTTCCGTCTCTCAGGTGTGGGGTGAATGTTAATACGTTTTGGTGTGTTCTGACTCTTCTCCAACTCTAGCGCCATAATTTCCTGTGTAAGTCCACTGTGGTTCTCCTTGTACTCGGCCAGGCTGGTCACTCCTGTGGGCGTGTCTCCGTCGCAATCGAGAATTCTCTTCCTTTTTTTGGCACGAAAACTGTAAAGATTAGTGATATATTCGTAGAGCTAAGCATTTAGCTTATAATATATTGATTGCCACTAGTTTCTTCTCACGCAAAAAATATTCCTTTGCGCTCCTGTCTAGTGGAATCGAGATGACAATACATTCGTGCGTGAATGAGTAACGATATTTCACGATATGAATTTTTGTTCGCAACCTGACTATAGCAACAGCGTGAACTACACTTAAGATATTTTAAAGTTAAAAATTGATAAACACAAGAAGAGTAGGAAGATATTTATGTGGAACTATTTTAGTAAGATTAAAATAGCAAAACAAGTCTACTGATAATCTGGGGGCACAAGAGTGCCCCCGCCAAGATGAGCCAAGCGAAGCGCGCAAGGGCACTACCTACCTTTTCTCGAAACGTTTCGTCGTATTTTTGAACCCTGGTAACTTTGGTTCGGATAATGCCACATACTTGAAATTTTTAGGATATAATGACATGAGTGAAGTAATGAAATGCGCAAAGTTTGAATATCGTAGCTATTATACTTTAGATTTTATAAGTGTCCAAAAACCCACAATTTTGGCACTGAGTCAACCTATCATCAAAACTGTTAGGGTACTTCCTGAAGTCTGAGAAAGCTGAAATTTGGTATGTAACATACTATTAGTACAGAAACAACAAAAAAAATTATCAAACCCAACCTAACCTATATCCGTCAAAGCCAAAAATTGTATTTTTTGTATGGGAGCCCCCTTTATTTTTTTATTTTATTTGAATATTATTATTAAATATTAAAGTAGATATATTATTAATAGTGTCCGACCGAAACTCATTTTTCAGCCGAAACCGAACTTTCGGCCTTGCTCTCAGTTTCGGCCGAAACCGAAACCGAAACTTGGAAAAAAAAACAAAATTACGCTTATTTACTGAAATTTACTATTCTGTAACATTTGTTAACACATAAGAAAAAGTGCCAAATTGGATTTTTTTACTTTTTATGACATTTGTTAAAATAAATATTATTAATCTTAGACTTGAATATGTTTCCTAGAAACTTTTCAGAATCATATTCCGTTTTTTATACGATTCCAAGTTTTAATATTAGAACGAAGGGTAACCTTAAAAACGTGAGCAAAATTTATTTCCAGACATCCACAGATATTATTATTCTTTGTATGGGAAACACGGATATGCAGTCTCACAGACCGCGGTCGAAGTTCAAAACGAAACTACTTATTAAACTTGCAATTTAACAGAACTAAAAACAGAATTAGAAGGAAAAAAATATATAAATTAGGTTTAAAATTAGCTTGTAGCATGCCTCTTTTATAAGTACGTGAGATATGAGGCACCCATATATGTTTTCTTTTTTTTTTAATTGGGAGTTTAAAATTTGTTTCAATGGCTTGATAAATCATGATTGGCATGTATGGCATTAAAATTTTTGGAAAGTATTTGACAAAATATGACCGTTATTATTTTTCCCATACTTCTAATAGGGGGAAAAAGTGCTGCCATACTTGAAATACTTATTTATTTGACACGTTTTAAAAATACGACTATAAAATACGTAAAATCATTTTTTACATCATGGCATCATTGTATTCTCGTCATTTGACAATTGTACCAAAAAAAAATTTATTACAGATTGTAACCATGGACCGGGATGACTATCGGACTTGAGCAAAAAAGTGATAAAAATTGGACGATTTGTACCAGTATGGCATTTGGATTTTTGGAAATTATACGATACAATGTGACCATTATTATATTTGCCATACTTGTAGTAGACGGAAAAAGTGGCGCCATACTTGAAAAACCGTTTGAAATTACGAATAAAATCTTAGGATTTTGAAATAATATTGTTCATATTCGCCGCCTCCCACAAGTATGGCATTATCAGACTCCTATTTATACAGGGAACTGTTAAAAAAAGTTTCAGGGTGGTACAAATCGTTTGGCGAAAAAAAAAACTTAGACCTTTGCAGTGGTATGGCGGCCATTGGGAGCTGTCGGAAAAGTATGGCAAGACCGTAGACCGCATGAAGAAGTTATTACGTTGTTGAAGTTATGACACATTATATCAAGTATTTTGCCGCGATTTATGTGTTAAATTAAGGTTTTTAGATTTAGGGCTGAGTGTGTAAGGTTTGAAACTTGGCTCTACATGAGATCTCACTACTTTTTGAGACCACGAACTATTATGCTCACATCTTGGCAGCATTTTTACATGAAAATGTTTTTTGGTGGGATATTTTTTTCTGAAAAACTTACCAAGCTCATAATATTAAAGATTACCTTGGTATCCTTTTAAGTGAATGTCCTCTACAGAGCGGAGAAGCAGAATCATCATGTTGAGAGTCACTGAACAGAGTAGAATCACTTGAACCATTGTTGCTGCTCACATCAGTTGACTTATTGCTTTTAGAATTATTACTATTCTTAGAACTTTCGCAGGTATGATACGAACTTAAAGATCCTGAGTGTGTCTGAAAATATATTGTGTTTTTACAACTACTGTCATAATATAAGTTTGCTATTATATTTCGAAAAAAAAAATAGTTTTGTCATTGATTTAAAATACATTGTACTTTTTGTATGATTACTAAAAAGTTCAATAAAACATTAAATATTTCATAGTATAGTATATTAATTATTATTTAGTGGGAAATACTTGCAGCATTTTCGTCTAATGTAATGCTTTCTGCACTCATAAACGGATGAATTCCAGACAGTTGTGAATGATCCAATATTGGTGAATTCTCCAAACCATCCAGCATATTATTCTTCTTTTTAGCTGTAAAATTAATTTTATACATGACTCATTAATCATTATCATATTATTTTTTAATTTAAGTTTTTTCACATAATAATTTATTGTGCACTTAAAACAATGTATAAGTTAATTATGAAAATAATGCGTATAAAAATATTGACACAGCAAAAAGTTCATAAAATGTTATTGTCTATGTCTCTGAAGTATTATGACTTTATCAGGTATGTTAATATATTTAATATTTGCTTTTGAGAGAGAGAATTTAGAAGCAATATCATACTGGAATCTCTAAGTTCATCAAGAAGGTTCTCACAGGTTTCGCTGATTGAGTTGTGGGGGTCACCGCCACCAGACCCAAAGGACAGGTGCGAGGTGAGTGACAATAGCTGCCCTGGTGTACGCATGTTCAGACTGGGGGTGTGAGCTACAAAGTCCGATATCTCCAAATCTGAAATGATAAGCATACAATATTGAAAACTCTCCAAAAACTGTTCGTTGTGAATTAAGTTTTATCAAAATATACATAAAACTTAGTGGCAGCTATTACTCTACCAATTTGAATGTTACATGTTAACCTCACAATATTATAAAAATACCATAACCACTTTTAAACAGTGGAGTTAAAATGTATGGATTATATTTCAACCAAATGAAATTGAAACAGAATAATTTGTGAGAAAATATTCTTAAACAATACCTCTGTGTATTTCAATTTTAGAAAGTCCAAAATCTGTAAGCTTCACATGACCAGAGTGAGATATCAGCATGTTATCTGGCTTCAAATCTCTGTGCACTATGTTGTGTTTGTGTAAATAGTCCAATGCCAGTGTGACTTCAGCCACATAGAACACAGCCATAGCCTCCTCCATGAACCCACATACACCAAGCAGAGATTTTAAATCACCACCAATCATGTATTCCATCACCTAGAACAGAGGTCACCAATTAGTTTTGCTCGGGGTCCGTTTTAAGAAATAAAATGACCTTCGCGGTCCACACAAAAGAATATATTACTAAACAAATGTATTTTCGGGAATTACAAAGGTGTTTATTTGTGGGTAGAAGTCAAAATAATCGACGGTAACTCACATGAAATCCGGTTAGTAACATTACTCACATGACAGAAATTGTTACTCACAGGAAAATTAGGATGCTTCCACATTGAAACAAAAAATACATACATATTTTTATTTATTGTTAGACTAACATAACTAGTAAAATCGATAAAATATGATAACAGACGGATATGGATATGGAATTTAGAAGAAATATTTTAGGCATTTTCTTTTGTGCTTGCACATTTTCCACCAAAACTGAATGAAGTGATATGCTGGCGTTCTAAAAGTTATGTGATGTGATCCAACAGTTTTGTTGGAATAAAATATAATTGCGACATAGTAGAATTCCTTTTCGGGAGCGCCTAAAACACCGTTATCTACCGGAGTTACTCACAGGAACGATATTTGGGATTTTATTATGAACAGTAATTTTATAATAATAGGCATAGTAAATAATGGTTATAATAAATGAAAACAAAGATCTAGACACCGTTTTTTATTTTATAGTCTATAATATTGCAAAATAGTACCTAGTTTTGAATATCTTATAATGTTTAAATTATCAATACGCGAGAGGACACTTTCATTTTGTATGGAACTGAAATTACTGACTTTGGTTTGATGATATTTTTTTGGTATAGTTATGTTCTTAGCATAACAAAAACGTCTTGGTTTACTGAAAATTAATTGTTCTTTAAACTTAATAGGTATTATAACTTGTTATAGCCCGACATTTTTTAAATAAGCTAAAAACAGCCGAGTGACATACAAAGTAGTGTTCCAGTTAAGCCTTGGTTTTTCAAATACATTAATGGTCGCAAAGCAGTATGTTCTACCGTTTGTCGAGTTAGGCTTGGACATTGCTGTTCACCGGTATTCTTGCTAAGATTAGGGTTAAGGATAGCTCTTTGTGCGAGTGTGGCCTAGATGAAGGTTCCTTGGACCACATCTTTTTCTGTTGTCCCAAAAACCAGTCCTCCCTATATGACCTCCTTCCTATCAATATTCCTCGCCATATCAATTTTAAATCAATTTTATGTTATGTAAATACCTCTTTTATTGATATTCTGTGTACATATATTTGTTCTAACAATATCAAATTGTGATGTTTTACTAACCTCTATTTGTTTGTGTTTGTTTTAGGTATATTCAACAGAATTTAAATTATTATTAGATACTGTACCTTGTTTCTTCACCAGACCTGCAATATAGAGCAAAGTCTACCCATAAGCACTCTGACATTGGCAACTCACTGAGGCCGCCATAATTCAAAGAAGAAGAAGAAGAAAACAGCCGAGGACACATATTTTTTCAAGTCATGTACGATTATTTTGACTTCTACCCTTGTATCAATGAGAAAAGTGAATTTTTTTATTGCTACACAATCATCAGTATGTCGAGACCGAAATTAATTTTTAACAAAGTTCATAATCGAACATGCTTGGTCCGCACACAATGTCGAGACCGAAATTAATTTTTAACGAAGTTCATAATCGAACATGCTTGGTCCGCACACAATGGACCGCAGTCCGGATGCGGACCGCAGTCCGCCATTTGGTGACCCCTGACCTAGAACAATACAAGTTGTACTTCTTATATTGTGAACAACAATTAGTTATTTTAGTATTCCTCTATTCCTATCAAAAAATCTTAATGTTGGGGACAAAAAGGTCCCATTCAATATTAACCAGTTTGATTTGACATATTATTGTAATTATTTAAATATTAGTAAATCTTTAACATCGATCGTGGAGAAACCGGACAAAATAGCTTATCTATTGTTATCGCGGCCGCAGGTGGCTGCATGGGAGTTGAAGCATTAAACACAATATATTTTGTTATTACCAGATATATAGAAGATGCTGACTGCAGTGAATAAAATAGATGCACACAAAAAGGACTCCTTGATAAAGCTAAGGCGTTCCTCTCAGTTACAACTTGAGCTACCATATTTTTGTTTATCATATCCGACTTCTTCATCACTTTAATAGCAAATAACTGGTCTTTATTTGTCTTCTTGTGAGCTAGGAATACTTTACCAAAGGCACCGCGGCTGATAGGCTTAACAATTGTGAAATCAGTTATTTCTGGGGCCTAGAAAATGTAAAAAAATATTGTATTAAAAACTATTTCATACAAGTAGAAGCACGCAAGGTGGTCTAACCATCCATTTGAAAACACTGTGCAATAAAATATTGTTTCTTTACACTTACCTTTGACACATCTTCAGTAGAATGAGCATTAATTTTACCTAATATTGTATGACTTTTACATTGTTCTTCCACTGCAGAGTCGTTAGCCATTTTAACTTAAGTAGCTGATATTTTACTTACCAAATATTTAATTTTTGAATTATCATACTTTATAATAAAATGAGGAAATGGTGTCAATAAAAATATTACTAACTACACAATTTTTTGTCGAAAATACTACGTATATTACTAACTTTTATTACGACCATCACAAACGCATTTGATTCCGACAAAATAAAAAGCATGAAATATTAACATTTAACAAAAACTATGTGTTAAGATCAAACAGTTTTATATAAACAATATTTTGAATTTAAACTATTCGTAGCACGCAATTTATTCTTTAAATTTTATTATTTTGTTAAAAATCACTAAATTCACTGTTTCGAAAATTTGAATATTTTGACAGTAGAAGAAAGTGTCAAAGTGAAGTGAGTTTACTTGTTTTTAATTCTACGTCAAAGTACAAAGGAATTTAAAGCCGGCCGCCGGAGCTCAGCGCAAAAATCCGCCTCCATACCAGCGAGGCTAAAATGGTCACATTTAGCAATTCCTCTCAATCAATTCAGCAAATGAATTGTCAAAACTGTCAAACTGACAAATGTCAAATCAGTACAAAAATACAGAAATGAATTGCAAGCAGAGTTGCATTTTGCGATTTTATAAAAGTGAATCTTATTATGATTCATATCATGATTCTTCAAAGCGACCATGTTAGCCCCGCAGGGCTTCATAACGTTATCGAATAACAAAAAAAATATCGTTACGTACCGTTATTTTCATAATGGTAGCCAGATAACGTTATTTTTAAACGATATCTAGTAAAATAACGTTATATTTACCGTTATTATTATGACGATATTTTTTCGATAAGTATACTGTATAACTATAAACGAACATATATCGTTATAATAATAACGGTAAATACAACGTTATTTTCTGGTATCAGGTATGCGATCGTACACGGTGCACTAAATCTCACTCGCAGCCCACTTTTTTTGCGAGATTTGTGCTTACCTACTTTTAGGAGTCTAATACATAGAGAAATAATAAAAATAATAGTTATTGTTTTGGACAAAAAATGGGCCGTAAAAAGCAAAACACTGTATACAGGGTGTAATAAGACCACTTCCGATAACTTTGGGGTATGATTATACTACATTTTCTGATTACAAAAATGTATTTTTTATTTATTTTTTTAATTTTAATTTTTAACACTCTCACTGCCATACGGGCCGCCGGCGGGTCGTATGTTTTCGAGTACGGTACGCCGTCTATATGTTACACTAAGCGAGACTTGCAAGCCGTACGGGCTGCCGGCGTACCGTATCTTTCGCGCCAAATTCTTACAAAATTTTAGTTATGATTTCAAACAATTAACAAGTTGGTCACGCCACACCTAATAATGAATCATTAGCCCGCCGGCCGCCCGCACGGCTTGTAACAATCGCATTTTCGCGCGCTTTTTGTGGCATTGCATTGTTTTCTTGTGCATTTCGCTAATTGGACGTACTTTTTAATCAACTTCCAAAAAGGAGGAGGAGGACAAGTACACATGCATGCAAAGTAGTCAAAAAGATCAATGCCGTTTGCCTAATTTGCCCTTCAAGTCCAAGTGTGTGTTCCGAATGCTTTGCCAACATCCATAGCTCTATTATAAGGGAATATTTTTTTATGAGCCTATGCTGTTCCATTGTCCCCTGGGCAAAGGCCAGGTAAGGGAATAATTGTGTTATTTTATTAATAAAAACTAATTTTCTTTAATTTTTAATAGCTTTTTTATGTTTGTAATGACCCGCTTAGAAATCCTGTAAATTTAAAGATACAGCCATGATTTTTTTTTTCGTTACTGAATATTCACCTTGGCCTGCAATGGTAGACAAAGTTACGGCCGCTGGCGTCCCGCACGGCCTGCTGCACTGAAAAAATCTGTATAAGGGTGGCAGTGAGAGTGTTAATTTTTTCATAATTAATACCTTTTAAACATAATAATAAACCACACAGAAAAATAATTTAAAATATTTTTAAAAATTTTATTATTTTTACTCCAAATAAGCAATAAGAAGCGTGCCGCACGCGGTCAATGATCTCGTGTTTGTACTACGTTTGTACAATCAGCTGTTAGCTACGGCCTACGCACGCTGTCGAAAGGTCGTATGCGACGAATGACGATACACTACGACAGAACACACAGAAACCCTTATGTATGTGGTTCAATTTTAAACGATAGCACAAAGGGAATCCTATAATACGGCGCGCCTTAGTATTACCAACGCACACCAAGGGCAAAAAGACCGCGCCGCGGGTCCCCGGCGGGCTCTGGCGGCGCGGCATGTCCGCGGCTGCCCACCGTGGATCACACCCACAAACCAGTTTACATGCGTATAGTATACGTGGGAGAGCCATGCTTCGGCACGAAATGGGCTGGCTCGACCGGAGAAATACCACGTTCTCAAAGAAAACCGGCGTTAAACAGCGTTTGCGCTGTGTTTCGCCGAGTGAGTGAGTTTACCGGATGCCCAATCCCCTACCCTATTCCCTTCCCTATCCTCCCCTATTCCATTTCCTTCCCTACCCTCCCTTGTTACCCTATTCCCTCTTAAAAGGTTGGCAACGCACTTGCAGCTCTTCTGATGCTGCGAGTGTCCATGGGCGACGGAAGTTACTTTCCATCAGGTGACCCGTTTGCTAGTTTGCCCCCTTATTTCATAAAAAAATGCAGTTATGCAGACGGCGCGGCGGCGCGGAGCGGCAGCTATCTCTATTCTCTCTATCTCCACTAGAACGAACGTCCTGAACTGACTACCTCCACCCGTCGTGTACTTTGTGTACCTACGCGGCGAGGACAGCTGCAGAGATCGACGGGCAGACGCGATCTTTATTCCTTCGTGGACAAGAAGTCCACCCCGCCCCGTCGTCTGAAAAACAACAGAGTCCGCCCGGCAGCCAGCGCACGGCGCACGTGCTGGCAATAGGTACAATAATTTACTCTACAAACTATAAATTAGTAATATCTGAACAAAGACACTGAGTACTGAATTACTGACAGTTTCATTCTCATTAGACGTCATTTTTTCTATAATATACACCTACTGGTCACTAGACACGTCTAGACTCTAGTTTAATTTTGTGCATACTGCATACTGAACTGACTGATTAAATTAAGTAAGTACTTATTTTACAAAAAGTATAGTCTGTCAAGAAAGTCATGACAGGCGGGAAAATTTTGAAATGAAATAAAAAATATGAGAACTTTATTAATTCGAGATAAAAATGTGCAAGGTGACAATATTTAAAATGTAATAAGCGTTCTCTGTGAAAATAAAAAGAAAAAAAATACACCTTAAAAGCGTGATTACGTTTAGAAAATTTTCCCGCCTGTCATGACTTTCTTGACGGACTATAACGTTATCAAAGAACATATATTTATCGTTATAAATCCTATATAACGTTATAACATTTACCGTTATTAATATCAATTTTTAACGTTATTTTTAATATCGGGTTATATACGTTATGAAAAAATAACGTTATTTGAATCCCTGCTACATACAATTTGTATGGAAGGGTGACCCGCCCCGGCGCGGCACACTCTTGCACAGTGAGCGCTAAAATCCGTCAATGCGATGCGACCCGGCCCATCTATAGTATGCTTATTTTGTGTAGCGATGAGCCCCGGCCTCCGACCCGCTAAAGCACGCTCTGTCAAAGTGTGCGCCTGGTCAACGGTTAATTTATACCTTATATACCTCCTTGGACCTTGCCCCTTGGTGTAGGAACCAGTTGTGACTTGTGCTGCTTGTGCACTGTACCCAAAACAGGGCTTCAAATAACGTTATTTTTTCATAACTTTATTGCTTCAAGGGCATAGATAACGTTATGAAAATTTAACCGATACTAGAAATAACGTTATAAATGTATTTAATAACGGTAAATGTTATAACGTTATATAGGATTTATAACGGTAAATATATGTTCTTTGATAACGTAATAGTCCGTCAAGAAAGTCATGACAGGCGGGAAAATTTTCTAAACTTAATCACACTTTTAAGGTGTATTTTTTTCTTTGTATTTTCACAGAGAACGCTTATTACATTTTAAATATGAGTGAGATTTGGTGCACCGTGTACGATCGCATACCTCATACCAGAAAATGACGTTATATTTACCGTTATTATTATAACGTTATTTTTTTGTTATGCCATAACGAAAAAATAACGTTATAATAATAACGGTAAATATAATGTTATTTTACTAGATAACGTTAAAAAAATAACGTTATCTGGCTACCATTATGAAAATAACGGTACGTAACGATATTTTTTCTGTTATTCGATAACGTTATGAAGCCCTGACCCAAAACTGTACCATCGTTATATATTATAGTAGGCTGAAGGCTCATACTTCATAGACAGTCGACTAGAATAAAAACTAGAAAGTCAATTTCTTTTTTTTTCTAGCGGCTACAGCAGCTAGCCTACTGCATTGGCTGGCTAAACTGCTCAAGGAAAGTTGTTTAAAAAAGAAGACAAAGAAGTTATGAAACATTTGTCAATTGTCATGTTGACATTTGACATTGGATTTGAGTTTTGAATTTGGATTTTTGTTCTATCTTGTATCAAAGAGGATGTAAACTGTATACTACGTAACAAGAGGTCGGACTTAGGAGAAAAAAAATAAACATCCGTTATTTTTTTAATTTGAAACTGAAGTTAAAATTTTTAAGTGCAAAACCTTTCACTCTAAACATACCAAAAATTAAAAAAAATAAAATAAAAAATAAATAAGCTCAAATAAATGTTTTATTTCAATAAAAATTATTGTACACAGCTAAATAAATAGGCTAATAAGGTAAATTAAACAATAAAACAGATTTAATCCACAAGCTTTTGTTGATTTCTATTACTCAATATTATAATATTACAGTACAGTTTTATGTATTTTATTTATAAATATAATAGAATAGCTGTCTATGCTACTCTACTAACTACTTGATTGGCTTACACAGTAAACTCTATATAGGGAGGGGATTAAAGCTGCGCGTCCACCAAGTCAGAATCGGGGCGTACGGTGCAGACTGCGCGTCGTGTCGTCATATATATTTTGTTAGGCGCAGAATGACGTTCCAGTACTTCAAGTGCAGTTCACAGTAGTCAGTACCATACATACAAAGCAACAAATCCCTCCGCTGCATACCTACGCAGTATGCTCCGATCCCGATCCAGTAGACGCGCACCTTTATACATGTAACACACTTAAGTATCATTACTTTGTTTTGTTACACCCTGTATACGACAGCTGAAATCTATCGCGTGGGCTCAGGCCAGCTGCATACCACCTCACGTCTTGATCAGAGGATTTTTCCTTGGTGGCCGTACCACTCATAATCCCATACCTTCCTTCTCCAGCTATTGCTTGCAGACTCGCAAACTAGTATAGGGACCTAAAAATCTGAAATTAATGAAACATTTTTCATTTACTACATTTCCATACAGTTTACATAAATTATTAAGTATACTTATCAACCTTATGTATTATTACAATAAAACAATATATACATTTTAACATTTTCCAAATTAACTGCATACTGATATACATTATAATATTTTCTATGAAATAATAATCTATCTTTTTCATATTAATATAGTTTATGTTGTAAATTATTGTACAAATATGCAAATAATACTGCGACATACTTTGTATTAGAACATGGTATGACATAGTTATGTTTTGCTTCAATTTATCAATTTACGGTTACATTTACATTTTACAATGGCTTACCTTTCGTTTTTCATTAATTAATCCACTTAATTTATAATTTTTGTATGAGTTGCTACAAAATAATTTTCACAAAATGAAAATCGAACTTTGAATTTTAAACTCCTTCTTCGTCTTTTTTCTCATGTAGTTTATATTCTCTATGGTCTTTTTTATCAGCCAATCACAGTCGACCTTGCACAGATTATCTGATTGGGTACAGTTGCTACGTTTAAATTTGGAACCCAAATTTTTTTTTGTTCGGGAATTTCGTCCACCTGTCTTGTATTTGCATGGTCGCATGAAGTCATCACTCATTACCCGTGCCCAGTGCATGGCAATCAGTTTGCGTTATATTATTTAATATGTTATAACTGTACATAATTTTCGCCTCAACTCTGACGCTGGCAATTCCTAAAGCTTACGCCAAAGAAGAAGAAGAAGATTTTGGGTTCAAGTCCTCTTCCAATTTTTAGCTCACTTTCAACAAAAAATATCTTCAGATTGATAAATGATAAGCAACGTTATGATTTTAATGCTTAAATTAAGATAAAGCTTATTAATGTCTACACAGAAAGACAAAGGCGGTTTTAAATTTTAATTCTCAAGTGTTTAGCATACCTAAACATTAATCATTTAATGATACACTTGTATCTTAATTTTCATATAAAAATGTCCTTGTATGATGATGTTGACACAATCAAAGCACGCACGACTGAAAAGGTTGCCGGATGGTCATCAGGAATCAAACTTTTACAATCGCAATTGCAACTTAAAAAGGCTGCTGTTACCCAACCTAAAAGAGAGGCCTCGCGTAGGTCTGCTCAGGTAAATAAATATACTTTTTAGACCTTACACTAATTGTAATATACGTAGCCAATATTTCTTTATTTTTTTGTCTTGTTAGGGTGAAGCAAGTTGCATTCAGTTTCATACAAAAGTCCTGTTTGATTCACATGAGCATAATTTTGTAAGTCATGATTTATATAAAAAGATATTTACATGGCCAAAATTCTGTGACTCACAACTCACAAATTACGCTTGTTTGGCTTCACCCTTAATCTACTATGCATTGCCAGTCTGTGTTTATATCACAGGTTTTAACTCCAGTAATAGATTTAAAGAGCAAACCAAAAGACGAAGAAGAAGCAAATATTATTAACATTCAGCCAAAGATAACAGATCCTAATGATATTGACTGGAATATTCCAAATGAATATGATCCTATGTGGCCAAATGATTATGAAAAGGTTGCAAAAGGTAAACATCACAATTTGTAAAATATTATGTTAATCTTACATACATACATACTAATATTGAAATTTGAAATCAATAAGCCAGAAGTTACCTAATGACTATTTTATGTAAAATTTTCAGAAATGCAGGCTAAACGTCTCAACCTTGATGGTAGTGAAAGAGGAGAGAGATCAGAAAGAAAGAGAAAAAGCAGATTTGGTGATGATGATGCTGTTCCAGAGAAAACCATGATTCCTATGGTAATAACTAGTTTAATAGTATCTTGAAAATAGAGGAGCTGGCAAACATAACCGGATTAGTCCGTGAGAAATAAGTTTGCACAGTGGCTAAAAAAGGCGTATCAACTACTACTACTACAGTAGGACCTTGATAATCCAAACATTCAAAATATATACCCTGTTTGGATGCACACAGCTTACGGATTATAGTATGTTGCAGCCATGATAAAATGCACAAATACAGTATAAAGATATGTACCTATAACAAAATTGCGGAATAGCACGCAGGGCGGTCAAAAACAATATGTTGTGTAGTACAAAAGATGTCTAACTCGGCAGTAGAATGCAGCAGTGCAGCTGCGGGAGTGATTTGGGTAGGGGAAAGGGTCGTTCAGATTATAGAGGTATTCGGATTAGCTGGGGTTTGCACTTGAGGCCCTACTGTACTACTAAACTAATCCAGTTTTGTTTGTAAATGGAGTTTTAAAGCCTTTTTAACCAGTTTTGATTGAAAATATTAACAGGGATTGAGGCAGATGGGTCAAAAGAAGACAATTAAAAAAAAACTTTCCCACTCTAGTGGACTTGTCTGGTTTTGTTCGCCAGCTTCTCAATAATTGATACTGGTGTTTGTTTTTTCATAAAGCCTTTTATGAATGTATTATACTTTAGAAACAAGAAGAAGAAGAGGCTGAAGAAATCACAAAGCGAGCGGCCGGTGTCGCCATAGCACCACCCCCGTCCCTCACAGTTGAAACACCATCACCTCCACCTGTAGCACTCCCCGGACCTACACCTTCAGCAGGATTTTCGATCGGCGGTTACGGTGCTAGTTCTGTTGCGGCAAAAATTATGGCCAAATATGGTTTTAAGGTAAAATAATTTATTTGTATTTTTTTCAATATCTTTCTAAAATTTAGGAAGTATAGTTTAAGTTAAATTAATTTTTACATATTTGACTCCACAGGAAGGTCAAGGCTTAGGAAAGAAGGAACAGGGCATGTCAGTTGCTTTACAAGTTGAGAAAACATCAAAAAGGGGTGGGAGAATTATTCATGAAAAAGACAGTTCTGTTATGCCACCTCCAGGATTCCCGACAGCGACATCAGGGCCAGGTATTTTTTTATGCATCATAGTAGAAGCATTACATTGATAGTGGTTTTTATATGAAAACTAGCGACCCGCCCCGGCGTCGCACGGGTATGAAATATATAGCCACTGAAAAAACGATTAAAATCGATAGCCTATGATCCTTCACATGGTCTACTTCTTATCTATGCCAAATAACATTAAAATTGCTCCAGTAGTTCGCGAGATAAGCCCTTTCAAATAATTTCCCCCATTTTTTACACATTCTCCTATTAGTCTTAGCGTGATAAAATATAACCTATAGCCTTCCTCGATAAATGGGCTATCTAACAATGAAAGAATCATCAAGATCCGTTGCATAGTTTTAAAGATTAAAGGGACATGAGGAAAAAAAAGCGACGCGACTTTGTTTTATAATATGTATAGATGCCGAGAATGGATAAAAAAATGATTTCCAATGTACTTTTATTTTTAAAATGTCTGAGTCCACTAATAAAACAAACCACACTGTGTAAGCTGATCTAATAAATAGTTTCGTCCATGTCTGATAAATGATAATCATTTAGGTATTTTAATTACAGATTCACCATCACAGCAATCTAAACAGGAGCCCTCAATAACAGAGATAATGAAAACACCTAGCAAAGTAGTGCTACTGAGGGTAATTATTTAATATTGTAATAATGCTGTGTGTTACGGTATCAAAACTTTTTTATAACATTACAAAAAGATCTATTCTTTTTAACACATCTTTTGTTTCTTTTTATTTTAGAACATGGTTGGCCCAGGTGATGTAGACGAGGAACTAGAACCAGAAGTTAAAGACGAATGCAATACTAAATATGGTGATGTTATCAAAGTAGTAATATTTGAATTGCCAAATGCAGCAGCAGATGAAGCCGTCAGAATATTTGTGGAATTTAAACGAATTGAAAGTGCTATTAAAGCAGTTGTAGATTTGAATGGTAGATTCTTTGGAGGCAGACAAGTCAAAGCGGGATTTTACGATGTCGAAAAATTCAATTTGTTGCAACTAACAGAGTGAAGATGAGAGTGGAAATGTATATTATATAGTTAATAAATCTGTGAGCTTTTTATATAAAATATAATTACATTCGAATTTACAAAATATTTAGACAAAGTGTTTTGTGTGTATATGTAGTATTTATAGTGTTTAACCTGACTAGATGATCAAAGCGCACGGAAGTGCGCAGGCCTAGTTCCAACAGGCCGCGCGCATGCCGTGCACTATTTACACGAACCGTTTCGACGCCCTTTTGACCCCCCTGTAGCTCAATGTCTGTTGCAAGTGCAAAGATAATTTATTATTATACCTACGTAATTATATACTAGTACTTACGCAGTATTCCAAATTTCATAGGTATAGCTTTTGTAGATCCTGAAATATGTCCCTGTAAAAATAGCTAATTTTGGCACTCACTCACTAACTCACTCACTCACTCACTCACTCACTCACTCACTCACTGACCAGTAACGTATCCCTAATCTGTGCCGGTGTCCGGTAATCAAAACCTCTAGGCCACGTTATGAAATTTGGCACACAGGTCGTGTGTTTTATGTAGAATAACAAAAAAAGAAATTGTAGAAATCGGTCAAGCGTGAGTCGGCACATCTACGAACTTTAGAGGATACTTCCAAATGTCCTAGTGTTATGAAATTTGGCACACAGGTCGTGTGTTATAATATTATGTAGAATATCACAAAAAAAAGAAATTGTACAAATCGGTCAAGCGTGAGTCGGTTCATCTACGAACTTTAGAGGCTACTTCCAAATGTCCTAGCGTTATGAAATTTGGCACACAGGTCGTGTATTATAATAATTATGTAGATTATTAAAAAATTAAGAAATTTTAGAAATCGGTCAAGCGTGAGTCGGCTCATCTATGAACTTTAGAGGCCCTTCCAATTGTTCTAGTGTTATGAAATTTGGCACACAGGTCGTGTGTTATATGTTGATTAACAAAAATTAAGAAATTTCAGAAATCAATCAAGCGTGAGTCTGCTCAGCTACGAACTTAAGAGGCGATTCCAAATATCCTAGCGTTATGTAATTTGGCACACAGGTCGTGTGTTATATGTATATTAACAAAAAATTAAGAAATTTAAGATATCGGTCAAGCGTGAGTCGGCTCATCTAAGAACTTGAGATAAAAATTCTTATGTACTAGTGATACAATGAGAATACGATAAGGAGGGTGGGAGGAGGAGAGGGGGAGTATAAAATATTGACATGTATAAATTAATATAATGCACACTGTATAGCTTAATAAAATAAATACTGTTTACTTAGAATTTGGCTTCTATTGATAGTTTAACAAATACCACTAGCGGCATCTATCGAAACTATTGTTTATATCGGGCGTGGCACAAAAAGAAAACATAGGTATGATATCTTCTTGAAAAAAAGTATTGAAATCCCACCAAAAACATACCTGTTAAAATAGGCCCTAGTTCCAATAGGCAAATTTTTGGCCTAAAAAAAGTGTTGAAATCTAATCCAATGCCAAGTTCAGATGCACTTCACCGATCATAATCATCTTCATCAACAGCCTGGTCCATAATACTTCTAAATTTGAACTTGGCAGGTTTTTGTGCTATACCTACGTAATATAATTAGATAATATTCATATAATTTAATTAACCTGCCAAGTTTAAACTAAGCAGTATTATGGATCAGGCTGTTGATGGAGATGATTATGATCGGTGAAGTGCATCTGAACTTGGCATTGGATTAGATTTTAACTCTTTTTAGGCCAAAAATTAGCCTATTGGAACTAGGCCCTATTTTAACAGGTATGTTTTTGGTGGGATAAGGATTAACCCATCAAGCCCCTCGCGAGCACCGGTGATCGCGACAGCTATAGAATACAATAGCAATTCTTGGAAACTCCGATCGAAGGATTTTAAAGTAGTATTCGTTAATAAAAGTACTACGTAGATGTTACCAAAGTGATTGAGGCTAGCCTGTGTCAACACCAATGATATCTATACTCTATACTAATATTATAAATGCGAAAGTATCTCTGTCTGTCTGTCTGTCTGTCTCGCTATCACGCCAAAACTACTGAACCGATTGTAATGAAATTTTGTACACAGATAATCTAAAGCCTGAGAAAGGACATAGGCTACTTTTTAACTGGAAAAAGGGGTTGTAAGGGGGTGAAAATGCGTAAATTTGTTCAAATTAAGTTAGTTCCAAAAATTCATAACAGATGGCGCTAAGAGTCGCCTACATCTCGCTATCGCTTGCTCATAAGTCTTTCTATAAGAGGTGGCAGTGGCACCATATTGAGTAAAGTTTTTCGAATCTTTCGATTGTTATTGACGTAATTAAATAACTCACTACTCAGTACTTTATCTATGCAGTGACGTAACCTTAAACCTACCAATGATAAACAGTTTATGAGTAAAGCTAAAGTTGTGTAATGGGGGGCTAAATAAGCTGTAAATTTGGTATTAATAAAGTTTTCTTAATTTAAAAAAATATAATGTGCACACTGCACAGCTATTTTTGGGTATTTTGATATTTTAAGGGGTACCAGGGTTTTAATAAAAAGCTTTTAAATTTGACACCAATTTCGTTGACACTGCGCGGCGCGCGCTATAAACTGAAGTCCACGCGGACGAAGTCGCGGGCAACAGCTAGTTCAACATAAACAGATCTGTTACGTTCATACTCTTTTACTATATCTACGATTTCCGGCTTAAATCTGTTCCGAACAATTTTCAAATGGAAGTGTCTAACGTGCCGCTAGTGGTCGTTTAGGGATACCCACTAAAATACCGTTGTCGGGTTGTCGGCATAATAAGGAGGAAATCGCTAGTATGCCGCTAGTGGTATTTTAGTAATGTGCGCTAATAAACCGATGCATTATGCAGATGGCGGTAAAATAAAGCGTAGTGTTTAGTCCGCCGCTGTAGCCACTCAGGCTTAGCATTACAATATTTTTAACCGGCTTCAAAAAAGGAGGTTATCAATTCGATGCGTATGTATCTTGTATGTAATATTATGTATTAATAATATGTAATATTTGCAGACAGCAGAACTGCCCAGTTTTCGTATATGTAAAGCGCTAGCTGTTGGCTCAATGAAAATAAAAATAAATAAAAGGCGAAAAAGATGGTTGAAAGAATTTTTGCTCCACGAAAAATTATGAATTATTTAGCATATCTCCGGAACTACAAGTCCGATTTGAGTAGTTCTATTTTTTGTTGTTCAAGGTATGATTCAACTTAAAAGGCCCATTCACTAGTGATAGTGAATGGGCCTTTTTAGTGTGTAGGGAATACTGCAAGTTTCATCAAAATCGGTTCAGTAGTTTTTTAGGATACGGAATTTTAATTCTTAGAATTAAAATTCCGTATCCTAAAAAACTATTTTGGAGTAGGTTTTATCTTTTTAAAATACTATTATTACTTATTTTTTTTGTTTATTTTGTTACACCCTGTATATTATTAAAAATATTTGAAAAAGCAATGCATAAAAGATTTGAAGAAGATTAACTTCTTAACTTTCGCGTTGCATTATAATTGAAACTTATTATTCGGGACTTAACGCGACTTAATCTAATTCTAGTAGTAATGCTACTACATACTTTTTACTCGACGTTTCGGCCACAATAGACATAACTACCAGTACTTCGATTGCTAAGAGACGGACGAGTAATAATATCTGTCATTTCTTTCGGGTTTCGCCAGGATAAGATAAAGGCTGGCGCGCAGGCTGGTATAATTTATTTTTAAAAATAAGATTTTGAAATTGAATTCTAACTGCTGATCCACACTCGCGAGCGACAGCACGCCGCGGACCGCGGCGCGATCCGCGCATACTGCCAAATCCTCGCAAAGTTCGCGACATGTCCGCAGTGTAGTTCGCGCTCTTGAGTCGTATTTATCTTACTTTATATTCAAATTAAGTTTGCTTGTTGGAGATAATAATATGGAAAGTGAAACCACCACAGTAGCTGCTTTATTATATTTTATATTAATTTAATAAGCGTTCTTTTCGAAAAAATTCTCACGCGTCTACTTTTTTTTCATAATATGGCGCTCGGCTTTTTAACCATGGCCAGTGTCAAATAAAATATGGCGGGACAAAATATTTTTCGTGAAAAGTTTCCAAAATTTAAAGTCGTTTTTCTAGATGATCGTCAAGTCAAAAGTCTAGTAAAAGTCTAAAAAAGTAGTCAGTAAAGTCAACGAGTCAAGTCAGTTGTTTTAGTAAAGTGGTAGACCCTTTACTAAAACTTTCGACGGAGTTTTGGAGGGAACACAAAATGGCACGTTTCTTGAAGCTGTATCACTTGCCCACACTTGTGCACGACATCGAATTTTTAATGGTTAATATTCTCTACCAACATTATACATAATAACCGAAATAACACAATTTTAGGAAAACAATACAAAAACACAACGTCACTCTTTCGTATTCCCAGCAAAACTCCGCGTGTCTACTCTTTCTTGACAGACTGTTTATATTGTATTAACCGTTCACTAAACAGCTGGCATGTCTTGTATGGCAAAAGCCTTTATTAAACAACGCCAACCCGTCGCGGGACAGAAAACCGACAACATTCGGGGAACGGGCCGCGAAGTGCGAAACATATGCGAATCGGATCCACACTCATGCTTCGCAGAAATTTCGCGGCGCCGCGGTGTCGCGCATGGTCCGCGTGCGAGTGTGGATGCGGCCGGGGAACCAGCCGCGAAGTGCGAAAAATATGCGAATCGGATCCACACTCACGTTTCGCGGAAATTCCGCGGCGTCGCGCGCGGTTCGCGCGCGAGTGGGGATGAGGCAAAACAGCAACTAAATTTGTAGGTAACGATCCTAGCGACGACTTTTGTCATAATACGTCAAATTTTTTTTTTTTTACATCAGTTCTAAGTCGGCATACTCTATCATTCTGTCTACTCTGTTTCGGCCGTGTTGTAAAAAGTATGTAGTAGCATTACTACTAGAAATAGAATAAGTCGCATTAAGTCCCGATTATTAAGTTTCAAAAATTAACTTCATTCATAAATAAATTCAATATTTTGAAACATGAACTGCAATTTGGCTTTCAAAAGAATAAATCAACTCAACAAGCATGTTTCAACGTTACTAAGCAAATCATAAACTGCATTGATGAAAAGAACCACTGTATAATGTTTTTATTGACATGACTAAAGCTTTTGATTTTTTTTCACATAAATAAATTACTACTAATCAAACCCGACTTCAAAATTTTGCGTAATTGAGGATTAAAACTCCCTATCTCCAAAACTACCAAACCGATTTTGATGAAACTTGAAGTATTCCCTAAGTTGAACCATACCTTGTACATACAAAAAAGAACTACTCAAATTGGACTTGTAGTTTCGCAGATATGAGAACACAAACATAAAACATACATACATACATACATACACTTTTGAAAGGCACATTTGTTCAGACGCTGATGTACACTAACATACGAAAACTGGGCAGTTCAACAAATATTACAAAATAAAATATTATAATTGCGAAAGTGTGTCTGTCTGTCTGTCCGTCTGTCTGTCTGTCTATCTGTCTGTTACCTCTTCATGCCTAAACCTGAACCGATTTTGCTGAAACTTGGTATGGGGATAAGTTGAGTCCCGGGAAAGGATACTTTTTATTTCGAAAAAATGTACGGTTTCCGCGCGATTAACGAATTTTGGCGCAACGAAGTTACGGGCGTCATCTAGTATTACATGATACATACATACGCGTTGAATTGATAACCTCCTTTTTTTGAAGTCGGTTAAAATATTGTAATGCTAAGCATGAGAGGCTATGGCTACAGCGGCAGACTAAACACTATGCTTTATTTTACCGCCATCTGCATGATGCATCGGTTTGTTAGCGCACATTACTAAAATACACTAAAATACCACTAGCGGCATACTAGCGATTTCCTCCTTATTATGCCGACAACTGTATTTTAGTGGGCATCCCTAAACGACCACTAGCGGCACGCTAGACACATCCTTTAAGTATTTTGTGAATATTTCAAGTGCCTAGGTGAAGCCGTTATTCATATACTTAATGGCCAGAGAAAATACAAAATACATGCTACACAAAATGTATGCAAACTGGAGTTCTTTTTACGTTGGTCATTAAAGTTACGGTTGCAACTTTGCAAGCGGCCGCGGCGCTCGGCGCCCCCACACCCTGCACCTAAGGGAAAGACGCCCCTGGTCAACACAATATAATATTATTATTGCAGAAGAAATCCTTTACATGCTTTCTTGCATGAGTGCTCGGTATGATTTAGAATTTTGTATACATTTGTAAAGCTCAGCATGGGTAACCCAAAAGCGGGGAATTGACTACCGGGCTGCCCGCGGGCCGCCCGGTCTGGCACAAGTCTGCCGCTTGCCCCTATTGAACACACACAGAACAGGCAAGTCAGTCGAATAGATAGAGAGCTGCAGCTCGGTCGTGGACTCATGGACTCGATATTCTTTTTAACAGATGCTAGATCAGCATCGGCATTGATTTCTTTAGATTTTTCAATAAGTTCGCTGTAAGCGGCTTTACGTAGATCGGTGTTCATGTAATCCTTGCTTTTATAACTTTCCACAAACAAGGATGCGACCGGTAAATGGAAATAAACGAATGTCAAAATTGTTTTTGTTGGTTTTTCTTAAGTTTAATGTTTGTATTGTTTGTACTGAAGTGCACTTAAAACATTATTTTAAAACATAGTATTGCTATGTTTTAAAATAATATTTTAAGTGCACTTCAGTCGCTCTCCAAGGCGCAAATGACGACGGGCCGCCCGCGCGAGAAAAATGCGATCTCGCGGGCAGGCTGCGGGCACGGGCCGGCGGGCATGTCTGTGCCCGTACCTAGGAATGGACGAACAGACATGCGACAGACCTGCCCGTGACGGGCGGCCCGTAGCGGGCGGCCCGGTAGTCAATTCCCCGCTAAAGAGTACTGACTTTGGTTGACACTTGACAATGACATCTGTCACTTACATCAATTATTGACGTTAAACTTCTGTTTTCATCTGAGGTTTTCATCCTATTATAATTTTGATAAAACAGCAAGAATCTGAAATAATGATGTATTAGCGTGTAGTGTAAATCAATTTAGATGAGTTTTTAGACGTTTTAGTGATTAACCATTGTTAATCTCATAACTTCACAGTCTGTTAAAGCTGGTAACTCTAAACTTAAGACATTATCTTTTACTCGTTACCTTTCCCGGTTATCTTTGATAAGAAAGAGAATGAGTACGTTATCACTCTTAATTTTATAACATACGTTCATCTATTGACCATTGAAACATACTTAAATATTGTTGTGAGTGGTGATTATCAGCAAAATGCCTTTTTACTCGTGTAACCGATACAGGATAGTTGTAATCATAATGCTAGGTCTTATAGCGTGGCAAATATACATGTTGACTCGCGAAAAACCCAGCATCCAACTGACCGAGGTAAGGCTTGTAAAGTTAATGTCACAGGTTACACGGTCAAATCTGATTGACGGAATATTGATGGTTAAAAAATGTTCATATTAAAAATACGATCAATCCATCAATCCGTGGCGTACACAATCAAATTTTCGTCAATCCGTACCGGATTGATGGATCAGATTGATGAAAATTTGACCGTGTAACAGGTGACATAAATATAAATATACTGATAAAATGTTTTGCTAATTTTGTTTTGTTTCTTTACAGAGTAATATCATTGAACTCGAGGATGATAAGTTTAATAAGCATATTAAGGATAAAGTGAAGGCTAGGATCTACTATGAAGCTTTGTGCCCGGACTCAAAACACTTTTTTGTGAAACATTTAGGACCAGTTTCTAAAAAGTTATCTGACTTCGTTGATATTACTTTAGTTCCCTATGGAAAAGCTAGTGTTAGTAGTACTTAATTTAAATATATATCCAATTAACCTTGCTATTGTTTTCAATCCAAATATTGGTGATCCTAATTTGATTTATTTCAGACAAAGGAAGAAAATGGAGAGTATTACTTTATATGCCAACATGGAGAAGAAGAGTGCTATGCAAATAAGATTCATGCATGTGCTATAGATATTTTGAGAAATAGCACACTGTCCATTGAAATAACAGAGTGTATGATTATTGATAATATGGATGCTGACAGTGCTCTTTATAGGGTAAAAATAATAATCTTTTTTATTCGAAACTCATTAGTATAATTTGAATTTACATTTGCAAATAAATAAAAAAAGTTATTATAATCAATGCTACATGAAAAATGCCAGTAATTTTTTTTCTACTTTAGAGTCATAAAGAAAGAAAGAAAAGATAAATAATTAAATAACCAAAACATGCACAATACAAGTATTTCTATGATATTACAGTAATAATACATTTTAATTTTCAGTGTGCAAAACAATATAACTTGGATCCAGAGCCAATCAAGACTTGTGCAACTCACAGACTGGGGTCGGCTTTACTGAAGAAACATGGAGACGACACTACCATTATCAACCCAAAGTTTATACCTACTATTACTTTAAATGGTTCTAAAGACAATCAGAGAGCAATCTTGAAGAATTTCCTTCTTGAGATTTGTAAAATGATTGATATGCCACTTCCTCCGCCATGCTTGTGACCATTGGAAAGTAAGAAAAATATTTTTACAAAACACTTACTACAAGTAAATTAGTCGTACAATGTACATACTACATAACAGTACATTACATTTGCTCAAGATGACTTTAGGTCTGATCTCCGTATTGAGATAAATCTGAGTAGTATTAATTTTAAATTACAACCCATTTTTTATTGATGGTGATTGTAGAATTACGACAATTTTAACTGTATAAGAACTTTGTAGTATTTAAATCATTGTGTTCCTAAATATTATTAAGTTTATAGGGAGTGTGAAGCAGGATGGAGTACCTAAGATGCATTTTGTAAGAGCATAAAACTCTTGGCAAACAAGAAGTATATATTAAGAATTTTAGGCACCTCATGTTGATGAGGTACCATCGAGGAAATCAATTCCCAGGCAGTTGACGGACCTACGTCATGTGGTCGGCTTATGTCAAATCAATGTAGCTGTGATCGGTCGGTCGGATGGGTTTGACATAACGCAACCAAATTACTTAGGTCCGCCATCTGGCTAGGAATCAACTTCTCTGATAGTACCTAGAAATCTAAGTATAATACCAATGTAAAACATATTTTGGCATCACCATTCCATATTTATTAACTCGCAAACAGGAGTTTATATCCAAACTCTAATGGTATTTATATAAATATATTTTATTAATTTATTTAACTATGAGGCTTCAAATGATCATTTTAAATTAAACCTAATTTTTTTGTGGCATAGCTTAATTATTATTAAGTAATTATTTATTATATTATTTGATTTTGATTTGATTATAGTAATCATTAGTATTACTATTTAGTAATATATATTTGTCATTATAATTAATGATAAATTTAAAACTATGAAAAATTCATAGTTAAAGTGATGCATTTTTAACCAGAAATGAATTTTAACAGATTCTGATTGTCATTATATTATTATGATCTCAGTGGTGTGCTTAATATTTTCTACTGCATCATATTTTTTTGATTTGAAAACATTCCAAGGCTCAACTTTTTTGGTATTTATTATTGCATAAGGGGCCGGGCTACACTCGAAATTCTCATACATACGTAATACCAAAATCATTTTCTCATACGAAAATATTTAACATGTTTGAGGACAGGACAGGAACCTAGGCAATTACTATTTTAAGCTGAAAAATAACTCAAACATGTTAAATATTTTCGTATGAGAAAATTATTTTGGTATTACGTATGTATGAGAATTTCGAGGGTACCCCGGCCTCTTAGGTCATACTGTTACTGTATACATTTTAGTAAGTATACTATTCAATAACATGTGTTCCAAGCTTCTAAAAAATGTGGTGACTTAAATTTTGTCACAACCTAAAAAATGAATTAAAATAATTCCGTTATACTTAATGTACTTTCTTTTCACTAAAGTATAGGTGGGTTGCACCAGAGGCGTGGTTAAAGTTAAGGTTAAAGTTATGGTTATGGTTAAATATTGCGTCTTTTAGCTTTAACTTTAACCATAACTTTGACCGGAGAAATTCACAGATACGGTTATGGTTAAATATGGCGTCCAAAAAGATTTGACATTTTGCACTGTTGTAGTTATAGTTAAAGTTACAATTATAGTTAAAGTAAGTTGGTGCAACTGGTGCAACCCAACCTTAGTGTTAAATAATATGATATTAAATTATAATTCTGTATTTAAAACATTGGGTAGGTACTTGGTGTTTTAATGGATTATATTTTTTTATTATATTTTGTTTATTAACAATGCAATTAAGTAGTCTGTGCCTGACTTTGATCCTTCGATTTTTTGATCAGGGTTCTGTCTTAAATTTCTCATTGTGAAAGAAAAATGCAAGAAAATATTACTATATAATAAGGAAAGAGTCCTACAGTCGGGGCATTTTAATAGGCCACATTTGACATCTGTCAGATTAATCTCCATAGTGAGGTGAGCTGCGTAAAAACATCGACCAAAACGAATAAATCGATACGGACTTGAAATAAAATATTTAAATTTTATACGTTTTAAACAAACTCCTGTCCCATTATTACTTTTTCTTTTGCAAATTCAAGGAGCAAAATAAGACAAGTACATGATTAAAAAAAAAAAAAAAATGCATTTATTCGCTTGAATTATAAAAACCGTTAAATGTAGTATTATCATTATTCATTTCACATAAATATGTGTTACTTTTCACAACGTGGTTATTAATTTATGGGGATATTTCGTTACAAGTAATCAATGCATCGATACTATTTATTCGCTTCCAATTTTTAGGGTACCTTCCCTAGAGTTTAAAAAGAAAAAAGGTCAGCTAACGTAACATTGTAACGACGTGCAATTATTAAGATCAGAATTTGTTTATTACGTTTAGAATTGTTTATCAGTAAAAGCAAATCGTTAAATAATTCGTATCGGTTATATTTACAATAAATATGTAATCGTCATTGAAAAAAGTTAGTCAATTGTGCAGTTATAACAAAACGAAAATATTTATTTTTTATGTAAGTCGCTATAAGGTACAATTTTGATGAACTGTCAAATGTGGCCTATTAAAATGTCCCGACTATAGTTGAAACTGTGGGTTATTTTAGATTAGTAGGATTAGTATTATGATAAAAGATTAAATAATATGGCTGCCGTTACAACCACTATTAAAGGTAACTTTGCAAAATATTAAGATACTAGCAGTCTAGCAAAATTTTCCAAACGATAAAAATCGGAAAACTCGTCACTTTTTAAAATAGTAGACGAAAAAATTTTAATCAACTTTTATGTTTTCCTTTTGATTTAAATCTTGTTCGACTTTTGTAAAATATATCTACTTAGGTACCTAATGATGTGATCAATAGGGTAAAAGAGGGTAATGGGGGTCACTTAAGCGAGAACTCAAATAAAATTTCAATTAAAAAGAAAGTATTTATTGCAACCTGTAAACATAATTTACTTATTAAACTATCATTAGAGATCAATTTCAGTCACTTTGGCAATCAACTTTGGAAATTATAAAAGTTAAAAAAAAACAGATTTGACTCCCATTACACCGACATCGGGGTAATGGTGATCACCCTGCGGGCAATCGGAGTCAAATAAAATCTAGCATAGGTCGCAAACATAACCTACAGCTGACTCCCACCCAGTGCACTCCGCGTGAGCCCATTGTCCACACGAGGTACACCTGTACCACATCTCGTTGTTTCTACCGATTTCATCGCACACTAGGCATCTGTTTCCATCTGTTGCATCTTCTGCGTCATCATCCTCATCGTCCTGGCATAAGTCGTCAGTGCCCACATCTGATACAGAAGTTTCATTCTGTTCTTGCAATACTTGGCGCTTAGCCTTTTCAAGTTCCTTCTTCTGTACTTTAGTCTTTTTGCCTCGTCCTTTGCCTTTCAATGTCTTCTCTTTTCCTTTACCTCCTTCTTTCTTCTTTTTTTTTTCCTTTTCTAGCAGATTTTCTTTGAGTGGCATTGAAGTTAAAATTGTAGCGTGTTGCTTCTTTCGAACCTGTCTTGTTTTAATAGCAGATGCTTTCTCTGGCAGTTTTATTAAATCATGCAATATACTAGATTGTTTAGGCGTACCAGGAACTTGTGGTACAACATTTGATTCAGAATCAAGTGGAACTTCTTGATTAGACATCATGAGATCTGGTGAAACAATTTGTGTTGACGTGCTCGGAACTGGTTCTTTTGATGTGCTGGGAATCATACAGGTAGCTGCGAGAGATTCATTGCAGTCTTGTATTACAACGGTGTCAGATTGGAGAGTTTCTGCGGCGAGAAAATCTTCTTCTGTGAATACTTCCGGATTTAGTGGAAATATTCCAGTTGATCTAAACCCCGATTCTCCTTTGCTAATAGAAGCAACATTATTAAATGCTTTCCTCACCAAGGATGCTACGTCGTAAGGGGTTATCTTTTCTGCTAGATGGCTTTTTAAAAACAAGTCACATCCTTTTTGTAGGCCATTTTGAGTGGGCCATAAAAAGAAACGTCAAGGGGCTGCATTCTATGAGACGTGTGTGGGGGCAGAGACAACATATGAATGTGATTGGCCTTGCAATATTCGTAGACGGAAAGAGAAATGTGACTAGCATGGTTGTCTAGTATTAAAAGGATGGGTTCATCTGTAGACGGTTTAGCGTGCTGTTTAAAATGAGCTAACCATTCAAGAAAGAGATGCTCGTTGATCCAACCGTTGTCTGAACATTTGTAAAGCGCGCCTGCTGGACCATCCTTCTCAAGTAGAGGAGTCATCCTTTTCCTAGGGAAGATAAACATAGGTGGAATGTACCCTCCAGCACTGCTCATAGCACACAACAAGGTGATATTTTTTCCTCTCTCCCAACTGGTGATAGATCCTACTCTCTTCTGTCCTTTTGCAGCTAAAATTTTTCCCGGTGTTTGAACAGTTGAAATACCGGTTTCATCGCAATTGTAAATATTTTTTGAAACGAATCGGTGTTTTTCCATCAGCTGCCCAAAAGTAGCTGAAAGAACAGACTTACCTCTGTTTTATTAAAGGCCGTGATTCTATTTATACTGGTCGCTTCCGGTTTTCTAATAGAAATGTTATTTCTAGTCATAAAAGCATGCAACCAATCCCGTCCAGCCATTTTTGAAGCTTGATTAAAATTGTGCTTCAAATTTAATTTTTCAGCATATTCGAAAGCGACTTTTCTGATTTGAATTGCAGTGCAACCATAGAAAATATTTGCCATTTTCTTCACCAAGTTCGCTAACTCGGCTTCTGCCTCAGGACTAAAGACAGTGAATCGTCCTAGATGTGGTCCTTTGGTAGAACCTTTTTTTATCCTCTTCTGAAGGCTTGAAAAAGGGATTCCCATTACTTTAGCAGCATTTCTTATAGAAGAACCGCCATAAACGAGCTGTATAGCTTTATCTAGGGTATCAGAAGACCAGGAAGCCTTTTCAGTTGACCTGACGCGTACTTTCGGCATTTAGAAAGAAATAATAAAAACATAATTCAACAGTAACGCAGTTGTGGGTAATGGTAACCACTTGCGGGTAATGGGAGTCATCTGACTCTCATTTCCCACAACTACACTATGACTAAAAAATAAAAAAATAAAAAACTTTAATACACTGATATAATCTGAACTGCACATGACAACTTGAAACGTCTAACTAAGTAAATGTAAATGTCATAATCGCACACTGCAAGATTTTTGGCACTTACCTTCTAATTTGCATTTACGTAAAATTACATCAGCGGAGCGCAAAAACAAAACACGTTCGTTTCTCAGAGGCGCGTGGGCCGACTAGCGCGAGCCGTTCGTGGCTGCGCGGGGGCCCGAAGCGGGGGCTGAGGACGCTGTTTACGCGTCGGTCTCATGTAGTGGTGGTTAATATAACGTATAGCTGAAAAAAGTAGCGCGCTATTTCTTCGCAACGAATAGCGCGCGCTATAAAGCTGCATGAGACGCTACGTTATAACGTATAGCACGGTCACTGACCTAGCGCGGCGCCGCTCGCGCTGTCGATCGCGCGCGAGTCGCGACTTTCGTTGGTTCGTTGTCGTGTCGTTCGGGTCCAAATCGGGTGAATTCAGCTGTCATAATTTTTTCAGTGTTGCGTTGCGTGCATAGGTAAATTATAATGTTTTATAATCAGCAGTAATTGACCCCCTGCTCCGAAGAGCACTATACTGTAATATAATGGTAACTTCCTTTCCATGTGAATGTATTTTTTCTAAATCCGGATACGTTATTATATTTTTAAATGTTAGTAAACAAAATGTTAAAAAAGATGTAAAAATAATTTAAGTATATTACCAAAAAATAAAAAATTAATTAAAAACCGTTTAAATATATTATAAAAAAAGAATTGTACTTATATAAACTGATTCCTGTCAATTTCAATATAATATTATTATATAATTATATTGTATCATTTTAATTTAAATATTTCAAACATAATAAAATTAACCAAATAAATAATAATGCCTTCAAACGAATATATTATTCTAATTTATCTAACAAACACGTTATATAATATTAACTCACCCACCGCGTTATAATTATTATTAGCGAAAGAATTCAATAACGTCGGTAACTTTACAACGTGTCCAATCGATCGTTATAACGTGTCATTCGTTATAACGTAGCGTCAAAACTAGCGCGCTTGAACGAATCGAGATTTTATTCGTTATAACGTAGCGTCAAAAATAGCGCGCTTGAAAAATGTAGCGTATTCCATCTAGCGCGCTATGAAAATATAGCCGTTAGGAACACCACTGGTCTCATGTAGTGTTTCGTGGTGGTGTAGGTGACTCCCATTGCCCGCTGACTCCCATTACCCTCTTTTTACCCTAACCATTAACTACGTACGATTATATTTTATAAAAACTGTTTTTATTTTTTATTTATATTTTAAAGTAATATCTAAGGCTGCCTTCACATTACGTCGCCAGTGGTGCGGCAGCCGTGCGGCAGCCGCGCGACTCTCAGTATATATATGTCACCGTAAGATTGTAAACACCGCGAGATTGTAATATGACGAAGTGATGGATTGTAAACAAACAGTTTTCCGGTGATTTTATATTAATTATTTCGTATTTAAAATAACTTCAATTGCCTAAATATTTGATGTATAACATTGAATAAAATTTGGATATATTTAAAGTGCAGTTTGAATTATAAATTAGGTTAATTTTAATAACCGAACATTCAAACAGCACTTTAAATATATCTCAATTTTATTTTATGTTAAACATCTCATACCATTAGGCATTGAAGTTATTTTAAATACGAAATAATTAATTTAAAGTCACCGGAAAACTGTTTGTTTACAATCCATCACTTCGTCATATTACAATCTCGCGGTGTTTACAGTCTTACGGTGACATAATATATACTGTATTATCTATGCGCGCGACTTCCATACTAAATAAAACTAGCCGCGCGGCAGCCGCGCGACCCTCTTTTGTATAAAGTCGCGCGGCTGCAGCGCTGCTGCCGCACTGCTTGCGACGTAATGTGAAGGCGCTCTAATACTATTAATTAATGTTAAGAGTGAGAAGTAGTGTTGTGTCCATTTATGAGTGAGCTACAAGGCCGTTCTGTTTTTAATAACATTCATCATATAAATTGTGTAGATAAATACTAAAAGATAAATAAATGAATGACTTAGGTACTTGACATATGTGTTATTTCCATGGTTTTTAACGATCTTGAAATTAGAATTTAAAAATTAAAATGTATACCTACTTGTAGCTTCTAGGTTCTAGAATCTAACCTCTTCCCGCTTAAACCGCTAACCTGATTTAGATAAAACTTTGTTATGTAGTTACTTAACGCCCGGAAAAACAACTTTTATTATACTCACAACATTTTTCGGGAAACATCTAGCAATAATAATCGGCCAAATGCGAGTCGGACGAGCAAAAATAGGCCAAAATGGTATTTTTTGTATAGGAGACCTTAAATTTTTATTTTTTGAATATTATTATAAATTTTTAGGGTTCCGTACCCAAAGGGTAAAAACGGGACCCTATTACTGAGACTTCGATGTCTGTCCGTCTGTCCGTCTGTCTGTCACCAGGCTGTACCTCAAGAACCTCTATAGCTAGACTTCTGAAATTTTCACAGATTGTGTATATCTGTTGCCGCTATAACAACAAATACTAAAAACGAAATAAAATAAATATTTAAGGGGGGCTCCCATACAACAATTTTTTCGGTCTTTTTAGCTCCATATCAATAATGGGAACAGGTAGGCACTTGAATTTTTCACTAAGTCCTTTATTTTATGTGTACTTTAATATTTAATGATAATATTAAAATAAAATTTAAATTTAAGGGGGGCTCCCAAACAAAAAAACACAATTTTTGCCTATTTTTGCTCTATAGCGGCACGGAACCCTTCGTGCGCGAGTCCGACTCGCACTTGGCTGATTATTAAAGTATACTCGGCCTTTGTGAAAATTTCAAGTGCCTACCTGTTGCCATTATTGATATCAAGCAAAACCGGCCATGTGCGTGTCGGGCCACGCGCAATGTAGGGTTCCGTAGTACCGCTAGTTTTTTTTTAAATGTTTGTATGGTCAATAAATGTATACTAACAACACCATCTCAGTTACTTCAAAGGAATATGAACGAAAAGTTCCTTTATACTTCGCCGAATACAATTTTTTAGTTTGTCGACTATTACTCAATAAGTTATGAAGTCTTCTTAGCCGTGATGGTTTTCCTTTTAAATTCAGCATATTTCTTACCCCCGTGAATTTTTTCACATTTCCAGAAGCAACCATTTAGCTGGTAGAAGGGGGGACACTGGACTCTAACGATTTTTTCCACTTTAAAACTTAACATTTCACAAACGGATCCCTAAATCGGAAAATGATCTATAACTACTCATAATATTTTTAAAAAACCTATCCAACGACACCCCACAGGATGGGGTGGACGCGAAAAAAAATTTCGTCCCCGCTTGTCGTGAAGGGAAGGTACTATCAGAGAAGTTGATTCCTATGCAGATGGCGGACCTAAGTAATTTGGTCGCGTTACGTCAAACCCAGCCGACCGATCACAGAGCCTAACATTGAATTGACATAAGCCGACCACATGACTTAGGGCCGGGACACAAAAACACGGCACGACGTCGTACGGCGCCGTGCGGACGCGCGTCGTAAAAAACCTACGGTACGGCGCCGTACGACGTCGTACGACGTCGTGCCGTAGAAACTAATCTTGAATTTCTACGTGAGTTTCTACGGCGCGACGTCGCGTCGTACGGCGCCGTACCGTGGGTTTTTTACGACGCCGTACGACGTCGTGCCGTGTTTTTGTGTCCCGGCCCTTAGGTCCGCCATCTGCATAGGAATCAACTTCCCTGATAGTACCATCAAATTTTTTTAAGATTTCATGTACCATTTTGTCGGTAACATTAACCGATTCGTGGCCACTGCCGCGCCCGGCGCGTCATTTAAAAAGATTCAGTGAGGCCGATGACGCGCCAGGCGCGGCATACAAGATTTAAAAAACACTTTAAAACTAATTTATTATACTGTAATTACAATTCCTTAGTCTAAATGTGCATAAAACACAACCAGTGGCCAATGCCGCACGTGGGGCGTCATCGTTTAACAAGGCCGATGACGCTTATGTCGCGTCATCGAACAAACTGCTTGGCCTGTGGTAAGAATTCGTGAAAATGAAGGTGGCAACGAATCGGTTAATATGTGCATTCATGCCAAATTACAGCTTTGTAGCTCCTATAGTCTCTGAGCAAAAACCGCGGACAGACAGACAGACAGACGGACGGACAGACCGTAACTATAAAGGTTCCTTGTTGACTACGGAACCCTAAAAAAGGACAAAAAAATCTCGTTTGTTGTATGGGATCCCCCTTAAGGGTCCGTATACGAAATTTGCCGATTTCGCTGATTTTTAACCGACTTCTAAAAAGGAGGAGGTTATATGTTCGTCTGTTTTTTTTGTATGTTCAACCATAACTTCGCCGTTTATGGACCGATTTTCATGATTCTTTCGCTGTTGTACCTACAGGGTTGATTGACAAAAGTGGTGATCTGATGATGGGATCCATGAGGAATCGAGGGGATCTTTTTCTCAAAAGATCATCTACAAGGTTGGTCTAAGGTATTTTTTTTGTAAAATGTGTTAAACAAAGTTAAAAAGTGATAATAAACCTAAAAAAAATCACTTTTTTGCTTATAACTTTTTAAATTTTTAAATTTTTAATTTAGGGTAAAAAGTTATATAAACATATTTGTAGGCAAAATAATTTGCAGCAAATTATGTTCTTACAAATTTTTTGTAAGACGTATAGATTCTGAGATATCACGAAAATAGTGTTGTCACCCCTTTTTTCAAGATGGCGGCCGGGGGACAAGAGTGGCAATCCCACAAACTTGAGGTTAAGCTTCTATTGAGCCTCCCAACATATTCCAAAAATAAAATTGCGTCCTCTAATAAATGCAAAGCAAATGTAACATTTCAATGGACTAAATGTACTGTTGAGAAAGTCGTCTATAAAATGTTGGAATTACTTTTTACCACTTTAATATGAAATAGTTGAGTAAAAAAAATATGTAACTCGGCAAAATTTTAGAGAAAATGGGCAAAGAATTGCTGTTAATTTCGGCAACTTGTAGCTGTAATTCATAAAAAGAAAACGACAGAAATAATCTATATAGATAAATTCTATCCAATTCGAGAAAAAAGAAAAAAAAAACAAATTGTGCCAAAAAAACACGATTCAAAACAACCTAAATCTCACATTATATTACTCGCCGTAAGTTCGAGTCGGCTTTCCGCGCTTAAATATATTTTAAATCTAATAATTATCAATATATATTTTTTTTAGTCTAATAAGGGGAAAAAACCTAATAATATTTCTGTAGCGAACCTTTGCAATTTCGGCAAAATCGGAAAAATTTCGTATAAGGACTCTTAACTATCTAGATATTATTAGGTCCTTACATAATATGAAATTGGCGTTTTGTATGGGAGGAATATAAAGTCGACTTTTTTTTTTAATTAATCAATCAATCTTTTTATTTAATTAATCAAAGTATGTACCATTGTTATTGATGCATTTTGGCCATCTTAATGGTAGTTCGTTGATCCCTTTACTAAAAAAAATGGAGGGACGAGAGTCAATAAATTCTTTGAATGCGGTTTGGACTGCCACATCAGACTTCAGAGTTGTTTTTTTTTTTCTTGTAGGAAGTTATCCAAATTTCGAAAAAAATGGTAATCTGTTGGAGCAACTAGCAAGGTCCGGGGAGTACGGTGGATGTCGCAGACATTCCAATTGCAGCTCCTCCAGTTTTGCGGCCGTCGCGCGTCTGTTGTGCAGTGTGTGGTCTAGCGTTGTCCTAAAGCAGCCGTGACCTAGAGCGATTGACCAGCCTTCGTTGTTTAGCAGCTAGTTCTTCCATCATGGTTTGCAGTTTCTGACAACAGATATATCTGCCGTAACCGTTTGGCCAGATTTTAGAAAGCTGTAGTGAACGACACCGGCACTAGTCCGCCAAACACTCACAAGTAACTTTTTCTGAGTCAATTTTCGCTTAGGGCAGGATTTGGCTGAGAATTCTGATGAACAACAGGAAGAACAGGAGACAGCCATTGTGATGAACGCTTCCGATTATCGTAAAGGATCCATTTTTCATCACAAGTGTGTCGGTTGAGCAATGTAACGCAGCAGTCGATGCGTGTTTTCTGGTTTGCTTCACTTAATTCACGAGGAACCCACCTTTCAAGTTTTTTTTATCTTCCCAATTTGCTTCAAGTGGATTAAAGCAGTTTTATCACTTACACCGAAGCCTGCTGCTAAATCTGAATGAGTCCGCTTCCACAAAAGCCTTTAATTATTTATTAGGTATTCATTTTGGTCTCGGGTTGTCCACGGGGCTTGTCCTGAAGGTCTAAATTACCAGAACGAGAACGTTGGAACCAAAACCGTACCGTGTTTTCTTTGACGACACCAGCGCCATCCACATTGTTAATTCTTCGAGCTGTTTCTGCAGCACTCGTGCCACGGTAGAACTCATATTCATAAATAAAGCGATATTTCAATTTTTCCATTGTGCGATATGAACGACTCCAATAGACTTCGACAACTCGTATCCATATAGTTTATTAGTTAGATACAATATGTTCATGACGAAATATGCTAAAGAAGTATATACAATATACCGTACTTACATACATCAGTCTCACAGAAAACCTTAATGTGAAATAACGGAGTTTGAGAGAGTTATGTGTCTACGGATGAAGGTTTTATTCCTATTAGGTACAATCACCCTTCTTGGTCAGAACTCAGAATAATAATTCAGAACGTATTTTTAAAGAGCAATTTAAATTTTGATAAGTGCGATTATCTATACTAATATTATAATTGGGAAGAGTTTGTTTGTTTGTTTGTTTGAACGCGCTAATCTCAGGAACTACTGGTCCGATTTGAAAAATTATTTTACTGTTGGATAGCCCATTTATCGAGGAAGGCTATAGGCTATATTTTATCACGCTAAGACAAATAGTAGCGAAGAAATAGAGGAAAATGTGGAAGAAACGGGGGGAAATTATTTGAACGCGCTAATCTCAGGAACTACTGGTCTGATTTTAAAAATTATTTCAGTGTTAGATAGCTCATTTATTGAGGAAGGCTTTAGGCTATATTTTATCACGCTACGACTAATAGGAGCGAAGAAATAGAGGAAAATGTGGAAAAAACGGGGGAAATTATATGAAAGGGCTTATTCGAACGCGCTAATCTCAGGAACTACTGGTCCGATTTGAAAAATTCTTTCAGTGTCAGATAGCCCATTTATCAAGGAAGGCTATAGGCTATATTTTATCAAGCTAAAAGTAATTGTAGTGAAGAAATAGAGAAAAATGTATAAAAACGGGGGAAATTATATGAAATTGCTTATTATCTTAAGAGCTACTGGAGCAATTTTTATGTTATTTGGCAAACATGAAAATAGACCACGTGAAGGGACATAGGCTATTTTTTTCGGAAAAATGTACGGTTGCGTGAAATTCCTAAATAACGCAAGCGAAGCCGCGCGGAACATCTTTATATAGTAAAATCGTAGGAAAGTAAATTCTGTACATTGAATATTTTTGTACAATAAATAATGCTTGGGATGTGATCTACTATGCTAACGCGAACGAAGTCGCGGGCAACAGCTAGTACATTAATAAAACTTTTTAACACATTTCTCTTAAATAAGTATGTGTGTACATAATATAGTAAATATTTAATGGGTAAACCAAAAATTGAAAGGTTGTCTTTTTTTTCCAGTAAAACCTAAGATCTACCAATTCCAAATGGTAAATTTCCGAAAAGGTTTACGATACGAACTTTTACCTCCATATACTTGGTAAATCTTAGGATTTACGATAATGGCATGGTATATTTTGAAAAGAAACGGCCAAGTGAGAGTCGTACTCGCGCACGACGGGTTCCGTACCATTATAGAGCAAAAACAGGCCAGAAATTGTTGGTCAGTGTTTTTGGTATGGAAGGCTCTCTTAAATCTTTATTTTATTTTAATATTTATAAAAAACAATATTAAAGTGGTATTATCCGTGGGCGAGCCATACTTCGGCCGTCGGCACGAATCACGGGCTCACAGAATACCGGCGTGAAACAGTTGGATTGCACGGACTATATCGTATATTATAATAACTATATGTACCTATATGTTTTGTCTAATAGTTCATTAAGGTAAATAATTAAGCCTATGTGATTTGTCTAATAGTTCAATAAGGTAAATAATTAAGAATTACTCAATTGTTTTATTCTTAAAACCAACATTTACCAGTTGACAGTAGTAAAACCTAACATATACCGAATTTTAATGGTAAATGTTCGAAAAATTCGGCGTATTATTAGAAATCCTTACATTTACCAACTCGTGTTGATGTAAATCCTGAGATTTACAGTTATATCTTAAGATTTACCGAAGTTCGAGCTTTTACAGTAACAATTACACTCTGGTATTACTATACAATAGCTTTACCGCGACAGTTCCCGATTGCCACTCGTATTTTTATTATATCTCTAATAAGTAATAACCAATACGGAACCCTTTAAAATCTACGTAGGTACGTATCTAAAATCTACCTA
Source organism: Lysandra bellargus (assembly GCA_905333045.1). Taxonomy (NCBI): domain Eukaryota; kingdom Metazoa; phylum Arthropoda; class Insecta; order Lepidoptera; family Lycaenidae; genus Lysandra; species Lysandra bellargus. The sequence goes on from HG995328.1 coordinate 890,164, forward strand.
AGTAGGTAAGTAAAAATAATATAAGCGAGCAAACAATTCAATTTAAAAGTCCATCTGACAACGTTCAGCGTCTAAATGGCTACCTTTGCTTTGCTCCGAAAACATTTCAAACACAACAATAAATCTTCACTGGAATCACGGTCTAATTTCGTAAAAGCCCCGTCTCGCTTTGCTAATTAATATGAATGGCATTTGCATCCGGCTTTTTCTCGCGTAGACCATTTCCAACTATTGTTTTGCAAAGATCCCCACAATTTATTCCCATTTTTAGCGAACTGCAGCCGAGGAAGCCCCAACAAAGGACCTTTTCGGTAACATTTAAGTTTCGAGAACCCTTTTGTTTCATTAATCTTTCGCGGTTAGATTACGATTTTTGTGAATCATCTAATTAAAAAGTTAATGCGAATTTTGATGGTAACGAATGTTTTAAATTTTTAATATTTAGAAGAAACATTATAATATAATAATGCATTAAAGCAGCAAAAGGACTTAATTAATAAACTAAAAATGATTTTTTTATATATACTCGTAGATGACATAACAAAGCGAGATAGCATGTACCTAAGCACTAGGCGAAATGTTCACGGGATGAAAATCTAAATAAAAACTTAAAATGCATACCTAATATTAAGTAAGTATATTATTATTTGCCTAATAGATACAATAATTGAGTAACAGGTAATTACGGAGTAACGATTTATCTTATAAAAACCCAACGATATCAAAATATTCTAATTCTATGTAAAAACCTACAACGCAACCATACCCAAGTATTTGGATTTAATATTAGGTATCTTCAATTTAAGTACCTAGGCAAACTATTTTAATTCAACTCTACACAAGCAACACCGCAAGTATAATATTAAAAATACAGAACCGAAATGTGGGATGTAATACGCTAGATATAATATGTAGGGCGCAATCCGTAGTCTCATTAAAACTTTCCTCAGACTGGGCCTGCACGTGTTTTTAATTTTTATCGAGAGCCCTCGTCGTTAGCGGGGGTTGATGCTGCGGCTCGTGCTTTGATTGCAGTAATGACGTCTTTCGTCCTCGTTCCGCTCGCTCTTGACTATCTTCAAATTATTTCTTTTCAAATTGATGCGCCTTTTAATTAAGCCTCGCCGTGTATCCTAGACGTGTTTAGTGTTTAGCTTTTTATAGTTCGTTTCGGCGTGGGCTTTTTGTGGTAAGAATTTGAAACGACTAGAGTTTGTAAAGAATTTCAATTTAAAAAACCTGGGCAATGGGCAACTATAAAAAATTTAGAGCTGCATAGGTGCAATGTATATTTTTCTCTAGATTTGGGTTACAGTTAAGTAAATATCCAAGCTTGATGCTAAGAAGCCTACTTTAAAAGACTAACATCTAATTCAGAAAAACAAAACCTTTTTTAATCCACTGCGCGTATCTCAAGGAAACGCTGATAGGACAATAACGGAACGGGCAGGTTGTACTCGACCGTGATATTGCCAGTACATGAAACATTCGATGATGCATACGCGTGTTCATCTGCATAGAGAATGGCTGCGGATGCCGACGAGGCTGCAACAAATCCGCTTAGCACGGTCACTGGCGGCGCACCGGCTCCGGCCGACGCAAACTGCCTTAATGGATTTTTCATGTCGATTGCACATCGCAAAGTGTGTGAGCGCGATTATTAAAAAGATTTGAATGGAAAAATTTACCCTGTTTCACATTTTTAAAGGGATACAAGCGAAAACCTTCTACACGGACAGTTTGTTTGAGCTGTGATTTGTTTCTTCTATTGTTTGATAAAACAATAGTTTCCGTGGATGAACAACGAACATTTTTGAAAAGTTTTATATCAATAGGGCAAAGTATTGTAGATGCCTCAGCTTAGATGCTCTATACTACGAGATAGTGAGCACTTGAGCGCTCTTAAAATTATAGTTACACCGTAAACATAAAGAAAATGCAACTAAATTTTTGGGATAGGTACCTATACCCTACTGCGCGAAATTGAGAAATCTTTAAATACTTACCCACATCAAAATTAAAAATAATCTAAATTAATATAAATGCCACCGGTGTTATTATGATGTAACATTAAATATGCAGCATATAATTTCCTCTATAACCTCTTCTTTTATTTTAATTTGGGGGCAAACGGGAAACCGGTCACCTGATGGAAAGCAACTACCGTCGCGCATGGTTACTCGCAACATTAGAAGACTTGCAGGTTATACAAACGTAGCAAATTGAAGAGAATTTCGTTGCGGGTCCCAAGACAGATTTAGCTTGTCCCTCGGGCACCCCTGAGATCATATCAAAGGGTTTTCGTGGTTGGTAACCACTGTTGATCCTGGCGACATAGGAGTTGCAGTGGTGGGAATGTGTGGTGGGCCATTTGCCCGTTTAAAAAAAAATTGAAGAGAATTTAGTTGGTAGAAATCAAGTAATTGCTAGTTAACAAAAATGAAAAAACGTTCACACAGTATCTAAGTATGGCGTTGGCATTACCGTAAGCTCAGCAGCATGATGCTACAAGTATTCCGACCATTAATAATCATTAAGACTGATATCCGTCGGCTTATTGTGGCCGGCGCGCGGCGGCGCGGCGGGAGCGCGTGCCGCATATTTTGACATTAATTTTATAATTACGCAGCCGATACAATGGAGACTTCTAAAGCGAAAACATTAGAGGAGACTTTGATCACATAGCGTGAGTTCTAGAACGGAGATATATTATATTGGGCGTGATCAATGATTTATATCATAGGGCGTGACAATAACAGAGCTAGTTGACAAGTGGCAAGCGATTGTCGTAAACGCTTACAAAATGTATGCGATTTGACATAAGTCATCGCTTCGCTAGCGAATACTAATGTCAAATCCCATACGGGTGAGGCCGCCAATTTTTGCTGATATGACGCAGAAAAATTTTGCGAGAGAAAGAAAATTGGCGAATAGATACGCTGCTTGTGACGTTGGGGCACCAAAATTGTAGCGAATTTATTCCTCTACGCTATCATAGCGTTGAGAAATATGACGTTGAAGCACCAAAATGATAGCGTAGAGGCTATCATAGCGTTGAGAAAATCAAACTTATCTCTGTAAATAATACACAACACGGTTTTTATTATAGCCCCAAACATGGCCCTTTTGACTACTCACATGATGCATTGATAGTTTTATGTGAAACAGTAATGCTTACATTTGTGTCACAAAAAATTTTCCTTTGAAAAAACTGTGTACACATTCCGACTGAGGTTCAAATGTGAACTGTCGAGAAATGGCGGATATTACGAGATTTTCCATAGAATACGTAAAAACTGAGCGTTGTCACCTCCCGATTTTACCTTTCCTAACACCCAACGATAATAAATCGGTATTATTGATGACGTTTAAAATGTGGGCTAGAATTGATGTTTCTAACGATTCATTTGATTTTAAAAGGTTTATAAAGAAAGTTATCTTAAAATACTATAAGAATTAGATGAGGTAATAGCCATTTATATAAGTATTCATAACATATTATCCGATTTATCTTCAAATCTGTCATACTGCGACAGTTTAAAGTGCACCTCTTCCACGGTAGTCGTGTGCGTACAAGACAAAAAAACGAGGAATACGGCTTTTGCTGAACCAAAGATTTCCTTTGGTAGGATTGATCTTTATATCCCTAAGATGAGTTTACGATGTGGAGCCACGTGAATATTTCATGCAGGTGGGGGAGGGGGTTTTTTTTAGCTTTAACAAGGTACGAGGTCAATAACTGCGTGGGATTTAGGTATATAGTCGAGTTTGGTATCATTTTCGATTGAATCGAATGTTTAAATGCCAATTTTGGAATAATATTTAGATAAAAGATAGTAAAAATAAATAAAATAAAAAATTTAGAATATATTATTTTCAACCAACGAAAACGCTGTTGACAGGGCTTAATTAATGTAAGGAGGCTGATAGCAGCATTATTCAGCATGCCAAAGACATGGTGATGAATGGAGCAATAAACATATTATTAATACTAGACGTTCCGCGCGACTTCGTCCGCGTAAATCTGAAATTTCACGGAAACCGTATATTTTTCACAAATTAATAACCCATGTCTCACGTAGTCTACTATATACTCGTGTCAAATAACATAAAAATTGCTCTAGTAGTCTGTGAGATATTAGCCCTTCCAAATAATTTTCCCCGTTTTTTTACATTTTCCTCTGTATCTTTGCTCTTATTAGTCTTAGTGTGATAAAATATAGCTCATAGGCTTCCTCAATAAATAAGCTATCAAACAATGAAAGATTTTTTCAAATCGGGCCAGTAGTTCTTGAGATTAGTGCGTTCAAACAAACATACTAACCAACAAACTCTTCAGCTTTATTTTCACATTTTCCTCTGTAACTTTGCTCCTATTGGTCTTAGCGTGATAAAATATAAGTTATAGCCTTTCACGATAAATAGGCTATCAAACACTGAAAGATTCTTTCAAATCGGATGAGTAGCTCCTGAGATTAGTGCGTTTAAACAAACAACTCTTCAGCTTTATAATATTACTAGACGTTCCGCGCTGCTTCGCCCGCGTAAATTAGATATTTCACAGACAAATTAGTCCACAATAAATAGCCTATAATCCTTCACGTTCCTACTTCTTATCTGTGCCAAATAACAGAAAAATTACTCCAGAAGTTCGTGAAATAAGCCCTTTCAAACAATTTCCCCCGTTTTTTCCACATTTTCCTCTATTTCTTCGCTTATATTAGTCTTAGCGTAATAAAATATAACCTATAGCCTTCCTTGATAAATGGGCTAAGTAACACTGAAATAATTTTTCAAATCGGACCAGTAATTACTGACTCATATTAAGATTAGCGCGTTTAAATAATGCTTCTTCTTCTTCTTCTTTTTACGTTGTTTAACATCTTTATCGTGCAAATATGAGTCCTAAAATGAATTAAGCATTCTTAAGTCATCCGAATATGGTACCGAACTTGGAATATTACCATAATTAATGCCTATATACAGATTGAGACTCTATTTTCCTGCAGAGCAGAAGCTGCTAAAATAAAAAAAAAATACATCAAAAATCGCGGTGGCTCTACATCTTAAATCCATCCTTGGGCCATAAGGACCAATCCTACCAAAGGAAATCTTTGGTTCAGCAATAGCCGTATAATTTACCGTACACACGCAACTACGGCGGATTGTATATTTTAAGCTATTTCTTTATGTTTAATTGTAAATATATTTTATACTATTATTGGAACTCAAATAATTGTAATGCATGCTTGAGTACTTTGTTTTTTTCGTTAGAATCAGTTTTCGAGCATAAGATAAATACAATACTTTTTAAAATACAAAGGGCGGAGAAAAATAATTGCAAAATCAAAAAAAATTGGCGGCCTCGCCCATACATGTGGCGTTAGCGTTAGCGTTTACGATAATCGCTTGCCGCTTGTCTAGGGGGGCTGATTACTAACTAAACTGCCCACAGAATAAGTAGTGTAAATTAGACGTAAGAACTATTAATGCTCATAAGATTTTATTAGGTATCTCTATTTCGATTTACTATGATAGTAGTTTATACGGAAAACTCTACATACTAAAATCATACATTAAGATATTATTTAGATGAAAATACTACATTAGAGTTTCCATATTACCAAGGGCGGATCCAGGGGGGGTCATAGGCGTCATGACCCCTCCCCTGGGCTGGGTCCAGGTCCTAGGTGAACCACTAAGTAAAATTGTTAAACACACTACCCGTTAGTGTAGCTACAGCGGAAAGATCTTTCTCTACGTTACGAATAATCAAATCGTGGCTAAGAGCTTCCATGGTTGAAGAACGTCTAACCGGACTGGCACTTCTTCACGTCCATAAAAACGTACCCATTGAAGTAGATGAAGTGACAACGCGTTTCGGGAGAAGACGTAAGAGAAAAATTGATTTTGTTATTTAAATATACTTGTATCTATTATAATCAAAATTAAATTATAAGTTCTTGTGTCTTGACCACGACTATGTGACCCCCCCCCTGGCACCAAAGCTGGATCCGCCCTTGCATATTACCTACCGTACTATCATAGTAAATGTAGATACTACTCACTCCATAAAATCCTTGTCTAATCGTCCTCTTAATCGCCCTTTAATTAACTCCAAGGTAACAACGTGTTAATGGTTACATACAAGAGTTGTCTTGTAATTACCATTTACCTAATAGTAGGTTGGTAGAGTATATAGTGGTGCACAGAAGCGGGCAGAGTATAGTCAGTAGAGTCATGCCCGCCGCGCTGCTAGCGCTGGTGGTGATCGCACTGGCTGGACTTGGATATGGGCAGAAAGAAAAACCGGTGAGGCTAAATACTTTATATTTTTCAGAAATCAGAAATCATTTATTGGCTAATCATGTTTTTATTATTTATTTTGATAGTTCGTGTAAAATACATAATAAATGTTGGTTTTAAAGCACTAACCTAACAATGAATATAACAACAATTGAATCATCCCAATATTATTTTAAAAAGGACATTTATGGCTTTAAAATAATACGTGGAATAAAGTAATAAGGAAATTCTTTGCTTCCTATTACAGTTACATAATATGACGGATGTATGAGGATTCTGCAAAACTATTTCTCAATGTCTTTTATGAATACATAAAATACTTTTGAGGACTCGTCGCGTTTCCAATGTTCTATTATAATATTTATGTTTTCGGTCCCTTTTATTTTCCAAAACTTTTTTGAGTATACAGAAAGAATGTTTATTTGTTTTTCTAAGTATACTTGCTTGCTGGCTACCTGAATATATTGGATATTAAGAAATAGTTGTTTTGGGTACTTCAAATGTAGAGTATAACAGATAATATTATATTAAGTACATATAAAATAAAGAAATTTCATTTTATGCCCTAAAAAGCACAAAACAACATAAATATATAAAAAAACCTTAAATCTTAAATATTTGGGCTCACTCGAAACTGGTAGGGGCAGAGGGGATTTTACTGGCAAGTGGGAATTAAAAACGTGTTACCTACACTTGTTGGAAACAAAATATCTTTTTAGGCAGATTAATAAAAGTCAATTTTGATGATTTTTTGTTTCAACATACCAGACCTGAGACCGACCATCTTCTCGAAATAGGTATGCTGCCTCCCCTTAGCTAAAATCCTGGGTACGCCCATGAAAACTATACTTATTGATCCAAGTAAGAAGAAATAAGATAAAGCTACTTGTAAAAATATTATTTGTCAGTAAAACTACTGAAATAAAAGTATACCGTGGAAACGAGTCCGCAAGTCAGTGCCAAAATTAATATTTAACGCTTAACAGGTTGATGTGCATTGGGTCGGTCCCGGTGGGAACGCGACTTAATAATTTTCTTTGAAAATGTTATGCCACTTTTAATATTGGAGTGACTTCTTTGCGTTCACAAAGAATATTTATTTAAACAAGGTAGAGAATATCCCTGAAAGACTTTTTAAGTAGCACATGACCGGAAACGTTATCTAGATTAAAGTGGTATAAAGTAAATAAAGGATGAAACTAATTAATGTTATAGGTTAAAGCATTATAAAATATGTGTGCTCTTAGCTTGAGGTTTGCCTCTCACTTTACACCTATTATTTTCCACCTTTTTAGGTAGTATCTATTATGGTGTTATATGTTTCTTATTGAAAATGATATTGGTCGAACATAGCGCATAACTATTAGACTAGATCTAATTTGAAATGCTGCTAAAATATGGAAGCGAAGTTATGACAAAAAGCATAAAAGCCTTGATATAAAATTCTCTTTCCTTTCGCGGTCGGCCAAAGGGAAATTGTTTATAAAACAATAATTGTATTTTCAGGTACTGAGTGAGGAAATCTTGGAAATAATACAGCATGTTCACAACGAGTGCGTCCAAAAAACCGGCGTCTCTGAGGGTGAGAGCAAAAGAAAATTCAATTTCCGCCCAGCTTTGTTCTGTCTTAACAAAAATGTTATTTAAAATGCATGGGAAAAGTTTTCTGTGACATTTGTAACTGCTATTTTTTATAAAGGGCAAACGGGAAAATAGGCTAGTAGATGAAAAGACAGGTGATCACCATTTATTATGGATTCTTGTGACACACTAGAGGACTTACAAGTGCATCGCTGGTAAATGTGCATTCCGGCCTAATGTTCTTAATGTTTTATTGCATTTTATCTTAAAACATTATAAATTTTGTAATACCAAAATTTAAAATGTTTTACAATAAAATGTAAAATGGTGACACAAACAATATACAATATTATGGCTATTACAGTAAAGTTAAGTTATTAATAACTTTTTCAAGGGGACATATCAAACTGCGAGAATGGTATCTTTAAAGAAGATGAAAAACTAAAATGCTACATGTTTTGTTTGCTAGAAGAAGGAAACTTGGTGAGAATCATCTATTATTGTAAATTATTATTTTTAACAAAAAAAATTTAAAACTGACTTCCAAAGTAAAAACAATAGTAATATGAACTAAAAAGTAATAAATAACTCTTACTCTTTAATAGTGCCTTTTTCAGAATTCGTCTAAATCTCAACTATTTCTGTACATACTACAGTCTTCATTACTTTGAAGTCGGTATCAGCTAATTTAATCGTGAGTTTATTAATGTCAGAATATCTGAAACTTTTGGGACTGGTACCGACTTCAAAGTAATGAAGACTGTAGTATGTACAGAAATAGTTGAGATTTAGACGAATTCTGAAAAAGGCACTATTAAAGAGTAAGAGTTATTTATTACTGTTTAGTTCATATTACTATTGTTTTTACTTTGGAAGTCGGTTTTAATTTTTTTGTTAAAAATAATAATTTCACTCTGTATAGTTTTCTACTAAACAAGGCTTTATGGGTAAATAGCCAATGCGAATGTTAACTATTCATATTATGTTACTGTAAGCGAAATAAAATTTCTCTTATTCGTAACATATGTTTAACTTACTAGAAACAACATTTTAACCACTATGAGTGTTTTGATAAATTTCAAGGATTTCCCTCGATTGCTCATAGATCCCATCATCAGCTCACCACTTTCGTAACTGTTATACAAAATTAAGATTATATCTATATAACAACATGAGAATTTTAAAAATCGGTCCAGAAATAGCTAAATAACCATCAAAAACATCTGCTTCGATGCAAAATATCACGAAAAGTACCATTAATTGGGTCCATGGTATAATCCAAACCCATGGTATAATTAGGGTTGTAATGATGATGAATAATCAAATTAATGTGTTGGTTTATGCTTTCAGTAGTTTAAACGACGCCGAAATCCCCGAACCTGTACCTATAAGCATTCAAAAGTTCTGTTCGGTACCTTCGTATCCAGGGTATAACGTGGTGCGAAGTCCTACTTTTTGGTAGCATTTGCCTTGAATGCTTTAGAAAAAATCGAAATCACTATATGTTTCCATATAAGTTTCAAGGAGTCCCCTCGATTCCTCAAGGATCCCATCATCCGATCACCATTTTTATGAACATGGTACCAAATTCGAGTTAAGCCCTATACAACACAAAAAGAATTTTGAAAATCGGATCACAAACGGCTGAGTAATCGTTGAACATACAAAAAAAAAAAAAGATACAGCCTCATTACCTACACATACCTCCTCCTTTTTGGAAGTCGGTCAATAATGTACCATACCATCTTCTTTATATCTGTTCAAAATCAATGTGTGTTAAATTTAGGGTTGTGTAAAATTGATGTATCATCGAGGAAATTGATTCCTAGGCAGTTGACAGACCAACTTTATTTGGTCGGATCATGTCAATTCAATGATTATAATTGTGATCTATCGGATGAATTTGACATAACGCGACAAAACTACGTAGGTCCCCCATCTGCCTAGGTATCAACTTCTCTGATAGTACCTAGTACTAGTAGTTCAATAGTCTATTGAATAGGCTAAACACTAGCTTTCAAAACTAATGTCTATCACCATACATGGAATAGGCCCTATTCCATGTATGGTGATATACATTAGTTACCCTCAAAAACTAACACTTGGTGATTTTCAGGTGGACGAAAATGATAATGTTGATTACGATATGATGATCAGTTTGATTCCCGAAGAGTATACCGACCGAGTGACCAACATGATCAATAGTTGCAAGCATCATGGTAAGCTATACAAATATTATGATAGAGCATGTCACGCAAGGCTACTTTATCTTAATTCTCAAGGCACTAGAGGTATTTGAAGAGACATTAAAGTTTATATTTTTAATTCATAGCTACTAAAATCTTTACCGCAAATGATGGTTCATAAAAAATGTAAAGCGATTAGCGAGCCATATTACTAAAGACAAATATATCTTCGCCGTTTGTAATGCGTCTAAAGGTTCTATCAATAGATAATGAGTCTTAATTAAATTAAAATTAAAATGTTTTAAAATTCTTTCAGATGTTCCAGGCAAAAGTAAATGTCAAAGAGCATTCGATGTTCACAAATGTTCCTATGAAAAAGATCCTAAGGTGAGTACTGAGTAAGCTTATGGCTTAGGCTTACATACAGGCAAATATTAACACCACCCATGAATATAAATATGTAATAATAATTTCTTTTTTTTCAGTTTTATTTTCTTTTTTAATATATAATCAAGACTGAGGGCTGACGCGACGACTATAAGGAAGACTTCAATCATATCTACCTATTTTTGATGATTTAAAATAAATAAACTGTACGAGATACATAATGTATGACTTTACAATATTCTATTATCACACCTTTGAAAACCTGATAATCCGATGCCTGTTTACACACAATAATCTCTTCAAAGTTTAATTTTTTTTATCAATTAGCGTAAGTACGTGACTTCTGACTTCTGCGAAACATTGCAAGCAATATCTTATTTGAAAGTAAGATAAAAACACAAATAACGACGTAATTTCGCGGTACCCGCAGGCTCTCAGCCGAGCCTATTTTTTATGAAATCTTATTCGAGTTTATTCAGATTTCGGAAGAAGTATAATGCTTAAGAATTAATTTGCCTCACGAGTAATCATTTTCTCACAAAAACAAACAAACGAGTACCTCATGAAACGTAATATTGCGGCTCGAGCTTCAATGAATTGCGGACAACATCGACCTTAATATCAGTTATGATATTATTAAGCTCACAAATAAAAATAAAGTAAAATAAACCAGCGAGTCCTTCAGTTTGGTTATATTGTTTCATAAATGTAATTTTCGTTACCATTGATACTGCGGGCGCATTTTAATAATGTTTGAACGTAAAAAGAATTCATAAGATTTAACTCACAATAAAGAAGCAGATTATTTAGCAGCAAAGCGACATTCAAAAGACGGAAAAACGAGGGTCGGAACATCTGCACATAAAGAGGCAATTTGGAGATTGCCGAGGGCGCGCGACCGCCACAAAAAATTGTACTCGATGTATTCAAAATTAAAAAAACGAAGAAAATATTGCTAGCAAATTCATTGCGGCAAAATAAACAGAAGTAGCTCGTTACTCCGGAGCGGCGACGGCCGCGAGGTCTGTCTCACAAAGACCGGGTTTTACACCCGACTAAAGCCAAAAAACGTCCACAAAGCCGTAAGTAATTACCTTCTTTCGGATGTGAAACGACTTTAGATTTAAAAGTAATTTGAGTCGAAACTACATTGACAAAATTTGGTGCAATTTACCGGGTCCGTATCGATAGAATGTGATGAAGAAAATTGTTATACCTGATTGGCTCCGCACAGAAGGTTAGTGCAGCGACTAAAGGCTGCGGATGTCGCAATTTGGCGCCGAGCCGCCCTAATGACGACTGGACGCGCCGCCGCCCGCCGCAGCCGCGTACGTGCGCCGGCTAAACCAATCTGCCGACCCGCTGCCGTTGCAATAATCATTTTATTGATAAAGCAGCTGCTTCTATAGAATATCGTATTATAAAATACAGCATTTCGAAATATCATCTTTATTTTGAAAATCTTTTTGACTAAGTAAGTGATAATACTTTTGGGTGTGCATTAATTGTTCCTTATTACTACTGTTTACTGTAAAAATAGCCGCGCCGAAAGAGAGCTTCCATCGGATAAACGGTAAAAGGATACCAACTGTGCCTTATTAATATTTTGTACTAATAGCATTCATCTATTTTGCGGTGTCAACAAAAACTTTCAGCACGGATCATATTATTCTGGAGGCTACATCAGCTGTCCGGTGTCCCGAGTTTATAGACCTCGCTAACTTATACATATACCCAAAACTTGTTAGATTTTCTTTTGGAATATGTGAGTCACAATTTATATGTTAATACGACAAGGGATGGTGCGGAGAGCACTCGCTAGGCCGCTCGACCGCGCGCTTCCTTTAAATTATACACTTCTGAGCACGGATTCCAATACCCGAGTGATTATAATATAGATTCCGGGAGGAATGTGCAAGGAAATTTTATTATGTTTTATCTACACCTACTGGTAGATGTTAGGAGCTTTTTTATGAGAAACATTAAGTGTTTTAGTAAAGTTACACGATTTTAATGGTACCTTATATTTCAATATAGGCTATAATTGCAGCCTACAATTACATTAAAATGATGTATAAAATAGGAAATTTTAGAACAACCACGTCGGAACAATTAATCGAAATTGTTTAGCTCCGAGTACGCAATTAGGCGGCTAATGCGTTCGGCGTAAACTGCACGGGCGTTCCAATTATGACGTTTCTGTAATCCATTCAACTTGTAACAATGTATTGATATGGAACGCGCTCCCGAAACAAGGCAATTAGCCAAATAAATTGAGTTAGGCCCCTGCGGCGGAGCACCGTCACCCGCATCATAGTTCCCTTCAAAGGAAGCCTGTTACGCTACTTTGGAAGGTGTTTGTTTCGGAGGCGCGCCGCAAAATGAATATTGATGACTTCACGGGGACCGGAGATGATTTGCTGAAAAATTAGCTTCTTTCATCGTTTTATTGCCGCGCTAGAGGCGGGGAGTGATGAAGACTAATATAGACGTTAATTTAACTCAGTAACGATAAAAGATGATGGCTGACGTTATAACAATCGTGTGTATTCAGTATTGTCATTATCGTACCGACGCGCATAAAAATTAAATATAAATCTGAAATAATCGAGACGGAAAGTCGAAAATATCAGCTCTAATAACGGAATATAACATCGAGTAGGCGACGCATCGTGTACGTGTGTCGTCTTGGCGGGTTGTCTGACCGGAAGACACAATTTATATGCAAATTGAACACAAGATACAAGCCGCTGATACGCCCGCGCCGGCTGCCAGCGCCGTGAGAGTCAACAGAGCTCAGCCCGACTTATATTAACACTTCTAAAATTACTTTTGCGTTGAGAATACTAGATATTTGCGAAATCCCTCGTCTTTGTACGCTCATGTCACGATGTTTACCGTTGTACTTTATAATTAAGGTGCTTTGCGATTTTGTTTTGTTTCTTTTGAAAAGTTTCGAGCCTTCAGCTTTATTATTGTATGGTTGCAATAATAAAGCTGAAGGCTCGTTTTTAGCAATATACATTAATACCTAAATATATTCTGGAAGGAAGAAATATTTTTTTCAATAAGTGAGTAGTAATAAAAAAATTTTTCTTTGTCACTAATAAAACCTACGCTAATGGTTAAAACACTTACCAGGAATACTTTTGTATGATCGTATGACGTATCAACAACATGCATAATATTAAAAAAATATATACAATGTTGTTACTTTAAGAAATAAAAAAATCTCAAACAAAACAAAAAACGTATAACATTCTCAACAAAAACAAATGTAAGAACGAGAGATATTTGAACCGTATTCCATGACAACAAACTTTGGTGTGTTTATTTAATTTCATCTTTGTTGGAAAAGGTGAACCTAAGTTAGCGATTGCCCCGCGGCGTTCTTGAAATTGCTCAGCGCTTATTAAACATTTTTTAAATGTATTTCCATCTCGGAATACGAAGGTAAAAAAAAAAAACCGGCCAAGTGCGAGTTGGACTCGCCCATGAAGATGCAGCAGCGATTAGGTTTATTTTTATGAAATTAAAAGGTTTTTGATTTATTTTTATATTTCAGTTAATTTAATAAAAATTAATTTAAGGTTTACCATTTATGGCGTATAAAAAACTACTTGCTTGATCTCGTTTAAACCAAGTTTGGTTAGTACTCTAACTCTAAAGTCTTTTTTTAAGGGTTTCGAGTCTCTCTTGCAAACTATTCAGGTTAGAAAAAAATTATATTGGAATCTTCAATATAATTTTTGAAGACCTATCCATAGATACCCCACACGCTTAATGCGACTTACAGACTACATCTACTTACCAAGTTTTAATAGTATAGCTCTTATAGTTTCGGGAAAAGTGGCTGTGACATATGGACGGACAGACAGACAAACATGACGAATCTCTAAGGGCTCCGTTTTTTGCCATTTGGCTACGGAACCCTAAAAATATTGTTTTTCTTAGATTAATACAAGGTCGTCGGTAGACTTATGATTAATATGAAAAATATTTTCATCATTTACACTCAAAATTATTAAAATGCTCGAAGCTCGTGAAAGTACTCCTATTCTTGCTTCTAACTCGCTTCTCTTTGACTAGATGGCGTGGGTCTAATCTAGTTGATAAAGTTTTTATTATTTTTTTAAGAAAATGAACTTTATTTAAGAATATAAATTTGTGCAGGTGTTGAGTTGTAATAATCAACTTAGATCCTTTAAATTGCAAAGGATAGAAAAAGAGCGCGCAGGACCAAAACGAGCCGTATTGGTCCTGACTCCTGAGGCTTTAAGGCGACGCCTTGATAATTTGGCTGTAGCGATGCCGATTTTTCTCAGCAACGACTAAAGCTAAGAAACTAAAGTTCATTGTCGGTATTCATCATGTCTTTGTCTTTGAATTGCCCATAGCATAACACGATTGGACAACTTTTATAACACAAAATTATCAATCGAAAAGACCTCTGTAAAAAAAGGGATTCCTATTTTTCCAACAGAGGAGAGTTATTTAAGGTTCCAAAATTTGTACATAAATTGGTTGAAGCATACACTTTAAACTGTGCATAGCTTATATGAAATGTATTTAAAGTTTTTAAATTACGCGACAAAAACCATTTTGTCACTTACGCCCTATCCATTTTTTGCTGTTCCATTGCTTGTTTTCTATGAGAGGCCGGCCCGGCCTCTCATAAAAAACAAGCAATCTAAAATATATCCAACACGGTTTCTTACTTTAACGCGGCGTCACCTTAACCTATCAAGGCCCATACGAGCACCGGTGATCGCGATACTAGAATACAATCGCGATCGGAGGATTAATGTAAGTGAGTGTTCAGCCAAGATGCTAACGATGTTAATAGATGCTATCTAATTATTACCACATCGAAGCGAGAACACAAATATGTGATCATTATTAGCGATTCGTGGACGCGGCGCAGCGTCCCGTTACAGTAAAATTGCAAAGGAAAGGTATGGAATCGTATGTAGACGCTTTTTATTTAACAGTCACGGCCACGGGTGCTGTAGTATAAATTTTAATAGATTTTGTACTGTATAAGTGTATTACAGTACACATTAGCGTAATAGATACTACAGTATGTCTATATTTTTCCTATGAGTTCTTATAGTGTCAACTAGCCATTTGAATTAACGTTACTTTATCCGATTATAGTTGTTACATTTACCAACTAACCACTCGTTGATATTTTTTTACACAAAGAAACAATAAATAATGGACCTATTGCATACCGGACTCAACCAACACGATTACAGTTCTAAGAAAAAGCCGTTTTTATTAAAATTGTGTATTCTTTAAAACTGATTGTTATTTTAAGTAAAGTTAATTTACAATAGTATATTTGGTAATTTATTCTATGCGTACAAACATAAATATTTTAAAAATTACTACTATTTCCAACAAAAATTAAACAAAAACAGGAGGGTTCCTTTTAGGAAAACTATATTAGTGTGGGATACATATAATCCAAAGCGAACCATCTCTTTAGATTTATTACACAAGTCAACAGGATTTTTGTGCATGAGATCTGTGCACCCGATTTGGATGTCTAACATCTAATTAGTTATAGAAACAACGATTTTAACTTATAAAATTTGCTTTTGAATAAACTGAGGCCTCATGAACTTTCAAATTTTGAAGAAAACCGGCATTTTTTGTTTCGGTTATGTAGTAATAGAATGAAATATATATTCATAATTTTTAGTTGTCCCCAATAAATCGCTAGCTTAGGTCACGAAAGAGTATTTAAGAATAAAGTGCCATATCCATTGCAAACTGTATGTTTTCGTGTGGGTGCGTCGGCCACCGTCGGCCACCGTCGGCCACCGTCGGCCACCGTCGGCGACCGGCGGCTAAGCCAATTACTGTCCACTTGGGTAAACACCGGCTCGTTAGCGGACTTGTGTGTTTTATTCAATTCAATTTGTTAACTTTCTACCTCTTATTGATGAGCTCCTTTCTTTATACGCTTTTAATTTACCAAAGACTTATACGATTAGAAGTTATAACCCAATGTGTTCGTGTGCTGTTTAATTTGGGTTTCAATATGAGCATCATCCTTAAATATTATTTTTGTTAGAGTATCAAAGTAAGAAAACGATTGTAGGCTCTCTTTATCTTCAAAATATTCATTTTTACTAATTACATATACAGTTATAATGGTTTGATGCGATCCATATCCCATCTAACTATACACCCTAACTTAATCCCACGATTCAAATTTACAGAAATACTACAATATATCACACATACAGTACACGATCTAATACACGACTGCTGTAGTATAAATTTTAATAGATTTTGTACTGTATAAGTGTATTACAGTACACATTAGCGTAATAGATACTACAGTATGTCTATATTTTTCCTATGAGTTCTTATAGTGTCAACTAGCCATTTGAATTAACGTTACTTTATCCGATTATAGTTGTTACATTATTAGTTGATACTAACCACTCGTTGATATTTTTTTACACAAAGAAACAATAATGGACCTATTGCATACCGGACTCAACCAACACGATTACAGTTCTGAGAAAAAGCCGTTTTTATTAAAAATGTGTATTCTTTAAAACTGGTAAAGTTAATTTACAATAGTATATTTGGTAATTTATTCTATGCGTACAAACATAAATATTTTAAAAATTACTACTATTTCCAACAAAAATTAAACAAAAACAGGAGGGTTCCTTTTAGAAAAACTATATTAGTGTGGGATACATATAATCCAAAGCGAACCATCTCTTTAGATTTATTACACAAGTCAACAGGATTTTCGTGCATGAGATCTGTGCACCCGATTTGGATGTCTAACATCTAATTAGTTATAGAAACAACGATTTTAACTTATAAAATTTGCTTTTAAATAAACTGAGGCCTCATGAACTTTCAAATTTTGAAGAAAACCGTCATTTTTTGTTTCGGTTATGTAGTAATATAATGAAATATATATTCATTATTTTTTAGTTTATATGCTTATATTCCCAAAAAAAAAAAGATTGAAATGAAAAAAATATGTAATTTAGATTCAAAACTTAATATTTTTTTGTATCTAGGTGAGCATATCCTAAATATATCTTGTTGTATGCTTCGGCAGTAAGTACCTACCTGATATAATGTGGCACTCCTACTTTTTTCTGGTTTTTACAAGGATGTTTAAAACTAGATGATGCCTGCAACTCCGTTTCGCCAAAACTCGTTTATCGTGCGGGAACCGTACATTTTTCCGGGATGAATTGTCCTTTTCCGGTACTCAAAATATCTGCATACCAAATTTCAGCAAAATCGGTTCAGCGGTTTGGGCGTGAAGAGATATCAAACAGACAGACAGATAGACAGACAGACAGACAGACAGACAGACAGACACACTTTCGCATTAGTAGTGATGGTTTCAAGCAATGTTGCAAAAATCTTAATGTAAAAAATAATAATAATATAACAAAAACAAATAGTAATGGAGTATCTTACATTGCCATTTTACAAAATAATGAGCCACTATCGAACCTTCATTGTCCATTAAATGCAAAGAATGTGTAATGTAAAATTTGTCCATTACGTTACTGTAATAGACAAATTTTACATTATTCATTTAAAAGTATTTTAAGTATAGTAGAAGATTCGTCCTTGAAGTTTTGATGTCTCCGATTTAGTCCAGATTCGGGGAGGGGGTAGCCGAGGTATTGCCTTTGAGGTTGGAAGAAACCCCGTTCCTCTAGGCCTATTGGGAGCGAAGTTATGGCTACTTTTGTAAGACATTTGACAGTTGCCGAGCTGTCAATGTCAAAGTTTGAATGCTTGTAACTCGGCAACTCAGAATTGAGACAAAATTTGATGTCTCCGATTTAGTTCAAATTCGGGGAGGGAGTAGCCGAGGTGTTACCTTTTATGTTAGAAGAAACCCCGTTCCTCTAGGTTTATTGGGAGCGGAGTTATGGCCGCTTTTGTTCGACGTTTGACAGTTACCGAGCTGTCAATGTCAAACTTTGGGTGCTTATAACTCGGCAACTGTTTGTCCTGGATATGGGGTTCTTCGGCTTGTTCTTCCTGGATTTTTCCCCTCTATACGATCGTGTCGTAACGGTCGTGTGTGCGCAATACACACGACCACTCTGGTCTCAATGAAACCAGGCCAGTTACGCAGGAGTAATTTTATAGTGTCCAAGTGTGTGCGCAATACACAAGAGCACTTTGGTTTTTTTAATGAAATAAGGGGGCAAACGAGCAAACGGGTCACCTGATGGAAAGCAACTTCCGTCGCCCATGGACACTCGCAGCATCAGAAGAGCTGCAGGTGCGTTACCGGCCTTTTAAGATGGAATAGGGTAATAGGAGAGGGTAGGGATGGGAAGGGAAGGGAGTAGGGGAGGAAAGGGAATAGGGTAGGGGATTGGGCCTCCGGTAAACTCACTCACTCGGCGAAACACAGCGCAAGCGCTGTTTCACGCCGGTTTTCTGTGAGAACGTGGTATTTCTCCGGTCGAGCCGGCCCATTCGTCCAAAGCATGGCTCTCCCACGTATGAGTTTCAATAAAACTGGGCCAGTTAAGCAGAAGTAATTTTAAAGTGCCCAAGTGTATGCGCAATACACAAGAGCATTATTTTTTGCTCTCGTAACCTAACAGCGCGGAAGACCGACATGACTGGTGAGAGATCAGGTGCACGACCGACTTTTTACACGGGCACACACTTGGGCACTATAAAACTTTTTACTTCTTATTAATTTTGCTCTATAATGGTATGGAACCCTTCGTGCGCGAGTTCAACTCACACTTGACCGATTTCTTTTTAAATGTACCTAAGTAAACAAAATATTTTTTTTTGTTTTGTGTTTTTCTTTAGGCACGGTATGAAAATAATAATTTCTAAGTGTTAGCCACTGATATTGAATATCTAGTTCTATTACTTTAAAAAAGGCAGTTTTTGAAGCAAACTTTATAATAATATTGCGTTTTTGTGTTTTGTCCAATAACTGGTACTGTCCAATCACTAGTCGTTTTACCCTAACTTGGATAACCATAACATAACGAAAAAAGGTATATGTCCCTTTTGTGTCGGGTCTGTGTCACAATGACCCGTGAGTCTTTGTAAAATATTAAGAACTAAGCCTTTTTAATATGCAAACAGCAACCAAGTCGCATGATTCTACTTGCCTAATTAAAAAAAAATCGAGAGACCATGTACCTAGTTTGGATCTATGTAAAAAAAACAATACTCATTAATTTCTTAGTTGGTAACTTTGTTGTGAAAATGTTTTGTTCTGAAAAAATTGTTAGATTAGTACGATCTTCATAGGGTCGATAAAAGGGCCATTTTGGAATACTTCTGCATTATTAACTCAATTTTAGCAATGGTGTGCATTGGACTCATTTTGCATAAATAGGGTCAATTTGAGAATAGACATTACATATTTCAAATCATGGCTAATACAGGCCATCATGTAATACTGTAACAATTTCCTCCCTCGCTATCATTACTATAAGCTACAATGATGTATGAACTTGTATGAAATATGTTGATGGGACGTTTACATGGTAATGCTTGCATTAAAGGGTTCTTCTATATTTTCGCAGGAAGGGTCCGGTAATATCCATAAGTAATAGGGATGATATAAACCTTAGGGGAACATAAAGATAAGGGCTAGGAATTGTGTTACGAAATCTGAGCAGAAGACTTTTAACTTCATTCGCAATCTAAGTACATTTAAAGCTATAATTTTTTTTCTTTGTTCTTTCTTTTGACATTAATTTAAGACTCATGTGCTATCGATTTTAGAAATTATTGCCTATTGGCAATTTTTAAATCAAACCAATTTTCTAAGATATACCCTGGGGCAATGCTTTTTAGGAACATAATTTTGGGAACTTTTTACTGCGTAATAATGTAGGTACGTTTGTTTTAATGATTTTCTATTTTCCTTTGTGATTTCAATTATAGCCATAATTGAAATCGCTTTGGTCGTCTCTTAAAAGAATTGCATGTAGGTAATACATTTTCTAAGAACTGTGTGTAAATGTAAGGGTATCAGGGAAAGCAATTTTCTAAAATTTTCTGAATATAACTATTTGGCAAAAACCATATCAATACAATTTCGCTTGTTTTAATTACTCTCGACTCTCGTACATCTTTAGTAGGTACCTAACTGATTGAAGGATCAGTTAGGTACCTACTAAAGATGCACGAGTTACATGGGTGAAGACCCACGTGATCAGTTAAATATTATCATGTCAATAATTACAGGTTGAATCAACATCTTGAAGCCAAAGTATATAAAACGACGACCACAAACTAAGACAATTTTAGCATCTAAACAGAGTACACGCTTAAAAATAAGTAACGATAGGATATTAGTAATTGAGCATCATTTGAAGCGACCGCCGCGCCGCGCCGCAGACTTGCGGTAATCTGCTCCGTGACTTGCAAGTGGAATTCATGGTTTTATTAACGCCAGCGAATGGGGGATGGATTCGAGAACTTCTATGCGGCTTAAATGAGATTACGGCTTTTCACGCTATCGCAGACTAATATTTATTGGTACGCTATTTATTATATTCGAGTATTCAGAATAATTGAAACCTACTGTGAGATATTCCGTTCTTAAGAGTCCAAGAGAACCCCTTTCCGACGTTTAAAAAGCTATTCAAATAAATCTCCTCCGATCTTATAAAGTTCAAATATTTTCACAATTTCCATTTTATTAATACCCCGACCGCCGGCTTAGCAAACGTTGACCAATAAAAAAAGAACTAGCCTCTGTTCGGAGTTTAACTTTAGAGTTAACGTGGCGTTTATTGAGCAGAAAATTATATGCAAAATCACGGCGGCCGGGGCGACACACCGCAAAGGCGAAGGGCGAAATAATTAATGTTGCAGCGTGGAGGGATTTTTTACAGCCGCCATATTTTTCTCCAAATAGATTATTCTAATTTTATGAAACAATATTGTAGTAGAGATTAATTTTGATCGGGAAGCGGACGCGGGCGGGCCGTTTTAAAAACATGGCGCGTTATGATGATCACTTGATGAGCGCCAGGCTGCAGCGCCGCCCCGCTCTACTCGAAACTCGCTCCACAGATTCTATGAGAGTATAATTGACATATATACTATCATTTTAAGAGCATTAAATTTTATACTGCAGTAGAATGTCAATAAAATAATAGTACACATTTTGAGACCTAATATTTTACAATCTTTATATATTCAACACATTTTGTTTTGTTGAAATACAACAAAATATTCGCTTGCAGTTTATAGGGACATCTAAAAATTACAGCGTCCGGATGACAAAGTAAGCAATTACACAAACGCACATAATAAATTATTGTCATTTACTTTACCTAGAAACCCAGTTTTTAAGCAAACAGATTTTAATCAATATGATTGGCAATACGCCATAAATCAGGCCGCAATACAATGGACATTGTCTGCAAGTGTGCAATTAAATTCGTTTAAACTTTGAAGTGGCATGCATTTGGTTAACACGATACTCGACGAACTTGCACGGAAATTAGAGAGTTTACTCGGATACTTGTCTAGTCGCAGGCGCCTAGACGCGGCTCGAGAACGCCCTAACAAGTAAACTGTCCCCGACCGAGGACGAATAATAATGCTCAACTCGATGCTCCGGCCTCGCGAACCGTAACGACTCCCGACACTACCGACTCTTCTTTGAAACCTACTTTTGAGATATTCATAATGCTCTGAAATATCCATACTTACTAATATTATAAAAGTGTACCTCTGTTACCTCTTCACGCTTAAACCGTGAAACCAATTTTGATAACTTTTGGTATAAAGATGCTTTGAGTACCAAATAATAACACAGTATACTTTTTATCACGGATAAACGTACGATTCCTGCGCTTCAAACGAATTTCGACTCAACGATGTTGTATATACAACTTGTTGTGTGGCGTAGCACTGTGCTACGCTCGTAGCGCGCTCGTAGCGCCGTGCTACGGCAAAACCTCTAATATTAAGAAGATATTAAGTATAATTTACACAGAGACTGTTCACACGCGGCATATACCAAGCCAATACTGGCTGCCAGTCTTATTGGCAGCCAGTACTGGCTCTGTGTAAATTATACTTTCTTTATTAATATCTTAATATTCATACTGCAAATTCAAATTAAAATTCATTTATTTTGCGTATGTCTGTTACAATTAAAATTACAATGCAATTGTTATACTAACTAAACTAAAGCATTATATAAGCTCAGTTTTAATCTTAGGAGTACAAAATATATAGGTACAGCCGAATACGACATGCAAAAATTTCATACAACGGAACAAGTTGAAGAGAGTTTTTCTACAAGTTTGCTGCTTACTTATTTAGGGACGGCGGCAGAGCGTCGAACTCTCTAACTTGAGTTATTGAATTTCCTCTACCGGTCTGTAGATGGGATCTTACGTGTTGACATTATAGGAATCTTCTACATAAGATATTCCATAACTTCATCTTGTAATTGCTTATTTCTTGCTTCAATGCTTGAAATTTGTTGTTGCATATATCATACACGTCAGTAAACTACATATTTAAAAGTTTGCATGTCGTTTTTTCAAATAAAGAATTAAGGGTTGTTGCTTTTTAAGGCTTGTGCTTAGACAAAAAGTGCAAATGAAGAAGAAAAATTCTTGTACCAATATGTAAGGGCGCCGATGGATCCAGCCAGGCACATTTTAACCTTACCAGTGGGCAATAGGTTCAAGACTTAAATGCTAATTAATATGCCTCTGACTGTACCCATCGTTAGTGTAACAAGAAATGTAAATAAAGTATTAAGCACGTAAAATGCGTTTGCGGCAAGTATTTTGTTGGGTTAATATTTATACATCTCGTCGTGTGCCACCGTTTGCGATGTAAGCTGTTTAATCATATACATAAAAGAGTTTACATTGATTTTGTTTAAACACATTCCCGTAATCATGCAAACAAACATTTTGCGAAAATGGTTTATTAAGCTATTTCATATGATCAATATAAAATACATATTATGAATGTTAAAAAAATAAAGAAAATGAACATTATTAGCTGTTATTACTTAAATTTTTATTTAAATTTTGAAAAAATTAAGTTAAATTACGTTTTTTGGCAATATCTTCATTAAATCAAAGAAATAATCATTTAATGTCTCTGAGCGGCAGTTAATTGAGATCTGAATTTCTCGTTTTGTTTTAAATTATAAGTACGTAGGTACAACTCCCATTTTCATTTTCACTTAGTTATCGTACGTACACGTGTAAACTTTGCAGAGAGTCAATAAAATGTCCTGCCCGGCCCGTGTGATAAGTTTACCGATGACGTCGGGGAGGTCTTTCAAAAGTGTTGTACACAATAAATACACGTATTTTATCACTGCCTCATTGTCTATGCCGATCAGAGTTCTAATCATAATACCTCAAATGTGATAGATACATTTACAAAGACAACTAACAAAAAATGAGTTAATTGGCCTAATATATTTTACGGGTATTTAAAAAATTATATATTATTATTTATTTCATATCTGATTGAAGGAAATGATACACAATTATTATGGAGCAATTATATAATTAATTAAAAAACCGGCCAAGTGCGAGTTGGACTCGCCCATGAAAGGTTCCGCAGCAGCAATAAGGTTTATTTCTATAAAATTAAAAGGTTTTTGATTTATTTTTATATCTTAGTTGATTTAATGAAAGTTATGACGTATGAAAAAACTACTTGTTAGATCTCATTCAAACCAATTTTCGTTGGTAGTTTTTATAATAATGTACATCATATATTTTTTTTAGAATTAGAGGGGGGAGACACACATTTTACCACTTTGGCAGATTCTCTCTCGCAAACTATTTAGATTAGAAAAAAATGACATTAGAAACCTCAATATGATTTTTGAAGACCTATCCATAGATACTCTATACGTATAGGTTAGGCGAAAAAAATTTTTTTTTGTTTCAGTTGTACCTATGGGAAATAAAAAAAAAAAAATTAATATTTTTTCCATTTTTGTATCAAATTCTTAATGCGGTTCACAGACTACATCTACTCACCAAGTTTCAATAGTATAGCCCTTACAGTTTCGGAAAAAAGTGGCTGTGACATACGGATGGACAGACAGACAGACAGACAGACATGACGAATCTATAAGGGTTCCGTTTTTTGCCATTTTGGCTACGGAACCCTAAAAAGTATCATATTATAATAATATCCTAACTACGAAAAGAGTCACAAAATGTTAAACAAAATTTGCCAATCATTATATAATTACATACCAAAGCCGCCGGGCCGGCGGCGTAACCCGCCGGGCAAGGCCGGGGCCGGCAGCTTGCGCTTATTCAGTTGCCCACTGCCCGAAGCCGCCGGGTTTACCAGCCGGGTTCGTGCCGCTGGGCCGGCGTTCGAATTGCAACATTCAGAAGCCGCCGAGTTCGTGCCGCCAGGCCAGCGGCTTTGGTGGGTAGACAGCTTTAGACGATACGGTACGTTCTTACTAAATCTTTGATTTGCTACTTATCTGAAACAAAAATTGAACACAACAATGTATAGATTAAAGTAAACACCTTTTAAGTTTAAATACTTTATTTTTTAAGTGGACTTACGAGTACCAGTCGATATTACAACAGTATCGAGCGCTCTCGTGCAGTTTAACATTCAGGGGGCACTTAAGTAGAATATCTGCGCGTATTCAATATCGTCGACAATGTGTCACTCTTGACGTTTGACGTGGTAGCTGGTAGCACAAACAACTTTTTTCAAACAAAAAATTAAATAAATTCGAGTATCTATTTTGAGTGGTACTCGTTTAGGTACTCGTTTACAGTTTGAACTTATCAATTGAACTACAATCAAATATGAAAAGTTTAAAAATGTTTTCATATTCGATATACGCATTTTTTTTTCGTATGATTACTTTATGGCCTAGAGTTTTACTGATTTTTGAAACGGTTATGGACCTATGAAATAACTTTGTTTAATTAAGTTTCACGTCTATTCTGCTGGTGGCTGATAAATAATATAATCATTATCTGAAAATAACATTGTTGTGAAATCTAAAATGCATTCGAACGGAGTTCGCGACTTATATCTGTCAATATTTGTATCGCATTGGTATTATGCTGAATCGAATTTAGTTTGTAGCCGGATTTATGCAGCGCTCTCAATTTCCTGCGACGTCGGAACATCCGCTATGCAAGACCCTTGCGCCCTTCGCGCGGACCCAGGCGGCAGCGGCAGGCGGTGCGGCGGGCGGCAGGCGGCCGGCGGAAAACGGAGCGATCATTTGCATAGCGTCAGTGAGGCCGAGCAGACCGGGAAATTGTTGTCGCATCGATAGCTCGATCGATACCACATCTATCCCCGTATCCCCATCTGTTGTCTGCGCGCCCATGATGCATGCATCGCTGATTTTAATTGTTTGTTGTTAACACCGGCCCATAAAGAACGAAATGAATGGCTTAATGTCGCGATGTCGCTTTGTTGTCGTTTGTTTCGCGCATCGAAATAATGAACTGTTAAACGCTTTATTGAAGTCAGTAATGATGATGTATTGTCAGAGTTGTATTTTATTTACGACTGAACTAAATATGACGATTTACTTTTATTCAAGCAAGTTACATCTTATTAGAAGATCGCTAAAAGTATGTTGTTTCAGTACTTTATGAAGATAAACAAGAGTTTTAAAATATTGTTCAGTAGCCCTAAATACATATAATTATTTAGTTTAATTTATTTTTACTTACTGACACTGAAATAATCTGAATGATAAGATTTAATGTCGTGTATTCGAATCTGGCCTTTAAGAGTTATTTCTTAGTATAAAGCTAAGTACACATCAACACTTGCTCACGGAGGACACACGTTCCGTGTGGTTCGTTACGGCGCACTCGAGACATACTTGTAGGGTTGACAACTTACACTTATTTTTGTATGTATTTTTTTCTGTAAGTCTATAAGAAGGAAAAACATTTTGAGTGCATAATATTATTATAAAGATAATTTTATCTGTAACTAGCTGTCCCGGTGAACAGCGTGTCACTTTAAAACCTTCCCTGGACTTCTACGAATATTTTAAGACCAAAATCAGCCCAATCCGTTCAGCCGTTTTCGAGTTTTAGCGCGACTAACACATTTGAAAATTCATTTTTATATATATAGATACTTACATAACATATCGTTAGGCCAATATACTTTTGAATGCGGGATAGTAATTATTAAATATCAAATAGGTATTCAGAAAATAACTAAAATATACTTTACCTACTCATATTTTCTTAACTCCCACACACAAAACTTACATGTCTTCTAAATCTTTAGTATGGCAGCCCTGATTTGTTAAAAGTGTGTTCCGTTCCACGGCATGAGGTCGATTTCGGTTCGTTTAAGTTTGACATCCATAACGCGGCTGTTTGTTCAGTAACTCCTCGGCGTGTGTACTGCGGCGCTACGGCGACAGAATTTGCAATGAAAATTTCCCTCAACGTGGATTGCAGTTGAACCGACATTTGCTTTATGATTGGTTAACGTTACCGCGAAGGGTATTTGCATAATTAGTTCCGATGTTAAATCCTAGGTTACAACCGTCTATCTCAGTAGGAATTTGTATAAAAATTCATAGATAAGTTTGTAGTATATCGAAAACATAATCTATGCAAGAATAATAATTATAGTAAGTTATTTTTAAATGTGCAGGTAAAGACAATATTATGAATAATCAACAGCAATATTATAAATGTGAAAATAAAACAGTCGCTGAAGTAATAATTGTAATGAAATTTGATATTATGGAGATATTGAAAATAATATTTTAATAAAATACTAGCTGTCCCGGCAAACGTTGCTTTGCCATATTATAAAGTACCTATTTCGCCCATATTATTTTTTGAAGTGACTAAATAAATATGTTACCATGGCAACGTCTATCGCTATCCCGTCGCAGAAACAATGGTCGTCTTCAGTCTCGAGTTGTAATAATTTACTATTATTTATTCAACAAATGCACTTATCAATATAAAAAGTAGATGTTGTCCGATTCTCAACCCTAGCCGATATGCTCGCTAAGATTCACGAAAATCGGTCGAGCCGTTTCAGAGGAGTTCAATTACGCACACCGTGACACGAGAATTTTATATATTAGACTAGCTGTCCCTGCAAACGTTGCTTTGCCATATTATAAAGTATATCGCCCGTATTATTTTATTGAAATGACTAAATAAGTATGTCACCATGGCAACGTCCATCGCTATCCCGTCGCACAAACAATGGTCGCCGTCAGTCTCAGGTTGTAATAATTTACTATTATTTATTCAACAAATGCACTTATCAATATAAAAAGTAGATGTTGTCCGATTCTCAACCCTAGATATGCTCGCTAAGATTCACGAAAATCGGTCGAGCCGTTTCAGAGGAGTTCATTTACGCACACCGTGACACGAGAATTTTATATATTAGATATAATATTATTTTTTCAATATCTACAAAATAATAAATATATTATATGATATTATGTACTTATTTATTATTTTGTCTTTCACCAACTGTTTCAAAAATTCTGTAAACAAAGAGAAGAATGATTGTAAGCGTAAAACAATGTCAGAAAGCTCGTGAAATTAATGTTTACGATTTTTGTAAAGTCAAATAAAAATTTCAAAGGCCTTAATTATTTTCATTAGACGATAACCAATTTGTAATGAAATAAGGGGAGCAAGTAATGAAGGAGGGAAGAGGCGGTCAGCCGCAGAAGTACAAGTACTTAAGCGGCGGCGGCCAGATGTTACTACGAACTCAAGACAACCCTGTGATATGATATTTATATGAGCTGAGAATATTGTTATCTTGTATTTTTATTTTTTTAGAATTTTAAGAAATAAATTAGACATTTTTAAATTCAGTCACGGTTTTAAAGATTGTTCGAAAAAACTCTACCTTTTTGCATACGTTGAGTAAATGGTAAAAAAGGCAGGTTAATCCTTTGTCTATCCTTGCACCTACTAATATAGTACATACTAAATATTTATAACAACTAAGCAAGTAATTGAAATATTATTAATTAATACATTTTGTACACCTATCAGCTCTATACATTTTCCTACAATGATATTTTCATTAAAACCTTTTGACTTTCGTTCATAGTCTTCGGGTAAATTATGAGAAAACTTTGTTATTAATTTTCACTCATATACAAATTAGCCAAGAGTCATGTACTGAATTATTTCGGGTATATTTTTGTATAATTTGTTATTTCAACTATAATTATTATTATTTTTCATTTCATTATATTTCATTATATCATCACAGTTTCCAAAAGTTTTTCAGTCCGCGTCTTTAAAGGGCCAATTCACTATCCTGCATTGCACTCCGCCGTGCCATCCTTTTAGTTTTTTTAGTTGTATAAAGCTAGGTGTAACCTAACCACTGTGCAATACTTTACTTAACAAAGAATTAAATCTTTTTCTTAACTTTTTAATCTGTTGTAAGGGTGTGAAACCAATCGGCGGCCAACGATTTACAATGGCGGTAATAAATGGATCTGATTCTAAATTTAATTAGCTGCAGCGACGTCGTAAAAGTTGTTCATTTTTGTCTCGGAATCTCGAGACAACCGAGAGTGGCGCGAACCCAATTAAAGGAGGACTCCGTATTGAAAACTCTACGTCGAGTACTCGTGTTATACACACGATAGGGCTGCTAGCGCACACTTTTATATAACATCGACGTTTAGAAGTTTATTCAAAAAAAATATCTGCTTTTATTTTGTAACATATTCGTAATGAAAAATAATTCCATGTTTTTTTAACTTAAGTAAAAAAAATGATTTAATATGCTAACACATTTAATTGTTAGAAGCTTTATAACATAGTAAAAGCCAAGGTTAAAAAAGAATTCTGATATGCAAAAGAAAGGAAGCAAATCAAAAATCTAAATGTTTTCTTCGTATATATCAGCCCTAGCGACTGTGGCGCACATTGCATTCATTTTTAATTTGATCCAGTCAAAGTTTGGCACAAAACGCGTGCGCTTGCGACGTGTTGGGAATAGTCACACTCGTTCTTTATTTAACTTCGCTCCTAGCACTGCATGAATTTTGCTTGATTAAAACTACCAAACTAAATTACTGTGTCTATTTTTTCATGAAGTTCTTAAGACATTAAATAAAATGGTTGATTAAGGCACGTAGGAACTAAAAATTAAGTTGAAAGTAAGCATTATACTCACAAAATATAAATGTAAAGACAGATAAGAGTGTACTAAATACGTCGCAGCTAAAAGTCTTTTATAAAAAAAATGATAAAATTACGCTCCAAATTACTTGACTTCAAAATTTGAATAATGAATAAATTTAGTCGAGCTATAAATAAATATTGTAAGAATGGACGTTCGTCAGGTGACGTCTTGGGAGCGCACAAAATGCGAAGATTCAAAAAAGCGCGTTGATTTTTCTTTGGCAGCATTTCCCCGGAGTGTAGGTTTCCAATCGGCGCTGGCGGGTCAGCGGGAGTCAATGAAAAGCGGTAAAGTGGTGCCGCGGCGCTGATTAAAGCCCGGAGCAATCGCCTCGCAAGTATTTATAGTACACCTGTTCGTTAGCGGCCCAAGTCCCGGCCAACTCCTTGATTAGGCGCCGACGGGCGTTCCTAGTTTTCTACAACAAATAAAAGTATTTTTCTCTTTACGGGCAACCGAAGAAATTATAGAGCGGGAAATAAAGGGTTACGATATAGTTTTATATTGGTTTTTTGTTTTCTGAAGATCGTCAGAAAGGCCACTTTTACACAATGTATGTACACTCCAGGAAGTTGATTCCTATGCAGGTGGCAGGTTTTTTTAGTTTGGGCCGGTTGATCGGCAAAGAGGGTGTAACAGAATTATATATCCATCTTGGTTATTTCATGTTTGCCAAAAAAAAACACAGCAACCACCTTAGGCATCCATTACACGGGCATGCAAGCGTCAGTCAATTCCGTCAGTCATGAATTATGTTTGACTGATGGTGACTGATGGACTGACGAATGGTATTAGACGGTCACTCAATTCTCTTCAGTTTTATGTCAGTCAAAGCCAAAATTTTCAAAGGTACGTTTCTATTTTTTTCCAATTTTGTCAGATGTGACAAAAATCACTCAAAATTCGTGATTGATGGTCAAAAATCAAAATATCCAGATTTCCATCAATCAGCTTCATGCAACCGTCAGTCATGCTCTTACACGGTAGGTTATCCATCAGTCACAGTCATGACTGTGGTAAAACAGACAGCAAAACCGGTAGGTCAGTTTTATGACGGTAGTCTAATGGATGCCTTAGACTTTAGAGAATATAGGGTAAGAGATTATATTATTAGTTATTACCGACAAATATATTACAAAAGTACTATTTTCTAGGTAGAAAATTTTATTTAAAAATGATTCAGATCAAGAAATTGCAGTTTTAGTGCATGCTGGGCGTGCAGAAACTTCTGCCTGTGGTGAAACCCACTCAGGGCGCCACAGACACGACAGATCAGCCATTTTGCATACCACAGCTTCCTACCCAAAGATCGAAAAAATCAGAAAATGATATATTTACCAAAAGCAATATTTATATTTTATACTAACTTAATAAGAAACGTAAGTGATTAAACAAGTAACACTACAATATTCATAGTGAGGTGTAAGTTTTGCATGGTAATATATTATGCGTGAGGCGTGCGTGCGCGCCGCCCGCCCTGCCACTCGCCCGCCCGCCGCTCGCTACGCCGGTCACGGACCCCGTTAATAACATCACGTTTGATGCGCCTCTATTATTATATTTTCATCTTCAGCGGGCTTCATGACTGGGAACTGCGGCGCGTAGGTAATATACGAAGTTACGTGGTCCTTTGGTTTTTTTGTCACGTTTGAAATTATTCCATTTGTGATTTCGCGTCTTCGAGATGTACAGATTTGCTTATTAGTTTTGTAGTCGTAGTACGAGTTGTCATTAGAGTTTAGTTTGAGTCATCCTTGTATGAATTTTATTTTGAGTACTTTTTAGTAATGCATATTTTAATTATTAAGATAAATTAACCATATTTAGATAAGTATAAATATGGTTAACAGGCAGAATAATACGATGCTGGCAAAAAAACGATAACTTTATTAAACAAGCACAATAACTTACATGATAATTAAGAACTTCTTGTCACTTTCAGAATTGACTATTGAAAGAAACATTTGAATTTTATCTAAATATGGAATAAAATATTGCAACAGAAATAGGCATAAATGATATAAGTTATAACAGACCACATAAAAGTCGTAGGTAACAAAAACCGAGGTCAGTAATTAAAAAACCCTCTTTGGCTTCGTCGCTGTCGTGTAAAAAACGCTTCGTTCCTGGCGCTAAACAAAATGTACGGTGAATATTTTTAATACGTCCGAAGTAAATACATCGCTCGCAGCGAGAAGAAACCCTCTAAGTGAACGTGGAAGTGCTTTAATAAGATAGGCTGCTCACGTTTTACAAAAGAAGACGCTTACCTGAAACTTTTCTTACCCGTTAGCACATTAACCAAGTTTTTTATACGATATTAGCTAACACTGTCCGACTTACATTTGGCTCCAATTCGTATTGGTTTTTATATAATAAACGATTTAGTGGAAAAACTTACACAATGTAAAATTCTCAATTATTGGCACCTTAAGAGTGCTTATACTCGACTAGTGAAAGTCTTATTATAGGCAGTCACAATAATTTTAAACAAAAGCTAAGGTGCTAATATAATAGGATTCCTGTCAACGATGGTTTCCCCTACTTACAATCGGATTGTGTAATTTCTATACACAAGTTACATCCAGCAGCCATTCGAGAACGATAACGAGGTGTACTGTAATTTATATTTTTTGATACTTGTAAAGCCGAGGTGAAGCACTTTAACTGGCGGTTAGTGGTTGGGCACAAGGGCCCCCGAGGCCGGCAGACGGTCGTTACGTTCGCCCCGGCGACTCCGCGAGTGACACCGACTCCGGACCTCACCTCGCAGAATGTATTAAATAAAAAACACCTTTTTCAACTTTCTCAACGAGTTCAAGTGGTGTTCGTCCCACTATAATGATGTCAGCTCTCAAATACTTGAAGGCAACATTTTTTAACATAACGTTGGAGCATCGTTAATAAATATATTCTAAGTTTGTGTTATACGGAATGAAATAAAATAATATTACTTTTATATAAGCACATGTATTATTAAGATTCTTATTAAGTTAAGATTCTTACTAAGTAACATCATTTTCTCTTCACACAAAATCCCTACTGATAAAATTTCCAAATCGAAAACCTTTATTGAAACTATAAAAAAGCGATTCAGTGATAACTCCATTGATGCTCTTCCATCACGTCATATCGGCTAATTCCCGATCTAACAAAAAGTCCGGAAATTGGATATAAGGATCTGCGGGATAGCTGGATCCGGCTCATCCGGCTACGTGACGTCTGCCGAACATGTCACTCCACTATGTGCTAATTTCCGGCCGCCGCCGCGCTAAATTACTTTAGCCACATTAAATTTCCGATAGAATATTACCTATTATAACATTTTTTATATTTTAATCACGTAAAATCATCAGCGGTGCGGGAGATAAGCCGTGATTGAATATATTTTATATTGAAATTAAAAAAGCTTTTAATTAAATTATTTGAACGTAACGTTTACTTTTTTGTCAGTTTCGTATTTTTTTAAAGTTAATTGATGGTTTTTAATCCTTCGATTGGAGATTCTTGGAAATGCTATTGTATTCTATAATACAATAGCATTTCCAAGCTCCAATATATATATATATATTGAAATGCTATTGACGACCTCCGTGGTGCAGTGGTGAGCGCGTTGTTAGCTCAAGCCGGAGGTCGCGGGTTCGAGTCCCGCCGACTGAACAAAAAAGTTTATAAAGTTCCTGGGTCATGGATGTGTATTAAATATGTGTATCATATAATAAAAATCTTAAATATATGTATAATATAAAAATATTAAATATATTTCCGTTGTCTGGTACCTGTAACACAAGTCCTTCGGGACTTACCACGGGGCCAGACTGACGTGGTGTGAAGCGTCCATAGATAGATATTATTCTATCGTTGTAGCGATCACCGGTGCTCGTACGGGGCTTGATGGTTTAATTATAATACTTTAAAAGTCCCAATGATTGCTATTATGATTGCGAAGCTATCTTACAAGGGGTCCCGGACCTCTAAATATTCGTAATCGCCTGTATTGCTTCAACATGGATCAACGTGTACAGCCGCAATAATAAGAGTCATATCACTTGAATAGCGGACGACAGGAGAAGGCGACCCCTTGTCTTAAAGTCACTCGTATCTATGCAACAAAGTGAAATAGGAAGCTAACCTTTTCACAAGTGCTCCTCGAGACTAGCTTTTGTGTTGCACTTTTAATGTCAACGTTAATAATATTACGTTTTAACTAAATGTATTTTGGTTCATTTACGTTTTAAAACTAGGTCTTATTGTAATGCTATAATAAAATTTTTAACAAAAGGATTATTCTAATTTATAAATCGAGTTAGCACATGATGGACAAAATATATTATGATAATAA
This sequence comes from Lysandra bellargus, assembly GCA_905333045.1. NCBI lineage: Eukaryota > Metazoa > Arthropoda > Insecta > Lepidoptera > Lycaenidae > Lysandra > Lysandra bellargus. The sequence continues at coordinate 924,169 of HG995328.1, forward strand.
CGAAAGTAATTTCAAATTTAACTGGGTCCTTGCTACCATTAACCATATTACTACTAGTGCTAGGAAGGAGTTGTAGGAGGAGTTGGAGTGTTATACAGAATGTAATAAAATAATATAATTTTGCTTTAATGAAAAACTAAAGAGTTTAAGGTTATAAGAATAACAAATTTTAATGTAAGCTGCTTTTTTCGCGCATAAGTATCACTATGCTTAGATAGTTATCTATATAAGCATAGTGATACTTAGTCTATAGTCTATCGGTTGTATCACGGGGAGTGCTCTGAGGAATTGTTCGGAATCATACCACCTGCAACTTTTCGCCATCGTCCCACGCGAAAAACATACCATCCTCATCACCTTGATGAGTGGCAGTCTTCCACAGTGCGTTTTTCGCGTAACTTTCTGCCGCGCACTGTAAAACTCTGGAATGAACTGTCACCAGCAGTTTTTCCGGACCTATACGACCTGCAAACCTTCAAGAAAAGAGCGTATTCCCTCTTAAAAGGCCGGCAACGCACCTGCAGCTCTTCTGATGTTGCGAGTGTCCATGGGCGACGGTAATTGCTTATTTAATAATAAAATATATTTAATAATAAAAAATAAAAAAAGCGAGAGAAAACGTATTAAATAATACGTTGAGGCTTTCACATTATACGTGAAACACTTGCATCGAGTTACCGGTGTGGTATGTCAGAAGGGTCAGTAACGAAGCGGAAGCCACAACCTAGTGCTGTGCCACCACAAATTCACTTGTTTCTATGGAAGAAAGATACATTAATAACCTATGATAAAATATCCAATAATTTAATTTAATTAATTTTTAAAAAACCCAAAAGATGCAGAACTTGAAGTGAAATTCGTAACTACAAAAGATGTTATTATTGGCATTTCAAGTATATTTTGAAAACGAACCTTATTAACGATTAATTAACAGAATAACTGCCAAGCATTATGTAGTTTGTGACAATATAATATCTTGTCCTACAGTATAAATATAATATAATCTACGTATTTCTCAAAACATCAAAGGCAAAAACACATAAGAATAAAAGAGTAGGATATTAATATTTGTCTTTTCCCTTTTTTCTAAGGTTGTTGGATATTTAATTTAAATTATTTTTAATATACTAGTTACCTTTTGAATTGGTAGTAATATCTTGTAGTTAATCTGAGGATACGGTAGCCTTTAGGGGTCTCTATTCCGTCCGTCCGTTTAGAGTACATTTACCAGTGACAGGACCCTTATGACAATAACATAACTATTGATTATTAAAGAATACTCACGTACTATCTCACTCGCTCACTAAATCTTATAGAATATAATGTAAGTAATTTACTAATATTTTATCGATATTCGTACTTATATAAATAGGTAGTACATCCCTAGATGATGTCATCATTGTCAGTGCACGTCAACACAAGTTGGTGTATCTCCCAATAAAAGGAAATTAACTCGTGTCATTTCCATTTTGTAACATCGAATTGACATTACAGATTCGGTACCTACTCATGTTATATAGTAATATTTTGTTGGGTTCCGTAACTGGAGGCAAAAATTGGGCCCTATTGTTATGCATTGAAACACAGGTGTCGGACAAACCACCTATATCCATACCCACAACACCTGTAACTGATTTCACTATGTTCTGGGACTGTCAGAAAAGTGTATTTACCTAGCTGTGTTAGCTAGACAATTGAAATTTTCTTTAAAGAATTTTCAGCCTCTCGAATCTCAAAATAACGTTGAAAACAACAAAAGTGGTTTTAACAGCAAAATAAAATCAAATAATTATGATTTAGCAAAAATACAATAACAACGAACTTATTTTTTTTGTGTTTCATGCTCTACACTAATAATGACAACAGTTTTAATAGTGCTACCTACGAATAATAAAAGCTAAGGAAATGTAACTCCCATACTAATACAGTTTTAAATTTAGTTCCATTCGAACTGTCATGTAACGTCAAGGTCACCTAAATATTGCAAATGTATGAAAAGTGAACCTAAGGTACACTTTTTGACAAGTATTTTGGAGCATGTTTTTTGACGGAGTTACTCTTCCATGCAAGCTCTGTGTTAAAAGGAGTTACTAAACACTAAAAACATCCTGAATTATATTAATAACAGATTCTGTTTTAGCCTTTAAATTTAGATTAATCTTGATGATATGTTATTTCGAAAGAAATTGATGTAAGGATACCTTATTTCAAGACTACTTACCCTAATAAAAGAAAAATAAAAGTATACCCGATGCCATTTCAATCTCAGAATTACTCTTTTTGAATAATGAATACGGATCAAACCGGGTAGGTATATTTTTGTACAAATGAAATAGTTTTAAAAGGGAGAAAGCTTTTGTATCGGAGATACTGAATAAGCAATGGGGCACGGTTGACGAGCAGGGTAGTGGATGTTTGTGTATTAATATTACTGAAACAGAACAGGTACCCAGATTACCATAATTTGCTTCGATGCATTTGAATAATGAGAACGTGTTTCGCCCGTCCCTACGCTCAGTCTTTATATGTGGTTGTGTACAAAACTAATATTTGCAAACAAATCAACCAAGTTTAATGAAATGTAAATGATCACAGGAAGATATTCCGGATAGTGTTTTAATCTGAGTTGCCTTTAGATAGTTCCAAATGTAAAGCATTAGGCATTATGTAGTTATACCTTGTTTAAAGATGATAAGCACTGTAATAATGTATATTTAACATAGTTTTATTACAGTAAGAGATAGATCCAAATCTTAAGAAAGAACTCACTGCTTAAAAAATACGACTTTTTAATAATAAAAAACTTTCCCCACTGAATTTCCATTCATAAAACGAACAGCAAAAGTAATAATTGATGATTCACATTTCCTATATTTATAGGTAGCGAAGCTTAATATATTTTATGTATAAAAATTACGACAACATTTACAACTTAAAATTTGAGTTATACACCGTGTGCAACTTGATTTAACTTAAGAGGTAAGATAGCTTAATGCATTTAAATAGTCGTGATACGAAGTACACCGGGTCATGTTGTATAATAATAAGAATATAATATTCTGTTGCTTCATCAACGCTCGAATCTGTAAATAATGTAGCACATTAACATGATTTGAATGCTCGAAAAAATCCCAACTCTTACAACTTCTACATAGATACTCTACATCGGACACTTGTCCTCAATTAAGAAAATTTGTAAATATTTCGGTGTGATATTATATTATGTTTTAATAACTAATGTGGACAGACGCCGGCTCGGCGGGGGTGCAGGGGTGCGGGGCGCGGGACGCGGGGGAGGGTTATTATATTGTAGGCTCTCATATTGCCTGCAAGATTTATGGCTGGTCAGTGCACGCACGAGCTCCCTTAAATTATATCATCTTTCAAATGACACGTTCGGATCCGAGATGGACAATTTTAATGGACTCCCTATAGCAAGATATCTTCTAGAATATCAAACAATTTTCGTATCGTGATCGTAGCAAAATTTCGGAAGTTTTTCTGACAAAACTTATGTTTTGTTAAAATATAAGATCATCTGCTTTTATTCTAAGCTCGGTGGTTAAAACAATCATAATTTGTACAAAATAACCAAACAAAATTCAAATGGCTTTGAAAGTTGGCAGAAATGCGTTATCAAATGGCAATGTAGCGGCGGAGTTTAGACATATTATTACGCTGTACAATTTTTTACGAGCCAACGAGTCCCAATGTGGTAACTTGTTGGAGCGTAACAAAAATTAGAATCAAATTTCCGAACTGCGCTACTTACTAGGCAAAACATTGTCGCATACTGTTGGCAAATACCACGACTGTATAATTCAACCTAAACGCGATCAGAACTCTATGTAAACAAGTTTGCGGTTCAGAGCATATTCTCGTAAACATAAAGACCGGTGATATGCCAACTTTATCAATAACAATGAAAACTTGTCGCTTAAAAAGGAAATTCGCTGTATAAAAACGGTCTTCATTAAAAACTTTACTATTTTTAGTTTTACCCGCGACATATTTTACTCGAAAGAACCTTTTATGTGTCTAGTAAAATGCGTCTCGTTTTTAATCAAAAGTAAATTTTACAACTTTTCTATATCGGATAAAATTAAATTTAACAACCTGCCTAAGTTTGAAACTCACCAACAACAGTAACTAAAGTGTACTTGTGCTCTGACGAAATCTATGTCTCAGAATTTGTTGAAGAATAATGAATATGCTTATAACATACTTATAAACTTTGATTTGACTTCAATAACCTAATAGTAACATAATTATTATAGTGCTTTTGTCTGCCTGTCTGTTTGTTGTTATGTATGTTAATTTTATCACTAATTCATTGAAGTGGCTATAACTTATGACATTCAATATTTAAAATAAAAGTGAATGTTTAATTTTGATAGTCTCGCTTAAATAACTCGAACGACTGAACGGATTTAACAAATTTTAGTCAACTTGAAATATTATGCGGTTCCGGGAAGGTTTGCACGGTAAGAAAATTATGGAGTTAAGTGATACGACTATACAATTTATAATAAATTGAATAGTGTGAATAAATAAAATAAAAATAGCCTGTATTTAACTACCATTGTACATACAGAATTTCCGTAACAATTTTACAATAATATAGTTCTTAATAATTAGTTTTATGTTTCACGTAGTAGTCGCCTCTACGGCGTAGGCCTCTCCTAAATCCTTCTAGCAGTTTCTAATATTGTAAATATTAAAGATTTAAAAGTAAAAAATGTTACATAATTATGTATGTCATAAATTGTATATTCTTGTCATAATATACATACACAGTAGACACATTAACTTTTCACCCCTACTGTCTACCTGATTATGACATCATTAACCAGAAAATGTGTGATTCCAGTTATACGTTAAAATACCTGTTTGATGGGGAATCCATCTAAATCCTTTATTATGGTAATTACTAATTAGCTTTCATTACGGCCTTTAGTATTTACTCATAACTGTCAATATTTAGTCTCCTTATAAGCAGTTATTGTTATGGTAGGTGGTTCAACAATAAAATCTCTTCAGTAAACATATTGCTTCGATTCGCATATCTTGTCTTCTGAATTCCAAGCACATGTCAAAGTTGTGATATGATAAGCAAAATATAATGTAGGTGGAGGAAAATCGACCTACCGAATAAAAGTTTAATTGCAAAAGTTATTTGTAGTGCGCAGACAGCGCACGACTTATCGACTCGATCTTTCTAACTCTAAACACGGCTAGACTTACATTACTCTGGTGAACAAGTGCCATTTTCGTCAAAACCTGATCTCATCCACCGAAAATTAAGATTTTGATCTCATTCGATTCGGAATACCATCTAGAACATTCTATCAAAATTCCAAGACGGGCTGAAAAAAAATGCAAAAGTTATAAGCAATTAAGTAAACATCAAAATAAGGGTTTGGTTTTTTTAAATATTTCAAAAACTATTTAAGATAATCAAAATTTGAAAATAGATCCTTAAAGAGCAGGAAATTTCCTAAAAAAATCTTAGATCCTGGAACCTTACCAATAATCCTTATAGCTTTAATTGAGTGGCGAAAGTAACGGTAAAACAGCGTGGTTCGGGTTTCGCGTGATTTGCCGCAATCTGCTACGTGAACTAAAAAAATATTTTAAGTGATTAAATATTAATATTAAGGAGTAAATAAATTTGGGTACTAAGTAGACATATCAATAAACAATAATCCGTTAACAAACATAAATTATCACAATTTGTTTAATTATTATGCTTTTCTTAATTTGTTAATAGTCATCATTTTAATGTTAACATAAAAACGCTGATTATTTCTAAACAAGAAATGTAGAAATTTTCATTATTCTTTTGAGCTAATCTTAAAAGGGCTTAAAAGAGATTCCCGTTGACAAAATTCATTTTTTTTATTTTTCACTATTTATTAACATTCAAAAGCATTCCAAAATTATTCATGTAAATAAAGCAATTACGGTACTTTTATATCCAATTATTGTTATTATTTTGTTTTATTGTTGTTAGAAGCCAGATAACAACATATATTTTTATATTTATAACTAATAAAATTAAAATAATCATTTTTATTGATGGAAAAACCCTAATTGTTTTATTTACATGAAAATTTCATGAATGCCATTGATTGTTCATAAAAAAGTGAAAAATCAAAATTATTGAAATTTTCCACCGGGTATCTCTTCTAAACCCTTTTAAGATTAGCTCAAAAGAATAATAAAAATTTCTAGATTTCTTGTTTAGAAATAATCAGCGTGTTTATGTTAACATTAAAATGGTGACTATTAACAAATGAACAAAAGCATAACATTTAAACAAATTGTGATAATTTATTTTTGTTGACGGATTATTGTTTATTGATATGTCTACTTAGTACCCAAATTTTTTTATTTCTTTATATTAATATTTAATCTGTTGAAATATATTTATTAGTTCGCGTGGCAGATTGCGGCAATTCACGCGAAACCCGAACTACGCGTTTTTACCGTTACTTTCGCCGCTCATTTAAAGCTATAAGGATTATTGATAAGGTTCCAGGATCTAAGATTTTTTTAAAGAATTTTCCTGCTCTTTAAGGATCTATTTTCTAATTTTGATTATCTCAAATAGTTTTTGAAATATTAAAAAAATCCAAACCCTTCTTTTTATGTTTACTTAATTGTTTATAACTATTGCATTTTTTTTTCAGCCCCTCTTGGAATTTTGATAGAATGTTTTTGATGGTATTCCGAATAGAATGAGCTCAAAATCATAATTTTCGGTGCATGAGATCAGGTTTTGACGAAAATGGCACTTACTAATCAGAATACATTTGACACGAACACCTAATTTGATTCTGAGTCCTACTGAAAAATATTTTATCCGACTTTTTTACCTATAATCGTATATCTTTAAACGAGCAATTCTTGTATATAATTGGAATCTCGGAATCGGCTCCAACGATTTTCATAGTATACTAGCTGTTGCCCGCGACTTCGTCCGCGCTAGCATAGTATAATAACAAAGATGGATAGTTTTCCCCTTTTTGTGGTTCCTTATACAAAGGGTAAAAACGGGACCCTATTTAAGCAAACGTCAAACGCAAACGTCAATAAGCTTTCATGTTTCTAACTCAAGAAATGACGGACTTTCATTCAAACTTTCAACCCCAATTTCACTCCCTCGGGGGTGGAATTTCCAAAAACGCTTAAATACCTATCCATTAATCAGCAGTCCAAAAATAAACTTTCATGTTTCTAACTTAAGAAATGACGGACTTTCATTTAAACTTTCAACCCCTGTTTCACCCTCTTGGGGGTAGAATTTCCAAAAACGCTTAAACACGTATTCAATCATTTTTAATCAGTAGCCGAAACATAAAATTTCAAGTTTCTAACTTAAGAAATAACGGACTTTCATTCAAACTTTCAACCCCAATTTCACCCCCTTGGGGGTAGAATTTCCGAATACGCTTAAATACGTATCCATTCATTTTTGATCAGTAACCCAAAAATAAAGTTTCATGTTTCTAACTTAAGAAATGACGGACTTTCATTCAAACTTTCAACCCCTTTTTCACCCCCTTCGGGGTAAAATTTTCGAAATTCCTTCCTTAGCGGGTGTCTACTTAATAAAACAACCCTACTCACCAAATTTCGTGGCTGTAACTTTAACAGTTTTTGCTCAGCGATGATGAATCAGTCAGTCAGGACATGTAATTTTATAAGTATAGATAGGGTTTCGGTGGCGATAAATCGATCTAGCTAGGAATCATTTTTAGGAAATGTCATTTTATTCGTGTTTTATGGAATACCGAGCAAAGATCGCTCAAATAGCTAGTAACAATATAAAATGTGTTAGAGATCAACTACGATTATACGTGAGAGAGCCATGGTTCGGCACGAATGGGCCGGCTCGACCTGAGAAATACTACGTTCTCACAGAAAACCAGCGTGAAACAGCGCTTGCGCTGTGTTTCGCCGAGTGAGTGAGTTTACCGGAGGCCCAATCCCCTACCCTATTCCCTTCCCTACCCTCCCCTATTACCCTATTCCTCTTAAAAGGCCGGCAACGCACCTGCAGCTCTTCTGATGCTACGAGTGTTCATGGGCGACGGAAGTTGCTTTCCATCAGGTGACCGGTTTGCTCGTTTGCCCCCTTATTTCATTAAAAAAAAAACGATAACTTGGCGCGCCCCTCCAAATGACTGTTTCAATGTGTGTAGTTATATCCTTATGAAAGAGTTTGTATTTAGTAAGTATTCAACCAATCACAGTACACGTAATATTTTAGTAAATGTCACTCATTACCAAGATTTGTTGATCAACTAATCATAACTAGCCTACCGCGCAAGACAACGCACTTCAAAGGTTTTGAATTTTGGAGGGGCGCGCCATGTTATCGTAGTTGATTAATGATAATGATTTGTGTCATTGATATTATTTAATAATAGGCCAGCTACGCGGGGGTAATTTTAAATATAGTTGGTTAAAATTCTCATGCATTACCTAGGTAGAAGGAAACCAATTAAATTGTATACTTGTCCCTGTATTTTAAATGTGGGCATAAAATTCCCTTCTAGTGTATTTCTTTCGCCCCAAAAGAAGTCATTTGAAAAGACGAGTTATAATGTCTAATAATATTTCGATGTCGAGATTGATCACGTTCGCCACATAATAAGCTTAAGGGGCCGGGCTACCATCGAAATTCTCATACATACGTTTATCACGACTATTTCACTTACATAAATTACTGACAAATTCCATTTTTAACCGACTTCCAAAAAACGAGGAAGTTATATGTTCGGCTGTGGATATATATATATATATATATATATTTTTTGTATGTTCAACGATTACTCCGCCGTTTGTGAACCGATTTTCGAAATTTTTGTTGTGTTGTATTAGGTTTCACTCCAATTTGGTACCATGTTCACAAAAGTGGTGACCTGATGATGGAATCCATGAGTAATCGAGGGAACTCCTCGAAATTTATATGGAAACATATGGTGATTTTGGTTTTATGAGAAGTATCCTAAGCATATGCTACCAAAACGCAAGATTTTGCACCGAGGTATACTATGGTTCCGAAGCTACTAAGAGAACTCTGGATTCCTTATAGATACAAGTTTGGGAGTTTAGGCGCTGTTTTAAGAACTGAAAGCATATGCTACTATGCAAATTACATTCATCATCATCATCATCATTACCATGTCAGGGTCACCAATGTCACCAAATTCAACCTTATCTTGGCACAAGGCACACATTTGACATTACTTCTAAGAAGTTAAAGCTGCTTCGATAATGTAACATTCTGTCTCACTTCGCCGAGATATTCTGGAAAACAACCTAATTTCAACCTTTTGCATTGCGTTTAGCGTTCATAATACAATAACACTCTCTGCAGTCTCCCTTCAATCTGCCAGGGCCGCAGGGCTGTCAAGCGGGCGCGGGCGGCGCGGCTGCGCGGGCCGGGTAGGGACTACGTGCGCTGCGTCCGCGTCACGTGCGACAAGTCGAGCGAGTGCCAGTACTATTGAAAGTTGAAACTAGTCCGGTGACCGGGTACTTAGCACGTCACGTCACGTGTTCACTTCGATTTTTTTTAAATATATTGTTTAAAATTATCTGCAGGCTGCAGCTGATATTATATTTTGTAAGTGTGACTGTAATAAGATACGCAGAATAATATTATACAGGTGTATTATTCTACTTATAGTACGCGATGGTTTACTCTGGTAACTAAAAAGAGTGAAATTATTATTTTTAACAAAAAATTAAAACTGACTTCCAAGGTAAAACAATAATAACATCCTTATAATATGAACTAAAAAGTATTAAATAATTATTCCTATCTAATAGTGCCTTTTTCCGAATTCGGCTAAAACTCAACTATTTCTGTACTCAATCTTCATAATTTTGAAGTCGGTGCCAGTTCCAAAAGTTTCAAATATTCTGTCAGAGAACAGAAGGTTCATCTGGTACCGACTTAAAAATGATGATGATTGAGTACAGAAATAGTTGAGTTTTAGCCGAATTCGGAAAAAGGCACTATTAGATAGGAATAATTATTTAATACTTTTTAGTTCATATTATAAGGATGTTATTATTGTTTTACCTTGGAAGTCGGTTTCAATTTTTTGTTAAAAATAATAATTTCACTCTTTTTAGTTACCAGAGTAAACCATCAATTCAATTCAATTCAATTCATTTATTTATTTGCTCTAAAAGTGTAATACAGTAGGTGGTAATGTGGTTCTTATAGTCTAACACTTTTAGCTATATTATAGAATAGCATGCAAATATACATATAAAATTTTAATAAACTCTAAATCGTCCAAAGTTAACAATAAATATTATTAGAAGTCAACAATTTTGTCAAAGTAATAATTAAAATAACAGATTGGTAGTGTGATAAATCGTAGATTGCATGTCAGTATAATTATTATTGCTTAAAATTATCATGTTTATTAGTTTAATACATAGGAAAGAAAAACAGAAAATACATCAAGTTCATACGAAATAATTAGAATAAAATTTAAATGTATGTCATAGTAATAGTTAATTAAATTATAGTTATATGGTCAATTATATACGAAAATTAATTAAATTATGGTCACAATGATTAAAATAAAAGAAAAAATTTTAAATAGAATTTAGTCAACGTTATTACAATAATATAATTATTACAAATGTATATCATTTTTTGAATTGAATAATTCCTTTACCGAGTAGAAGTTTTTCATTTTTAACCATTTCACTATTTCCTTTTTAAATTTATTATACGGTAGGTTTTTTATATTATTAGGAATAGCGTTATATGCTTTTATACACATTGCATAATATTGTTTTTGGTACATTGCGTATTTTGGAATGACGTCGAGTACTAATCTGTCAGGGTTTCTTTTGTTTCTGGGATATATGTCACGTGCTTTTTTGAAATTCTTATAGTTTATTTTTGCGTAATTTACTAATTCGTATATGTACATACTCGGTAAAGTCATTATACTTAGTTTTTGGAACAGTGGTTTACAGGACTCGTAAGGTGGCTTGCTACACATCGCACGCACACATTTTTTTTGTGCAATGAAAGCCTTATCTACGTCCGTCGAGTTGCCCCAGAGTAGCAGACCATACCTAAGGATTGATGCTACATATCCATGATATGCCGATAAAACTGTATGCATCGATGCAACCTGTTTAAGTTTTCCAAGGACAAATACAAATCGGTTAATTTTGCTACAGACATACTCTATGTGGACTTTCCAATTTAAGTGCTCGTCAATATGCAAGCCCAGAAATTTTGTGTGTGTTGTCTTATGAATATTTTCATTTTCATATATTATTTTATTGCAGATGGCGGGCTTAGTTCCAATATTTTTAAACTCAATAAAATTGGTTTTTGTCAGATTTATATTTAAGTTATTGTTATTCATCCAGTTAATTACAGATTTGATTAATTTATGTATGTCATTAATAATTTTATTTTTATTGTCATTATCATAGTTTATTAATATAGAAATGTCATCCGCAAAAAGGGTACAGTCATAATTTGTAATATCCGGGAAATCGTTTATGTAAATCAAGAATAGGAGTGGACCAAGTATACTTCCTTGGGGTACACCGACTCTATTCGCTCTACTTTTAGATCTAACTGTAGTCAAAATTTTTTTAATAATTGTTACGATTTCAGTATACTGTTCTCTGTCAGATAAGTACGATTGTAGCCAACTTAATGCAGGACCTCTGATGCCTAAGTTGCTCAATTTTTTCAGCAGCACTTTGTGGGACACGAAATCAAAAGCCCTAGACATGTCGAAGAAAATACAAAATGTAGACTTTTTGTCGTTTAAGTAGTTAACAATTTGTCTTACTAATTTTGCTGCTGCTGTGGTAGTGCTTTTATTACTTTGAAAGCCAAATTGTTCTTGCTTAATTATATTATGCTTTTGTATAAAATTTATAACCCTCTTGTACATTACTTTTTCGAATATTTTTGACAGCACGGGTAATAGTGCTATCGGACGATAATTTTCTAATAGTGTTTTGTCTCCTTTCTTATGTAACGGTCTCACTACTGATTTTTTAAAACGATCTGGAAATGTACCCGTTTCGAATGATAAATTAACCAGATGTGTAATTACTGGCGTTATTTCCTTTCTGCAGTATTTTATTACTTTAGTAGAGATTCCGTCGTATCCTTCAGATTTAGTATTTTTTAGGGAGCCAATAATGTTATTTATTTCAGAGGGAGTACATGGATTCAGAAAGATAGTATTTTGAATGTGAGTATTATTAGTGTTAGGTAGTGATTTCGTATTTTGTGTATTCGTCATATTAATTAAATAATTATTAAATTCATTCGCAATGTCAGTAGAGTTATGTATTATGTCATTATTTTCATTTTTAATTTCATTTATTATATTATGATTACTTAATTTATTATTTATTTGGCTGTTAATGATTTTCCATGAAGCTCTACATTTATTTTTGGCGGTTGAAAGGAGGTCATTGTTAAATATTCTTTGAGAGATGTTAAAACTTTTACGTAATATTTTAGAGTATGTGTGATATTTCGATTTGTTTACTTGACTTTTATTTTTGTAGTAAATAAATCTCAGGTTTCTTTTAGTTTTACAGCTAATTTTAATACCATTTGTTACCCATAAAGGCTTTTTATATTTTATCGTTTTTTTTATTCTTTTACAAGGGAAGCATAGTTTGTAAAGAAGGACAAAATCATCGTAAAAACACGTTAATGCTTCGTTTACATTATCTTTACATCTATGAACATTACTGAAAGATAGACAGCTTAGATAGTTGCGAAACTTTTCCAGGTTTTCTTGGCTGTAATCCTTTATGTCAACATAGTACGTGCTCGGAATATTGTTTTTATTTGTAATTGGTATGTTAAGCATTTGAGCCGTATTATGATCGGAGAGTTGTAATTCGTGCAAAGACCCTGTAGCGTTTTTTACATTACTTATAATGAGGTCTATGCATGAATGTTGTCTTGTGGGCTCTACTATGTGAGATGTGAGATTATAGTTTAGTAAAAGAGAATTTAATTTAATCGTTGAAGTAGAGGCTTTAAGTGTGTCTATATTAAAATCTCCTGTCAAAATAATGTTTTTCTTTTTATGATTTTTTGTAAGATAAAAGAGCATTGTGTCTAGTTTGTCTATAAATCTATTAACGTCAGTATTTGGAACTCTATATAAGCAGACAATAATTGAATTGCATATTGGGAGTTCTATTCTAATTGCATATTGGGAGTTCTATCGCGTACTATAAGTAGAATAATACACCTGTATAATATTATTCTGCGTATCTTATTACAGTCACACTTACAAAATATAATATCAGCTGCAGCCTGCAGATAATTTTAAACAATACATTTTAAAAAAATCGAAGTGAACACGTGACGTGACGTGCTAAGTACCCGGTCACCGGACTAGTTTCAACTTTCAATAGTACTGGCACTCGCTCGACTTGTCGCACGTGACGCGGACGCAGCGCACGTAGTCCCTACCCGGCCCGCGCAGCCGCGCCGCCCGCGCCCGCTTGACAGCCCTGCGGCCCTGGCAGATTATATCTAATAGTAAAGTAGTAGGAATAATTATTTAATACTTTTTAGTTCATATTATAAGGATGTTATTATTGTTTTACCTTGGAAGTCGGTTTTAATTTTTTGTTAAAAATAATTGAAAATAAAAATATGTATATAATTCAAAAGGGATAGTTTTATGTACATTTTATGCAAAAACTCATTCGTGGCAATGTCAATATAATTATTATTAAACGTATGTCAATTCAATAAGTCAATTCAATTAATATAAAATCACGTCCATACAATAATAATTATTATGATAAGTTATTTTTAAGACATAGTTAATTACATATTATTATTAATATTGTCACACTTATTCCCATGGATGAATGTCATCAAAATAGTCATTTATTCTGCAGCAGCCCTTACAAATCAATTTCTTTTTTATACATTCCTTAAATTTGTTGAAGGGCAAGGCTAAAATGTCATTAGGTATCTGTTATAGAAACGTATACCGAGTCCCACGAATGAGTTTTGAACCTTATGAAGACGTGAATAATTAACAGCTAGTTTATTTTTGTTCCGTGTATTAAAAGAATGCGTATCGGATTTTGTATCATAATATTGGATGTTCTTTCAAATATATATAATATTGTCAAAAATATATTGTGATGGTACGGTCAAGATATTTATATTTTTAAACGTTACCTTTAGGGAGCACCTTGATCCTAGTCTGTATATAGCGCGAACAGCCCGTTTTTGCAATAAAAATATTGTTTGAATATCTGTAGCACTTCCCCACAGTAGTAATCCATAAGATAAGATGCTGTGAAAATAGCTGTAGTAAACGGTACGAGCTTTTTCTTCATTAGTCAGTTGTCTTACTTCCCTAATCGCAAAGACTGCTGAACTTAGCTTTTTTGCTAAATTTGAAATGTGCGCTCCCCAATGAAGCTTAGAGTCAAGAGTGAGGCCTAAAAATATTGTAGAATCAACGAAATCCAGATTGACATCACCAATTTTTAGGTTAAATACTAAATTTACTACTAAATATTTAAACACTAAAAAATAGAGTAAAACACTAAAAAATATATAAATAAATAGTAAATTTACTACAAAATATTTAAACACTAAAAAATATTTTTTAGAGTTGAAATATTTTGTAGTAAATTTAATATTTATTTATATATTTTTTAGTGTTTTACTCTATTTTTATTGTTTAAATATTTAGTAGTAAATTTAGTAAAAAAAAAATTATACACAAAAACATTTTTTTTTTGTGTTTAAATATTTTGAAGTTAATATTTGTACAGGAGCCTAGGTAATTACTATTTTAAGCTGAAAAATAACTCAAACATGTAAAATATTTTCGTATGAGAAAATAATTTTGGTATTACGTATGTATGAGAATTTCGAGGGTAGCCCGGGCTCTTAAGCGGCTCAGGTGGCTCTTGAATTGTGCGATCGTTGGGCCGTGCAGCGCCACGATCTCGTGGTGGTGCTAGGTGGAGACCTCTCACTCACGAGCATGGTGCGCTGCATGCTCGAGAGTGAAACCGTCCTTTCACAGAAAGAAGCCGCGGAATGAAACAGAGAGGATGACCCTTCCTCCGTTCCGCTCCACTGGCGTAGGACGGGAGTCAGAGGTGTCGCTATGCGAACCTCCAATAATTTCCGTCCCACGGGGCTCCGGGTCAGGATGGGAACCTGTCCGGCTTCAGTTTGCCTGAGCGTTCCCTAACTTTAGTGGAAGTTCGGTCCCTTTTGAGGTAGATTGGCCGGTCGTGGAGAGAGTCCTGTGTTAGAATCTAGGACATCCCTCCGTATACGGCTGAAGGCAAACCGTAGGTGGTTTTAGTGGGTAAGAGTCCCACATACCTCCGGGGTGCTTCATCTAACTGAGGCACATCCCCTACCCGGGGCACGGCCATGATGGGTTTCCCCTGCGCATCAAAAAAAAAGGTGGCTCTTGAATAAGTTCAAGCGTACTTTTCCAGATGAACAAAATTGCCTTTTGTCTCCTCTTTCCACCTTAATACTTTACAGTAATTGTCACATACATTCTTAGGGCCTTTAAATCAGACGCAGCAGAATAATTTATTTAAGCATCATAATTGCACCCACTATTTTGCTTTTCTCGCCATGCAATATTATTTCTTCTTGTTTGCTCATTATTTAGTCGAAGTAGTCGGTTTGCTTCAGTTTCAATATACCGCAGAAATCGTATCGTTTGTCGAGTACTATCCAGACGACTTTCATTCATTTCTCAATCAAATTCGTTTCTGATTGACGAACGATACCATCTCAATGAATGATACTCACACTTTCACGTAGCTGAGATAAGCGCTCTATCCTTTCGATGTTGGATTATTCTGAAAGATGTTGGATTATTTCGTAATCTTTGCTCCCTAGAATCAGATAATTCTATGTTTCGTGAGATAGCGTGTTGACTCTGATCGCGAGATTCCAAAGATTTTTGTGCCTTTAACACTAAATGACGAGTTTTATATAATACTAGCTGTCCCGGCAAACGTTGCTTTGCTATGATATATTTTATATTTGCCATATTATTTTATTGAAGTGACTAAATAAGTATGTCGCCATGGCAAAGTCGATCGCTATCCCGTCGCACAAACTTAATGGTCGCCATCAGTCTCAGGTTGTAATAATTTACTATTATTCATTCAACAAATGCACTTATCAATATATAAACTATAAAGTACCCAGTAGCCGATTCTCAGACCTACTGAATATGCATATAAAATATGGTAAAAATCAGTAAAGTCGTTTCGGAGGAGTTCGTGGACTAACATTGTGACACGAGAATTTTATATATAAGATGTACTCGTTCATTTCTCTCAGAACTATTTTCATTCGACCTAGACATGGACATCCGTCATCTACACTTTATAAGACGACTTTCCTAATATCTTGTTCAGATTCATTTTCATGACGCTTTCGGCCTTTCTCGAGTTTTTAGAGTGATTTGATTTTCTTCCTTTTAATGAATGTGCATGTAGAAAACAAAAAAATCCAACATAATATCTTCCTTGATCGCCTTCGCCCCCTTCACCTTCGCCTTCTCAGAAAGAAAGAAATTAAAAGATTTTTGTCTGTCTCTTATTTTATTTTATACTAGCGACCCGTCCCGTATTCCCACGGATATTAAATATAATATAGCCACTGAAAAAATGATTAAAATCGATTCAGCAGTTTTTAATTATATCATTAAAATCATATGTTGTAAAGGGCCATATAGATTTTTATTAAATCAACAATATATTTAAAGTGTTTAATTGAATAAGGATTAATGCCGTGTTGGTTAAAATCGCTTCGAAAATTAGCTATTATTTGTCATTAAAAGTAAATGACAAAAAACTGTTATTGTGGGATATCCATAGGCGATAGAAATAATATACCATCGCATAGTTTTCTGTAGATCTTTTTATTTTGATAATTTTCGTAGGGTTCAACCTGCGTTTGCAATGTAAGCGGAAAAAAATGTAATTATTTACGACATTACATTAGAAACCCCAACAATAACAGTATTTCTCCACTATTTAATGAATATTATTATACTTATAAACCTTCCTCTTGAATCACTCTATAATATATTAAAGAAAACCGCATTAAATCCGTTGCGTAGTAAAAAGCGACTTTGTTTTATAATATCTTATTAGGGTTCCGTATCCAAAGGGTAAAAACGGGACCCTATTACTAAGACTTCGTTGTCTGTCCGTCTGTCCGTCTGTCTGTCATCAGGCTGTAACTCATGAACGGTAATAGCTAGAGAGTTGAAATTTCCATAGAATGTGTATATCTGTTGCCGCTATAACAAAAAATGCTAAAAACAAAATAAAATTAATATTTAAGGGGGGCTCCCATACAAGAAACGTGATTTTTTTGGCCTTTTCTGCTCTATATCAATAATGGCAACAGGTAGGTTTAGTATATAGGGGGTTTCGGGGGCAATAAATCGATCTAGCTAGGAATCATTTTTAGAATATGTCATTTTATTCGTGTTTTATCGAATACCGAGCAAAGCTCGGTCAAATGGCTAGTGCAGTGATTAATCGAACGCATAAGGTTTTTATTTTTTTAAGAGTTCTGTACTGCAGGACCTTTGGAACCAAAGTATATACCTCGATGCAAATTCTTATTTTTTGGTAATATTATAAGCTTAAAATCCTTCAGAAAAAGTCAAAATCACTACGTATGTTAGTTACATACGAACAAATATTTATAAAATGTACTAACACGAATTAATTATGAGAAAGTATATGGTATGAAGATACTCTAAATTATTATATTTTTTTGCTTACATTCAAGACCGAGGTAATTAAAGATCTAACTTTGACAAAATGTCTGAGATCTAGACTTGAAGTAATAGATCTTAATGCTAACTGAGTATTGGGGCTACGAAACGTGGACGTCATTGGTCTTATTCAGCTACGTTATTGATCACCCGTTTAACCCTCTGACTTCGTCTGCTTCGTCTAAAGCTGCCAATTTGAGGCCTAGGCCATTCAGTTAGTAAAAAAAACAAGTCATAATATCTATATCTATACTTATTATAAAACAAAGTCGCTTTTTTCCCTCATGCCCCTTTGTTCCCTTTAATCTTTAAAACTACGCAACGGATTTTGATGACTCTTTCAGTGTTAGATAGCCCATTTATCGAGGAAGGTTTTAGGCTATGTTTTATCACGCCAAGACTAATAGGAGCGAAGAAATAGAGGAAAATGTGGAAAAAGTGGGGAAAATTATTAGAAAGGGATAACTTGAACGCGCTAATCTAAGGAGCTACTGGTCCGATTTGAAAAAAATATTTCAGTGTTGGATAGCCCATTTATTGAGGAAGGCTATAGGCTTATCACGCTAAGACTAATAGGAGAATGTGGAAGAAACGGAAGAAATTATTTGAAAGGGCTTATCTCGCGAACTACTGGAGCAATTTTTATGTTATTTGGCACAGATATGAAGTAGACCACGTGAAGGATCATATGCTATGGATTTTAATCATTTTTTTCGGTGGCTTTATAATATTTTATCGGGTCGCTAGTTACCTTATAAAAATGAACATAATATATTGTTAAGATATTTTTCTGTTCTAGATGAACAAACATGTAAATAATACGTTTTACTACATGTACATGTATGTAGTAAAACGTGTTATTTTATGATATAAAAATAATGTTTGATTAGCCAATTCAAACTTGATTGTTGAAAAAAATATATATATCCACAGCCAAACATAGAACCTTCACGTTTTTTGGAAGTCGAGCAAATATACATTTCGGTAGTAAATACTAAAGTAGTTTACCAGTCTTAAGACGTTGCAGATATTATGTGCGTTGTGATATTTTGTTTTATGAAATAAAAGATTTGATTTCTGAACTACTCAGACAACAAAGAAAGCTTAGTACTTAGTATTTTCAAACTTATATTTTTAGATTCCGCTAATTCAGTTTAGGGTTTAGGGTTTTAATAATACGTCATGGGTATCGTGTACTTGTTTCTAAATATTTTGTATTTCTATTACATTCATTTAACATACTTTATTTTAATTTGAAATTGTATACCGCCTAAGCTACGTCCAAGAAAGACTGATTCGCTTTTCTGCTCGACATCAAGTACGATAATATTCTATATTAGTTTTATGACACCAGGGTGGCAAGCCTAAACAAGCAAATTATAAATAACTTTTTATTATCCCAATCAATTTAGTTCAAAAGGCCACTTAAACCAATTATAGACCGAGGCTCGGATCCGAGTGTTGTTTTAGCGTGCATTTTATAAGCGGGTGTATTTGTTCAACACTAATTACGTTAACGGTAGCATTAGGGTAATGTTTATTTGCAGCTTATCTAGTCTTCTCAAACGGCAGTAAAATTGTTGGTAGCAAGGTAGTTAACCCTTGCGGGAGGCGCCCCAGCCGGAGCGCGGGGGCCGCGGTCACGGGGCCCCGGTGGCCCCGCGATAGATAAAACAGTGATAGAACATGCACCGCACCGCTACCCATGAATTATTCATTAGGTTCAGTTGCCACTTTTGTCGGTATCGGTGGCTTTTCAGCGCTTCACGCCGTCAAAAATGTGCGTCCGCTCCCCATTATCAACTGAAATGTATTACCGCCTTTGTTTATTTTGCGCTTTATGTCATCGAGTTTGAGCATCTAAACACCCTACCATATCTAGCGAAATAATTTGAATTCTCGTGGTAACTCCCATTTCTATTAGTATTGGGACGTGTTTTCGAACACCTCGTATTATTTGACAAATATTTTAACAAATACATAATTTCATTGCTGCTTTCTCTAAAGTACTTGTCTTATACTACCATACTATATATACCATACTATCGGGTTTTAAAGAAATCGATTCTTCTCAAGGATCAGAGTTAGGCAGGCCAGACGTTCATTTCGTCCGACCCCTGCTACCCACGTAATTTACGATCATCCAGGAAATCTCTGGATTATTTTTATTCGATAACAATAAAGGTCGGGAAGGTTACCTTTATTATCACTCACTGAGGGACTTTTTACAACTTAACATAATATGTAGCAAATTGTGACGGACCCAAAACGATTATTCTGGTTGTCTTGTCGTATGACATACCTTTCTTTTTATCAATACAATTTTTCAATATCAATATTTATATGTTACAAAAATGCTTTCCTTGTTTTGTATTAAAATAGCTTTAATAAAAAAAGGATGCGTAAATAATAAATTCATTTGGATGTCTAATATTTGTGACACAATATGGGCCATATCATTTATGTTAATAGATTATAATTGATGGAAAATAGGCTGAGGACGGGCTGCGGATTAGGCGGCGAAAGTGATCCGTTATAATTTCAGAAGCTGCGGCTGGTACGCACAGATTAGCCCCTTCGATAAACAACAGCATTAGTATGCGAGGACGCGGTGACCGGCGCCGATCAGGCCAGCCGTGCTCGGATTAATTTGCCTCCTCCAAATTATGGGGGCCCAATAAGTCTGTGTGGGGGCCTCTGTGCACGAGAACACCCCATAATCTCCGACGGGTTATTCTTCTTTTGTTTTCGTGACGTTCAAAACTATTGATCGGTGTAATAATAGTGTAGGATTATAAAAATGTTGTAATTACTTACTCGTAACTTTTAGGTTTTTAATAGGCGTGTTTTGTTATAAGTAGGTGTATGCGTGTAATCTAGTAGGTAACAAGAACGAAAGTTCTATTTAGAGCTGTGCTTTATAAATATTATTAAGAAAAAACTTTATTTTATTGATTTTCATTACGACAAGCAATATCGTGACTTTCTATATATAAAGTACTCTGTCGTATAAGAGGCCTATTAGCAATACTGCAATTGCGAAGGGTGACTTTTAGGGAGCTCCCCAGATTACTTGGGGGACCTAGATGCAAAAAATTACCTTTTTGCACTTTCAAAACTATGCTAGCTCAGTAACTTTATTTGAATAGACACAGTTAGATTATAATTGCGTAATTTAATATTTACTATCTCTACTATGTAAAAATGATGCCGAATTGAAAAAAGACAAGTTTAATGAATTTCAAACGCAAATTGCGTCGTATTGTTAAACTCTACCTATAAATTCGATAACTTGTGCAAATAAAACTTAAAATGCATACTTTAGATAAACATTAAACTTGACTTTTCAGAGCAGTCGGTTTAAAATATAATATTTTCCCCTGGATGACATAAGCCACAGAATCATACCCCCGTAACAGTATTAAAAGATTTTCTCCAGCGAGAACCAAGTTGCATTAATTTTAAGTTCAGAGAAACGACTGTCTGGCAAAATGTGTTCCGGCAAATACCTGTCTTGGATTTCCGTGTGCAGTCTTTAACGTTCACTCCTTAAATGCACTACCTGAAATCCTTTTATTTTGGAGAAACGAGCAAAAAATTTCAAGGTTTAAAATGTTACTGTGAACTCTGCTTTTTAGACTTCTCGTCGTTTGTTTTGTCTTATTTTTGTCGACTTCATAAAAAAAAATAGTAAAAGGTGGTTCATTAAAATTTTTGTGGTCATTCAATAAGCAGCAACCAACCAACAATTCACATATTTTTACATTTTTAAGAGTTTTTTTTTTTCACTTACTAAAAGTCATCTTTATTTATTTTACTTATTTATTTCAGAAATAATAGATAATATACAAATTGTTAGTCACTAAAAGTAATCAATTCAGGTAGAAACAGTCATAATAGAACCTTTCTTTTAGTGCAGTTGAGTAAAAACTAACCTAAAGGGGCTCAAAAAGCATCGTAGACATCTACGTCGGTTATAAATCGCTTAAGAGCCCGGGTAACCCTCGAAATTCTCATACATACGTAATACCAAAACAATTTTCTCATACGAAAATATTTAACATGTTTGAGTTATTTTTCAGCTTAAAATAGTAATTACCTAGGTTCCCGTACAAAAATTAATTTCAAAATATTTAAACACTAAAAAAATTTTTTGTGTATAATTTTTTTTTTTTACTAAATTTACTACTAAATATTTAAAAACTAAAAAATAGAGTAAAACACTAAAAAATATATAGATAAATATTAAATTTACTACAAAATATTTCAACTCTAAAAAATATTTTTTAGTGTTTAAATATTTTGAAGTTAATTTTTGTTCAGGAGCCTAGGTAATTACTATTTTAAGCTGAAAAATAACTCAAACTTGTTAAATATTTTCGTATGAGAAAATGATTTTGGTATTACGTATGTATGAGAATTTCGAGGGTAACCCGGGCTCTTAAGAGTTGAGTAAAAACTAACCTAAAGGGGCTCAAAAAGCATCGTAGATGTGGTTATAAATCGCTTAAGAGCCCGGGTTACCCTTGAAATTCTCATACATACGTAATACCAAAATCATTTTCTCATACGAAAATATTTAACATGTTTGAGTTATTTTTCAGCTTAAAATAGTAATTACCTAGGTTCCTGTACAAAAATTAATTTCAAAATATTTAAACACTAAAAAATTTTTTTTTTGTGTATAATTTTTTTTTACTAAATTTACTACTAAATATTTAAACACTAAAAATAGAGTAAAACACTAAAAAATATATAGATAAATAGTAAGTATCCAAAATAAGTATCCAAGCTTACAGTCGACAGAACAATAGTGTACAAGCAACTGGGAAGCCACTTAATGTTTGTGAGACATTTTACAAGATTGTATTGGTAGCTCTTAAGTTAATACGTGTTAATTTTATTTGATTAGTTGCGGTGTCACCGGTATCCGGTTGCGGAAGCGGGAACGCCCTATCCATCCACTCACAAAGTAATGAACTTATTAACTTATGCAATTTCAACCTTGCGTTGCACTCTTAAAGCTCAAGTTTGTTAAACAATGTAGTTCAGAGTTAAGTGATACTATCGAATGTATCGCCACGGTTTCGATTTGAGTCAATTAAAAACAAATTAAGCTTTTTATCAATCACTTGTTATTGTTAACAATAACTTTAGTTACGATTTTTTAAATTTTAGGTGTCAAATAGACCAATAAATATCTTTGAAGATCAACAAAGGTGCTATTCTAGACACCTTTGTCTACTGAAATGTCAGTCTAAAGTCTTTACTTTTGCCAGTATTAACGATATAGTGTAGGACTTAGGAGGTAGCAACGTTTTCGAGAAAGTATTTCAGGTCGACTGATTTTGTGATATTATGTCCTCATTCTTGCTCTTCTGGTTAGAGTTCGGGCGCTCTGGCTGCCGGTAGTCGTTGCATTCATTAGAGCGCATTTCATTTATCCAGGTGATGCTATTAATATAAGGAGCGCCTGATAAAAAAAAACGGCAATCTCTCGCTTCTGGCTCTTGTCATGTTAAAGGCCAAGCTTTAATAATTATTATTATTATTATTATCATAATTATTACATTTGTGTTAAGCACTCCTTGCTCACTAAAATTATTTTAAAATAATTTAAAATCATTTAGTATACAGTATGCATATTCAAATGATTTTAAAATACACGATTATAACCTGGACAAAAAGGTTGCGCAGTGCGCACTAATGAACGCAACGTCTATCGACAGCCAGACCGCCCAGACTGTAACGAGAAGAGCAAGAATTACGACATATCACAATATCAGCCGACCTGAAAGACCTTTTTTACAAACGTTGCTACCTCCCGTACTAATAGTTTCCAATAATTCATTATTATCTTTACAATAAGTCCACAAACAATTCAATAGACCAAAAATACGATGAGAAAATCCCGAAATAATTCCGCTGAAAAAAAATATTCCGTCAAATTACATTAAAATACATCACTTAATTAAGAAAATAGGTGTAAGTTGTAACATTTTAAAACTACATTCATCACGAACTAAAAGGGTTTTAAGCAAATTGCGATTAAAAACGTAATTTATTAATAACAGAACACCGGTCGTAGGAATGGAAAACTTCAGGAGCAATATATCAAAAGCTAATTTAGTAAAACATTTAGGGGCGGAAGTCGATGCGTACCGTAATGCTAACATCAAAAACACATTTAAAAGAAGTTAGATTGGCTTTCGGACTTGGCCATACACACAGTGCGTTCAGAGATAATTTACATCAGAGTTTCTTTAAGAATGATTCTTATGTTGAAGGAAGTAAAGGTCATGTTTGGTGTAAAATTAATTTGAACAGACAATAGTTTGAGCCTTTTCGGTGCCTCATGTGTATGTGTAGTGTATTGTAAACATTGTTTAATGACGAATCCGTAAGTTTAAACTTCGAGTTGATTTGCATTATAAGATGTGTATCAATTAATCCAGTTCTTAAGCGTACAGCTGCGACAGTAGACCCATTTGTAGCTCTGTTTTAAATCTATAATCTTCAAATGGGTTCCAAAAAACTCGTATTCAGCTTAGAGAGGCATTAGGTTCATATTACTAGGGGTCGCAAAACCTTTTCGTCTGTAACAGACAGACGAAAAGGTTTTGCGACCCCTAGTGATATTTTCAGTCTTAAAGAGTAACGGAAGCATTAGTAGAACTAAAAACTACTCCAAGATTCCCTAAAGCGCCATAGTACAGTCAAAAGTTGCAACGTTGGCTGTTTTTATCACTAATGTGCTAGTTGGCTATCAAATTCTCGTCGGTTAAAACTTGCTACCAGACAAATCCTTCGATTGATTAATAATATAAAACTTACTTTATATATGTTACGCTCAAAGACCGAAATCGCTCAGTGAGCGAAAAAATAGCTTGTGTTTGTAGCACAACGTGTTGTGGTCACAGTGAAACAGCCACGACGTGAATTTCGCGTCGTTGCTCTAATGAAAACGGCCACGACGCGTTCTGGCAATCACAAAAAGGCCATAACGTGAAATTCGTGTCGTGGTTAATATGCTATTCATTTTTCTTGATTTGTTCTTGATTGATTAATCATCCTTAGGTATGGAAGATTATATTTTAATTACCACGCGTACTACAAAATATTTTTTCTTTTACTAAATCAATGCATAACGTGCTTGTCATTATATTATTTATAAAATATCCATAGTTCCATAATATCCGTACTAATATTATCTGTCTGTCTGTCTGACGCAACGTGTTGTTGTTTTTTTAAATATATGTAATAAGTAAAGTAATCTGATCTCAATAAATAATAAAAATATAGTATATGATTTCTATATAATTTAAATACTTACTAGTTACTACTAGTTGATGTCCGCTACTACGTTGCGCCAGACAGACAGAGAGACAAACATTAATAGTAATAATTAGTACGGATAGTATAAAACTATAGATATTTTATAAATAACTAGCGACCCGCCCCGGCGTCACGCGGGTATAAAATATATAGCCACTGAAAAAATTATGCCTATTGCCTTCCTCAATAAATGGGCTATCTAACACTGAAATAATTTTTCAAATCGGACCAGTAGTACCTGAGATTAGCGCATTCAAGTTAGCCCTTTCAAATAATTTTCCCCGTTTTTTCCACATTTTCCTCTATTTCTTCGCTCCTATTAGTTTTAGCGTGATAAAATATAGCCAATAACCTTCCTCGATAAATGGGCTATTTAACACTGAAAGAATCATCAAAATCCGTTGCGTAGTTTTAAAGATTAAAGGGAACAAAGGGACATGAGGGGAAAAAAAGCGACTTTGTTTTATAATAAGTATAGATAATGATAAACAAGTTATGCAGTGATTTAGTAAAAGAAAAATGTTTTGTAGTACCTACGCGTGATAATTCAAATATAATCTTCCATACCATTCCATGGATGATTAATCAATCAAGAATAAATCAAGAAAAACGAATAGCATATCAGCCACGGCACGAATTTCGTGTTATGGCCTTTTTGTGATTGCCAGAACGCGTCGTGGCCGTTTTCATTAGAGCCACGACGCGAAATTCGCGTCGTGGCTGTTTCACTGTGACCACAACGCGTTGTGAGCTATTTTTTCGCTCACTGAGCGATTTCGGTCTTTGAGCGTAACATATATAATATTAAAGAATGTTGGAGATAATGAAACACAGAGTTTTAAAACAAGCTTTATTTTTTATTACCTACAATAATATTATTAGCCTTACGCACAAAGCGTACTCGCAGTTTGACGTACAATAAACATTTCGAATAATCAATATCTGTTAAAACTTTCCACTGCTTTGGCTTAAGGGATATATTTACAATATAATCTATGCAGCTTCCTTATATTAGCGAATTTGGCAACATTTTAATATTTATACTTACATAATAGGTATATTATATTATAAACATTAATTGACTGATAAAATGTACGAAAAAATGAATTTCAAACATTCGGACAGCAAATAAACGAACGCCTCAAAAGTATATTCGAAATTTGAAATAAATCATGAAGTGGTAAACAAGTGTTAGACCAGAACAAAGTTTGCTTGATAATATCAAGTTTTCGTGTCTCCTCTCACATTTTATGTACAATTTAAATTTCGTTTCAAGTTTCCCCATGAAATATATGTTCAGACGTATCCAATATAAATTTTTGGTTCTTTGTAGCATAAAATGTTGTATGTAAATATTTGGATGGAACCGCTCTTTAAAAGACAGACGACATTTACACGGGTGCACAAAAACCACACTAAATACGCATTTAAACGTTTCTATGCAAAACCCTCTTACAAAGAAGCGTTTATTTGCCTACTGTTATTTAAGCTAAAATCATATTACGACGTAAGTTGGCGTTTGTCGCATACACTCGCATACCATAAAGCCACCCGTCTAAACGAAGTCTTACTACATAATTTATTTAATTTTAGGATTCGTAAACTATTTTACTTATGAATATTAATTATTAATTCCTGATGTTATCAAACAATGTTTATCACAGCACGAGGTTAGGCGGTGGAATCAAAATAAATAACTCAGTCTTATCCTATACGGTAAGTGTAATGTACTTAGTATAGTGCACTTTATTCTATATTAATATACGTGCAGCAATTACATTAAAATCATAGGGATGCAGATTTGTTTAAAAAAAAATTATAGGATAATTCAAATAATTTTAAATCTGCTCCACTATGATTGTCATTTGTCTTCATAGAGCAAAGAAGAGAGTAGACACGTCTATGTGAATGCTCTTTACCGGCTAAAGGTTCTATCAGCCATCAGGGATTTCTTCATCGTGAGTGCTATAACCAGCGCGATGAAATATTATTTTAACAATCGATTTTACAATAGTTGTATTGTTATTGTTGTATTTAATCATGAATATACATTACAGATGAGAAGCCGCACAGACGAGAACTGACTCTCCTTTGCCCCGTGAACATTTCTAACTACTCTTAAGGAACTGTTATACATTAATACAAACAACAACATTTATACACTTTATATAAATATCGTCTGAGACAGTTGAAACTAAGGATCATAGTGTAAAAATGTATAAGTATATCTTAAGACTACGATACCTGTTTCGACGTAAAATTTTTGATAAAATTAAAACGATCAATATTTTTTTAATTTTAAGTCTCCTGTGATAAGCTCTTTTCTAGAGCGTCATTCGAAAGCAAGCGATTCTTAAGAGTGATTAGCTAAGCCAAGATAGTGCAAAATTATAAACCATCTACTTAAAATTTAAGTTACTAATTCCAGTATTATATTAATCTGTGCACGAAGAAGAGAAATAAAATTACTATTAGAGAACAATCATTCAATCATAACTTCACATTTTCTTTCATGAAAATTTTACAAAATAATCTAAAAAGACAAAGACATGAAGCCAGATGCTTCCATGACAAACGCTCAACACGCATATTTTTTGAGTATTTAATCCTTATTAAGTATATTGAAGTTAAATAAATCGTACATTCTTTTAAATTGCATTTTGAATGTCTATAATATTTAAAATCTATTTTCGTTATAATTACGGACTAGGTTAACATGGAGTGATCGAGCTATTCTTTTTTTTTGTGATAAAAACGTCCCTTTTACAAAATTTCAAATTTTGATTTGCTAAAACAAAAATCTCAACATGCATTGAGTTTGCAGTAACACAAGTGCATTTAAAATAATCCTAAGTTTACAATGACGTAAATAACTACGACAAGTTCTAGATGGCACCTTCTCCTCTGAGCGTTATCTGTAAAAATTATACAATTTCAAGATATAAAGTAAAACAAGATACTTCAAACTTCAAATTATAAAAGTACAAATTAAATCCATAAGTTATACGTCCACTGGTTTTTTTGTTAAAAAAAACTAGGTTCCATTTTTAAAACTGTCCATAGACGCTAATCTGTTTTTCTCAATTTTAGTGGAAAATATTTGTTTACCTGTAACTTGTGATGCACCACCCACCCAGTTGAGGTGCGTCTTCCCGCCCCCCTCGTCAGACTTCTGCTTCCCCTTATCGATTTCATTCAAGTTGGACTGATACTTCGTCCCTGGTAAAAAAAGCACACGATTGAATACTTCGCCAAGGAAACGTCTTGGTTAAAGATTGTGATTTAAAGTTGAGTAAATAAACTGTGAATTTACTTGGGTAATTATTTACGTAAATAGTCAGGCACAAGTTAATCCTTGGATGGCGGATTCTTGGAAATGCTATTGTATTCTATTGTTGTCGTGATCACTGGTGCTTTAAAGGGGCTTGATCCTTCAAGCCTCATATGGGGCTAAATATTATGAAAAACATTTTTTGTTTTTTAAATTACTTATACTCAAATTAAACATGATTTTACATTAAGTATATTATAATATATTAACATATTTTACTATTTTATTCTATTTCTATTTAATTTTTATATCTCACATTATTAATAAAAATTAAAGTCTCCTTTTTAGGGTTCCGTACCCAAAGGGTAAAAACGGGACCCTATTACTGAGACCTCGATGTCTGTCCGTCTGTCCGTCTGTCTCCAGGCTGTAACTCAAGAACGGTAATAGCTAGAGAGTTGAAATTTTCACAGATTATATATTTCTGTTGCCGCTATAACAACAAATACTAAAAACAAAATAAATTAAATATTTAAGGGGGGCTCCCATACAACAAACGTGATTTTTCAAACATTTTTTGCTCGGTATCAAAGATGACAACAGGTAGGCACTTTAAATTTTCACAAAGACCTTAATTATATGTGTACTTTAATAATTAGTAATAATATTTAAATAAAATAAAAATTTAAGGGGGGCTCCCATACAAAATACACAATTTTTGGTCTATTTTTGCTCTATAACGGTACGGAACCCTTCGTGCGCAAGTCCGACTCAGACTTGGCCGATTATTTAAATGATTTTTGTTACTTAAATCTATTGAGTTTTAGTTACGTTTCTTATATATATTGTATCTAAACAGAGCCTAATTCAGCACCATTGAGGGTTTATATTACTATAAGAACTTAACATAACATTAAATCAATTTTTGTAGAGGTTCAATAGCGAAAAGATTCAATATGGGAAAGGGCGAAAAGGGGCGAAACGTAGATATTGAAAAGTTGCGCAATATTGTCAAGTAGCCCGCCTAACCGTAAATTCGTAATGGACACAAAAAATAAAATCGGACCGCAGAGTCGCGGAGACGTCGAGCAAAAACAACTCTACAACTCTAGATGTTCTCGCTTTAATACATTTTTAAATTGAAAGTTTATTTTTAGGGAGATTAAAATTTAGGGAAGTCATCGTTTTGTTTTGATTCCAGCATTAAGATTTAAGATTTTAAGCCCGCAGAGATTTATATAATTCAAAGAATGTTGTAAGCTTTGAGTTTGAACGTCGTAAAATTAGGAAGTTGTTAACAAAGTATAATAAACACACGTTTCATAATTTAAATCTCAAATTACAAACAAATCATTTTAAGCTATTCATTCAAAAGTGCTGAGAACCATGTAAAAATGTCAACTTTTAAAATCCAATGCACTAACATCAATAACACAGCAAACTCGGGTTTAACTAATATAAAAGTGAGGCTTCAATATTATTTAGAAAGAAACGTTAGCGATATCCGACGAGGGACATTTTGACTTTAATAGGTTCTGGCGCAAGATGTTGTCTTGTCCTACATGTCTGGGAAGTGGCGAACTTACCAATAACGTCGACGTAATGGCGCCCGAGTCCCGACTACTTCCCCGAGTAATATCGCGCACGGACGCCGATATTAAATTATCACATGTTGTTCATTACAAACAGCTCCACGTAATGAAATCTCTGTTAATTTCGGCGCAACGGTCTATAGTTAGTGTCGTTATAGTTTCGGAAGATAGTTAACTCCGTTTTAATCGACTCCACTCGTAACAACTTTTTAATAGGCGCAAACGTAAACACGAGTTAACAGAGCAGATTTTGTATTTTATCGGCGTTATAACATTTAAAGCCAGTTAACTGTTTGACGATACAACGTCGTAACGGTTTACGATCTATAAACAAATACGACGACCACTAATAATAACTGAAACAGCAAATAGTGAAAATAAACTGAGCGGTCCCCCGGGCCGCCTCGTAAAGGTATTATTATCTCTTAATAAACGAAATCACTGGCATAAAAATCTTGTTTGGACGAATTTTATTGTATCGATATAGGGAATTAATGAACTCATCTGACCACGAAAATTGTTGAATCGTTTTGTTATATAAATAATCGAACGCTATCTAGCGGAGCTGCGTAATAACGGTTTATGTTGTAGTAAATTTTAGTGTATTTCTAAGCGTACTCCTGTTTATGGACATTAAGTTCTCGGAGATGCTGTAACTATTATTCATTTGGTTACGTGTGCAGTTCCACGAATGTTACTGTTAATTAATTTCGAATACAAACATCTCGAGTAGGAATGGGGGAGTGAAACAATATCTCCGTTTCCGTATCGCAACGTGAGTCGAAGAGCGACGTAGCCATCGTAGACAGGCGTAGCGCGACGTAGCACACATTTTTAGACCCTATTTTTTAAATAAAACCCATAACGTATTTATTTTAACCCGTACTTTAATTTACTTTCATTACTAGTCATAAATAGAAGAGTAATAAAAATTATTCCCGTAGTTATGGTTAAACCACTGATGCGATAAAATGATGTGCCCGCATTATTTTATTGCTTCAGCGGTTTTGCTTACCTGCAGCAGAACTGGAACTGAACTAAGTCAAAATTTGTTCACTAGTTTCGATAGAAAAGATAGATGTCAAAAATGTATGAGATTTGACATAAAACTAAGTGTCATGACTCATGACGTTTGCGATGCGATTGATTGACATATCAAATCCCATAATTTTTGACATCTGACTTTGCTATCGAATCTGACTGGCTCAAACTCATCAGAGCAATGTTGATGACGAAATATTTGGATATACCTTTGTCTGTGAGTGGTGTGTCTCGTCGCGGCGGCTTCGACGGTGGCGGTACCGTCAACGCTCGGGGGTCCGGCGTCGTTGTCGGTGGCGATGATGCTGAACGAACCAAATACGTTTATTATCTTACTGAAGGCCTGGATTACACTTATCGAGTGGACCGGCGAGACAGTGCCACAGTGGCGAGACAGCTTTCGGTCAATCAAATTGGTGAAACCATGCCGGGAACTCTGCCGAGAGCACTTCCTCGCTACTCCGCTCAGTAGGTGCAATCATGGCATAAATACTTTGAAATAAATTTATTTAGATAGTGAATAGCTTTAATACGAGGCTTCTCTCTGATTGTTGGATAGGTCAAATGATACGATAGTTTTATAAATTAACTACTTGTAAGACGTATTGTTAGCTTAGTCAGTGCAGCATTCGCAATTTACTAGAATAGTATACATTTTATTCATAATAAAGGTATAATATTTTACCCAACTCATGGTGATGATTCGACTACATGTGGTAAGTTTAATGTTTAGCTGTGTGTTTTTTGCGATTTAAAATTAGCTTTATTATGCTTTTTATGAACATTGAAAAGCCAGGAATCGTGTTAAACGTCCATCCACAGCTGGAAACCGGTAATAAAATAACACGTACTGTATAATCTGATTGTCCCGTCCGACTCCCCTCTGGGGTTTTTAGCGACGCATTTGTACGTCCCGTAGTCCTCGGATATGATGTTTCTGATGAGGAGTTTCATGTGGGTCTTGTATGAGGGTGATCCTACGGTGTTCTCCATGTGGTACTTGGGGCTCTCGTGTATCATGTGCCCGTCGTCTCTAGTCCAGTAGTTCAGTGAGGTGGGATGAGCTTCAGTAAAGCATTCCAGCGTCACGTTGTAGTACAGCGGCGCTCCGACCAGCTGGTGCGGGATCCAGAGCATGGGTGGAACTGGAAATGTTTCAATGTATTAATAAAGTGGTCTTAAAATATTTTATACTACTATCTGAAAATTGATTTATAGACACGTTGCAGAGTTGATTATTAATGACTTGTCACTTGATATAATCAGAACCAATGACCTTGATCCGCTTTCTGTCTTTGAATCAATTTATTTGACGGTACAAATTGGGAAAAAATTGAATCATTAATTATAATAAATTAATGAATAAACTAACAATCAACGCTGACTTTGACTCGTTTGGACACGGTGGGCGGCACACCGTTGCTCGCTATACACAGGTAGGCGCCCATATCCAGCCGCGAGATGCGCGCCATATCTAGCACCTCGCCCTCCCACTCCGACACTGCAGCAAAAAAAATAAAGTTAAAATAATTTCACGAAGGCGCTTAACATTTTTTGTTCATTAACAAGTCTGACCTGAATGGCTCTTGCTGATGGAGATTTTTGAGTTGTCATCCCGCTTCCACTTGATGGTCGGCTTAGGAGAGCCATTAGCGCGACACGTCAGGGTGACGTTCGCCCCCTCTCGGACGATGACGTCGCTCGAGCTCAACGAGTCGTCGATCGACGGGGGAACTGTAAACATCAATAACCGAACTTTCGAATCACTTTTAGTTTGTCCGACTACGTTTTTTCGTTACTTCAAAGTACGGCCTAATGAAGTAGAAAGTTAGGTAGGTTTCGATTTAAGATGGCTCCTTATGTTCACAAAATTGAAAATTTATTATACTCAAAAAAGTTAAGAATTATCTCATCTGTAAATAATACATAGCAATACGTACAAAGTGATTAGTTTTTCTCTCACTGCTCCGTATTACAAGAAAATTTAAATTGTGGACTGATGTCATGCATGACCTTAATCGACTTTTCTATGAAAATGAAGGATGACTTTTTTTGACGACATGGCCTCGCTGAAGTACCGTTCTTTCTTGAGCACTATCATCTCACCGACAACATGTAGATATCCGAACTGCGTCTTGGCGGTGACGGTGTTGATCTGGCACATGTAGCGGCCACGGTCCTCCTCGCGCACGTCGCTGATGTGCAGGAACCACGTGCGGTGCTTGTCGTGCGTCACGCTGACACGCGGGTTGCGCGTGATCACGTGGTTGTGCACGGTCAAGATGGCCGACTGCTCGAAGTGCATCCACGCCACCTGTGTGAGCAAACTTATTGTTATTGTTAAACATTAGTTGGTGCCGTAGGAGGCAGAGGCAAATAAGTGCCCGTGGATTTCGGAGCTACATCGGTATAATACAAATATAAAAAAAAACCTAGTTTTTTTTTTCAATCCATTCATAGCCATAGACATCCAGTATCTGGTGCCCATTAATTGTATCAAAAGAAATTGAATTCCAATAATTGAGAATAAATTATTATAATTTGTTGAGTTTTCGAAACTTTAAAATTATTGTCTACATAATTTTTTATTAATATAGATTGTACGATAGCATGAAGTTATATAAGATCCGGGCGGGGTGTAAAAATCGGAAAGTGCCATGCTCCAATGATTTCCAATTGCTTTCTAAATTTGACAAGTGACGTAACGGAAATTAAAGATTTCAGCGAATGTTTGTGTTTGAAATCGGAAATGTGATAGTACAGATGATATAGAATTTTATCGGCTAAATTGGTCTACGTATTTTGATGGGCATATTTAGGGAATGCAATCCCGCAAGAGAATTTCAATCCTGGTGTTTGCGGGATTGAACCATCACAATCCCGCTGGATCCCGGTATTTGCGGGATCCCGCTGGATGGATTTAAACTTTTAAAATAAATCGTTATAATAACTTTACTTGATAGATCCCGTTTAATTCTTAGAATCTCAAATAAAACAAACTTTGTCGGACACTTTTTTTCAAGGGTTTAATTCTTAACACCTCCATACTTCAGACTTTATAAAAAAATGAAAGAAAAGCTAATCATTTTTTTGGAAATGGCTTCGTAATAATAATATGTAGTTAAGAAAAACTAAAAAAAAACGCTTATTTTATGTCCATCTTTTATCAACATTTTTTTCGATATATAGGTAAAAATCGTGCCCAAAGATTCCGAAACGGTTCCTGATATTTGACACAAGGTAGCTAGCAGCTGGAAATGCTCGCTCAGCATCCACGTTGGTTAGTTCAATTGTCATTTACAGTGTGAATTGAAGCTAAATTGTTTAGCGGGCTGCCTGTAGCCACTTCACGTACCCCGCGCGCAAAGTTACGCATATGAATCACATTTCTTTGTAATCCCGCCAGTCCCGCGGGATCCCGCAAAATTTTCGACCGGGAATAGTCCCGCATAATGCATGCGGGATCCCGGTATTTCGGGATCCCGGTATCCCGGTATTGCATTCCCTAGGCATTTTAAATAACAAAACGCAATTTTATAGTTTCGTTTCCAAAATCATGTTTTTAAGCAACAGTGTTTTAAAATAAAGCGCTTGACGTTTGGATTTGTTACAATATGATGAAAAAATTGTGCGATGTACAGCGTGTTTGTTGCATAACCATACTTTTGGTAAATTCGTGGAAAGGCTTGATCAAAAGTATAAAAAGTAGTAAAGTAAAGGTTTGATCGACTAATCAAACATCAATCAAAAAACTAATCAAGGGCATCAAAAATATTCGATAATGCGATGACGTAGTAGAAACAACAGTAACAGTCGGTGAAATTGAACGCGGCACTATTAGACGCGACATCTGTGTAATTGCGTCCCTTCGCCCTTTCGCCCCTTTCGCCCTTCACACAGCGCTAACCACTCAAAATGCATTTTCCCTGAGATTGTCACTGAAAACAATCCGGCCACTTTTAATCTTGACTCGGACGCAATTTTGCATGACAAACATTTCGTTTCGCTACGTTTATTTGAGTAGGAATTTAAATTATAGGTAAGTAAATTGTCTTACTCCGGTTTCAAATTTCGTAGAATTGTGTAAGCAGTTAGGGGATTGCGAATTATATTTTGTTTGTATGTCAGTGCAGTTGGAGACTTTTGGGTAATCGTTTTTAAAATACTCAACATTGTTCTAGTTAATTTTGAAATTAAAATTGTTTATTTAACTTATCTAATTTCCACATGAATTAGATAGTATTTAACTAATTTAGTGTGGTTACAATTTAGCCTGTTGTTATAGTCTACACTCTACAATTTTTTACAATTATTTATAATGACTAATTTCCTTCTTCAACTCAATAACATTAAATCTCATTTTAAAACCACTTATAAGAAGTGTTGTAGAAAGTACTTAAAAAATTAAGTGAACTAATAAAAACCGTAGTGTGGTTTGAATTTCAAAAGTTACAAGAACACTTCATCTTTTAATCCGGCTTTAAGTTTGAATCATGGCTAGTTCTTTTTATCAAGATTGTGGGGCGATATAGGTGGAAGTTTGTTAGCCGTAAGTCGTGCCCGGTCACATCTTACCTATCTTAAGATACGCTCTCAGCCGCCGTCTAATTTATAATGGACTTGGGGGAACTTCGTCCATTTTATTATTCAATGGGCCGGCGGCTTCTAATGACGGCCACCGGAGTTGGTGACCTCATAAACTGTACAGAATTCGTTATTCCGAGTACGTTTTGTTGCTTAAATTACTAATTAGCGCAAAATTGTGTATAGGGAAGCGAAATATAAAAAATATATTTGGCTTCAGCCGTCGCGGGATAATTAGGTAGCTACCTAAGAAATATTTTTGGGACATTTTTATTGTAGTAAAATTAAGAATGTTCAAACTTTGCGAAAGGATTTAAATTTGGGGACTGCAGTTCATTTAAGGAGTCGGGAGATGAGATGCGGGGGCTGCGAGGTGAGGGGCGAGGAGAAGGGCGCGGGCACCGCCGGCGGCGACGGATGTAAATCTGATCTGCGTAATTGTGGCCGGCGTCTAATCTAATCACACCGGTGTGTCCGTCTGCGGCGCACTCATTCAATTATGAACCTTAACTCCCCGCAACAACATATATTATATCGATATTTAAATGTGTGTCACGAACGTTGAGATTCGCAAAACATAGGTTTATTTAGGGCGCTAGGACAAATTTTAGCTGGAGTTCAGCCGGAAAATGTATGACAATGTTATGTAAAAGTAGATTTTACTGACTTTTTGCAAAATATGCTTGATTTCCTTTTTATGGTTTACCTAGCCTATTTTGTAAACTACACAAAAATTATACACCTGTTTTAAATTTCTTGATTTTAAGTACATCTGTCAGCTACGTTAAAAATATAATATTTGCGGTTCCTGATTCATTCAATATTTAAGTATATTATGATTTCTATGAAACTCATGGACTCTTATAGTCAATTCAACCATGTTCTAAGTATATTCGCTGTGAAAACATGTTCTAAGTATATTAATAATAAATTAATATACGATAAAATTTTAATGATATTAAAATACTTTTTACAGTTTCATTAACGACTCTACTACTGTAATTATGACCACGTGCTCTGAGAAAAGCAGTTATAATTGCCTTCGACGTCATAAAACTCACTTCTATTGTTCGAGCTATTAAGATAAAATTAAGGAGGAATCAGGATTTTACAAGCGGTTTAGAGATAAGCTGAGTGTTGAACTCGGAGAATTTTACGTCCGGAGATCGGTCGGGGCGGCAAACTCAAATATTTCCTAATGTTCCAACTTAATTCGGAATTCGGATGAAATGTGTAGCTTAATGAGAGAAATTGTGAAATGGGAAAAGATTCAATTTCGTTCAAATGAAATTAATTACTTATGATTCATGACAAAAGTTGAATTTATTTAAAAAGCCTTTTTACTTCGGTTTCGGTTTTCGGGAATTTATTTTGAATAACAAGTAAATTTATTGCTTGAAATAAGCATTTACAAATAAGACATTTATTGACAAGAATACAAGGTAGCAGAAGTTGCGATGTGTAATTAATTACACAGCAATTGCTGTGCACTAGATAACTTAATTAGTTTAACTATATTACAAAATCTAAAGTGCTGACTTAATAAAAACTACAACAAAGAGCCAACTTGTTTACAATTAGGGGCAATTGGAAATGGCGCTTAACGTGTTTAGTGTGTAATGAAGATGCCTGTAAATATGATATTTGAAATGCGGCGGCTGAGTAATTCCATTTGGCGGCGCGGCCTAAACGAATTACACGCGGCGAGTTGACACTCGGAGCTAGGACATGAAAAAATTACCAATTACCGGCGAAGAAAATTTTATTTATCACATTGAAGTCGTACCTAGTACTTGGCTGAATTATTAATTTAAGTAGTTTATTTTAATTTGCTTACCCACTGAGTACAGGTACTCAGTAAGGTAAGGAGTAGTGGACCTTAAAATCATTAAATTAGTTCCCTAAAGAGATATTATGATTGACTCGCAATTGAAACCAGTTACTTATTCACTCGTGAAACTTTAAGAGTGAATAAGAAACTAACGTAGCAAATAAATGGATATCTACTTTAACATTTTAACGTTTGTTCTTGCTAACGCATTAATTCTAACAGAAATTACTAATGTGGAAGGGCCAAAAGATTATACATTACTCTGGCAAACTCCTTTTAAAAATTTCCGGGGATAACAGTTCCGCCCTCAAAGTAAGTTTTCATTAGGTTTATCGAAAGACATAAATTGTAACCGCCACGTGTTTCAACGTAAAGTGTTGAACTTGCGTAAGCCTATTACCTCGTTATCTCGAATCACCTTTAATTTGGCGCTCCTTTCTTTTTATCTTAATTGTTGAGGCATTAGGGAGAAGTCGAGGCTCGATGGGAGACGATCCCTCAGGACATGCCTGGAAGGCGTCGTTTGATTTATAATGGACTCGTAGCAAACTTTGGCCATTCCGCCGCGCACCGCACCGAACCTCTTTAACGACGGACCCCATCGCCCGAGGAGATGATTCGTAGACGTGTTTAATAATATTACGACAGATTTAATTATGAAACGTTTAAGGGGCTTCAACTTACGCGGTTATCTCTGTTGTTTGCGCTAAACTTCGCTGAATCTTTTTATAGTCGAGTTTGTAACTTTTGTAAATTTACAATTAAATACAAGCTTTTGAAAAAAGGAAACTCGAATTCGGTGAAGGTTTTATTTTAAAACCAGTCGCATCATAAAAAGTTAAAGAATTCATTGACTAAATTGATTTCTATGTGCATATTTTAAATAACTGCGAAAGAGTAGAAAGCGTATAAAGTGCGCCGCAAACAGGAGCACTGAAACATTTTATTTATATAAAAGCAGCGCAAACGATGGCTCACTAAGTAATGCAATCACACACGTAGAAATAAGTGAACATCTTGCACAAGACGGCTTAGCTTACTTCTACTAAAAGCCCACTTAGAGATCTCTTCGGCTACGGATTTGTGTCGAGGGTCCTTTAACTTTGCGCCAATCTTTAGCCAATAAGTTTATTTTAGGACCGATGTCACATCACAACATGCTACTTTATCTTGTCTACGTGAACTGTGTGTATTGTGTGTAGCTACATGACTAATTAATCCAACTTATCGATACTTTGTAGTTCTATAAAACCGTAAAGTTTATATATAATATATTAAACCACTGCATCTGGTTTGATGAACGAGAGATGTAGATTTCCTTAGTTTCAAAAGATATTCAACAGTTTTTTTTTCACTGATATAATATGTTGTTAAATAAACTTCTGTGCGTACAAATGTTTAATTATTTTGTTTCACAGAATCGAATTAATAAAGAAACTTATGTCTTCGGATTATTAGTTACTAAAAGGATGAAGGCGTTTAGTTTCTCGAATACAGTAACGAGGGATGCAGCCTCAGAAAGCAACCGGCCTTCGAGCTATTCGTTATTACAAAACATGCAGACACAAACCTCGTAACGGCATCTCTTAATCTCGATTGTATTAAAGGGTCCATATTAAAGCACGAGAAATATGTCAGAATTTGAACAAGCGGCGCTCACATGTGGCGTGCGAGCGGTGTGTGGGGGCGTGTAACATAGCTGCGACTCGTTGCGGCATGTTATTGCAAAGCCGCATACGTGCTATTGCGACTATCTGACATTTCATGCCGATGAACTGGCTACGTGCGCATACTTTGTAGCATTCTCTTAAAACAGGAAATGTACCGCTTGTTTTCATACGAATATCTCCATTTATCATTGCATTGTCGGTGGTGTTCGTGCGAGTTATAACGAAGGTTCGTTATGTTTAAAATATATTTAGTAGCTAAAGCATATTTAGGGCTAACTAACGAAATTGTTTACTCTCAATGTTTTATTGCGCCTTGTAGAGAAATATATAGAGTCTAGACACTTTTGTACCTGAATTAGGTACTCTCCAGATTGTATATTCGTTAACAAGATATGTATTATACTCATTTATAAAAATGTGTACTCGAATACGGGAAATAATAAAATATAAAAGCACCTGATAGATAAAATGGAAAGCATTTTACCACAATATTTGCGTGACTCAATAATTCTAAAAAGACGGACGGAGAAGCAAATCTTTTTAACCGATGCGGAAAACTAATGGCACAGGCGAGGCTTTCGGGGAAATCCGCTTCTTGTTGTCAATACAGAGCAACACTGATGGGCCCCTCTGTTAAGCCTTTATTTCACTTCACTATCTACCTTTACTTCGAATATTGCAGAGCTGCAGGTAACTTATTGTGACTTTTGCAGAAATTGCAAAAATGACAGAGTCAAGATTCTTATAAGTTTACTAGCTGTCCCGGCAAACGTTTCTTTGCCATATTATATTAAGTATATCGCCCGTATTATTTTATTGAATTAGTGACTAAAATATAAGTATGTCACCATGGCAACGTCCATCGCTATCCCATGACCCGCGTCGCATAAACAATGGTCGCTCTTTATAGACAAATAATTTGCAATAAAATAAAATTGCGACTATAATTTGAGATTTAAACTATCCTATCTCTCAAGTTGGATCGAACTGCACATGGTGTGCGAATTTTATTGTAATCGGTTAAGTGGTTTAGGAGTCCATTGAGGACAAACATTGTGACACGAGATTTATATATATTAAGATTAAAAGTATTGTCAAGCCCAAATTATCTTCAGGCTTCAGGTTTATATTACAGCATAGGTAATGTAAATATAAAAATCTTATATATAAAATTCTCGTGTCACAATGTTAGTTACCGTACTCCTCCTAAACGGCTTTACTGATTTTTACCAAACTTTATATGCATATATTCAGTAGGTCTGAGAATGGTCTACTGGCTAGTTTTTATATTGATAAGTGCATATTTTGTTGAACAAATAATAGTAAATTATTACAACTCAAGACTGACGGCGACCCGTGCAACGGTGCGATGATCGTTTCCATGGTGCCACAATTATTTAGTCACTTCAATAAAATAATATGGGCGAAAAGTATTTCATAAAGTATTATATGGCAAAACAACTTTGCCGGGGCAGCTAGTATTATAATAAAACCTATAACTACTTTATTATCAACCTTTAAGTTATCTATTCTTCTGTAATAATAATTGTTGTTGCGCCATCAAAGAGCTATGAATGTAAAGTATTTCTGGAGCCACGTCCGTGGTACGTGTACGAGGTGCAAACTCGACGCCATGACACTAAATTATAACCCCCTCCGTTTATATAGACACTTTATTACAGGAGCGCGTTCTAAATCAAATGATAAAATGCTTTTTATTTTATGTTTCCTTCGGATGCTGCGTGCGGATCGCTTTGCGACTTCTCGTGACATATTTTCGATAAGCGATCCAATTTTATTGCGATTTATAAACTTATAAGACATGTTATATATAGAAGTTAATGCCAAAGTATCTTTGAAATATGTGCGCCATATTTTATGCCTTAGTTTAGTCGCATATTTTTTAAAACTACGCGTGCAAAAATTAATGAAGCGACATGAATAAGGCTGTTTTTTCAACTGAGTGTTCACGTGTGTTAGGTGCCAAATTAATTACGTTCAGACAATGGTACTCAAAATATGCACAAGTCTTCTCTGTGTCTGTGTCTTCTCTGTGTAAAGAATTGAACTAAAAGTAGCGAGTGAATGAATGAAGAAGTACATGCCAATTTACGATATAGAGAGTAGAGATATTATATGTGTGGCATACCTTGTAGGAGCCCAGGTTTTTCACGGAACAAGCCAGCCGGACGCTCCTCCCGGCTGGAACCGTTACGTTTTGTATAACATCGGTGAATTCCGGCTCCTCCAGTACTGCGAAAAAGAAAATTAATCATTTAAATGGGCAACTTACTCGTTAGGATTAAACTCCGAGAAAGATTATTTTTACCCCTTGAGGCTTATCAAACAGAAATTCTGCAGCCGGAGACATTTTTGTGACATAGAATACGATTTGTAATTTTCAAATTATCAAAGCAGAACGCTTTTACACAAATTGAGTGGGCGATAAGGAATAATGTCGTCGTTTATCAACCTGCAAGATAGATGGCTACTGCTCTACTCTGCCCATTTTAAATGCGTTCGTCTTTGACTCGCGGGATCGTCTTCGTGAATTCTCACCTTAATTGGGAACATTTTTGTTTCACGACATTACGCGATGTTTACTGTGAAAGTTTGCGAATCGTGTTGCAGTAAACATTAGTTATCATTTGTCCGGCGTGGATCGGAACGGAGCGAGCGGTCGCCGACTAAGGACGAGCCAACTGACTCGGCGTTCGCACACAAGCCCGCAGTGTTTGAAGAATAAACTCACCGCTGCCAGAGCTTGTTTACGTATCACAGTCTCGCACAAACTGCCATCCCAGAATTTATTTTACAGTGAATTTGTACTACCTTATACGGCGTCACTGGATATATTTAATGTATGTGTGGTTTTATTTTATTTGCTACAGTTGTTATGTATTTTATTTTGTAAGAGCATAACTATGGATAAAAAATTAGGATATAAAATATGAACTTGAACAAATTAGGTATTAGATTCAAGAAGGAACAAGGAACTCAATAGTTAACGTATATTTTTTACTGAAATATCTGTTCAATCTTTAACTATTTTATTCAAAAGAATTCAAAAGATTTTAATTATTTTTGAATAGCCGTACTCGGTTGTACAGTTACGTTCAAAAGTCCAGTAGCAATCGTACGCAGCTATAGCGTCAACACTTAACGTTACTTGTGACCTTTTTCTATAAAGACAATTCACACACACACATACACTTTGTTTGGCTGTATATTCATATAGTCAATTTCGTCTCAACATGTGAGCACTGCCCTGGCCTAGTGGTTAAGCAAGTGCGTGTGTTTATTATAAGATCATCTGCAACAGCTAAATTGCAGGATCGAATCCGACCCGTATTGAGTCTGCGTCGTTTTTACGTAAAACAATTTTTGAGAAATATTAATTATAAATTATTATGATTATGAATGTTGATACAACTATGGAATAAAAAATTACGTTTCTAACTAAAAGCACAGTAACGTTTAGTTAGAAACGTAACATTCTAGTCACAGCAAAGAATGTGAGGGTAGATTTAAAATAAAATGGAATGATTGCTTGAAGATAACAAATTATTAAAATGTTATTGGTTGGTGAACTCAGCTACGAGTGTTTGTGTTCTTACTGTTGCAATACAATTTATCCAATATGCAATCGAATATTACTATTGAAGCAAGAGCTAAAATTGTGGCCCTATATTCGAATGGCCTGAATATTTCTCAAATTTCTAACGAAACTGGCTTCTCAGTAAGTAGTAATTAATTATATTATTATTGTGATGTGTATTTTTTCATTGGTTAAAATCGTCTTTTACAATTTATTCTTTTTTTTAGAGAAATACTGTAAGTCGATGGGTGAAAAGATACGAGGAAGAAGTGGCTTGCAGAGTCGTAAACGAAGTGGAAGGCCACTTCTTATTAACCAGACTCAGCGGCGTTATATGGCAGCGGAGTATGAAACATGTGGTTTCATACCGACAAGTCGTTTTGCCGATGAATTTAACACGTCATTGGTCACCGTTCGTCGTGCATTTCATGACGAGGGATTACACCACCGAAAGCCGGCGAAAACGTTTTTGACTCAAAGGCATAAAGGCGAACGGCTACGCTTTGCACGATAGTATTTAGATTTTGATTGGGAAACAACAATTTTTCCGATGAGAAGACTTTTAAATCCTCTCAAAAAGGAAGACTACATTTATGGCGTAAAGATAACACCCGTTGGTGTGAAAATAACGTGGTGTCAAACACTGAATCTGGCAGAATAAGTATGAACATGTGGGGATGGATTAGTGCTCAAGGGCCGGGTGAACTTGAATTTATACCTACTCGAGCCAACAGTGCAAATTATGTAGAAGTGTTAGAGGATATTATGTTACCTACTGTGCGAAATGTGTATGGTGATAGCGAAATAAGTTTTGTGCATGATAATTGTCCAATTCACCGAGCCTCCATAGTTCGCAATTGGTTCAGTGAACATTCTAATATTAAAGTTATTCCGTGGCCACCACGATCCCCAGACTTAAACCTGATTGAAAATATATGGGGTTTAATAGTGCAAAGATGGCGAACACGCGATGATAGATGTCCGGAGCT
Source organism: Lysandra bellargus (assembly GCA_905333045.1). Lineage (NCBI taxonomy): Eukaryota > Metazoa > Arthropoda > Insecta > Lepidoptera > Lycaenidae > Lysandra > Lysandra bellargus. The sequence continues at coordinate 967,926 of HG995328.1, forward strand.
GCTCAAATCTCATTGCATGCAGTTGTGGGAGGATTTACGTGGAACAGATATCTGTAAGAATATTGTAGCTTCCATGCGCAGACGTCTTCTTAGTTGTATAGAAAATAATGGAGGTTACACAAAATATTAAGAATCATTATAAATGATCAAACGAACTTACCAAGTGAAGTTCGATCATAATATATGACTCGCTTCATTCAAAGATATATTAATTAACCAGGTAGTCCTTTGTTTGATTGCCTAGCAAATAAACAAAGGACTACCTGGTTAATTAATATATCGAAGAATGAAGCGAAGAAATATAATTTATATTATTAAATTAAAAATGTATTTCTATGTCGCAATAATAAGTGTAAAGTAATTGTTATAATATTTATATTTCGTAAGTTTCAATTGGGCATTCTACAAAGGAACGTGCTGGCCAGTAATTGTTAGGTTTAAGATTTTAAGGTTGAGGTTAAGTTTTAATCCTCTTTTCCTCGGAAAACGAATAATTAAACTATAACCTCAACAATATGAAATATTGATAACACAATAGATATAGGTATTATTATATTGATAGACCTGTGAATCAAAGATTTTACCGTCATCCGTCAATAAATTCAATTGTTCAATAATAATTGTTATGTCATTGAAATAAAAATATTTTTTTTAAAGTTTTGTTTTATTATAATGTATAATTATCTAACTAAAATACTTTTACATTTATAATATTATCTTATCACTATGTTATAATTTAATATTATTCTTATTAAATAAAACTTTCAAAATAGTCATTTCATTAAGTTTTCAAAAATGCTGAGATAATAAAAACAATATGAAAACTTTAAAATTAATATGATAATCTGAGATTTGAACCGTGACCATTTTTCGTCCTAGCTATGAAGCGAGGCCAACTAGGTATTTATCGATGGAGCTACGAACTATCTTACGTGTCTAGTGAAATTTTTGCATTTATTGACACAGTGCAGTGCAATAAATGAAGAAGAATGAATGAAGAAGACAAACATAATATATGTTATTTTTGTCTTTCATCCACTACACGCAACTTTCTTGTATTGATACTGTACGACATTTAAGTGTGTACACGGTAACATGGCGCACACATAAATATGCACTGTACCGGCAAACGAATATAGTCTATATATATATAGACTTTTGAACGTTGACTGTACATTTGCACAAAATTACTGTCGAGTGTTAATCTATTGAAATCCTTTCCGAGAGACATTAGCGGGGCGACGCGCGACTGGAGATGAAAGCTCGGGTATTCGTTCACCTGATCGTATTAGCTCTAAGCTTCATTTTCTAGCCGGCTGCTTAAACTCAACGGATATGAATCGCACACATTATCACCGCAACGTACCCCATCCCCCTATACGTTCACGGTTAATTCTTACGTGGGTGTTAATTCATTTGAATAATTCTGGATTGTGTATAGAGTAGACACAATCTGTTTATGTCTGGTGAGCTATTTCACAATGAGCTAGAAATATTCTATAATAAGTAAACTGAAAGGACAATTATTTGTACATAATATGTAAAAATATATGAAGTTTTATTTTGTTTGAATTTTATTGAACCCTGCATTTAAATGACTAAGATAATAGCAAAACATAATATGAAATATTAGTTAACGATGACGTGGTTAGAGGAAGAAACATAACGTAGACGAACAAAAGCGATACGTTATAATATAATAAGCTTGACAGAAACGTCGGTTTGTTAATACATTAAAATGAACCAATAATCGTGTTGCCGTGTGTTGGGGAGGCGGGGGTTTAGGGTTAATTAACAAACCGCAGACAACCGTACACGGTAATTCCTTTGTCGCCAAGACTCCCTACATACGCTCTCGCATTGCAAGTAATATAAGTCGACTTTTGTAATTTTCTGTTTTCAAATTTTTTAGTTTTAAATTTAGTTTTGAGCAATTGCGTTTGAAGTAATAAGATCAAAATGTTTAATTTATTTTTTAGTCACTTGGAATTCGGAAAATTACTAGAAATTATAACAACAGATATCAAATTATTTTTGTTCACGTATATTAAAAAAACTATTTTTAACCAGTGCTTTTTTCTTCTTTCGTAAATATTGTTGTTATTTTGTTTTGTTATTATTAGTGACGTACGGACACAAGCAACATCGCTACAAATTGACAGGACCATTTAGCGTTGAGCAACGATTGACAGTGCAGATAATCACAATATTCGTACGTGCTCGTTGGTGACGCAAATATAGCGTGAAAATATTTTTTAAAATTATTGTGTATTAGCATTGAGCAAAGACGCAAGGAAAAGACAATCGAACAGACAGGATAGTATTGTAATATTAACAAAATACGTTTGGCACTCGGGAACAGCTGCACATGCGACTAGTAGCACGCACACAAACTCCGTGCCGAAGTTTCGCAACGCCGTGCCAGTCAGAAATTAGGTTAAGTTTTTTTCTTTACGGAATTTCTCGATTCTATAAAAGCTAAAAGCTATGCAATAGCTTAATCAGCCACTTTCTCTTTTTAAAAGTACAAAATACAACCCATTTAATCAACAGCTGCTAAAAATGTAAACTGCGGTTCATTTCAGTCTCGCTAACAACTATAGTAATCAATTAGTATTTGTGGGTTTATTACTCAGCGTAGTCCGTTCCGGTTTTCGTTAGATAAAAAGTATATTGGAAGTAGTCCAAAAGCAAACGTACCCAAGTAATATGCAGTGTAACACACTGTTTGCAATCTCCCGTTTATTTGAGATAAGAGTACATGTTGAATTTTTGCGGAATACGAAAATAATATAGGAGCAGACAGGACTAAGGAAATAAAGCTGAAATTTCCGATGCTTGTAAAAATTTTATGATGTTAAAATCATTGCCGTATTTATGTATTTTTGCTTAAAAAATCATTTTGGAGCACGTGTAGTTTGAGATACTTTATAGGAGTGACAAATTTTAAAATAGCGTTTTAGCACATTTTGTTTCAATTTTCAAAATCATTGCTAAAAGCGAAAAATTAAATCCAATATATGTCTATCATTTTGCTCATTTATTTGTCAGCGCAACTCATTTTATTATTATGTACCCGGGTAAACTAACCGTAACTATTTCCTTTATTGACAAAATTATCTATTTGACTCAATTGTGATAAAATTGTAACACAAATAAACAATTTGTCAAGTAATAGGAAATCGTGATTGGGTTACAACTATATTATTGTTATTTCCACAAAAAAGATACAGACTTATACTCGTTGGACAAAGAAGAATGATTATTATGTATTTGTCATCTGCTTCTTGATGTGGCTAATGTGTGGATATATTTTCATCTTTCTTAACTAATATCTTAGGATTACATAATTTTGTGAATCCCCAAAACCATCTTTATTAAATAAGATTCCCGACACGCGGTCTAAATAAAGTATACAATTATTTTCCTTGTCCCAGTGGCCTCTATATTCAAATAGTTGGGCCCCGCCGCAGCTGCCGCCCGTAATATTCTCATATGCGATCAAATTCTTCTAAGAGATCCGCAGATAAAGAACATGGCGGGTGTCCGGACGATCTCGGACTTTCACTTATTTGTATGCCTCACCCTTCGCGCGGCCGCCGGCCGGGACGCGGACGTGACTATTCGAGATACATAAACCCTGAGTGAATACAGAAAATAGAAATAAAGTAACATATTATCTCGCAGTGGACGGATTGAAAAAGTATTTCGGTAATGGTGCTTCGTTAGGCTTTTACGGTATTTGAAAACATGTAGTTGTGATGAAGGTGCTAAAAATAAAGTGTGTTAATGTGATAATCCCAAAAAAGTATTATGAGTATCAAGTATGATAATTAGAATTTTCAAGTTTATTATACGAATCCATACTTCCATATCCATACTAATATATAATATAAATGCGAAATTAATTTAATAAATAAATAAATTAAAATAATATTATAAATGCGAAAGTGTGTCTGTCTAGACAGCCGTCTGTCTGTCTCTCTAGACAGACGTCTGTCTGTCTGTCTGTCTGTTACCTCTTCACGCTCAAATCGCTGAACCGATTTTGCTGAAATTTGGCATGGAGATACTTTGAGTCCCGAGAAAGGATATAGGATAGTTTTTATCCCGGAGAAATGTACGGTTAATTTTGGCGCAACGGAATTGCGGGCCCGGGCGTCGACTAGTAAATAAATAAAAGTTATAGTTGTTAAAATAATTACCGATATGACATATTTTTGTTCTTATTCGGTGGTTATTTGTTTGTATAATGGACAAATAGAAATCAAAATATCCACTATTTACAAAGTGTAAATTATAATGCATTATACCATACAAATAACTAATAACTGGCTATACTTATAACTTCTTCAAATAACGGTGAGAATTGGGTAGTTATCAGATTTCATTGGCAGTATAGCTATATTTAAGGGTGGGTCATGTCATATTCAGTCTGCACCGGAAAACATCGACGAACCAGCCCGCTGTCAAAAACGCCCTTCCTTACCGGAGAAAACGTACAGATAGGTAATTCAATTACTGCAATGTTATTTAAAAGTGTTATTTTTTGTACAGATGCCAAAAGAAAATGTATTTTTACAACACTTATTGACTTGTGTTGTGTTAGCTTTTCTTAAAGTAACATTTATAATGCTTGCTTCGTATAAAAAAATAACTAATACATAGAGCTATTGTTAATGAACTTCAAGTACTTATTTGATGATCGTCATCTATTGCTAAATACAATGTAGCAATGTACGTTTCACAGAGCGCAAGATCATCCCAGCCTAGCAGTTGTATCTTAATGAGTGAGCGTTTGCATAATAACGTTTCTTAAGGCTGATCGCTAATTGAACAAGTGTTTGGCGGCTCACGGCGCGCGACTGGCGGGGGCTCTAATTAAGGCACCTACCGCGGCCCGGAGCCTATTATCGCGCCTCCGCCTCCATTAGCATTGTCTCCGAGAGGGCGATACTTATCTTTATTTAAATTCACTTCTTGGTAATTGGGTTGACGACTAGACAACGTGATTTGCATTGATGAGAATTGGCCAGTATCCTTCGCCGCAATTTACTTTATTGTTTGCGTCATCCGGTCCGGGGCGCACCCTAATATGATCCGAAATGTGACTCGCGAAATTATAGCGAGCGACGCGTTCGACGACGGGAATTCGCTAACGACTCTCGTGTATAAAATTCCGCGTACAATTACTTTTCACTGTTGCCGGCGCGGTGTCGCGAGCGGAGCTTATGAAACGTAAAAATATAAGGGGTTAATGTATAGCGGCGATGTGTGCGCGGGCGACGGCGGGGGCGGCGCGGGGGACGGAGCTGCGTGCGAGTGCAGTCAAAGAGGATGCGCTTGGTTATTTCTCATTAAGGCACGCGATAAAATCACACAGACTCGTTGCCTCATTAAAATCTTCTGGTGCGCGCATCTGTAAGCCTAGCCTGTAAGCGGCAGCGCGACGCTCTTGACGCCTTTCACATGTCATTTTGGGCACAATATCGTACGCGGGGACGCCGAGGCTCGCAATTTTAGCGGTGACATATCAGCGTGTGCTCTTTATCGGTTTATCGAAATATTTTTCGACGGTGCGTATATTTGGGAATAGGATTTGTTATGGAAATGTCATTTCATGTTTTTTTCTCGTGAACATACCCTTTATTTACGTACCCCATCCCCTTTTTTCTTTCATAAAATAAGCCTATTTCTTGAGGCATTAAAAAAAAGTACGATGTGTGATACCAATTTGAAAAGTTTTATTTACCTACAATATAAGATATAAAATTTGTACATGATACAGAATTACTTTGGATGAAATAGAAATCTTAAAATATTTATTCAGATATTCCTTCGAGGAAAAAATAAATTTATAGGTGCGTAAAATTAACTACTCGAATAGCAGACATGTTTGTGATTTCATAATGTTTTCCAAACATATATTTCCTATTGCGAAGCAGAGCAACATTGAAAGCGTAAATAAATAGAGGAATGGTAATTGATAGAGTGTGCATTAAGGCAAACCGTCGACATGAAAATGTATGAAACTGCGGACGTGCTACGAACGAGCTACGAAAAAGCTACGAGTCTGTTTATGTGCTACGCCGAGCTACGTATGAGCTACGTCTGGCTACGAATGCTACGTGTGTGCGAAGCTTTATACGAGCTAGAAACGGGCTATACAAGTTACAACGAGTAGAGATTGGTTTCGAGCTAAACATGTAATAATACGCAGAATAAAGTTCAAAGTATGAACACAATAAAAACACCAACTAAAAATTTAGGACATTAGTGGATGAAATGGGTAACTAACAATTTGAAGACTGCCGTTTATTTCCGCTGTTAAATTGCCGCTTTAGAGCCGGAAAAATGATTTCAATTAAAAACATGTGGATTTTATGTTTAATTAGATATATTAGCTGGATGATGAAGTGTAGGTAAGCCATAAGTTACAAGATTTGTTCGAATTGTAAGAGAAAAAAAATGTAATTGCCCTTATGTTGCAAAATGGTTAACCACCATTCGGGCGAGGCCGCCAATTTTTGCTGATTTTGCATTTATTTTTCTCCGCCCTTTGTATTTTAAAAAGTATTGTGTTTATCTTATTCTAACGAAGAAAACAAAGTACTCAAGCATGCATTAGAATTATTTGAGTTCCAATAATAGTCTAAAAATATATTTACAATTAAACATAAAAAAGGTAAGAAAATAGCTTAAAATATACAATCCGCCGTAGAAGAGGTGCACTTTAACTGTCGCTTTAGCAGTAATACTATTGGATTCCACCGTAAAATCCTGCATGAATCGTTTTTTCGATCAAATATATTTTAAAATAATCTTTAAAACGTATAGAATGGATTAATGTTGGGTTGCCTTGTCAAAAGTGGCCGCAAGTACCTCTAATTAATTTTAATATTCATGAGATAAATGCATAAATTTGCATGTATCTTTTTTTTCAATAAATTTTACATCATTTGAAAGAAAATGACGAGACAAAATAAGGTATAAATGGTTGCCAGCTCTAAGTAGGCCGCAACCTAGGGTTGCAAGCCCGTAAACAGACATAGTTCTTCATAAAAATTGAAGCATCGATTTTTTTAATAATTTTGATACAGAATTAAAGTTTTATGCATTTTGTACATAAATATCCATGGTTGCCAGTTGCACGATAGCCGCAAACTGGGGTTGCCATCACTCTTGTATACGACATCGCGTGAGGTTAGGAAGCGCAACAGAAAAGAAGCACGCATTGTTACGTGCGATAAATGAGGATATTGCATAGCAGCTGCGACACTGAGCCTAGTCAACAAATATTTGTGGATGGAAAGTCCAAAACAGAATTTGACTTAGAATTTGAGCGAAAAGTTCCTTTATACTTCCTAATTTTTTGTGTTAAACGAGTATCCATACACTTTTTTTTTATTAAATAAAGGAGCAAACGAGCAAACGAGTCACCTGATGGTAAGCAACTACCGTCGCCCATGGACACTCGCAACATCAGAAGAGCTGCAGGTGCGTTGCCGGCCTTTTAAGAGGGAATACGCTCTTTTCTTGAAGGTTTGCAGGTCGTGTAGGTCCGGAAATACTGCTGGTGACAGTTCGTTCCAGAGTTTTACAGTGCGCGGCAGAAAGTTACGCGAAAAACGCACTGTGGAAGACAGTCACTCATCAAGGTGATGAGGATGGTATGTTTTTCGCATGGGACGATGGCGAAAAGTTGCAGGTGGTATGATTCCGAACAATTCCTCAGAGCACTCTCCGTGATACAACCGATAGAAGATGCAGAGTGATGATACATCTCAGCGTGATTCCAAGGGGTCCAAGCTGTTTGAAACACTATGGCAGTCAACAATTGGAGTGGCCATTCGTTGGATACGATCCAGAGGGAGCAGTTGGTATTTTGGCGCCCCTGTCCAGAGATGAGAACAATATTTCATATGAGGCCGAACCTGCGCCTTGTAGAGTTGTAGGCGTTGGTCCGGACTGAAGTACTGTCTCGCTCTGTTAAGGACACCAAGCTTCTTAGAGGCTAATTTGGCCTTACCCTCTAGATGATATCGGAACTGGACTTCACTCGATATGTTGACGCCAAGTATCTCAATGCTAGGGGAGATGGTTAAAGATGTGCCCTCGAAGCGAGGATATACGACCATACACTTATAATATTATAAAAGCGAAAGTGTGTCTGACTATCTGTTACTTCTTCAAGCCCAAACCATTGAACTCATTTTGCTGAATATTGGTATATCTATAGACTATAGATGCTTTGAGTCCCGGGAAAGGTAAAAATACTTTTTATCCCCGAACAATACACGGTTCATTCGCGATAAACGAATTTTGGCGCAACGGAGTTGCGGGTGTCATCGAGTTACTCAATAAATTATGAAGTACTAGAAGACGCCCGCAAAATTCGTTTATCGCGCGGGAACCGTACATTTTTTCGGGATAAAAATCCTATGATAAAGATCCTATGTCCTTTCCCAGGACTCAAAGTATATCCATACCAAATTACAGCCAAATCGGTTCATCGGTTTGGGCGTGAAGAGGTAACAGACAGACAGACATACACACTTGCGCATTTATAATATTAGTATGGATTTTTAGCCGTGATAGTTTTCCTTTTGCCATATTATTATATTTTTTTGAAGATTTAGGGCCTGTTTCACCGCTTCCTGATAAAGCTCCAAATATCTATTTACCAAATAAAATATCTACCATATGTAAAAGTCGCAGCGATCTCTATACATGAGACCCATACACACTCTAAAGTATTATCACTTAATTTTGATACACCCTGTATACAAGTTATTAACAAAACATGTAAGTATCTCCTCCTATAGCGTAGAGCGTTGATTAATAAATGATATTCAATATTAAGTTTTTTTTATTACCATATCCATACCACTGTCTGTCTGCCTGTCTGTCTTTCTACTTGTCTGTCTATCTGTCTGTCTGTCTGTCACCTGTTTACGCCTAAACCGCTGAGCCAATTATGCTGAAATTTCGTATGGAGATACTATGTGTCCCGGAAAAGGACATATTATGATATTTTTTTATCTCGAAAAAACGTATGGTTCCCGCGCGATAAACGAGCTTTAGCGCAACAGATTTTCTGGCATTATTTAGTGTAATTACTAATTATTATTATATTATGTCAGTCAAATTTAGTTATTTAGTTCAGTCCGTCCGCCCGCCCGCTCATTTCTATGAATTTTTTTGCCTGCTTGCCCGCCCGTCTACTTGCTTGCCTGCCTGCCTGCCTGCTTACCTGCCTGCCTATCTGCCAGTCCGTCCGTTCGTCTGTTCCCATGAATTTTTTTTGTACTACAATATACTAGTAAAACAAATAATTCTGTTTGGGACTTTTCCATCCACAAATATTCGTTGACTAGGTGTACTTGTTTATTGTTTACGTTATACTTCTTACAACGTAAACAATAAAACAGAGATACAAATATTTATAATGTAATTATTAATTGGTGTCAGTGTGAGTGTCATGTTTTAAAATCTGATAGAAATTAATAATGCCATTTTCGGAAATTGAAAAATTTTGAAAATGGCGTGACCGTTAAACGAATACACAATCTCTTATAAATTGAAAACAAAGAACTAACTCTGAATCCTACACGAAACAATGTGGCGTACACGAGTGCGGTTTTCGTAGTCAACAGGGAATTTATAGCTTCGGTCTGTCCGTCTGTCTGTCCGCGGTTATGCTCAGAGACTACAGGATCTTTAATGTTTAAAGTCGTAGTTTGGCGTATTATGCGCATATTATTGATGCCGACAAAAATTTAAATCTTTAAAAAAATATACCTAATATCGTAAAAGGAAAACTATCACGATACTATAAGAATAATTAATAATTTATTGAATCACTAGATGACACCCGCAACTCCGTTGCGCCAAAATTCGTTTATCGCGAATGAACCGTATATTGTTCGGGGATAAAAAGTATTTTGTCCTTTCCCGGGACTCAAAGCATCTATAGATATACCAATATTCAGCAAAATCAGTTCAATGGTTTGGGCTTGAAGAAGCAACAGATGGTCAGACACACTTTCGCTTTTATAATATTATAGTATAAGTGTATAGTATGAATACTCGTTTAACACAAAAAAATTGGAAGTATAAAGGAACTTTTCTCTCAAATTCTAAGTCAAATTCTGTTTTGGACTTTTCCATCCACAAATATTTGTTGACTAGGCTATCAGTGTCGCAGCTGCTATGCAATATCCTCATTTATCGCACGTAACAATGCCTGCTTCTTTTCTCTTGCGCTTCCTAACCTCACGCGATGTCGTATACAAAAGTGATAGCAACCCCAGTTTGCGGCTATCGTGCAACTGGCAACCATGGATATTAATGTACAAAATGCATAAAATTTTAATTCTGTACAAAATTATTAAAAAAATCGATGCTTCAATTTTGATGAAGAACTATGTCTGTTTACGGGCTGGCAACCCTAGGTTGCGGCCAACTTAGAGCATGGCAACCATTTATACCTTATTTTTTCTTGTCATTTTCTTTCAAATAGTGTAAAATTTATTGAAAAAAATATACATGCAAATTTATGCATTTATCTCATGAACATTTAACTTTATTACTTGCGGCTACTTTTGACAAGGCAACCCAACATTAATCTATTCTATACGCTCTAAAGATTATTTTAAAATATATTTGATCGAAAAAAACGATTCATGCAGGATTTTACGGTGGGATCTTAGGAGATAAGTATGACAGATTTGAAGATAAATCTGATATCTTATGAATGCCTATATAAATGGCTATTACCTCATCTAATTCTTATAGTATTTTAAGATAACTTTCTTTATAAACTTTTTCAAATCAAATGAATCGTTAGAAACATCAATTCTACCCCACATTTTAAACTTCATCAATAATACCGATTTATTGTTATCGTTGGGTGTTAGGGAAGGTAAAATCGGGAAGTGGCAACGCTGAGTTTTTACGTATTCTATGAAAAATCTCGTAATATTCGCCATTTCTCGACAGTTTACATTTGAACCTCAGTAGGGCTGTGTACACAGTTTTTTCAAAGGAAGTTTTTTTGTGACACAGATGTAAGTATTACTGTTTCACATAAAACGATCAATGCATCATGTGAGTAGTCAAAAGGACCATGTTTGGGGCTATAATACAAACCGCATTGTGTATTATTTACAGAGATAAGTTTGATTTTCTCTACGCTATGATAGCCTCTACGCTATCATTTTGGTGCTCCAACGGCATATTTCTCAACGCTATGATAGCTTAGAGGAATAAATTCTCTACAATTTAGGTGCTCCAACGTCACAAGCAGCGTAGATTTTCTTTCTCTCGCAAAATTTTTTTGCGTCATATCAGCAAAAATTGGCGGCCTCACCCATTCATCCAATTATATTTTAATACTTTAAAATTAGAGTTACATTTTAATAATATTTTATTTTATAAGTAGCAATGTAGTTAACGTAGTTGGTACCATAGTTATTAAGATTAATCTGTATGTAACTCTTTTTAGTACTTAATATATACTTTGGTTACTGTTTGTTGACTCAAATAAACTAAAAAAAAAATTAAAAAATTATAAATTAAATTCTAACAAAAATAAATTAAATCCCACAAGTTTTACGACGGTCACAGGATCTGTGCAAGTACTTCAATAAGATCAGGTAGCAAGCGGGTTTAAACGCACATTTAAACACAATAAGGTGGTCTGATATTCGAAAAGCTTTTGCATATTCAGAAGGCTGGTAACGCGGTAACGGGTAAGGTAAACCGTAAGCGTAGTGCACACTACGCAGATATACGATTTAAATATTCTATCTTCGTATAAAATTTTATATCTTAAGCATCACACACTAAACAGTTACAATAATATACAAGATGATTTGCTCGGAATCTATCCGATTAAGTAGACTTTTGGAAAGCATTGTTTATCTGTCTCCCAACTGTCTCACCGAAAACTTAGTAAAAATATCATCGGTAAATGTTATATTTTTAATCGCAGCAAATAATCGCACGATTTTTCATCCCACGGATACATTACGATAAAATACAAATTATCTGCGCTGTATATTCATACAAAAAAAAAGGAAATATGTACGGTCATCTACAGAAACTTCCTACTCTTTGAAAATTTGTTAAAAATATATAGAGAGCGCTAATGAAAGATATATCTTCAGATATCTTACCGTATCTGTATAGTGTGTGACAGTCTTTGCGGGTAACGGGTAGGGTAACGCGGGTCACGGGCTGCGCTACACCGGGCCGGAATTGTAATGCCGCCCATTAGCCGCAATGTGCCCCGGCCCCGGCCGCGGTGAAACTTAAAGCGATTATTACCTATTCACTAATTTTATTAGTCGAATAGGCGGTTTGTGGAGATCTATTTTTTGTTGAAATGTGTGTTTGTTCGTGTCAGCTATTTCTTTCCAGTAATCCTGTATCCAGAAGATGCAAAGTTGCATAGTTACAAAAACAAAACATGTGTAATGAATATTGTTATTTATATAGTTAAAAAAATAATAATCACTGACAACCTTGTATTTCCAAGTAATAAAAATAATATTAAAGACTTCTTTAATGTTAATTGTGCGAAAATGAAATAATTGAGTTATGAATGGCTCGATGAGATGTATGAACACTCAATCAGCCACCTACCTGCACCCCCTGCAACGTCAGATACAAATATTGACTGCGGCGCTGCCACTACCGCGTAATTACTGGAGGGTAAGTCTGTTGACACAAGTACCGTCAGCATCACAACAACTTCGTTCACCACATGTGCCAATGAGGAGAGACTCGCCCGAGTATTTCTAAGGCTTGAGATGTTTTTTGTATTCAGAAATCAACTTGTAAGAAATAAAATGTACTCGCATTGTATCATGTTTAAGGTTAAAAGGGTAAATTAGTCATTTAACAAACATTATCTTTACTTTCAATTATGCTAGGTTGCAGAAGAGCTCACGTGCTTATATCTAAATTAAATCTTACGTAATGTTAGTAAAATTAATGGAACTGAGCTGTGTTATTTATGTAATGCGGCTTTCCTCATGTTAACCGATGATGGACAATTACGAATTTGAAATGGGGCTTTGCTATCATGTTAGTAATCATGGTAAATGGTTATCCTAAAACTGTAATGACTAATGGCACGATGTGAAGAAGAGCCTGTATTTTGTTTTATACAACAATTTGCAAAAACTGTTACAGTTGGCTAGATGTTAAGGTGCTCCCAGACAGAAGTTATATAACGTTAGATAACATTTTTGTACAACATTTTTTAACAAATCATAACAAAGGACACGTTTATTTTTTGACATGTTGTAGCGTATCTTACACGTTGTTATAAAATGTTATCGTGTTACACAATGTATTATAACGTTATATAACTTCTGTCTGGGATCAACTTTATTATATTTCACGAAATATTAAATTTAATACATTAACACCGTGAAGATTGTTTTATAAGTCGTAATGTCTTCTAAAGCCATACATATCGTAGAGGATTTAAAATTGTCTGAGTCATGGGCAGCGTAATACCTGGATGAGAAGGCAGTGGTTCATTCCACGTAAAATATAGGATTCTAGGAACGCTCCCGTGTTCAGCTGCGAAATACGAATCCTCATTTATCAGTGGTTAACATGATTCCAGTAATGTTCCTGGAAAGGTTTCTGATGGAATTGAAAAATTGTAACAAATATTCCTAGGTAAATTTATTGTTCCTGGATATTTAAATTTATAAGGTTTATACGAGGGCGGCACTGAAAATTTCGAGAATCAAGGAGGTGACACAACAGTACTATTTAAAAATGTGTTTATTGCTTTTCGAAGTATTCTCCGCGAAATTTGACACATTTTTCCATACGATGGAACCAATCATTGAAGCAACCATTCCATTCGGAAGTTGGGGTCTCCAAAATGGCCGTTTTGTAGGCGTCCACAGCTTCTTCAGGTGATGAAAATCTCTGACCACGCAATTTATTCTTTATTTTAGGGAAAGTATAGAAATTATTTGGGCTTAAGTCGGGGCTGTACAGCGGATGGTCTAATAATTCTATGTTTTCTTGCTCTAAAAACTCTTTTGTTCTGTGCGCGGTGTGAGAACTCGCATTGTCGTGATGGAGGATGATGCGGCGGTTGCAGTTCTCTTTACGGAGTTCAGAAACGACCTGTGGCAAACAAATGCTAGCATACCATTCTGCATTAACCGTTCTTTGTCCGTCAAGAGGAATAGTCGCAATATGGCCGGTTTTGGAGACAAACGTGGCCACCATTTTTTTTGCAACACTCCGTGAACGAACAATTTTTGTTGGCTTTAACTCTTTTCGAACACCCAAACTCGTGACTGGTTTTTAGTTTCGGGTTCGTATGCGTATATCCAGGATTCGTCACTTGATACCATGTTGTATACAGCATTTGAGGATCCTGCGTGGAATCTTTCGAGAGTTCTGACGCACCAAGTAACGCGAGCCGCTTTTTGCTCTTCACAGAGCAAATGCGGTATCCATCGCGAAAACAACTTTTTTAAACCTAATTGTTCATGCAATATTATTTGTATTTGACTCATGCCAATGTCTAAAGTTGCCTGAATTTCGCGGCATGTCACATGTCGATTTTCCTCAACCAGATTACGCACAGCATCAACGTTTTTTTGGGTGACTGCAGTTTTTGGACGACCTTGACGGGGATCATCACTGAGCCTGACACGTCCATGTTGAAATTCAGCAAACCAGCGATAAATTGTGGTTTTAGATGGGGCTTCATCACCAAATGCAGAAATCATCTGATCAACACACTGTTTTTGTGTTAATCCACTTCGAAAGTCATAATAAATCATCGCTCTAGGATTTTCTCGAGTCAATTCCATTTTCTCAACGACTAAACAAGTTTGGCAAGACCTTGTGACAAGACCTAGAATTTTTTTTAAATAAATAAATGGTATTCGATTTTTAAAACCAAGGAGTTTTCAATTAAAAAGATTTTAATATGACAGGAATAGTGGAAGTATTCCATTCCAGATATTTTTAGTGCAGTCTAAGTTTCTTTGTGTGTTTTTGTTGTTGTGTAGTGTTTGTGCGATGAAACAGTACGTAACAACAAAAAAATACAGATTTTCATGTAGGACGTTCAAAACTATATGTAGTTTGATGCCATGTGTAACACAGCACTAGCTATATGACCGAGCTTCGCTCGGTATTCAAAAAATTAAAAAAACACACATAAAATGACATTTTATGAAAATGATTCCTAGCTAGATCGATTTATCGCCCTGGAAACCCCCTATATACTAAATTTCATGAAAATCATTGGAGCCGATTCCGAGATTCCAATTATATATATATATATATATATATATATATATATATATATATATATATATATCTTCTTTACTTATTACTAGCTATATGACCGAGCTTGGCTCGGTACTCAAAAAATTCAAAAAACACACATAAAATGACATTTTATGAAAATGATTCCTGGCTAGATCGATTTATCGCCCCCGAAACCCCCTATATACTAAATTTCATGAAAATCGTTAGAGCCGATTCCGAGATTCCAATTATATATATATACAAGAATTGCTCGTTTAAAGATATAAGATAAAACAAAGTCACTTTTTTCCCTCATGTCCCTTTGTTCCCTTTAATCTTTAAAACTACGCAACCGATTTTGATGATTCTTTCAGTGTTAGATAGCCCATTTATCGAGGAAGGTTATAGGCTATATTTTATCACGCTAAGATTAATAGAAGCGAAGTAATAGAGGAAAATGTGGAAAAAACGGGGAAAATTATTTGAAAGGGCTAACTTGAACGCGCTAATCACAGGAACTACTGGTCCGATTTGAAAAATTCTTTCAGTGTTAGATAGCCCATTTATTGAGGAAGGCTATAGGCTATATTTTATCACGCTAAGACTAATAGGAGAATGTGGAAAAAATGGGGAAATTATTTGAAAGGGTTTATTTCGCGATTCGCGAACTACTGGAGCAATTTTTATGTTATTTGGCACAGATAACAGTAACAGATAACAGAGAACAGTAGACTACATGAGGGATCGTGATAGGCTATCGATTTAAATCATTTTTTCAGTGGCTATATATTTTATACCCGTGCGACGCCGGGGCGGGTCGCTAGTTTTATATATACAAGAATTGCTCGTTTAAAGATATAAGATTATGCTATATGTAGCATAATATTGTGTTACACATGGCGTCTTATATTGCAAAAATAACACAAAAAAGGTAAATTCTTTGAGGCGTATAGGAGTTCAAAATATTGAAGAAGTTATTTTAATTGCACCGTATCATAAAATTTAAACCCAACTCTTACTTTGTCTTTCGTTCGTGAGATACAAAATAAACTGCACAATTTAATCCATTTTACCAGAGCAACCACAGACCGCTACACCACTTTAAAGGCTAACGCTAAGTAACTAAATCTGAGCGAAAATGTAAATTAAAGCTTAAATAACGCCATGACACTCCAACAAGAATACAAAATGTGCAAACAAAGATGTAACTTGCGTAGATGTGCCAAGTTTGAGATTGCGAGTAGTTAATTATTATAATTAAATATTCCTGTATGAGTATTAAAATAATGTTTTGGCTAAATTACTCAATACGGAGCTGAATGTTTTGTGTTTATTGCATAATACCAGTAAATGTATCGATTGTAAAATAAAGTTTAAATCTGCGTTTTGGTACCTTTTGGAAAAACATCTCAATCGATTCTTTATATTTGAAATAAAGTTTATAATATAATTGAATCTTAACTAAAGTATTTTTATTACTGGTATAAACATTTTCATCTAGATTGTTTAAGAACATAAATTTCTACTAAACTAAATTCTTTGACAGAAAAAGTGGTAAATGGACTTCCCACTTAACATTTTCTTACAATTTTCAACGGAATGAATAGGAATCTACTAATTTAATATAATCCGATGATAAAAAGACATGAATGACACTGACTCAGAGAATTTGCTTTAAGGATTCCTTTGATCGGATAGCTGGCCGCTAGTATGTAGATCTTAGTGAATGCAGTTACGTATTCTGTCGTCGGGGCGGATCGTTATCTGTTTCCACTAAAAGAAACTGGCTTTTCCACGAAGACCCCCGCAGTTCGCCTCCCCAACTCGCCCGCGACAGTTTCTCCTTTTGCCTTATTTCATTTTTCTTTGCTCCGTGCCTGCTAGTTAGCTACCGTGAGCTTTGAATGGTCGTGCGATATTTCAACGTATCTAACGTATAGAAATTAAGTTAGCTCTTTTATTTCTACGTTCACGTTCTGCGATAATATTCAAATTTAGGGAAGACTTTGAACAATTCCTCGGGGAGTAACTGACGCGACTGGCGCTGCCATAAAATTCTTGAGCTATGCTATGGTCAAACACGTGAATTGAGTCAGAAACGTTCATGTTGGTGTACACTATAATTTACAAAATTCTGTACCTTATCTCGCCGCTTTGACCATATATTTTATATTAAAACAGGTATAAAGTAATGATCAAAGCCAGGATACATGCACAATATAGTTGAAAATGATGTACAAAATAGGAACCGTACATAACGTTTAATCACCACCCCCTGCACTAAACTGAGTACTTTTTTTAATAAACGCTGACGTTGACGCGATGGGCACGCACTTAACGTCCGTGAGTGGCCCACAATATGCTTTGTTAAATATTCATAAATTCATTATAAGCTTAACAATGTTACAGATAAAAACATACATAGTATTTGAATATAAACTACCTATTAATTTAGGAGATGTTTTTAAAGCTTTGTATGTTAGCTTAGGAGATGTTTTTATAAATGGGCTATCTAACACTGAAAGAATCATCAAAATCTACGCAACAAATTTTGATGATTCTTTCAGTGTTAGATAGCCCATTTATCGAGGATGGCTATAGGCTATATTTTATCACGCTACGACTAATAGGAGCGAAGAAAATAGAAGAAAATGTGGAAAAAACGGGGAAAATTATTTGAAAGGGCTAACTTGAACGCGCTAATCTCAGGAACTACTGGTCCGATTTGAAAAATTCTTGAAGTGTTATATAGCCCATTTATTGAGGAAGGCTATAGTCTACTTATATTTTATCACGCTAAGACTAATAAAAGAATGTGGAAAAAGCGGGGAAAAATGTTTGAAAAGGCTTATCTTGCAAACTACTGGAGCAATTTTTATGTTATTTGGCACAGATAAGAAGCAGACCACGTGAAGGATCGCTATCGATTTTAATCATTTTTTCAGTGGCTATATATTTTATACCCGTGCGACGCCGAGGCGGGTCGCTAGTATATATATATATATATATATATATATATATATATATATATATATATATATATATATATTAGATAGCTAGAAATAAACACTTTAATACTAACATTAAAATATATTTCATAATTATTTATTTTGTTAAAGTTACATTCGTTATTTGGCTTCTCTACTACTCAAACTAAGCGTATCCTTTAATTTAATTACAACTAAAATATATTTAAACGCGTAAATAAATCCAACAATAGGAGTAATTCAAATTGAAACGAACAATTTATACAGAACGCAATAAGAATTTGCTATTCCATATTAAGGGTCGTAGATGAAACTTAATGGTGGATGTCAGCGCGAAGAATAGCTCGGAGGCGCTTAAACACAGTTTCCTGATACATTTGTATTCCTCACAGACGAGTAATCAATATCGCTTCGACGGAGATCGCTCGGACAGGAGTGTCTTTTGATCGAGCCATTTTTCTCGAACACTACGTGCGCTAGCGCATTATGAAACTGCTTTTAATATCAGTTTATAATCACAGTTATATGTAAGAGCAGAGGAAAAATGCTTCAAAATAATCAGTCAGTCATCGAACAGTTATTAATCCTTCGATCGGGCATTCTTGGACATGCTATTGTATTCTATTGTTGTCGCGATCACCGGTGCTCGTACGGGGCTTGGTAGGTTAATTTACATAAGTACTTATTTTCCTTGAAGATATGATCATCGTTTAATCTTAATTATTAATCGTAAATCTTATTAAAGGACAATTTTACTGAAGTCATATAATTTTTAAAGCAAAAAACATAACAACTATTTCCAGGAAGTATATGGTTACTTAAGAATTCCCATGACGTGTAACCTTGTAATTTATATCCTAGAAATATTCACAGAGATATTAATAATAAAAAACCTCTTACACAATTTTGTAGTATCTTTGCTACACTTTAAACTAGAGTACTTCGTACATCAACAAACATTTTTTTAAATAAAAACATAGCGTCAGCGACGTGGACTCAATAGGTTTTCAAATCTGTTGGAATTTGAGCATCGCACGACCGGAGAAATATAGGCCCAGCGTCACGTGTACAAAATAACAACGACAACACAGTGCCGATGGGGGTTGATACATATTTGAATATATTACCGAACATGCAGATAATATACTCGCTATCGAAGGTATTCATAACGCCGCCTCATATCGAACGTGAACGAGAATATTTTACCGCGCCGCGCCCAGACTTAGAATACTGCGTAATGATTTACTGTAATAACATTACGAGGTACATAATTTGTAGAAAACACACACTGATTCTTTGCTTATGTTAGGGGCTGACTTATTTATTCATATCGAAGTTTAAAATCTATATCTAGGGTAAAATAGGTTTTAATATAACTTCGGTATGTTATACTACAAAATTCCGAGTTAAATTGTATATTTCGTGAAGGCTATTAAGCCATTTGTGTGAACGCTATTAAAGTACAGGTATTAGACAGGGCTTGTCACCTTACAAAGGTGCTCTCAAGTGAAGTAGCTCTTGAGACAAGCCTCTCCTTCTATAGAGACGTTTGAGCAAATATAGCGCTGACAAAATATGCAGAACAACGTCTTCAATATAGTTATACGGATGAAACATGACCTTGTTATTCCTGATCTTTAGTGATTGGGGTCACCTAATTTTCGCATGCTCATAATTTAGGTATAGCAAATAGTCTGAGTATTTGTGTGATAGGCAATTAAATAATTTGCTTACATGTAAAATAAATAAACACTCGTAGATAGGGAAAGATTACTGCATTAATAAAGCAACCCACAAAATCAAAACTATTACACTCCTAAACCTGTCATACATAATAGGCTATTTCCCTCCCGCCTTCTACTGGGGGCGACAAAAATATTATAAATTTAACAGAGATGACAATATAGAGAATTCAGCCGAAAGCGAAGCGAATAATTAGAAATGTTCAGGCGCAGCGTCCGCGAGTGATTGATGTAGTGGAAGCCGTGTCCCCCCTCCCCCTGCCCCTCCCCTCACCCGTCCGCGCCCGCGCCGAGCTCTTGGAGACATTAAGAATATTTAAATTGTAAATTGCACCCCTGTACTGAATACCTATTTGCTAAAAGTTTGCCCTTCTCGAATCGACGCATCGTTAGAATGTTTATGCCGACCGGAAATTTTCACGCGACTAAATTATCCCGAAGTAATCTTTTGTGAAATACCCATAGCATGTTCAGATTTATTCTGTAAATATTATCTTATTATGTAATCAATTAAGTGTTACGTAGTCAAATATTTTATAAGTATTATGGATCAGGCTGTTGATGAAGATGATTATGATCGGTGAAGTGCATCTGAACTTGACATTGGATTAGATTTCAACTCTTTTTTTAGGCCAAAAATTAGCCTATTGGAACTAGGCCCTATTTTAACAGATATGTTTTTGGTGGGATTTCAATACTTTTTTTTTGACATTTGGAAGTAGCCTCTAAAGTTCGTAGATGAGCCGACTCACGCTTGACCGATTTCTAAAATTTCTTAATTTTTTGTCAATCTACATATAACACACGACCTGTGTGCCAAATTTCATAACGCTAGGACAATTGGAAGTGGCCTAGAGGTTTTGATTATCGGTCAGTGAGTGAGTGAGTGAGTGAGTGCCAAAATTAGCTATTTTACAGGGACATATTTCAGGATCTACCAAAGCTATATCTATGAAATTTGGTATACTGCGTAAGTACTAGTATATAATTACGTAGGTATAATTTTATCTTTGCACTTGCTATAGACACTGAGCTACAGGGGGTCAAAAGTACGTCGAAACGGTTCGTGTAAATAGTGCACGGCATGCGCGCGGCCTGCTGGAACTAGGCCTGCGCACTTCCGTGCGCTTTGATTACCTCATTCTCAATAATTTTTAAATCACAGTAAAATAATATAAGTAAGATTAATAAGCTAAGTAGTGTTCAACAAAGCTGTCTTTGCCGTCTGTGCCTCGCTGATGTTTCATTCCGTAACATTTGCGCTTTCATTTTACAACTATGCTCTTTCCCATTGAAATTCCGCAAGATGAAAAAAGTCATACAAAAAGACAACAAGCTTTTAACAATAAGGCTCATGGATCCCGGATAGCGACTATAATATGAATATAACAAACTAAAGAACTGCTCTGATTGAATCAGCCGACTGTTCTTTGTCATAAATCCGACGCGGCCGGTCGTCCAACAATGCGTCCTGAAATCGTTCCATTTCTCATTTTGTTAGTCTCCCCTTTAATCTCGCATCCGTAGAAAAGTGGATCAGCCTTGCAAAAGGGCACTGCAGTGTAGACTCGGTCTGATTAATATATCACCGTAAGGGCACCGACGAATATCCTGCTCCATTGTGATGAAGTGGATATACTTATTAGCTTTTACGTGCATTCGGGATATTTCTCGACGATATTAACGAGTCTTACATAACTTCTGCTCGAACCTAAAAATACCTACGACGTAATCATTGATGCGGAACGCTGCACACACACTCAACCAATTTTCAAACCTTCGGTAAATGTAAACAGTAAATAAAAAGTTTTCGCCTAATTGCGTTGCGTCAAAGAGCGAAGTCAACCGAGATTACCGCCGCTAACCGACTGATCCCCGGCGAAGAAAACAGAATGTCTCGCGAGTGGGATAATGTTAAATTTATTGCGGTGCTAAAATGTTTACGGATATCGTTCGGCGCGGCTCGGAACGGCTCGGCTCGGCTCGGCGCTGGGCGGGCGCGGGCGGGCGAGCGCTACTCACCCTTGTAAACACGTTTTATTGGCTTTATAATATGTTTTACGCGTGACGTTTTACAAACGATCCCAGAAGAGCGTCGAATTATTTTTACGGCACGTACTTGCACGCGAAAACATTGGGAAATTTTGGCACACGAGGGACTCGGTAATTATACCTCCTGAACAAACAGTTTTTATTCATTGATGCTTGAATTGAAATTAACTGACTCGACTTGTTGGTAAAGTTTCGTTGTTCGAGTCTCATTGAACTTGTAAATGCTCTTCTGTAAAAAATTTAAAGACTTTTGATAAAAGAAATTTTGATGGTTGTTTGTTAAGTAACTAAGTAGTTGAACCATTACGAGTGTGATTCGTCTATGATTGTCCATGATCGACATCGATTGTGCAATGCGCATACTATAGCCAACTAGACAATCATTGTGGCAATCATAAAGTTATCCACTATGACTAATTAACTTTAAGACCCTTAAACTAAAAAAAATCTATAAAAATAAGCCCACCTACTCTTTAATATATCTTTAGACCGTATTAGAGTAGCAATTAACGTCTAAATGTCCGCAAACCGTTGGCTAATCCGGGAAATCAGTGAGTGAAATATGTTAGTGAGTTGCGGAATGTAACGGAAACAATTGCGCGCTAATACCAGTCAGCCACTTGATGAAGGTCCGGCGCCCCGCGTCACCACCACGTAGCTACTAAATACTGACACACCCCGACATAAACGCCAAATTAAATTAATACAATGCCACCATTAATTTCGGTGCATCACTTCCCTTTACTATTGTGTATATGGAATGTTGGAATTATTGTAAATCGTTCACAAATATGCCTATTATAACGTAATTATTATATGTCTACTATGATTATTATTTATTCAAAGTCATGTACAATTATTATTATGTTCTACAATAAGACATCCAAAAGTACTCCGATAAGCTGACAGCAAATAGGTAAACATCGCAGATACTACAAGAAAAAACTAAATTAAAAGTCCATATATTTGAGGAAAGTTGACGTCGGGGAGGTGTTTATATAAATGCAAAACAGTTCGGCGGCTTGTCAGTTCGGCTCAGCGGGGAATATCGAGATTCCCGTATGGCCGGGGACCGTCGAGTGCCTCACACCCCACTACCTCAAACTCCATAGACAAGCTTGGACAGCCGAAAAATTATGTCAGCTTGTAGGGAATAATGTTCCTATAATTTTATAGGAACCAGCGTATTTCGTAAAAAAATGCTTTTAGGTGAAAAGTAAAAAAGCCGTAGACTAAAAGTGATAAATAAAATAAAAACAATTAAACTGAATAAGCTATAAACAATAAAGGTATAGCTTAAAGAATATTTGAATTACTAAAGAAATCCTCAAGAAGAAATCTCGAGCCAAGTATAAAACGCAGGAATTAAATGGAAGAAATTGCATAAAATTTAAAACTCCTTATACATTTTGTTTGGTCATCCGGATTTTAACGAGTAAGCAAAACAATATTAGGATTAATGTCACCGGCAATACGGCTGGCGTAAAGAAGTAAACCTGCGGTAAGCCGATTTCCTTACCTTCGTATTCGGATTCAATAGTAAAATATTTCCCTTCGGTTCGTCCCTCCCCGCTGCGGCTGAATCTAATCGGAGGGATATTAAAACTTTCCGTCCGCTGCCGAGCCCTTTGTACTAAATGGAGACCGCGACCCTCCAGCTCCGTACCGCTCGCTCCGTACTCCCCCGCTTTATCTGTTTACTTTTTATTAAACATACACGAAGATAATTGAGATTCTTAGATTAGGATTATAATTATTACTATCAAACTAGAAGGTAATTTAATGTTTTGTTATGATTAATAATATTTTATCGACTTATTTTGTACACTGAAAATTAAATGGCTTAAAAACACACTTACTTAATAGTAAAATATACAAAACTACATTACCCCTGTAATATACCTACGAATATTTTATAAAAAGTAATTGAATAAAATAGATATCTTTAAAGAATTTATCATTTTCACGATATAGGTTTTCGTTTTAATTTTGGCGCAGCGGCAAAAGTGTTCCTTATTCAGGCTGCAGCGCATAAATAATGAAGAGCGCGCCGCGTGCCACTTGGCACCGGCCACTGCTAATTACAACTACCCTCCTTCGACACTGGATCACTCCACTCCGGATATAGAACCGATATTTTAATATTTAGATATTAGACTCGAGCAGTCTCTTTAAAAAGTTTTGATGGTATCCAATAACAGCGATTAACTTTTTTTAAAATTTCAAAGTCATAATACAAACATGTCATGGTGTATATTAATATGGATTAGAATGTACACTTGTATATTTTACAAGTCGAATCTGGTAGCACGACACGTCGGGGACTGCCAACAAATCGCATTTCCCTATCTTTCCATATTTGTATTCGAAGCCAGATCCATCTAATATTTCCTTCCAACTCCGCCGCTATCTGCGTTCCTTACTGACACTGAATCTAATCGGAATAGATATTAAAACTTCCTACGAATGTCTCGCTCTTTTTCCGACACGGCCAGGATAATAAGACAGGAAGTAAAACCGCTCATTTTATACTTTACTTGTCGGATTCTATCAAATCAAATCTAACGACAAGTCGCATTTCATAACGGAAAGAGATGATTTGTAATATCCACTTGAATTGACGGCTTGTATTTTAGTTATATACGCAAATTTATAAGTTACACGAAATTATATCTATAATAATAATTAATTATTTTGACCCTTTTAGGCCTTATATAGTAAATAAGATATTTAAAAACCGGCCAAGTGCGTGTCGGGCCACGCGCAATATAGGGTTCCGTTATCCGTAGTACCACTAGTTTTTAAAAAATTCGTGTAGTCAATGAATGTACGTTTATAACGAGTTTTAAACTTCTAGCAACATCATATCAGTTACTTTCAAAAGAATTTGAACGAAAAGTTCCTTTATACTTCGCCGAATACATTTTTTTTTAGTTGATCGACTATCACTCAATAACTTATGAAGTCTTCTTAGCCATGATAGTTTTCCTTTTAAATTCAGCATATTTCCTACTCCCGTGAATTTTTTCACATTTCCAGAAGCAACCGTTTAGCTAGTAGAAGGGGGGACACTGGGCTCTAACGATTTTTTCCAATTTAAAACTTAATATTTCACAAACAGATCCCTTAATCGGAAAATGATCTTTGAATACTCATAATAATATTTTTAAAAAACCTATCCAACGACAACCCACACGATAGGATAGACGCGAAAAAAATACTATTTTATCCCCGTTTAATGTGTAGGGAAGGTACCATAAAAAATATTTTTTTAAGATTTCATGTACCATTTTGTCGGCATCACTAAACTGTAATTTGGCATTCATACCAAATTACAGCTTTGTAGGTCCTATAATCTCAGAGCAAAACCGCGGACAGACAGACAGACAGATAGACGGACAGACGGACGGACAGACCGAAACTATAAGGGTTCCTTGTTGACTACGGAACCCTAAAAATTGGCATCAGCACGAACTTTATAATGCCAATTTTGAATTTAACATTTCAGTTTGGTGAAAATTGAAACTTCTAAATTATTGTGCCTGGTTAGGTTCTCTATTTTAATGCTTTATCATCGTTATTGTCATTTTATGTTAGTACTTAGTATTATTGCTAATTCCGTATTTATCATAATATACATTAAGGCTGCTTTTTCGAAAAAAGCGTGCAGATGAAACAACTTTTCATCGGCATTAACAGAGAAATTATATCTGAAAAAAAATAATTAGTAATCTACATGATATGATACGTAATTTGGTTTTGCCATATTTTTCTATCGGTATCACATAATAAAGAAATAAAAAACCAAATCACCTCCAAATCGTTTAATGAAACCACTTTACTCCTTCATTATTTATCAAAAGAGTATATAAAAAATATCTACTGCTTTGCACTACTTAAGTTAATAATTTGTTTTTTTTTTACTTTTTTGACATAATATGTATTATATTAAGCCTTAAAAAGGTTTTTTTCTCCTATTTCGCCCTATCATGGACGCGGCGAGCGTCGTAACCGCCACCGTACAAGGCGGGCTGTTATGAATGTTATTTTAATGTCATTTACGTCGATATTCGCATTGACAGACAATCGACCTGCTAATTTAGAGGATAGAGGGCCCTTGATATAAAATATAATTCTATTTGTTGTGTAGATTGCGGTACTCTTGTGTTTCAAATGAGTTTTGTAAGTGAAGTTATATTTAAAATCTTATTGCAAAATTTAATCAACTTGGATTTGTAAATGAAATTGAAAAGAATTAATTGAAAGAGACTCTGGGAATTTTAGTCAAATAAATACTCAAAGAGCGACCCTTGATTAAATGAAGAGTCCGAGTTTAAAACGCGAGGTAAGCATACAATATCAATCCTTACATCTGACAGACTCTGGGAAGACTTTCTAAGGAATGATATAAAAGAAAGGGGTGCAATATATGAAATATGTAAGTAGGGGGAAGCACGGATACTTGGCTTAAGTAACATAACGGAAGATCTTCAATCATGTAATTTCAGACGAAATAGAAAACATGTTTTTAATGGGAAAAACATTTTTGTATTTTGTATTCGTTTAACACGGTAGCTTAGACATGCCAGGGTCTTTAAGCCAAGATGAATTCGATAATATCGACAACGGAGTAAAATTTTAAATTTATAGGATTTTACATAAGGCATTGCAAGCGTCAAGTCACTAAACTCTGAAGCTAGAAACAAAATATTATCGGACGCATCCATAAGTCGCGGCTGATGGATGCGGCTTAACAATGTGCACGGTTCATCCGCGGACGTCAAAGACCTAACCTATATGTCAATGGCAGACGTCCGCGGATGCAAAAACATCCGCGACGCGTTGTGTCAAGTCATACATTCTTAAACTTAGCTAACTTCACTGGCGATGTCAAACATTATTAATAAGCACTCAGGTTCTAACATTAAGGGCCTGTTTCGCCACTTTCTGATAAAGTACGAATATGCTATTCACAACTTTTTTGACAGATTCTCCATACTTTATCTGTCAAGTTAATTGGTGTATAGCCTATTCGTCACTTATCAGGAAGTAGTGAAACAGGACTAATGCCCGATTTCACCAACAACACCTAAAATTTAGGTGTCCCTTAAGCCAATATAAGGGGCACCTAACGTACGTTTTGTTCTTGATGAAATTGACAACCCCGTAACTCTTAGGTGACGTATATCACTACATATTATAAAACAAAGTCGCTTTTTCTCTCCTCATGTCCCTTTGCTCCCTTTAATTGCGGTTTTTTTTAATAGATAGAGTGATTAAAGAGGAAAGTTTGTGATAAATAATATGTATATTTATAGGAGTTCGCTATTTTACAAGTAAAATATCAGACGGCCATTCTATAACAGATTCGTTGTCAAGGCAACCGTCATCTAACGTCGTCGTCGCCGCCACATACGTCACCTAAGTGTACGGGGTCGTCAATTCATCCCGTAAATTATAAATGTCACCTAATGGTTTGACGAATGAATCGCTTAGGTTGTTTTATTTCAAATAAACGTCACCTAAGAGTTACGGGGTTGTCAATTCATCCCACAAATTATAATGGTTTAGGTGTCACTTAAACGTTGGTGAAAACAAGAAATGCGTTAGGTGCCCCTTATATTGGCTTAAGGGACACCTAAATTTTAGGTGTTGATGGTGAAAGCGGGCAAACGTCTATTTTTAACTTTATTTGACATAAAAACGACACTATTATACACTATATATACGACTACATCAAACCTCATTATTCCTGCATATTACGACGCTCACGAACCACGGCGGAACACAAAATATGACATGATTACGATCTCTTTATCATAACATGTGCTGAATTCTGCGGTGGGGAATGTGTAGCAGTAATAAGCCTCACATACATATTCAGATCAATATTGTTTTGACGGTTTTTAGTAGAGCAAAACAAATTAGTTAAGCTGACATAATATTAATATGGTTTTTCAAAAACTGTATTCGTGTTCGCGATTTTTAGTTAGCAAGAAAGCTAGAGATAAGCTGAAACTTCTTTAATACTACTCAAGAAATGCTAAACGATATCGTTTTATGAGTAAGCCCTGCAAAATGGATAATTTTGTATGGCTGAAATCATGAAACGATGTTAGAAAATAAGAAGGTTTCATTTCTTACGTTATTACTTCATTGCAAAGATAACCTACCACGATATTATGAAGCCTACGGTACAGTTGATAGTCTAAAACAATAATTCAAAGTAATTTTTTCCAAAAATAAAATATTCTCGTTACGTTCATAAAGTTTCTTAGGGACCACGCTCTAACCTCCCCACGGCACTTCGTACCGACTTTTCTTAGACTCCAAGTTATGTTTTATTAATACAATATTAAGGAGGAAATAACGTGTATTTACATGCGAGGAAAATAAAATTTGGTTTGAGCTCTAGAAGAGGCCCATTACTTGTCGCAGTCTTGTAAGGTCATAAAATATTTAACAAAAGACTCGACAGTGCGGTTCTCCCCCGAGAGTCGGGACTGACGATGTGACTTACTGCCTGCGTCTTCTCCGCAACGCTAAGCGCTTAAATACTGAACTGTTTTTTTAATACTTTAAAGTTATCATTTAGTTGTGTCCTCGATACCAAATTAGATTTGATTTATCTTCCAAACTCTGCATTTTTGTTAACATGATAATAATGAAATGCAAAAAAACACAAAAAATAGTGAATACAGATTACGAATACGCAAAAATTTAAAATCTGTACGATTTGTTTCAATTGAAAGGTTGAGAGGCGGAACTGGACGCAGTGGGGCGGCTGAACGGTGTTGCTTTGTGCCCGGTACCTCTGGTGCCCCGCCGTGCCCATTGCCCCGTGCTTATGGTCGAATGAGCCGTCCTGTCCTCACTCATTTCGCTTCAGCTGCATGATATTATAAATTATTTTCAATGTATTTTTATTCTTGCATTTGATTAATTTTTGCTGTACATTTTTATGTGGGTTTCCATTATAATGTAGATATTAGCGAAAAGACTTCCTTTATTCCGCAAATTATATAAGTTATTATTACCCATAAGCTTTGTCCACACTGTGCCTTTTTCTGTTCGTCAAAGGCATGCGTTATAGCGCAGTCAACAGCGAACGGGATACATGCCCGCCATGCCCTCTGACCGTATCCAAAAAACAAAAATGACAATGTTGGCGTTGCGTTCGTTGACGCATTCAATTATTGAATGCACCAAAACGAAAGTTGAATGAAAGAAGATGATGGAAATTGAAGACGAAAGCGCATAATGTGGACATAGCTATAGGCTATGTTTCGTGCAGTCTTTACAGAAAAAAAATTCAAGTAATGACAAAACATCTTGTCAACATGCATATTAATGTAAAATCTAGGCATGTTGTAAAGCAAGGTGCACAATCTGGCGATGCTAAAATACTGAATTTATAACGTTAAAGAGGAATGGAATCAATCACATTAAACTCCAGATATATAAAGTTTCCACAAATAAACTAGTGGGGGAGTTATTGCGATGTTACAAGTTCCGAGTTCGCTGAGTGCTCTCAGTGCCTGTCTGCCTTCGATTGTGCCACGAGGAATAATTTCGTGATCGGATGCCTCGTTTTATTTTGTGCATAAGAAAATTTGAATTTTCAATTTAATGTATTTTATAAAGTAGTTTATAGTTTCAGACTATACCGTTTTTGTGACAGAATATTTTGTTCCGTTATATATAATTCGATAGTAAATAATTTAGGAAAAGGTACCCAGATCTCAGAACTTATAAAATATGCATAATCATTATTTCTATTCTTGTGTAAGCGGGTTTGGGACAACGAAGTTGTGATCGACATCTAATTACTACCTTTAAAAAACTAAATTATAATTTTAGAGTAAAAGCTTTCTTTTAAAATAATAAAATATTTCCGATATTATATCATCATGCATACCGCTTAATATCGTGACATATCATTTCTGTAATTAGCAAGAAAATTCAAATCTTTTCATTTCAAACGTCTGGTAGAAGGTAAAGGAAGTACTTAATTGAAACCAAGGAGCTCGGTGATGAAAACACTCTTATTATCCCTCTCAGATTAAGTTACAATAAGGATCGCTTCGTAACTTCATGTACTGGATGTCGCGTTGCTTTTCCATTCACCGATCGACGCAGAACTTTTTAATTAGTTCAACAACAATAATAGACGTTCGTCTTGTTACGAATTATCGCTCGAGCCGGGCTCCGCCGTACACTTTTTGTGCTTTATTTTTGTCTTTCATTTTAGTATCGGCGAGTTTTACTTGGTATATAAATCGAATTAGGCGCAGGTATGTGGGGTATGTAAGCTCAGTGGGGGAAGGCCTACGTTCAGCAGTGGACGACAATGGGCTGATGATGATGATGATGATGTGAAATGATTTGATGGGCTGTAAAATAAATGTTTATTAACACTACAATCTTTTTATTTTTATACTTAAGTGAATATAGAGTTATTTGATTAACAGTTATTGATTCAAGAATATATCACTAACAAAAGACTATCGATGCGACCAAATGAAAAAATATTAAAAATGCAGTGACACGAAACAAAAATATAAACAAGCATACTCAATAGTTATCTCCCCGAAAAATTCATACACATAAACCACTACGAAAACATAAATAAAATCGGACATTACAATAAAAATCATTGTTTCGTATAATAAAACACGTGTGCCATACTTGTATAAAGGTAAAACGGGAAGTAATGACATGTAGGCGAATGAATGCCCATCGGAAAGTCATCAGTTATGTAGGGCGTATCGTCGCGCCATGTGGCCGCCGCTCTCCGCCATTTTTCCGCAGGCTATACTCCAATTTTCCAAACAACGATGCCCCTCATCCTTTATTTAAAAATCAAATGCTAACGAAATATCTGATGTCGAAATATAAACAGTGGCGTGTGTCCTCGTAAATGACATTTAAATAAATTATTACGACCGCCGCGTCTCTGTCGGGCCTCATTTGAGCTTCTTGTCGGATATGTTTGTTTACATACATTAATTTGTGATTTTTCCTCAATATGGAGGTCAGATTTGTTAATGCCGGATGAATACTGTATGAATATTTTCGCGATGGAGACCATTCACTCCCTACGACTTGGGCCCAAAACAAATAGTCACCACAACTCCCGTGCCCGACGTAGTGCATTAAAATATATTTAACGTCACGTACGTAAACTTATATCTATATCTCAGTGTACAGAAAAACTAATCCTGCTAGCTTATAATACCTATCAAACACGGTTTCAACTAGAGAAATGCTCGAAACAGTAATTCATTAAACCACAATCGGGAGCAACTATGTAATGTCCGCAGAATTATTTAGTTCGGAAATTGAAAAGGGAATGAATGAGTTCGTGATAATTGGAAAATTATTTGTAAATTAATTTTACATTCGAATACATGTCAAAGAGAAAACGTGAAAATATTAATGTTCTACCATTTTACACTGTTGATGATTTAACTTTTAAAATAATATTTACAGTAGCTTTTG
This sequence comes from Lysandra bellargus, assembly GCA_905333045.1. Lineage (NCBI taxonomy): Eukaryota > Metazoa > Arthropoda > Insecta > Lepidoptera > Lycaenidae > Lysandra > Lysandra bellargus. Next base: position 999,511 of record HG995328.1, read on the forward strand.
CCGTTGAAAATAATATTTTATGTGGTTTTATTCATAAACATTGATTTTAAATATAATATTTTACATGCTCTCCTAAATATTGGGTCTCCCAATTTTAAATCCAACTTCATTTACTCAGTTAGCATACCAAACCTACTTCTTGAAAAATTAGAAGTCACAAAATTAGTAAACGCATAAAATAATAATTACTCGCGTTATCTCGACTGAATTCACCTACAAAACTTTTAAAACTGGAAGTACAGGCATTACTTTATAACTATGAGCATTCATAAAATGTTATGGCCCATTCACTCCAGCGGAGCACCTATAGTTTAGAAAACCGGTGCATCATATTGCCAAACAAAATTAATAAAATAAGGGAAGGATATTAGGTACACTACATCGAGCTTCTATAATAGAATATTGTTATTGAAATAAAGATAGATATAAATAAATAAAATACATACACAACTATTTTACATATAATTTTTATGCATATTCCTGTAATTTTTAGTTTGTAAAAGGAAAAGAAAAATTGTAAAAATTTTTGATAACAAATTGATGATTGCCGATATAATGTCGTAGAGTTGTTCGTTTGGTGCGTTTCCTCTTGCTATGTAATTTAATTGTACTGCCATACAATAATTGTACCATTTAAACTACCACAAACCAAAAATTATGGGCACGTATGAAACGGTTATAGTAATTTGTAATATTGTCATGTAATTAATGTTAATAAATTAATCTCCAATTCAGTAGACAAATTAGACGCAGGCTGCTCGACTAACGACGGACTATTTGGATTAAATGGAGGGTTGATGTTTATGATTTACGGAGGCTGTGTAATTGTGGCGCCCGCCAGCCGCCCACGGCCCACGCCACGCCACGCCACGCCGCAACACGCCGCAACACGCGATGTGCTCTGACGTCGGGCTTGTGTAAATGTTTTATTAATTTCTAGTGCATACAATCGCTTAGGCAATGATAACACCGTACGTGCTGTGAGAGACGACTTGTTTTGTTGCGGGTGACAAGACAAAGATCTCAGTCATCTTTTCGAATTTGGAACATATTCAATGCTCGAAATTTAATTGTTTTCTTTGAACAGCAGAATTTTATTGACTCAGAAAATGTAGGAGAAACGCAATTAAAACTTAAAACACTTTTTACCGTCTGCGTTATAATTAATTAAACGTCAGGGGGCGACGAGCGACGCTTATGAGCAATTAATTTTCACTTATCTCCTCATTACAGGAGATCATTATCTATGACCCTCGTGATGTGAATAGACGGTGACAGACGGGGCCACGAGAAGCCATAATCACGGTGACGTCACGTGTTGACTATTCATTATAAGTAGAGCAACACAAACAGTCGGTATTATTAGATGCGCTGGCTGCCCGCCGCCCACCCTGTGTTATCACGTGGCCCGCTCGCAGGAATTAGGCTTAAGGCTATGCAAATATGATTATTTTGCATCAAGACATAGATACATAAGATCAAGACAGACCATAGGAATAATGTGATGCTCCTATAGGCATAAGGTAATTTAAGTATTATTAGAAAGATATAATTGTGGTTAAGTTATTACTGTTGAAAAAAATGTTTCTTTTTAATATTATTACGATCGCAATAAAATATACTGTCAAATCCTTGTCCGTTACATAATCTTCCTACGTAGGAAGTTCCTAAAAGCATAATATATTATTATACTATTTTAAACTATATCTCATAATTAGTTACAACTTATTAATGCTTCTATTTAGTTAACTGCATTTGCGGGCAGATGTTGGTTACGGTCCTATTAATATTCACCCTGAGAACTAAAAGGCACGTATTACATTAACCGCACAACATTGCCGTAGGCCCACAGGCGCTAGTCTGGGTTGAAGATTATCGTGGATTAAGCATCATGTCATCTCTATCGTTTTTAGTATTTAAAAAGAAAAGGCAGGATAATTTGACAAACGATAAACAATAACTTAGATTGGCGGAAATGAGAATCCATGTCCAGAACCCAAGATTTCATTACAACAAAATACTGCAAACAATTTATTTTTATTTTAGATACTTTTAAAAGTTTATTTATAGAGTTAAACATACCATTAAAAGATCACGAGTATTCAGGCAAAATTTCGTAGGTAAATAATGTTATGAATAAATTAAAGAAATTAATATTAAATGCAATTAAAATGTCGCTAACCACATTAGGTATTTTGAAATGGAGCCGTCGGTCGGATAACAAGAAGCTAGTACTCGGGAAGTAATAGAAATAGGTACATAAGGAACTGAAACTATGAAGACAACTTGTTTGTCCTCGCAGACTAATTAAAAAGTTTGTTTTGAGAAGTTCCGAGCAGAAGTGGCGCCCGAGTAGAGCCACCATCAATTTTGTTCGAGTTAAGAAAACGACTACATTCAGTTTTCAATTTAATTTACATAAAATATAGTTTGAGTACATATTGTTCGCTTTAGTTGGAGTTTATTAAGAGATACTTGATGTAAGTTACTTAGTATGACACAAACTTGTATAACATTGGACAATGAATTTTACCTTGTTGGTTTTAATTTAAAAGCGTACGTTATTTTCATGTAGTCTTTAATAAATTTTCGAAACAATATTATGTTTTGATAATTTTATCTGATTTAAATATTAACAAAAAAATAGTTCGACTACTATCAAGTTAATTAATTGCATCAGCAGTATAACATTTAATATTTTTATGCCTTTCTTCTAAATCATGTTATAATAGCCAGCCTAAAAAAGGAACGTACGATATCCTTAAACCAGTGCATTGGATTTAAAATATAGCGTATGTGTAGACGGGAGTCGAACACCGTATGAATATGCATGAGCGGGGACGATCCTACAGATAATGGAATATGCAGACGGAAGTGGATCCGATTAGTTTCCTGCCACAATTAACACACTCGTTACGCGCGTACGGAAAACGGAAAAACTGCTCGCATCTCCATACTAAATCGTGTTACTTTTTGACTTTATGTAATTTTTTGCGACAGGCTGATCATGATTATTGTTTTGATTTTGTTGTTATGTATTTTCTTTTGATCAATAATTGGACGTGAGTTAGGCACGTTATATACCTCAAAATATTTATTTATTTAAAAATTATAATAATTGTAGTGTGCACGTTTAAAAATTAAAGGAGATTTCAAATTTGTACATTTTCATTTCTCGCAATAGCATTTTTTATGTCTGTTTTTAACAATTAGAAGTAAAAAAGGCCTCAGATCAAATTTACTGTGTAAGACCTTAAGCTATATTACTTGTAAACAATGTCGTTATATCCTATCTCTTAAGTAACTTTTTAACTAAATAATTTTTTTACACTTAAAAACATTGCGCCGCATTTGTCATCTTTGCAACCAATTAATTATTATCATTAATCATACAAAACAAACAGGGTAACACGTGAAATAATATCTGAAGATGCCCGTAATGGCGAAGTTTGTTGGCAGTCAATTTGTTAATTAAGTGCCGTGGAGGTAATTATATAAATTATTTAAGTTGTTTGTGCAGACGGTGCGGGGGGAGGCGCGGGGCGCGCGTGGTCGCCGGCGGCTGTCGACGAAGTGGCACCTTAAATAAACCTACAACTTTACTCATATTTTACAACTCGTCTATTCCACTCATTCTGAATGTTTGTAAACACTCTTTGTGTATAATTAATGTCTTTGTGTAATTACTTTGATAATAATCGTTATTATTTTGAAGTTACGAATTTTGTCAGAAATTTAACAACACGGTAGCTGACGGTAGCGTACATTTTAACATATTTTTTTATGTCAAAAGTGATTGTTTATTTGGAAATTAAATCTGACATAAGCTTGCATGAAAATGGCATTGACTAATTAATTAAACCGATTGCTAATAAAGTTATAATATGAAAATTAAATTAGGTAATAAACAACTCCAACAAATGTGAAAATCAAATGTGGCACAAAATAATAAATGATATACATAATGAGCATCGGGTATGATAAGCTCAGTCTACCATAGTATTTGTTAATTTTGTTGTGAGCATTTATTTAAGGTTTAATTGTGCCATTTAGTTTTTCCTTCGAGATTTGTTTTATATCAGTTCTAAGGATAATAAAGTCAAAGGGATAACTTTCACGTTAACCGTATTGTAGCTTCTAATTCCATGAAGTCTAGTAGACGATAGCGGCTAGTCATCGCACGCGGTGGCGGCGAGCGGCCGACGACGTCTGTCCGAGGTGCGGCCGGGAAGCGGGCGAGGGTCCGCACTAAGCCCGCCGTACGCCGTAATAAATTGCGATTTAACTTGTCTCCCGGATAACGGCAACTTTCCCGCGTTCGTTCCGCACCCGACACTTTTTTCCGCATCTTCATTTCCTATCTTTTACTTTTGTATTTTTCGTTCTCTCCTCGCCGAGATAAACAGGCGAGAGACGGTGAAAGGGGCTTTACAAATTCAAATTGAACTTATCACACAACTTTTTACATTTGTTTCTGGTCGGAGTTCGGAGGGAAAGACCGAGGAGGCATTTAATAGTACAATCTCGGGCAAGATTGATGATTTTGTATCACACCTCGCTCGGGGCGGGCGGCGAGGGCGGCGGGGCGGGCGGCGAGCGGTCGTAACGAGTTACATGGCACTCGACGTGGGCGCCCACACTTATCTCCGGCCCGCTGTTTTATCTCAAATTACATATTTAACTTTATACGTTTCTTAAATCGCAGCCCTTTTCTCGTAAGACATGTTCTTTGGCAAATAAAAAATACATTAAACCGAGAACGAACAAATGTGACTTTAAGCTCGTTGGATTTTTACCTTATTTTCTGGTCATATTAGAAAATAGCGAGCCCGACAAAGGTAAAGTATTAATAAATTTTATAACTGTCCGCGTAATATTACTATTTTTTTTCTTTCATAAAAACCTTACAACAATCTAACGAGATTAGAGATCAACACATTAGAGACAAGACGTTCAGCTATTTATTTTTTAATCGTAAAAGATATACAAGGTGTAACAAAGTGATAATACTTTAGGGTGTGTATGTGTTCTTTATAAAGAATTCACTGTGAAAGTAGTAACGCTGAAACAGTTTTTTTTTGTGATTTGTAGGGCCAAGCGTTCCAGAACGAGTATTATGAGTTATCTCATACAAAAGTTTTAAAAAATCTTCTTTCAGAGCTGCTACTTTTATAGTGAATTCTATACAGATTACTCGTACACACCTAAAATAATATCTTTTTGTTTCGTCACACTCTGTATTGTACTAAAAATTATTGGTCACAGTTTTTCAATATACATTGTAGCGGACCGACATATCTCTGCTGTCATATCCCTACAACTAAACCATAGTAAAACAAAACACAAAACTATTTCATTGCGAAAAATTTGTTAATATAATAAGATAATTGATTACGTAAGCCGCAAGAAAATATGGCGCCTGTAGCAAATTGCGTTCAGTTAATTTGAGGGCCATGTGCGGGCATAACCGCGGCATATTTATCCCATTATGCACGGCACGGCGACGGCGCGGATGCCGGGCACGTACTCCGAAACGAATCGCATGTGACATTATTTGTGAAGATCGTGCTCTATCTTCGTCGCCGACATGGGCGGGACGTGGAGGGATTACTCACAAAGAAGTACGATTTCAACGGCACGATAAAGAAGCGAGGATATTCTCCTCGGGATTAACTCATGGTTAGACATTTTCACTTTTGTACGACGCTCATATAAAATTCATATGAAAAATGGACCGCCGGTTAGTTTGTTTGAATTTACTTATAAACCTTTTCATATTATTTATGTTACTTCTACCTGGCAAAATATAATCAAGTGTAATAATGTTTTACAAAACAAAGTGACAATACTTTAGGGTGTGTATGTGCCTCTCAAATAATCTGTGAAAGTAGCAGCGCTGAAATGATATTTTTTTAAATTTTGATATATGGGTGTCGCAGGGAAAAGAGGATATCAGGGATTTCACGATATTCCTAGGGATATCACGAACCCCCGGTAGATGCCGAATATTCGTGTTTATTACGTCTTCTTACTAAAAATATCTAGTAATATGTCATTTCACTAAACTAAATCTAGTGAAATGTCAGAAAAGCGGATACCGCTGAATAAAAATCGAGCCACTCATTTCTCTCGCTCGCTCTAGTTCCCATAGGTGACACGGGCACTAGTGGGAGTGAAACAAATGCGTCGCTCGAGCTGGCGCGGCTCGTCTAGCCTGGAGACAGACAGACAGACTAGCCCTTTGGGTACGGAACCGTAATAACTAGGATAATCGAAGAGCTGGAATACCTGTAGTACCTGTGCCTGTACAAGAGCTTAACCAAACTAGAGATCGACATACCACCTTTACAAAAAATATTCAACTTGGTCGGCCGCTTCATTTGACGTCAAAAATCAAAGGTCTGAAGTATCTGATGAAGAACCCTCAGTTGGTTTCAATTGTATGATTCAGAGATATGGTGATGCCCCATCAGATCTGTTATAGTTGCATTACACGTGTGATATAATAATAACTCCCACTCTGGTTTTGTTGACGGTGGCCGGTTTCATTGAAACCAGGCCAAGAGTAATTTTATAGTGCCCAAGTGTGTGCGCAGTACACAAGAGCAATCTCTATATTCTTTTACTCGCATAACCCGGTGGGACGGAAGACTGACACGACCGGCGAGAGATCAGGCGCAGGACCGACTTTTTTACATGCCTATCCGACGCATGGTCACGGCGACGATCATCTAACATCTTACTTGTCAGATTCAGATGTTAGATGATCCTATCAAAGTACCCGTGTGTATACTAGAGCAAGTGAGAGAAATGCGTGGCTTGATTTTTGTTTGGCGGTGTCCGCTTTTCTGACGTTTCACCAGATTTAGTTTAATGAAATGATATATCACTAGATATTTTTAGTAAAAAGACGTAACAAACAAGAATATTCGGCATCTACCGGGAGTTCGTGATATCCCTAGGGATATCGTGAAATCCTTGATATCCTGTTTTCCCTGCGACATGGGCAAATTTATGGCGATGAGTCATTTCTCATAGAAACATCTATATGTTTAGGTGATTGCACATTTGTTAGCACCGTACGCGCCGCATTTTAGAAATCGTTGCATCAAGTGACGTCACGAAACGCAGCGCGAAATAACGTCAGGAAATGCGGCGCGTACGGTGCTGACAAAATATGTGCGATCATCTTTTCTATGAAATGTCAAAATAACGTAGTTACATCCTGTATAGTGCATTAAAATAAGTGGTTCAATCATCATAACCGACATTGTGTGTACAAATAGTGATGCGTATCACGCGTGTATAACGAAACCGAGCGATTCCCGGAGCTGAGTTTAAAATAGTTTACAAACAGAATATCACTGTACGGGCACTCATTACTACCCATTTTGGTAATGAAATCGACGTGTGTATTTGTTATTCCGCCGGCATACGGCCGTGTTTGTGCTCATCTCATACTGCTTATAACTCAATTAACGGTTGTTTTCTATTCGATATTAATTATAATTTGGGTAGTTTATATTAAGTCCTTTTATAATTGTTACACACTCATTTGGCACACATTACGAGTATTTAGGTGCTCATTTTATGGAATTTGAATAGAACACCTCAAGGCACAAAAGTATAAAAACGATGTAAAGTACAATATAAAAGTTACATTTAAGCGCGTATCGAGAGTAAAATTACATATCAACACAATACAGCATCCTTATTAAAATTCTTTATTAAGATCAGTTCTCTAAGGAAACGTACCTTGAAAGTTTCAAAAAGTGAGCAAAGAATACAAAAGCCGAGAAAGCGCTAAGCGGTGAGTATATGAGTCAGCGGATGTTGGGCAGAAGTCGGCGGTACTTGGTATTCGCCGCGCGCCGCCTGTCGACGATACCTTTAAGACAATTTGCTTTAGCTCCCATACGTTATTTACGGTGCGCTCGCAATATAACTACGTGCTAACCACGACCGCAACACATATTGTTATTCATGAGCCACGTGGCTTTCTGTGTCGTCATGTTTAGTTTTTTTTCGAATTGAAGTAGTTTTTGCGTATAACTTAGTTTGTGCAGATATTTGTATCAAGAACCACATATTTGCTGCCTTTATACATTGAGGCTTGGACCCCAGGTACTCATTACTAATAATTTCATTTCAATTTAACATATAACAGGTGGACAGATATTTTCGCAGTTACAATGTAGGCAAGTTCGAATTATATGGTGTCTACTCTCGAATATACCATTTGCAGTTCACAATGCCATTAAATATTATGTTTTACTTGCTCAACAATGTTATTTCACAATAATCCAAATTGCGAATATATTTAAGACGGAGACTTTTAAAATCAAAATGCTATTTGGAAATAAAACAAACAATAATAACTCATCTGTAGTACGTCTGTAGAGGCCCACAATTATCGCAAAATAACCATTCATATTTCGAGCGCTCGGCGCGCGCTCAACCATGCGTGATTTTGTTTTTGTGCGTTTGTTCAGTGTCTGGACGCTTTACTGTGGTTATTTTGTTATTTCGAAAACCATTTGTCCCGAAATAAAACAGTTTCCTGATATTTGATCAGCAATTTGCAGTATGAAAAGGTAGCCGCACATATTTTATGCGATTGTTTGTAGTGGGGCATTCCGCGCGGCGTGTGGCGGCGGCGGTGTGTTTGATGAATCGACGTAACATTGTTAATGACATTTTGCGTAAATATTTCCGCGGCGCGGGGGACTCGCGGGGGGGACACATCGCACAATACGTTCGATACGGAACTCCCTAAATCCCAAATTAAATCATGAAACATTTCTGCACCTGTCTCCGGCCGGCGTTCAATTGCTTCGGCCCCCGCTCGTTCTTTTTACTTTGATTTTTTGCTTTGCCGCGTTTGCCAAGTGACTTTACGAGTACGTCACAAAAAGAGTTCGCAGTGCCATGGAAATGTATTATTGAAGTGGTTAGAGTGTATTCGCACATGTAAAACCTGATCTATTTACAACACGAATTTGCTTTGTACGGACGTTTTGTTTTCTTTTATTGCCTGAAAATATTGTTTCTTTTAAAATAAAAAAAAATAAAAATCGTTTTATTTCTGAATAAATTTGAATCAAATGTTTTCAGAACGTTGAGCTACATGTTGCCTACCACCGGTTCGGGAACTAACCCGGCGAGAAGAACCGGCGTAAGAAACTCGCACGGGGCCACTTTTTACTAAAAAAGTGGAAAATTTGTCTTTTAAAAAAATAAAATTTACAATGTAAATAACTTAATCTAATACATTATAGAAAGTCAACATGAATACACAATTGTAAGTCACATATAATAAAATATGTAGAAGCAGCAGCAAGCAGCCATCCTACTCCCAAGATGTGCCATCGTTTAGGAAATCATTGACCGTATAGTAGGCTTTGGCACACAAACGTTCTTTAATTACTTTTTTAAATTTATTAATTGATAAATTTTGAACGTTTTCCGGGATTTTATTGTAAAGGCGTATACATTGACCTTTAAAAGATTTGCTTATTTTGTCAGTTGTAGTTAGTCTGATCACTGGTATTTCCAGCTTGTGCCTATTTCTAGTGTTTCTACCGTGACTATCACTTTTAGTTTTAAATTTAGTTAGATTCTTTCTAACATACAACACATTATCCAAAATGTATTGAGAAGCAACAGTTAGAATACCAATTTCTTTAAACTTTTCTCTCAGAGATTCAAAAGCTGACATTTTATAAATTGAGCGTATAGCTCGCTTCTGCAACACAAAAATTGTATTGATGTCGGCAGCGTTTCCCCATAAAAGGATACCGTAAGCCATTCTACTGTGAAAATAACTAAAATAAACTAGTCTTGCCGTGTCTTCATCAGAAATTTCCCTAATTTTTCTGACTGAATATGCTGCAGAACTGAGCTTACCTGAAAGGTTAGCAATATTTTGTTTTTTTGTATTTAAGATTTAAATATACCTACTCAGTGCATAACAATGTTTCTTGTAAACGTTCACCTGCGAGTTTTAAGGAATCACACTTATATTGTACACATAAATTAATTACTATTTGTTAAATTTATGACACTCTTAAATTCGTGTCCCATAATATTTGTTATTGCAGTCAGTGTAATAAACAGAGTAAGAACCAAAATATTTCCTTTATAGTGTTGCACTTTGTCGTCGCAGAGTTTGGACAAAAGATAAAATAAATGATCAGCTGCCTAAAAGTTCTATTGAGTGCTAAAGGATTTAGATAACCAATGCTTTAAAAGGACCAATCTTATCCAAAGAACAGGGGAAAAGCTGGAGGCTTAAGTGGGACAAATCTCCCCTCGATTCAGTCACGAAGTAATAAAATAGACTTCCGTAATTTCCTTGGTGAAATATTTTGGACTTCTTATGTTTGTTTACCATTAATTTTTAAATTAATATAGTGCTTGTGGTAAAATTTTTTATTTTTGTTAAGGTGCTCCCACTTCCCAGACAGAAGTTAATATAACGTTAGATAACATTTTTGTATAACATTTTTTAACAAATTATAACAAAAGAAGATTAAAGAGAAATTTACTTTTAGTAGTTTAGTGCTAGTCTTGCACACAAATAAAGATAGATTAGTGTGCAAGTATTGTTAAAACACTATCAGCTATTATTATCAACATAAAATACCGTCCGCTCAACAATTAACTTTCTATATCGAATATACAATCCTTGTGTTTCATATATGACAAAATTTCCATAGCGTAAAATATGGAGACAAACTAAATTACTAGTTGTACGTCATTTGGCGTGTAATTGCAACGCACAGCTGACGCGGGACGTGCCGTAGCACGGCTACGAGCTACGCCGGCGCTACGAGCTACGCCGTAGCGCTACGAGCGCTACGGATGGCACAAATTGGACACTCTGTGTCCCTAATAAAATTGTTAATCATAAACATACTTTTTTATTTCTTGTTCGCTTATTGGGTGTTTGCAAAATTGCGAACTTTATTAGAATTATTTGCAATAGCGAAAATAAATCATGTAAATCGAGGAGTAACAAATTTCATTTAAACAATTAAACAAAAAAAAAATACGATTTCTGTGGCTTAGTTGGTGGGCTGTTGGTAGCTCAAGCCGGGGTTCACGGGTTCGAATCCCGCCGACGGAACAAAAAGTTTTCAAAGTTCTTGGGTCATGGGTTTGTATTAAATAAGACGTGTATTATGTATCAAATTTTTTAGATATATATTGTAATAGTATTAAATATATTTCCGTTGTCTGGTACCCGTAACACAAGTCCTTCAGGTACTTAGCATGGGGCCAGACTGACGTGGTGTGAAGGATCTATAGATATTATATACTGTTCGTGATAACTAGTATTTAAAATCAGTATGATTGAGTGGCAGAACATTTTACCAAAATAATGAACAATATTTGGAAACTTCGGAACGTTGCAGAGTCGAGTGCATTATAAAGGGTTATTTCGTCAACTGCTTTAAATGCAAAGTGCGTATATCCATAAATGAATCTCTAACATGTGAAACTTTCTGTCGTCTCGTCGTACAAACACGGATAATTAAGAAGCATGAAACCGTTTTGAATATTTTATGAATATTTCATATGTTTGAGGACATGGGCTACTGGATGGAAATTATATGAATCTCCATTTCTAATGAGTCCGCTTGTGCTGGAGTAATGACTGTGCGGCAGCTTTCATCTTTCACAGGCAATCAAGTTCTAGAAGAACGTAAGAAAGTCCTCGAGTTAGTTTTCCACTCGATTCATTGAGCTCTGATTCTTAATAATAATATAATAATATGCAAGTCAATTTTACCATTTTGTTAAGATATGATATTGAATGTACTGTAACCTCTTGGTAGAAATTCATGTTCAATTCAATAATTATACATTTTTCTTGCACTTATTCTTTATTATGTTAGATTTCTTACAAAGTTACTCATTTTGTTAATTAAGAACAACTAAATGTAGTTTATATAATGTATTCACCAGCGCTCTACAGAATTCATCCATTTAGCATTAGAACAGGTATTTTAAAGTGAAATTTTTCGCAAAGCTAAATGTAGTGGCGAAAAATCAATACATCTTCGTTCTTAAGCTTTCCTTGTACTTTGTAGTCGTATTCGTAGCATTATTCCGCTACCTCACTGGGTAACGTTTTTTAATTTTTATACGGGATGTTTTAAAACTGTCTTCTTTGTTGATTTTACTTGATATAGTAATAATAAATTAATATATAATATCATCCATATTTTTCACACCACGTCAGTCTGGCCCCGTGGTAAGTACTTGTGTAACGGGTACCAGACAACGGAAATATATTTAACACTTTTATACTATACATATATTTAAGATTTTTATTATATGATACACATATTTAATACACATCCATGACCCAGGAACATTGAAAACTTATTGTTCCGTCAGCGGGATTCGAACGCGCGACCCCCGGTTTGAGCCATCAACGCGCTCACCACTGAGCCACAGAGGTCGACAAATGATAAATATATTGTTTAGTGACAAACAAAAATAGATCGTAAAAACTACACCGAACACGGTTATTATCCTGAGGTAAATTGTGTTAAAAACTTGTGTTTTTCGACACTCTGTCGACAGTAGGACGAGTGGGACGAGTGGGACGTGCGGGACGAGTGGGACGAGCGGGCGGGCGCGGTGATCTCGCCGCCACATTGCGCGTGTAATTGCCGCGAGCGTGTAGCGCTATTAATCTCGCGGTGAAACGCAAGTCACCATAAAATGTAATACCCATACGGCGAGCTGAACTTTCGGTAATCATCTTTATTTTTATCGCAGCCACATATTTGTGCAGATTGTCTCACTTTCAATTGTTATTCTCGCTTGAAAGTGCTAAAGGAATGTATGACGGAAATGACGATTAAGTTTTAGGATTTTAACATGAAAATAGTCAAAGTCTAGTATTATAACCTACAACATTTAAAAAAATGTGTAAGGAAATCTACCTTAACAATTTAACAAAAACAGCACCTTTTTCTTTAAGAACCTTTCATACAAAACAAACAGTATGGGTGATTTACTCAAGAATATCTAAGTAATAAAATCATAATAATGATAACGTTCAGCCGGGCTGATAAGACCATAAAGAACCTTTCCTACTCACTGCGTGAACAGTCTTTAAAGAAAGTATCAGAGATTCGTGACCTAGGCGTGATTCACGATTCGAAACTCTCATACTCCAAGCATCTGGATCACATTATCTCGAAGTCAATCAAGTCGCTTGGATTTGTAATTAGAATGAGCTCCCAATTCAAAAATCCAAAAATTCTAAAAGTACTGTATTGCTCGTATGTACGTAGTGTCCTTGAATATTGCTCCCAAATTTGGAACCCTCAGTACACTACCTATATTAACAGGCTGGAATCCATCCAGAAACGATTTGTGAGATTCCTACAATATAAATGCGGAACATCTGACACTAACTATGAATCGAGATGCAGAAGGTATCATATGCTACCCCTGCATCTCAGACGTCAAGTAGCGGATACTTGCACATTCCTAAATATTGCCCAAAACAAAATAGATTCCTCCCTTCTTGTCTCCAAAATTAACCTGAAAGTCCCTTCACGCTCATCCAGAATATGCTCCTTCAACCCCTTTTATATTCCATTCTCCCATTCTAATTATAGGAAGAATTCCTTCTTCGTTCGTACACCTGCTTGCCTGAATGATTTGAGTAAACAGCATGACATTGACATTTTTAATTCATCTATCTATGCTGTCAGAAAGTCAATCAATAAAAATTGGTTTGAGGCTGGTCACTGATTGTTGGATTCATTGCCTTATTACTAGGGTTAATATTACTGGGATTGCTTTTGTAACGTGTAATATTGTATCATTGCTAAATACTAATTATGTCTAACTAAATGTCAAGCAATTTTGTTTAAGTTTAGAATTTTAATTGTGGAAACATGTTAATAGTGCTTAGATATTAAGCAGCTAATTCTTAAATTAAGTTTATCACTGTATGTTTTCCTTTCAAATAAAAAATAAAATAAAATAAAATAAAATAAAAATAATCATATAACATACGTGAATATGATTTTTGTATGAGGGACGACAGCTCCGTCTGGCGGGCACGTTATGTAGGAGGGAGGAAGAGGGAGGGGGGTGTAGGGGAGTAGAGGGGGGAGTCCGTCGTAAATTGAATTTGCGCGAACGCCGGCGACGAGAGGTTCACGCTAACTAGCTGCGACATGCACCGCCAGTTGTCTTACACGGATTCTGTTTGCACACACCCTGTATACGTGACGCCACGCTGTTTGTTATTTTCCTGGTGAAAATCCGCAATATAAGCCCTACACCAGACAGGTGCGTAAGCTGTTAGAGTTAATTCTGACAAATTATTAAGCAACCGATAGATTTTAATCCATCAATCCCCAAGCGGCAGCCGGCTGCCGCATGACAATTGAAAATCTATTGTGTCTGCGATACCCACGATGGAGGTGTTAAGAATAGAATCGATACCATTTTCATACCAAATCGCCAGAATCGATCACATCCCAAATTAGCATTATCTTAGGTAACTAGAAGTTGCAAAACGGTACAATACGAACGATCTCGTAGCACGCACGTTTACTTCATATATTTTGTGAAATCAGTACTTTTTTTACATTTACAACTAGATATTTTTTAGATTTTAACATTACTGTATAACTGTATATTACTTAGGAGCTTGATTTATTTTCATCTGGAATTCCCAAGGTAGCTAGCATCTTATTTATATGCAAACAAAGTTAGGGTGATTCCGTTCGCTCATGATGCTCTATTGATTTGACCACGTTACAACTGTACTATCTTACTTCAAATCAACGAAGAAATATAATATTATTCTCATGTCACAGTGTTTGTGCGGGAACTCCTCCAAAACGGTTCAACCGATTTTAATGAAATTTTGTATGTACTATCAGAGAATATGACATGATCCGACCAAATGACGTTGGTCTGTCAATTACCTAGGAATCAATTTCCTCGATGGTACATTCGTTGGGCCTGAGAATAGGTTTTTATTAACTTTTTATATTGATACTAGAAATAATTTATATGGCAAAACAACGTTTGCTGGGCCAGGTAGTAGTAGTATAAAAACGTCAATATATAATAATATAGTAAGTTTTTAAATTAAAATATAATTCGTATGTGTGTTACTTTGCTCCCTTTGTACCAAGAATATATTTCCATACATTTCATCCAGTTTGAGTCCATCTCACCCTTCAACTTTTGCTCTTATTATATTACTCCATAATTATTACATAGCTTATGTTACTATTTTTTCAGGTAATTTCATTTTAAAACACGCATTTTTTTGTGCCAACGCGCTTAAAATAAATGTGAAACTACTTTTTTTATTTACTCCGATCCACCTACTGCCATTTACATAATATTGACTGTCCTCAATAATTGAAAATATCCGAAAGTAAACAGGTTATTACGGCAACATCCGCTCTGCAAACGAGAGGACTAATTATCTTGGTACTCCTGGCGCAAATTAAACATGCAAATTGAAGATAAGATTAATTATAAGTGACCTTTATAAATTATTCACCGCCGCTTTACACCGACTTTTAAAACCGAAGTGTGATGTGAATTCCGTTCCATTTCATTATATTATTTTAACTATTCTGTTATTTAAATTTGGTGTTTTGCTCAAGCGATGGCGATGTTACTGGACATTTTGATTTCTATGCCATTTACCACACAAAATAATAATAATGTCACTTCAGAGTAGTTAGCGCACTTAGCGGGCCCCTAGACAATCATTCTTATTGTGCAAAATCACGCTTGAATTTTATTGAACACTTTATTTGACAATAAGACGCTAGACGCTCAATAATATTGCACAATACGTGATATTGCACAATAAAATTGATCGTCTAGAAGCTGGTTTCATTGAAAAAAACATAACCAGACGAGAATCAGGTGCAGGACCAGTATAAATTACATGGTACATACCCATCAGACGCTTATTTAATTCTTGTATCGAGATTCGAGAACTTATATTATAATCATCTTGTATTATCGCAACATAACTTGGAATCAACATTTTTTGCAACTCGGGAATCATCCAAATTACTGAACCACGGAGTATTTCCTTGTGTGTTCGTTAAACGACGTTCTTCCCTTAAGACCTTGACTGGAGCGTCTGAAAACCTATAACTTTTCTAATACATCATTTCTATTCCATTGACAAGAACATTTATGACGTTTTATAAAAACATAGTGTGGCTGATGACGACACTTGTATATTTATTACGGAGTTGGTAATCGTAATAAAATGTAGAAAAATGAGCCTAAAGAGAAGGGCCACTACGTCTTTTAGTAGTGGCAGTGAAAACACATTTGTCTTGTCCCGGCCCGTTAGCGTATATTACACCGAGACACCGCCCGCTGTGTTCTTAACTTTGTTTCTTTAGATTATATTTGTACGTATATCAAGATTAAACTAAACACTATAATAGCCTCGCGAAAGAGTTAAGTTGTATCTAAGGTTTTCCGAAAGTTGAACGCTAAAGAATAAAAATATAAATTCAGAAACGCTCAGAAATTATAAATTCCGTTTTCACATAATATATTATAAAGTACATCATAGATGTTACAATTCTATTTATCGAACTGAAACCACACATTTTGCCGCCACCTTACTCAACCTTAAAAACCATCCTATATCATTTTTCAGGACTCTATAACTTAGGTTATATACATACTTTCGCATTTAGAATTATAATAGTATGCAAAACAACATTTCAATCACATACATATAAATTTTTACAAGTTACATTGTCTAAAAAGGGAAAGAAACGTCGCACCAGAAGCACTTTTCCAAAAACTATTAAACGAAACAGTAACAAAAAGTTGACAAAGGCATGTGTTATCAGTCGTAAGTTGTTGGGGTGTAAGTAGCCGCGGCGCCGCGGAGTCTGCTCACTTCGCCCCCCTAAATCTCCAGCAACACGGTGTCATAATGCAAGTAACACAAACATCTACGTGCGCCAAGCCTGTTAAGTGGTTCGGAAGAAACTATCAGAAAAACTTTTCTCATCGCACTGTATTAGGGCATATGTAGGCATCGATCTTTACGAATCGCGAAGTGGATTCATAAAAAATGTACGCAGGTAATGGTAACATTAAAATATCAAATATGTAACAAAGGTATACGACGATGTGCGTTTTCACTGTACTAAAATAAGTAGGCATTGTTAGTAGGTAATAGGTATTCATAAATAAATAGATTTTTATTAATATAAAGTTGTAGAAATACCCAAAATATACAACAAACTGTATGATTATTTATTCCGTAACCTGCTGAAGGTACTCTATTTGTAAGACAAGAAATATTTATATTCCAAATGCAAAAAGACTTTCAAGGAACTCTCAAAGTCTCACTACAAAAAGTATATCAAAGTTTGTTGGAGGGTCCGGTTAGACTTCTCAAGTTGGCATCATCCTTTGCCGACGTTTATGATAGAAATTGTGTAATAATAACCTTTGTAATTTCTTAAAGTAAATTTTACAAGTTCGGTAAGTATTTCTCAAAGCGAGTTTACCGTCACTCCTTATATATTATGAACAGGCTTTTGTACTTCCCGAGCGATTGTTTTAAACTTTTTGTAACATTCGCGGCTCGCTATGTTTGTCCGTCTACGGAGTTTAAACATTCAAACTTTGCCATAGTCTGATTAATTTTCTATTTACATTTTTTCTATAGATATAAATCAACATGTTCACTACGAATGTATAAATAATAATATTCAAATATAATAAATATTAAAGTTTGTGTTTTTTGGCACAGTTTTACTTAAATTTTGTTATTTAATGTAATTTAAAATTTGTAATTATCGAACAGCGTCGATAAATTTCATCGTTAACTTATATCATAAAACTACAAAGTACTATTGCTATTTTTATTTATATTCAGATCAATATTCAGATCATAATTTCACTATACTATACAGCCCCTTTAGACAAAGTATCTTTCGTTAAAAACGATGACGAAATTCGTTATAAAAATGTACGCGGTTTAATCCATACTAATATTATAAATGCGAAAGTGTGTCTGTCTGTCTGTCTGTCATCTCTTCTCGCCGAAACCGCTGAACCGATTTTGCTGAAATTTGGCATGGAGATACTTTGAGTCCCGGGAAAGGACATAGTATACTTTTTATCCTGGAAAAATGTACGGTTGCGATAAACGAGTTTTGGCGCAACGAAGTTGCGGGCGTCATCTAGTAATTTATAAGTCATCGCTAAAATATTACATTTCACTTCCGAAGGAATTTCAAATCCCATACATTTTGATAACGAATTTCGTCATCGTTTTTAACGAAAGGAAATTTTGCTACGGCCTCAGTACTAATATATTATACATAATATTTTGTCATGTTTCTGCAACACGTGAGTAGTTTAATAAATTTTGAGAGGCGTAATAAAATCAGGGTGTAATGTCTGGCGCTGCCCCCTGCGCTCCACGCCGCGCCGCGCCGGGCGCTCGGGGCGACTTTAACGACGGGGTACAGCCCGAACCTGCCCCGCGCGAATATTTTTTGCGGGGACATCATAATAATAGCTCTGTATTACTTCAGGAGAAATTCCAAGAAGTTTATAACTCGAGATGAGTTTCGTGTTCCCTGTCATAAATAATAAAGCGGTCGTCGACTACAACGTTGTGCAGATTTTGAGTGAAGTAAAAATTCACGAAATAATTTTTCATTCCCCGACTCCCGAGTCATTGGTCGGGTGAAATTTTGTTCAATTAATGAACAATCAGACTTCAATTGCTGTGATTTAACTTTTTTTCATGCATTTACATTTTTACTTATTTACTTTTTTATTATTATCTATACTATACTCGGCGAAACATGGCGGTAGCGGTCATTGACTCCCTGTCAAAATCATTTTCTATATAAGCCGCGATTGACAATGAAGTGTCAGATGTTGTCAATCGCGGTTTTGTATAGAAAATGACAAGTTTTTAACAGGGAGTCAATGACCGTTACCGCCATGTTTCGCCGAGTATAGTATAGTATATTATTTTAAGTACTATCAAAGAAATTGATTCATTGGCAGATAGTGGATCTACGTATTTTGGTCGCATTATATCAAATCCATCCAATGGCTCATAGCTAACATTGAATTGACATAATCCGACCAAATTATGTAGGTCCGTCAACTGCCTATGTATCAATATCTTCGATGGTACCCATGCGGTGATAGCTCCAGTACCATTTGCAATAAACGTTAATTTTTGATTTTTTTTTATGCAATAAGGGGGCAAACGAGCAAACGCAAGCCTGATGGAAAACAACTTCCGTCGCCCATGGACACTCGCAGCATCAGAAGAGCTGCAGGTGCGTTACCGGCCTTTTAAGGGGTAATAGGGGAAGGTAGGGAAGGAAATAGGGAAGGGTAGTGAAGGGAAAAGGGTAGGGGATTGGGCCTCCGGTAAACTCACTCACTCGGAGAAACACAGCGCAAGCGCTGTTTCACGCCGGTTTTCTGTGGGGACGTAGTATTTCTCCGATCAAGCCGGCATATTCGTGCCGAAGCATGGCTCTCCCACGTCAAAATTGACAAAATTGTTGGAAAAAAAATTTGAGTGGACCGTATTTAGGAAATAGAATATACAAGTGAAACAACAGTTAAAAGTTCTAACCTGTTGATGGTCTTCGGAGATATTCGGATTCTTTCTTCTTCTTTACATACTTCTATAGGTTATCGCGCATAGTAACGACGTAAAAATGACAATTCGTTAATTTTCACGGTGGCGGTCAGCGGTTCGTTATTCGAGTTAATAATGTAATAAGTAATGTTAGACGAACAATCTGTTCGTCTAACACTGATACGTACCCACGATAACTAAACTTCTCCTTATATAGTAGGATAGATGGGAATGTATCACGCTCTCGATGCGTGAACAAGGATTTTTTTATTTCACTACCTTCAATTATAAAAAAACATTAATAACGAAATTCAGGTTCATTCATACGTGAATATTTAAATTTTGTATATAAAAAATAACAGATTGATCTCGTGGTAGAAGTCGTAATTAACAACCATATATTTAAAGTTTTGATATTAATAAAAAAGCAATTTTGTTCAAAATAAAAGTGGACACAATAAAACGAGCTTTTACGGCAATTTTGTCCTGTACATTTTAAGCACGGCAATATTTTGTGACTCCCCCAAAGTTATTCATGGACAAAAATGTAACATGTAGTACGAGTTAGAAGTATAATGACTTAGTGGTGAGTCGTTTGTTACTGTCGCTACGTTGAAGGGTGACTTGTCGCTTACTGAGATACTGTCACAATATGGTGTTCCTTTCATAAAACCTCCGTGATAAATTGCATACGAAAGGAAAATAAAACTTCGATTTTATATTTGGGTTTAGATATTATAACTTTGAATGCATTTTTATTTTAACTCACTATTATTGTATCCATATTATTGTCAGTTAGTATCAATATATTATGTTGTTTCAAAAATTGTATCACTGGTTTGTGGACGATATAGGCCGTGTCTAGCCAAAAAACTGAATTCAAAAGCAATATTTTTCCGCGCGAAAATTTTTGTGCTAGCTCGGAAAAACAAGTCTAAGTTTTCATAGACAGTTTTAAATAACAAACAAAAGAAAAAGCCTTTGAATGTGTCTAGCGTGTTTTTAGATTAAAAAATGAATAAAAAGACAGCACACCTGAAAACCGCCACCGATTTTATCGACGTGGTTAACTTTTTCCCAAATATATCACATTCTATAAATCCGATTATTTATTGACCTATTCGGTTTGTTTGTCACACATAAAACGTTTTATAATCATTTTACTGCAGTATAAAAATATGTAGTCGGATAAAACCAAAGACTTGAAATCATAAATTTCGTTTAACGTCGTAGAACATGACTGAAAACTATTTCCTTGTCTACAGATTCTACTTAACTTAATGGCTAAGTTGTGAAGGCGCGGAGTTTACTTTGTGTGTGAAGGTAGACTCCATCTCCAACTTTTCTGTGTTAATTTCAACAAGTTGAGATTAGCGAATGCATGAAGACTATTGAAAAATTCATAATTACTTTTCAACGTTATAAATGGTTATATTTAGTTCTTGCAGGCGTGAAAGGAATGTTTTAAAACTTCGTAAAAGGAAGACTTTGTTTAGGCCCGATCAAATATTATGTCTAACTAGCTGTTGCCCGCGATTTCGTCCGTGTTAGAATCACGTTCCACGTCCCAAGTATTATTTTTCAAAAATATTCAATTTACAGAGAATGTTTAGACCCGACCTCTAAGTAATATTTCTGCAAAATTTGAAGTAAATCCATTCAGTACTTTCTGAGTTTATCCCGGACATACATACAGACAAACAGACCAACAGATTAACAGAGAAACAGATAAACAGACAAACAGACAAAAATTGCAAAAACTACATTTTTGGGTTCCATATCGATTGTAGATTACGTCCCAAGTATTATTTTTCAATAATATTCAATGTACAGAATTTACTTTCCTACGATTTTATTATAATATGTATAGATTCTGAACGACGTTTGAGATGTAATTTTTAATAACTCGGTAAACGATAAAAATCGGCCCAGTGCGAGTTGGACGAAGCTCGTGCACGAAGGGTTCCGTACCATTATAGAGCAAAAATAGTAAAAAATGTGATTTTTGTATGGGAGCCCCCTTTAATTATTAATTTAATTTAAATTTTATTAATACTTATTAAAGTATAAAATATACAGCTGAGTTTTTTATGAACATTTCAGGTGCCAATCTGTTGTCATCATTGATACCGAACAAAAAATGTTTAAAAAATCACGTTTGTTGTATGGGAGCCCCCCTTAAATATTTAATTATATTGTCTAGTATTTATTATTATAGCGGCAACAAAAATACATAATCTGTGAAAATTTCAACTCTGTAGCTATTACCGTTCTCGAGTTACAGCCTGGAGGCATACAGACAGACAGATAGACTGACAGACGGACAGACACCGAAGTCTTAGTAATAGGGTTCCGTTTTTACCCTTTGGGTACGGAACCCTAAAAAATGTGTAAACATCACATTATAAATGTAGTTTCAAAGACAAACATAACATAAAGTAATTACATTAACATAAAGTTGGTATACTAATCAAAATGAAATTAAAAGTTATTTGCAAAAAAGGAAACTCGGCTTAAACTTCATCCTTCTGAGGAATTTGAGGATTAGCATAACAAAGTAACGTGAAACTGTATTCAAGGTATGCGTTCACTTTCTTTACTAACTATATAATATATTTTTGAATAACTTACCTTAAGTTATAAAAATGTACACGATATTTTCGTAGGAATGCATTAATATCCCGAACTTAACATAATGTATCGCCTACATCGAGTAGCTAAACATTTATACGATTCGATCGGTAATGTACTATCAGAGAAGTTGATTCCTATGCAGATGGCGGATCTAAGTAATTTGGTCGCGTTACGTCAAACCCATCCGACCGATCACAACTAACATTGAATAGACATAAGCCGACCACATGACGTAGGTCCGTCAACTGCCTAGTAATCAATCTCCTCGATGGTACTTTTCACCAATCACTACCTAATATGGAAGTTTTCATTAACAAAACCTTAGGTACTCTTACATTTTTGTTCATAATACAGGCTTTATTGTAAAAGCGTTCCGCACTACACTTGAAAGATAAACATAAAACTAAGTTTTGAAGTACAAACGAAAACACTAATGTAATGATATCGATATGAAAGCAATTCCAAGTCGATACAGAGCGATACGATCTAAATCTACTCGGAGTTGGAGATGAAATGTGTTGACTGTGGAGCGATCTCGGGAGCGGTCGCTTAGTACCAACTTGCCCGCTTGCCTCTATTAGCAATTGCTCTAATGGAATTTATTTTATTTCCAACTCATGCCTCCTCGAGTAGTCCTCACGAGACTGAGCTTATGTAACGGTATAACTTCTCCGCGACTTAAAATTGAAGTGCTTTAGTCAGCATAAAATTAATTTACTTCCTTCTGAAAATTATATCACTCGTTTGCTCGACGCGATTCACAACTTCTTAACTCAATGTTCATAATGCATCGTACGAATGATTTTATGCGTCTAATTGAATTATAAAGGAAATTTTCATGGAAAATGGTCAGTAAAATCAAGATCTTGAAAAAATTGTGCACTAAAATTAAGATCGTGGACACGACATTTTCTTTTAATTTCCCGTGCCTAGAGACGTGGCGTCAGCACATCCGCCGTATTCACTCCAATAGCTGGCGAGGTGTATTAAAAATCTAAAAAGTAACCTTAGCCAGCTGTACGTGTTCTTTGTCTCAAGTTTCACGCGCACCTCTCTCCCCAACCCTCAACTAATATTATTGAATTAGGTATTCAGGACGCGCGCCCGCTGCAGCCTGCCGTCGCCGCCCGCTCGCCGCTCACGCGCGCCGCAGGTCTAGCTAGCCGCGGGCTGTGTGCATGATACGACCTATCAATTCAATTACTATTTTGCAGCTAAAATAACATCACGTACTGTTGAATGTGCTGGACGGACGAGAGTTTGCCTATATAATATGAAGACAAAATTATCATATTGAATATAGTTCTGCAGCAGCAATAATAATAATATTATGGACGCTTCACACCACGTCAGTCTGGCCCCGTGGTAAGTACCTAAAGGACTTGTGTTACTGGTACCAGACAACGGAAATATATTTAATATTTTCATACTATACATATATTTAAGATTTTTATTATATGATACACATATTTAATACACATCCATGACCCAGGAACTTCATAAACTTTTGTTCCGTCGGCGGGACTCGAACCCGCGACCTCCGGCTTGAGCTACCAACGCGCTCACCACTGCGCCACGGAGGTCGTCATAAGCAGCAAATAATCCTTCTTACATAAAATTTATACTTACTTATGTTTTATATAATTATGTCATATTCTACGTGATTGTGTTGCTTACATAATCTAACGACACTGGAGCATAGAGCAGAATTCAGAAAAATACATCTTCCGAGATGTATTTGCGATAAGTCGGAATATTTGAAGGTTCTTTTATATCTTAAATATAGTGACAAACATTGTAAAAGTTACAAACTGTGGGCGAGGAATACTAACACAATAATTTTCTCACAAAAGAGCACGAGAGGTCTTTGTGGAGCAGTTTGGGGTGTTACAGTTTTTATCGTAGGAAATCTCTCTCGCCTCTGCATAATTCATCGGCGTGAAGTTGAAACCGAACCCGAGTCGTAAAAGAAATCGCTCTATGATTTGATGTCTCTCGAAACTTGTCTTTCCTTACGAATCGATGATTACCGTAGGGCTTTTTATGTCGACGTTACGAGAATATTAATAAAAAGTCGCTTTGCGTCGATCTTCTGAATAAAATTAACTTAATTTTTGGCTCAAAGTAAAGTTTGTCAAACTTCCATATCGAGTATATTCATGTAATAATGAATATTTTAGTCTGCTTTTACTATATAGGACTCTATTCCATGGTAATATCAATTTCATATCTCTACTTTTCTAATTTTACCCCAAAATAAGTTTAAGATGTTTAAAAATTATCATAAATATTTTTATTATTTCAATCTTATAATTCAAGACCAAAGAAAAACTTTCGAATTGTTAATTGAAAGTACAACAATTCGATGTTTGTTTTTTGATTTGCATCCCGAAGGTAATCCTGAACTTGCCTGCTCTGTTTGTTCTCAAGTGAATTCCGAAAATTTCTTGCATTGCAAAAGTACAAAAGAAACTCGAACGAATTTACTTTAAAGGCCAATATTTGTTTTTATCTAACGGCACCGAAGAAACAATATAATTTATTAATAATATATTTTTTATTCATCATTTTATTTTAAATTATAGATTTTTTTATAAAAAACGAACGACCACACGATTGTAAGCAATTGCTGCCGCCGCTGCCCATAGACACACACAACGCTACAGGAGTTACAAGTGTAACACCTCTGGAGTTGCGACTTCCTAGTTTCCATTAAAATTGTTATTCTAGTTAGGCCTCTGTTAGGCTACTGATACGTCAAATACAACACATTTTTTTTTCTATTATTCTCATCAAGCTCGACTGCCGAAGATTATAAACCGACAACGTCCCCTTTTCATACCACGGTACCCTAAAAAATGTGCAAATCTTTAGTTCTCTTTGAGCCGTGTGTTAATTTAGCTTCCACGGTCGCCCCTGTATCGTAAATAAATCCCTACCGGACAACGTGCTTCACTAATCCCGCAATGAATCATCATTTGTAAGGAATAATCATAATAAAGCGAAACTGAGACGGCCGATCGCCGATCGCACCCATATATCATGTTGCGATTACGCGCATCAAATAAACATTACGCTGACTTGTCCGCTTCTATTATTTGGGGTTGTGTGGTTTTATTAAAAAAAATAGTATATCGTCAAAATCGATAATCATATTTTTATGTACTTTTTGTTGTGTTTGCATTATTTAATATGTATTTAATCTACTAACAAATAAATACATAAATAAACTTTTATTTGGCACAATAGGACATTACACTTTTTTACGAATACAAATAAAATAAAAACAACATTATAAAGCAACCAATAAAACTAAAAGAAATAGATCTACACTGCACTTTGTCTCTAGATATTCTTGTACAATTGCCATAAAACCAAATCTACACAAATATAGCCTCTTTCATTATTCAAATGCACCAAATGTTTCATCTTTTTCAATGGAAGTTACGATGACCTCGTGAGTTTTTTATTGGTTCGTAGAATCGGCATGTTATGACTTATAGTGAATTCAATCGTTCATAAATTTCAACTTTCCAAGTTTATTCGCGGTTGTAACAATCGTTTTTGGCACAAAACGCGCGTAATACGAGTATTATGTTCGCTTATTGTTGTTAAGACTCTATTATTGTGTCTGTAACATCTTTTTTAAAGTGCTGACTAATATTATTACTTTTTTATAGCTGCTACTTTATTGTTAAACCTAATGCTGTATTTATTAATAATAGACTTATAATAATAATTATACTGACTTTATAAAAAAAGTGTCTGTGACTACGAATAATAAAAACTAGAGTTATTTGTTCACGTTACAGACGCAAAACCGATTTCCATGTAATTTGTTACGAGAATACTTTGTATCCTTTTCCTGACATTATAGGATAGTTTTTGTCACGGATAATGTAAAACTACTACGTGATAAACAAATTTTTGTGCAAAAGATATCGCAAGAAACGTCTACAAAATTTTACTTAAAACAAATTGTTATATTTATAAAATTCGTAGATGTTACTGGCTAATGCAGAAACTATCGCACTGTTTTTGCATTGTTTACAACAATTTTCAATCTGGTCATAAAAGTTAAAGGTGTAATCACGAGCTGTAGAAATGTACGTTCGCAATTAGAATTCTATCGCGCGATGTCGTCACAATACTCGTTTTGGCACGAGAGAAACCAATTCGCCCATAGTACAAACTACAAAGGGAACCAATATGCGACTAACAATTATTGAAAGATATTTTCGTAAACGCAGGTGGCTTTGTTCTTTTGTTATGACTTTGGTTCTTACTACTTTTAAAGCTTACACTCTGAATGATATTTTTTAAGGTTTTTAATTCGAGTTAACTTAACTGACACGTTATATTAAGTACTGAGTACACGCATGCCGTATTTTAGGTATTGACCGTAAATTTTGTGTTTTTAAAATACTTTTTTGAATTAATCACGCCATGTGTTGAACATTATGACCAACTAGATACAATAATATATTTTATTTATGTTACCTTAATCATAAAATTGATAGTAAAATTCTTGATTATAATACTATATAACGGTAACAATTACTTATAACACTTAAGAAAAGTTTTACCAACTGATTTTAATAACGAAAAACCTTCATTATTACTTAAAAATAGCTTTAACGTGGAAGGCAACTTTTACAAAGAAACAAGTGCATAATGCTTCAATTTTTGGCATCTTGACTACACTTCTTTTAGTACTATACTATAAAGTGGTAAGTATTGTTTATAGTTGAATCTGAATCGCAATTTCGGCTATAAACTTACGAGTTCGTAACCACAGGCCAGCTACTGCCAACTACATTGCTGTGTTTAGTCTCTACATACGGCTATGACTACACTTTTGTATATGATGCACAATACTTATATTTCGCTAATACCGTTAGTCACTCTCATACAAAACAAAAAATAAACCCCAAAAATTATTTAAACTTAAGTCGCTTTCTATCTAATACACCACGCTTGAAAAGAATTCAAGAAATTGCGAGTCAAATTATTTTTTCGAAGTATGACTGTCATTCATCGCAGCATTCAATGTGACGTGGGTGGAGAGTAGTGATTTTATTTCAAAAATACTGGGAATGCACCCCTAATACTTGTAAATTAAAAGGCACGGTAGAGCCCTCGGGGGACCCCGTTTTGAATCACTAAAGATTTAGGAGGGTGCATCTCTCGACATGCTACAATCGACCATTAATTATATTTTGTATGTAATATTCACGCCACATGTTGCAGAAGTCGGTTTATATCATTACCGTCCATTTGGCTAAATGTTTTGGGTGAAATTTCTAATCTCCAATTCCCGCTTGTCAATGTTTAAGCATTGTATTCAGCCTTATATTAATTTATCTATCAGTCTTAATTTTTTTTTTATTATAAAATTTGGGGCCGTCTATGGGCTGTTCGCCCTTATCCTTTATTTGTTATCTTATTACTTATATAGATTTTTCGCACCAAGGATAATTGAAATAATATTATTAATTTTAATCAGTCTTATATTAAAATTATATCTTTCATTATTTTTATTGAAAAAAGGAGATTAAAATATTTTCATTTAAGTCAATTTTCAATTCAGCTATCATTTAAAAATTCATAATCAAGTTGAATCATTGAATATATATTGTACATGTATTCTAAGTGTACATGCTTTAAATTTCGAAACTGAAAGGGTCACAAAAAATCGATAAGCCAGCCATAACCGAAGAAAAACTGCTGTAATAAAAGATTTTTTACAATTCTGCGTAGAATAAATCAATATTTCGATAAATAATATGTAACAACAACTACTAAAAATGTTGGCATTTAAATCCGAACCACATTTATTAATTAATTCGACAACACTAAAACCACTTAGCTTTGTCACAAACAAATAAACCAAATATACGCTAATCAAACATTATCGTCCAAACCGATCACGTAATGTAATGAAATACACAAATATTCGGCTTTGCGAAGGTAGCAATATGCATTCGGTCCGAAATACGCACTTATCGCGCTTATACTTGCAAATATAATCACATTATGTCGCATCGCCCCCGTATTAGCTTTGTGACAGGGTGCAGAAATTAATAGCAACTGAACACTGATCGAAAACACAAGGGGCCCTCACGCTTACTCCGCAGATGCTTATCTCACGTATGGCTCGGCCTATAGTTTTCTGTACTAATAACAACACAGCAAACAAGGTTTCATTACTGTGTAATGCAAACACCTTGTTGGGTTAATATGTGAATATTCACAATAAAACAAGCGTATCTATCACGTATGCGGCTTATGATACCTAATAATATAACATTATTCTTAGATTTTTCAAAAATATTATTGCTGCCCCATTAATAATGAAAATATTTAGAATGTTATTTTTTTAAATGTAATAAGGGGGCAAATGAGCAATCGGGTCACCTGATGGAAAGCAACTTCCGCCGCCCATGGACACTCGCAGCATCAGAAGAGCTGCAGGTGCGTTGCCGGCCTTTTAAGGGGTAATAGGGGAGGGTAGGTAAGGAAATAGGGAAGGGTTAGGGAAGGGAAAAGGGTAGGGGATTGGGCCTCCGGTAAACTCACTCACTCGGCGAAACACAGCGCAAGCGCTGTTTCACGCCGGTTTTCTTTGAGGAAGTGGTATTTCTCCGGTCGAGCCGGCCCATTCGTGCCGAAACATGGCTCTCCCACGTCAAATCATTTGTTTAAAGTGTCTTGTCTGTCATGTGAAGTTTCCAATGTTTTTAACCGACTTCCAAGAAACGAGGAGGTTATATGTTCGGCTGTGGATATATTTTTATTTTTTCTTATATTTGTATGTTCAACGATTACTCCGCCGTTTGTGAACCGATTTTCAAAATGTTTGTTTTGTTGTATTAGGTTTCACTCTAATTTGGTACCATGTTCACAAAAGTGGTGACCTGATGATGATGGATGGATGATGGATCCATGAGTAATCGAGGGAACTCCTCGAAATTTATATGGAAACATATGGTGATTTTGGTTTTATGAGAAGCATCCTAAGCATATGCTACCAAAACGCAAGATTTTGCACCAAGATATACTATGGTTCCGAAGATACTAAGAGAACTCCGGATTCCTTATAGATACAAGTTTGGGGGTTTAGGCGTTGTTTTAAGAACTGAAAGCATATGCCTCTATACAAATTACATTCATCATCATCATCATCATTACCACGTCAGGGTCACCAATGTCACTAAAATTGAACGTAACAAAATATTCAACCTTATCTCCAGAGCGTAAGGCACACATTTGACATTACTTCTGAGAAGTAAGTTGCTTCGATAATACAAGTAACATGCACTGTCACACCAATCGCGGCCACGGGCGGCCGTAGACTTCTCAAGCGATATTATGTATTACAGTAATAGAGATAAAGTTTAAAATTATATGACACTGAAAGCCTCGCCGCTGCTAAAATTCCAGCTTGGCGCGGCCCTAGCACGTGTCCACTTCGATTTTTTTTAAATGTATTGTTTAAAATTATCTGCAGCTGATATTATATTTTGTAAGTGTGACTGTTAACAAATTGTAATAAGATACGTAGAATAATATACAGGTGTATTAGGGCCGATTCACACCGGAATGGCGGAGGCGAGGCGAGCAGTTTCAGTGTCATATGATTTTAAACTTTATCTTCATTGTTGTTAATAATACATAGTATCGCTTGAGAAATCTACGGCCGCCCGTGGACGCTCGTGGCCTCTTGCGTCCGCCGGCGGCGTCGATTTCTCAAGCGATACTATGTATTACAATAATGAAGATAAAGTTTAAAATCATATGACACTGA
Source organism: Lysandra bellargus (assembly GCA_905333045.1). Lineage (NCBI taxonomy): Eukaryota > Metazoa > Arthropoda > Insecta > Lepidoptera > Lycaenidae > Lysandra > Lysandra bellargus. The sequence continues at coordinate 1,029,621 of HG995328.1, forward strand.
AACTGCTTGCCTCGCCTCTGCCATTCCGGTGTGAATCGGCCCTAATCTACGTATAGTACGCGATGATTTTACTAGGTAACTAAAAAGAGTGAAATTATTATTTTTAACAAAAAATTAAAACCGACTTCCAAGGTAAAAAAAATAATAATATCCTTATAATATGAACTAAAAAGTATTAAATAATTTTTCCTATCTCATGGTGCCTTTTTCCGAATTCGGCTAAAACTCAACTATTTCTGTACTCAATCTTCATAATTTTGAAGTCGGTGCCAGAAATGTTTCAAATATTCTGGCATCTGGATTCAGCTATATCTGGTACCGACTTCAAAACGAGAGGTTTTAATTTTTTGTTATGAAATATCAATTAATAACGAGTTTTAATTATTATTAATAGTTGCTGCTATCGTGTCTGGCGGATGAGTTCTTATCATTGTTGCGAAGCAACAATTATTGTTATAAATGCAAAATTACAATTCACATAATAATTCCAATTAATTGCCTTAGATGGGTAAACTAAAAGTAGCAGGACGTTTTAAATAGTATTTATAAATATTATACAGCATTAAAATATGATCCAACACAAGAAATTGATTCCATCATCCAATGACAGCTGAAACACCGGACTAGTCACAATTTCGGTGGCGGCCAACATAGTTATTATTTTATATTTTATATTACAATATTTTAAAGACTGTACTATCGATATCAAAGAAAGAAAATCTCGGTGATTATTTCCATTTCGGCACCATTCCTTTCAATTGTTAAACTGAAGGGAAGCGCCAATAAAAATTCCGCGCTAAAACAACAAATTAAACGAAGCCGGGCCACTTGAAAAGCCATAAGTACATACCTACTCGTCTCAATTGCCATCGATAAGAAATCCAAGCCGGAGCGATGTATTCCGGGCACGTTCGGCTCACGGTTTTTTGGAGCCGGCCGTCTTTAAAATGAATTGACTCTAAAATTCTTAACAATGAAATGTTGTCGGAGTTTTATTAAATCGAGTGTAACCATTCCTAACATTACGCAAATGGCGGGTCCTCCCCTACATCTGTCGCCGGGATGCACCCCCTTAATAAGTGTTAACGCTCGCCGCCCGCCGCCCGCGACGAACACTCCGCCCGGCTTAAGCTAAATCTCTACAAATTCTTGATACGAATTAACGCGGCGGGTCGAGTGTGCGTCTTGTAATTTCATCGCCCGCGCTGCGCCGGTACCGCGCGTGAAATTCCATCGACGCCGGCTAAATATAGAGCTAAAAATTTGTTTAACGTGAGATTTTCGCGGGACCCGGCATTAAGTGCGAGATAAAAATGCAATTCGTAATATGTCTCCTCGGCTGAAGTGGATTCCGCTACATTAAAAATAAACCCCGTAAATTCGCTCAGTTGAGCTCCTCGCCTTTGATGTTTAGTTACACGGAGTGGAGCTCGAACGTTTCACGCGCGCTGCGTGTGTACTGCCATTCACGGTCTCATATAATTATTACGTTTCACTTAATATTCGTACATTGTAATTGATACGCAACATAGACGCCGAACACCGCATTCGCTCCCATTTTTCAGACCATTAAACGTCGAGCCGTCAACTATAACACGGGCGCAACGTAGCGCGATGTGTAAAATAAATGCACGCCGAATAGCTCCACGCCGGCATCATCGTTACAAATGTAAATGAACAATTAAAGCGTTCACGGTGACCAGGAACAATGATAATAATTATTTTAGTTCAGTGTCGACGCGGCCGTCCATCTCCCCCCGGGCCCCGGTGGAATGTTCCTCACCCCCGCTCCCGCCATTAAACAGCGACACTTCTGCTGTTCGTAAATTATTATCGAGCGCTTTCATTACTCGGCTCTATAACAAAGGAACTCCACAAACGTAGGCGCCGTGATTTAACTTCGCAACTTTAACTACGTTCGGCGCGATTGTTCGGCGCGCGGCGGCGCGACGTTAGAAATCATAGTTCATATTAGACGCTAGGTGAAATCTCGATTAATACATTAAATCGTTATCGATAGTTGCCCGAACTTCGCTGAACCAATTTCTTGGGTAGTAATCAACGCTCCTTATTCGATGCTGAATATTAAATGTGTAGATTCTAATTCAATGATGACGGTGCCACAAACTTTGACTAACGTTTCCTTTGTACCAGTTTTGAGTTTGTTGCCAGGTTTTTAAATCAGGTATTTCCTCCAAGGCGTTATGAATTAAGCATTTGTGACTTATGAAAAATCTAACCACCATTGAAATAAGTACTACAAAAGTTATTCAAAATGATAATAGAATAAACTAAATATCTCAGTCAGAGCATTAAGAGAAATAACAATAACTCTTTCGTTTAGCAATCAATTGGTAAACTATGTCTGAAATGTAACAGCCGAAGCTATTTCGAGCGGCCAAGATTTATGTATAGCCAATCTAAACGAAATTTGAACAATGATCGCAAAGATATCCTTAATTAAATTTCATGGATACAAAGCTGATTTGTGAAGTGCATCGGATGCCGACATATCAGTCGCGAGAACTGTGGGGACGCGCGCTGCCGGCGAGCGGAGAGCACTGTGGAATGCTTTCAACGCACGTAATTTAGTTAAACATGTAATTTACGACTGTCCAAATTGCTGAATGACTGTATCACTATTATCCTCCATTTGTATCATTTTTATGTGCAACGTTTCGTGTATTGTTTTTAACTGCATTTTTTTTCATGCGTGTTCCCAAACGTCTTTGTTTTTAATAACTTATTGCTTGTTCCCAGACAGGTAGGAATGACGATGTTTATTATGTATAGACAACTTGACTCAAAAATGTGCCCCGCAACCGTCTTCCAAAAAAAAACCAAAAAACCAATAACACCATATGAGTGGGTCGAAAATAAGTTTCGACAGTCGTACGCCTTTTTTTCTGAGTACAAACTTCAGCAACTACAATATTAATCTAGGCTCTAGGCTCTAAAGTCTAGACTCAAAAGGTACCAAAACATACAATATAATACCAATGACAGCATCAATGATACCTAAGGGTCAATTCAGACCGCAACGCGACGAGGCGAGGCGCGGCGCGGCATAAATTTGTATGGATTTGACAGATGAAATCTATTGCGTGATATTGAATGTACTGTCACTTCTTGGTGGAAATTCATATTCAATTTAATAATTAACACTTTTCTTGCACTTATTCCACTTTATTTTAATATATCTATAACAAAATTATTAAATACACGACCGGTTTCGAATAAATCATAATCAGGTGTACTGCAGGTAATTTTAAATTTTTAAAAATTTTGTAAACAAAAAATGGGTTATCAGTATCACAAAATTTTTTCTACCATTTAGTACAATTTTATACCATAAACAATATTTTCTACCAAAAATCACAAATTAAATTTTTAAATGTATTGGACATGTATCTATAAAATTGATGACTTAAAAACAATAATTACATTAAATATGTCAGCAAATCAATTAAATGTCCTATAACCATTATTAATAATATTATAATAATAACAATCTATAAAAATATGTCAATCTTTATAATATAAGTAAATAATGTCACAAAATAATAAATTGCTAAAAAACATGTCAAAGTAATGCCAATGTCAGTTTATAAAATGTCTATTAACTAAATTAAATGTCAAATGTAAAATAATGTCCTGAAATAAATTTTAAATTTCCTGTAACAATACAGAATTTGAGAGGCATGTCTGATCGTTTAAAAGGTTCCCACAATCTACATGTATTGCCGAAAAGCAGGAAGATGGATGCATTAGAAGCACTGGAAATAAACAGACACAAGAAATATGGGAACCTTTTAAACTATCAGACATGCCTCTCAAATTCTGTATTGTTACAGGAAATTAAAAAATTTATTTTAGGACATTCTTTTACATTTGACATTTATATAAACCTATTAATATAAACTAGGTTAAATATCTATTAATATAAACTAGGTTAAAAATAAACATTTGTCAGGATAATACAGCACGTAATAATATTTTTCCCCTATTATGGGGAAAAATATCTTGCGACCAGCATGCAGCACTGGTTGAGGTTCTGTGTTCCGAGACTTCCGAGACAATTTTTAAAACTAATAAATTATTAAATTCGTTATTTCGGTGGTAATACATAAATATTCAACTAATTACTTGTGAAGCGTAATCCCACAAGGTTTCTTTTGAGCACAAGAATTGTTTTTGCACCATTTAACGATGCAGGACGGCATATTTTGATATTTCTTGACACAGATGAAAACGACATGCGCCGTCACTCGTTGAAACCGGAATGGCGGGCGGCCGGCTTCCTATGGCCGTATCGGCTTCCTATTGCCTGCCTCACCGCGTAGCATGGATGGCTCTGTCTATCTTTTTTTTATTGGTCTGAGTGCTGATAACCCATTTTTTGTTTACAAAATTTTTAAAAATTTAAAATTACCTGCAGTACACCTGATGATGATTTATTCGAAGCCGGTCGTGTATTTAATAATTTTTAGATATATTAAAATAAAGTGGAATAAGTGCAAGAAAAGTGTTAATTATTAAATTCTATTGCGTGAGGCGCCTTGTGAATCTGTCAAATCCATATAAAAGAATAAGGAATCATGGCAGAAAATCAACTTTACCAATTATTCTTATTTTATGTCGTTGAATTTCATCTGATAGATTAGAGGTGTTCGGGATTTGGATAGATAAACAAGAGATCAAAGAATATTCCTGTAGAAGAGGTGATAAATTTTTGTGTTTTTTTTTTCTTTATGTAAAGGCCTCACATCGTAAGATTACATCGGCCTACATTTGGTGGTTCATATTGCAGCAAAAATTACAATGTATATTGTATATAAACGATAATTTTACCCATTGGACTGAGCCGCAACATGCAGATTTTGCATATTTAACAATTAAAGCTATATAACACGACTTCCAACGCTATAGCCTCATTGTAATTCGAGTATCATCAGAAAATTTGATTCGTGATGGTGGATCTACTATATTTTGAAATGGTTATCATCAAGTTAATGTTTTTTTTCGGCCTTTCTTGACCCGACCGAGACCAAATTGCTTTGGTTCGCCATCTGCTTATGAATCATCATCTCCAATAGTATAATATACAGGGTATGACAAAACAAAGTGATAGGCATCCATCACAGGTAGGTTTTACTGTCAGTTTTACCACCGTCATGGCTGTGACTGATGGATAACCTACCATGTAAGAGCGTGACAGACGGTTGCATGAAGCTGATTGACGAAAATCTGGATATTTTGATTTTTGCTTCATGCAACCATCAGTCACGAATTTTGAGTGAGTGTTGTCACATCTGACAAAATTGGAAAAAAATTAAAAACGTATACCTTTGAAAACTTTGGCTTTGGCTGACATAAAACTGATAGAAGAGAATTGAGTGACAGTCTAATACCATTCGTCAGTCCATCAGTCACCATCAGTCAAACATAATTCATGATTGACGGAATTGACTGTCGCTTGCATGAGCGTGTAATGGATGCCATATTATGGTGTGTATGAGTCCCCTTTATAGAATTCACTGTGAAAGTAGCAGTGCCTAAAGAGTAACTTTTTTCTTATTTTTATGGGCAAAATCATGACGCTGAGATGCTTGCCCATACAAATCACAAAAAATGAGCTCAGCGCTGCCCCACCCATATACACTCTAAAGTCTAAAGTATTAACACTTTGTTCCGTCACACCCTGTATATTATGTATAACCTACTATATGTTACAGCCATGAATTGACCAGCCTTAGTGACGCGACTAGGCCATTTATGAGTTTCATAGACCACACATTATAAAGAAGAATCGCTTAAACATAATGTGTTACTTAATAAAGTAAAATATAGTCAAATGTAAAGTTGTGCGTCTATACTAATATCTAATATCCTAGAGTATCTTAGTTCGAAATAAATATAATTTAAGAACGCATTTGATGAACAAGCTAAGGTGTCTAGTTAAACAACCAATTCAACTAAATGACTGTCATGAATGTCAACATATTATGTTTAACATACAGCCATATCACTAGAGTTATAGAATTTTACTATAGAGGTAATTTTAGCTAGCCAATGAACCTTAGTCATTAATACTACAGATTAATACTCCAGAGTTCAAAAAAGTTCAAAGGTAGAGTGATAAAATAATGATAGCTAGAAACAAATTATCGAAAGCATCTATAAGTCGCGGCTGATGGATGCAATGTGCACGGTTCATCCGCGGAGGCAAAGACCTAACCTATATATCAATGGCAGACGTCCGCGGATGCAAAAACATCCGGCCAGCCAGATTCTGTTCGGACGTCCGAACGCTCAAGGTCGCGACCGCGACTTTTGTCAGACAATGTGCACAGTTTAGTGTATTTTGTATTGATCAGATAGAAACAAACCGCATCCGATGAAAACGTCCGCGGACGTTCGTCCGATTGACTTATTAACACTAGTAGTGGAGTCAGTGAAGGTTTTCACTTCCGATTTCGTTGAACCTCGATCGATTTTCGTGAAAATTGGTGAGTAGGTGGGGGATACCCTAAGAAACAAAAGTGACATAGTGCCAACTTGCGCTTTTGCCCTGGGGGTGGATTGGCCCTTCTCGGGGGTCTAATTTTTTTTAATAAAAATAACCTTAGAAATCGATAGACACACAAATTCTAAGCAAAATTTGTTATGTAAAGTTCTTCGATGAAATCAACACTTTCTGAGTTATTAAAGATCAAAGATTATATTTTTGCGTGAGAAAAATACATGTCTTAAAGCGGTTTTTTATAATTATCTAAGAAACTATAGGTTTTTTCGCAAAGTGTGTAATAACCAAAATTAAAGCCAATAAAAAAACAAATCAATTTCTACTCCGAAATACCTTCTTGTAATAATGATTACTATGAATGCATAGTGAGCTATAGGTGATTGTATGTATATTTTCTTTCGGTGAGTACCTAAATCTAAGCATTCAAAGTTAAATAACGGTAAACCGATGCATTTTATGACATGTGCTTCTTTAAGACTTTGTAAAGTGCTTATAAATACCTTTCTAATGAGTATTGTAGAAAGTTAATAGCATAAAATTTGAGCAAGTTATTATAAAAACAAGATGACACTTTAATTTTTTTTTTTGAAAAAACCAAAATTAAAACGTTCACCATTTCTACACTAATTCAAATTTATGGTTATTCCTAAAGGCTTTTCTTTAGTTTAGCATAAATGATGACCTCAAAAATTTTTACTGGTTTCGAATGCTTAGTTTGGAAAAAATAATGATTTCGTAAAATCAAAATTATTCAAATTTTCGTAAATATCATTTTGTTTTGAACATAACTTCGAAAATATTAAACCTTCGTAAAAAATTATAAGGTAAGAAAATTGTGTCCATTTTCTAAGAAATCTTTTGGGTCCTTTTTTATTTTTATAGGATCAAAAATAACCAAGATAGAGACGTTTAAAGGCTAACTCTTACTGCGAGAACCATGAAATCGGGACACTTTAACCTTTTTTTTTTTTAAACCAAGAACTTTAAAATGTATTTTTGAGTTGATCTTAAAGCTCTTTAAATTACCTTTAAAATGGTCCATAAATGAACTGGATAACTTAAAAATTAACAGACCTATTGTGATAAAACGAAAATATTTTTTTTGAAAACGAATTTGAAGCAGATATTTGGGATGCAAATATTGTAGGAAAACCTGTCAATAGGTACATCTATTCTGATATTATAATTGCTAAAGTGTTTTGTCTATCGTATACCTCGTATCACCCAAACGGTTCAACCGATTTTGCTGAAATTTAGTAAGAAAATACTTTGAGTCTCGGGAATGGACATAGGATACTTTTAATCCCGAAAAAATGTAAGGTTTCAGCGCGATTGCAGGCGTCATCCAGTCCATACTAAATACACGTTAATCTTTTTAAGTCTTACATTATTCAGAAAGTAAACGAAACGGGAAACGTCTACTCGATAAGAGAGGGGCTTTTTATAATGATGTGCGTCTATTAAATATATTTCAGACTAGCAAATTCAGCCTTTGCGTAATTTTTTTGCACAGATGGTAGTTTGAAATAGTTGTTTGAATATTTTGGACAAAATAATATCAATGTTTGAAATATATTAATAAAATTTATCTTAAGTATGAGAAAATATTCGAACTCATTAAAGCTGATAAAAAACTTAAAGCTTATTATTCAGACAGTTTACAAGGGTGAAAAAATTTCGCAAAATAAACTAATAATTTATCATAAATTAATACTAAGTAAATAAACTGAAAAAATTGGGTTCAAAAACTTAAACATATTAAGCTTTTGAACCCAATTTTTACAGTGATTCTGCAATTAAGGTGTACTTTTAGGGATTTATATTTCACTGTTATCTAAAAATTATATCATAATAAAATATATTAAACAAACTGTTCATGCAATGTAAATATGCGACTTTAAAGCTCAGGAATACAAAAAATGTTTTTTTCACGATTAAAGGAATGGTTGCTAATAGGGTTGAAAAATTAAATTAATGATCATAAATCATGAATACAATCATTAAAACATATTTTACTTTATCAAATTAAACACAATTAGTTAAACCAGAATGGTTAAATCTGCATTTTTTTCATTTCTAACAAAAGGGGTGGATTTCATCCCTAAAATACAAAAAGCGCAATACGAGCGTATGTCACTTTTAAAATAGAGGGTTTAATTTACTTAATCCCAAATTTTCATCCAAATCGATGGAGGTTAAACGAAATCGGAGGTTGTACCTGATTTTTGCCTTCAATGACTGTACTATAGATGATTCCCGCTACCCCGTTGTGCCAAAATTCGTTTATCGCGCCGGAACCGTATTTTTCCGGGATAAAAGTCCTATCTCTTTACGGAACTCAAAGTATCTTTGTACTAAACAGCAAAATCGGTTCAGCGGTTACAAACAGAGGTAACAAACAGACGGACAGACAAACACACTTTTACATTACCATAGATGTAATTTTTACTAAAATTATATAAAATTCTTTTTCAACGCTGCTAGTTTCACGTTGAACTCTATAATAATATAAGGGACACAATAATCCTAAAGTATTATCGCTTAATTTTCTTCCTTAGATAATATTTTAACCATATACTTAATAATTTCCTTTTCAATTCATTTTGTACGAATTATAATGTTTGTTAGATAGCGTCTGAAACCTCTAAAGGTCGTTTATGAATTAAATGGCTAATCGTAGGGTAAGCCGCGGGTCGCGGGTATACCATAAGTTTGCGGTAGATGTTCCCACTGAACTTGCGGTTATGTGGTTTACCGCCTGTGATGAACACCGACTCCTCATACTTCACACTTATCCATACTAATATTATAAATGCGAAAGTGTGTCTGTCTGTCTGTTTGTCTATCTGTATGTCTATTACCTCTTCACGCCCAAGCCAGTGAGCAAATTTTGTTGAAATTTGGTATGATGATACATCAAGTCCCGGCAAAGAACATAGGATAGTTTTTATCCCGGAAAAACGTACAGTTCCAGCGCGATAAATGAATTTTGGAGCTACAGAGTTGCGGGCATCATCTAGTATCCATATAATATATAATATTATATTATATATAAATAAAAATAAATTTTAAATTTTGTTACTCTCGCTTAAGGCGCTTAATTGAAAAAACTGTCCTTTTTGACGTAATACTATAGGACCCTCAGAAATGCTACAAATCTGGTAATGAGATATACATATCTTCATAGCCTTATCTAGGTTTGAGAAGAACCAGAAACACGATTTATGTGTTTTGCCTCGATACATTTCTCGATCGAAATGACCTCTTAAAAATACGAAATTTGAAGATTATTTTTAAACGAAAATAGATGTATTGTAGGAAATTAGCTATAATTGGTTTGAGATCATGAGATCTTGTTTGACAAATACTGCAGAACACATTCAAACACGTCAAACACGTAGTTTGACAAACGCTTCAAACAAAGCTGTACACTATCAAACTGTTTGAAAAACACGTAAAATTTGACAAACAATTTGATCGTTTGCGGGGTACTTAACAGCGTCAAAAATGTAATGGTGCGCTTATACGGGCAACTAAAATTGCTCAACTCCAGTCAATTCTCGTCAACTTTGACGACGACGAAGACGACTACATCAAGCAATTTGCGGCAACAAGCAGCAATATTACGTAATACAATATTGAGTGATGTGGCCATCGAATATTTGAGCGATATGACATTGAGCGATATGAAATAAATTGCTCCATATTGCTCCACTAATTGCTCCAAATCGCTTTTCGTGTCGCCGAGCAATTATTGCCGTAAAAATTGCCCATGTAAGCGCATCTTAACGAAAATCTTTAGCCTTCGCGGATAGGCCAATACGATCAGAACGCAAGGGTCTCATTGAAAACCGTAGTAAAATAAAGCCTGACGTTGAGTTTTGTTAAGTGATTAAGGAGGGACCTGTATACCTCAAATACAATGTAATACCTCAAATACAAACTTCATAATTATTTAAATAACGTTAAGTAGGTAAGTACTTGAAGTAATATGAAGTAATATTAGTATATAATAGTACGTAATATTATTGACCAGAAACAAAAAAAGAAAACATTTCAATGTTATAATATACAGTTTATATTTAAATACTCTGTAGGTACGCGCTAAAATTATTTATTAGGTACTCAATTTTATAGTATACAAATGTTGGTCGTAATATCGTTTATTCTGTGTTATTATTCTATTTTAGATTATCTACAGTCCTTAAAACATCATCTCACGTACAATCTACGGCAGAGGTTCCCAAACTTTTTTTTCTCATAGACCACTTGAAACGTTTTGCTGGATCCGGTGGAACAAACAGTTGGACCTTTACTTTTTTAAATCTAAATTAATCTAAGTTTGACTCACAAGGCACCAATAACCTTCGCTTCGGGGTGGTAAAACCCGAATTACGTACGTAAACGCAAATATTTTCTTGTTTTGTAGTTAATTAACACAAAGATAACCACACTTTTACTTATTTCTAAATCTCTTCGTTCTGTAATATTTAATCTGCTATTGATATAATATTGTCTGCCTATATTCATAGGAGAAGTCAAATCGGGTCACCTAATTTTTATAGACCCCCGTTAACGACTCGTGGACCACCATTTTTTTTCCACGCAAGCGTAGACCCCTATAGGGCTCCCGTGGACCCCATGGGGTCCACCTGGACCACTTTGGGAATCAATGATCTACGACAATACGTCGTAGGCCCTAGGGGCGTAGGCCGTAGAGGGTCTACGAGATACAACAATCTACGGCCTACGATGCTACGGCCTCGTAGAACGTGTACGATCAACTGTTATCCACATCGACACTTCCACACTAACATTATAAATACGAAAGTGCGTCTGTCTGTCCGTCTGTCTGTCTGTCTATCTGTAGGTAACAACTTCATGCCCAAACCGCTGAAACGATTTTGCTAAAATTTGGTATGGAGATACTTTGAGTCCCGGGAAAGGACATAAGATACTTTTTGTCGCGGAAAAATGTTCCCGGTTCCCGCACGATAAAAGAGTATTGGCGCAACGAAGTTGCGGGCGTCATGTAGTAAGTAACTTAATACCTAATGTAGCATTCTTCACCATTATTCTATTTTTTTTATTATTATTATGTTTTATAACTGTTAGCATGTTTGGATAATGAATAAAATAAAAGTGTAAAAACTGACCTCAGCATCGAGAAAATATCGCAAAGACAAGGATTATTAAAAGGCCACGTTTCTTTGGTTTTTTCTTTTTATATTATAAATTACACATCAAGTCTTATTCGCGAATATTCACATTTTAACTGTGTGTATTTATATATTTATTGAAAGTATAACTTACCTATAAAATAAATTTATATTTGCGTAATATCTCTATGTTAGCTAAAGTGAATCGAGAGAGTTTTTTTTTTCAAATATCAATTTTTAATACAATAAGATCATCTACGATTAAATATTTATAAAGATTTTGAAATTCCAGTGCTATAAATTAATATTTACGATAGTGATAGCTGAACTGTACACGGCCGACGGGCAACGAAATTATATGCGACGAAAATCTAAAACCCGCTGATGTTACCACTATCATTGTAATACTAAAGATATTATTAAGTGTGTACTATTTACAAGGAAAATATTATATTTAGAATATAAACAGTTAATAGTTTTATTATTATGGAGACCATAGTTCGGTAATTTATTAACAATTCTATAACATACCTACTACAACAAGCAATAATTAAATAGGAACTAATGAATAATTACTCAGTGCTTTCAGTGAAAGGCTATTAAAGTTTTAAGGCCAAGATTTAGTTTAATTCCAAATTCGTTACCTGCAAAAATTTTTTGGATGTTCAATTAAACAATTTTTTGTCATTTCTTACTATAGTGTTTGTTTCTGATAGTAATCGTTATATTCAATACACCAGTTTTCATTATGTTTACTGGTAAAGCGATACAATGCTATCTACTTAAAAGTTGAAAGTATTAAGTTATATTCGGTAGTTAAGAGTTTTTTATTTTATTTTAAATATATTATCAAGTGTTCTGAAAACATTTTATAAAACCTTGTAATAATCAATGTTTACTTATAATACTATGTATTAATTTGTAAGTAGTATTAAAACTTTATTAAACTATTTTTATTATATTTTAATAATAATTAACATTATCTATTCATTTGGCCATCGAAAATTAATATTACTCCTGCTATCACATATCAGAAGCCTAAGCTGAGTTGTTTTTTCCGCAACAATAATATTGTGTAATCGAGCAACTAAACCACTACCTAATATTAGAAATCTCCTAGGACCTACTTTACACCGTGTATAATATCAGTATATTATACACGGTGTAAAGTAGGTCCTAGGTCCACAGTTATTAAGTCCAATATTTAGCTTTTAAAATAGATGTCCTAAAGCAAATGCAATTAATAAAAATAATCTTCAAAACTCTTAACTTGTAATTTTTCAGGGGAGTACATATTTATCAGCAAAAATCAAAAACCTACCAACTTGCAAAACTCTTCCTACTTTTACCCAAACTGAGAGGCATTAACAGTCGCGAATTATTATGATGACTACTTCTCATTACCTCTCATGTCAAGTTAGACATAATGAATTTCAATTAGGTACTCTTTCCAGCCCTCAATTTTAAAATAAAATTCCTGGCAGTAGTAAACAGGGTTAAAAGTTTGTGAAAAAGTTTGTGGAGACGGGTTAAATCTTGAAATTAACATCTGCAATAAGTTTTTTCGAACTACCCGCTACAGCCAAGGAGTGTATCTTGTGTTGTGTATACGTCTGGGACTGACGACGACAGTCTCACCTGTGTTAGTCAAGGTGTTGTCCCCCAGCCCCGTGGAGGTGTCGACGTCGGCGCGCGCGCCCAGCGCCAGCGCGCAGGCCCACGCGCAGCTCGCCAGCACCACTCGCGCGCACTGCGATCTCCGCCGAACCCATCCCTCCTGCGGGCCCATCGCACATCACCAGCGGAGACCGTCGATATCGTAACCCGTAAACCTCTCGTGCGGTAATTAAAACTTTCCGGCCATCTTTCCGAGTTCGAAAAGTTTGTCTCGAGCTCGCGTCGTGGGGATCGCTGCGGGTGTGGTGGCGGCGGCGCGGTCGCAGCGGCACTGTCGGCGGGCCGCATCGCCGCGACCGGCGCCCGAGGACTCCGCGCGCCGCACGCCGGCCGCGGGAGGGCCGCTGCGCGCGCCGCCGGCGGCTCCGCCAATGGCGCGCCGGGGGAGGGCCCGCGCGTAAGACGCGCGGAAGTATATGCGAAGGCCTATGTACAGTGATGATAGCGGACAGGTGGTTTCGCGGCTGCAATTAGGCGGCTGATAACTTCTAGTAAAATAAATATATTTAAACGCTCCGCGATTAAGATAACGCCGTAAATGGTTTTTCTCGACCTCGTTTACTGTCCTTCGAAATGAGAGCTCCCGGCGTAACAACTTGTATTTCGCCTACCTGCGGCGATATTACGAGAATTTTATCTCCTCCTTTTTAAATGACGCTAAAAATAATATTCGGACTTTGTTATTTATTTTGATAAAATAAATGTAAACACCATACCAGATACCTTCTTCATTTTGTAAACTTGGTATTTACTATATTATTATAATTTTTTTGGGTTTTGCCTTTTCTGAAAAATCTATTGGATACTAAGAAATTATTTCATTAGGTATTGCAATTTGCAAGTTATAATACTACTAAATAGAATTTATTATTAATTAAGTCTAGAACTTTATGTGATTTTATGATGCTAATAAACTTTATTATTGCATTCACCCCAAAGATCTACATAATATCCAGATTCCAGATATTCGTTCATTAGGCACATTGACATAATTTAGATACTCTTTTGTACAATGTACTATACTTAATATGATGTGACCAGACCAGACCGCTTTTTACAATAATGATAAACTTACCATACTATGTCTAATTTTCTTAATACATACATGATGCGTTATTAAAATAGTTAATGTACGTAAAAGCTTTGCGTTAATTATTATGAATATGACTACGTAAATCATTCTGTAGGTTTTAGGATCTCAATTATTAACCTTAACAAAAACTACATAATATGGTAGCTGTTAGGCATTTGTGTCCTAGCCCACAAATTTTTTTTTGTTGAATTTTGAATGCAATCTAAATAATAATCTAAAGAACATAACTGCATGATTCATAACTTAATACGTAATTTTTTATCAGTTTGTAGTACACGAATGCATAACAGCGTCCACATAATATTATGAGGATTGATTCCCACTGAAGCCGAGTTTTAGGAGCTTAATTCACACAACATAATTACCGTAAGTGATCAAATTGAGCATAAGACCAGAGAATATATTTTGAAATTCTCATTGCAAAACGCGAGCGTGCGTAGAGAGCTACCTGAACTATTATCTTAATTTTTTTGTTACTAGAGGCTCCGATCTTGAAAGAAAATTAATAAAAATTGTTTGTATTATGGTGAATGGTGATGTGTCTCCAATGCAAAAAACCAAGACGAAACTGATGCACAAGCTAGTATTCCCCATCTTCCTTTTCGGATCCGAGACCGGAGACGTACACTCTGAAGTCTGCAGACCGCACAAATGTCGACTGTATGACCGTACGACCGACCGTATTCCATGGACTGGTTTCAGAACCAACGCACGTATTCTGGTTAAACCGAACATAAAAAATAAGGCACTCTACTACCTGCCTCAAATGTATCTTAAAATACTTCGGCCACATAGCTAGATAGGAAAGAGACAATCATGAAAAACTTACAGTTACTGGCAAGATAGAGAAAAAGACCGCGGGCCGCAGTCCCGTGCGTTGTTTCGTACAAATCCGCACCACATTGAAGTCCACCGTCTACGATATGGCCGAAAATATCAAAAACCTGGCGTATTACATCATAAGGAAGGTCATAGAAACGAGAGGTCACGACCCTTAGACATGAGGAACACGACTAGAGAAAGAGGATGTAGGTCTGTAACTGTCAAATAGAGTGAGCACAGCGAGTGAGCCAATATTATTCTACGAGTACATTTTATTTTTTGTTTTCAAGCTTGTAAAAAAATACTCTTAGGGCTTATTTCACCACTTACTGATAAGTACCGGATAAGATAGCCACAACTTATCTGACAAATACACCATACTTTATCTGTCAAGTAAGTTGCGGATAGCCTATTCGGCACATATCAGAATATGGTGAAACAGGCCCTTATAATATTTATAATAATAATAAGCCCGCAGGGCAGCTAGTGGCCAGCTGTTGGGGAGTAGCGACCCCACGTACCCGAGTGCTCCGAGGGAAGCCCCTGTTTTCCATCTCCGGCTTGCCTTCACCGGCCGGTCGGAGTGAACACTGACGGAGAATCAGGCCCTACCTCTGCCTTGTCTTAACCGGCCGGTCAGAGTGGAGTCGCAAGAGCTTCGGCTCGAGGGAGGATTCAGGATGTGAAGCGTAAGTGGCGAGTGGGCGACGTGATGGGACCCTCTGAGGATGCAAATGATCGGCGCTTAAAGTCCAGCGACACCTCTCCTGCCTCAAGCCGCTCTGTCAATGTTGCCGCCTCGGTGCACCGTGCGTGTGACCATTTTGAGGGGCCTATTCAAAGAGTTGGCGAGTCACCGTCTGCCAACTTTATGATACATGTTTCCACGTTATATCGGCGGACTCCATAGTCCTTCCATAGTCCCAGCTACCCAGTCCACTAGCACCTCACCCCCATAGCCCGATATCATTTTAATTCCATTCCCTGCAATCGTTTTAATCTAGATGTAATGTGACACCGGCCAGCGACTCTCAATGTCCGCATTATAGGAGTACGACCAACTAGGGCCCGTATTTTTGGTCAGTACTCAAGATGCATCTCGGTCTCAAGAGGGTTCAGGCTCTGTGATTGGTTGGCTGTCAAAATTTGGACCAATCACAGAGCCGAACCGCGTCTTGAGACCGGGTCGCATCTTAAGTGCTGACCAAAAATACGGGCCCTAGTTGGTCGTACTCCTATAATGCGGACAGGGAGTCGCCGGCCAGTGTCACATTACATCTAGATTAAAACTATGTAACGGGCCTCTACGTGTTGGGTTCGGCCCCATGCATGCCTTCCAAAGGTCCGGGATTTAATTTATTGTTACAAAAACAATGATAATAATAATTAGCGAGCTGTTTTTTCCTCTGAGGAAAGATTAAAAATTTTAATATGGTCAACTTGGGGAAGACCGGCATACTTTATTTGAAGTTAGCTTTGAGCTGTCCCTATTTCTATTGTAATGACTCTAGAAAGACAGTGTTCACAGTAGATGACAAAGTAATCTTTTATAAACCTAATACATACGTTAGAATATGTCCCCGAGCATTAATTGTGTGGCAAATATAGTTGATATTTCAAAGAAACATCTTGTAGACAGACTTTTCCAGTCTTTGGGTTAAGTCCGTCTAAAGGTGATTTTCGACATCGTATGTACACTAAACAGACTAAAAACCAGATAGTGACATCTGAGGAGGTATTGAAGGAGAAGCTATGCTTTATAACCTTAAACAGAGGCGGCGTAAGGCGTAGGCGGTGTTGGCGACCGCCCACGGCCTCGCGGTCTAAGGGGCCTCGCGCTCCTTGGACCACGAGGTTTTAAAGGATTTACAAGTTTTGATAGTCGAATATTCATAAAAAAAGTTTTATAAATAAAAGTTTGAGACTTATAAAAAATTCTTTCTCTCCAAAAATCCGTCTTCTTGCGTCATCTATCAGGGGGCCTCGCATTTCGCAAAATATATTTTAGAGGCCTCGCAAGATATATCTGCCCACATCAAATTTAGGTCTTGCCCCGCCACTGATCTTAAAGCCTCATTTAGTTTTTATTGAGTAAAAAAAATATTGGGGCAAGTTCTTTCTTTTATTTTGTAACAGGTAGTTAGTAGCGAAATGCCTGTTTCTTAGATCAAACTAACTCTGCAATACTGTTTTACCCACTGAGCCATATGAAACTAGTCGTTAAAATATGGAAGTTATTGCCGTTAGATGGACTTACCCCCCAGACGGACTTCACCAAGTTGCTTACTAATTACTAGGCATCGGATTATATGCATTTGCATACTTGCATATTATGCAAATGCATGTAACCTTTAATGGCGCTTTTTAGGCGATAGTGCATATTTTGGTAATTTTTCGTTGATAGTGCATATTTCGGTAGTTTTACGTCCTCATAGTCTCCAAACTAGCTATCATGACACACACCGAGGCCATAAAACAGAGGTAGGATAGATCAAAACACTTAAAATATGTGGCTCCATCCCCATTAAAAGAATGCAGTACACCCGATAGGTACAATACCTATCTTTCTACTTATATACAAAATTTTTCTGTGTAGTTGGCAGCATTAGTAAAAAATTTGAATAAATTAGTTACTTACTTACTTGCCAATTTCTTAAAATTCCATGGGCAGATTAAGATTTAAATCGGAAAATATTGGTAGAAAATTATTATTGGTGCAGTATAATAAATTAAAAATCCTGAATTTGATGAAATTATAAAATTGACGCTTTTATTTACGGCACCACCGGAAAGCTCTTCAAAAAAAGTAATAAATTTTAATAATAAGTGACTTTTGATTGTGCATATTTTGTTCATGTTTCGGCCATTTATCGTGCATACTTGCATGTGTCAGAAATAGCTTAGGCTTGCTAAATAAAAGTATTGTATAAATCATAAACACCAATAAATAAAACGTAGTTTATACGTATTGTAAATACGTAATACAATTATTCACTTAGCTTTTCTTCATTCCCAATTACTAAGCTGAAAGAACTGATATTACACAAAAGGCCAAGAAGCGTTTTAACCAAATAAATACTTATCTTATAACGATCTTTGTTCGAAGTACTCAGAGCCAATTCACATTGACAGGAGGCAGAGTGACGGCTTACGGCAAGATAGAGTGAGTCCCTTCCATCAGACAGCCCACCTTAAATACTGCCATATCAAAAACAACCCCACCGCCAACATCACTCCACCCCACGTCTGACTACCAAGATTTGTATCTAATATCATAAATACAATGATTCATAGTTACAATCATCCTGAAAATCATTATAAATCAAGTATTTAATTATAACACTTTTATATTAATTTATTAACTGTACTATCTTTTGTAACAAAAGTATCATAACCGGAAACAACAATAATTATTGTCTGTTTGAAGATTAATTGACGTGTCCAAAAATAATGTTATAATATGATATTTGCTGTCCAAATATCATGAATTAATTATTAATAATAATTAGTTCAACTCACATGAATTATTGAAATATTATGTACTTCTCATAAGAATTTCAAGTGAAATAACAAAACAATAAGACAAAACCATTGTTACCATTATACATCATTTTATTTATGACTATTATTGAAATAATTGTCATTTATATTCATCTATATTTTGAGTAAAGTGGGTCGTACCTCACACGGCCATTCTGACAGACACTTCGTTCTCGAAGTGTTTTAATAACTTTTCTGAAAAGGAAAAATCTAAGTTCTGGAAAGTAAAAGTCAAAGTCCAATTAGTCATCGGGCTGTCATGATCAATTCCATTACCTACTGCCATGTAATGTCCAAATTGATTCATCAGTCCGATTAGGCAGTTCCATTTTTGTCAAACTCATGTTTCATCATCATCACAGTAGGCTAACCAGCACAGCATTTACATCTCTCACAAACTGTCGTGTTTTGTCCCACTACATAGTGTCCAGACATCACACCAGCTTCACGGCATTAACATACCTCACACGGCCAGTCACACCTGTCATGATAGATCCATCGTTAGAATCTTCACCAGGTTGACACCTCACAAGGAAATTAAATTATTCCTCTAAGAAAATATTAATTTATGTAGCCAGAGCTCAGACCTAAAAGAAAGGTCACCCAAAACAGACTATAGTCAAAATACTGAGGAATACCATCATTAGCAACTAATTTAAACCAAATGCAAATTTTAAAATAACTCATCAAAATATAACTTCACTTGACATTACAAAAACAGCTCGGTCATTCTGCCTCATTACCACAACTTATTGATACTGTATTTATTACTGTGTGATTATTATCAATTTGTTTTATCTATCAAACACCATCTCTGTCTAGACTTTAATACCAATATAAAAAAAGTAAGTTAAACGTGGTTAACCTTCGTAATTCGTATCACTTCCTTTCAAAGATACTTTGTCAACTTACTCCTAGCCTTCATCAAATACTTCAAGGCTAAAACTAGCCAAATCGGCTTAGTGCCTCTCGAGTTTCAACAGTCTTACAGAATTATTGAAAATTCACTTTTAATTAAATAGGTTTTATAGCCTCTGAAAATTATGAAAATTGTGCCATAACAAAATCTATAATAAAACAAAGTAAAACCCATGTAAAACCAGTCGATTGTACTCATCGACCTGTAAAAGGCTTTTAACACAATGATTATTACAACAACCAGCAAGCTATACATACTCCTTTTCACAACTTTAATTATTTTTTAAATTCGAACAGTAAAATTTGCATCTTTTACCCCAATAATTGCGAGATTATTTGTATATCGCCAATTATTTATTATAGCTCGATTAATTGAACCTATTGAAAATTACAATCCTGAAATGAAATTTTTGTTTGTCGAAGGCTTCTTGCCGACCATATTATAATGTCAGAAAAACTTATTTTCAATCATTGAAGCCCTTATCAAAACTGATATTCAAATTATATATATATTTTTAAAATGTATGTTGTTCTCCTTTTCAATTATGGCTCCTTATCTAACTTGTAAATTCGCAATACGATGAATAATAATATCGCTTTGCAAAACAACATCAATTTTAAATGTACCCATATTAATTACTTCACAACAGTTTTCTCACCAAAGTATATTTTCTTTACAATGGATATACAAGTACAAACCCATGGTCTTATTTCCTAAAAACCTGGAAGTTGGAAACCACTCGAAACTTTTTTTTTTTTTTTGGGATTCTACATTCGATGAAAATTTGGGTTCAACAATCCTCAATCTCATAAACATTATGAAGAAAATCTGAAAATCAGGTTAGGTTAACCTGACCCAAACCTTACCTAACCTAAATCTAACCAAAACCTAACCCAAACCTTAAGTTAGATTTAACCCCTATAACCATAATGAAGAGAAGACCAACCCAGTATTGGGATACAGATGGCTACTGCGCCGCCCCACCGGGTGGACTACCCATTCACACCTTCCACGGATCACACTGAGACGCCTAAACACCAATAACCCATTGGAAGAACATTATATGGACTAGAGTTGCTCTCACGGCCTTCCCAACCTCCAGCCCACACTACATAAAACAAGTACCATAGCGTGGTTCTAGGCGTTTCCCCATAACCTTAGAGAATCAAAAATAATATTATGTTGGATATTCTATTGTTCAAAATTATTTTCTCTATTTTTGACAATACTGGTTTTCAAGTTTCCTTGCTACACCTGATCTAACCAAAGAATGTTTATTATTAGCAATAAAATTGTATTATTACAGCTATTGAAGGAATCATCAGTCTTTTGTGGGTAAACTGATTTAACTATACTTTAGAAGATGGGTCTCTAAATACAATCCGCTATTGTCTGAACGTTGTCTAATACAATCCGCGATCATGGCACTAAATAACTATAAAATTGTTAACACTATAAGGCCCATAAAATGTTAGGATTCGTCCTAAGATCTGACTCCTTCACAACACATTACGTACTAATATTCTGACATTGTTCCCTCGTGTAATATTTTAACACTTATTCCAGTATAATATACTTCCATTGTGTGGCACCCATACAACACATATCAAGTTTTAACACTAAACAAAAACCTCTAAGATGAACAATTATTGTGAAACACCACAATATACCTAACATGCCTTTAACTGTGTCTGTTCAAATTTATCTATGTCCCTTCAATCTATACGTTACATAATAAATTATGTGTACCTGGATAAAATAGCACAGAATTGTAATAAATTCTTTTTATCCTTGTCTATAATACTAATGTTTTCCACCAACAAATGCAGATGAAATAAATATATCAGCTCGTTTACTAAATTATTGTAAAAGTAACTCTTTATCAGAACTGCTAAAATGAATAATTTCAGTGACAATTAAAATATTGGCTTATTCAGTATCAAGCAAAACAATAGTAAAGAAAAACTTTTTATTCACAAGTTTTTATCAGATTCTCAATTACTCATAATATCCTCACGACTATTTTGACTTTATCCATGATTTACTCTTTCGTGTTTAAATATTCATTTTCCATAGCCTTCTAAACATTTTTTTTTTACGTCTTTTGTTAAACTAAACAAATTAAACAAAACGACTACCACTAAAATTTAAGTATTATGTATAACAACGTAATAATATTAGATAGTTCATCGTACAACAAGATTGCCACATCTAGTAATACGACATCCATGGCATTCTATTTTTACGCAAATTTTTACAAACTACCCTCAGTATTTGTATTTTTTTTTTTGTTGGCAAATAAGTAATTTGTATTTGTACTAAGTAATTATTCATTACATTATTATTTGTGAAGTTGATCACATAATATACTATCCGCAAGCCCGTACAAACAGTACTCCACTCGCCAGTAATTGTGATTTCTCTCATGTTAGTGAATTATTGTGTCGTTTGTGAAAGAAAAAAAAATTCTTGGATAATACAATATGTAAGTACATATTTTATATTATATACAAATACTTCTTAAATGGTCTATGGCTATATTCTTAGAAATCTTGTTAGTTGTAAAAATAATTTTTCGGGAAGAATATTCTCAATAATTGACGAGAACGTAAGCAGCTTATTAACACCAATGACAGATCTATTAAAATTGCCAAACCATGATTTATCGCATATTCCACACTACACAGTAGGTACACAAGTTAAAATAAACTTGAGCTTCCGTTAATGACATCGTCCGTTACAAAACAAAATCATTTCACGAACATAATTATTTATATTACGATTCAACGGAGTCGACTGTTTAAAACAAATTTAAATATTTTTAAGCAGAACAAAGATTTTCAGATACGATTTAAAAGTTATCTAGTCTCCGTTTTCTATTTTCAAACCACGTTAAATAAGAGCCCTTCAGGGCCTTACCTGCCTTTTCAACAAATTGAAGCACCAGATAAATTCAAAATCCACACCTCGATATTTTCACTACACTTTAGCTCAGCCGTCTTGTTTCTTTCGTTGGTACTTGGCATCGTTATTAGATTTAGATTGATATAACTGCCTCATTGGGTTCGAAAATGCGTGTTAACCAGTTGGCATCCATTTTGTATTCGCTTATTGTTGGGTTCAAAAATATCTTTAACCAGTCGGCATCTATTTTGTTTTTGCTGGAAGGAAAAAATGCATTAAAATCCAACGGCGCGGCGTAAGGGCCGATCCCACTTCTGATGTCAGAAATAGCTTAGGCTTGCTAAATAAAAGTATTGTATAAATCATAAACACCAATAAATAAAACGTAGTTTATACGTATTGTAAATACGTAATACAATTATTCACTTAGCTTTTCTTCATTCCCAATTACTAAGCTGAAAGAACTGATATTACACAAAAGGCCAAGAAGCGTTTTAACCAAATAAATACTTATCTTATAACGATCTTTGTTCGAAGTACTCAGAGCCAATTCACATTGACAGGAGGCAGAGTGACGGCTTACGGCAAGATAGAGTGAGTCCCTTCCATCAGACAGCCCACCTTAAATACTGCCATATCAAAAACAACCCCACCGCCAACATCACTCCACCCCACGTCTGACTACCAAGATTTGTATCTAATATCATAAATACAATGATTCATAGTTACAATCATCCTGAAAATCATTATAAATCAAGTATTTAATTATAACACTTTTATATTAATTTATTAACTGTACTATCTTTTGTAACAAAAGTATCATAACCGGAAACAACAATAATTATTGTCTGTTTGAAGATTAATTGACGTGTCCAAAAATAATGTTATAATATGATATTTGCTGTCCAAATATCATGAATTAATTATTAATAATAATTAGTTCAACTCACATGAATTATTGAAATATTATGTACTTCTCATAAGAATTTCAAGTGAAATAACAAAACAATAAGACAAAACCATTGTTACCATTATACATCATTTTATTTATGACTATTATTGAAATAATTGTCATTTATATTCATCTATATTTTGAGTAAAGTGGGTCGTACCTCACACATGCATATTTCGGCACTTTGATCGTGCATAATATAATCCGATGTCTACTAATTAGGTACTATTTATGCTGCAGTTGTGTTTAATTTTATTGTTGCCGCTAACAATATATATCATGTAGGTACTTACTTATTATATTTTTAATATTAACGAATTCCTATATTATATAAAAATTAATACTGTTTTAATAGAAAGGAAATATCCTTTCTTTTGAAACACCGTTAATTTTTATCGACGTTAAAAAGTTATTAACTTAATTAAGTGTAACCGTATACGAAATTTGCCGATTTCGCTGATTTTACAGACTTGATTTAACAGTATTTCTATAAGTTTTAATGCACAACATGTAAGATCATTTCAATTATAATCTAATGTTGGTGCTAGATTTTTTATTTTTTTAAGTATTTTTAAATAATCCAACTCAAACCCGCGACAGTTTTGTGATTTTTGCTGTAAAAGGTTTAGAATATCACCTGTTTATGGATTGTATTGTATTGACGTCTTAACGGTATGAAAAAAATACAATGTACTGTTGAGAAACTCGTCTATAAAATGTTGGAATTACTTTTTACCACTTTAATATGAAATAGTTGAGTAAAAAAATATGTAAACTCGGCAAAGTTTTAGAGAAAATGGGCAAAGAATTGCTGTTAATTTCGGCAACTTGGAGCTGTAATTCATAAAAAGAAAACGACAGAAATAATCTATACCTAGATAAAATTCTATCCAATTCGAGAAAAAAGAAAAAAAAACAAATTGTGCCAAAAAAACACGATTCAAAACAACCTAAATCTCGCATTATATATTTCTTGCCGCAAGTTCGAGTCGGCTTTCCGCGCTTAAATATATTTTAAATCTAATAATATATATTTTTTTTAGTCTCATAAGTGGAAAAAACCTAATAATATTTCTGTAGCTAACCTTTGCAATTTCGGAAAAATCGGCAAAATCAACTACCTATTTCATATTAAAGTGGTAAAAAGTAATTCCAACATTTTATAGACGACTTTCTCAACAGTATATTGTATTTTTTTCATACCGTTAAGACGTCAATACAATACAATCCATAAACAGGTGATATTCTAAACCTTTTACAGCAAAAATCACAAAACTGTCGCGGGTTTGAGTTGGATTATTTAAAAATACTTAAAAAAATAAAAAAATCTAGCACCAACATTAGATTATAATTGAAATGATCTTACATGTTGTGCATTAAAACTTATAGAAATACTGTTAAATCAAGTCTGTAAAATCAGCGAAATCGGCAAATTTCGTATACGGTTACCCTTAATTAAGTTAATAACTTTTTAACGTCGATAAAAATTAACGGTGTTTCAAAAGAAAGGATATTTCCTTTCTATTAAAACAGTATTAATTTTTATATAATATATGTTCTGACTTGTGTGTTTGGTTGGTAATTAAAGATAGACTTTGACAAAATATTAGTTTATTGCTGCTTGTGCGAACAAAGACAACGGAAAAAGTGAGAAGCTAAATGACGAAGCAAATACATAAAATATTAATTATTCGAAAGATAGTTGAAATATTAGTTGGTCGGTAGACAGAAATGTTAGCGTGCCGGTGGTTGTAAATCTACTGATGATGCTATTTAGTAACTGTAGGCGCTCGAACACCCTGGCTTAGCTCGTTTACTGCCGTTGTCTGGAACTACTTTTCCAATCATAACTGCTGGCGCCATCTTTAGAATTTTTATGTACGAATCTTATTAGAGTGCATTATAAGAGTCGTGGTTGAAAAAGCAGCAGACAACAGCTGCAGTGGCTCTTGGTTAAACTTAGTGCACTAAAATTCCACAAGATGGCGCTCTAAAAACTGTTTCTTAACAATGTGTAGTCTTTACTAGGGTCTTATAAGGGGCAGAGACAGGGATCACAGAGTGGGTTGCACCAAAGTCCAGAGGCGTGGTTATAGTTACAGCTAGCGTGTTTACACACGCGCCGCAACGGCAGCGACACCGCCACCGCGGCGGCGTCGCCGCTGCATACTCATATTTCTGTGGGTCCCTTTCACACGGCGCCGCCGCGGCGGCGGCGAACGGTGCCGCAGTTTTCAACAAACATACGAGACTAGTCAAGCCCATGATCGCGGCGGCGAAAAACGCTGCACGCTGCCGCTGCGGCGCCGTGTGTAAACTGTAAACACGCAGGTCTAAGTTATGGTAATTGCTTTAACTACAGAACTTGACAGATGTCTGTTGCGTTTATTTTTTTAGTAAAGCTACAGTTAATGGGAATTGAATTATCCGTAAAAATCGTCGGGAAAAATATTTGTTATAACACTTTGAGCCATAGTAAATTTTTACGAATAAATTTCGTTATAAGTATGAGCGGTTATGGTTATCGTTAAAATATATGCGTGGTATTAACTATTAACCAAAGATTTGACGTTTTGCACTGTAGTTATAGTTAAAGTTACAGTTATAGTTAAAGTAAGTTGGTGCAACCCACCTTTAAAAGTAGACGACACTGCAGCATAATACGAACTACGCTACGGACATGCTACCAGCGTGTCATAGATAAACATTATAATTATACAATGTTTTGTAATTGAATGATATAGGTATTATAAATAAGAAAAGTGACTTGACAGACAAGGACAAAACATTTTATATGAACTTATGCCTGTGTATACAGTGCAGTGTAGATATTTTATTAGTAAAGCAATTGTATACTGAAAAACAGAGCCCCCGCTACCATATTAATATGTGCATGTGTTCAATGCACACGGGCGCCATCCTCTAGAGGCGCTAAATCGCCATCTTTAGGGGCGCCAAAACCAAGGACCCAAAAAATTTGCCTAAAGGGAAGGGCGCCAAAATACTTTTTTTGCACACAGGCGCCAATAGCCCTTACGGGGGCCCTGCTGAAAAAACTTCTAAGAAATAAAACAGACTTCAGTATTCTCTAATTATTTTTTATTACAAGTAAAATTTTAGGTAAAAGTAAATTAACTAAGTCACTTATTTATCGTAAGGCGTAAAATGTAGTCTATTGTTATCCACCTTTTTTCCACTTTTCACCAGGAGTGTATTCGGTCATAGGTTTACCGGAAATTCCACAAGTCCCAATACCTACTCGACCAGTTAAATTATCAGGAGAAGCAAAAATACTTTTTCCTTTTACACCAGACTTTTTTAATGATTTATTATGGAAAGATAGCCACTTATTCTTTTCACTTTCCCTTTCTTCCTCAATTTGCTTAAATCTTTGCTGCTTTTTTTGTTTTTTCTTTTTTAAATATTCTCTGTTATAACCTTTCCCATGCCTAAAAGTAAAATTAAGTACATTAATAATTATGTATCCATACTAATATTATAAATGCGAAAGTGTGTCTGTCTGCCTGTTACCTCTTCACTCCCAAACTGCTGAACCGATTGGGCTGAAATTTGGTATGAATATACTTTGAGTCCCGTGAAAGGACAAAGGATACTTTTATCCTGAAAAAAATTTCGGTTCCCGTGCGATCAATGAATTTTTGCACAACGGAGTTGGGGGCGTCATCTAGTTATGTATATTTTCGAGTATTATAACTTTATCCTTAAACTTGTAGACACTTACTTGCTTTCATCTCCACTCAATGGTCTCTTGGTTCCCGATGCCAATGATTTAACATCTAGCACTGATACTACTTCCAAAGTTGTATAGCCATCAAACTTGACTTTAAAATTATTACTTCCAATTTCTTCTATTGTTGCTTCATAGAACCTGAAAAGATCCATGCTTGATAGAAAAATGTATCAATAAAAACATATGAGTTTGTTTACATTGTCTTTTTCTGTCTGCCAATCAATTGCACTTTTTAATTAATGTAAACATACTCATTACAATATTAAATCAGACATTATTGTATCCATATCATACATTATATATAATATTGTATGAATAAGGAAACAATGTCACACTCAGTAATAAATACATACATGCCATCAGCCTTCCACTTGGCCAGACATTTTTCACCAACACGCCACTTTGGTTTTGATTTTTCTACGTAATCTCCGTCGTCTGTAGCCAGCAGGGAAGCTGCAACATCATCATCATTACAACTATTATGAACATTAGAAACACTAGAATCACCCTCTTGAGTTTTTATTAGATCACGCGTCAATTCAATAACTTCTTCCAAATCCGCTTTTAGCTTCAGAAGTTCTTCGTTTTGAGGATCAGTAAGCAATGCCGCCTCGACCTTCGATATAATAAAAATGTTAGAACCTAAAGTAAAACACTAAACTTTTATACAAACTCATCATCAAAAACATGATAAATAAATACAATTAATACATAATGTAATGTAATACAATTCGACAGCAACATCATTGAACAATGTACACTAACCTGTTGCAATTGCAAGTTATAGTTTCTTAAATCGTCAGCCATGCTAAATATTAGAAAATATGGTCTTATCCAAGCTATTTTTAAAGTTTTGCAACTAAATTTACAACTATTATTCACTCCTTTTCAGAAAACATAAAAATCGAGTCACAGCTTACAAATTAATGAAGCCATTTTGGAAAATTATTAATCAATGTCAATCTGACAAATAGATTTTTTATTTGACAATACTGTTTTTCTTATAATGTCGGCACTACAAATAGGCGAACGCGTTGGCCAACGCATTGGCCCAATGTGTAGAACAGGCGCTCGCGCGTTCGCGGTAGGTATTTAGACGTTGGCCAACGCGTTTGCGAGCTTGCCGCGCGGTGTCGGAATGATCAAAGGAAATTTGTCGCAAGGCTTGCATTCCATCTCATTCCATCCACACATAGGCCGCGCGATCAGTTCGCCCGGAACAGCGCTGAAGAGTGCACGTTTTCTTCTTGTGGCGAATTAACATCTAACTTGACGAAATAGCGAACAATATAAGTATCGAGTAAACTTATAAATTTATTGAGTTAACTATCAGAGTAAATCTTCCTGTGGAACAAAAAAAATCATATCAAAAGTGCTAAAAAAATAAGGTTCTTGGACATGCTATTTTCCTCACGATGTTTTTTAGGGTTCCGTACCCAATGGGTAAAAACGGGACCCTATCACTAAGACTTCAATGTCTGTCTGCTTTTCTGTCTGCCTTTTTGTCCGTCCGTCTGTCTGTCTGTTTGTCTATCTGTCTGTCTATCTGTCTCCAGGCTGTACCTCAAGAACCGCTATAGCTAGATTTCTGAAATTTTCACAGATTGTGTAAGTACTTATATATCTGTTGTCGCTATTAACAATAAATATACTAAAAACAAAATAAATCAAATATTTAATAAATAATAAATATATATTACTAATCATGATAATTATAATTATAAGGTAATAAATATTATATATAAAAAATAATGTATTTAATTTTAAGCTGTGAATAAATATACAGCTGCAGCTATTAAGCGATTCAACATCCATTTTGAATCAGTCCGCACATTGGCGCGATCCAAAGCATACTGAATGACTTTCCAATGTGTGGATTACTCACAAGCGCCGTTGCAAGCGCACCGCCAACGCGTTGGCAGTGCGTTCGTCT
The DNA here is from genome assembly GCA_905333045.1 of Lysandra bellargus. Lineage (NCBI taxonomy): Eukaryota > Metazoa > Arthropoda > Insecta > Lepidoptera > Lycaenidae > Lysandra > Lysandra bellargus. The sequence continues at coordinate 1,058,897 of HG995328.1, forward strand.
ATATGGGGAGGCAGCATAATGGAATGGCCACATGGCACTTCGGCTATATCAGGGGTCACCAAATGGCGGACCGCGGTCCGCATCCGGACCGCCGACCCATTGTGTGCGGACCAAGCATGTTCGAAGATGATCTTCGTTCATCTTAGGACTTCAACATCTCCAGGATTTAATGTCAATATCTACAGCTTGCATTTAGTTGCAGCGACTTCTCTAATATGAAACGGCGACGCGATTAAGTGTCAAGAACAAATAAGTGTTAGCACAAGGTGTCGAAACCGTTACGTCGGGTTCCCAAAATGGCTATAATATGTCAGAACTATCTTATATGGGGGATATTTTAAAAAGTGTCCAGCTGTAGGCAGTAAATAACAGTTGAAAGTGGTGCTAGCTGCAGCAAAGGGTATGGAATGAATGTAGCCGTTGGTGACAAAATACTTAATAAATAAATAAAATAAATAACAAAATAAATTATACCAATATATTTTGAAAAATATAACCTAAAGGAGCTAAATAAAAGCTGCTAAATGATTTAAAATTTACCCTGTTGCTACTGTAGCGCCACCCTAATTTAACGCATTTCAGCGGACATTTTTTACATACAGAGATAGTTCTCCTCCATCTACACTCCATACCTTGGGCACACCATGGGCTATGGTCTTACAGAAGTGCCTATATTTATGTGAGACCGCACTATGCTAGATAGCTGGTATGTAGAAAACGTATCATTTTTGTATGCTACACAACGCACTACCTACGCACCATTGACGCGACACGACGTGAGTCGTGACTCATGACTAAAAAGTTAATTTCTCTCAACAAAAGTGTCCGGATTTTACCCGGACACTTCAAAAACCCTGCCGGACGCTCCCCGGACACCCTTTAAACTAGGGCAAATCCGGGGAAATCCGGACGGATGGCAACCCTACTGACCAAAGAGGATGTAAACTGTATACTATGTAATGCTACTGACTTTTACCAAGGAGTGTCGCGTCGCGTCGTGTCGTGTCGCGTTTATGGCGGGAAAATAGTTTTTAAAATTTTTACCTGCTTATAAATATTTACTTACTTACAGTTAAAATTGAAAAATAAAAGTCAATTAAAATTGAAAAAAAATTCAGTTTAATTTAAAATTATTATAATCTATAAGTTTATAATCTCAAATAAATTATTATTTATAACAAACTTAATAATTAATTATAAAAGGAAGCATTACATAGAAAAAAAGGCATTTTTTGTAAAATAAAAAACAAGTCAGTAAAATATATTATGATTATAAAAGTCAGTCAAATTTTTATACAGTACTTTAAAATTAATCACCCGAATCTATGAAACGCCCGAATCTATGAAACGTAAGAGCCCAAACAATGCACTTGCATTTTGCACCACTTCTAGTAAATATCATATAGCCGGTGGCTGTCCGCTGTCGCCGGTCCGTCAAAAGTGCTATAACTCACCGGCTGTCACCAGAAAGCCATCGCCAGTGACGTTACCATGGTAACGTCCTGCGTCCAAGCAACTTCTGGCGTCTCTACGTATATGTCGCTACGACCGTTGCCGAAAAATTACGAAAAATTCTATGCGCATTATCACTTTGGGAGCACTGTACTAATAGTCCATTGAAATGTTACAATTGCAATTTAAAGACCCGAATATTACATCTATTAGACGCAATTTTATTTTTGGGATATGTTGGGGATAGGAGCTTAACCTCAAGTTTGTGGGGTTGCCACCCTGTCCCCCGGCTTACTTTTTTGCTTATTATTTGTTTAATTTTTAATTTAGGGTAAAAAGTTATATATAAACATAATATTTATAGGAAAAGTAATTTGCAACAAATTACGATTTTACAATTTTTTATAAGACTATGGGCGAAGCCAAACTGGCGTAATTTGTGAGTCGTGAGCCGCAGAATTTCTGCCGGGCAGAATTCTGCTGCATTTAGTTTCATACAAAAGTCATGTTTGATTCACACGGCGACTCAAAATGAGTTGTCAGTTGTATGAAAAAAATTCTGCCCGGCAGAAATTCTGCTCACAAATTACGCTCGTTTGGCTTCGCCCTTATAGTTTCTGAGAAATCGCGAAAATAGTGTTGTCACCCTGTTTTTCAAGATGACGGCAGGGGGACAAGCATAGACTTATAATAGGGACAAGGGCGGCAAGCCCACAAACTTGAGGTTAAGCTTCTATTGAAAAAAATATTCCAAAAATAAAATTGCGTCCTCTAATAAATGCAAGGCTCATCATATTGTAACATTTCAATGGACTATAATATATAAAATATAGTTAGTTGTTAGTAACAACTTGTTAGTTGTTACCCTATATAATTATGTAAATAAAAGGTTATTCAAAACTAAATGTTCCGCGCGCCGTAATTTGGGAATGTCACGGCAACCGTACATTTTTCCGCAAAAAAAGAAACCTAAGTATGTCCTTTCACGTGGTATATTCTTCATGTGTGCCAAATAACATAAAAATTGCTCCAGTACGTTCAAATAAGCCCTTTCAAATAATTTCCCCCGTTTTTCCACACTTTCCTCTATTTCTTCGCTCCTATTAGTCTTAGCGTGATAAAATATAGCCTATAGCCTTTCTCGATAAATAGGCTATAGGCTATATTTCCTCTGTTTTTCCGCAAACAGAGGACATTATTTAAAATTGCTTATTATCTTAAGAAACTATTGGAGCAATTTTTATGTAATTTGGCACACATGAAGAATAGACCACATGAAAGGACATAGGATTCTTTTTTTTTGCGGAAAAATGTACGGTTTCCGTGACATTCCTAAATTACACGGGCGAAGCCGCGCGGCACATCTTACATATCATAAAAGTATAATATTGTCCCACACAATATACTTTTATGATTTGCGCGTTCTATTCAATCGATGTACTGGAACAACTATAAACTAAAGTCCACGCGGACGAAGTAGCGGGCAACAGCTAGTTATTTATAGGTCAAATATTGTACAAATGAAATATTGAATTATAATAATAATTTAATGCTACATCTAAAATATAACTTTTAATATGTAATACACGATTAATAACTGGTATCTAAATGATTGCATTCTACAAAGAAATAAAAATGTTTCTTCTAACTTCCAGCAATAGAATGTTACAAACTACTGCAGTACATGGGCGTACCAACCCCCCCCCCCCCCGAAGGTAAAATAAACGTCAATTTCCCTGGAAAGTGAAAATTCAAAACGTGTTATTTACGCTACGTACTACAAAGTGTTGGAAACAAAATATCTTTTAAGGTCCGGCCCGGCAATTAACATGACTCAAAAAGGAACAAAGTAAAAAAATAACCGAACATAATATTGAAAAATAGTAAAGGTGAATGCCAAAAAAAAACCCATAGTCGATTAAAATAATTTATATACAGCAAAGTAGACCATTAGTAGTAGATTGTAAATATGTAAATCATTTTATTCAAAACCATAACCGAAACGGATAATCTGAAAAAATAAATCTGAGATTTTGAGACAGCGTTTTCAATCAACTATGTAGTTTCTTCCTTTGTTTTTGTGTTTTCCTCGTAAAAACGATGGTGACACGTCGTATAAGAATATACAATTTAGAGAAAATAAAGTCTAAACCGGCCAAGTGCGTGTCGGGCCACGCGCAATATAAGGTTCCGTAGTAGCGCTAGTTTTTGATATTTTTTGAATGGTCAATGAATGTACATATTTTATAACGTGTTTAAATACATTACTAACAACATCATCTCAGTTACGTTACGAAAAAAAAATTCATCCCCGCTAAAATATGTGTAGGGGAGGGGAGGTACCTTAAACATTTTTTTTAAAGATCTTATATACCATTTTGTCGGCATCATTAATACCATTTTGTCGGCATCATTCATGCCGAATTACAGCTTTGTAGGTCCTAGTCTCTGAGCAAAATCGCGGACAGACAGACGGACAGACAGACCGAAACTATAAAAGTTCCTTATTGACTACGGAACCCTAAAAAGAGATGTTACCGTACGTTTTTCGGAAGAAAGCGTAGGTATTCCTTCTTAAACGCACCTGTAGCTCTACTAACGTTCCGAGTGTCCACGAGTGACGGTAATTGCTTTCTATCAGGTGATCCGTTTGCTTGTTTGCCCTTTTATTTTCGAAAAGACGTAGATAGTTAACTGATATCATGTAATAATCGTTAAAAATACATGTACAGATTATACCATTTCTATACCAAACTGACATTCTATACTTTCAGATATAAAAGTGATACATATTTTAATATTAAATACGATTCGATTCGAGACGAATCGAAAGAATTTCGATGGCACCCGGCCTCTTAAGAGCCCGGGTTACCCTCGAAATTCTCATACATACGTAATACCAAAATCATTTTCTCATAAATGAAAATATTTAACATGTTTAAATTATTTTTCAGCTTAAAATAGTAATTGCCTAGGTTCCTGTACAAAAAATAACTTCAAAATATTTAAACACTAAAAAATATTTATTAATATTTAAATATTTTGTAGTAAATTTACTATTTATTTATATATTTTTTAGTGTTTTACTCTATTTTTAGTGTTTAAATATTTAGTAGTAAATTTAGTAAAGAAAAATTATAGACCAAAAAAATTTTTTTAGTGTTTAAATATTTTGAAGTTAATTTTTGTTCAGGAACCTAGGTCATTACTATTTTAAGCTGAAAAATAACTCAAACGTGTTAAATATTTTCGTATGAGAAAATGATTTTGGTATTACGTATTTATGAGAATTTCGAGGGTAACCTGGGCTCTTAAGCACTCATGATTTTTAATCGACCCTTCATCAGATATTTAAAATTCTGAAGGGGTAAATGAATAGTGATTGGACAGTACCAGTCATTGGATAAAGCACAAAAATAAAATATAATATATACTTACAATATTATTTTTTTAAAGGCTGCTTATAAACTGCCTGTTTTTAAAGTGATAGAACGCCTGATTTCAAAGAAAAACAGGTAGCTTTTAAAGCAACTTTAATAAATACTGTTTTTGTGTGACTAGACGTATTGTCCATTGTCCAATCACTAGTTATTTGCCCTAATAAGTATGCACTTGGATTTGAATATTGTTACCGCGCAATATCTACCTATCGGTCTTACTATCAGTTAATTAAAAAGTTGTAAGGGCACCGCGTACTAATATGCATATAAATGAATATCTATGGCTGAAAATCACAATCAAAGGATATTGGTTTTGCGCGAGAAAACTTACATGTAAGTTTACCGCGCTATAGCAACAAAAGTCTGCAAAAATTGTTTCCCTTGTCCTGGCTTAGCAATATCGTGTCGTACATTAAAATTGTATAATCTGAAAACCCACATATTTCACGGGAGAATGTATAATTAAAAAAATATAATATCTATGTTTCTTTTATACTTTTTGCTAGTTACATTTTAACTATCTTTCGAAGATGTTTCCACACATTAAGGGGGCGACTAACCCAAAAAATCAAACAACGTCCTCTCTTCACACTCACGCCCGTCTTTCATATGCCAGATGAAAAAGGACGACGCGGAATGATCGCCACATCAGCTTTTTCGTAATAACTCGATTAATATACAACATTTAAAAAATCCGCTAGGTCAGTTTCTCAATGATAGAATTTCATACAATGTAATATCCTACTCTATGTTTAAAAATGAAACAATTCGTTTCATTTTTTAAAGTTTTTTCAAACTTATTTTCAAGTATAAAAATGAATTATAAAATCGACAATTTTCGGTTAGTCGCCCCCTTAACGCCTCTAGTCCACCGACGCTGTAATAGAGCGAGATGCAATATAATAACGCATTGTTGTGTGGCGGATGAGACAGTAAATCGGTTCGCCGCGGTCGTTCGCAGTTCGTTCGGTGGACTAGTCGAGGCGTTAGTAAATTTTGAATGTTTTATAAATTGTAGACAATTAATGCAAAAGAGCTAAGGCTCCCTTCACATGTCGCGAGTAGTGCGGCAGCCGCGTGACTCGCGACTTAATGTGAAGGCAGCCTAATATATCTTGCGTGTTTAAGTGTCAACACTGACGACATGTGTCTGCATTGCGGTGGACTGGTGGTAGCGACGGCGCGATGCGAAGTCCTCATTGTCGTCGTTCAATCTTTCTTGCTCCACGGGAATGTCCGCGTGTACCGGGGTCACCACGAGTTGCTCGTATTCCAGTGGCCGTTTGCTAGAAAATAATGGTGTAGATATAGAAAGAGTGGTGTAGACGAATTAATATTGACTTATCCCGATCAGACTATGGCACGATATTTTTTGTACAAAGAGTAGATAGTGATATTATATAACTTTAATTGAATATCCACAAAATATAGCTAGACAATTTCATCATCATTTATCGCAATAAGTTTGTCTTTATGTTTATTAACAATACCAGAACAAGAAATTATCAGATTAATAATAATTTACCAATAGGCTACTTGACCTATATTCAATTTCATGCATTTGTTGCATATTTCTAGTAGAACTTGGCCTAGGAAACCGTATTTCATCCTTATCATCAAATAAAAGCTTATAATCTTGGATCCCACCGTAAAATCCTGCATGAATCGTTTTTTTCGATCAAATATATTTTAAAATAATCTTAAAAACGTATAGAATGGATTAATGTTGGGTTGCCTTCTCAAAAGTAGCCGCAAGTACCTCTAATTAAGTTTAATGTTCATGAGATAAATGCATAAATTTGCATGTATCTTTTTTTCAATAAATTTTATATCATTTGAAAGAAAATGACGAGACAAAATAAGGTATAAATGGTTGCCAGCTCTAAGTCGGCCGCAACCTAGGGTTACCAGCCCGTAAACAGACATAGTACTTCATCAAAATTGAAGCATCGATTTTTTAAATAATTTTGATACAGAATTAAAGTTTTATGCATTTTGTACATAAATATCCATGGTTGCCAGTTGCACGATAACCGCAAACTGGGGTTGCCATCACTCTTGTATACGACATCGCGTGAGGTTAGGAAGCGCAACAGAAAAGAAGCAGGCATTGTTACGTGCGATAAATGAGGATATTGCATAGCAGCTGCGACACTGAGCCTAGTCAACAAATATTTGTGGATGGAAAATTCCAAAACAGAATTTGACTTAGAATTTGAGCGAAAAGTTCCTTTATACTTCCTATTTTTTTGTGTTAAACGAGTATCCATACTATACACTTATGCTATAATATTATAAAAGCGAAAGTGTGTCTGACTATCTGTTGCTTCTTCAAGCCCAAACCATTGAACTGATTTTGCTGAATATTGGTATATCCATAGATGCTTTAAGTCCCGGGAAAGGACAAAATACTTTTTATCCCCGAACAATACACGGTTCATTCGCGATAAACTAATTTTGGCGCAACGGAGTTGCGGGTGTCATCGAGTTACTCAATAAATTATGAAGAACTAGAAGACGCCCGCAACTCCGTTGCGCCAAAATTCTGACGAAACTGACTGAAAACTGACGAAAACGCTTTTGCGGTACTTCCGATTTGGATGTGACGTCATCCTCATACTAATTTAATATCTTTTATTTATTGCGCTCGTTATATGTAAGTTTATTTGTACATAAATATTAAGAATAAGCCTAGAAAGATTTGTAAAATATATTTTCTTAAATAATTCAAATGAACATCAGTTTCATATATTATTATCTCCATTTATTGTAGACGGAAAATGAAATGGCCAAAATCTTTCTCTAAAAGTTTTCAACATTACAAATGATTTCTAATTTCTTATTTAATTATTTTATAATTTTTGGGCACTTTTAGACTCGTACATTTAGCACATTAAAAAAATTCAATAAAGAGAGTTTAAAATACAAAGCGTATGACGTCACACTATGGCGGACAGTGTTTTCGGCGCCATTTAAAAGGCATGTTTTTCAATCAACATTTTTAATGGGTTTCTAGCGTGTAAAATATTAAAATAATAGATTTTTTTTGGGATAATGAATGATTAAGAAGCGATTAGCATGAAGAAAAAAAATAGGTCAAGTAGCCTATTTGTGTGCAATAAAAAGTTTTATCTAAGTATATATAACTTTTAAGATAAAAAAATCATTATTATCACATTATTTTAATAAAACAATTACCCAATAGCTTGTAGGAACGCTATCTTAAGCCAGCGGAAGAATCTGAACTCTGAGGCTCGGCCCGGCTTGACGGCGGGGTTGGCGGCGCCGATGTACATCCACAGCAGCCACAGTATCGTCAGGTAGCTCAGGGCGTACATCCAGTCCACTAGCACCATCAGTAGAAGCTTGATAGCCACCTGAAAAAGTTGAGGTAACTTCCGATTCGTTGCCGCCTTCATTTTCACGAATTCTTACCACAGGCCAAGCAGTTTGTTCGATGACGCGACATAAGCGTCATCGGCCTTGTTAAACGATGACGCCCCACGTGCGGCATTGGCCACTGGTTGTGTTTGTTGCACATTTAGACTCTATGCCGAAATTCCGTCGCGTTATATTGTATGCATTTGACATTGTGGACGTAATCATGCCGAACTTCCGCCGCGGAACTTCGGCATGGTGTGTTTAGCCACTTAATTTACAGTGGCGGCCCTACCCATTGCGATGCCCTTTGTCCTTCGGAAAAATACCTGTTTTTTTTTTTTATTGATGCGACGCCCCTGCAGGAGCGAGGCCCCGGGCGATTGCCTTGTTAGCCACCTCCTAAGGCCGCCACTGATAATATCGGTTCAGCGATTTGGGCGTGAACGTGAAGAGGTAAGTTACCTCTTCACGCCCTGTCTGTCCAGTGGCGGGGCAAGACTTGTTATGTGGGCGAGATATATTTTGTGAGGCCCCCTAGATCCAAATGGATTATTTTTAGACAATCATTTTTTTATAATTTGAGTCTCAAAACGCGTAAATTCCCGAAAAAAAAACCTCAGGGTCCAAGAGGCGCAAGGCCCCTTGGACCGAGGCCGTGGGCGGTCGCCCACATCGCCCACGCCTTGCGCCGCCTCTAACAGACACACTTTTTCATTTATAATATCAGTAAGTGAGGATATATAATAATAATTATGAGTCAATAATGTAGAAATATTGAACTTACCCCAACCAGTGACAGCCAACGGTTGCAGAAATGCGAGTACCAGTTTTGGTTCTTAGAATGAACATTGATTGTCGGTGGATTAACGTCGCCGTTAGATAACCTTCCGTTCATAATGGCTGGATCCGTCGGCGAAGGAGTAAAATTCTAAAAAAAAACAAAAGGCTGTAGAGTGTAGATATTTACAATCAATTTTATGAGGTATCATAATAAAGATTCGTTTTATTTTTGAAAGTGACACTCTATGAAAAGTGTTACCTTTAGGTTAGTAAATTCCAACTTGGTATCCCAATTTCTTCAAAAAAAATTTAAATAGAACATAACATTAATAATATTTAATTTATTATTAATTTATATTTATGGTTACTTACCCCAACATTTTTATGCCTTATCCTCTCAGGGAATAGCAGATCAAGATCACTTCCTGTCGCGCCATACACCTGAGGGTCTCTCTGACCTTGTCCTTGAAATCTGAGTAAAAAATATTATGTTCTATTGAGAATGCTGAATGAGGAAATAATCTTTAGGGTTTGACTGGTGATAGAATTTGTAAATATACAAATTGTCTATCTTACAACCTTAAGAATTAACCAATTGTGTAGAACTGTAGACATCACATTAAATATTAATAGCTGTTAATATGTAGGCAGTAGGTTATTGTATTGCTAGCTAGATGCTTAGTAATACATTCATGAATAATTAATCTGCAATTACTCCAATCTACACTGATTCATAAATTATAACATGGATTCAATTTAATCGTACTGAAATTATATTTCCTTAATTAAAGCAGTAACTACATTAAAATAATTATAAAAACATTGCAGTATGATAACAATGGCATTGATGACTATAATATGTGTATGCGGTGGTTAAACTAAAAAAAAATCGGCCAAGTGCGAGTCGGACTCGCGCGCGAAGGGTTCCGTACCGTTATAGAGCGAAAGTTGGCAAAAAATTGTATTTTGTATGGCAGCCCCCCATAAATATTTATTTTATTTTAATATTATTATTAATTATAAATCACAAATATAATTAAGGATTTTGTGAATACTGCAAGTGCCTATATGTTGCCATTATTGATTACGAGCAAAAAAGGCCAAAATATTATCACATTTGTTGTATGGAAGCCCCCCTTAAATATTTTTTTTACTATTTGTTGTTGTAGCGGCAACAGAAATACATAATTTGTGAAAATTTCAGAAGTCTAACTATAGCGGTTCTTGAGATATAGCATGGAGACAGACAGACAGACAGACAGACGGACAGACAGACAAACAGACAGACATCGAAGTCTCAGTAATAGATGGTAATAGGGTCCCGGTTTTACCCTTCGGGTACAGATTCCTAAAAAAAACAAAAGCATACCTCATTTCTCGTTTATGTTGCAAATCAAAGGTTTGGGCGAGAGCAAAATAAGAATAATCAATGCTAGCGTATGTGATGAGGAAGGGCATGGTGACGATTGGGGCGAGCTTGTTGATGTCACCTATTATTATGAATGTGACAGTCACTACTGCTACTACAACCATTGAGTATATAGGCACTTTATTTGGACCTCTCTGTAAAAAGAAACAGTAAATTCATTATCATGCAAACTCATTTGAAACAATTTCTAATTTATGCAAGACAAGTATAATTGCTGGCATTCACCAGAAACTCTAGTCAGATATCAATATGTTATGTTATGAGAATTTCGAGGGTAACCCGGGCTGGGTTACCCTCGAAATTCTCATACATACGTAATACCAAAATCATTTTGTCATACGAAAATATTTAACATGTTTGAGTTATTTTTTAGCTTAAAATAGTAATTACCTAGGTTCCTAAACAAAAATTAACTTCAAAATATTTAAACACTGAAAAAAATTTTTTTGTGTATAAATTTTTTTTACTAAATTTACTACTAAATATTTAAACACTAAAAAATAGAGTAAAACACTAAAAAATATATAAATAAATATTAAATTTACTACAAAATATTTCAACTCTAAAAAATATTTTTTAGTATTTTTTAGAGAGAAATTTATACACAAAAATTTTTTTTTTAATGTTTAAATATTTTGAAGTTAATTTTTGCACAGGAACCTAGGTAATTACTATTTTAAGCTGAAAAATAACTCAAACATGTTAAATATTTTCGTATGAGAAAATGATTTTGGTATTACATATGTATGAGAATTTTGAGGGTAGCCCGGCCCCTTAAGAATTGGATTAAGAAAAATAAATCAGCAAAAATGACAAAATTTAAATGCATTTTAAATATAAAGTGTATTATCTTTATATACTTACACCATGTCCCAAGGCATCTAGACCAGGCACAACCTTTTCATTGGCAATGCTCTGTAGCACTCTTGGTGTACCATACATAGCTCCTAGGCACGAGCTCATGGAAGCAACATACAAGCCAGCCAGAAGTAGCACAGTCACTGCTGATATGTCTCTTGTGATGGAGAAATTAGTTAACAGTGCATCCCTGCTTACTGTGGCAGCTAATGTTATTACAAACATTAAGTAAAGGAATGTCCTGTAAAATAATTTTTAATATTTTTATAAGGTAACAGAACTTCCATTGTGTGGTGTTTAACTGTAAGACAGCAACGATGTTAATACATTAGATAAGGCATACGCCATCAAAACTGTAGCAATGTTTTTGCATGCAATGCATGTATCGAGAAAATATTGTCGTCCTTTTTTGTCTTACAGTAATAACATATACCACTTTCTCTTTTGCTCATTTTACACTTTAATCGAATCGAGAAAATATTGTCCTTTTTTGTCTTACACTAACAGCATACAATACTACTTTCGCTTTCACTCATTTTACGCTTTGCTTTGAGTTTTCTCTTAAAATGGAAGACAAAAGTTTAAATATTAATGAAATCTTAGTAATTATGTGTGAAATATTACACTGTTAGCTTTATTTGTATTCCTCGTGTTGTTACTGCACTGTCAGAAGGCACACGACGGGATTCTGGAGCGAAATGTAAGGAAAAACAATGTGGTAATCAATGAATTATACACGTCCATCTGTCACCGCGTCCTAGAGCGCACTGCTCTCAGATGAGTGAGGCTCACTCATCTCTAGGGTGACACATTTTCGTGCTGACGATTGTATAGAATGCCTTTTCTAACGTTTTAGTTTTATGTAAGACAGTGTTTGTTATCGATAGAAAAACATATGAATTCATTTGAGAATCTAGTATTTGTGTGCATGGTTCATAAAGGAAGTTTGCAATAAATATTAATAACTAAATCAGGGAAATTCACAATTATATTTCATAATTACATACCCAGTTCCGATTGCAGCAAGTGAACCATTTGGTATGTTAACTGAAGGGTTTTTCAAGTCTCCACTCATATTAATGCCAGCCAGTATTCCAGTAATTGTAGGGAAAAATACTCCGAAACATTTAAACCATGTGTAATTTTCTTTGTAGTCGGCCCAAGTGTTGTTAGCCATTGTTCCACTCAGCCATCCTTTAAACTCAGCATCTAAAAGAAAAAAATTAACATAACCAATAAGAAAAACACATTTTTAAACTGAAAAAAGTATCATATTATCTAATTTGAAATACCTGGTGTTGCTGTGAATGATCCAACAAAGAAGTCTAATGCAGCCAAAAGAATAACTAGTAACAGGGCAAATTGTAATTTAATAACCCACTTCACCCCTGCGACATTAATTGTTCCCAAGAGAAGCACTGCGGCTACTGCAAAGCCTCGGGCAGCCCATGTGTTCTCTGTACCAACTAAGTTGGCCATTGACTCTCCAAAACCAAACACATTTAAAGCACAGCCAACTGCCTAAAAACATAATTAAAAGAATAAAACAAGGAAAAATAGGGCTTTCATTGATTAACTTCAATTGTTTGACAAAGACAGATAATATGATTACTAGAAGATAAGGCTGTGATAGCAAGTTTTAAGTTTTTGACTTAGAACTTTGATACTGAAATAAAAACCCACCTGTCCAAAACAATATATTAATCCAAGAGCTCCACCAAGTCTCGATCCCAGGGTATGAGCCAAAAGAAAGTAAACACCTCCACTCTCAATCCTACATCTATCACAAATGCCAATTGCTGACAATACTGAGATCAATGCTACAAAAACTGCAAAACAAATAAATGTAAATATAAAATAAGAATTTAACTTAAAAGTTTTAGTAGAAAAAGATAAATACCTGTAAATACAACAATAAGAATAGCGTTTATTATGCCTGCTTGTCCTACCATCCAGCCGGATCGCAGAAACACTATCACTCCAAAAATATTTAACAGGCATGATGTAAACACACCATCCCAGGTCCCAAAAAGTACAGGTTGTGATATAAAGAAATTAGATTTCCACCAAGGCGCGTCGCCCTAAAAAAATAAACCAAGTTACAGAAATATACTCCCACGGTTTAAAAAGTAGTAGCTATATTTGATATTTACTTGAACATCTGCAAATATTTCATTAGCACCAGACGCTTGATGTCCACCTGTACCATATTGTGACTCGTTTCCCAAGTCTACGAAGCCACCAGATTGTCTACGCATACGGGCTCTATCATAGCTAGAGTCTTCCCCGTGAAAACTTCCGATATAATTATTAGTGCTCCGATTGTTCTGATCCATGATTGCTTATGTTTTAACATTAAATAGATTTTATATAAACTACTCTAGTAATGATTATAATAAAAATATTAAAAACTAATAAATATTATACACTGTGATTCATGTTCTCACATAATTTTAATGATAAATTATTATGACCAATTTTTGTAAATCGTACCAAACAGAAGCACCGAATGGAAATGACCACAGATTAATATATCGCACCTTTGGTAGAACAAGGGCACAATTGTCATAAATTGCCAAAATGACTTAAATATGCAGAAATGCTTTAAAAAGGCCCTTTGAACTGGAGGGACAAAGACATTCGTTTAATTCCTTCAAAAAACCGCCAGATGGAAATAGTGGCATTGTCTTTTTGGCGCCATTTTGTTACTCTCTTGGCGCGACAAAGTCTCATTGGTCAGTTGTGCCATCGGCGGGGACCGAGGTAGCCGTCACTTGGAGCGCTAACGCCGTATAGGTAAATATGCCCTTTAATGTTTTTGATTTCTGGAACGACATAGCCATATTTGTCACACTTATGCCTAGTTTATGATTTTAAAATTGGGAGGACAAAGTCGTTCAGACAATTGTGCCCTTGTCTGTCCAAGATTTGTTTTATTCCATGGTCTTAAAAGTAAACGTGTTTTTGTTATTCCAATTGCAAACAAATCTGGATGGACTTAATAACAATTACTTCTTTGTCATTCTAAAGTGTAGTCTTATTGATGTGGATTAGACTATGATTTAATGTTTGTTAATACAAATAACTGAAATATTATCATTGGTAAATTCAATTATGTACCTTTTCAATTTTTTATTCGCACGTTTACAACTATAGTGACCTAATAAAAAAAATGGGATTTGAGTTTGAGCCCGCATCCAATTAACTTTACTTTAAGAGTAACGTAAATTGATTTATAAAATGTTTTTGATTTGAAAAATATCTTTTAATTTTCAGAAAATAAAGATGGAATCGCGTAGTAAAAAAAATTTAATGATGCTTAATGCTAAAAGTAATTATCAGACTAAAGAAACTGATGTCAAGTCTGGTAGTACTTTTTGTGAAGGAGATGAGTGCCTTAAGACTGTGACAATTTCAAACGAAAATTCGTCAACGGGTAAGGATCTCATAGACTTATTATATTAGTTAATTACCTATAATTTTATATACTAAAACTAATTTATTTTAAGATTTTACAGCTAAAAAAATGGTTGAGACATGGATTGATAAAAATATCCAAAGTCAGAATCCCATTAAGGAAAGCAACATTTTAGACAATGACACAATGGATATATCTATAACAAATGCTGATTTAGGTAAAAATATTAAATCAAATGTATAACCTGTTATTTTTGCTAAGTTAATTAATCTATAACTAAAAATTGAAATTGAAATTTGTACATTACTTTTATTTTGATACTGAATGAATGAATGAATGAATGAATGAATGAATGAATGAATGAATGAATGAATGATACTGTTATCTTATTACAATTTTTAAAGCGATTCCAAAGATTTTTGCTAGGAAAAAGTGAGTTTTGATCTCTATTTTTGTGATAAAGTACTGCGGATTTCGAAATGTTTAAGAAAATAAAACATTTATACAAAAAACACGTTATTTTCATTCCAAAATTATCCAAACTTAAAGCTTAAGATATGGTCATATTTACTTATTAATTTTCTTGTTGGTGGAACAAGGGCATAAATATACACCTACTTTCGAAAAATAATTATTAAAAAAAAACTAGCAGTTTTTAATATTTGTAAACGATACACCTAAAAGAATATAGTATAATTATAGTTTATGTCATACAAAGCAGAACAACCTTAGAACATTATTAACATAGCTAGACCACATTAAGTACAAAAAATATCTTAAAATGACTCTCCTGTAAAATTGCAAAAACTGCAATTGTGTCCTTGTTCTACCAAAGGTGCGATATGTACGAAATGACAAATGACAACTGACAAGTGACAACTCACATATTTCAAAATGTCAATGTCAGGTTTGTCAGCTGTCGATGTTTTTTTTTTAATGAACGAATAGAACATTGTGATCAGTTTCATAAATCCTTTCATAATAGGCTACTTGACCTATTTTTTTTCTTCATGCTAATCGCTTCTTAATCATTCATTTTCACAATTAAAACTAGTATTTTAATATTTTACACAGTAGAAACCCATAAAAATGTTGATTGAAAAACATGCCTTTTATATGGCGCCGAAAACACTGTCCGCCTTGTGTCCGCCATAGTGTGACGTCATACGTTTTGTATTATAAACTCTCTTTATTGAAATTTTTTTTATGTGCTAAATGTACGAGTCTAAAAGTGCCCAAAAATTATAAAATAATTAAATAAGAAATTAGAAATAATTTGTAATGTTGAAAACATTTGGAGAAAAGTTTTGGCCATTTCATTTCCCGTCTACAATAAATGGAGATAATATATTAAACTGATTTTTTATTTGAATTATTTAAGAAAATATATTTTACGAATCTTTCTAGGCTTATTTTTAATATTTATGTACAAATAAACTTACATATAACGAGCGCGATAAATAAAAGATATTAATTACTATGAGGATGACGTCACATCCAAATCGGAAGTACCGCAAAAGCGTTTTCGTCAGTACAAATCCTATTTTCATAAAATCATATTTTCAAATCGACTTTATTTATCAATCATAAGCTTTTATTTGATGATAAGGGTGAAATACGGTTTCCTAGGCCAAGTTCTACTATAAATATGCATTTGTTCAATGAAATTGAATATAGATCAAGTAGCCTATTCATAATAATAGGGTGCTGGGTGAAGTGTGAACATGACTAGTGATTGAACAGTACTAGTACCTGTAACACAAGTCCTTCAGGTACAGGACTGGGCCAGACTGACGTGGTGTGAAGCGTCCATAGATATTATTATTCTTGTTTGTGTAAGGCCGCTATCCCTAACGTGCGGCCCGCGGGCCGCATGTGGCCCGCCGGGACTTTATTTGTGGCCCGTGTGATGTTAAACAATTTTGAAATTCACGCTCACCGGCAAAATAACGTAAAGTCTACATGATAGTCGTTAAATTTTTTTCCACTTTTAAATCGTTAATTTTGAAGAACGTTACTTTTGAACCCTTAAAATATTTTGTTGCGGCCCGCGACTCCAAGACCACTACATGTTTGTGGCCCGCATGAAAAAAAGGTTGGGGACCACTGGTGTAAGGTATTCCTTGCTCACGGGCAATTAAATACCGGACCTTTGGGAGGCATTCGTGGGGCCGAAGCCAACACGTAGAGGCCCATTACGGGTACACAGTTTTATTCTAAACTAGATGTTTCAGATGAATGTCACGGAAACCGTACATTTTTCCGCAATAAAGAGACCTAGTATGTCCTTTCACGTGGTCTGTTCTTCATGTGTGCCAAATAACATAAAAATTGCTCCAGTGGTTCGTGAGATAGGCCCTATCAAATAATTTCCCCCGTTTTTTTCACATTTTCCTCTATTTCTTCGCTACTATTAGGTTTAGCGTGATAAAATATAGCCTATAGCCTTTCTTGATAAATGGGCTATCTAACACTGAAAGAATTTTTCAAATCGAATCAGTAGTTCCTGAGATTAGCGCGTTCAAATAATTCCTTTCAAATAATTTAGCCCGTTTTTTCAACGTTTTCCTATATTTCTTCGTTGCTATTAGTCTTAGCGTAATAAAATATAGCCTATAGCGTTCGTCAATAAATGGGCTATCTAACACTGCAATCATTTTTTAAATTGAACCAGTAATTCCTGAGATTAGCGCGTTCAAATAAGCCCTTTCAAATAATTTCCTCCCGTTTTTTCCACATTTTCCACTATTTCTTCGCTCCTATTAGTTGTAGAGTAGAGAAATATAGCCTGTAGCCTTTCTCGATAAATGAACTATCTAACACTAAAAGAATTTTTCAAATCGGACTAGTAGTTCCAGAGATTAGCGCGTTCAAATAAGCCCTTTCAAATATATTTCCGTTCCGTTTTTTCCACATTTTTCTCTATTTTCATATTTTTAAGCGAAGAGCTTCTATTAGTCCTAGCGTGATAATGTATAGCATATAGCCTTCCTCGATCAATGTGCTATCTAACACTGAAAGAATTTTTAAAATCTGATCAGTAGTTCCTGAGATTAGCGCGTTCAAACAAACAAACAAACTCTTCCGCTTTATAATATTAAGGTATAGATGTTATGTGACGCTGGCCAGCGACCCTGTTCGCACTATGGGAGTACGACCAAGGAGAGCCAGCGGCCAGTGTAGGACTATTACAGGGAATGGATATTAGAAATGTGGACTGGGTAACTGGGACTATGGAAGGACTATGGCGTCTGCCGATACAACGTGGAAACATGTATTATAAAGTTGGCAGACGGTGACTCGCCAACTCTTTGAATAGGCCCCTCAAATTGGTCACACGCACGGTGCACCGAGGCGGCAACATTGACAGAGCGGCTTGAGGCAGGAGAGGTGTCACTGGACTATAAACGCAGATCACTTGCACCCCCAGAGGGTCCCATCACGTCATCTCATCTCGCCACTTACGCTTCACATCCTCCCTCCGAGTCGAAGCCCTTGCGATTCCACTCTGACCGGCCGGTTAAGGCAAGGCAGAGGTAGGGCCTGATTCTCCGTCAGTGTTCACCCCGGCCGGCCGGTGAAGGCAAGCCGGAGATGAAGAACAGCCAACAGGGGCTTCCCTGGGAGCACTCGGGTTCGTGGGGTAGCTACACAGCACAGCTCGCCACAACCTTCCCCTTCGGGCTTATTATTATTACTATAATTCCCGTAGTTTGTGCGTACACTTAAACAGAAACATTCACCCACTAATCACTATGCACCAGCCGACAGCACAGCCAACAGATATTACAATGTTACAAACGTTGACTTGACCTATAGTTAGCGGCTAGCCCAACCAAATAATAATTAGGCCTGTAATATGCCAATGAATCAATTAATTATTTTTAAGATAAACGTTAAATACATTCACCATGTTCAAAGCCCTTACAGAATACTAACTTGATGACTTTGAAAAAGTTACTACAAAGCAACATTTCTGCATGAAAGATTCATATTATCAAATGTATAGAGTACGACGCTGAAGATTGCCGGTTTAGCAGATTCCTCGGGGCTCTTTTATGATATCGAATATATTACAATTTACAACCCTCTCTTGAAGTGGTTTAGGATTAGTGCTTGCTTTAATGAACACAGTTTAACGATTTTTAAAGGCAGCACTAAGGAACAATGGGTTTCGTTTTCATCTAAATACAGTTTTAAGCGTGTGTTTTGATCCTCGGCAATCCAAGTTGAAAACAAAACACTAACGTTACTCAGGTATTACTGTGCTACAGTATGATAATATAGAGCAGGCGCCTAATTCTTTGTTTCATTACAAACATAATTTTACAAACTTACAGCCAATAATATAAAATCGTAATTATTGAAATACACCCACCTAACACGTTATTAAATTCCAGTTAATATATTATGTACTTCTTTTGATGTCGAGATGGAAAATTCAGACTACTACCCTTATGCCACAAAGCCCACAAACCATGTATAATACACTAGCGACCCACCCCGGCGTCGCACGGGTATAAAATATATATAGCCACTGAAAAAATGATTTAAATCGATAGCCTATGATCCTTCACGTGGACTACTTCTTATCTGTGCCATACTTAACATAAAAATTGCTCCAGTAGTTCGCGAGATAAGTCTCGTTTTTTCCATATTCTCCTATTAGTCTTAGCGTATTAAATTTATAGCCTATAGCCTTCTTTAATAAATGGGCTATCTAACACTGAAAGAATCATCAATTTCCGTTGCGTTATTTTAAAGATTAAAGGGAACAAAGCGACTTTGTTTTATAATAAGTGATAAGGCACTATAAACAGCAATATTATGTTATAAAAATATTCTTAAAACACACTTCCTAATGCCGTGTGCCAAGTGACGTAAAGAAAAAATAATATCGCAACAGCTAATGAGCGACAAAGGCTTGAAGCCACTCATTATGAGTGGCCCCCTGTCATCTGCGCCCACTAATAGGCTGACACTACACCTACCCACATTTCCAATAACAATATCGATTTTATATATTGAAACAGCGGTATTGTGCATCAAGTTTATATAGAACAAGATTACGTCGAATTACCAATTACCCTGTATTTGATGTTGTGTATCTATAATGTGATTGAATTTATTCGCCTTAAAGAACCTGAAATATACATTTTAATGGAGGTTGAGCCTTATCAGTAATTTTATAGCTCCCACACCGGATTCCGCGACGGTGGGCCGTTTCATTGAAACCAGGCCAGCTACGCAGGAGTAATTTTATAGTGCCCAAGTATGTGCGCAGTACACAAGAGCACTCTCCATTCCTTTACTCTCATAACCCAGTCGGTCGTCCGACCGACACGACTGGCGAGAGATCAGGCACAGGACCGACTTTTTACATGCTCATCCGACGCATGGATCATCTTACTTGTCAATCAGGGGATAACCAAACTTGGAAATAACATGTTTCCAACGCGGGAATCGAATCCACGACCTCCGAGTAAAGAGCCACGCTCTTTACCACTAGACCACGGAGGCGTTTTTTTTATCAGTAATACTAATTTATCAATACAACACGATAAATGTGTTTGATAGCCCTTCGATTTTTAAGATAAGTATCTATGCAATTTTACTTGAAAAATTATGTTGTGTATTTTGATAATAATATATAGTTTATTACTTCCATAGTTAAATAACATTGCAGATGATTTCGACCTCGCTTTGCAAAGCTCATGTACTGTACAGCAAGTTATTAGTCCGTCTGCCAACAGGCACCTAATTAAGTAATTTCAGGCTACATTGCGCGCGACTTCACACGCAACGTACGGATTTTGTAATAACTGTAATTAGTTATAACGCTACTCATGTTCATTGGGCACGCAGAGTTCTTCAACTTCCAAATTATTACGTCGAAATATATTTTTCATTGTTGAATAATTCTTTTAGCATTAACGATGTTGCTACGAGTCGTAGCAAATCACAGCTTCAAGTTAGCTTCGTAGGACATTGTCGTCGTAACTCGTAGTCTACGACAACGTGCTACTAAGACCGACATTGTGTTCCACATCGAGACAAGCGTACTATGTATGTAACGTGTACTATCTTCTTGAGTAGATTGTAGTTGTGCTGTGTACCTACACAACATTTTTAGGATTCCGTAGCCAAAATGGCAAAAAACGGAACCCTTATAGATTCGTCATGTCTGTCTGTCTGTCTGTCCGTCCGTATGTCACAGCCACTTTTCTCCGAAACTATAAGAGCTATACTATTGAAATTTGATAAGTAGATGTAGTCTGTGAACCGCATTAAGATTTTGATACAAAAATGGAAAAATTATTAAAAATTGTAGGGGTCCCCATAGGTACAAATGAAACAAAAAAAAAATTTTTTCATCTGGCCTATGCGTGTGGGGTATCTATGGATAGGTCTTCAAAAATCATATTGAGGTTTCTAATATCATTTTTTTCTAACCTGAATAGTTTGCGAGAGAGACTCTTCCAAAGTGGCAAAATGTGCCCCCCCCCTCCTCTAACTTCTAAAGTAGGGGCATGATAATTCTAAAAAAAATATATGATGTACATTATTATAAAAACTACCAACGAAAATTGGTTTGAACGAGATCTAGAAACCTTAATTTAACTTATCATTATAATATCAAAAATGAAATATTAAAATAAATCAAAAACCTTATAATTTCATAGAAATAATTCTTATTGCTGCTGCGGAACCCTTCATGGGTGAGTTCGACTCGCACTTGGCCAGTTTTTTTTTTTTTTGCTGAACTAGATAAAAACTACACTGACAATTATTATAAATTTAAATAAACCTAAATCAAACCGATTTTTGGAAACTTCTGTCGCGACAGACAATGACTACATAATAATATTATATTATGCTTTTAAGTACTTCGTACATACTCAACCTACCTCGATTTTTCTACTTTAGGTATACCTAGTACCTACTATAATAATATACCGTTAATCGTTATAACTGTATTGTGAAGAAAATAACTGAATACGTATGTTTCCGACTAATAATTATTATCTGCTAATAAAGATACGTAAGTCTTATCTTTGATCGACGTAAGACATATCAGATATGTAGCAGTGATGGTACTTTCTGCACTACGTGAACATGTTCTTCGTCCCTATAAATGTAGAAAAGATCGAGCAAAACGAACGATATGAAAGGTATGTTATGTTTCATCATATTTGCATACATGTTTTGAAACTGAAATATTATATTTTCCAAGATTCTTAATAGGTAGGTAACTATCAAACATTCAATACAAATTAATAATGTTTTATTTAAATAAAAAATGCAATTTAAATATCTTTACAAACGGTGGAATAACTATGAAAACCAGTCGAATATTTAATGTAAGTACTTCTTTTTGGAAGTCTGTTATAACTATTTATCATGGCTACACTAGTACCACAATACTTGGTGGGTAGCTGAACCAACGGACAGCCGTAGCGGCATATTTAATTTTACGATCCCTCGCTCAAATTATTAAAACGACAATAGTAATTAACAACCTAAGGTCGTAACACATTCGCTTTATCTGTATTTGCAAATTAAAATGTTCCTGATCGAACAATTTCATTAAAAGAAATTGTAGGCAACACTGCAGTAGTAATTAAATTTTGCTTGTCTCGATTAAACAGATAACAGTTAAGTACAAAACGTTACGAGTTGTAACTTTTAAAGTAAACGAATAAATATAACCACAAGAATTTTCTATGATATTCATTTGTTATGATATTTATCTCATTTATTTCGTTTTGAAATATAAAATAAATAATGAAACGAAAGATAAAATAAGTTCATGACTTGCCACGAAGCAGCCCTCTCCCCAGTAGGTACTGGATATGTTTTCTCTTGAAACTTTGAACAGGTAGCTGAAATATTCAGCGAATAAAAGGAGCAAAACTAGTGTAAAAGTGCATACCTAAGTCAAACTAATTTTCGCGAACATTTCCCACAGGCCACAGGTACTACAATTACCGACAGCGGCCAAAGAATTTTAATGAAGTACATGGATGTGACTCGACCCCATTATTTTTATTATAAGTGTACCTACCGAGTGTAGCAATACACTACACTTAATGTGGACCGCAAATTTTCATATGCAAAATTTTGTATTTATGCAAAAAGTTATTATAGTTTTTATACTTATTTATTTTCCCTTCATAATTATAGAATTGTACGTCGGGGGCAAACTTTATTATAAAATCATTAATAATAAAAAACTTAATTCATGTACGTTTAGGCAACAGTGAATCAAACTTGTCCAATGACTCGCATGCTTTAATGGCTTACTTTATAATGGCTTACTCTACGAATATAAAAACGGAAGAGTAAGAGCCGGGACACAAAAACACGGCACGACGTCGTACGGCGTCGTACGGCGCCGTGCGGACGCGCGTCATAAAAAACACACAGCACGGCGCCGTACGGCGTCGTACGACGTCGTAACTCGTAGAAACTCACGTAGAAATTCAAGATGAGTTTTTACGGCACGACGTGAGTTTTCTACGACGCGCGTCCGCACGGCGCCGTACGACGCCGTACAACGTCGTGCCGTGTTTTTGTGTCCCGGTCTTTAGGTGGCCTTGAGCGGTATAAAGGCTGACTTTACATGACAATCAGAAAGGAACCAAATTTAAAACGGTAATAGTATGGGAGTTACGTTTCCTTAGTTTTTATTATTGGTAGGCTACGAATAATAAAAACTAAGGAAGATAACTCCGTCAAAAAACATGCTCCAAAATTCTTGTCAAAAAAGTGTACCGGTTCACTTTTAATACATTTGCAATATTTAGGTGACCTTGAGCGGTATAAAGGCTGACGTTACATGACAGTTCGAATGGAACCAAATTTAAAACTGTATTAGTATGGGAGTTACGTTTCCTGGTTTTATTATTCGTAGTTCGTAGGGCTTACTTTAATTTGAATGCGTTATATAGTGAGTCAGAAATTTCAGTGCGAATAGACACTTATCTGCTGCTACGCCTACCCAGGGCCCCCGCTACAATATGTGCAATGTGTACAAAGCACACGGGCGCCATCCTCTACGGGCGCCAAATCGCCATCTTTAGGGGCGCCAAAACCAAGGACCCAAAAAATTTGCCTAAAGGGGCGCCAAAATCCTTTTTTGCACACAGGCGCCAGTAGCCCTCACGAAGGCCCTGCGCCTACCTCCCTCAGTTTGTTCAAACTAATAGGTTAAAAAAGAAAATAGCATAGAGGTACTACAGGACTCTTGACCGATTTCCCGCTAAATGAGATGCGATAGGCCGCCCCCTGTCAATTTTATATCTACTGTTAGGTTTGTCGATAGTTGCCCCTTTCCAAGATTATAGTATGATAAGTATTTTATTTACGTAATATTTATTCTTCCTTACAGATACGACTCCCTAATCGTAATTTGTCGCTTACACCTGCAAAATTTTAAGAAATTATAAGCATTAATTGTTCAAAATGAAAATTCTTAACTATCTACTTTTTAAATTCGTTAAGTATATTATTAAATAATTGATTACGTTCTTTACAACATACATTAACATTATATGCCAATCAGTATTGGATTGATTGACAGTGAAAATAAACAAAACTTCCCTGTTTGATATACGCAAGAACAAAGCTTTTAATAAGTCTTGCTGTTAGTGCTGCGCAGCAATTTCTAAACATGGTGTAACCTTTGAAAACTGTCCTTCTGTCTGTAACTGTTACCAGCAGTATTTCCGGACCAAGACGACCTTCAAACCTTTAAGAAGAGAGCGTATTCCCTCTTAAAAGGCCGGCGCACCTGCTGCTCTTCTAGTGTTGTGAAAGTCCATGGTTGACGGTAGTTGCTTTCCATCAGGTGACCCATTTGCTCATTTGCCCCCAATCTCAAGACGATTTGTTGTAGAAGTTGTCACAAGAAATAATAATATTTATGTAGTCCGCCCTATATAAGTCGGCGCGGCGTTCACACGTGCCTGCAGACAGTAATTGGGCTATAGCCCGAGGCATCACAACTCTACAGCCGGCTTAATTAACTTTGCATCGTACATACCACAAACAATTTTACCTTTGTAACTGCGTCTCGGGGACGTACTCAAGTGTTCATGCTTTACAACTGAGTAGTGATGAGCAAAACAAGACCAAGACCAAGACTCGACCAGTCTTGGTCTTGGTCTTGTTCTTGCTTGTGCAGTCTTGGTCTTGGTTTTGTTTAAATCTGTCTGGTCTTGGTCTTGGTCTTGGTCTTGCACGCCTAGTCTTGGTCTTGGTCTTGCAAAAAGCAAGACTCTTGCAAACATTTTTCAAAACTTTTTGTAAACGTTTTAATTTTCTCGAAAAAAAAATTTCAAACCTGAATTATTATTAGACTAGCTACATGATCTTAACTTGATATGAGAATGGTTCTTGAATTGAAAATACAAATGAAAAGTCGAGAGTCAACTCAGCATAGGCTGATCTGTTAGCGGCAATAATGTCCTTATGAAAAATGAAAATTTTGAAAAATAAGAACTTTTTATTTTTAGGGTTCCGTAGCCAAATGACAAAAAACAGAACCCTTATAAATTCGTCATGTTTGTCTGTCTATCCGTCCGTATGTCACAGCCACTAATCTCCGAAACTATAAGAGCTATACAATTGAAATTTGGTAAGTAGGTGTTGTCTGTGAACGCATTAAGATTTTGATACAAAAATAGATTTTTTTTTAAATGTAGGGTCCCCATAGGTACAACTAAAACAAAAAAAAAAATTTAGGAACGAAGATCTAGTCTCTTCATCTCTATTGACCCTAGCATGACAAACATTTTTTCTCGCGTAGATCTATCATCGAAATAACACATTTTTGTAGAGTTTTGTCGAGATGATGTCGAGATTTTGACATTATGAGACTTATTTTTAATTATCTCGAGAGTCGAGAGTGAGATATCTCGTTGGCGACTCTTTCAAAGTGGTAAAATCTGTGTCCCCCCTCCCCCTCTAACTTCTAAAGTAGGGGCATGATAAGTCTAAAAAAATATATGACGACGTTCATTACTATAAAAACTACCAATAAAAATTGGTTGGAACGAGAACTAGCAAGTAGTTTTTTTTATACGTCATAAATGGTTAATAATTTAATAATACCTTAATAATTTAACTTTCATTAAATCTACTGAAACATAAAAATAAATCAAAAACCTTTTAATTTCATAAAATAAACCTTTTTGCTGCTGCGGAGTCGGGACCCTTCATGGGCGATTCCAACTCGCACTTGGCCAGATTTTCGGATTCTCTCTCGGTTGAAACATCTTCCTTTTCGGCCGCCACGTATTATGTATATTTCCAATTTTTTTGTTTAAATGCATGGTTGCGAAAGGGTAAAAACGGGACCCAATTACTTACACATAACTGCCTGTTCATCTGCCTGTTTCCAGGCTGTATCACAAGAATTTGAAATTAATGTTAAGTAGATAATAAATTGTTATAAATATTTTATCTCATGAATATTATAGTCACTGCGACTAAGTAAAAATTTTTAGCAATAGTCTTGCATAGAGCAAGACTCTTGCATAGTCGGTCTTGGTCTTGGTCTTGTTCTTGCACACCTAGTCTTGGTCTTGGTCTTGCTAGTCTTAGGGTAGTCTTGGTCTTGGTCTTGGTCTTGCAATTTTTGCAAGACCAAGACCAAGACTGCAAGACCAAGACTAATTTTGCTCATCACTACAACTGAGGTACAGGCAGTTGTGTATACTACAAGACGTAATATCTTTCTCATCGAGTTCAAGCTGTAAAGCGCTAAACACCGATTTGTTCACGGCTTAACACATGGTTGTAATATTTTAAACAAATCCTAAAACGCTCAGAACACCAAATAAAGCAGTAGCTTAAGCCGGTTTTAACATAAATATAAAAATTAAGGGTAAAATTATAGAGGATTAAATCGAAAAAAATAATAAAGCTAAGTAGGCTTTACCAGTAAACGAGTAATGGGGCTATTACTGAACCCTACAAGCCGAGCGTGCCGCGTCGGGCTTGGCTGCTTCTGTGGCCGTAATTTTGCAAAGATATAATAAAGATAAGATAGAATATTGATTTCTTTCGTTTTTGCTAATATTACTCAAGAGTGAAGTCTCAAGATAGGTACTTACTTAATAAAATAAATTAAAATTATCATTTAATTTTCTGTACCAAAATCGTAATTTTCCTACCGGAGCTTTTGTACGTTTTCCTAGATTTTCCTTTACTTATGCCTGACTCGCCCGAGTTTGGCTCACACGAGGCTGATTTTTTTCGAACAGCATAAACTTCACACTATTTAACAGTAGACATAATTGACATAATATTATGCCGCTTCGCACCGTGCAGTACATGTCATAAATAATATAATGTATACATAATATTAAAAAACAAAGTCGCTTTTTTCCCTCATATCCCTTTGTTCCCTTTAATCTTTAAAACTACGTAACGGATTTTCACGATTCTTTCAGTGTTAGATAGCCCATTTATCGAGGAAGGCTATAGGCTATATTTTATCTCGCTAAGACTAATAGGAGCGAAGAAATAGAGGAACATGTGAAAAAAAGGGGAAAATTATTTGAAAGGGCTAACTTGAACGCGCTCATCTCAGGAACTACTGGTCCGATTTGAAAAATTATTTCAGTGTTAGATAGCCCATTTACTTAGGAAGGCTATAGGTTATATTTTATTACGCTAAGACTAATAGGAGAATGTAAAAAAAACGGGGAAAATTATTTGAAAGGGCTTATCTCGCGAACTACTGGAGCAATTTTTATGTTATTTGGCACAGATAAGAAGTAGACCACGTGAAGGATATTAATTTCGATTTTAATATTTTTTTCAGTGGCTATATATTTTATAACCGTGCGACGCCGGGGCGGGTCGCTAGTTAATAATATAAATACGATATTATAAATGATCAATATTACAATATCCTTTGATACTCGGAATACTCAACGGTCATAACTCGTAATAACATTAAAAAATGATCCAATAAAGCGCAGCGGCGCTTCTAACAAATAGAGCGAATACAAAAGAAACCTTCACTTTCCCTCGGTTCCGAAACGAATAAACGCGAGCGTCCCTAACATAAAGGCACTTTTTTATTACTTACTACTTTTACGAAACGTGCATTATGTATTCGGGCGAAACACGAAATTAATTCATCGAATTTTAAAAATACAAATAAATTTTTCGTTACAAAAGAAGTTTCTAGGACTAGGCACGATGACCTGGATCGCAGGAGATATCCAGCAATTAGAATTAGAGGTGAGGTGGGCGGGCGGACAGCGCTTCGGGGCAAGGGCGGGGGTGCAGCGGGGGTGCGACGTAGGTGCGGGTGGGGGCGGGGCGGAGGGCGCGCGTCCCGCACTCTGCCGGCAGCCGGCGCCCGCGGTGGTCGCCCCGGTAGTATGCCGGCGTTGCGAGGCCGCTCAGTCGCGCCGCCCCGCGCCCGCGCGCCGCCCGCCCCAGCGCCCCGCGGCCCCGACGCACGCGGCGAGCGGTTCACGTCTCCGCACCGGAATGTAAATATTTATGGATGTCAGTTTTCAGTTGTTTAGATCGGCCGTAAAATTTAAGGTACGTAAGTGACTCCCGATGTTTAGTCTGTGTTTATGTTAGTACGTTCAGTTGCAATTTTGCTGGCTAGGTGTATCGTTCCAGAGGAGCGCGTAAACGTAGCATGCTTTGTGTATCGCACCGCGTCCAGCTCTTTTATGAATAATAATAAAAACGTTAGTGGCGCGCGGAGTGCCCTTCTATATTTGGATCAATAGTTTACCATTAAACGTAGTGTTGGGTTCAACTGATTTTCGCATTAAATTACTCGATGTGTAGCTCACCCGCCTCCCCCCGGCGCCGGGGTTACATGTTTAAGAAATAATTTTGGTGGGCTCTCACAAATATTGTCAACGAATACTTGTATTTTAAGTACTTATTATTACATGTAGTATATATGAGATGTTTTTAGCATTATATGTAAGTATTTTATTAATTTATCGACACGACAACACAATCATACCCATAACAGAAACTGTACATAGAGTTCAGAGAATCCTTATTCAAAGAGAACAAAAGGGATCGTTAATAAGGAATGAAATCACTCGATAAAAAGAGAAAAAACTAAGTAGGACGTTACGATTTTTAGTAAATTATTTGATTGAATTATAATTTGAAATTTCGGCTTCAATATTATTTTGTTACATTAGCGCTACATTAGTGGTACTATGTATATGTGTAGTATAATAACATATTGATTGGCATAAATGTTTAGGTGAAATGAAATCAACAAGGCGTGTGCGGGTACATGAAGATGCTATTCGTCATAGGTAATAAAACATCGTATTTTGTTTCATATTATTTTCATAAATAAGTAGCAACCGCTGTAGCAAATTCTTTTCTTTTACCTAATTTAATATATACACACGACATACGTTACATACTATCCTACAGTAGTTAGAACATATCTTATCTAGTGTATGCTATCTAGTATGAATGTCAGCTTACATCGAGACGCAGCGATTCATTTTCAAGATAACGATTCAAAATTGGGCTTTATTTCCTAGAGACTAAGATTCATTAAGCGCTCGAGACGGCACCTCTTTTGAAACAAAACGTGTACCTCGTGTATTGTAAATAAAGTTCAGTTTCAAATTGCTGTCTCAAAAATGAAGTGGAGGATCACTTTGCGTCTTGATGTGAATTGACCCTAAGATTTGTACATAATACAACACAACATTTACTCGCAACATCGCATACACAGTTCAAACTACAAACTAATATTGTACTATACGAGAATGCCACCTAGATCTTTGATAATCAAATCTATATTTGGATGCTACTTACTCTATATTAACTGGGTCTGTTACCCACTGTTTGTAAATCTTCACGTCTCGAGTATTAATAACCCTTCTGCGCTAACGAGGAGAGTTTCCTTTTCCCTTTTGTAAATACGATCCTCTAGATCCAGCCTTCACATTTGCACGGGATGATTGAGAATGTTTCATAATTATTATAACCCCTACTCGTGTTTGTATTTTACACAAATTAAAATATGATTATCTTAAACAAACGGCTTATCATGTCAAATAATTAATTAATTTTTTTATTGTAATTACACCATAAAATGATGTTTTAAATAAAACAATAGTGAAACAGCGCTAACATCATACAGCGCTAACATCAAACAATAGTGAAACAGCGCTAACATCATACAGCGCTAACATCAAACAATAGTGAAACAGCGCTAGCATCATACAGCGCTAACATCATACAGCGCTAACATCAAACAATAGTGAAACAGCGCTAACATCATACAGCGCTAACATCAAACAATAGTGAAACAGCGCTAACATCATACAGCGCTAACATCAAACAATAGTGAAACAGCGCTAACATCATACAGCGCTAACATCAAACAATAGTGAAACAGCGCTAGCATCATACAGCGCTAACATCAAACAATAGTGAAACAGCGCTAACATCATACAGCGCTAACATCAAACAATAGTGAAACAGCGCTAACATCATACAGCGCTAACATCAAACAATAGTGAAACAGCGCTAACATCATACAGCGCTAACATCAAACAATAGTGAAACAGCGCTAACATCATACAGCGCTAACATCAAACAATAGTGAAACAGCGCTAACATCATACAGCGCTAACATCAAACAATAGTGAAACAGCGCTAACATCATACAGCGCTAACATCAAACAATAGTGAAACAGCGCTAACATCATACAGCGCTAACATCAAACAATAGTGAAACAGCGCTAACATCATACAGCGCTAACATCAAACAATAGTGAAACAGCGCTAACATCATACAGCGCTAACATCAAACAATAGTGAAACAGCGCTAGCATCATACAGCGCTAACATCAAACAATAGTGAAACAGCGCTAACATCATACAGCGCTAACATCAAACAATAGTGAAACAGCGCTAACATCATACAGCAGCGTAACATTATAAATAGAGCAGCGTTGTAAGAGTCCAATGCTTATACAATGTGTAACAAAAATAAGTGATAATACTTTAGGGTGTGTACGTGTTCCTTGTAGAGAGTTCAATGTGAAAGTACCAGCACTGAAAGACCAACATTTTTTTCACTTTTGTATGGGCAAGGGCCCGAGCGTCACGAGTTTCCCCATAAAAAAGTGAAAAAAGGTCTTTCAGCGCTGCTATTTTCACAGTGAACTCTCTACAAGGAACACGTACGCACCCTAAAGTATTATCACTTGTTTTTGTTACACCCTGTTTATAAATAACATTGACGAATGAATTAAAAGAAATAACAGTGAAGAATTTGTCATTGCGTAGCAGTACTACGCACGTAGCGGCTCGTAGCGCGTAGCGGGGCTACACAACGATGCGTTTTTTATGTCATCCGTCAACTCATCCGGGCTACGACGAGCCGGTACACATTGGGCCATATGGTGCTCCCACTGCCCACACCGCAGTTAGAAAATGTTTGTAAATATTTTCTAACATAAAAACATTTACTAACAAATGTTGTCAATTGTTACATTTTGTCAGGAACTGTTACATATTATAAGTGCTCCTACGCCGAGAAAGTGTTTACTAATGTTTACTAACATTTTATAACATTTAAATCTGGTATTGGCTCACCACACACCCCGTCGTCTTTTATAAAAGGTTTACAAACAAAAGGTAACATAATATAACGTAATATGTTTTATTTTGTTATAATTTGTTTTGCTATAATTTGTTAACTTACGTTTACTAAACATTTTCTAACATGAAAACATTTTTAACATTTGTGACTAAATGTTTGCTAACAAATGTTTACTAACATTACTAAACATTATCTAACTGCGGTGTGGGAGCACCAATAGAGGAAAATAAGTGTATTATTTGGGCATTGGGCGCTACACGCGCGCTTGCATGTGTACGCTTCAATAGAATCCGGGGTTCTCAAAACGCGCGTTAGCAAAGCGCGCGCTTCAAAACGCCCAATGTGTACCGGCTCTAAGTGTTAAATAAGACCGCAACGCGACGCGTAGATGCATTTCTAAGAGCTGGTACACATTGGGCGTTTTGAAGCGCGCGCTTTGCTAACGCGCGTTTCGAGAATCCCGGATTCTATTGAAGCGTTCACATGCAAGCGCGCGTTACTGGCGCGCTTTCTGGGGTTATCGAAACGCGCGTCATCAAAGCGCGCGCTTCAAAACGCCCAATGTGTACCAGCTCTAAATTTGTACTGAATTGACAGATTTCAATTGCGTGAGACGTCTTGCAAATCTGTCAAATCCATACAAATTAAGAAATGCTTCTGTACGTCGTGTTGCGGTCTGAACCAACCCCAACTACTTTATACATACGAGTAGTTTTTTAGAATATAAATTTCAATATCACGCTATTCGCGTAGAATAATTAACTAATTACAATGTTGTAATAAGCGACTCATAAAATTTAATATTTTAAATGATTTGCGTGCAATTTATGCCGCATGCAAACTCGTTAAAGCAGAAAAAATATATTATAATATTCTTAGTAAAAGCCGTTTCTAACGATTTGTCAGACAGATAAACTCAGCGTTTGTAAGTGTAAGGATTAGAAAGAACTTCGATGAGCTGCGTCACTTTGTCCTATTCATTATGACGTTTCCCCTTTTTGAGAAGTGTAGAGAAGAAAATCGTTACTGAATTGTACTAACGTTACTGACATAGCTTTAAACTCGGTATTTTTAATGAAACAATGTAATTGTGTAAAACAGACAGTGAAAATTTATGTACTTACGATACTTGGTGTAAAAATATTAAAAAGTGTTTTAACTTTAACATAAAAATCTTAATGCCGTTCACAGAATAGATTTACCAAATTTAAACAGTATAATAATTCCTATAGTCTCAGAAAAAGTGTCTGTGATATGCGAACGAACACAGAGACAGACATGACGAATCCATAAGGGTTTTGCCGTTTGACTACGGAACCATTAAAAATTATTAAAAAAAAACAAACTTAATTGATTATTTACTTTATTTGCATTATTTACACATTTGTTATATTAGTGTAAGACTTAATTATATCCAGCACTAGTAAGTTAATAGTACAGTCTATTAAAGGTTACATTCCGTAGACGTTTGAAGCAAGCACTTCGGTACGCTTCAACTTATTTGTGCCCTATGTGTAGGCGCATTAATATACATCACCTATGTGCCTATTTAGAAAAATATAGACAGTTAAATGACGTACATATACTTATATCATACAGTAGAGTAACTCTTGAAATCAAAATCAACAGCCGCGCTTTAGAAATCAACTCGTCTAGTTAAGAGAAAAGTTTTACGGGAGCGCGATGCGATACTCCTCAGTTTTGCCCTTAAAAGTTACCTGGAATGCGTGGTCCCGATTGGGGTCGTCTAGTACAAAGCTGGTTTACTATACATCATATACTATTATGTGATATCTGTAAATGATAGTGGATGTTTGTGCGGAAAAGGCGAAATTAATGAAATAACCGTGTCGTGATAACGGCGCGACGCGCGGCGAGTGACGTGCGTGCACCGCAGCGCCACATTATCTGCGAATATGGGCCAGATAAATTGCCAAATTACTAAATGACGTGATACAATACCGTTTTGAATACTATAACACGTTCACTTGTGATTGATCGCAGTACCTTTCAGTGTTTAATTTTCACGTTAAATATCATAAACTAAATAATTATGCGCCTCAGTATTCAGTGAGTATATTTATAAATATTTTGTATATTTATTTTTATGAAACGCATCTGTTGTATTAAATAAATTCTTTTTGTAAATCACAAAAGGGGTCTAAATTTTCATATACTTACATGAAGAGTAGGAAAATTTTGTGAATAATGTAAATGTTATGTAAACAAGTCGTCATAATATTCTTAGATAGCTTAGTTTAAATTTACAGAATGAATTGTCAAGTGAAATCAGGTCGTTCAGAAGAACACTCAAACGCTTTCACAAAACACGTCTACAATAGGTATTCGCTTCAGAAACGTGTTTCAACAATCACGGAATTTTATTTCTACAAAATATCCAGTGAACGTGAAAAAATCGCTATCGGCTGGCATGAAACTGACTCAAGAAATGGGAGTCTGTATAAAGTGAGCACCATTTATTGCACGTCAAGCTTGCTCAGATTTTTAAAATAAAATCCGATTCAGTAAATACGTTGAATCACATCTAGACTGTATTATTTTCCATAGACATTTTATTTTATCAAATATCTTTAATCTATGCCTACGAATAACAAAACTACAGGAAACGTAACTCCCACACTTCAACCGTTATAAATTTGGCTCCTTTTCGAACACTAAAATATGACAATTCAGATTCTCGCCAAGGTCGTTTCCCAGGTAACGAATCATAATATTGCGCGCTGGACGACAGCCTGCGCGGTTATTGTCACTGTCACAGTTATGAAACAAAGCCGTGGACAATAATTGTCAAAAGCGGATGGCATTATGCAGTATAATACACCAAACATATCTACTATCACGAAGAAAGGAGTACATAATTATTATTTTAAAATCAAACATTTTCCTCTGATCCTTAAGTCATCGATAATAATATATAATAATTTTGAACAAACCTTGTACGACTCGGACTAATTTAAAACTATCCAGAGCACCTAGACAAGACGTTTTCAGATTACAAAAATCTATGTGCCAAATTATTACAGAATTATTACAGAATTGAAATAAAAAACTTACGGTGCAAATGCAGATTTTCGTAATCTCTTTAATTTTCAGTCATTACTCATACAAAATAATATATCATGACTATTAAAGTGTATGCTACATAAACGAGTAATCTGGCTCGGCATCCAATTCGGTTCGTTTCTTACTAAACGAAGTACGAACGGCATTATAAAAATAAGATACTCCATCCATACTGATGTCAGTCAGACCCTCGTTTATGAATTATGATTAAATTGTTACATCTTGCATAACACTGTTGTTAACCATGGCGACTTAGTAAAAATTTTGTAATTATATTATTTTTTGATTATTGCATTTTTACAATAACATGTAAACTTAATAAGACAAACACAAAGAGACCAGCCTAATTTTACGCAAATACCCTGGCATCCAACTTAAATAAACCATCTTTTTGGGCATGTTTTTGGGTCGGAAAAATACAAAAACTTTACCTAAGCATAATTTTTAAAAAATCACTTACTGATGACACTTGAACAATGATAATATATTATATAAAAAACTCAATTAAATATCATTGCACTTGAAAGGTTATTCCTGTATTAAAAGTCGTATCTGTATGACTTCTACACCATTTCACAGGGCATTTAGGCATTTTAACAACGAAAATTTTGTAAAAAGCTACGTAAAAAGTAAGTAAACTAATTGTAAAATGAGTTTGACAATAATTATCATGTCAACCTGGTTGAATGTCACTCGAGTATATATACACGAAAAATGTGTACCGAACACATGCATAAAGTATACATGTATTCGGGTCACATTTTGTAGCCTTTTGGTGCACTTTTTTTGACGGAGTTACTCTTCCTGTAGTTTAAAGTTCACTGATCTATGCTTTATATTTTTGTACACTATGTTAGCGTTTTTTCAAGAATAAGACTTATAAGAGTTCCACACATGTTGAAATGAGCTCTATAGAGGTTGGAAGAAAGAGCCAATACCATTGCAAAGTTCAAACTAACATTATACCGGTAGTTAACTTTAACTTGTGACTGCTGAGGGTCTAGACAAGTGGCAAGCGATTATCGTAAATGCCAACAAAATGTATGGGATTTGACATTAATATTCGCTAGCGAAGAGATGACTTATAATGTCAAATCGCATACATTTTGTTAACGTTAACAATAATCGCTTACCACTTGTAACGTTAACAATAGTCTACTAAGGCTGATGATATAACTAGCGCTCATTACGAAACACAGCGCGGCGTAGATGTCGATAACATACGGCGGACGGCTGTATCCTGCTAATGTGTACCTATAGCTGCCCGCGGACGCCAGTCTCTATTGTCGGGATGCAAATAAATGTATCAGTTTCATGATTGCCAAGATAACGACGTATCCGACGGCAATAATTAAGTTTCATTGTTGTACTCCGACCTGTTTCGCGTCGCCGAACAAACAACGATATATGATACCCCACGAGAGGTTGTTGTGTGACGACAAAAGGATATTTGCGATTTGATTAATTCAAATCGCTAATATGTAAAGAAAGGAGTTGACTGCCGGTATTAATTAAGATGGAGCAGTTAAGTACTCGTAGAGAATTTTGTGGTGTTACGAGCGCTCTTTAATTTTGGCGAAGAAATAAAAGAGATGATTACAATTCACGAGCTACAATGTTGTGCAGTATTGATCGTTTTACATTATAATATTAATTTAACCGTTATAAAGTTACATTGTAGTCGGCAAGCTACGATAATCCACTTAAAAATGCGAGCGTTTTCGTGTTCAAATGTCGTATTTATACAACAAACAGACTACAAAAGTAGTCATTGTTAATGAAAATACGGATTGTCCGTTAAAGTTTGTTTCCACTGCGAAGTATAAATATAGTCGCGTGTTTCCAGAATATTATCGTGACAAGTTTGCTTTTGCGGCTGGTGTGAACGGCGTACGAGTAAATATGCCGACCGGAGACAAAGTTCCCCGAGCGATGATAGGAACGCCCACGGAGCGATACTTTGAGATACAATTTATGTATTTTGGCTCCAAGCTTTAAACATTGTTCTATCTAGTTTAATAATACTCGAATTAAGATCTGTGATACTCGCGAACTCGAGGAAAACTATTTCACTCACTTTACCCGCTGCGAGGACTTTATTAATTAGAATTCTAGGCTACAAGGACAAAATTATACAAATTATTACCAAACACTGGTAATGAAATTATTTAATTATACTATATTGCATGTTATGTTATGAGCCCCGTTTTTGTATTATGTGTTTATTACTATTACTCTTTATTAAGAGTAGTATTGTTTTACTAAATATTTAACAAACCTTTGAAGTAAATCTAAACACACATGACTATCTTTTGCTTTTCCTTCGATCGGTTGCCAGGGTTACCTCGAGGAAAGCAAACTTTCGTTTCAAAAAGTTAAACATTTTGATTAAGAACTTCGTCTCTTTATATGTTTAAAATTAACAAATTTCAAAAGTTTCTAGCTTAGTTACTTTGATAAAGTTTATAATAAAAAGGGGGTCGCGGATTTGAATCCCCCCGACGGAACAAAAATTTTTCGATGTTCCAGGGTCATAGATGTATATTAAATATGTGTATTATATTATAATGCCAATCTTAAATAAATGTATAGTACAAAAGTATGAAATATATTTCCGTTGTCTGGTACCCGTAACACAAGTCCTTCAGGTACTTACCACGGGGCCAAACTGACGTGGTGTGAAGCGTCTATAGAAAGAAAAGAAAACGCAAATTAAAGTGGTGCTGAAAACACAAAATGTACTATTTGTTTGTCCAGATAATTTCTAGAGCGGCAGGACCTGTTTTTACAACTTTTTATCATCATCATCAAACTAAACCTCTCAGAACAAACTTGATCAATAATGATATTTAAGCGGCCATCCATTCATCACGTGAGGCCCAAAGGGAGGCAGGGGGTTCGAGAAAAATCACCAAATGTTACAAAGGGGCTTGAACATGATATCATTGGTTTTCTAAAAAGAAATAGGTTTTTTGTTATCACATTTTTTTTAATCGTTATAGCGATAACTTGTCACCCTTATATTTTACTATTAAACAATTTGGACCAAGAGCTTGCGACGGCCAGACATTCTTTCGTTTCGGAAGACCTTTACAGAGATAAGAACGACTAGCAACTATGAAGTTTCGGTCGCGGTTACTTTAGAGGGTATCCAGTTCTGAAGGTCTACCTGACCTGCGAGAGAGAGTAAAGCTCAATTTCATAGCTTATATTCTTCGCAGTAAGTGTAGGAATCTCGTCTTCCAGTGCCGGACATTTTTGACAGTTGCTAAAGGTGGTAAGCAACTATGCAGTGAGCATTACTCTTTCTCGCAGGTCAGGTAGACCTTCAGAACTGGATACCTCCTAAAGTAACGGCGACCGAAACTCCATATTTGCTGGTCGTTATTACCTCTATAAAGGACACAAACAGGTAAAGTTTCAACTTTCCTAAACGACGGAAGATCTAGCCATCGCAGACTCTTTTTTTTTAAACCCTTTATGGGTGCCCGGGGTTGGGGGTGTGCCTCAGTTAAGCTGAAGGGTATGTGGAACTCCCAGTGAGAAGCGCCGGGCTTACCCACTAAAATCACCTCCGGTTCGTCTTCAGCCGTATACGGAGGGATGTCCTGGATCTATCTAACACAAGACTCCCTCCACGACCGGCCGGTCAACCTCAAAAGGGACTGGACTTCCTCCAAAATAAGGGAACGCTTCGACAAATTGAAGCATTTCCCTCGGCGCCGGGACTAGCTAAGCCCGGCAGGTTCCCATCCTTGCCCAGAGCCCTGGATTCGCAGGCTCTTACTCTAATTGCTTTTATCACAATTTATTTATTAATTTTATGTGACGAAAAACGTATTAAAAGAGCATTTATTATAGAAATTACGGCTTCCTCGCTCGGTTATAATGAATATATATGCTATATGTATTATGTGGCGTTCCCTTGACATAAAACAACATAACACCGACGCGTCGCCACAAAAGAAACAAACAATATCAACATAATAACCATACAAGATTTATAAGCAAAATGTCAACACAACAGGGAAATCGACGCAGTCGGGTTATACGATAAACGAACAATATGAGACAATTACGCATTGAATAATGTTTCCTCCGAATACATTTTCCTCATAAGAAATGAAAATACAATTTCCACGTAAGCACCATTAAATACATTATCTACAATAAATAATTTATCAGATCATAGTAGCAAGTATATACAATCATGCATAATCATAAAGAGATTTATTAAGTAGGTACCAAAGTAAATAAAAAAAAACAAATCGTGAGCTGTGTATAACAGTAGTAGTGGTTTATTATTCTTTAAAAATAGAGCGCACTAATATCTGGAACGACTCGTAAGATTTAAGGAGCTATTATATAGAACATTACATAGCCTGTTTATTACGAGAACGGGAAATACTTGGGGGGAAAACTAGGACTGGACTTTTTATCCATCCTTATCTATTAAATTATGGCCTTAATATATCATAATGGTAAAAGGAATGGACCTACCCAATGAATGTCTTTTTGGAGAAATGAGTTTGTATTTATTACATATACAGTAAAATATTTATTTTATTTATCTGTTAATTCGCGTTATTCCATTTCGAAAGGATTGGGAATAACTAAAATAAAACGATTAATTTTAACCAATATAAATCAAATAGACCCATAAAAATTTTAACTCTAACAATAATTATTACCTTACAAGCAAATCTTATGTCATTGCTTACAAGTTTAATTCCTATCATTGAGTCGTATATTTTAACTTCGTCGACAGTAACTTACTCTTACTATTTCACCGAACTCGCGTATAATTATGAACCCAACACCAAATTGTCGCAAATCTGCTACTAACACAAGCCTAAGCTTCGTATGTAGTGCTTAATTGCTTTGTTTGTGTGCTTCAAGATACAAATAACTCGAAGTCTAGACTCTAGTTTGCTTTTTTTGTTTTCAGAAGGCAGTAAAGGTAATATTGCAAAGTTCTGTTTAGTCCTGCACTCTGTGTAGTTTGCTATGTTGAGTTTTAACGCTTCTTAAGCTTGAATTGAAACACAAAGTTTTCGACGCATCAATTATATTGAACTATTCGGTTTTGATTATATAATGAATTTAGTAGCAGTACTCATAGTGAGATTGTCGTGTGTTCATATGCCGTGTATAACATTTTTATTTTTGCATGTTGATCTTATAGTTTGTGGCGATACTTAACTCGGTGTTAATATCTTTATTAATAGTCGATACCACTCTAAACGTTTCTGTAACCGATTTAAATTTCATCAAACGATTTATATACCGGCTGATTTTACAGACAGAGATTTGTGCGCAGAGCAGTAAATATTTTATGTGCTGTTTACACTTTACTGTCTATCAATTGTAAAAGTAAAAGGATTAACAAGTATGTGTTTAGCTTTATTTGTTTTCTATCCCTTTCCACTCGACTATTCGTCGGTGCTGGGATGTAATTAAAAATAATGATTTTGAGTGCCAATTTTACTGACATCCGTTAAAGTTAATTATTATTTATTTATTATATTACCCTTCCTGATTTTCATAATAATAAAAGTGAAAGGCATTTTATTTAGACGAGGCATTAATTTTACAGGCATTAATCAAATAAGAACAAAATATTATAACAGTTCTGATTTAAATTAGTTTTACGACATATTACTACTGTTATTTTTGTTGTATTGTAGATTTATTGCATAATAAATATAATTTGCATTAAC
Source organism: Lysandra bellargus (assembly GCA_905333045.1). Taxonomy (NCBI): domain Eukaryota; kingdom Metazoa; phylum Arthropoda; class Insecta; order Lepidoptera; family Lycaenidae; genus Lysandra; species Lysandra bellargus. The sequence continues at coordinate 1,099,092 of HG995328.1, forward strand.
ATACAAACATATTAATACAAATTGAAACCTGGTAAGTAATTAAAATTATTGACTTCTTGCGATTTTCATAGCAACTGCTAATTAAATTTTCGTCCAATTCCACTAATGGTTCTCTGACAATGACCCAGCGATATATTCAATATTAAAAAGATTTATAGGTTAAGTTGAGAATCACGGGTGGGAATCCACATACATAATATATTATTACGCGGTCGTTATTAACGCCTATTGAAATATCAAAAGCGCTTGATCGAGTGCGGTCTTACAAACACTACATGGACTTTAATGAATTTATGAAATCAAGGAAAAATCGAGTAAATAACATTTCAACTAATTTCAGTACTTTAATCTATCTTATAACATGTCGTATAACACGTCGTGACGAAATTTAACGCGTAGACAAACTAGAGTATGTCCTTACGACTGTAGTATATTAAGGGGCCGGGCTACCCTCGAAATTCTCATACATACGTAATGGCCCCTCTACAAGAGTGGCCAGCTCTGGGCGATCGAATGGCGCCTGCGATGGCCATGCAATGGTCGCAACGCCTCTACATGATGGCCGTGTTCAGTTGCGATCTAAACGTCGTTCAAGATGGACGTGTAAGTATTAGCCATTGCGGCAATGCAAAACGGGCATTTTTTTATTTATGACTTCACCAGATGACCCGGTGAACTTTGTATCACCTCCCTCCTAATTTGAACCTTCTCTTGAATTCTAGGAATAATTATTTCGAGACTAAAATTAAAATAATGGTTTATGGTAGTGATGATGATTACAATGATGAATGTAATAATAGCATATTAATTTGCTTTCCGTTCTTAAAACAACGCCGAAACTCCCAAACTTGGATCTTTAAAAATTCAGGAGTTCTGTATATTATAATGTAAAAGCTATAATAATTATTGTAAAGTTTCATTAAAATCCGTTCAGTAGTTTTTGAGTAAAAGAGTAACAAACATCCATACAAACTTTCGCCTTTTTTATTTTCATTCATTATGAGATCACGTACTCGTCATTTTGAATGAAATTCGTAAATTGCTATACGAATTACGACATCCTCACTCGACCGCAGTCAGGCACCGACTGTCGTATCGCCAACGTGTAGAGGCGTACCGCCATCGCTGGGCCATCATCCTTTGATGTGCGGCCGAAAAACCGACACCGCCGCCATTCCAAGGCCATCGCTGGCGCCATCGGCCATCCTACGCCACCACGTCCTCCCCACGCTGGCCCATCGTGATGGGCCACTACGCTGGCCCATCGTAGGGAGCCGCAATAAAAGGGCCCATTCACTATCCTGCATTGCAGTCCTGCTGCAGTCCGCCGTGCACGTAAAGCGCTTATTCCATTTCACTAAATTTAGAAATTCTAAATGATTTAGTGACTAAATTTAGTCAAGTGGAATAACATTTAGAAAGCCACTAAATGTTATTCCACTTGACTAAATTTAGTCACTAAATCATTTAGCATTTCTAAATTTAGTGAAATGGATTAAGCGCTTAAAGGTACTCTAAAAAATATTTTTTAGTATTTAAATATTTTGTAGTAAATTTACTATTTATTTATATATTTTTTAGTGTTTTACTCTATTTTTAGTGTTTAAATATTTAGTAGTAAATTTAAAAAAAAAATTATAAGTACACAAAAATTTTTTTTTGTGTTTAAATATTTTGAAGTTTATTTTTGTACAGGAACCTAGGTAACCACTATTTTAAGCTGAAAAATAACTCAACATGTTAAATATTTTCGTATGAGAAAATGATTTTGGAATTACGTATGTATGAGAATTTCGAGAGTAGCCCGGGCTCTTAAGGCAATGTTACCGAAGTAAAATTTAATGTCCCTTTGTTAACGTTTTTATGTTCATTTCGTGTTGAAACAATAAAATTAAATGGAAGCTTTATTCTTTAGTTATCACTTTCCTGATACAAAATATTGCCTAGTTAGTATTTAATTTATTCATCTATGAATTTATGCAGATGAAATTAATTCTGTTTTTGAGACCTATATTCGAATGCAAATGTACAAAATTAGCATAGACAATTAAAAACTTGGCACAGATTTCTGTTGAATATATCTTAATTGATTGAAAATTACCATAACGACAAATAGATTGAATAATTAATTCTACTATGTAGTTATTTCACATGATTCAAACACTCAGCATACTTGTATTCGACATAAAAACTTTCATGAAAGGACAAATTATGTCCATCTTTGATCTACGTTAATTTCAAATCTACAATCTATAAATTGTAATAATTCCCTTTACGTTAAATTAGTAAAATTAGTAAAATAACATAACTGAGAAAAAATCTTGAATCATAAAATGGCCCAAAAGAACCTGGAAGTCTACGTGTGTTTCAAACGGTTTCGAACTTTGGACCTACGGTTTTGTTGAAAACAATTTTTGAAAACAAATTTTGAAAACAATCTTTTAGAACTAGATATCCATACTTCCATACTAATATTATAAATGCAAAAGTGTGTCTGTCTGTCTGTCTGTCTGTTACCTCTTCACGCCCAAACCGCTGGACCGATTTTGCTGAAATTTGGCATGGAAATACCTTGAGACCCGGGAAAGGATACTTTTTGTCCCGAAAAAATGTACGGTTCCCGCGCGATAAACGAGTTTTGGCGCAACGGAGTTGCGGACGTCATCTAGTATCAAATAATGTTGCAGCTACGTTCGTGAAAAATAATAATTTCTACGCACTGAAACATTTATCCGACGACCTCATACTCTATAATTTCAGAATATACGTGTAGGAGGCACCCTAGTTTTTCAACTTTGCTCTTTCTTTTTATCGACATGTTTATTATCTATTTCCACACCAAAACACAGCTATAAGTCCCAGTCTTAGGGTGAGGAGAGGCTAAAACTACTTCAAAATATTATGTATCTTCTAAATTGTAAATATGGTTAAGTGATCATCGAAGTTATCGGTTGTAAAACACTGTAAGTAGTCGGTACTAAACTTTAAACATTATTTTGTTTGACCTTATTTTTGTAATTTTATGAAAGCACATAATACGTTTTATGGTCAACCGCTCGATCCTTGTTTAGTTCGACGAATACGTAGTTTGGAGATATTATACAAATCGTGTAATCATAGGAACTATTGCGTAACCACGGGGCCGAGGGCAAAAACACAGAGACGGCGAGGCGCCGCGATTGTTACTGGATGAATAAAGATGTTGACACCGCGGCCCGGTCGTTATCCACTACAGCCATTAATTAAGCTCCGTCTGCTAGTGCAATTAAAACTGCTACCTGAAGTCTGCACGCGCCATAAAACCCACATGACCTATTACGTTTCTAACCGAATTATTCTGGGGCCGGATAAAAGAAATACGAAAGTTATTAACGCAAATGGACATAATGCAGCTTTTTTCTAGGTTTTTCGTAAAATATGTCTTATTTTGTATAGTCGCTCCTTATGACGTCCCAGGAAGATCACAATACTGCGTATTCAGAATTCTTTCGTTGTGTGTGTGCCTCGAGTAGTAAACAGGACAATAGATTTGCCGCCAGCGCTACGGATTATGAAGGATAAATGAGTATTTAAGAAAATGATAGTAAAAAAAATCGAACGCTCTAATCAATGTTTCAACGACGATATCAAAATCCTATAAAACAAAGATTATAAAACCGAGAGCACTAAGCTATGAAAACACTTTGAACAGCACTTCGGTACTCTCAAGATTAGATCAACAGATTAAAACAAAGTCTATTATGCTACATACTATACAAAAGAAACTTTTAAATTGTTAGGTATATTTTCGTTACTTATATATAAAACACTGTCGAGATGATCACCACTGCAACTCGCAGTTGTCATTCTGTGAAGGACGTACGTTCAAACACAATGTGAATATCCCAGTGCTAATTGCGATAATACTCTTTGAAACGTATTGTATATTTCAACAAAGACTATCGTTCTATATTATGTAAGTAACATATTGTGATAAAATCTTTATTTACTGCGAGGTAAATATATTTATTACTTATTACACAACTTTATCTACCAGATGTATTTAACATTTATGCTTTTGTTCGAAAATAAGGTTTAAATTAGTGGATAAATTTTACATTAATATATAATTATATTTCCATGTCATTTTGCGCACACAAATTCATTGGCAACATTTTATTTACTGTGTCGCTGCTTTGGTTTCAAAAGAAAAATTCAATCGTTGTCAAATGCATAAGAATGAATGCGCTATGCCGAGCTTTAGATTAACTAGTGCTTAAATTAAAATGAAGTATACACAGCGACTCCATACAAAAAGAAACTCAAACAAGAGTGGCGCGGTAGTTGAGATTTGGCAAATTCGGTAGGCAAATTACGGCGCAAGTTGACCTGGGCCCATTATGCGAGGTCCGCGAAGTGAACTATATTTCGGAGCGGTATATTTTGTACCAAATTTAATTTAATCAAAACGAAACTGTTGCACAACTGAATATTTTGTTTATTTCGCTAACGACTCATAAGTTCTAAAATGTCCAAAACTAAGCGGCAAGCGATTATCGTAAACGCCAACGCTAACGCCACAAAATGTATGGGATTTGACATTAGTATTCGCTAGCGAAGCGATGACTTGTGTCAAATCGCATACATTTTGTTAAGCCCCATACATACGTAACTGTTTATCGTAGCGATTTCAGACTGTGCAGATAAATCGAACGTTCCTAGTGCCTCCACAATTCTCCGCAGAATCTCACGCAAGATACATGTTAACAATGGAAGATTATAATGCACTTGCTATATTAGGCCTGATTACTATTTATCGTAGCGATGAATCTGTGCAGACCAGTTTGCGCAGTTTTATCGATCGTGTGTATGAAAAATCGTTGTCGATAATCGTTCGTCGGTGGCAGTTGCAATTTCTATCAGATAAATCGTTGTCGATTACATTTGCACAGTTTTATCGTTGCGTGTGGACGGCGATCGCTCAGTTCGGCAGTACTTCACGGATCTTGCTAGTGAACGCACGTGCACATTGCTTTCACAGAAACATGTTGGAAGACGAAAGAGTTGGACACCGCGAACTACTTCAAGATTTTATAGATAGCTACAGAAACCTAATTTTTCATGAGGACTTATAGCTTCTCTCATAACTGTGTCTTGTTTCTTTATTAGTGGAGAAACTAAAGCCAGCAGATTTAAATATGCCTCTTCATTCATCCTTAAATAGTTATGCCAATCTTGCGGAGCGAATTTCAACTCACATAACGAGTTAGTATAAGTAAGAAAATTATTCCTTTTCATGAGCCAATCTTTACACCATAGACTCCGCTCCTTTTTTTCCTTAAAGATATAACCAAGCCTAATATATCAAGTGCGTCATAATCTTCCATTGTTAACATGTATCTTGCGTGAGATTCTGTGGAGAACTGCCCGATCGACGTCGATATCGGAGCCGTGTGGAGGCACTAGGAACGTTCGATTTATCTGCACAGTCTGAAATCGCTACGATAAATCGTTACGTATGTATGAGGCATTAGCGTTTACAACAATCGCTTGCTACTTGTCTACTAGGGCTATTCAGAAATAAACAAATTAGGGTTTAACCACACAACGAAACTGGCGAGACAACGAGCGAGCACTTTATTAGATTTATTGTTTATCGTAGGAAAGAGTATTAGTCCACATTCACTGGCATATTGTTTAGGGTCGAGCGAAGCAATAATTATGTGAAATAAGCATTTTCGCAACGCGTCCACCCACATAATTATTATCATTGTGGCACTGATAGATTACCTATTCACTAATATAGAAATTAATTCTTGTTTATAAATTTTTCTGGGGTAATAATTGAGATTAGTTTTTAGTTTTGACAATATTTTCAACTTAAAACATAATATTAATACTAGATGACGCCCGCAACTCTGTTGCGCCAAAATAAGTTTACCGCACGGGAACCGTACATTTTTCCGGGAAAAAAAGTATCCTATGTCCTTTCCCGGGAGTCAAAGTATCTTAATACCAAATTTCATCAAAATCGGTTCAGCGGTTTGGGCGTGAAGAGGTAACAGACACAATTTCGCATTTATAATATCAGTATGGATAGTATGGGAGTATGGTATAAATTATACATAATATTATGTATAAATATAGATGTCTCAACAATTATTCGGCTAGTTACGCTTACTAAAAGGTGACTTATTATTAGAAATTTAAAAAAAGTTTCTATATTATCTATCTTCGCATCGTTTTACAATCATAAGCTCGACATTAAAACGTAGTGATTACATTATCTTTGCTCAACATTTAGATTTGAAGTGCCTACGAGACTTCGAGAGAAATGAATCTTCATTCCTCGATATCTTTTGTGCTTGCCTATTTGCTCTTTAAGTTTGTATCAAAAGATCTCGCAAAATAAGCCGCTTAGGGGATATTATTTCTTGAGGAGGTATTAACTCAGACGACTTAACTGAATCATAATATTTTGAACTGGAATAAATTGCTGTCAATTAATATTATTTATTTCAAGTAATTTATAATGGTGACAACGTCATAAATTCTAAAAAGTTTTGGAGGGAGGGAAATTAGTTGATTTTTTTGCGTAACGGAAGAAATTGTTTATAATGAATGTTGAATATAAAATAGGGCAAATTAAAATATGTATATCGTTTTGTTTTTTTTTTTTTTATCTTTATTTAAATAAAGGGCTTTTGCCAAACGTGGCATGCCAGCCCATATCGTTTTGTTGTTGTTGGAAGTTCTGCCATAACTACTTTTTTAGCCTCTCTTCTTTTAAAAAATGTTATATTTTAATTTTTACAATACTTTTCTCAATATATAATTATTTTCTTTAATACGTTTCTCAACTATATATGTTACGAGCTTTTGCCCGCGGCTTCGCTCGCGTTAAGAAGTATTATTATAGGGGTTAAAATAGGGGATGAAACTTTGTACAGTTTCATCCCCTATTTTAACCCCTTGGAGTTGGAATTTATCAAAATCCTTTCTTAGCGGATGCCTACGTCATAACATCTGCCTGCATGCAATATTTCAGCCCGATCCGTCCAGTGGTTTGGGCTGTGCGTTGATAGATCACCATGTCAGTCAGTCACCTTTAAGTTTTATGTATATAGATTGCTAAAGGAATTAATATATTGTAATACATCGGCAGAAACTGCTCATAGGATGTTCTACTGAAATATATACAGAACTAAAGTGAACACTCGAGTAAAACCCAATTCGTTGTTAGATAATTTTTTTATGGAAAAAGATGGGATAGTATGGAATGCACACATTCTTAATACATCCACACATATTAAAAATTATAGTATAAAGATTGTTTTGATCCTATATTATATTATATTCACGTGTTGCCACGACCAAATATTTTTCTTAACGTATTAAATATATTTTACAAAGTCAGGGTAAACGCTTAACTACGTAACATACAATATGTCTGTGCAGTTTATTACAACATATTATTTTGATATATATTATTTTTCAGCCTTATGAGACCGTTAGATTTTTTGTAAGCTTTCTTAGAGGAACAATATTATTTTTGTAATATCTATACTAATATTATAAAGCTGCAGAGTTTGTTTGTTTGCGCTAATTTCAAGAACTACTGGTCAGATTCGAAAAATTATTTCAGTGTTAGCTAGCCCATTTATCGAGGAAGGCTATAAGTTATATTTTATCACGCTAAGACTAATAGGAGCGAAGAAATAGAGGAAAATGTTTAAGAAACGGGGGTAAATTATTTGAAAGGGCTTATTTGAACACGCTAATCTCAAGAAGTACTGGTCTGGTCTGGTTTGAAATTTTTTTCAGTGTTAGATAGCCCATTTGTCGAGGAAAGCTATAGGCTATATTTTATCACGCTAAGACTAATAGAAGCGAAGAAATAGAGGAAAATGTAGAAGAAACTGGGAAAATTATTTGAAAGGGCTTATCTCACGAACTACTCAAGCAATTTTTCTGTTATTTGGTATAGATAAGAAGTGAACCACGTGAAGGATTATAGGCTATTTTTGTGGACTAATTTGTCTGTGAAATATCTAATTTACGCGGGCGAAGCCGCGCGGAACGTCTAGTCTAGGAATAAATTTAATAATCTGCCAGTGATATGAGAAGAATGTGTATCAGTAGATGCCGCAACTTTTACTGTATAATATACACTGGAGTTCTACGACATTTTTATTTTCGAAGGTTTGCTGGATAAATCCCTTTTGATATAGCGAACGTCAGCAAGAACTTTGAGTGAGAATAGAAATGAAATTAAAATTCATTTTTTGCTTGCGAGCAACTGGACAAGCGGTCGCAATGCAGGTAACCGCAATAGTGGCTGACACGAGTCACGACAGTTGAAATAGTCATAAATAGAAAATATACCCACTACGTAAAACAGAAGGAACACTTTAAAATATTCCATTTCACGAAGAAATCATTAAAGGTATCTTCTACTTATAAGTAGAAAATACCATTAAATGGTGGTATTTTAAAAGGTACCTAAGCATGCAGGTCTTTGTTTCTCTATTCCGCTAGGTATATTAACTTTATGCTTAACAGTTTCTTTCTAGGTGTGACAAGCGACAATTGCTTGTTTGTCGCTCACGATTACGATAGTCGAGTGGGATGTGGATAAGGTCCCGCCATTGTATCTCATTCTGAGTGCCATTACCGGTAGTCGATTGCTCTGTTTTTCGTATCTCTGTCTGTTACGTAGTATACCTATTTGAGCTCGAATAACAAGCACGATCCCGCTCTATGTAAATTATTTGTCTCCTCTAAAATTCCCCTCTGAAACGATTACTTTGTGACCGCACTAAGCGACACCGCATATTATGATTTATAGAAGAATAATGACGCAATAGTTTGTAGAGATCAACTACGATAACATGGCGCGCCCCTCCAAATGACTGTTTCAATGTGTATAGTCACATCCTTATGAAAGAGTTTGTATGTAGTAAGTATTCAACCAATCACAGTACACGTAATATTTCAGTTAATGTCACTTATTACCAAGATTTATTGGTCAACTAATGATAACTAGCCTACTGCGCAAGACAACGCACTTCAAACGTTTTGACAACGCATTTCAAACGTTTTGAATCTTGGAGGGGCGCGCCATGTTATCGTAATTGATCTCTACAAAATTATGTAGCGCGATTATGACAAATTATAAGGTGACAGCGCACGTACGCGCCAGGGGCGTAGCTACGGGTGTATCTGCCGTATCAATTACAGGGTGGCCCCGCGCCACGCGGGTACGCAACGTCGTACGTTTTTACTTTTCCTGAGGACTCCCAAACATATTTTACGGGTCCTCATCAAGGTAGAGATCAACTATGATAACATGGCGCGCCCCTCCAAAATTCAAAACGTTTGAAGTGCGTTGTCTTGCGCGGTAGGCTAGTTATCATTAGTTGACTAACAAATTTTGGTAATAAGTGACATTAACTGAAATATTACGTGTACTGTGATTGGTTGAATACTTACTACATACAAACTCTTTCATTAGGATGTGACTACATACATTGAAACAGTCATTTGGAGGGGCGCGCCACGTTATCATAGTTGATCTCTACGCTAGACGCGACGCTGGTGCGCGCATGAACATAATGAATTTCACAAGTCTTGTCGCTCGCCTTATCGCCTATTACGGTTTGGGCACGTTCTACTACTCTACCCCTCGGCAACAATTGGCTACCTGTCTACAGCTATTAACATGCGGTCGTTGTTTGCAGTGAGTGTAGTAAGCGTGGCGTTGACCGGCTGGCGACGCCGCGGATGTCGCTGTTGGGCAAGCCGCTCAGCTACCGCGCCACGCGACGGGACGCGCGCTACCGACGCCTCCAGTCCAAGTTCTACAATTTCCTCGAACGACCCCGGGGTGCTAAGGCTGTTTTATATCATATGATTGTGTGAGTATTATAATTACTATTTATTTCCTAATATCTTGATACGTAATATCTCTAACTTTACTTACATTGATCTTTTCACCCTGAGTAACGATTCGAAAGTAAATGTCATTCTAACTTACTATTTACATTATGTTAGATTTATACAGTAGGTCAAAATTCACGAGCACGAATTCAATTTGCTTTAGTTTACAAAGTTATGTTAAGTACGTAAACCCAAAACTGCAAATGCAAACCGAGAATATTCAAGAAATCCGCTCCCTCGCCACACTTTAATATTGAAAGGTAATTTTACAACTCATAAGTAGTTTGACTTCAGCTACGCCTCTCCATCAATAGTTCATAAGTGAAATGTCAGGGGAAATGATGCAAGTCATATTATCATCCCGCATAATGTGAGAGTGTAAGAAGACACGCTGGGGAATACCAGACTCCTCCCCGTGCTGTGGAGCGGCTCACGTCACGCCTCCTGCATTTAATGACTTTGTGCTGCTCCGGATTTAATAAACATCCACTGCATGAGTTATTAAAGTAATTATATGGATATACCAGTTACGGACTCCCTTGGGTAGAGAACTTTTAAAGCCGTATTCGGTCGGTATAAATCATATTAATCTATGATAAAATATTTCATGAACCAGCATTAAATTATTATTCTGGTAGAGATTTAACCAATTTGAATGCGTTTATTATTTTAACGGATTAGGCTTTTGGTCTGAATAATTTGGAACTTTATTCATTTCTCGTTATTTATTCACTTTAACCTATACAAAACTTGAAATATTTATTTGGTTCTAAAACGTATAAATAACAAAATCTATTACATTGCTTCGCAAGTTTATGTTTGTTTATTCTCATACTTGTTTAAATGCGCGTAGCTCGTGCTACGCAGGCTACGAATCTCGTAGCGCCGTAGCCCGTAGCGCTGCTACGCGTGTAAAGTTTTGGGGCGGGGTTGGGGGGTCTAATCTGCCAATACGAAGTTCCATACCAACTCTCACAATTCAATCTACTAATTCGCTTAATTTCCCGCTCGGTACTAAATCTAAGTACGTCACTTCTCCAAACTGTATGGAAAGAAATGATCGATAACTCATCAACTTATAAAGTCTGTTGGCTTTGATATTTTTTACTTCGAAAGTCTTCGTAATTTGATAGGCTTAACTTATTTTTAGATTTTTATTCAATTTGTAAGTTTTTATAAGTTTAAAGTTTTCTCCCATAGATCGTTAAACATTTAAAATGAATGATAGGTCTCATAACAGATAATAGTTTGAATCATACTACTATTTCAGTTTTATTCAATTCTCGTCTCTTCAATAAATAACGTAAACAAACAACTTTCTGTTGTTCGAAAGAGGACCAGAAAACTTTTATAATCTAAGTATGTCATGAAACATTGTGGGTTTTCCTTGTTTTTGATGTTACAAATAAAATGTATTTAGGGTTGTCGGTCGCGGCATTTGTTAATTCATTGTCGTCCTTTGGCTGTGTATATGTACGTGTCTCGTGTGTGTGTGTGTGTGTGTGTGTGTGTGTGTGTGTGTGTGTGTGTGTGTGTGTGTGTGTGTGTGTGTGTGTGTGTGTGTGGGTATGGGTGGGTGGGTGTGTGTATTTCATGCAACATATAACAAAATTCTTCAACATTCAAAAATCAAGATCACGTCTTTCACGACACAAAAACTTCAATACTTGTGGCACTCACTGTATTGTAATTGAAATATCAAGCTGCCAGCTTTACAGTCGTGTTGGCAAGTAAATTACACACACGAAAGCAGATATCACGATATATGTTTCGACTAGGTGGTGTTTTGCTTGCATTATTTGTATTAGAAAACCCGCTTAGGGCGAAATATAGTCAGTATTAGTCAGACAAGGTGATTTGTAGCAGCGGGAAAGTTCCTACAGACGACTCAGCAGTTTTACTGTATACAAACAACCAGTAATGTAGGGATATTAATACTCAGTACCTACTAGGGTGAATGGACTTTGTTTGACTTCAACTCAAAGACAGAATAAAACTAAAAATCAGAAAACTTAAAGTTGCCAAAAATCCGAACATATCGTCTAGATACATGAAAAACATATTATGTTATACGAATGTTATGTTTCTTGATACCATATCTATATATATAACTATATATATCTATATATATCGCTGCACGTGATCATGGCGCTCGTGGCCAACGAGTTGCTGGTGTTTATCCAGCACGCCATCGACACCATGGACGAGGTCAGCATCATGCAGATCTGCAAGTCCTCCTTCACCAGCGAGGAGATTTGCCAAGGGAAGCAGTTGCTGTACGAGACGCTCGGCCAGAGCGCGAACATGCCGTCGCGACGAAGAAACGGAACCGAAAGGAGCGTGCAGGACATCATCTCCCTGCTGAAGCAGACGTATCTTGTGGCTAAAGAGCTGCACAAGCTGCCGCCCGTCACGCTGGACCACGTTGACGTCGTCAGCCTAATGAAGGACATTAGGTTTCTGAAGGAAGAGCTGGCCGGAGTTCGAGGTAGATTGCAGGCGTCGGAATCTATCATCAGTGATCTACGTAGTGAATTATTACAATTGAAAAGTAATAATTCATTATGTAGGTCACCTGACGCCGCATACGTCAACTGTCGTAGAGGCGCGGCGGCGGTCATGTTTAGCCTGTCAGCATTATCGGACGAGTCAACGAACACCGCCGCTGCCGCCCCCGCCCGCGCTCCCCTCCCGGTTGCACCGACGCCGAGTCCAAAGGCGACTCAGCAAAACTACGCGACTGTTGCTGGTCGCCCCGCGCCTCCCCCGCGGGCGAATAAAAATGGGGTCAATGAGAGCCATAAGGCTTCGGAGAATCGCAAGTCTACGGAGAGCCGCAAGGCTACAAAGAGCTGCAAGGCCAGGTCTTTTCGACCTGGGAAGGACGAGCAGGGGGTGCGATGAGGAGGACTTCATACTGGTGGAGAGGAGGAAGAAGAAGCCCGCCGCCCGCAACCATCGCGGCACTGCGCCCTATGTACCTGAGCTGCGTCTGCGGAGCGAGATCCCCGCGACGCCCCTGTACATATCTCGCCTGCACTGGTCCATGGAGGTCGAGGACGTCGTGGACTACATCCAGAAGAAGACGACACTGCGCCTGAGGGTCGAGCGTCTGCAGTCTCGCCACAAGGTTAACTTTAGCTCCTTTGTGGTGAGAGTACCGACGAATCTTCTGCCGACTTTCGAGGCGCCGGAGTTCTGGCCGATGGATGTAGTCTACCGGAGGTTCCGGGGGAGACTCCGGAACGAAGCGTCGAGTCACGTCGCAGGCAACAATTAGTGACAGTGTTAGTTTATAAGTGAATATAAAATATGTATGTTAGTTTTTAAGGTATTTATTATACTATTAATATGTATGTTAGATTTAAGGTATTTATTATATGGGCCTCCGATGCCCGAAATAAAGATGATTTGATTTGATATATAAAACTCAAAGATGACTGACTGATATGGTGATCTATCAACGCACAGCTCAAACCACTGGACGGATCGGGCTGAAATTTTGCATGCAGGTAGATGTTATGACGTAGGCATCCGCTAAGAAAGGATTTTAATAAATTCCAACCCCAAGGGGTTAAAATAGGGGATGAAAGTTTTTATATAATAATACTTCTTAACGCGAGCGAAGCCGCGGGCAAAAGCTCGTTTTTTATGTGATAATTAATATCTATGGACGCTTCACACCACGTCAGTCTGGTTCCGTGCTAAGTACCTGAAGGACTTGTGTTACCTGGGGTACCAGACAATGGAAATATATTTAATACTTTTATAGTACACATATATTTAAAAATTTTATTATATCATACACATATTTAATACATATCCAAACCCGGATACATTGAAAACTTTTTGTTCCGTCGGCGGGATTCGAACCCGCAACTCCCGGCTTGAGCTGCCACACACTCAACCAATTGAGCCATAGAGGTCGTCATATAATATAATATGTATATTGCCTACTACTTTCATACAAAGACGATTATCTTTGTATGAAATTTTTTATATATAATAACGATTTTTATATATAAAACTCAAAGGTGACTGACTGTCATGGTGATATCAACGCACAGCCCAAACCACTGGACGGATCGGGCTGAAATTTGGCATGCAGGTAGATGTTATGACGTAGGCATCCGCTAAGAAAGGATTTTGATAAATTCCAACCCCAAAGGGTTAAAATAGGGGATGAAAGTTTGTCTATAATAATAATTCTTAACGAGAGCAAAGCCGTGGCCAAAAGCACGTGTTTTGTAAAGTTATAGGCGACTAGATGACATCAACTCCCTTTCACCAAAATTCGCTAGCCGTACATTTTTCCGGATCAAAAGCAGCAAAAAGAAAAATCGGTTCAGTGGTTTGGGCATAAAAAGATAACAGACAGACGAAACGGAGTTTCGGGCATCATCTAGTTAATAATATGGTTACTTCATCTATGTGTAGGTATTGTGTAATCAGCATAGCCAGTACAGTTGTAATATATTTTCAGGTTCCTAATGGTGTTCATGTGCCTGTCGCTGTCGGTGTTTTCTACAATCGAAGAATACGAAGCTAAGGCTGGGATAGTACTTTTCTATATGGAGACCGTTGTAGTGGTGTGGTTCGCTATTGAATTTTTTTTAAGGTAACTACCCTATTTTTTTTTACTTGTATTAGAATCAAGGTCAGTTCATACTGTTACGGATACGGGAAGTTGTTTACGTGTTACGAATACGGGCAGTTGTTTACCTGCGCGCGACAGTTGCGCGTACCTTCTAGAAAAGCCCGACCCTTGTTTATGTGATTGCGTGTTTACGTAAACAATCCAAAATAGAACGCTCCAGAATTCGACGCGGGCCATATAAAAGGTAAACAAGCCGGCAGTCAGTTCAGTTCGATCCGAGCGATCATCAAGGCGACTTCAAAGTGAAACAAGTGATCAATAGTGAGTGATTGTGATAGTGAACTAACGACTCGGCTACGACCTAGGACAGTGATAGTGCTCAGTGATTTGGATCTAGTGCTTAGTGTTTGGACTTAGTGATTTGTGTGAACTAGTGTTTGTGAATAAAGTCTTCAAGAGAGTCACCAGGTCTTTCTCTCCGAATCCTCGAACCCTAGCACGTAACAACTGGTGTCAGACGTGCGATTTGGAAGATGCCATTGACTCCGAGAGAGGACTTCAAAGGGAGTATCAGGACAAGGGCGCAGCGAGCTGCTGCCATTGACTCCGAGAGAGGAGTTGGAGGTGGAGCCGCGGAGGCCACACCAACTGGGGACCAAGCTCCACCCACTGCGGAGCAGGCCGCACCCGCTGGCCCTGCCCACCAGGCTCCACCCACTGACCACGCCCCCCAGGCTCCACCCACTTCGGGTGAAGCCACGCCCACTGGCTCCGCCCACCGGGACCCGCCCACTGACCACGCCCCTCAGGCCCCGCCCACTCTGGTCATGACCACGCCCACTGGCTCCACCCACCAGGCCACGCCCACTCAGGCCACACCCACTGGCCCCGCCCACTGGGCCCCGCCTGCTCAGGCCCCGTCGACTAGCTCCATCCATCCTGCCACGCCCGTAGTTTCTACGGCCCCTCAAATGGCTCTTCATTTAGAAAATTTAATTAAATTAATGGAGCTGCAAAGGGCTGATATTCAGGCTTTGCAAGATTCTCAAAGGTCAATGATGGAGGCACAAGACCGCAAGCTGGGCGCTTTGCAAGAGTCACAAGACCGCAAGCTCGGCGCTATGCAAGAGTCACAAGAGCAACAAAAGGACCTTCAAGAAAAGGCGCTTCTGGCTATAAAGGATGTCAGTGACACGGTGACAAAGCTTCGTAAAGATGTCGACGTAATGGACGAACGAGTTACGGGGTTAGGATTGGATGTAGAAAATGTGAAAACCGGCCTCACTGAACTTCAGAAGAAAGTAGTGCGCCTGGAAACCACAGGAGTGGCGGTGTCTAGTGGAACTACCGGAGTGGTGCAAGTGGTACAAGGACCAAGAGTTAAAGTGCCACCATACGACGGTACTACTTCATGGAACGCTTATCGTCAGCAATTCCAGACGGTTGCTTCTGCCAACGGATGGACTGACGAACAATGCCTGACCGCTCTCACTGTTGCGCTCAGAGGGCAAGCTTTGTCGGTCCTAGAAGCACATACAGGAAATGGGTTTCAAGACCTGATGGAGGCCCTTGAATCCAGATACGGGGAGCGACACCTGGAGCACGTGTTCCGTGCTCAACTTCGTGACAGAGTCCAACGCTCAGGAGAGGGACTACAGCAATGGGCGTTGGAAATTGAAAAACTCGTCAAGAAGGCACACCCAGGAGCCGATTCCAAAATGGTCGACACGAATATTGTACAAGCATTTGTCGACGGAATCAGGGATCTGGAGGTCAGAGCTGCAGTAAGGCTACGTCACCACACCTCGTTAAAGGAAGCGTTGGCGCATGCTTTAGAGGTCGAGGCTGTCCGGCGTGACATACGGCAGACCTATAAGATCCGCGAGGTCCCCGAGGAAGTCAGGGAGGTTAAGGCTCCTACGAAGAAAAATTATGGAGCCATGTGCTATAAGTGCGGTGAGAGGGGCCATCTTCAGCTCAACTGCCCGCAGAAGGAGACCCATCTGGCAAGGATGAAAAGTCTCGAGGAACGCATGAAACAAATAGAGGAGCTGAAGAAAGGAGCTTCATCCCCTGCCCGGGATCAGGGAAACGAATAAAAGCCAGGACTGAGGGGCGAGTACTGGCTGACGCGGAGGAAGCCCCGATAACTGTTATCTCCCAAGCATGCAGCGGGAATAGTCTTGTGATTCAGGGGACTATTAACAGGACGGATTGCAAAATGACTCTAGATACAGGAGCCTCTAGAACGATAGTTAACCCAAATCTGGTAAAAGCCACAAGAAGACACAAGAGGAGAATTAACTGTCGGCTCCTTACTGCCTCCGGTCAGCCAATACCCGTCCTGGGAGAAATGTCAGTAACGATTAATGTAGGGGGATCCTCATACCCCCATGACGTTATCGTGGCTGAAATTATGGATGATTGCATCTTGGGTTTGGATTTCATGAAGAAGCATAACTGCAGAATTAATGTCGCTGACGGAGTTTTCAAGTGTGGCGAAGAAGAAATTTTCATCCTTGGAGGCGCCTGCGGGAAAGTCGCATGTGTAAAGGAAGTCATTATACCTGGACGAGCGGAAGCTAGAGTGCTCGTAAAACTACCGCCAGCTGGAAAGAAGAAGTCAAACAGATGCGTGTTGATCGAAGACATACCTACCAAGACATCAGCGCGGAAACTGATGACGGCGAGAACCCTTGTTAGAGGAAGCAGTAACGCTGTGGTCAGGGTTTTGAATCTGGGTGATCACGAGATCTGCTTGAACAAAGGTGACGTCATTGGAAAGTGCGAGGAAGTTGTCTGGATGAGAAAGTGTAGTTCGATCACAGGCTCAGACTCAGCAAACAGCAGCAACTATGGATTAGTGACTGAGCTACTCGACGACTGCAAGAGTAATCTGACTTATTCGCAGAGCATGAAAGCTAAGAAGTTTTTACAACGCCACGCGAATATCTTCTCCAGTCAGGAAGGCGACCTTGGAAGAACGTCGATGGTTCAGCACAGGATAGATACTGGAAACGAGAACCCAATTCGTCAACGAGCAAGACGGATACCCACTGCAAAGGAAAAAGAAGTTGAAGGCCTTTTGGAGGACATGAGAAGGCATAAGATTATTGAACCGTCTGCAAGTCCGTGGTGCTCACCTGTTGTATTAGTGAAGAAGAAAGATGGCAGCACAAGATTTTGTGTGGACTACAGGCGTCTCAATGATGTCACTAAGAAGGACAGCTATCCATTACCTCGAATCGACGACACTCTGGATACCTTGAGTGGCATGAAATGGTTCTCGACCCTGGACCTGAAATCTGGATACTGGCAGGTCGAAATTCATCCAAAAGACAAGGAGAAGACAGCTTTCTCCACCGGTAAAGGTTTATGGCAGTTTAACGTCATGCCCTTTGGATTGTGCAACGCACCTGCCACATTTGAGCGACTCATGGAGTGTGTACTGGCAGGCTTAGTTGGAGAGGCTTGCTTAGTCTACTTGGACGACGTCATCATTGTTGGCCGCGACTTCGAGGACCATTTGCGAAACCTAGAACGAGTTTTCGCTAAAATAGAGGGGGCCAAGTTAAAGTTGAATCCGAAAAAGTGTCGTTTATTCAGGAGTAAGGTCAATTATCTCGGCCATGTCATCTCCAGTGATGGAATCCAGACGGACCCGGAGAAACTGGAAGCAGTTCAAAATTGGCCAACCCCCAAGAACAAAACCGAAGTGCGGGCATTTCTCGGCCTATGCTCCTACTACAGGCGTTTTGTCAAGGGATTCTCAGAGATAGCCAAGCCATTACATCGGCTGACGGAAGATAAACGACAGTTTATGTGGGACGAGACTTCTGAAGATTCTTTTCAGAAACTGAAGAAACATCTGTGTGAAACACCAATCCTGGGGTATCCACAACATGAAGGTCAGTTTATAGTCGACACTGACGCAAGCAACACGGCCATTGGAGGGGTGTTATCTCAAAAACAGGGCGAAAGAGAAGTTGTAATTGCATATTTCAGCAAATCTTTATCTAAGCCAGAGAGAAACTACTGTGTGACAAGAAGAGAACTCTTGGCTGTTGTAAAGACGCTACAACATTTCAGCAAGTATCTCATCGGCAGACAGTTTTTACTGCGAACTGATCACGCAGCGTTAAAGTGGCTACTGCAATTCAAGAACCCTGAAGGTCAAGTAGCTCGATGGATTGAACAGCTCCAAGAGTACGACTTCAAGACGGAACACCGCAGCGGAAAGGCGCATGGGAATGCCGACGCACTTTCACGAAGACCGTGTTCAGAGGACTGCAAACATTGTGTTAAGCAGGAATCTAATGAAGTGACATTAAAGTTAACGAAAACAAGTCCTTTGGGTCCATGGGAGAATGATGCTATGAGGGAGGCTCAAGAAACAGATGACGACCTACGACACATCATCACATGGAAGAAACGAGGTAACGAAAAACCAATCTGGAGTGAGATTGCACCCACTGGCGCTGCCACTAAGGCGTACTGGGCGCAATGGGACAGTCTGATACTTCAAAATGGAATACTTTACCGAAAATGGGAGAAGACTAACGGCAGAGAGTTCCATCTTCAGATAGTTGTCCCAAGAACGAGAGTACCGGATGTTCTCCGTGAAATGCATGATGGCGTATCAGGAGGTCATCTAGGTGTCAATAGGACGTTAACAAAAGTGAGAGAAAGGTTCTACTGGTTGCATTGCCGAGATGATGTGCAGGAGTGGTGCCGCAAATGTACAACTTGCGCTGCAGTCAAGGGACCACAGACAAGGAGCCGTGGGAACCTGCGCTTGTATAACGTTGGCGCACCGTGGGAACGAATTGCAGTTGACGTGGCTGGGCCATTTCCTGTAACGGAATCGGGAAACAAGTATTTTATGGTTGTCATGGACTACTTCACCAAATGGCCCGAAGTGTTCGCCATACCAAACCAGGAAGCTACAACAGTTGCTTCCAAGCTGGTCGAGGAAGTGATATCTCGCTTTGGTGTGCCTCTCGAAATCCATTCCGATCAGGGCAGGAACTTTGAATCGCAGGTCTTCCAGGAAGTATGCAAAATTTTGGGAATGCATAAGACGAGGACCACCGCGTACCATCCACAATCTGATGGAATGGTCGAGAGATTTAACCAGACCCTTGAGAGGCATTTGGCGAAATTAGTAGATGACAAACAAAAAGATTGGGACAAGTATATACCACTCTTCCTTCTGTCGTACCGTACCGCCGAGCATGAAAGCATAAAAGCTACCCCGGCGTATGTCAATTATGGTAGGGAACTAAGAGTTCCAGTAGACCTTTTGACAGGAGGGTCACCGGAGGAACCAAAGACCGTACCAGACTATGTCTGCGATTTAAGGGAAAAGATGCACTACATACACGCCATGGTTCGGGAAAATGGGTTACAGTCAAGTGAGAACATGAAGACCAGATACGACCGGAAAGCGAACACGAGCGGCTTCGAAGAAGGGTCACTGGTATGGCTGCATAACCCAACTCGCCGAAAAGGGAAATCTCCAAAGTTGCAGACCAAGTGGGACGGCCCATATAAAGTGGTTACCCGATTGAATGATGTGACTTACAGGATTCAAAAGCCACCAAGAGGCACATTCAAAGTGGTACACATAGACCGTTTGGCGCGTTATCATGGCAGTAACAACGATGCTCGGGACGAGCATCTCTAAGAGGGGAGTAGTGTTACGGATACGGGAAGTTGTTTACGTGTTACGAATACGGGCAGTTGTTTACCTGCGCGCGACAGTTGCGCGTACCTTCTAGAAAAGCCCGACCCTTGTTTATGTGATTGCGTGTTTACGTAAACAATCCAAAATAGAACGCTCCAGAATTCGACGCGGGCCATATAAAAGGTAAACAAGCCGGCAGTCAGTTCAGTTCGATCCGAGCGATCATCAAGGCGACTTCAAAGTGAAACAAGTGATCAATAGTGAGTGATTGTGATAGTGAACTAACGACTCGGCTACGACCTAGGACAGTGATAGTGCTCAGTGATTTGGATCTAGTGCTTAGTGTTTGGACTTAGTGATTTGTGTGAACTAGTGTTTGTGAATAAAGTCTTCAAGAGAGTCACCAGGTCTTTCTCTCCGAATCCTCGAACCCTAGCACGTAACAATACCAAAACGATACGTAACTATGGGATACAAAATTTAATGATATCAAGCAGCATCGTCACACTATTTGACTATTTAATTTTGCATTGTTTTTACACAGTCGTTGTAAAATGAACCTTTTCATTATTACATGGCTCCATGAATTTCCGAGATTGTGTAATCATTGAAAAAAATTTAAACAAGGTTCCTGAAAATTCCAATTCCAATCTTAATATGCAAATAAATCAAGCGAAATTTTTTTCAATGCATTAGTGTAACCGGCTCGCTAAATCTCACTCAGCGTTAAACTGCAGCGCAAAAATACATTTTTTCGCAAAGGCAGGCAGCTAATCCAGCGATTTATCTAATAAGTATTCGTTGGCCCGTTGCCTAGATACATAAGCGAAACATTCTACGTTCACCCGTAGGTTCACCCACTGAAAACAACTTTCACTTGATTTGTGGAGACGTTCCTTCAGTTGCATAAATTAAGTGTAGCGTGTTTAATCAGAGTTATACTGCTATGCTAAAGTAGTTAAGTAAAATATAAGAGAATTTGATGTAAAATTAAGTAGGTAACCTATAACGAATTGTTAGAGTACAGGACTATTTAAAGTTGTTTTTATAATACGAGATTCGTCCCGGCTTTGCACGGATGCAATGCTCATACTAAAATATATAGGTGTATACTATACCTGTAAATTTTTGACATTTCTCTGATCTATCACGCATTTATTTTACACCAGATGATGCCCACAACTCAGTTGCGCCAAAAATTCGTATATCGCGCGGGAACCGTACATTTTTCCGGGGAAGAAACTATCCTATGTCCTTTCTCGGGGCTCAAAGTATCTCCGTGCCAAATGTCATCAAAATCGGTTCAGCGGTTTGAGCGTGAAGAGGTAATAGACAGACAGACAGACACACTTTCATATTTATAATATTAGTATGGAAGTATGGATATTCATCCCTTATTTTATACATCCCTAAACTTATACCGTACTTAAAAAAGTATCGCAAACAGTATGAACCGACTTTGCTTTACATAATATTATTGTCATGAAAGTATTTTTTGTATATTTTAATATTACATTCCATGGTATGTGAAGAAAAAAATAAGAATAACCTCTCGTAGTCATACAATGGATATTGGGTAGGGTCTGTTTACATTATTGCACAGCTGTTGAAACAGGCTATATGTGCATGTGAACCCCGGCCAAGACGTCGGAGCCCGCCGCTACTTCATTATGCCGCTACTGAGAGCAAACACAAGTGTTGCATCGATCCCACCCCGATCAATGAACCTTTATCACAGAGTTTAAGTTAAAAGAGTGAAGCAACTAAATATGCTTAAATTCACTATAACATTGAGTGCATTTTTGGGTAACAAGAAATAAAATATTTACCTCGTAAGTACAACTTTTTACCTGAAATATGAGTGTTAAAAACATAAACGCTACACATTACTGTACCGGCGCAAAAAATACTTTTATAACCGTCATGTTATTTAGTTTAAACCAGCTTTATGGCCGCATATTTTTGCGTGTCATAATATTTTTTGAGGCTTGACCTACAAAGCTTTAAAAACAAAAAATAGAAAACAGAGAAAACTCTTTGTTTGTATACACCTAACGTACTTTCTGTTATCAACCGATGTTATCTGTTCCGATATATTCCATCCCGGTACTTTACATCTGTGACTTACTGTAAACTGTGATAAGCAGACAGCGCTCGTACTCTAAAAATAATTCAAAGGCAAGTTTAAACAAATATTTGGCAAATGTCCACTTTTATATTCCACAAGTGAGTCGTATATAATGCCACCCGAAACAAAGGCATCATTCCCTAGCCAGTTTCTTTTTACACTAAGCTTTTGGGATCAACAGTTGTTCTTTTGAAATGTAGGTGTCCCTCATTTAAGCTAACATAATTTGAGTCATACGCATACATTCTTAAATACGCAATACACAATACACAATGAAACCTGGAGAAGCAGTTAAGAGCTTGGTTTGGGTTTTCTTAATTAATATTTTTCTTAATCTTAGTCCCCATACCAAAAGGAGACAATCCCAAATTCGTTACCAATTACAGACCTATATCAATCCTATCGACAATGTCAAAGGTTTTCGAATCATTGGTTCACGACAACTTATCCAGACATATAAATCAGCTTCTCAACGTTAATCAACATGGTTTTTTGCCCGGTAGATCATGCAATACCAACCTCATATCTTACGCAACCTTTTTAATGAATGCTATCGATAATGGATGTGAACTTGATGCCATATACACTGACTTTTCGAAAGCTTTTGACAAAGTCAATCATAAAATCCTATTACAAAAATTAAGATCTTTTGGTATTGATGGTTCTCTTTTAAACTGGTGCTCTTCATACTTGAGTCAAAGACCATCCTATGTTGGCTTTGACGGTTATCAATCTGACCTCTTTATAGCTCATTCTGGGGTTCCTCAAGGGTCAATTCTTGGACCACTCTTTTTCGACATCTTCATCGATGACATAAATTACATTGTTACAAACTCATATATATTTATGTATGCAGACGATCTTAAACTAATTAGGATAATTAGAACACAACTTGATATAAGAAAACTCCAGGATGACATCAACGCTCTAGTCAAGTGGTGTGATAAAAATAAAATGTATCTGAATGCGAAAAAGTGTCATCATATTAAGTTTAGTAGAAAAAGAATAACTACGAACAGTACTTACACCATATCAAACACAACCTTATCCCAAGTGCAAACTATAAGAGATCTTGGCGTGGTACTTGATTCTAAGGTTAGCTTTATCCCACATATAGAGGAAACAGTTAGTTCTGCTTTGAAGTCTCTTGGCTTTGTGATCAGAAACTCCAGAGATTTCCATAAAGCCTCTACGGTTATTACCCTATATAATAACTATGTAAGGAGTAAGCTCGAGTACTGTTCCACTGTGTGGAGTCCATGTTACAGAATCCATATTGACAGAATCGAAAGTGTCCAACGAAAAATTACCCGCCACCTATCCTATAGATTTAGTAACTCCTTGCGTGGTTGTTCGTATGAAAAGAAATTACAACATTTCGGTATGGTCACATTAGAGTCTCGAAGGAACATTTTAGATATGACATTCCTGCACCAACTTATTAACAATAAAATAGATTGCATGCATCTACTGTCATTGATTAATTTTTTCCTCCCTGTGAGATCTTCTAGGAAACAAGTGCCCCTATTTCGACCTGATAAATTTAAAACCAACCTTGGCAAAAATAGCCCAATTACTAGGTTGACCTGTAAATATAATGAGCTGTCATCGAGAATTTCGGATCTAGATGTTAACCATGATTGTATTCGTAATTTTAAAGAAAAGATCCTAAATTATTATAAATCAACTGGTGGGACATGAGGCATTACTTATTATTACGAAATAATTGATATATTATATTATAGTTTTTATGATTATTATTATTATAATGAGCAAAAGAGTATAAACATGTTATTTCGTTGTTGCTATTATCATTGTTATTATTATTCTGAATTGATAAAATATGTATGTAGTTACAACATTTTAATGCAATATATTTTATTAGATTTTAAATGTATTTGGTGTAGGTTAATTTCATTTGATTTATTTTAGGTTGATTTCATTTTATGTAATTTTTATGTTTATTATAATTTTTTATGTTTAATTTAATGTAATTTGGTATGACTTGATATTTCTTCTATTTGAATTTGATTTATATTTGGTCTAGGCTAATTTAATTGGATTTATTTTAGGTTGATTTCATTTTATGTAATTTTTATTTTTATTATTATTTTTTATGTTTAATTTAATGTTATTTTGTATGACTTGATATTTCTTTTATTTGAATTTGATTTAATTTAATGTAATTTTCTTAATTCAATGTAATTTAGTTTAATTTTATTAACAATTTTTACTATCTTAACATTTTTTAACATTTAACAATTTTTTAAAATTTTTTGTAGCCGATTTAATAGCAAGATGTAATAGCCTTTAATTAAAAGTGCAATAACCATGATCAATGTTTAAACCTTGTCAATATAATGTATGTATAATTGTAACTTTTGTTGGCTGTTCATAGCAAATAAATAAATAAATAAATAATCAATATTAATTGATTAAGCAGCCCTAAACCTATTACGTAGGAAAAAATTAAAAGCGAAAAAATATTTTAGTCTCTTTTTTCCCATTATTGCTTACAAATGTTACTCGAAGTTATATTTTCGTTTTATTACTAAGTTTAACTCTAAGCTCAAACAACTTTTAATAGAACGATCGCCACAATTCCCGATTGCAATAGAATGTATTTCTATTTCTAAGTTTTTAAAACCCATGTGGATGTCTTCAAATAGCTTAAATATTTTACAATAATAAAAGAGCCACGTTACTCGTACAAACAATATTTACTGAGCTAATAGGTAATATTGGTATTATGTACGTAATAATAGGTAATAATAGGTAATAATAGGTAATATTGGTATTATGTACGGCGGATATAACAGTCCGCTCTAAAATGACAATGCTAATAAGGTTATTTTATTAAAAGCACTTTGTGTAAAGGCTGCTCCGAGCGGACGCGGCTCTATTTAATTTTTCACTGCAAGTTAACTATGCATAACTTTAAGTTATTATACACGGGACGGACCGCGGCTGAACAAAGACATGATTATGTATGCGAGACGCAGACATTATGATCCATTTATTATATCGTGTACCATTATTGCCCCGGGGAAACACTTAATAGAATACGTAGGAGACTCTAGCGAGCGTTATTAATTTTAACTCGTTTGTTTCAAGGCTGTGGTCATCAGGATGCAGGTCACGGTACCAGGGATCGATGGGTCGCCTCAAATTTTTGAGGCGGCCTTTCTGTATTATAGGTGAGTAGTATTCGATAGCTTTAGTACAATGATGGAATACTCAATAAACGATTAGCGTGCAGGTGTAGATACTGGCATTTAAAGCGATGCTATTTTCATGACTTTTTATACAACCGATTATAAAATAAATTGCACTCGTTGACGTCACAGTATGAAACAACATTGATTAAAATGATAGGTAATGGAAAATCCGATGCTAATATTCAATGCACCGCTTTCGTGTTATATAATAGTATCGAGCATAATATTCAAATGATCGATAGAACTTTGAAAGACTTTGATATTTACAATAATGTTCTAGTCGGTCAGTTGTCAATAAATTTTAAAATAGTACGTAAATCACGCGTATGACATTATTTTATGCCTTAAAACATCTAGAAAGGGGCTCAAAGTGAGATCACATAAATCTGAAATCTTCGAAACTGCTAATATAAAAACCTTGCAAGAACTTTCTGTATCGATAAAGCTATCCATCGTCGAAGGGGACGCCCGAGATATACCTAATGCCAAATAAGAAAACTTATTTATGAATCAAGAGACTTCAGATATTATATTTTATGTTAGTCGCTTTAAATCTTAAATTCTTAGGTTAGTAAATAATGGCGACCCAATTAAAACTTACATTTCCAAAAACAATATCAAGTGTATTGTTTGTATGAGATCCACGAAGGCTTCATAATTTGACGTCAACCTTTTGTTCCCCGAGTGCGGACGTCACGTAACCGCTATTCCTACCCCCTGGGAGTACGCTTAGGGTCGTCCTATAGCTGGCAAACATCGTCACACAATATGCCGTCACATTTTTATGTACAAAAATTGTCGCAATGGGTATGTTGACCTTTCGCTTTTTGTTTACGAGGATAACCCAGTTCCGCCGTTCGGTAGTAACGCGTTCGTCGAAATTCTTCGGATATTACGCTCGAATCTCGATGATAATTGTCCGTTTGAAACAATTTTCTTTGTTATCGACCCGAAGAAAGTAATAAATCAACAGCGGCCCGCAAAGTTGTAAAAGGCCCCCAAGAGAGGGGCAACAAAAAATAAAAGACGTTTTTGAAGTTTTAATTTGGCCTCACATCCGGCGCGACCTCTTAATTCAATCTCTTGAAGTCGAGTCCGTCTTATCTTCGCTTCAGAATCCAAGTGTCAAAAGTCCAAGAGCTTTAACGCTTTTAAAGGACAAGTGTCTAATTAAAAGTTTGCTCAAAACGAAGCGACACTAATTGCTTAGTGAAATAAAAACATGTTTAAAACTTTACCGCTATTCAATAGTCCTAGACAAAGTTGTAGTGCAGGTGACTTAAAAGCGATCGGCGTGGCCGACTGGAAAAGCTGTTTCATTTTTAGGGTTCCGTACCCTTATAGTTTCGGTGTGTCCGTCCGTCTGTCTGTCCGTCTATCAGTCTGGCCATTTGTCCATCTCTCCGTCTGTCCGTCCGTCTGTCCGTCTGTCCATCTGTCCGTGTGAAAATTTTGTATGCGGCTATAAAAAATTTATGGTGTAGACGTGGAGATGAATATATCATCTTTCATTTGAAACCAAAATACCCTCGCAGTATGAGTCCTAATTCTTTAAAATGGTACCTGAAAATCGCTGATATTTGTGTAAAAAATGTGATAGCGTCCTTAATTATTGATTATTATCTAACGTCACGAGAACCAGTCAACAAATGTGTTGAATAGATAAACTACTGCCAAAAAAACTTAGAAACCGGGCATTAGTGGTAACTGGTATCCCTCAATCTAGTCTAGTCCATTTGAATATATAATATGTAACAAATAACGTGTGTTTTAGATGTCACCACCATCCTGGCGTCGATGGTGGTGCTGGGGATGGGGTCGTCGGGCCAGGTGTTTGCTGCGTCCGCGCTGCGCGGTCTGCGGTTTTTCCAGATCTTGCGCATGGTGCGCATGGACCGCCGCGGCGGCACCTGGAAACTGCTGGGATCTGTTGTATACGCACATAGACAAGTAATTGTTTTCTTTTTTAGCATGTGTACACTAAGCTGTATAATCATACCAATACTTACAGTAGATACATTATAAAGCTCTCGTAAGTCGTTAGAATATTTTTCCCTTAACGATAGATGTCTTTTAACCAGTGCAATGTAACCATTAAAACAGTAAACGGACATTTAAAGGATTTTATTTTCATCGTAACGTCAATGGCTTCTAAAAAGCGACGACGAAAAATAACAGTAGCGCCGCCAGATAAAGTAAACAATAATATAGATCATATTTTATGAAATAATTTTGAATTATCTACTTTGCGCTTTACGCTTTACGTACAACTTTAACACGGCTTAAATATTTTATAACAAAAGCCACCCCGAGCGAGGGTATAAAGTATGGAGCTAAATGCTTTTCCAGTTTCCTGTTTATTATACAGTATACTTACTTAGCCAACTTTGAGTATAAATGCACATTATTATTGGAGTATCGTAAAACAAACATTTATAGTGTAACTTTCTAAATAAAAGTATCGAACATTTTATATTTTGAGATATTTTCTGTTTTTGCTGCAATTATGTTCTGGGATATATTGTAGGAAAATATTAGGTTCGTCTCATTGTTGTTTTAATGCGCTGTAACTTAAAAGCAGTAAGCTCTAATGGCTGGTTTACACGTGTTAAGTTGATAAGTAGTTAACTAAATTTTAACTTAATTTTAAGTTATTTATTGCATGTAAACACAAAATTTAGTAGCAAGTAGCAAGTTAAAATTTAGTTAAGTACTATACAAGGAAATTAGAATATTGACTATTTTCTGTTAAGCTGGCAGGCGGGGCTTGTCACTTGACACATTTCGGGCAGGCACTTCAAATTAAGTTAAAACTTAGTCACTACTTATCTACTTAATACGTGTAAACTAGCCCTAAAGTGTAAACAATTTGACAATTATTCTATTGCAACTGTATTGTTATTTGTCAGTTTCTTCTTCAAAGAAAATTAATTAATTCACTATATTCTAATATTCGTGTGTTATTTAGTTTAGCGCGTAATCTCGAGATATTAGAATAGTCAACACTGAAAAACTTCACCTATATAATATAACGCTTCTGAAAATTGTGTACGTGTTACAAATTTGCGAACTCTGCGTTCGTTCAACATTTTTAAATCGGCAATTATGAATGAAACAATTTTGATTTCGCGTAAACACCCGTAATTTACTCTCATATTCTATTAAGACGCGTATCATAAATATTTTTATAGCTCAACAAGTTTTTTCATTTGGCGTTGCTATCCTAACATTATCGTTAAAATATTTACTCCACTGAATCGCTCGGGCTCGTTACTTTAAACAGACGTATGTATATTACCGAATGATTTATCGATACAGATTCTGTAAACAACAAAACATTAACTACCTCCACTCGGAGTTCATTTATTTCGCAGATAGTGGGATATAAATGTGCCTACTTCGAGCACGAACATTTAAAGTACGCCAATTACAAAACTTCGCAGAAGTTCCGTTAGGATTCCTAATGGAAACCGCTGTGGGTGTAATATTTTTCTTTCGCTTCATAAAATCCTAATCGTATCGTTTGCATAATCCCGTCCGACGCTCCTCCGACGCCGACTCGCATTGGACGGCTAATAATATAATTACAATCGAAAGCTTGCGCTGGATTTAGATTTTACTACGAATCGATTCGATTGTATTATCTGAATCCTGAACTATAAAGCTTTTAAACCGTGCTGAGGTCATTTTCTATTCAGTCAACTGATCAAACAAGACTGTTATGCAATCTAAATATCATTCGATAATCACAGCGGCAACATTATTTTCCGTCTCCTAATAGAGCACGGCGCGTATATCCATATCCATTGTCCATGCTAATAATAATAATTATTATAAATTCGAAAGTGTGTTTGTCTGTATGTCCGTCTGTCTGTCTGTTACCTCTTCACGCCCAAACCGCTGAACTGAATTTGCTGACATTTGCTATCGAGATACTTTGAGTTCCGGGAAAGGACATAGAATACTTTTATCCCGGAAAAATGTACGGTTCCTCGCGATAAACGAATTTTGTCGCAACGGAATTGCGGGCGTCATTTATAGTTCGTAATATTTAAGTCCGCAATCTTTGAGTTCTATATAATCCAGATCCATTAAGAGCCCGGGTTACCCTCGAAATTCTCATACATACGTAATACCAAAATCATTTTGTCATAAAGTATTTAACATGTTTGAGTTATTTTTCAGCTTAAAATAGTAATTACCTAGGTTCCTGAACAAAAATTAACTTCAAAATATTTAAACACTAAAAAATAGAGTAAAACACTTAAAAATATATAAATAAATAGTAAATTTACTACAAAATATTTAAATACTATAAAATATTTTTTAGAGTTGAAATATTTTGTAGTAAATTTAATATTTATGTATATATTTTTTAGTGTTTTACTCTATTTTTTAGTGTTTAAATATTTAGTAGTAAATTTATTAAAAAAAAATTACACACAAAAAATTTTTTTTAGTGTTTCAATATTTTTAAATTAATTTTTGTACAGGAACCTAGGTAATTACTATTTGAAGCTGAAAAATAACTCAAACATGTTAAATATTTTCGTATGATAAAATGATTTTGGTATTACGTATGTATGAGAATTTCGAGGGTAACCCGGGCTCTTAAGCTGCAGTTAGTGTAACATTTATTTCACTCTCGCGTAAATATTTTATTAGATAACTGTTGCTGTAAATTGTTACTTCGAAATTCGATTCATGCATAATAGTTCTCTGCCATTAATTAATATCGAAACGGTTACAAGTATTGCGCGTAATACTGCCCATAGTAAAAGCAGGGCTATTTTAGGCGCTCTCGTTGTTTTATTTTTGCACAATAGTACCGATATAATTTACTATTTTAGTTCATGAACTGAACCGTTATATGAAATTCTCGATGTATGCAATGTAACGATATGCAAGTAGAATAAATACCAATTTATTCTACTTGCATATCGTTACATTTCGAGTATGTACTTTAAATATCTTGTTACATACCAAGTCCCTATTTTATAGAATACGTAATCTCAAGTAGATAACGTATTGCATAAAATACCTACCCGTCGTAATTATTTGCAGGTGCCAAGAATAAACACGGTGCAAAGTTTTCATTTCAATCTGATGAACGTAACAGTTCAATTGAATTTCACCTACTTATATTATGTTCTATCGAGTTTTGAAAAATTATACGAAAGAAAGTTAACATAATATACCTATATTTATAGTTGTTTAGTTAAAGATGTGTACATAATCAAATTTAGTCAGAGCATACACAGTTTTTCCCAACATCATTTTAACGTGGGAGAGCCATGCTTCGGCACGAATGGGCCGGCTCGACCGGAGAAATACCACGTTCTCACAAAACCGGGCGCTGTTTCACGCCGCAAATCACGCGGCCCAGTCCCCTACCCCAGGGGTTCCCAAACTGTGCGCCGCGGCGCCCTGGTGCGCCATGGAAAGGCAAGAGAGGCGCCGTGAGTCGATCCTCCATCATTATCCAAAACAAAAAAAAATATTATAAAATGAAAATATTATAATATTCATTATCTAAGGCATATAGATGATTAAATATTTCTTTATTACTATATTTACCTGTTAACTCAACAATAATCATCAAAGGTATTTATTTATGTATCTTTTTCTAATAGCTAGGTAGAGTAGGGTGCCGTGACAAAATATTTTACGTGTAACTGCGCCGCAGGCTGAAAAAGATTGGGAACCCCTGCCCTACCCTATTCCCTTCCCTACCCTACCCTATTCCCCTCCCTTCCCATCTCTACCCTCCCCTATTACCATATTCCCTCTTACAAGGCCGGCAACGCACCTGCGGCTCTTCTGATGCTGCGAGTGTCCATGGGCGACGGAAATTGCATTCCATCAGGTGACCCGTTTGCTCGTTTGCTCCCTTATATTTTCATTAAAAAAAAAAAACATCATTACTTTGCCGTATTAATTTGGCGCGGTATCATTAATGAAAAGTTACATATCGACGTCCTTCGCCCTTACAATTTTTTGCATCAGAACGATGATCGGGCATAACGGAACTGGCGGCAATTTCCTTCGCCCGTAAAGTAGATATAAATACAAGGTGGGAC
Source organism: Lysandra bellargus (assembly GCA_905333045.1). Lineage (NCBI taxonomy): Eukaryota > Metazoa > Arthropoda > Insecta > Lepidoptera > Lycaenidae > Lysandra > Lysandra bellargus. The sequence goes on from HG995328.1 coordinate 1,130,719, forward strand.
TCAATATCTTCACCTGCGGACTGAGGTTAAGCCTACGCGATCACAATGGAGAACAAATAAACGAAATTCACATTTTTGTTGTCTTTCAGGATATTGGATGAGCAAATACTATTCCGTAAACACTAAAACGATCTCTTTGAAAAGCTTCTATACAAACAATGAGTAATCCATGATCGCGTACAAAAAGTTTCTCATCCATTGAAGTAAATTTCAATCGATGAAACTTCTATGAAATTGCAAATATTGTCGTCAGTCTGAAGCTCCTATGTTAATATATTCCGTTAATTTTTAAGTTAATTAGTAATACACTAGCTATATGACCGAGCTACGCTCGGTATTCAAAGAATTCAAAAAACACACATAAAATGACATTTTATGAAAATGATTCCTAGCTAGATCGATTTATCGCCCCCGAAACCCCCTATATACTAAATTTCATAAAAATCGTTGGACCCGATTCCGAGATTCCAATTATATATATATATACAAGAATTGCTCGTTTAAAGATATAAGATTACGTTTCTAGTACAGGTACAGAGTACGATGGATCGTATTCTGTACCTGTACTAGAAACGTATAAAGGTAGGTACCCGCTGCAAAGTTGAAAATTCGAATACGGCACATTCTGTAACTTTATCATTTGAAAATGTTCGAGCTCGTCTGATGCTTTATCCTGAGCTTTGATATTAGATATTTCATAATCTCAACGCGAAGAGTCCTAAAAGACGGAATACTTGTCTAGATTCTGGAAAATTCTACGAAAATGGAGTTCTTATAAAGGGCATTACAGTTATAAGAAAAAGGCATATAATTAAGGTTAATGAATTTTCGCCCCAAGATATTTCAATGCTTGCTTAAGTGCGTTAGCTTTAAAAATCGTTACGTAAGACTAGATTATTTATCTTTACTTACTGTCCGTAAATGGACATCATTGATGGGGATTAAGGTCACCATTATAATTAATGGTCTCCATACTGCCATAAGCTTATAATTAATCAAATAACTTTTCGAGGAAAAAATAATAATTCGAAATCGTCAAAGTTTAAATGGAAATCTTATACATTTTACTTCGATACTGAAATATGAAATGCAATAACTATATACTTATTATTATTACAAAATATGATTTAATATTTTCAGGTTTAATGATCATGTAGATTGTAGGCACTACTCACTAGGCATAAGGTGAGAGACTATCTTGAAATAGAACTACGGCAATATTTAGTGCACTTCAGAAGCAACCGTTCGCGTTAGTTAGAAACTGGTGGCTGAAAATTAAATCATTTTGACGGTTATTGATGAGGGCCTATCTATCGAAGGCCAAATTATAGATAGGGAACTGCCATATCAATTTACGGCAATTCGACAGTGATTCGGTTTAAGATTTAGCATCTACGCCTACCTTATACGTATACGGTACAATTTAAGTGTAATAAAAGTACAATCTAGATAGGGTTTAACGTTTGTAACGTGAAAATATCAATATAATATGTAATATTTTCTTTATGTAGGTCAAATAAAGGCAGTAAAAGTAGCGTGTGTGAAGCTAAACACGGTCATCAGTAGGTAATTGTACGCTCGCGCATTTTACGCGTTTACCCTAATATGATATTGTAGCTCTAAGTCACTGTAATATTTTTTTCGTTTCAATTCATAGTTTTTATGACTTAGTTATTTTTTTTTCTTTTCAGGAGTTAATAACGACGTTATACATTGGTTTCCTGGGTCTGATATTTGCGTCGTTTTTAGTTTATTTGGCGGAAAAAGACGTCGCTGACACTAAGTTTAAAAATTTTGCAGAAGCTTTATGGTGGGGGGTGGTAAGTATTATTTGGATTACCTTATTTTTTAAATAACACACATACAACATTTAATAATTTAATGTTGAAAAGCTTAAATGGTCTCTCCAAACTGGAATACAAAAACAAAATACGACAGTTTCGGAATAAAATCAATTTGTCACAAATTGAAAGCTCACACTCAATTTCCAGCTATATTAGTTTAAAATATCTCAATGCTATACAAAAATCCGTAGAATTCTTTGTGAATATATTCGTGAATGAAATTACTAATTAATTAGCTACGTTAAAAGTATTTAAAACATAGACATAGATCAAGATAGATACCGCATGTCGCTCCATTTGTATGATTCAAACGAGCGTGTCACTTTTTTCCTAGAGTTCAACTACGATAACTTGGCGCGCCCCTCCAAAACTCAAAACATTTGAAGTACGTTGTCAAAACGTTTGAAATGCGTTGTCTTGCGCGGTAGACTAGTTATGATTAGTTGACCAACAAATCTTGGTAATGAGTGACATTAACAGAAATACTACGTGTACTGTGATTGGTTGAATACTTACTACATACAAACTCTTTCATAGGGATGTGACTACACACATTGAAACAGTCATTTGGAGGGGCGCGCCATGATATGACGTACCGTTGCATGATAAGAAACGTGTCCATTATCAAGGCCAACGTTTCTATTTGAATTTCTACAGCTCAATATGGCCCTTTTAACCATTTAGGCGTTTTTAAAATTCAGATTTACGTCCGATTCAGAGAGCAGACTAAAGAACAGACTTTTAAAAGACGAGCATTGCTCGTCGTTTGGGAACGCGATATGGCACGCGAAGTACATACACAATCGGTATCTACCTTGATCTATATCTGTGATTTAATTTTATTTAAGTTATCTCTCGATGGACACCTGTAATTGTTCATAGGATAATAAGATAACTTTCAAACATATTCCTAGTTCATTTCAACGAAACTAAAGATTCTATAAGCACAATGCAATAATGATGCTGCCGCACACTCGAAAACAGTTGAGCAGTGCGGTGGCGTTCAAGTTTGCAATTTAGGCGTTTGTGTCGCAGATTGAATTAACAGATAAGTCCATTAAGAGGGGAGAGTGCTGGTTGTTCTCGGTGCTCAGTGTGGTTTTGTTTTAGATCACGCTGTGCACTGTGGGGTACGGCGACATGGTACCGCAGACGTGGCAAGGCAAGTTTATAGCATCTTTCTGCGCGTTACTAGGAATATCATTCTTCGCCCTTCCTGCTGTGAGTACCCTTACCGACGTCTCTCCAATCCAGTATATTGGCTCATTTTTCTCACCTTTGGAAGCACTTTTTTGTCAGCTACTCATGATTGATACACTGAAGTCCTGCACGCTATAATAATAATTATGTTACATTATTTATAATTCAATTTCCTAATTAGAGTAACATTTCGAGTAGGTAAATTACATTTGAAATAGTAATCAAAGGACTTAGTTAAATTAAAGCCTGTGAAAATGAGACGGTAGTAGACTTAAGCTAATTTAATTTTATCAAAACTGAAGTTCATTAAATGGCCTTCACTAATAGTTGGGGAGGAGAAGAGGGGATTTCTGGAGTAGATCGAGCGTGTCAGATTAAGCTTGTATAGGCTTCCGACATGCATCTAGTTATCATGGTATAGAAATCAGAAATGTCGTCAGAACTGTCAGATTAAGATAGGGGATATTTAGTATACCCCAAAGAAGCTTCCATATAAAGCATTGACGATTCAAAGGTTAGGTAAACCTGTAGGGACATTTTAAAGTATAAAAAAATAACGCTTCATATTTTCCTAACTAAGATTCGCAGATATTTTATTTTGCACTAAACTAAATGTTTTAGTCCTTGTTGTCTAAAATATATTTATAATTTACCTAAATAAGCGATTTTCTGGATATATTTTCTTTTTCAAAACTTTAAAATGGCTGCAGTTTATGAACTCACCGCTAAAATAAAAAAAGCTCTTATTATTTTTTATCAGTTTTACCTAATGTAAAAAACCTACTAGGTCTCCATGACGCTCGAGTGACTACAAAAATAGCACCCTCCCCTCCTCTACTATAATTTAACAACACATCTGCAGGCCATTGTAGAATATTTTTGTAATGTCCCAATAGTTTAATTGAGCTAAAATTATCGCATGAGATCAACCCCGTTCCAAAACTACATTCTGGCACTAGACGTAGATAAACAGACAGACGGAAGTGTTAAAAATCTTTTCTTTGTAATCAATTAATTTTTTGGCTCAATTTCAATATATGAAACACACATTAATTTAGAAAATCTATTTTACTCTGCTATTTGTGTTAATCAAAATGTTCAGAAATGATTTAATGTAAGACAAAATAAATTGAAGAGTAAAGAGTAAGTAAATATAAAAAACATGCTTCACTAAAAGTTAATTAATTTGATCCTGTCAAATGCATTGTTTGCCGCTTTCATCGCCTTTCATAATAATTTCCTATCGGGAAGAAAACATGGAGTTTCATTTTGGCCACTGCAACTGTGTCAGCTCCAGCTGTCATTTTTCGGAGATTTTTATCGCCAACCAACACTATTGATATTTTATTTGTTAAATATTGTTCTTTTCTTTGTGCCACTTTTTTCTTCATTTTAAAATGTTGATTTTTACTTCATTCGCCTCTGTTCTGTGGTAGAGTAGACGTAGATGCTGTTCCTATATAGAATTTAGTATCAAATTTTGTGTCAAAGTGTTTTTTTTTTTTTTCAACTTTTCTATCTGTCTGTTTGTCTTTTTCAAATTTTCTAAAACCGGTTGAGATGTAGTACCATGTTGATTCGATTAGAAAATTGAAACGCATTAACAATTAGTTACGCGCAAATCTAATCTTTATGACTATTTGATTATTATTAGGTTTTACTACCGACTTCAAAATAATGAAGACTGTAGTCTATGTACAGAAATAGTTGAGATTTAGACGAATTCTGAAAAAGGCGTACTATTAAAGAGTAAGAGTAATTTAATACTTTTTAGTTCATATTACTATTGTTTTTACCTTGGAAGTCGGTTTTATTTTTTGTTAAAAAATAATTACCACAATACTCATAAGTCCCAATAGGGACTTGTTGTTTGTACCGTTGTATTTATTAGTATACTTTAGAGATACTAGTGTTGCGTTATTAAACTTGAAATGTAGATTCCATGCCCATTAGCTCGTCATTTTGTGAGATATTTTAAAAAATGTATCACTTTGTCGACAGGGTATATTAGGGTCAGGTTTCGCGTTAAAAGTGCAGCAGCAGCAGCGACAGAAGCACATGATCAGGCGGCGGCAGCCGGCCGCCACGCTCATACAGGCGCTGTGGAGGTGCTACGCCGCCGACGAGCACTCCATGAGCATAGCCACGTGGAAAATTCACCAAGTGCCCCTCCCTAGTCCGCAAACGAGGTAAACTCGTGCACGTCATGATATGACCGCATAGGCCACAGTTCAGCATGTACCGTCAGAAAAATTGATTTAGCATAACCCGACAGCCGACCAAATAACTTAGCTCTATCATCTGCCGATAAATCAATTTCTCTTATGGTGCATGAACAAACTTTCTATCTCTAACCGAACTGTGAAATTTTGTTATCGAGGGTATTACAGGACGTAGATTTTTTAAGATACTCGCTAGAATATATGAAACATAAGAATCTATATTTCAAGGTGTCTACAAAACAAACATTTTTATTTAAAAACACGGCCACGAGCCGTATCAATCTGTTGATAGCGAGGGCGGCTAACTGGCGGGCACCAACCTGCTCTAAATCAATAGAAGGCCCATAGTCCTCGGCGATAAATTTCCCCTCGTACCTAATCTAAGCTCCTTCTCGAGAGCCACGCGCCGAATAACTTTACAGCTTTCCCACAATGTTGTTGGGACTAAACAAAATCACACATAATAAAATATGTGTTATTAGCGTTCAAAAATATATCCAGTAAAAACAGACAAATAAAACGCAGAATCCGAACACAACGGGGCGCATAATTGGCCAAAGAAAAGATTATTCGCTCGAAAGTCAGAACACAGCTCGAAACACAAAAGAATAACGTTTCCAATTGTTTGACAGCCGAGTGATGAGTGCTTCATTCAAGAACAATGCGTCGTTTGTGTCGCGGCTGCCGACGATCCGCCGCCACAAGAGCACGTCGCTGCACTCCCCCGCGCCGCACTCCAAGCCCGCGCACCGCTACGACGTCAACGCCAGCGCCGAGAACCTCGGTGAGACGCCCCCCGCCTCCGCCCTAGCCGGCTCATTGTGCACACCGTTCCGAATAGTGTTTCTAGCTTGTACACATTCCTTTTGTTATGTATGTCGTTTAACACACTACAATATAAACTAATTACTCGGGACCTAACCCAAAATTAACCCTAGCGACAGCACACCCTAGTGGAGAAAAAAAAATTTAAACGATCTAATGCTAAATAGCTGCACCACTCGAAAATAATAATCCTTTCTGATGCTGAACAAACGTCATTCAGGCCTTAATCGTTTTTATTCGTTCGTAAATTTTCCGGAACGAGGCTTTAAAATAAAACATTTTATTGCTCATACACTCGACCGATTCTTCCAGACATCGGCTGCGATATCTGCAGGAGCACGACAGTTTCACTAGGACTCGGAGCAAACATCGATAAAACATCACAATCGCCCCACAAGCTGAATATTCTAATGTAATATAACGCGACATATTTATTGCCCTGTTTCGTAGATAATCGTACGTCGAGCGGGGACCATGCCTGTTGTCTACTTCATTGTTGGAAAAGCTGCTTTCAAGGTTCTATTCTTCATCTTTTAGAGGGCACTATGGCATGACAGTTACAGTCGATAAACTTTGCTGCGTTTCTTACTACTCATTCTTACTAGTATGAATTTCAAACCGACATGTGAATACACGAATTGCGTTGAGGTGACGAGGTAGGGCCACGTCGCCGGCCGCTTCCGGCGGAGCGGGCAGGCGGCCTCCGTCTCCCGGCTCCCCACACGATTGCTGACGATCAACTTATCTTCTGTTTCTTTCTATTTTTCCACTTTTTGAATAAAATGCACCCGCGTAGAGAACGCTTCCAATCGTTACGAATCGCAAGCAGGAGCTTCACATACCAACATTTGTTTACCAAATGGCTTCTCGAGATTTTGATGGCTTTTGCGTAAGTAAAGCTAAGCTAGACATGTCTATAGGGAATATTGACTTACGGAGAATGCATAATATCCTGTTCGTTCGTTTAGCATCATAGTGCGCGGTTACCAGTGATCATTGAATATACGAGCCGATATAGAACTACTCTTACTGGAATGGCTTCATTCAGAGCTTCATATATTTTTTGTTTATATAAATAATATAAAAGATCTGTAAGCAATATAACGCTGCTTTGCATTTTATGCATGAAAATAGAAATAGGATTTTTTATTTTTCAAATACAGGAAGTTTACATGTGACATCAAACAGGCGAGAATGAGAATTCTGAGGTTTTCAAATCAAACTCGCCAATACATTTCATTTCAAAATTAAAATTATATGTAACTAAAGAAATAAATTTTATGGGGTTCCGTAGCTTACACATAGCAACACAAGGAACTAGACAGAAACTCCCTAACATCTTTAATATTTGGACTTTCTAGGTAGTTTCTTATTATAGAAACAATTAGAATTTACGTGTATTATTTTACTAACTAAACTCTATTACATATTGACAAATGTTTACAACCTATTATTACTATTCCACTATAATTTACTGACTTTTACTAATAATTATTATTAGAGAAAAATTAAAGTCCGGCCATTTATTTTCACGACAGAACATTTTTGTACTTACTGAATTTCTGTTTTAGTATGATATACAGGTCCAATGTGTTTTTATAACGCACCACGTACGTACTAGCTATCTACAAAACGTACCAAGTTTATTCCAAGTATAAAACTTTTTTACACAATGTTTTTTAAACAACAGGTGCATTATGAAATCTCTACCTCGTACCTACATCGACGGGTATTTTATTTCATTGAGAATGTTTGTACAAGAATGTTTTAAATATTCACTGCCGGGGTCCTACTGAAACAATATTCACAAAGCAGTCGGAATTGAATAAACCAAAGCTGGAAGATGTTTCCTTTGTTGTTGCGCGTATAAGAAATTTCTGAGCATCGAAAAATACTACGAATTATGTAGTAGAATCCTTTAGGCGCTCTCGTTAGATACAAATAAAGAAATAGATTTTAAACTCTTACATTAATGCGTTTTTAGGCTTAAGAAATATGTAGATTATTTTTTACCGAAGAACTAAAATATTGCTGAGAGCCATAATACACTCAGTAACATTATGATCTCCTTGTAAACCGGGCCGTCTATTACCATTTCTTTTGTAAATGCCGTAACCATTTACACAATTTACATCCCCTTGTGTCTGCGAGACCCGCTTGCGGCGCCCCACCCTCGCGCTTATACTAAATGAAAATTTATTCCATCAGGAAACTTCATTTGCATATTACCTGATTCGAGATCTGAAAGAAAATCTGTCGATAAAGAATATTATAATACGAGGGCCCACGTAAAGGACCAACATTCTATTATGATTGAAAGAAGACGAGTCGTTTAAGAAAATTGATATTATGAAATGAGGATAAACGATGTAGGCAACGAGTCAAAATTATTATAATGTATATTTTGCCAAGCTTTCTATTAAGTATCCAATATTTACAGCATACGAGCGAAAAATACAAGTACATAGGCTCTCTTTCAAAAAGGTTCTCGTGCGGCTGCTATGGAAAAACAGGCGCTTTTCTCCCTCATTGAGCTCGCATAATTAGAACGTTTATGAAAGGCATGCGAGAGGTCCCATAACAAGAGGGACGCTGACGTCAAACTGAAATCTATTCACGTCACATTCCGTATTAAGTTTTCTTTAAAGGCTGAAATATTTTATGAATGGCTAATCCGTAATTTTCATATCGATCCGAGCCCCGCGAGCGGCGAGCGACTGAAAAGACTTTGAGTTCTTTAGAGCCGTAACTCGGGGCCGTTAAAATTAAGAATTGCGATAAAACCTGCCACTCGGTGGGACATCCGAAGGCTTCTTATAAATTTTAATCGAAAACCACAATTGAAGATCGCCAGAGCTCGCGTAAGAAAGAGATAACACGACGATCGATAGTTTGCTTAGACGTTAAGTGGCAACCACTGCATTGACCTCATTATACAGGTATTTCCATTGCAGTACCTATCAAATCGAGGGCCGATTTTCTTTAATAATACAAAATTAACTATACTTAGTATATAGGCTGTGAAGTACTTCTACACTGAATTAATAAAGAAAACTTATTCGATTATTTGCTTATGTGTATTCCAGAACTACTAGACCGATTTTCATGGGCAAATATATTTTATAGAACTGAATAAAATATGTAGGTTATATTTTTAATCGTCACAAAACCAGCCTATTTTACGGTCAGGCAGATTTAGGAAAAATTTTGTCCCATAAAAAATCACCAACGGTACCCAACTAAAATGAAATATTATAAATATTATTGTGTTAGCTATTGTTACATCCGGAAAGCTTCCATATCGTGTCACTTTCATATGATATTATCTAAACACAAGTACAAATATTTTTTTAATAAAAGCTGATTAACACTTAGGAGCTTTGGTAAACACTCACGCTGTACTAAACCCTACGAATAATAAAAACTCACTAAACCTAAAACAATAAATAACGCACACAGCAATTACTTCGCTTGACAGTAATAATTAATTAATATCTAATAAAGTTTGTTTGCTTATAAAATACCTAAGCACAAGTTTTCACTGTCTCATTTTAACTAAAAGTTTAATCAAAAGTATATTAATAATTAAAATTTAAAACTGTAAAACCTAACAAGATCACCGCATTCCTGCAGTTGGACATGTCTGATAACAGATTTTTGTGCACTTTCAAAATTTGATTGTGACTTTTTTGCATTGTATAACGTAGCACTGCTTACCCGAGCATTTTGCGAATACAAATCTAAAGCAGGCGGGAGTCTCCTCTTTTCTAACGCCACAGTTTTTGAATTTTCTTAGCACGATTTTGTCTGCGTCGTACGACCCATTAGGGTAGATACTTGGTGATGGTCGAGTGTTGAAGTCAGCGTATGTGGGTTGGCAGGCGCGACGCTGCACGTGCACCGCGGCCCCCGCGGCCCCCTCCACCCCTCGTACTGCGGCGCGGTCGCGGAGACAGCGCTCTCCAAGAGAATCTCCGACGGTAAGACCTAAGGGCTAGTCCACACGACGCTTGCTTCAGCCTCGTGCGACGAGGCTGGAGCTACGAGCCGGAAATAGCGCTAACGAGGTGCGTTTCGACTTTCGTCGACCCGATGTCTCGTGAGACGGGCGACGTGAGACAGTTTTCTTTCCATCTCGATGCGCCGTGTGGATTAGCCCTAGTAGGCCGGACGAAATAGTCCTTCTAGTCTGATTGTGCACTGTCGCTTCGTAATCGATATTTCCGTGCCCGATTAACGAGCCCTTTGATGTGTGTACTAGAATGTTTGGCCAAAAAATCTTTAAGGCAGCTTTTCAGCGCTAGAAATTTAAGTTATTATAGTTTTTGTATGCTTTGTCCGTCCGCAGTACCGCCAGAAACCCGATAGTTTCAAAGTAAATAGCCTCTGTTAGCTTTTGTAAATCGACATCATTAACGTACACTATTATCGATTATAGTTTAGTTGGACGAGTGGGTATCATTTGCCGATCTAAGTTTATTATGAACCTTTAACAAAATTATAATGTATTAGCTCCAACAGACGTAGAGGGTGAACGTACTGAACGTACCTTATTATTTAGGAGACCGGTGAATATCTCAAGAAATATTTAGTTACTCCTGCTTCTGAAGTCCCAGAAGACCGGAAGGTGTATCTTATTGTCCCAACACGGTATCGACTTTTTCTGTATTTGTTGAAAATACTAGACACGTTTTCACATGATCCAAACTTATTTCTTCCCAAGGACGATCCAGTTTTTGACAGTTAAAAGATGAATAAACAATTAATCTAATTTTCATTTTAGAATAAAAGTTGTAATTTACGTCATTCATTCATCTATTTCACAAAGTCTAGGATATTATATTGAGGAGGAAAGAGGAATGTTTCGAACCAAACTTACTGGTGTATGTAATATTATGTGAATTGGGTAATGCTTTACTTTACTTTTCATATTTATATTCCGTCAATAAAACCGAATGACCAGGGACATGTTCTGTACACAATTATATATAACCCAGTGACACTCACTTCCAAATGCTCGGAATAAATTTTGGCCGTCGTAAAATAAAATATTCAGATAGCCAAAATGCTCTGAGCAACTGATAAAAAACAAATAAAACAACATCTGAGGAAAATGTGTTATTTGTACCTTTTTTTAATATAGTTACTTACCTGCTTATACTTACACCTAGCTTTCTGAGTAAAAAAAACGTCACTACTACGTAGACTTTTACTTGTGAATTTCCAGGCATTCATAAGCCATAAAATATATAACACTTTGCCATATTGAACACAAACAATGGCATTGATATCTTATCTCACGATAACTACTGCAGCTTAACTAGTGTTTATAAATGTAAGTGCAGGTAAACAGTAATTATGACCCCTTAAGTCCAAAGACTAGGTCATGATTACTCTTTCAGTCTCTCTAGTAGCTCCATGTGAGCAAGAAACAGATTGCCGGAAGAATATAACCGAGTCTATCTCCCTGCGGTCGGCGGCCCGTGTCCCACGATCGGGCATAACGCCGCAATATTTACTACATATTGGTCAGCGCACTCGTAAACCCGCCCGCCGGCCATTAGTGTAGTTGTAACGCGAGATAAAGCCTCGCCTATCGATTGAATCCGATATTTTACAACCCCGTTACCGAAATCTCTATGGGCTCTGAATAGATAACCGTAAAAAAGTAGGCGAATCGTGGAAACGAGGTTTTGTCGAGTTCGTCTGTTTTATTTGGATCGAGGCATTTTTCGTCCGATAAATAATATATTTTATGTATGTCTTGTGTACACCGAGTACCGAGAAGACATACTGAATGAGCCAAAAACGGCGAAGGGAAAATCTGATTTTAGTTACGACCTAAATAGAAAATTACTGCGTCGAAAATATAGAACGTGTACAACTGTCAACGTAGAATCGTGAAGTAATGTAAAATAAGTTCATGTAAATTAACTACGATATTAAAAAAGGTGAATACTTGAATTTCCAAAAAAATTATAAAAAAATCGGAAATATTTAATACTATATATTAAAAATAATATTTAAAAATAATATCAGCATCAGATCGGGCCTCTTAGGCTACCTAAAATTACACGTCTTGATTTCTTTTCTAGTGACTGTTGTACGTGTAGCTTGGTAGTAAATATCTTTAACTAAACTCTTTTCCTATTCCTAGGTAGAACAAATAGTTGTAGTAGTAAAAAACTTAACTTTCCAGGTTACTAAAATTAGGTACACATTTTAAAAAATATGTTTAATTGCTCCCTGTAAAATCACACTAAAATTGATAGATACCGCGCATCGCACTACCTCATTGCCAATACGTGATATTTAGCTGTACAAGTTGTTTATATTGCATAACATATCACAATAATTATCGTTTGAGCAAGATGAATAAAGTGTATATGATATAAGAGTTGTGTCACACAATCTGCAGTTAAATGTTTGTTAACATTCTTGTACACTTGTATATATAACAGCCACCTTATCCACATACCCCAAACTCCACCAACGATTGAAAAATAAATTACTCGACGCTACGGAACCCAAGCGAAGGTTAACTGGATTCGTTTGAAATTGTAAATTACAATTATTACTGTACATACCCAATTCAGCTCACAAATTGACTTTCCAAGGAAAAGGTTCTCATTGCACACCAGCCCGTACTCCATTTGCGATGTTGCTTACCCATCCCACCCACCTCCTTCCGATCTCGCTTTTAAAAGAGTATTACGTCGTTTCAGTATTTTAATTGAGTATTACATTCTGATGCAGACGAGGACGATGAGCCGCGCTGCGTGACTCTGACGCCGCGCCACAAGGCAGCCATTCGCTTTATAAGAAAGGTACGTAAGCTTCCCGTATCCAGCTGAAGCTTTCATTTACTCTAGCTAACTAACAAGTCTACTCGAACACATCCGACACGATATCGTTACCGGACGTCGCGGCATCACACAAAATAAATGTACAGCATTTTCTCTTCTGCATTCGAAAGCATTATCACATAGACTATGAAGAGTATAATTTTATACCATGGCTACCACAAAAACAGTTGTATTAGTACCAATTTCAACAATTATATAATTTGCTACGAGAGTTTATTTTCACGCTGCTCCGATGAAATTGTAATACATTTTTAAATTCTTTAATGAAAACAAATCCTCCTCTCTCGGCTAATACATAACTGAGGAGGTGGGCTACGGAGCAAAGTGAGGTAGTCTTTGGGGCGCACTGAATCATTTATTAACTGTTTTTACAATATTCAAACTTTACCACTCGCTTCGTGTTTACTTATACATTTTTACGCCGCTGGCGCTCCTACCTCGGTAGTTGATACGTGATACGCTACAATATTCCCACCTCTCTAGGTAACCTCGGAAATGTTTCTATTAACGTAGCGCCAGATGTTTTATAATTAGTTCAAAAGTAATACGAACTTATTTAGTAAAGAGGTTAGCGGGACTTATAGCGCTCTCGTGATTCAGTGATATATTTGCAATGTACAATTTATCGTGTAGCACGATCATTCAAATAACGAGAAAGTAACACTTTACGACAATCGCAAATAATAAATCCTCCCGAAAGATTATTTTACATGTGTCTTGTAAACTTGTAACAGATGAAGTATTTTGTGGCCCGACGTAAATTTAAAGAAGCACTTAAACCGTACGACGTTAAGGATGTAATAGAGCAGTACTCGGCGGGCCACGTCGACCTGCTGGCGAGAGTGAAAAACGTCCAGACTAGGTACTGATACCACGGCACGAGGCACGCTAGACCTACACAAGCTGTTTCATCAGATTCTAACGTCTTGAATCTAGTAAATTTCGATGTCTACTCAGATCTTGCATTTAGTTACCTGGTCATTTGAATATGGAATCTGATAAAATAGTTCGTTGCTATCTAGTGTCCTTAATGTATTGGCCGGTGTTCCCCCTTAAACTCCGCCGCATAAACCCACTGTACCTGTATTACTCTCTATACGATATATTGTTAACCTTACTCGTTAGACGACACCTCATAACCCTCGTAGACAAGTTTGGCTTTCTATACGTCACACATTTTATGTTCTCTATAATATTATAGCTAATCTGCGTAGAGTGTGTTGCTATACGAATACCATAAAATTTTCTAAGTTTACTTTCGGTGTTTGCCTGAACATTTTTCCTACTTTCTCAAACGTAGCACTCGAACTATACAAACTGTACCTATTCGAAATCTGGTTTGAGATGTAATTAAAAATGTTCAGGGCAGTACACAACTCATGTTGGCTAAGCGTATGATGCAGGTGTTACGAACTCTAGGTAGAGCATTGTGTTACGCGTTTAACGATTTCTCTACAACACAAAACAAACCTCCTTTCCATGCGCATGACTAATCTGTTTCACCAGAACCTGACACGCGTCACTGAAATTAGACTGCCTAGCTGTAATGCTAAACTTAGACTTCTAGGAACTACTGCGATTACTCTTTTACATTCTGAGTTCTGACCACTCTGAACTATAAGTAGGCACAAACGATCACATGAAATTTTTTTCGACTAAAATGAAGTTAAACTGTTTCTAACATAACACGATACTTTTTTCATACTAGACAGAAATACCTACGAAAATATCATGATTTCCTTTGCTCCGATTCGAGCCTCGCGTTCTTTGAATAATAGAATTAGAAAACTTTTATTTTTATCTAGCTCAAGTATTTTGTCGCTCGCAAGAGATTTAGAGAAGCATTGAAACCTTACGACGTGAAAGACGTGATAGAGCAGTACTCTTCGGGCCACGCCGACCTCCTAAACCGAACCAAGAGCCTGCAGTACAGGTGAGAGTAGACCACGTGGCTCGGGCGCGGCGCCAGCCTTCACGACAGCTGATACTCAGCCGCAGACCCGCTGTGTTTATGTTCCCCGACTTGTCAGTGTCTAATAGACTTCATGAATTGAAACTGGAGTAATTGTCATTGGTATTGCTGAAATTAGATCCCGATTGAAACAGTTTGTCCCTACTTATTGAATTTTACTAATCGGTTTTATCGTTCAGTTATTTTATTTTAAGTGGTGTGTTTCATGTTTTTAGTAAATTCGTAGATTTGTGATTAAATTACTGAGCACCAGAGATTTTGTATCAAAATATTCAATCACTACTTCCTAATTCCTATTTTATATTACTTATTTAATATCATCTATTAGAGTTGTGTCATCTTTGCATGGGTTTGGTGGTGAACGTGAAAACATCGACGCGCGACGCTCGCACTTTAGCCTTTGAGGCTTAATTAATGTGTATAAATAAATTTAAGTGTCATTTATATTTAGTTCATTTGTGTTCCCTCGAGTGCTAATCTATTAATAGAGAAATCGGCACAATTACTAGGGAAGTTGATGGCCAATACTATTACGTAGACGGTAGACCATTACAGCTCTTTGTGATTTCGTTGTTCGAATGTCGGTGCGGTTTGATATTTAAGAGAACATTCGGATTCAGGGTTAATAACAAATAACAGGAAGTTATTGTTATCGTCGATGTTTTCGCGTTCGCTGAGTAGATAGAAATTGAGTTTAACTTTAGAAAAAGTGTATTTCTCTTAATGTGTTTTTAAAATGTTTTTCTTCATTAAAAAACACCCTACACAAAAATAACTATTTACCTCGGTACTAATCCCTTTTCTCCGATGTATTTTCAGATTAGATCAAATTCTTGGTAAACAAGGCTCAAAAGCTAAAGACGTGTATGCGTCAAAAATTTGCCTAGCGTCAAGAGTAGTGAAAATTGAACGACAAGTAAGTAATAATAAGCACAATTCACAAAGTTATTATAATCAATGTAGCAATAGGCTTTAGACACAAAACAGTTACAAGTTTTATTCACAAATTGCTGTATAATTCTGGACAGGCTAATATCTAACTCGTATACATAAATTGGGTGTCAAGACCAGTCCTAACTTCGGGTAATTAATTTTGTTCAAACTCTACCCCGTTACAATTGTATGTTAACCTCGATCAATAACCAATCATGTTATAAATTCATTTGGAACGTGCATAGAATTTTTAATTGATACTGAAGAGTGTATACAAAATCGAATTTTGAGGGTAAAAGATTCGCCCTAAATCACAAAATCAAGAACCTGCAGGTGTACGGAATTAAAAATCATATCGATATTTTCAGGTAGATGACATAGAAAGTAAGCTAGACCATCTGTTAGAGATGTACGAGGAGGACAGAAGACCTCCGAGGAGGATCTGCGGCGGGGTGTCGGGGGGCGCGGGAGGCGCGGAGGGCGGCGCCCCCGGGGGGTACATGAGACCGGCCCTGACGGAAAAGCAGTGCTCGGAGCCCAACTCCCCCGTGTCCAGGTCGTTCGAGCAGCCCGTGCCGGCCTCCGCACCACCGCTCCCGCACAAGAGGCCCATGAACCGGGGCTACTCCGACCTAGGGACTAGATTTATGAAAAAGAAAGTTATTGTAAAGTAAGTATTGTCAGTGGTTGTCAATTTTAACATGAGTTGATTTTATGTTTATGTACTGATTAACTGATGCGATTCAATAATATAGGAACTATAACTATAAAAGGTATTTGAAACGTATAATTGAAGACCGCGTTAACTACATAGTAAGAGGCATATGAATTCAAATTCAATTCTGTAGTATGTTTGGAAAAACTTTTTTTGATAGTTGGACACGATAGTTAGCAGGAATAATTCATTTATTTTAGTAGGCTACCTGCTCTATAATGTTTTATATTATGTTATGTCTAATGTCGTCATTCTAATTTTCAGAACGTCTTCGAGTAGAAATGGTGGATCACCTCGGGAAGACGAAGTAGTGATAGTAGTTCCCACCGATAGAGAGGATACGCCACCGCGACTCGTCACGGATAGTTCAGGTAATTCTATGATATTACTTATTTCTATCAAACAGTTGTCCCAATTTCATTATAATATTACAGGCTTTACATTACCACATAGTATGCTATCAGCTGTTAAAAAATCGGTTTCAAAAACTAACATTACATTCAATATTTGTTTATACCTTTTAAATGTATATTACGACAAAATATTTTAACACTTCGAGATCGTTGTGAGACAGGTGTACTGTGTTAACCTATTAACCATCGTTGCCATAGGTATAAATATGCGAATATTACAAAATTGCAGCATCTTATGAAGATTATTCGTCGTCGACCTCTCTCTGACCGACGTCGTCGGACAGCCCCATTCTAACCGCTCACCGCCGCCTTCGTGAGTTCTTCACTTTGGTCTTTCGATGTGTGGAATGTGTATCGTATTTCGTATTAGTTTTCCTTTGTACCTCTCGCTGATCCTACCTTACTCATGAATGTACCGACGGTGTTGTATCTAGAGACTGCGCTCGTCGTGGACGGCGTCTCGACACTTTTTCCCTTCTACTTTTTAAGTTTCGATTTCGCCGGTCGACGCCTCCCATAGATCTTTGATGAGTCGATTTATTTATCTGATTTTTAGATTTTATTGTTTACTTTTGTACTGTGTCAGAATTTTGATCATGTTATTACGTTTTGGAGCATGTTTGTAAATTTTGTGCTTAGACTAAAATATTTTGGTATAAACAATCATTTAAATAACCAATATCGATTAATTTATTTACGTTATTACATATTTTGTTAGTATGATTTTTCATTACATCAAGACCCAAAAATAATAATTGACTGCATAAATTTAAGCAAAGTAACACCATAAAAAACACAGTAAAACGAATATTCGTTTTGCTAGGAGCAAAACTTTCAACAAACTGAACTCGGAAAATGTTACTTAATTGCGGTGCTGTTTTTCACTTTTACAAAGTTTCGAGTAAGTAACGAGCCTTTCCAGCTGAACTTTTATTTGTGGGTTCACAAAGAGAAAAGCCAAGACCTTTAGAAAACGGATATTTTACTGACCTAACATGATATTTTAGAGTTAATCGATAATAATATTATTTCTTACATTGAACAGTTAAAGGTTATATGAACCTATTCATAGAATAAAGAGTCTCTATCAGATAACATTTTTTACTAGAGACTCCGGTCATAGAGGGCTATTAATAGTATGTTAGTACATTAGTAATCTCCATAACTATCTATCTTTCCATAATTTAGGCTCTAATTTGTCGTAAAGAAATTGATTGAAACATGCAATATTTTATATTTCATGCTTCAATCAATTTATTTTATTCATCACAGAGTTGACATAATTCCATTGTTTAATTACATAATATAATATAAGAAATCGAGACCACTTTCAGCACTTTTGGATCGGACCCCTATCCAAAATCGAATGACTTTTGGATAACCAACCTAACCATAGGTACATATTTTGTGTATCCATCACGCGATATTTACGTGACATGCGCTTGCAGAAGTGTGCGCCAGCTGCTCGGTGGAGGTGGAGACGGAGGCGGGCGGCACGCACTCGGCCAGCTCGGGCTCGCCCTCCTGGTGCGAGGGAGACGCGGGCGATGGGGGGGACGCGGGGGACGGGGGGGACGTGGGGGACGAGCGGGGGTACGGGTCGGGGGACTCGCTGGCGGAGGACACGGCGCTGCTGCGGGCGCAGCCGCCGCCGCCGCGCCTGCTGCGCCCGCAACGCCGGGATGTCGCCGTCGACCTGCATCTACTGAGACCCGACGTCTAATGCTCGCTACAAAAGGAACGATACGACGGTGTACAGTTCGGTCGTTGCATTGTAAAAGAAGCGATAGTGTGTCAGCACGTTTAATATGAAATATTGACGACCACTAACAGGATGGATTTGGAGAATGGTAGGCGAGACCTGAAAGTGAAGACTATTGGAATTACTAACCTTTTTTTCGCATTGCCGAATTATTTATTGTTAGAACTTAGGAGCCGATTTCCTGGATGAACAATTAAATTTTCGGAAAAACTAATTTAAAAAACACCAAGCTCCCAATTAGGTATTAAAAGCAATTTTCATAGTTTCGGATTTCGCCTGCCATGTCTGTTTCGAAATTCATTGTGTAGGCCGTATAAGTGTAAAAGTTTACTGTGATCGAACTGTACAGGATATATCGTTGCGGTCTGTAGAGGCTATAAGCTGTCCGTTCCGCACTACTGTCCGATTAGCGTCCTATGCACATTCGAGGTATTCATAAGTTTAGCCATTACATTATATGCTACAACTATTTTACGTTCTAAAGTTGTTAATTGCAGTCATTAATTGAACACCAATATTCTTTATGATGATGAAAGTTGAGACCTAAGGATAATATTGTTATGGACATAATAATATGAGCAAAAGAACCAATATCACCAGTAATATCACCTATGTAATTCTCTGCTGTAGCCAGCTTGAAAATTTGCTTTATTTCCAATTATCGTTATTCAATTATATAGGTAAAGTTTATGTGGGTAACAATGTTAATTTGCATAGCTATAATTAAAGAAATACTTTGTACAGCTGTTAATGTAATAATTTAATAATACTTAGGTATTTCTTTTAAAAAATTATGCCATACAATTGTATGTAAATGTAAATAAAATAGCCTAACGTACGAAGACTCGTTTTATACTAGGTAGGTAAAATTATTAGTTTAATTTATTGATTTGTTTGTACAAACCTACGCTTACTTAACAATATCATTAAGTTTTGAAATCCCTCATTTTATCCTGTTAAATTATTGTTGTTTTTTTTTTTATTTAAAGCTTGCACTTTTGGTCGCTTACGTTTTCACGGTTTTAGAGGAAGTCGTCAATACTCAATCTACATTTTCGGACTGCGGATAGTCAGTACTGAACAGTAAGGGTGAAGCTAAACGAGCGTAATTTGTGAGTTGTGAGTCGCAGAACTTCGGTTCGGCAGAATTTAGTTTCATACAAAAGTCCTGTTTGAATTTTGTGAGTCATGATTTGTATAAAAAAATATTTACGCGGCAGAAATTCTGCGCCTCACAACTCACAAATTACGCTCGTTTGGCTTTAATCTTAATATCTTTTCATACAAATCATGACTCACAAAATTACGCTCGTGTGAATCAAACGGGACTTTTGTATGAAACTGAATGCAGCAGAATTTCTGCCAGCCGATATTCTGCGACTCACAACTCACAAATTACTCTCGTTTGGCTTCACCCTAAGTGTATAACAAGAGACGAATAAGGACCGAGCGCTAACTAGAGATCAACTACGATAACATCTTGGTAATACGTGACATTTAGGGCGCATTTTCATTAGTCGTTAACTCGTGCGCTATACAGCATACGGGGAGCTTATGACAACTAATGGCGCATTTTGATTGGTCGTGGCATGCATTTTAGAAATCTCCCGCACCCCGCATGCGGGCCCTATCGACCAGTGAAAATGCGCCATTACGTGTACTGTGACTAGTTGAATACTTACTACATACAAACTATTTCATAAGGATGTGACTACACACATTGAAACAGTCATTTGAGGGGCGCGCCATGTTATCGTAGTTGATCTTCTACGTCTGGCTAGATCGTTTACTGCAAACCTGCTTCCAGTAGCGTAGATAAGGTAATTTTAGAGATATGGGCTAGATAGGTTCTATAGAATATAACTCTAATGGTTTAAGTGAGATTGCGTGTGAGAGTTTAATATCTTTTGGAGTACGAGTAAGAAGCTGCACAATTTTTTAGGCCTTATAGGATCTGTATTCGTCTCTTGTGGGTTAAGTGACCGC
Organism: Lysandra bellargus; assembly: GCA_905333045.1. Taxonomy (NCBI): domain Eukaryota; kingdom Metazoa; phylum Arthropoda; class Insecta; order Lepidoptera; family Lycaenidae; genus Lysandra; species Lysandra bellargus. The sequence continues at coordinate 1,151,457 of HG995328.1, forward strand.
GGCGCGAGATACTTTACCTAGTTAACATCATAGGATATAAGTGAGCACAAATACGAATAGTTTTACTGTAATATCTTTTATATGAGTAAGTAATGTGAATATATGATTCTAGTGATTAAGTTAAATAATAGTTAATAATACGATCGAGTGCGGCTATCTTTTAAAGTTTTGCTTTATTATTGGTTAATAAATAGATGTAATGCTAGTATTAGAGTTATCAGACAGTCGTAGTCATTCAAATCGAAATACCGACATGTAATATAAAAAAAGTTTTTATTTAGTATTTATTATGTAAGGCTGCATAACGAGTACTATTTTATAATTTCTTAAAACAATCGGAAATTTTAGCTGTTAAAAGCAGCAGGATGACAAAAAACCATAAATTATTTGTATAGAAGTAATAGTAAAATTATATTTAATTTGGTGCTACCATATCAAAACATGTATATATTACGTACAATTTATATTGTTTATTAATTAAATAGACTTAACTTTAATTTCATAAAAGTAACATTATGTCAACTGTTCTCAACAAACGAGCTGCTGCCGCCCGCCCGCCTAACGAACACTCGACGCGCGACGTAGACACAGCTACGGCCTACGACTGACGACATGCCACTCTATCGAATGTTCAGTTCACGTGAGTTTTTGAAAGAAAGTGGACGTATTACGAACGTTACTTCGCGAAAACGTAGTTGCAAATAGGAAAATAATTGATAACTTAGATTTTATAGATAGAAAGCTATTTTATTTTACTATTTAAATAGGTATACCAAAGTTACATAGAATTTATGTTACTACTATAAAATAGCGACTGTTTTAAGACACACAATAACTATTTTACACGGCTACAATAGAAGTTAAATTGTAACTATATGTAACTCTACAATTTTATAAAAGCGAATATTTTACTAGCGTAGAACGCCTTTCCTAATATTTTAAGCGGTTCTATAGATGAGATCTTTCGTATCGCACGTTCCTTCGCATACTTTATAGAAAATCTGAACCAATGAAATCGATAAAACCTTTTTAAAAGAGCAGGGTAATATTATGCCTGACATTCAAAATAATAATAAAATAGTATGTATGTTATCGGATTAAGTAGATAATTATATTATATAGCAGCGGGTCACGACTCACGACCCCGACTCGCGATGCCCGGAGTTACCGGTTCACGTTTCTAATAGCTTATACCTGGTTCAAAATTTACCAGTCACAGTGGGACCTAGTTCTGCCTATCTAATATTAATAATCTAACTGTAAAATGTCAATAATTGTTATACTCATAATCATTTCGATTACATTCGCTGAGTCCTTGCATTTTGGTCCAATTTTATAGTCGATCGATTTGTAAGATTGTGTAGAAATTCGAACTATTTATTGCTGACTGTACCCGTAGCGTGTCTCTAAGCATAATAATTTTGTAGCTCTATACACGGGAGAGTGGTCGATTTACAGAAAATATATTCGTTATTTTTAAATTGTACTTAATTCTCAAAATGACAGAGTTGAAATAGACAAAATGTGATTATAAGCAAAAAATACACAATATGATGTAATTAGTGGTAAAATTCCATTTCAATAAACCTTATCATGATCAACAAATATAGTGCCTATCTCGAGCAATAAAAATGTCAGGAGCAACTATACTACACTTCACTATAATTTATAAAGTACCTACCCTATTAACTATAAGGTGATAGTGGAGAGCATTCACAATTTTTATTAAAGCTCCATACGCACAAAAAATGCCGTCATTTTCTTAGCAGAGCTTTGATACAATATATGAAACGTTCTCTTCTACCATGGCGACCAAAACATAATTATATACCTATAGATCTTGCAATCTTCTAATAATATTGTAAAATCAGGAACATCATGTTATCGTTATCATTACCTAGGTATGGATAATAATTAATAACACAACTATTATTTAGTTGTAAAGAAAGAACGAACTACAGAAAGAACTATTATTTAGTTGTGAGGAATTGATGATAGGTAGGTATTATCAAAAAATTAAAAAATGTGTTATTAAGAATAATTTAGAAAAATACAATCCTGAAAACGTATATCACAATAAATATTAAACATAGGTACGCGAAAATTAACTTGGCACCTGCGTCCATAGAGTTTCCTTGAAACGAGTCGCCAAGTTAAATTCTGCGATTTATACCCAGAAGTGGTTTTGTTTATCTCGCGAAACATTTTACAAATTACTACTAGTGAATAGTGAATTCAATTAAAAAAGGAGTTCAATGACCAAGCGTTTTAGACAGATCCTCACCTAAGAGTGCATACCTACTTTTATAAGATCTACTACTTTTTAATATGAAAATGTATTTTTACAGGTTCAGGTTGTACATAGTATATAGTTATCACAACAAATGACACGGCTTTTACGTAGACAGAACGCTTAGGTTATCTATTGCCCTCGTAATTAAATAGGACTTTACTTACGGATACTTAAGGTTTTTTAGAATAAAGCCTTCTTATTAGTTACCCAATGTTTCTGTGATAAAAGATACAACAGCAATATTCTGTCAGAATTCTAATTTTCTTCTATTATTACAAGCTTCTATAATTTCTTCTTCTATTTTAGTTAACCAAGAAATGTTAACCATTCAAACATACCAAAATATCAGAAAGGCCTGATAAGCGTAGGATAGGTACCTACTCAAAATATTTTCCCTTTAATGTGTGCTAACTCAAATAAAAATTATAGCACAGACATAGATCAAGATAGATACCGCATGTCGCTCCATTTGTATGAAAACGAGCGTGTCACTTTTTTCCTACCACTGCGACGTACCGATGATAAGAAACGTGTCCATTATCAAGGCCAACGTTTCTATTTGAGTTTCTACAGCTCAATACGGCACTTTTAGGCATTTAGTCATTTTTAAATTCCGGTTGACGTCCGATTCCGATAGCAGACTATAAGAACAGAGTACAGACTTTCGAAAGACGAACATTGCTCGTCGTTTGGGAACGCGATATGGCACGCGAAGTACTATCAGAGAAGTTGATTCCTATGCAGATGGCGGGCCTAAGTAATTTGGTCGCGTTACGTCAAATCCAGCCGAACGATCACAGCTAATATTGAATTGACATAAGCCGACCACATGACTTAGGTCCGCCATCTGCATAGGAATCAACTTCCCTGATAGTACATACATATGCGGTATCTATATTGATCTATGTCTGTGAATAATAGTCAATCATCAATATAGCTGTGTGACCTACGCTAAAGGTAGGTACTAGGTAGTTAGTTAATTTCGTACATAATAAATGCAATAATCTGATCTAGCTATGTATTATAATGTCTCTGGCTATTGTATCTTTGTCTGGTTAAAAAGCTTACTTTATAAATCGTTACTAAATTCCATATTATAAAAATAAGGTATTCATTTAATAATGTTTTGTTTTTGTGATATTGAAACTTTAATGCATTTTATTGGTGAAACCTATTTTATTGTTATAAATTATTATTATTATATAATTTGTTTTAATAAAGCATACTAGTTAATACTTTGTCTACTTAATTTACACACACACACACAGCCCATAATATTTACGTAAATTATTAGATACTTAGTAAATTATGCTGGAAAATGGGAAACTTGAGGCAGACGGCTAACGTGACCATACGGTCCCGCTTAGGGCGGGTCAGTCCCGCTTTCAGGCAGTATGTCCCGCTGTCCCCCGCGAGACCGAAATTGTCCCGGTTTTGCAAACAGACCAAATGACAATTTAAAAGTATTTTTATGTTTGAAATGTTTGTGTAATGTCTGGAAGTAACGCACTCCCATTGAACAAAATATGTGGTTATACAGCTGATAGGCACTAGACATTCACAAAATACTCAATCAATAATCGTATATTTATACCTCTATACTTTCATTTATCTCTATATGGGCGAGGCCCCCAATTTTTGCTGATTTTGCAATTATTTTTCTCCGCCCTTTGTATTTTAAAAAGTATTGTGTTTATCTTATGTTAGAAAACTGATTCTAACGAAGAAAACAAAGTACTCAAGCATGCATTAGAATTATTTGAGTTCCAATAATAGTCTAAAAATATATTTACAATTAAACATAAAACAAAAGGTAAGAAAATAGCTTAAAATATACAATCCGCCGTGGAAGAGGTGCACTTTAACCAGACTTTAACTGTCGCTGTAGCAGTAAGTATGACAGATTTGAAGATAAATCTGATATGTTATGAATACTTATATAAATGGATATTACCTCATCTAATTCTTATAGTATTTTAAGATAACTTACTTTATAAACTTTTTCAAATCAAATGAATCGTTCGAAACATCAATTTAAACGTCATCAATAATACCGATTTATTGTTATCTTTGGGTGTTAGGGAAGGTAATTTCAAAGGAAGTTTTTTTGTGACACAAATGTAAGTATTACTGTTTCACATAAAACGCACGGATTTAAAAAAAATATCCGTATTTTTTTTAAATCCGTGATAAAACGATCAATGCATCATGTGAGTAGTCAAAACTCAAAAGGGCCATGTTTGGGGCTATAATCTATGATATAATATTATAAAAAGCTATAATACAAACCGCATTGTGTATTATTTACAGAGATAAGTTTGATTTTCTCTACGCTATGATAGCCTCTACGCTATCATTTTGGTGCTCCAACGGCATATTTCTCAACGCTATGATAGTGTAGAGAAATAAATTCCCTACATTAGGTGCTCCAACGTCACAAGCAGCGTAGATTTTCTTTCTATAGTTGAACGTGACAACATATGACGTTGTCACGTTCAACTATCCTTAACCCCTTAACCCTCGCTTCCGAATCTCTATAAATAGAAACAAACTTTTTCGAGTGTAACCTAAAGTTATTTCGATGCATTTCTTTCAAATGATTGCCTAAAAATATTTATAATGAGTAAAATAAACTATTCGCAATACAAAACGCTACATACATTCGTGAAATCCAGTAAAATCTTCGAACAAAACACAAGTCATACCTTGACACGTAGGAAATAGAGCACAATTTTGAATAGCCGAAATAATACTAATAGCTCACAGATTATTTATTTTTCATTCAGAGTGTGGTCAATGTATCAAAGGTCATAACTAACCAAACTTCTTCATACAAAAGACGTATTCTCTAAGTCATCGAAATACGTAATATAATCGAAACAAAGAGCGCGGCCCAGGTGGGTCTTACGGTTGTTGAAAGACTTGAGAGTGTAAATGGAACGCCTCAGAGCGAGGTAACGCCGCATGAACTGTCATGTTTTTCATGCGCGTGTGAGGTACGACCCAATTTACTCAAAATATAGATGAATATAAATGACTATTATTTCAATAACAGTCATAAATAACATGATGTATAATGGTAACAATGGTTTTGTCTTATTGTTTTGTTATTTAACTTGAAATTCTTATGAGAAGTACATATTTCAATAATTCATGTGAGTTGAACTAATTATTATTAATAATTAATTCATGATATTTGGACAACAAATATAATATTATAACAATATTTTTGAACACGTCAATAAATCTTTAAACAGACAATAATTATTGTTGTTTCCGGTTATGATACTTTTGTTACAAAATATACTACAGTTAATAAATTAATATAAGTGTTATAATTAAATATTTGATTTATAATGATTTTCAGGATGATTGTAACTATGAATCATTGTATTTATGATATTAGATGCAAATCTTGGTAGTCAGAGGCGAGGCCGGAGTGATAATGGCGGTGGGGTTGTTTTTGAGATGGCAGTATTTAAGGCGGGCTGTCTGATGGAAGGGACTCACTCACTCTCTCTCTCTTGTCGTAAGCCGTCACTCTGCCTCCTGTCAATGTGAATTGGCTCTGAGTACTTCGAACAAAGATCGTTATAAGATAAGTATTTATTTGGTTAAAACGCTTCTTGGCCTTTTGTGTAATATCAGTTCTTTCAGCTTAATAATTGGAAATGAAGGAAAGCTAAGTGAATAATTGTATTACGTAGTTACGATACGTATAAACTACGTTTTATTTATTGGTGTTTATGATTTATACAATACTTTTATTTAGCAAGCCTAAGCTATTTCTGACATCAGAATTGGGTCTGGCCCTTACGCCGTTGGATTTTAATGCATTTTTTTTTCCTTCCAGCAAAAACAAAATGGATGCCGACTGGTTAAAGATATTTTTGAACCCAACAATAAGCGAATACAAAATGGATGCCAACTGGTTAACACGCATTTTCGAACCCAATGAGGCAGTTATATCAATCTAAATCTAATAACGATGCCAAGTACCAACGAAAGAAACAAGACGGCTGAGCTAAAGTATAGTAAAAATATCGAGGTGTGGATTTTTAATTTATCTGGTGCTTCAATTTTTGAAAAGGCAGGTAAGGCCCTGAAGGGCTCTTATTTAACGTGGTTTGAAAATAGAAAACGGAGACTAGATAACTTTTAAATCGTATCTGCAAATCTTTGTTCTGCTTTTGTTTTATAAAATTGAGAGAGAACTAAAGCTGTAATGTACCACTCTGGTTCCGTTGAATCGTACTCTGAATTTTATTTTCGTGAAACGATTTTGTTTTGTAACGGACAAGGATGTCATTAACGGAAGCTAAAGTTTATTTTAACTTGTGAACTGTGTAGTGCGGAATACGCGATATAAATCATGGTTTGGCCATTTAATAATAGATCTGTCATTGGTGTTTAATAAGCTGCTTATATTCTCGTCAATTGAGAGTATTCTTCACGAAAATTTATTTTTACAACTTACAAGATTTCTAAGAATATAGCCATAGACCATTTATAAAGTATTTGTATAATATAAAATATGTACTTACATATTGTATTATCCAAGAATATTTTGTTTTCTTTCCTTTCACAAATGACACAATAATTCACTAACATGAGAGAACTCACAATTACTGGCGAGTGGAGTACTGTTTGTATGAGCTTGCGGATAGTATATTATGTAATAAACTTGGCACAGTTATTATACACTTCACAAATATTATTGTAATGAATAATTACAAGTATAAATAACTTATTTTCCAACAAGAAAAAAAAAATTACAAGTACTGAGGGTAGTTTGTAAAAATTTGCGTAAAAATAGAATGACATAGATGTCGTACGGTATTAGGTACTATGGTATTACTAGATGTGGCAATCTTGTACGATCTAATATTATTACGTTGTTGTACGTAATACTTTGGTGGTATTTGTTTTGTTTAATTTGTTTAGTTTATCAAAAGGCGTAAAAAAATGTTTAGAAAGCTATGGAAAATGAATATTTAAACAGGAAAGAGTAATTCATGGATTTAGTCAAAATAATTGCCGTGACGATATGAGTAATTGAGAATCTGATAAAAACTTGTGAATAAAAAGTTTTTCTTTACTATTGTTTTGCTTGTTACTGAATAAGCCAATATTGTCGCTGAAATTATTCATTTTAGCAGTTCTGATAAAGAGTTACTTTTACATTAATTGAGGTAACAGGCTGATATATTTATTTCATCTGCATTTGTTGGTGGAAAACATTAGTATTATAGACAAGGATAAAAAGAATTTATTATAATTCTGTGCTATTTTATCCAGGTACACATAATTTATTATGTATAGATTGAAGGGACATAGATAATTAATTTGAACAGACACAGTTAAAGGCATGTTAGGTATATTGTGGTGTTTCACAATAATTGTTCACCTTAGAGGTTTTTGTTTAGTGTTAAAACTTGATAGATATTTTTGAATAAATGAGATTATAACTATAATGTTTTGTATGGGTGCCACACAATGGAAGTATATTATACTGGAATAAGTGCTAAAATATCACACGAGGGAGCAATGTCAGAATATTAGTACTGTAATGTGTTGTGAAGGAGCTATATCTTAGGACGAATCCTAACATTTTATGGGCCTTATAGTGTTAACAATTTTATAGTTATTTAGTGCCATGATCGCGGATTGTATTAGACAACGTTCAGACAATAGCGGATTGTATTTAGAGACCCATCTTCTAAAGTATAGTTGAATCAGTTTACCCACAAAAGTAAATGTAAAGAGAAAAAGAGACTGATAATTCCTTCAATAACTGTAATAATACAATTTTTTTTTTTGCTATTAATGAACATTCTTTCTGGTTAGATCAGGTGTAGCAAGGAAACTTGAAAACCAGTATTGTCAAAAATAGAGAAAATAATTTTGAACAATAAAATATCTAACATAATATTATTTGTGCTTCTCTAAGGTTATGGGGAACATCTAGAACCACGCTATGACACTTGTTTTATATAGTGTGGACTGGAGGTTGGGAAGGCCGTGAGAGCAACTCTAGTCCATATAATGTTCTTCCAATGGGTTGTTGGTGTTTAGGCGTCTCTGTGTGATCCGTGGAAGGTGTAAATGGGTAGTCCACCCGGTGGGGCGGCGCAGTAGCCATCTGCATCCCAATAGTGGGTTGGACTTCTCTTCATTTAATGGTTATAGGGTTAAGTTAGGTTTAGGTTAAATCTAACTTAAGGTTTGGGTTAGGTTTGGGTTAGGTTAGGTTTGGGTCAGGTTAACCTAACCTGGTTTTTAGATTTTCTTCATAATGTTTGAGATTGAGGGTTGTTGAACCCAAATTTTAATCGAATGTAGGTTCCCAAAAAAAAAAAAAAAAAAGTTTCGAGTGGTTTCCAACTTCCAGGTTTTTAGGAAATAAGACCATGGGTTTGTAATTGTATATCCATTGTAAAGAAAATATACTTTGGAGAGAAAACTGTTGTGAAGTAATTAATATGGGTACATTTGAAATTGATGTTGTTTTGCAAAGCGATATTATTATTCATCGTATTACAAATTTACAAGTTAGATAAGGAGCTATAATTAAAAAGGAGAACAACATACATTTTAAAAATATGTATATATAATTTGAATATCAGTTTTAATAAGGGCTTCAATGATTGAAAATAAGTTTTCCTGACACTATAATATGGTCGGCAAGAAGCCTTCGACAAACAAAAATTTCATTTCAGGATTGTAATTTTCAATAGGTACTAATTACAATTAATGGAGCTATAATAAATAATTGGCGATATACAAATAATCTCGCAATTATTGGGGTAAAAGATGCAAATTTTACTGTTCGAATTTAAAAATAATTAAAGTTGTGAAAAGGAGTATGTATAGCTTGCTGGTTGTTGTAATAATCATTGTGTTAAAAGCCTTTTACAGGTCGATGAGTACAATCGACTGGTTTTACATGGGTTTTACTTTGTTTTATTATAGATTAATTACTAAAGGGATATTATCCATGGATTTGTTATGGCACAATTTTCAGAATTTTCAGAAGTTATAAAACCTATTTAATTAAAAGTGAATTTTCAATAATTCTGTAAGACTGTTGAAACTCGAGAGGCACTAAACCGATTTGGCTAGTTTTAGCCTTGAAGTATTTGATGAAGGCTAGGAGTAAGTTGACAAAGTATCTTGGAAAGGAAGTGATACGAATTACGAAGGTTAACCACGTTTAACTTACTTTTTATATTGGTATTAAAGTCTATACAGAGATGGTGTTTGATAGATAAAACAAATTGATAATAATCACACAGTAATAAATACAGTATCAATAAATTGTGGTAATGAGGCAGAATGACCGAGCTGTTTTTGTAATGTCAAGTGAAGTTATATTTTGATGAGTTATTTTAAAATTTGCATTTGGTTTAAATGAGTTGCTAATGATGGTATTCCTCAGTATTTTGACTATAGTCTGTTTTGGGTGACCAATCTTTTAGGTCTGAGCTCTGGCTACATACATTAATATTTTCTTAGAGGAATAATTTAATTTCCTTGTGAGGTGTCAACCTGGTGTAAGATTCTAACGATGGATCTATCATGACAGGTGTGACTGGCCGTGTAAGGTATGTTAATGCCGTGAAGCTGGTGTGTTGTCTGGACACTATGTAGTGGGACAAAACACGACAGTTTGTGAGAGATGTAAATGCTGTGCTGGTTAGCCTACTGTGATGATGATGAAACATGAGTTTGACAAAAATGGAACTGCCTAATCGGACTGATGAATCATTTTGGACATTACATGGCAGTAGGTAATGGGATTGATCATGACAGCCCGATGACTAATTGGACTTTGACTTTTACTTTCCAGAACTTAGATTTTTTCTTTTCAGAAAAGTTATTAAAACACTTCGAGAACGAAGTGTCTGTCAGAATGGCCGTGTGAGGTACGACCCAATTTACTCAAAATATAGATGAATATAAATGACTATTATTTCAATAACAGTCATAAATAACATGATGTATAATGGTAACAATGGTTTTGTCTTATTGTTTTGTTATTTAACTTGAAATTCTTATGAGAAGTACATATTTCAATAATTCATGTGAGTTGAACTAATTATTATTAATAATTAATTCATGATATTTGGACAACAAATATAATATTATAACAATATTTTTGAACACGTCAATAAATCTTTAAACAGACAATAATTATTGTTGTTTCCGGTTATGATACTTTTGTTACAAAATATACTACAGTTAATAAATTAATATAAGTGTTATAATTAAATATTTGATTTATAATGATTTTCAGGATGATTGTAACTATGAATCATTGTATTTATGATATTAGATGCAAATCTTGGTAGTCAGAGGCGAGGCCGGAGTGATAATGGCGGTGGGGTTGTTTTTGAGATGGCAGTATTTAAGGCGGGCTGTCTGATGGAAGGGACTCACTCACTCTCTCTCTCTTGTCGTAAGCCGTCACTCTGCCTCCTGTCAATGTGAATTGGCTCTGAGTACTTCGAACAAAGATCGTTATAAGATAAGTATTTATTTGGTTAAAACGCTTCTTGGCCTTTTGTGTAATATCAGTTCTTTCAGCTTAATAATTGGAAATGAAGGAAAGCTAAGTGAATAATTGTATTACGTAGTTACGATACGTATAAACTACGTTTTATTTATTGGTGTTTATGATTTATACAATACTTTTATTTAGCAAGCCTAAGCTATTTCTGACACGCGCACCCCATATCGAATTATAAGACGTTATCACGTCAACGCTCTTTTTAACTTACAAAAATACCGATTGAAAAGCCCAAAAAACGTTGTTCAAAACTTACGTATTTAATGTTAAATCCACGTGTTTAAGGCATTGTTTGGCCATTCTTACGGTTTATTATTTAGCGGAACCACAAACGTCAACAATATCTAGCATAAAATGTTCACTAAAAACATTTATGCCCATTTTCACCAACCACACCTAAAATTTAGGTGTCCCCTAAGCCAATATTCCAAGTTTTGTTCTTGATGAATTGACAACCCCCTAACTCTTAGGTGACGTTTATTTGAAATAAAATAAACTGTATGCGATTTATCCGTCAAACCATTAGGTGACGCTTATACTTTACGGGATGAATTGACGACCCCGTACACTAAGGTGACGTATGTGGCGGCGACGACGGTTGCCTTGACAATGAATCTGTTATAGAATGGCCGTCTGATATTTTACTTGTAAAATAGCGATCTCCCGTAATTAATATACATATTTATCACAAGCCTTCCTCTTTTATCATAGAGTGATAAAAGAGGAAGGAAGGATATTAAAGAAAACCGCAATTAAAGGGAACAAAGGGACACGAGGACAGAAAAAGGGACTTTGTTTTATACTATGTAGTTTTAAACGTCACCTAAGAGTTACGGGGTTTTCAATTCATCAAGAACAAAACTTGGAATATTGGCTTAAGGCACCCCTAAATTTTATTTACACTTATTACATGAAATATGCACACCGACTCCTTTGTTACGTCCTAGTAAGTAGTAAGCATAACATTACACTCTTTTGACGCTTAAACACCGATATTAAAAGGCTCTCTCGTATAATATCTCAATGGTGGCTTCTAAGTTCTAACTGACTAAATCAGTGTTGCCAGATGGTTTCAACCTTTTATCTGTAGTGGGAACTGCTAAATCTGTATTCAAAGTCAATTTATATTATGTTATAAGATCTGGAATCCATTCGTAGGTAATTTCTTAAGTCTGCTGGTTCCAAGTAGTTCAGAAAGTTTCGTGGAGCAAAAATTCTTTCAACCATCTTTTTCGCCTTTTATTTATTTTTATTTTCATTGAGCCAACAGCTAAGCCTATGAGAAGACCAATTTTTTTATTGCTTTGATAGAGCCATTCTGGAGCCATTAAGAAGACGTCTGACCAAAATGACAACTGATTTAGTCACTAAATTAGGACAAGTGGAATAAGAAGCTTCTAATTAGTCTCCTATGTAGGATCCTGGTTAGGACTTCTAAATAGGATAAGTGGAATAAGCGCTATCTGTATTTTATTATGTTAAAAGATCTGGAATCCATTCGTAGGTAATTTCTAAAGTCTGCTGGTTCCAAGTAGTTCAGAAAGTTCATAATTCATAATTTTTCGTGGAGCAAAAATTCTTTTAACCATCTTTTTCGCCTTTTATTTATTTTGATTTTCATTGGGCCAACAGCTAAGCCTATGAGAAGACCAATTTTTTGTTGCTTTAACAGAACTGTAGCCATTAAGAAGACGTCTGGCCAAAATCGCCGAGTGGTCACAACTGATTTAGTCACTAAATTAGGACAAATGGAATAAGAAGCTTCTAATTAGTCTCCTATGTAGGATCCTAGCTAGGAAATAGCTAAATAGGACAAGTGGAATAAGCGCTTTATTAGGGTGAAAATGTTTTGAAGAGTTGGCAACACTGATTTCGTCAGTTAAGGCCCCCCGAGACGATCAAACGGTTTGATTCAAACCTTACGTGTTTGATGCAACCGTTTGATGTCGGTTTGAACGGTTTATCAAACGAAACTGCGCAGTTTGGTTCAATACTCGCTGTGGAGTACACGTCTTGTGACGAATAAATATTATTTTTTAAAGGATAAAACGGACTTAAAAATTGTACGAAATTGAGAATTAAATTCCCTATCTCAAAAACTACTAAACCTATTTTGATGAAACTTGCAGAAGTCTCCCAAGTTAAACAATACCTGTTATAGTACAACAAAAAACATTTAAATCGGACTTGTAGTTCCGGAGATATGTGAACACAAACATAAAAACATACATACACTTTTGAAATTTTGCACATTTGTTCAGATGCTGATATAGACTAACATTATATACGAAAACTGGGCAGTTCTGGAAATATTACATACATACGCATCGAATTGATAACCTCCTCTTTTTTAGTCGGTTAAAAATAATGTACCTACTCCAAAGAATGGTATAAAGTTTGTTCAAATGCATCGGAACACGATCAAACGGCGCGTCAAACACAACAAAAATATGAAATTTCATCAAACGAGCTTCAAACACGTAAATGTTTGACAAACCGTTCAAACTAGCTTTGTAAACGATCAAAATGGTTTGAGTCAAACCAAAATTTACGTGTTTGAGTCAAACCGTTTGATCGTCTCGAGGGCTCTTTAGAACTTAGAAGCCACCATACGAGAGAGCCTTTTTTTTTTTTTTAACGCCAAGAAATGCATTTACGCATTCCGCAGGGGATGGGGATCCTGACGCGGATATGTGGGACTCGCTCGAAAAGCCCTACCCACTAAAACTTGGCGGTGCGCCCTCTCTCCGACGGCGGAGCCACGGGTACGACACCGCGACCGCAGCTCCACCAGCGGTCGTCTGCCTAGTGGTCGGCAGACCCCTCTTCGGAGGGGCGATTACTCGCCCCCCAGGCCGAACAGAGGCCCCAGTGCGGGCTTGTCTAGGCCATTCCTCTCCTTTTCGTCGCGATGCGCGGGAGCACGTTGCGCATCACGACTCTCGCGGGGGCTCGGTGCAATGGGTGACGGCTTCCCCTTGCCGTCACCCTGAGCTCCAAATCTATGGCGGGAGGTTGTCGCCGTTGTGGGCGCGTCGTCTCCGCCTTGGCCGTCTTCTAGGGTCGAGCGCCTCCCTTTCTCTCCTGCGCTCGGCCTCTTCCTTGGCAGTCATCACCTCCTCTGCGAAGTGTACGACCGCCCTCCACTCTTCTTCACCGCACAGCATCGAGCGGATCAGTGCTGGCAGTGAGATGTCATTGCCAATGACAGCCCTGAGGGCCGTCCGTTGTCCACTCCAGGAGGGACAGGCCTTCAGGGTATGCTCAGCCGTATCCCTATCCGCGTCGCAGTGATGGCAGCTTGGTGTTTCCTCTCTTCTAACGATCTCGCAAAGGTACCGACCGAAGCATCCGTGCCCGGTCAGTACCTGTGTCAGTCGGATGGAGAGGGCGCCTGTCTCTCTGCTGATCCAGTCCCTTAGCACTGGGCGGATAGCCAGTACTAGGTTGACACTCACTTGCGGCTCTTGCAGCCGTTCCTCCCATAAGTCTATGGCACGTTCTCGTGCATTGTCCCTCCACCGACGTACGACGTCCGGTAAGGGGTTGCTGCCCCCCGCGCGGACCGCTGCGCAACGCCAGTATACGTCGGCGAGGGCTTTGGCGTCTAAGTCCCATGGGATGGCACCCGCGAGCAGGCATGCCGCGTCCTTGGATATCGTGCGGTATCCGCGCACTGCCCGCGTCGCCATCACCCTTTGGATCCTTCCCAGTACGAGACGATTTTTTGGCAACAGATTGTCGCCCCAGATCGGCGCCCCGTACATCGTCATTGAGCGAACGACTCCCATGTAAAGTTTCCGGCAGCTCAGGCTCGGGCCCCCGAGGTTCGGAAGCAATGCAGCCAGAGCGCCGGCCGACTTGGTAACCTTAGTTTGGAGCCGTTTAAAATGCTCTTTGAAGGTCCATCTGCTGTCTAAGACAAGACCCAGATACGTCATAGTTGGGGACCGTCATCCGGGTCCCGCCGACCTCCACAGCCAGTCCAGGTGGCGGGCGATTCCTAGGCCCATGGAAACACAGAGCCTCGGACTTTTCCAATGCCACCATCAATCCTAGCGCTCGTATCCGTCGTACAACCTGGGCGACAGCAGCTGTCGCGCGGATGATCGCTTCTCTGTAGGTTTTCCCTCGACTGACGGAGCACGTGTCATCCGCGTAACATAAGTTCTCGGAGCCATCCAGTGTGTCGCCGGAGAGCACCGTGTCATATCCAATGTTCCACAGGCCCGGCCCCAGTGCCGATCCCTGTGGAACTCCGCAGTCAACATCCTGCTCCTCCCATCCGTCTTGGGTTGGGAACTGCACTGAGCGTTCCGAAAGGTAACTGCCTATGGTTTTGCGCAAATATCTCGGAACGCCGTGCCGCCTAAGTCCCTCCTTGATGACTTCCCAGGGCAGGGAGTTAAAGGCATTGGAAATATCCAACGACACTGCCACTACTACCCCGCCCCGGGACACCTCCTCCTCCACTATGTCGCGCAATCGCGCTACAGCGCCTATAGTAGATCGGCCTGAGCGGAAACCAAACTGATTTTCGCTCAGGTTGGGCCCGACGTTCTCCAGGTGCTTGGTGAGGCGCGCCGCAATAATCCTCTCAAGCAACTTGCTTATTTCGTCGTGCAGTACTATAGGGCGGTACGCCGACGGCTGGTCTTCTGGTCTATTGGCCTTGCGCAGTAGGACCAGCTTTCCTGTCTTCCAGCGCCGCGGTACCCTACCCTGGACCAAACAGTTGGTCAAAACGGTGAGTACGCGCGGCTCTAACTCCTTCATAGCAAGAGCCCATGCGCGGCCCGGGATTCCATCTAGACCGGGTGCCGTGTTTTTGCTGCTCATCTTTTTGACCGCTACCGCCAGCTCTGCCGAGGTGACGTGCGGTATTTCCTCGTCACTGTCCGGAGAGTCTTCTTCCCGTTGAGCCATCGTTGGTGGAGTCCACTCAACCCCAGATGGAAAGAGGGCTGCGATGACTCTATTGCGAAGATCCGGGCCGATTGTCTGTGTCAGTGGTGGGGCAGCCGGGCGCAATTTTTCTCTTACCCACTTGTACGGCTTGCCACATGGGTCGTCTTCAAGTGTATGTATCCACTCCTTCCACGCGTCGGCCTTCGCCTGTATTATGGCCTCGCGTAGAGTGGTACAAGCTGACAGGTACTCGTCGTACAAGCGATCCTCTTCTGGCTGGTGCCTTATGCGTCGCCTGCGGTATCGTTTGTAACGGCGCCGTGCCGCAGTACATTCCCGCTTCAGTTGGTGTAGCTCGGGACGCCACCAATACGTTTGTCGCCGAGGTCTTCACGGGCCCGCTCGATGCATCGGAGCGTCGCACACGTTGCGCATCGCTTCATTGAGCCATTCCGCGCCAGCCTCGACGTCATCTGACGGTAGTTGCACCCAAGATGCCACCGCGGCAGCCTCCTTAAGGAGCTCACAGTCCATTCGTTTCAAGGCCCATCTGGGGCCGCCACTAGATGGCATTGTGCGGCCAAGCTCTGACGCGCGAGCTGAGACGTCGAAACGAATGTACTTGTGATCGGAAAGAGTCTCCGTGTCCTCCTCATACGAGAGAGCCTGTTAATATCGGTGTTTTAAGCGTCAAAAGCGTGTAAAAAAATTCCGCGCTCGCAGGCGTACAGAGTGGACGTGGCTTAGGATAATATTTAATTACATTAAATTATCGCTTTTCAAAAATATATCTTATGTGTTACTTATTCATGTCTTAAAGTGATTCAAACAAAAAGTGGCGTTTGTGACGTGTGGTTATTGACAACTAGATTACACTGATAACTTGCATTGCCGTAACCGCCCTTCACCACCTCGAGTAAAAGAGACGGGCTCATATTTTTTTCAATCGACTGGCGCGCACACATTACAACAACATGAATCCACTGCGCTCACCTACTGGATGCGGCATCGGTTCCGGACGAAGCGGTTCGTACCCCGAACTTACATCAATAAATAAAAGTAGCTCAGAAACACCAGAAAGTTCAGGTATTTTATTCCGTAACAAACGAAAACTACCCGATAGCGACGAATGTATAAGAATGGAATTAACGGATATACGTAATCAAGTTTCTGAACTGTCTGGGATAAAAAAACAATTATCGGATGTCTCTGAAATAAAAAAACAAGTATCACAGATTACTGAAATGATGTCAACTTTAATAACTTCTAACAAAACACAAACCGAACATATTACCCAAATAAGCCAAGATATGAATTCTATAAAAGAACAACTGCATGAAATTAAACAATCTATAAAAAAATTGTCTAAGGAGCAAAACAATACCAAATTAAAAGTGGAAAACATAATAAAAGCAAATAAGAAAATTGAGAATCGTGTCGTTTCGTTGGAAAATGAGTTGCAGTCGATAAATTACAAGGTATCTGAGTCCGACCCTAAGATATGCGAAGACCTTCTAGGTGAAATTGCTGAACGAAACATACGAGGTAAAAATATTATAATAAGTGGGATACCAGAAATAACTTTAAAGGATAAAAATGAAAGAAATTCTTATGACATAAATGAAGCCTTTAAAATACTTACCAATATAGTAGACAACTGCAGTCAGCCACTAAAAACTGTTCGCTTGGGAAAATATGATTCTGAAAAGAATCGTGCACTAAAAGTATACCTCGAATCAGAACTTATCGCCAAGAATGTACTACGCAATAAGAAAACTTTCCTTGATAAAAATAAAAATTACAAAATCTATCCCGATCAAACTCCACTGCAACAGTCGTGTTATATATAAGCTAAAGAAGAACTTAACAAACGAGTAGAAAATGGAGAAACAAATCTACGAATTCAATACATCAAAGGTACTCCAAAGGTAGTAAAAGATACAAAGAAGACAAAAAACTAATATTATCTAGTGCACATAACACTACAATTAATATCCCCTATAAACACCGTCTTACCCACCAAATTGCTGCAAACTACCATGAAATTGAAGCTAAGAAGCATTCTTTAAGACTCTTCTACTCTAATATGCGCAGTATTATTAAACCTTGTAAACTTGACGAGCTAAAATGTATATTACACTCGCTTCCTTATTTTGCGCATATTATTGTTTTAACAGAAACGTGGATCAAGTCAGAGGTGGAGGCTAAAAATCTTCAATTATCGGGATATACGCACTATTACAACTTTCGACAAAATTCTAGGGGAGGCGGAGTTTCCATTTTTGTTCATAATAATTTGAAACATAGTCTTAAAGTAGAACTTTGCTTGGACGACAACCACTACCTCTGGATACATATTGAGCAATTTAATATAAACATTGGCGCTGTGTATCGAACACCAAAATCTAATACAAAGAAGTTTATTGATACTCTATGTACGTACTTGAATAACAAAAGATCGTTACTAATCGGAGATTTTAATACTTCAGTCGGAATTTCCAGGAATTGCTATTGCATTCTATTGTTGTCGCGATCACCGGTGCTCGCGCGGGGCCTGAAGGATTAATATCGATCTACTGAACAAAAATAATCAATCTACCAATTATATTGACACACTAACAGAAAAGGAATATGAAATTATAAACAAAATTGACCCAAAGTTCTGCACACGAGAGACCAGTACCACTAAAACCGTACTTGACCATATGTGTACAAACATTAGGGATAATACTTATCATATGGCTATCGTCGAATCAGCTTTGTCCGATCACAAGCACTTATATCTGGAAATGAAAAAACTCCCGATACAGTCCAATAAAAAGATTTCTTATCAAGCCATTGACTATAAAAAATTATATACGATAATGGAAGAAACAAAGAAAAATCATACTTATACAGAATTTAGTGAATTAGAGAAGAGCATTGTAGCTGCGATCAATGAAAGTAAAATTAATAAAACTAAGATAGTAAATGCACCAAGACAAGAATGGATTAACAAGCATATAGTAAAAGAGATTAATCAAAGGAACTATCTATGGCGAAAACTAAAAGCGAATCCTAAAGACAAAAAGGTTAAAGATGATTTTATTGAGAAAAGAAATGCTGTTACCATTGCTATTAAAAAAAGCTAAATCTGCATATTACGATAACCTGTTTCTAAAATGTAAAGATAAGCCAGCGAAAATGTGGAATATTATTAATAGTCTGTGCCACAATAAAAAAAAATAACTCGAGTCCAACTAACTTACTAATACAGAATAACATCATTATCAATAAAGCACTTATTTGCGAATCTTTTAATAACTATTTTTCTACAATTGGCCCAACTCTTGCAAATAAAATTTCTAAAAAATATCATAACAATAAAGTGCACACTACAGAAAAATTCGATTTCATAACTGATACAAACCAAAAATTCAATCTTGACCCAGCAACTACAGAAGAAATAGGTAAAATAATTGACAATCTTAAATCTAATACAAGTAAGGGAAATGATAACATAACCACTAAATCTATAAAATGTTTAAAACCCATTATACTAGAGGACTTCACTAATTGCATTAATAGATGTATGTTGGATGGCATTTTCCCTGATAGTCTTAAAGTAGCAAAGGTTACCCCTATCTACAAAAGTGGTAAAAGAACTGACCCGGGGAACTATCGACCGAAATCTGTACTCCCCGTTCTGTCGAAAATTTTCGAAAAGGTATTGTATAGCCGTTTAGAAAACTATTTACTTGCAAATAAAATTTTATATGAAAAACAATATGGTTTCAGGCAACGTTCTAACTGCTTATCTGCTACAATCGACCTTGTTACAAAAATTAAAAACAGATTAGACAATAAACAAATAGCTTTAGGTACATTTATTGATCTGAAAAAGGCCTTCGACACAGTTAGCCATAAACTTCTTTTAGACAAACTGAAAAGTCTCGGATTCAGTAATATTTCGCTCAAAATGTTTAAATCTCACTTAGATAATCGGTACCAAATTGTAAAAATTGATGAATATGAAAGTAGTCTTGTGAAAATAACATGCGGAGTCCCTCAGGGATCAATCTTGGGGCCACTACTGTTCCTTCTATATGTAAATAGTCTACATCAAGGGCCCCAAGGAGATGCTAGACTTTACGCAGATGACACCTGTTTATTTTATTTTGGTCAAACAATACATAGTGTCATTGCTGACGCACAACATGATTTAAATGTTTTAAATACATGGTTTCGCTCAAACTTATTAACTATTAATATAAATAAAACAAATTACATAATATTTACAGCTAAAAAGAAAGAAAATACATGACTTTAAACCGCTAAAAATCGATGATCAAATAATTAAAAGAGTAGATAGTGAAAAGTACTTGGGTTTAATTTTGGACAAACATTTAATCTGGAGGCCTCATATAGAAAAGGTCAAATCCAAAATAACATCTTTAACTGGACTACTACACGGTTTTGCCCAAAGTTTGCCTATAAAAGTACGTCATACAATATACAATTCATTAATTAAGCCACATATTGATTTCCGTATAGAAGTTTGGGGTACTGCTGCCAAGTCAAATTTAAAAGTAATACAGACCGCTCAAAATAAATTACTAAAAATATTGTTTAATTATGATTACTTAACGCCAAGTGATAAAATATATACAGAAACTAACAAAATGAATATCATACAAACATATACTTACTACACAGCTATACTCATTAGAAAAATTATTAACAAGGAAATCCATTCCGAAATAGAATTAACTAAAAAACAGCAAATACAAAGAATAAAATTAAGAAACTCGAATGATATCGTACCCAGCTTACCACGAACGAACTATGGTAAAAAGAATCTACTATTTGAGGGAGTACAGATATATAATCACCTGCCAAAAACCATTAAAGATGCAAAAACAATGTCTAAATTTAAAAATCTAACTAAACAACACATTAAAACTTTAAAATTTTAGGACAGCAACGCACCTGCAGTTCTTCTGATGTTGCGACTGCCCATGGGCGACGGTATTTTAGATTAAAAATAATAATAATAATATTATCATAAACAAAATCATGCCACCTAGGCAATTTATATAATATGTATACTGTATGTTATGTGTTTATATAATTATATTGTATGTATTTTATTATAGATTTCACAATGAACTATACACATAATTAATATAACTAAATAATACTTGCTACATTTATGATTTCTTAAAGTAAATATTAAATAATAAACACAATTTATATTGCCACATCCAGTAATATGAGATCCATGATGTTATTCTGTGTTTGCGTAAGTTTTTACTGTCCACCCTCAAAACAAAATTAATTATATATGAACAAGTGTTGTAATGTTCTGATCAAAGTTTTATAATATTATTGTAAGCCCACTACACTAGGTACGTTTAGAGTTTATTTTAAATGATGATTGTACATTTTCTCAAATAAGTGAATAGGGAATATGCAGACAATTTTTTTATTATTTTTATTCAATATTCACTTCATTTTGATATAGAAAAAAAAAATAAACATAGCTGTAAGAGTAGTAATTATTTTTTTATAAAATCTTAAAAATATTGGTTTAATTTGACAAGTTCAAACGCTCTTATTTCTCGCGCGCTTGAGGCGTGACGTCATAGGGCACGTCCTGTCAGTTACCCGCGTTCCACTTCGCGAATATAATCACTACTTCGCGCTTTTTCTTACGTCATTGGATAAAACGATCAAAACGCACAAAATATGGGGCATTTTGATCGTTTTTAACGCTAAGTGGAACGCAGGGTTTAAATGTTTATTGTTTTCATTGAGACTTGAGAGTTATACTTAGCTAACAAAGTGTTTTATAGTTAAAATATCGCGTAAGAATCATGGAAGAAGAAAAAAAGCCATTTTATAGATATTGTATGGTACCAATGTGTCCAAACACTATAAAAAGTACACCAGATAAAGTTTTTTTTGCTGTTCCAAGAGATCCAAACATACGTAAACAATGGTGTAAGGTTATGCGAAGGGATAATGTATCTCCAATATCGCGTCAACATTGTTGTGAAGATCATTTTAATGTAAGTAGGTATATTACATTTGGACAAATAACATCGTGTAGTTCCGATCGTTCGTGTATCCGACTGTGCTTTCACAAAACCGTTGTCCGTCATTGCTGTTGATGACGCTTAGTATTTCTGGAGATTAAAATATTAAAAAACTAAGCTAGAATAGCCAACACAACCTGAATGTATCAAAATCGTATGAAAATAAATCACAGGTGACGACGTGACCACAGATTACTAGTATATATTGTAGACAGGTGACTTGACAGATGACAAGCACAGTTTCTTTCTTTCTTTTTCTTCTTTTTTGGCAACTTGACACAAAGGATGTGTATGTTGTGCCACAGACAAGGTAAAAAGGTAAGGAATATGGCGGGAAAACCATATTCCTCCTATTATAATTTTCATCATCGTTTTCATGTATCGTCAGGTCTAAAGTCTAGTCAAAGTCTAAGTAAAAGTCAATACAGTCAAGAAGTCAAGTCGGTCGATTCAGTAAAGTGGTAGACGCTTTACTGAAACTTTCGATGGAGTTTCGGAGGGAACACAAAATAGCACGTTTCTGGATATTACATCACTTTCCTACACTTGTGCATGAACACGAATATTTAATGGTTAATATTCTACCAATATTACACATTAAAAACCCAGCTAACACAATTTTTAGGAAAATAATACAAAAACACAACAGCACTCTTTCACATGCCCGCCAAAAACTCCATTTTTCCAAGCACAGTTAATAGGTATATTGCTGACAGTGACAGGACATGCCCTATGACGTCACGTTTTATTTCGACCATTTTGCAAATTTCAATTTCGCGCGTAAATTTTTCACTTTTTGATTTATGTTTTAAATAATTAAATACATATTAAATTAGAAAATAACGAATTGAGTGTAATACTAGGACCTTAAATGCTCAGGAAAAGAAAGAATCAGGCCATTTTATTTTTTATGCATATCCCCTATTGTTTATGTTCTTATGAGAAATAAACACGCCAGGTTATGTCAAGCAAAAAAAAATTCCATAGAAAATGACACTGCAAGAATCGAACATGATATTTCGTTCCCCTCTTCCCCTCCTCGTACCTACTTCACCCCCTCAATATTTGGGCGCCAATGACAATTTGCTTGACACTTGACAGTGACAGGACGCCAGGCCGCCATTGCCACATTGCGTATCTGTGTTGCGTATTTTGTGTTGATAGTCTGTGGAAATAAATGTCATAAACCTTATTTCGTCAGACGTCAGTTTCCAAAGAGGATGTAAACTGTATTAATAAGAGGTCGGACTTAGAAGAAAAAAAATAAACATCCGTTATTTTTTTTAATTTGAAACTAAATGAGAAATTTTTAAGTGCAAAACCTTTCACTCTAAACATACCAAAAATTAAAAAAAATAAAATATAAAAGAAATGAGATCAAATAAATGTTTCATTTCAATAAAAATATTGTACATAGCTAAATAAATAGGCTAATGTAAATTAAACAATAAAACAGATTTAATCCACAAGCTTTTGTTGATTTCTATTAATAATATTACAGTACAGTTTTATGTATTTTATTTATAAATATAATAGAATAGCTGTCTATGCTACTCTACTAACTACTTGATTGGCTTATAGAGTAAATTCTATATAGGGAGGGGATTAAAGCTGCGCGTCCACCAGGTCGGAATCGGGACGTACGGTGCGGACGGCGCGTCGTGTCATATATTTGTCAGGCGCAGAATGACGTTCCAGTACTTCTAGTGCAGTTCACAGTAGTCAATACCATAAATAGTAAAGCAACAAATCCGTCCGCTGCGTACCTACGCTCCGATTCCGATTCAGTGGACGCGCACCTTTATACATACACACTTAAGTATCATTACTTTGTTTTGTTACACCCTGTATACGACAGCTGAAATCTATCGCGTGGGCTCAGGCCAGCTGCATACCACCTCACGTCTTGATCAGAGGATTTTTCCTTGGTGGCCATACCACTCATAGTCCCATACCTTCCTTCTCCTCCTAAAATCTCCATAACAGCTATTGCTTGCAGACTAAAATGTTGCAAACTAGTATAGGGACCTAAAAATCTGAAATTAATGAAATATTTTTCATTTACTACATTTCCTACAGTTTACATATTTACAATTTTATTTTAATTTTATAGTTTACAATTTTTGTATGTTAAATTGTAAATTAAGTGGATTAATTAATGAAAAACGAAAGGTAAGCCATTGTAAAATGTAAATGTGACCGTAAATTGATAAATTGAAGCAAAACATACCTATGTCATACCATGTTCTAATACAAAGTATGTCCTCCTAGTATTATTTGCATATTTGTACAATAATTTACAACTTAAACTATGTTAATATGAAAAAGATTATTATTTCATAGAAAATATTATAATGTATATCAGTACGCAGTTAATTTGGAAAATGTTAAAATGTGTATATTGTTTTATTCTAATAATATATAAGGTTGATAAGTAGGTATACTTAATAATTTAATTTTCTAATTATGTATGCTCTTAAATAATATTTGTACGTGGCAAAATGCTGCCTTACTGTGAAACTAAAATTACACAATTTGTTAATCATTTACTTACTAACTTTGTATTTTTATATTAGAGAAAATATTAATTATGGTATACCCACCTATAAAGTTATTTATAGAATTATAAATATAAAGTTATAAGACAAAATATGAACTCATTAACCATTAAATGTTAAGCTATTAATCATTTATTTATTATATTGGATAATTTTGATGAAACTTGTAGATTTATTTAGGTAGCACAAAGAACAGTTTCAAGCTTCAAGCAAGCTTCAGCTTGTGATCAAATCCTAAAAATCAACACAATAATAATATTATCTATAGGATGGCTGTGTGATCAAATCTTAAAATCAACACAATAATATTATTATGCGTTCCGTTTGACGTCCGAAGTCCATTATGAGAGTACATCGTTTCCTTTTCCGATAGATCGCTATAGATGTCGCTGCTTCCGCTACCATTTTGCGCCATCTTTACTCCCTGCTTCCTGTAACTGATTTTTACCGCACAGAAACAAGCCACTATTTTCGTCATTGTTGCGTCGTTTTTCGAACCGAGCGCATGGTCGCAGTTTAAATATAAAATTATTTTATTTAAATTATTAAAATTAAAATTATTTTTAGTTTGTCGCAAGTTTTTAACGAATTTAAATCGCTTTCGAGATTAAAGTAGAAAGTGAAATTCAAACAATTTAAATTTTTACTTGCGTAACCGTGAGTGTAAAATGAGTGATAAAGACGTTAACGTGAACGCGCCCATTGAAGAGGACAGTGATAGTTCTTCGGAGTGCTCTACAGATCAAGAGGGGCCACCAAGTAAACGCCGAAGACGCACTAGTTCAGCAGATTTGGACGAAAGGTTTGATGCATTGTCACAGCAACTGGTGAGTCATTTAAACAACATTTTAATGACGAAATTCGTGGCATCTACGGAGGCAACGCAGCAAAATACACAAATGCCGTTATCAGAAAACAATAGTGCATCAATTTCCGGTGAACAGTTCTTATGCCCGCCAAAATTAGATGCGGGTAGTATTGTAAATCGGAACGTCGCCGTTAAAGATCCACCCGTACCAAAAGCAAAACAGGCTCGGGTCGATAAAATAAAAAATATGCAAAGATTTGACTCGCTCGATTGGAATGCAGTTAGATATACCGATATTCAGAAAAAGTACGTGGCCTTTCCCGCCTTCACAGAACTGAGAGTTAATGAAGAATTACGTCGTCTTGAGGATCCTTTTGCGCCTTTACGTTGGTTCCAAATGGAACGTAGTTTTGCAGCGTTATCTAATGCATTTTTGGCCCAAAATGAAGCTGTAAATAGCGCTTTACAAACTCTAATCGATTGGTCTGCCTCTTCGGAGGTTCAAGTTGATTCTTCTTCTATTTATAATAAGTTAAATCAATTATTCGGTAATGATTCTGATTATAAGTCGGTTTCTCATGATATATTGCAAATTATTTGCGGGAAACGAGCCGAAGTTTTAGAATTACGCCGTAGAGATCTCATTAAAAAATTAAAAGATAAATATACGAGGGAAGATCTAGGTAGAATTCCGCCTTCTTGTGAGTATATGTTTGAACCGGGTCAGTTATCCACGTACATACAAAAAATTGGTGGGGTAGATAAATTACAAAAACATTCAATTTCTACCCGCTTCCGGCCAAAATCACCCGAACCTTCGACCTCTTTTAGTAACGCTAAACCGTTTCGCGGCTGACAAAATAACAATTTTAGATCAAAACAGGCCGATAACAAAGATTCGGAGCGATTTCAGTCCAATAACTCATCCGTTAAAAAAAGTAGGGCGGGGAAAAAATTTAAAACTGACGGTAGGCGGTCGGGATATAAAAATAAATGACTGTGCAAATTTTTCCGGCGGCTGTCTGAGACACTTTCAAAATATATGGAATCTTTACAATCCTCCAAAATCAATCATACAGTTAATAACGGGTCTCAGAATACCTTTCAACAAAACTCCCATGGGCGTGCACATCATGAAGGCAGAAATGCAGTGCTTACCTAATGCATGACTTGCCATACACATATTTTAATTTAACTTTCGTACGTTTTAGATGACTCATGACGTTAATTATTAAATATTAATAGTAAAAAATATAATAGAAAAAATGAACACATTTAAAACGCCTACATTTATAAAATAGCAACAATCAATTTGCGATAAATTAAACATTAGGTAAGGTATACGCGCGAACGGCATGGCTCAAGGTCAAGGCAAGCAGATCTCTTACGGCAGGCTCTGGGGTCATGTGTGCGTAAAGATTTTTGTGTCCGTGAACAGTTCGCACACGCACACAGACATGCTATATTATAGGTGAAGTACTGCCGCAGTAGCTGAGGCGTCAGGCGAGCACCGGCGCGGCGCGACGTTCGGGAATAATCGGATATTATGTTCGTTTCCTATAATCCGAGTAAAAATAATAAACGGAAATGTAATAATTCACATTTGTTTTGTAAGGTTTATAAATTATAATTGTTCACATAGCAGAAATGTTTTGTTTTGGGAGGCCATTGGGCATTGCTTTTTCGTGTGATGAGAATACTTTTTTTGTTTGCGCCAATAGGTATATTAGTGGTTTTCTAAATTTTTTTATTTCAACATAATATTTTGAAGTTTGTACATATAACAGTTTATTACTGATTTTCTATAATAAGTGCGTTTTTGATTTCTTAAAAATGTTATTTGACTGAGGTTTGTGTTAAAAAGTTGTGTATATTAAAAATTAAAAATAACAATTTTTCACAATTATCATTCAGTGAAAAGATTATAATTGTGATTTGTGTCTAAAGGTTGGTGTGTACCTGAGTTACAACAGTTAAACCAATAAGGAAAACAATAAGGAAATATAAGTAACCCCACCCGAAAGTTTCATGTTAAAAGTTATCCATATTTATACTAATTAATTATTTTGTTAAGTATTTTATAACATATACTTAATATTAAATGCGAAAGTATCTCTGTCTATCTGTCTCGCTTTCACGCCAAAACTAATGAACCGATTGTAATAAAATGAATTGGCTCTAGACTAATCGTGTACAAAAGTACACGATTAGTCTAGAGCCTGAGAGAGCCATGGGCTACATTTTGATGAGGCAAAAATATATTATCTAATTTCCATGGAAAAATCGATGAAAATGAATTCACATTGTATTTCTAATACGTAACAATAGATGGCGTTTTTATTTATTTTAGCTTAGCGCACAATATTATGTTGTATGGTGATTGGTATATTTCCATGGAAACATCGATGAAATAAACTCTCATTGTAGTTCCAACGTGTGACAACAGATGGCGTTTTTTATTTCTTCATAACAACGTAATTATACTAATAGTTTAGAAAACATAGTTTTTAATTTATATCCACACTATTATTATAATTTATGCGAAAATAATAAATATCTCTTTTTGTCCGTTTGTCTGTCTGTTTTGCTTTCACACCAAAACTACTGAACCGATATCGCTGCATTACCAATGTCAAAATCTTGTGCACGCCACTGAAAACTCCACCACTAGTTCTTCCAACATTAGATATTTTAGCAAAATATCAAACACCACGTTCTCAGTCAATGACAACCGAAATTCGAAATTTGATTCACCTAAAAGTTTTAGAACCGGCTCCTCTGACGCCTTCATTCATATCTCCCCTATTTATAATTCCCAAGTCCAACGGAAAAAATCGTGTAATTTTCAATCTCAAGGCGATAAATCGTTACATGCAACCGAAGCATTTCCGTCTGTTTCACCATCAACGAGTGCCCGATTTTCTGCAACGAGGGGATTGGATGGTAAAATTGGATTTAAGCCAGGCTTACTTCCATCTCCCTGTAAAGAAACAGCACAGAAGATTTCTGCGAATCAGTTATCAGGGTCGTCTGCTCCAGATGACGTGCCTACCATTTGGCCTAGCAGTGGCACCGCGGATTTTCGCCACTGTAACGAACTGGACGGCAGACATCCTCCGAAAAAAGGGTCTAAGATTAGTGGTCTATCTAGACGATTATCTGATAGTGCATCAAAACAAAGAAACACTTGCAGCACAGGCAAAGCTGGCAGTACAGTTCTTGACCAGCTTGGGTTGGTCGATCAATATGGAGAAATCTGTAACGACTCCTACGAGGATTATAGACTTCCTGGGAGTGGTATGGGACACCAAATCCAACACGAAGTCCCTGCCTACCGACAAAATACAACGTGTTCGTCAAATATTGCGAGTACGACTCGCAGCCGGCAGGTGGAACCTAAAACAAGCACAACGCCTATTAGGCCACCTCAATTTCGCAACCTTCATCACCCACCGGGGAAGGTTACATTGCCGGTTACTACAGCGACACAGCAACAAACTCAGGAGGTATCCGAAATTGCAAAATCAGTATCCAGAGGAGGTACGTGCAGAGCTGATATGGTGGTTGACGAACATCAGTCGGAAGTCGGCTATTCATCTCCAAAGAATGTCCACGAACCACGTCATCACCGACGCGTCGGACATTCAATGGGGTGCTCAGGTAAACAACGACACGATACAAGGAAATTGGGAGCAACACCAGAGGGCGTGGCATTGCAATCTAAAAGAAATGTTTGCCGTAATAGCAGCGATATCCACCAAAGCAATGACGCTGCAGAGTTCGACTGTAATCCTTCAGACCGACAACAAAACAGTCGTGTCATATATAAAAAACGAAGGAGGAACGCGATCACGTCAACTGCTAAATCTAACGCAGCAGCTGCTGACTTTAGTAGACCAACTCAATATCGTGCTTCTCCCGCACCACCTACCCGGGCTGTTCAATACCGAAGCAGATCACCTATCGAGAAATCGCGCCGCAGCCGAGTGGCACCTGACAGACAGGGCAACGACGAAGCTGTTCAGTATGTGGGGAACGCCAGATCTAGACCTGTTCGCGTCACGAACAGCACACGTCGTAGCAGACTATGTATCGCTAGACTTGTCAGACTCGAACGCCTACTTTCACGACGCGTTCAGCAGATCCTGGAGTTATCGACTTGCATGGCTCTTCCCACCACCCAGCCTCATACCCAGGGTTCTAGATCATCTGAATTCCGCCTCAGGTCAGTACATTCTCATAGCACCCAAGTGGAAGAAGCCCTTTTGGAGACCCGATCTGAAAAATCGCGCGTTGAAACGACCGGTGAAACTCAGAGATTTGAAGGAGTCGCTGGTAGACACGGCGACAATGTTACCGCCGCCACAAGTCAACAAGTTACACCTGGAAGCTTGGCTCATTTCGGGTGGGACGCTCTGATAGATACATGGACTCCACAGGAAAAGCAATTATTGTCTTCATGTTGGAGACAATCAACTATAAAAACTTATGCCCCTATCTGGAGTAGGTGGGTTAGATTTTGTCAAGTAAATAGCTTTAATTTTCGTTCACCGAATCCTACTAATGTAGCTAAATATTTAGGTAATCTATTTTTAACTGATGGCCTTTCTTATCGGACAATTCTTGTCTACAAATCTGTTATTGCTTCAGTTTGCGAAACAATATCTAATATAAAGATTTCTGCTAACCCAATAGTAAAGCATATGTTAAAAGCTATTTCCTTGGCAAAACCTACGCCTCCTAAATTACCAATTTGGGATGCAAGGATTTTGATTAGATTTTTAAAAAACTATAATGTTAATTTAAATAGCCTGTATCAAGTTTCTCGGCACACAGCTGCTATTTTGTTATTGTGCTCCGGTCGAAGAGTACATGATCTCACCCTTTTGCATACTGACAGTCAACATTTTGTTGATAACTCTAACTCAATTACCTTGCACCCCGTTTTCGGCTCAAAGACTGATTCATCCTCTTATCAGCAATCGAGTTGGACATTTACATCAGCTCCTGATAGGAATATAGATGCAGTACACTGGTTACGTACTCTAGTAAATATGACAAGGGACAGTAGAGGTAATATTACTCATTTATTCTTAGCGACTAGAAGTCCTACGAGACCAGCTACTGCAGCTATTATTGGTGGTTGGATAAAGAAATTGTTATCCGAGGCTGGCATTAATGCGTCAGCTGGAAGTTGTAGATCAGCAGTCTCATCATTAAATTGGATTGAAAATTATCACATTAATGATATTTTAGCTAAGGCAAATTGGCAGCATGAAAATACTTTTAGAAAGTATTATTTAAAACAAATTAATAATAGAGAAGTTGTTGAAGAAAACTCTTTGTCACAATATTTTCAGCCTAATTCGTAATTTTGATTAGTTTGATTTATACTTGTAATTTTCAATGTTTTTAAGTACATTGTTTATAAAAATCTTTCAATCACATTGTTGCGTTTTAATTGTTACTAGAAATACAAGCCACCAGGAGATAACAAACAGTCTCTCATAATGGACTTCGGACGTCAAACGGAACGCATAATATGAAAATTTTACCTTCAAATAAAATTTTTATTATGCTTCCAAAGACGTCCGAAGTCCCAGTAATGTCTTCCTGGTGCCTTTTCCATTATGAACCGAACAATGACGAAAATAGTGGCTTGTTTCTGTGCGGTAAAAATCAGTTACAGGAAGCAGGGAGTAAAGATGGCGCAAAATGGTAGCGGAAGCAGCGACATCTATAGCGATCTATCGGAAAAGGAAACGATGTACTCTCATAATGGACTTCGGACGTCTTTGGAAGCATAATAAAAATTTTATTTGAAGGTAAAATTTTCATATTATCTATAGGATGGCTGTGTGATCAAATCCTAAAATCAACACAATAATAATATTATCTATAGGATGGCTTTGTGATCAAATCCATAGTAATATTATTATCTATATAGGATGGCTGTGTGAATTGTGATCAAATCATAAATTCAACACAATAATAATATTAATTTGTCCATCCATATTAACTTTTGTTTCTATGTCATAATGATACTGCTTTCCTTTCTTTTCAGGCTTCAGAGGGCCACAATAAGGACCGTGGGGCACGGCCCTTGCAGGATGGCCGAGTGTTACCGACTTCCGGTAATGGTAGGCGGAACTAAGGAGAACTATGGATGTCAATGATTACATTTTAATTATTAATTAATAAGTATGATTGCTTGATCCATTAATTGTTAATTTAAACTGATAATTTAATAGTTATATCTATCTAAGCTTATATATTTTTTGTAGTCTGATTCATTTACTTATTATGTTATTCTATTAATTATTCCTAGAGGATGTTAAATAGTCAATTGATCACTTTTCTAGTATTTAAGAGCGTGCTGTCATGAATTATCATCAATATTGTAAAGACTATTATTAAGAGGTTACTCTGCTCAAATAAATATTGTAATAGTAAAATTCTGTTGTTTATTAGTAGTATACAGTTTACATCAGTGTTGTCACATCTACCAACTTTATGGTAGATCTACCAATTTTACCTCCCTTCTACCTATCTACTAACTTCGGTATCAAATCTACCTATTTTTCAACATAATATGTTGAAAAATAGGTATTTTATTTTTGTTGTTGTTGCTGTTGTTCACGTACTTGAATTAATAATAAAAGTTACAGGCCACTCGGGTAGCATTTTGGTATATTGAGTCGTCTTGGTACAACATTTCCTTCAGCATTTAACGAGCTGCAGTTGTTCTGAGCCGTTCACTCACTTTCGAAACGCAGATTAGTCTGTGAACGGTCCGAAATGTTACAGGAGTGGTAACAAAAAATTTAAAAGATTGATCCTGAGCCCGAAGTATTTTGGAAACATGTTGCAACAATAAAAAAAAGAGACCAGTCCCCAATGTTTCTCCTGCTTTGTGAGACAAGTATTTGCACTTCCACATAGCAGTGCAAATGTTGAGAGATGATTCTCCTCAACAATTTAAAGACATGTCAGAGAAACTCACTCAGTAGTCAACACTGGAAGGTTTGCTTCATCAGCCGAGTGCTGAACGTTTAAAATCTATACTAATATTATAAAGCGGAAGAGTTAGTTAGTTTGTTTGTTTGTTTGAACGCACTAATCTCTGGAATTACTGGTCCGACTAATATTATAAAGCGGAAGAGTTTGTTAGTTTGGTTGAACGCGCTAATCTCAGTAACTACTGGTCCGATTTGAAAAAATCTTTCAGTGTTAGATAGCCCATTTATCGAGGAAGGCTGGCTATATTTTATGACGCTAATACATACTAATAGGAGCAAAGAAATAGAGGAAAGAGTGAAAAAAACGGGGGGAAATTATTTGAAAGGGATTATTTGAACGCGCTAATCTCAGGAACTACTGGTCTGATTTGAAAAATTATTTCAGTGTTAGATAGACCATTCATCGAGGAAGGCTATAGGTTATATTTTATCACGCTAAGACTAATAGGAGCGAAGAAATCGAGGAAAAATTGGAAAAAACGGAGGAAATTATCATCTTAAGAAACTACTGGAATAATTTTTATGTTATTTGGCACACATGAAGAATAGGCCACGTGAAAGGACATAGGTTTCTTTTTTTGCGGAAAAATGTACGGTTTCCGTTACATTCCTATATTAGGCGGGCGAACGCGCGGAACATCTAGTTATTCAATAAAAATATGTATAAACACTATCAATAAAACTCTCCCTATGGATAAACTAGCATTTTTATTCTAAAAAATTTGCTGATATGAGGGTGCTAGATCCACCAACTTTTGGGTCTAACCATAGTCACAGGCTACACGGTCAAATTCTCATCAATCTGATACATCAATCTGATTGGCGGAATATTGATGGTTATAAAAAGTTCATATTAAAAATACGATCAATCCATCAATCCGAGTCGTACACGATCAAATTTTCGTCAATCAGTACCAGATTGATGGATCAGATTGATGAAAAATTGACCGTGTAGCCGCAAACATAAAGTTAATATACCTATCGGAATAGAGAAACAAAGGCCTGAGCAAGCGAGATGTCACTATCAGTAACACTGCGTGGTAGAAAGAGAAGCGTGATTTGAGGTTGCATAGCTTTTTTTTCATCTGTTTGACAGTCTGTCTGACCCTGTGCCGATCGTTGTCAATTTGGGCTCTCAGAAAAATTGTGATTTTAAGTTAAATAATGAATAATTTTTAGAAATAGTGCTCTAGAAACATCGTTAAAAGTTTGTGGAATGTATCTGGATCCACACATCGAAAAAACCCGGACAAATATTCATTTCACAGGTGAATTATTCTACATCGACAGGACCTAGTTTTAAGTTTATTTTTGCCAATTCCCTACGAGTTATTGGTATTGATTTTGATAATTCACTTCTATATATGTTTAATTATATGGGAAACATAACTTGACTAGCCATGGTGCACAATTTAAGGATATTTTATGTAAACAATTTTCATCTATTTTACACTAGGGCTGCATCAAGTTATCGATAAGTCGTATCGATATGAAAATATTTTTGAGTTAAGTATACTAATTAGCTAGGAATGTTGAAATGATAGCATACACATCCATAGTTTATAATTGAGTAAAAAAATATGTAACTCGGCAAAATTTTCAAGAAAATGGGCAAAGAATTGCTGTTAATTTCGGCAACTTGGAGTTTTTAATTAGTTTAAGTATATTAATATACCATCATACGTAATTTATCGTTTTTAAGGTTCCGCATCCAAAGGGTAAAAAGTCCTAGTAGTGGGGTCCCGCAGCCCGCTCTACTACTAAGACTTCGTTGCCTGTCCGTCTGTCCATCCGTCCGTCCGTCTGTCTGTCTCCAGGCTGTATAACAAGAACCGCTATAGTAATAGACTTCTGAAATTTCCACAGATGTAATGTCATTCTACATCCAATATGGCTGCTCATCCAAGATAGGGAATAGTTGAAAGCACTTCTGCGAGATGGGCATCAAATAAAAGGGCTCATTGAGAGTGAATTGAAAATTAATAGGGTCTAGTGAAGTCGTGTCGTGTCGGGACTGATGTGACGTGACGTAACTTGTCGTGTCGAATCTTGTCATGACATGTCGTGTCCTATCGTGCCGGGTTTTAGAAAATGCCCGGTTGAAACCGGTCACCCTTCATGCGCGAGTCCGACTCACACTTGGCCAATTTTTCAGATTTCCTGCTGACCTGGATACCAGAAATTCATGGCTTAAAATAACTGGACTCCGAAGAAAAATTCATGCATACTTAATTGTGCAGCAAGCATTTTGAGGAAAGGCACATTTTACTTCAAAATTACAATTTTATTATATATCTATGCAGTTTTATTTTATCCCATTTTATTATTTTTATAACCTTACAATTAGTATTCCATGGTCGATATTTTGCGAATTACAAGATTCCAAGATTCCAAGAAGAATTACAAGACATCACTGACATAATTGTATACACAGATGTAAATCAAATTTTGGTTAAGCTTGACAGCTCGGGATTGTTTCTCTGTGGTTTCTTCCGATAGGTTTAATGCCTTTAATACCGCATTTATACATTCGCACGAATAGCGAGGCGAACCACAAGGCGAATAACGAACACGAATGTGTAAACAGGCGCTCGCTATTCGCCTCGCACTTCGCCTCGCAATTCGCGGCATTCGCGTTGAGAGGGGTTTTTCGGACGCGAATCAAAGGGCACGAATAGCGAATACGAGCTTTCTGTTTACACATTCGCCTGCATTCAGTTGACAGCTAGCGTCCGACCCTACAGGACGTGTACAAAGCTGAACATACATATTTGATATAAGTACACTGTACTGAAAATTACCCTATTTTTTTAGTACAGTGTATAACTGTATTTTATAATGTTATCATATTATTATTATAATAATGTTAGTACAATGTTATTAGTTTTTACAGTCGTTTCTTTTCTTACCAACGCCACATAAGTGTACCATTGTGTAAACTTAAGTCATAATTTAAGATATAACATAAATATATTTTGGTTTTCAACACAGATTAATTATTAGTATTTAGTATTATTATTATTATGTAATAAAAATGGAGTGGAGTGAAGGGCAAATTTTAGAATTCCTAGAATTTTACGAAAATGAAGAGCTCATTTGGAACCCAAAATATCGCTATCAAAAATTTCATAATATTTTTCATTCAACGTCGCTATATTATATCATATGAACACGTCCTCCATGTTCGTGTGCGAATGCCAAAATGAATCACCCCACGAATGTGTGACGAGGTAGTTCGCGACAGCATTCGTACACGAATGCTTCGTCGAATGTTTCGTCAATGACGAGGCGAATGGTGAACGCGAATGTGTAAATGCAGTATCAGGGTCTAACATCTACATAATTCTACCAATTTTTGGCATGACGTCTACTGATTTTCGAAAATTCGGTGTGACAACACTGGTTTACATCCTCTTTGGTTGTCTGTGGTCCGTTTTCATTTCTCTGCAGTGTAGCCAGCCCCTCAGTTTTAGCTGTAGATCTAGGTACAGTTTTTCGGAAATCCTCTCAGTTTTCAGTTTAGGCCTCGAAATCTAAAGTTTTAATGAGCTAGCTGACGTCGTCTATTTTATGATATTAAACTTAATATAAAGTGCGACAGGCTGTAAATTAATGTGGGCTAAGGCGCTGCTGGTAAGGAGAACTGTCAAAAATGGCGTTTTTGCATGAATTATACTGCGTTAGTTCTTTTTTCCACCATGTTCATTTAAAGCCTTGTCGAGCAATCGAAACAGAGGTAATAGTCATCAATCGATTTTTTAGATGGACTTGTCTGCAACTAACAGCAGACAAGTTAGGATCCTAATTAGCGTACAGAAGAATAGGGGCTTCTGATTGGTGCAAGTTACGTAATTTATATTTTCTGTGGTGCAATCAATCAGAAGTCTAAATTTAGTAAGGTAGAATAAGCCCCTTACCGACATTGATCGCTCGGTCGATCGCTGAAAACAATTATACTTTATGATATTTCTGGTTTTTAATTTCCGGCTTCCTAAAATATATTCTATTTATTAGCATATAATTAAATAATAAAGTATTCTAAAGGATAAAACTGTAGATTTACTGTTTTCCAAATTGAGATTTACAGTTTTCTAGTTTTTTTCTACCATATCTACAGCTTGGCTCTGTAAAGTGGTTGGCAACACTGTTTCTCTGATTTCACAAAGAATTTTTCCTAAACAAAAGTGGTCACTGTTTTCTAAATTTATAAAAAATGGCTAAGCCAAAGGTGGAAGATGCAGCCGACGATGCTAAAAAAGTAGTAGACGATGCTAAAAATTTCATCGAAAAGGCCATCTCGGACATCGGTAAAACTTCAGCTACAAAGCAACTAATTTTAGGAACTGCGTCAGGATGGTATGCATCATCTTTTGTCGTTTTTTATTTGTCTTAAATTGATCTTCAATATCATAAATTAAATTGTTGTTCAGGATTACTGGCTTTCTTACAATGAAAATTGGGAAAATCGCCGCAGTTGGTGTAGGTGGAGGAGTGATTCTACTACATATAGCCAGCCAAAAGGGATACGTTGATATAAATTGGGACAAAATCACAAAGAAAGTGGATAAAATTACGGACAAAATTGAAAAAGAAGCAACAGGAAAGTCACCAGACTGGTTTAATAAAGTAAGTTTATTTGCTACATTTTTAGATTTTCTTTAGCATGCTGCTTGTTGAAAAAAGTTATGAACTGGTAAGTTATTATATTTATACTGGTAGTTATTATATTATACTGGTAAGTTATTATAAATTATACTTACTATTTGACGGAGCTTTGTTTGATATTCGATAAAACACGAATAAAATGACATTTTCTAAAAATGATTCCTAGCTAGATCGATTTATCACCCCCGAAAACCCCTATATACTAAATTTCACCAAATAAAAGTTGGAGCCGATTCTGCAATTCAAATTATATTATACATACATATATACAAGAATTGCTCGTTTAAAGATATAAGATAGTGACTAACACTTTATTATAAACTTCCTATTTTAACCCATCAAGACCCGTACGAGCACCAGTGATCGCAACAATAGAATATATTAATAGCAATTCTGAGAATCCCCAATTGAAGGATTAATGCAGATTTTATTTAAATATTAGTCATTTCTTTACTTCTGTCCCTCTGCTTTTTAATTATTATTTGAAGATTTTCTAATAGTGCATGGTTTTCTTTTAACTTCATAAAACATTTTAGGTTCACTTCTATACTTGACCAGATAAAAATGTCTATGGGAAGGGGTTTTTATTATTCTTCAATAAACATTTTTGTTGCAGGTCATATTATTTGTCAAAGATAATTCCTACTATTCTGCCGGGTTTACGGGAGGATTTTTCTTTGGTATTGCATCATCTTAATATATTTTAGGTTGATGTACAAGCAAGTGAAATAAAGCCTGGTCAAGTAAATTAGTGAATTTCTACATATATTATTTGATATTTTAAAAATGTTGTTTCTTTTAAATAAATAATTCCTAATAAATTTTATTGTCAAAGAAAATTTTCTTTGAAGGTTGAAAGATTTGTGGATCGCAAGCTGGATAAGGCCGAAGATCTGTTGAAAAGAAAGGAAGTGAAGGCTAAGAGTTGGTATAATAATTTTGTTGGTGATGACCATTACCGTGCAACAGAAACCCATGTTTTCTTGGCATCCTTTGTTGCTGGAATGGCTGTTGGATTCATCTGTGGAAATTAAGTATGAAATTATCTCAAATAATTGCTTATCCCAATTTTAATTTATAATCACAAAAATTACTTATTCCTTGTATTAGCTGTAGGATTTTAACTGTATTATTGTAATTACTATAATTAAGTAAATTAAAATTAGAATTATGTGATTTTTTTATTAACTAAACCAGTTCATTTTTTACATTTCTATAGTGTTCTAAAAGATTTACAGTTGACAGACTTTCTAGATATGATTTATATTCCTTTAAATAGTTTTTCTTTATTGATAAAACAGCAGTTTGATATTGTCTTCTCTGTGATGGTAGAAGTTCAGCCCAAGTTTTGTTATCATCCTTCTGAATCATATCAAATAACTGCTGCCCAGATCTAAAATAGAAACACAAATACTGAGAAATACACATAAAATATAATAATAATAATATCTATGGCTGCTTCACACCACGTCAGTCTGGCCCCATGCTAAGTACCTGAAGGACTTGTCAAACTCAAACTCAATTTTTTTTATTCAGAATAAATTTTTGCAAATGTTTTCTGAGTCTACATGATGCCCACCATGTGTGTTACAGATACCAGACAACGGAAATATATTTCTTTTATACTATACATATATTTAATATTTTTATTACATCATACAAATTTAATTCTTCAAGCCTCAAGCGGTTGCATCTGACCACAATAACAATAGATTTCCAAGAATCCGCGATTGAGGGTTTAATACACATCCAGACCCAGGAACATTGAAAACTCTTTGTTCCGTCGGCGGGATTCGAACCCACAACCCCCGGCTTGAGCTGCCACACACTCAACCAACTGAGCCACAGAGGTCGTCTATAAAAGCCACCTCAACAGGATTCTTATAATTATTATGATATTTTTTGACTTCATTACAACAGTTATATAAAATATGTTACTTACAATAGTGATGGTGGATTTGGTTCATGGACAACTGCTATTTCCCTATAAACCAAATAAGACCCATACTGTTATTATATATTATCATGACAAAAAATTTGCTTTGACTTATTCAAATATAAAATCTTAACTTACGTCATATCATTTAATGTTTTGTGTTCAAAATTATGTTCAGGGCTACCAGTAATCCTGTTTTGTTCAAAATTTTTTGATTGATTCAGATCACAATTTAAGTTATATTCTTCTAAATTTGATGATACATTGCGATCACAATTTAAATCGTTTTCTTCTAAAGTTTTTGTTTCATTCTGATCACAAGTTATGTTGGACGTATTATTTAAGTCTTCAATAAAATAACTGCAACATAAAATAACTTATTAACTTGAGTTATGTAACTTAAAGCTGAAATCAAAGATCAAGGACATCTAATTGTTTAGCCCACACCATAATGTTTACCCAAAGCCATAAGTTTAATGTTTCTACCCCATCAAGCCCCACACTAGCACTGGTGATCTCGACAACAATAGAATACAATCACTTTTCAGTCAGAAATCATTTTTAATTTAGTCAAAGCTTTGCTTTGGGTGGGCAATAAAGTTTTCTCTTTTCAATAAAGTTTCTTCTTTAATCACATTTTACCAATATTAACCTTGAAAACTTATCAGAGTTCTTTTTCCTTTTTTTCTTCATGTATGGTTGTATATTCTTTAATTGATTGGCAACTTTTTTCCGTAGGAGTAACTTGCATTCTTTGTACTTGTTTGAAAATTCATTTTTTTCTGCTTCACTTAGAGACAGCCAAGATTTTGCTGCTTCTGTTATTAAGCTAGTACCCTGTAACACAAGTTATTACACATAACACTTGTAAAAATTAATGGTATAAAGTATACGAAATTATAAATAAGACTTAGCTATACCTTTTTGTTTTGTTTCTTTTGCTTCGAATACATTTTGATGTACAAGGCAATTGCACTCCGTGGAGCTTTACGTTCAAAATCATCCATTTTGCTAATGGATTATGGACACAGAACACATTTACTCCTGGCGGAGATTATGGAACTCGGACTATGCAATAACAAAACAAGACCATTAAACATAAACTCTTTACGAAGTTAAAGTAAAATAGTGAAAATACCAAGAAAAAAATACGAATTTATTGCTGTGAACGCACAGACTACTTAGAAGAACTAACGTTTGTGAACGTTCAACGTGGCCACAGACTAATAAGAGATACTACCAAAGATATTTTACAACTAGATGGTGTGATAGCGTGGCCACTACAGTGTTTCTCGCTTCAACCCTACTGTGTTGCTACCTTAAAAATCTTTCCCTAAGTCTCGGGTAAATTCTGCCGATAAATATTCATGAAATTGTAGATAATAATAATTCAATTTAAAATATTTAAAGATTTGAAATATTGCATGTCTTGTGATGGTCGAGACTCGACACGCTTTTAGTTAGAGTAGACTCAGTAAAAATTATATGTGATATTGAATGTACTTACTGTAACTTCTTGGTGGAAATTCATGTTTCACAGTAATAATATTATAATACACTTTTTGAATGCACTTATTCCATATAGATGATGATGATTTTACCGAAATTGGTTGTGTGAAACATAATAATTATAATTGTAATAAAATAAATAAATTAAAGTAGAATAAGTGCATGAAAAGTGTATAATATTATTACTGTGAAGTATAGGTATGGTGTTGATAGTTAACATAACCTCGTCGTGTTGTGATCAGGCAAAGCTTAAGCGGACCCTAGACGGTAATGCAGAATGATACGTATTTCCGTGACAGTATTAACTGGTGCATGACATGTCGATCGCGAAACGAACATGCGCGCATGTCATGCGTGTTTTGTGGTCGAAAAATTAAGCAAATTGTCAATCAATGTGCAACACGTAGATTGCATTGCACGTCATTCGCATCAATCAATACAATAATTAATGATCATGTATATGACAGCACGTAACGCATGTCATTGAACGTCTAAAAGGGGCCCTAGACGATCATGCATCGTCTAGGGTCCCTTTTAGATGTTCAAAAGAACTAGCCCCTTACTAATAAACGTTGTATAAGCTTTGAATAGTTATACAGTGTTTTGTTCCTGTCACACAAGTGACATTTTTAATTGGATTGAAGAAGACAAAACATTGTTTAACTATTCAAAGCTTATACAGCGTTTATTAGTTAGGGGGATAATGACCCATATCATAAATAATAATCACGTAACGAGGAGATTTATCGTTACGCGATTACTAAATACCCTGGACCTCCAGTCCAGTGACCCTAACATGAAACAATAGATATTTAAATTAAAACTCATTATTCAAATACACACACTTTATTTTCTATAAACAACATTGGTCTTACCACAAAAGATTTAAACATCTGCTGAACAGTTGTTTTGAAACCATTTTGTACTGATTAACCGACTTCCAAAAACGAGGAGGTTATATGTTCGTCTGTATATATTTTATTTTCTCTAATCAACTGTTCAACAGGTGCTTAAATCTTTTGTGGTAAGACCGCATATATTTTTAACAAATTACTATTGTCCCTTGAACAAAATCAACTTTGTATATTTATGTCGTACTTTTTGCACTTCATTTGAGTCACTTTTTAATACGTAATGTATTCTAACTTCTAGGTATCTTAGTGCTACCGTTTTTATTAGTAGAGTTAAATGATTGTTTAAATAATCTTGCTCCTTTATATGGTCATACAAACTTGCAAAAACATTTGTCTTAGAAAAATATTTGAAAATTTGCAATACAATTTTTGGAATTTGACTATTTGCAAAAAACTGAGGCCCATGTGTTTTTAATAACAAGCGGAATTGTCGTTCAGTATATTCGCATACTTTTATTACATCTTGTGAAGGATAATTCAGTCCTCCCACATCTCTAAAAGCAATAAAACTTTTCAAATTTGGTTCTAAATTTAAAATTGCGCACAAACAGTCCCCACACTTAATTACCTTTTTAAGTTTTTTCACAATAAAACCTGCGATGTATGCTGTTATTTCTTTAGAAAATTCACTGAGCTGATTATTATTTAAATAATCGTGAGATTCTGGAACATCAATTACACCCAAATTTTCTTCCAGAACATCGTCCTCATTTGAAAGCGTAGTTGATGCAATAAGATTAGAATTAATTTTTCTGACGTAATTGTTTTTATTTATTGTTAAAAT
The DNA here is from genome assembly GCA_905333045.1 of Lysandra bellargus. Lineage (NCBI taxonomy): Eukaryota > Metazoa > Arthropoda > Insecta > Lepidoptera > Lycaenidae > Lysandra > Lysandra bellargus. Next base: position 1,193,497 of record HG995328.1, read on the forward strand.
ATTTACGTCTTCTAACGTCAAACAGTTGCCTGTTTCAATATTTTTTAACTCGCCATGTATCAGCAGTCGCCTGTAGGCTGACATAAATTGTAACACATTTGGGTTGTTATTATATCCGCCCTTAGATCTAATGTATCCAAAAAAAAATTTCAAGGTGATCTTGTGACATCTTGTAAGTGCACAATTATTTTAAAGGAGCATTTGGAGGACAAATAAATTTTTTATACAAGTTTTTAATTGCATCTACGCAACATATTAACCCTAGGAATCCCGTTTTTCTCCCCGATCTTAAGATGGAACTGTCATTGACTTTCAAATCTTTAATATATTTTACAAATTTGTCAAAAAAAGAATTGATTTGCGCAAAATTGTCATTGGTAATAGGTTTCTTAAATTTGTAAGCAAATAATTTGCGGCTATTCAAAATATCAAAGACATTATTAAACATTTCAATAAATTCAGCCGTAGGTCCGGCATTGGAGAATTCTTCCAATTTTAACTGCTTACAGAAAAGCAGTGCTTTGGCGACTGAAGTGCTAAGAGTCTGCACTGCGAGGCGCACTTTCATTATTTGTTTTTTGAATTCAAGGTGACTTTTCCTAAGCTTATTGCCTAAGTGTAGGCCCTCTGACACTTGGTAATGGTGAAGTTTAAGGATATATTCCCAGGAAATAACTTCGTTCGAAGCATTAGTAATTTAAAATTTTTCTGCAAAGGTATTTCTTACCAATTTGAGCATGTGGCAAGGATCTGGGAAAATTACTATTTCCTGACACGCCACATTAATAAGACTATTTAAATTCTCGATGTTATCAAACGATGCCCCCAATATTTTGGCCATGGCAAAATTGGATGGGCACCCATCAAACGTTAGCGAGGCGACGACAATACCGCATTCAGTAAGCAAACTGACACAAGACTTTACTAATTCACTTCTTTGCTCTCCATTTACCCCATTCGTTAAAAAATACCCGACTGGCAATTTCCATACTCCATTTATTGCCGTCACCATAAATACTAACGCATCTTTAGCTATTTTTTAACAATCTGTGTCTAAGTGGTCCCCCACATTTACATAGCCGACTGTTTTTTTACCATTCCATAACAATTGTTGCCTTATGGACATTTCATCGAGGCACAAATTACAAATAATTGGCGCAGATGATTTATTAGCCAGAATTTTAATAGCATTTAAAGATTCTTGCGTAAACCCTGGTTCGCAGTCAATAGAAGTATACCAATTATAAAGTGTTTTCGGGTGAGGCAAGCACGTATTAAACTTCTTTCTAACGAAAAGGTACGCTTTCGGACTTATTAAGTGGAGGCAAAGAGCAAACTTGCGCAAAGCCGGAGAATATTTTTTAGGACAATTTTCTTTCTGAAGGTACCTTTTTAGAAAGTCTTTGTTTTCGACATCAATGTTGAGTAACTTGTCTGACTCTTCAGTGTTAATCAACATTTTGGCTTTTAACTCAGCCAGAATATTTTCTAAAACTGCAACCTTCTTCTGCAGTCTTCTCCGCGACTCTCGACTTGCACGTAATTTCTTCAACCGTGTCGCCGAAATCTTTGTTTGCCTTTCCAGCTGAAAATAAATGGCAATTATTACGACTTGTATATTATGATTTTTTTCCATGTATTGACGGCATATATTCTTATCACCTTAAGTTGAACATCTCTCAACTGACGATTAACATCACACTTTTTCGTCTCGAGACAACTTTGTGGTTTTGTTGATACCGGCTTCTAAAACATACAAAAACATGGAGTTAAAAAAAAGCAAAACAAAAAAAAAACAGATCTCTAATACGCTCCCTAGAGGGTAATTGCAGCATGACATAAATCGTGCGTGCACGTCATGCACATAATATTGCAGGACGAAAAATTAAACAACTTGTCAATCAATGAACATCACGTAGTTGGCATGTCATTAGCATATAATCATGTCAAATAATCAGCAAATAATACAACAAACAATCATCATCATGCGGTTCGTGAAATCGTGACATCACGTAACGCATGTCATGCTAAATTACGGTTTAAGGAGCATAAGCATTCTCTACAATAATAAAAATAGTACCATGTTTGGGTTGACGTTTTCTTTACATTGGCTCTTCATTATTTTCTTCTCTATGGTATAAGCATGTTGACTTGTTGACGGCTTAGAAGAAAAATCATTTGGTTCCTAAAATAATCATAATTTTTTTTATTAATCATTTTACACTATTGCTGTAAGTAACTAGATACCAATTATTATGTTAATACTTTAAACTATGAAGGAATATACTTAAAACATTTTTATTACTACTACCATGTTTTGATGACATTTTCTTTGCATTCTAGTCGTATTACATCAAATTTGCATGAATTCTTACCAAACATGCATTTTTTGGCTGTCTTCTCTCTTGCAAAACGTAATCAGCCTTTCTTTTTACTGTAGTTTGCACCGAAGCAGTAGAAGAATCAGTTGGAATTTCTTTCATCTGCAAAAATATTTAGTTATTATTTATTAATAACACAAAAAACTTACACAAAACCAATTACCTATTTCATTGCAAAATTTTGAAACGTTACAAAGTTTAATAAAAAATAATAAAGTTAGTAAACTAAATGTTAATAAAAACAAACAAAATTATTTATTTTTTATAAGAAGAGTTAAAATATTTCACTCATCACTTATAAATCAAATTGAGCGCTTACATGAATTTGTTTTTCAGGGTTAGTTCCTGGTTTTAAATATTTTCTCCTTTTTGAGGTAATCACTAATCCATCTTCAAAATGTATTGAACACACTTTTGAAGTTCCTTTTGGCTGCCAGTTTGAACGTCCAGTCGCTGCCACCCATACACTCCGTGCATTGGGTTCGGTGGGAAAACTAATAAACCAAAAAATAATTATAGTATGATGAAACCTATTAGAAAATGAGGAGAATATTATAAAAAATATGGGAAAAATAATTTACGGGCGATCTGAGGTCGGGAAGGGTGTGGGGGGAGGTTTTAAGGGGGACAAACGGTTTATCTCGATTTCCGGCATAACTAGTATTCCTATGAAAAAATTTGTTCAAATTCGAGTTTTTTTAGATTTTTGCATTTCTCAATGGGAAAAATAATTTTTTTTCACCATCGGAAAGTAGAGGTTTCAACGAACACAAAGCATACCTTTTGAAAAAATCTGATATTTTGAGGGACGAATTTTCGATTGAAAATTAGGGGACTTTTTCGATATAAATTCAAAATAAGGTAAAAAATAAGATCAAATTTCTAATTTATTTCTAATCAAATAAATAACAGCGTATTTGGGACAAAAAAGGCAAGTTTTCAACAAATTTCGTAAAAAAAATTGTAAAAGATATTCAATAAATAAAAACCAAAAACTTGCGTTTTTTTAATTTTTAACATAAATTTTGAGGTTATGTGAAAAAATCGTGAATGCACTATAACCTACAACTTTGCCGTTTAACTTTTTTCCATAGGACTTTTAGTTTTGCCGGAAATCGAGATAAACCATTTTTAACCGTTTTTTAATATGTTTTCTACATGGCGCTACACGGATTGTTTGGTTTGATCCATCCACGATGTTAGGTATATAATACCTCAATAATAACAAAGACAACACAATATTTATAATTTCTTCGGGAGATAATTTTTGTCGACATGGCAACACAGCTTTCAATAATAATACGAGGTTTGAGGTTATGATAAATTCCCTATCTCCGAAAATAAAGCAGACCTGTGTGAATTTTTTTAAGGAGTTGTCAGAAACTAAATAAATAATTACTTTCATTCTAATTACTACGTTAAACTCTAAAGAAAAACAACATTTATAGCGGTACTTACGCATGAAATGTTAATCCAGGTATTTGTTGTTCGCTACGGCTTTTACAGCCAACAATGGAACACCCCACCATCACAATCGATAGAGTTTTCCTGGCCACTTAATTTAATAACTCTTTTAATGCTCCTTTTTCACTTTTAACACAAAAAACTATTGAAAATCACAGCGCGTGTATTTGTTTGGCAACTAATTGTCAACTGTGATAGTTGCCAAACATATAAAGGTGGCCATACCGAAAGGGACAAAAAAAAATCTTGCGTCTCTTTCATACATTAGTTGATTTGTATTGAGCTATCACTTTCTAACAATTCGTGACGTCATTGCTATCGATCTAGTTGTAAAATATCTTTGGATACTACGTATAACGTGGCGAAACGGCGAAACATACAAAAACGTCATTTTTGACAGTTCTCCTTAAAAAGGTCCATTCACTATCCTGCATAAAGCGCTTATTCCACTTATCCTAGCTAGGATCCTAGCTTTTAAATGTTATTCCACTTGACTAAATTTTTTAGGATCCTAGCTAGGCTAGGACTTCCTAGCTAGGATAAGTGGAATAAGCGCTTAAGCCGGCGGACTGCACCGTGCACGGCGGCTTAAGCGCTTATTCCATTTCACTAAATTTAGAAATTCTAAATGATTTAGTCAAGTGGAATAGCATTTAGAAAGTTACTAAATGTTATTTCACTTGACTAAATTTAGTCACTAAATCATTTAGAGTTTCTAAATTTAGTGAAATGGAATAAGCGCTTTATGCAGGTTAAAGGGCCCCCGAGACGATCAAACGGTTTGATTCAAACCTTACGTGTTTGATGCAACCGTTTGATGTCGGTTTGAACGGTTTGTCAAACGAAACTGCGCAGTTTGGTTCAATACTCGCTGTGGAGTACACTCTTGTGACGAATAAATATTATTTTTTATAAGATAAAACCGACTTAAAAATTGTACGAAATTGAGAATTAAATTCCCAATCTCAAAAACTACTAAACCTATTTTGATGAAACTTGCAGAAGTCTCCCAAGTTAAACAATGCCTATTATACAGTACAACATAGTACAACAAAAAAATATTTAAATCGGACTTGTAGTTCCGGAGATATGTGAACACAAACATAAAAACATACATACACTTTTGAAATTTTGCACATTTGTTCATCACGAAAACTGGGCAGTTCTGGAAATATTACATACATACGCATCGAATTGATAACCTCCTCTTTTTTAGTCGGTTAAAAATAATGTAACTACTCCAAAGAATGGTATAAGTTTGTTCAAACGCATCGGAACACGATCAAACGGCGCGTCAAACACAACAAAAATATGAAATTTCATCAAACGAGCTTCAAACACGTAAATGTTTGACAAACCGTTCAAACTAGCTTTGTAAATGATCAAAATGGTTTGAGTCAAACCAAAATTTACGTCAAACCGTTTGATCGTCTCGGGGGCCCTTAATGAATGGTATTGGTGTTGCAAGCCTGCGGGGCTAAAATGGTCGCAACTCGCATAGCAATTCCTCTCAATCAATTCACAAAATGATTTGTCAAAACTGTCAAAGTCACGAATCTCAAATTAGTACGAATTTAGACCAATTGAATTGGTCAAACTCACAAATGTCAAATTAGTACTAATTTAGACCAATTGAATTGGTCTAAATTTGACATTCGTGAGTTTGACAGTTTTGACAATTCATTTTGTGAATAGATTGGGAGGAATTGCTATGGACAATTTTAGCCCCGCTGCACGGCGTGTTTTTTAATCGTTGTGCACGGCGGACTGCAATGCAGGATAGTAAAAGCTTATACAGATGACGCGAACCCGGTCTGCAGACCGCGTCCGTGAGGGATGCCGTCCGTCCGTGAGAAACAAATTTGACAGTTTTGACGGTTTGTCGTCCCGCTACACACTACACGAACCTCGTACCGTCAAACCGGAATGACATTTGTAAAATTGTTTCGGATTTTAAACTCTATCATTTTGTAATAGAGTTCAAATGCCCTAAAAGCTTCATTTTCGTAAAGTGTTACCAATTCTGAAAGAAATATTTACCCCACACTGTATTTGTCAAGTATATTTTGTTAACTCTGGCGTGATACAAAAATCACAGATCATCAGATGGACAATTTTTTTTTTGTGAAGAAGTACCGTACATAGTAGGTACAACTACATAACAATTAACAATACGTACCTAGTACCTATCCCCTTAGAAGTCTGATACTGCATTTACACATTCGCGTTCGCCATTCGCCGCGTCATCGACAAAGCATTCGACGAAGCATTCGACGAAGCATTCGTACACGAATGCTGTCGTGAACTACCGTTCACACATTTGTGGGGTGATTCATTTTGACATTCGCACACGAACATGGAGGACGTGTTAATATGATAGCGACGTTGAATGAAAAATATTATGAAATTTATGATAGCGATATTTTGGGTTCCAAATGAGCTCTTCCTTTTTTGTAAAATTCTAGGAATTCTAAAATTCTCCCTTCACTCCACTCAATTTTTATTACATAATAATAATAATAATACTAAATACTAATAATTAATCTGTATTGAAAACCAAAATATATTTCCTTAATATAATATTAGCCCGCCAAACTGTATAGTAGTTTGTCGGCGGCGATATAATATTTTTGTATGAGTAATAAGTATGTATATGTTATATCTTAAATTATGACTTAAGTTTACACAATGATACACGTATGTGGCATTAGTAAGAAAAAAAGAAACGACTGTAATAACTAATAACATTATTATAATAATAACATGATAACATTATAATAATATACTATACACCTAGCCTATTTAGTACAGTGTATATATAATATACACTGTACTAAATAGGCTAATTTTCAGTACAGTGTACTTAAGTCAAATATGTATGTTCAGCTTTGTACACGTCCTGTAGGGTCGGACGCTAGCTGTCGACTGAATGCAGGCGAATGTGAAACAGTAAATTCGTATTCGCTGTTCGTGCCCTTTGATTCGCGTCCGAAAAACCGCTCCCAACGCGAATGCCACGAATCGCGAGGCGAAGTGCGAGGCGAATAGCGAGCGCCTGTTTACACATTCGTGTTCGTTATTCGCCTCGCTATTCGAGCGAATGTATAAATGCGGTATGACGAGAAGTAGTCTAGTAGAAGGAGAAGTAGTCTTCTGTAGTTTAGTTTTTGTACAAATAAAAAAATCTATTCTATTCTAAAACCCCAATTATATTAAAAGTAAAGACAGGAGCCGTAAGTAATGTTAAGTATTGCGTTAAATTTATATAACTACAATAAATATTTTTCCTTATATATAGGCAGATATTTGTTAAATTGACAGCACTAAGCCCATGTGTCAAATTTGACGGTACGCTGCGAACCGTCAAAACTGTCAAATTCATACCAAGTGAAGTACCTGCATACGAGTTTGACAGCTGTCAAACTCGCCTACGCCTATCTTCACTTCGTACCGGGTTCGCCCGTCTGTAGAGGCCATTAATGGATCGTTTTAGGATCTCTTCTAGCAGTCGTATTCGTTTGGTTTTTCAACTGCGCATGCGCGACTTTTTTTGTGTGTCAATGGGAGTGTCATATTCTAAAATACCTACAGTCGGGGCATTTTAATAGGCCACATTTGACATCTGTCAGATTAATCTCCATAGTGCGGTGAGCTGCGTAAAAACATCGACCAAAACAAATAAATCGATACGGACTTGAAATAAAATATTTGAATTTCATACGTGTGAAACAAACTCCTGTCCCATTATTACTTTTTCTTTTGCAAATTCAAGGAGCAAAATAAGACAAGTACATAATTTACAAAAAAAAATGTATTTATTTCCTTGAATTATAAAAACTGTTAAATGTAGTATTGTCATTATTAATTTCACATAAATATGTGTTACTTTTCACAACGTGGTTATTAATTTATGGGGATATTTCGTTACAAGTAATCAATGCATCGATACTATTTATTCGCTTTCGATTTTTAGGGTAACTTCCCTAGAGTTTAAAAAGAAAAAAGGTCAGCTGACGTAACATTGTAACGACGTGCAATTATTAAGATCAGAATTTGTTTATTACGTTTAGAATTGTTTAGCAGTAAAAGCAAATCGTTAAATAATTCGTATCGGTCATATTTACAATAAATATGTAATCGTAATTGAAAAAAAGCTAATCAATTGTGCAGTTATAACAAAACGAAAATATTTATTTTTTATGTACGTCGCTATAAGGTTACCTGGTACAATTTTGATGAACTGTCAAATGTGGCCTATTAAAATGTCCCGACTATACCTTGTCATGTTCTAAAATACCTGTCAGATTTTAAAAAATCTGACAGAATTTGATGGGTATTGAAAAACCAAACGAACACGACTAGTGTAAAACATCCCATTCCACAGATTAAGGATGAGTAGATGGATTCTTAGTCCGCCAGCGCGTGGCCATTTTATGCTTGTGTGCATTGCCGTAGTGTGCGTGTAGGGATGGGCGTATCATACTTGTATATCGATAAAAATTCAAAATAAAATTACACTGTCGACCAAGAGTAGACCATTTTTATGTTTCATATTTCTTACTAAGCAACATAAAAAGGAGGTTATATTATGCGACCCGATTGTTCAATATAAGATATAGGTAGGTATTATGCTTATTAAATAAGTCGCTTTCTTATTTTATTTATTTAAGTATTTTTATAAATCACATAAATACCTAGTTAAAAATATACTTATAAGTACTCCATAAGTCACGACTCACGAAGGCTTATCCGGAGAGTAATATCAATAAAATCAACATTTTCGAAGTGAAAACTTGTAGGCTACCAGGTTTTAAATAAAAGATAAGTAGACATTGAGTGGACTGTATTAAAGTTAGGAAATTTACAATATTATAAGTATGTACTGGTCGCCTACGAAGACAATAATGGAATGAATAGTTGTCAAAAACTCAAAACTACATATTATACGTATAACTAATATAGCTGTGTAGTGTGTGCTCGCGCATAAGGCGTATGCGCCGGCGCAGCTAGGAGAACGCCGCTCGCACGCCCCGCGCCCCTCTTGCGGTGCAGCCGCAACAAACTTCTTTAGCGGCGTTGAGGACTTTTGTCGGATGGGTAAAAACTGTGAAACTCACGTCAGATTCTCGTGCTGATCGAAAAATCTTGGAAAAACCGTAATGCCCCATACATACGTAACGATTTATCGTAGCGATAAATCTGTGCAGACCAGTTTGCGTAGTTTTATCGATCGTGTGTATGAAAAAATCGTTGTCGATAATCGTTCGTCGTTGGCAGTTTCAATTTCTATCAGATAAATTGTTGTCGATTACATTTGCGCAGTTTTATCGTTGCGTGTGGACGGCGATCGCTCAGTTCGGCAGTACTTCACGGAGCTTGCTAGTGTGCTCACGTGCACATCGTTTTCACAGAAATAGTGGAGAAACTAAAGCCAGCAGATTTAAATATGCCTATTCATTGATCATTCATCCTTAATTAGTTATGCCAATCTTGCGGAGCGAATTTCAACTCACATAACAAGTTGGTATGAGAAAATTGCTTTCTTTTCTCATACCATCTTTACTTTACCCTCCATCCAATCTTTACACCATAGACTCCGCTTCTTTTTTTCTTTAGACATAACCAGCCCTAATATAGCAAGTGCATCATAATCTTCTATTGTTAACATGTATCTTGCGTGAGCTTCTGCGAAGAACTGCCCGATCGACATCAATATCGGAGCAGTGTGGATGCATTATTATGCCTCATACATACGTAACGATTTATCGTAGTGATTTCAGACTGTGCAGATGAATCGAACGTTCCTAGTGTCTCCACATGGCTCAGATATCGACATCGATCGGGCAGTTCTCCGCAAAAGCTCACGCAAGATACAATATGTTAACAATGGAAGATTATGACGCACTTGCTATATTAGGCTTGGTTATATCTTTAAAGAAAAAAAGAAGCGGAGTATATAGTGTAAAGATTGGCTCATGAAAAGGAATAATTTTCTTATTTATACCAACTTGTTATGTGAGTTGAAATTCGCTCCGCAAGATTGGCATAACTATTTAAGGATGAATGAAGAGGCATATTTAAATCAGCTGGCTTTAGTTTCTCCACTAATAAAGAAACAAGACACAGTTATGAGAGAAGCTATAAGTCCTCATGAAAAATTAGGTTTCTGTAGCTTTCTATAAAATCTTGAAGTAGTTCGCGGTGACCAACTCTTTCATCTTCCGACACGTTTCTGTGAAAGCGATGTGCACTGGCAAGATCCGTGAAGTACTGCCGAACTGAGCGATCGCCGTCCACACGCAACGATAAAACTGTGCAAATGTAATCGACAACGATTTATCTGATAGAAATTGCAACTGCCACCGACGAACGATTATCGACAACGATTTTTCATACACACGATCGATAAAACTGCGCAAACTGGTCTGCACAGATTTATCGCTACGATAAATCGTTACGTATGCATGGGGCTTTAGGAATGTTCGATTTATCTGCACAGTCTGAAATCGCTACGATAAATCGTTACGTATGTGTGAGGCGTAAGACGGTTGGAGAGTAGTGTTTTGTGTCGAACTCGAACTCGAATTGATTGTAAGGGTTTCGATTAATTAAAAAAATCGTTTTTTTATGAATTGATTTTCATAAACAATGGGTTAAAGTTTAATCGATTAGGGTTTCGATCGGTAAGGGTTTCGATTAATTTAAAAAATCGATTTTTTAATACTTAATCGATTTTCATAAACAATGGGTTAAAGTTTAATCGATTAGGGTTTCGATCGGTAAGGGTTTCGATTAATTAAAAAAAATCGATTTTTTAATACTTAATCGATTTTCATAAAAATGGGTTAAAAATAATAATAAAAAATTAATATGGATTAAAATTAAATGATTGTTAAAATTATGTTATAATGAAAATTAATTTCCATAAATTTTTATCCATATTTCAGAGCGTTCAAACAAACCAACTCTTCCGCTTTATAATTTTATAATATGATGAGATTAGTTAGGGTCTATCACACAGAATACTTACCTATTCAGCTTTGTTCAGCTTTAATACGATACACTTTGGTACTACTTTGATAATATTAGAAATGAAATTAGAAAATATAATACAACAAAGTTTTTGTTAGAAGCTTATCTTCAGTTTTGTTTTTAGTTTTTCGTAGTGCTAACTGGTAAAAATAAATGGATTATAATAGATAGGTACTGCTACTTCACGTTATCTACGTATGAAATTGTTGTTAATTTATTACGCCTATCTAAATTACGGAGAGGAAGTCTGTTATCTTTAATACGAAATATATGTAGCGTTTGTATTATTCAATTTAATATTTTTGTCCTAATGGTCGACATTATATGAATCTGGAAACATTTCATCGATAATAGAAAAGACAGTTGTACATCACTAGTATTAGTTCCAAATACTCCCACTACTACTATCAGCGCCAATATGGCGACTTTCAAACGTCATTTTTACGTCAAATTTAGTTCCCATTCCTGATAATGGGGGAGGGAAGCGGATTGAGAGGTTTTCTTATTTTTAATCTCCACCAGACGGCGCGACGATAGACACTTCTAGATTTTCTATTGGTTCCCCACCGATCTGAAATTATCTGCAGGTTGGCATCACGCCATCACGGATACATATTGGTTGTGTTTCTAAAAAATATCAGTGTACTGTCAAGTGTGGCATAAATCAAAATATCTTACCTAAGCGATCATTGGCCTAAGGGATTAGGCCAGTATACTAGTAACAGTTTAGGAACACGCAAATTGTCAAACTGAAAACTGACAACTGAAAAAGTTTTGGCGGGCATGTCATGGGCATGTCACTTTCAAACTTCTTCTACTTTTTATTATTGGTGTGGTTTTAATTATTTTTTCCCAAATTGTGTTATTTGGGTGTTTGATGTTCATTATTGATAAAATATTAGCCATGAAATACCCGATAACTTGCACAAGTGCAGGTAAGATGTTGTCAAAACCAAAATGTATATTTCCTGTGACATTTGGTGTGAATATCGGTAAATAGGGCTATTTCTTCCGTGAGTTTTAACTAAACATCGTTATAATGACTTTGCTATCCTAATCATTGGGATATTAAGGCGTCTTCTTCAAATTGAAATGTATCAAGTTTCACATTCTTTTGCCCAGTTTTGTAGCAATTATTGATGGTATTCCCTGGTATCACCGATAGTTGTCTACCCATACGCCATCTAGTTACTAAAATGGAAACTGTTTGACAATCAAATTAAAAAGTTAAGAAAATCCCTCAAAAATAGCTGTCATTTCAAAGGGTATAAATTATAATGCGTTTCATCCAAAAAACGTTTCATCAAATAGTTCCTTTGCCGTCATGTTGGCACTAATGCAAATTAATGTTGCCACATTACCCTTACTGTGCTACCTTAAATTGGGGTAGATAGTTATCACAAAATGCACTTAAAGAAAATTGTACATAATTCTAACAGCTTTCGCCCGTGGCTCTGCCTACGTTAACGTCTATCCCTCGGGGACCGTTCTTTTTCCCGGGATAAAAGGTACCCTATGTCCTTTTTCATACTTCAGAGTTCCAGACAACGTGTGCTTATGAAAGTTTTATGATGATCCGCTTAGTACTTTATGTGTGAAGGCGTAACCAGCAAAGTCACTTTCGCATTTACTAGCTAAAAGCCGAGCTTTGTGAGGGCTCGCGTCATCAGCATCACACCTTCACTGACTGATGATAACACATTTACATGCTATAGCACAAATCAATAGGCGTGATAGTTTGTCCGTAAAGTGTACCAAAAAATGTACAGGTTGTGAGAAGTACTAGGGCTCGCTTCGCTCGCCCTGATAATATTATTGTACTAGCTTTTACCCGCGCCTTCGTTCGCGTGTATGTAGTTTTCGTTACTAGAAGTGCGTTTCATCAAATAGTTCCTATGCCATCATGTTGGCATTCTCTGTTAATAACGTAAGCACGGTAGACACGATCTGCATGTATTTATAAGTTTTACTGTGTCTAAGGGTGATTAAACTGACGCTGGTAACCCTATTTCACTAAGCCGTAATGGCGGCAACCCGAGTTTAATGGAATTATTGGGGCCTAGTTACGTTTTACACGTTCACAAAACTCTTTCACTCTTAGTACCATCATTCTTTCACCACTCTTTAATGTTTTCGGCATGATTTTCTCACGAAATCACAGTAAAATTATGAAAACTCGCAGAACATGTCAACCTTGTTTACATTATTGACAGACAGGAATGCCAACATGACGGCAAAGGAGCTCTTCGATGAAACGCACTATAATCTATATCATTAGTCCAGCCAGCGTACTTGTATACAGACAAATAAAAGTAACTGAAGGTCAGTGGCTATCCTGCATAAGCCGGCGGACTGCACGAGGATAGTGAATGGTGTTGCAACTTGCAGCCTGTAGGCCTGCACGGGCCACGGCGGACTGCAATGCAGGAATCAGGATAGTGAAATGGAATGGGCCCTTTTAACTTTTAACCCAATCAATGCCACCAATCCACCTGTAACATACCGGTTGTGCCACTTGATTTTTTTGTTTTTTCTAACTTAAAATACATTGTTTAACGTATTTTATATATTAAATAATGCAATAAATAACGAAAACCTCTCTAAATACGATAAACGCAACAATTACGTTGGTGGCACTGGTGAGACAAATTCAATCACAAGTGCCATTCAACGCACCACATACGTTGACGCTTTTGTTTTAATTGAACTGTGTTATTCAACATAGTGGGTAGCTGAATAATTTTTTAATACAGGTAAGTTTTTTTCTACATACAGTTAACCGCTTATCAAGCTACCCATGGTAATTCAAAGTCATTCTCCCCTTCCCTTCTTTCTCCCCGTCATTCTTTGAAAAAAAAACTGAAAATTGAAATAAAATCCTTATAAAACAAATAAAATCCTTACTTATTTGAAATATTTTTTTTTCTTAAATATTGAAAAATACAACTGGTCAGCTACTAAAAGATTTTGTATCAATTTAATTATAAATACAACGAATGGGTGGTAAAATTTACTAATATGAACATAGTAGTGTTGCGTCATGCATGAAACCATCCAACAAAATTCGCCGTTAAAATGCCATTGAACGCACCATTTGCGTTATGGTAATTTTATTCATAAAATATACCATGAATCGAAGAAAAATTGTAATATACCTAATTAAATTGCTTACTTTTATGTTCTTAGTCAAAAACTTCTCACTCTAATTCAATAAAACTGAAAATATGTTGAATTGAATTAAGGCAGTTTTTGGGCTAACGGTTTTTTCGCTGTCAAAAAAGAGGGGAGGTCCAGACCAAAAACCGACAGTGTCACCACATGTAAAATATATCTCCAGTAGCTAATGAGGCCAAAGATTCAAATTAAATATAGCCATTATAAAGAAAAACCGGGAAAAATATCAAAGGTACCTCAACGCATATGGTGCGTTGGTGGCACCAGAAAGTAAACTCGCAAAACGCAAATGGTGCGTTGCTGGCACTGAATGGGTTGACTTTTAGGTATCTCAATGACAGTTGACAGATGACCATTGACTGAAGTAATCTGTATTCTGTGCTTTTAGGTAAAATCACAGACTACTTATGTGCGTTTCATCGAATAGTTCCTTTGCCGTCATATTGGCTTGGCATTCCTGTCTGTCAATAATGTAAACAAGGTTGACATGCTCTGCGAGTTTTCATAATTTTACTGTGATTTCGTGAGTAAATCATGCCGAAAACATTAAAGAGTGGTGAAAGAATGATGATGCTAAAAGTGAAAGAGTTTTGTGAACGTGAAAAACGTAACTAGGCGCCAATAATTCCATTAAACTCGGGTTGCCGCCATTACGGCTTAGTGAAATAGGGTTACCAGCGTCAGTTTAATCACCCTTAAACACAGTAAAAATCATGAATACATGCAGAGCGTGTCTACCGTCTTTACGTTATTAACAGAGAATGCTAACATAATGGCAAAGGAACTATTTGATGAAACGCACTTCTAGTAACGAAAACTACATTCACGCAAACGAAGGCCCGGGTAAAAGCTAGTACAATAATATTATCAGGGCGAGCGAAGCGAGCCCTAGTACTTCTCACAACCTGTACATTTTGGGGTACACTTTACGGACAAACTATCACGCCTATTGATTTGTACTTTAACCAGGCCTGTCCCACTCGCGCCTGTAGGCATCGAACTGTAAGTACCCCCCTAGGGGGGCACATCGGTAGGGACTCACAGGCGAGCAGTGAGTGGAGACGCACGCGCACGAGTTTTTAGTTGATCGTTGCATGCCTACCTGCGTACTTATTCATTCGCTGTCACAGAATTGATAAATTAATCTGATCACAATGGACAGTAAAAAAGGGCAAAGAAATATTGCGCAGTGTTTAACTGTCTTAACACGGAATGTGAACTTAATTTGGTTTTACTTATTTACTATTTTTCTTATTTACCCTATACAACAAAAAAAGAATTTTGAAACACACGGCTGCGTTATCATTGAGCATACAAAAAAAAACAACCGAACGTAATAATATAACCTCCTCTTTTTTTCGATGTTGAATAATAAAAGTTGGGTTTACTAAAATTTATTAATATTTGCTCGAGAGAACTAAATAAGTATGTGTTTTTAGTTGTTGGCTCCTGGATTATTTGTTCGCGTCTTTGCTATTATAATATTACGTGATGCGTCATGCATACTATTCGAAACCTTATTTGTTTACAAAAATAACTAAGTTATTACAAACACTTTAAGTAGGTAATAATATAAGACCGGTTTCAATAATTAAGATACGGTACCTATCGAATCTAAGTACGCGTAACTGGTTACACGCGAATTTATGATAATTAAATCTACATACTAAGACTTTTAATATGTTAGATTGTTGCGAGTCAAATAAAATAGAGACAACCCTGATTTCTTCAGAAAAAGTACGAATTATGCGATAGGAAGAGAGCGGAGATGTAGGCAAATATAATTGTAGGCACCTAGCACTGCGCGGTCGGAATTTGAACTTTATAGTATCATAGCATGAGTCGTTAATTCTTTAAACGGGTTTCACCAGTGGGAATTCTGTTGGTACAACTAATATAATATATTATGTGCTTTAACATATAGTAGGGGAGGTCGCGCTCAGTTTAAAAAGTCATTTCATACCGAGCGAAAATCGTTACAATAATAGTATTCCACTAACACATAACAGCTTTGATGATCAGCCACTTCATAATGGGTGGAATAAAAATTGAGAGCAACTCAAAGTTGTTGTTGGGAATCGTATTGAATTGACATTAAAAAGATCCCAATTCGCACCTAATAAAGGTTCATATCTAGATTATACACGTTTAGATTCGGTAGATGTTTTTAACGTTGTTAGTGGCGGTCGAAAAGGAAGATAGCATGCTTGGTCAGGCCGAGGCCCACTAACGTCATTTCAGACGTTGTATATATCTTGCCGTTCGCCGAAACTTCGATAGCACGATGTAGGATTGTTAGGCGAATTGTAGGTACCGCCACACCACTCCCCCCCGAAGACCTGTGGTATTCTTCAATGCGCGTGTGTTGTCAGGTGTGGGCCGAAGTTACGCGTGCAATGACCAGGAGAGGGACCCCGTGCTCTGCTTGCTGACCGGTCGTTGTAGCCTATGGCTGCCCCGTTCAAGCCAGACACGGGTTCGACCGGCGCTGACCTCCAACGCGGCTTATGGTCGAGGCGACCCGTTTGTGCTTGATGTCTGCTGACGTGGTGCGGAGGGGCGGGGAGTGTTGATGATGATTGATGTCCAGAAGGATGCGTGTTCTTGTCGGTGCCGCGGTGGTCACCAGTTTAACGTTGTTAGTGGCGGCCGAAAAGGAAGATCTTCCGACCGAGCGAGATAGCATGCTCGGTCAGGCCGAAGCCCACTGACGTCATTTCAGACGTTGTATATATTTTGCCGTTTGCCGAAAATTCGATAGCGCGATGTAGGATTGTTAGGCGAATTGTGGGGGTACCGCCACATATTATTTTAGTTTTAGTATATAACAACAGATGGCGCTTTTAAAGTAAAATGTATATAATTCTTCTTCACAAATATCATAACTTATATCGCTGGCTGACGGTTTTTCCACCATCGTATTAGTGACTGACGGTTTTCTTTATTATTTACAAAGTAGAAACATTTACCTGTATACATTTTGTACGGTATAAAATGACTTTATATTCAAAAAATTTTACATGTTATTGTAATTTTACATGTGATTAGTGCAGATGATTTGTGATTTGGAGATAAATAGCAACTCCAATAGTTTCTCTAAATCACTATAAATCATCTGTACTAATCACCTGCACTTGCACTAATCAAAGTGAATCCAGGCCATTAATTTTTGTATCAAAATTATCATTTAAATCCGGTAGATGTTGCTGTTTATTATCAAAAACGCTATCTAGTTGATGCCTAGGAATACTAAGTATCACTCAACTAGATGGCGCTGCTACATTACGTGTCAAAGCGCCATCTTGAGTCGAGTGCAATAATCTTACCTATACTTCTGCTTGTGTCACATCTATCTCAGTTTATATACTGTATTACCTATGGCGTACTTGTTTAATGGAGGTAGTGTTGCCAACTTAGTGGAATTTCCAATAGATCTGGTGGTTTAGACGTGCCTTTCGGCGGGAAAAAATTGGTTTTAGTGGCTGGTGGATTTTTTCGTGGATTAGCTTAAGTTAGTGGTCAGCATAGACGACAAACCACTAGTTTTTTTTTAATTATTTTTCTGACCTGAAGGGTTATGTCATCTTTAGTTATGTACCTACCTAAATAATGTTCTCCTTTTTGTAGTATGTACTTTTCTCATAATCTTATATCTTTAAACGAGCAATTCTTGTATGGATGCACCTAAGTTTAACCACCAGTGTGCGGCTGTAGCCTGTACCTAGTTCTAGCCGCTATAATGAAGACTAAACCTAGTTGTAACTTGTAACCGAAGATAAGTAGGATATACCTAAGTTTAACCGCATGTGGCGGGCTGCACCTAGTTGTAGCCGGGTAAAACTAGGTGTAGCCGCACTTCGGCTAATCGGGCGATAAATTGATCAAGCTAGGAATCATTTTTAGAAAATGTCATTTTATTCGTGTTTTATCGAATACCGGGCAAAGCTCGGTCAAATAGCTAGTAATAATAATACTTACGTTGTTGTTGTTTTATTTTCAAATTATATTCAGGTAGGTAGTTGTCTTTACGTTATTTAGTGGAATTCTGGTGGTTTGAGGGGCCATTTAGGTTTTAGTGGTTTCTGGTGGTTTACGCTGCCGCATTTGGTGGGTTGGTAAAAATAAAGTTGTCAACACTGAATGGAGGTCAGTGATTACTACACAGACTAAGAAGAGATACTACGATTAGTGCCAACATATAAAAAGGTACTCTGTGGTGCCAACTGCCAACATGAAAAGTAGTGATTATATTCTCTTTGAAAGGAACTATTTGATGAAACGCACTATAGGGATACTACGGTAAAATTTACACGACATTCACAAAAGCATGAAATATTTTAATGTGCTATCGTCTAATCTTTAATATACACTCAGCCTGACATGTCTGCTCCAAAGAAGTAAGTCTCATATCGTAGAAAAATCTTGTTCATATATTTTTAGAATGTCGATTCTATTCCGAATTCCGTTTCTCTAGTCTCAGTGTTTGTTGTCAGTGATCCTAAACAACTGGACCAATTTTGATTTCATTTTGTTTGCTTCGCGTAGGTCAACTCGGACAACACCCTACATGTTTCATACCGGAAATATCTTATATCTTTAAACGAGCAATTCTTGTATATATATAATATATATAATTGGAATCTCGGAATCGGCTCCAATGATTTTCATGAATTAGTATATAGGTGGAGTAAGGTTTCCAAACCTACCCCAATTTTTTGGTGGTCACATGGATTGAGGGGGGGGGGGGGCAAAACAAAAACAAACACAATCCAGAAAGGCCAAAAGTGGGTTAGGTTAGGTTAGAATGTAAACCACAACAGAGGGAGCCAAGCAAGCGCAGCAAGCGTACAATGGCAGCAGCCAGCGACCGTTACAAAACATTCCTCAGGATTCCGAAAATTTCAAAGGTGAGTAGCTCCAAAACTGGGGGGTTCCTCAGTGTGGATTTGGTAGGGGGGTCGTTAACCTCTCCTCCCCACTCCCCCCTCCCCATAAATCTTAGGGTAGGTTTGGAAATCTTTACCTTTGCCTGGCCAGCTACAATTCAGAATTATTGTTGTATCTTAACATAGGTTATGTGAAACTTTTGTAAACATCTATTGTATGTTGTAGGTATGGTTTAATATTGCCAGACAAGTCCAAGCCACAGTTATCTTTCAAAGCTACCAGAAATATTTTTGGAGATGATTCAGAATCAGACGATGACACAAACAAGAAAAAAAATGCACCACTAAGCATCAACGCTAATGTAAAAAGACAGGTAAAATTTGAAAATAATTATCCAACGTAAAGTATAAAACAATAGATTATATTTTTTACTTGATTGAGAAAAATCTTAGTTATATACTTTTGTTATTTTAGACCAAACTGACACAAGAGAAGGCTATACTGGAAGATCCTACTGTTTACCAGTATGATGAAATTTATGACTCGATGACAGTAGATAAACAAAAGCAAGTTAAAAAGAGCAAAGAAGAGAAGAAACCCAAGTATATAGAAAATTTAATGAAAACAGCTAACAAAAGAAAAATAGAAAATGAACGACGTATAGAAAGACAGGTATAAATTACATTTGAAACCAAACTCAACTTATAAGATATTTTTTAGTATCTAAGGTACTACATGTTTTATGTACTTTTGTAAGACAAGTTTCTATTATACAGTTAAAAAAACACCAAATAACATCAATTACTATTTTAAGTAGGTATTGATTGAACTTATTGTTAATGTAACTTTAGGAGCCTGAGTGCAAAGAACCAAACTTCTCTTAACAATATTGTAAGTGTAATACAAGTATGTAATTTTTATTTTTAGGTCCAAAAAGAACGAGAAAAGGAGGGAGAAGAATTTGCAGACAAAGAAGTGTTTGTTACGTCTGCATATAAAAAGAAATTAGAGGAAATGAGACTAGAAGAAGAAAAAGAAAAATATGAGGAGTATTTAGAAAGTATTGGAGATGTAACTCGACAAAAAGATTTAGGTTTGTACATAATATTATCATTTTTATAAAACAGGTTTTGTCTAAATATTGATAATTGATTTTACTTATATGTGCTGTATTTTGTATTGAAGTACTAATGATTAAATGATCTAATTATTTGCTACAGGAGGCTTCTACAGACATTTGTATGAACAAAAATTAGGATCTGAGAAGAAAGAAACTACGCAAACATCAGAAAATAAACTATCTGAAGGCACAAATAGTGAAGATAAGAATAAGAAGGTTAACAAAGTGGAATCAAAACAAAGGAATTACAGAAAGAGGAAATCTTCACATGATGTTAAGTTATCAGAAGGTGAAATTGAAGACTCAGAAGAAGAAATAAATCGTTGTAATTTAGAAGATATCAGGACTTCCAAGAAGTCCAAGCAAAATAAAGACAATATTGATGCAGACTCCGACTTTTCAATAGACGAGTCCAGTGATGAAGAAACAAAAGAAGAAGATACTGAAGAGAAAGTTAAGTCTGTAGATGTAAAAGAAATAGAAGAGAAGAAAGAAAAAATAAACCAAGAGGAGCCACAAACTCCGAAGTCACCAGAAAAACCCAAGATAAAAATTGATATTTGGAAGAAAAGATGTGTTGGTGAGCTTTTTGATCAAGCTCTAAAGAGGTATTATGAAAGAAAGGCGGCACGAAATATTTAGAAACTATAATAAAGATCAATAATAAGATTTCATTTAATAACTATGTAATATAAATTATTTTTTATTTAGTCTTCTTATTTCAACTAAACTGCCATGTAGTGTGCCTTGCAGTGAACTGTAACAAACAAAATACTTCATGTTTAATAATAATTAATTAGTCTATTTGCTTGAAGTTGTAGCGAATAATTGTAACTTGTGGTAAAAATTGATTTTGGATTTTTTTTTTCTAAATTTCTTTACAATAATCAGTAGTTTATTTTCTCAAAATATACTTAATTGATTTTACTAGATCTTGTAAGTCATTGGTCAGCCAGCGCTAAGACCACTCATGAGTTTCATACAAGAGTAA
Source organism: Lysandra bellargus (assembly GCA_905333045.1). NCBI lineage: Eukaryota > Metazoa > Arthropoda > Insecta > Lepidoptera > Lycaenidae > Lysandra > Lysandra bellargus. The sequence goes on from HG995328.1 coordinate 1,214,546, forward strand.
AAAGAACCAAGAATTATTAAAAAATGCATGACATAGTGCGATTGTAGGAGTCGTAGCATGATCAGTTCAACTATCTAGTTAGATAAAGCAAAAACAGTAAAAATAAGCAAGAAAATATATATTTTAAGTTTACTTACCAATAAATTCTGAAACAGGATCATTTTCTCCCTCAGCCCTCATTGTACCCGTGATCTCCTCATTCTCGACCATTGGCAAAACCAGTTGAACAAACTCCTGGGTATAAGGTGGAGCTATGGCATCTAGTACCTAAAAAACAATTTTCAATTTAGCAAAGTAATATCTAAGATCTTCTTTTATTAACTTGTTGATTCGGCGACCGTGGTCTATTAACACGTTTGTTCCTACTACGATTTTCATGATGTCTTTTCGGATGCCACCTACATTGTACGGCGGACTCGCCAGGTGAGTCGCCGTTTAATTAGCTTTTATTATGTAATACAAGAGAATTTTGTACAAAGCACCGATTTTAATGAGTAAGCAAAAAACAAAAAAACGGGAACTTTTTTAGGGAATACGGGCGCGGGCGTAGTGTCGTCGATCTTGTCACTGAACTGAATACAGATTCTACATAATATATTAAAATAATATACTATAATATCTACATTGGACTCTTCACAAATCATACCACGTCAGTCTGGCCCCGTGCTAAGTACACTAAGGACTTGTGTTACAACTTACAATTGTACCAGACATATAATACCGGATATATTATAATTTATACCAGCGACCCGCCCCGGCGTCGCACGGGTATAAAATATATAGCCACTGAAAAAATGATTAAAATCAATAGCCTATGATCTACTTCTTATCTGTGCCAAATAACATAAAAATTGCTCCAGTAGTTCGCGAGATAATTTTCCCCCGTTTCAAATAATTTCCAACGTTTTATCCACATACTCCTATAGCCTTCCTCAATAAATAGGCTATCTAACACTGAAAGAATTTTTCAAATCAGACCAGTGTTCCTGAGATTAGCGCGTTCAAGTTAGCCCTTTCAAATAATTTCCCCCTTTTTTTCCACATTTTCCTCTATTTCTTCGCTCCTATTAGTCTTAGCGTGATAAAATATAGCCTATAGCCTTCCTCGATAAATGGGCTATCTAACACTGAATCATCAAAATCCGTTGCGTAGTTTTAAAGATTATAGGGAACAAAGGGACATGAGGGAAAAAAAGCGACTGTTTTATAATAAGTACCTATATTATGTAGATATAGATTTCCTTTTTATTATACTCAACTTATTTAAGACCCATACTTCCATACTAATTGTAAAAAATTAATAAAAAAGTGTGTCTGTTTGTCTGTCTGTTATTAGCTTATTACCTCTTCACGCCCAAACCGCTGAACCGATTTTGCTGAAATTTGGCATGGAGATACTTTGAGGCTGTCCCGAGTCTTTGTCCTTTGATATATAATACTTTTTATCCCGAAAAAATGCACGGTTTCCGCACGATAAACTAGTTTTGGCGCAACAGAGTTGCGGGCGTCATCTAGTTTTTACAATATTATTATACACACATTTAAGACACATCCATGAGTCATGACCCAGGAAAACGTTTTGTTCCGTCGCGTCGGTGGGATTCGAATTTCGAACCAGCGACCCCCGGCTTGAGCTACCATGCGCTCAACCACTGCGCCACAGAGGTCGACGCTTTTATTTAAAAATTATTAAAAGACAGTACGTAACAATAAAAACAGAAAAAAGGCTGCTTCAAATATTCCTCACATTGTTATCATTCAAAGTAATAAAATCGGCCAAGTGCGAGTTGGACTCGCCCATGAATGGTTCCGCAATCCGCAGCAACAATAAGGTTTATTTTTATGAAATTATAAGGTTTTTTTCTTATAGTTTCGGAGAAAAGTGGCTGTGACATGTGACATATATTATGTATATACTTAATTTAAAAAATCTGTAACTGTTAGGCTACAATATGGGCTATTTTGGCCTGAAATAAAGATATTATTATTATTATTATTATTATTAATTATAGAATTAAAACCAAGCCAGTCTGACGTGGTGTAAAGCGTCCATAGCTATTTAAATAGACTCCTAAATCCTAATGATACCTAAGCCCTAACAAAATTTGGCCGGTGGCTGTGCCGGTGGGTTGAATTACACTCTGTATAATATTACATCTCCTTTTTTAAGTCGGTTAGTAGGTAATTAGATTAAATTAATAATATCGGGGCGAGACGTTTTTTTCATACAAGTTTTACGACCGAATACGCGATAGCTAATATAAAACTTGTACGAGAAATGCGACCCGACCCGATGCATTCCGTCACAATGTGCGCGAATTATCTGCTATCTATACTAATCTATACCTACTAATATTATAATTCTGCAGAGTTTGTTTGTTTGAACGCGCTAATCTCAGGAATTACTGGTCCGATTTAAAAAATTATTTTACTGTTGGATAGCCCATTTATCGAGTTTTACTGTTGGATAGCCCATTTATCGAGGAAGGCTATAGGCTATATATTTTTATCACGATAAGACTAATAGGAGCGAAGAAATAGAGGGAAATGAAGAAAAAATCAGCCAAGTGCGAGTCGGACTCGCGCACGAAGGGTTCCGTACCGTTATAGAGCCAAAAAAAAAGCCAAAATTGCGTTTTTTGTATGGGAGCCCCCTTAAATTATTATTTTTAATTATTAAAGTACACATATAATTAAAGCTTTTGTGAAAATTTCAAGTGCCTTCTTGTTGTCATCGTTGATACCGAGCAAAAAATGTTTAAAAAATTACGTTTGTTGTATGGGAGCCATCCTTAAATTATAAAGAAATTATAGATAAATTGCGCCGCATTTACGAATACCAAAAATTATGAATGAAAATTTATTATATTGCCATCCTTTTGAAGACATTCTGTAACTACACAATATAAGCTGAGGTCCCAGGAAAAATAAGTACATAACCATTCGATGAGTTTTTAATATAAAACAAGTGTGCGAAAAGTATGTCGTCAATGGCGTAAAAAATTATGAAATGTAATCGTTTATATTTTTTAGTGTGTAAATATTTTGTAGTAAATTTTTGTACAGGAACCTAGGTAATTACTATTGTAAGCTGAAAAATAACTCAAACATGTTAATGTCTGACAGCAGCTGTCTCTAGTGACATGTGTCACCAGAGAATATTACAACTACCCTCCTAATATTATATATGAATACCGTTGTTTACCTTTGTTACCTACAAGTTCGCGCGATTCGCGACACCTTAAGTTCGAGTATCTAACCATACGCAAAAAGAGTTTATTCAACTGAAAAAAGATTAATATCATATGAAATCAGATGTTCCGGCAATATTATCTACACCCCTTTCTGCCATACCTAGTTATTTCAAAATACTTTTAGTTCACTTTAGCCAGTATAATGATAAAAATTATAACTTCACAATAACAATATTAATTATTGATATTTATAACAAAAATAGCAATATAAATACATCGACATTGATAGAAACAAACAAGCCCAATAACATAATATAGTATATAGGTATAGTCGCCTATACAGCATACCATATGTACGTCTTAATCATAAAGTTAATATACCTATCGGAATATAATATTATATAAAAAAAAATATATAAAAATATAATTATATAATAATATAGTTATATAATAATATAATATTCCGATAGGTATATTACCTTTATGGTCTTAATACACTCACAGTCAAATTAGAAAGTTGCGCACTAAAGGTGCGCACCAAACACGATTCCATTACTTGTTAGTAGGTTTTACCCCTCGGACCCCTTCTCATACCGGGCGCCTTATACAGGATGTCCCAAAACTCAACGATAATCTGGGACCGGATGAATGGCCAAGTTATACCAGTTCCGTGAAAAATAAAATAAAAATTCCATATCACTCAGTTCAGCGATAATAGACAATTTTGTAAAAAAGTCGAAATTCGACACCCTTGGTCGCATTTTCAAGTCCTGTGATCACCAATGTCACAATTTCGCTGTGATTTTTTTAATTTCGAGATCTTCATTAACGATGCTATTGATCGCAACTACGAATTAATGCAAAAAACATTGTTAATTTAATAAAATAAGTTAAGTTTTAGTGAGTCATGGTTCACAAAAATATTGTTAGTTAACTTTGACACTTCATTTTGAAAAAAAATTGTACTACACTGCCCTTGGCAAGTTATTTAAAAAGTTGGCGCATTTAATCAAGATTTAAAAATGGTGCAACACTAGCCACTTTTCTTACCATTAAAAAATTTATTTCAATTTTTTTTCAAATTGAACTCTTGTCTAAAATAATAATTGATACTTTTTTATATTAAAAGATCAGGGTATTGAGTGTGTGTAATGAACAAAAGTGATAGAATGAGATAGATAGTGACGCTGACAGTCTGTCTCACTCTAGAGCAAGACAGATCGACATTCGACTTTTAGAATGAGCGAGACGGATAGTGACGCTTGAGGGGTCGTCCGTTCACAACATTTAGTACGCATCGTTTCTTCGTCTACTGCGCATCTCTCGTATTCGTGTTACTATCGTACTAACGACTTTGGCTTGTATTACTTTGGACTTGATACCGCTTCCGTACTGACGACTTTGGCTTGTGTTACTTTGGACTTGATACTGCATTTGTACTGACGACATTGGCTTTGCTTTTCTGGACTTTGTGCTGTGAAAATAGTGTGTGAACAACATGCCGGATCTGTACACAGTACAAGAATATGCAAATATGCATCTTATCTACGGTGAATGCCGTTGTAATGCCTCTGCCGCAGCCAGATTGTATCGCGAGAGATACCCCAATGTGCAGCGTCACCCAGATTATCGCGTATTCCAAAATGTGCACGCGTCATACTCGGAAGGACGATTGCCCAGTGTTCGTACGTCCGGTGGAAGACCGCAAAGAGACTACGACGACGTAGTTTTGAATGAAATTCAAAATGACCCTAGCACTTCAGTACGTGCGATAGAACTAGCAACGGGAGTACCGAAAAGTAACGCTCATCGAATTTTAAAACGAAACGAATTTCATCCGTATCATGTGCAACGCGTCCAGAGTTTGCTCCCACGAGATTACGCACCTAGAATTAATTTCTGCAGAACAATGTTAACGAAAATTTGAGAAGATCCTGAATTCCTAAACAAAATTTTATGGACCGACGAATCTACATTTAAAAGAGACGGTTATTTGAACTTACACAACCTTCATGAATGGCACGTCGAAAATCCGCATTTAATGCGTGAAGACCGATCCCAATACCAATTCAAAGTAAACATGTGGACTGGAATTTTAAACGGACGAGTAATTGGACCATTTGAGCTAACTCAAAATTTAGATGGCGCCACCTATTTGCATTTTCTTCAAAACGATTTGCCAAATTTGTTAGAAGACGCACCGCTCAGTATTCGCAGAGAAATGTGGTTTCAGCAAGATGGTTGTCCGGCGCACTATGCTCGAGCTGTAAGGGATTATTTAAACGCTGATTATCCTGACAGATGGATCGGACGCGGTGGCTCAATTTTATGGCCTCCTCGTTCCCCCGATCTAAATCCAGTTGATTTTTTTTTACTGGGGATGCATAAAAGAAAAAGTATATTCGAAAAAAATACAAAATCTATCAGAACTTCGCCAAAAAATTGCTGCAGCGTCAGAAGAAATAAATTCAAGAAATTTGGCACGACTGGTGCAAAGGTCTTTTGTAAGGCGTTGCAGAGCCTGTATTCGTGCCGGAGGCAAACAATTCGAACATTTATTGTAGTTTAAGGAGAATAATTTAATAAAAAGTTTTACGACGGTTCCTTCATTATTTTATTAATTATTATTATGTTTTTTTACAGTAAGATTGGTTATTAACTGACTGAATTACCTTTTTACTAAAAATAATAATTTGATTTAAGACCAGAAACAAAAAATAACAAATTTTAGTAACAAAAATTCCTAATCTTGAGTTGTTCAAAATAAGCTCAATTTGGAAAAAATGAGAAATAAAAATTTTAGTAGCAAGAAAAGTGGCTAGTGTTGCATCATTTTTAAATCTTGATTAAATGCGCCATCTTTTGAAATAACTTGCCAAGGGTAGTGTACTACATTTTTTTTTCAAAATGAAGTGTCAAAGTTAACTAACAATATTTTTGTGAACCACGACTCCCTAAAACTTAACTTATTTTATTAAATTAACAATGTTTTTTACATTAATTCGTAGTTGCGATTAATAGCATCGTTAATAAAGATCTCGAAATTAAAAAAATCACAGCGAAATTGTGACATTGGTGATCACAGGACTTGAAAATGCGACCAAGGGTGTCGAATTTCGACTTTTTTACAAAATTGTCTATTATCGCTGAACTGAGTGATATGGAATTTTTATTTTATTTTTCACGGAACTGGTATAACTTGGCCATTCATCCGGTCCCATATTATCGTTGAGTTTTGGGACATCCTGTATATGATAATCGATTCTTAAGGAGTAAACTGCAATAAACTCCAAAAATGCTAGTTTATCCATAGAGAGAGTTTTATTGATAGTGTTTATACATATTTTTATTGAATAACTAGATGTGCCGCGCGGCTTCGCCTGCCTAATTTAGGAATGTCACGGAAACCGTACATTTTTCCGCAAAAATGTAACCTATATGTCCTTTCACGTGGTCTATTCTTCATGTGTACCAAATAACACAAAAATTGCTCCAGTAGTTTCTTAAGATAATAAGCAATTTTAAATAATTGCCTCCGTTTTTTTTCTAATTTTTCCTCTATTTCTTCGCTCCTATTAGTCTTAGCGTGATAAAAATATATAATCTATAGCCTTCCTCGATAAATGGTCTATCTAACACTGAAATAATTTTTCAAATCGGACCTTTCCTTTCTTTCCGGTTCCTGAGATTAGCGCGTTCAAACAAACTAACAAACTCTTCCGCTTTATAATATTAGTATAATTTTTAAAGCACTGGGTTCTTCGTTCTTTGAAATGAACCTCTTCGTATGAAGCAAACCTTCCAATCACCAATGTGTCTGGCTAGTGGCTGACTGCTGAGTGAGTTTCTCTGACAAGTCTTTAAATTGTTGAGGAGAACAGTATCTCAACATATTTTGCACTGCTATGTGGAAGTGCAAGTACTTGTCTCACAAAGCAGGGGAAACATTGGGGACTGGTCTTATTTTTTATTGTTATTGTTGCAACATGTTTCCAAAAGACTTCGGGCTCAGGATCAGTCTTTTAAATTTTTTGTTACCACTCTTGTAAAGTTTCGGACCGTTCACAGACTAATCTGCGTTTCGAAAGTGAGTGAACGGCTCAGAACAGCTGCAGCTGCAGCTCGTTAATTGCTGAAGGAAGTGTTGTACCAAGACGACTCAATGTACCAAAATGCTATCCGAGTAGCCTGTAACGTTTATTATTTCAAGTACGTGAACAATGATATTCTGTTGAAAAATAGGTAGATTTGATACCAAAGTTGGTAGATAGGTAGAAGGGAGGTGAAATAGGTAGATCTACCATAAAGTTGGTAGATGTGACAACACTGAGGGGTACATTACAGGACACCGCAGTAACGCGGCGCTAGCGCAGCGTACTGATTGTTTCAGTAGAGAAGCAGCGACAGCGCGACGTACGCGCCGCGTTGTCGCAGCGTCTGCGCTGCGCATAAATTCATCGAACGCCTACGCTGGACAAACGCTAGTGTGAAGGCAGCCTAATGTGAGCCATAATTGGGTATTTGAAAAAAATATATATTGATTTTTTTAATGTATTTTAAAACCTAATTAAGTATTAATAATATTGATATTTAATGCAAGAACCTTAAAAAAATGTTTTTCGGGTGGGACACTTGTACCTTAATTTCAGTATGTGTGACTAATTTATGCAAATTGTATCAATGATATCAATTTGGTTTACTTATATAAAGAATAACAGAATATTTTATATACTTTTATAATTATATTGGAGGCGGGGATAACACCGTGTAAAATGAAATCAAAATGACAGTAAATGTTTGCCACGACCCGCACGGGTGGGACAAAAAATGTATGTCCATTTTGTATGTCACAAAAAATGGACATACTTGTTTGTTACACATGAATCATATTCAAGAAAAGTCTGCTTTCTTATTAAACTTTTTAATGCAAACTACAATATTTGTTTCAAACAATAAACTGAACGTAACATTTCATGAAAAACAATGCCCTATTATTAAAATATATTTTACAAAAACCGATTCAGTGCGGATGACACGGGAGCCGTGTCATACATGTTTTTAACGTGTGGCGTATGACACGTCAGCCGTGTCATTTCAAAAACGATTGTATCTCCCTCAAATTACACTTTAGGAGGGTCTACTGGGTACTCTGAACAAAATCATCGTAATTTTCCACAAGCCTATAGGCTTCGCCTCTGAATATTCTGTGAATTGCAAAAAAGTAGGGGCCGCCAACCTTTTTTAAAGGTGCATTCATTTCGTATTACACGGCAACCGCGTCTTATGGGTTTTTAACGTGTAGCGTATGACACGTGAGCCGTGTCATTTAGAAAGCGATTGTATCTCCCTCAAATTGCACTTTAGAAGGTTCTACTCTGAACAAAACCGTCTTAATTTTCCACGCAAAACAAGCCTATAGGTTTCGTTTCAGAATATTTTGTGAATTGAAAAAAAGTATCTGTCTCCTTTTTTAGCCTCATGACCTCAGACCACCACTTTTGTGAACATGGTACCAACTCGGAACCGGATCAATCGGAACAAATAACCTATACAACAAAAGAAAAATGTTGAAAATCGGTTCACAAACGGCGGAGTAATCGTTGAACACACATAAAAAATAAAAATCTGTTGTCTGTAAAGTCGGTTTACTGACGATAGTTGAACGTGACAACGTATGACGTTGTCACGTTCAACTATCCTTAACCCCTTAACCCTCGCTTCCGAATCTCTATAAATAGAAACAAACTTTTTCGAGTGTAACCTAAAGTTATTTCGATGTATTTCTTTCCAATGATTGTCTAAAAATATTTATAATGAGTAAAATATACTATTCGCAATACAAAACGCTACTGTATACATTCGTGAAATCCAGTAAAATCTTCGAACAAAGCACAAGTCATACCTTGACACGTAGGAAATAGAGCACAATTTTGAATAGCCTAAATAATACTAATAGCTCACAGATTGTTTATTTATTTTTCATTCAGAGTGTGGTCAATGTATCAAAGGTCATAACTAACCAAACTTCCTCATACAAAAGTATTCTCTAAGTCATCGAAATACTTAATATAATCGAAACAAAGAGTCTTACGGTTGTTGTGAGACAACGTGCCTCTTTGTCGCTCGTTCCGCGCTCTCGCTTGCACTTCAAGCCTTAAATGGAACGCTTCAGAGCGAGGTAACGCCGCATGAACTGTCATGTTTTTCGTGCGCGCACCCCATATCGAATTATAAGACGTTATCACGTCAAAATATCCTCAGCCGAACGGATAACCGCCTCCTCTTTGGAAGTCGGTTAAAAAAACTTAACAACGAACTTCTTTTATATCTACGAACGTATAATTTACATCGGAAACCCAGATCTATTTAATATACTAATTTTTCTAACTTTGAAACCTACAAAAGGTTTGCAACATCTGAATAAAAAATAGCTTACCTGCCATTTTCAGGTTAACACTTAGTAAAACTACTCGAAATCAACTCAAAACAATGTAGCCTTCCGTTAACATCAATGATTTGGGCTTAACCAAATAAATCAAGTTAATACAAGCGAAAAAACAAAAAAAAAACAATAAACCTTTTTGAAAGTGGCGGGTGACACGGAAGCCGTGTCATCTACTTCTATGGCGTATGACACGGCTAACGTGTCACGAGAAAATTGTATGCCGCCACGACTGAAAGTCTTCAAAAATGTGCGCCGCATTGAATCGGTTAAATAAAGGGTGTCACGGGTGGGACTAACAATGTCACCGGTGGGACACGTACGACTTATTAGGCAAAATACGCGCCTTATAAGCTTTTTTAGGGTACAAACGGGACCCTATTACTAAGACTTCGATGTCTGTGTGTCCCTCTGTCTGTCCGTTTGTCTGTCTGTCTCCAGGCTGTATCTCAAGAACCGCTATAGCTAGATTTCTGAAATTTTCACACATTGTGAATATCTGTTGCCGCTATAACAACAAATACTAAAAACAAAATAAATTAAATATTTAAGGGGGTTAAATATTTAATTCCCATACAACAAACATATTATTATTATTTTTTGATATTTTTTGCTCGATATCAATAATGGCAATATGGTAGGCACTTGAAATGTTGACAAAATACTTATCGTATTTATACTTTGATAATTAATAAAATTAAAACAATTTTTCGCATATTTACGTAAAGTTCGATCTAAGTCTATGTTTGCGAGTACCTATATAAAAAATTTAAAAATCAAAATATGCTAATAATTATTATATTACCGCCATATTCGAAGTATTTTGTATCGAAATATAATAATTAGTATAAAAACAACTTGAAAAAAATTCGTCCAAAAACTTCAAGGTTTACTTTCTCATAGAATCCCCCATAAACAATTAAAAATTCATGAAATTTAAATAACTTATAAACGCGCCATGATTGAGATGTGACGTCACAGTGTTAAATACATTTCAATAGTATACGCCACACGGCAATATTAACCTTATTTCGTTGAAGTTTAATGCCATCTACGTAGCTAAACTTTTTAGTAAATCCACAATAAACTGATGCTTCTATGACTCGAAATTAGAAATGTCTTATGTGCTCGTTTTGTTTATTGTAAAATAAACTCTATTTTAAGTATAGAAGGTGTGTTTTGGTTTTCAGTTTTAATAAATTTAAGGCTTATTAATTGGGTTCAGATTTACTAGATTTACTTATCCTATCCTATCAAAACATTCGTTTGTTATAGAATTCGTGGTACGTCAGTACTCAGTTCTACTGTTTTTATTGTTCTGTGGTGAAAACTAACATTGTGACGTCACACGTGCTCTGGTTAGTGCGAGAGCAGCAGCTGTCGGCGTGTCTTCGGTATAATATTTCTTTTGAAATAACTTTTGAATTATTGCGAAAAAAAATACTTGAAATTTTTTTTTGTTATAAATTCATATTCTATAATATGTAATATTATGATTTTTCCATTTATCACAAAAAAAAATGTTGAAATACCCAATTTGTACCCAATTATGTGTTCATTTTATAATCTTAATTCTTAAACATAGTGTTAGTTTATTCCTGCAATATTCCTGTTTGAAATTGATCTAAAATGTTAATTAGCGAAGCTTAAATTCAACCCATTTCATAAAAACGAAGTATAGTAGTAGAGTAGTATAACATTAGCACCTCTGTGATGAAATATCTGATGAGTGATATATCGACGTCACCGCGCGTCACGCACTGCTTGATGTACCTCAGCACCGGCACCACACAACCACGGCTCAACAGGTTCACCATACGATCTAGAAGCATCTTCCGTAGCTCCAACTGGGATATGAAAAATAGTGAAATAAAAGATATTTGAGTATGAATATAAAGTCTTGCTTTTCTCCAATGACACTTATGCAGTGTTCCTGTAAGGTTTGTCATTAAGTTAGCATTGCAAAAGTAACCACGGCTTATCGGTGAATTTCAGCATAAGCATCATTTTACATGAACCCTAAATCCTTATGTTGTAGAAAAAGTACAATACCTGTACTAAAATTTCCAATTCATCTTGTGGTGTTTCAAACAATTTGATGAGCAGTTTTAGTAGTCTGTGGTGCAGCAGCGGATGGCAGGAGGCGACCTCGTCGAGGAGTGCCAGATGAACGGGACAGTGCTCCGTACACAGTTTGAAGTATGAGCGCTCCGTCACTACACACTCCACCCATACTAGTACACCCATGCCCACTACTGGAAATCTGAAATCAAATAATATGTAATATGAGACAGTAGTTTATCTTTACTACCATGCCAAAGGTTAAATAGTAGTTTTGGGTAAATAAGTCACAAATAAACATTTTTAAACTTTCCCTTTTATAACATTAGTGTGATTTTGAGACTTTTTTTTAAATGCAAAATAAGTTTCTTGGTAGATTTATGTTGGTTAAAATTAAAAACAATTGTATGTACTAATTAAACAATAACGAATTAAAAAGTAAACTACCTTATACAATGGTAAAGTGAGGGAAGCTCAGCCAGTAGTTCACTGGAGCTAGCGGAGCTGCTGCACACGGCGTGTATTTTCTCAATGGCCTGGACTGTCGCTTTCAGCTCCTCTCTCACAGGTCTCCCGGGGGCTGGACCTTCACATATACTAGCGGCATACGCCAACAAGTACATGTATTTTGACTTGTGTTCAGGGTTCAACTTGCTCCCAAGTTTAAAAAGTGAATCCACTAGTAATTCTGAAATTGAGTAAAATTGTCTTATAAACTGTTCTTTTGTTTTTTATCTTAAACTAGCTGTTGCCCGCGACTTCGTCCGCGTTAGCATAGTAGATCAAATGACGCATCCCAAGTATTATTTATTGTACAAAAATATTAAATATACAGAATTGACATTCCTACGATTTTATTATATATAGATGTTCCGCGCGGCTTCGCTTGCGTAATTTAGGAATTTCACGCAACCGTATATTTTTCCGCAAAAAATAGCCTGTTTCTTCACGTGATCTATTCTTCATGTTTGCCAAATAACATAAAAATTGCTCCAGCAGTTCTTAAGATAATAAGCAATTTCATATAATTTCCCCCGTTTTTTCCACATATTTCTCTATTTCTTCGCTCCAATTAGTTTTAGCGTGATAAAATATAGCTCATAGCCTTTCTCAATAAATGGGCTATCTAATACTGAAAGAATTTTTCAAATCGGACCAGTAGTTCCTGAGATTAGCGCGTTCAAATAAGCACTTTCATATAATTTCCCCCGTTTTTTCCACATTTTCCTCTATTTCTTCGCTCCTATTAGTCTTAGCGTAATAAAATATAGCCTATAGCCTTCCTCGATAAATAGGCTATCCAACAGTAAAAGAATTTTTGAAATCGGACCAGTAGCTCCTGAGATTAGCGCGTTCAAACAAACAAACAAACAAACAAACAAACTCTTCCCAATTATAATATTAGTATAGATAGTTTTTTTTTAACTAAGCGTGATTCGCCATAATATATTGTCATTAGCTCATTTTTGTTGGCGTAAGTCCACAAGAGCGCCAGTTGGGTGTTAAACTATTAAGTCAAACTAACCAAGGAACTGCGGTATCCTCAACAGGTGTACTGGTGGGGGTTCAGGCTGCGTGTACGCTCGGAATAATACTGATATATCTGCCGGGTTGAGTGCACCGCGCGACAACATGGCCGCTAGAGCAGTTCGGGCGCTGCGCCACGACTCGCCGGGCGTCAGTGCTAGAGTGATTGGTGTAACATCATGCCCACTAAAAATATGTTCAATTATTGCATAAATATAATTAATAAAGATTGTAAAGAGGTATATTACATAATAGCAAGTAGGTATACTACAAATTATCTCAGAGAAGTTTAATTCTGAGTCAGTTTATATTTAGAAAATTGGTTGCTAGAGCCCATACTAGAGTTTGCTCGTATTTAGGAAAAATTTACCCTTGTTGAGCACAGCGAGTTATTTCTTGGCTTAATCGTTTCATAATGGCACCTCCTCGAGGTTCTTGTGACAAAATATGTACAATAACTTGACTATAAACATATGTGTGGGCACCATGACATACCATTTTCTGCAAAAAAAAAACGAAAAAAATTAGTATTCTACGTACGTAGTAGAAGATAGAAAAATATTTAAGTTGCAATAGTTTCTGTGGCTGCATCAAAATATGTTACATAAATATTAACATATAGTAATGGAGCTCAATATAGGTTAAAACCTAAGTTACTGATATCCTTAAGGTGATAGAAATTATAAAATGGTAATGGGTAGGACACCTGGACAGTAAGGGATGTAAATATATGTATTCAGAAAGGAAAAATAATATAACAGTTATGTGATATTATTTGTTTCCAGTGGGAAAGTCTGGAACTTTCACTTAACTTTATTTATTTAAGTACTTAATTAAGATTACGCATGTTCCCTCTTGCCCAGCTTGCAAGCAAATGTGGGCCATGGCCCTTCGCCACTTCACTTTACATTTGTGTTAGCATTTTAACTGCAACTATGCATTCGCTACAATAACATCTAAGTATGAGACTACAATATTTAATAATAATATTTTTTACTATTGATAATAGGAAATTTCTTAAAGTTATTAAAATAGTTTAAAATAATTTTACAAAATAACTTACAGCACACTCTGTAACACTGTTTTGCCAATCAACAGAACTTTGTAGAAAACCTACTATTGAAGATTTTAAGACCCTAGAAAATACTTCAATTTGTTGTGCTGCTGTTGATATACTAGTTATTTCGCCTTGGAAGCCAGCATCGGAAATAAGCTGCAAAAAAAAAAATTAGACAGATTGGTAAAAAATAAGGTTTTAAAATAAAGTATTTTCATTAATAGAATTATTTTTATCTGTATTAGCTACAACTGTGATTTTTCCATAAGATTGTATATTCTTGCATTAAAAATAAAAAAATATAATTATTATCAATTGTTAAGCTTACCTTAATGGTGAAATTTAACATCAAGCAGTCCGGGTACTCCTCAGCCAGACGGTAAATCAAAGATCTCCATGTTGGATGTTCAATCATTTCTGTTAACCAAGCTGGAGTCTAAAATTTACAATTTTATGTTTAATACCTCGATTATGGTAAAACCAGACACAATAGATATTCTATTGTTATACAACCGCCTGGGGCCACTTGAGCATAGTAAAAGGAGGGGAAGTAGGGTAACTCCGGCCCATTCCGCGATTTAATTACCTACTGTCTTGGGGTTGTCAATTTTAGACGGCGGTGGCGCGGCGGCGTTGTGATGTGGGAGCAGCAAGAGGCTGTCCGCGCTTCGTTCGCAACCGCATGAACAGCGGCAACGTCGCGGTCTTCCGACTTTTAATAATAATAAGTGACTCTTGATTGTCCATATTTCGGCCAATATTCGTGCATATTTGCATGCATATTTCAGCACTTGGATCGTGCATATAATCCGATGTCTAAATGAAATTTTAAATATACCCTTTAAAACACCATTAAAAACTAACGCCTGTCTTGCTTTATGTGTATGATTAATATCTGATTTACAATTAGTCAATTACTTATTTTTAATTACGATTTAAAATAAGTAATTGACTGTAAGTAGTTAGTTAATATTATATTTTATACTATGTTCTAGTGGGAAAGTTTGTGTGATAGAAAACTAATACAATAAAAAAAGAAGTAAGTAGGTATCTGGTAATCAAGTAAAAATTATATTATGCTAGAATAAGTGAGTGAGTACCTTTCCTGTTCACCTGGTAATTTAAACAAAGACAATTCTGGAATTGTTGCATTACTATTAAAACACCCAAACACACAGCAATATTTATTACTCCTGCGATTATGATCGGACATTTTTGATTTGTTTGGCGCAGTGTGGCGCGACGCGGGCGTGCAGCGTAAAGTGTTAGCCCCACTTGGTATGGTCCGAAAACGGTCCAAGATTTTAATAAGTGTGCGTGCGGCGACGCATTGATACTATGGCGCACACATGCAAGCCACGCGCGGTGCCTTTGTATGAAGATAACTTACTATAAGGCTTGATGGGTTAAATGTAAATTAGGACATTGTAAGGTTGAATTAGTAACAGTATTTTATTTGTTAAAATATACTCACTTCACCCTCTTCAGTGAAGATCGTGTCAGCTTTTTTAGGATCAAAGGTTTTCAATATCATATCTTTTAAATGGTTTTCAACCATCGCCTGTACCTCAGTTACTTTGACACCTTTAAAAATAACATCATTTTATGCAAATAAACAATATGATAAGCACGACAAATAAAATGATTAGGTACTTAATAATTAACTATAACAAATATACCTGCAAGAATAAGCCATTCAGCTAATAAGTTAGCCATTTGAGCAACAGCATTGTAGTTTATTGAAAGCTGTTCTATCACTTGTTCTGGGTTTCCTCCAGCTTGAAAATATCTTTTAAGTTGGCCAAATATTCCTGGTTCCATTATATAGTCAGGTGTCTTGAATTTTTCCAAGCATTCTTGTAATACTTCTTCAGGGTTATCAATAACATCTTCTGCACCTTCCTCCTGTAAATATAATTTCACGTAAGAATTGCTTACATTACTTACTTACAAATTAATACTTAGTGAATATTGTATGAAATGGTATGAAATAATTACCTCATACTGTCCATGTGTAGATCCTTCCCAGACCCGCTCTTCATCATATTGGCTTGGCATCGTGGTATGTGAGAAATTACTTGCTACTATTTAACTTGTATGAATTTTTATTCACTTACAATAGAAATAACTTTATCCACTTTATTTATTTCAAAAATAGGTACATAATTATTACGCTATATTGACCATAGATAATACAGTGATATTTACTGAATAAAACAAGCGTAAACATTCGACTACGCATTCGACATAATATGTCTAAATCTCAGTGTCAAATTACTGTCAAATGTCAATCACTAATCTTTTTTTTTAATGAGGCATTTTCTCGCATTTTCTTAACTTTTTAATTTGATTGTCAAACAGTTTCCATTTTAGTAACTAGATGGCGTATGGGTAGACAACTATCGGTAATACCAGGGAGTACCATCAATAATTGCTACAAAACTGGGCAAAAGAATGTGAAACTTGATACATTTCAATTTGAAGAAGACGCCTTAATATTCCAATGCCTAGGATAACAAAGTTATTACAACGATGTTTTAGTTAAAACTCACGGAAGAAATAGCCCTATTTACCGATATTCACACCAAATGTCACAGGAATTACACATTTTGGTTTTGACAACATCTTACCTGCACTCGCCTTAGGTATTCATACAGTGTAGCCAACCTCTCAGTTTTAGTTGTAGATCTACAGTTTTTCGGAAATCCTCTCAGTTTTCAGTTTAGGCCTCGAAATCTACAGTTTTTATGAGCTAAATCATTTTTACATTAAACTCCTAATTAGCGTACTAAATCAGAAGGATAGAAGCTTTTGATTGGTGCAATCAGAAGCTTTTAATAATTAAGTAGTCTTCTTTTTAGGATCCTAGTTAGGACGTCTAAAAGTTAAGTGGAATAATGGTGTTTTCACATTATCCGATCCGATATCGATGTCGGACGCCGATCCGATACCGGGGTAAAGTAAACTGTATGAACCGATATTCGATATCGGGTCGGACAATATGAAAGACAGGTTCATATTTCATACATTTTACTTACCTCGGTATCGGATCGGATAGTGAGAAATCGCTCTAAGGTCGATCGATGGTTATTTTTCGGACATATTGTCGATGAAACAGGCATATTTTATGATATTTGTGGTTTTTAATTCCCGACTTTCTAAAATATATTCTATTTATTACCATAATTAATTAATAAAAAATCATAAAAGAAAAAACTGTAGATTTACCGTTTTTCAATTTGATATTTACAGTTTTCTACAGTTTTTTTGCTACCATATCTACAGCTTAGCTCTGTGATGTGGTTGGCAACACTGTATTCATATGTATGCAGGGCTTCAAATAACGTTATTTTTTCATAACGTTACTGCTTCAAGGGCATAGATATTAGATAACGTTATGAAAATTTACCGATATTAAAAATAACGTTAAAAATTGATATTAATAACGGTTAATGTTATAACGTTATATATGATTTATAACGGTAAATATATGTTCTTTGATAACGTTACAGTCCGTCAAGAAAGTCATAACTATTACTTTCATTATTTCTCTACATGTATTAAACTCCTAAAAATAGGTAAGCACAAATCTCGCAAAAAAAGTGGGCTGCGAGTGAGATTTAGTGCACCGTGCCGATCACATACCTGATACCAGAAAATAACGTTATATTTACCGTTATTATTATAACGATATTTGTTCGTTTATACATAACGAAAAAATATCGTTATAATAATAACGGTAAATATAACGTTATTTTAATAAATATCGTTAAAAAATAACGTTATCTGGCTACCATTATGAAAATAACGGTACGTAACGATATTTTTTCTGTTATTCGATAACGTTATGAAGCCCTGTATGTATGGCACGAGTGCCTTCAGAAGTTCAGACAGTCTGATCAGACAATCGGGCCAGACTATCGGATGAAAAAATCTGACGTGTATTGTCGGCCTTATCGCCCTAATCCACTGACCTCTATGTATTATAGAGGTCAGTGCCCTAATCCATATTCCATGCCTCTAGTTTTGTTTTTAATGACGAATAATAAACATATATAATCTGTGTAAATTTTTGGACATAAAAACGTATCTAAGGTTATTGTGTACAAGCACTGACATAGTATGTACTACGTAGTACGTACTAGACTCGACAACGCAACGCAATGCTTGGCAGGGCTTCAAATAACGTTATTTTTTCATAACGTTATTGCTTCAAGGGCATAGATAACGTTATGAAAATTTAACCGATACTAGAAATAACGTTATAAATGTATTTAATAACGGTAAATGTTATAACGTTATATAGGATTTATAACGGTAAATATATGTTCTTTGATAACGTTATAGTCCGTCAAGAAAGTCATGACAGGCGGGAAAATTTTCTAAACGTAATCACGCTTTTAAGGTGTATTTTTTTCTTTGTATTTTCACAGAGAACGCTTATTACATTTTAAATATGAGTGAGATTTGGTGCACCGTGCACGATCGCATACCTGATACCAGAAAATAACGTTATATTTACCGTTATTATCGTAACGTTATTTTATTGTTATGCCATAACGAAAAAATAACGTTATAATAATAACGGTAAATATAACGTTATTTTACTAGATATCGTTAAAAAAATAACGTTATCTGGCTACCATTATGAAAATAACGGTACGTAACGATATTTTTTCTGTTATTCGATAACGTTATGAAGCCCTGATGCTTGGTCACATTCAACGTAATCTATATAGCAGCAGTGCACTTAGTCGTAACTAGTTCTTGATCTGTGACTTAGTCGCCCGCGAGCTCTTCTGCGCACCAGACGTACAACAATAAAAAACGAAACCAAAAAAAATCGCAAAAATGCCTAGTTGTGGGTTAAGATACTGCAAAAATTATTCCAGTAACACTTCCAAATGCAACGGAATAATATTTCATCGGTATTAGCATTCTTATTTAATTATTTTCAATTAAAATACGAACATTCAATTACTAGGCGAAGGCGCGCGCCATTTTACATTGTCATAGATTGTAGATTCAGAGTGTAATGTAGGCAGAATACAGATCTATGATAAGACGACGATGAATGAAGTACTTACTCACGTAGACGAGTTTGTATTTTGGTAATATTTAGAATATTATGTACATTATACATGCGTACATTACAATAATTTTATTATGGTACATATTTGAAAATATTTAAGTAATTTAAATAAGGTAATTAGCTATAGTGGACTATGGATCCATACTTAAATATTTTTTTTATAAAAAAGTGAATTTTTATTTTTATTTTATCCACTTACTCAAATAGATTCTGCATTCATTCGAGTGTAGGCACAAAACTGTGTCACTCCTGCGCTACTAATCTATAGCAATCACCGCCCCGCCTCCCACCCCGCTCATGCTTCAAGTGCGACATGTTTTTTGTTTGCAATAGCTCAGGGCTTCAAATAACGTTATTTTTTCATAACGTTATTGCTTCAAGGGCATAGATAACGTTATGAAAATTTAACCGATACTAGAAATAACGTTATAAATGTATTTAATAACGGTAAATGTTATAACGTTATATAGGATTTATAACGGTAAATATATGTTCTTTGATAACGTTATAGTCCGTCAAGAAAGTCATGACAGGCGGGAAAATTTTCTAAACGTAATCACGCTTTTAAGGTGTATTTTTTCTTTGTATTTTCACAGAGAACGCTTATTACATTTTAAATATGAGTGAGATTTGGTGCACCGTGCACGATCGCATACCTGATACCATAAAATAACGTTATATTTACCGTTATTATTATAACGTTATTTTTTTGTTATGCCATAACGAAAAAATAACGTTATAATAATAACGGTAAATATAACATTATTTTACTAGATATCGTTAAAAAAATAACGTTATCTGGCTACCATTATGAAAATAACGGTACGTAACGATATTTTTTCTGTTATTCGATAACGTTATGAAGCCCTGCAATAGCTGCTCATACGTAGTATCCCTTAGTAGTCTGTCAAAAAGGATGTAAACTGTATACTACGTAACAAGAGGTCGGACTTAGAAGAAAAAAAATAAACATCCGTTATTTTTTTTAATTTGAAACTAAACGAGAAATTTTTAAGTGCAAAACCTTTCACTCTAAACATACCAAAATTTAAAAAAAAAAAAAAAAAGAAATGAGCTCAAATAAATGTTTTATTTCAATAAAAATTATTGTACATAGCTAAATAAATAGGCTAATTAGGTAAATTAAACAATAAAACAAATTTAATCCACAAGCTTTTGTTGATTTCTATTAATAATATTACAGTACAGTTTTATGTATTTTATTCAATGATAATCTACTAAATACAGATCTGTTACGTTCATACTATTTTCCGGCTTAAATTGCTTCCGAACAATTTTCAAATTCAGTTGTCAAATTTGACAGATAAGTGCAACAAAAGATACGAAATGCCATTTACATAAAAGAGACAGACTAAATAAAAGACGGGACAATTGGCCCGTATTTATGGCTTCACAACGCGCGCGGTAGTAACATATCTGCTTTGAGTTTTTTTTTTATATAATATCATTGATTTTATTTATAAATTTAATAGAATAGCTGTCTATGCTACTCTACTAACTACTTGATTGACTGACTCTATATAGGGAGGGGATTAAAGCTGCGCGTCCACCAGGTCGGAATCGGGACGTACCGTGCGGACGGCGCATCGTGTAGTCATATATTTGTTAGGCACAGAATGACGTTCCAGTACTTCTAGTGCAGTTCACAGTAGTCAATACCATAAATACAAAGCAACAAATCCATCCGCTGCGTACCTACGTTCCGATTCCGATCTAGTGGACGCGCACCTTTATACATACACACTTAAGTATCATTACTTTGTTTTGTTACACCCTGTATATGACAGCTGAAATCTATCGCGTGGGCTCAGGCCAGCTGCATACCACCTCACGGTTTGATCAGAGGATTTTTACTTGGTGGCCGTAACACTCATAATCCCATACCTTCCTTCTCCTCCTAAAATCTCCATAACAGCTATTGCTTGCAGACTAAAATGTTGCAAACTAGTATAGGGACCTAAAAATCTGAAATTAATGAAACATTTTTCATTTACTACATTTCCATACAGTTTACATAAATTATTAAGTATACTTATGAACCTTATGTATTATTACAATAAAACAATATACACATTTTAACATTTTCCAAATTAACTGCATACTGATATACATTATAATATTTTCTATGAAATAATAATCTATCTTTTTCATATTAATATAGTTTATGTTGTAAATTATTGTACAAATATGCAAATAATACTACGACATACTTTGTATTAGAACATGGTATGACATAGTTATGTTTTGCTTCAATATTTTATCAATTTACGGTTACATTTACATTTTACAATGGCTTACCTTTCGTTTTTCTATAATTAATCCACTTAATTTACAATTTTTGTATGAGTTGCTACAAAATAATTTTCACAAAATGAAAATCGAACTTTGAATTTTAAACTCCTTCTTCGTCTTTTTTCTCATGTAGTTTATATTCTCTATGGTCTTTTTTATCAGCCAATCACAGTCGACCTTGCACAGATTATCTGATTAGGTACAGTTGCTACGTTTAAATTTGGAACCCAATTTTTTTTTGTTGGGGAATTTCGTCCACCTGTAGTCTGTGAGCTGCTCTAGTACCGAGTACGTAGTACGTACTACATACCTCAGTGTGTACACTGTACAGTGTACAAGATTATAATTTTTAAATCATATTACCACAGAATATATATTAGTTGATATTACTTAATTAAATAACAATAGTGTTATACAGCAAAATATTAAATACCAGAATGGTATGAAAAGTATGAAAAGCCCGCGCTCGGGGCTCGACCACAGGCTCGACTATATAATTTGAGTAAATATCATTCCTTTGAAATATGACGTCCCTTTGCAAAAGTGCTTTTGATCATTTAAAAGCAACAGTGTTTTATAGGTGCATAAGACACAAAAGTAGTTTAGGCTTATGGGTAAGCGAGTTTTTAATTTATCAACGATATTTCTTTTTAATTACAATTGTTTATATATGACTAGCGACCCGCCCCGGCGTCGCACGGGTATAAAATATATAGCCACTGAAAAAATGATTAAAATTGATAGCCTATGATCCTTCACGTGGTCTACTTCTTATTTGTGCCAAATAACATAAAAATTGCTCCAGTAGTTTGCGAGATAAGCCCTTTCAAATAATTTCCCCCGTTTTTTCCACATTCTCCTATTAGTCTTAGCGTTATAAAATATAGCCTAAAGACTGCCTTAATAAATGGGCTATCTAGCACTGAAAGAATTTTTCAAATCGGACCAGTAGTTCCTGAGATTAGCATGTTCAAGTTAGCCCTTTCAAATAATTTTCCCCGTTTTTTCCACATTTTCCTCTATTTCTTCGCTCCTATTAGTCTTAGCGTGATAAAATATAGCCTATAGCCTTCCTCGATAAATGGGCTATCTAACACTGAAAGAATCATCACAATCTGTTGCATAGTTTTAAAGATTAAAGGGAACAAAGGGACATGAGGGAAAATAAAGCGACTTTGTTTTTTAATATGTATAGATAGATAAATCATATTTGATAATAATGTTTTTTTAGCACGAAAATATTAATACAGATATAAAACACAAAATAGAAAAACATTGGGCTAAAGATGTGATAGGGAAAACTAAATGTGCGGGAAAACCAGTCTATGTTCTGCCCATGTTTCCATACCCCTCTGGAAACTTACATATGGGACATGTGAGAGTATATTCCATATCAGATACAATAGCTAGATTTAACAAACTGAATGGAAATGAAGTCATACATCCAATTGGTTGGGATGCATTTGGATTGCCAGCAGAGAATGCTGCCATAGAACGTAACATCCTACCTCACTCCTGGACAGTATCAAATATCAGTACAATGAAGGAGCAACTGTTGCAGCTTGGTTTCGGCTTTGACTGGGATAGAGAGTTTAGCACATGTGATCCAAAATATTACAAATGGACGCAGTACATATTTCTAAAACTATTTGAGAAAGGCTTAGCATATCAGAGCAGGGTAAGATAATTTTTATTTGCTTCTGTTCATTTTGGTTTCTTTATAATTTTATGTAATGTACTTAAATTGTGCACCAATTTCTTTTAAATAATGTTTGTTTTTAACAGTTATGATTATATCATTTGCACTAGATAATAATAGTAATAAAATGTCATATTCCAGGCTAAAGTCAACTGGGATCCTGTTGATAAAACTGTCCTCGCCGATGAACAAGTTGATGATAATGGTTGCTCCTGGAGGTCGGGTGCTAAAGTGGAGAAGAAGACCCTCACCCAGTGGTATATCAAAACAACCAAATACGCAAAATATTTGTATGATGGCCTCGATAATAGTGAGTTAGAAAATTGGAGAGATATAATAAATTTACAAAGACATTGGATCGGAGAGTGTGATGGAGTAGTTGTGGATATGCACCTAAAATATCGACAAACATCTAAAGTCATCAATGTGTGGTCAGCTGATGCCTATAAATTTATTCATGGAGAGTTCTTAGTTATTAAACCCGACAATGTCATATTAGATGAAATTTCCAAAGTAGATGTAGATAGTCTCAAATGTTATAATCCTATTACTGGTGTAGAAATACCAGTTTACATTTCTGATAAAATGGTCTACCCAGAAGGCAGAGAGACTTACATAGCCTGTCCATCAGTTGATATGGAGGATGTAAAAATATCTGAATGCCTAAACATACCAATAAAGGAAATAACCAATATTAATATTCAAAGTGAAAATAAAAGAGCAATTGAAATGGCACTCAACAAGGATTGTGGAGGGTTCCCTGTGAGCTCTAAACTGAAAGACTGGCTGATATCAAGACAGAGGTACTGGGGTACTCCAATCCCAATTATTCATTGTCCAAACTGTGGAACAGTCCCTGTCCCCGTTGATAACCTTCCAGTTGAACTTCCAAATCAAAGTCTCTCTGATTCCAAAAGTCTGACCCTGTCCAATTTTGAGACATGGACGAATTGCAAGTGTCCAAAGTGTTCAGGAGACGCTAAAAGAGAAACAGATACAATGGACACATTTGTTGATTCCTCATGGTATTTCTATAGATTTTTAGATCCATTTAACGAAAAACAACCATTTGATTACAATAAACTTGTTGGAAATGTCCCTGTGACATGTTATATAGGTGGCAAAGAACATGCAGTTCTTCATTTATATTATGCTCGTTTTATGAGCTACTTTTTAAATTCGATCGGCTTATCTCCTACAAAAGAGCCGTTTAAAAAGCTAATCGTTCAGGGCATGGTTATGGGTCAGTCGTACAAAACAAAGTCCTCGGGAAAATACCTTCCACCAGACCAAGTAGAGAAACATGGTAAGGTATACAAGGAAAAGGGTACCGGAGAAGTTGTGATAGCTCAGTGGGAGAAAATGAGCAAATCCAAACACAATGGGGAAAATCCACAGAGACTTATCGAAACATATGGATGTGATACTACTAGACTACTTATTCTAGCTGATGTACCTCCTGCAACAAGTAGAAAATGGTCTGATGCAAGTATGTAAAATTTCTTGGATTAAAGTTTATAATATTTCTTTCAGAGTATTTGGATAATAAACGATTTTTATTTTGTTTCAGCACTACCTGGAGTTATAAATTGGCAACACAGGCTATGGCTAACAGTAAGAGAATTCCTAGAGCACAGAAATAATGTTAAGTTGTATGAAAATAGTAAATTGTCAGAGGAGAAATATAAGGACTTTGAATTAAGTTTAGCGAATTCTAAAAACTACTTTACTGCTACAGCTACCTACCACTTCAAGTATACACATCAACTTAGTGTAGGCATATCTCGGTTACAAAGTTTGACCAGTGCATTGAGGGTAGGTTGAAAATTGTTAGTTTTTCCTAAATAAAAAAGTTCTACCATAGTTCTACATTCATAATATTTAACATAAATTGAGATGTTATTTTGATTTTAGAACAAAATACCAGCAGATGTGATAGCTAAAAGCAAGGAATATGAGATGGCGCTAGCTGCTCTTATAATAATGTTGTCGCCTGTGACGCCCCATTTCTGCTCAGAGCTCTGGGCGGGTTTTACTTCTGCTCCCAACAAATTGGGAGATTCTTTTATAGATTGGAGCACTGGAGTGCTAGAACAAAGATGGCCGACGGTTGACTCAAATTATCCAATGTCATTCCAGTGCAAAGTAAGCAAGTAATACAATATCTAATTAAGCCATATTCAAAAAGTAATTAGTAGTTCTAATATTCTTTTATTTACCATTTCAGACCATGATAAATTGTTTTATAACTTATAATTTTATTATAACAATTAACATTAAATATTTTACTTTTCGAAGGTTGATGGAGCGGACAGGTGTGAGCTGAAAATTGAAGCCTCGAAGCTTCCATATTTAACAGAAGAGAAGGCCTTACAAGCCATGCTACGGGAGGAATCAGTGCAAAAGACGTTGAGACATGGCATCCTGAGGACTAAATATGAGCTATACCCCGATTGTAGAGCGATACTACACATTTACACCAACAGGAGTACAGTAGCTAAAGCCAAAAAAGATGAACAGTTAGAGCAAGCTAATGCATAGTTAGTAGAAGTGGAATGTAAATAAAGGAAATTATGGTAATATTTCAAAATTTTTATTTTTTAAATTTGATATAACTATACAGCAGCAGTACATCATAACATCATGCCCAATATCGATAACTGGTTTAATCAAACCATATAATATGAATATGTAGCAGCTATAAATAAAGGCACGTCCGCACGTTTGCCAAACCTCAACAAATCGTCACAAACGGTCACAAAAACAAACATGTGGATAGAGTGTTTGGCTTGGTTTGTTTAGGTTTGCAAAGACTTGTAGCTGATCCGACTCAGTGTCGGTTTTTGAACACAAATCAAAGGGAATTTGCCGCAAGCGTTTGTCACCCGTCCACACGTTTGTGCGCATTCATTCTTGTCGATGCTCTGTAAGCGAACAGACGTGCTATACCTACGTACGTAGTATGTCTGTGTGTGCTTTCGAAAAATGAATGACTGGTGGTCAAATGAAAACGTATTAAATTATATTATATTAATTATATAGTTTTCTTATATTTATAACTAGCTGTTGCCCGCGACTTCGCCCGCGTCAAATTAAAATATATCCTCCTTCTTTTTGGAAGTCGGTTGAAAAGTAGCCTAAGGGCCAACCCACACGTACCACAACCACACGACATGACATCGCAACGACAAAATGTCGTCGAGCTGTGGTTACGTGTGAATGGTGTCGCTGCAGCATTTTGTGGTTGTGTTGTGGCACCGACAAAATGACGACGGCCAGTGGTAGCGATGTGGTTGCGATGTGGTTGCGACGTGGTTGCGTCGTGTGCAAGTCGAACTATTGTAGTTCGACTCCGGCTTTTATAGCGGAAACACGTCTTGCCTAAAGTCATGGAAGCTTAAAAATCAGTCTTTTCAAACTGGCCTGGCCTTAAAAGATATTTTGTTTCCAACACTTCATTTTACGCAGAGTAGATAACACGTTTTGAATTCCCACTTTCCAGGAAATATAAAATTCTCGTGTCACAATGTTAGTCCACGAACTCCTCCGAAACGGCTTTACTGATTTTTACCAAATTTTATGTGCATATTCAGTAGGTCTGAGAATCGGCTACTCGGTACTTTATATATTAATAAGTGCATTTGTTGAATAAATAATAGTAAATTATTACAACCTGAGACTGCCGGCGACCATTGTTTGTGCGACGGGATAGCGATCGACGTTGCCATGGTGACATACTTATTTAGTCACTTCAATAAAATAATATGGCAAATATATTATGACAAAGCAACGTTTGCCGGGACAGCTAGTATCTACATATAAAAAACCTTGACTGATGATAGCTACCACTTTCGAGATTTTTCGCAAATAAAAATAAAATAAAAGGTAATCAAATAAAATTGTTCTAGGGCTCCCGGACTATATTATTTCCACGCATCGATTAAATTTCTAAATTTAAACGAGGCGTGGAATTTTTCTTTCTTTCTCGTTTAAAGTTTCGCCCCCCTGAAGAAATGAATACTGCCAGTAGTTATCACCACTTAAGTACGTAGCTGTTTGTGCCATTTTTAATAAAAACTTATTTCCTTTCATTATGTGTAGGTATATTGAGCTTCTGGGGTTATAGGTTTAATACGAGTATGTGGTCTGCGGCCCGCCTTTAGTTTGTTTTGCCACCTTGTGGCCCTTGCCTGCCAAAAGGTTGCCGACCGCTGGTCTAGTTCATTTACAATACGAAATATACGCCCGACCACGTCGTGTGTTTGTCGTGTGGTTGCATTTGTCGTGTGGTCGTGGTACGAGTGGGTTGGCCCTAAGTTACTCCTTACTACATAAGCTATCTACCAAAAAAAATCCCGTCAAAATAGCTCCAGCTGTTTCAGAGATTAGCCGTAACAAACAGACAGACAGACATACAGATATTTTTTTTTTTTAAATGTTGTTTTGGTGTATGTAGAGTTTATAATATATTCTTTAAATATTACAAACGGACACTCTAATTTTATTTATATGTATAGATAAAAATAACTGCCAAATGTTTATAGCAGATACAGCAACTTCGACGTCCGTCATGCTTGCCGCGTTAGAACAAACTAACTCAATAACTCACTCGCAAGCGTGTGGATGGATTTCGAAATCAAGCCAAACGTTTGTGTCCATTTGTGGCGATTTGGAGTTTGTAGCAAATGCCAAACGTGCGGACGTAGCTTAAAATAAGCCAGCCCTTAGGCCGCCTTTCCACTGACGCGGGGCGGAGCTTAGCGGTGCCGAATTTGCCAATCACCATGCTCGAAATCTTCGCTCCGCTTCGCTGTCATTCCGCTGGAATAGCACGATTGGTCAATTCGGGCACCGCTAAGCTCCGCTCCGCTCCGTTTCAGTGGAAACGCACCCTTATGTTGTCTCGGCCTTTAATTAGGTACTATCAAAACAAAATAAATTTATTGAAATGCTTTAAAAAGTAATGCTTCTACAAACAAAAATATATATAATATAGCATGGATCGCAAAAAGAAAATACTAGTCATATATGTACACAATGTACTTTATTATTTTACAGGTTGCACAGTAAATTTTTTTGCTTTGGTATTCAAGAATTTACAAAGACCCTTATAATCTGACATTTAAGTACTAGTTGTACTTTTAAAAATCTGTACATAAGTAAGTCGTAATAAATAATAACAGCACCAAGGAGCAAATAATATGTATAGGTAGATATAATATTATGTACATTTTACGACTAAAAGGCTTATTTGTCCATAACTATGGCACTTAGATAATTCATAAAAGACAAAATAATAAGGATTCCTTGAAAACAGAAAAGAAAATTGTGTTTTAAAATCTAAATAATTCATGCTAAAATATCAACGAAATTAAAATTATAACTAGAAGTGTATGCTATCTTGTACTTCTTGTTTTCTTGCCACTAAATATTTCATTCCAGTATTCTTTCAAGTTTGCTCGAGAATCCTGTAAATATAACCAAAAAAACATTATTGATGAAAAAACCACTTATTAAACAACACTGAAACTTTAAAAAATAAAAAGTTCAAATAAATTATTATACCTTCTTAGCTTCCCGCCATTCTAAGTTTCGAAGTCTAGCAAGACCTTTAAGATTACGATCCAGAATTTGAAGGAACTCCTTTCTAGTTATCTTTGTGGCTTCCGTGGTGTTGGTAGTAGCGTCAGTAGTTGCAGGAACCGCCTGCCAAAAAATAATCAAATATTTACGTAAAAAATGTGTAGGCAAATATTCTTATTTTACGCTCATAATTATTAAAATTATTTAAAAACTAGCTGACGCCCTCAATTGAAGACGTGAGTGGAAGAACCACTCATTTTGTCCCTTATAATTTGAACAAATCTTGGAACTTATCTACTTCATCATCTGGCTAATATACCTGGCTACACATGAAATCCTCATTTTTTATTTGGAAAAAAATGAACTCCATTTATGCAAAAAAAAAAAATTACTGTTACCTGGTTCTTCCACTCACGTCTTCAATTATGTTGTGCAGAAATTCGTAATCGCTCGAGAACCGTACATTTTTATGAAATAAAAAATATCCTACGAGTACGTCCTTTCCCGGGACTCAAAATATCTCCATACTAGATTTCAGCAAAATCAGTTCAGCGATTTGGACGTAAAGAGGAAACAGTCAGACAAACAGACACAAGTTTCTGAATTTATAAATTATAATTATTATCAGTATAGATGCCGAAATTTCAGATTTCTCACATGATAGTTTTGTTTTTTATTAGGTATAATATTTGAAAATTTAGTTTGTAGCAGACTAGTAAACTTACGTTGTCGTCGGCGAAATTGTTATTAACTAGATCAGAAATTTGATTATAGGCGCTTTTGGTCTCGTTGATTTGCTGAAATTTTAAAATCATTTATTTGTATTTATAGGGTTGAATTTTATTTGAAATATAAATTCATCGGGTATCCTCGATCACCTCCAAGATGACGGTAAAAATGGTCCCAAAGAAGCCCCACTTGGGTTTTGCCGGTACATTTTTTACAGTGCTTAACACAGATTGTCGAAAAACTCTGTCTTTAGCTATCGAAGAATCTGCCGTATTCTGAAATAAGAGAATTGTTCAGGTTAGCTTCACATATCCTTTAATGTTAATCCATCCCCTTTACCTTTAAAAAGAACTGCCGACGTTATAGTTTCGTTTTGTCCTTTTCTGATGCGTCAGAAAAGCCGCTTGATACATAAAGACAATACATTGAACTCTAACGTCCGTATAGAGCGTGGACATTTTAGTGTGGATATCGGTTAGGAGGATAAATTGTTGGCTCTTTCCAAATGTTGCCAAACGCCCGCCCATCGCTCCACTTGTGTCTGTTCTACGTCAACATGTTGCCACATACCTTATCAGCTAGGTAAAAGTTACATAAACTGCATTCTTTCTGTGGAATAAAATTAAAAAGCAATTATACCTACGAGGTCGTTTTGAGGCAGCCCCGAAATTTCGTCCTATACGGTCGAAATGGTCTTATACAAATTAGAACATGAAATTAATGTATTTTTGTAATGTGTGTGGTGTCATGGTGTGACTACCGTCTGACTATTTATTTTGAGATTGTGCGTCCTTTGAAAATTATTTTTTCTCAACTTATAGACTAAACATCTCTAACTATAAAAAGCTTTCGTACTCGTCGTGTAATCGGGTCTCGCAGTAGTAGAACTAGAATGTAACATGTAGGAAGTGAGTGTTACGTGTACTAACTCGTTGCGCGGCTGCCAGCGGCGCGGCGGCGGCGACGGCCAGCACCACGAATAACACCACGGCGCGGCTCATACTGTGCCTGGAATGTGAGCTTTAGATGATTAGGGGCCGTCCGCGGTCCATCTCAATCACGTGATGCTTTTGAAATTGCTTTTAGGCCTCAGGCCTTAGCCCTAATATATTACAATTTCGGCAGGCTATTACACACGTAACTATAATACAACGGTTACACGCTCAATCTGGCATCAGTTCAGTCCATCAATCTGACACTGACGTCATAATGATCGTCCGTCAATCAACCGGTTAGACCAGCCTTTCCCAAAGTGGGTGATAACGCCCACTTATGGGCGCTGAAGACTTTTACGGAGGGCGGTGTGAGACCCGTAAAAATGGGGGCGTTGTGTAGGAGGAGACTTGGGGGGATTTATAATTAAATTTCACGCTTCTATTCCTTAACATTAGTTTTAATTTTTGGCTAGCAAGTTTTCTTAAAATATAATATTTATTATTTTGTTAAACACGAATCCCGGAATTCCAGGATTGGTGATGGTAAAAATGTGGTTTGAAAACGGCTAGTTTAGCATTTTGTATTTATTCTTATAAAATTTGAGATAAAGGCCCCTTAATTAAAATAAGATTAAGAGAGTAGGTGAATGAATGGGGGCGCTAAAAATAATTTGCTCTCAAAGTGGGCAGTAGACAAAATAAGTTTGGGTTACGGTGCGTCCACATTTGTATCATTTGCGCGATCAGATCACCGTCGCGATCATCGCGCCGTATCAAGTATGCGTATCATAGTGTGGACGCCTATTAGATCATTCTGCCGATCATTCGTGTATTTGATATGACACGTATCAGAAACGCGGTTAATAGCGATCGGGGCGTATCATGATGCGCGTATCATTTTGACACGCTTCGATGATACGCGACGGAGATCTGATCGCGCAAATGATACAAATGTGGACGCACCCTTGGAGTTTAGACGATCATTCTCAGAGGCGGCGCAAGGCGTGGGCGATGTGGGCGACCGCCCACGGCCTCGCGGTCCAAGGGGCCTCGTGCCTCTTGGACCCCGAGAATTTTTTTTGGGAATTTACACGTTTTGAGACTCAATTTTATTTATAAAAAAATTATTGTCTAAAAATAATCCATTTTTGTCTAGAGGGCCTCGCAAAATGTATCTCGCCCACATAAAATTTTGGTCTTGCCCCGCCATGACTGATCATTCTCCCCTCATTCTGACTTCTGACCAAAGTGATGAAGACTGTACTGATGCCAGGCTGACCGTGTAAGTTAATGTAGGTAACCGTTGTCTAAAACAGTGCGATTTCATACTGTTCAGTATTACGATGTCGAACAAATTGCAACAGCTAGCGCCGGCGAACTCAATATTATCTGAAACGATATTTCGTCATAGCTGCGTTTTCGTCAGAATTCGCTTCTATAGTAAGTAAAAATACCTGTGCATATAACGACTTCTCTCTAATGGGTTGATGCAAAATTTCATTTTCATTATGCAATTAACTTTGAACACCAAGAATCTGTTTTTAAAAAGGCCTTGTCGGTAATAGGCTTATCTAAGTATATAATAAGAAGTATAAATAGCAAAGTAAATAAGAAATAGTTATTAGCATACAATACCAGTAATAATAAAGAAATGCATAAACATAAATGCTTTAGTATTTACCTGACGACCGTTGAATGTAAGCTTTACCTTATGTTCAGCCTTTTTTCAGCTTTACCTTATGTTCAGTCTTGAGTTTATAGTCCAATGGTGGGTTTTTTTTTGTTTTTTTTTTTT
This sequence comes from Lysandra bellargus, assembly GCA_905333045.1. Taxonomy (NCBI): domain Eukaryota; kingdom Metazoa; phylum Arthropoda; class Insecta; order Lepidoptera; family Lycaenidae; genus Lysandra; species Lysandra bellargus. The sequence continues at coordinate 1,246,973 of HG995328.1, forward strand.
ATTTTTTGTTTTTTTTTTGGCCCAAGTTGGAACCTCCTTAATTCGTAACCTCTATTCTTTGGCTTGGTGATTTTATTTAATGGCCTCTGAAAAAGTTGTAGGTAGAAGTTCGTTCTGTAAAATAACAAATTACTTTAAAATTACAAAAATAAAAAAACGACTTCCTTTAGTACATACCTACCTAGTACCTAATACTTTTATTTTGCCTACTTTTAATTATTTATTTCGACACATTTCAATATTTTTATATCTAAGACTAGTGGCAAATACCTAGGTAGATAGATAGGTACATAAACAGTTCGCATGTTAAAAAACTGGAAACTATGATACCTAATAGATGCCTAATAGCCTATTCACGCAATACCATACGAGCCAGTTAGGTAGAGATCAACTACGATAACATGGCGCGCCCCTCCAAAATTACTATACTATAAATATCTATACTATACTTACTAGCTTATGACGCTATGACCTTATAATATTAATATAGGTACCTATAGTAGGTACTTACTTAACCGGCGGTTTGGGTTGTCCAAACTTGCGCAACTAATGTGTAGCGTGATTAACTAATAACTACGAAAAATGTTAATTAAATGACTGCTTCATTAATAAAAAGTTCGTATTTAATCGTTAAAAGAATTTGAAAATATTTTAAATGAACGATTTATACGGTCGTTTACGTTCTTAAATACACAATGATTTACTGTGGTACTTAATACCTACTGATAAAAAATGCGCATTATTTAAAAATATTTAAATATCGTGTGAAAAATATGAAACTGAAAATAATATTTTGTAACTATCGAGCTCGGCACGCGTTGAAGTCTTTTACCCGGTGTTTAACGTTGTCTAAATACGTTGGGTCTACGCACGGTCTACGTATATACTGGAAGTTTAGAAACATATAAATGCCTAATGTTTATTGCGTTTGAGTATACTCTTTTTAAAATTGACAAGACGAGGTATTTTATTACTATTTTTATATTGTTAACAGCCGCACTCAGAGACATAAATTAATGACGATAAAACTTCAATTTAATGAAGATTTTTACAGATAATGTATGGGGCTTATGTCATGAAGATCATTTAATTACAGTTAAATAATAAATTAATATTCGTCTCTGAGTGTGGCAGTTACTACATATATATAATTTGAAACTCGAGTCACTTAGGATTTGATGAAACATACAAAATTCAAAGATTCTTTCAATATGATTATGGAGATAGCTGCTATTTTCTTACAAAGTTAGTATTTATACACGACTATATTTTTATTCAGCAAATATGAAGATACCAACCAGTTTATCTATTTACCTAGCTATGGGTGAATTTGCTCCCTAGACGTGAATATTTTAGTCAATATTCTCAAGAGCGATTGCTCAAAATATGTTTGCAATAATGCAAATGTAACAAATTTCAACACATCGAAGGTATTGGAATTTAAATTTTGGGAAGTCAAGAGGTCAACACAAATCACATTATCCATTCACTTATGCGCAATCCTCACATACACTTACACTATTATCTAGTAATTCCAGAAATATTTAGCACCTATATAAATCTATCGGCACATAGCGCGTGAAATTATGCAATGTTGTAATCGATTATTAAAATCGATACAATAATCGATGTAATATCGATGTAGCACCTGTGTAGCGGGAGCAGGCTGCGCGGATCCCTGCTGCGGTCGGACTGACTGAGCGGCGCAGGTATCGAGGCCAAGGCCGCGTTATGTCAGGCGGCCCACTTGTGCAACACGACTCGCAACTCGTGCAGTTAGATGACCCCGGGGGCCTAGACTTCGACGTGCATTCGTGCTATGGCTATATATTTAGATTTTTGATCTGTGTCTCAGATTGTGGCATTGAACTATCTGATATGGCAGCAGCCGACTGGCAAGTAAGGGCACGGCAGTCGGCAAGTAAGGGCACGGATATTAATAGCCGAAGCCAAAGAATTGAAAAGAAAAGAGGAGGTTATGGAGTAATTTTCCAATGGGGCTAGGAACACGTACCTATATAGGTAGGTATATGCAATGACGGACTCTATAAACTCTATTGTCAAGAATCACGATTTTACTATATCTACTTATAACATTAATCAGTTTTGTTCTTCGTTAGGTCCAGTTCGTTTCAAACTTTGTAGTTTTAAATATTTTTAAATTATTTTCTTAACATTACATCTATACTTATTATAAAACAAAGTTGCTTTTTTTTCCCTCATGTCCCTTTGTTCCCTTTAATTAACCGACTTCCAAAAAACGAGGAGGTTATATGTTCGGCTGAGGATATTTATTTATTTTTATTTTTTATTTTTGTATGTTCAACGATTACTCCGCCGTTTGTGAACCGATTTTCGAAATTTTTATTTTGTTGTATTAGGTTTCACTTCAATTTGGTACCATGTTCACAAAAATGGTGACCTGATGATGGGATCCATGAGTAATCGAGGGAACTCTTCGAAATTTATATGGAAACATATGGTGATTTTGGTTTTATGAGAAGCGTCCTAAGCATATGCTACCAAAACGCAAGATTTTGCACCGAGGTATACTATGGTTCCGAAGCTACTAAGAGAACTCCGGATTCCTTATAGATACAAGTTTGGGAGTTTAGGCGCTGTTTTAAGAACTGAAAGCATATGCTACTATGCAAATTACATTCATCATCATCATCATCATTACCACGTCAGGGTCACCAATGTCTCCAAATTCAACCTTATCTCCAGAGCATAAGGCACACATTTGACATTACTCCTGAGAAGTTAAAGTTGCTTCGATAATGTAACATTCTGTTTCACTTCGCCGAGATATTCTGGAAAACAACCTAATTTCAACCTTTTGCATTGCGTTTAGCGTTCATATAGTATAATAACGCATCGCATCGCATATCTGCCAGGGCTGTCAAGCAAGCGGCGCGGCGCACAGTGGAAAATTTGGGTCCGTATCGGATCAAAAATCTGTATCTTCAAGGTTTTTCATCGTATTGTATTGAGATTTGGCACATGTATACAGTGATATACAAAGATTTTAAAAATAATCCATTTTTGTATTTTTTTTCAATGTATACATATTTATTTTAGGTAAAAAAAAAAGAAAAGAAAAAAAAAAGTAATATTACGAGTAGTTATATGTTTATTTTTTATAAATAAGTACTAATATGAGTAAAATTAAGAAAACTTAAATAATTACTTATCACACAAGCATAATAAAATACATAAAATTTTAAAATCGATACCTCACACCAAACTAATTGATCTCAAATTAGACAAATCTTATAATATTATTGGTTTTTTAAAACTAGGTTTTAGTTAGTGATAATGTTATATCTAATTGTTATTATCCTCGCTATTCCTAACTAAAATTACTTCCGGTGTAAATGTAGGATCACCTTCAGTACCACCTTCAAAAGACTTAGTGCCTCTTCATCAAGATCCTTCACATTTCTCACATAAGCTTTTCTTAAACTTGAAATGAATGGATCTGAAGTATATAGAAGCGTTTTAAATACGTCTTCATTTGTAGCTATACGGGAACATTTTCTGGCATGGTGCAGGCGCATATTTCTGTAGTCTTTATTGCGCGACTCTTGTGCATCTTCCGACAGTTGCCCAATAGGAAGAACAGAAAAATGTTTGATCACGTTTTCTCCGTGTATAAGTAATTTGTGCACGGAGGATGGCATATAGTACCAATCATAGTTACTAACATAAATTCGCGCAGTTTCTAAGGCATAAACTCCAAATTTTTCGGGATCGATCATCATTCCAGAAGATAGAGCTTGTAAAATAATATACAAGCGTTTAATCAATGTTTCATCAACACTTGTTATGTTCGCCGAGCAAGTGTAATTGTAAAAGAACCTTTGTGCTGTATTTCCATCATTTGAGTTTCACTAATTGAGTTTTGGTTTGACTCTTTCCACGTAGTCGAGAAAACTTTTTTCTTTTCGCTCTCAGAGTTTCTTAGCTCTTCAACAAGAAGAGCCTCTGCATACTCACCTAAGGCCCGCAGTCCTTGCAAAAATGCGTTACAAATGTGCTCAAACCCATATTCTTCTAGTAAAAGAGTGATTTTCCTTTTCTTTGTTGATTCTGAGGAGTCTCCATAAGCAATGCACGGTCTTCCTTGTTCACCAGAAGTTGATGGCAGTGAATGTGCTTCAGACTCCGGAAACTGTACTGAATATCCTGACTCCAGCCAGCTTGTATTATTCAGAATAAATTGGTCCTTTTTCCATGATGCTTTAGCCCAGCGCTTATTGATAGAAGGCAGAATATGCCTTTGAATGTCACCAATTACAAAACACAAGTTGTTTTCAGAAACATTTAATGTTTGCTGTAGAACTATGGACAACGATTCCAAGGTTCTACCACGCTCGATATAGGGAATGATGAAATCACCCTTAGTACAGTTGAAAGTTGACATTTTAATGGAAATAACCAATTTAAATAAGTGCCACTTAATATGAAATACACGCTGAAGTCTGCAATTTGAAGATATTTGCTTCCCCTTATATACTGGTTTTTCAGATATTAAATACGTACTAATGTCAATGTTATGCATATTTACTCACGTAGGACGAGTGCAAAATAGATAATAAGCTATTGCTATCAAAATATTGTGGTTAATATTGTTTTTGTAAAGTATGTCAGCAGTAACCGCAAAAGATACCGAATTATCTACTCCGACCTCTATCACATTTTTTTCCCATAACTTCCAGGACCGCAAACTTCCGCAGAAAATTTTTTAAATTTTTCATTTATGAATAGTAAGGCTATCAAATAACACATAAAGTTGCGCGTGGGGAGCCGTGGGTAAATATGAAAACCTTCGACGAAAAAAAAAGAAAGTGAAAAATAGGGTATGTCAATTTTTAAGTACTTACTCAAAAATAAAAAGCATATTAAAAAAAGTTAATAGCTCATTAATAAGAACATAAAATATACTTTTTAAAAATGTATAAAACCGCATGCATGTGCTAAATACTTTTTTCACAATATTCATTTGAATTATGTGTATACAAACATTTGAATGAGCCATCCGCTACTTCAACTTACTTCAACCTATGAAAAAAAAAATATATATGCAGTTTTAGTACAAAAAAATGTCTGATTAGGATTATTTGGTTATTAGAGTATCGAATGCAATAAATATTTCATTCAAATTGTGATATTTTTAAAAACCATTTATGATATGCTCTAGTTCTACCATTTTCCATAGTGCGGCGGCGCGGGCGCGGGCCGGGTACTATGCACAGAATACAAATTACTCACGGAGGTACTGCGCTGCGTGTGCGACAAGTCGAGCGAGTGCCAGCCTATTGAAACTAGTCCGGTGACCGGCTACTTAGCACGTCACACGTGTTCACTTCGATTTTTTAAATGTATTGTTTAAAATTATCTGCAGGCTGCAGCTGATATTATAATATTTTGTTAGTGTGACTGTAATAAGATACGTAGATAGATAGATAGATAGATCTATCTATCTATCTATCTACGTATCTTACGATACGTAGAATAATATACAGGTGTATTATTCTACGTATAGTACGCGTTTGCTTACTAGGTAACTAAAAAGAGTGAAATTATTATTTTTAACAAAAAATTAAAACCGACTTCCAAGGTAAAACAATAATAACATCCTTATAATATAAACTAAAAAGTATTAAATAATTATTCCTATCTAATAGTGCCTTTTTCCGAATTCGGCTAAAACTCAACTATTTCTGTACTTACTCAATCTTCATAATTTTGAAGTCGGTGCCAGTTCCAAAAGTTTCAAATATTCTATCAGAGAACAGAAGATTCATCTGGTACCGACTTTAAAATGATGAAGATTGAGTACAGAAATAGTTGAATTTTAGCCGAATTCGGAAAAAGGCACTATTAGATAGGAATAATTATTTAATACTTTTTAGTTTATATTATAAGGATGTTATTATTGTTTTACCTTGGAAGTCGGTTTTAATTTTTTGTTATCTTTAAATCTACGCAACAGATTTTGATGATACTTTCAGTGTTAGATAGCCCATTTATCGAGGATGGTTATAGGCTAAATTTTATCACGCTAAGACGCTAAGATAGGAGCGAAGAAATAGAGGAAAATGTGGAAAAAACGGGGAAAATTATTTGAAAGGGCTAACTTGAACGCGCCAATCTCAGGAACTACTGGTCCGATTTGAAAAATTATTTATTAAAAATTATTTGAAAGGGCTTATCTCGCGAACTTTATGTTATTTGGCACAGATAAGAAGTAGACCACGTGAAGGATCATAGGCTATCGATTTTAATCATTTTTTCAGTGGCTATATATTTTATACCGGTGCGACGCCGGGGCGGGTCGCTAGTTAACACATATATTTTATTTTGCTGTTAAACAGGAAAAAGACTGGATCGGACAAGGATGGAAGCTGCAGTAATATCCATCACCTATCACACTGTGTAGGCAGTAATGCGACATTAGGTATAGCCATAGCCTGGGAGCTCAGGGCGTCGGTGTGGGGACGCCGATGTCCAGTGCACAGAGCCCCCGAGCGGGTCGCGATGCGCTATGGGTTCCAGTGCATCGCGACGTAAAATATGCAGAGGAATGGCCTAGACAAGCCCTAGTAGGGTCTCTGTTCGGCCTGGGGGGTATCCGAGCACACTCACTCAGACGTGTCTGCCGAGGACCAGGCAGACGCCCGCTGATAGAACTGCGGTGGCCCCACATTTCCCGTGGATCTGTCAGTAGCGGCGCAGAAAGGAACACGGTCGGGTTCTAGTGGGTAGAGCTGCGGCCACTACCATTTCATCGGTCGCAGGGAGTCCCACATACCCCGGTTGTCCTCCCCACCACTGACGGGGATGCATAATAGCATTTCCCGACCAAAAAAAAAAGGCATAGCCGGTTACGGTTAGTCTCTAAAAGCAGAGCCAAATTCGATAGTTGTAACTTCTACAAATAGAGAGCGTCTATATGCGGCAAGTGGCAACCTCACGTCCTCCATATCGACAGACCGCCACAAGGTAGCATATATATGTACCATCGAGGAAATTGATTTCTAGGCAGTTGACAGACCAACGTCATTTGGTTGGATTATGTCGATTCAATATTAATTCGGTTGGGTTTGACGTAACGCAACCAAACTACGTAGGTCCCCTAGTAATCAACTTCTGCCTAGTAATCAACTTCTCTGATAGTACAAATCATCCCTCAATTCATTGATTTGCATTTTAACCATCAAGCCCCATAAGGACACCGGTGACTGCGACAACAATAGAATAACAATAGATTTCCAAGAATCCGCGATCGAAGGATTAAATAAATAAATAACAAATGGTTTTATTTCAAATAATAAGAAGCAACAAAGGTATTACGGTTAGGTGTGTTCATTGATTTGTAGACTTGAGTGAAATACGAAATGGTAGAAATTCAAGTTGTTTTTTTTTGAACATCGCATTGACGAGACCTTAGTAAAGTCCGGCCATTGAACAGAGAAAAATGCCTAACTCTCGCGCTATCTTCTCTTTCACTCACGTGAAAACATTGCTATCTCTGTCTTTACCCATGGAAACAAGAAAGCTGTAAATTCGTATACGAGTTAGGTAGATAGTTGTTAATGTTAGGCCTCTATCAAAATCTCTATTTGTTTTAATGATGACCATACTTTAACTAGATAATTATAAAAGTGTTAGGAAAAGACGAGATTGCTTTTAAAAATAGAGACAAATATTATATAAATTTTTTTATTCATAACAATACCTACATTGGTGTAAACAATAAATACTACAGTCTTTGTGATTTAAATAATGTGATATTATACTAGAATTGCTCTTCAGTCGGAATCATTATGAAGTCGGCCAAATTGTATTCATTAATGTTATTTTAATAAGCACAATATTTTAATATTTACCGTGGCGTTATTTAATAGCATTTAGATACTACTAATACTATTTCAATCGCCTAAGAGATAAGTAAAGACTGTACAAGGCAGTCATCGCCAATTCTATCTGAATGTCATCTTTCACATACATAGAGAATTAAACTTATTAAAAAATTCTATACTCTAGAGAAACAAAACTTTCCGTGGTAAATTCGACCCACAAGATTCATGTTACAATTACAGCAACACAATAATAACAATAATTATGACGACACCTGCTGCAGGCTTACCATAACAACATTAGAAACGGGAAAGAATCGACAAACAGAGATTTTAGTGATAAAATGGCGGATTACTTTTGTCAATCTGTCACTCTGACTATTCTTCCGTAGAAAGAAACCGTTTCTATAGTGACCATGCTAAGCCTGTAAGCCTACATTATTCTGGTTTTGAACTGGTCTACAGGCTGTTCTGGCATAAATTCGGTCTATTGTGACTAGAACAGGCATTTAAAAGATTTTTAGTAACTTAGATAGCAGGAAAAATGATTACTTGCAATTACAAAGAATTTTGAGCCTCATACCGCAGAAAGACTCAAAAAATGTATTTTTAGGTAAAAATAGTCTGCACTAACCATAGATTAGGATTCATTCAATTCCTTCTTTTCCCCCCCTCCCCTCCGGCGCACCTCGGAGGGGTCAGGACTTTTAGTATGTTTATCTCCTAACTAGTCCAAACAAAGTGGCGTAATCATAATTTCTGCTTTCGACTTTTCCAACCAGAATCATTCGTTTGCTAGGTTAATGTATCTGTATGTCCATTCTTTCCCGTTTCTAAGCCTGCAGTTCAACAAAACAGAATCACGGTACAATAACTATAACGTCACCAGCTCCATCTTGACGTACTTCTTCCTCCTGGTGGAGACGGGGTCTTTGAAGAGCACGGGGTCGAGGCGCAGCACGGAGCGCACCAGCGGCATGTAGCCGAACGCCGCCGCGAACGTGTTCAGGCACGACTGCCGCTGGACGAAGTGCTCCGGGTCGCTCCACGATGATCTGGAATTTTGGAACGAAGTTCCTTATCGCTCGTTGCGAAAGGGGGCTAGACGGAAAAAATTAACACACAACTATAGCAAAAATGCTATATGTAGTTGTAAGCCGTGCGGTAGCGCGTGTTTCCCTCTCTGTCTCTTTCTCTCTCTCTCTCGCATTGAACAGTGTGGTGCAGCGACGTTTTTTTTTGTGTATACAGGTTTTTTGTACATAAGAATTAATAAACTGGAACTTCCCTTGACACCTCTCAAGTTTTTTTTTATTATTTATTTAACATTTAACAAGTTTATGGAAAGGGGTATGAAGATTTTTGTATGGAGCCTGGCCGACCAACTGTCCGGTCAACGAAATCTACGGTACACTTCTATCTGTATAAGGGCCGGGACACAAAAACACGGCACGACGGCGTACGGCGCCGTGCGGACGCGCGTCGTAAAAAACCCACGGCACGGCGCCGTACGACGTCGTGCCGTAGAAATCATCTTGAATTTCTACGTGAGTTTCTACGGCGCGACGTCGTACGACGCCGTGCGTCGCCGTACCGTGGGTTTTTTACGACGCGCGTCCGCACGGCGCCGTACGACGCCGTACGACGTCGTGCCGTGCTTTTGTGTCCCGGCCCTAAGTTAACATACTTTACGTTGAGAAAATAAATATTATTTTCAAATAATTATTCTTTGAAAAATGGATAGCGAACATCAATACAAACAAAAAATAATCTTGGACAAAACCGCGTAAAGTGCCACATTTCGAAAATATATTTAATAATACATAGTAGGTACTTATAATATTTATTTTCTCAACGTAAAGTATGTTAACATATTATACAGTTAGAAGTGTACCGAGTAGAGTTTGTTTTATTATAATAAAATTAAATTAAGAAATTAAAAAAAACCCCGCCAAACAACTTTAAAAAGTAATGAAATAATATTTAAGTACTGCCTATAAGTTCAAATAATTCCTAACTTATGTAAAGTAATATTTTAGTCCATAATTGTTGTCACGGTGTGTCGGGGGACCGCCAAGTAAACTACAACCTACAACCGCCAAGTCGCTGATTATCTCGATTCATTTCGCTGTGAATTGATCCTAAAAACTATAATGCTATGTGAAATCAAACATCTACTTACATATTTAGCGGTCCCCCGACACACCTTGACAACAATTATGGACTAAAATATTACTTTACACAAGTTAGAAATTATTTGAACTTAAGGCCCTATAGACCCGAAAACTAGCAGGTCGATGTCTGTCAGTACGAATATCGACGTAAAGGACATTAAAATAACATTCATATCAGCGCGCCTTGTACAGTGGCGGTTACGACGCTAGCCGCGTACTTGATAGGGCGAAATAGGAGAAAAAAAACCCTTTTTCTTTGATAATTAAACGAAAATGCAAAATGTAACCACAAATTATTCTTCTTTAAGTTATGAGCTTTTCGTAGATATGATTTTTGAAAGTAAAACTATCATAAGCTTCATGAAAAATAAGAAAAATATCACAAAACATTCGAATTTAGCCTCCTCTTCGGAGTTATTTTTGATCGAGTGAAGTTTTCAATATTATGTTTCGAACCACAAATTGTCAAAGTACATTAAGTAAACAACAATGTGTATTATTTTTGGCTTTTAAAAGTCACTATTTGTTTGTTTATTATTGATTCAAAGTCATGTAAAATTGGGTCTATAGGGCCTTAAAGGCAGTACTTAAATATTATTTCATTGCTTTTTAAAGTTGTTTGGCGGGTTTTTTTTTTTTAATTTCTTAATTTAATTTTATTTCATACTTTTTAAACTTGTGTCGGTTATAGTGCAGAATAAATCCTAACATCAGAATCATATTCTCATGATTACCATCTATCAATGTCCTTTTCGATGAGGCCGGTAATATCAGCCCAAACACGAAACCTCCACTTTGGGTTCATACAAAGCTCGATTCTTGTAGAATCCAGGTGATATTGCAGCAGCAGCATGTAAATATTTACTGTTTATCTACTTCTAACTGGTTGTCGCAATTAAAATGAGCCCAAACACGAAACCTCTGCTCTAAGTTGGCGAGGAGTTGGATATCCTATTGTTTACCAGGTGATGTTGCAGCACCAGGTCAACTTTCCATTAATATGTGTACCTATACGTATTACGTGTATTGTATATTCACAAATGTCACGAACTAGAATGAAATATAAAACCCATCAAACGACTACAAGTTGCTAACGAACTTTCATGAACCAGATAAACCTTGATTGTCCAGCACTGAGCAGGCTGATGATGATGAATAATAGCTAAGAACACTCTCGATCATGTCAGCTTTCAAACCAAAAAAAACTAGATCAAAATCGGTCCACCCGTTTGGATGTTACAACAAGTAGGTCGGCCAAAATCTTCGTACCCCTTTATTATAAACTACTGGATACCTTCGTTGCGCCAAAAATCGTTTATCGCGTGAGAACCGTGCATTTTTCCGAGATAATCCTATCTCCTTTCCTGGGACTCAAAGTATCTCCATACCCAGCAAAGTCAGATCAGCGGTTTAAGCGTGAAGAGATAACAGACAGACAGACGGACAGACTGACAGTCAGACAGATACATTTTCGCATTTATAATATTAGTATGGTTTATGCATTTCAAAAGTAAAGGAAAATCGAACCCTCTTTTAGTAATACATATTTGTAAGAAATCGTATGAGCAAGCAGCAGCGCTAAGCCGACCTCTGTGGCTCAATTGGTTGAGTGTGTGACAAGCCGGGGTTCGAATCCCGCCGACGGAACAAAAAGTTTTCAATGTTCCCGGGTCTGGATGTGTATTAAATAAATATGTGTATGATATAATAAAAATCTTAAATATATATGTGTTGTGTTATAAAAGTATTAAATATATCTCCGTTGTGTGGTACATGTAACACAAGTCTTTCAGGTACTTAGCACGGGGCACAGGGCACGTAAGCGACATAACGTCAGAACTTTGGAACGTGAAGTGTCGCTAAGTGCGGTCTGGCTTATAAACAATCAGCAATGACTAAACTTTAACTACGATTTTAAGTTTCCATTCTGTCGAATTTTTTATTAAATAGAAATTATGACATAAAGTTTTTAATCACATAACACTGTTAAGCATAAAGCAATGACTTTAATGACGATTTTAGTTTCCATTTTTTGTCGAATTCTTTAATAACCCATCAACTCCCAAGCGGCATCCGGGTGCCGTATAACAATTGAATATATATTGTGTCTGCGATTCCCACGATCAAGGTATTAAATAAAAAAAATATGACAAAGTTTTAAATCACATGTCACTGAAAACGCTCGCTACTGGGCTGCCAGGTGCTGCCATTTCGGTGTGATTTGAGTCTAAGAGAGTACCGACCTGGGTTGGGCGTGCTTGTACCGTCGCCGGGCGGCCAGCTTGAGCGGCGGGCGCCGCGCGACATGGGCGGCGACGCAGTTGAGCAGGATGTCCTCGCAGTTGCGCGCGCGCCGCACCGCCGCCCGCAGCGCCGGAGCCGCCGCCCCGTACAGCGCCAGCAGCGCGCGGTGCACGAGCGCCGCGCCCGGCAGCACCAGCGAATACGACCCGCCCCACCGCGAGCTGTAGCCCCACGCGCCCTGACACATATTATTGATGTAATAATAATAACTCCCACACCGGTTTCGGTGACGGTGGCCGGCTTTATAGAAACCTGCGCCTGATCACTTGTCGGTCCCGTTGGTCATGAATTTTATTTTGAGTCGTGACAGTAAAAGACGTCGAATGTTCGTGTGTGTGCGCGTACACTTGGTCACTATAAAATTACTTCTACATAGTCGGTCTAATTTAAGAAAACTGGAAACCAGCAAGGCGTAATATTATATATTATTATAACGAACCAACTAGTCAAGACATAGTTTAGGCCAGTTACGCAGGAGTAATTTTATGGTGCCAAAGTGTATGCACACACAAGACACACTCTCTATTCCTTTAACTCTCATAACATAACCAAGTCACAATGGCGGCCTCCCATTGCGAGGCACTGGGCGGCAGGTTATCGCGAGAGCGAGGCCACGGGCGCTTGCCCTGTCCGCCACCCCCTAGGGCCGCCACTGTACCTATAGTCAGACCGGAGCCCCTAGCCACAGATCGCAATGTATGGAACAGACATAATATGTCACAAAATTTAATAAGTCGCAATTCTTATTATCGAACCTATTTTAATTAAATAATAGCTATATGACCGAGCTTCACTCGGTATTTAAAAAATTCAAAATACTTTAAAATGCAGTGTTTCAATGAAAATTAAAGCTTTCTCACGGCTCACCACAGCCTATTTTTAATTTCTTAGACAGAGGCTGTTTTTTGGTCTGTTACACTATGAAATATGTAGGTAAACCTGTTTAGATCTAAATTCTCACCTTGGATTCGTCCCAGAAGTGATTTCGAGCCGGATATCCGACGATGCGGTCGGGAAACTGTTGCCAAACCAGGAAAGCGAAGTCTAGCTCTTCAGCCAGGAGCGGGGCGTCGCCGTCGAGAGAAAACACTGCAGCGGTAGGGATCGCCCACAGCGGCTGCCAGCGCGCGGACACGCCTTCCCTAAACATGAATGATGAATTAACGATTTGAACTTCTCCTTTCTTAAAAATAGTTTCATAAGGAATAGCCAGTAATTTTTTTTTTAGTTTATCTGAGTAAACAAACAGTAACCAAAGTATATATTACCAAAAAGAGTTACATACAGATTAATCTTAATAACTATTATGGACTATGGTACCAACTATGTTAACTACATATTACTAAATAATTTGAACTTATTTTCCTGTCTATATTTAATATTCGCATTATTTAAACTTTACATTTTATTATAATGTAAAAATCCGTGTTGCGATGAATTACGAATCCGCCAACTTATATAACTCAAAAAAAACGTAGTAGCGTAAACGACGCACAGTCTTAAATCCCACTGCCGATATTTTTCTAAGACCAACGTGACATAAACATTAACAACGTCTGATATAGCTCTTGCCAGCTGATTAGCTAGTAAGAGTATAGGAATGTAATATCTACCCAGGGTAGTGTGTAGTAGCGTCGATGACGACGACCGGTAGAGGTTCACGAGGATCTCCCGCCATTCGTGCCAAAAACTTTAGGGAGGGTGCTGACCTTTCACTATCCCAAACTAACACCACCTAAAAAAAAAACATTTAGGTATCTTAAAATTCTTATTATTGACGTAGAATAATCGAAAATGAAAGAACATACACTGCTATTAGTGCTAAATGATTTTTCAAATAAATACAAAACTAGCACCGAAACTTACTTTTTCACAGTATTCACTGCTAGCTATGTTTCCTAGAAGTTTGTGTAGAGCTGGTGATGTAGCTTGAACATACAACAGAGCTGTAAACGTGTCCCCGGGCGTCGGTGGGGGCGTGACTATGGGCTCAGAGGGCGCCGGCAGAGGCTTGAGAGCGGGGGCGAGGGGCGCGGGCGGCGCGGGGGGCACCGCCACTGACAGCGGAAAGTGCGCCCGGGAGTCCCCGTAAGTGGCCAAAGTACCTAAAGCTCCTGGAGAACTGTTCCAAATCAACATCTCACGCTGTCTTGAAGTTCGATGTGCCATTATTCTTTCGAAAATAATCTGAAATAATAAAAAATTTAAATACAATAACGAAAACAGTGCATTGAAAGACAGAAATAATTTAGGTTATATTATGTTAATTTTTTTTTAAATTAAATTAAATTTATACCTCTATTGTTGTAAATACGATTTTTTCTATAGAAGAAAAATATTGTTCCCACAAAACTTGTGTCTGCTGTCTAAGAGCAAGGATGCGTTCAGGGGGGACAGAGCGTACAAGCTCTGGCACCTGAAAATATAAAACAATTTTGGTTATTCATAATACAATGTTATTCTGTATGACAATACAGTTTTACCAATATTTATAGTATACCTGTAGCAAAAGACGCTCATCAGCCCAAATAACAGCTCTTCGCCAATCAATGCGCTCGTCAAATGGCAACCTCCAACCATTGCTCAGTAATACAGGAACACACCCAGCAGCAAGAGCTTCAAGAAAGCGATAAGACCCCAAACGTCTGCCTCTTGCTACCAAACAGAATGTTGAATTTGCCAGGAGTTGTTCATAGTCATATCTAAAACAATAAATTGCAACTGTATTAATTAACAAAAATAAATATCTAAATACAGGGCTGAGAGCATAATAATATAAGTCAGTTGAATCAAATTTAACAATGGATAGATTTATTATTAAAATAAACTTTTGTTTTCATAAATTTTATAATAGAAAAAAATATATAATATTATAATGTATTACTTATCATATTCCTTATTATCTTCATCACATCTTTCATCTCTTAAATCTTTCCAAGACTTGCCATGTCTACATGTGGTTACTAAAATAAGATTATCGCTGTCATGCAAATGCCACAAGGAATTTCTTGTTTCACTTCCTATACCGTGGACATATCGTTTTCCTTTGAATGCCAGCAAATGTTTGCGAGGAGCGGGTATAGGATTTCCAGTCGCACTAGGAGGGATGCCGCCTTTCTCCGGGTGTTCCTTGTGAAACAATGGCAATGATACATCAAACCCATCTCTAAATATTATTTCAGATGCACTCGCTCGAGCCAAGATGGCCTCAGCCGGATCGAAACCTAGAGCTCCTTCCGCGTAATCTGGCCAAGTGCCCGAATACAAATTAAATATTAAGTGATTTCGTCCATTTTTCCAGTATGGTAATCTTGACAGTTTCGATGCAACATCTGACACATGTTCTGGTGATAATGGGTCTGCATCCAGGGTGTCAACAGCTGGTATAAACAAGCACGCTTCGTTGGGATCGCTGGTGGCGTATCTGGAATCCCGAACGACCGAGAGCACTTTACGATACGTAGCACTCACTGGCCCGTCAGTTGGATACACGTAGACTTTAGGCTCACTACCACACTTGGAAAAATCGAAGCAAGTCGCCATACGGCATTCCTTCACTGTATTTTGAGGATTTCTCTTTTGACGTGACGGAGCCGCGGATAATTCCTCGAGACTTGCGAACGTTGGTAAATGGTCCCGGCGAGTTTTCACCGCTGTTCCTTTGTTCAGGCGATAAGTGTTTAAAAAACAATATATCAGAAAAAAACATGATAATGTTAAAATAATGTATCTCTTTTTGGCTTGCATTTTGTTACATTGTAAATTTTACAGAAAGGAAAACACTGTGCGCTTCTTTTAATGCATTATACTTTTTTACGACGACGCTTTATTTTACTCGTGAACTGTATTAAGGTAATATTTTTAATATAATTTATAAATTTTTATATTTATACCCTATAGAAAATATTTAAAATTCCTTTTTGTCTTGAAAATAACAACAAACCGCCATCACGAATCACGATACACAAATGACA
Source organism: Lysandra bellargus (assembly GCA_905333045.1). Taxonomy (NCBI): domain Eukaryota; kingdom Metazoa; phylum Arthropoda; class Insecta; order Lepidoptera; family Lycaenidae; genus Lysandra; species Lysandra bellargus. The sequence continues at coordinate 1,263,290 of HG995328.1, forward strand.
AATGTCAAATTGACAATTGACATTGGCATTTACCTTAGAAAAAGAAACCCAGTAGAATCATTCTCAGCGTGCCACTGAAAGGGACAACAAGATTTTTTTTTAATTTATTCGTGACTATGGATACAGGTCCTTCAGTCGTACACATTATAATAATACAATGAAGTTATATAAGAATACAATGAAATGAATTCAATTCAAAACAATGAAATATAAATTATAACAAAAAGAAAACTTATATAAACTCTAAGAAAGATACATTTTACATTTCTAAGACACTCATACAATATTACAATAGTCAGGCGTCAGCTGTAAAGCTTAAAAATAAAATAAAACCAGTGACACATGACATCTATCAAAAACAACTGACATATGAAAAACTTTACAAAAGTCAAAACATAAACATACCTAACCTATATAACGGCTGATCTTATCATTAAATTTTCTGTACAGTATTTACAATATATTTGAAAACAGAGTTAAAGAAAAGAGCATTTGCCAATAGGTCAACTGTGGCGGGGGACACTTAAAGAGTTCTCTTCAGCAATTACCTTGATCGTATCAACAAATATGGTTCTTTGTATGGCAAAGACTGGACACTTAAAAAGCACATGATCTATCTCTGCATTTTCTTCAGAACAATGTGTACAGGTACTATTGTCTATTACATTTATTTTCCTAAGATGTGATGGGACCAGGCAATGACCAAAGCGCAATCGATTAATTGTTGTTATTAATTTCCTGTTCGCATAAACTATGTCCCAATATTCCCAACGCGAATGCCACGAATCGCGAGGCGAAGTGCGTGGCAAATAGCGAGCGCCAGTTTACACACCAATTTTTATAATGAAATTAATTTTCCTTATATAGATTTTAACAAATTCATCTAAAAAGATCATAATTTGTGAATTTATTGTCTTCCGAAAATATTTGATTACAATAAATAATTCATAATTCACAGACTAATAAGGGGTAGGTACTAAAATAATTCATAAGTTCCTAACTCCTAAGTACAAAAAAAAGTGACAGACTCACAGAATACAGATTACAAGTAAATTGAGTGACAGCTATTCTTTTTTTAAACTTGAATATTTAGCATAAATGTATAGCTTATACAGCCAAATAGAAAGAAAATAATTATTTTTCTATCATATTTGAAAGTTGAAAGTTGAAGAAACCACTTTAGTGGTAAGACCGCCTTTATTTTGTACGGATTCTTTTATCGCTTTTCTTCTGTAGTTTAGTATTTGTACAAGTAAAAAAATCTATTCTATTCTAAAACCCCAATTATTTTAAAAGTAGAGACAGGAGCCGTAAGTAATGTTAAGTATTGCGTTTAATTTATATAACTACAATAAATATTTTTCCTTGTATATATATCCTTATATTGTTAAATTGGCAGCATTAAGCCCATGTGTCAAATTTGACGGTACGCTGCGAACCGTCAAAACTGTCAAATTCGTACCAAGTGAAGTACCTGCATACGAGTTTGACAGCTGTCAAACTCGCCTACGCCTATCTTCACTTCGTACCGGGTTCGCCCGTCTGTAGAGGCCTTAATAATTTATTAATATTTTTATATATATATATTTATAATTTATATTTATAATTTATATATAGGCTTAACTCCCTCCCCATCCTCCCTCCCCCTAAATCGTTGAGCATGATTCTAAACTTTTACCGTTATAATATAATTTAAAGGCTGTCACAGACAGAGCAGGTAATGTGAAGATGTATATTATAGCACGATACATCTCACAACAGCTATAATGCATAATAATAACACGGAATATATAACACTAGAGGAAAGGGCATGTGGGACTGGCCCGCGTGCCATAGTTATGTCCAGCTGGACATAACTTAACTCGCACGCAAAAGAAAGTGCGCGAGTACGAATTTAAACTTTACATTAGTTGACGTAAGGTGTAAAATTGCGTACAACTTCAAGTCTTATCGTATTTAGCGGCTAAGCGCCATCTAGCGTTGAATAACTTAACTCGGTAGTCAGAGCCGGTATTGCTAAATTTAAATTCTTCCTTATTTAAAAGGGTTACGGTTGTTTTTACGACATTATATTTAAAAAAGAAATCTCTTTGTGATTGGTTATTTTTTTGTGTGCGTAAAATGTTACTGTGTGAGTTTGGCGACACCAGTTTCTATGAAACTTATTTGCTATGCCCTTTCCTTTAGTGTTATATATTCCGTGAATAATAATATAATATCTATGGACGCTTCACGCCACGTCAGTCTGGCCTCGTGCTAAGTACCTGAAGGACTTGTGTTTAAGATTGTTATTAAATTATACACATATTTAATACACATCCATGACCCAGGAACTTTTTATAAACTTTTTGTTCCGTCGGCGGGACTCGAACCCGCGACCTCCGGCTTGAGCTACCAACGCGCTCACCACTGCGCCACGGAGGTCGTCAGATGTATATTTTTACATTGTAGCTGTTGTGTACAATTTCTATAGAAAGATGTATCGTGCTATAATATACATCTTTACATTACCTGCTCTGTCTGTGACAGCCTTAAGTTCCTACAAATAAAACAATACATATTTTGGGATCATCAAATCAAAGTATGAAATCCTTTCCATCTCTGTTAGCTACCACTTTCGAGATTTTTCACAGATAAAATTGTTGTTCCTCTTATCCAAATGAAGCTACTCACAAAAATTTGCTTGATAGTAATAAAGAAAATAGTTCTAGGGATCCCTGATAAATAGTGTTTCATCATGGTTTGAAACGTAGTGATTATATTCTCTTTGATGGTTTCATCAAATAGTTATTGGTTATTTCATATTCATTTTTTTTTGTTTTAATGTCAGCTCATTTAGACCTTCAAAAATAATGAAAAGTGAAAAAAACTACAGTAGGATGAAACCCATTACAAAAGGAGGAGAATATTAAAAAATTAAGGGAAAAATAATTTACGGGCGATCTGAGTTAGGGAAAAGTGTGGGGGGAGCTTTTAAGGGGGAAAACGGTTTATCTCGATTTCTGGCAAAACTAATATTTCTATGAAGAAAAGTCAAATGGCAAAGTTGTAGGTAAGAAAAAGATCTAAAACTTTTCTCTTTACAATTTTTCTCCATAACCTCAAAATTTATGTGAAAAATTAAAAAAACATGTTTTTGGTTTTTTATTTATATTCTTTTACAGTTTTTTTTTCACGAAATTTGTTAATAACTTACATTTTTAAGTCCCAAATACACTGTCATTTATTTGATTAGAAATATTTATTTTTTCACCTTTTACTATAGCAAATCTTATCAGAAAATTAAAAAAATCAGAAACACTCGAATTCAAATATTTTTTTAATCATTTTAAAAAATTTCATCTAAAAATGTGACTGATGTCACGTAACGATACGCACGTCACGTAACGTTACGTCACGTCACGTCACGACACGACACGTCACTTTTCAATTTACTCTCAATGAGCCCTTTTATTTGATACCCATATTGCAGAAATGCATTAAAAATAACTATACCCGTATCTTGGATGAACCACCATATTGGAAGTAGAATAACGTTACATTCGTTTTCGAGTTACTTTCAATGAGCCTTCTCATTTGATACCCATATTGCAGAAGTGCATTAAAAATAACTATTCCCCTATCTTACATGAGCCGCCATGTTGGATGTAGAATAAAATTAAAAAAAATGAATGCCCATCCGACGCATGGATCATCTTACTTGTCAGACAATCAGGTGATCAGCCTGCATTGTCCTAACCAAACTTGGAAATAACATGTTTCCAATCAAGACCCACGACCTCCAAGTTGAGAGCCACGCTCTTAATAGACCACGGAGGCGTTAGTAGTAGTTTGTTCTTAGTTTTGTTATAGTGGCAACAGATATACACAATTTTAAAAATTTTTGAATTCTAGTTAAAGCCGTTGTTGAGATACAGCCTGGAGACAGATAGACGGGCAAACAGACAGACGGACAGATAGACATCGAAATCTTAGTAATAGGGTCCCGGTTTTACCCTTTGGGTACGGAATCCTAAATATCACGTTTGAAAAAGACTAAAAAATCACGTTTGTTGTATGGGCGCCCCATAATATTAATTTTTTTCAGTACTTATTTGTTGTAATAGTGGCAACTGAAATACACAATCTGGTAACTCAATGTGTATGTGGAATAAATGAATATAATATGCTGAAGCGAAGTCTTTTATTATTGCTGCGAATTTAATACTTTTTAATAAACATCGGCTGATGTTCACCAATTTATAAAGATCAAAGCTATTTTTTAAATATCAACTTGGCAGTTGCACTACCATGCCCATTGAGATGTATGCCCCTTTAAAAAAATTGGTGAGAATTAGCTGTTACTCAAAACTACAACATGTATTAATAGATTTCGACAATCTTTCAGATTCGCAGAAGTATTTCAAGACAAAATACGATGATAACTTCATGGCCCTCCTGAATACTTTGAACAATACGCGCATTGGAAAACGACACCCGCCCAATAGTGGGGATAAGGAGAATGATGAAAGTGTTGCTGAGGTACTTTTTTATCTTTTATTATTATATTATACTCACTAATAAAGACACAGTCGACTATTCAACGTCTGCTGTCTTAGGGGCGATTTCACCAAAGAAATGGAACGCGTTCAAAGCACTCTGAACCGGCTCAAAACGTATAAACGCGATTATAACATCGAAATGCATTTCACCAGCGTAAACGGAACGCGTTCACAGCAAATCCGAGTTTTATCTTCTGAACGCCCAAAGTCCGAAGTTCAACGTCATAAAACCCGTTCAAGCCCTGTCATGGCGGAACGAAAAACATAGACAAATGAAATGTCAATATGACGGTTTCGACACATGCGTTTGTAAGTTTATGTATTGTTTCTTTCTATTTTGAAGTTAAATTAATGTGAACAGGTTTTAAAATACTGAAAACATGTAAAATAATTGCGTGACGTCACGTAAACTTAGATTTAATAATCGCGATCAAAAGAAGGTAGTGAAATCCAATCGAAACAAAACGAGATTTACGTCGCAGAATGAACGCGTTCAATGGAAACTAAGTTTTATAAAGCTAAGTTTTATGTGTATTTGGTGAAATCCCACCTAAGGGTCCATTCAGACCGCAACGCGACGCATAGATGCATATTTTCTGTACCTACCTTGTATAGAGGTATATTTTAGAGGTTTAGCGGTTCTTGAGATACAGACTGGAGACAAACAGACGGACGGACAGATAGACAGACAGACAAGGCAGTCTTAGTAGGGCCCTGTTTTTACCCTCTGAGTACGAAATCCTAATAGAATGAGCTATGTCTTTAACGAATTTTAGGCAGACCTTTACCACTTGATACCTCCTGAATGCCATTTACCACCTGAAATGACTGCAACCATAACTCCATACTCATAGTCCCTAGGTGTTCTTACGTCTATAGGGGCATGTGCAGAAACTTCCAGCTGGCCAGGCACAGTCAGACTATTCATGGTTCTTCGATCCTGACTCCTGTACAAGTTATATAACCCCTAATTAGGCAGCCCCTAAACCAACAATAATATTGAACAATATTTTATTGAACAATTTATTTGACGATAAGATTGAAAGCGGGTGCATTCAATATTAACCCTAGACCACAGAAATAATCTTGATAAGTACATATATGTCTGTGCCATGGACCGTCAAGAATATTGCTCATAACGTGATATTGCACAATAAAATTGTTTGTCTAGAGTCCCGCTTAGGTTATTATACTTACAATAATATAATTATCCGTGGGGCGTCGAAGTACGGTATCTATTTATATTTTTCTGTAAATCTTTTATATTTTAATACATAATATATTTAAATAGGTAAAATAAAATAATGCACCTAAGCGTTTTTGAAATCACTTAAATGAGTAGGACTGAGATTAATTATTATTCTAATAATTCTTTGTTAATAATAATTGTTAATAAAAATTGTTGTATATTTTTATTGTTAATATATAGTTAAGTATAATAAAGTATATATTTGTTCTTCTGTTGTGTTTTAATATACTTAAAAATGGTTGATTTTATTGATATTACACTCCGGACAAACCTTCGTGACTTATGGAGTACAGTTTATATGTATATTTTTAACTAGGTATTTGTGTAATTTATAAAAATACTTATATAAATAAAATAAGAAAGCGACTTATTATTTAATGAGCATAATACCTACCTATATCCTATATTGAACAATCGAGTCGCGTTTATAACCTCCTTTTTATGTCGTTTAGTAAGAAATATAAAACATAAAAATGGTCTACTCTTGGTCGATAGTCTAATTTTATTTTTAATTTTTATCGATATAAAGCATGATATACGCCCATCCCTACACGCACACTACGGCAATGCACACAAGCATACAATGGCCACGCGCTGGCGGGCTAAGTATCGATCTATTCCATCCTTAATCTGTGATCTACACTCCATACTTGGCAGTTGGCAGCTGTCGTCTGTCAGGCGTCAGCTGCCATTTCATTGTCAAATGTCAAAAAATATCCAAATAGTTTCTTTTTGAGTCGTGTGTTCTGTTTTGTGGTTGGTGTCATTTTTAATCAGATTTTATATATTTAATCCTTTGATATTTAAAAAAAACTTACACTTAGGAACTTTCTTCGTACGCTGCTCTAAATGTTTACCTTGTTATTTATGATTACTTTAGTAAAAATATATTTTTTTAGGTATAACATACCGACTTCATCATGGGGAAGGGGAATAATATGATTCCTAATGGACATTTCCATAAAGATTGGCAAAGATTTGTGAAGACATGGTTCAACCAACCTGCTAGACGACACCGCAGAAAGCAAAACAGAATAAAAAAAGCTAAGGCTATTGCCCCACGACCAGTCGCCGGTCCTCTACGACCAGTCGTACGTTGTCCCACAGTTCGTTATCATACTAAAGTACGTGCTGGCCGCGGTTTTACTCTTCGCGAAATTCGGGCAAGTACATTTGTGTTATTTTATTTTACTACTAACGCTCTTCACTGATATAATGGCTGCTTCGGAATGAAGAAGTATCATCCAGTTTCCAGAGCTCCGTTACTATGCTGTGCGCAAAAATGATTAATTAGTTGACTATAGTGCTACTGCACTATAGAGTGAGTTATTCAATGTAATTGGCAAAATAAATGTTTTCATAGTCACTCAAAAACAGTAACAAATATGTGTTAGTGGGCATAAAACTCAAGAACTACTTATATGGCCTTATCAAGTTTGTTTGGACATGGTGATAGTTGACTAATATTCTTACATAACTTTTCAGGCCGCAGGATTGAATCCCGCTTTTGCCAGGACTGTTGGTATTGCTGTAGACCCACGTAGACGCAACAAGTCTGTGGAGTCACTACAATTGAATGTGCAAAGATTGAAGGAATACCGTGCCCGCCTCATTCTGTTCCCTAAGGGCAAGAAGGTGTGTATTTACTCTATATACAATTACTATCTGTTGCCCGCGACTTCGTCCTCGTGGACTTCAGTTTTTTAGCATGTGGTGTCAACAATTTTGTGTCAGATTTAAAAGCTTTTAAACCTGTCAATGATAAATTATACTTTATAGGTAAAGTTGTGTAATGGGGGGCTAAACAAGCTTTAAAATTTGGCATAAATGTTTCATTTAAAATAGTGAAATATTATGTGCACTCTGCATAGCTGTTTTTATTGGGTAAGTGTTTTGATTTTAGGGGTACTAGGGTTTTAAGATTACATCATTGCGTAGATAAAGTACTGAGTAGTAAGTTATATTAAAGCGTGTACAACAATCTAAAGACTGATTTACATTGATACAGTAGCTGGCGCCAGTATCACTGGATTCCGTCGCTGGATCAGCACTGTATCAATGTAAACATGTTTCAATCCAGTCCAGTATCCAGCACTGGATCGAAATAGACCGGCTGCCTATTTTTCGATCCAGTTGATGTCCCCCACATGCCATGCATCCCGTGCCAGTGGCACTGGATCTGTATAAACACTACGTGCCAGTGAACGCCAGTTGCTAAAACGTTATCTAAAAAGTGGTTATATTCTGATCATATTTGTCAGCTCGTCTAGTAATAACGCACAAAGATTTTTAGACAATGTTTTCAATTTCCTTCATTTTTGTGAAATACTCATTTTTTGAGAATGCAAACGTGTAGGCACCACAAAAAAGTAGACTTGACCACTGGACGCGTGTAAACGATGCGATCAAGTGCCAGTGCCAGTGCAGCGACGGAATCCAGTGATGCTGGCGCCAGCTACTGTATCAATGTAAATCAGCCTTAAAGAATCGAAAAATGCTACTTGAGATGGTACCACCTCTTATAGAAATACGTAAGAGAAAGCGATAGTGCGATATAGACATCTGTTATGAATTTTTGCAACTAACTTAATTTGAATAAATTTACGCATTTTCACCCCCTTACAACCCCTTTTAGACTATCTGTGTACAAAATTTTATTACAATTGGTTCAGTAGTTTTAGCGTGAAAGCGAGACAGACAGACAGACAGACAGAGATACTTTCGCATATTTTATAATATTAGTATAGATAATTTTAATAGAAAACCTGCAGATTGACTGAGACAAGAAAAAGAGGAAATGCACATACCTACTTCATAAAATTTCATCTAGCTATAAATTAACAAATTTTGCCTTTTTACAGCTTAGAATCAATAATCAAGCAACTCTCAATTTTGAAACTTCTTTATGAATTTTATTTATTCTTATATTTAATTTCACATTACTCCTACTATAAATCTATTTAGTAGTCTAGTGGCCTAAGTTATAAATATTTGTGTGTTATTCCAGGTATTGAAGGGAGAAGCTAATGAGGAGGAGCGCAAACTGGCCAAGCAACTGCGTGGCCCACTCATGCCAGTGCAACAGCCAGCTCCCAAGTCAGTTGCTCGTGTCATCACTGAAGAAGAGAAGGAATTCAAAGCATACCAATACCTAAGAGGGGTAAGTGTGAAAATCTCATTGTCAAAATTCATTAGGCGAAAGTACTGAGGAATTTTAAAGTTCTGCATCAAATTAAGCTCTGCTCCTGAGTTATAAATTATAATAGATAAAACAATTTAGTATTGCTAATAGAAAAAAATAATTATGCAAAATAACTTGTGAACTGGATAGTGGTAAATATTTTGTGCACTGGATAGTGGTAAATTTTTGGAAACAACAGAACTTAGATTCTTATTATCAAAGAAGACAACTGCCTTACGCGACTATACGCGGCAGCGACGCAAATCGCAATGCGACACTTTATGTTTGATGTTTCATAAATAGGTCTGATGTTTCGTATCGCCTGTCGTGTTGCACGTCGCTGCTGCATAGTGTCAGTTTAGTGCAGTCTCGCCTTCTGGGGGAAAATATCCAATAATTCTACAAAACTACTTGCACTAAAAGTGTACTCAAAATCTTCAACATGTAAATAATTTCTAATATTAATAATTTGAAAAAATTAATATTACGCTACAACTCCCAAGCGACCTAGGTGGGCCGCGATAACAATTGAATAGCTATTGTGTCTGGTTTTCCCACGATCGGGGTATTAAAAGGAAGGATGTTAGTATAAATTAAAGAGAGTTTTCTCTTAAAATGCTCAGTTTACAATTATTATCTTCAGTATTCAAATGTGTTGTGAATAAATCATAACTGTTTTACTTTTAGGCTCGTTCCATTGCCAAGCTGGTTGGAATTCGCGCCAAGAGGTTGAAGGATGCTGCGGAAAACCCTGACGATGTAACTAAGGCTCCATCAGCAGCTAAGGAACCTAAAAGCAAGAAGTGATTAAATTAATAAAATTCTGAAAAAATACTTGTTTATCTTTTTTATGGTTCCGTAGCCAAATGGCAAAAAACGGAACCCTTATAGATTCGTCATGTCTGTCTGTCTGTCTTTCTGTCTGTCTGTCTGTCTGTCTGTCTGTCTGTCTGTCTGTCTGTCTGGCTGCCTGGCTGTCTGTCTGTCCGTCCGTATGTCACAGCCACTTTTCTCCGAAACTATAAGAGCTATACTATTGAAACTTGGTAAGCAGATGTAGTCTGTAAACCGTTTAAGATTTTGTTTTTGATACAAAAATGGAAAAATTATTAAAAATTTTAGGGGTCCCCATAGATACAACTGAAAAAAATATATTTTTTCATCTAACCCAGTGGTTTCATGCGGGCCACAAACATGTTTTGATGTTGGTGTCGCGGACCGCAACAAAAATTTTTAGGGTTAAAAAATTAGTCTTCAAAATTAACGATTTAAAAGTGGAAACATTTTTACGACTACCACGTAGACTACGTTATTTTGCCGGTGGGCGCGAATTTCAAAATTGTGTAACATCACGCGGGCCACAACTAAAGCCCCGGCGGGTCGCATGCGGCCCGCAGGCCGCGGGTTGGGGATAGCGGATCTAACCTATGCGTGTGGGGTATCTATGGATAGGTCTTTAAAAATCATATTGAGGTTTCTAATATCATTTTTTTTCTAACCTGAATAGTTTGCGAGAGAGACTTCCAAAGTGGTAAAATGTGTGTCCCCCCTCTAACTTCCAAAGTCCCGTACTTTATAAATAATAATAATAATAATCTTTATTGATGATAACAATATAGGCAAAGGTACATTGTTGACAGTAATTATTGTTACAATAATATCTAATATTACTTATAAACAATTTTATGGTACTAAGTACCTAAACTAGGTCACATGACCTGTTCTAATAGGTACTTTAGTCATGTTAGCGCTCGAATATTGTGTTGTCTGTCTCTGTGTCGTGTATGGAAAATATTATGATCCTAGCCCTACGAGTAATCTTGGGATGGTAACTGCTTCCTATAGGATCCAGTTCCGCTAGGGGGTGTGAAATTAATGTGTATGGGTATGTAGCCCTAGCCCTACGATATCTCATATCTTGGGATGGAAGCTTCTCCTCTCGAAGAAGCTCCATTAGGGGTTGTGTTGTGTAATGGGTCGTGACTTGTGTGTGTATTAATTACTAGTAGTTAGATTATATAGTTTATATATTTATATATAGTAGTTAGTTTACATTTTAAGGTTTTGTTCGAGTGGCTGGTGAAATTAACAGGCAAGTGTCAGTAGATTTTCTGTTGTAGTGTAGTCCATGGATAATAACCAATCGTGTATAGTTGTTTTACATTGATGTTTGTTTTTATGTAGTATGTTTAGTTTTCTATTTATTCTGTTATACAAAAAGGGGCCAGCAAAAGGTTGGAATCTAGTTAAAAATTTTGTTTTGTATTTGGGAACATCGAAAGGCTTGGGGATGCGTCTGTTGGTAAGAGTGACTACTTCTTGATCGATTAGGGAGTGTTGTTTCAGTGAAATATGAAGATAGTATAATTGACGTACGGTGAGAAGTTTTGAATCACTGTAAAGTTTAAAAGTCTGTAGGGAAGGCAGTACATTACTTTAAGCAACGCTCTCTGAGCCCTTTCAAGTGTTAGTAGATTCGTTTTGTGACCTCCCCCCCATACGTTTATACAGTATGTTAATAACGGTTTACATAGGGTATTATAGATTTTTTTTAATGAGTGATGACTAGCCGCATGCCTTATGTTTCTAAATATAACTATCATTTTGCGAATTCTTTGTGATAAATCTATACTAATATTATAAATGCGAAAGTATCTCTGTCTGTCTGTCTGTCTGTCTGTCTCGCTTTCACGCCAAAACTACTGAACCGATTGTAATGAAATTTTGTACACAGATAGTCTAAAGCCTGAGAAAGGACATAGGCTACTTTTTAGCTGGAAAAGGGGGTTGTAAGGGGGTGAAAATGCGTAAATTTGTTAAAAATAAGTTAGTTCCAAAAATTCATAACAGATGGCGCTTTGAGTCGCCTACATCGCGCTATCGCTTGCTCATAAGTCTTTCTACAAGTAATGGTACCATGTTACGTCACATTTTCCGATTTTTTCGATTATTATACACGTTATTAAATAAGTAATACTCACTACTCACTACTCAGTGCTTTATCTATGTAGTGACGTAACCTTAAACATACCAATGACAAACTATAGTTTATGGGTAAAGCTAAAGTTGTGTAATGGGGGGCTAAATAAGCTTTAAATTTTAGTAACTATAAATAAAGTTTAATTTAAAAAAATGAAATATTTTGTGCACACTGCACAGCTGCTGTTTTTGGGTATTTTGATTTAAGGGGTACCAGGGTTTTAAAAAGCTTTTAAATTTGACAACCAATTTTGTTGACACCGCGCGCTATAAAAAGTCCACGCGGACGAAGTCGCGGGCAACAGCTAGTCAATAATATGTGGAGTGAAGGTAAGAAGGGAGTCCGGTTTGATGCCCAAGTATTTTATATTGGTCACTCTTTCCAATGTTTGGCAGCCACAGTTTATATTTAGTTTTGTGTCACAGTTGTTTTTATGAACTACAAGAGTGTGTTTTGATAGGGATGGCTGTGTTTTATTTGTTATAGAAAATGTAATAAATTTTGTTTTATCGCCGTTCATTGTTAGAAGGTTAGCAGATAGTTGTTCTTGAATAGAATTAAATCCGATTTGAGCTTGTGTGTAGGTATCCTCCCAAGTACATCCACTGAATATTATAGCTGCATCATCTGCAAATGCCACTATTTTGCCATTAGGAAAGTGAGTATTTATTATATCATTAAGGTACACCAGTAATAGGGTGGGTCCTAACACACTTCCTTGAGGCAATCCATATTCAGTGGAAATAGGGTCACTTATAACACCTAAGATCCTAACCGACTGTTGCCGGTCGGTCAGATAGCTTTGGAACAGTTTGAGTTGTTCATTACGAATTCCATATGATTCTAATTTGTTAAGTAGTAAAGGTATAGACACGGTGTCAAAAGCCTTCGCTAAATCTAGGAATATTGCTAAGCACTTACGGCCTGCATCTAGTTCATTAGAGATAAAGTTTGTGAGTTCTGACACCGCATCATTTGTCGATTTACCAGTCCTAAAACCAAATTGGTTAGGAGAAAGCAAGTTGTTATGTTCGAGATAGTTAATAAGCCTTTTGTTGATTAATTTTTCTAATATTTTCGATAAGCAATTTAGCAAGGATATAGGACGATAATTGGATAACATTTTACTGTCTCCACCTTTGTATAGCGGTATAGTAATAGATTGCTTAAGTTTTTTAGGAAAGGTCGAGGTAGCAAAAGAGAGATTGCATATATGTGTAACCAAAGGTGCAAGGGTAGATATATTAGATTTTCTTATTTTATTAGATATATTGTCCCATCCTGGTGAACTATTGATTTTTAATGATTTAATTGTAGATATGATCTCATTTAAATTTGTGTCTAATAGAACAAATGAGTTTTGTGAGTGAGTTTTTATTTGAGGTGTGAGATTAGTCGGTTGTTGTATAATTTTTTGAGCCAAATTTTTGCCTAGAGTACTGAAATAATTATTAAATCTGTTTGCAATCTCTTTCGGATCTTTCAATTCATTAGTATTATAATAATTATTATTTGTATCTTTAGATTTCTTATATTGAGTTAGCTTATTAATTACTTGCAAAGTTTCTTTCATATTCGTAGAGTAAACTTTATCAAGTTCTTTTTTTTCATATTCTTGTTTAACTCTCTTCAAAATTTTACTGAAGGAATTTCGATATCTAATTTAAATAGTTTTAGTTGTTTCATTATTAGGTGATTTTTTAAAATCTAGGTGCAGTTTATCCTTATGTCGTACACATCTGAGGAGTCCAGGGGTCATCTATGGTTGATGTAAGTTTTTACGTTTTGATATACCTAGTTTTAAGTGTCGTGTTTCTATGTATTATAGCGCTTAAGTACTCAATGAAATTGTCAGTTGCAACGTCTGGATCTGTAGCCTCTAAGATATTGCGTGTGTCCCACTGTTTTATGTTCTCTTCTATTTGTTTATAGTTAATTTTTTGTAATGTAGTTCTATTATTGTTTTTGTTCCTGATTTTTTCTTGGTTTAATGAGAATAAAATTGTGTTGTGATCTGTGATACTAGTATTTATAATATATGTTTGAGGAGAGTACTGAGTTTTGATAAGTACGTGATCTAGGCAGGGGTTATTTCTCGTCGGAAGACAATGAGCTGGAGAGAGGCCACAGGTTGAAATAATATTTAAATACTCAGAGCTTTGTTTAGTATTTTCTCTAATATTTATGTTAATATCCCCAGCAAGTATTATATTCGAGTATGTTGACAGTGTATTTAGTATTTGTTCTAAAGAGCTAAGGAAATTATCATGAGCCTGAACTTAGCAGACAGCAGACAAAAAAATTATTTGGATAGGGATATCTGCGAACCCACGTAAGTTTTTAGAGTTAACTAAAGTGATAATTGTGTGTTGTCAAATTATCTAAACATGATAATAAATATATTTTTTTTACAACATACGAAAAAAAATTTAAACAAAAAAAAATTTTTGGGAAGCTCTCACGCAATTTCCTATTGTTGAAAATTTATAAAAATTTGTAAATATGCTTAATTTTAGGTTCTTTAAAGATGATATCGATTATTTTTTTGATTTTTTATTTTGATCATTCTGGGGCTCATAACTCTGTAAATAATCAGTAAAAAAAGAAAAAAAACATTTATCATGTATTTCCCTGTCAACATTCTAAACATGATATTTTTTTGTTTTTTTTTATTTTGTCACAGAGTTGATAGATATCCGTATTTTTGTTTTTTAATTTTTTTTGGCGACGGATGTCAAGGTTAAAAAAACCAAATGAAAAAAAAATATTCTCATATCTTCATTTTCAAAAGATCTAAACATGATATTTTTCAGAATTTTGATTTTTTTTTTGTTTTTTTTTTGTCCCAAAAATCGTTAAAAATTTTAAAAAAATCTCATCTCATTTCGGTATTGCTGGGTTACTAGAAAGCCAACATTCGGTGAGTATTATAATGTCCGGTAGTATATTTAATCTTGAAAGTAGCAAATTGAATTCATTAAAATTGTGTGCTTCTGATGTTTTGTGTCATTATACTTAGTTTACGATTAATGTTCCCAACCTTTAATTTAATATTCTCTGGATCACACAAGTAGGAATTTGAGACCGAAGACGTGTCTATAGTGTTAGTAATGTCTATAATAGAATTCATTTTTATAAATTATAATAATTTGTTTTTAGGAATAAGTATGTAAAAGAAAAAAGGCAAAAATGTATTTAGATATTACTTCCCAACCTATATATGTTTTGCCTGCCTGTTTGCCACTACCCTTATTATTAAATAAAAAGTTTATTTTGATTTTAGTAGACACTCTTTGACTAACCAATATTATTTCAGTACTTTAATATATGAAAAGTGAGTGGTGGCGTAAGTATTTATGTTTCAGTGTACAAGGTTTTATAATGTAAGAAAATATTATTATGTAGTAGAATTCGTTATTTGGGATAACTTCTTTTATTTTAGGGATAAAGCTTAAACGTAAAGTGTGTCTCTTATATATTTTAAATATACTATTTTTATATACAGTATATTGATGTGCATATTGTGTAAAGCATTTCTGTGTACAATGTAAATATTTATTTGAACAAGTTATAACATTGTTTATTGGTTGCTTAACAAAATATCTTATGGTAATAATAGTCATATAAATACATTTCAGGATAGCAGAGTATATTGTGTTAATCATAGTACAACAGTTATTGATTGTTGATCTAGTTTGAGTTATAATAGTAAGATTATTTTGTGTGTCTAAGGAAACTGGAAAGAATGAGTACTTATAGTTTGGTTGTAACCTAGTATTGATTTTAGTGCTCAAGTTGTAATGCGTGTTACATTTTATCATAGGAAACAAAATACAATGAGAGGGCGAGAATTGATGTATAAGGTAAGTAGTTAATGGTTTGTGTGAAATTATTGAGTTACAATGTGAAACATAACCTATGCTAAGAGAATTTAGATACAATTTAGACGTTTTCTGGGTATTTATTGTTGTGGAGCTGGTATCACTATATTTGACAGGTGTCAGTGTCAAATATCCAAATGTCACTTTCACTTACAACAAAAATAAAGTTAATGAGGGTATAAAAATATTCTTCTTAAGATTGAGTGTTCAAGCCACTATTTCATTGCAAGTTTTTGGAGAAATCCACTGTTTTTCCGCGTGAATAGCACTATCACAGCTCAGAGAGGATATCGATTTTCAGAATACACTGTACTTTAGTTCGTAACTGCTGTTTAAAGTTTTAAACTCACGAAAACTAATTAAAATGGGGAGCGCAACGACAACACTTTGACAGACGTTGACAGATGATTAGTGAGTGTTTGAAATATGTGATATGATAAGTCTAAAAAAAATATATAATGTACATTACTACAAAAACTACCAACAAAAATTGGTTTGAACGAGATCTAGTCAGTAGTTTTTTTTTATACGTCATAAATGGTAAACCTTAATTTAACTTTCATTAAATCAACGGGATTATGAAAATAAATCAAAATCCACTTAATTTCATAAAAATAAACCTTATTGCTGCACGGAACCCTTCATGGGCGAGTCCATGGGTTTTTTTAGTGTAGACCTAGAAAGAACATTTATAAGTATATTTTAAATAAGAATTTGAAAAAAACGTGGATTAGAACGTTTTTTTAGAGCTTCTACAGATGGCGCGAACCCGGTCTGCAGACCGCGTCCGTGAGGGACGCCGTCCGTCCGTGAAAGACAAATTTGACAGTTTTGACGGTTCGTCGTCCCGCTACACACTACACGAACCTCGTACCGTCAAACCGGAATGACATTTGTAAAATTGTTTTCGGATTTTAAACTCTACTAATTTGTAATAGAGTTCCAAATGCCCTAAAAGCTTCATTTTCGTAAAGTGTTACCAATTCTGAAAGAAATATTTTCCCCACACTGTATGTTTTGTCAAGTATATTTTGTTATCTCTGGCGTGATACAAAAATCACAGATCATCAGATGGTCAATTTTTTTTTGTGAAGAAGTACCGTACATAGTAGGTACAACTACATATCAATTAACAATACGTACTTACCTAGTACCTATCCCCTTAGAACTTAGAAGTCTGATACTGCATTTACACATTTGCGTTCGCCATTCGCCGCGTCATCGACAAAGCATTCGACGAAGCATTCGTACACGAATGCTGTCGCGAACTACCGTTCACACATTCGTGGGGTGATTCATTTTGACATTCGCACACGAACATGGAGGACGTGTTAATATGATAGCGACGTTGAATGAAAAATATTGTGAAATTTATGATAGCGATATTTTGGGTTCCAAATGAGCTCTTCCTTTTTGTAAAATTCTAGGAATTCTAAAATTCGCCCTTCACTCCACTCCATTTTTATTACATAATAATAAATACTACATCTGGTTTAAATTATCTTTTAGAAGCTGGAGATTAAGTTTTGAGCAAAACAAAACTAATACTCTCAACTCTCTCAAGAAGAAACCGAAGGGACTTATGATATTGCTCGAGTAAGAATCCATATTGAAAGTGTAATGCAAAGACTCAGATGATGACAGAGGCGTGCACAGGTTTTTGACATGGGGTAAGCAGCGGTATCAGTTTAGTAGTTTTGGCGTGAAAGCAAAACAGACAGACAAACGGACAAAAAGAGATATTTTCGCATAAAATGTAATATTAGTGTGGATATAAATTAAAAACTATGTTTTCTAAGCTATTATAATATATGAGTACGTTCTGTTATGAAGAAACAAAAAACGCCATCTGTTGTCACGTGTTGGAACTACAATGAAAGTTCATTTGCGTTCACATGTGTGCTAAGCTAAAATATATAAAAACGCCATCTATTGTTATATATTAGAAATGCAATGTGAATTCATTTTCATCGATATTTCCATGGAAATTAGATACATACAATGGATACATAATATATTTTTGTCTTATAAAAATGTAGCCTATGTCATTTCTCAGGCTCTAGACTAACTGTGTACAAAATTTTATTACAATCGGTTCATTAGTTTTGGCGTTAAAGCGAGACAGACAGACAGATATACTTTCGCATTTAACATAAAGTATATCTCTATATACTTATTATAAAACAAAGTCATTTTTTTCCCTCATGTCCCTTTGTTCCCTTTAATCTTTAAAACTACGCAACGGATTTTGATGATTCTTTCAGTGTTAGATAGCCCATTTATCGAGTTGAAGTATGGGAGTTACTTTTCCTGTAATTTTGTTATTCGTAGATTTTTAACATATAATATGAAAACTTTTTAAACTAAAGAAAAAGTACCACATTGAATTTTTTAATTTTTGCGACATTTCTTAAAATAAATATTAGACTACCTTAATATATTAGAAATCTTAGACTCGAATATGTTCCCTAGAAACGTTTTTGTACTATATTCTGTTTTTTAAATAATTCCAAGTAGGTGCGATTTCACCAAAAAAATTCAACGCGCTTAGCGCACACTAAACAGGTTCTTAATCATATAAACACGCTTATAACACTCAATTGCATTTTATCATCTCAAACTAAACTCGTTCACAGCAAATCCGATTTTTATCTTCTGAACGCCCAATATTCGAGTTTTAACTTCATAAAATACATTTGGTCCTGTGAGTGTAGTGTCATGACAGATCGAAAAATATAGACGAAAAAATTGTTAAGTATGACAGATTTCACAGATGCGTTTGGTTAGCTTATTTATCGTTTCTTGCTATTTTGTTAATAAAACAACGTGACAAGGCAAGATGATAAAAACATAAAAGTCACCGCGTGGCGTAACGTAAGCTGAGATTCATCATAATTCAATAATTAAAAGAAGAATGTAAAATCTATTTGAAACAAAACGAGATTTACGTCGCCATATAAACGCGTTCATTGTTCATTGAGAACTTAGTTTAATAAAACGAAGTTTTACGTGAGATTGGTGTAAGGGCTGCAAGAGTGAAGCTTACGAGGAAGTGGGCTAGATAAGATTCTAGCAGGGTAGGAACGTCTAAGTCCTAAGAGATTGCGTGTCCATAGTTAAAAGATAATTTTAAATATTTCAATAAAACGCGCGGTAAAAGTAATAGAGTGAGGCGAGATGATTTACTACATAAATCTTGCAAGATATATCCTAATAATATATCATATAATCTCACAGTCAAACAAAATTCTTAAGTAAATAGTTCATACGCAATATAATCAATTTATCAAAGCATTTACTATATCGTTTGTTTGGGAAACATTGTTAAAATAGCACGTAATTTGCCAACAGTTGTTATGTTAATGTATATTAAATAAGCTTGCGTGTGTCGTAGAAATAAAATTCAATAATATAATTTCGATAACAATAAGCTTAGACAATTTAGTTAAAAGAAAACGAAGTGATAATTTTTGATTTGGGACTAATCTAGAAAACATTATCTCAAAACACGATTAAATAGCTGGTGGCGAACTGAGCCGGGGCCTCGCTGGCAAGCAAGCACGAGTTAATTGCGAAGTTTACCGAGACGACGCATAAGTTTCGGCTATATTTTGGCCGAAACCGAAACTACGGCCGAAACTAGATTTTTTTGGCCGAAACCGAAAGTTCGGTCGGTCACTACTTATTATCATAGACTATCACGATGACTTTACATTATTTTTTCGGTGGGCGTGAATTTCAAAATGGTTTAACATCACGCGGGCCACAAAATATAAAGTCCCGGGCGGCGGGCCGCGGTTTGGGGATAGCGGGATCAGATTGATGAAAATTTTACCGTGTAACCTGTGATTATAGTGATTATATTCTCTTTGAAAAGGAGCACCAATGAAGAATGTTTAAAATTTATACTATATAAACACCTACATAAACCATTGAGAATTGAGATGTACATAAACACATAATACAAGTCGGAAAATTTGGTCGGCGGCATGTCGGCGGCTTGAGATAAGAAATTTATTTGGCAGTCAGTGATTGCCGCGTGTCTATTTATGCCGGCTGTACACTCTCGCCGAGACACAGCGAGGCGGCCCGAGTGCGAGAGTGTAAATAATATTGGATCCGACCGTAAAATTCTGCATGAATCGTTTTTTTCGATCAAATATATTTTAAAATAATCTTTAGAACGTATAGAATGGATTAATGTTGGGTTGCCTTGTCAAAAGTAGCCGCTAGTACCTCTAATTAAGTTTAATGTTCATGAGATAAATGCATTAATTTGCATCAAAGATCTCTAAAATTGATTTGCATGTATATTTTTTTTCAATAAATTTTACATCATTTGAAAGAAAATGACGTAACAAAATAAGGTATAAATGGTGGCCAGCTCTAAGTCGGCCGCAACCTAGGGTTGCCAGCCCGCAAACAGACATAGTTCTTCATTGAAATTGCAGCATCGATTTCTTAAATAATTTTGATACAAAATTAAAGTTTTATGCATTTTGTACTTGAATATCTATGGTTGCCAGTTGCACGATAGCCGCAAACTGGGGCTGCCATCACTTTTGTATACGACAAATGTTCAGGCCTACAATTATTATGCCTGGCAGGATTTGAAGACGTCCAGAACCCGCAAGATTGCTATGTTTATTTAACAGGCGTTTTTATTTTAATGCGTAGTATCCTGTCATTCCTCAATGTCATTCCTTCTTAGTTCTTACTTTTCTATTGAATACACGCAAGTTTGTATTACGGGCTTTTATTTTGCTCAATTACCATTCCATACGTTCTAAAGATTATTTTAAAATATATTTGATCGAAAAAAACGATTCATGCAGGATTTTACGGTGGGATCTTAGGCCCGTATAAATAGTCAATACTCAAGACGCGTCTCGGTCTCAAGACACGGTTCAGGCTCTGTGATTGGTTGGCTGTCAAAATTTGGACCAATCACAGAGCCTAACCGCATCTTGAGACCCGGTCGCATCTTGAATACTGACTATTTATACGGGCCTTAGGATAAAATGGGTGCGCTCGCCTCGTCTCGCCTGTCTCGGACCCTCTCGGTCCGGTGTCGGTATTTTGCGCCCGAGACGAAGGGTCTCGCGAGGAAAGCGAGCGCATTACTGTACACTCTCGCGTTTTTCACTACTAGTCGCGCCGCCGCGCCGCTAGACAGTGCAGAACAGAAAAATAACAATAATAAACTTCATTATAAGTCATTATCTGTGAGAAATAAAATTAAATATGAATATAGATCTTTGGATTACAATGATATCTTTCGATGCAATGGTGAATGGTGATCATTGATCGCAGATACGTTTTTGCCATTTTTAGAAAAATAATGGTCCATCTTCTCTGAGTTCATAACTGCGATTGAACTAAGCGAGAATGTACATGATCGCACTCGGGCAAGGGGCTCTCGCACGAGACTCGCCCGAGAGCCCTCGGCGAGAGTGTACAGCGGGCATAAAGGTTGTGTCGCCGGGCAACTGAGCGCAGGCGTACCCAAGCCGCCAACATGTCGGCGGGTAACACGCGCGGGCGCATTCATAAGCGCAATACACACTGAGCCCGCCGGGCTGCCGACATATTATGTCGGAAACTTTTTGTCGGCGGTCTAGTTGGCGGCTTCACATAATACAAGTCGGAAAATTTGGTCGGCGGCATGTTGGCGGATTGAGATGGGAAATTTATTTGGTAGTCAGTGATTGGTCAGTGATCGCCGCATGTCTAAAAGGTTGTGTCGCCGGGCAACTGAGCGCAGGCGTACCCAAGCCGCCAACATGTCGGCGGGTAACAAGCGCGGGCGCATGCTGCCGACATCATTCTTTTCATACAGGCCGCAGGGTTGTGTCGCCGGGCTTTGTCGGCGGCCCGGCGGACTCAGTGTGTATTGCGCTTTTTCATACAGGCCGCCTGGTTGTGTGAGTGTCGCCGGGCTTTGTCGGCGCGGCGGCCCGGCGGGCTCAGTGTGTATTGCGCTTAAGACGTAAGCAACGTGTGCCGCTAGTGTGGGCGGAATAATGCATCGCAGACTCGCAGTGCATCGCCGCTGCACCGTGTGGTCTTTCAGATCGATTCAACTTTTCGCTATTTTATAAAACAAAAAACAATACTCATTATGATTTATTTCATCCTTAAACAGAAAAAATGTTACATGCTTATTACATTTTCATAAAGAAAGGTTTGCTAATCATAAGATATCTACAGCATTAGGAGTGCGAATAATGCGAGAGAAAAAACATCATCGTTCTCTTTTCACACTTACGCCCGTCTTTCATAAGCCAGGTGAAACAAAAAGACGCGGAACCGGTGCCAAAGCAGTTTTTTTCTTTATATATCTCGATAAGTATAATCCCTCAGTATTAGAATGTTTCATGATTTATTAATAGAGACCGGATTATATGCATTTGCATATTTTAGCCATTCTCAGCAGTTATAGCATATTTTACCCAAGATCTAGTTAAGATGCATGTTATCGGTACATTTAAAACATTTTTCAATAATCCTGCGTTCCGAAATGCGACCAAAAATAACAATAACAATTAACAGCTGTTACAAAACTTAAGGGCTATCGAGTAATAATTAATAGTTGTGACTTTTTACTGCATTTCGAATGCAGTCTGTAGCCGCGCGCATCTTTCGTTTTGACAGTTACGATAATAAAATGACAGAGACAGAAGAAAGTCGCGCTCGCTAACTTCAAATTAAACGGCAAAACTTTTGCCAGAAACTGTAAGTGCTAACATAGCACCCAAGTTCAAACTCAGTTTCCTCAATGAATGTGGAGCGAACCTTTTCTATTTACAAAAATATTCTAAATGATCATAGACACAATCGTATTACTACTGAACATTTAGAAAAATATTAATTGATTGATACCTTTACAAAAATTTTAAATAATTTTATTATAATTAGGGATTGCAATCCGGATACTTCGAAATCCGAAAAATCCGGATAATCCGGAATTTTTGGGCCTTTACAAAATCCGGATTTTTATTTTTTTAAATCCGGATTTTCGGTTTTTTCGAATAGTAGATAAAATTATGAAAAAGAAGCTTTTACGTAATATAAAATTAATTTAAATGTATCGTGTAATATCCGACATACAAATTCACAATTGTTTCAAGGCGCTATCACAATTTTGCGTAGTCTACATGTAACAAATTAATTAGTAATTTCGTATGCCTAACATTCTATTGTGTAGTTATTTGGTGGTTGTAATTACATTTCTTTACATTTTATCATTTTATTTAAAAGAAATAATGACTTATTCTAATTTCTTATGACCTATCTTTTGTTTTACTATATTATTATGTTTTCTATACGATAATCTAAATGCAATGTCGATAAATTTACAATTATTTTAGAACACATATTCAATACAATGTTTTTTCTATAAAATATGTTATTTTTGTTTAAATTGAGGTTACAATTATATTATAAATTACCATTGTTTACGTAACTGATGCTGATTTTTGATTCTGTCTAATTAAATTAAGGACTAAAGTAAGTTTATAATATAACTAAATATTGATTTAAAGTTTAAATAATTATTTTAAGTCATTATTCTGTGCAATCGCCTAAATATAAATATACTATCCAACTGCTGGGCAAAGGCGCCGCCCGATTCTTTCACTTATCTTGCTCCAGCGTCACTGTTTGCCAGCCCAGCTCATATGCCTCCAGTGGGGAGTTTATAATCGTGTTCTAGGCTAAAGTCTTCGCAATCGTTGGTTCTTCATTGGTAACATAACCGCTGATGAGTTGGCTAGTAAGAAAAAAAAATCCTTGCCAGAAGCCTAACTGGACAATGTAAGCTAAACAAGCACCTTTACAGAATAGGTGTTAATAGCATTACGACCTGCAGATTCTGTGACACACCTATTACCTTCTACTTGATGGGTTGGGGACGGTACCCTAATACGAAGGAATCACAATAGATCCTCAAGGATCGTCGTAACGTCTGAACTCGGGATCACAGTGATCTGCCTTCGGAGGAAATAAATACCCCTAGAGCGTAGCGCTATCTTTTATTAGGCCTAGATACCCACTCATTCGATATCCAGCCTAAATGTATGCGGATAATGACCGGCCCAATGTCACTTTAGCTTGGCCGTCTTGATTCCTACGTCTGTGATTCTAGTTTGGAAGCACATTATGTTTTTTGTTTTGTGAGATTTGAGCTCAATTGCTCCTTGGCAGACCCTGAGTTGGAACTTTTGTAAATCGTAAATCGATGTTCGATCGAGTTTGCGCATCGTTGGTCATGACGAGCGAAATACACATTATATCAACGAGTCTGTGCTTCGGTGAGATTGATAAGTCACCATTCTTCGTGGACCAGTTTTTCTGCCTTTCTGTTGTCATAAGAAACTAATTAGTAATTGGCCCAAGTACAGGCACTCGTCGACATAGTGAATTCCTTGCTAGACCCTACGTCTCGTATTGTTGATCATTGTTTGTGTCTTTGACCTATTTTTTGTAAGTTTCACTCTAGGCTTGCAGATCGTGGAGCATAATTTGATGATGTGCGGCTGACGGCTGCAGGCGCAAAAGGAGTTGATAAAGCAGACATTGCTTAGGATTTTCTTGTTACCTAAAATTTCACATTTTTAATAGTTCTAAATAGTTGAAAATATCAAGGTATTTTTAAGTTATTAATAATATTGAATGTGCCAGATACTGTTATTTTAATCTCTTCTCTTTTACACCCATGTGAAAATCGCTAACTTAAGAAAAATGATAATTTTTTAAGACGTTTTACTTTTCACGTTTAAAGATAAATGTCAAATAAAGAAATAATAAAAAAAAATACTCAAATTTAAAGCTGTTTATCAAAAATATTTAAAAAATTACAAAATATCCGGATTATTCGGATAATCCGGATTTGAGGATAAAAAAATCCGAAAATCCGGTTTTTTCAAAAAATCCGTTTTTTGCAATCCCTAATTATAATGTTACTGTACGGTCTATTATCGCCTATCAAAAAATAATTTACTAATTGTATGCAGATTTTGAATTTGCATATTGTCATATACTTTTGCATATTCTGCCAATTTTCGTGCATATTTCAAGCATTTTTCATGCATATTTGCATTTTGCACGCATTTAACAAGCTTTTTATGTTGCATATAAATTATAATCCGGTCTCTATTTATTAAAATCAAAAGATTACAAAAATTTTATGCATCTTTGTGATTTTTTAAAAGAAAATTTTAAGATAATCGCACATTTTACTTATATTCTTATCGCATATTCTTCGAGGTACAGACCCTCAAATAATTTGTGGCTTACAATTATTATGAAATATAAACAATAATAGTATTATTATTATGAAATCGTCTAGTTTGCATTAGTCGCCCTCTTAAGTAAGCTATTAAGGTGAGAGTTGAGACCGTCCAAGGCGGGATTGCACCACATCGGAGCGGCGCGACACTTCACATCACTATAGTCACAGAATATATTATATTAGTAGTACCAACTATAGTGAAGGTACGCGTCGCCTAGTACGGTGTACAAGTGTTATATAAAATTTTAATGGAAATTAGCACAAAAAATGAGTTGCAATATTTTACCAGTATACATTAAAATTTAAAAAGGTCGAATCTGCTAAATATAGAATCAGTAGCAAGTTTAATAATTTTGCTCATAGTATAAGAGGGAGCATCGTTTTCGAGAAAGTATTTTAGGTCGGCTGATTTTGTGATATGTCGTCATTCTTGCTCTTCTGGTTAGAGTCCGAGCGGTCTGGCTGCCGGTAGTGCTTGCGTTCATTAGTGCACTTTTCATTTATCCAGGTGATGTTATTAATATTTAGGTCCTTACATATGAAATTGGCGTTTTGTTGTACAAGCCACTTTGATCTTAAATATCTCCTCTTTGGTTAAGAATTCCAAATTTAAATTTATATATTCATTTATTTGGTACATTTTAAAGGGCCCATTCACTATCCTGCAATGCAGTCCGCCGTGCAGGCCTGCAACACCATTCACTATCCTGCGTGCAGTCCGCGGGCTTATGCAGGATAGTGAATGGTGTTGCAAGCCTGCACGGAGGACCGCAGCAGGACTGCAATGCGGGATAGTGAATGGGCCGTTTTAGTTTCCAAAACAGCCATTCATTTGTTTTTTCTTGATTATTTTTTCTTTGGAGTCGTTCACAATAATTGTGTAGGCTGTAGCACAATGAAAAAAAATTAAATATCGATTTATTTACGAATATGAGTTCTACCGTGGCACGAGTGCTGCAGAAACAGCTCGAAGAATTTACAATGTGCGCCTGTGTCGCAAAAAAAAAACAAATACGGTATTGGTTCCAACGTTTTCGTTCTGGAAATTTCGACCTTCAGAACAAGCCCCGTGGACGACCCGAGGCCAAAATAACTAATGAAGAATTAAAGGCTATTGTGGAAGCGGATCCATCGCAAACCACTTCAGAGTTAGCAGCAGGCTTTGGTGTAAGTGATAAAACTGCTTTACCTAATCCACTTGAAGCAAATTGGGAAGATAAAAAAACTTGAAAGGAAACCTCATGAATTGAGTGAAGCAAACCAGAAAACACGCGTCGACTGCTGCGTTACACTGCTCAAACGACACAATAATAAAGGGATTTTAAATCGAATCATTGCATGTGATGAAAAATGGATCCTTTACGATAATCGGAAGCGTTCGTCGCAATGGCTGTCCCCTGGAGAATCAGCCAAATTCTGCCCTAAGCGAAAATTGACTCAGAAAAAGTTACTTGTGTTTGGTGGACTAGTGCTGGTGTCGTTCACTAAAGCTTTCCAAAATCTAGCCAAACCGTTACGGCAGATAGATATCTGCCACAACCGTTTGGCCACTTCCATCATGGTTTGCAGTTGCTGACAATAGATATTGTCAGCATCTGCAAACCATAATGGAAGAACTAGCTGCTAAACAACCTAGGCTGGTCAATCGCTCTAGGCCACTGCTGTTTGAAACGCTAGACCACACACTGCACAACTGCAGATGGCCGCAAAATTGGAGGAGCTGCAATTAGAATGTCCCTGACATCCACCGTACTCCCCGGACCTTGCTCCAACAGATTACCATTTTTTTCGAAATTTGGATAACTTCCTACAAGGAAAAAATTCAACTCTGATGTGGCAGTCCAAACCACATTCACAGAATTTATTGACTCTCGTCCCTCCATTTTTTTTTGGTAGGGGATTAACGAACTACCCTTAAGATGGCTTAATGTATCGATAACAATGGTATGTTGGTAATGGTAACGTTTTGTATGGGAGGAATATAAAGTCGATTTTTTTAGTAATATATTTAATTAATCAAAGTGTGTATAGGTCTACCAGAATGTGATGACAAAATAGTGAGAAAATAAATTGACTCTAGCAATACCGGGGTAATACCTAGGAATAAAACATTTTCATCCTTTTTTATTACTTTAGCGGCTTATTTTATATATTTATGAGGATATTTTTTGAAAATCTGCTGTCAAAAATTGAAATCAGATTCTGGTAGACCTATACATACTTTGATTAATTAAATATATTACTAAAAAAATCGACTTTATATTCCTCCCATACAAAACGCCAATTTCATAATGGCTTATGTTTAAACGATGCTCAAAAATGCACCTATTTACTACCAATAAAATTCGAAACGATCACCAAATTACTTTTACTAAAAAAATAATTTGGTGATCAATTTATCCATTTTGGGAATCAAAAAGAATATTTGTACATTTGTTTATTTATTTTGGATCACAATATGATTTACTTTGGGACTCTTTTTATAAAGTCAATTTAATTTTTTTGGTGTTATTTATTTTATTTGGTGCTTAGGCTTAGGGTCTTAAAAATATTTTTGGTGATCGTTTAAATTATACACTTTCATAATTATTATGTAAGGACCTAATAATATAAGGAACGCCTGATAAAAAGAAATGGCAATCTCTCGCTTCTGGCTCTTGTCATGTTAAAGGCCAGGCTTTAACAATTGTTATTATTATTGTCATAATAATTATAACATTTGTGTTAACCACTCCTTGGTCACTAAAATGATTTTAAAACCATTTAAAATCGCTTAAAATTATTTTAGTATACAGTATGCATACTAAAATGATTTTAATCCTTCAGGCCCCGCGCGAGCACCGGTGATCGCGACAACAATAGAATACAATAGCAATTCCTGGAAATTCCGACTGAAGTATTAAAATCCAGAATTATAACCTGGACAAAAAGGTTGCGCAGTAACGAACACAACCACTACACTATACCGGCAGCCAGACCGCCCAGACTGTAACCATGAGCAAGAATAACGACATATCACGAAATCAGCTGACCTGAAATACTTTTCGCTACATCCCGTACCATCAGGTGTTTATAACACTTCAGCAAAATTCTACCGTTACAAAACAGTGACGCCTAACCTTTACATTTTACAATACATAAGCTATGTCATATATTATCCAATATTGTTTTTACTACATTAAACTAAGCTATTGTGTGAGCGTATCTCAAAAAAAAATGTACGATTTTTAGAAGATGCGATAAAATAAAAATGTTTAAATATTACCTACTGTTTTTTTAAGCTAGAGGTAAATATCTACAAAATTTAAAATAGGGGTTGTTTTCAGATAAAAAATGTTAATAAAAAACAAAATCTATTAAAACAAACCCAAGGTGCAGAAAATTTCCTATTTTGTTACTTTTATTATGTTACGTAAATTCGATGTTGAATTGTGTTATTAGAAATAATATTTGATTAAATGGGATACTAAAATTTAATTTAATTTGTTTTAAAAAAACAGACTCTAAAGCCGACTTAATCTTCAGGATGTAAGGCTTATAAAATAAATAAGATTAAAAAAAAAAAACAGACTATTTTTAACACAAAAATCTAAAAATTTAGGCGGTAACGTTTCCTTTACGTTACTATTCGGCTACAACTCTTTATTATATCTTCACAATATTGAGTCTGTATTTTCATCATGAATTATTTTTTATACATTTATAATGCAAAGACGAAGTATTTATTTTTGTCTTCATCACAAAAACATAATAATATCCTACTAAAATATTAAAAAAAAAAAAACAAAAAAATATGCGCCCGCCTTTATGGGACAGTAACCAAATTGGAATTCTGGTAACAAAATAGGATTTCTTAAACCTAGTCTTCATAGTAGTACAAATAAAAAATCTGTTATATATTTAAGAGTATCATTTTTCTGTTTCTTTACGATCCTTTGGTTAATAAATCAGTATCTGAAAAAAATATTGTTTGCCTAATCCTATTACATAATTAATCATAATAATCAAAAATATCAATGTTGCTCGAAATTATATGTTAATAGAAGATGAGTAAATAATAAAATCGACTCATGTAATTTTCATAATTATTATAATAATAATCACATAGTCAACACTCTGCCTTACAATTTCCTATTTTGTTACCTTATTTTCCTTACATACGTTACCACTCAAAAGTAACAAAAAAGGAAGTAACGATCAAGTTAAATAAACTTTTCAACTTGTTTACGCATACAACAAACTAATACTCGTTTATGATTTGACTTACGAAATCAAAATTGAGAGCTTTAATGGATCTAAAGGCGAAATAATAATAATATTAGATAGAGCTTACCTGCATTTCTTGGGTAACAAAGACTGCAAATTTTTGGACCATTACGCTAATAGACAACCTTCTGTTCGCGCACGTGGAACGTAAAAGAAATATCAAAACGAAAATAAGATGGATACCGAGCTTAACAATTTTGCCACTTACTGCAAAATTTTAAAAAATATGGTCGCAAAAAAGGAATTTCAAAGAGGAACTTTTTCCGCGATACAATAAAAACATTATTTATTAAATAAATTTGTTCTAATACGACCAAATATTCTTTTTGAATGATTTATGGTCTAGCAGCCCTAAATAAATACATAAGCTGTTTCAATAATTTCCGCAAGGCCTTACAAATATGTACTATCAGGGAAGTTGATTCCTATGCAGATGGCGGACCTAAGTAATTTGGTCGCGTTACGTCAAACCCAGCCGACCGATCACAGCTAACATTGAATTGACATAAGGCGACCATATGACTTAGTTCCGCCATCTGCATAGGAATCAACTTCCCTGATAGTACAATCAATTGTTTGCGAAGGTATGAAATTGGGAAACTTCACTTTTCATACAACTAGATTAGACGGATTTTCAAAATATTTTTATAGTAAATTATTTATTAATATAATTCTAATTTGTAAAGTTGTTTTTTACGGAATTCATTTAACTTACTACGTATACAATTTAATAGAAATGGGTAATGGTCTATGTTATTTATAGAAAAACATATTTTGAAATGTGGGACAAAGATTTAGATAGAAAGTACATTTTTTTGAGAAATGCTCGTGTAATTACTGCTCAAAAACAAATTATCATAATATGTATTACAAACTGTATACATGTCATAAGTCATAACTCATAACATTTTGAAACAAAAAGGGCGAAGCCAAACGAGCGTAATTTTGTGAGTCGTAAGCCGCAGAATTTCTGCAGGGCAGATTTTTTTTCATACAAATGACAACTCATTTTGAGTCGCCGTGTCACATGGCCATTTGTATGAAACTGAATCTCACGACTCACAAATTACGCTCGTTTGGCTTCGCCCTAGGATTATTCACGTAACAGATTTGACCAAACTATAGCTAATTAGTAATAATTACATTAATGTTACCCACTATAATATATAATTATACAAAGAGTATTTTTATGCTGAAGCATTTATTTCTACGTTTGCCTTTTCATTGGCTTTGTCATCTGCTTTAGTCTCTGCATCGTCTGCGTCTTCTACCTTCGACTTCTTGTCGTTCTTACGATACTTTTCGTATCTATGTAAAAAAAAATGATTAAAATAACGACCAATATTACG
Organism: Lysandra bellargus; assembly: GCA_905333045.1. NCBI lineage: Eukaryota > Metazoa > Arthropoda > Insecta > Lepidoptera > Lycaenidae > Lysandra > Lysandra bellargus. The sequence continues at coordinate 1,294,029 of HG995328.1, forward strand.
AGTATGTTAAAATTATTGTTACATATCAAAGGGGAAAGATCATATGAAACAAATATATACCACTTTAACTTGAAATTATTGTTTCAAATAGATAATTTATTGCTAAGATACAGTATCACTAATGTTTTAAAACAGTGATAAAATACCTGTCTAAATCTTCTTCATCATCGCTTGCTTCGTCACCAGGTGGGCCTACCTCGCGTAGCAAATCCCCAATATCTTTATCAACATCATCCCACAACTTATCTTCATTACCTACAAATAATTCATAAATCACGATTTTGTTTACATAATAATAATATTATTGTCATTATGTAAAATTTGAGGCAATATAAGTTACTAGTTAGGCATATTGACCATAAATAAAGATATACATAATACAGTATACACAAAGTTATAGTGAACACAATGTATTATTATAAAAGCAATGAAAGTGCAACATATGTAACATAATAATTAATAATTATAATATATGTAAGTATTTTTTAAAATTAAATTTATGTCCACTTACCGGCAATATTGGCAGACTCAGTACCATTTTCGAGACTCTTCTTGTCGGTGTTTGTCTCATTCTTTTCAATTTTTACTTTATTTTCCGCCTTTTCCTCCTCAGCATTTTCTTTTTCTTCTTCTAAAAAATAAATGATAGACATTTTAAATTTTTTCTTAACAAAGACTATAATGTCTTCTATCTAAACATTGTGGCAAAGGGGTACGAAGATTTTGACCGACCTACTTGTCCGCCATTTTGTTTTTTTTTTAAATCGCGTTCACGAATAATTCTTTGAAAAATGGATAGCTAACATCAATACAAACAAAAAATAATCTTGGAGAAAACCGCGTAAAGTGTCACATTTCGAAGATATGAGCTGCCAAAGTTTTACCATTGGAAATAAATATTTAAGATATTGCAACTCTGACACCCGGTTTCTGAAAGGCCTGTCAAATCAATTTGAGTTTCTGATACATTGATAAGCCGAAAATTAACTAATCTATGATCATTTTTAATTTGACTAGCGATTTGTTTTCGTTCATTACTTCACTATTAACTATCAAAAATGCCAATAAAATGTCAAAATAAGGAATTGCAGACTGTCATTGCATCAAAAATGTTCTGGGAATTTCAAATCTGATGCTTTCTGAAACACTGGTCAGACGAAAATTAACTAATCTGTGATCATTTTGATTTGACATGCGATTTGTTTATTTTCGTTCATTTGTCAGAATATTGAATAACATTTTTTCAGACGGTATAGATTCCTAAATTCTTCTTAATTATAGAAATGAAATTGAATATAATATACATTTTTGAAAATAAAACGAGTATTGAAAAAAAAACAGTTTATTTGCATAATCGACGTATTTATTACGAAGTTTTATTAAAACTTAATAATAAATGTGTTTACAAACCTTATAGTAACGTAGGTTCGAAGAGAAAATGTAGATTTACATAAAAAATCAATTGAATTCATAAGTTAATTCACCCACAATTACCGATTAGTTGACAGTTGACACAGCCTTTGACAAACGTTTAATCTATGATCACGGCTTGAGAAGCGTTTCGGAAACCCAAAATGGCGGTTGACATATCATTCTCGAGTCCAATTGAACAGAGTATGTCAACTAACGCGCTGATCAAATTAAACTAACTAATCATGATTCCAGCAACCCAATTGGTACTTGACAAGAGATTTAACAGGCGATTAGTTAATTTTAGTGTTGATCAGCCTTTCAGAAACCGGGTGTAAGGCATGGTTATTCCAAATGGTTTGTAGTCTATGAAACAGTAGCCACTCTATAACACGCCGTCGCGTGATGACAAAGTGCAATCTATCTCAAACAATATTTTATCAACTACATACCTAATGAGAAACTACTACTGCAAAGTCTCAGTTTTGACGATTCAGTGTTTTTCCGATATTTTTATAATAAAACAAAATCTACGGTACACTTCTACCTGTATAAGTTAACATACTTTATGTTGAGAAAATTGATATTATAAGTACTATGTATTATTAAATATATTTTCGAAATGTGACATTTTTCTCGGTTTTGTCCAAGATTATTTTTTGTTTGTATTGATGTTAGCTATCCATTTTTAGGGTTCCGTACCCAAAGGGTAAAAACGGGACCCTATTACTGAGACTTCAATGTCTGTCCGTCTGTCTCCAGGCTGTAACTCAAGAACCACTATAGCTGGACTTGTGAAATTTTCACAGATTGTGTATTTCTGTTGCCGCTATAACAACAAATACTAAAAACGCAATAAAATTAATATTTAAAGGGGGCTCCCATACAACAAACGGTATTTTTTCGGTTTTTTCGCTCGTCATTAATAATGGTAACAGCTACGCACTTGAATTTTTCACAAATCCTTAATTATATTTGAAATTTAATAATTAATAGTAAAATTTTAATTAAGGAAATATTTAAAGGGGGCTCCCATACAAGAAACACAATTTTTTGCCTACTTTCGCTCTAAACCGGTACGGAACCCTTCGTGCGCGAGTCCGACTCGCACTTGGCCGATTATTCAAAGAATAATCTTGGAATAACCATGCCTTAAGAGTTGGAATATCTTAAATATTTAATTCCAATGGTAAAACTTTGGCAGTATCTTCGAAATGTAACACTTTACGCGGTTTTGTCCAAATTATTTTTTGTTTGTATTGATGTTAGCTACCCATTTTTCAAAGAATTATTCGTTAACGCGATTTCGAAAAAAAAAACAAAATGGCGGAGTTGGTCGGCCAGGCTCCATACAAAAATCTTCATACCCCTTTCGACTTTGATTTATAAAAAATAATGTTCTCTTATAAACTTATAAAATATAATGGCATAAGATGGGAACAAATTATCGGACGAACGTCCGCGGACGTTTTCATCGGATGCGGCTTGTTTCTATTAGTAGGGGAGGTCGCGCTCAGTTTAAATAGTCATTTCATACCGAGCGAAAATCGTTACAATAATAGTATCCCACTAATACATAATTAACAGCTTTGATCGTCAGCCACTTCATAATGGGTGGAATAAAAATTGAGAGCATCTCAAAGTTGTTGTTGGGAATCGTATTGAATTGACATTAAAAAGATCCCAATTCGCACCCAATAAAGGTTCACATCTAGATTATACACGTTTAGGCCGCGTTTCCACTGAAGCGGAGCGGAGCGGAGAGGAGCTTAGGGGTGCCGAATTGACCAATCACCATGCTCGAAATCTTCGCTCCGCTTCGCTGTCATTCCGCTGGAATAGCACGATTGGTCAATTCGGGCACCGCTAAGCTCCTCTCCTCTCCGCTCCGCTTCAGTGGAAACGCGGCCTAAGGTTCGGTAGGTGTTATTTTAGTTTTAGTATATAACAACAGATGGCGCTTTTAAAGTAAAATGTATATAATTCTTCTTCACAAATATTGACTATCGAATTAATTACTTAAAATTGCTATGTGAGATAATTTTATGGTTAATTCAAACGAAAATCACCGTCAGCTGAATGTGTGCAGGTGTAAATGTCGTCTACGCGACGCCCTAGGATACATTGAGCGCGAAGTAGGGCTATATTGGTCATAACTTATATCACTGGCTGACGGTTTTTCCACCATCGTATAATAGCGACTGACGGTTCTCTTTATTATTTACAAAGTGGAAACATTCATCTGTATAAATTTTGTACGGTATAAAATTTTATATTCAAAAAATTTTTACATGTTCAGTAACGCGACTGATGTTGAATCCCCCGTCTGCAATACGGCTTACGGTGATTTTTTTGGTTAAACTTGACCTCAATAATCATCCATCAAAGTTTCATTCGGTATAAAATCACTTTTCGCAACTATTTTTTTTACAACTTTGATACACTCTCAGTTAACATTCCACCACGGTCCACGGGTGCGGCGACTAACGCTGATTATTTTGATGGATAAATATTAAGCTACCGCTGGACAAAAATTTGGTCGGTATGAAATGACTTAGCAAACGCTAGCACTACCTCCCCTACTATATCTGATCAATACGAAATACACTAAACTTTGCACATTGTCTGACATAAGTCGCGGACGCGACCTTGAGCGTTCGGACGTCCGAACAGAATTTGGCTGGCCTGATGTTTTTGCATCCGCGGACGTCTGCCATTGACATATAGGTTAGATCTTTGACGTCCGCGGATGAACCGTGCACATTGTTAAGCCGCATCCATCAGCTTCCGACTTATGGATGCGTCCGATAGTTTGTAGCTTAACGCATCATTTAAATATGTAGTCAAAGAAATTGATTCATAGGTAGATGACAGACGCACGGATACCTCATTCTGTCGGGTTATGTCATTTGTCAATTATTCAATGGTTATTAAGATAGTCTCGATCTGTGGCCTGGGTTTGACATAAGACCGCCAAATTACGTAGGTCCGCCATCTGCCTATGAATCAACTTCTCTGATATAGTCCGCGCGGAACTAGTTGGCCGCGCCTTAGGTAGGGACGGGGGTGAGGGGGCGAATTGCTTGCTGCTCGCAACGCACATGAGATTAGACAGTGACGACCAATCTCGAGATATCCTGAACAATAATATTATTTAATTATTGAAAAGAATATTTTAAAGACAATTGATCAGTTTTGTATTCTAAATTATTGACATCGGCTTTCTGTTTTTTAAAAACCTATGCACTTTAAATATTATTTTCTTTGGTTGTATTTTTATCGGCGGACTCTTCTTGCTATTTCAATCTCTTGTGCTTTTTGTCTTAACTAGCCAGAACTGCTTAGAACTGTCAAAATCAAGCGCCCCCGCCTCTCCGTCCTACCGCTCACATACCTAAGGCGCGGCCAACTAGTTCCGCGCGGACTATAGTACCATCGAGGAGATTGATTCCTAGGCAGTTGACGGATCTACGTTATGTGTTAATATTGGTCGACTTCTGTCAAGTCACTGTTAGAGATATCTGAGATAAACTACGATAACATGGCGCGCCCCTCCAAAATTCAAAACATTTGAAGTGCGTTGTCAAAACGTTTAAAGTGCGTTGTCTCGCGCGGTCGGCTAGTTATGATTAATTGACCAACAAATCTTGGTAATAATTAAGTGAAATATTACGAGTACTGGTTGATTGGTTGAATCCTTATTACATTATATACAATATAAGGATGTGACTACACACATTGAGACAGTAATTTGGAGTAGTTTATCTCCAGCACTTAGTGGTGATCGGTCGGATGGGTTTCACTTAACGCGACCAAATTACTTAGGTCCGCCATCTGCCTAGGAATCAACTTCTCTGATATAGTAAATAAATATAGGTCTACCAGGATCTGATGGCAAAAAGTGAGAAAAGAAATTGACTCTAGCAATACCGGGGTAATTGGAATAAAGCATTTTGTTTTTTTTTTTTAAGTGAAAACTTCTTTAGCGGCGTTGAGCACTTTTGTGGGATGGGTAAAAACTGTGAGACTCGCGTCCGATTTTCGTGTTGATCGAAAAACCATAGAAAAAGAGTAAGACGGTTGGAGAGTAGTGTTTTGTGTCGAACTCGAATGAAATGTACAGTCGGGGAAATGAGTTGTTTAGCAGAAATGTACAGTCGGGCAAAATTGTGCTAAGCAGAAATGTACAGTCGGGGAAATCAGTTATTTAGCAGAAATGTACAGTCGGGGAAAATTGTGCTAAGCAGAAATGTACAGTCGGGGAAATGAGTTGTTTAGCAGAAATGTAGTTGGGGAAATGAGTTGTTTAGCAGAAATGTACAGTTGGAGAAAATTGTGATAAGCAGAAATGTACAGTCGGGGATATGAGTTGTTTAGCAGAAATGTACAGTCGGAGAAATGAGTTCCTTAGCAGACGCGCTGATTAAGGCCGCGTTTCCACCTGCAAGACAACTGTCGCGAGAAGTGTCTGGCAGTCTGTCTGACAGCAGCTTTTTTTTTCGATTGTCGATATTTTTTAATCGATTGTAAGGGTTTCGATTAATTAATTAAAACGATGTTTTTTTTTTTTTTAAATCGATTTTCATAAAGTGGGTTAAAAAAATAATGAACAACGTTAATAATCAAGTTTTCACTTCTGCCGGCACTCCCGGAGTGCAACCCGTCTTTTTTTTCTAAATAGGGACTGATTCTGTGTGTGAAACATGCAAATATAAAAATTTATCCAATGATCAAGGAATTCAAGGATATTTTTTGAAAATCTGCTATCCATATTTGCCATCAGATTCTGGTAGACCTATAGTAGTGTCGATCGTGTACCTTTCTGCTGGTGTAGCTGTCGGTGTATGCGCTCGGCCTGTTTGCGCAGCGTGCGCGTGTCGCGGTGTCGCACGTAGCGGCCGAGATGCGCACGCAGGCGGCAGTGGCGGCGTAGCACCTCCGCCGCGTCCCCGCCCATCGGCCCGCGCGACAGATACACGCGGCACAGCTCGCACCAGTACGCCTGCACGATATAAAATAATTAGCGAAATCCGTTCAGCCGCTCTCGAGATTAGCGGTGAGCAACACATTTGGCTGTTCATTTTTATATTATAAGGAAATGCGTAAGTATGTTAATTATTTTTCAGCTAAATAATGAGTAAGTATTAATTGATTAGCATGCAATAGTAAGTAGCATACCTCTATTTTCTTTATATTTTCACTTCCAATATTGATTTCCACTTTTGGTTTCTTTTGTGGGGTCTCATCAGCTTTCTCCCCGCCAGACTCGTCTTCTTCTACTTCTAAATTATATTGAGGAATACTTAAAATTAATGGTTCTTAACAAAAGACTTTGTCAACAGCTATTAGCGTCATTCTGATTATATTGGAGCAGATTTGACACCAGTGAGCATATTATGGCACATTACAATATATTGTGATTATTTCTACATGAAGTTTATTTCTGCTCTCTCATGGTCTTTCTAATAAAACAAATTTAACTCACCATCTACATCACCCACAGAGTCCAATGTCATGAAGTTATCAAGATCCACATCCATTCCCTCGTCCCCGCTTCCTTCCACCTTCGGGCTGGCCCGACGCGCCGATTGGGAGGCTTTTTTCTGAAAAAATTACGAATGCGTTAGGCATTTGAAAGTTTTAAATGGAAAGAAAACAATATAAAGTTATAATAATATTATAACTTTATATTGTTGACACAGAGGTCGCCAATATATTATAACCATATATTATATAGTTATAATATATTGGCGACCTCTGTGACTTAGTGGTGAGCGCGTTGGTAGCTCAAAGCGGGGGTCACGGGTTCGAATCCCGCCGACGGAGCAAAAAAGTTTTAAGTTGGTCATGGATGTGTATTAAATAAGTGTATCATCACAGAATATATATTAGTAGTACCAACAGAATTCCCACTTACGAAACCCGTTTAAAGAAATACCGACTCATGCTACGATACTCTAAAGTTCAAATTGCGACCGCGCAGTGCTAGGGCCTAGGTGCCTATTATATTTGCCTACATATGCGCTCTCTTTCTATCGATTAAGAGGTACCTTTTCTGAAAAAATCAAGATTGTCACCTTTTAGAAAATAAAATAATCTTGTTTTAATTACTATAGCTACTAGAGTCTGGCTAACGAAAGCGTGTCCTGGAGTTTCCTTATAAGTTTTAATATGGCAATATAATTCTTTTGTCAAACACACGTCAAAGTCTATGTTTGTCGTTGTCTTTATTTTGTATATGGAGTGTAGATGAATTTTGATCCTTGAGCTGATTTTTTAATATATTTACTTACGATAATATTATGATGATAACTTTTAAATTCAAATTAAACAATTAAATATCAAGTATAAATACTTATTATATGTACACAAATTAATAAATCTGCATACTTTTAACATTGGGTTTAATTTAATATTCAATTATATAACATTTATTCCGAAAGTAAACCGTTTCGAAGTTTCGAGTGAACTAACGTTATTTTTATATAGCTTATAAAAAGGGTGTTATTTAAACGGTTAACAAAGTATTTGTATATTTGTGAGCAGAAATATGTTATTGGTAAGCTAAAATTGATAGATGGACAGCAACTTGTGTTCAGCAAATATTTATAAATCAGTCTGCAATATATATCATTCTGAACAGCAGTAATTTTTTTTTTGACAGCTGAGTATTTATCAAAGCTGCAATGAGTGGCCTATACCTAATTAAATTTTGGTAAGCACTCAGAAAATAAGCAAAAAAATCATTTAAATTGGATTGTGTTTGTTTTTGTTTTGGCGGGAGGCTGTGCCCCCCGAGCCCTTTTATTTTGTAACGGTCGCCGGCTGCTCCCGCAGCACGCTCGCTCGGCTCCCTCTGTGTTGTGGTCTAAGTTCTAACCTAACCTACTTTTGGACTTTCTGGATTGTGTTTGTTTTTGTTTTGGCGGGGGGCTGCGCCCCCCGAGCCCCCGATTCGGTATCCGTGGTAAGTAGGCCTTCTGTTAAGTATTTTCATTAATAATGAAATGAAATAAAATACTGAAACGTTTTCTCTGCTGACCGAATGTGTAATATGCTGACCAAGTAATTATTCTGCCGAGTGACTGTTTATTTTGCAGATACATAATAAAACTCGCTGCCAGTTTGTGTTTAAATTGCCGACCATTGTCATGATTATTTACAGAACACGAATTGCAGCCTGATTTTAATTATTGCTAACAAAATCTTTCTATGCAGACAAAATGATTTATTAGCGGCTATTTCTTGCAAACCAAATTTTTAAATGGCATACGCAATTAATTACTTCTCTTATGAAAATAACGTTAGATCATTCGAAACTTCAAAACGATTTTCTTTTGGAACATACTCTACAAATTAATTGTAAACACAAAAATACACAAGTATCAAAACATTTTTTTCCTACTAGTGATACCATATAAAGATTTTTTGAATTTCCCGCTTTTTCTCAGGTCACGCTTTCGTTAGCCAGACTCTAATAACAAACTTTTTTATAGTAATAATCAATTTTGGTAACCCAACGTATATTTTATAATAGTTTTATATTCGATTATAGTGCAGGAGCTGGTTAGGGATTTTTTACGACTTAAACATACTCACTTGTGTTTACAGTCAAAATCTGTTATAACGAAATTGAAGGGACTACTCATATTTAGTCGTAAAAACCGATAGTTACAATAACCAGTGACAGGTGGTCATATTGCATTCAGCCGGGACCTTTGATTTTGGTCAATTTAACCGGTATGTTGTTCTAAACGATGTCGCCATAAACGGTTTTGACTGTATTTCTGTCTAGTATGTGGTGTTTGTAACAAATTGGTTTATTTGCTATGTTTGTGTATTTTTTTTATCTTTTTTTTGTATTTTAAAGTCTTAAATTACCTTATTGAAATATTTATTTGCCTTTTTTTCAATTGTTCATATTTATTAGATTAATAACGATTCTGTAACAGTGGTTTAATCAGTACGTAGATATATGCGACGAAAAAATCTTCCGCGTGCGTCACCACTATCTTGTGAGTCCCTAGTGATCTGCCCCTCTAGGGGGGTACTTACAGTTCGATACCTACACGCGCGAGTGGGACAGGCCTGGTATCATATAATAAAAATCTTAAATATATTATGTATAGTACAAAAGTATTAAATATATTTCCGTTGTCTGGCACCTTTTTTTTTATTATTAAATAAGGGGGCAAACGAGCAAACGGGTCACCTGATGGTAAGCAACTACCGTCGCCCATGGACACTCGCAACATCAGAAGAGCTGCAGGTGCGTTGCCGGCCTTTTAAGAGGGAATACGCTCTTTTCTTGAAGGTTTGCAGGTCGTATAGGTCCAGAAAAACTGCTGGTGACAGTTCATTCCAAAGTTTTACAGTGCGCGGCAGAAAGTTACGCGAAAAACGCACTGTGGAAGACTGCCACTCATCAAGGTGATGAGGATGGTATGTTTTTCGCGTGGGACGATGGCGAAAAGTTGCAGGTGGTATGATTCCGAACAATTCCTCAGAGCACTCCCCGTGATACAACCGATAGAGGATGCAGAGTGAAGCTACATCTTGGCGTAATTCCAAGGGGTCCAAGCTGTTTGAAACACTATGGCAGTCAACAATTCGAGAGGGCCTTCGTTGGATACGATCCAGAGGGAGCAGTTGGTATTTTGGCGCCCCTGCCCAGAGATGAGAACAATATTCCATATGAGGCCGAACCTGCGCCTTGTAGAGTTGTAGGCGTTGGTCCGGACCGAAGTACTGTCTCGCTCTGTTAAGAACACCAAGCTTCTTCGAGGCTAATTTGGCCTTACCCTCTAGATGATATCGGAACTGGACTTCGCTCGATATGTTGACGCCAAGTATCTCAATGCTAGGGGAGATGGTTAAAGATGTCCCCTGTAACACAAGTCCTTCAGGTACTTACCACAGAGCCAGACTGACGTGGTCTAAAGCGTCCATGGATATTATTATTATTATATTATTATACCTTGAGGTGGTCGATGGAGCAAATGTGATGCTCGTAGTTCATCGGGGAGCGGAACGTCAGACGGCAAATGCGGCAGAAGGGCATGAGGAACCGCTTCATGGCGCGGTGCGTGTCGGTGAGGTTGTGCGAGTGGCGGGACGTGCGGTGGTTGAGGCGGCACACGAGACAGAACGTGGTGCGCGCCGTCAGCTCTGCCCCCGCCGCCGACTCCAGCTCGCGCTGAGCGCCGCGCTGGGCCATGCGCATGCGCAACAGCTGCGCCTTGTGCCGACGCGCCACTCCAGACATAGCCGCGCGGTGCGCCGAGGACACCAGGTGCTTTGCATAGCCCTGTTAAAAACATTTATTGTTACACAGTGTTGTACAATAAAGTAATATGAAAAAAGCACTAAAAGTTTGTTTTTATTTAATTTAACACTTTGGGCCTTTTTAATTTGGCGATCTGTGTGACACAATAAGCCATTTTTATGAAGGGGGTTTGAAACTATTTATTCTGTAACTGTGCTCATTTCAATGTCTTTGTAAATGTACTTGCTAGAAAGATAATATGGTATTCTCAGCATTGTTCTCAATACTTTACTCTGGAAACGTTCCAGAATCTCGATGTTGCTGATGCTGGCAGTACCCCATAGGCTATAACTGAATGCCGTATGTCCAGATAGGTTTTAGGATGGCTTTATAAACTGATACTTTGCACTCTGTTGAAAGACTAGCTTTTGGACCTATGAGCCAGTACATGGATCTAAGTTTTGTATCAAGTTGTTTCATGTAAGCCTGCGATCCAAATGCATGCCCAGGTATTTTGCATCCTCGGCCTGAAGAATATCCCTATTGTGCAATTTAATTGTAGGGCATGTTTCTTTCTTAGAGTAAAGGTTACGTGGACGGTGGACCGACTTGTCCTGGTTTGCCTGGATACGCCAGTCATCGAGCCAGGTTTCCACTTGACTGGCGTGTTCTTGTAGTTTGGCTGATGCTATAGGATTCATGCACGGACAGGAAGGCTGTGTCATCGGCATATGTAGCTGTTGTTGTAACGTCACTAGTTGGCAGGTCTGCAATGAAGATGAGATAAAGCACTGGACCGAGTATGCTTCCTTGCGGGACTCCTGACAATATTTCGCATAACGCCGAAGTTTCATCGCCGATTTTTACCTCGAAACATCTGCCACTCAGGTATGACTTGAGAATTAGGAAGAAGCAGTGCGGTAATAACTTTTTTAATTTAAAGAGTAGCCCCTCGTGCCATACTTTATCGAATGCCTGACTGATGTCAAGAAAGACAGCAGAGCAATACTTTTTGCTTTCTAGCAAACGGCTTATGCCGTCTGTGAGTCGGTGGATTTGTTCTATCGTTCCATGTAGTTGCCTAAATCCGAACTGGTGGTGGGGGATAACGTGTGGTGAATGTTGAAGCATCCGGTTTAGCAGGATTTTTTCCATTAGTTTACCTAGTATAGGTAGCAGACTTATCGGTCTATAGGACTTGACTTCATTTAATGGTTTGCCAGGTTTTGGGACCATAATGATCTGGGCAATTTTCCATTGAGCAGGAAAGAACTCGAGTCGAAAGCAGGCATTAATTATAGCGGTAATAAAAATTACAGCTTTTTAGGCAGTTGTTTCAGCAATTTTGCATCAACCTGATCAAACCCTGGCGCTTTACCGATTTTTAACCTTAAGAGCCCGGGCTACCCTCGAAATTCTCATACATACGTAATACCAAAATCATTTTCTCATACGAAAATATTTAACATGTTTGAGTTATTTTTCAACTTAAAATAGTAATTACCTAGGTTCCTGTACAAAAATAAAATTCAAAATATTTAAACACTAAAAAAATTTTTGTGTATAATTTTTTTTTACTAAATTTACTACTAAATATTTAAACACTAAAAAATAGAGTAAAACACTAAAAATATATAAATAAATAGTAAATTTACTACAAAATATTTAAATACTAAAAAATATTTTTTACAGTTATTCATTACGTATGTATGAGAATTTCGAGGGTAGCCCGGCCTCTTAAGATTTCTTTCCAAATTTCTTTCGGTCTTGCACTTTTTATTGGTGGGCACATTTGGAGTGGTGCATCAAGATATTCTTGGATTACTTGGTCATGTAGATCCAAGATCCATAGATCCATATGTCACAAGATGTTCCATGTAGACTTGAGCCTTAGCAGAGTTGGTCCGTGCCCAGTTACCAGATGAGTCTTTAATAGGTGGAATGTGAGTTGTAGGACTTGTAGGCCTTTTCAGTCTTTTAGTGATCTTCCAAAGTGAGTGGTTTGTGTTCTTGTAAGGTGTTAGGTTAGCTAGCTGGTTTTGCAATTGTTCATCTTCCGCGTGTGAGAGCAGACGTTTCAATTCCTCAGAGGCTTTGTTAAAGGCTTTTTAGGGTTCCGTAGCCAAAATGGCAAAAAACGGAACCCTTATAGATTCGTCATGTCTGTCTGTCTGTCTGTCCGTCCGTATGTCACAGCCATTTTTCTCCGAAACTATAAGAGCTATACTATTGAAACTTGGTAAGTAGATGTAGTCTGTGAACCGCATTAAGATTTTGATACAAAAATGGAAAAATTATAAATGATCAAACGAACTTACCAAGTGAAGTTTGATCATTATTATATGAGTAGCTTCATTCGAAGATATTTATTAACCAGTAGTACCTCTGTATCTGCTAGGCAATCGCGTTTTTTCAAAGACGTATGTGGGTAGTTGAGAAATTACCCGCACGCTCGGTTACTGGACGTTCCGGCATGTCTCATTATGTTTAGAGAGAAGTAATGCAAAAAATCTTTCTTTCTTTCTTTGGGTACTGCAGCAAACATAGTTTCGTGCAGACTGGGTGGATGGGAGATTATATCTTCGAATGAAGCGACTCATATAATAATGATCGAACTTCACTTGGTAAGTTCGTTTGATCATTTATTATATTTCTTCGCTTTATTCTTCGATATATAATTATTAACCAGTAGATTTTCAGAGTAACGAAAGAAAGATTTTTTTTTTTACGAAATACCATATTCATTATGAATAGTAATCATTATTATATTGGAGAAAGAATTTAACAATAAATAATAATAATAGTCAGAAACGAAACGTAAGAGATCTCTATGGTTTGTGATTTAAATGATAACATACTGGGATCACGGTGATTATACATAATATTATAACTGATTCAGCGAAACTTTGTTCGTCGATAAAATTATGGCTAAGGAAAATATCGAAAGTATTCGAGTCGCTAGTCCTGCCTTTCGACTGTCGTCTTACTAATCGTCATTAATCGTGTCTAGTTTCAGTCCCCGTGTCTACGCTCGGGTCGATGCTCGTGTTGACGCTGCGCCGATCTCGCACAGCACCTGCTTTATCCTATTTAATATAATATTGAATAATCATCGCACGGCGTAATAACTTAAATATAACTTGAAACTTCTTCCAATCTTTTGATCCAATCACGCCCGGGAGTTGATGTCTTTGTAATATAAATTTCGATACCGCTATTTAAAACCGTAATTTTTTATTTTGCCGAGTTTTATTAGGCAGAAAGTTTTAAGTCAATGACCAGTATTCAGTTGGTACAGAGTGCAAGAAAAAACAAATAATTTATAAGTGGATCCCGGGTACTATACTACTCAGGTTTGTATTTATTATACAGGTATTTTTACCGGAAAGCTTCTTTCGAAAGACGCTTCAGTCTTCACACATTCATCTGAGCCAATGTCACCAACCAATAAAGTCAACATTGTTCATAAACAATGACAGCGCACAGTGATGGCTGTAGAGGATAATATCGTGATTCGTATTACAGCCATTGTCAAATTGTTTGGCTAAGGTTCCGATGGAGCGGACGAAGATCTCTATAATAAGACTATTTAGTTAATAAGATATTAAGTATTCATCTAAAATCTAAGTCGAAGTAAAGTATTTTAGAATAAATTTTAAGGAGTCTACTGCTTCAACTGGGTCCAGCTCTGTGGTCGTCGATAATGTGATTATTGCATATTAATACGATTAAAAGTCGAGAATATTGTGTTCTCGGTCCACCAGGCTGAATATTTTAACAATTATTATTCAAGAATAAGTATGATTCTGTTATCGTATTAATTATCATTGCATATTTTATTTAGTACTTATTAAATATTTTAATCGCTTAAAACTAGTTGCATTCCGCGGCGGGGGCAGGAATCAGGATATGAAGGTGTCAAAATATCTATCAGTTGAGATAGCTCACGAGTACATTGATTTAACTGTTCTATATTATTTCGTTTTTAATAGGCATATATTATTATATATCTAATATATAAAATTCCCATGTCACGGTGTACGTGGTTGAACTCCTCTGAAACGGCTCGACCGACTTTCGTGAATCTTAGCGAGCTAGGGTTGAGAATCGGGCAACATCTACTCTTTTACCTTTATATTACATTACTAAGTGTATTCATTTGTTGAATAAATAATAGTAAATTGTTACAACTCGAGACTGACGGCGACTATTGTTTGTGCGACGGGATAGCAATCATGAACTTTGCCATGGTGACATACTCTTTAGTAGGTATAGTCATTAGTCACTTCAATAAAATAATTATATTATGGGCGTAATACTTTATATGGCAAAACAACGCCGGGACAGCTAGTTATGTTATAATAATATATATTATAAACGTCAAGACATAAATATTTACATATTTTGTGTGCGTTTAATACACCCATGGCACTATTAACAATTAAAACAACAAACAGCCTGAGGCTGAAGAATTGTCGCCTAGAATACTGATATTGTTAAAGCGTGGTAAGTCTAGTCTAGCTAAAGCCTACGCCTTGTCTAGTTTCCTTTTATATTTTTTGTGAAAAAAAAAAATGTAATGTAAGCGCATCTGATAGTCTGTATGTCAAGACTTAAGGCTCTTAATCCGTTAATTAAAATCTTTCGATCGACTAGTGAGTTAATAGAAAACAAAAAGTAGGCTCTTAAATCTATTTTTGCTAGATATCCACTTTTGGGTATTGGCTTGAAAGCCTTAAAAGTTAATTTTCCAAATTAACATGTAATTTTGAAATAAACTTACGAAGTGGTTTCAAATTTAAAATAATTCAATAATTGTATTTAAAATATAATACAATATTTTCCGCCGTTTTGTTCAGGGAAAAGAAAATCTTTGAAATAAGGTAACCTTCGATAAGGGTACACGAAGATATAGTTTTAAATTCTAATAGTTTATTGATGTCATGATGTATATGATTGATGGAAATTTAAAAATTAATTGTTTCACATAACATGTCGGTAAGGTATTGATTTTTTGGTATCAATCGATGCAGGATGTTTTATTCTACTATAATATTTCGAATTTAGGTCAGAATCTTTGAGTTTATAAATGTTATATACATCCTTAATACTAAAATGTGTTTTGTGCGTAAATCGTGTTTCAAAAATAAGGGCGACATCTACTTTTTCTGTTTTGAGAAAATGATTCAGTTCTTGGCGTCGTTCATTCAACCCGTTAGCGTTCCAGGTAATAATCCTCAGGTTTACGGATTTTTCATAAGGCTTGTGACTAAGTGAATCATACGATCCATCATGTTGTCTAACATAATGCTCATTATGTTTTGGAATTTCTCAAACATCACATTTAAGAGTTCCGTCATGTTGTCTGGGTCCTTGATTTCCGTATTAGTGTTATGTATATTTTGATGTCTATTTTTGGTGATGCTTGCTTAAGAGCCCGGGTTACCCTCGAAATTCTCATACATACGTAATACCAAAATCATTTTGTCATACGAAAATATTTAACATGTTTGAGTTATTTTTCAACCTAAAATAGTAATTACCTAGGTTCCTGAACAAAAATTAACTTCAAAATATTTAAACACTAAAAAAAAATTTTTGTGTATAATTTTTTTTTACTAAATTTACTACTAAATATTTAAACACTAAAAAATAGAGTAAACCACTAAAAATATATATATATATAAATAAATAGTAAATTTACTACGTAATATTTCAAGTCTAAAAAATATTTTTTAGTATTAAAATATTTTGGCTGGGGCTGCCTGAGTTTCCCTGTGGGCTTTTCTCAGGGAAGGATTCTCCAGCTTGGTGGTACCTTCCTGAGGTAATTTGTTTTTAAAACCTGCTAACATTTTTGATTCGGTATATGTATCGGGTATACAGCCTTGCCTTTGGTGATCCAACACCTATGCACAAGGCAGCACATTGGTTTATTATTCGGAGTACCTTCTACTAGACCAACAGCCATCCAAGGCTTACGAGGTTGGTCTCCCCGGGAAACTAAGCACTAAAAGTTAAAATATATTATTTATAAAGGCATTACCTAATATCCACGTGCAATACACGAAGACGCGCCCCACCACTTTTTGGATGAGCATCTTTTCCTTTGACTGTGACGCTTTTTCTTAATTGGTCTATATTTTATTGTAGTGTGCATGTGCACTCATAGGTAATTAGTGTGTACCGATAACACTCAAACATTGACGAAAGCTTGCACACATATACTTACTATAAACGATTTGGAGGAATAGTGGGGCGCGTCTTCGTGGATTGCACGGACTATATTATCTAATGTTGAAATTAACTAATTTTCCTCTGTGCTCAAAATTAAACTTCACTATTACTCAATTTATGATGTGTGTTGGGTTAATTAATCACAGATAAGTCTTTATGGTTGTTTAGAAAAAAAATGTAGATGTGGTTAATTTGACTTACAGCAAAGGACGAACACTTGGCTTTGCAGTGTACACACGTGAGGTGTACGTACGGCCTGGCGGGGATGGCGTCGGAGGCCGCGTCCGCCTCCTTATCGGTGTCCTCACCGCCCTCTACTCCCTCGCCCTCGGAAGCTTCCGGTTCCAGCTAAATTATAAACGTAAAATTTTATTTATACCATAGCAACCAAATCCATTTTACCATAATATCTGCTTATAATGTACGAGTTGATCGCAGAAATGACCAGGGAAGAAAAACTATTTATACCATAAAAACACAAATTATGTTAAAAAAATATATAATCACTCACTTTCGGCGACTTAGACTTTGATTCCTTCTTTTCTTCAATGACTTCTTCCTTTTCTTCAGCATCCCAGTCCTCATCGGTTGAAGACGCTTCCTCATCTTTAGACTTGATAGAGCTGTCAAATTATTGTTATAAGAAGATTAAAACTAAATTACTACAGGAGGTTAAATTGGATGATACTACTGCTTTTCATTCAAAATTCAACAAGTATAGATCTCAATCCCTTAATCTAAGTTGGTTCAAAATAAAAGAAAAAAAAATTGTTTTATTTCTGAATAGATTTTTAAAAATATTTAAAGAAAGAGAGCAATAATACTGAGAAGGCAAAATATGTCTATTGTCCGCAGCCACCTTGAGCGCAGGATCCCTGTCTTAAAATAAATAATAGTTAAAAAAAACTAAAAACACGCTTTTTATAGAAAACCAAACTAAAAAATTAAAAATAAATCTTAATAAATTTAAATTAAGAAGTGTCAAAAATTTCAATAAATATAAATTAATAATAGTGTGAATAATTATAAAATATTTTATTTAAAAAAAAAGCGTGGAGTGCATGGTGTTAGTTATAAATATTTTATTGACAGATATGAGTAGAATGATCATCATTTTGATAATATCTTAAAAAGCACCCCACGCTTTTTTTAAAATAAAATATTTTATAATTATTCACACTATTAATTTATATTTATTGAAATTTTTAACACTTATTAAGATTTATTTTTAATTTTTTAGTTTGGTTTTGTATAAAAAGTGTTTTTAGTTTTTTTTAACTATTATTTATTTTTTACTTTTTAGTTTGGTTGTAACTATAATCTATATGATCTATAAATATTATGTACATTTATTCTACCAGGGACGCTTGTGCAGTACCTTCCTTGTATAGTATAGTAGCTGTTTTTCGGCAACTAATTTTGAATGACTTAATTTTTGTTTTTTCGTTTTTTTTTTTGGTTTTTTATCAAATTAGTGTATTGTCATCGGTCCTCGATAAATCTACAAAGTTTGAATGAAATCTGGCCGTTTAAAGTGGGTCAAAATTGCGCCCAAAGAAGTCGGTTACAAACATACAGGTGAAGCTAATAAAAAGCGTATAAAAAAATTATGTTTTGTTGGTTTCATGAAAACAATGAAAAATTTTAGAACAATATTCTATCACAAAAATATATATTTACCTAGTTACTCAGTGTATAAACAGAAACTTGATTATTATGTATATTAATAGCAGCCTTGCGGTATATAATTTAAGCATGATATTCACATTTGATCAGCGGCATTTAAAGCTTTGGTAGTGACTCTTTACTGACACCATGTTTTCCAAAAATCTTCAAGTCCATGTTGACATTACTATGTTTTTACATGATCTAATTGTTTTTTATATATAACATATTATGTGTCATTTAATCACTCATTTTCTATTACTGATAAGCCTGGGGTTTTCTGCTCACCAGTTAAAAACATTCTCGAGCAGATCTTTCATTATGCATTTTATCATTTGCATATTTTGTAAATAAATCTGGCATGTTTCATAGCAAACTCCATCTCACTCCATCAAAATCAACGGGACAAGATACAAAATGTAAGTACAAGTTTACCTTCGACCTTTAACAGGCCTGAACGCCCCGCGTGGGTATCCGAGTGATCTTTCGCCGTATCGCCGGGCGGTAAAAGCGCCGCGCGAACGGGGGGCACCGCGGAAGGTGGCGCGGGAGCGCATGGTCCGGCCGCGGAAGGAGCGGCGGGGCGCGCGCGGCCGGACCGTGGAGCGCGGGGGCTCGCGCGGGGGTCCCATGCCGCTCGGCTTGCGGTAGGTCTCTCGAGCCGGCGAACGTCTTCTGTCCTCGCTAGCGAAGGATCTCCGCTCACCGCCGTAGCTCTCTTGCCTCCCGCCGTATGAGCCACCGTAATGTCCACCATCGTGGCTACGTCTATCGCTTGATCCCTGTACATAACTTTCGTGTTTGGATTTTTTACAGAACCAAATGTACGTGCTCGACAAACTAGCTCCGCGTCTTACTTACTATGAAGTTGAGCTATGTGACCGTTTTAGGTTTATTTATCAACACTACATCAAATCAGATTATAGTCAGTGGCATGAGTCTATTAGTAAAATAAGAGTTGCATATCATCAATTGGTGCACATAAAGTATAGTTTATCATGGGCAGGCCATATTCATAAGTCATTGTCACAGGTTAAGGAAATTGACATAATAATATGATTTTATTGAACATTTTCTTTTATCTAGTTTTGTGTTACATGTTCCTGACACTCTCCATTATATATTTAAACCAATCTATGGTTAGGCATTTATTATTAAGATTTATTCTTTCAATTGTCTCCCAATCATAACTGCTTTATACAAATTGTTTTAGGCAGGCCAGTATTCTATTGTATCTTTACAAGTTTTTACTACATACTTAGTGTTAGCCTTACTTATGATCAAAAATTTCTCCTTACCTCCTTTTGTCACTATAAATTTGCCACTTCTCCAGTTTTGTTTTGTATCTTTTGGTTCACATAACCTCCTTTTTTGAAGTAGGTTAATATATTTATTATTAATATCTTCAAATTGAAAGAATAAATAGTGTGTATTCAACTAGATGAGACATTAGTGGTGGGAAATGTCAATTCCGAATTTTCTATTTCGTACAAAGCAGTTGGCAATCTTATTTACAAAAAAACTTTGGTCTAACATTTGCTTCACCAGAATGAAGGTCTCAAGACTTTTCTGAAGGTTTATATTGGCTGGAGAATAGACACACTACCACTTGTCTAATAAAATATTTTGCGGGTCATGACTTACACTATATTCAACTAACCTCCATTCTCATCCTTTTTCTTTCTGGAGAGCCTGATCTACCGCTATAATCTCGGTTAGAATAGTTAGATGAAGATTCCTGAAAAGTCCAAAATTTTCTGGTATTGCTCTCTTATTTATTACAACAATCTTTCATCTTTATAAGTAAGGCAGTTGTTATAACTATGATTGTATTATAATTATAAACATCTTCTTTGATTATGATTTATGATGATAATGATGAAAATATGCAAGACACACAGTTTATTGACTTCTTTCCAGTTTAATGTAATATTTTTTATCTCTTGTATATGTTGTATATGTAACTTGTACTTTTTTATACAATATATAGATAGTAACCGTAAAGCTGACTGTAGATAGTATTAAAGCAAGGATTTCACTAGTGGCTAATTTTTGTTATCAACTTCAATCTTGAAATTTCACTGATTTGAAAATATATTGCAATTGACATAACAATTCTAATCATTGTTTCTATATTTCTTTAACAATTCTTACCGGTCTATATGGTTTCTTGTAAGAGTCGTCCATTCTATCACGGCTGGAATTATACCTGCTCGTGCTACTGACGTAGCGAGAGTCATTATTATATGATGAATAACCTCCACCTCTTCCACCACGGCCGCCTTCATAGCCTCCGCGGTTGCTGCTACCACGATAAGAGCCTCGGTAGCCTCCCCTACCTCCATTGTAACTACCTCGGCCCCCGTAGCCTCTACCTCTTGATGACATTGTCCCTTAGAGGAGAAAAAGAACTTGTATTTCCAAAAATTTGCAAATGGCATTACTTTACTATTCTTCATAAAACTTTTGAGATAATAAAAGTATGTTAAAACTCCAAGATTCCAAATATATAATTGGAATCTCGGAATCTGCTCCAATGATTTTCATGCAATTTAGTTATAGGGGGTTTCGGGGGCGATAAATCGATCTAGCTAGGAATCATTTTTAGAAAATGTCATTTTATTCGTGTCTTCGAATACCGAGCAAAGCTCGGTCAAATAGCTATGTAGTAACATAATATTATTATTTATAAATATACGACGACTTGTTCCACCTTTGTGTTCTACATAAGTGGCAACTGGCAGCATACGCATTTATTTAGCCAGATTCTATAATAACATGTGTACTTAAGAACAAGTTTATTTTAAAAGCTTGTATTCTAATGATAAAGGAAGACCTGAAATATAAAATTTCACACGTTAGCCGGCATAAAATGGCGACCAGACGCATCCCGACACCGCGTCACGCCAATCGCCACGTCTAGAATATCCAAGACCCAAGTTGTACAGGATATTATAAATGTGCATAATTGTACACAAATATCATTACGTCCATTAAATGCATCGATGTGACTACAAAAGGCAATCAAATTATTAAATACGGTACCTTTTATTTCTCTGATTTCTGAAGCACGAGCGTGTGCACCACAGATCAAGAACTAGTTACTTCGTAAGTGTCAACTGTCAACGTAACGTTGTGTGTAACGTTAGTTCTTCTAATTAGTAGTCTGTGGTAAGTGTGCACGAGCGTCGATTTACCTCACATTTACCTACACGAAGTACGAACCAACTAGTTCTTGATCTGTGACTTGTGAGTGGGGCACTCGCAGTACTTTAATCACGTGATCAGTCAACTGTCAAAAGTCAACTGTCAAGTGTCAAAACCACTCGAGTGTCTAACGTTTTAAAACAATACCTACAGTTTAATCCCAAAGTTATAAATTTCTGTAATTAATTTGGATTAATAATAATAAAACCAGGGCTTCAAATAACGTTATTTTTTCATAACGTTACTGCTTCAAGGGCATAGATAACGTTATGAAAATTTACCCGATATTAAATATAACGTTAAAAATTGATATTAATAACGTTTAATGTTATAACGTTACATAGGATTTATAACGGTAAATATAATATATTTACCGTTATAAATCCGTCAAGAAAGTCATTACAGGCGGGAAAATTTTCTAAGCGTAATCGCGCTTATAAGGTGTATTTTTTTCTTTGTACTTTCACAGAGAACGCTTATCACATTTTAAATATTGTCACCTTGCACATTTTTATCTCGAATTAATAAAGTTCTCATATTTTTTATTTCATTTAAAATATTTTCCGCCCATCATGACTTTCTTGACAGACTATACTTTTTGTAAAATAAGTACTTAATTTAATCAGTCAGTTCAGTATGCAGTATGCACAAAATTAAACTAGAGTCTAGACGTGTCTGGTGACCAGTAGGTGTATATTATAGAAAAAATGACGTCTAATGAGAATTAAACTGTCAGTAATTCAGTACTCAGTATCTTTGTTCAAATATTACTAATTTATGGTTTGTAGAATAAACTATTGTATTGCCAGCACGTGTGCCGTGCGCTGGCTGCCGGGCGGACTCTGTTGTTTTGCAGACGACGGGGCGGGGCGGACTTCTTGTCCACGAAGGAATAAAGATCGCGTCTGCCCGTCGATGTCTGCAGCTGCCCTCGCCACGTAGGTACACAAAGCACACGATGGGTGGAGGCAGTCAGTTCAGGACGTTCATTCTAGTGGAGATAGAGTGAATAGAGCTAGCTGCTGCCCCGAGCCGCCGCGCCGTCTGCGTTAATTTTTTTAATGCAATGCAGTTAATTTTTTTATGAAATAAGGGGGCAAACGAGCAAACGGGTCACCTGATAGAAAGCAACTTTCGTCGCCCATGGACACTAGCAGCATCAGAAGAGCTGCAAGTGCGTTGCCAACCTTTTAAGAGGGAATAGGGTAACAAGGGAGGGTAGGGAAGGGAATGGAATAGGGGAGGATAGGGAAGGGAATAAGGTAGGGGATTGGGCATCCGGTAAACTCACTCACTCGGTGAAACACACGCTGTTTCACGCCGGTTTTCTTTGAGAACGTGGTATTTCTCCGGTCGAGCCGGCCCATTTCGAGCCGAAGCATGGCTCTCCCACGTATCTATACGCATGTAAACTGGTTTGTGGGTGTGGTCCACGGTGGGCAGCCGCGGACATGCCGCGCCGCCAGAGCCCGTCGGGGACCTACGGCGCGGTCTTTTTGCCCTTGGTGTGGTAATGGCGCGCCGTATTATAGGATTCCCTTTGTGCTATCGTTTAAAATTGAACCACATACATTAGGGTTTCTGTGTGTTCTGTCGTAGTATATCGTCATTCGTCGCATACGACCTTTCGACAGCGTGCGTAGGCCGTAGCTAACAGCTGATTGTACAAACTACAAACGTAATACGAACACGAGATCGTTGACCGCGCGCGGCACGCTTCTTATTGCTTATTTGGAGTAAAAATAATAAAATTTAAAAAATATTTTAAATTATTTTTCTATGTGGTTTATTATTTTGTTTAAAAGGTATTAATTATGAAAACATTAAAAATTAAAATTTAAAAAAATAAATAAAAAATACATTTTTGTAATCAGAAAATGTAGTATAATCATACCCCAAAGTTATCGGAAGTGGTCTTATTACACCCTGTATACAGTGTTTTGCTTTTTACGGCCCATTTTTAGTCCAAAACAATAACTATTATTTTTATTATTTCTCTATGTATTAGACTCCTGAAAGTAGGTAAGCACAAATCTCGCAAAAAAAGTGGGCTGCGAGTGAGATTTAGTGCACCGTGTACGATCGCATACCTGATACCAGAAAATAACGTTATATTTACCGTTATTACTATAACGATATTTTGTAACGAAAAAATATCGTTATAATAATAACGGTAAATTTTACTATATAACGTTATTTTACTATATATCGTTAAAAATAACGTTATCTGGCTACCATTAGGAAAATAACGGCTCGTAACGATATTTTTTCTGTTATTCGATAACGTTATGAAGCCCTGAATAAAACACTGGAAAAATTGCAAAAATTAACCTTATTAGACTGTGTTGAAAATGTTCAATACGAGTTGTCAAAAATGCGGCTGATAGTATACTGGATTGCGTTCCGTTTTAAATAGTAACTAGTATACCAACAGTATACTAACTACAAAAGAAAAAGTGTCCGCTGGAATGCGTTAAATTATGGTTAAATTAGGGTGGCGCTACAGTAGCAACGGGCAGGTATGGGTTAAACGGCCCATTCACTATCCTGCATTGTAGTCCGCCGTGCTGGCCGGCAACACCATTCACTATCCTGCATAAAGCGCTCATTCCACTTATCCTAGCTAGGTTACTAGCCTAGCTAGGATCCTAAATCATTTCCGATTTAGTCAAGTGGAATAACATTTAGAAGGCTAGGATCCTAAATCGTTTCCGATTCAGTCAAGTGGAATAACATTTAGAAAGCTAGGTTCCTAGCTAGGATCCTACCTAGGAACCTAGCTAGTATAAGTGGAATAAGCGCTAGCGCTTTAGCTTGCTACATATATTAATCTGTGGCTAGGATCCTAAAAAAATTAGTCAAGTGGAATAACATTTAGAAAGCTAGGATCCTAAATCGGAAAAAAATTTGGTCAAGTGGAATAACATTTAGAAAGCTAAGATCCTAGCTAGGACTTCCTAGCTAGGATAAGTGGAATGAGCGCTTTATGCAGGATAGTGAATGGTGTTGCAGGCCAGCACGGCGGTCTGCAATGCAGGATAGTGAATGGGCCGTTTAACCCATCCCTGCCCGTTGCTACTGTAGCGCCGCGTCCTAGCTAGGATCTTAAAAAATTTAGTCAAGTGGAATAACATTTAGAAAGCTAGGATCCTAGCTAGGATCCTAAATCAGGAAAAAGGTGGCTTCTGTATTGTCGTGTTCGTTTGGTTTTTCAACTGCGCATGCGCGGCTTTTTTGTGTGTATAGTTATAAATTGATGTCAGTGTGAGTGTCATATTCTAAAATACCTACCGATCAATTGACAGGTATTTTAGAACATGACATTCACACTGACATCAATTTATAACTTTGCGCATGCGCATTGTGCATTGAACAACCAAACGAACACGACTATTTGACTAAATCAGTGCTGCCAGATGGTTTCAACTTTTTGTCTGTAGTGGGAACTGCAGCTAAATCTGTATTTTATTATGTAAGATCTGGAATCCATTCGTAGGTAATTTCTAAAGTCTACTGGTTCCAAGTAGTTCAGAAAGTTCATAATTCATAATTTTTCGTGGAGCAAAAATTCTTTCTACCATCTTTTTCACCTTTTATGTCGGCTGTACACTCTCGCCGAGAGCTCTCGGGCGAGAGTCTCGTGCGAGAGCCCCTTGCCCGAGTGCGATCATATACATTCTCGCTTAGTTCAGTCGTAGTTATGAACTCAGAGAAGATGGACCATTATTTTTCTAAAAATGGCGAAAACGTATCTACGATCAATGATCACCATTTACTATTGCATCGAAAGATATCATTGTAATCCACAGATCTATTATAATATTTAATTTTATTTCCCACAGATAATGACTTATAATGACTTTTATTATTGTTATTTTTCTGTTCTGCACTGTCTAGCGGCGCGACTAGTAGTGAAAAACGCGAGAGTGTACAGTAATGCGCTCGTTTTCCTTGCGAGACCCTTTGTCTCGGGCGCAAAATACCGACACCGGACCGAGAGGGTCCGAGACAGGCGAGACGAGGCGAGTGCACCCATTTACACTCTCGCACTCGGGCCGCCTCGCTGTGTCTCGGCGAGAGTGTACAGCCGACATTATTTATTTTGATTTTCATTGGGCCAACAGCTAAGCATATGAGAAGATCAATTTTTTGTTGCTTTGACAGAACTGGAGCCATTAAAGGCCCCCCGAGACGATCAAACGGTTTGATTCAAACCTTACGTGTTTGATGCAACCGTTTGATGTCGGTTTGAACGGTTTGTCAAACGAAACTGCGCAGTTTGGTTTAATACTCGCTGTGGAGTACACGTCTTGTGACGAATAAATATTATTTTTTAAAAGATAAAACCGACTTAAAAATTGTACGAAATTGAGAATTAAATTCCCTATCTCAAAAACTACTAAACCTATTTTGATGAAACTTGCAGAAGTCTCCCAAGTTAAACAATACCTATTATATAGTACAACAAAAAATATTTAAATCGGACTTGTAGTTCCGGAGATATGTGAACACAAACATAAAAACATACATGCACTTTTGAAATTTTGCACATTTGTTCAGATGCTGATATAGACTAACATTATATACGAAAACTGGGCAGTTCTGGAAATATTACATACATACGCATCGAATTAATAACCTCCTCTTTTTTAGTCGGTTAAAAATAATGTACCTACTCCAAAGAATGGTATAAAGTTTGTTCAAACGCATCGGAACACGATCAAACGGCGCGTCAAACACAACAAAATATGAAATTTCATCAAACGAGCTTCAAACACGTAAATGTTTGACAAACCGTTCAAACTAGCTTTGTAAACGATCAAAATGGTTTGAGTCAAACCAAAATTTACGTGTTTGAGTCAAACCGTTTGATCGTCTCGGGGGCCCTTAAGAAGACGTCTGGTCAAAATCACCGCGTGGTCACAACTGATTTAGTTAATGATTTAGTCACTAAATTAGGACAAGTGGAATAAGAAGCTTCTAAATCTTCTAATTAATCTCTTAAGTAGCCTGATCCTAGCTAGGACTTCTAAATAGGACAAGTGGAATAAGCGCTAAGCTTTTGTCATTGCATGGAATTAGTTAATTTATATACTACGTAGGTATAATGTCGGCACTTCATATAGGCGAATGCGTTGGCCGATGCGTTGGCCAACGCGTCGGCCCAATGTGTAGAACGGGCGACTGGCGCGTTGGCGGTAGGTACCTATTTAGACGTTGGCCGACGCGTTTTGTCGGCACTACATATAGGCGAACGCGTTGGCTGACGCTTTGGCCAACGCGTTGGCCAACGCGTTCGCCTATAATGGCCCCTCTACAAGAGTGGCCAGCGCTGGGCGATTGAATGGCGCCTGCGATGGCCATGCAATGGTCGCAACGCCTCTACAATATGATGGCCGTGTTCAGTTGCGATCTAAACGTTGTTCAAGATGGACGTGTAAGCATTAGCCACTGCGGCAATGCAAAACGTGCATTTTTAATAATTTATGATTTCACCAGATGACCCGGTGAACTTCGTATCACCTCCCTCCTAATATGAACCTTCTCTTGAATTCTAGGAATAATTTTTTCGAGACTAAAATTAAAATAATGGTTTATGGGAGTGATGATGATGACAGTGATGAATGTAATAATAGCATATTTATATGCTTTCCGTTCTTAAAACAACGTTGAAACTCCCAAACTTGGATCTTTAAAAATTCAGGAGTTCTGTATATTATAATGTAAAAGCTATAATAATTATTGTAAGTTTCATTAAAATCCGTTCAGTGGTTTTTGAGTAAAAGAGTAACAAACATCCATACAAACTTTCGCCTTTATCATAATATTATTATATTTTCATTCACTATGAGATCACGTACTCGACATTTTGAATGAAATTCGTAAATTGTAATAAGAATTACGACGTCCTCACTCGACCTATCGCCAACGTGTAGAGGCGTACCGACATCGCTGGGCCATCATTCTTTGATGTGCGGCGGAAAAACCGACACCACCGCCATTCCAAGGCCATCGCTGGCGCCATCGGTCATCCTACGGGCTACGCCACTACGTCCTCCCCACGCTGGCCCATCGTGGGGAGCCGCAATAATATATTGTAGTGCCGACTGCCGACATAATGCGCTTATTCCACTTATCCTAGCTAGAGGAACCTAGTGGAATGAACCTATAAGTAGAATAAGCGCTTAAGTCTGAGCCGTGGGCAAGCCGTGGGCGCAACGCAAGAAAAAGTGTTTTTGTCTATGAAATGGGAAAATAATCTGTGATGAAATGTGATTATCCAATTTTTCAGATTTCGGCACTCACGAACATCTCACGAATTTGTTAATTTTGCTGTAAATTGTAACTAACGTGTGAAAACCATTGGTGAAAACTGAAGGCAGTAAGACCGGCAAGAAATAATCTCACACTTGCTATTTAGTAAATTCAAAGCACTATTTTGATCTATTGTTAAAAATGGAAGTTAACAATATAAATGATTCACCCGCCGATCATCAGAAACCTAAAGAAGAAGTCCTCCCAAAGAAGAAAAATAAAAATAAAAAAAAGCGTGGTAAGGGAGATGGTGATAATCTTGGTTCAGGATCTGCCGATGGACTTATATCTTTATCCAATTCCGGGGAAGTTCCTCAAAATATTTCTCTAAAAGATTTGAAGATGGCTATGGAGGTATTAAATTTAGAGCAAAAACCAGCTAAAACAACTGAAGAGGCTCTACACAAGTCCTACCAGTTCTGGTCAACTCAACCAGTGCCAAAGATGTACGAAAAGATTATTACTAACGAACCTATAGAACCACCGAAAGCTGTGGAAGAAATACGCTCGGAACCTTATTCTTTGCCTGATGGATTCCAATGGGACACTTTAAATTTGAACGAACCTCTCGTTTTGAAAGAGTTGTATACTCTATTGAATGAAAATTATGTTGAGGATGATGATTGCATGTTCCGCTTTGACTACCAGGCTGATTTTCTTAAATGGGCTCTTCAACCACCTGGCTGGAAAATGGAATGGCATTGCGGTGTCCGAGTAGTAAAATCTGGACGATTAGTTGGTTTTATATCAGCCATACCAGCTCAATTGAGAATATATGACCAGATACAAACTGTTGTGGAGATTAACTTTTTATGTGTCCATAAAAAACTTCGCTCCAAAAGAGTGGCACCTGTTCTTATTAGAGAAATAACTAGAAGAGTTAACCTGCAAGGAATATTTCAAGGAGTCTATACTGCCGGTATTGTTCTACCTAAGCCCATAGGCACTTGTAGATATTGGCATAGGTCACTTAACCCAAAAAAGTTGATTGACATCAAATTTAGCCACTTATCAAGGAACATGACTATGCAAAGAACACTTAAACTTTTTAAGTTGCCCGATGCTCCAAAAACTGTTGGCTTCAGGAAAATGGAAGTGAAAGATATTGATATGGTAGTTCAGCTTCTAAATACTTACCTTAAAAAGTTTGATCTGGTACCAATCTTTTCTGAAGAAGAATTTAGACACTGGTTTACACCACAAGCTGGGATTATTGATAGTTTTGTTGTGGAAACAGTGGATGGATCCATTACTGACTTTGTTAGTTATTACACCCTGCCATCTACTGTTGTCTACCACCCCGTGCACAAAAATCTGAAGGCTGCATATTCATTTTATAATGTTTCTACGAAAACCCCTTGGATAGATTTGATGCTTGATGCATTAGTGACTGCAAAAAATTCTGGGTTCGATGTTTTTAATGCTCTTGATCTTATGGACAACAAAGAATTTTTGGAACCATTAAAATTTGGTATAGGTGATGGAAATTTACAATACTATTTATATAATTGGAGATGTCCTAGTATAACTCCTAATAAAATTGGTTTAGTTCTTCAGTAACAAAATAATGATAATATTATAAGCAATAATAATATATTGTAATATTTACCTCTCTAAAAGAAAAAAGTAATTTGTGACTTTAATTTGTGTGTCAATGAAAATTGTAGTGGTTTTTAAATAGATTTAAAATTTATAAGTAAACCATTATAAAATATATTGTTTTCATTACATAATATATATGTATATAAAATAAAAGTTGGTTTTATTTTATTCTGTTCACCTCACCACTATTTTGAACGAACTTCCAAGAGGAAGTTAATAAAAATTGCATCATAAAAATGATGCAATGTTGGATGCATTGTGCAATGTTGTTTGTTGAAAATATGTAGCTATCACACAAGTTATGGTCATACAAAAACTACTGATCGAAATTTATACTAATATTTGTTTAAACACCCTTGGACCTGAGTTCGCTACTATAGAAAATTCAAATAATGGCATTCATAGTATTTGAAACAAAAATTTAAGGTGGAAAGGTTCACTTTCGCCTATAATACTGTTGAATAGCCACACTCCCATCCTAATATCATAAATGCGAAAGTTTGTCTGTCTGTTACCTCTTTACGCCTAAACGGCTGAGAAAAATTGTATGTCTAGTCTCTGGTTAATACATAATAATATTATAGCTACATTGCGGTCGTAACTGCTAAGCCACAGATTTGCAAAAAAAGGTAGGTACTTCCCCCAATTTAAGAACCTCTTACTGTATAGTGTATACTGTATACCATACCCATTTTTAAATTCACCTTTTGTATCTAAGTTTTGTGACACCACATTTCAATAATTAATTAAAAACATGGGTGGCTATAATTTTTAGATGTAAAATAGCAATTTGTTATGTCACACTAGGGAAGGGAGGGTCTCACCAATGTGACCACCTGTGACTGTGTGATCATGTAAATAGTGTGACATACTTTATGGATGCTCCCTTGCCTTGTGCGGTGTGCCTTATGAAATCTTTTACCTTTATTTATTTAGGCACATCAACAATATAAACACATACATTTTTACCAACATTAAATAAATAAGAGCTAGTGTTTACATCACTTATATATAGATATTATGCACAACATTTTAGATAACTTCAATTTAACAATCAAAATTAAGTTAGTTTAGTAATATAATTAAGTTAGTTTAGTAACTACTAAAATTACTAAATTAAAAACTAAGTTTACATAAAATACTAAAAGTTAAAAAGGACATGCAATTATTTTAAAAGTAATCTAATTATTATAATTTCAATGTAAAAATGATTAAAAAATTTAATAAAATAGGTAGGTATACTTAATTATAAAAAAGTAAAATTTATGTAAAATATTGAATAAGTTACCAATAACATTAATAAAATAAGAATATTCCAAAAATAAAATTATAGCCTAAATATTGATTAAAAATTTAAAATGTAAAATAAATTGATATTAATGTCAAAGTTATCATACAATGAATTGCATTGATTATTGTTTAATATTGTTTGCCTTGGTCAAACATAAAAATAAAGAATTATAAACTGCTTTAATCCTTCAGGCCCCGCGCGAGCACCGGTGATCGCGACAACAATAGAATACAATAGCAATTCCTGGAAATTCCGACTGAAGTATTAAAGAGAAAAAATATCAGGAGGATTATACCTTTATCATAATAATTATTTACATTAAAGTTAAGCTATGGGTAACAGGAATGGAAATAAAACATTTATTTATTGGATAGAATATAATTTGTAATAAGTTCATTACAAATTGAATCCAGTTACATTGAGGACAATGTTTTCAATACAGTGTACATTCAATGATAACTGGAAGAAAGAAATGAAAAAAATAAGAACAAAACCCTACTCCAGACTTGGAGAAATGAAAAGATTAAAGACTTAACTATATCATACTTTGTCAATATGAAAGTCATAAGTGCCCAGTGGTAATAACATTTTTATATATAGAAATGTTGAGTTGCATATTTTTGTTTGCAGATATGCACATTGATCAATAATAATAATTATTGATTTACTTAATGTATTAAAAAGTTGTTCAAGAAAATGTGCATTCTACTTTTTTATTTTTCAATTTTTATTTTTTATTTTTTTATGACCGGGACTCCAACTAATACATATAAAAATGGTTAAAATATTAAAATAAACAAGAAGAAATGCGAAAAAAATAGAAAGCCAATTAATCTTTCTTAGTAGCCTGCTGTTTAGCTTGGTGAGCTTGCAAAACAGCAACAGCTTCATCTACCTTTGCCTTCAAAGACTCTCCATGCTCCAACATGTGAAGCAGCTCAGAGTTGTCAATCTCTAGAAGCATGCCAGTTATTTTTCCTGCGAGTTCTGGATGCATTCTCTGGATGAGTGGGAAAAGACGTTCACCTAACATCTGTTTCTGTTCCTGTAAGGGAGCCGCCGCTAACATACTAGCAGTGAGGGGCTCCTGTCCTTGAATGTGAACTGCTGGCTGTGGTGCTGGTGGATTGCGCATGTTTGAAGTATATTTATAGCCAGCTGGACGGCCACTAGGCACCAGTGGAGCACGAATTGAGCCAGCCGTAGCAACGCCTTGTTGACCTGTGATTGGCCTAGCTCCAAGAGACGTACGCAGAGCTGTTTGAGTAGGTCCCCTTGGAGCTGGGCGGAATGGTGCTTGCATGTTGGGATAAGCAGACGCTGCTGTTTGATTGCTAGGCCTGACTGGTGGCTGTGCCGTCCAGCGTGGTGTTGGGCGTATTTGGGTCATTTGAGCTGGTCCATAGAATCTTTGAGCTGGTGGTATTGTAGGTACGAAGTACCCACCAGCACCACCAGGTTGGAATATCTGACCCATTTGTTGCATCCTCATACTTGCCATACGTTGCATATATTGGGATGTCAGATGTGCTTTTCTATCTTCCTTACGTTGTGCAAGTGCAACATATAATGGCTTAGTACCAACGATTCTGCCATTCATCTCAGTTACTGCTTTAGTGGCTTCCTCGGGAGATGAAAAGCAAACAAATCCAAATCCTTTGCTGCGACCATCTTCAAGCATCACCTAGAAACATTATTTATTAATATTTTGTTGTTGTATATTAAATGAAAGATGTTTACCAACCCCAGATCCAGTTTTGGATTTGACACTGAAGAACATTATATCAAATCTTCAATGGGAATATAGATATTATAGCAGCCTGAGTCCTGCTCATTGAAATGTAAAATTATTAAATAAGAATAATAATAAGTTTAATGACAGAAATACAAACCTTAGCAGAAGTTATAGTGCCAAATGGAGCAAATTCTTTACGCAGTTTTTCGTCGTCAATTGTGTCATCCAAATTCTTCACATACAAGTTAACGCCTTGGTAGCGAGTCAAACGTTCAGACTTCAGCTGTTCAAATTTACGCTTAAGCTCTTTTTGACGTTCTGCCTTTTTTTGAGCACGTCCTACATATAAAGGTTTTCCTTCCACCAATTCTTTGCCATTAAGTTCTATACAAGCTCTTTCAGCAGCATCAGGATCTTCAAATGCAACAAAACCAAATCCTCTAGAGGCACCATCATCCTTGTACATAACTTTATGACTTGTTATACGTCCATATTTCTCGAACATTTCTTTAAGCATCTCATCAGAGAAATCTTCACCAAAATTTTTGACGTACACATTGGTGAAAAGTTTTGCCTTTTCTCCTAATTCCTTTTCACGTTCTTTACGGGGAATGAACCTTCCTACATAGACCTTTTTACCATTCAGTAACATACCATTAACTTTGTCAATAGACTTATTAGCTGCTTCTTCAGTCTCGAAGTGGACAAAACCGTATCCTTTTGAGGCTCCATTTTCGTCTTGGGCAACCTTACAGCTCAGAATATTGCCGAAAGCAGAAAATGTATCATACATTGCTTTGTTGTCAATCGTTTTGTCAAGGTTTTTAATAAAAACATTTCCAACTCCAGACTTTCGAAGCGATGGATCACGCTGAGACCACATAATTCTTATTGGTCTGCCTTTTATAATGTCAAAATTCATGGTATCCAATGCCCTCTCAGCTGGAAAGGTAAAATACACATTAATTACATTGCGAAACAAATATTCACATTTAAAAATTTGAAAATAAATAATAAATTTACTAATGAAAATTAGTTACAGGATTAGTTTGCTCATTTTACATCATAAATAGGCTGTAACACAAAGTTACCAGCTGTTATAAAAAGGTTGGTCATCATTAGGTTAGTAAAATGGTATCAAAATCTTACCATCAGCAGGCTGTTGGAAGTTCACATAAGCGTATCCAAGTGATCTACGTGTTATCATATCACGGCATACTCTAATTGATAGTACAGGGCCCGCTGTTGAGAATTTCTCGAACAAC
Organism: Lysandra bellargus; assembly: GCA_905333045.1. Classification (NCBI taxonomy): domain Eukaryota; kingdom Metazoa; phylum Arthropoda; class Insecta; order Lepidoptera; family Lycaenidae; genus Lysandra; species Lysandra bellargus. The sequence goes on from HG995328.1 coordinate 1,328,021, forward strand.
ATGGCTTCAGTTATATCAGAGTGCAAATCTCCGACATAGAGAGATGCCATTGGATAGTTTGGTGGTCCAGGATTCATTTTTGATAGTTTATTGACACAGTACAAAATAAATCATTAATTATAAGCACGCGAAATACTACTTCACTTTCTCTTTATTACCTATCGAATTCCTTAGACCACGTTGCACGCTTACGTACACTAACTAATAAGCGAGTGATTCCCGTTTATGTTATTTTATTATTTTTCTATTTTTTTGTATTTTTCTTATTTTTGTGTTTTTTTTTTTATTTTACAAGAATATTTCACGAAATTCTGAGGATTGTGTGACCTATTTCTGGGGCACCACACAACCTCACGTGAACGCACCTTGCTCACCAAAGGGAAGGTGACGTTTGTTCAATGAAATTGGTTATGTCAAAAGAAAATGGCGTCGTTAAGATGGCGGCCGGAAGTAAAAGTTATCTATAGCCTTGAACACAGATTAATAACATTGTTGGTGTTATTAATCTGTGGCCTTGAATAATTAAACCAGAGACAAAATTAAAAAAAAAAACTCATTAAAAGGGTCCATTCACTATCCTACATTGCAGTCCGCCGTGCCCGTGCAGGCCTGCGAAATGGACCTAGCTGACCAGGGCTTCATAACGTTATCGAATAGCAAAAAAATATCGTTACGTAGGTACCATTTCAAATATCGTTATTTTTTCATAACGTTACTGTTTCAAGGGCATATATGATAGTTAAGGTTATGAAAATAACATTTTAATTTTTTTAACGATATCTAGTAACAAAACGTTAAATTTACCGATATTATTATAACGAAAAAATATCGTTATAATAATAACGGTAAATATAACGTTTTTTGGTATCAGGTATGCGACATCGACGGGCAGACGCGATCTTTATTCCTTCGTGGACAAAAAGCCCGCCCCGCCCCGTCGTCTGCAAAACAACAGAGTCCGCACGGCAGCCAGCGCACGGCGCACGTTCTGGCAATACAATAATTTACTATACAAACCATAAATAATTAGTAATATTTGAACAAAGATACTGAGTACTGAACTACTGACCATATCATTCTCATTAGACGTCATTTTCCCTATAATATACATTACTTCCTATAATATACATTACTGCCCACCGTGGACCACACCCACAAACCAGTTTACATGCGTATAGTATACGTGGGAGAGCCATGCTTCGGCACGAAATGGGCCGGCTCGACCGGAGAAATACCACGTTCTCAAAGAAAACCGGCGTGAAACAGCGTTTGCGCTGTGTTTCACCGAGTGAGTGAGTTTACCGGATGCCCAATCCCCTACCCTATTCCCTTCCCTATCCTCCCCTATTCCATTCCCTTCCCTACCCTCCCTTGTTACCCCATTCCCTCTTAAAAGGTTGGCAACGCACTTGCAGCTCTTCTGATGCTGCGAATGTCCATGGGCGACGGAAGTTTCCATCAGGTGACCCGTTTGCTCGTTTGCCCCTTATTTCATAAAAAAAAATGCAGTTACGCAGACGGCGTGGCGGCGCGGGGCGGCAGCTAGCTCTATTCACTCTATCTCCACTAGAACGAACGTCCTGAACTGACTGACATCGTGTGCTTTGTGTACCTACGTGGCGAGGGCAGCTGCAGACATCGACGGGCAGACGCGATCTTTATTCCTTCGTGGACAAGAAGTCCGCCCCGCCCCGTCGTTTGCAAAACAACAGAGTCCGCCCGGCAGCCAGCGCACGGTGCACGTGCTGGCAATACAATAGTTTACTCTACAAAGCATAAATTAGTAATATTTGAACAAAGATACTGAGTACTGAATTACTGACAGTTTAATTCTCATTAGACGTCATTTTTTCTATAATATACACCTACTGGTCACCAGACACGTCTAGACTCTAATTTAATTTTGTGCATACTGCATACTGAACTGACTGATTAAATTAAGTACTTATTTTACGAAAGGTAATGTTATCAAAGAACATATAATATTTAACGTTATAAATCGTTTAAAAACTATTAACCGTTATAACATTTACCGTTATTAGTGAGGAGCCAAACTAAAAGCTCGAAGCAGATGGCGCCACCAGCGACCGTCCTTTGCTTACTACAAGTGTCAAATGAGTGGTGGCGATTTTCTATGTTTTCTTTGTGTTAATGATCTTAAAATGTATTTTTTGTTTACTGTGAGTGACCTGAAAAGTGAGCTTCGTAAGAGAAATGCGTCAGTGGTGAGCAAAAAGCCGATCTGAGCGAAAGGTAAACATACTAATATTTTTAGTTATATTTCTTATTTTACAATTTGTTTGAATATGTTATTCTCATAAGGAGGTTTTATTTAAAGATTGAAGGCGTATGATCGGAACCAAAACTTTGACGGTGATTTGGGCGATCAAAAGGACAATTCTCTTATCTATCCACACCCTAATACATTCAGAGACATGAACGCCGATTAACCTGTTCCAAGCATCAGCAAGCAGGAAATAATAGAATATCCGTAAAGGTATGTGCATATACATTATTATCATTTGTTTACTATCACAGATAAACCTCAGACCAATAAAAAAAGAAAGACGGAGTATTTACAGCTAATGGCGTGAAGTCGCTGTCGATCAATGTGTGCGTGACGCCTAGCATAAATACGCTAGGCGTGCGCTTGTGTGCAAAAAAATAATGTTGCCAACTCAGGGTTTCAGATTGTCAAACTCCCATCCTGTTGCAGTCTTATTAAACTACTAAGTAATGACTACAAAAGTTGCTATCAAACTAGATCATCATTCATTAGTAATTGCTGAAAAAAGTAAATACTTAAATATCTATATCTAATAAATTATGTGTTTCAACTAAGAACAGACAGACAGACAGACAGACATACATACAGACAAAAATTGTAAAGAATGTTGTTTGGTGTATGCAGTATGTATCGTATACAGATTAATATGCAAATAGTAAAAAAATCTTTCAATACTACAAACAGACACTCCAATTTTATTTATATTAATAGATTTTAAATGAATAACGAATTTTAGGTTAAAAATAAACATTTGTCAGGATATTACAGCACGTAATAATATTTTTCCCCTATTATGGGGAAAAATATCTTGCGACCAGCATGCAGCACTGGTTGAGGTTCTGTGTTCCGAGACTCCCGAGACAATTTTTAAAACTAATAAATTAAATTCGTTATTTCGGTGGTAATACATAAATATTCAACTAATTACTTGTGAAATGTAATCCCACAAGGTTTCTTTTGAGCACAAGAATTGTTTTTGCACCATTTAACGATGCAGGACGGCATATTTTGATATTTCTTGACACAGATGAAAACGACATGCGCCGTCACTCGTTGAAACCGGAATGGCGGGTGGCCGGCTTCCTATGGCCGTATCGGCTTCCTATTGCCTGCCTCACCGCGTATCATGGATGGCTCTGTCTATCTTTTTTTATTGGTCTGAGAGATAAACGTGAAATATTTAGATATTATTCCATCTTTTTACAGATTGAACACGGAACCAAAGGCCAACTCTTATACAAATCTAGACATCTTCTGACCACCCCTTACTCATGGGACGCTATACATTCTTAAGAGGAATGTGCAAAACTTGCAAAAGTAATGTATTTAGTAGACATTAAAGTCTCTCAAGGAGGTGGAGACGTGTAGAGGAATGCTATTGTGAAATTGCCCCTTCGGGCACTAGTTGTCAGTCACATGTAAATCACTCCACGGCTTACACGTTGTACTTCGTTGTAAATTGTGAACTAAATGCCGACTTGTGCAATAATTACGTGCAGAAATCGCAGCGAAACTTTAAATAAAAAAAAATGCGGGTCATCTATCACAGCCAACTGTAATTTATACGACTTTTTAATTTAAAAATCAATTATTCTTCACGAAAAATATTCGCCGCTACACCGCCATTTTTAGGCCGTTTGATGTTCCGTGAACTATCAAACTAAGGCACTAGTGATGTGGTGTGATGCAGATTTTGGTATCGATATTTTTATCGACATTTTTAGTGCGGTTGCGTTATTATTTACACAAATATTATAAAGCTGAAGAGTTTTTGTGTGTTTGAACGCGCTAATCTCAGGAACTACTAATACGATTTGAAATTTTGAAATATTCTTTCAGAATTAGATAGCTTATTTTTATTAAGTAATAAAAGTTGATAAATCTTTTTTCGTCCTTTCAGTATTTTAAATACTGAACTGAAAGTAATAGAAACAAATACTGTATTTGTTTCCGTTACTTTTGAAATTTACCTTACTTTGGCGGACGACTGACGAAGATTAAACTGATCCTGCATAAATCATGGATGATTTCAACCCCTTTCGGCCTTTAAGTATTTTTGTTAGTCTCTGTAATATTATTAATTATCACTCTCATTCTTTTAATAGTATTTAAATACCTACCAAAATACATCGATATCGTCGTAATATTAATCGACACCGAAGATAGACCGGACACCACTAGACCGTGTACCGTTGACACCAGGGCTTCATAACGTTATCGAATAACAGAAAAAATATCGTTACGTACCGTTATTTTCATAATGATAGCCAGATAACGTTATTTTTTAACGATATCTAGTAAAATAACGTTATATTTACCGTTATTATTATAACGTTATTTTTTCGTTATGGCATAACAAAAAAGTAACGTTATAATAACAACGGTAAATATAACATTATTTTCTGGTATCAGGTATGCGATCGTGCACGGTGCACCAAATCTCACTCATATTTAAAATGTAATAAGCGTTCTCTGTGAAAATACAAAGAAAAAAATACACCTTAAAAGCGTGATTACGTTTAGAAAATTTTCCCGCCTGTCATGACTTTCTTGACGGACTATAACGTTATCAAAGAACATATATTTACCGTTATAAATCCTATATAACGTTATAACATTTACCGTTATTATATACATTTATAACGTTATTTCTAGTATCGTTTAAATTTTCATAACTTTATCTATGCCCTTGAAGCAATAACGTTATGAAAAAATAACGTTATTTGAAGCCCTGGTTGACACTATGCTGACAATGTAGTGTCATTGAAGTTGGCGACAGGTTTCCATATAAACGGCGCTACATAACAGTTCTCCTGTTCTGAGATGTCGACCAAGGTCCATTCACTATAAGGCATCCATGAGACGGTAGGTTTTGCTGTCAGCAGGGCTTCAAATAACGTTATTTTTTCATAACGTTACTGCTTCAAGGGCATAGATAACGTTATGAAAATTTACCCGATATTAAAAATAACGTTAAAAATTGATATTAATAACGGTTAATTTTATAACGTTATATAGGATTTATAACGGTAAATATATGTTCTTTGATAACGTTATAGTCCGTCAAGAAAGTCATGACAGGCGGGAAAATTTTCTAAACGTAATCACGCTTAAAAGGTGTATTTTTTCTTTGTATTTTCACACAAATCTCGCAAAAAAAGTGGGCTACGAGTGAGATTTAGTGCACCGTGCACGATCGCATACCTGTAACCAGAAAATAACGTTATATTTACCGTTATTATTATAACGATATTTGTTCGTTTAAACATAACGAAAAAATATCGTTATAATAATAACGGTAAATATAACGTTATTTTACTAAAAATCGTTAAAAAAATAACGTTGTCTGGCTACCATTATGAAAATAACGGTACGTAACGATATTTTTTCTGTTATTCGATAACGTTATGAAGCCCTGGCTGTCAGTTTTACCACACTCCACAGTCATGACTGTGACTGATGGGTAACCTACCGTGTAATTGTGGGTACCGCCACAGGGACTTGGGCTACGGCCCACGCCCACATAACATATCTCTTACTTCTATAATCTGTGGTCGACATGGACAAGTTAATCTTATACTACAGTTAAAAAACTATACTCACAAGGAGCTCTATACTACCTAGCTAAGCTACCTAGTAATCTGTGGAGTGTGGAATTCTTCTACAAATATATACCTGAAAAAGCGCGGGAATCTCCAAAAAGGGCGGTCGTGTTTTTTCTGGAAAAAATAATTTTTCAAATTATTTATTGTAATTAGCTTAGTTAGTTAGTTTTCTTTGTATATTTATTTAGTTTCTTTTAGTTTTTATTGTTTGGTAGTTTGCATTTTGGTAAGTCTGTGTATGTGTCAATGGTAATGCTCATAACGAGTATGTTGCGTCAAAGTGTGAACGCACTTTAAACATACTAAGGTGCCTATCAGGAGTGTGGTGGGGTTCTCACCCGTTTAACTTAAAATTACGCATTGATAAGAAGTGTGTTAGATTATGGAACATTCCTTCTTGAACCCTGTAACGTAGCGTAGTAAGGTTTCAAACAGTTAGATAAGATTCAAGCAAAAGCGATGAGAATAATTTGTGGAGCCATGGCTTCCTCGCCAATAAATGCATTACAGGTAGAATGTGGTGAACCACCGCTCTATCTCAGGCGGCAATATTTGGCTGACAAGTTCTTCATTCGTTGTTTGCAATTTTCAAACCACCCTCTTATTCCGAAACTAAAAAAACTGTTAGATTTAGTAAACAAGGATATTTTTTGGCTACACAAATCTCGCCCTTGCTTAGTAAATAGTTATGTGCGATACTCATTTCTTGACTTTTAGATTACCTGTGTACCCTCTGTTTCAACCTTCTTTTGATTCCCTTATTTTGAATCCGGATATCCGTTACGATATAGGTATAAAAAAATCTGATAAGTATTATGCAAAACCATTTTTCAATTATTTAACAACCAATAATTGGGAAGGTTGGCATCACATATACACAGATGCCTCTAAAATGTCAATAGTTAATAATAAATGTGTTGGAGTTGGTATATTATACCATCTCCAATACAACATAGCCCAAAAAGTCAAATTTCCGCCGCAAACTCCGTATTCACTGGAGAATGTTATGGCCTATTTAAAGCGGTAGACTACATTTTACTAGCGAAACTTAATAAAACTGTCATTTTTACTGATTCTTTATGTGCCCTTCAAGCATTAAATAGATTTACGTTTAAGTCAAAATGTTTTCCTATAATCATTCAAATTAGAAATCTTTTGCAGAAATGTATTGTTGCTAACTTATCTGTTACGTTTGTCTGGATACCGAGTCATTGCGGCATTCTTAGAAATGAAAAAGCGGATGCTTTAGCCAAAGACGCTGCTTTTAGTGGAGATGTTTTCCCGTATATGAATTACTGTCATGACTTGCCTTCGCTTGCTAAGGACTTACTCCAACAGGATTGGAGTAAGGACTGGGCACGAACGAGTCTTAAAAAAGGTGTACAGTATAGGCTAATACAACCAGAGATTCAGTTCAGACCTTGGTTTTTCAAAATTAAATTATCAAAAAGCACAACTTCTTCTTTAATAAGAATGAGGTTAGGACATGTCCTCACCCCGGCCCACCTAAAAAAGATACGAATTCCCAACAATGATGCTTGTGATTGCGGTTTGGAGGTGGGTGATTTGAATCATAATTATTATTCTTTCCTGTCCTCTGTATGATCACTCCTGTCTTTATCATAGTCTCTTCTCTATGTCTATTCCCTTTCCTACTTCCGTACCAACTTTATTAAATTTATGTAACAAATTAGTTTATTCGTCTTTATCTCAATATTTATGTAGCAATTCAATTAACCTTTAATTAATATACTAAACCTTGTAGTGAAACTTCCTAACTAGATCCGAAATCCTAAATTCCGTACTTACTTTACTTTTCCACCGCCTATTCCCTACCTTTGCATATGGCAAAGCAGGGCTTCATAACGTTATCGAATAACAGAAAAAATATCGTTACGTACCGTTATTTTCATAAAGGTAGCCAGATAACGTTATTTTTTAACGATATCTAGTAAAATAACGTTATATTTACCGTTATTATTATAACGTTATTTTTTCGTTATGACATAACAAAAAATAACGTTATAATAATAACGGTAAATGTAACGTTATTTTCTGGTATCAGGTATGCGATCGTGCACGGTGCACCAAATCTCACTCATATTTAAAATGTAATAAGCGTTCTCTGTGAAAATACAAAGAAAAAAATACAACTTAAAAGCGTGATTACGTTTAGAAAATTTTCCCGCCTGTCATGACTTTCTTGACGGACTATAACGTTATTAAAGAACATATATTTACCGTTATAAATCCTATATAACGTTATAACATTTACCGTTATTAAATACATTTTTAACGTTATTTCTAGTATCGGTTAAATTTTCATAACGTTATCTATGCCCTTGAAGCAATAACCAGGGCTTCATAACGTTATCGAATAACAGAAAAAATATCGTTACGTACCGTTATTTTCATAATGGTAGCCAGATAACGTTATTTTTTTAACGATATTTAGTAAAATAACGTTATATTTACCGTTATTATTATAACGATATTTTTTCGTTATGTATAAACGAAGAAATATCGTTATAATAATAACTGTAAATATAACGTTATTTTCTAGTATCAGGTATGCGATCGTGCACGGTGCACTAAATCTTACTCGCAGCCCACTTTTTTTGCGAGATTTGTGTGAAAATACAAAGAAAAAATACACCTTATAAGCGTGATTATTTTTAGAAAATTTTCCCGCCTGTCATGACTTTCTTGACGGACTATAACGTTATCAAAGAACATATATTTACCGTTATAAATCCTATATAACGTTATAACATTAACCGTTATTAATATAAATTTTTAATATCGGGTAAATTTTCATAACGTTATCTATGCCCTTGAAGCAGTAACGTTATGAAAAAATAACGTTATTTGAAGCCCTGGCAATAACGTTATGAAAAAATAACGTTATTTGAAGCCCTGTGGCAAAGTACACCGCCGGTGTCAGTGCCAAAAAAAAATAAAAAAAAAAATATATACCTACTTGTAATCTGTGGGAATTCTGTCTCCTGTCATTGAATGCGACACATCGAACACCAGTGAAAACTGAAGTCTGAAAAATAAAAACTGAAAACAAATGGTTAGAACTTAGAAGCGACTTGAGGATTACTCAGATTCAGGTAAATTTATTCACTTTACGCTGGTTATAAATAATGTCATTTGTTTGTTTGTTAATACAGAAACAAATTCAGTAATGTAGATACCTACATACATTTTTTTATCACTTTATATTAAATTTAAAACGACTTGGCAAATAGTCCGATTTCACTTGCATACGCATACAAAAGACTCAATAATTAGCTTTCAGAGAGATAACCAATTTGCACCTGTTTTTGCTGATTGTTATAATTATTTGCCCACATATGTTGGTACATAGTTCGTAAGTAACAGTGCCAAGTCGTAACAATTGTTTATAATAAGTAAAACAATACTGCAATTTATAGAAAAAAATTAACATTTTCAGGTAATATAATGTCAGAAAAAGAGCAAGTTATACAGGCTTTACGTGCTACCCTAATTTCTGTTAAAGGGGCACTCACATTGAAACAATGTAATAGTAAGTAATTTATAAACTTTTTCTAAAAACTAAGATTACAGTAATAACTATGCTTAAACTGTCTTGTACTGAAGAATTGTAAGTACTATTGCGTTTTTAAAAATATCATCCTATTCACGCAGAAAAAAAATTTACCTCTCTCAAAAATAAGTGTACAGCTGAGGCAAAGTTAAAAATAAAAGAAATAATAATATTATGATAAGATCTTCGTTGTTGAAATATTATTAATTATCTTTCAAATTTTCTGCTACAAATGTCATGAATTCTTATTCTAATTTCTAGGAGACTATCGAGAGCTACAAGGTGAATATATACCATATAAAAAATTAGGATATCCAACATTGGACAAGTTGTTTCATGATGTACCAGGATTTAAGATTTCTCAAGTTAATGGCGAGTGGGTTGTAGATGCAATAGCTAGTCAAGAAACCCAGCATATTGCATCTATGGTAGCCCGCCAGAAAACAAGCAAGAAGGCCTCAGCAAAGCTTAGTTATGCAGTAAGATTATTATTCATATTTTATTTTAGAATGTAAATATTGTCCAATTGAAATTATTAGTTTAATGCCTACTAGCTATTTGACCGAGCTTTGCTTGGTAAATGACATTTTCCAAAATGATTCCTAGCTAGATCGATTTATCACCCCCGAAACCCCCTATATACTAAATTTCATGAAAATTGTTGGAGCTGATTCCGAGATTCCAATTATATATATACAAGAATTGCTCGTTCAAAGATATAAGATATGTTACATAATTTAAAAATGATGTCATATGCATTGGGGCACTAAAAATAAAATATTTACTTTAGCATATTATTAAGACAGTAAAATATGCTGGTAATGGATATTAATTATTTTTTCAATAATAATATTCAAAATACTCTTCAAGTAAGCTCTGTGACTTTATAAAAAAATGCTGCATCAAGAGTGCAGGGTATACTACATAATATTATAGAATATAAGCTGCACTCTGAGCTTAGACATAAAGTACGATTTATAGAAGGTTTACCTTAATAGTGTAGTGCAGAGAGGTAAACCTAATTATCCAACCCAAATATCATAATATTGTATTCTGATAATTCTCATAGGCGCAGATTACACAATCAATATTATCATGATTCGAGTATCGCGCAAAATCCATGCGGATCACGAGTACTGAAGCGCCCTATTGTACGGTCAATATTATCACCATCAGTACACAGTTCAAATCGCTAAAGGAAGGTTGTCTCGTACAAGATTTTTTTTACTTAAGAGAAAAGCAGCAAAAGCAATAATACTCACATGCGCGTTAAAAACTTAACGCATGCAAAACCAGACGGATTATTGTTTATTGTTATTATGTAACTTAAATTATATTTAAAAATCTTTCGAATTCCATAAAAATGGGCATGTTTCTTACAAAAGAATAAGCTCCTTGAGGTCATCAGGCTCTAATTATTGTTATAAGAATTCCCTATCTCATTATTAAGTATGTTTATTATGAAAATTATATTTATGAATATATAGTTGCTGCGCAGGTTATTTATTTTCTTCTTTACGTCCTCCCTCATTGCATTCGGTTTAATACATTTATAAATTTGGAGCAATTTGTCCAAATCTGCAATTTTTAAAATAGTAAGTATTTAAATAATGTTTATGATTAGGATTCCACAGTGAATAGTGATGGGCATGCCTCGTATAAGAGTATGAACTCTTTGAGATCTTTTCTTTTGTCTACCACTGTAACAACGTATTTCTTCATCATCACTGGGGGCGTTCCATGGACTCCATGGCCTGCGATCCATTAGCCATAATTAGGAGTAAAAGTTTTTTACTGTACTACTCGACCAAGCCAACTAAACGAATGTCGAAGCTTGCTCTCTCGCACTAACGCACAAGAGAGAGCATAATTTGACAGTCGTCTAGTTGGCGAGTAGTAGATCACACCATTCACACCTTTAGAGAATATTTTATAATAAACAACGTTTGAAACTTTGAACACACAGAACCTTTTCTCTGTTTACGCACCTGAGAACACAATAATTGACAATAATACAAATATCTAGAGACCGGATTATATGCAATATAAAAAGCATGTTATATGCATGCAAATATGCTTGAAATATGCACGAAAATTAGCAGAATATGCAAAATTAAATGACAATATGCAAATTCAAAATCTGCATACAATTAGTAAATTATTATTTGATAGGCGATAATAGACCGTACAGTAACATTATAATAATATGACATTACAATTATTTAAAAATTTTGTAAAGGTAAGCAATCAAATATTTTTCTAAATTTTCAGTACCTAGTAAGATTGTGTCTACGATCATTTAGATTTTAGAGTATTTTTGTAAATAGAAAAGGTTCGCTCCACATTCAGTGAGGAAACTGAGCAGAACTTGAACTTGGGTGCTATGTTAGCACTTACAGTTTCTGGCAAAAGTTCTGCCGTTTAATTTGTAGTTAGCAAGCGCGACTTTCTTCTGTCTCTTTCATTTTATTATCGTAACTGTCAAAACAAAAGATGCGTACGGCTACTGACTGCATTCGAAACGCAGTAAAATGTCACAACTATTACTCGATAGCCTTTATGTTTTGTAACTGTCATTGTTATTTTTGGTCGCATTTCGGAACGCAACCATTAGTGAAAAATGTTGTATATGTACCGATAATATGCATCATAACTAGATCATAGGTAAAATATGCTATTACTGCAAAGAATGGCTAAAATATGCAAATGTATATGTAAGTATGCAAATGCATATAATCCGGTCTCTAATAATATCCTTCGATCGCAGATTCTTGGAAATCTTTTGTAAATGTATTGTTATCTCGGCCTACTTGGGCCGTACGGGGCTTGATGAGTTAATAATACTCATGGGAAGTATTGTAATTTGTATTCTCTTTTAGGATTTTTTGGGAATTGGGAGGTAGACCGTAGAAACTAGAAGTTACTAGAACACTGACCACATATCAGAACCGCTGCAAGGAATATGAGCTGAGCACAGATCGCTTGCAATTTGCATTTCAAAATGAATAAAAGCAATAATACTCACATGCGCGTTAAAAACTAAACGCATGCAAAACAAGACGGATTATTGTTTATTGTTATTATTATTATTATTATTATTTTCCTAGCCTATGCAGTCCCACTGCTGGCCAAAGGCCTCCCCCAAGGTCTTCCATTGTGCTCGCTCCTGTGCCACCGCTGGCCAGCCTGGCTGGTATGCTTCCAGCTCATCGCGCCATCTTTTTCTAGGCCGGCCGCGGCGGCGGCGTCCATCTTCCGGTACCCACTCTGTTGAGATCTTTGCCCAGCGGTCGGGATGCATGCGGATTACGTGTCCCGCCCAATCCCATTTCAACTTTGCTGTTTTTACTCCTACGTCCTTGATTCCCGTTTTTGAGCGCAGTATGGTGTTTCTCATTTTATCGAGAAGTTTAACTCCTAGCATACATTATTATTATTATCTATCTTATATCTTATATCTTTAAACGAGCAATAATGGACCCATTTATGCACACCGGACTCAACCCACACGATGACAGTTCTGAGAAAAAGCCGTTTTTTTTTAAATTGTGTATTCTTTAAAACTGATTGTTATTTTAAGTAAAGTTAATTTACAATAGTATATTTGGTAATTTATTCTATGCGTACAAACATAAATATGTTAAATATTACTACTATTTCCAACAAAAATTAAACAAAAACAGGAGGGTTCCTTTTAGCAAAACTATATTAGTGTGGGATACATATAATCCAAAGCGAACCATCTCTTTAGATTTATTACACAAGTCAACAGGATTTTCGTGCATGAGATCTGTGCACCCGATTTAGATGTCTAACATCTAATTAGTTATAGAAACAACGATTTTAACTTATAAAATTTGCTTTTAAATAAACTGAAGCCTCATGAACTTTCAAATTTTGAAGAAAACCGGCATTTTTTTCTTTCAGTTATGTAGTAATAGAATGAAATATATAATATTCATTATTTTTTAGTTTATATTATTGCTTATATTCCCAAAAAAAAAAAGATAGAAATGAAAAAAAATTAATAATTTAGATTTAAAACTTAATATTTTTTTGTATCTAGGTGAGCATATCCTAAGTATATCTTGTTGTATGCTTCGGCAGTAAGTACCTACCTGATATAATGTGGCGCTCCTACTTTTTTCTGGTTTTTATAAGGAACAAACTAGATGATGCCTGCAACTCCGTTTCGCCAAAACTCGTTTATCGTGCGGAAACCGTACATTTTTCCGGGATGAATTGTCCTTTCCTGGTACTCAAAGTATCTGCATACCAAATTTCAGCAAAATCGGTTCAGTGGTTTGGGAGTGAAGAGATACCAAACATTCAGACAGATAGACAGACAGACGGACAAACAGACAGACAGACACACTTTCGCATTAGTAGTGATGGTTTCAAGCAACGTTGCAAAAATCTTAATGTAAAAAAAATTATAGTAAAACAAAAAAAAAATAGTAATGGAGTATCTTTTTTTTTTTTTTTTTCTTATTTATTAGGCTTGTGTCGAAACCGACAATGCCAGCCTAATGGAGTATCTTACATTGCCATTTTACAAAATAATGAGCCATTATATGTATCGGACCTTCATTGTCCATTAAATGCAAAGAATGTGTAATGTAAGTATAGTAGAAGATTCGTCCTTGAAGTTTTGATGTCTCCGATTTAGTCCAGACTCCAGATTCGGGGAGGGGGTAGCCGAGGTATTGCCTTTGAGGTTGGAAGAAACCCCGTTCCTCTAGGCCTATTGGGAGCGGAGTTGTGGCTACTTTTGTAAGACATTTGACAGTTGCCGAGCTGTCAATGTCAAAGTTGAATGCTTGTAACTCGGCAACTATTTGTCCTGGATATGGGGTTTTTCGGCTTGTTCTTTCTGGATTTTTCTCCTCTATTTGATCCTGGCCTTAGAATTGAGAAAAAATGTGATGTCTCCGATTTAGTTAAAATTCGGGGAGAGGGTAGCCGAGGTGTTGCCTTTGATGTTAGAAGAAACCCCGTTCCTCTAGGCCTATTGGGAGTGGAGTTATGGCTACCTTTGTAAGACATTTGACAGTTGCCAAGCTGTCAATGTCAAAGTTTGAATGCTTGTAACTCGGCAACTATTTGTCCTGGATATGGGGTTCTTCGGCTTGTTCTTCCTGGATTTTTCTCCTCTATTCGATCCTGGCCTCAGAATTGAGAAAAAAATGTTATATCTCCGATTTAGTTCAAATTCGGGGAGGGGGTAGCCGAGGTGTTGCCTTTGATGTTAGAAGAAACCCCGTTCCTCTAGGCCTATTGGGAGCGGAGTTATGGCCGCTTTTGTTCGACGTTTGACAGTTGCCGAGCTGTCAATGTCAAACTTTGAGTGCTTATAACTCGGCAACTGTTTGTCCTGGATATGGGGTTCTTCGGCTTGTCCTTCCTGGATTTTTCCCCTCTATACGATCGTGTAGTAACTTTCGTGTGTGCGCAATACACACGACCAGTTATGCAAGAGTAATTTTATAGTACCCAAGTGTGTGCGCAATACACAAAACCACTCTAGTTTCAATAAAACCAGGCCAGTTACGCAGGAGTAATTTTGTGTCGTGTCGGGCCTGGGCCACAATGACCCGTCGCCTTTATATCAACAAAAAACCAGCCACGTGACTGACGTGAGTCTTTGTAAAATATTGAGAAGTAAGCCTTTTTTAATATGCAAACGAGAACCAAGCCGCATGATTCTACTTGCCTAATTAAAAAAAAAATTCAAGGGACTCTGCAGCTTGGATCTTTTAAAAATAAACAATACTCATTAATTTGTTAGTTGGTAACTTTGTTGTGAAAATGTTTTGTTCTGCCAAAATTGTTAGATTTGCATGATCTTCATAGGGTCGATAAAAGGTCCATTTTGGAATACTTCTGCATTATTAACTCAATTTTGGCAATGGTGTGGATTGGACTCATTTTGCATAAATAGGGTCAAGGAATCGGCTCCAACGATTTTCATGAAATTTAGTATATAGGGGGTTTCGGGGGCGATAAATCGATCTAGCTAGGAATCATTTTCATAAAATGTCATTTTATGTGGGTTTTTTTAAATTTTTTGAATAACGAGCGAAGCTCGGTCATGTAGCTAGTTATATTTAAAAATCTTTCGGATTCCATAAAAATGGGCATGTTTCTTACAAAATAATAAACTCCTTGAGATCATCATACTCTAATTATTGTTATAAGAATTCCCTACCTATCTCATTATTAAGTATGTTTATTATTAAAATTATATTTATGAATTCTGTATATTATCAGCTCAGACCAATAAAAAAAGATAGACAGAGCCATCCATGCTACGCGGTGAGGCAGGCAATAGGAAGCCGATAGGGCCATAGGAAGCCGGCCGCCCGCCATTCCGGTTTCAACGAGTGACGGCGCATGTCGTTTTCATCTGTGTCAAGAAATATCAAAATATGCCGTCCTGCATCGTTAAATGGTGCAAAAACAATTCTTGTGCTTAAAAGAAACCTTGTGGAATTACGTTTCACAAGTAATTAGTTGAATATTTATGTATTACCACCGAAATAACGAATTTAATTTATTAGTTTTAAAAATTGTCTCGGGAGTCTCGGAACACAGAACCACAACCAGTGCTGCATGCTGGTCGCAAGATATTTTTCCCCATAATAGGGGAAAAATATTATTACGTGCTGTATTATCCTGACAAATGTTTATTTTTAACCTAAAATTCGTTATTCATTTAAAATCTATTAATGTAAATAAAATTGGAGTGTCTGTTTGTAGTATTGAAAGATTTTTTTACTATTTGCATATTAATCTGTATACGATACATACTGCATACACCAAACAACATTCTTTACAATTTTTGTCTGTATGTATGTATGTCTGTCTGTCTGTCTGTCTGTTCTTAGTTGAAACACATAATTTATTAGATATAGATATTTAAGTATTTACTTTTTTCAGCAATTACTAATGAATGATGATTAACAATCTAGTTTGATAGCAACTTTTGTAGTCATTACTTAGTAGTTTAATAAGACTGCAACAGGATGGGAGTTTGACAATCTGAAACCCTGAGTTGGCAACATTATTTTTTTGCACACAAGCGCACGCCTAGCGTATTTATGCTAGGCGTGACGCACACATTGATCGACAGCGACTTCACGCCATTATCTGTAAATACTCCGTCTTTCTTTTTTTATTGGTCTGAGATTATCAGCATATTATATTATATATAATATAAAACGTAAAAAACATAATTTTCTGCTATATTTGCACTCCACCGGTCACTGGCAAATCAACTGGGACTTGGGAGGCAACAGGGAGAATACCATAATCTGTGGAAGCCACGCCCCCTCCAGATCGCGTGGATTTCAAGAATTTTTAAAATCTCTGTGATATTATCATGATTCTGCGAATCGGCCGCTTACACCATCAATATTATCACGGAATCACGATAATATTGATGCGTGTAATCTGCGCCATAGAATTTCCCTGATATTATTATTAAAAAAAAATAATATTATTATTGACACTATTTTTTTTTTTTTTTGCAGAATAATTTTTCTAAGAAGCAAGGCTCTTGGCGGAAACCCACTACTCAGTATCAGACAAATAATTATGTTGATCAATACTCAAAGAAATTTTATAGACCTAATAATTCACTATCTGCATACAATAACAACAATTACAATAAGGTAGTTAAATGGCATAATATTTTAATACAAAACATATTTATTATTTTTTAATTAAAAAATGTAATAAATATTTTAATTAAAAAATAAAATTTTATAGCATATTATGTATGTTACGCTCAAACATTGAAAACGCTCATTAAGCGGAAAAATAGCTGAAAATTGTGTTGTAGATGTTTGTTGTCGTGTTGTCGATCTTTGAGCGTAACATGTATAATGTTACATAATATATTAACTATGTATACTAAAATATATATAATATATATGCAACCATTTTTCAGTTCAATAAATTTAATAAATATAATGAATACAAAGGTACTACATCATACACTAAACCGAGGCCATTATTAGAAACAAATGACCAAAATGTTACAAAAACTGTAAGTCAACCTACTAATGAGAGAGAACCCACTAATGTTTCTGACGAAGTAAGTACAGTAACGTAATGTTACATAATAATTAATAAATTACCTAAAAACAAGTTATTAATTCATGGAACATTATTACAATAGTTTAATATTTTTCTAACCTTCCATTTTATAATTCTAATCCGCGAAATTACTATCAATTTATATTTCACTCCAACTAATCATGATACAATATGACCTTCACACTTTTGTTGATTCTTTATTAGTACATTTTCCTTGCAGATTAAACATTCCACTAAACCTGAAAAAGTGACTGAAGTTAAGCCATCAGGTAAAATATCGGCATCGCAAAGACTTTCGAACTTACGGGACCGACTGAACACTGTTGACCTCATACCCTTGCAGCTTCCAGTTCACCACGAAGTTAAAGTAAGTATACTTCAGTTTTTGCCTTGGCGTAAAGACTAATAGGTATAGCTCTAGTTATTTATACTCTAAAGTCTAAGGTATAGCTTAAAAGCTGTCAGTAAACAGTAGTAAAAGTAGTACTCTTTCAGTGCTGCAGTCTGCTATTTTTACAGTGAACCCTTTACAGTGTGTTTGGTCAGGGACTAGCGATATTTGAAGCACTTATGTATATGTACTTTTTATACAAAAAAACACTAACTACTAAGGTCTAGCCCTCTTTGCCTCTATGTGGCAGGCACTTTATTATTGACTCTACGTTAGTAAAAAACATTCTTTCTTTGCGAGGTTTCGTCCTATTGACATAAAAATAGCCTTAAATGAAAGGTAATAATAAATAGTCTACCATAAAAAATACAAAAAGGGTATTTTTTATTCGAAAAGTTTAAAAAAGTCATAAAGTTTCTAAAGAAAATAAAGAAAACACGTGCACATTTTACAACTATCGTATTTTTACAGAAGCAGCCCCCATAACCCATTTTTATTCTTTACTGTATCCAAAAAAATTGGGTCTCTCTGTCAAATTCCTCTAAAGTTATTATTAAGTAGTTGAACATACCCTATGCGTAAGCAGTAAAAACGATTGTGCGCAACTTTTGAAAAAAAAGCTGCACATTTTAATGAGTATTTTTATGATGCTCAAAAAAAACCTTTTGCGCTCGCGCACAATCAATGTTCAAATAACAATAGCTCTTAAAATATTTAACATACGGACGTAATTAAAATGTTGTATTGAAGCTTAACTCAAAATTCTTTGGATAAGTATGTAATAATCAATAAAGATGAGTTATGGTGGCTGTTTCTGTAAAAAAATACAATAGTTGTAAAATTTGCACATGTTTCTCTATTTTTTTTTTTAGAAACTTTATGATTTATTTAAACTTTTTGCATAAAAAACCCTTTTTTGTGTTTTTTTTATGGTAGGCTATTTAACTTTCATTTAAGGCTATTTTTATGACAATATATTATAGGACGAAACCTCGCAAAGAAATAATGTGTTTTGCTAACCGGATAGACTCAATAATAAAATGCCTGCCACATAGAGGCGAAGGGGGCTAGACGTTAGTAGTTAGTGTTTTTCGTTTAAAAAGTACATATTATACATGAGTGCTTCAAATATAGCTGGTCCCTGACCAAACACACTGTAAAGGGTTCACTGTATTAACAAAAAATTAAAACCGACTTTCAAGGTAAAAACAAAAGTAATACTTATTCTTAATCTAAAAAGAATCAAATAATTCTTATTCCTTATTATAGTGGCGTCTTCAGACTTCGCCTAAACCTCAACTATTTCTGTACTCAATCTTCGTACTTTTGAAGTCGGTACCAGCCCGGAAAAGTTCTGAGATCCTTGACATAACAATTACGCTAAAGTAAGCTGGTAGCGACTTCAAAAGCATGAAGATTGAGTACAGAAATAGTTGAGGTTTAGGCGAAGTCTGAAGACGCCACTATAATAAGGATTAAGAATTATTTGATTCTTTTTAGATTAAGAATAAGTATTACTTTTGTTTTTACCTTGGAAGTAGGTTTTAATTTTTTCTCAAAAAATAATAATTTTACCCTTTTTAGTTACATAATATGAGACAAGGCTATAATATTATAGCTTGTTGTCTTTGTACATATTACTAGCGGTCGCCCACGGCTCCGCCCGCGTGGATGTCGGTTACGGCTGCAAAAAGCCTACCCAAGAAAGACTCGGTTAGCAAAATGATTCCCAGATCAATTCACAGACTCCGACACTGACATCGACGACGCGGACCCAGTCATTATCCGAAGGGTGTACACTGTACACTGTACAGTGCACACTGCACAGCTGATTGTCTTCCTCCCGCAAGCGCATCCCGCTTGGTGACGCCCACTATCGTAATATTTTAATTTCGCCATAATTTCAAAACCAAACGTCCAATTTTAATCATTCAAAGACCAAATTTTATCTACATAAACTGTACTTAGTGATAAAATAATTTATTTTGATAAGGATTAATGGCATGAGTAAAATAAACGCGTTTAAATGTTGTCCAAAAAAATTCAAGATTTTTAAATAAAAAAATGGTTATTGTGCCTCACTTGACATAGATAAGTAAAGTGTGTCGCGGACTTTTTTGTAGATATTTATAAGATCTACAATACTTAGAACATTTTATGGTTCTATCTTTTATAGTTTCGGCAGCGTACGCAAAATAAGTAACTTTTCTGGTTGATTTTTTCACATGGCGTCCGAAAAACCCAAATATCTTACGAAACCCTATTTTTTCCAAAATAAAATTTAGCCTATGTTCAGCAAAAATAATGTAGGATTTGCTTGGAGTAGTTTAAATAAAGCCAAAATCCTCAAACTTGTATCTATAAGGATTCAAAAATTCTGTTGGGTACCTTCAGAACCAGGGTATATCCTGGTGCAAAATCTTACTTTTTGGTAGTATATGGCTGAAATATTTCAGAAAAAATCGAAATCACCATATGTTCCCATATAAATTTCAAGGAGTCACCTCGATTCCTCATGGATCCCATCATCAGATCACCACTTTTGTGAACATGGTACCAACCTCGGATTCAACCTTGTACAACAACAAAAGAATCATGAAAATCGGTCCATAAACGGCGAAGTTATGGTGGAACATACAAAAAAATATATATATAAACAGACGAACATATAACCTCCTCCTTTTTGGAAGTCGGTTAAAAAATAGCAGACTGCAGCACTGAAAGAGTAACTTTTGACTTGTATGTTTTTTATAATGAAATGATTTACTTAGTTTTGATATGCTCTCTAGAGAATATTATATTTGCTATACCTTAACAAAATTATATATGAATCGGCTTGTTCTTTATTGATTTGACAGGAATCTCAGCCAGTTGTAAAACCACAAACAGTGAAATTGGAGCCACCCCCAGATTTGCTATCTTCCACGGCTAAACTAGAGTGGATGTGCCAAAAGCTTGGCCTTCCTGAACCTGTTTATAAAGTTCACGACTTTTTACCAAAGCAAGGCTCCAAGACCTACGACTGCAGTGTAAAAGTAAGTCTGAATTTTTAACAGTTTAAGTTACTTGCTGCTTGCATATACTTTTGGTTTTTAATTATGCCATAGATGCAATGTTGCGGAATTTGTGTAAAGGCTTACGTTTACAGTTCAATCGTTCTTATTTTACTACTGGATTATTAAATTCAAAACTTTCGTTGTTACAATAATAGGTAGGCAACGAGTACACTGCCCGGACATACCCTAACTCATCGCCGACGGAGGATTTAGCAAAGGAATTGGCGGCTCTCAAAATGTTAGATGTTATAATGGAAAAAGCATCCCTACATTTAGAGACACTTCGGACCTCGTCTAGTGAGGAGGCGCTGGCGGGGCTAGTGAGCCTGGTCTCTGATCACTCCGCTGGTGTTTGGGCGTTTGATGTCCCACGACTATACACGTACGTATTCATATCGATTTTGCCGTTTTGTGTGCATAATGTTCATACAACATTTCAGCAGTCGGTCCAGCCGTTAGATAGTTTATTAACATTTTTATTTTTTACTTATTAAATAAACTTAAATTAACACTTTGAGGGCCGGGCCATTATAATGCGGTCTAATCTGGTTCGCCGGCGTTTTTCGCACTATTTGGGGGGCTTACCATTACAAAACTATAAGAGATGGCTAATTATTTGTTATTGTATATAAATAATATAATTTTGATATTTATATTCATGATTTATGAAATAAAACAATAGAATTTAATTATTTTTTTATTTATATGGATAGAAAGAAAATATGCTTTTTCAACAAAAACAAAAAGTTTTATATGGGCCCTTGTGCGCGAGCGCGAGGAGCGCGTTCGGACAATTCCCCTTTACACACATTTGAAGCACTACGTGCATATAACTTTGCATGTGTGTTCCTAACGTATGTGGTATTCTATTCAATAAAGTTCGAATGCGGCAAGACACGTGAAATTCCATATAAACAATACGGAAATTGGATCACGCGTCATGACGTGATCGGCGAATGAGAACATATTCAACATCACGTCTATACACGTGATTGGCCCTCAAAGTGTTAAGAAATTAAAAAAAAAACCCCCGCCAAACAACTTTAAAAAGTAATGAAATAATATTTACTGCCTTTAAGTTCAAATAATTCCTAACTTGTGTAAAGTAATATTTTAGTCCATAATTGTTGTCACGGTGTTTCGGGGGACCGCCAAGTAAACTACAACATACAACCGCCAAGTCGCTGACTATCTCGATTCAGTTCGCTATGAATTGATTGTGAAGTGAAATCAAACATTTACATTAGCGGTCCCCCGACACACCTTGACAACAATAGGCTACTTGACCATATATTTAATTTCATTGAAAAATGCATATTTCTAGTAGAACTTGGCCTAGGAAACTGTATTTCACCCTTATCGTGAAATAAAAGCTTATGATTGATAAATAAAGTCGATTTGAAAATATGATTTTATGAAAATAGGAATTGTACTGACGAAAACGCTTTTGCGGTACTTCCGATCTGGATGTGACGTCATCCCATTTGTAATTTAATATCTTTTATTTATCGCGCTCGTTATATGTAAGTTTATTTATACATAAATAATATGAATAAGCCTAGAAAGATTTATGAAATATATTTTCTTGAATAATTCAAATAAAACATCAGTTTTATATACTTATTATCTCCATTTATTGTAGTTAGGAAATGAAATGTCCAAAACTTTTCTACAAAAGTGTTCAACATTACAAATGATTTCTAAATTCTTTTTTAATTTTTTAAGCACTGTTAGACTCGTACGTTTAGCACATAAAACTTTTTTCAATAAAGAAAGTATAAAATACAAAAAACATGACGTCACACTATGGCGGCACAATGGCGGACAGTGTTTTCGGCGCCATATATAGGGCATATTTTTCAATCAACATTTTTATGGGTTTCTACTGTTTAAAATATTAAAATATTAGTTTTTTTAGTGAAAATGAATGATTAAGAAGCGATTAGAATGAAGAAAAAAATAGGTCAAGTAGCCTATTATGGACTAAAATATTACTTTACACAAGTGCAACTTAAAGGCAATAAATATTATTTCATTACTTTTTAAAGTTGTTTGGCGGGGGTTTTTTAAAATTTCTTAATTTAAGTTTATTTCATACTTTTTAAACTTGTGTTGGTTATAGTGCAGAATAATTACTATCAACAGAATCACAAGTATTCTCATAATTACCATCTATCAATGTCCTTTTCGATGAGGCTGTTAATATGAGCCCAAACATGAAACCTCCACTTTAGGTTCATACGAATCTCGGTTCCTATAGAATCCAGGTGATGCTGCAGCAGCAGCGTGTAAATATTTACTGTTTGTCTACTTCTTACTGGTTGTCGCAATTAAAATGAGCCCAAACACGAAACCTCTACCTACTCTTAGTTGGCGAGGAGTTGGATATCCTATTGATTACCAGGTGATGGTGCTGCACCAGGCTAACTTTCCATTATTATGTGTATACTTATATATTCACAAATGTCATGAACTAGAATGAAATATAAAACCCATCAAATGACTACAAGTTGCTAACGGCCTTACATGAACCAAATAAACCCTGATTGTCCAGCACTGAGCAGGCTGATGATGATGAACTATAGCTATGAACACTCCCAAACATGTCAGCTTTCAAACAAAAAAACTAGATCAAAATCGGTCCACCTGTTTGGATGCTACGATGCCACGGACATGAACCAGATAAACCCTGATTGTCCAGCACTGAGCAGGCTGATGATGATGAACTATAGCTAAGAACATTCGATCATGTCAGCTGTCAAGCAAAAAAAACTAGATCAAAATCGGTCCATCCGTTTGGATGCTACGATGCCACGGACAGATACACACACAGACAAACAGACAGACAGACAGACAGACACGTCAAACTTATAACACCCCTCTTTTTTGTCGGGGGTTAAAAAGAACTTGCTCAAGAAATATATAATATACTAGCGGCCCGTTACGCGCTTCGCTACGTGTATAAAGTGAAATAATCAGGGCCATTGCTAGCCCTAGTGAATCCCACAACCTGAGCACTTTTGTGGTATACTTTAGGGAAAAAGTATCACGCCTATTGATTTGTGCTTTAATATAGTAATTTTTATGATATACTATCTGTCCCGGCAAACGTTTCTTTGCCATATTATATTAAGTATATCGCCCGTATTATTTTATTGAATTAGTGACTAAAATATAAGTATATCACCATGGCAACGTCCATCGCTATCCCGTGACCCGCGTCGCATAAACAATGGTCGCTCTTTATAGACAAATAATTTGCAATAAAATAAAATTGCGACTATAATTTGAGATTTAAACTATCCTATCTCTCAAGTTGGATCGAACTGCACATGGTGTGCGAATTTTATTATAATCGGTTAAGTGGTTTAGGAGTCCATTGAGGACAAACATTGTGACACGAGATTTATATATATTAAGATAAGATATAAGATTTTGGTAACCATAAAACTACAGTTCTTTTTGCTGACGAAATTCCGTTTTTCTTACTATTTAAAAAAAAATCCGATTTCGTATATTATGTATTTCATAAGGTATCCAATAACATATTAGTAAAGAAATATGAAAGCTTGTGATTAAATATTGATGCGCCATTTCAGAGAAAAATATAATGAGAAATTGCCTAACAATTGGGAGGAGTTGGTGGAGAAATGTCCAAATATTCTCAAGGAAAGGGTTGTCAATGATCAATTAGTATTGTTGCCTAATACTCAGGTAAGATTTACTGAAATAAAGGAACAAGTTGGAAGCCGTCTACATGAAGTTGCAGCAGACGACGTGTCGTCGCGACACTATTGGTTTCTAATTTCTATGTATTTCTATGAATAAGTGTCGCTAGCTGCGGAGGGTATTTAATTACAAACCAGTAGTGCCGCTGTGACACGTCGCCTGTGGTTGCTTCATGTCGCCCGCTGCCAACTGGGACTAAAATTGGGACTAAAATCTAAATAATACTCAAGCAAGAAAGTTTAAAATTATGTTTTTTGAAATAAAATACATTGTTTCCCATATAAATCGTTTACACTGAGGGGGGTATTACATTATCATTTATATTGGATCATTTATAGGATCATATTATATAGGATCCAATAAAAATGATCATTTGATCATATCTGCATATTACATTATCATTTATCATTGACCCTATTTTACGACATATATGGTTTTAATAGCCAATGGGGAGCGCTAACGCTGACAGGTATTGACATCAGTGTTACTAGATCTCGGAGAATTCTATTTGTCAAAAGACATCGTCATTTTTAATATGGCTTGTTTTATGTTATTTCAGCAAGATTATTCAAGTATATAATTAGAAAAAGAATTACATTACATTTTTTTTTATTAAATAAGGGGGCAAACGAGCAAACGGGTCACCTGATGGTAAGCAACTACGGTCGCCCATGGACACTCGCAACATCAGAAGAGCTGCAGGTGCGTTGCCGGCCTTTTAAGAGGGAATACGCTCTTTTCTTGAAGGTTTGCAGGTCGTATAGGTCCGGAAAAACTGCTGGTGACAGTTCATTCCAGAGTTTTACAGTGCGCGGCAGAAAGTTACGCGAAAAACGCACTGTGGAAGACTGCCACTCATCAAGGTGATGAGGATGGTATGTTTTTCGCGTGGGACGATGGCGAAAAGTTGCAGGTGGTATGATTCCGAACAATTCCTCAGAGCACTCCCCGTGATACAATCGATAGAGGATGCAGAGTGAAGCTACATCTCGGCGTAATTCCAAGGGGTCTAAGCTGTTTGAAACACTATGGCAGTCAACAATTCGAGCGGCCCTTCGTTGGATACGATCCAGAGGGAGCAGTTGGTATTTTGGCGCCCCTGCCCAGAGATGAGAACAATATTCCATATGAGGCCGAACCTGCCCCTTGTAGAGTTGTAGGCGTTGGTCCGGACTGAAGTACTGTCTCGCTCTGTTAAGAACACCAAGCTTCTTCGAGGCTAATTTGTCCATGAACTGGCTAATTTGAACATTATTTGAAACATATTAACGAACAAAAAATTAAAAACTCTTTTTTTGTATTAAATAACTGGCAACACCAATTTCTATGACCGTATTGGATCCAATCTCTCAGCAAACGTCAAAAATCTATGATCAAGGAAGAAATAAATCATTTATCTATATTACATTATCCAATATAAATGACTCAATGATCTAGGATCCAGTGGCGAGGGGTGAATATTTTGAGAAGGGAAGCCGGAGTAAAAAATCTACTTACCAATTTTGGTAATTTATAATTGAATGACATGCTTTTAATTTTCAAAACTAAGTTTGGAAAACAAAGTTTCCTTCGACAGCAAAATATAATCTGTCAGACAACAGTCTTTCTGAATTAATGCCATATTTTCCGAACTACACGATTACGTCGTACGACTCACAATTCACAAGTCACAATATAAATTAATTTAATTCACGACACTCTTCTAAGTTCTAACGCTAAAACAAAATTTAAATTCGACAAAACAAAACAAACGACATGTTGTTTATAAACACACTATCCGCCATATTAATATGTCAATCTAAAAACCAAAGAGGATGTAAACTGTATACTACGTAACAAGAGGTCGGACTTAGAAGAAAAAAAATAAACATCCGTTATTTTTTTAATTTGAAACTGAAGTTAAAAATTTTAAGTGCAAAACCTTTCACTCTAAACATACAGAAAATTTAAAAAAATAAAATAAAAAATAAATAAGCTCAAATAAATGTTTTATTTCAATAAAAATTATCGTACACAGCTAAATAAATAGGCTAATAGTAAAGGCTAAATAGTAAATTAAACAATAAAACAGATTTAATCCACAAGCTTTTGTTGATTTCTATTACTCAATATTATAATATTATTACAGTACAGTTTTATGTATTTTATTTATAAATATAATAGAATAGCTATTCTATTCTATTATATTTATAGTATATGCTACTCTACTAACTACTTGATTGGCTTACACAGTAAACTCTATATAGGGAGGGGATTAAAGCTGCGCGTCCACCAGGTCAGAATCGGGGCGTACGGTGCGGACTGCGCGTCGTGTTGTCATATATATTTTGTTAGGCGCAGAATGACGTTCCAGTACTTCTAGTGCAGTTCACAGCTGTAGTCAGTACCATACATACAAAGCAACAAATCCGTCCGCTGCATACCTACACAGTATGCTCCGATCCCGATCCAGTAGACGCGCACCTTTATACATGTAACACACTTAAGTATCATTACTTTGTTTTGTTACACCCTGTATACGACAGCTGAAATCTATCGCGTGGGCTCAGACCAGCTGCATACCACCTCACGTCTTGATCAGAGGATTTTTCCTTGGTGGCCGTACCACTCCTAATCCCATACCTTCCTTCTCCAGCTATTGCTTGCAGACTAAAATGTTGCAAACTAGTATAGGGACCTAAAAATCTGAAATTAATGAAACATTTTTCATTTACTACATTTCCATACAGTTTACATAAATTATTAAGTATACTTATCAACCTTATGTATTATTACAATAAAACAATATACACATTTTAACATTTTCCAAATTAACTGCATACTGATATACATTATAATATTTTCTATGAAATAATAATCTATCTTTTTCATATTAATATAGTTTAAGTTGTAAATTATTGTACAAATATGCAAATAATAACTACGACATACTTTGTATTAGAACAAGGTATGACATAGTTATGTTTTGCTTCAATTTATCAATTTACGGTTAAATTAACCTTTTACAATAACTTACCTTTCGTTTTTCATTAATTAATCCACTTAATTTACAATTTTTGTATGAGTTGCTACAAAATAATGTTCACAAAATGAAAATCGAACTTTGAATTTTAAACTCCTTCGTCTTTTTTCTCATGTAGTTTATATTCTCTATGGTTTTTTTTATCAGCCAATCACAGTCGACCTTGCACAGATTATCTGATTGGGTACAGTTGCTACGTTTAAATTTGGAACCCAAATTTTTTTTTGTTCGGGAATTTCGTCCCCCTGCTAAAAACCAGCAAAATAAAAATGTATTACTTCATGACTCATCTATCTCGCTTGCACTTGTGCGTTGCTAATTAACCTTTCTCCGTAATAACTCGTCGGGCATCGAGTTATTTCCAAGTATATATCGCGCGTGCTAGAACGAGACAGAACATGACGACCAGTTCACAGGAATGAAAAGGACAGATGCTTACTATGAACTGTCGTTGTATGGAGAAATAAGCCGCTAATCCTGCGGCTTATTTGATTCTCTGCGCCCGCACATTGCATTGCCTTTTAAAATTTGTAGGCGATAGTTATTAATTCAAACTATGTATTTCAAGTGAGAGAAAAATTTATTGCATATAACATTGTGAATTCAAAGTTTTTTAAGTAGGTATGTAAAATATTTATTAGATAAATATGTCGTTGGCCCATATATTCGATTTTTCTAAGCCCTAAGGGAAGCCGATGGGAATCGGGTTATATGGACGCTTCGCCACTGCTAGGATCCAATATAAATGATAATCTAATACCCCCCTTATAAATAATTATAAAATTTAATAAAAAATTATAATTATTAATTTTGCAGCAAACAACGAATCTTCTCAGTGAAAGAAATCGTCAGGAGATTACAATAGAGAGCGATTTACCCCCGTTGCAATTTCCGGATCATGATTTTTGGAATGTGTTTATAACTGTCGCCAACTCCACACTCGAAATTTGGTTAAGGATTATAGGCACAGAATATAGTGTAAGTAATCAATAATAATCATTATTCTTGAATCTAAAGATCAGACATCAAGTTACAGTATATTATATTTTATAATTTAAATATGATTTAACATTTCATGATGAGTGAAGGATTTATCATATAAGGTTTTTGCAAGTTGTAAATATGTAGTAAAAATCTCATTTACGTCAATTACAGGATGCTTTCGAGGTCCTTCTAGCTGACATGGATGCACACTACAACAATTCTGGTACATGTGTGGACAAATCTATGATTTTGATTAATGCCTGGTAAGTAGGTACCATAAAATAACATGTTACTTAGTTGTAATTAAATATAAAAAAGTATTTGTATGAAACTGTGATAATATTCTTATTGAAATCGTTTTACAATTGAGCACTTTTTAATTCAACTCTGGCAAAATTCCCTCTGCTCAGGTTGTAAGTAGCTTCAGTAGATGGAATACTTCCATCTACTTACAACCTCAAACCTTTATAATTGTTTGTTTGAAGCCCGCAATTCCGTCGCGCCGAAATTCGTTTATCGCGCGGGACCGTACATTTTTTCGGAATAAGAGGCATCCTTTGTCTTTTCCCGGGACTCGAGAGTATCTTCATACCACATTTGAGCAAAATCGGCTTAGCGGTTTGAGCGTGAAGAGGTAACAGACAGACAGACATACACACTTTCGCGTTTATAATATTAGTATGGATTATATTGTATGTATGTATATTTCAATTGAAAATGTATAAACGAAGGTACGCAGTTAAACTCGAAGAAGGCGGCTGGCAACGAGCGAAAATTCTAGAAATCGACGACAGGAAAGCGACCGTGTTCCTCGGCGACCACGGAGACGACGATGTAGTTCCTCTCAACAACATCAAGATACTCGAACCGCAATTCAGAAAGCTGCCCGCTCAGGTTTGTAATACACATGTTATTATCGTAACCATCAAAACGGAAGGATCATAGAAGAAAATTATTCTAGTATACTAAAATGTATCAATAAGTATACTTGAAGACTCGTCCGGTTTTTTAATAATAATAAAACATTTTAAGGGTCATCGCAGATATATAATTTCAAGTTGTCCGACTATCGTATTTAAACTAAATTACTTACGTAATATCGCAATTTAATTGGACAAATTTTAAATTGTAGGTAATCGGAAAGGAATCGAATTTAGTTGCAAAAATGTGCGAGCTCTCATAAGTCGCTATAGCTATAATTGGTATACTGTGCGACTTAGTTGACCAACTTAAAATTGTAAGTCTGCGGTCGCTATAAGCGGTTAGAGCAGTTTAATAATAATTGTCCCGTATTTAATGGTATCGTGTAAATACTCGGTTGCTAGGACTTTCCATAGGAGCGATTAATGTTTTGACGTTACCAAATCAACATCGCTAACGAATAGATTCTAACTCTACTTTTCGAAGAGACGCTGGGCATTGTTGAGTATGCAAAATATGAGTGACAGTAACTCAGAAAAGCATGCAGATTATGAATCTTAATGTTACCAGATTGCCAGAGTCGTAATTGGTGATTTTTATTCACGGGGTGTAAATAAAAATAACCTAATGTAAACAAATGGGCTAATTTGACTCCTAGCAGGATTCAAAATCATAATCGGCATGCTTTTCCGAGTCTATTCCATTCACAGAATGCGTCACTCATATTTTGCATACTCAACACCACCCAGCGCCTGCAGCGGTGAGCGGGGCTGCGATAAGGCCTTATAGCCTAGTAAACGAATGATTCTGTTTGGAAAAGTCGAAAGTATATTTTATCTCGCTAATACTAATAGGAGCGAAGAAATGGAGGAAAATGTGAAAAAAAAAACGGGGGAAATTATTTGAAAGGGCTTATTTGGACGTGGTAATTTTAGGAACTACTGGTCCGATTTGAAAAATTCTTTCAGTGTTAGATAGCCCATTTATCTAGGAAGGCTATAGGCTATATTTTATCACGCTAAGACTAATAGGAGCGAAGAAATAGGGGAAAATGTAAAAAAAACGGGGAAAGTTACTTAAAAGGGCTTATCTCGTGAGATAAGCCCTTTCAAATAATTTCCCCCCGTTTTTTTTCACATTTTCCTCCATTTCTTCGCTCCTATTAGTATTAGCGAGATAAAATATACTTTCGACTTTTCCAAACAGAATCATTCGTTTACTAGGCTATAAGGCCTTATCGCAGCCCCGCTCACCGCTGCAGGCGCTGGGTGGTGTTGAGTATGCAAAATATGAGTGACGCATTCTGTGAATGGAATCGACTCGGAAAAGCATGCCTATAGCCTTCCTCAATGAATGGGCTATCTAACACTGAAAGAATTTTTAAAATCAGACCAGTAGTTCCTGAGATTAGCGCGTTCAAATAAGCCTGTTTCATATAATTTCCCCAGTTTTTTCCACATTTTCCTCTATTTCTTCGCTATTATTAGTCTTAGCGTGATAAAATATAGCCTATAGCCTTCCTAGATAAATGGGCTATCTAACACTGAAAGAATTTTTCAAATCGGACCAGTAGTTCCTAAAATTACCACGTCCAAATAAGCCCTTTCAAATAATTTCCCCCGTTTTTTTTTTCACATTTTCCTCCATTTCTTCGCTCCTATTAGTATTAGCGAGATAAAATATACTTTCGACTTTTCCAAACAGAATCATTCGTTTACTAGGCTATAAGGCCTTATCGCAGCCCCGCTCACCGCTGCAGGCGCTGGGTGGTGTTGAGTATGCAAAATATGAGTGACGCATTCTGTGAATGAAATCGACTCGGAAAAGCATGCCTATAGCCTTCCTCAATGAATGGGCTATCTAACACTGAAAGAATTTTTAAAATCAGACCAGTAGTTCCTGAGATTAGCGCGTTCAAATAAGCCTTTTCATATAATTTCCCCAGTTTTTTTCCACATTTTCCTCTATTTCTTCGCTATTATTAGTCTTAGCGTGATAAAATATAGCCTATGGGCTTCCTCGATAAATGGGCTATCCAACAGTAAAATAATTTTTCAAATCAGACCAGTAGTTCCTGAGATTAACGCGTTCAAACAAACAAACAAACAAACTCTTCCCAATTATAATATTAGTATAGATTAAAAATTCATGAAATTTAAATAAAGCCACGTGACTTATAAACGCGCCATGATTGATATGTGACGTCACAATGTTAAATACATTTCAATAGTATACGGCAATATTAACCTTATTTCGTTGATGTTTAAGGTCAAAATTATTTGCGCTAACTATAATATGCCATGTACGTAGTACGTAGCTAAACTTTTATTGCTAGGTTGGCCGACAGACTCAGTTCAGCAGCATATGCAGTAAGTAAGATTAGACAATTTTCAGACGAAACAACAGCACGCCTAATGTATTTTAGTTACTTTCATAGTATTATGTCCTAAGGTATTTTGCTGTGGGGCAATGCTGCAGATATAAATACAATTTTTGTGCTGCAGAAGCGAGCTGTTCGGGCAATCTACAAGCTGGCCCGTAATACTTCACTTAGAGAAAAATTTAAGGAAACTGCAATCTTAACTGTTCCTTCTCAATATTATGTCCTATCAAATGTATTATATGTTAAAAAGAATATATATTATGAATTCAAGAAAAAATGTGATACTCATGGAAGAAATACTCGTAATAAACATAAGCTTGATATTCCGGTGACTAGACTTACTAAAGTCAAAAAATCTTTTAAAGGTCTATACGCCTTTATAATAAGATCCCAGAAAACGTTTAAAATCTCTCAATCAATAAATTCAAAAAAGTTGTTAAAGAATGTTTGTGTACCAAAGCGTACTATAAAGTTACTGATTTCATGAACATTTAGTACACCATGGGAAAAAGGTCGCCCCCTGCAGAGCTGTTTCTGTATTATATATACTTAGTCTGGCCATAAATACTGTTACTAGTTAAAATAAACAAAATATTACATTTGAATTTGGATTCTCTAATTTTTATATGATTGTTTATTGTGTTTTCTCGTTTTGGCGCCAATGTATTTTACAATATTTTACGATACTGAAATGAATTGGGGTGATCACAAGAACCAAATCGCTGTGATTGCATCACACAAAGTAGGTATGGAGTCCAATGTCATTTTTCAAACTCTCCATATGCTTGGTATTAGTAAAATGTTTATGTACCGGACCATTAATAGGTACAATGAGACCTCCTCTGCTTGTGACAGAAAAATATCTGGCCGTCCACGCAGTGTTCGTATGAAAAAGGTAATTAAAGAAGTAAGGGAAAGAATTTGAAAAAAAAAATCGGTTCGAAAGTAAAAGATTTTATCTCACGAGATAAATATTGCACCTAGAACCGTGTCGCGTATTTTTAATGATGACTTAGGACTTTCAGCCTACAAGAGACGTACTGGTTATTTCCTAACTGATAATTTAAAAAAGAAAGGGTGGTAAAATTAAAACAATTACTGAAGCGGTACGCAAAGGGAGCTCACAAAAAATGTTTGTTTACGGATGAGATTTTTTTTTACAATTAAGCAACATTTTAATTTTTAACAAACAAAATGGTTTTATTTATGCTTGAAGTTGTAAGGTTCAACATCAAGTTCAATAACCAAGAATGGTTCTTCCAACAAGGCTCGGGGCCGTGTCATAAAGCTCAGTCGGTTTGGTCTTGGTTGGAAACTAACGTTTCGGACTTCATCAGAGCTGAAGACTGGTCGTCGTCTAGTCCCGATCTTAATCCACTGGATTATAATTTTTGGTCAGTTTTAGAGAGTATGGCTTGCTGTCAATGCCGTGATAATTTGGAGTTTCTACGACAATCCATACGACTGGCAGTGAAGAATTTTCCCATGGAAAGAGTCCGTGTTTCTAATGATAACTGCCCACAATGTTTAAAAGACGTTATTGTAGCCAATGAAGGCAAATTTGAATAAGCTTTTAATATTTTAAATTGTTTTATATTTATGTATTAAACTAATACACTGTAAAAGTAATAAAATTTATTTGCAACAAAAAAAAATGTACCGACTGCAGGGATAAATCCAATAGATATTAATTAAAAATTAACTGACATTACTGAGACAAGATGAAAATTCAATGACAAAGTATTAAAAAAAAAACAATGATTTGGTACTTAAAACTAGAAACATACATTGAAACTATTCCGGAGGGCTAATAAGAAAAAAAACATGTAGCATATTGTGTGACGTTAGGCCATCCTGTGCCGGCTGGAGGGCGCGGAAGAGCTGGCGGCGTCCGCGGCGGGCGCGGCGCTGGTGCGGCGGCGGCTGCCGGGCGAGGTGCTGGTGGCGGCGCCCGGCCCCCGCCACGACCCCGCCGACCCCTCCGTCGCCCTCGTGCTCTACGACACCTCCACTCACCGCGACCTCAACCTCAACCACGAGATCGTGCACGACTTCTGCATGGCCGGAGCCTTCACGCTCACGCAGGTACCGATATAAAGTTATCAACTTACCCCTAACTGAAGATCTTGCATCTTAATCTATCTTGGGGTCCCCGGTACGACACATTTTATAAA
Organism: Lysandra bellargus; assembly: GCA_905333045.1. Classification (NCBI taxonomy): domain Eukaryota; kingdom Metazoa; phylum Arthropoda; class Insecta; order Lepidoptera; family Lycaenidae; genus Lysandra; species Lysandra bellargus. The sequence continues at coordinate 1,362,247 of HG995328.1, forward strand.
AATCTATTTTATCGTATCGTTATGATATGATAACATATATTATATGATACAAAGATACATATGACTGCAGCCGAGGATTTTAGGACCGGCCGCGTCAGCCTCATAGTGTCCCCGACACGACAGATTACAATTTAGTGTTATAATATTTTTATTTTTTAGCCCCCGATGAAATCATAGCGGTGCCGGTGTTATAAATTTTACGTGCCCGCCCAAGGCGTTGTATCTAAACTAGTGGGCCGATTTTGATCTAGTTTTTGTTTGAAAGCTGACTAGAACGAGAGTGTGCTTAGTTCGCCAATATCACTTCTCTCACTGCTGGAAAATTTTAGGGGTTTTATGTTTCTTAATTTATTTAAAGTAGTAACAAATATTGGTTGTGCCCGCAGAAAGCGAGCGAGGTGGAGGTGGGTTGCGTGACGGAGGAGGGGCGTGTGTGGGTGTGTCGCGCGGGCGGCGCCGCCACAGTGCGCGCGGCGCTGGCGCTGCTCACGGCCGGCCCCTACCGCCGCCCCCTGCCCGCCGCGCCCAAGGCCCCGCCCCCGAACCAGCGCACGCTCTACATCGTGCGCACCATCGACGGAGACTGGTAAGTCTAGCCCGCTTTACCATATTTCTTAAGATTTTTATCATTTTTTTCATACATAAATATCTATTTACGTATGAAAAAATGCCTAAAAACTCTTGTTTTTTGTCCAGACGACGTTCTCAACTACAAAGTTTAAATATTTATAACTAAAGTTAAGTTAATAACGATAATAATAGGTAAACTAACTATACAAGTTGAGTTGCAACTTCTATAATCTAGCTGTCTTAACTCACTGCCTAATTTTTTTGTGTTTAATACACAAATTCTAAACAGCGTCCACTTATGCTGATAATAATGCTTTTTTGCGTAACCAACATTATTTTATAACGTTACTCTAATGTGTAGGGTCCGCTGCACCATAATAAGCGGTCTCGACGGCGAGGGCACGGTGCGCACGCAGCTCGTGGACAGCGGCCTCATACTGCGCGCGCCGCTCTCCTCCCTCGTGCCCCTGCAGTCATTTTCACCAGCTTTGAACACTTACCCGCATCAGGTACTCTTTCATAAAATTGTTTGGGGACATCATGCAATATACTCAAAGTTTCACAACACGTTGTAAGAACTAAATATCATCCACGCTTCCTTAAAAAAGGGAGGATATTTTCTCCTAATTACTACTTAGTAGAGCGTGTAGCCCTCAAGTCAAGGTTTGACCACACAGGAACAGCCTAACGAGTAGCAATTTGATAGCAAAGTTGAGAACCGAGTTTCGTCTTTATTCTCTTTTTTTTTTTTCGTCTTAACGTTAGCATTCACTTGACACGCCGCACTTAGTACGGTATTTACGAACGGTCTATTAAAACAGCACTCCAAGAATGATCGAGCTTTATCGTAGCGGTAAAAGCGTTTATCAAGCCGCAATATATTATGTATTGGAAATTTGACGACTACGCCAGTGTCTGTCTGGGTGAGGATTCTTTGTGAATAAAGTTTCTCAAGTGTACTGTTATTATTTTACTACATATAGGTACAGTCCAATTGAGAAACTTCCTCCTTTTTTAAATTCTGTTAAAAATATAATGATGTGTGTTCGCAGGCGCTGCAGGTGCGTCTGGCGGGCGCGGAGGCGGCGGCGGCGGCGATGGTGGGGCGGCTGCGTGAGCTGGTGGTGGGCGCGCGCGTGCTGTGCCGTGCGGTCGGCGCCCCGCCCCCCGGCCCCGCCGCGCCACAGGTCGAGCTGTTCGTGCGCACCGGCCCGCAGAACATGCTCGCCTCCGTCAATAACGACATCACGCTGCAGCACGAGCAGCTCACACAGTACGTATAAATAAATAATAATAATAAACTTGAGAGGTGTCAAGGGACACCCGGATGAAACGAAGTTATAATGAAGAGTACTGCCAACCCCACCCAGCTAACGTGATCGCCACATCGACGCCCTCTGCCCCTACTTCGCAGGTACTAAAATAGTGTCGGTCAAAAAGTGTCGTTACAACTTTTTTCGCCTAGCCCCCTTTCGCAACGTGCGATAAGGAACTTCGTTCCAATAAATAAAATATCTTTTATTTAAAATAGGTATCATGAATAGACTTTGAACGTCGTAGAACCGGTGGTAGGCATCTTAGTTTCTACGGTCTTTCTTATGCTCCTGGCGCTGCCGAGCCATTGCCTCTACATTAGGGACTACTGATAGGATCGTCGCGGACGCACTAATGTATGAATATGCGCCGTCTGAGGCGGGCGTCTGCTTCGACCGCCTCAGCTAGGAGGCCCTAAGGTATCCTCCATCCATGCGGCACGCAGCATGCGTCGCGGCGATTATTTAGTGCACGATATAAATTTCATTGCATATATTATTGGCTGTTTCACATTAGAAATTTGACAAAATTATTACGCCGCTTACATTCAGAACATTTAGGGTCTACACAGACGGACCGCATTTCAACTGCAATCCAACTGCAAATTGCAGTTCAAGTGCAGTTTGAATGCAGTTGACACGACTGCAATACGACTGCAATAGAACCGCAAACCAAACAGTTCACACAATTGCACGCCGACTGCAATTGAACTGCAATCCGACTGCGCGTTTCACGTTTGGTTTGCAGTTCTATTACAGTCGTATTGCAGTCGTGTCAACTGCATTCAAACTGCACTTGAACTGCAATTTGCAGTTGGATTGCAGTTGAAATGCGGTCCGTCTGTGTAGACCCTTAGATATAAGGGAATTATATTTATTTAGCGTGTACACCAGTGGTTCTTAACCTTTTAGTCATGAGGGACCATTTTACCAAATGTTTGTCTAGCCGGGGACCACAAAGTTGGTTTACCTAAACTAAGAATTGTTTCATAAAGAAAACATGCACAACTGTATAAATAGCAAGCTCTTTTTTTATTTGGCAAAAATCTTAAAGTTACAGATTTTAATTTAATGTGATTTTTGTGACTGCATTTTATTAGGATGGTTTCGCGGACCACTTGGAATTACTCCAGGGACCATCAGTGGTTCGCGGACCACCAGTTAAGAACCACTGGTCTACACTTTACTCGATAAAGAGCCAAGCCACAAAACTGTGTTGCGGTGTCATATCGCAAAAAGAACATCGCACACTATAAATGTGTTGCGATATTCTTTTTGCTAAAATGCATATTATGCAGTTTCCATGATTTATTTTGCCGTGCGTCGCTTTTTCATTTGGATACCTTTTCTGAAATTTGCTATTCTAAAACTCATATTTAATAAAAATAAACTAGTCTCTCCTGTTCTGTAAAAGCCAAACTGCTCGCATGAAAGTCTGAAAATATTATTGACGGTAGTATATTATTGGACTACCATGTCAAAAACTTTAACTGAAAATAATAATAGTATTGTTCCTTAAAAAGTTAGAGCCTTATAGTAAGACAATGTTTTATTCTTGTCTAATATGTTAGAAAACCTGACAGGCATTGTTATCAGGGCGAGCGAAGCGAGCCCTAGTTTATTCCACAACCTGAGCACTTCTGTGGTACGTTTTACGGAAAAACTATCACGCCTATTGATTTGTGCTTTAACGTAGTAATTTTTATTTGTATGTAGATGTGTTATCATCAGTCAGTCAAAGTGTGACGACGCGAGCCCTCACGAAGCTCGGCTTTTAGCTAGTTAACTATAAAGTCTGTAATCTGTATAGTGTATACACAGTGAAGGTGTGGGTCTTTTCATTAGTTAGGACCTAGGGGGCTATGACTCATTGACTGATCTGTTTGAAATTTCACTTATTGTGTTCCAAATAATATTAGGAATGGAATGTGTGAAGAGTAGTTGCTTGCTAGTTGCTATGTGCAACTGGGCTTCATGTTATGTGGAGCGTAACTTCCGAACTTTCACTAATGTATTGCGACATACTATTGGGCATTCATTTGACATTGTATTGGGCACGTATTTATTAAAATTTTGAACATGTTTTAAATACATGAGATGAGGTCACTTTTGAAAGTAATTATAAAATAGTCCTCATTAAAATACATAATATTTGCCAATGAATCACTCAACTGAAATATTTCAACTCTAAAAAATATTTTTTAGTATTTGAATATTTTGTAGTAAATTTACTATTTATTTATATATTTTTTAGTGTTTTACTCTATTTTTTAGTGTTTAAATATTTTGTAGTAAATTTAGTAAAAAAAAATTATACACAAAATTTTTTTTTTAGTGTTTAAATATTTTGAAGTTAATTTTTGTTCAGGAACCTAGGTAATTACTATTTTAAGCTGAAAAATAACTCAAACATGTTAAATACTTTCGTATGACAAAATGATTTTGGTATTACGTATGTATGAGAATTTCGAGGGTAACCCGGGCTCTTAAGAGGGCCAAAATTTTCAAAACAAAAACGCAAATGTTTAGGCCTTTTCTGCTCGACATCAATAATGGCAACCGGTAGGTGTTGGAAATATTTACATAATAATAATATGTAACTTATTAAATTTAAACTTTAGTAATAATTTATACTAATATTAGAATTGTCTGTCTATCACGTCACCTTTTCATGCTGAACCATTTTTATGTAATTTGGTGAAGAAAGTTAAATATAATTTTTTGATAAAATCAAATAAGTTTTGGGGCATTTCATTTCGAACATATTATTTTTTCTGTAAATAATCCTTAGTTATTTCCTCCCGAGGTGCACCTAAATCATGGTGTAGGTATCGTTAAATCTAGATCTATCCGCATTCTTCTTCTTGTGCAGATTTTAGTACTCCAGTGCTAAGATATAATAATACTTGCTATTGCTATGAGTTGGACATGTGCGATAAAATAACATTATATCATTTTACAATGTTTTGACACAGACGTCAACATCTGTCTCTGTGTTGCGCTACTCTTTACATTGTTTTCTGACTTGTCACTTAAGAGGGCGACTAATGCAAAAAATCAAACATCGTCCTTCTCTCTTCACACTCACGCCCGTCTTTCATATGCCAGGCGAAAAAGGACGACGCGGATTCATCGCCAAATAAGATTTTTCTCAATAACTCGATAAATATACAACATTTTAAAAATCCGCTAGGTCGATCTCTCAATAATAGAATTTTATACAATGTGTTGAAATATTAACTTAGTTCAATGCACGGTTATGGCAATAAATGAAAAATTCGTGAAAATTAGAAGTAGGGAATTATTGGGCATTCTGTCCCACCTCCGTTCGCTCGCGAACTGCGCTCCGCGCCTCGCTCACTTCGGTGGGACAGAATACCCAATAATTCCTTTTCGTTAATGCTCTGCGAGCGAACGGAGGTGGGACAAAATGCCCAATAGCTCCTGTTCGTTTATGCATCAACTGATGGTAAATGAAATGACATGCTCATGACATGTACCTCTGTTCGCTCGCGCCCTCGCTCTCTTCGGTGTGTCAGAATGCCCAATAACTCCTGTTCGTTCATGCATCAAGTGATCAAAAATCGCTTCTCATCGATGATTGGATGGTTGAAATATCTAGCGAGCTATTATAGAAACAATGAATTTCGTATGTTTGAAGTTATCTGTTTATATGAGTCAACACACTGCATGATTATCATTTTGTCATAATCCACTAATCACAGTGGTCGATTGGATTAAACAGCTATGAAATTTCTGAAACAAAAAGAATCACTTCAATTAGAATGTGTCTGTCCTGCAGTTAAAAATGAAGTTAAGCGGCATGGAAATTTACTACCAAATACCATTCGCAGTATTGTTTGTGGTCCCTCAAACTGTGGGAAAACAAACTTAGTAATCAGTTTGTTACTACACCCGAATGGTCCACGATTCAGAAACCTTTATGTGTATTCAAAGTCTTTGTATCAACCTAAATACGTCTTTTTAGAAAAAGTATTGGAAAAAGTTGTGGATACATCGTATCACAAGTATAATCATAACAGTGAAATTTTAAGTCCACAAGAAGCCTTACCTAATTCTATCATCATATTTGACGATGTTGCATGCGAAAATCAAAATAATATACGTGATTATTTTGCTATGGGTCGTCACAAAAATATTGATTGCTTTTATCTTAACCAAACTTATACTAAAATACCCAAACAACTAGTAAGAGATAATGCCAATCTCATCATATTGTTTAAACAAGACGAGATTAATCTAAGACACATCTACGATGAACATGTAGGGTCTGATATGACGTGGTCGCAATTCCGTGAAATGTGTTCAACTGTGTGGAGTAAACCGTACAGTTATGTGGTAATCAATAAGGATTGTGAACGAAATAATGGTTGTTACAGAATGAAATTTGATACATTTATAATAGTGGATTAATTTATTCTATAAAGCATATACATACCCCACTACCTAGTAGTATAACTTGAGACATCAATCAGAGTAGAATTCTTAACATGGAGCGGAATCTTAAGGAACAAATTGTGAAATCAGCGTCTGCAGTGAAAAGAAAGGTAGAAATGATAAAAAATACTAAACACACAAATGACATGGCACTGGAGACGATATTTCAACCGATCGTCAGTCCGCTAAAATTATTAGCAAGCAAAACTGAAAAAAAACGTCATGAAGAAGACGAAGAAGAATCTTCAAATGGTTCACATGAAAAATTTAAAGAATCTGAGACGGATCTTGATGATGAAGAAAATTCAGATAATGACGACTTTCATTCTAAAACACCTGACAAAACGCTTACTACATCACCTTCTGAGGATTATGATATCCATGAGAACTCATTTAAATCTATTCAATCATCACCGAGTATCGCAAACGATTCTTTGTCTTGGTCTGTATCGTCTGAAGCGCTGAAAGAAGATATACCATATGGAGCAAGAAGTGAACGAGGAAAACTTTGGCTAGGCAAAACCCGTTTATACGATGATGGAAAAGTTCTGAAAATTAGAAGCCGCTCTTTAAAAAAAACTTCTGGTCTGGCAGAATTGTTGTACAAAAAAAAAACTAATTTAGATATTATTACAGAGGAAGACTTACAAAATTATAAATTGCTACTCATCGACACTAATGCACATAAACGTAACTGGAAACGATCGAACCAAATAAATGGTAATAAAGGGTTCAAATATACTCATGTGATAAAGCCACTATTTAAATTCGCTAGAAATAATACCAGTAGCGTAGAAAGTCTTCAGCGAGGTGGAGGAATCGACATTTTGAAAGAAGTTAAGAAAGATACTGATTTAGTTTACTGGGATGATCCTAATGAGTTAGTTGAGAGACTGAAAATATTATGTGCATCTCGGGCAGCTGGTAATACGGGATTAGATAATGAAGTTAATGCCATACTTGAAATGAAAGAAGCTGGTATCATTAAAAAAATGAAATATATAAGGCTGCCATCAGGAAAATTTAGCAGTACTATTACACTACAGAACCTAGCAAGACGGCAATGAATATAGACAAATTTGGTCATCACGTTCATAAGCGTTTACGATTATCTGAATTTTCTGAAATTCTTAGCGATACATTGGTAAGGTCCGATACAGGGGAATTCGATTTAAAGTCATCGAAATTAAAAGGGGTGCAAATTCCAGAAAAAGACGACGAGGCTGTGAATAAAGAATACGTAGATAAAAGTGTCCAAGCCCTTAAAAATAAAATGATGAAAATCCAAAGTAATGTCAGAAACTATCTCCATAGTTTAGAAAAAATTACTACTACAAATTTTAGTAAAATGTACTACACAAAACAAGAAATCGATAACATGATTGCAGCAAAATCTGTTCAGAATGAGTAAACAAGATATAGTGAATGAACTACACAGAGGAGCGAGACGAAACTTCGTTCGTCGGCATACGGTAATTAAAGGTCTGGATGATTTATGGCAAGCTGACCTAGTGGACTTACAAAAATATTCGTTGATTAATAAAGGATTTAAATATGTTCTCATAGTGATTGATGTTTTATCAAAATACGTGTGGGTTAGACCGTTAAAATCAAAATCTAAAAAATTTGTATCAAGTGCTATGTGCAGTATATTATCAGAATCCACACGAAAACCTAAAAACTTACAAACAGATCTAGGTAAAGAGTTTTATAACGACTCTTTTAAGCATTTAATGAAAACTTATAACATAAATCATTATTCCACATGTTCTGTAAAAAAAGCTTCTATCGTCGAACGAGTAATAAGAACTATAAAATCACGTCTTTACAAATTATTTAGTTTATGCGGAAAATATGAATGGTATAAAAATAATTTAAAGTCCGTTGTGCACAATTATAACAATACTGTGCATCGCATTACAAAACATAAACCAATAGACGTTAACAGTTCAAATCAAAATACAGTTCGATTGAATATTATCAAAAGCCAACAGCCAAGAAAAGTACGCAAAGAATCGTCTTTTCGAGTTGGCGATTTTGTTCGTATAAGTAAATACAAAGGAGATTTTTATAAAGGCTACACCCCTAATTGGTCAACGGAAATATTTCGCATCATAAAAGTCAACGAAACTAGTCCTCAAACGTATCAATTACAAGATAAACATAAACAAAACATTGTTGGTTGTTTTTATGGAAAAGAATTACAAAAAACTAAATTTCCTGATATTTATCTTATTGAAAAAGTTCTAAAGAAAAGAGGCAATAAACTTTTTGTGAAGTGGTTAGGATTGGGTGCCGAAGAAAACAGTTGGATAGATAAAAGTGAATTAGTTATTTAGATATATAAAGCACATAATCAGTGCTATATCACAATACATACTTATCAATGAAGGAAGGTAGTGGTGTAATCAATAACTTGATAGACCATTTACCGTTTGAGTTGCATTTACCTGGATATCAATTTTGCGGTCCTGGGACGAAACTTCAAAAACGAATACTACAAGGCGATCGAGGAGTTAACAAATTGGATGAAGCTTGCATGCATCACGATATTGCTTATATAAATAAAGATCCTAGTGCTCGACGTAAAGCTGATTTAGAACTTTTGAGTATGGCAAAGAAGAGGTTGAAATCAAAAGATGCTGGTAAGGGAGAAAAGATTGCCTCGTGGATAGTAAAAAATGCTATGAAAACAAAAATCAGAGCTGGAAGTGGTATTAAATCATTTAAGAAAGGTATTAAAAAAATACATGCCCATTTAAAAAAACTTAAATCCAAGGATCATCACTCTGCTATAAAATATGCGTATGCAGCTGCGAAAAAACTGTTCAGCAAAAAGAAAGGAATATGTTTACCACGTATAATTCCACTTCCAAAATGTGGTGGACTTTTACCGCTTATTCCTATTTTTGCGGGATTGTCGGCGTTAGGTTCATTAGCAGGAGGTGCAGCAGGTATAGCCAAAGCCGTAAACGATTCTAAAGCGGCACAAAAGAGTCTCCAAGAATCTGAAAGACACAACAGAATGATGGAAGCGGTCGCTCTTGGAAAAGGATTATATATTAAACCTCATAAAAAAGGAGCAGGGTTATATTTGAACCCATCAAAAAACTAATTAGACGGCTGCCCAGGCGTGCGCTCACGAATTTAGACATATTGGAGTATGCTGGTGATATTCCATACTTTCGTGGTGTTTACATGAGAGATAAGTTGCCTTTAAAACCTAGAAAAATAGAATGTGGAATTGTAAATTTAGATAGTAACGTGAATCCTGGCACACATTGGGTAGCCTATGTAAAACAAAACAGCTACGTAGAATACTATGATAGCTTTGGTAATTTAAAACCACCATTAGAACTGATGAAATATATGAATAATTTGGTCATAAACTATAATTATAACAGACATCAAGCATTTGGAACAACAAACTGTGGTCATCTATGTATTAAATTTTTAAAAAAATATTGGAAGAAACATTTAAATAATATTAAAAATAAATAAACGTGTCAGTATCAAAATGTCTTTCACTGTATCTATAACCGGGAGCGGAGCCTCTTTGACGACAAACTATTCTCCGACGTTGGAACTTCTTGGAGACTATGAATGTGGTCTTTTGTACTTTTCAACTTTCAACTCTATACCTAATATTGATGGACGAAACAACAAGTTTTATTACGGTGACAATGAAATTATCGAAATTCCTGAAGGGTCCTACGAGCTTCAAGATATTTGTGATTATTTGAAAACTAACATAAAAAATACACTGCTTAAACTAAGATGCAATAATAACACATTGAAAACAAATATATTTTGTTCTAAAGACGTTCATTTTAATAAAGATGATTCAATTGGGAACATACTAGGCTTTGGAATGGAAACAATAAAAGCTAATATAAGCACTGATTCACAGTATCCTGTAAGCATTCTATCAACAACTATCGTGAGGATTGAATGTGATGTAGTTAGTGGTTCATTTGTGAACGGAAAAGCAAGCCATATTATTTACGAATTTGTACCTAATGTACCTCCTGGTTATCGAATAATAGAAATACCAAAAAATTTAATTTATTTTCCAGTCAATCAAAATTCTATTAGTTCCATCAATATAAGACTGTTAGACGCTGATAACAAAGAAATAAATTTACGAGGTGAAGAGGTACAATTGTATTTACATTTTAGAAAAAATGATAAATTTCCATAAAACCCCTGCCATATCAAATATCCAAGTCAGTCCTAAAAGATCTTCTCACAAAGACACACGACAGCAGTTAAAAAAGAAGCTTACTAAAAGCAATAAAGAATACCTCAAGCTAATTGGTTTAATAAAATGAATATTTTAAACATATCTCAACAAACCTCATACGACAACAGCATCGAAAGTTTTGAGTATCATTCATACAGACCGTACGTAACAAGTTTCAACAAGAATGATGAAATACGAATCCCCATCAATCAACAAGACTTATATGTGCTGCCTTCGCTCAGCAGTTTGTATATCGAAGGCAAAGTAATTGTCCACGACAGCACAACTAAAGAAAAGGTTTCAAATGTACATTTCGTTAATAATCCAGCGTTATTTCTATTTCAAGACATAAGATATGAATTAAATGGAGTAGAAATAGATAAAATAAAAAACGCAGGTGTAACTACGACCATAAAGTCTTATCTGTCCTTAAATGAAAACGAATCAAAATATGCTCGAGTTTGGGGGTGGTCGCCAGAAGGTATAAATAATACAAGTGGTGGAGAATTTTCTGTATCCATTCCTTTAAACAAGATTTTAGGATTTGCGGAAGATTATGAAAAAATTATCATTAACTGCAAACATGAGTTAGTGTTGCTTAGATGTAACACTAACCTTAATGCAATCAAGTTGAAAACAGGAGAAGTTTTGGAAGATATTGTTATAAGTAAAATTATCTGGAGAGTACCTCATATTAAAGTATCTGATCGCGAAAGAATAAATTTACTAAAACAATTAGAAAAAGATCGAGCTATTCCAATAGCATATCGTAACTGGGATTTATACGAGTATCCATTATTACCCAAAACTCGTAAACATACTTGGTCCATTAAAACTTCATCTCAAATAGAAAAACCGCGATTTGTTGTATTAGCTTTACAAACCAACCGCAAAAACAACGGTGAATTGTCGATGGCGGAGTTTGATCACTGTCACGTACGTGATGTAAGAGTGTTTTTAAATTCGTCATACTATCCATATGAGGGATTAAACGTTAGTTTTGCAGAAGACAAATTTACTTTATTATACGAACAGTATGTCAGATTTCAACAGTCGTATCACGGACGTCGGTCAGAACCGTTGATGAGTTTGAAAGAATTCAGAGACGTTGCTCCCTTATTCGTTATCGACTGTTCGCGACAGCACGAAACGTTAAAAGGCTCAATCGACGTGAGAGTAGAAATCGAAACAGACCAAGAAATACCTGATCAGACAGCTGCATATTGTCTGATTTTAAACGACTGCATATTTGAGTATAAGCCTTTGAGTAATATCGTTAAGAAAATATCATGAATAGTAATACAATAATCGTTGACTTACAAGGATTTAAAAATAATAATAACGACTTTTTAGTAAAAGAATTATGTATAGCCACTCAACAGCATACACATACATTTTATGTTAAACCACCATACCCATTCTCAGCGCTAACCGATGATGAAAAAAAGAATGTTCGGTGGTTAGAAAGAAATAGAGGGTTTCGATGGAGCGAAGGCTATATCGATTACAGAGAATTCAGAAGAATTATTAAACCTTACTTAAAAGACCGAAATATTATCGTAAAAGGTGAAGAGAAAGTGAAATGGGTAAAAGAATTGTGTGATCATAATAATATTGTAGATATAAGTTACAAAGACATTCCGAGATTTAACATTCTGTACGATCTGTATTGTAAGGAAGAATCGTATAACTGTTTTATTCATAAGAAGTATTGTGCATTAAAAAATGTATTATGTTTAAAAAAATGGTGTTTAGAAAATAATGTGCACTTTCAATAAAAAATACCTTATATTTGTTGCTTTTTATTTAAATAATTAAATTGGAATGAAATAGAAATAAAACAAAATATATTCACATTATACATACAATTTATTTAAGCAATAATTACGTACACATTAATTTACAAAACAAACCCTAACTTATATTATTTTCATACAAATATATCTTACAATTTTATCGACTTATTCATTCTAAAGACTATTGCGAACCTACAGCTAAAACAAATACTTAATACCAAAGTAAACTAAAACCAACTCATATAACTGTAATTACATATTTTTTTTGATATATTACTGACTAACTTCTCGGTTTGGTCCATGATTTCATCACCGTTTTCATTCACAACATATTGAGCGGATAACAAAAAATTATCATCGTCTATACTGTCACAATGTTGCTGGGATCCATCTAAATCAAACACTGAGATCTTTATCAGACGGAAACCTTTTTTGGGAACGCTGTTTACCACAAACGAATGAACTGGGTTATGCAGTTTACTAAGTGCACTTTTAGAAACACATTTTTTTCTTAATTTTGCTGGACGACGTTCCCGAATCTTAGCGTTCGGCTTTTGCTGAGCTTTCATTTTTAAAAACTCTTCAGTAAATCCTTCCAAAGGATCTTGAGCATACTGGAAAGTATCCCCATATTCATGTAGGTAGACATTGTCTTCGGATGTAGCAGTCAAATCTTCTACGCGTTCCATTATCTGTAAAAAAAAAAGAAAATATTTAACACCAAATCAGCAATCTTTGGAATTAACGATTATTTTTATGTATTTTAATGACTTAAATCAATAATAAATCAACTTACCGTTGTGTAGTAGGTCCAAGACTCTATTACCAAAAATACGTAAATTATGTACACGCGAGTAACTATATAAGTTAAGGTTTGTTTTGTAAATTATGTAGACGTGAGTAACTAATTACAGTGCTTATCGACGCAAGAATGAATACTAAAACAAAGTCTTCACATTATTATAGTGATTGCAACATGTAGGTTGCATTATTATGAATAAGGACTCATGTTACAAACAGTACCGCGCGCTCATATATTCGCGTGTGGATTCAGTAATGTCGGCACTACATATAGGCGAACGCGTTGGCCGACGCGTTGGCCGGCGCGCTGGCCCAATGTATAGAACGGGCGTTCGCGCGTTGGCGGTAGGTATTTCGCCTGTTCTACACATTGAGCCAGCGCGCCGGCCAACGCGTCGGCCAACGCGTTCGCCTACATGTAGTGCCGACTTAAACTCAAGTAAAGCATGTTTCAACTTGATAAAACTTTACGTTACTTGAATTTAGCATCAGCCTGCAGGTTTGCTTGCAAAATCTATGTAGTTGTGAAATAATAAATAAAACAAATGTATTTAATAAAATGATATTTTATTTCTAAATCTACATAATATACATACTAAAATGCATAGGTTATGCTACGAAAGTAAATAATACAAAGAATTTCTTAATTAGGTACAGCTTATTAAATCTAGTTAAAAGTTAAATATACTAGTGTGTCCCCATGCTCTAGTTGAAATTTTATCTTTATATATGACTCTCTTGTCATCATCACCAGACAGAGCAACTTTCTTCACAGCACATGTGTACAACTCGTGTTTTATTGACTTAAATAAAACATTTGTTTTATGAACAATGTTGCCTTCGTACAGAGTTTTTTGGTAATCAGTAACATTGAAATTGCTGACAATATTTTTCTTAATTCCTTTCGCTTTTTTGATTGTGCTATTTATGGTTTTAATACAATATAACTTTGAACGAAGGCCTACAAATTCACTTATGATTTTACCCGCCATTTCATCTTTGAACAAACCAGGAACTTTTTTATTTTGAATGGGTAAATCATATTGATTAGTATTACAAAAATTACTAGTATCAAAGTAAGGCAAAAAATGTCTTTTTATGTCATCATAAAAATCATGGGTCCGTATATGATATACAAAACTATCAGTGTCCGTGTAACACATTTGTACATTATTTTTATAAAAAGGTTTAATAACAGAGTAATGAAAGTTATACATATGACTTTTTGACAATTCTAGTACGGTAAAACCAATGTATATTGGTTTATCCAAAATTATTTGATCAGAGTTTAATTGTACCGCAACTAGATTTTCAGTAAAAATTGTGGCGCTATGGAAATTTGGACGAGCGATAAGTTTTTGTGCACATTGCCTTTTCTTAGTCACATTATTATTATCAACCCACTGATTAACTAAATGCACATTGACCCTCTTCTCATTATTTTCTAAAGTTTTTCCAAACACACTGTTATTCAAGAGTTTGAAAAAGTCTTGTTCAAATGTTGAGGAACTTTTTTGCCTCAGAGCAGTATTCAAATCAATGTATTGTTTCAAATACGTGCTTTGTCGAAAACTAATCACTCGATGAATTTTCTTTAATATTAAACCATGTTTTAAACATGTTTGCAAGTGAATGTAATGTATAACATACTTAAATTTATCATACAAATTTGGAACTAGTTTGAAAGTTTTCCCCCCGGGTGGAATGCATTTTTCAGAACAAAATGGAAAATCATTATGTAAGTCATGTAAATGTTTGGGATATTGTAAATCTACTTCTAGAATATAACCACACTCTGCATCAATCGGTATTTCGATTATATTTAATTTGTTGATTTCTTGTTCATTGAGAAATCTGAAATCTGATAATGGTAAATACTGACACATACTATATCCATATAAATTATTACAATCAATATAAGTGACGTAGGAAGGAGATTCTGATGGTTTGTAATTTTCTAAGTAAGGATTATTTGCTTTTGCATGTCTATGAGAGCACAGACATACTCCTCCTCTGATACCACTCTGTAACATGCGCACCATCGACAAGTCATCGATAAGTTCCAATTGTATTCCTGTTTTTAATAACATCGCATCAAAAGATAAACTGGGTGCTGTTAAGTAAAAAGCTGGGTCTAATTGATAGTGTTGCTTGCAAGTCTGTCTAAAATTTTCAAAGATATCTGCCAGTAAAAGCACATCAGTTTTTAGATATAAATCCGTATAACTACCTAAATCTTTGATTTGAAATGTTGACCAAATTAAGCACGCGTGCTGGTAATCCTCATCAGAAATATCATGATCAGTTAGGGAACTATAAAAGCATTCTTTTGGGGGTAGACTTTTTTCGTCATACCGCTTCCACGAGTTCATATATTCGTATGGATAAATGCCTTTACGAGTGAGTAACTGAAATTCATCTTCATCGGGGAAATGATTTTGTAAGTTTTTATACATTTCCGGTTTTAATGTCTCTGACAATTTGCTTAAGCTTGTTCCCAAAAACTTAAATGAATCAACGAATCGAAGTTGAAAAAACTGATTATTCGTAACTGGTACAAATTTGGTAAATGAGATGTAGTTTTCTTTTGTTTTAGGTATTATTTTAATATTACCAGGAACCTCGCCTAACGCTTTTATAAAAAGATGACAATCATAACCAGCTAAGTTATGAAAAAAAATGGGGACGAATGAAGGGCGTTTATACTGTAAATTACAAAACGGATGCGCAGCTCCGCGGTAACGACCAGTAACGTGACAATGGTCACGGACTTTGTCCGAAAAAATAAAATTTTCACAAATATGACAACGTGTGGCATTATCAAAATCAGACTTATCCGCCATAGAAAATATCATAGGGACTGGTGTACTAAGTATATCAAATATTTTTTGTACGTCTTTAAGAATCGAATCTACAAACTGCTTATCACAACCAGGTCCTCGATATGATACGTACCGATTGTAACTAGGGTCATCACGACAAACAATATAATAACCAAAAGCTATAGGTAAATGTTGGTGCAATGTAGTCGTGTTTTTGCTAGAAGAACAGTTAGCTTCAGTATTGGTTTGTAGCATCGATTCAAAATCTGCGTAAATACAAAAAGGCATGTTTTGTTTTCGACCATAGTTTTTAAATTTAATTACTGAGCCCTTATTTGGGAGGACAGTTACAACGCCTCCACATAAATGGTTTTCAACTTCTTTAGAAGTACTGAAAAATATCAAGCACAAATCACAAGTACAATTTGCTGTGATGAGATGTAACTTGGCTTCTAAACAGTCTAGAAGGTTCTTTGATCAAACAATAATGAGAAGTGTTATTATTTTCTAGATACAACAAATGTATAATTTTCTCGTTGCATGTTTTATTAATGTCTGATTTATACAACGGCCCAACAATAGTTTTACTTTTTTTTAAACCATAAATTATGAACTTAATATTAGGATTATTTTTTTCAAAAATTTTAATGTCATGGAAAGTTACAGGAAAAAACATTCCATTTATATTAAATAATTCACGAAAATTAGGATATGATGAAATTCTTTCAGGGTGATTTTTAGCTGGATATAAGGCTGCCGTCACACTCCATAGAAAGCAATGCTGATCTTTATTCATAATATTTAAACACGCCTTTTTAGCCTGAATTGATTTGGGTAAACTGATAAAACTCGAACCGCTAAGTGGTTGATATTTATTGATATTAATCTCAATGTATAAATTATTTAAAAATGTCCACCCACTGTCACGATCCTCAAATTCCTCTATACTAGTTTTTAAATAACTAACTGTTTCCAAATATATTTTTTCAAAATCATAATTACCATGTAATATTTTATTTTTGGTTCCAAAAGATTTTATTTCTTGTGAATTATCGTTGAACTTCAAAAACGTCCCAAATAGTTCGAAATTAACCTTAACACATGTATGTTTAATAAGGTTTTCATCTAAAAGAGATTTTAACTTGTTACGAATTTCGAAAAAAAATATATCTACTGAAGCTAACTGAAGTTGATCAAGAGGTAATATCTTATAAGTTACAATACGATTACGAAATGCAGAGCTGACGATTTCTACACCATCACTGTATTCTATTGTCTGACAACTTTTTCTATGTAAATTACTTCGCAAATGACCTACCCATGATTTACTATGTACAGATATGTTACACGTCGAACAGAAAGGCATTTTATTCTATTAAAAAAGCCAATGCTATCAAAACAATAATACAGTAACCGATACTAATGTAAAAAAAAATTAAAAAGATTCTATTCTAGTATATTAAAAATAAAATTAATATCTACTATAAATTGATTAAGTTTAGTAAAATTTATTTTTTGTCACTGTAATGGACGGGCTCTGACTCCTCAAATTCGGTAAAAGCTTGTCCTAAGAAGCCTTGCAGTGCCTCCCAAGACGATGATGACTCGTCGCACTGGAGCTTCACACTTACCAGCGCCGTCTTGTAGCGCACATTAGCGGCGTGAGACACGTAGTCCGATTTTTTGTAGATCTTGAGGTCCACAAAATATTCGCCACCGGTCTTCGCAGTCCGACGAGACGTTCCCGTAGAAACTCGGCTGGAGAAGCTTGATATTATTTCCCCGCCACGAGATTTGGGTTCACTGCAACTAGCTTCCTCAGTCTGCAAGATATTGAATAAGTCCGGTCTCCTTGTTCTGTAAAATACAAAATTAACATATCATTAAAATACAATAATCGAGAAAAAATATTAGTAAGAAAACAAACAAAATAGGAATAAGTGTATTGCACTTTCACTTTTGACTGTAAACAATTAGGTGCCTAGTTTTATCAGACTTCAACAGGATACTGAACTAAGTTTTGATAAATAATAAAAACCAGCAGAAACAGGCATAGAATTTCAGCAAACTTAAAGTAGATAATAATCGAACATACCGTGTAGTGATAAATTCGTGCGGCGAGGAGTATTTTCGCTTTCGTTGAGCACTTTTGTGTGATGAGGTGCGGGTCAACTCCAGCGGAGGCGATGAGTCGTGTTGCTTTCCGGAGCCGGCCTTGCTTTTGCTGCTTGACGCCTTTGACTTCTTTTTCGGTGCTACCGACACCACTGCAGATGGGGCCTCAAACTCTGAATCGGACCTATTAAAGAAGAAATATAAATTATTTTCCCATCTTGATGAATAATAATAATTATTATTAAAATATATTTTTAATATTATTAAATTATAATTTTAATTGAAATATAATTAAAAATAAATTAAAACATAATTTTAATATATAATTAAAAAACAAAAAAATATATATATATATATTTTTAATATTATTAAAATATAATTTTAAATGAAATATAATTAAAAATAAATTAAAACATAATTTTAATATATAATTAAAAAACAAAAAAAAATATATATATATTTTTAATATTATTAAAATATAATTTTAAATGAAATATAATTAAAAATAAATTAAAAACAAAAAAAATATTAATTTTATACTCACTAACATTTTCTCGTTGAAATTGAAGACTGGAGCGAAGCCACTTGAAAAATTGTGACTTGTTCCATCGTGCATCGACTTTTATTTAGTAAAAATGTCTTTGTCATCAAAAAATGTGTAAAAGTTGTCAAGCGCGAGTTGATTAATGTAATATATGTGTGTATGTTTGTTCGTTTTAATGTTATCAATTACACCATAGCAGTCATTCAGATTGAAATCCAACATCAATGATTGATCATTGCTATGTAAAACATATAAATATAATTGTAAAAGACTTAAATGAGATAAATATAATAAACGTTTCTTAATAGATATAATTTTGCTTGATTTTAAATAAAAATTAATAATAATTAATCCGTTTTTCGTTTAATTAATGTTTAATAAAGTTTTTTATTTATTGTTATTTATTCTACATATAGTTTATTCTACATTTTTTTTTATCTTTATACATCTGTGCATTTTTTTAAAGCATGTTAAATGTTGCATACTTTTATAGCGAATTTAATCTTGAACCAATACCTAATTCCCAAGAAGAGATTAAAATAAAATAAATTATTTTGTTTAAATAAGCAAGTAAATCCGAATTTTTAATGTGTATATGAATTGTGATGATATGGTAAAATATATGCAATATAAACGTTATTTTAAACTAATGATGCCTTACTTCAACTTTCGACCTTATCATTGATCAATATAGCTGAATATGAAATAAAATTGAATAAAGAAGAATTTACATGTTGCGCTCGCTGCGGCGTTTCGTTGAAATGCTTTGTAATTGTATCTCCGCCGCTGTTCATAGTAGGGGAAGCGAGTAAGCTAATTTTGTAGTTACTCGAGTGTCATGGGGCCCTAGTAGATTTCGTAGATTAAGTAATGAGGAGAAAAAAATATTAAGAGCATATCTTATGACAGTGGGGCAGTGACAAACTGCAGCTATTTAGAAGTTAAAAAAAGTAATTATATATATATATATAAAAATTGACTTTAAAGGTAATTTATAAGGTAATTTATCATTCAATTAAAGGAAACAAACATGTAATCGTCAAGCAGGATTAAAAATATATATGAAGAAGGTTTTGTTTTTAAAATATGGACTTTAGTTTTTGAAAATTTCAAAGAGTCTTTATATCTTTCCCTTTACTTTAAGTCGTCATTGCTTTAAATAAAAGCTTCTTTGGGGTCTACACAACGTTCTCTATTTTAATCTGACAATTTGATACTTAAAAATATATATATATTTTTAACGCCCCACTCAGATAAGCTGATTTCTATACCACGTTAACTAGAGACATGTGGGAAGCATACACAAGCTTAATCTGACGCGCTCGAGCTACTGCAGAAATCCCCTAACCGGCTCCCCTACCATAAAACGAGTGTTCGTTTTACAGTATGTATGTGAAATATTATATTCTTGTTTGTCAGCTTGCAGTTTTTTTCAGATCAGGGATGTGAACTAGAAGCGAGAACTCGATTAAAGAGATAATTTAAGAGGCGATCAGTTTTTACCCTATAAATCCAATAAATTATAAATGAATATTGTGTGTATTAAACACGATTATTTTACCTCCAATCAAATTATGAAAATTATCATCCTTTAAATTCATTTACGCACATATAATATTTATATCAACATCAATATGTCAATTATTTGTTTCAAAAATTATTTACAAGCACGGTCTATTGATGTTAATAATTTATTATTTTACTTAGCTATGAATTTGACGCATGGTTTAATTTGCACGCACACAACACAATACAACGTTATTGGAATAAGATTCATTTTAGCTTGGTTGCGTTCTGCTTTACGCAAAATATAGTAGTTTCGCATACTATTTTTTTGAAATATAATATTTGATCCCTTAAAATAGTAGGATACTATAATATATAGTAGGTTTGACAACCCTAGCGACTCAATCGTTCTGTTCTTATGATTTCGCGTCTTGGGTCGTTAATATGCAACGTGGTGCGCGGTGAGTATCATCGTGGTTTAGACCTACATCAAAAGTGAATGGGAAGATAAAGGAATAGTTAAAAGTAAGTGTAGTAGTTATTGTATTCATTATAGATTTAATTCGTTACACAATTATTTAGGTTTTGATTTAAATTGATAATATTTTAGTTTTTGAAAACGATTCATTATTTATTAAGTACATTGTTACATTTTAAAATTAAATAATTACCAATATATTTATTCGTTACCCATCAAATATTTAAATCTAATGTGGTACTCTTATTGAATAGTATTTTTCTATATTAGCTAATATATTTATTTTTTTCAGATGCATGAAAATTAGAGAAGTTCATCAAAAATCACAGCGGAACGCAGAAAAAGGATTAGACCAGGCATTATTTAATTGTAAGTAAATTTGAATCTAAATGTATCTATAGTTTGTTCGTTCTAAGATGATATGGGTGACAGTTCTCATATTCCTTGCTACGGATTTTTTTCACAAGAAAACAAAAAAAATCAGAATGTAATAAATTATATTCCATCTACAAAAATAAATGCTTCCTGTAATTCTAAATGAATAAAAATGAAAAGTTGCTAAATGCTAACTTATTGATATAAAATTATAAATATTAACTTTGAAATAGGAGTATAAAATTATTGTTACGAAAATATTTGAAAAATATCAGATGCATGAAACGGAACTTATGTCAATAGAGATTGACACAGTTGAATCGAAATCAAATCGATAAAAAAGGGCGGCCATCTTAAATCGTCGGCGTCACTCTGAAACATCAGTACGAAATCGATAATTTCGATTGCAATTCCTTTACGAGGTGATTCGATAATTTTAAATTATTCGATTAATTTTTTTAGGTAACTTCCCTACTATTGTCAATTATAATGTGTCACGCATATCATCATAAAACGAACAAACTATAGTTTATTGAATGAGGTTTATGTAGTAGATACATATTAGAGGTAATTATTTAATCAGAATAATAATTAATAACCAATTACTTACCAGTATTCATTATAGATTTAATTCGTTACACAATTATTTAGGTTTTGATTTAAATTGATAATATTTTAGTTTTTGAAAACGATTCATTATTTATTAAGTACATTGTTACATTTTAAAATTAAATAATTACCATTCGTTACCCATCAAATATTTAAATCTAATGTGGTACTCTTATTGAATAGTATTTTTCTATATTAGCTAATATATTTATTTTTTTCAGATGCATGAAAACTAGAGAAGTTCATCAAAAATCACAGCGGAACGCAGAAAAAGGATTAGACCAAGCATTATTTAATTGTAAGTAAATTTGAATCTAAATGTATCTAGTTTATTGAATGAGGTTTATGTAGTAGATACATATTAGAGGTAATTATTTAATCAGAATAATAATTAATAACCAATAGTTATTTTAATAATAACAAATTTAAATATAAAAATTCATAATATATTTCCTGTAAAACTGTTATTGCATAATATAACGTTAATATTTTCGAGATTATTTGAATGCCAATAAGTCGAAGTTATTACTAGAAACATAATTAATCCATAATTTTTAGATGAAGCATTACTCAAATATCCTTAATCGTCATCGTAGTTTTAAAGTACTCGTGACTCTAAATGGTGATTATTATGTAAGTGTGGATGTACATAACATTCGGTTTTCTTTTTCAGATCGGATGATCAATGACGAAGAAATCTGCATGACACAAACGAAGACATTATTGTGTTTATTTGTATAAATGCATAAAAACTGGTGTTTATTTATTGATAAGATCCTAAATTCCTATCCCCTGAAATGTAAGCTTAAACATACTAAACATCATAGTGTGTTAGTATATTTAAGCCGAGGTATGTTTTTTGGTAAGTGGCACACTGACACACCGAAGTGAGCGAGGGCGCGAGCGAACAGAGGTGCATGTCATGAGCATTTCATTTCATTTACCATCAGTTGATACATAAACGAACAGGAGTTATTGGGCATGCTGTCCCACCGAAGTGAGCGAGGCGCGGAGCGCAGTTCGCGAGCGAACGGAGGTGCATCAGTTGATGCATAAACGAAAAGGAATTATAGGGTATTCTGTCCCACCGAAGTGAGCGAGGCGCGGAGCGCAGTTCGCGAGCAAACGGAGGTGGGACAGAATGCCCAATAATTCCCTACTATTAGATGAATCTTTGCGATTTTTTTCTATCGAGAAAATTTTAAGATATCGTGTTTTTGCTCAGATTGAACTCTTGTAAATATAATGTAATATCTAATTTTAGAAAATGAAACAATTTGGGGCTTATTTTCAAGTGTAAAAATGAATTATAAAATCGACAATTTTGGGTTAGTCGCCCACTTATGGCTGGTTTACACGTATTAAGTAGATAAGTAGTAACTAAATTCTAATTGTCATCTAGCTTAGGACTTACTAAATTTTAACTTGCTACTTGCTACTAAATTTTGTGTTTACACGCAATTAAGTTAAAATTTAGTTAACTACTTATCTACTTAATACGTGTAAACCAGCCCTTAAGGCTGTCACAGACAGAGCAGGTAATGTAAAGATGTATATTATAGCACGATACATCTTTCTAAAGAAATCGTACACAACAGCTATAATGTAAAAATATACATTATAGCTATTGTGTGTGGTCTCCTGACGATTTCTATAGAAAGATGTATCGAAATATTGTATCGTGCTATAATATACATCTTTACATTACCTACTCTGTCTGTGACAGCCTTTAGCTGTAATGTTTACATTTTTTTACTTTCAAATCTACCAAAATTGTAAGAATGATCGTTTGGTGAATGTAAATTATCAAATAGCATCTTATTAGGTAGTCTCTTGCCAAATCATTTAGGTTTCAAAACAATATTGTAGTGTCAATTTTCATATCTTCTATATATCGTATAATTTTCATGTCGCGATCCTAAGCGGCGCTACTTTTACTCCTCCTTACAAAACCGTAACACAGCAGAAACATGGAAATTTCTCAAATCAGTTGGTATTGGCAAATCTCCTGTGTCTGATTCAAATGATTTTGATTTAAATGCCCTCAACAAACACTTTTCCCAACCGCCAACCCGCTTAAATAATAACTTGAAACTTAATACCTTGAAATCCCTGTCCAATCTACCCATTACTTGTCCGTCATTTACTTTTACCTATTGCACTGAAACGAAGGTCCGACTTGCCGTTCAATCAATTTCTTCATAGACAGCTGGCTGTGACATGGTGACTTCCAAGATGATTAGGATGATTCTCTCCTCCTTACTTCCTATTTTGACCCACATCCTTAATTTTTCTCTTTCCTCTGGTTGTTTTCCTCGCGACTGGAAAAAGGCAAATGTCATTCCCCGACCAAAAGTTCCTAATCCTACTTCACTATCTTCCTTTCGCCCCATTTCTATACTACCGTTCCTATCTAAAGTTTTGGAAAACATCGTTCACCAGCAGCTCACTACTTTCTTACTAGAAAATAACCAACTTAGCTCATTGCAGTCGGGGTTTTGTTCTGGACATAGCACCGTTTCCGCCCTCTTAAATATCACAGATGACATTCGCTGGACCATGGAGAATAAATCTCTTGCCGCCCTAATACTTTTAGATTTCAGTAGTGCCTTTAATTCTATCGATTTTGATATTCTTATTACTATGTTACGGTCCCTAAATTTGTCCCCTTCCGTCCTGTCCTGGTTTAACTCCTATCTTAGGGGTCGATCGCAGAGAGTTACGATTAATAATAATCACTCAGATTGGTCTGATCTCGATGCGGGTGTCCCTCAAGGTGGAGTTCTCTCTCCACTTCTTTTTTCCATCTTCATAAATTTTATTGTAAAAATACTAGTGTGTAAATTCCATCTATATGCGGATGATTTGCAAATTTACCGGCATTTCACCATACCCAATGCAGCTTCCGCGATTTCTCTCATCAATGATGACCTTAGACGTATAATTGATTGGGCGCAGTCTTTTGGTCTACTCGTAAATCACACTAAAACTAAGGCACTGTTAATGGGCAGTAAACGGATGCTAGCTCTACTTGATAAAGCCACTCTTCCTCCAATTATATTAAACGGCACTACGATACCTTTCTCCGACACTGCTAAAAACCTGGTAGTTATTTTTGACGACCATCTGTCATGGAGTTCCAAAGTGAGCAACATTAGTCGTAAAGTTTATCACACTTTGCACTCTCTCAAATTGCTCCAAAAGTTTTTACCAACACCTACTAAAATTTTATTAGCGCAGACCCTTATCCAACCCATTATCGATTATGCAGATGATTGCTACTTAGACGCAAATGAAGATACACATTTTAAATAAACGACTGCAAAATCTTTTGAAACGTTTAATTTTTGGCCTTAAGAAATATGATCACGTGTCCGAATATAGAAAGCAGTTGTAGTGGCTCCCTATGCGCTTGCGTAGAAATTACCGTTTACTGTGTTTCCTATTTATGATTCTATTTAGTCCTACATCCCCTTCCTATTTAAAAGAGCGCTTCCTCTTTCCCAACTTGCAAAACTCATCCTGTAGATCTTTTAGAGTTAGACGCACCCTTTTAGATATCCCTCCTCATCGTACTGACTTCTTTGCATACTCCTTTACAGTAAATGCCGCTAAGCTTTAGAACTTCTTGCCAAGTCATATAAGTGAATGTGAAACTCTTGCACTATTTAAGAAAATACTGTATGAGCACTATTTAACCTTCATAAGGTCTTTAATTTTACAAACGTCGCCATGCCTTGGGTCAGATCTGACCCAAGTAGTAAAATTATTATAAAAAATTAACAAAAATAAATATAAATTAGTTAAAGGAATTATTTGTCATTTTTTAAATTTATTTCTATAGGAATACTTAAATTTTTTGTAAAAAATATAATTTATTTTATCTAGACTTTATATTATAAAGCTGAAAAGTATGTTTGCTTGGACACGGTAATCTCACAAAGCGCTTGACGGATTTTTATATAATTTAGCAAAGCTATAGGGTAGACTAGGGGGAACGATATTATAAACTATTTTTTTGTTAGAAAATGTACGGTTCCCGTATCCCAGTTCCTGCGGAAGTACTGATTAACGTGGACGGAGCCGCGCGAAATAGCTAGTCTAATATAAAAAGAAAATAGGCAATTTTGATAGATATTTTTATGAAATGTCGCAAAGCAGTAATAGAAAAGAAATTTAAATCAGGTACTTATATCTTATTGAGGTCATATAGCTACCTACTGTATAAGATTTTTTTACGTATGAATGTCTTACAATCTCACACCAAAAGTTTTATTGACAGTTTCAGCACATTGTTAGCAATGACTTCTTTTAGGAAGCTTCTTAGCTGTTGTTAGGAGTAAGTTAATGGAATTTTCGTCGTTTTGTTTTCAGTTTTCGTGAAAGCATTGTCTACCAGACTGATCTATCTACCATGTTACTTGAGGGCCACTTGAGGCCAAAGGTTTGTTTTTCTTTTGTAGCTTTATTCAGGGTATCTAGGCCATTATTTTCGATGTAGTCAAACTAATAATTACAGGTTTTTTGTCAGATCTAAAACTCACTTCTGAGTTGTGATGCAAAGTAATGAATAAAATTATTCACCGACTTATTTTTTAGGTGTCGAAACAAGTGTTACTATCTATGATAAGAGCAAAACATGATGAATATACACTATACCACTATAAAAAAAGGTAGATATCGCACTAGCGTGTACAGTCTTAGCGGCCAATTCAACCTAATTAGTTTAATTTGAATTAGTTGCATGTTGGCAGCGAGTGAGTGACGAGTTGTGAAATTTTTGACTTAAAATGCCAAGCTGCGTTTTCAGAAAATGTAAAAATTATAATACTAAAGTAAAAAAGGATGAAGCAGTTACGTACCACACGAAAGTACATGAAAACATCTAAAAATTATTTTTTTGTTTGGATATTTTCCAAAATTATCGACGCGCCGATGCGCCTGTCAAAACATAAATAGTTATCCTTTTCTATACCATTCGTTACGTATTATCTGTCGCATTCATTGTTGTAACTATGGTAACCTATAGATATGATAGAGGTAAGCACGTATATGTCGTATAGGAACAAAATCTGGGGACCAATTTGTATGAACATACCCATCTTTATTAAAACATCATTGCACTATACAGGTCGTTTATTTGTTGTTACTATTTCTGAAGGTAATCCAGGTTTATTCTAAATTCTAATGTATAGCTCAGGGGTCACCAATTAGTTTCGCTCGGGGTCCGTTTTAAGAAATAAAAAGACCTTCGCGGTCTACACATTAAAAAAAAAACAACAAGTGTACATAATTACGGAAATTACAAAGGTAACTAACTATATATTGTTTGTATCATTGAGAAAATTGACAATTATTGTTGCTACATTTTCATCAGTATGTCGAGACATGGTCGAGACCGAAATTAATTTTTAACGAAGTTCATCTTCGAACATGCTTGGGAACATGCTTGGTCCGCACACATTGGGTCGGCGGTCCGGATGCGGACCGCGGTCCGCCATTTGGTGACCCCTGGTATAGCTGATCCAACTACAGTGATTTGTTTTTTGTTCATGCCGATTTGATGTTATCCACCGTATGATGGAACTCTCAAGCCGCGAGTCAAATCAAGGACTACATACAAGCCTAGCTATTTGTCAACACCTGATTCTTTGCCCGCGTAGGGTTGAATATTCCAATCTCCAATCTCAGCTGGTGGCAGAATCACATAAACCTCAGATTATTTAGCTGGTTTTGATGGTATGTATTGTCGAAACGCCAATACTTTTTAATCGACTTCCAAAAAACGAGGAGGTTATATGTTCGGCTGTGGATATTATTTTTTTTTGTATGTTCGACGATTACTCCTCCGTTTGTGAACCGATTTTCGAAATTTTTGTTTTGTTGTATTAGGTTTCACTCCAATTTGGTACCATGTTCACAAAAGTGGTGACCTGATTATGGGATCCATGAGTAATCGAGGGAACTCCTCGAAATTTATATGGAAACATATGGTGATTTTGGTTTTATGAGAAGCATCCTAAGCATATGCTACCAAAACGCAAGATTTTGCACCGAGCTATACTATGGTTCCGAAGATACCAAGAGAACTCCGGATTCCTTATGGATACAAGTTTGGGAGTTTAGGCGCTGTTTTAAGAACTGAAAGCATATGCTACTATGCAAATTACATTCATCATCATCATTACCATGTCAGGGTCACCAATGTCACCAAATTCAACCTTATCTCCAGAGCATAAGGCACACATTTGACATTACTTCTGAGAAGTTTAAGTTGCTTCGATAATGTAACTCACTGTCTCACTTCGCCGAGATATTCTGGAAAACAACCTAATTTCAACCTTTTGCATTGCGTTTAGCGTTCATAGTACAATAACACTCTCTGCAGTCTCACTTCAATCTGCCAGGGCCGCAGGGCTGTCAAGCGATCGGCGCGGAGCGCGGGCCGGGTAGGGAGTAGGGACTATGTGCGCTGCGTCCGCGTCACGTGCGACAAGTCGAGCGAGTGCCAGCCTATTGAAACTAGTCCGGTGACCGGCTACTTAGCACGTCACGTCACGTGTTCACTTCGATTTTTTTTAAGTGTATTGCTTAAAATTATCTGCAGGCTGCAGCTGATATTATATTTTGTAAGTGTGACTGTAATAAGATACGCAGAATAATATTATACAGGTGTATTATTCTACTCATAGTACGCGATGGTTTACTCTGGTAACTAAAAAGAGAAATTGTTATATGAAATTATTATTTTTAACAAAAAATTAAAACCGACTTCCAAGGTAAAAACAATAATAACATCCTTATAAAATGAACTAAAAAGCAGAGGCTTTTTTTAAAGGATTTACATGTTTTGATACTCAATTATTCATAAAAAAAAGTTTTATAAATAAAAGTTTGAGTATCAAAAAATTCTTTCTCTCCGAAAATCCGTATTCTTGCGTCATCTATCAGGGGGCCTCGCAAAATATATTTCAGGGAGCCTCGCAAGATATATCTTGCACACATAAAATTTTGGTCTTGCCCCGCCACTGCTAAAAGTATTAAATAATTATTCCTATCTAATAGTGCCTTTTTCCGAATTCGGCTAAAACTCATCATAGTCTTTTCGATCGAGACTCGAGTTTGTCGAGTGATTTTGAAAATTATATTAATGTTGTTACAAAGTAAATGATTTCAACTTGGTGTTACGGTTACCAAGTTGACAATTTGATCATGGGATCTATAAGGTACGTAGGAAAAAACTTTTTGGAGCTTACTCCATTTTCATATATAAGGCGCCCGGTATGAGAAAAATCCGAGGGGTAAAACCTACTAACAAGTAACGAAAATGTGTCACGTTTATGGACGACGGAAACTTTCTAATTTGGCTGTGAGTGTATTAAGACCATAAAGGTAATATACCTATCGGAATATAATATTATATAAAATAATATAATTATATTATTATTATTATTAAGTATATTATATAATTGTATTATAATATTATATAAAATAATATAATTATATAATAATATAATTATTTCAAATTCAGGGAGGGGGTAGCCGAGGTGTTGCCTTTGATGTTAGAAGAAACCCCGTTCCTCTAGGCCTAATGGGAGCGGAGTTATGGCTACTTTAGTAAGACTTTTGACAGTTGCCGAGCTGTCAATGTTAAAGCTTGAATGCTTGTAACTCGGCAACTATTTGTCCTGGATATAAGTTTCTTCGGCTTGATCTTCCTGGATTTTTCTCCTCTATTCGATTCTGGCCTTAGAATTGAGAAAAAATATTTTGAAATAACTAAGGCAGAAAGGGGTGTAGATAATATTGCCGGAACATCTGATTTCATATTATATTAATCTTTTTTTCAGTTGAATAAACTCTTTTTGCGTATGGTTAGATACTCGTACTTAAGGAGTAAACTCCAGTCGTGCGTCGGAGCTGACACACTTTTTTTTTTGAAAACTGCCTGAGTATAGTAGTTGTAATAGTTTCATACCTAAATCCTATATATCTACAATTGACAGCTTATATGTTTACCGGTAAATAACAAAAAAGAGTGAAATTATTATTTTTAACAAAAAATTAAAACCGACATCCAAGGTAAAAACAATAATTAGTAATAATATGAACTAAAAAGCATTAAATAATTCTTACTCTTTAATAGTGCCTCTTTCAGAATTCGTCTAAATCTCAACTATTTCTGTACATACTATAGTCTTCATTACTTTGAAGTCGGTACCAGTCCCAAAAGTTTCATATTATATTCTGACATTGACTGATTAACTCACGATTAAATTAGCTGGTGCCTGGTACCGACTTCAAATAATGAAGACTATAGTATGTACAGAAATAGTTGAGATTTAGACGAATTCTGAAAGAGGCACTATTAAAGAGTAAGAATTATTTAATACTTTTTAGTTCATATTATTACTAATTATTGTTTTTACCTTGGAAGTCGGTTTTAATTTTTTGTTAAAAATAATTTGAATACGACAAGCTGCTCATCTATTGTAAAATATTTCGTTTTTATTGGTCTTAGTGTTATAAATTATGATCCTAAGACTTGTATGGGCAGAACAAAAGCACGTCTCATTCAAAAGTTATGCGATACCTAAACAATTAGGACAATAACAGATGCGCTGTGCGTTTGTTATGAGTTGCGGTCAATTCTAACCCGAAGACAGTTAGAATAAAAAAAGTCATACGCGAAATATTTAAATTATTTTTTAAAAACTTATTTCACTAATAAGTAAATTGAAACGAATTAAAAGTCAAAAAATATCATACTTCTTGAGCGCTTATTTTCTGAGAAAATTTCATTTCTATCTCAAAATGGGTCAAAATTGACCCGAAGACCGTAATGAAGGTTAAGCTTCTCCTAATAATGTCACCTACGTCAACAAAACCCTTAAGTATAATACTATAAAATATTATTATGTACATATTTGTGTATTTATATATTTTTAAATATATTTTGTATGCATATTATTGATAATATGTTATATTAGTATTACATTCATATAGTTTATCGTTATATACTTAATTTATGAATTTTTTATTTTAAGAACCTAATTATAATTATTTTATATCTAAGACTCAATTGTTGTGTGCACTAATTATTGTTACCTTTTTTCTAAATTTCCTGTAGCAGGTCTACTGGAAGAGATTCCAATCGGAATAAGTAGTACCTTTGTACCAAAATGTATTTTTAGTTATAAGTCTTTCACTGTAAATAGTTTTGTGTACGGGCGAGGCCGCCAATTTCTGCTGATTTTGCAATTATTTCTCTCCGCCCTTTGTATTTTAAAAAGTATTGTGTTTATCTTATGCTCGAATACTGATTCTAACGAAGAAAACAAAGTACTCAAGCATGCATTAGAATTATTTGAGTTTCAATAATAGTCTAAAAATATATTTACAATTAAACACATCGCGTCCCACAAGGAAGTGTTCTAGGACCGACTCTGTTTTTAATTTACATCAACAGTGTGTGTAAAATTTATATCCGAAACGGAAAAATATTTTGTTACGCAGACGATACGGCTATAGTTTTCTTTGGTACTTCTTGGGAATCGGTGAGGAGAATAGCAGAGGAGGGACTCTCCCTAATTGCTAAATGGTTGAAGGAGAGCTTACTGACACTTAATACTAACAAAAGTTACTTTATCCGCTTTACCCCAAGTCCAAGATCACAACCTTCTACTGACTTTAGACTTCAAATTCATTCTTGTGGCGTCACTGGTAACAAAATCTGCAATTGTGATAAAATTAAAAAGGTAACATCTACCAGATATCTCGGTATTATTGTGGATCAAAGGCTATCTTGGCACGAGCATATTGATGCAACCATTTCAAGAATCAGAAAATTTACTTGGATATTTAGAAAGTTAAGAACTAATATGAGTAGTAAACTTCTAAATAAAATTTACATAGCATTAGTACAATCAGTTATTACATATTGCATACCGATATGGGGTGGTGCGTCAAAAACTAGGTTCCTAGACCTTGAAAAAGCTCAAAGATCCCTAATAAAGGTCATGTATTTTAAGCCTTATAGATTTAGCACCAACATCCTCTACACTCTCAGTGACCTCCTCACGGTTAGAAAATTGTATGTGCTGAATCTAATTTTAACCCTACATAGAGACCGACCCACGACACCGATTGGTAATAGAAGGCGTGGTACCAATGTTATTCCTGTTTGTCCAGTACGCACCGAATTCGCTAGGCGTCAATACTCGGCTCAATCTTCATATCTCTATAATTTAATAAATCGCAAGTTAAGAGCCCGGGTTACCCTCGAAATTCTCATACATACGTAATACCAAAATCATTTTGTCATACGAAAATATTTAACATGTTTGAGTTATTTTTCAGCTTAAAATAGTGATTACCTACGTTCCTGAACAAAAATTAACTTCAAAATATTTAAACACTAAAAAAAAATTCTTTGTGTATAAATTTTTTTTACTAAATTTACTACTAAATATTTAAACACTAAAAAATAGAGTAAAACACTAAAAATATATACATAAATATTAAATTTACTACAAAATATTTCAACTCTAAAAATATTTTTTAGTATTTAAATATTTTGTTGTAAATTTACTATTTATTTATATATTTTTTAGTGTTTTACTCTATTTTTTAGTGTTTAAATATTTTGAAGTTAATTTTTGTTCAGGAACCTAGGTAATTACTATTTTAAGCTGAAAAATAACTCAAACATGTTAAATATTTTCGTATGACAAAATGATTTTGGTATTACATATGTATGAGAATTTCGAGGGTAACCCGGGCTCTTAAATATCTTTCCGCGAACTTTACATGAATGCAAAGTGCTATTAACCGGATGGATCAAAACTTAGAAAATATGCTTAAAAGAATTGTCTAACTGTCAAGGCACAAACACACACACACGCACACACAGAGAGAGAGAGAGAGAGAGAGAGAGAATGAGCTGATTAGTGTTTACCTAAGTATCAATTTTAAAAATAAAAGAACAATATATTGTATTGTAGTAATTTAATCAATTATTAAAGTTAATTATTTAAGTTACATGGTTAAATATGTATGTTAATCAAATATAATAATTATTTTTCTGTTTGAAATTTATAAAACTAATTATTGTGCATGGCTAGGTACTTTCTCAATGTTATAAGTATTTAAGGGAATGAGAGAGATATCCCCAACACAAGTAATTCCTTACTTAAGAGCCCGGGTTACCCTCGAAATTCTCATACATACGTAATACCAAAATCATTTTGTCATACGAAAATATTTAACATGTTTGAGTTATTTTTCAGCTTAAAATAGTAATTATCTAGGGTCCTGAACAAAAATTAACTTCAAAATATTTAAACACAAAAAAAAAATTGTGTATAAATTTTTTTTACTAAATTTACTACTAAATATTTAAACACTAAACAATAGAGTAAAACACTAAAAAATATATAAATAAATAGTAAATTTACTACAAAATATTTAAATACTAAAAAATATTTTTCACAGTTGAAATATTTAGTAGTAAATTTTTATTTATATATTTTTTAGTAAAAAAAATTCATACACAAAAAAAATTTTTTAGTGTTTAAATATTTTGAAGTTAATTTTTGTACAGGAACCTAGGTAATTACTATTTTAAGCTGAAAAATAACTCAAACATGTTAAATATTTTCGTATGAGAAAATGATTTTGGTATTACGCATGTATGAGAATTTCGAGGGTAACCCGGGCTTTTAACGGGGATGCCTCATGATTGTATTTGTCTATGTAATTTGAGAAATAAAGATTTATTTATTTATTTACTAAACATAAAAAAGGTAAGAAAATAGCTTAAAATATACAATCCGCCGTGGAAGAGGTGCACTTTAACTGTCGCTGTAGCAGTAAGTATGACAGATTTGAAGATAAATCGGATATGTTATGAATACTTATATATTAAACTAAAATTATATTTTAAGATAACTTTCTTTATAAACTTTTTAAAATCAAATGAATCGAAAATCAATCAAACATCAATTCTACCCCACATTTTAAACGTCATCAATAATACCGATTTATTGTTATCGTTGGGTGTTAGGGAAGGTAAAATTGGGAGGTGGCAACGCTCAGTTCTTACGTATTCTATGGAAAATCTCGTAATATCCGCCATTTCTCGACAGTTTACATTTGAATCTCAGTCGGAATGTGTACACAGTTTTTTCAAAGGAAGTTTTTTTGTGATACAAATGTAAGTATTACTGTTTCACATAAAACTATCACTGCATCATGTGAGTAGTCAAAAGGGTCATGTTTGGGGCTATAATAAAAACCACATTGTGTATTATTTACAGAGATAAGTTTGATTTTCTCAACGCTATGATTGCCTCTACGCTATCATTTTGGTGCTTCAACGTCATATTTCTCAACGCTATGATAGCGTAGAGGAATAAATTCGCTACAATTTTCAACGTCACAAGCAGCTTAGATATTCGCAATTTCCTTTCTCTCGCAAATTTTTTCTGCGTAATATCAGCAAAAATTGGCGGCCTCACCCATACATAAATTATTAAATAAAAAATAAAAAAAATATCTCCGAAAAAAACACGGTAAAACTGCATAATTATTATTATTGTTGTCGCTCTTTATTTTTTGTTTAACGAATAAAGACACATATTGTACATATGCAAAATCATACAAAAAACAAACTAATTTTCAAACAACAACAGGTTGATGATCTACAAAATGAACATTGTCCGTTAATTGCTTTTTATTAGCTTTTTATAAATATTTTTTTGACCTGACTAAACAATCTCCCAATGATGTTTTGTTCCTGTCTTTAAAGCCTATTTTCTAACTTTAACTTAGTAAACTGTCTGATATTATCAGACATGGACAAAACATTGTATGGCGCTTCCATTGCAATACTTTATAGTAAGTGTCATTTTTGTTTTTACAGAGGCAGGTCAAAGGAAGTGGAGAAGGAATCCGATGGCGTTAGCGACGCGGTGGAGGCGCTGCACAAGAAGAAGGAGCGGATATTCCGCAGCACGTCCGCGCCGGACGAGCGGGGGGCGGGCGCGCTTCCGCCGCCGCCGCTGCCAGCGCCCGGACAGAGCTTCGACGTCTTCGTCGCCATGGCCGCCAACCCGTGGAACTTCGTGGTACGTCCAATCATGAAAGCCGACATGACCGGCGGTATTCCTAGCAATAGTTCATCATCGTCAGACCGCTCAGTGCTGGAAATTTATCTATTTCATGAAAGAATCAGGGTAAGTTGAACTTACCTTTACTAAGTTCGGACCCAGGGTAAGTCCAGACAATTCAAGTTACCACTAAATTTGTTAGTGTTTTTTTTTGCCTGGCGCTACGGACATATACGCCATACTGCACTGCAACCGCAAACTGTAGTACCGTACCGTAACTGTAGTTTAATTATTAAGCGTTAACTTGAATTATCAGGCCTTACCCTGAGTCCGAACTTACCCTGATTCACTATATTACATTGTAATGTGTTCTGACTTTTAATTCCTGACACTAATTAGAATTTTGAAAGAGGGTTGCCTTTTTAATTAAACATCATAAAACATTAACTTTCAATTTATTAAAATTATGATTATTTTGCTTAAGGCAGGGATCAATATCAATCCAAAACGATAACCTTGCACACAACCAAAGACCAAGCGTATACGCATCGCAAGATTCATTTTAGCTTAACATAAAACTGTAGTTACTAGGGGCGGATCTTCTCTATTTTTCATGTTTTTTTAAAATATCTTTAGAAATAAATATTAAGAAACAAAATTGTTCAGTTAAATATATTTTAATATAGATTTACTAACAATTTATTCAAATAAAATGTATAATTATCCTAGATAATACTTATATTTCGATGAATTAGATTTTTGTCGGAGGTGAGTTTGTAAATTAATTACAGCCAAAATATTACGTTTTATAAAAATGTTTATGGATTAAAGTATTTTAAATATTGTGCTTTATATCTCATATTTTTTACATTTCGTTATTATATTGGAACTAGGTAAACCGGGAGTCACGGAATAACAAATTGGGGTTTATGCCCACCTTAAGTAACTATAAGTAAGCGTATTCATAATATATTGACAAAAAATCTACATTTTATTTAACCACATCTTATACTATTCATAGCGTAGATTCTTCATAGCATAGGTATATGTATTCGCAGGTACAACCGAACAGCACCCGGCACACGTTCCACGCGATGATGGCGACGCTGCAGGTGGAGTGCCCCAAGATCCCCGAGAGCGAGGCCCCCACCAGCCCCGCCAGCGGCGAGCTCTACACCGCCTACTACAAAAACGACTCCTCCTGGTATAGGTACGATAATTGCCGTTAGTTTTATTTTTTTATTTCAGTGCAGGTAACATACAAACAACAAACAAACAAAATATACTTTATTGTGCACAAAAACATAACAATATCATTAAAAATAAACAAATAGTAATAAGTTGACATGTACATAAAGACGGCCTTATTACTCTAAGGCAATTTCTCCCAGGCAACTTTTAACATTACAATCAAATTGAATTTAAAAGTTAAATACAGTTTATGACCTGAATTGCAAAGCAACATAATATTATATGCACATTTTTTTAAAATACACGCTATGCAATATAGATGCTTACATTACTTACACAATTATTTTTACTACTTCCTGGTGGTTTTTCGATTCATGACCCGTATCGCGTCTTCGAACTACATTACATATCGAAAGAATAAATTCATATGACCCAACTCAATCTATACTAATATTATAAATGCGAAAGTATCTCTGTCTGTCTGTCTATCTGTCTGTCTGTCTCGCTTTCACGCCAAAAACTACTGAACCGATTGTAATGAAATTTTGTACACAGATAGTCTAAAGCCTGAGAAAGGACATAGGCTACTTTTTAACTAGAAAAAGGGGTTGTAAGGGGGTGAAAATGCGTAAATTTGTTCAAATTATGTTAGTTCCAAAAATTCATAATAGATGGCGCCGTGCGTCTCCTACATCGCGCTATCGCTTGCTCATAAGTCTTTCTATAAGACGTGGTACCATGTTAGATCGCGGGTTTCGATACTTTCGATTATTATACACGTTGATAATGTAATGTTGATAATGTGTATATAACTCACTACTCAGCACTTCATCTATGTAGTGATGAGTGACGTAACCTTAAACCTACCAATCTAATAGGTATCTACAGAGCGAGGAGATTTACGGTTTTACTTAACTAAACTCAAGACAAATATTGATATATAGGTAATTTGCTGTCAATTCACCAAGTATAT
The DNA here is from genome assembly GCA_905333045.1 of Lysandra bellargus. Taxonomy (NCBI): domain Eukaryota; kingdom Metazoa; phylum Arthropoda; class Insecta; order Lepidoptera; family Lycaenidae; genus Lysandra; species Lysandra bellargus. The sequence continues at coordinate 1,399,150 of HG995328.1, forward strand.
CCCTCCCATTAAAATCATAACTTTTATCTCAGGTTACCATTGTAGAAATTTAAATTTTGTTTACATTGCGATTTGCGACTGTTTTTAAAATAATAATCATGGTTAGTTTTGATGTTAAACTGATTCTACTACGATAATAATAATAATATAAAAATATCTATGGATGCTTCACACCACGTCAGTCTGGCCCCCGTGGTAAGTACCTGAAGGACTTGTGTTACGGGTACCAGACAACGGAAAATATGTATTTAATACTTTTACTATACATATATTTAAGATTTTTATTATATTATGATACACGATACGATACTATATAACAACATAAGTTAAAGTGTGGTAATTTTTGTGCTACAAAACAAAGAAATATTAGCGTTTACTTTGTACCACTCCGAAGAAGCTTATTGGTTCCTTGTACTGTGACTTGTGAGTCAAACTGACAATACAAAAAAGTAAAGTAGAAATCCAACTAAATACTAAATGGATGGGGGGGGGGGGGGGGGTTTAGATGCGGCGGGTCCACCGGATCCAGCAAATGTTTAAAGTGGTCTATGAGAAAAAAAGTATGGGAACCTCTGGTCTATACGATCGATCTGATGAAAATAGTGGCGATTGATCACATCAAAAATGTCGCTCATACACGAAACGATTGGTCGTAACAATCGATCATTACTTGTTTGAAGCTGAAGGAGTATAGTTTATACACAGCCAACACTGGCTGCCAATAAGACTGGCAGCCAGTTGGCTTGGTATGTGCCTAACGTGACCATACGTCCCGCTTTCAGGCAGTCTGTCCCGCTGTCCCCCGCGAGGCCGAAATTGTCCCGCTTTTGCAAACAGATCAAACGACAATAATTTAGAAGACGTCGTATTTTTATGTTTGAAATGCCTGTGAAATGCCTGGAAGTAACGCATACATATAATTAACGTGATTATTCTGCCATATTGTGCCAAATAATATAGAAATTTCCCCTTTCAAATAAACGGGAAAAAAATCCTCTGTTTCTTCGCTCATATTTTTGTTCGGAATCATACCACCTGCAACTTTTCGCCATCGTCCCACGCGAAAAACATACCATCCTCATCACCTTGATGAGTGGCAGTCTTCCACAGTGCGTTTTTCGCGTAACTTTCTGCCGCGCACTGTAAAACTCTGGAACGAACTGTCACCAGCAGTATTTCCGGACCTATACGACCTGCAAACCTTCAAGAAAAGAGCGTATTCCCCTCTTAAAAGGCCGGCAACGCACCTGCAGCTCTTCTGATGTTGCGAGTGTCCATGGGCGACGGTTGTTGCTTACCATCAGGTGACCCGTTAGCTCGTTTGCCCCCTTATTTAATAAAAAAAGGTGCCAGACAACGGAAATATATTTAATACTTTTATACTATACATATTATATTTAAGATTTTTATTATATGATACCAGGCCTGCGCCAGCGTTGTGGACATGTGTAGACGCATCTCGTCACTGGCGAACATTTGTACGGCGTATATCTGTTTGGAATTTCTTCGACAAAATTAAACAAAGAATATACTTTAAAAATACAACTTTATAGAGAGCTCGAATGCTTGTGGGATAATATACACGTATAATATCCATTCGTTACACGAGATTACGAGATTTTTCTTAAACATTTCTTTTCCAACAAACTTTGCCGCTTTATTATTTTCCAATTGCAAACTTGTGTACACCCGAAGAAAAGTCCGTGAATGTGATGGTCTCGTCTAAAAAACAGGGGCCAGGCCAATACTGGCTTCTACAAGACTGGCGCCAAGATAATAGGCATGATGACTATTTTTTTTTATTGGTAATTGAAAGACCCTTAAAAAATAGAAACATCGCTGAAAGAATTATTCTGATAGCTTAAAAATTCACCAAAATATGACAATTTCAAATATCTCATAAAATAGATCTGCCCGAAACGCTCCATACAAAGTGCTACGAAAGACTGACGTCACTCTTTCGTAGTTTGTACGGATCGGGAGAGAATTTTTAGGTATTAATAATTAATTAGGTATATTAAATATTGCGTTTATGAAAGTAGTTTTATAACAAAAGTTGCTTTTAATTGCATAACTTATCGAATGGTATACAAATATTAAGAAATTTAATTGAAAAAAAATTGACTTGATTATCCAACTTTGAAGGCGCATAACAAAAAAAAAATACAAATGCTATCAAGCTGAAATTTTGGAAACACTTATTTTTTACAGTGATTTCTGTGTTTTATTAACAAAATTCGCTATCATCATCCCTATTGGCTCTGTGTAAACTGTGTAAAAAAAGACGTGTTCAAATAATTAAATAATATGTGCTTCATAAAGTGGATAATGAACTTCTTTACACTAGACATCGTCTTCGATTAAGTAAATCGTTAACGATCTTGAGATACACCATCAATTTGTCGTTTCGATCGGTTCGACGCGACGGATCGTACAGATAAATCTTACCGTGTATGGAGCCCTTTAAATTAATGAAGATTTTGACATAAAATATATTGTTGTATAGAGATGTTCGTCACTGCGTACGGCCGTTAGAGTATATCATAAGTTGAGTGCATCATAACGTCGTCAGGGTGGTGATCGCGGGCGTGGTGTCGACGGAGATGGTGTCGGTCTATTTCTGCGACTTCGGCGACCTGACGGTGTTGTCGGCGAGCGCGCTCCGCCCCGTGCCCGCCGCGGCGCCGCTCGCGCGCTCGCTGCCGCCGCAGGCCATCAAGGCGCGCCTACACAGTCAGTTTGCTTTTTTTTCTCTAAGGGCCTCCGCTAGCTGAGGCGGGATGACCGCGGCGTACTTATTAATGTATGAATGAGTGCCGTCCGCCTATACTAGCAGAGTCCCTATACTTCTATAGAGAGCTATGAACTTCAACCGGCTCAGTGGCTGATTATAATGGCTGATACATTTTGATGTTCCATTTTTAAAACAACTTTCAATAAGTTCAATCGAGAAAACAATTACATCAACTATTAAAAGTTGTGTTTTAAAGTGAAATAAATAAGATGAAGATAGTGATGATTTGTTAGATCAGCACCATTGCAGTACGTCGTCTGATACAAACCGTCGTTTATAATTAAACGACGGTTTGTATCAGACGACGTAGTAGACTCTGCAATCGTGCTGATCTGCTGCCTCATTATGAAATCTAACAAATTGTTATACTTATATCCTTTCATCGGTGAAAATATTTTAGCATTTCCGTCCGAGCAAATTATGTATGACGATATCGTGTCGACAGACGCGTGGCCGCTGCACCAGGACTGGACGGTGGAGGACTGCTTGCGGTTCCAGGAGTTGTGCGTGGAGCAGCAGTTTGTGGGCGTGTGCCGCGAGGTAGGCCGCGACCCGCTCAATCCGCACGAGCCGCTGCTCACACTCGACCTCATAGACACCTCCACCGACGACGACATCTACCTCAACAGCCAGCTCGTCGCCGAGCGCCGCGCCCGACCCGACCCCCCCAACTGATACGCCCCCCGACCTCGCCCCTCGCGCTAGCCGGATAGCGCGACAGGGGCCTGAAATTCGCCTGCAAACTTATCTGACTCGTCTGAATATCTATTGGACATTTTACACCACGTTCGTCTGGCCTCACGCTAAATACACGATGGACTTGTCTTACGGCGATTAATTATTATCTTTGTTTTAATTAATAAATACTACGATTATTCGTACTATTATTAGTAGAATAAATATCAATTTCGTGGTCGGCAGCATTCGGACTCAAACGGCCGCGACATTCGGCGCTGAATCGCTAAGCCACAGAGGTCACCATTAAAGGATAGATGCGATTACATATTAATTACTGTAATAAGAATTTTGCGTTACTGGTTCTCGTCCATTGACAGATAAGTTTGTGGCATTGTATGTAGAAATTATCCTATCGTGTATGGACATAATAAGTAATCAATATTATTTGTAGGCTTCCAATACCATCTGCTAAACACAATAGATATAAGATCCATAAGGAAATTGACTTGCAAGTTAAGACGAATGAAGCGTCATTTGTCATAAAGTGCGCCTTGTAGCTTGTAAGTCTGACACTCGTTATTTATTTCGTCTTAAGTTTCTTTTGAAATTTTAATACTCCTATTTATTGAAATTGACGCTTACTGTGTTATTTTTACTTTCTATAGTAACTTTGTTCATGTGATAACTATTCAAGTCAAGGACTACTTAATTTCTTCCATTTGCATTGGTCAATAAAGTTGTTAAATGCGTTTGTCGATATAGTTAGTATATCGTGTAACGCAATAGTAACTGTATGTTTTCCTTGGTAACGGGCGCAATTTTAAATTAAGTATATAAAACAGACATAATGTAGACCCGAGCTATTTTATAACTACGACCGACAGTTTGTATTTTCACAACTTATATAGTATCCTCATTTTATAGCTAAAATGTTATCACTTATGATATAAAGCAAACAAGAGTTTACATATTTTAAAGTCAAAAAAGTGACTTTTGTTGAACGTAAAAGTGTATGTGGATTTGATTTGTCCTGGCGCTACAATAGTGTAGCGGCTATTGACAAAATTTGTGAAGAGGAATTAAAGTGGCAGTGCTCTCTCACACACTTACACATTGAATTTTTGTTTCATATAACTATATAAGACAGAATTAATCTTTGAAATTTTCTTTCCCACTAGTAATAAATTTAAATGAACATAAAATATTACAACTATAAAGACTGGCGTGTTAGAGCAAAATTCATATGTAGGTGTGTGAGATCGAATTGAGGTATTTTTAAGGAATTGATAATATTATGTGTACATCACATAATATTGTTATTATTTTAATAAGAAAAAAATAGTTTCTCCAACATAAAATGTCGCCGCATTATCTCTCTTATCATAATATATCGGTCCTTGCTAAGTATAAAAGATAATTGACAGAGAGAGAATCTCGTAGCTGCAACAGAACCTGTTATTTTTATCGAATTTCGTTTCACCTTTGAGAATGTATTGATGTGATTCTAAGAATCAATGACTGATATTTGTGATTTTTAGCATTTATGATCTTGTTTGAAATGTTCAGTGTTAGATTACCCTTAATTTCTTTACTAAGAATTTTGACTTTAAAAAAGATCCATAAAAAACTCAAATGTTATTGACATGTCAACCTATCTTAAAATGTTATTGTTTTCTAAACACTAAGTATTTGTTGTTAAACATTAAGTATCTGTTGTTTTTGTTATTCCTACTAGTAGGTACCTACTTTTGAAACATCATTTCAAATTATATTTACTTCGTTCCTTCCATCTATATACAGTATAAAAACTTAAGAAGTCGATTTCAACCAAGCTATGTATTATAATATTATTTACACTGGAAAGCTTACTTAACACAATGTCTTGTCTTTTTGTAAAAAAAAACAACTTTTTAAATGTATTAGACAAGGACAGAACATTGTGGAGGTTATCCAGTGTATTAGTAAATATAATAATAATGAAAATTATTCATTATTAGTTAGTTTCCATTAAAATCTGTTTTTTTACCAGCAATGTGAGGAGTTGCGCAGTTCTATTTTTTTTAATACAAACATTTGCAGCTCTTTACAAAATTATATTCTTAAGTAATAATGTAAATATGCATGTTGTCCTTAGCTTATTTTATGCAGATGTTGAGATGTTCTTGAGAGTTACTTATTAGGCATTTACTTAAGTGAGAAAGTAAGAAAAAAGTAAGAAACTTTCATTGTCTAGAGCTCAGACCAATAAAAAAAGAAAGACGGAGTATTTACAGGTAATGGGGTGAAGTCGCTGTCGATCAATGTGTGCGTCACGCCTAGCATAAATACGCTAGGCGTGCGCTTGTGTGCAAAAAAATAATGTTGCCAACTCAGGGTTTCAGATTGTCAAACTCCCATCCTGTTGCAGTCTTATTAAACTATAGTTTGTTCGTTTTATGATGATATGCGTGACACATTATAATTGACAATAGTGGGGAAGTTACCTAAAAAATTTAATCGAATAATTTAAAAATATCGAATCACCTCGTAAAGGAATTGCAATCGAAATTATCGATTTCGTACTGATGTTTCAGAGTGACGGCGGCGATTTAAGATGGCCGCCCTTTTTTATCGATTTGATTTCGATTCAACTGTGTCAATCTCTATTGACATAAGTTCCGTTTTATGCATCTGACATTTTTCAAATATTTTCGTAACAATAATTTTATACTCCTATTTCAAAGTTAATATTTATAATTTTATATCAATAAGTTAGCATTTAGCAACTTTTCATTTTTATTCATTTAAAATTACAGGAAACATTTATTTTTGTAGATGGGATATAATTTATTACATTCTGATTTTTTTTGTTTTCTTGTAAAAAAAATCCGTAGCAAGGAATATGAGAACTGTCACCCATATCATCTTAGAACGAACAAACTATACTAAGTAATGACTACAAAAGTTGCTATCAAACTAGATTGTTAATCATCATTCATTAGTAATTGCTGAAAAAAGTAAATACTTAAATATCTATATCTAATAAATTATGAAATAATTCAACTAAGAACAGACAGACAGACAGACAGACATACATACATACAGACAAAAATTGTAAAGAATGTTGTTTGGTGTATGCAGTATGTATCGTATACAGATTAATATGCAAATAGTAAAAAAATCTTTCAATACTACAAACAGACACTCCAATTTTATTTATATTAATAGATTTTAAATGAATAACGAATTTTAGGTTAAAAATAAACATTTGTCAGGATAATACAGCACGTAATAATATTTTTCCCCTATTATGGGGAAAAATATCTTGCGACCAGCATGCAGCACTGGTTGAGGTTCTGTGTTCCGAGACTCCCGATACAATTTTTAAAACTAATAAATTAAATTCGTTATTTCGGTGGTAATACATAAATATTCAACTAGTTACTTGTGAAACGTAATCCCACAAGGTTTCTTTTGAGCACAAGAATTGTTTTTGCACCATTTAACGATGCAGGACGGCATATTTTGATATTTCTTGACACAGATGAAAACGACATGCGCCGTCACTCGTTGAAACCGGAATGGCGGGCGGCCGGCTTCCTATGGCCGTATCGGCTTCCTATTGCCTGCCTCACCGCGTAGCATGGATGGCTCTGTCTATCTTTTTTTATTGGTCTGAGGTCTAGAGTTAAGTTATAAAGATTTTAAATGTTTATTTTACTTGACTATGACGTTATAAAACATATTCCTTGCTTCTTACCACAATAATATGTAAACCTAAAAATTAAAAATGCCAAAAAAAATTCTCAAAAAAAAAAAAACAAGTCTAGAATCGTAGCAGAATTTCTGGTAATTTAACAAAAAAATATCATTTTTTAATGAAGTAATTTCATAATTATTAATTGCATTGCTAATGTGATTAATAATGTACTCTAAACTACCTGAATCCTGCTACTTGCTTACCACTTAAATTAGCATAATAAGTATAAGGTTTATCGAAGAGATTGATTCCTAGGCAGTTGACAGACCAACATAATTTGGTCGGATCCTGTCAATTTAATGTTAATTGTGATCTGCGTCTGACAAAACGCGACCAAAATACGTAGGTCCGCCACCTGCCTATAAGGGCCGATTCACACCGGATCGGCAGCGGCGCGAAGAGCACTTTTAGTGTGAAATAATTTTAAACTTTATTTACATACTTATAACTACTATATCGCTTTAAAACTTCTAAAATGGCTCGAGGCGCCGCCTCGAGCCTCGGCCCTAAATCAACTTCTCTGATAGTGCATTCTACTTAGATATAAAGTTCCTTATATTGAACTTAAAAAAATAAACACATTATTATTCCTCAAAACTATTTTATTTTAAAATACAAGAACCACATTGTTTTTGTTTAACCATTAAAGTCGGAACATTCGGAGCATAGTCAGTTTAGGTATTCCTTTCAATAATATAATAAACTGTTTTAATTTGAAATACTTTGCTTGTTTTTGTTAGTATATGGGTCATTGTCAATGCTCAAAATAAACATACTTTTTTTCGAGTTTTCTTTTTGCTAATGTTTGTAATAACGACTGAACTTGGTCTGTTACTGTCGGCCGCGACGTTAAACTACAAAATACTATTTTTTATATACTTTGTTCGCATGGTAACAGGAATATGTAGTAACAGAGTAGTAAATTTTACATATTATAAGACAATAATATGTGAAATTTACTACTATTTTAAAAACAAAAATATTTCATTCATATTATTAATCCTTCGACCGGGGATTCGTGGAAATGCTATTGTATTGTATTGTTGTCGCGATCACCGGTGCAGTGCTCGTACCGCGTACGGGGCTTGATGGGTTGATATTATTTACCACTTGGGCGACAAACCAATTTTTTTTTAAATCATTTATCTATTTACGACAATAGTATGTAGAAACAAAGTGGAAGCGCAATAAAAACACGCAGCGTGATCCACACTTCGCGGTCGCCTAACGCCTTCCCTACCCCGTCACCTGATTTTCGGATCATCTACAATGAATGTGAACTAACTCGCCCAACTACTACAAAATCATAATCAGCGCTATCACTATTTTGTGTTGTGAATTACATGGTAACAGCAATAGTCGTTTCACACCATACGCGGGACCAAGTTTTAGAAAATAATCATTAATTAGATTATAATATTTGCTGATTTTAAAGCATATTTTGTAATATTAACTATTATTTTATTTTTTATTAACTATAATCTGTTCATAGTTTAATTGATTTAAAGTGGGTTCTCATAGTAGAAATAACATTATTACTTTTGTAGCAGAGTCAGACGAGTGACATATAAATTTTGTATGGAAAACCACTCTGTTACCAGAAACTACCACAATGTAACTTTAAAAAAAAAACTAGAAATATCAATACTTATGGCCGGTTTACACGTATTAAGTAGATAAGTAGTAACTAAATTCTAATTGTCATCTAGTTTAGTACTTACTAAATCTTAACTTGCTACTTGCTATGTTTACATGCAATTAACAACTTAAAGTTAAGTTAAAATTTAGTTATCTACTTAATACGTGTAAACCAGCCCTAAGTCTTCATTTTACTAATCAGTGTTTATTAATGTGATATATTATATGTTAAATGTATTATTTCTACGATGATGTGTTTATAATCGTAATTTTAAAAAAAAACAAGCTCCGGGCCTAGTTTAGATGCGCAAAATTTGACAATGACCCATATACATATTATGTATGTTTCAATACTTCAACGCAGATCAGACAGGAAACAACTTATAGTAGAAGATGGAAGAGGGGATTTCGGGAGTAGCTCGAGCGTGTCAGATTAAGCTTGTATAGGCTTCCGACATATTGTGTCTAGTTATCATGGTATAGAAATCAGATTTCTCACGTGGTGGGTAATTTTTTATTTTTTTATATTGAAATGTCGTCGGATCTGTCAGATTAAAATAGGGGATGTTTAGCATACCCTAAAGAAGCTTCCTTAAAAGCAATGACGATTCAAAGGATAGGTAAGCCTGTAGGGACATTTTAAAATATAAAAAAATAAAGCTCCATAACTAAGCTTCACAGATATTTTATTTTGCTCTAAACTAAATGATTTAGTTCTTTTAAAATTTACCTAAATAAGCAATTTTCTGAATATATTTTCTTTTTCAAAACTTTAAAATGGCTGCAGTTTCTGAACCCACCGCTAAAATAAAAAAAATGCTCATATTATTTTTTTATCAGCTTTACCTAGTGTACAAACCCTACTAGGTCTCCATGACGCTCGAGTGACTACAAAAATAGCACCCTCCCCTCCTCTACTATTAATATAAATTCTAAGACTCCATCCATAAAATATTAAACTTAAAATAATTATTTTTTCTATTTCCGAAGATCTTCTGAAGATATTCCATACTTCTTTTTGAGTGTATCAAGCTCTTCTTGTTTCTTTTCTATGTCCATACCCTTAAATGCTTTATTAGACCGATAGTACAGCACAACTAAATACCTATTGCATACATTGAATCCTGATAAGTGATCACAAGCATTTTTGGCATCAAATATATCTTCATAGACAACAAATGCTGTCCCCCTAGTTTCTGCAGTATTGCCACTGAAAAAGAAAAAAAAATACTATATTTTAAAACTAAAAGTATGGGCAATAGTAAAAAATTATGAAAGGAATTGTGCACTATTTGATAACAAGTACAATAGATTATATTTTTTTTTGGAAAATTAAATTCCCATTGTTCAAAAATTACACTATATTAGATTCGGATATCCAAGACAAATAATAACAGTAATAAAAAATAAAAGTCCTAAGTCTTTGAGTTGATTTGCTTGAAGTTCAAGCCTTGAACAATCATTCCCGTACGTCGAAACTCAAATGAATTCACCAATTCCACTCTAATTCATAAAGAATGAGAAAAGTATGAATTGTAGTAGGTAAAGTCAATTTCCCCCCCCCCCCCCCCCCCACCCCATGCGCCATCGGCTGGCGACGCCCTAGCTTTTCAGTACAGTTAAATAAAATGTTAAGTATTAAGGACACATAAAAGCTCACAACTTACACTCTTATTTGTCGTATAGCTCCATATTTTCCAAAGATGTCGTACATTTCTTCTGCAGATATTTTATATGGCAAATTTCTTATGTACAAAATTCTGTTCACCTCCGGTGGCAATCTAACCTAAAATGGAGACACAAAATTTGTATGTTAATAATTGATATCTTTACTGAGTACATTTTGTGGGCGAATTATTCTTCAATAGTACTATTACTAGATGACGCCCGCAACTCCGTTGCGCCAAAATTCGTGCGGAAACCGTACATTTTTCCGGGATGAAAAGTATCCTATGTCCTTTCTCGGGGCTCAAAGTATCTCCATACCAAATTTCAGAAGTCGGTTCAGCGGTTCGGGCGTGAAGAGGTAACAGACAGACGTATAGACAGACAGGTTTAAATTTTTAAATAACAATTTCAAAACTTGGTAAGTAAACACTTTGGACTTCACTATGGTCCCAACTTACATTATTATTATAAGAGTTCAATAGAAATAAGGAACTACTGTAATACTTGGGTCAATTTCTTAAGCTTGCAAATCATTTTGTGGGCTGTAGCATGTTTACCAATACTTTTCTGTTTCTAGTTCCCTCAATTGATGTATAAAAATTACTTACGTTTGCCCGTCTTTGGAGTGCTAACGCCATTGGATTATTGGTTTTGGATTTTGTGGGAAAATTGATTGAAAATAGTTTTTATTTACGATTACGAGTACCGTACGTAAATTGCAATAAAGTTTTTCAAAACCCATCACCCACGAATAAAAATGGCAAACAAAATATTATGTCAAAATGGCAGACGGCTCACGGCCAGGGTTGCCAACCTCAGAATTTTTTCCTCTTACACGAGCTGCTCAAAATCTCGTATTTTAGTTTTCAAACCTCGTAGTTCGTACATTCAATAAAAGGTTGTAAAACCAAAATGATTTTAATTTAGGAAATTTTACACAATGAAATATACTGTTTCAAGTTATCTACTAAATAAAACATCATTTATAGGTAAGGTAGGTATTAAAAATATATTTAATCACAAATCGATCCATTTCACTTTGCCTAAGCCTATGTTTCAAATTCAAATATGATATAAGGAAACGGAGCGTTTCATTGCGCGTTGGATACGCTCAGTCTAAACTTAAGTGTTCCTAATTTACAAGTTTGGATAGATGGCATTACCTATTACTAATAACTATTATGTAATGGTTATGCAAAATATTAGTATGGTATCCTTTCTGTCAAAATCTCTCGTACAAAATTGTACGAGGCTGACAGTGTCCTGAGTCCTCGTACCTCGTACGGAAGACCACAAATCTCGTATTCGTACGAGGAACCCAAAGGAACTAGGACTAAATTTAGTCAAGTGGAATAACATTTAGAAAGTTACTAAATGTTATTCTACTTGACTAAATTTAGTCACTAAATCATTTAGAATTTCTAAATTTAGTGAAATGATTCAAAGACTTTATTAGCATCCAAGTATAGTATACAACATACAAACTCAGCACCTTGCAAAGGCGGTTGCTTATAAAATAGTACATAAGTTATCAAATATTTTGGATTGTAATGAGGGATTTTCTTTTTAATTTGATTGTCAAACAGTTTCCATTTTTGTAACTAGATGGCGTATGGGTAGACGACTATCGGTAATACCAGGGAATACCATCAATAATTGCTACGAAACTGGGCAAAAGAATGTAAAACTTGATACATTTCAATTTGAAAACGACGCCATAATATTCCAATGACTAGGATAACAAAGTTATTACAACGATGTTTTAGTTACAACTCACGGAAGAAATAGCCCTATTTACCGATATTCACACCAAATAATATCACAGGAATTATACATTTTGGTTTTGACAACATCTTACCTGCACTTGTGCCAGATAACGGGTATTTCATGGCTAATATTTTACCAATGATTGAACATCAAAGACCCAAATAACACAATTTGGGAAAAAATAATAAAAACCACACCAACAATAAAAAGTAGAAGGAGTTTGAAAGTGACATACCCATGACATGCCCGCCAAAACTCTTTCAGTTGTCAGTTTTCAGTTTGACAATTTGCGTGTTCCTAAACTGTTACCAGTATATTGGCCTAATCGCTTAGGCCATTGATCGCTTAGGTTTAAGATATTTTGATTTATGCCACACTTGACAGTACACTGATATTTTTTAGAAACACAACCAATATGTATCCGTGATGCCAATCTACAGATAATTTCAGATCGGTGGGGAACCAATAGAAAATCTAGAAGTGTCTATCGTCGCGCCGTCTGGTGGAGACTAAAAATAAGAAAATCTCTGATTTCTTTACGTTACTTTGAATATAATAAAGTACAGTATTATTCATTTCTTAATTTCTTATAATATATATACATTATAGAATTACAATAGCACATTAATGAAATTAAAATTATAACTTAAATTAAATATTTTATGAATTTAAGTATTAAACTATCTTCTTTAGAAAATAATTCTTCTAGCGAGTAGAAACATTTTCAGTTAGGTACCTTTTTAATTTTCTCGTAAATGATAATAGTTTTGTTTCTTTTTTAATTGCATCTGGGAGGTGATTTAATATTTTAACTGACATGTAGTATGGGCTTTCGTTTAGCATTTTAATTCTGGAGTATGGTAAATGTAGTCTGTTTTTGTGTCGTGTGTTAACGTCATGTGTATCTTTAATCTTAGTAAAGTAATCAAACTTTTTGAAAATGTTATTCCACTTGATTAAATTTTTTCCGATTTAGGATCCTAGCTAGGATCCTAAATCGAAAAAAATTTAGTCAAGTGGAATAACATTTAAGAAAGCTAGGATCCTAGCTAGGATAAGTGGAATAATTAATAAACGCTTTCTGTGCAATGATGCCATGCCAGAGATTACTAGTCTCACTTCTTCTTCTTCATTCAATCAATCAGGTGGCAAAAATATCACTATCCACTATCCAGTATCCCCGCCATAACTCATAAGACTTATAATATACTGTCGTATATATGATCCCCGAATTCCGCAATTTTAATATAGCTTTTACATTATGATATACATAACTCCTGACTTTTTAAGGATACAAGTTTGGGAGTTTCGGCGTTGTTTTAAGAACGGAAAGCATATTAATATGCTATTATTACATTCATCATTGTCATCATCATCACTACCATAAACCATTATTTTAATTTTAGTCTCAAAATAATTATTCCTAGAATTCTAGAGAAGGTTCATATTAGGAGGGAGGTGATACGAAGTTCACCGGGTCATCTGGTGAAGTCATAAATTATTAAAATGCACGTTTTGCATTGCCGCAATGCTAAATGTTTACACGTCCATCTTGAACAACGTTTAGATAACAACTGAACACGGCCATCATGTAGAGGCGTTGCGACCATTGCATGGCCATCCCAGTCGCCATTCGATCGCCCAGCGCTGGCCACTCTTGTAGAGGGGCCATAAAGAAGAAAGTATCAAAAATGACGTTTTGGTATGATGTTGATGGCAGCGTTAGTTTCTTTTTTCGCCACGTTCATTGCCTTATCGAGATCGAATGGTACTGCCCAATGAGGATACTTGTACCTACAGTTCGACAAGGCTATAAATGAATAATATGTCAATGATGTCAATGAGCGCTGCTGCTCTGCTGGTAAAGGAGAACTGTTAAAAATGACGTTTTTGTATGATAAAAGCGTTAGTTCCTTTTCTCGCCACGTTCATAAACAGCCTTGTCGAACTGTACTTTGCAGTGGCGTGGCAAGACCTAAATTTTATGTGGGCAAGATATATCTTGCGAGGCCCCCTGATAGATGACGCAAGAATACGGGTTTTCGGAGAAAGAATTTTTTTTGATACTCAAACTTTTATTTATAAAAGTTTTTTATGAATAATTGAGTAGATATCAAAACTTGAAAATCCTTTAAAAAAAACCTTGTGGTCCAAGGGTCGCGTCGAGGACCCTTAGACCGCGCGGCCATGGGCGGTCGCCCACACCGCCCACGCCTTGCGCCGCTTCTGGTACTTTGTACTGCCAAATTTACACTCGCTAAGTTCACGACATGTTGCAGTGCATCATGTCATTTGTGTCAAATATTTTTTTTTTATTAAAGAACCAAAGATTTTTGATACGCAATGTAGTAGCAAATCACGTCCATAATAACTTTTTATCCCTTCAAACATTATATTACTTTAACAAAATAATATAATGTTTAAGTATGCTTTTCTTCTTATTGCACGCCTGCGTCATACGGAAAAAATTCCCACCAAATTTCAAGTCTCTACGATCAGTGGTTTAGGCTGTACGGTCATTCGTTGATTAGAAATCTGCGAATGTGGACTCATAACAAGTTCGCGCGCTCATCCCACCACTGCGAACCCTTTGTCGCGGGACAAAAACTGACAACTTTCGGGGAACGAGCTGCAAAGGCGAAAAATATGCGAATCGGATCCACTGTCCACAGTCCACACTCATGCTTCGCAGGAATCTCACGGCGCGGCGCGCGGCGCCCCGGTGCAGTGTCGCGCACGGTCCGCGCGCGAGTGTGGATGCGGCCGGGAAACGAGCCGCAGTGCGAAAAATATGCAAATCCATGGGCGTACCCAGGATTTCAGCTAGGGGGGAGCAGCATACCTGTTTTGAGAAGATGGTCGGTCTGAAATCTGGTACCTATATCGAAACCATAAACGTATGATGCTACAGTGTATATTACATAATATATTATAAGTCTATGATCGAAACAAAAAATCATAAAAATTGACTCTTAGGGTGAACGCAGATTTGGCCGCACCGCACGCACCGCAGTTGCCGCATTCGCAATTCTTTATATGAAGTTATAGGCAAGCTCGCAATTCGCATACCTACCCGCACCTACCCGCGCCGCAGTCGACGCAGTACCTGAAGCGGCCGAACTCCCCGAGCCGCAGCCGATGACGTCACCAATCCCGGCCCGCCCGCGTCGGACGCTGCGGCGCGTGTGGTGCTGATGTCGTCATTCGCATTCAACGGTCGGCCATATAACCCATAGAGTAACGAGTCAAGAGCCATACTGCAATACACGCCCACTCCGAATGAACGAAAATTCATACCCTTAAAGTAACGAGTCAAGAGCCATACTGCAATACACGTCCACTCCGAATGAACGAAAATCCATTGCGAATTGCGATGCGTGCGGCGACGGGTATGACTGCGGCGACTGCGGTGCGGACAGGTGTGCGAGGTAAATAACAAAAGCGATTCGTACGGCGACTGCAGTGCGGCCAAATCTGCGTTCACCTTTATTAAGCCGTCAGTCCACCGCAGCGCACGGAGAGACTACACACGTGCGTCAAGCTTCGCTTTGCAAGAAAATATTATACAGGGTGTAACAAAAACTAGTGATAATACTTTAGGATGTGTACGTGTTCCCTGTAGAGAGTTCACTGTGAAAGTAGCAGCGCTGAAAGACCAAAAAATTTTTTCACTTTTGTATGGGGAAACTTGTGACGCTCGGGCCCTTGCCCATACAAAAGTGAAAAAAAAATTTGGTCTTTCAGCGCTGCTACTTTCACAGTGAACTCTCTACAAGGAATACGTACACACCCTAAAGTATTATCACTTGTTTTTGTTACACCCTGTATAATGTGACTGTGTCCACTGCAACCCACGGACACGCTACGTACCGCGTACGAATTGACGTATTCAAAGTAATAATAATAAATTCGTGCGCCGCGCCACGGTGGAATGACGGCTTAAATAATCTGACTGAAAATATATTTTGTTTCCAACACTTAATTTTGCGCAGAGTAGGTAACGTCACGTTTGAATTTTAATTTCCACTTGCCAGGAAAATTACGCCGTTTATTAAATTACTTAATTATTAAATTATTAGTACGCCCATGTGGGAATCGGATCCACACTCAAATTGTTCGCAGTGTGGCTGCGGTCAGTTTTTAACGCTAAAATGGAACGCGGTGGATATCAAAATATCAAACACTGAGTTGTGACTTGTGACACGATTTTTATACACGAGCAATTTAGGAAATAAACTGTGCGCTCTTTGATTGCTCGCATACATTGCTAGAAACATTATTTCGGGTATGAAAAGTGTTGATGTCACCGGGACTTTACTTGTGGCCCGCGTGATTTTTGTTATAAACCATTTTGAAATTCACGCACACCGGCGCAAAATAATGTAGTCGTTCACGACTACATTATTTTGCGCAAAAAATTCACGACTTTCAAGTCGTGAATTTTTTTCACTTTTAAATCGTTAATTTTGAAGAACGTTATTTTTTTAAACCAAAAAATTTTTGTTGCGGCCCGTGACACCAAGACCAAAACATGTTTGTGGCCCGCATGGAAAAAAAGGTAGGGGACCACTGGTTTAACACAATCGGTCCAGCTACTTATATATCATAATTTGGCATATCGCACCCCTAATCCAATACTGGCACCACAATACTGCTGGCACTATACATTTCCAACCAAACCAAACCAAAAAAAATATGTTTCTAAAGGTCACAGCACACATATCAACTCGGAAAGGGATCGGCACCGTATCGCCTCGAGCCGTTCAATATTGTTTGTATGAAACTCCCTACTGCAACGCACACTAAGCGGAACCATAACGTAATCGCCTCGCCTCGGAACAGACTCCGAACCGGGATGCGACGCGTGGTCAACTAGCAGTCCACGCGCTTACGGCTCGTTGTCCACCCGCTTACGGCTCGTCGTCCCCGTGCTTACGCCTCTCCGTTTTTAAGCTTACGTTTCTTCGTCCACCCTTGCCCCTTTCCCGAGCCGTAAGCGTGGCTAGCCATAGCCGAGTTGGCGTGCAGGCGCTACTGATACGCTTTGGTTACGTGCATACGTTAGCTTGACGCCTGGTTGACGGCGAGGCGAAAGGCGATACTGTGACGATCCGTTTCCGAGTTGATATGTGTGCTGTGACCTTAAGTCTTTTTTTCCATAGTTCCCCTAAGAACCTCCCCTGACCCCCGGGCCTAACTAAAGTGTTTCCCTCAGCGCCGAGACTGGCTAACCGCTAAGCCGGGGAGGTTCTCATCGTCTCCCGGTTCCCCGAAAAGACAGGTAACAGGAGGTTTGAAGAGACGCCTCCTTGCTCCCCGCTCCCGTCCTACATCTGGCTCTCGGTCTGCAGCCTGCAGAGGCATTGGTAAGCGTTTGCGGTTTTTACCAAATTCTGGACTAGAATAATTTCTCTCCTTTCGAGAACACTTTAATTTTTTAAAAGTGAACTTGCAAGTAATAATCGTTGTTTGTTTAGGTAGTTAGGTATACAAAAATACGATTAAAAAATTCGCTTAAATTTATTGAAAAATCTTTTACAAAATTCTGGTATACCTAACATTGTTTTCATGAAATAATAATAAGAATATAAGGTAATAAAAAAAACATAAATGCTTTACTTACATTACATGGTCATGATTTAAAAGAAACTTGAAAATATTATATAATAATAATTATTCTAAAATAACTATGCTCTAGTGTACAATCGAAGTTTCGACTTTGGCTTTCAAATTATTATCATGTTAACCAAAATTTTCTCGAAAAAAAAAAACGTCAAAACACGAAATCAAATAAAAGCTGTTATCGGAAACTCTTTTAACTTGTTACCTTAGTACAGGGGTTCCCAAACTGTGCGCCGTGGAAAGGCAAGAGGGGCGCCGTGAGCCGATCCTCCATCATTATCCGAAACCACAATTATTATAAAATTAAATTATAATATTAATTATATGTAAAGCAGGTAGATGAATAAATATTTGTTTATTACTATTTACCTGCTTAGCCCAAATATAATCATTAACGATATTTATATATGTATCTTTTACTAATAGCTTGGTAGAGTAGGGCGCTGTGTAAAAATATTTTACGTGTAACTGCGCCGCAGGCTGAAAAAGATGTGAACCCCTGCCTTAGTAGGTATGGAAATGGAATGGAATATATGGATAGCTTCGGAATAATTTTCCATGCTATTCATTTATTATTTCATGGGAAAAATCATACTGAAAATGTTCTGAATTCATTGAAATATACTAACTTATAAAATTATTAAATTGGATATTAAATTAATAGAATCTTGTAACCAAACTATGATAAAATTTCATAGTGATTCATCATCATTCCTTCGGCTTCGGCCAAAATCAAACTTCGGTTGGACACTATTTTTTTCTTTCTAATACATATTTTCATAATCCAGACACTTAATAATAAAATGTCCTTATGGTTTTCACATTTTTACCCTAAGCTGATTGGAGCTGCCATATTTAATTTCCATTGCTTTTGTTTATTGGTCTATATATTTGAGTTTTATAAAGCATGTAACCCAGGGCATATTACAATATTTACGTATTAGAAAGTTCTTGTTTATGTCTTTATGAAACTATATCTCTAACTTAAACAATTACAATATAAAAATAATAATCTTCTACCTAACAAACAATATCAAATAATATCCACTAAATCGATACTTAAACATTGCCACAGTTGGTAATAAGTAAATATAGACTATTAATTATATCATGTGGCATCAGGTGATTCGAGCCACACCAACAATTTTGTGCTTTGTAAGGCTTATGAAATTTTTAAAAAGCTAATTTGTAGGTATATGTTTATATTTATTACTAGACGATAATTTTTGGTCAAATAATATTGATCAGCAAAGGAATGCTACTTCACTTTCAGCCTCATGATAATTTACTGATTATTCAGCACAATATCAAATGATATTTCAAACTCTTCCTTTTATGGAAAAATAGTAATTAATAAAACTGGGTGCCTTTATTAGTTATCTCGCAGCACGGCTGCCTAGTGCGCAGCCTTATACTTCAATAATGCACAATTTAGAATTGCTTAGAGTACCTATTGTGCAACAATATAACTTTAAACATTTTGAGGGCGTGTTTACGAAACATATTCATTGTTAGATCCCAGTACCGCTATCCCCAACCCGCGGCCCGCTGGGACTCTATTTGTGGCCCGCGTGATGTTAAACAATTTTGAAATACACCGACAAAAGAACGTAAAGTTTACGTGATAGTCGTTAAATTTTACCCCAAAAAAAATTGGTTACGGCCCGCAACACCAAGACCAAAACATGTTTGTGGCCCGCATGAAAAAAAGGTTGGGGACCACTGCTAGTAGATGCGGACCAATCCAGAAAAATACCAAATAAAATAAGCTTCTTGCCATGTAATACTGTCCTAAAGTTGAGAGAGAGAGGCAATTTTCCTTAAATGTTTCTAAATTTACGAAAATTGCGCAATCTTTTGATCGATTACTAATTTACTACTGATAGCGCGCGAGTGCAGTTGGGGCCTGAGACGAAGGGTGGGGGCAATCCCCCGCCGACCGCACCCCGCGTCTCGCATGCCTGCAGTGTAGTGATGTGTGGAATTTGATATCCATAATTCGTGTAGTGTGTTATCGCGTTACTATTTGTTGAAACAAAAAATATTAAAAAAAATGTTAATAAATTAAATAAAATTAAGAATAAATTGTATAAAAGAGTTTCAACAATATTCAAGTTACAGCCGCGTGTAATAGGCTACTTGACCTACTTTTTTCTTCATTCTAATCGCTTCTTAATCATTCATTTTCACCAAAAAAAACTAATATTTTAAAGAGTAGAAACCCATAAAAATTATGATTGAAAAATATGCCTTTTAAATGGCGCCGAAAGCACTATCCGCCATAGTGTGACGTCATATTTTTGTATTTTATACTTTCTTTATTGAAAAAATTTTATGTGCTAAACATACGATTCTAAAAGTGCCAAAAAATTAGAAAATAAATAAGAAGTCATTTGTAATGTTGAAAACTTTTGGAGAAAAGTTTTGGCCATTTCATTTCCCAACTGCAATAAATGGAGATATTGTAATATGTAAAACTGATGTTTTATTTAATTATTCAAGAAAATATATTTTACAAATCTTTCTAGTATTATTCTGATTATTTATGTACAAATAAACTTACATTTATCGAGGGCGTTAAATAAAAGATATTAAATAATTAGTGTGATGAGTTGATGACGTCACTTTTTACACGTCACGAAAATTATAATGTTAAACTAATAGTGTATTTGAAATGTATCGACATATCGACATCATTAATTCTAATTAGGTTACAGCACTACCGCATCCCTGAGCTCTGCGTTCAACTCGCGCGCTATCAGTACTAAAAATATATCTATAGTCATTCAGATTTCAGTTAATGACATTCACTATGCATACGGGAAGAGTCAGAAATAATAAAAATCTCCTAATTCCTATGAAATAGGCATGGTTAACATTTAAAATAATAATTATTTTTATAACCTTTCAGAATAAAAGTTTATATTCATTGATTTTATTTATACGTCTTTTGTATGAGGCGAATCTTATTGTGAAACTGTAGAAAAATAATTTATATACAGTTGACAATCAGACGATTTATACACAATATTTTGCTAAATAAAATGTGTATAGTGAGATTACATTAGTCACCAAAATTATCACATAAAATAAAATGTTAATTAAGGATCAATGTCATAATATTTACAATGTGCTGGTACAATACGCGACAATTGTTTAACCCTTTAGCCGCCAAGGTCGGAATAATCCGACAACATTTTCGTGCCCAAACCGTCAAGGTCGGATATTTACGACCAGTACCACTACTCGGTTAATCTGCCTGTTTTGTTTGATAGCACTGTATTATATTCAAATAATGTTTATACTTGGTAAATAGTTAACGAAGTAATCATTTACAATTGATTACACTTCACTTTCTTAATCAGAAGACCTAAAAATAATGTCTAAAGTTAAATAAATTACCGAAAATATTCTTAGAAAAGTGTATTGATGTCCAACGCCCGAGTCAGAAAAATCCGACAGTAGGGACGGGACATAATCAATGATTTGCTGATACAAAAATCCACATAAATAAAAACATTTCTGTTTTTACTAACTGATTTATTATAAAACAAATAAAGCAATGGTTACTGAACAAATAAACGTGTTTGTTTTACTTAATTTATAATAAATATAGTATAAAAATGACAGTGATTGAATTGACGATTCCCATCCTTAGCTTGCATGTTTAGAAACGAATGTTGTCAGCACACCCTGCACCACGGTCGGAAAAAGGCGACCGCTTCTGACGTCATAAGCGAATGCCGCCTTCTAGAATTTTCCACTAGTGTTGTGCTTATGATGATGTTTTCGATAAATGTGATTGTAGTGGATACTTAAATTAGAAATAAATTACAAAGTAACGCTTTCCTATCTGTCTGTCTGCTTCGACATTTAGATGAAATTGTATGCGTGTAAAGGGGATGGGATATCGATCTACTATTGAAAATCTATATTTGTAGTAGGTTATATATTTAAAAAACTCAATTATTTAATCCGTGTAAACTATGAAATTGATATTATTTGAAATGTAATAACAAATATGGGGAATTATGTCACTTCACTATTCAAGCTGTTTTTATCTAATGTTTTTGCCAGCGCTGTATAATTTACTAACAGCATTATGGATTCAAATACTAGATATCAATTTATACTTTATATAAATTATAAATTAAGAAATAAATTATCGACATCGAAAAAGATAAGTATTACACATCACTATTTGTTGTAGGTATAAATTTTTCGTTTTATGTGCCGGCGCTAGAGGCACGACAATTGATTTTAAGCTCGGCGGTTAAAGGGTTAATAGAGGATATAAATGTCATACAAATAATGCATAGCTAAGGATGGATGCACTAGTCAAGTGTATTATGTGTTGAATATTAACAAGAAACACGTCTTTAAAATGGGAGCATAGAAGATACCTATGTGTAAATATAATAATTATATAATATAATTAGATTATGAAACAAAACAAAAGAAAAAATAAACCAAAGCTTTGGCCTTTTTTCAACTTTCTAATACGAGTTTACCACCGATAACAACATTTTATAGCCTTGCATACGTAATAATATCTACTTTGATAAATTTTATTGCGTACTTACGACCATTGCAAAATTAAACCGTAATTAGACGTTGGTATTAAAAATATTAATAAGCTGTTTGACGCGTTTTTTACTAGTAATAAGATAGACTTAGAGCCACCGCAGACTGCAGACTTTTAGTCGGTTTGATCGAAAGCTTAATCAGTAAGAAGATGTATGAGGATTCGCACACCAAATGATTTGTATCGGCCGATAATAATAATGTACTGAAACCCAAATTTGGTCGAACTATCGGCCGACTAAAAGTCTGTAGTCTGCGGGGGCTCTTAATGTCATCCTATTGTTTTTTCCATGTTCGTGACAGGATGATAATTAGACATAAAAAATTAGACATAAATGACGAAATCAGAATAAATTAAACCATTTTAACCAGCGCAAATTTCTGGAAAAATTGGGAGCTCGATTTAGACAAAATATTGAACCACATTCTTTAATTTATTTTAATAAACCAAAATTACTCGTCAGAAATCGAACTGATTTTTTTCATACCCTGTTATAAGTACTTCATTAATATTATGATTCGATATAATACGTAGGAGAAAGTTTTGCAAAGCAAATATTTAATATGTCAACTCTTTTTTATAATTATTGTTTATCGTGTAACAAATAGTGACAAGTATATTTTAAGTAATTTATCTTCGCCATACTTTTGCAGCCTGCATATAATCAGAGTCAAAATAAAAGGCCATAAAATATAATATTATGCATGTGAAATAGCATCATCCCCGATGAGTCACTGCAGTAAAAGTACAAGTTGCTAAAATTTTTTATGTAAAAAGACTGTCGCCATACGAATCGTACTGTCTCCAGCGTTCCCTTTACATGATGCGAAAAACAAAATCAACTCGTGCGAGTTTGTAACCGTCCCTCCTGACCACCAGGTAAAGTCTACTCGAAGCTGGAGTTGAACATGTTGATGTTGAGATCCTCGAAAGTGTTGGCGCCGCCCTGGTCGAGGATCTGAAGCATGTCGGACAGCTCGTGGGGCGCGTGGCCCTCGGCCGCCCCGGCGCCGCCCACTCCGCCCACGCCACCCTGCCACGCCCACATGCCTGCACAACAACACATCTCGTATTGCCGGTCAAAAGGTTTTGAATAAACTTCAACATTACTGTGACGTTTTGAAGTAATATTGATACGTGTTTTTTTAATAACTAGTGCAAAAGTAATAAACAAACAGCGCCTAATTCTTAGGATTAGTTGAGTAAGAAGTTTCAATATTTATAATACTACAACTGCATACTACATTCATAATATTTCTTAATAAAACTCATTATTATTTGAATGGCCAAGTGCCCGAGTAACATTTAGACGTTGAACCGTAATTATTATGTAATTTGAGTCTCACCGTGCTGCGGATGCGGCGGGTGCGCAGGGTGTGTGGGGTGCGCGGGGTGCGCATGCGCGGGTGGGTGCTGGTAGTGCGCGGGCGGCAGGTAGGCGGGCGCGGGCGGTGAGCGCGCGGGGCTGCCCCCCGCTGCCCCCGCCACCGCGCCCGTGCCGCCCTCGCCGCTGTACGCGTAGCTCTCCCCGCTCGCACCGCCGCTCTGTGGATACAAGTTACGTTATCGTACTGCATAACACTTCATGACTTAATTTCAATATAATAATTACTAATTAGCTAATTACTAATGTCCACGCTGTTTAATATGTTCTTTTAGCCATTATGTTGGCCTACTGACATACAAGTTACATATTCGGAATTCATTTTTATGTTAATAATTTACAACTGCAGCTAGCTCTACTGTGTAGTACTTATTTTCTAAAAAAAATCAATGCCCATGATTATTATCGATGCTTTATAAAGTATTTTTGAATCTGTGTATATACTGACCGGGCGGAGCGTGGTCCATGTGGTGTGGGGCGCAGAGGCGGGCGGCGCGGGGGGCGTGTGCGCAGGTCGGTGCGGCGAGTACTCGGCGGCGGCGGCGTGCGCGTAGTGCGCGTAGCCCGCCGCGCTCGCTGCCTCGCCGGGGGACCGCCCCGCTGCATGTCATAAACAAACAGTTACGACCGCACTCGGGGACACTTAATGAAGATTTAACTTCGACTTAAGGGCCTGGACACAAAAACACGATATAATACGACGTCGTGTCGTCAGTCCACGATGCGACGTTGTGTCGTGGGAAGCCACGACGAGCATCGTAAAAAACTCCGACGCGACATCGTGACGTGCCACGACATACGGCATCATGTTTTTGTGTCCCGGCCCTATGAGCGGGTTATTCGAAATTCACGTTTCTAGAATAAGTAATTGTTAAAGAGAGCGTCATTAAAAAAAACTGAAAAATATATACATGTATAGATATACATCTTTTAACTAGCGACTTTTTTAGTTAGAAACACAATACAGATAATTTTACTCGATAAAAAAAAATCAGAAACAACGTCGATTTGAAAAACATTTTGAGTTTTATAGGACTTACAATAATTTTGACAGTTCGCTTACCATTAAAATTTTACAGGATATTCATTGGATACATGTTTAGTTATAATATTTTTCCATTCAATATCAGGCGTGGTGCGCGCAAACCGTATGAGAAATTCGGTTTGCGCGCACCACGCCGGACGCCACGTCGCATCAATATCATCCATAAAAATTTATTGAACACTTCCAATTATTCAATATTGAATTCGAAAGGTATTTGTTTATATAAAAAAGTGTATACCTAAATACATTCACAAAACTAAATGGAAACACAAAATAGGTAAATGTAATAAAAAAGCTGGCGACGGGCAAACCTATCGTATGCACTCCCGTATTTATCTCCAAGGGTTAAACACACTAGGCTGAATTACGCCGACGTAAATTCCGCCGCGTTTCAAATCCATACAAAATATGGGCGGAACGCGACAGACGACACTATGCTGAAATTCTGTCGTGAGCCGAATTTCCGTCGAGCCAAGTCGAGCGTAAAGTTCGGCAGCGATTCGGCGGTAATGTTTTGTATAGCAACACACTATACGCGACGGAATTATTAAAACCGAACATAGGAAATCCAACCTTACTTATCTCCAAAGCGTTAACGCACACATTACATCTGAGAATTTTAAACACTCACTTACGCGCGCGTTCCGCAACGGAAATTACGCTGCGAAATTTCGGCTCTTCGCGTAATTTATAGTGTGTCGCATCAGACGTACAGTACCCGGCAATAAATATTGCACATCGACCTTTGGAAAGTGACAGTCGGCTAATTTCGGTTTTGTAGAGCGTTATCTCTTACGCACGAAATACAAAAAGTCCGGTATATATTATTAGGAGCTGTTAAAACAATTAAGGTTTGCTTCTTTTGACAATTTTATTATTCTTTGTATAAAATACACCAAATTTTCTATAAGTTATGGCTTTATATTCGGGTAAAATAAAATAAAAAAGGGTGTTCAAATTATGTTTACATATTTAAAATTCTTTTGGAAAATTACAGCTGTAGCAAATTTAGGGGTGTTAACAACTCTAGATATATATTTTGAACTGGACGCGACTGCACTCTATTGAATTTGAACAACGACTGACATAATGTCAAATAGGTGTGTGCTACAAAGATAACGCTCTATGAAACCGAAACTAGCCGAATGTCTCTTTCCAAAGGTCATTGTGCAATATTTATTGCCGGGTATTGTAAGCGGTTGAACGTAATTTCGGCCACGTTAATTACGCCGGCGTAATTCAGCCTAGTGTGTTTAGACACTAAGAAGCGAGTGAGCTGTAATACTGTACATATTTTTAGTGTGGTAACTGGTACGTCCTACCATAGTGCAGAAAGACATCGTTTCGCCATATTTTGTCTTTATATTTTTATATATATATATATATATATATATATATATATATATATATATATATATATATATATATATATATATATATATATATAGCATTCACCCTAATATTCTCAGTGGAGGGAACAGTCACTGTTTTCATTATAATACATAATACCTTATATATAGCGTGTCACGGGGTGCGTGGTTGAACACCTCTGAAACGGCTCGACCGATTTTCGTGAATCTTGGCGAGCATTATTATGCATTATATTGGCTAGGGTTAAGAATCGTACAACATCTACTTTTTATATTGATAAGTGCATTTGTTGAATAAATAATTGTAAATTATTACAACTCGACACTGACGGCGACCATTGTTTGTGCGATCGACGTTGCCATGGTGACATATTTATAGGGGCGGACACTTCAATAAATTAATATGGGCGAAATACTTTATAAGGCAAAACAACGTACTCCGGGACAACTAGTAAACTATAAAGTATTAGTACCAGGTGCGGGGTGGTGCTGCTGGTGTATGGGCGCGGGCTGCGGCTGGTACACGTCGCGCTGCCGCAGGTGGTAGTCGTAGTTCTCGTCCGAGACCGCCTCGCCGCCCGCGCTGCCCAGGGACCGGCTGCGCGAGTCATACAAAAATGTTATGTGAAAAAACCGGCCAAGTGCGTGTCGGGCCACGCGCAATATTAGTACCGCTAGTTTTTTTTAACATTTGTATGGTCAATGAATGTACATTTATTGCGTGTTTTATACTACTAACAACATCATATTAGTTACTTTCAAAGGAATTTGAACGAAAAGTTCCTTTAAACTTCGCCAAATACATTTTTTTTTAGTTGATCGACTATTAGTCAATAATTTATGAAGTCTTCTTAGCCGTGATACCTTTTTCCTTTTAAATTCAGCATATTTCCTACTCCCGTTGATTTTTTCACATTTCCAGAAGCAACCATTTAGCTGGTAGAAGGGACTGGACTCTAAAGATTTTTTCCACTTTAAAACTTAATATTTCACAAACGGATAGGAAAATGATCTATGAATACTCAATGTAATATTATATATTATATGTAATATAAAAAAACCTATCTAACGACACCCCACACGATGAGGTGAACGCGAAAAAAATAATTCATCCCCGCTTGATGTGTAGGGAAGGTACCATAAAAAAATTTTTTTAAAGATTTCATGTACCATTTTGTCGTCATAATTAATATGCGTATTCATGCCAAATTACAGCTTTGTAGGTCCTATAGTCTCTGAGCAAAACCGCGGACAGACAGACAGACGGACGGACAGACCGAAACTATAAGGGTTCCTTGTTGATTACAGAACCATAAAAATGGATGGAACGAGATAGAGTATAGCAAAAATAAGTGTTGTTATAACTTTTGGTCTTAATTTTTCTGTCTAGGCCCCTTTCACAACACGCGATATGGAACTTCGTATCAAAAATCTAAATTTAAAGTAAATATGAACATGTTCGGTCGAATTGTAGGTATTACCAGAGTAGACAGAATGATAAGAGTATGCCGACTTAGAACTGATGTAATTTTTTTTAAGTTTGACGTATTATGATAAAAGGGTCGTTACCTACTTGTTTATATTTTGGCACATGCAAAGAAAACTGTCAGAATTCAATTTCAAAATCTTTTTTTTTTAAATAAATTATATCAGCCAGCGCGGCAGCCTTTAACTTATCCTCGCGAAACCCGAAAGAAATGACAGATGTTAATACTCGTCCGTCTCTTAGCAGTCGAAGTACTGGTAGTTATGTCTATTGTGGTATTACCTCTTTAGATTTAAAATAATACTTTTGACAAGAGAAATGTCATATTGTTGGTTCACTATAACGCTTTACAGCTCTTGAGTACTACAGTCGGGGCATTTTAATAGGCCACATTTGACATCTGTCAGATTAATCTCCATAGTGAGGTGAGCTGCGTAAAAACATCGACCAAAACGAATAAATCGATACGGACTTGAAATAAAATATTTGAATTTTATACGTTTGAAACAAACTCCTGTCCCATTATTACTTTTTCTTTTGCAAATTCAAGGAGCAAAATAAGACAAGTACATGATTTACAAAAAAAAAAAAATGCATTTATTCGCTTGAATTATAAAAACTGTTAAATGTAGTATTATCATTATTCATTTCACATAAATATGTGTTACTTTTCACAACGTGGTTATTAATTTATGGGGATATTTCGTTACAAGTAATCAATGCATCGATACTATTTATTCGCTTCCAATTTTTAGGGTAACTTCCCTAGAGTTTAAAAAGAAAAAAGGTCAGCTAACGTAACATTGTAACGACGTGCAATTATTAAGATCAGAATTTGTTTATTACGTTTAGAATTGTTTATCAGTAAAAGCAAATCGTTAAATAATTCGTATCGGTCATATTTACAATAAATATGTAATCGTCATTGAAAAAAGTTAGTCAATTGTGCAGTTATAACAAAACGAAAATATTTATTTTTTATGTACGTCGCTATAAGGTTACCTGGTACAATTTTGATGAACTGTCAAATGTGGCCTATTAAAATGTCCCGACTATAAGAAATATTTAATTTGGTATTTTAAACAGTATGGTTGTTAAATTTCTACATCTATGTTGCAAAACGAGTTTCACAGAAGAAATACTATACTTACTTTGCTAAAGTATTAGTGCACACGATGTATTCTACGTCGTCGTTGTAAGGATTAAGGAAGGCGAAAGCCGACGTTCTCAACCACACCCACTCTCGACTCTTGGTCCGGAACCGATACATCAGGGAGATTATTTGTCCCTTCAGTTTTAGAACTGAAATGAGTTTTTTAAGTACAAATAGCGAAGATTGGATCTGTCATCTGACGTATTACTATATTATAATTTATAATGTATATGTATAATGTGTTTTCTTTTTATTTCAATATAATTTTACTCTTACGTCTTTCTGTAAGCAACTTCTATTATCAACGTTTTCGTGAAACGTGAAATAAATTAGTGTCAGCAAATTTCTTATTACACTATTTATCTAACGTATGAGCATAAGTTAAAAGACGTAATAAAAATCTTAGGGAGCATCTAGTTTACTTTCATTTTATAATATTATTCATAGCACATACCTTGGTCGAAGTTGTCCCTCATGTGCTGCTGGTCCTCCGGGTGGTAGAACTCGTAGGCGAGCTTGCCGAGCAGGTCAGGCGGGGCGTGGCCCACCACCTGCGCAGCGCGCTGGTCCGCAAACGTGAACCGCCCGTCCGCCGAGTGACGCGACACGAACTCCGCCCCGCCCCCGCACAGCCCCGCCTCCGCCGCGCTCGGTGTCGACGTCACCTGACATAATATAGTGTGAGATATTATATTTTTATTCTCAGAAGGCACAAAGATATGATAAAATTCTCAAGATACTTGCATGATAAAAAGACATGGTTTCATTGACACTAGAGAAAAAAAATTTAAAGAGCGTTTTACCTTTTAAAAGCATTGTTACGACCCATTCTAAGAATAATATTTTGTCTCTCTTTTTAAGGAAGAAATGTTTAAAACTAATAAAACACACTTTTCTTACACTTTTTCCACTATATTAAGATATATAGTGCTATACACTATAGCACGATATAGTGCGTTTTGAAGATTGATCTTCAAAACGCACTATATCGTGCTATATATCTTCAGTACTGCTAAACTAGAATCGTTATGAGACTAATAGATTTGCACAAAACTCCGTGTGTGCGTCACGCGTGTTTTTTAATTTATAACAAATTATATTATAATCAATAGGTATATAACGCCATTAAAATAATAGTGATTTGGCCTGACTGCGACCTCATGCGCCCAGCTTTAAGTGCGAAGGTAAGTTTTTCGTTGATATATATGTTTATATGGTGTATTTTCAATGCACCCTTGTTTTTTTTACTTTTAATTTTAATTAAATATATTTTTTATATATACAAACTGATACAAAACTATTATAAGATGTAAAGTCCAACATTATGCCATTGTAGGACTTATGCTCCGATTTAGAGTGTGACAGTTTGAAACCATGTTAAATTGGGGTTCCTTGCAAATGTTATCAAAAAACCGTTTAAGATTAAAATTAGCTTAGGTTACTAGCTAGCTAGCTAGCTAGCTTATTAGCTTAGGTTACTAGTCTGACTTTGTCATAAGTTCATAATTTTAATGGATTATTTGTTTCAGATAGACAATGAAGACCTTGCGAACACTACTTATGCTTAAAATTATTGTTGTTGCCATATTATAAATTAAAACTATAAAAATAATATACAATAAATATTTTATTAATAAACCTTAAGTAGCATTGCAGCATTACTTGTATCTACAGTTTTAAAAATATTCATTAACAGTATGAGAGACATACCTATCTGTTCTAGAAAATGTACGGAACCACCAGATTGTTCACTGCACTTTTCTTGGTTTATAATGTTTGTACTTGTCGTTTTGTGCAAATTTTTATATTTAGCCGTAACTTTTTTGTGAATCCACCGCATCGCTTTAGTTGTGTCCATTTTTTTAAAATCCATAATGCGTTTCGTCATTTATGAGAGCATGAGACCAATTCAATGTTTTTAATGCTGTAACAGCCACGATACTTGCTACTTCAGTAATTCTAGCATCGCTTGTACAATAAGTAGCGTACCCAAGACTACAAGGCTTGTACGCATCCTCACAACGCATTTTTGTAGAGATGTGCTAGTCTTGGTTATGATTTTATTAATACTTATGTACTTGACATAGAGCTAGAGTCTCATATCGTGCTACTTTAGGACTTTGCTTAGATTAGCATTTCAAAGTGCAATATTAGGCCAACATACATCAATCAAAACTATCCTGTGGCTTTTGACGGACTTCTTGCATTATAAGCTGCTATTCCTAAGACCATTTTGCTAGTTGGGATGCTACGTAAATAATTCCTAGCAATTGGCGACATCACGTGTATATGGATCGATTACGATTTAAACGTGAAGTATAGACCTTTACCGAGTATTACACAGGCTCCCGTTAGACATGTCGCAAAATGTTTTGTACATTTTTTCTTCAATATAAGTCAAAAATTACCTGCAATCTTCCAATAGCGACGAGGCAACAATGCGAAGCGTGCAGTTCGTCTTCTACGGGTCTATCCATCTGCATACCTGGAAACAGATCTGATTTCCCACAAAACATAAAATCATGTTTTAAACGAAATAGCCTCTTTAAAAAGTTCTTTCAGTTTTAAACATTAACGATAACTTTTTTCAAACATACCTTACACTAAATCGACAGTGGTAGGCTTTAGCTCTGTAATTTTTTTTTTTAATATTTATGTATTTTAAATTATTCGATGGATATATACAAACCTGTGGGTGGCCAATTCTTTATGTAACCGGTGCAGTGCACTACGGCGTAGTTGTGTCCGTCGTGCGAGGGCCCGAGCGAGTTGCGGGCGCGCAGACGGCCAAGCCCCGCCCCCTCGCCGCCGCCCGTTCCACCCACTCGCATGCGGCAGATGAACCCGCGCCGCGAACCCATTACCTGACGCATGGACGCTGCAAACATAAACACATTAAAGAAATCATTCTACAAACCCTTTGTTTTCTAATGGTGCAGATGTGTAGGAGTAGATAACACTTCTAGGATGTAGCACTTAATCTGGGTGTATCTACAGGGTCGTTCGTGTAAATGTTAGGTGTGGGTTCCAAGTGTAGTGATGAATAGATGTCAGACGTATCATAAGGTGTAGATATCAGATGTAGGTTCTGAATGTAGGTATACATTTCGGTTTTCATTAAATAAATTAATACAAACTTACATTGATGACCTTCCTTTTTAACAGTTCCAGTTTTCAGATCTAAAATCCTGCCTGTGTTCTGTGGCTCCTGTGTGCTCAACTGTTCTCTGACTTTCTCCACATCATCGGGATGCACTTGATCGTAAAAACACGAGGAATACCATTCTCCCTAAGAAGAAATAAATGTTTTTTGAGCACATTACCACAGTTAAAAAAACACTTAAATTTGAACAAAAAAAAACGTACCTGTGAATAGTTAAGTACTGGTGCTATACTATCACTGACATATATTATACGGCCAGTGTCACAACTGACAACAAATAAAAACCCATCAGCCGCCTCAAGAATTAAATGTTTTAACTCCTGATCTGTCAAAAAGGATGGCTTGTATGTTCCATCAGTAGAGGTATTCCCTGTACCTAAAACAATAATCATTTGTTGTTACATAAGCCTAAACACTTAATCTAATTTAGCATACCAATGTAATTGGACAAGTTAAAAGAAGGTAGAGACTCAGACCAATAAAAGAAGATAGACAGAGCCATCCATGCTACGCGGTGAGGCAGGCAATAGGAAGCCGATACGGCCATAGGAAGCCGGCCGCCCGCCATTCCGGTTTCAACGAGTGACGGCGCATGTTGTTTTCATCTGTGTCAAGAAATATCAAAATATGCCGTCCTGCATCGTTAAATGGTGCAAAAACAATTCTTGTGCTCAAAAGAAACCTTGTGGGTTACGTTTCACAAGTAATTAGTTGAATATTTATGTATTACCACCGAAATAACGAATTAATTTATTAGTTTTAAAAATTGTCTCGGGAGTCTCGGAACACAGAACCTCAACCAGTGCTGCATGCTGGTTGCAAGATATTTTTCCCCATAATAGGGGAAAAATATTATTACGTGCTGTATTATCCTGACAAATGTTTATTTTTAACCTAAAATTCGTTATTCATTTAAAATCTATTAATATAAATAAAATTGGAGTGTCTGTTTGTAGTATTGAAAGATTTTTTTACTATTTGCATATTAATTTGTATACGATACATACTGCATACACCAAACAACATTCTTTACAATTTTTGTCTGTATGTATGTCTGTCTGTCTGTCTGTTCTTAGTTGAAACACATAATTTATTAGATATAGATATTTAAGTATTTACTTTTTTCAGCAATTACTAATGAATGATGATTAACAATCTAGTTTGATAGCAACTTTTGTAGTCATTACTTAGTAGTTTAATAAGACTGCAACAGGATGGGAGTTTGACAATCTGAAACCCTGAGTTGGCAACATTATTTTTTTGCACACAAGCGCACGCCTAGCGTATTTATGCTAGGCGTGACGCACACATCGATCGACAGCGACTTCACGCCATTACCTGTAAATACTCCGTCTTTCATTTTTTATTGGTCTGAAGGTAGAGATGTAACATAAGTCATTCTTAACTTCCATAAGCTAGAGTACATTATAGTAATAAAACACTGTATTGCTCACAATTACTAAAAAAAAACTCAACACAAGTTACATAATATTCTTATCTACTATACAGTATACAGTGTGCATTTTTAATGTGTGCAATTCATGATAAATCATTACTTCTTTACAAAACCATGTTGAAGAGCTGTTGTTGAACTATTTTTAACGGATTGTAGTTGAGATTTGCAAACATAATTTTTAATCACAAACTATTATCGAAAGCATCGATAATACTTTGTAAGTAATTAAAAATCGGTTTGGTGGTGCCTGTTTTTTTTTTTGCTTACATTGATGTAAAACATTGAAACCAACAATTAAAATGACGAATCAATATTTTAGCCTCATTGCGTATTACTAACTTGCACTGAATTCTTTAGTTATGAACTGTAAATATAAGTTTTACCCGAGTTATAATGCTTAATCAGCATCTTAACATACTGTGTATAGTATTGTTTAAAAAAATGATGAAGTTAACAAAGTCGTGTGATGTTAAAAGAATTATTACTAACGATCCTTGAAACAATTCGTGGATCGTTTATAAATCTATGATCATCAGTCAAGTTGAGTATCACTATGTTTAACTATGGACGCGCGGTCTCACAGACCGCTCATACCCTGCAAGATTCGCATCTACCCTACTTCTCCTTAAGCTTCACACTTGCGGCGCTCATTTTAGTCGAAAAATGTATTCTGAAGCAAAAAAAAAAAAAAATCGACGCCGATTGCAAGTTTGCAAAGTTATTTCAGTTTGAACTTCGAGCGCGGTCTGTGAGACCGGTTCTGTGAGTTCGGAAGTACACAATCAATGTCCAAATAAAATGTCTTGAAATAACTTCTGTTGTTTTTTAGTGAAATTATTCGTTGTAATAAATAAAAAACTTGGAATCGGTTAAACGATTGGAACATTGCACTGAAATGTTTTAAGGAATAAATTGGGGTCTATGAGAGCTAATATTTAGGAAATAATTTTTTTACAGCAAAAACTGTTTGGATCTGTCTAGATAACTAAAATAAATACTAACCTCAATATTTTTAGTTACATTTAAACTATAATTACGTTTGTAGTGTAGTGCCTTTAACCATGTGAAATTACTGCCAATAATTTTGTCCATGTCAAAATTTTTGTTACATGATCAGAAGTTTAAATTCCATTTTTTATATTTAATATGTCTTATATCAATAGAAAATTAAGGCAAAAAGTTTTAAAAGTTATGTTTCTTATATAAATTTTTTCGTCACAGGTGAATGAGTCTTAAAAGTGACTTTTTTGCTTAAAATGCTTCATTTTACAATATAATTTAGAATTTTGGATATTTAACCCATACATTCCCGAAATCAATTGTGTGTTAAGACATTTAAGCAAAAATAATACAAAAAATCTTTCAATTACCTAAAAAAACAGATGAAAATACGAGCGGTCTGTCAGACCCCATGTCCATAAGTATGTTACAACTTTTAGATGTCCATAGTTAAAGGTTAAGAAAAGTTATTCAAATAAATATTAATAATACATATTATGTATTGATGTAAACTATACGGGCGAGGCCGCCAATTTTTGCTGATTTTGAAATTATTTTTCTCCGCCCTTTGTATTTTAAAAAGTATTGTGTTTTATCTTATGTTCGAAAACTGATTCTAACGAAGAAAACAAAGTACTCAAGCAGGTATTAGAATTATTGGAGTTCCAATAATAGTCTAAAAATATATTCACAATTAAACATAAAAAGGTAAGAAAATAGCTTAAAATATACAATCCGCCGTGGAAAAGGTGCACTTTAACTGTCGCTGTAGCAGTTATATGACAGATTTGAAGATAAATCGGATATGTTATGAATACTTATACGAGGGCGGCACTGAAAATTTCGGGAATCAAGGAGGTGACACAACAGTACTATTTAAAAATGTGTTTATTGCTTTTCGAAGTATTCTCCGCGAAATTTGACACATTTTTCCATCTGATGGAACCAATCATTGAAGCAACCATTCCATTCGGAAGTTGGGGTCTCCAAAATGGCTGTTTTGTAGGCGTCCACAGCTTCTTCAGACCACGCAATTTATTCTTCATTTTAGGGAAAGTATAGAAATCATTAGGGCTTAAGTCGGGGCTGTACGGCAGAATATAGTCTAATAATTCTATGTTTTCTTGCTCTAAAAACTCTTTTGTTCTGTGCGCGGTGTGAGAACTCGCATTGTCGTGATGGAGGATGATGCGGCGGTTGCAGTTCTCTTTACGGAGTTCAGAAACGACCTGTGGCAAACAAATGATAGCATACCATTCTGCATTAACCGTTCTTTGTCCCTCAAGAGGAATAGTCGCAATATGGCCGGTTTTGGAGACAAACGTGGCCACCATTTTTTTTGCAACACTCCGTGAACGAACAATTTTTGTTGGCTTTAACTCATTTTCGGACACCCAAACTCGTGACTGGTTTTTAGTTTCGGGTTCGTACGCGTATATGCAGGATTCGTCACCTGATACGATGTTGTATACAGCATTTGAGGATCCTACGTGGAATCTTTCGAGAGTTCTGACGCACCAAGTAACGCGAGCCGCTTTTTGCTCTTCACAGAGCAAATGCGGTATCCATCGGGAAATCAACTTTTTTCATGCAATATTATTTGTATTTGACTCATGCCAATGTCTAAAGTTGCCTGAATTTCGCGGTATGTCACATGTCAATCTTCCTCAACCAGCTTACGTACAGCATCAACGTTTTCTTGGGTGACTGCAGTTTTTGGACGACCTTGACGGGGATCATCACTGAGCCTGACACGTCCACGTTGAAATTCAGCAAACCAGCGATAAATTGTGGTTTTGGATGGGGCTTCATCACCAAATGCAGAAATCATCCGATCAACACACTGTTTTTGTGTTAAACCACTTCGAAAGTCATAATAAATCATTGCTCTAGAATTTTCTCGAGTCAATTCCATTTTCTCAACGACTAAAAAGTTTGACAAGACCTTGTGACAAGACCGAGAATCTTTTTTGAAATAAATAAATGGTATTCGATTTTTAAAACCAAGGAGTTTTTAATTAAAAAGATTTTAATATGACAGGAATAGTGGAAGTATTCCATTCCCGATATTTTTAGTGCAGCCTATGTATCAATGGCTATTACCTCATCTAATTCGTATAGTATTTTAAGATAACTTTCTTTATAAACTTTTTAAAATCAAATGAATCGTTAGAAACATCAATTCTACCCCACATTTTAAACGTCATCAATAATGCCGATTTATTGTTATCGTTGGGTGTTAGGAAAGGTAAAATCAAGAAAGGTGGCAATGCTGAGTTTTTACGTATTCTATGGGAAATCTCGTAATATCCGCCATTTCTCGACAGTTCACATTTGAACCTCAGTCGGGCTGTGTACACAGTTTTTCAAAGGAAGTTTTTTTGTGACACAAATGTTACTGTTTCACATAAAACTAACAATGCATCATGTGAGTAGTCGAGAGGGCCATGTTTGGGGCTATAATAAAAACCACATTGTGTATTATTTACAGAGATAAGTTTGATTTTCTCAACGCTATGATAGCGTAGAGGAATAAATTCGCTATCATTTTGGTGCTCTAACGTCATATTTCTCAACGCTATGATAGCGTAGAGGAATAAATTCGCTACAATTTTGGTGCTCCAACGTCACAAGCAGCGTAGATATTCGCGAATTCTCTTTCCCTCGCAAAATTTTTCTACGTCATATCAGCAAAAATTAGCGGCCTCACCCATACATGTATGTTTAGAATCCGCTTGTTGTATGAATAATGGTAGGCGCCAAATAATTACACCATAATATCAATTTCAACAGTATAATGTTTACATCGAGGAGCTTATTATGAATAATTTTAAAAGAGAAGTGACAATACAAATCGAGGGCGAAACGTCATTATTTGTTTTTAATATTTAGAACCAGTCCTAAAAGGAGTCCTTAAAGGTTCTAAACATGTAAGTTTAGTCAAATTGTTATCAGGCAAAGGCAACCTGTCAGTTTGTACCTAAAATCTGTCAGTGTTTCTATTCTTTCGCCATTTTATTGTGACCACGCTACGTGACGGGAGTAGCCGAAGTAGATACCGACCTCTCAAAGCTTTCATGTGTGCTACTGCCATACGCAGTATGGTGAGTTTGTCCGGCTTCCGCGCCAGTGCGGAGCATGTTGGAACCATGTCAGATAGTTCCGTGATATACGCCGTCATCTTGTTTCTTCGACGCCTCTCAATCTCACAATGGTTCTCGCGGCTGAAAAGAGACCAAACAATGTTTATAATAACAGAATTGTCCACATGGAAAACCTTATACCAGGATTATCGGGTCCAGGAAAGTACAGAGAATAGCTTTAATCCCGAAAAAGTTATACACAATATTGTGTAATTTGTATATCCTTCGAGTATAAGAGAATTCGGTTAAGCTGTTTAAGCGTGAACAGACAAATTGACATACTTTCTCCTACAGTTGAATTAAAAATATTAGTATATCGTTTTCACAATAAGTGAGACTCATACCAATATTTTCGAGCTCTTGTTCGAGTAAAAATAATGAAGTAGCAAGCAAATTCCCGAATTTCTCTCTAAGCGGCGAAAGGTCTAGAGCCTGGAACATTAACTAACTGGTCAATACCTCTGGAATCACCCATAAACGTGGTTCCTCCAGGTACTTCCTTCACCTTTCAAGAGGCTACCATCGTAATATACTTGAAATCTATAAAAACTCTACCACCATCACTTCAGAATGAACCTGCACCCTGCCGAGTACGAGCTAAACGGTCACATAAATTCTACTACCGACGAAGATACATGTTAATTTATAAATTCAACAAACGGGGGTATTATTGTGATATTAAGTAAGTATCCTAATTTTTATGTTAACAAAAACGTAATTTTAGATCTAAGACGTGATAAGTCACGTATTCAATATTGTATAAAATCAATTTAATATTATAATTTTATCGCTACTTTTCTTAAGCGTAGGTCGACGATAAACATTCACGACCCTGTCTTTTGAGCGAAAAACTGTGGGAAATATTTCGTCATTGTTAAAAAGTAAAAACCAATAAAAATTAATCGAATAGCTGAATGAACATTCAAAGACGAATATTCGATAACCTTCACGGTTACCTATTGGAAAGTTCATTGTAGTATTAAGAGCCCGTATAAGAAATTTTGCCGATTTCGCTCATTTAACAGACGTGATTTAACAGTTAAAAATACAGTACTTCTATAAATTTTAATGCACAACATGTAAGATCATTTCAATTATAATATAGTGTTGGAGCTAGTTTTTTTTTTTTTTAAGTATCTTTAAATAATCCAACTCAAACCCGCGACAGTTTTGTAATTTTTGCTGTAAAAGGTTTAGAATATCACCTTTTTATGGATTGTATTGACGTCTTAACGGTATGAAAAAAATACAATGTACTGTTGAGAAAGTCGTCTATAAAGTGTTGGAATTACTTTTTACCACTTCAATATAAAAAACCCTTTAAAAACAGAAAACCTCTATCTGCCCGCTAACTTGGCGATCGTCCTTTTTCACCTGGCATATGAAACACGGGCGTGAGTGTGAAGAGAGCAGTAGAAAAGAGAGGACGGGCCCTTAAGTTGCTTGGTTGATTACGTGTTTTAATACTGATGCACACCAACATACGTAGAGTAAGTCAAGGCCTAGCTATCAGAGGTAAAATTATATTTTAACACCTTACGACGAGTTCCCGTAGTCTGTGCTACGTAGATGTTTGAATATTTAATACTATATACATTGTATTGTAGTAGCGAAAATCTTTGTTTTTCGGTGGAAATGACACACAGGGGGACAGAAATTGAGCATTCTGCATTATATTATTATTTTGTTGATTTGCATGAGGGTGTTTCTAAGTTGTAAAATGTACTACTGAGATTAATTCAAATATCAATCTGTACCTATAGTCTATAGATAATAATTATTAATATCTTATATATAAAATTATCGTGTCACAATGTTAGTCCACGAACTCCTCCGAAATGGCTTTACTGATTTTTACCAAATTTTATGTGCATATTCAGTAGGTCTGAGAATCGGCTACTCGGTACTTTATATATTGATAAGTGCATTTGTTGAATAAATAATAGTAAATTATTACAACCTGAGATTGACGGCGACCATTGTTTGTGCGACGGGATAGCGATCGACATTGCCATGGTGACATACTTATTTAGTCACTTCAATAAAATAATATGGCAAATATATTATGGCAAAGCAATGTTTGCCGGGACAGCTAGTATTATTATAATATCATGATGATCTTAAGGGGGGTATTAGATTATCATTTATATTGGATCCTAGATCAGGGGTTCCCAATCTTTTTCACCCTGCGGCGCACTTACAAGTTAATATTATGTCACGGCGCGCGGCGCACTATTTTACCTAGCTATTACAAAAAGCTGATACATAAATAAACACTTTAATGATTAATGACAGTTATATTTAGGTTAAACAGGTAAATAATAATAAACAAAATATAAGTATTTAATCATCTGCCTGCTTTGTATAACCTCTCAACTGTGGCAAAGCCACACTGTGGCTATTGTTTATAGGCGGATCTGTGGAGGAGTTGCATTGTGGTTACTACCCAGATGTTTAAAAAAACGTTCTCAAATCTTAAACAAAGCGTGTTATCGCGCTCTAACGCATTGTAAAATTGTATTGATGAAAGGAGCTAGCTATATTGTGTCAAGATTTTCGTATTTGGTCGGATTTGCAGTTGGTGTACGAACTTGAAATCGCGACATTTTTGCTGAGCATTCTGTCGGCGAATATTTTCGCGAGTGCTGTTTTAAATTAAAATAGCTTTAAGGGCCCTCTCCCCCTAAATTAGCAGGTCGATTGTCTGTCAGTGCGAATGTCGACGTAAATGACATTAAGGCCGTCCCCCGAGCAAACGACCTTGGCCATACATTTGCCGCGTTGCCGAGATCGCGCCAAAACCCTATTATTTTTACTTATCTTAGTTCAAAATTGTCCTAAAAAAATTAAAACGGGGAAAATGTAGGTTATGATATTGTCGATCTATTGGCGTGAGTTTCAAATAAAAGTAATTTGTAAATCCTAAGGAGATGCTGAATGTATGCTTGAATTTTAATAAATTGGTATTACTTTGG
Source organism: Lysandra bellargus (assembly GCA_905333045.1). Taxonomy (NCBI): domain Eukaryota; kingdom Metazoa; phylum Arthropoda; class Insecta; order Lepidoptera; family Lycaenidae; genus Lysandra; species Lysandra bellargus. The sequence continues at coordinate 1,439,815 of HG995328.1, forward strand.
AAGCTGATATCATGAGTATAATTCGCCGCGTCCATGATAGGGCGAAATAGAAGAAAAAACCTTTTTAAGGCTTAATATAATACATATTTCAAAAAAGTTAAAAAACCAAATTAATAACTTATGTATTGCAAATCAGTAGATATTTTTTATATATTCTTTTGATAAATAATGAAGGAGTAAAGTGGTTTCATTCAACGATTTGGATGTGATTTGGTTTTTTATTTCTTTATTATGTGATATCGATAGAAAAAAAATGGCAAAACCAAATTACGTATCATATCATGTAGATTACTAATTATTTTTTTTTCAGATATAATTTCTCTGTTAATGCCAATGAAAAGTTGTTTCATCTGCACGCTTTTTTCGAAAGAGCAGCCTTAAGTGAACTAATAAAATGGATAATAGAAGGTAAGTTCTTCATAATTTTACACTATTCAGACGTATTAACCACGATTTTAGTTAATTACATGCATGTGAATGTTAACCGTCCACCTAACAAATGGCACCCATGGTTTTTCATTTAACAAATTCTAACTTAAAATGTTATTGAACGTTGTATGTAAATGCTGTTATGTTATCACCTGTTTCATGCTTTATTATAAAAAAATGACCTAAAGTAACCAGAAACGTGTATAATGTGTGAAATTCAGGTCGAAACGAATAGTGGGCATACAATAACCACAATGTGGCGCCCCCACAGATGATGAAAAATGGCCGGGTTCGAATATTATGGAGAAGGACTTTTTGGTCACTTGACTTCTAAAGGGCTGCCGCCTTTGGAGTGTATTCTTAGCGGCGTACCTATAGGGAAAAAAGAGTTTGAAAAATTTTGGTTTTTTTAGGGTTCCGTACCCAAAGGATACAAAACGGGATTCATGTGGTAAAAATGGTCAAAATGGTCGACCATTTTCAAAGTTCAAAGTAGTCAAAAGCCGTTTCCATACTAACCATAGTGAAATGGTGCAATTTTTTGCTAATGAGACCCTTTTTTAGTAGCTTTTTTTGTGTGGTCCTTGGCTACTAAGTAGTCTTATTTGAAAGGGCTCGCGAAGCGCGAACGCGAACATCATCCACACTCGCTTTATTCGCTATCCCACACAATGTCAGAGCACCAGCAACAGTTACTTCAACGTCCATTTTACTCAAATGCGCGAACGTAAATGAGAAGATTGCGAGTGTAGAGGGCCGTATTTGTTCGCGTCGTGTTCACGGCGCGTTGCATCCGTGAATTGCGGCCGCAATTCGCGCCGCGAGTGTGGATCCCGCATTATATTATATACGACAGCTGCATCTCGTGGGCTTCGGCCTGACCGAGCATACCACCTCGCAAAGAAGTCGAAGAAAGAAGTCGTCGGAAGATCTTCCTTTGTGGCCACCACGCTTATTCCCACAATCATATAAGAAATTGAAGATCATCTAGAATCTAGATCAGTACCTACATAAACTTTGTTTAATCCTTCAGGCCCCGCGCGAGCACCGGTGATCGCGACAACAATAGAATACAATAGCAATTCCTGGAAATTCCGACTGAAGTATTAATGTGTAGGTATTATTATTAATGCAAATTTTTTACCTTGCAAATCTTTCCTTATCTTGAATATTATCCTCCTCCATCCTTGTGTATTTCCCACCACTTGCGTCGTCTTCATCTGACCTAATAGAAAATAAAAACAATGCATTTCACTATATAATTTACACCAATTTATTTTTAAAAGTAAGGTTTCTATAAAATTAATTATTTAAACATATTAGACACAGTTAGACATAAGACAACACATTAATTTACACATTATCTTGTTATACAACATAATAAAAAAGTGTTTTAGGAAAATCAAGCTTTTTTGTGCAATAAGTATTTTTTTAAATAATAATGAATTAGCCTAAAGATTATATATATACTGCCATAATTGAATTCATACAGTGTAAAGCATGTTGGACTCACCCAATACTACCAGCTCGACGCTTTTGTATGTCCTTTGCTGGGTCAGCCCCTACAAGTAAATTTATAGGCTAAAGTCGATATATATGCATGTTGCACATGTTACCATAACAGACCAAAGTATACAAAATTTTAAGATCTGCCAGTAAAATTTAAGATGTACCAATTACTGTAAATACTAAAAATGCAGAAAGTATAGTAATTTTAATTATTACTAGCTAAATACCGAGCTTTGTGAGGGCTTGTGTTGTCACACCTTGACTGACTGATAATAACAAATCTACATATAAATTAAAATTACTATGTTAAAGCACAAATCAATAAGCACAATAGTTTTTACGTAAAGTGTAACACAAAATGTTCAGGTTGTGGGTTATACTAGGACTCGCTTCATTCGCCTTGATTAACAGTTCAAACCATTCTCTTGATACTTTTTGTAATAGTTTTTTAATAAGCCATAAAATATTATGGCAAAAAAGTACATGACATACAAAAATGTATTACTTATTTAGACAAAATAAAAATATATTTTTTTAAAGTTTTAATTCTTACTGCTGATAAAGTTTGGTTTTAGGAACATTTAATAATTTCCAATATATTTTAACTATTTGTCAAACCCTTACTTAGGGCTCTCACTCATAACTGCAAATATGCATTGCAATGTCGTTTTTATTATGAGTTTTGTCGCAAATTAGCAGTTTTGTGTGGGAGTTAATTTAACCTCTTAATTGAAATTTGGGATGTCAAAATTCTATTCTACAGAGTTCTTTTGCGCCATTTCAATTTTCCTAATACTTTTTCAAAATTTTACATTTTTTGTGTTTTTCATGTTTTGTAGCGTATTAGTATGGTTATAGTCAATAATATGGTTATAGTGAATAAAGACTTCATTTATTTATTTACTAGTGGTCCTGATGAAGGTCATCCCATCATATTTATGAAGTTTTATTTGTCAAAAGCACTGATGTTACATCAGAACTAATTCTGTATGGGGGTAAAATATTTTTAAATTTTATAATTTTTCTGGTTTTCTCTCTGTAACCTACCTCCGACGGTGACGGGGCAAGACCTAAATTTTATGTGGGCATGATATATTATCTTGCGAGGCGCCTTGAAATATATTTTGCGAGGCCCCCTGATAGATGACGCAAGAATACAGATTTTTGGAAAGAATTCTTTGATACTTAAACTTTTATTTATAAAACTTTTTTTTATGAATAATTGAGTATCACAAAACTTGTAAATCCTTTAAAACAACCTCGTGGTCCAAGGGGCGCGAGGCCCCTTAGACCGCGAGGCCGTGGGCGGTCGCCCACACCTCCCACGCCTTGCGCCGCCTCTGCCTCCGACATTAACCCATCAACTTCCAAGCGGCACCCGGGTGCCGCATAACAATTAAAAATCTATTGTGTCTGTGATTCCCAAGATCCCAGGTATTATTAACAAACACAAATATAAAAGAATTAGCAAAATCGTTTAAGCCATTCTGGAGATTAGCTCCTACACACACATTTAACATTTTTATAGTAATAATTATTACTATATCAAATGGCAATCCTAAATCAACATGGATTGACTGGCTGAGTAAATTACGGAAATAACTCAAATTGCAAAATATTCAGACATTTATGTTAAAAAATTTGTAAATATTATATTTTTTAATAATCATAGGAGTTACCATAGCCTGAGCTTATTTGGTTATAAATACTTTGAAAATACACATAGCCTAGCAAACGAATGATTCTGGTTGGAAATGTCGAAAGCAGAAATTATGATTACGCCACTTTGTTTGGACTAGTTAGGAGATGCGTACGTTTTTACACATTTTTTTTGGTAAATCCTTCGTAAAACCTCCATAAAATAATGTTAATTTAGTCACTAGTCCGTAACTGTTTGAATAAGCTCCTTAAAGTCTAAAACTAATGTATGTTTGCCATGATTTTCATGAATTTCGGCGCGCATGTCAAAGAGTGACGCTGTGTTTTTGTACTTTTTTCCTTAATTTGGCTTTGTATGTGTGAGATTAATATTATTTAAAGTAAACTACCTTTTTATAGTGATAAAGTTAGTATTTAATACTTTTTTGGATTGAATTAAAATAAATCGTTTTAGTGGACGCGTCATCGTTAAGAGAAACACGCGTGCTAAATTTCCTATTTTTTCTATGCTTTTCTTGAGAACATTAATCCCTTCTTTAGGCTGAACTTTGAAAAATTCTAATAAACGTACGTACTCGTCATTCGATTTTCGTTAGTAGACACATAATACAAAATATTGTTGTGTAATTGTGTCTAAGAAATTATAAGGTTCCAGTAACTAACCTTGAGCCTATACAATTCCAAACTCAAGGGGGTATAAAATCCCTTTGAGGTTAGAATTTTGTAAAATACAATTAAGTATATACTGGATGCCTAGTTCAATAGAGGGACACGTATGCAAAATCTTATGTCTCTTTAATAGCCAGTACACAATGGAACGATGACCCACTCCAGGCCACGCCATTGCGCGGCACGCCTGAAAATCGTCCGCCATCATACACCTTTACCACGTTTACACAATGGCGATGGCTTGTAGTGGGCTAGCATGGTCCATTGTGAAGAGACACCTCTACAGTTTTGACACCTATACCTATACCAATATATTATGCAAATGAGAACTGTTTTTGTGTAAACGCAACTAATGATCAAAATATAAAAAAGTTCTTGGCCTGTGCGTTAATAAAAAAAAAAAAAAACCCTTTTAACCGCGGGAGAGCGATGCTTCGGTACGAATGGGTCGACTCCGAAAAAACCAGAGTGAAACTGCGCTTGCACTGTATTTTCTTCAACACACAAAAGATAATGCCGATTTTATCACATACTCTTTGCGTCCAACTTGATGATGAGGGACGGAAACCGCCAGCCATACCGGGATGTACGAGCGTCATGTCGGATATTCCTTTTCATAAGCGCTCATGGTGAGTAGCCCCAGTGAGTGCTCCAGAGGTGGTCTTAACGCGTCTTTTTTGGCTCTCCTATCCTTCTCACATTGTTTCGGCTTCTTAAAAGACAGCTTTTTGTAAACCCGATACTTAAAAATGTGACCGTTCCAATCCTTCCAACTGCAGACCGATCGCTATAACCTCCCTCTTCTCGAAGATGATGGAATCCATTATGAATAGCCAGCTCCTTCGACACTTGGACGTTCAGGGATTACTCAGGCTCAGCTCGGCTCTCTTGGCGTGCCTAACTCATCGTTGGCTCAGGCCATAGTTTCAATCGAAACTATGAGTACTTATTAGCTGTCAGTTTAGATGTCGCGGAGGCCTTTGATCGGGTTTAGCACAAAGCACTTTTATCAAAGATTCCATCATACGGAGTCCCCAAGAAATTATGCAAGTGGGTTACAAGTTTCTTCAGTCGCAGTTGATGGTGAATGCTCTGATATCTATTCTCTATCTTTTGACGCTGGTATCCCTCAGGGCTGTGTGCTATCGCCTACCCTATTCATACTGCATATCAATGACATGTTACAGACCAACGGCATTAATTGCTATGCGGATGATAGCACAGATAATGTGACCCTATATACCAGCTTCCCGCATATTTCTCAGCTAAATTAATGTCACTGAGAGCCGGAACCTCTCTGAATGGGGTAGACGTAACTCAGTCCAATTTAACTGAACCAAAACATAAATCAGCGCGTTCAGCACAAAAAAATCACCAATGATCGTATATTCTCGTTTGAGGGCACCACTATAACAATCTTCCCCAGCATAAAAAATGGCGTAAACACTTCGAGCGAAGTCTAGAGGGTGAGGCCAAGTTAGCTTCAAAAGTCCTTGATATTCTTAACAGAGCGAAACAGTATTTCAGTCCGATCCGATGCCTACAACTCTTCAAGGCCTCACAATCCTCACATGGAATACTGTTTTCATCCCTGGGATCCCTTTGGATCGTATCCAACGAAGGGCCGCTCGAATTGTTGGTTGATTCCAAACAAGCTGGACCTATTAAAAATACGCCGAGATGTGAATTACGCTCTGCATCCTCTATTGGTTGTATCCTTCTCACATAGTTTCGGCTTCTTGAAAGACAGCTTTTTGTGAACCCTATACTTAAAAATGTGACCGTTCCAATCCTTCCAACTACAGACCGATCGCTATAACCTCCCTCTTCTCGAAGATGATGGAATCCATTATCAATAGCCAGCTTCTTCGACACTTGGACGCTCAGGGATTACTAAGACTCGGCTCGGCTCTCTTGGCGTGCCTATAACTCATCGCTGGCTCAGGCGATTGAAACTTTGGGTACTTATTAGCTGTCACTTTGGATATCGCGGAGGCCTTTGATCGGGTTTGGCACAAAGCACTTTTATCCAAGATTCCATAATACGGAGTTTCGGAGTACGGAGTTTCCATAGTACGGAGTTATGCAAGTGGGTCACAAGTTTCTTAGCAATCGCTAGTTGATGGTGAATGCTCTGATACTCTATCTTTTGACACTGGTATCTCTCAGGGTTGTGTGCTATCGCCTACCCTATTCATACTGCATATCAATGACACGTTACAGACCAACGGCATCAATTGCTATGCGTATAAAAATATCATAATTTAATAAATAATAATAATATAATATCTATGGACGCTTCACACCACGTCAGTCTGGCCCCGTGCTAAGTACCCGAAGAACTTGTGTTACAGGTACCAGACAACGGAAACATATTTAATACTTTTATACGATACATATATTTAAGATTTTTATTATAATATACATATATTTAATACACATCCAGACCCGGGAACATTGAAAAACTTTTTGTTCCGTCGGCGGGATTCGAACCCGCGACCCCCGGCTTGAGCCACACACTCAACCAATTGAGCCACAGAGGTCGTCAATTTATTGATTTTCTAGAGTTTTGATATTTTTAAGGTAGGGCATTGTGATTTTAAGGTAGGGCATTACCCCCAATTCCCCCCTCTAGCTACGGCCATGGACGTAATTCAATCCAATTTAACGAACCAAAACACAAATCAGCGCGTTCAGCACAAAAAAGTCAACAATGGTCGTATATTCTTGTTTGAGGGCAACACTTTAACAATCTTCCCCAGCATAAAAAATGGCGTAAACACTCGAGCGAAGTCTAGAGGATAAGGCCAAGTTAGCTTCAAAAATCCTTGGTATTTTTAACAGAGCGAAACAGTATTTCAGTCCGATCCGATGCCTACAACTTTTCAAGGCCTCACAATCCTCACATGGAATACTGTTTTCATATCTGGGTACTATTTACTCCCTTTGGATCGTATCCAATGAAGGGCCGCTCAAATTGTTTCCATTTTTTACATGCGTGATGCGCTTAATAAAATTTTTACACTTCCAAGAAATGAATTTTTGAAAGTCTGATATATACCGGTATAGTTTATTATTTATTTTTTACTACCTTTATATGATACTATTTGCGCCTTTGCTCGCGGCTTCGCTAACGTTAAGAAATATTTTTATTAATTATCAAAGTCTCAGCCCGATTGGTTTAAAATTGACAAAGTTTCAAACAAACTTTCATTCCCTATTTTATACCCTTGGCGGTAGAATTGATCAAAATCCTTTCTTAGCAGATACCTACGTCATAGCATCTACCTGCATGCCTAATTTCAGCTTTCAGTGGTTTGAGCTGTGCGTTGATAGATCACTATGTCAGTCACCTTTGAGTTGTATATAATATATTTAGATATTTAGATTAATGCAAATACTGTGTCCGAGGAATAAAAAGTTTCATAAACATTTAAAACTATTATTATTTAAGAGTCCGTATACGAAATTTGCCGATTTCGCTGATTTTACAGACGTGATTTAACAGTTAAAATACAGTATTTCTATAAATTTTAATGCACAACATGTAAGATCATTTCAATTATAATCTGTTTTGTGATTTTTGCTGTAAAAGGTTTAGAATATCACCTGTTTATGGATTGTATTGACGTCTTAACGGTATGAAAAAAATACAATGTACTGTTGAGAAAGTCGTCTATAAAATATTGGAATTACTTTTTACCACTTTAATATGAAATAGTTGAGTAAAATAATATGTAACTCGGCAAAATTTTAGAGAAAATGGGCAAAGAATTGCTGTTAATTTCGGCAACTTGGAGCTGTAATTCATAAAAAGAAAACGACAGAAATAATCTATAGATAAAATTCTATCCAATTCGAGAAAAAAGAAAAAAAATAAACAAATTGTGCCAAAAAAACATGATTCAAAACAACCTAAATCTCACATTATATTACTCGCCGCAAGGTTCGAGTCGGCTTTCCGCGCTTAAATATATTTTAAATCTAATAATTTATATATATAGTTTTAAGTTTAATAAGGGGAAAAAACCTAATAATATTTCTGTAGCGACCCTTTGCAATTTCGGCAAAATCGGCAAAATTTCGTATACGGACTCTTAACCCCTTAAGGAGATTTTTTAAAATCCTTATTTAGTGTATTTTTACATCAAGTGTACCTATGCGAAATTTCACGTTTCTAAATCAAAAGACCTGACCATTTAGCCGAAACTTTTTCGTTTTCGCTTCGTTATAGAATCGCCGATAAAAATGTATGGAATTGACATAAGACGAGTCGAACGTCAACGTCATATTAACGAACGCTTATGTCAATTCCATACATTTTCATCGGCGATTCTATAACGAAGCGAAAACGAAAACATTTTGGCACATCCCTCTGTGCGTTGATCTGTCTGTCTACCTTTGCTACAGACAGTATTACGTAGAACGTAAGTCACTTATGAAATCATTGAAATTTTAAGTACAAAAATGTAATAAAATAATAGAATGTAAATAAAAAGACTAACGGCCATATGAATAAAAACTTAGCGAGGGTTTTAACTACGTTTTTACTATGTAAAAACGTAGTTAAAACCCTCGCTAAGTTTTTATTCATACGGCCGTAAAGCAATAGGAAATTAGTCTAATATTTACCATAAGTTGTGACTTAAGTATTAAGTTTTATCTACCCGCCCTTTTGGGTAGATACGGGTATTTACCGGGTACGTGAGGGTAAATACCGGGTAGATGGGTAAATACCCGGGTACGTGCCCATCTCTAGTCCTGACCCCTCCGAGGTGCGCCGGAGGGGAGGGGGGAAAAGAAGGACCCATTTTTTGGTTTTGAGACTAATTTACGAAAACGGTGCTTCGTATGAAATTTTATTGTACCACATAAGAAAAGCTAATAAAATTCTCTACAACTTTGTCCTTTACACTTTGTATCTATCTCCAATCGTTGCCTTGCTATGAGCTTCTAAAATTGGTCGATTTTCAAATACACACATCAATACGACCTAAGGATATTTGTATTTTCTGAAATATCAGGAATTTTTGAAGACAGAAAATAGATAAATAATAGCTTATTTTATGGTCTTTAATAAAACATAAAAAACTTTTCTGGATTTTTTGTCTTTATGAAAAATCATTGATTTTTTAATGGCCATAGAACTTTCGTATGTAACCAACAAATCATTACTTCATTTTATAAAACTGAAAATTTCATTCTAATGAGAAAAAATCTTCAACATTTTTATTGCCAATGGTCAAGTTAAGAGCCCGGGTAACCCTCGAAATTCTCATACATTCGTAATACCAAAATCATTTTGTCATACGAAAATATTTAACATGTTTGAGTTATTTTTCAGTATAAAATAGTAATTACCTAGGTTCCTGAACAAAAATTAACTTCAAAATATTTAAACACTAAAAATTTTTTTTTTGTGTATAAATTTTTTTTACTAAATTTAGTACTAAATATTTAAACACTAAAAAATAGAGTAAAACACTCAAAAATTTATAAATAATTAGTAAATTTACTACAAAATATTTTAATACTAAAAAATATTTTTTAGAGTTGAAATATTTTGTAGTAAATTTACTATTTATTTATATATTTTTTAGTGTTTTACTCTATTTTTTAGTGTTTAAATATTTAGTACTAAATTTAGTAAAAAAAATTTATACACAAAAAAAAATTTTTTAGTGTTTAAATATTTTGAAGTTAATTTTTGTTCAGGAACCTAGGTAATTACTATTTTATACTGAAAAATAACTCAAACATGTTAAATATTTTCGTATGACAAAATGATTTTGGTATTACGAATGTATGAGAATTTCGAGGGTTACCCGGGCTCTTAATAATAATGAATCCTAATCTATGGTTAGTGCAGACTATTTTTACCTAAAAATACATTTTTTGACCCTTTCTGCGGTATGAGGCTCAAAATTCTTTGTTATTGCAAGTAATCATTTTTCCAGCTATCTAAGTTACTAAAAAATCTTTTAAATGCCTGTTCTAGTCACAATAGACCGAATTTATGCCAGAACAGCCTGTAGACCAGTTCAAAACCAGAATAATGTGGTTAAATCAGCCAAAAATTAAGCCGATGCGATCAGTAAAAAGGCTCCAGGAGAGCAACGAGTCTCTAGAAACCGACCAAACCGTGCTGAAGGGTTCCCACTAAGATGGTCCATATGATATCAAAACATTTTGTTTTTCAGCATCCTGATCCGGAAAATGCGGAAGGTTGCTTTTTCATGAGTTTGGGAGATTGGCCATGGTAACACCTTACGACACGAATTATGACTCTCTAGACCCGGCTGACGATAGTAGCAAACCACAGAATTATTTGAACACGTGATTGTAGTAAATTCAGATGAAATTCAAGCCAGTATTTCTACCAGCACCAGCATCAGAGACAATTTCTTGTGATACCATGGTCAATCTCCCAAACTCACGAAAAACCAACCTTCCGCATTTTCCAGATCAGGATGCTGGAAAACAAAATGTTTTGATATCATATGGACCATCTAAGTGGGAACCCTTCAGCACGGTTTGGTCGGTTTCTAGAGACTGGTTGCTCTCCTGGAGCCTTTTTACTGATCGCATCGGCTTAATTTTTGGCTGATTTAACAACATTATTCTGGTTTTGAACTGGTCTACAGGCTGTTCTGGCATAAATTCGGTCTATTGTGACTAGAACAGGCATTTAAAAGATTTTTTAGTAACTTAGATAGCAGGAAAAATGATTACTTGCAATTACAAAGAATTTTGAGCCTCATACCGCAGAAAGGCTCAAAAAATGTATTTTTAGGTAAAAATAGTCTGCACTAGTAGTGTTCCGGCATGGCAAAAGTTCATGCATAAACCAGTTTATCCGTAGACAATAAACTAGTTTACCCGTTCATGGTTAATAAACAGTTTAATAAAACGGTTTGTTCATTCAACGCCCAACCCTAATTGTTTTATATGTCTTAAAGTATCCAGGCTACTATCCATTTTCACCTGGTTCATTAAAATTGGACCAGTACTCATGGTTCTATATTGAATCAAACCAACATAAAATGTCAGTGTAATTTTAATACTTATTATTATTAATTAATTTTATAATTGTCAGCGAAATAATTATTCAGTGGTTTTTAGATTTTTTTGTCTTGCAGCAATTATGAAAATTTAAACAAGTCTCAGTGAAATTGCATAAAGATGAAATAGTATTATAAATATCAACTAAAGCATAAAAAACTACTGATTGTGCATTTAGAAATAATTACAACAAAATATGTTATTAAAAGCATGATTTTGCTAACAACGCGTCACGCGGAGCAACGCAAGAGCAACGTCAATAGAAAATAGGTCGATTGTTCAGTTTAATTTCTTTTAAGCTTAAGACGAAACAATGTGTAGTCTACGTCGTTTTTATGAATCAACACACAAATTAGATAATAAAAGCAATAATTATTAGAGGCATAAACCATAGAATGTAAAATATTACGAACCGGGGATAGTGGGTGCCACGGCAGACATCAGTCAATAAACTCATCAGTCCACTTTTACTTTACCGTTGATATGAAAAAGTGTAGCTTAAACTTTTAAGTCACAAAAGAAAGATCACTAAAACACAAAAACAAAATTTCTGTTTATTGTAATTTTTCAACACAACACAAACGCCATTTTTCATTTAATCAGGTGGACGAAATTCCCGAACAAAAAAAAATTTGGGTTCCAAATTTAAACGTAGCAACTGTACCCAATCAGATAATCTGTGCAAGGTCGACTGTGATTGGCTGATAAAAAAGACCATAGAGAATATAAACTACATGAGAAAAAAGACGAAGAAGGAGTTCAAAATTCAAAGTTCGATTTTCATTTTGTGAAAATTATTTTGTAGCAACTCATACAAAAATTGTAAATTAAGTGGATTAATTAATGAAAAACGAAAGGTAAGCCATTGTAAAATGTAAATGTAACCGTAAATTGATAAATTGAAGCAAAACATAACTATGTCATACCATGTTCTAATACAAAGTATGTCGCAGTATTATTTGCATATTTGTACAATAATTTACAACATAAACTATATTAATATGAAAACGATAGATTATTATTTCATAGAAAATATTATAATGTATATCAGTATGCAGTTAATTTGGAAAATGTTAAAATGTGTATATTGTTTTATTGTAATAATACATAAGGTTGATAAGTATACTTAATAATTTATGTAAACTGTATGGAAATGTAGTAAAAATGTAGTAAAAAATGTTTCATTAATTTCAGATTTTTAGGTCCCTATACTAGTTTGCAACATTTTAGTCTGCAAGACATAGCTGGAGAAGGAAGGTATGGATTATGAGTGGTACGGCCACCAAGGAAAAATCCTCTGATCAAGACGTGAGGTGGTATGCAGCTGGCCTGAGCCCACGCGATAGATTTCAGCTGTCGTATACAGGGTGTAACAAAACAAAGTAATGATACTTAAGTGTGTTACATGTATAAAGGTGCGCGTCTACTGGATCGGGATCGGAGCATACTGCGTAGGTATGCAGCGGACGGATTTGTTGCTTTGTATGTATGGTACTGACTACTGTGAACTGCACTAGAAGTACTGGAACGTCATTCTGCGCCTAACAAAATATATATGACGACACGACGCGCAGTCCGCACCGTACGCCCCGATTCTGACCTGGTGGACGCGCAGCTTTAATCCCCTCCCTATATAGAGTTTACTGTGTAAGCCAATCAAATAGTTAGTAGAGTAGCATAGACAACTATTCTATTATATTTATAAATAAAATACATAAAACTGTACTGTAATATTATAATATTGAGTAATAGAAATCAACAAAAGCTTGTGGATTAAATCTGTTTTATTGTTTAATTTACCTTATTAGCCTATTTATTTAGCTGTGTACAATAATTTTTATTGAAATAAAACATTTATTTGAGCTTATTTATTTTTTATTTTATTTTTTTTAATTTTTGGTATGTTTAGAGTGAAAGGTTTTGCACTTAAAAATTTTAACTTCAGTTTCAAATTAAAAAAATAACGGATGTTTATTTTTTTTCTTCTAAGTCCGACCTCTTGTTACGTAGTATACAGTTTACATCCTCTTTGATTTAATGACATGACACAGTGTTGCCAGACGTGATCAAAACATTTGCCCACGCAGGTTGTTAAAATTGCCCTTTCCGACAAAAAAATCGCCCATATTCACAAATCACAAATCATAAGTACATAGGGTGAACATGACTAGTGATTGGACAGTACTAGTCATTGGACAGAGCACAAAAACACTTTATTTAATAAGGTTGCTTTAAAAACTACCAGTTTTTCTTTAAAAATCAGTCGTTCTTTTACTTTAAAAACAGTTAGTTTTTAAAGCAACATTAATAAATATGGTGTTTTTGTGCTTTTTCCAATGACTAGTGCCGTCCAATCTACTAGTCATTTACTCCCACTCATAAACTCCCACCTTTAAAAGAAGTTTTGTCTATGCATTTTTGACAAGTCCAACGTGAAGTTAGTCAGTCATTAGTGTCAAAAAGCATAAAACCAGACTTTAATATTTTATAATATCATTTAATTTTATATTGAGTTGATTTATGATTAGATACTTCTCTCACTAATGTTAAGTTACGTAATTAATTTCATGTCAGGGTGATACGTCATATTAAGATATAGTATGATAGTATAGAATTACTATATGACAATGTTATTATTATTGCAATTTAGTTTCAATAAAGAAAATCTATTAATATTTGTTTTCAAAATTGCCCATATTTTACCGGTTCCAAGACCTTCCCGCCCTTTTTGCCCTTTTTCCAAAATAATCCTAAAATTGCCCATGGCGTGGGCAATTGCCCACGGTCTGTCAACACTGACATGACATTACAGACATTTGCCGTATGGAAATGTGAATCGTGAACAGGGATGTTAGACGGCCACGGGCCACTAACCACTTGGAAATCCTTGTGCGGACAGCGGAGCTGGCTGAAAACTGGTAGTGTAGTATCGAAAACAGAAAACTCATAGAAAACTAGTACGCCCGTGCTCCATAACAGTGTTGCCAACACGGAGCTTTTAGAGCTAGATTTAGCTCTAAATCCGCTTGGTTAGCTTTAAAAAAGTGGGTCTAGCTCTTTAGCTTTGTTTCTTCTACAATCTTAGCTTTTTTCCGTGTACACTATGAATAAATCCTTAGAAAATAGATTAAGGGCGTTCCTTACGGAGATACCGTAATATACCGTATTTCAAGCCTTATAAACTCATAATTTGAAAGCTACAAAGTTATAATACAGCAGTAATCTTCACTCTTCAGCATATCAACATTCCTTTCCTTGTTTTAAATTTTCTATTTTTGATTATTATACCCATGATATTATCAGCTTACAAAGTAAAACCAATTTATTAAAATTCAAGCATATATTCAGCATCTCCTCACCATGGATACCCAACTCCTCACCAACTTAGACAATGGCTTCGTGTTTGGGCTCATTTTAATTGCAACAACTAGTAAGACGTGGATAAACTGTAAATATTTGCATGCTGCTGCTGCAGCATCACCTGGATTCTATAGGAGCCGAGCTCCATATGAACCCAAAGTGAAGGTTTCATGTTTGGACTCATATCGACGGCCTCGTCCAAGAGGACATTCATAGATGGTATTCAGTAGGATATATTATGATCCTGTTGAAAGGAATTATTCGGCACTATAACCAACACAAGTATAAAAAGCATGAAATAATTACGAAATTAAAAAAAAAACCGCCAAAAAACTTTAAAAAATAAGCAATGAAATAATATTTACTGACTTTAAGTGTAAATAATTCCTAGTCTAAAGTGATATTTTAGTCCATCGGGGGACCGCTAATGTAGATGTTTGATTAAAGTTTAATGGTCAGTTCATAGCAAAGTGCGAACCGAATCGAGACAATCAGTGACTTGGCAATACAAAATGCAAAAGTCGCTGTTGGCGGTCCCCCGACACAATATCACTTTAGACTAGGAATTATTTAAACTTAAAGTCAGTAAATATTATTTCATTACTTTTTAAAGATGTTTGTGATTAAAAAGTACATAAAATAATTTAGCTCTTTTTTCTAAAAAAATAGCTAGCTCTCTTTTAGCTTTTTTTCAGATATGATCTAGCTCCTTTAAAAAATCTGAGTTGGCAACACTGCTCCATAATATATATTATCTGTATTATCTATGCGTGCTCCGCTCCGTCGCTGCGAACACTGTAGACAATCTGTTTACTGTGTTGGAACTTGGAAGTCGTCGGACTGACCGGACTGACTGCGTTTTTTTGTCCGTGTTGTATTGATTTCATGCTCAGAAAGAAAAATTCAATAATTGCTCATTTTTAGTTAGTAATACGCGATTCTTTCATCAATTGAAAACATGTTAACCATTCACAAGCACGTACAATAAATGAGTATAGTTGCGTTAAAAAAATATTATTCGAGGGCTTTGAACCCGGGAGTCCGGGACCTCTAGATTGACAGTGGAGCACCTTGCCAAACACTATCAAGCATATTTCAAAACAGCTGATGGATTACATGCTTCTTTGAAATTTGCCGGTTATTCTATATGGTCAGTGTATTTTTGTCGGTCAAGGATAGGGATGGGCGTTTAATGAACGAACCGTTTTATTAAACTTTTTATTAGTCATGAATGGGTAAACTAGTTTAGCGCCTACTGATAAACTGGTTTATGCGTGAACGGTTGCCATGCCGGAACGGTGCGTTGCGTCATGCGTGCGACAGAGACCGTTCATCGCGACGCGACGACGCGATCGACGGACGGGTGGTGATATTCATATAATTTTAAAATAATTAAAATTTCAGTAATGAACCTGCCTGCCTGCCAGTCCTAAGCCTGGAAAAAATTATGTAGGGAAATTCATTTCCACCGCTCATAGATTAAACTGTCGTTCGTCGTCATGACTCGTCGCGTCGATCAGCAAAACGACAACAAGTCTGTCAAAACAGTTATGCTGAAAGTCGTTTGGTCAAAAAAACTACTTTGTCATAGTTTATTGCTCTGCAGGGCAATCGCGCTGAATTTTTTCAACTGAACCGCAAATGAAACTCGGATGTTGATCGACTTTTGGAACGATTCAGTATCGCGCTAACGTTTTGACAGCTAGTTGAGACGTTACTGAACCTCAGCCCGAGCGCAAACGCTGTCAAAACAAAAAGTTACAAAGCTACTTCTACTCGCACGTTTCTGAAACGTTTCTTATTTTGGTGTGTTAAATTGACGAAAATCGATGGAAAAATATAACATAAGCTATAATAAAATTATAATATAAGCTTATGTTTTACTTCAAAGCTGTAAAATAACACTACGGACTATTTTAGTTTGTTGTAAAGTGAATTGAATTTTGACATTACTAATTACTTCTTTACGTAAGTGTTTTCTACTTTTGTCACAAGTCACAACTCACAAGTCACTATTCAACACTTATATGGCGTGTAAAATACATATTATAGTAAAACAATACTATGAATTCAACTACGTAGGTAAATTAAAAACTCCAAGTAATAATCATTCACACTCTTAACCAACATAGGGTTGCCAACCATTTTTCCAGGACATATCCTGGTTTTTGTAGTGTCCTGGGACGTCCTGAATAGTTTTTAAGCAGCGTTCTGGGTTGTCCTGGGTTTTTAAATTTGAAAATTCGCGTGCCTCTTCTCAAATTTTTACGCTACGAGCGGCCTCATGGGACACGGCTTGCAAGTTGCCGCGCTGCCATGTTGTTTCAAAATGTGTTATTTTCTAATTTACTAGAGATCGCCCGCCCAATGGTCGAAATTCGACTTCAAATAAAAAATTTAATTCTATGTTTCAAACAACGCTTTTCTATTGATATTCTAAAAATATTCATATTATTATTCATTCAAAATATTGACTTTATTATTTTTTAGACATAATACCTGCGACAGTCTCAGGCGTCCTGTTTTTTAACTGAATTGTCCTGGAATGCCTCAACTTATTTATATTTGTACAGATACGTTTTGGAGACTGTAGGGGTTGTATAATTATTTAATTTAATACTTATATTTACATAAATAGTATATTTTATTTAGTTGTAAGTTGTAACTTGTATATATTGATAAAATTTAAGGTTGGTTTTAACTCTGATTTAGAAAATATTTGCATGGATTCGACTATTGACAAAGCAAGTGAATATCTGGAATCTGGATTAACATTTACTTATTGGACAATGAATTGACATAGTTTAAAACATGGATTTGAACAGAAATTGATATTTACTACGAATTTCCTTTGATGTTTTACGAAAGACATTTTATGAACATAATTTATACTTAGAGGAAAATTCTACGAAAGACAAGGCGGTATGGTCGAAAGACTATAGCCTGCGCCGTGGGCGGAAAAAAAATGAATTGTCCTGGGTTTTCCAACAACAAATACTGGTTTTTTAAATTTGAGGTTGGTAGCCCCATACCAACACAACTTCACCCGTGTCATATTCATCCATATGTAAATAAACAATTTGTCAATTGACCAATCAACACATCGGAAAAAATTTGTTCATATTTAAGCCAATCAAAACTAAATCAGAAGTGCGCTGATTGGTCCGCTGCAATGTCTGTCTAAAGGTTTTTGTAGTTGCGTTGTGGTACCGACAAAATGCCGACGTGGTTGCGTTGTCGCCAGTGGTTGCGATGTGGTTGCGATGTGGTTACGTACGAAAGTCAATGAAACGGAGGGGGGGAAGAACGCGGGTGGTGTGCGCGCACTGTCATTGCATCGACGCAACGTTGTGGTTGCGTTGTGGTTGCGACGTGGTTGCGATGTGGTCGGCTGTGGTAGCGTCTGACAAGTTATCTGACAAGTGGTCGACAACGACTGCAAAATGTGGTACATGTGAATGGTCCAGTTCATTTACAATACGAAATATACCCCCGACCACGTGGTGTGGTTGTGGTTGTCGTGTGGTTGTGATACGTGTGGGTTGGCTCTTAGT
This sequence comes from Lysandra bellargus, assembly GCA_905333045.1. NCBI lineage: Eukaryota > Metazoa > Arthropoda > Insecta > Lepidoptera > Lycaenidae > Lysandra > Lysandra bellargus. Next base: position 1,458,057 of record HG995328.1, read on the forward strand.
GACTAAAATATTTAGTCAAGTGAAATAACATTTAGAAAGCTAGGATCCTAATTAGTGTACTAAATCGGAAAAAGTGTGGCTTGTAACTGACTAAATCAGTGTTGCCAGATGGTTTCAACCTTTTATCTGTAGTGGGAACTGTTAAATCTGTTTAAGGGCGAAGCCAAACGAGCGTAACTTGTGAGTCGTGAGCCGCAGAATTTCTGCCGGGCAGAATTCTGCTGCATTCAGTTTAATACCAAAAGTCATGTTTGATTCACACGACGACTCAAAATGAGTTGTCATTTATATGAAAAAAAATCTGCCCGGCAGAAATTCTGCTCACAAATTACGCTCGTTTGGCTCGCCTTAAAAAGTTAACAAAAAATAACCTATTAAGGGCGTTCCCTACGGAGATTCCTTAATTTAGTCCGTATTTAGTTGCTTATAAACTCATAATAATTTGAAAGCTACAAAGTTATAATAAAAATACAGCAATAATCTTCAGCATATTAACATTCCTTTCCACGTTTTAAATTTTCTACTTTTGTTTATTATATGTACTAATGATATCAGCTTCCAAAGTAAAACCGATTTATTAAAATTCAAGCATACATTCAGCATCTCCTTAGTATTTACAAATTACTGTTATTTGAAACACACGCCAATAAATCGACAATATCATAAACTCAGACCAATAAAAAAAGATAGACAGAGCCATCCATGCTACGCGGTGAGGCAGGCAATAGGAAGCCGATACGGCCATAGGAAGCCGGCCGCCCGCCATTCCGGTTTCAACGAGTGACGGCGCATGTCGTTTTCATCTGTGTCAAGAAATATCAAAATATGCCGTCCCGCATCGTTAAATGGTGCAAAAACAATTCTTGTGCTCAAAAGAAACCTTGTGGGATTACGTTTCACAAGTAATTAGTTGAATATTTATGTATTACCACCGAAATAACGAATTTAATTTATTAGTTTTAAAAATTGTCTCGGGAGTCTCGGAACACAGAACCTCAACCAGTGCTGCATGCTGGTCGCAAGATATTTTTCCCCATAATAGGGGAAAAATATTATTACGTGCTGTATTATCCTGACAAATGTTTATTTTTAACCTAAAATTCGTTATTCGTTTAAAATCTATTAATATAAATAAAATTGGAGTGTCTGTTTGTAGTATTGAAAGATTTTTTTACTATTTGCATATTAATCTGTATACGATACATACTGCATACACCAAACAACATTCTTTACAATTTTTGTCTGTATGTATGTCTGTCTGTCTGTCTGTCTGTTCTTAGTTGAAACACATAATTTATTAGATATAGATATTTAAGTATTTACTTTTTTCAGCAATTACTAATGAATGATGATTAACAATCTAGTTTGATAGCAACTTTTGTAGTCATTACTTAGTAGTTTAATAAGACTGCAACAGGATGGGAGTTTGACAATCTGAAACCCTGAGTTGGCAACATTATTTTTTGCACACAAGCGCACGCCTAGCGTATTTATGCTAGGCGTGACGCACACATTGATCGACAGCGACTTCACCCCATTACCTGTAAATACTCCGTCTTTCTTTTTTTATTGGTCTGAGAACAAGACCTAATTCTGCCGGAGGCATCGAATCCATGCTTTAATTGATACGACTCTTGCGTACGAGTTTCATGCCAGGATGAATAGAAGGTTAAGCTACGTCCGCACGTTTGGCGTTTGCAACAAACTCCAAATCGCCACAAATGCCAATCGCCACAAATGCCAATCGCCACAAATAAACTTGGTAAGTAGATGTAGTCTGTGAACCGCTTTAAGATATTGGTACAAAAATGGAAAAAATATAAAAAATTTTAGGGGTCCCCATAGATACAACTGAAACAATTTTTTTTTTTCATCTAACCTATGCGTGTGGGCTATCTATGGATAGGTCTTTAAAAATTATATTGAGGTTTTTTATATCACTTTTTTCTAACTTGAATAGTTTGCGAGAGAGACTCTTCCAAAGTGGTAAAATGTGTGTCCCCCCCCCCCCTCTAACTTCTAAAGTAGGGGCATGATTAGCCTAGAAAAAAATATATGATATACATTACTACAAAAACTACCAACGAAAATTGGTTTGAACGAGATCTAGCCAGTAGTTTTTTTTTATACGTCATAAATGGTAAACCTTAATTTAACTTTCATTAAATCAACTGGATTATGAAAATAAATCAAAAACCACTTAATTTCATAAAAATAAACCTTATTTCTGCTGCGGAACCTACGGAACCCTTCATGGGCGAGTCCAATTCGCACTTGGCCGGTTTATTTATTTTGATTTTCATTGAGCCAACAGCTAAGCCTATTTGTTGCTTTGACAGAACTGGAGCTATTAAGAAGACGTCTGGCCAAAATCGGCGCGTGGTCTTAACTGATTTATTTACTAAATAAGGACAAGTGGAACAAGAAGCTTCTAATTAGTCTCCTTTTTAGGATCCTAGCTAGAACTTCTAAATTTAGTGAAATGGAATAAGTGCTTAAGCGAATCGCCGAGCAATTACCTATTGCTCGTGTTTTTAGCGCATCTTTATTGTATAGAGATCAGTGTTTATACCACATTAAAATCTCTTTTGTAGTTTTGCGACTGGCTTAGTGAAAAAAAAATACGGTTTAAAATTTGTCATTTTTCTAGGCCCTTTGATTTTATTTCTCTGAAATTTTATAAGTACAAAACAATAATAAAAATAAATAAAATGAACAACGAACCAGAATTAATAGCATCTCAAACGACAACTAATTGCAATCTGGCGTCAATTTCAGAGTCTCTGTCTGATAATAACCAGTTTAAATATGATTCTATTGAAAAGAAAGCTGTGTATTTAAGGTAACGAAAACTATTGATAACAACAATAAACTTATAACACACTTATAATTAATATGATAAGAGTATGATAACCACTAGGCACTAATCATTGTGTTTCCACAATAAGGGGACTGGGGAACTCCCCCTTTTGAGGGGAAATTACTAATTAGAGTCCAGAGGGAAAGAAAAAGGGGAAAGACTATAAAAGGGGAAATTGCGGGAAGTCGTATAATATATAAAACCTAGAGAAACTAATATGGCCGAAAGTCTGTAATAAATAATAATTAGAATTTGAAACTGGAATCAGTGTAAATAATATAATACTATTTTAGTATGGTATAACCAGAGGCGTAAGTGGGCAGGCTATTTATGAAAAACGATAAAGTCTTTTTTTAGTTACTAGTTTTTTTTTTTTTTAGAGAAGGCAGGTCGTTATAGCCCTGACGTCACTGCGATCAATGAGGATCTATTGTGACTCTTTCGCACTAGAGAATCAGCCCCAACCCAATACTGCTCATAAATTGAACGATATGGTTGGGGTTGGTGCCACGAATTTCCTCTGTGGATGAGTATTCGTGGCGACCAAGGTGCATGTTCCTGCTCTGTAGTAGAGCAGGACAGTCGAGTAGAAGGTGAATAGGTGTTTCATCCTCCTCCTCACAGAATCTGCAAGTCGTTATGCTACAAATACCCATTCTGTTTAGGTGTTTGTTGAGCTTGCAGTGCCCAGTTAGGCTTCTGGTAAGGATTCTTAATTATTGGTTCCTACCCAAGGTGAGCACTAATTCTGATAGTTTCTTGTTTAAGCCATGAATTAGTGCCTTGGAGTGTTCAAGGCCAGGGGTCTCAGCCCATAGCTTCCTGCATAGTCTGTGACCCCATTCCTTGAGCACTTGCTTTGTGGTACTAGGTTAGTTACTAGTGCCAAAACTTAAAAATACAGTAAAATAATAATTTTTGAGGGGAAAAAAGGGGAAATCTGAATTGAGGCGTGGGGAAACGAAATCATTACTGGAAACACTGCTAATCAAGGTTATCAGGGTCTTAAAAAATATTCGAATATTTTTTTCGCTAGAGGAGATGAACATAATCCAATAGGTACTAATATTACAAATGTGAACGAATCTATGTCTGTCTATCTGGCTTTCACGCTAAAACTACTGAACTGATTGTAATAACATTTTGTACACAGATAGTCTAGACTCTAGAGCCTGAGAAAGGACATAGGCTATATTATTTTTTCCTTTGGAATGGGCTACGGCTACGGCCATTCCGTACGACTACGGCCATAAACGGATAAATGGCTATAAACTGAAGTCCATGCGGACGGAGTCGCGGATAACAGCTTGCAAATATAATATTCACAAATTTAAAAAACTCATCTGCACTTAGGGTGCATTTCCAGTTTCCACTGACGCGGAGCGGAGCAGAGCTTAGCGGTGCCCGAATTGACCAATCGTGCTATTCCAGCGGAATGACAGCGAAGCGGAGCGAAGATTTCGAGCATGGTGATTGGTCAATTCGGCACCGCTAAGCTCCGCTCCGCGTCAGTGGAAACGCGGCCTTAACCTTTTTTAATGTTATATTCGTAGACTGATTTTGGAAAAAGACTTTAAGGCAGCAGACCTGAAATGGAGTTTATTCGTCGCCGCGGCCTTTAGCTTCAGATACGAAACTTGCTTGAGACCGTTTCCACCGCTTTTCTTGCGAGAAGGATCGAAGGACATGGATGCCTTAGTAACTAAAAAAATATAATCATCTTGTTACTCATACTTTAATTTTAGTAATTCGAGTCTACTTGTACTTGTAAGTTGTAGAGCATTGTTCGGATAGAGTCATGCGGGTCAAGTGTGCGCATTTAAACTTTGATGCTATAAAAAACTCAAATATTATTAGTACAATGAAACAAAACTGTGTTCATTTGTAAGACTGTTTATTTGTCTCCAACTTAAACACAACAATAGTATTTTTCAATAGCTTATATTTTAAGAAACTTTTGAAAACAAGAACCCTTCCATTTGCGCACTTTTACCCCAGTATCGGGGTATGTGTACGCAGCACTTTGGGTAAGTGTACGCAACAACAAACTATATATATTTTAGAACATAAATTATTATTCTTTTATAATTTTAATTTGTAACTACTTATAGTTACTTAAACTAAATAACAAAATCGTCTTAAATCAAAATATGAGAACAATAATTTTCACTTAGAAAAATATTTAGTTACTTCGTCATACTGTGACTCATACATGTAAATTGTAATACAAAAAAAAGTGCCGTGTGCGGAGCTGGTGCACTGTTTTTGCCACCAGACTCCACAAAGGCTTCATTCAATCCAATCTTCAGTCGGTGGTTCAGAATACTGATGGCCACATAAGGGAAAAGGCTTCTGCGCACACTTAACCCAAAGCATAGGAACAGGGTTATACGAATATCGTTAATTCCTGCATCATCAGAATATCCTAAACACTGGCAAATAACAAACTTGATATTATGTTGCACTCGATAGCAAAAAGCCTATTTAGAAAAAAAGTACATGACTACAAAAGATTACGCATCAAAATTTACAAAATATCGTAAATATTTGAGCAAAAATCTTCATTTATCTGTCAGTCCAAAAGGGCGCGCGCGCAGCCGCTGGGACACGAGCGCTTCGCAGGGCATACTGTGGGTTGTCGAAGAGGGGGGTTGCCGTTCCTCAGCGTCATATATATTTTTCGAGATATTTACAATGCGCACACTTACACGCTGCGCACACTTGACCCACATGACCATACAATCCCACATAATCGCTATAACGACAAAGAGAAGGCAGAAAGTAGGTACTAAGCAGAAAGCATTTAAAAATCTGAGTGCCGAGTAATCGGAAGAGTTTATATATCTCTCTTGACGTCAGTCAGTACCTTATTATAGCTCTACAAAATATGTATAAGACTTAGGTAAGTACTCATAAGAGTATAGTAAAAATAAAAGTTTTATTTACAATTTCTTTTTTCAGCTTAGCCTAATCACAGATGTACCAGCGCTCGACTTACTTTTGCAACGACTAGATGATTTGGAGAGTTTAGTAAATATATGTGATATAATTGATTTACTATTTTTCGTTTTGGTAAGATTGAGGGAGCCCAACATAAAAAGTGTACCGCATGAATCGGTTAGTAATTACATATTGTAATACGTTAACTAATTTGTAGATTCAAAGGCAGATATATTTATAAAATGGTACTTAACTGAATTTGCCTAACCATTCGACAAGACTAGTGGAATTATCCTATGTGTCGAGCTAGCCAACGGTCGCACTCCGCGTTATGAACACGAGCAAATATTAATAAAATAAATTAATATCGCGAATATCGTGCGGCTATAAGCCGCTAAACGTCAACATGGCCATCGTGATCAACGAGTTGCTGGCGTTCCTCCAACACGCCAGCAACGCCATGGAAGAAGACAGCATTGTCGAGCTCTGCAAGTCCACCTTCAACAAGGAGGAGATTGTCACGGCAAAGCAGATGCTGTACAAGGCGCTCGGTAAGACCGCGCGCATGACATCGCGACACGCGGTCAGTGAAGAAAAAAGCTTGCAGGATATCATCACCCTGTTAAAGCAGTCGGGTCCAAAGGAGGTGCCGGTCTTCGTGGCGAGAGATCTCTACAAGCTTCCGGTGATAACCATGGGCCACATCAACGTCTCCAGCCTGCTGAAGAATGTCAGTGCCGTGAAGGCAGAGCTGGACGAGATGCGGGGTCGATTGGATAGATCGGAGCCCACAATTCGTGATTTGCGTAATGAATGATTGCAAATTAAAAGTAATAATTCATTATGTAGGTAACCCGATCATTCGATGGACTTCGTAAACACACGACGACGCGGCGCACAAGCTGACACGTTTTGCTCGTCAGCAGAATCTGGCAGAGATCCGCCGCCGCCCGCTCGCCGCCTGCGGCCGAGTCAAAGCCGAGTCCAACTCAGCAGAAAAGCTACGCTAATGTTGCTGCTTGCCCCGCCCCACCCCCGCGGGTGAAAACAAGGAGGGTGAAGGATGGCCGCAAGGCTAAGCCTCCTCGACTCAACAAGGACGAGAGCAGGAGGTGCGATGCGGAGGGCTTCACACTTGTGGAGAGAAGAAAGAAGAGGAAGCCCACCGTCCGCAACCACCGCGGCACCGCACCTTACGTACCCGAGCTGCGTCTGCGCAGCGAGGTGCCCGCGTCGCCGCTCTACGTGTCGCGCCTGCACTGGTCCATGGAAGTCGAGGACGTCGTTGACTACATCCGCGAGAAGACCACCTTCACCTTGAGGGTGGAGCGTCTGTACCATAGTAAAAGGAGGGGAAGTAGGGTAACTCCGGCCCAATTTACCTACTGTCTTAGGGTTGTCAATTTTAGGCGGCGGCAGCGCGGCGGCGTTGTGATGTGGGAGCGGCAAGCGGCTGTCCGCGCTTCGTTCGCAACCGCATGCACAGCGGCAACGTCGCGGTCTTCCGACTTTTAATAATAAATAAGTGACTCTTGATTGTCCATATTTCGGCCAATTTTCGTGCATATTTGCATGCATATCGTTCGGCACTTCTATCGTGCATATAATCCGATGTCTAAATAAAATTATAAATATACCCTTTAAAACAACATTAAAAACTAACGCCTGTCTCTTATAGGTACCTCCTATAAACAAATTGGTGTTATGATTCGAACTTTGCTTTATGTGTATAATTAATATCTGATTTACAATTAGTCAATTATTATTGCTTATTTTTAATTACGATTTAAAATAAGTAATTGACTGTAAGTAGTTAATATCTACAAATTACAATACAGAGAAATCGGCATTACTAAACGTAAACAAAGCAATAGCGGCAAATTAGTTGACTGATCAAAAGTACTTACGTAAAACATTCTCTTATATTTTATACTATGTTCTAGTGGGAAAGTTTGTGTGATAGAAAACTAATACAATAAAAAAAGAAGTAAGTAGGTATCTCATAATCAAGTAAAAATTATATTATGCTAGAATACTAGAATAAGTGAGTAGTACTTACCTTTCCTATTCAACAAGACAATTCTGAAATTGTTGCATTACTATTAAAACACCCAAACACACAGCAATATTTATTACTCCTGCGATTATGATCGGACATTTTTGATTCGTTTGGCGCGGCGTGGCGCGACGCGCGCGGTAGCCCCGCCTGGTATGGTCCGAAAACGGTCCGAGATTTTAATAAGTGTGCGTGCGGCGACGCATTGATACTATGGCGCACACATACAAGCCGCGCGCGGTGCCTTTGTATGAAGATAACTTACTCCCCTCCTTATACTATGTCTGTAATTTCGCCACAAAGTTAACTTTGGTTCCTTTGTGGTGAGAGTACCGACAAAACTTTTGTCCACTCTCGAGATGGAGTTCTGGCCCGCCAGTATAGTTTACTGAAGATTTCGGGGAAGGCTCCCCAATGAAGCGCGCATCACGTCGCCGCTAAGGAAGACTACTAGGATAATAGGTGAATGTGAGAGTGTTGTGAGAATAATAATATTATGCTGTAGGATAAGACTGTTCGGTGTGCATCCGTTGTCTGATTGCCATAATACAAGTTCAACTTAGCATGGGATTAGACGACGTGATGTACACTGTCCAATTTGTGCTATTGTGTATTATTGTATGAGTATAATAAAGAATTTGAATTTGAATATGCCCTAAGGGCTAAGGCCTCGTTTGCATTCTGCCAACTGCCTAAGTGACATAATATTAATCAAGCTTCAAGCCCCATAAGAGCACCGGTGATCGCGACAACAATATAATACAATAGCATTTCCAAGAATCCGCGATCGAAGGATTATTTTAATGACATTAATTTATCCCATTTAAAATCGTTGCAGAACGGTCACTCGCAGCGGAGGGTATGAGCGGGGATGTCGCGGGGGGAAGGAACGCGCGCGGGAGAACGTCACGCGTGGGCGACGCGTAGTATCCATTAAGTGTAGTGTTTTTTAGGATAAATTTCGGAAGCTATTTCTCTACATTTTAGTACTGAGTAATTATAAAAAAAAATACGTGTACTTTTATTTTTAACAAGGATCAATACATCAAAATTTGGCAGGAAGGTTTAATTGCACCCTGTATAACATTATTACTTCGTAATGTTTTAGCATGAAGCCATTTTGAATATTGTGAACAGTCCATCAGCCTCATCAGCCCCTTCTTCTAAGCCTCAATATGTTTTCCAAATAATCTCATCCCCAAAATCAAAAGCTGAGCTACAATGGAAGGAATTAGCTAAGAATCACAGGACGTTTCATGCATTTTATGGAGGTCGCTTGGAGCATTTTTATTCAATATTAAATCTTGGTTTCAACAAGTATTTGTATAAGGTAATATTTTACTTCAGCATATTGTAATGGTATATTGACCTGGTTTGATATTAATATGCAGACTGCGTTGACAGAAAACGGCTCTGGGCAGTGGAATATATTTATCGCCAGAATTAAGTACGAGTTTATCATACAGTCTCGGAGGCTTCGGTTGGGGCGCTAGCTGCCTCGGCAGTCACTTGTGTTGTGTTGCTATATGCGAAGTTGTTGACGCGCCCGATGGAATAAATTATCAAATACCTTCATCCACCCAAGGTATATATTATATAGAAGCAGCCTTTTAAATATTTTCACGGGATCTGAATCAAAATTTGACAATGAGTAATGACATACCTATCAAAATCTAGACAGCCTGAAATCTCTTTTGAGGTTTACCATTTTGACCACTTCTCTTTCTCCAGCATACGTATAGCTTAGTATGGTAACCTATCAGGCCGCGCGAATGGAAGAGTCTGTAGCAACTAGCAACAGTTCAATAGACCGATTTCTGTTTGGTGACCGTGTGAGGTGCTAAGAAGGCCTTATAATGTTTTAGGCCGGTATAAATAGTCAATACTCAAGATGCATCTCGATCTCAAGACACGGTTCAGGCTCTGTGATTGGTTGGCTGTCAAAATTTGGACCAATCATAGAGCCGAACCGCGTCTTGAGACCGAGATGCATCTTGAGTACCGGCCTGAGTTAATATTACAGGCTAAACATTACAGGCTCTATAACATTATAAGTTGAGTAAAATAGATTCATTTAGGTTTCGTAATAAAGTCAATTAAACGTTATAATATCGTGTACCTGCTGCAGAATGCCAACCGGTCTTTGACTGTTCTGGGGTTGGGGCCCATTACCCATACTAGATATTACTTGTACCAACTCCTCTACAAACCTTTGTTTTATTTGACCAGGAGATAGAAAAAACATGGACGATAAAAGCGGCGCAGGTGAAAATTTGGAGTCTCGAAGCAATTATTTCGTTACGAACTGTGAACTTGTGAGAATTCGCTACCTACTGGTGTATGCGAAACAACCAAGTTCGAGAATACCGATGTCCGGCTTTATCAGGGATGGTGCGTATACCGTCTATATATAGATTGTAGCTCAAAGAAATGCCTTCGTTACGTTATCTGGGAGGACGGTAGTGCTGAGCAACTGCTGAGACGAGTGCAACCTACCTTTTCTCGAAGTGTTCGTCGTTTTTTCGGACCCTCATAGAGTTAGTTTCAGATGTACCAGTTCATATTCTCAGGATTATGATGTCAATAGTAGGCTTATTAAACATACAAAGTCTCAATTGAATAGCTCTAAAGTGTATAAACACACTAGGCCGAAGTTACGCGGCGTAAATTCCGCATGATTACGCCCGCAATGTATCTTAAATTACCGATGACAAGTATGTCATCGGTCGCGTTCCGTCCGTATTTTCTATGCGTTTGACATTGCGCGCAATTTACGCCGCGTAACTTCGGCCTAGTGTGTTTAGACACTTATACTTTAGATATTTCGTCACTGATACTCATTAGGAGGTAGAAGGGAGGTAGCCATGGGCGTACCCAGGATTTCAGCTGCCCAACCCAGCTGGAAAGGGGGGGGGGGGGCAGTATGGTCTGGCACCCCTCCCCTCCGCTGAAATCCTGGGTACAGGTATATGAACCAAGATATTCAGTCTGGTATATTGAAATAAAAAAATCATCAAAATTTACTTTTATCAATCTGATTCTTGCCATTCTTGCCTTAAGCAAGGCTGTCCCTAAAATTAGCAGGTCGATGTCTGTCAGTGCAATTATGGACGTAAAGAACATTAAAATAACATTCATATCAGTGGCGGTTACGACGCTCGCCGCGTACTTGATAGGGCGAAATAGGAGAAAATTATACATTTTATTTTATTTCCGAATCATTTATTAAAAAACTATTCCGTTATTTCCTTAGAACTATAAAAAGCTATCCTTTTTGTAAAAAAAAAAATTATATCATTGTCATTGAAAATTACGAGATTTTCGGATTTGAAGTGTATTTTTGACCGACTTCCAAAAAGGAGAAAGTAATACGTTCGGCTGTACGTTTGTATCTTTTTTTTGTATGTTCAACGATTACTCAGCCGTTTGTGATCCGATTTTCAAAATTCTTTTTGTCTTGTATAGGGTTTAACTCGAATTTGGTACCATGTTCATAAAAGTGGTGATCTGATGGGATCCTTGAGGAATCGAAGGGACTCCTTGAAATTTGTATGGAAACATATAGTGATTTTGATTTTTTCTGAAGCATTCAAGGTAAATGCTACCAAAAAGTAGGACTTCGCACCAGGGGGTGTGCCAAAATGTTTTCGTTTTCGCTTCGTTATAGAATCGCCGATGAAAATCTATGGAATTGACATAAGCGTTCGTTAATATGACGTTGACGTTCGACTCGTCTTATGTCAATTCCATACATTTTGATCGGCGATTCTATAATGAAGCGAAGACGACAACATTTTGGCATACCCCCCAGGTTATACCCTGGATCCGAAGGTACCGAACAGAACTTTTGAATGCTTATAGGTACAGGTTCGGGGATTTCGGCGTCGTTTAAACTACTGAAAGCATAATCCAACACATTAATTTGATTGATCATCATCATCACAACCATAATTATTAATTAAACCATGGGTCATCAACTCATCACACTATGACCCAATTAATGGTACTTTTCGTGATATTTTGCATCGAAGCAGATGTTTTTGATGATTATTTAGCTATTTCTGGACCGATTTTTAAAATTCTCATGTTGTTGTATAGGATATAATCTTAATTTTGTATAACAGTTACGAAAGTGGTGAGCTGATGATGGCATATAGATCCCATCATCAGCTCACCAGCAAGGGAGCAATCGAGGGAAATCCTTGAAATTTATCAAAACACTCATAGTGGTTAAAATGTTGTTTCTAGTAAGTTAAACATATGTTACGAATAAGAGAAATTTCATACGAAGGTGTATCTTGGTCCAAAGGCACTGAACAGAACTCCTGAACCTTTAAAGATAAAAGTTTGGAAATTGCACCATCGCTTACAAAATATTTATACTCTAAAAAATATTTTTTAGTATTTAAATATTTTGTAGTAAATTTACTATTTATTTATATATTTTTTAGTGTTTTACTCTATTTTTTAGTGTTTAAATATTTTGAAGTAAATTTTTGTACAGGAACCTAGGTAATTACTATTTTAAGCTGAAAAATAAATGAAACATGTTAAAATATATTTTCGTATGAGAAAATGATTTTGGTATTACGTAGGTATGTATGAGAATTTCGAGGGTAGCCCGGCCCCTTAATATTTAAAGGAGTGTCTGATAAAAAGAAATGGCAAAATCATTTAAAATTACTTAAATCATTTAAAATAATTTTAGTATACAGTACTTATGTATAGGTTTACATTATGAGACTTTCAAGAATTTTATGAATTAGGACATACACGGGACTGTAGACAGTTACTAAAAACCCTATTAATAAGTACTTACAAGTTACAAGAACCAACTTACAAGAAGAACTGAAATCTCACCAAAAACATTTCTTGTAAAATGTTGCCCAGACGACCACATAATTATAGCCTTATAATGTTTTAGTCAATATTCCCTCTTAAAAGGCCGGCAACACACCTGCAGCTCTTCTGTGCGCTTAGCATGCGCCAACGAGATATCTCACTCTCGAGATAATTAAAAACTACTCGTCTCATAATGTCAAAATCTCGACATTACCTCGACAAAACTCGATAAAAGTGTTATTTCGATGACAGATCTACACGAGAAAAAATGTTTGTCATACTAGGGTCAATAGTTCTCGTTTGCTCCCTTATTTCATAAAAAATATGGTTTCAGGTTTACCCTGTGAAAAAGATATGAGATTTCATGTAGAGCCAAGCTTCGGAATCAACACGGCCTAGCTCTACTGACCCTAACTTAAACAAATTCTACATTATATCACTAAATATGTATGGCTCGTTTGTTTCGTTACTAACTTCAGACCAGAAACTAAATGTTCGCATCACCTTCGCGACGGTGCGAAGTGTGAGCGAAACGGCGAAGCCATACATATTTACTGGTATGGAGAATTTGTTTAAGTTAGGGTCAGTAGAGTTAGGCCGTGTAGATTCAGAAGCTTGGCTCTACATGAGATCTCATATCTTTTTCATAGGGTAAACATGTGGTCGTCTCGGCAACATTTTACAAGAAATGTTTTTGGTGGGATAAAAATACATTATACAGAACGTTGCTCTTGAGAACCTTCGATCTATTGAAATTCTAACATAAAAAAATGATTATTTGTGTAGTATCTACAGTTAGACAAAGCTGTTTATGACATGGAATTACGGTGAAACAGGCCCTTAATATAATAATAATAATAATATCTATGGACGCTTCACATCACGTCAGTCTGGCCCCGTGCTAAGTTTTTTTTTAATTATTAAATAAGGGGGCAAACGAGCAAACGGGTCACCTGATGGTAAGCAACTACCGTCGCTCATGGACACTCGCAACATCAGAAGAGCTGCAGGTGCGTTGCTGGCCTTTTAAGAGGGAATACGCTCTTTTCTTGAAGGTTTGCAGGTCGTATAGGTCCGGAAATACTGCTGGTGACAGTTCGTTCCAGAGTTCCTCAGAGCACTCCCCGTGATACAACCGATAGAGGATGCAGAGTGAAGCTACATCTCGGCGTAATTCCAAGGGGTCCAAGCTGTTTGAAACACTATGGCAGTCAACAATTCGAGCGGCCCTTCGTTGGATACGATCCAGAGGGAGCAGTTGGTATTTTGGCGCCCCTGCCCAGAGATGAGAACAATATTCCATATGAGGCCGAACCTGCGCTTTGTAGAGTTGTAGGCGTTGGTCCGGATTGAAGTACTGTCTCGCTCTGTTAAGAACACCAAGCTTCTTCGAGGCTAATTTGGCCTTACCCTCTAGATGATATCGGAACTGGACTTCGCTCGATATGTTGACGCCAAGTATCTCAATGCTAGGAGAGATGGTTAAAGGCGTGCCCTCGAAACGAGGATATACGACCATTGGTGACTTTTTAGTGGTGAACGCGCAAACTTGTGTCCTGACGGGGTTGAATTGGACCAAGTTACGTCTACCCCATTCAGAGACCTTCTCCAATGAATTCTCCACCTTAGACACAAGTTCGTTTCGACTCTCAGTGACATTTTGCCGAGAAATATTGGGGGAGCCGGTATATACAACATCACCTGTACTATCATCCGCATAGCAATGAATGGCACTGGTCTGCAACATGTCATTGATATGCAGTAAGAATAGAGTAGGCACACAGCCCTGAGGGACACCAGCATCAACAGACTGAGTTTCCGAGCATTCGCCGTCAACTACGACCTTTATGCATCTGTCTGCTAAGAAACCAGTGACCCACTTACATAATTTCTCGGGCAGCCCGTATAATGGAAGCTTTGATAGCAGAGCTTTATGCCAAACCCGATCAAAGGCCTTCGCAATGTCCAAACTAACAGCTAGCCAATGCCTCTCCCTTCGACTCAATTGCCTGTGCCCAACGATGAGTCAGGTACGCCAAAAGATCATCAGCCTAGCGACCCTTACGGAACCCGTATTGTTTGTCGCTTAGTAATCCCTGGCCGTCCAAGTATCGAAGAAGCTGGCTATTGATAATGGATTCTATTATCTTCGAGAAGAGAGAGGTTATAGCGATTGGTCTGTAGTTGGAAGGATTTGAGCGATCACCTTTTTGGGGATCGGGTGCACCAAGGCTGTCTTCCAGGAAGCCGGGACAATGCCAGTGGAATAGGAGAGCCTAAAAAGATGCGTCAAGACCGGAGCCAACTCTGGAGCACACTTTTTTAACACAATAGGCGGGATTCCGTCAGGCCAACTCGACTTTTGGATATCAAGGGAACGGAGGGCTTTTCGCACTGAGCGCTGATGAAACCGAATATCCGACATGATGCTCGTGCATCGCGGTATGGTCGGCGGTTTCTGCCCCCCGTCATCCAGGGTCGAATTTGACGCAAAGAGCTTGCCCAGAAGATCGGCTTTGTCTTTTGCGTCCTGGACCAACGATCCATTTCCTGCGTGTAGGGATGGTAGGGTTGGCTTGCAGAAATTTCCTTCAATAGCTTTGGCCAGAGACCAGAATGCACGGGTTCCCGAGGGGAGGCGCTCAAGTCTCTTGCCAATTCTATTGACGTGCTGTTGCTTTGCCCGAGTAATCTCTTTCTTGAGGGACCTAGAGGCAAGGTTGTACTCCTTTTTAAATGTGCTGGTATTTAAATCCCGAGCAAACACCGCGTTGGCCCAGGATTGGTAAGCCTCCTGCTTCCGGCGAGAAGCTTTTTTGGGGGATGAACCAAACCAGGGACGAAATCTGCCGCCAGTTGGTACTACAGAGGACGGAATGAAAAGTTCCATCCCCTGCATCACCACATCGGTACCTGAAGGACTTGTGTTACAGGTACCAGACAAAGGAAATATATTTAATACTTTTATACTATACATATATTTAAGATTTTTATTTTATGATACACTTATTTAATACACATCCATGACCCAGGAACTTTCTAAACTTTTTGTTCCATCGGCGGGACTCGAACCCGCGACCTCCAGCTTGAGCTACCAACGCGCTCACCACTGCGAAACGGAGGTCGTCATTTTATTTACATTACATTATATGCTTTTTTGTTCGTGTTATATTCTGCACCTATAATATTTATCCACCCTTTTCTTTTTGCTTCATCATTAGGTAGTCTAAAAGTATAATATAATACTTGTAGCTATTAATTCCATGGTTTATGAACGTGGCGAGAAAAGGAACTAACGCTTCTATCATACAAAAACGTCATTTTTGACAGTTCTACTTTATAGACTAGGCCCACGTCAAAAATGGATGGGTCATATGAACCACCTGTGAACGTATAATATAGGACGATATTAGAGCATAAAATAATAAGATTTAGCACTATGCCGTCACTTGTAAGCTGTCCAACTGAGTGCTGGTGAGAATTCAAAAGTGCATGTAGGGTGAGTACATTTTGGTCATATGATCCTGTACGGCATTTTTACCATCGATAGACAAATGAAAAATAAAAAGAAAGCCCGCAGTGCCGTACAAAAATGATGCGCCAACAATTCGGTATTTTTATTTTATTTTCAGCCAATTTCCATGATAAATTTGGTCATTTGATTCTTATACGGCATACGTTTCATACTCTTTGGATACAGCTTCGAATCAATTATTCCGCAACGCCGTACAAAAATAATGCGACAATAGAAATAAATCGAGGGTTACAAACCCCTGTTTTTCAGGGGTCCGGGAGGTCATCTGAAACAGTGCGGCTTCGGTTCCAAACATTATTTTAGTACTCAAAAGTACTATTAAAAATAATGCCGTCAAAAAATTTTTGTCCATTTTAATAATTATCTAATTACATAATGCATTGATCGTTTTATGTGAAACAGTAACATTTGTTTCACAAAAGAACTTCCTTTGAAAAAACTGTGTACACAGCCCGACTGAGGTTCAAATGTCGAGAAATGGCGGATATTACGAGATTTTCCATAGAATACTTACGTAAAAACTCAGCGTTACCACCTCCCGATTTTACCTTTCCTAACACCCAACGATAACAATAAATCGGCATTATTGATGACGTTTAAAATGTGGGGTAGAATTGATGTTTCTAACGATTCATTTGATTTGAAAAAGTTTATAAAGAAAGTTATCTTAAAATACTATAAGAATTAGACGAGGTAATAGCCATTTATATAAGTATTCATAACATATCAGATTTATCTTCAAATCTGTCATACTTACTGCTACAGCGACAGTTAAGGTGCACCTCTTCCACGGCGGATTGTATATTTTAAGCTATTTTCTTACCTTTTTTATGTTTAATTGTAAATATATTTTTAGACTATTATTGGAACTCAAATAATTCTAATGCATGCTTGAGCACTTTGTTTTCTTCGTTAGAATCAGTTTTCGAGCATAAGATAAACACAATACTTTTTAAAATACAAAGGGCGGAGAAAAATAATTGCAAAATCAGCAAAAATTGGCTGCCTCGCCCTTATAGTAATTTAATCTCACCCTGTGTTGGTGGGTCGAGAAAGGCCTACCACGCACTGGCGGAAAAACTATTGGGGGCACACTTTGGCCCGCCGCCGCACCAGACGTAGGATTAAGATTTTACTTGCCGCAGTGAAGGTGTTAACGACAATTTTTGCTTGTAATGAGGATTTATGAACTAAAAAAGTTCACTAATCCCCATTACTTTAAAAATAAAATACTAATGTAAGAATCTTATGTAGAACTTACCTTTTATTTATTATCTTATTGGTTATTTTTATAATCAAATTAAATTAAATCGGGCATTATCAACGGGGAAAAGTGGAATAATCTGTTTTGATATCCAGATAAATTCACTGCGTTGAAATAACTCAAAATCTTTTTTTAGGTGGTGCGGTACAGCAGTGGGTCGGAAGACACAAGTTATTTTCTGTTTTATTAGGTTATGGACTAATGCTGGCAACAATCGGGTTTGCGAACAATCAACCTATTCAATTTTATTATGAAGTTCTTTTAAAAAAACTTGAAGTAGCAATTAATACAATGAAAACGTGAATTAATAAAATTAATATTTTTCAATAGAGTGAGGGACTCCTTAAAATACATATTTTAGGCGTTTGCTTCACGTAGATAGTATGTAAACCTTATAAAACACTGCTCTTTTATTTCGATTTGTATTTCATCTATTTTTCAATAAATATTTTACATGGCACAATAGCAAATTTTTAAATAATAACATAATAGTGGATCATGAAACCTAAAGAACTCATTGACTAATATACAGGCTGTAACAAAACGTGATAATACTTATAAGGTGTGTACGTGTTCTCGTAGAGAGTATACTGTGAAAGTAACAGCGCTGAAAGACCATTTTTTTTCACTTTTGTATGGGCAAGCGCCCGAGCGTCACGAGTTTTCTCATACAAAAGTGAAAAAAATTGGTCTTTCAGCGCTGCTACTTTCCCAGTTAACTCTCTACCAGGAACACACCCTAAAGTATTATTACTTAGTTTTGTTACACCCTGTATAATATTATTACTAGCGTAATCTTGTAAGTATGCGTAATAGAGAGCTACACACAGGGCCCCCGTAAGGGCTAAAGGGCGACGATCAAACGGTTTGACTCAAACACGTAAATTTTGGTTTAAACTTTAACTCAAACTACTACAGCTAGTTTGAACGGTTTGTCAAACGTTTACGTGTTTGAAGCTCGTTTGATGAAATTTCATATTTTTGTTGTGTTTGGCGCGCCGTTTGATCGTGTTCAGATGCGTTTGAACAAACTTATACGGTATAGTGTATACCATTCTTTGGAGTAGGTACATTATTTTTAAGCGACTGAAAAAGAGGAGGTTATCAATTCGATGCGTATGTATGTAATATTTCCAGAACTGCCCAGTTTTCGTATATAATGTTAGTCTATATCAGCATCTGAACAAATGTGCAAAATTTCAAATGTGTATGTATGTTTTTATGTTTGTGTTAACATATCTCCGGAACTACAAGTCCGATTTAAATATTTTTTTGTTGTACTATAATAGGTATTGTTTAACTTGGGAGACTTCTGCAAGTTTCATCAAAATAGGTTTAAAGTAGTTTTTGAGATAGGGAATTTAATTCTCTATTTCGTACAATTTTTAAGTCAGTTTTATCTTTTAAAAAATAATATTTATTCGTCACAAGACGTGTACTCCACAGCGAGTATTGAACCAAACTGACACTGAAAACCTAAAATTCGAATTCGTGACTTTTAACATATTTTGAGTAAGTATCTCACAATAGTATTGAAGGTGAGCTAAAAATTTAAAGCAAAATATGAGCGAGCGAACTGGGATTGAAAAGCCTCCCCTCTCACCCCGCAACTCTCCGCTCCACCACGTTTATGAGAACAGCTGCCCGTACCCCCTAATTATGTTTTTGTATGAGAGCCCCCCTTAATTTTTTATTTTATTTTAATACTAGATGATGACCGCAACTTCGTTGCGCCAAAATTTGTTTATCGCGCGGGAACCGTACATTTTTCCGGGATAAAAACTATCCTATGTCCTTTCTCGGGATTCAAAGAATCTCCATGCCAAATTTCAGCAAAATCGGTACAGCGGTTCGAGCGTGAAGAGGTAACAGACAGACAGACAGACACACTTTCGCATATAATTATAATGTTAGTATGGATATGGAAGTATGGATTATTATTAAATATTAAAGTACACATATAACTAAAGACTTCGAGAAAAATTCAAATACCTACCTGTTGTCATTATTAATGTAAAGCAAAAAAGGCCAAAAAAATCACGTTTGTTTTATGGAAACCCCCCTTAATTATTTTATTTTGTTTTTAGTATTTGTTGTTATAGCGGCAACAGATATTCATAATCTGTGAAAATTTCAATTCTATTACCGTTCTTGAGCTGCGGCCTGAAGACAGACAGACAGACGGACAGACAACGAAGTCTTAGGCTGGCCTCACACAGCCGGAATGTCTTTCTGAATTCATATTACACATTCTGATTTTTTTCAGATTATGTTTCTCAGATCGATCTGTAAGAATGATACTGACGAGCGTTCTGAATTCCGGATCGATATAATATATTTTAAGATTATGATTTCATAACGCGCGTATTCCCATACATTTTAATAGAGCGGCACACACATACTGGAATCAGATTATGAATTATTTCAGTTGACACTGCAAGAAACTAACCCCTGGACGTGTTGCGACCTGCTGGCGTGATGTCTGACACGGAAAATTTAATCTTAAGCATTGAAAGCACCTAGCGTGGTTGGAAATTTTTAAAATTTTAATTCCAAATTGGGAAACATTAAGTGAAGAGGAAAGAAAAAGAAAAATATTATTTATTAGTATTAATTCTTCTTCCATAAAGACGTTTAAATATGTGCCGGGAATCATGAGACTACTGATCAATATTATTTTTAAGATATGTGTGAGGCAAGGTGCCGAAATTTAGATTATGAATTTCCGATTATGAATTATTCAGAGAGACGTTCCGACTGTGTGAGGCCAGCCTTAGTAATAGGGTCCCGTTTTTACCTTTTGGGTACGGAAGTTAGAACCCTAATTACATGTTAAAGCACAAATCAATAGGCATGATAGTTTTTCCGTAAATGTAATAGTCCATTGAAATGTTACATTTGCTTTGAATTTATTAGAGGACGCAATTTTATTTTTGGAATATGTTGGGAGGCTCAATTTCTATTGATTAACCTCAAGTTTATGGGGTTGCCACTCTTGTCCCCCGGCCGCCATCTTGAAAAAAGGGGTGACAACACTATTTTCGTGATATCTCAGAATCTATACGTCTTACAAAAAATTTGTAAGAACATGATTTGTTGCAAATTATTTTGCCTACAAATACGTTTATATAACTTTTTACCCTAAATTAAAAAATTTAAAAATTAATAAGCAAAAAAGTGAATTTTTTTTAAAGGTTTATTATCACTTTTTAACTTTGTTTAACACATTAAAAAAAATACCTTAGACCAACCTTGTAGATGATATTTTGAGAAAAAGATCCCCCGGTCCCATGAAATTAATTTTCTGCAGAAACAAAGGAAACTGTGGAACCATGTGTGGCTGCAGAAAAGCAGGCCTGAAATGCTTTATAGTATAGTAGGCATGTGCAGACTAGTATAGTAGGCATACTATGATATAGTTTGCAATTTGCATATATTAATGTAGTGTAGTAGGCATACTGCAGACTGTGGCTGCAGAAAAACAGGTCTCAAAAGCTTTACAGAATAGTAGGCATACTGTAGAGCATTTTAGGTCTGCTTTTCTGCAGGCACGCATGCCTTCACAGTTTCCTTTGCATCTGCAGAAAATTAATTTCATGAGATCGGGGGGATTGGGGGATCTTTTTCTCAAAAGATCATTAACAAGGTTGTTCTAAGGTAATTTTTTTGTAAAATGTAATAAAAAAAGTTAAAGAGCGATAATAAACCTTTAAAAAAAAATATCACTTTTTTGCTTATAACTTTTTAAATTTTTAATTTAGGGTAAAAAATTATATAAACATATTTGTAGGCAAAATAATTTGCAACAAATTATGCTCTTAAAAAATTTCTGTAAGACTTATAGTTTCCGAAATATCACGAAAATAGTGTTGTCACCCCTTTTTTCAAGATGGCGGCCTGGGGACAAAGGCGGCGACCCCACAAACTTGAGGTTAAGCTTCTATTGAGCCCCCCAACATATTCCGAAAATAAAATTGCGTCCTCTAATAAATGCAATATTCGGTCCTAAAATTGTAACATTTCAATGGACTATAAAGGTTGTGGGATTTATTATGACTAGCAACTTCATCTATTTTAGTTGAAGAATAAATAACTTAGAGTACCTAGTTGTGTAGCTATGACAATATAAATTTGTATTAAAATTTAAGAGCTCTCAGAAAATTGATTATTTAAACAAAATATGAAATACGTTTGTTTTGGATAATCAGCCACGATTTACAAACATACTTAAGTACTTATATGAAAATTGCCCGGAAAACGACAATAAGGAGAATGAAAGTTTTCTAGAATATAGTCAGACAATATTGCAAAACTTTAGATTGAAAAGGACATTAAGCAATGATATTCTACTAAATACAGATCTGTTACGTTCATACTATTTTCCGGCTTAAATTGCTTCCGAACAATTTTCAAATTCAATTGTCAAATTTGACCGATAAGTGAAACAAAAGATACGAAATGCCATTTACATACAAAAGACAGACTAAATAAAAGACGGGCCAATTGGCCCGTATTTATTGGCTTCACAACGCGCGCGGTAGTATCATATCTGCTTTGAGTTTTTAGCCGACTTCCAAAAAACGAGGAGGTTATATGTTCGGCTGTGGATATATTTTTTTTTTTGTATGTTCAACGATTACTCCGCCGTTTGTGAACCGATTTTCGAAATTTTTGTTGTGTTGTATTAGGTTTCACTCCAATTTGGTACCATGTTCACAAAAGTGGTGACCTGATGATGGAATCCATGAGTAATCGAGGGAACTCCTCGAAATTTATATGGAAACATATGGCGATTTTGGTTTTATGAGAAGCATCCTAAGCATATGCTACCAAAACGCAAGATTTTGCACCGAGGTATACTATGGTTCCGAAGCTACTAAGAGAACTCCGGATTCCTTATAGATACAAGTTTGGGAGTTTAGGCGCTGTTTTAAGAACTGAAAGCATATGCTACTATGCAAATTACATTCATCATCATCATCATCATTACCACGTCAGGGCCACCAATGTCACCAAATTCAACCTTATCTCCAGAGCATAAGGCACACATTTGACATTACTCCTGAGAAGTTAAAGTTGCTTCGATAATGTACCATTCTGTTCCACTTCGCCGAGATATTCTGGAAAACAACCTAATTTCAACCTTTTGCATTGCGTTTAGTTCATAGTATAATAACGCATCGCATCGCATATCTGCCAGGGCTGTCAAGCAAGCGCGCGGCGGCGCGGGCGCGGGCCGGGTACTATGCACAGAATACAAATTACTCACGGAGGTACTATGTGCGCTGCGTGTGCTTGTCGCACATGTCGAACGAGTGCCAGCCTATTGAAACTAGTCCGGTGACCGGCTACTTAGCACGTCACACGTGTTCACTTTGATTTTTTTAATGATTGTTTAAAATTATCTGCAGGCTGCAGCTGATATTATAATATTTTGTAAGTGTGACTGTAATAAGATACGTAGAATAATATACACGTGTATTATTCTACGTATAGTACGCGTTTGCTTACTAGGTAACTAAAAAGAGTGAAATTATTATTTTTAACAAAAAATTAAAACCGACTTTCAAGGTAAAACAATAATAACATCCTTATAATATGAACTAAAAAGTATTAAATAATTATTCCTATCTAATAGTGCCTTTTTCCGAATTCGGCTAAAACTCAACTATTTCTGTACTCAATCTTCATCATTTTGAAGTCGGTGCCAGTTCCAAAAGTTTCAAATATTCTGTCAGTCAGTGTCAGTCTGCCAAAAGTTTATGGGGGGCTCCCATACAAAAAACACAATTTTTGTCTACTTTTGCTAAGATAAAATTATTTTTAACAAAAAATTAAAACCGACTTCCAAGGTAAAAACAATAATAACATTAATATGAACTAAAAAGTATTAAATAATTTCTACTATCTAATAGTGCCTTTTTCCGAATTCGGCTAAACCTCAACTATTTCTGTACTCAATCTTCATAATTTTGAAGTCGGTACCAGATAGCTGAAACTTCAGTCCTCTGACAGAATATTTGAAACTTTTGGAACTGGCACCGACTTCAAAATTATGAAGATTGAGTACAGAAATAGTTGAGGTTTAGCCGAATTCGGAAAAAGGCACTATTAGATAGTAGAAATTATTTAATACTTTTTAGTTCATATTAATGTTATTATTGTTTTTACCTTGGAAGTCGGTTTTAATTTTTTGTTAAAAATAATAATAATTTCACTCTTTTTAGTTACACTAGTAGATAAACCTTCGCGTATATTTTACCTAAGTATCTTATTACAATTTGTTAAGAGTCACAACTCACACTCACAAAATAATATATTATCAGTGAAGTGAACATATTGTGCTAAGTAATTTAACAATTTTAATGCTTCAAGCCCCAAGCGGTCACCGGCGATTGCGATAACAATAGAAAGGCTATTGTGTCTCGTTTTTCCACGATCGAAGGATCTATCAGATAAAAAATTGTATAAACTTGCATAGGATGTAGCGTAGCTACTCATAATATTTAATATTATCATAATTATTGACAGCTGTTCTTGTAATAAAGAATTCAAATCGATACTTAGTGCGCCATCTATCGATTAATAAGTATAACTAATTAAAAAGACTTAATGACTTTGTTTTGTTTAAATGCTCTTTTTAAAATAACTTTATTTCAATTCTATTTGTCTATTTAAATTTTATAAAGTAGTTAATAAAGTATTCGATCTGTATATAAAGTAGTTAGTAAAGGATTCGATCTGTCGTCTGCCGCCATGCGCCGCGCGGCGGCGACGCCGTCGCCTCTACGGCGCCGACCGCCGTCATGTATTAAATAAACAGGTGTTGTTATACAGTAAGTACATAATTATTATTATTAGTATATCCATACCTATGCCTTGTACTATTATCTAGTCTGTGCCATGAGACATTGGTGACCTTAACACGACGTGGTAATGATGATGATGACGATGATGATGATAATGATTATGATGATGAATATAAATTGCATAGTAGCATATGCCTTCTGTTCTTAAAACAACGCCGAAACTCCCAAACGTGTATCTATAAGGAGTCAGGAGTTCTCTCAGCATCTTCGAAACCATGGTATACCTTGACCCAATATTTGACTTTTTGGTAGCATATTCTTAGTACGCTTCACATAAAACCAAAATCACCATATGTTTCCATATAAATTTCGAGGAGTTCCCTCGATTACTCATGGATCCCATCATCAGGTCACCACTTTTGTGAACATGGTACCAAATTGGAGTGAAACCTAATACAACAAAACAAAAATTTCGAAAATCGGTTCACAAACGGCGGAGTAATCGTTGAACATACAAAAATAAAAAAATAAAAAAAAAATATCCACAGCCGAACATATAACCTCCTCGTTTTTTGGAAGTCGGTTAAAAAACCGGCCAAGTGCGAGTCGGACTCGCGCACCGAGGGTTCCGTACAAACCTGCAAGGTTTACAAAGTTCGTCATAGAAGTTTGATTTTGTTACAGCTTAAAGGTATTATAGACCTGAGTATTTGGTATGAATTTCAATTTAATACCTCTACGCGTTTATGAGGAAATGGGTAGTAAGTTTAAAATTATTAAAAAAATATATATTATGTGATGTAACTAATAATTTATGGTTTTCGTAATTTTTCCTTTATCTATGCTATAAGACGTTGCTTCGTACCAAATTTCAAGATTCTGAGTTCACGGGAAGCACCCTGTAGGTTTTGATTCCCTTGCAAGTGTCGAAAATTTGCGGCATAAACGGCTGTATCTTTTGATTGCGTTGGCTTAGAAGTTTGATTTTTTCACAGCTTCAAGGGACAGTAGACCTGAGTAATTGATATAAATTTCAGCTTCATACCTCCACGCGTTCCTGAGAAAAAGGGTCTTGAGTTGACAGACGGACGGACGGACAGACGGACAACAAAGTGATCCTATAAGGGTTCCGTTTTTTCCTTTTGAGGTACGGAACCCTTAAAAGATATAAACATTGAATTTATTTTAATCTCTACTGACGATATTATTAACTATTGTATAGAGAACTTAAAAATATATATTACTTAGACATTACTATTTTTTTTATATATTTTTCATGGGTTGAATGTACTCAAATTTGAGATTTTTCGAACCTTTAAAAATTCATATCTTTAAAAATATTAACTTTATCGTAAAAAGTCATAGGACCTTTTTTATTGGTATTTCAATAAAGAATATTAAAGAAAATTGTCCAGTTGAAAAATAACAATTCCTTGCAATCGTTTAAACAATGTTTGTTTAAACAATATGGCACCGGGTTGCACCATGGCAACATGCATTTATATCATCAGGAGGGCAATCTGAAGAGGATCGCATAAAAAAATTGAGGTGGAATAGTTTCCGGTACTCATGCGCCGACTCGTGCTGGTCTAACTGAGATGATGTTGTTAGTAGTGTAAAACACGTTATAAATTACACATTCATTGACCATACAAAAATTATCAAAAACTAGCGATACCTACTGCGGAACCCTATATTGCGCGTGGCACGACACGCACTTGGCCGGTTTTTTTTAAAACATTTTTACAACTTCGCCCCCTAATAATGCAGAGCCCTGAATATCTGCCTCTTCGATTTTCTTCGTTTCCAAGCTGTTTGTGACCATGAACCCCAGAGGCATACATTTGCAAATGTTTTAATATCCCCTTTTTTAGGGTTCCGTAGCCAAAATGGCAAAAAACGGAACCCTTATACATTCGTCATGTCTGTCTGTCTGTCTGTCCGTCCGATGTCACAGCCACTTTTCTCCGAAACTATATGAGCTTATACTATTGAAACTTGGTAAGTAGATGTAGTCTGTGAACCGCATTAAGATTTTGATACAAAAATGGAAAATATATTAAAAATTTTAGGGGTCCCCATAGATACAACTAAAACGAAAAAAAAAATTTTTCGTCTAACCTAACCTATACGTATAGGGTATCTATGGTAAGTCTTCAAAAATCATATTGAGGTTTCTAATATCATTTTTTTCTAATCTGAATAGTTTGCGAGAGAGACTCTTTCAAAGTGATAAAATGTGTCCCCCCCCACCTCTAACTTCTAAAGTAGAGGTATGATAATTCTAAAAAAAATATATGATATACATTATTATAAAAACTACCAACGAAAAGTGGTTTGAACGAGATCTAACAATTAGTTTTTTTTATACGTCATAAATGGTAAACCTTAAATTAACTTTCATTAAATCAACTAAAATATAAAAATAAACTAAAAACCTTTTAATTTTATAGAAATAAACCTTATTGCTGCTGCGGAACCCTTTATGGGCGAGTCCAACTCGCTCTTGGCCGGTTTTTTTAAGCAACTTCAATCGGCTGTAACGCGAAAACGCAGCGACGTAGGACTTTAATTGACTGGACCAAATCAATTCGTAATGACGTAAACTGCAATCTACCTCGATGTGAAACTTGTGCAAATCATATACCTAAATGCTCACCAGCTCCCTAATTATAAGTTGACCTTGCGCGCATACTCTAATATTATGGTAGTGGGGACCCTGGCTACACAGTACGCTGTACGATACAGGTCAGTTAACAAGAGCTGGCACGATCAACACATTTAAACATTGCGCTTGTGTAGTGTCTGTGAATAATCGCGTGGCGTGACGTCGTACTCCATACGCATCATAAAAAGTCTGCCCGTCTCTCTCGCGCGCGGTCTATCTTATGGGCGTGAAGGGGACAGTTATTGTTTTTCTTATGCTACTGTTTATAAATACAGCGTGATGTTACAAGTCGGTAACGTGTGATCGGCGAGCGGCCAGCGTTCGGAACCGTACGATAATTATCGTGCACATACGATAATTTTGTGCGTACGTACGATGTACGATAGCATATTACTATCGTACCAGTGGCGAAGCGTCCATATAACCCGATTCCCATCGGCTTCCCTTAGCAGGGACCTATTAATCCGCTATACGGCTGTAGCGGTATCGATACAAACCGTTTTATTTTAAATATCCATATGCAGGGTTTTCAACTATGCTCTTGTCTTAAGCGGTATTAAACCGTTT
This sequence comes from Lysandra bellargus, assembly GCA_905333045.1. Lineage (NCBI taxonomy): Eukaryota > Metazoa > Arthropoda > Insecta > Lepidoptera > Lycaenidae > Lysandra > Lysandra bellargus. The sequence goes on from HG995328.1 coordinate 1,485,598, forward strand.
AATATAGCTGCGGTGATAACAAATTAGTGGGGGGCGCCGCGGCTGGGATCAAAGCCATGAAAATCGCGACAACAATAGAATACAATGGCAATTCCGATCGTAGCGTTCCGCGGTACTTACAATATCACCTATCCTTTTTTAACACAGAAAAACGAATGAAAATGAACCTTAGTCATAAACGGTTTATTTATACCGTTAATTCAGCTGTATATACGGCTGATGCGCATGTTAGGGTTTTTCAGAGAATCGTATAAATTAAACAGTTTAAAACACCAAAATGGGTAACCTTTTCGGTCCCTGTCCCTTAGGGCTTAGAAAAATCGAATATATGGGCCAACGACATATTTATCTAATAAATATTTTACATACCTACTTAAAAAACTTTGAATTCACAATGTTATATGCAATAAATTTTCCTCTCACTTGAAATACATAGTTTGAATTAATAACTATCGCCTACAAATTTTAAAAGGCAATGCAATGTGCGGGCGCAGAGAATCAAATAAGCCGCAGGATTAGCGGCTTATTTCTCCATACAACGACAGTTCATAGTAAGCATCTGTCCTTTTCATTCCTGTGAACTGGTCGTCATGTTCTGTTTCGTTCTAGCACGCGCGATATATACTTGGAAATAACTCGATGCCCGACGAGTTATTACGGAGAAAGGTTAATTAGCAACGCACAAGTGCAAGCGAGATAGATGAGTCATGAAGTAAAATTGTTATGATTCGAATTTAAGAATGAATGTAGCGACATTATACTTTTGCTGGCGCGTAATACATTTTATTTTGGTAGGATTTTTTGTAATACGACTTTATTAAGAATGCCTTTAGCGGTACTAAATATGACAGGCGCGTAATACATTTTTATTTTGCTGGTTTTTAGATTGACATATTAATATGGCGGATAGTGTGTTTGTAAACAACATGTCGTTTGTTTTGTTTTGTCGAATTTAAATTTTGTTTTAGCGTTAGAACTTAGAAGAGTGTCGTGAATTAAATTAATTTATATTGTGACTTGTGAATTGTGAGTCGTACGACGTAATCGTGTAGTTCGGAAAATATGGCATTAATTCAGAAAGACTGTTGTCTGACAGATTATATTTTGCTGTCGAAGGAAACTTTGTTTTCCAAACTTAGTTTTGAAAATTAAAAGCATGTCATTCAATTATAAATTACCAAAATTGGTAAGTAGATTTTTTACTCCGGCTTCCCTTCTCAAAATATTCACCCCTCGCCACTGTATCGTACGCAAATTATACGATAATTTTTATCATGATGCAAACATATTATATTTTTAAACATACTGTATAGTGAAATTGCATAAGTGACAGCACTGTGAACGTGCCAGCTTTAGTTAACTGATCTATACACGATGACGCAGTAAATAAAGTGTTGTGACTTGTGGTAGGTATATGGAACTTAAATTTTGATATTAAAAAAAAAAGTTAGAAATTACGAAATCACAAATTAACACAGGGGTTTCGTTAACTACAAATAGTAAATTATTTGCATACTGTACCTAACATAATAGTCACTACAATAACACATTCTCTACGTGATTGTGACATGCAGTATTAGTAGGGGAGGTGAAGGTGCTAATTGTGTAGTCACTCGAGCGTTATGGAGACCTAGTAGTATTTTTACTTAAGGTAAAACTGATACTTAAGGTAAAAATAATATGAGCGTTTTTTATTTTAGCGGTGGGTTCAGAAACTGCAGCCATTTTAAAGTTTTGAAAAAGAAAATATATTCAGAAAATTGCATAGCCGTTCATCTGTCACGAACTGTCAAAACATTTTCCATTTTCGAAAATTTTTCAATTTCCAATAATTACTCTCATTAAACTGAATATATTATCTAAAAAAATTACCATGAAAGCTATATACATATTATATTTTAATATAATTAGAATGTTTTAATAAATAAGCTATTAGTGGCGCAAATACACATCTATAAATATTATAAAACAATGTCGCTTTTTTTCCCTCATGTCCCTTTGTTCCCTTTAATCTTTAAAACTGCGCATTGGATTTTGATGATTCTTTTAGCGTTAAATAGCCAATTTATCGAAGAAGACTATAGGCTATATTTTATCACGCTAAGACTAATAGGAGCGAAGAAATAGAGGAAAATGTGCAAAAAACAGGAAAATTATTTGAAAGGGCTAACTTGAACGCGCTAATCTCTGGAACTACTGGTCCGATTTGGAAAATTCTTTCATTGTTAGATAGCCCATTAATTGAGTAAGGCTATAGGCTATATTTTATCGCGCTAAGACTAATAGGAGAATGTGGAAAAAACGGGGGAAATTATTTGAAAGGGCTTATCTCGCGAACTACTATAGCAATTTTTATGTTATTTGGCACATATATAAAGTAGACCATGTGAAGGATCATAGGCTATCGATTTTAATCATTTTTTCAATGGCTATATATTTTATACCCGTGCGACGCCGGGGCGGGTCGCTAGTAGTTTTATATTTGAAACAAAATACTAAATCGGCGGTCAAACTAGAAGTAGCTACTTTTGAATAGTTTTAGTGTAAGACGCCCATTTTGGGCGCTTGACAGACGAGAGGTTATTTAGGTAAATTATAAATATATTTTAAGCAATAAGGACTAAGTCATTTAGTTTAGTGCAAAAAAAATATATCTGCGAAGCTTAGTTAGGAAAATATGAAGCTTTATTTTTTTATATTTCAGGCTTACCTGACCTTTGAATCGTCAGTGCTTTATATGGAAGCTTCTTTGACAGATCCGATGACATTTCAATATTATTTTTTTTTAACTCACCTCGTGAGAAATTTGTTTTCTATACCATGATAACTAGACACGTCGGAAGCCTATACAACACTGACCTCCATTATACAAGTACGCTGAACCTGTGATACTCTTTAAAATGACAGCTGTTTTTTGTGCCTATTTGAAGCGGAATCGGTCAGATTTACTTCTCTTCCCCGCATTGGGGGCGCTGATTCCGCTTCAAATAGGCACAAAAAACAGCTGGGTATCTTATATCCAGCCGCCAGCGTACTTGTTTAATGGAGGTCAGTGCAGGAGTGCTATACAAGCTTAAGGCGCTATATCGAAAGTAATTTTACCGCAAGGGCAATTTTATACTTAATTTGTATGAACATAAAGTCGTGAATACGCTGCGGCCAGAAGCTATCGGCTCGCTCGGAAAACATGCGAAAAAACGTAATTATAATCATTAAAAAAATAACTAAGAACATTTAAGCAAAATACTTCTATACAATTTTGAGTTGCAAAGGTGTCTATCAATTAGAATAATTTTAGATCACATCTATTTTCGTTTAAAAATAATCTTCAAATTTCGTATTTTTAAGAGGTCTTTTCGAAAATTAAATGTATCGAGGCAAAATACATTAATTGTGTTTCTAGTTTTTCTCAAACCTAGATAAGGCTATGAAGATATGTATATCTCATTACCAGATTTGTAACATTTCTGAGGGTCCTATAGTGTTACGTCAAAAAGGACAGTTTTTTCAATATAGCGCCTTAATTTGACACGCTTCGAGCTTATCCCGAAATTCCCTCTTCTCCTCCCCAACTATATAGGATGTTTGTGATTTTAGAACAATAAGAGTTCCGTTTCTCTCGTCGCGTCATGGACTACAGCGTAATCATTGTGCGATCTGATTTATATTATGTCCAGTGTCCAACCCAACATAATGGATAATTTAGTTTCACGTAAACCTTCGAGGCAAACAAGACCCAAATGTGTATAAAATTGTGTGGAAACGTAAAAATGTTCTCAAGTTTTGCTGTTACTTATTTATTTTTAATTCAGTATTCAAATGCTCAAGATCCCATTATAAATTTGCCTCAAGGAAGAGTAGTTGGGGTAAGAAACAAAAATTTTCTGTACTTGAAATGAATAAATTGAGCCCTTTGTGATTTGAAAAACTTGCTCTTACCACATAATACAATATTTTAATTTATATTATTAGTAGAGATAAGCTACGATAACATGGCGCGCCTCTCCAAAATTCAAAACGTTTGAAGTGCGTTGTCAAAACGTTTGAAGTGCGTTGTCTTGCGCGGTCGGCTAGTTATGATTAGTTGACCAACTAATCTTGGTAAAAAGTGACATTAAGTGAAATATTACGAGTTGGTTACTGGTTGATTGGTTGAATACTTACTACATACATAAGGATGTGACTACACACATTGAAGGCTATTTCTCCAAACCGTAAAATTTAGGTGCCCGGACGTATAAACTACCCGCAGAGTTACATATGTAGACCTTTGTATTTTTTTTATAGTAGTATAAGGTGTGATCTAACTGGTCCACTTAGGTTCTTTAGAAAAACTTAATTGTAAATATAATTAAAATTAATTTAAAGGTCGAAAAATTTATTCCCTGGACGTGTCCTGTCCCCAGAATTCACTATAAATTCCCAAAAAAATCCCACAAATACGATGAAATTTTAATTTCAAAGTAAATAAATCGTAAGAGTATAAACAAAATATTAATAAAAAACGTTATAAATTAACATACATATCGTTATATAAATAGAAAAAGTAATTTTAAGATTTGTTCTGGCTCACATAGTGATTCCATACGCTTCACTTGGAAGCTCGTACCTCCCTAGTTATAAGTAGTACGTGGTTGCGGGTGCGCAGGGGCGGGAGGTTCGGTAGCCCTCTAAACATCATGATAGGAGGTTACACAATTCGTTGCTCCGTTTCAGAGTTACAAAGGAAACTATCTGATTCCCTCACCCTTGGTTCCTTACACAATGTCTTCCTATTCGCTAATTACAATGTCATTTCCAAAGTTAAGTTTGCTTAGACACGATGTAAACGACGATAATGAGTATGGTTTTTAGTTAGTCTATTTATTGTTTAACCTAAATGCACAGTTTTTGTACAGCTCAGGAAAAACTAACTTTTTATTGATTCCCTCTACATACATTTTGATGATTCCCTGGGTATTTTAAGTAGGGAATCAAAATCTCTTACATTTTTTTATCTAATTGGTACATAATATCCGTTTATTTTTATTAAAATAAATTACATTCTCTTCATATTCTGATACAAATAAATGACACCAATAAGTAAAATATGTAAAAAAAAAATTTGTTACAATCAAAATATTTCAAATAAATTCATTTTCAATTAATTGTATTTGGTTTTAACGAACAAGTTTAGTTAGTAGTCAATTTTAAACATGTTTATATTTAAATTGAACATGTTTATTTAGCTGAAAAAGCTTTTTTCTATTAGCTTTTTGATTCCTTAGGTTAGAAAAATTTTAATCAAAATATCTTCTAAAATTGTGAAGTGAAAAAGGGCCCAAATAGATAAATATTTTTATAATTCACTTAAGAATAATATGTGATTATTGATTTTAAAAAATATGCAGAAATAAAAATATACCAGGGAATCAACTAAATAATCCAAATCTGGAGAAATGCCTTGAAACAGTAATTTAGAGGGGGGCGCCATGTTATCGTAGTTTATCTCTACCAACTCTTACTCGAAAACGCATCGTTTTAGTTCTTGATACCGTGAATCAGACGATTCACACCCTCGCACTTGGCCGATTTTTTTCGAAAACATAATTAAGTTTTCGAAAAAATCGGCCAAGTGCGAGTTGGACTCGCGCACGAAGAGTTCCTGGATACCGTTATAGAGCAAAAATAGCCCAAAAATTGTGATTATTGTATAGGATCCCCCCGCCATCCGATAACTGGAGCCAGCAGACCTAGACTGATTCTGTATCGTACATTTGTGAGTTAGTAACTAAAACGGAGGAGTGAGTAACGGAAAGTCTCACTTTTGTATGCAATTGGTTTTTAATTTTATTATTAAGAGTCCGTATACGAAATTTGCCGATTTCGCTGATTTTACAGACGTGATTTAACAGTTAATACCTTCACTGCGGGGCGGGCCGAAACCGGCCCGCCGCGGAATTTCAGCTGGTGCGGACGAAGAAAACTATGTTCTCTCACTCGGTGCGGAACGATTATCTCAGGTGTTTGTAAAGGTACGACAGAGGCAAATATATATTTGAGATTGTGTTTAAAATTATAGATCTTTCCTATAAAAAAATTATGGCAGGTCGTTATCGGCCCACCACGCACTGGAGGTGTCAAAAATCAACTCAGTGCGGCAGTGGGCCTATTGCGGCCCGCCGTACAAGCAGGCGGTTGGCGACCCGAACCGCACCGAGCGTCCGCCTCGCCAGTAATGTGCAATCTATCGTAAGTCGTAGCTGACGTACGTCGCGTTTTTTAACCGACTTCAAAAAAAGGTTATCAATTCAACCTGTATATTGTATGTATTTTCAGAACTGCCTAGTTTTGATATGTTTTACTCTATATTATCAGCATCTGAACAAATGTGACAAATTTCTATAGTGACATACATATTCATGTATGTTTTTATGTTTGTGTTCGCACATCTTCGGAACTACTAGTCCGATTAAAGTAATTCTTTTTTGTACTGGGTACTATTTAACTTCGGGAATACTGTTCATCAAAATCGGTTCAATAGTGTTTAAAATAGGTAATTTTGATTCCCAATTACGTACGATTTTGAAGTCGGTTTTGTCTTTTTAAAATACAATAATTATTCATTTTATAAAATCAATAACGCACGATAGCAGGAAACAAAAAATCATGTCCTTGAGATGACCGTTAAACGGCTAAATTGTGCAGGGTGATATGTAAAACTGGGAGAAACCATGAGGAGTGTCGAATCAAAAAAGAAATTTAAAAAATGAAACATACTGCAGAATGTGCAAACAAAAACGGGCTTTGTGTTTTAAAGACAGGAATTTAAATATATTAATAAAAATATATATTTTCGATATCCCCTTATTTTTGTCTTTCCCATCTCTACTAAAAATACTTTCTAGTGCGGTTCGGGTCGATATCGGCCCGCTACTTTCCCTGGTTTATTTCTCATTTCCTGTTTGGCAGATCCCGGGGCGAATCAAATCTAAAGTAGTTGGATACAAGGTTATTCCAACAGTCCAAAAACTGTACACCTACATTATGTTTTCGCAAAGTTATAGTAATTTAATCTAACCTTGTGCTGGTGGGTCGAGAAAGGCCTACCCCGCACTGGCGGAAAAATCATTGGGGGCACACTTTGGTCCGCCGCCGCACCAGACGAAGTTGTAAGATTTTACTTGCCGCAGTGAAGGTGTTAAAATACAGTATTTCTATAAGTTTTAATGCACAACATGTAAGATCATTTCAATTATAATCTAATGTTGGAGCTAGATTTTTTATTTTTTTAAGTATTTTTAAATAATCCAACTCAAACCTGCGTCAGTTTTGTGATTTTTGCTGTAATAGGTTTAGAATATCACATGTTTATGGATTGTATTGACGTCTTAAGAGCCCGGGTTACCCTCGAAATTCTCATACATACGTAATACCAAAATCATTTTGTCATACGAAAATATTTAACATGTTTGAGTTATTTTTCAACTTAAAATAGTAATTACCTAGGTTCCTGAACAAAAATAAACTTCAAAATATTTAAACACTAAAAAAAATTTTTTTGTGTATAATTTTTTTTTTACTAAATTTACTACTAAATATTTAAACACTAAAAAATATATACATAAATATTAAATTTACTACAAAATATTTCAACTCTAAAAAATATTTTTTAGTATTTAAATATTTTGTAGTAAATTTACTATTTATTTATATATATTTTTAGTGTTTTACTCTATTTTATAGTGTTTAAATATTAAGTAGTAAATTTAGTAAAAAAAAATTATACACAAAAAAAATTTTTTAGTGTTTAAATATTTTGAAGTTAATTTTTGTTCAGGAACCTAGGTAGTTACTATTTTAAGCTTAAAAATAACTCAAACATGTTAAATATTTTCGTATGACAAAATGATTTTGGTATTACGTATGTATGAGAATTTCGAGGGTAACCTGGGCTCTTAACGAAATGAAAAAAATACAATGTACTGTTGAGAAAGTCGTCTATAAAATGTTGGAATTACTTTTTACCACTTTAATATGAAATAGTTGAGTAAAAAAATATGTAACTCGGCAAAATTTTAGAGAAAATGGGCAAAGAATTCCTGTTCATTTCGGCAACTTGGAGCTGTAATTTATAAAAAGAAAACGACAGAAATAATCTATAGATAAAATTCTATCCAATTCGAGAAAAAAGAAAAAAAAAAACAAATTGTGCCAAAAAAACACGATTCAAAATAACCTAAATCTCACATTATGTTACTCGCCGCAAGTTCGAGTCGGCTTTCCGCGCTTAAATATATTTTAAATCTAATAATTAATATATATATTTTTTTAAGTCTAATAAGGGGAAAAAACCTAATAATATTTCTGTAGCGAACCTTTGCAATTTCGGCAAAATCGGAAAAAATTCGTATATGGACAACATTAAAGTAGTACAATTGAGTATTTTGTGAACATTTCAAGTGCCTATCTTTGGCCACGATATCGAGCAAAAAAATATTACGCTCGTTCGTTGTATGTCTGAGGTTGTATGGGATGCGATGGGATCCTCCTTCAAAATATATTTAATTTAAGTATTTTGTTTTTAGTAAGTATTTGTTGTTATAGCGGCAGCAGAAATACACAATCTGTGAACATTTCATAAGTCTAGCTATAGAGGTTTATAACTAAGATACAGCCTGGAGACATACAGACGGACAGACATCAAAGTCTTATAGTATTAGGGTCCCGTTTTTACCCTTGGGGTACGAAACCCTAAAAATAACTACCGATAAAGCTGCAAAAACTTAGATAATATGTTATTTTTATTTGCCAACTTTCATTAAAAATAATCATTAAAATTATAATATAAGTAAGTAAATCGCAATTTACAGATAAAGGTTTATTCAGAAAGTTCACCAAAGGCAATTGAGATGTATTTTGGAGTCCCTTACGCCAGCCCACCCACAGGAAGACTCAGATTTGCGGTGAGTTTATAGTGCAGGGGTTCCCAATCATTTTCAGCCTGCGGCGCAGCTTTACACGTAAAATATTTTGTCACGGCGCCCTACTCTACCTAGCTATTATAATTACTTATTATTTAAACAGCGCCTAAACCCCCAAACTTGTATCTATAAGGAATCCGGAGTTCTCTTATTATCTTCGGAACCATAATATACCTTGGTGCAAAATCTTGCGTTTTGGTAGCATATGCTTAGGATGCTTCTCATAAAACCAAAATCACCATACGTTTCCATACTAATTTTGAGTTGTTCCATCGATTACTCATGGATCCCATCATCAGGTCACCACTTTTGTGAACATGGTACCAAATTGGAGTGAAACCTAATACAACAAAACAAAAATTTCGAAAATCGGTTCACAAACGGCGGAGTAATCGTTGAACATACAAAAAAAAATATCCACAGCCGAACATTTTATGACCTCCTCGTTTTTTGGAAGTCGGTTAAAAAGTTACGTTAATAGATACAATGTGTAAATACCTTTAATAATGATTATAGACTATAATAGTTAGGTTAAGCAGGTAAATAGTAATAAACAAATATTTAATCATCTACCTGCTTTACATAATTCATATTATCCATACTAATATTATAAATGCGAAAGTGTCTCTGTCTGTCTGTCTGTCTGTCTTTTGAAGTCGGTACCAGCTAATTTAATCGTGGGTTAATCAGTCAATGTCAGAATATATGAAACTTTTGGGACTGGTACCGACTTCAAAGTAATGAAGACTATAGTATGTACAGAAATAGTTGAGATTTAGACGAATTCTGAAAGAGGCACTATTAAAGAGTAAGAATTATTTAATGCTTTTTAGTTCATATTATTACTAATTATTGTTTTTACCTTGGATGTCGGTTTTAATTTTTTGTTAAAAATAATAATTTCACTCTTTTTTGTTATTTATCGGTAAACATAAGCTGTCAGTTGTAGATAATATATAGGATTTAGGTATGAAACTATCACAACTACTATACTCAGGCAGTTTTCAAGAAAGTTTTATGTTATGTCTCAAAAGCCATGAGCCATACCCTACTATAAATATATAAAAAAATATATATAATAACCTGTCATGAAATGGCTACTATAACACGTCGTTATTTATTACTTATTTACTATAATATTATTACTGAATTATCATGAATAGAATTTGCATAATAGCATACTTTCATACTTTCATAGTAGCATACTTTTACTAACAACGATGAAACCCCCAAACTTTCATATGAAAACTTATTATCTGAGTTCACTACCACTTTAGAATTTCTTAAAGAACTCCAAGCATATATCCCTGTGCTAAGTATTCACATGCAGTTTTGCTCGATAGTTTTACTCGACGTCGAGCAAAAACCACTGTGTGGACCGCAAAACTCACAGCTCGAAGACTCGCATCGAGCCAGTTTGAAGGCTCGAAATTCGAATTGAGCCAGCTTGACAAGTTTTTTGACACTAGTTTTTATTATTCGTAGAGCCTCATTTCCTTCGAACTGGAGTAAAACTATCGAGCAATGCTGAATGTGTGGACGAAAGCCCGAGCCGTGGTTTTTACTCTACGTGATTGCTCGACCCAGCAAAACCGTATGTGAGTACTTACACGAGTTCATCAAGCAATGCTGAAATATTCAAACGCCTATCTCTGAAGGCTCTAGAGTTCTGGTTCAGTGACTTTCGTTGTATGGGTCTAAACACACTAGGCTGAATAACAAAAGCCCGTATATTAGTGTTAAGAAGTTGAATCATTATTTATGTAATACAACCTTATTAGTGTATGGTATAAAACGTAAATCTATACTAATATTATAAATTAGAAGACTTTGTTTGAACGCGCCAATCTCAGGAACTACTAGCCTGATTTGAAAAATTCTTTCGTTGTTAGATGGTCCATTTATCGAGGAAGGCTATAAACTATAAATTATCACTCTAAGATGAATAGAAGCGAAGAAACACAGGAAAATGTAGAAAAAACCGGGAAAATTATTGGAGGGCGCTTATCTCTAGAACTACTAGATAAATTTTTAAGTTATTTGGCATAGATGTAGAGTAGACCATGATGTGAAAGAACATAGGCTATTTTTTGCGGGAAAATGTACGGTTTCCGTAAAATTTCTCATTTATGCGGGCGAGGCCGCGTGGAACGTCTAGTTAGTTAATTTTTTCTTGTTGACGGTTCAGTAAAAAATATTGTTGACCTATATTTGTTGTCAATAAATATTGACCTACCTCGCATCTATGCATGGACACATACGTATAAAATGGAGTACAACCTTGCCTATATATCAGCCCCGGATCTTCAATTTTTTTTAGGCGGGGCAAAAACTGAAAAATGCCGCCCCGCCTTTTTTTACCGTTGGGAAATGGTTGATGCATCCCGGCAGCCTTTAATAAGCGGTGACGTAGTCAAGCAAGTTTGGTCATTCAACAATGCAAATCTGTTATTTTTCTTTTATGATCTCTAATTGTTCCAACACGCTCAGCCGAAAGCCTTTATCGCATTTATGTAAAACTTTATAGGAGTGGCCATCGGGCACGGTATGATTACTATCTAAAATATGTTTAGCAAAATGTGACTTATCAGGATGACCATTCCTATAAGCCGCGATATGTTCTTTATACCGAGTTCCAAAGCTGCGTCCAGTTTGACCCACATATTGTACGCTATCGCATTCAGGACAATCGACCTTGAGATTCAGCGTCGTGCGACAATGTATTATCATAACAAAAACATTGACAACCCGTTCTTTTTAAGCGCTCGCGATAAAATTAAAATAGCAAGAATGTTTGAACCCTTAGAAAACTCTGTGCAAAGCCTAATCTCCGAATGGCAGTCGCGTTGGGACTGTTCCACCAAAGGGCGTCATCTTTATAATTTTTTCCCTAATATTCGTGAACGGCTATCCAAACATTGGATGGATATTGATCACTGCGTTTCTCAATTCCTAACCGGTCATTGAAATTTTAAGGCCAAACAATTATTAGAGATCATAAAAGAAAAGAAAAATAACAGATTTGCATTGTTGAATGACCAAACTTGCTTGAATACGTCACCGCTTATTAATATGTTCGGGGGTACTGGTGAGGGTTATGGGGGGTAGTGGGGATAGTAGCGGGGCACGATAGGATATAAAAGGCGGTGTTTTGGCCGGCGGCGGCACTTGACGGACGTTGTTCGTAGAGTCCACATCCTGAGGATGCTCCGGTGTTGGAGCGAAACGCGCGTCGAGGTTTTCAACCTGCATGGTGGTGAGGGGCCTTGCACGGATTTGCCAACATTATTGCTTGTGTGATGGTAGTGTTTGCATGTTCTTGCATGTGTTAGATTGAAGTATATATAGATATTTTGAAACAATTTGATGTTACTATGATAATACTAAAATTATGCCCAAGCAGCTGTAGCAAGGTATCTGTGGTTAAAAGAAAATAAACTGTAAGACAATAAAGATATTTATTAAAACAACCTTAACAAGTAAGGGTCGGTAGATATAATTATTTTCAAATTGTATAACAAATTATTACGTAATTTACGTAATCTAGCTAAGGTACTTTCAGTATATTATATTAATAAGATACAACTCAGGAATAACACAGAACTTATAACTTTATATTGTAAAACAACATAATATCAAGCAATTATAGATCATCTAGCAAAAATAAACCATAGGCTTGTACAAAATCTTCTTTATATAAATTACAATAATTACCAAGTTACTTATTACTAAAATCTTTATAACAAACAAATAGGTACATCACCTTAAACACTGTCGGCCAGAATGAGAGCCGTACTAGGTTCGCTAGCTATTTTATACTGGGCAGAATGGATATTCTACCCACACTGAATAATAATTCTGGTACCCACATTTTTCAAAGTTTGGTACTAGAATTATTATTACTTAAATATAATATTCTATATCTAAATACAATTAAACAAAATCTTAACTTAATAATATTCATAAAATAATTAAGAGACAATACTTTAAATATAATACTACCTTACATTATAAGTCTTTCCTTACAATTCAAAAGGTGGTTTATTATTAATTCAACATAAAAATTACGGCTTAATATTGGTGTTGTCATTCAATTGAGAATGGAATAATTATCTGAAAACAAATGTAATTTCGCCTTAATTCGTACATTTTATTCTTTTATCTATACTTATATATATTAACATATCTATTACGGCCATACTGACAAAGACTTCGCTCTCGAAGTCGTTAAGAAACTCCTGTTTTTTTTTTTAGGTCTGTCTACAATGGTTTCTTATGGTCACTTTAGTAGTCAATATCATTTCGTTCGCAATTTTTTTTTTGCCATCCTTTTTTTTTGGATAATTTTTAGTTTTTTTTTGTGTGCGTCCCCCCAGAAAGCCCAATCGAGCTAGGTGTATTTTCAATATATCAGAATTTAGAGCAAAAATAGAGCACCTCTACAGTCAAGTAAAAAAATTGGAGCATTAATACGAACGACGCTGCGAGCTAAAAACCGTGGGCTTGCTGACGTCCTGTCCCGTCAGCACGCCCAAGCTAGATCTCGGGAACCGTTGAGAGTACTATCGTGTATTGTGGTTCAAATTTTCGAGCAAAATTGGAGCACTCTGCTCCCGTGAAATCAACTTCGAAACTAGAATGTGAAAGGAGTTAGACGTGATTAACCGGTGGGCTTGCTGGCGTCCTGTCCCGTCAGCAAGCCCACGCAGATCTCTGAAACGGTAATGATTTGGATTATGATTAAAAACTCTACAATAGAGCCCTATTTAGAGCACTCTGCTCCAAAAAAAATATTAATGTAGCTTCAATAGTTATCGAGTTACAGGCCTTTGAAAATGGGCTTGCTGACGTCGCGTCCCGTCAGCAAGCCCATTTGGAGCGTGAAAACTACTGAACGGAGAGTCGTCAAAAATATCTCAAATCGTAGCTTAGAATGAGAGAACTATGCTCCAAATAGATCAAAATCCTAGGTTCTACGGTTTTCGCGCTATCAGCGAAAAACACTTCAGCCGCCAAAATTTGTCGATTTTCACAATCGCGCGACGTTGCCGTTCCGTGCGACAAGCAAATGAACGCTTCATTTGCCGTTGGTGTACACGAGAATGAACCTTCCGATGGTTTATTTAAGAGTCTCTTTACTTGCAATCCTAAGATGGCTTGTAGTTTATGTCAGAAATAATAGACCAGCAGCTATCGTTGCTAATTCGACATTTGTAATCTTCTTGTAAGTTCATGTAAAAGTAAGCTTGTTTGCCTACTCCCTATATTGAAATGTTACCTAATAATATTTCATTTGATGTGATGTGAGTCAGCACAGCATGATTAAGGGCCTACACGAGCCATAATGGCGCCGCCATTAGTTAAAAATAATTACTCACGTAAGTAGTACCTACTTTTAAACGAAAACTCAGTTTTCAAGTTAGGCATTTATTTAGAAACAATCAATCGGCAAAATATAGAAAGCTGTGTAATATTTATTATTTTTAACTGAGAAATTATTTTTTAACTGATGGCGGCGCCACTTAGGCTTGTGAAGTTGTGATCTTAATACTTCAGTCGGAATTTCCAGGAATTGCTATTGTATTCTATTGTTGTCGCGATCACCGGTGCTCGCGCGGGGCCTGAAGGATTAATAGAAGTGTTGAAATAAAACAAGAAACATACAAATGTGTAAATGTTATAATTGTTACAAATCAGTCTTGTTTTATAAATTAGAATAGGTAAGGTGCCTGAAGGTACCTTTCGCACCTTTGCTTCTTATAAAACAGTCTTAATCATCATTTGGTTGCTTATGTTACTTTACTACGATTATAATTAAATAAATATAGCGTTTCATTTATTGTAGTGTTCCTATTACGTTTTTTCCAAACATGTTGAAATAAAATTTAAAATAAACTAACAGACAATATAAGTAAACATCGTAACAATAGGTAGGTATAGTGCTTAAGCAAAGTTATACAACAATTTTTATCACATTTTTGGTCATAAAATGGCACTAAAATTATGTAAAGTTTCATGTGCACAATCACCTCTTTATTTGTGTCCATTTCGCTATAATCCTCACTTTTGAAACCTTCATGAAAATCAATTTTGAGTAGGTATGCCAAAAAATATTCATGAAATAGTCGTGACTACATGCCGAATCTCGAAAATAGTCCTTCAACGATTCCAGAGTTATGGGTACCTTGGTGAGGATTATAGCGACATGCTTTTTCGGTATAATCCTCACCTGTTTTCTACTAAACGTTTACGGATTTCAGTATAAACTTGGTATCAAAAAATAGTCCGTAAATAGTCGTCCCAAGCGATATAAATTACGACCTGGTTTACTCTGTATAAGTATGTTAAAAACCCATATAACCCATGTAAACTATACATATAAAAAATCCTCAACACACCTTTATAACTCTGGAATCCTTGAAGGACTATTTTCGTGATTCGGCATGTAGTCACGACTATTTCATGAATATTTTTTGGCATACCTACTCAAAATTGATTTTCATGAAGGTTTCAGAAGTGAGGATTATAGCGAAATGGACACAAATAAAGAGGTGATTGTGCACATGAAACTTTACATAATTTTAGTGCCATTTTATGACCAAAAATGTGATAAAAATTGTTGTATAACTTTGCTTAAGCACTATACCTACCTATTGTTACGATGTTTACTTATATTGTCTGTTAGTTTATTTTAAATTTTATTTCAACATGTTTGGAAAAAACGTAATAGGAACACTACAATAAATGAAACGCTATATTTATTTAATCATAATCGTAGTAAAGTAACATAAGAAACCAAATGATGATTAAGACTGTTTTATAAGAAGCAAAGGTGCGAAAGGTACCTTCAGGCACCTTAGGTACCTATTCTAATTTATAAACAAGACTGATTTGTAACAATTATAACATTTACATATTTGTATGTTTCTTGTTTTATTTCAACACTTCTATTAAGATCACAACTTCACAAGCCTAAGTGGCGCCGCCATCAGTTAAAAAATAATTTCTCAGTTAAAAATAATAAATATTACACAGCTTTCTATATTTTGCCGATTGATTGTTTCTAAATAAATGCCTAACTTGAAAACTGAGTTTTCGTTTAAAAGTAGGTACTACTAACGTGAGTAATTATTTTTAACTAATGGCGGCGCCATTATGGCTCGTGTAGGCCCTTAATCATGCTGTGCTGACTCACATCACATCAAATGAAATATTATTAGGTAACATTTCAATATAGGGAGTAGGCAAACAAGCTTACTTTTACATGAACTTACAAGAAGATTACAAATGTCGAATTAGCAACGATAGCTGCTGGTCTATTATTTCTGACATAAACTACAAGCCATCTTAGGATTGCAAGTAAAGAGACTCTTAAATAAACCATCGGAAGGTTCATTCTCGTGTACACCAACGGCAAATGAAGCGTTCATTTGCTTGTCGCACGGAACGGCAACGTCGCGCGATTGTGAAAATCGACAAATTTTGGCGGCTGAAGTGTTTTTCGCTGATAGCGCGAAAACCGTAGAACCTAGGATTTTGATCTATTTGGAGCATAGTTCTCTCATTCTAAGCTACGATTTGAGATATTTTTGACGACTCTCCGTTCAGTAGTTTTCACGCTCCAAATGGGCTTGCTGACGGGACGCGACGTCAGCAAGCCCATTTTCAAAGGCCTGTAACTCGATAACTATTGAAGCTACATTAATATTTTTTTTGGAGCAGAGTGCTCTAAATAGGGCTCTATTGTAGAGTTTTTAATCATAATCCAAATCATTACCGTTTCAGAGATCTGCGTGGGCTTGCTGACGGGACAGGACGCCAGCAAGCCCACCGGTTAATCACGTCTAACTCCTTTCACATTCTAGTTTCGAAGTTGATTTCACGGGAGCAGAGTGCTCCAATTTTGCTCGAAAATTTGAACCACAATACACGATAGTACTCTCAACGGTTCCCGAGATCTAGCTTGGGCGTGCTGACGGGCAGGACGTCAGCAAGCCCACGGTTTTTAGCTCGCAGCGTCGTTCGTATTAATGCTCCAATTTTTTTACTTGACTGTAGAGGTGCTCTATTTTTGCTCTAAATTCTGATATATTGAAAATACACCTAGCTCGATTGGGCTTTCTGGGGGGACGCACACTTTTTTTTTTGCCATCCATTTTTTTTTGGATATTTTTTGTTTTTTTTTTTTCTTTGCCATCCATTTTTTTTTTGGATACACAGACTAACTGGATTTATACATACAGTGGATTTCGTTAATATCGACCTCGGTTGTAAAGACTTAAAGCGACGTCATTAAGTAAATATATATGTATATGCCAAGTAAATAGGTATACAGTAAGTACAAGATTACTATTTCGTATATATTTCTTTTGTTAGAGACTTCCGGATATAGTAAAGACATTACAGTGATTCCTCCGCCGTCGTTATAACCAAAATTCACTGCACTACTTTTTTTTTTCCAGTTTCATCCTCTATAAAAAATTACCATAACAACCATAGACCAGACCATTTTATATTTTATCTTTCGGTACACTTTTTTCTTTCTTTTTCTGAATTTATAGTTTGTTAAACCAACCTAACCTAAACCTAACCTTTTGCGAGTTTTTTATCTTAATGCTATTAATTTTAATGTATTAATTTTTTTATGTATTAATACCACATAGCCACCAGATCATTTTTACAGCTAAAGAAACATAATTTTACTGTTAATACAACAATTCAAAAACGCCTATCTTTGTTTTGCAACGTTAAATTTATTTTATTTATTCATATTTTTATTTATTCAGAAAATTTTGCTGCTCAAGCTTGCCAGTAATTAAGGGCAACAAAGCAAATAATAATAAAAAAAAGTTTTCACATGTAAATAATTAAAAATGAAGCAATTATGTAACTTTTCTAAAATAGTCTTTATTTCGATGGATTTTATTAAATGATATACTTATTGATATAGTTTTTCAATTCAATAATATAGATTCCTTTTTTGTTTAGTTATTGTTTTACTGACATTTAGCGGATTTATAATTTTTTTTTTGAAATGTTTTACTTTATGTACTAATTAGGTATAAAATATTTAGAATTATTTAAAGTATTACTTAAGTGTTCATTTCTTTATTTTCAGTCTTATTTAGGAAACATCAAAAATTTTACAAAACGTAACTTTTATGTATGAGTGTTAAATAATTATTTGTTGCAATATTGTTTTTTTTTGACAATTTTTTAAATTCGTCTTTAAAATAAAGATTATAATTATTTAGGTATAATTTCAATCGTTTCATTAAATTTCAATTAATTTTTTATAATCTTATTCAATCTTACTGTTATAATTTTAAGTAATTCATTAATTATAGCCAACAAGTCTGACGAATTTCACCAAAAATTCCACCAAGTTATGTACTGGTACTTAAATAAAACTGAAAACATAATAATATCTACAAATTAATTGATTTGTTATTGTCATTCTTCATTGTAACAATTATATCCGATACAACTGCGATAATTGTGATTATTGCAAGAAATGTTTTTATTTATTCGTTTTTAAGACTACCTATTTCTAATAATATGGTGTCTATGATAACTATTTCAATAATATATTTTGCTCTTTGTTACTTCTTTATTCAACTGTAAGCTCATCACTTTAAATAAGTACATTATATAGAAATTAGCATCGTGATTTTTTTTTAAATTATAAATAAAAGTCATGTCAGACTTTACCTCAAGATATGATTTTGGTCTCTGTAATTTTATTGAAGTGACTAAGTATGGCACCATGGCAACGTCCATCGCTATCCCGTCGCACAAACAATGGTCGCCCTTAGTCTCGAGTTGTAATTTACTATTATTTATCCAACAAAATTTGCATTTACCAATATAAAAAGTAGCCAATAGCCAATTCTCAGACCTACTGAATATTATGCATATAAAATTTGGTAAAAATCAGTAAAGCCATTTCGGAGGAGTACGGTAACTAACATTGTGACACGAGAATTTTATAATATATAATTATAGGTATAAGACAATAATCCAAGTACTCGGTAAGTGGCTATCTTCATATTATGAAAGTCTGCACAAATACTATGTATTACCTACCAAATGATATTAGTTTTGTATTGTTGAATATATTTTTTTTATGTTTAGAAATGCTTAGGCTCAACGTTCAAATATTTTCTTTAATTAATGGTGCTTACTGAAAACCAGCGTTACGAACTATGTACAGATTTTTTTTTTATGGTACCTACAGCTTTTGTTTTAGGAAAATAGTATGTATAATGTTTCTTCATTCTTATTATTATTCTTTATTAAAAGACTTTTCGAGATTATAAATTTACTTCACAAATGGTTCAATTTCCTTATGAGTAGCAAGTCTTTTATATTATAAGATAATGGTATCAACAGTTTTATGATTAAACCCATCAATACAAAATGTATAATTAAGGTGTTGGCTGACAAACTAAGTAGTATTATATCACAGCAGAATTAATTATTGTTATCTTACATTATAATATAGGTATTGGAAAGTTTAGCTTAAGTAGCTAACTAGTTGTAAGGTGTATAATCATTATTCATATTATTCATATTTTTAATTACTGTTTTGTTTTCCGGTAAAATGAAATAAAATAAAAATTATAAACAATTTGAATTCAATATTATTTATCTTTATTGTTATTTAAATGTTTCCTTATTTTTATTCACCATAGCTAGAATTTTTAGAATAAAATTTTATTCATATGACCATTTTGCAAAATTTATTTTACTGGGCCCACCTGGACCAAACAATTTAGCGATTTTAATATAAATATTTGATACTTTGTTATCAAAATATACTTTAATATGACTTAATGTTTATAATATATATTTATTCATAGTCAAAGGCCAATCTTAATTGGACTAAAAGCCAAATTCAGGAAAATATTATGTATAGGTTTGTTCGACAAGTCTAAGATAGACTACGGGCACAACTTGTTAATAATAATTACTGTTGTAAATTTATTTTCGTATGTAATTGAAATTATTTCCTATTCCAATGTGTAATTATAATATTATGTCGTTTTGATTTATTTCCACCTATTTTTAAATAAATCACTTTTTGCGTTTTGCTCTGCATAATTTTATTCATAGCTATAATAGTAGGTATCAATTATTACTACTAATTCACCTATTATCTTGTAATCTGTTATTAGTTATTACCAGTGACATGCCGTTTGTATGTCCAATTTCAAACGTTAAATGACTAACTTTTCCCTGAGGTTGTCAAGGATTGTTTTGTTTTAATCTATTTGTATCTATATTCTATTTCACAAAGCAACATTTTTCAGAAACAATGAAACAGTCATAAAAATATATCATTATTGTAATTTGTAAATGTTTTGGCACTAAATCAAATAACTTTTGAAAAATTATCAAATTATATTCCTTATTATACATATTATAAATTTTCAAATTATATAGGTACCCTGGACTAATATTTTAAGACTAAAAGTAGCTAAATCAGTTCAGCCGTTCTCGAGTTTTAGCGAGTCTCAATTTAAAATTTATCGGGAGATCTACTATGGTAAAATTTTCCAGAAGAATTTCGAACCCGCATTGATTCTTTAAAATATACTTCTTACGGCAGTCAGCATTAATTTGACAATTTATGACCTAATCGTAAAGCAATTAATATGTTTGTTAATTAACGATATTTTTAACTTTACTGCAGTACCTATAATAGAGAAAAAAAAATAACTGCTGCTACTATCAAAGACTTCTTCTAATAGCCACATACTGTTAAGGAAACAGTTTCTTTTTTACTCAAAACACTTAATACAAATAATTTATTGTGGACGTTGAGTTGTTTGAAAATAAACAATACATTTTAGTCATTTCTAACCTAACGGATTATGGCAGAAATGTAAGCAAGGACTACCTACCTACATCTTCTACTTTTTGTTCTGAACTTTTCTTGTTTAATAAAATTCATTATTGGTAATGTTTCATTCTACTAGACTATCGAATCACGTAATGTAATAAGCACTTTTTGTAAATTCTTGTTCTTTAAATTATTTTTATACTTTAATTTTACACCAATATTAATCCGTTTCCAATTTTTTCCATTTTCGTCAAACTAATTATATTATGTTTCAATTTCCGTTACAATCGTCAACATTTTATAAAAATCACATCACTTGTCACAACACAAAACGCTCGGTCATTTCTGACCTAAATAAGTATTCTTGTAATGGTCGGTACCTCTAATATATTCTGGTGCGGTAACAAAGCACATCTGTCCGGGCACAGTTATAATCTCCGGCACTTCATGAAGTAGCGACACGTTGTACTTCCGCCAAGTCTACGGCGCGGCGTAAGCGACGTTGCAACTCGCAACACGACGAGACAACGAATCTGAAACTTACAAAAATGTGTTAGTGGGTTGATCGAACACTTCTGATGTTAGATTGAAGTATATATAGATATTTTGAAACAATTTGATGTTACTATGATAATACTAAAATTATGCCCAAGCAGCTGTAGCAAGGTATCTGTGGTTAAAAGAAAATAAACTGTAAGACAATAAAGATATTTATTAAAACAACCTTAACAAGTAAGGGTCGGTAGATATAATTATTTTCAAATTGTATAACAAATTATTACGTAATTTACGTAATCTAGCTAAGGTACTTTCAGTATATTATATTAATAAGATACAACTCAGAAATAACACAGAACTTATAACTTTATATTGTAAAACAACATAATATCAAGCAATTATAGATCATCTAGCAAAAATAAACCATAGGCTTGTACAAAATCTTCTTTATATAAATTACAATAATTACCAAGTTACTTATTACTAAAATCTTTATAACAAACAAATAGGTACATCACCTTAAACACTGTCGGCCAGAATGAGAGCCGTACTAGGTTCGCTAGCTATTTTATACTGGGCAGAATGGATATTCTACCCACACTGAATAATAATTCTGGTACCCACATTTTTCAAAGTTTGGTACTAGAATTATTATTACTTAAATATAATATTCTATATCTAAATACAATTAAACAAAATCTTAACTTAATAATATTCATAAAATAATTAAGAGACAATACTTTAAATATAATACTACCTTACATTATAAGTCTTTCCTTACAATTCAAAAGGTGATTTATTATTAATTCAACATAAAAATTACGGCTTAATATTGGTGTTGTCATTCAATTGAGAATGGAATAATTATCTGAAAACAAATGTAATTTCGCCTTAATTCGTACATTTTATTCTTTTATCTATACTTATATATATTAACATATCTATTACATGCGAGTGTACGCATAGGCAGTGTAGGAGGGAGGTGCTGTGCGCATGCCTATGCGTGCACTCACTCATTTACTCAAAGGTGGAGGTTTATTTCGCGGAATATTGCTAAAAATAATAACAAACTAAATTTTAAGCCCGTGTGCAGGCGGAAGTCTATTCCCGCACAGCAGCAGCAAAGGAAAGAGGGGAACGGGTGCCACCAGATCTGGTAGCCTAATGGCATCGCCAAGCGCGAATGATGATAATGCGCACCTGGCAAGACCAAATGGCATCGCCAACTGCGGGTCACAGAGTTGTTGCAGCAATTCGGCCAGCTTTGAAGGATTGGGTGGCGCAGCGTAGTGGTAATCTCTCCTACCGGATGGTGGAGATGCTGACAGGACATGGGTGTTTCGGTCACTACCTGCACCATACGGCCAGACGGGAGTTAACGCCCCAATGCCATCATTGTACGGACGAGGACGACACGGCGCAGCACACACTCGCTGCTTGCCCAGCCTGGGTCGCACAACGGGCACAACTCTGCGCCGCTGTAGGACCAGACCTGACACTCCCGGACATAATAAGAGCATGAGTCCGGTCGAGAGAAGCCTGGCAGGTGGTCTCTACTTTCTGCGAGTCCATCATGACGCAGGAGGCCGCTAAGAGAAATCTTGAAGCCGATGAAGCAGCTGACCCGATAAGGAGAAGACGCGGAGGACGAAGACGCGCTCAACATGAGCGGCTACTCCCGACATAATAGGGCTCGGGCGATGGATTGGGGAATCCGTCGCCTATCGCACGAGCTCTTCCGGTAGAAGAGCGCCCGGAGCCCCGGATCGCTCTCCCGGAGAAAGCGGCAGAAGCCGCGTGGATGGTTCTGCTGGTAGAGCAGATGCCGCTGTCTGGGCTGCTGCAGTTATCGCCTCAGGCTCAGCGACATGCGGAGAGGAGGTACCGTTGGGTTTCAGTGGGTAACCAAGGGTGCTCCTCCTTACCGCAGCACCCGAGAAGACCCACATATCCAGGCGCCCACCCAGGCTGCCGGGAATGCATCAAGCATTTCCCAACGGTAAAAAAAGGCGGGGCGGCATTTTTCAGTTTTTGCCCCGCCTAAAAAAAATTGAAGATCCGGGGCTGATCTATAGGCAAGGTTGTACTCCATTTTATACGTATGTGTCCATGCATAGATGCGAGGTAGGTCAATATTTATTGACAACAAATATAGGTCAACAATATTTTTTACTGAACCGTCAACAAGAAAAAATTAACTAGACGTTCCACGCGGCCTCGCCCGCATAAATGAGAAATTTTACGGAAACCGTACATTTTTCCGCAAAAAATAGCCTATGTTCTTTCACATCATGGTCTACTCTACATCTATGCCAAATAACTTAAAAATTTATCCAGTAGTTCTAGAGATAAGCGCCCTCCAATAATTTTCCCGGTTTTTTCTACATTTTCCTGTGTTTCTTCGCTTCTATTCATCTTAGAGTGATAATTTATAGTTTATAGCCTTCCTCGATAAATGGACCATCTAACAACGAAAGAATTTTTCAAATCAGGCTAGTAGTTCCTGAGATTGGCGCGTTCAAACAAAGTCTTCTAATTTATAATATTAGTATAGATTTACGTTTTATACCATACACTAATAAGGTTGTATTACATAAATAATGATTCAACTTCTTAACACTAATATACGGGCTTTTGTTATTCAGCCTAGTGTGTTTAGACCCATACAACGAAAGTCACTGAACCAGAACTCTAGAGCCTTCAGAGATAGGCGTTTGAACATTTCAGCATTGCTTGATGAACTCGTGTAAGTACTCACATACGGTTTTGCTGGGTCGAGCAATCACGTAGAGTAAAAACCACGGCTCGGGCTTTCGTCCACACATTCAGCATTGCTCGATAGTTTTACTCCAGTTCGAAGGAAATGAGGCTCTACGAATAATAAAAACTAGTGTCAAAAAATTTGTCAAGCTGGCTCTATTCGAATTTCGAGCCTTCAAACTGGCTCGATGCGAGTCTTCGAGCTGTGAGTTTTGCGGTCCACACAGTGGTTTTTGCTCGACGTCGAGTAAAACTATCGAGCAAAACTGTATGTGAATACTTAGCACAGGGATACATGCTTGGAGTTCTTTAAGAAATTCTAAAGTGGTAGTGAACTCAGATAATAAGTTTTCATATGAAAGTTTGGGGGTTTCATCGTTGTTAGTAAAAGTATGCTACTATGAAAGTATGAAAGTATGCTATTATGCAAATTCTATTCATGATAATTCAGTAATAATATTATAGTAAATAAGTAATAAATAACGACGTGTTATAGTAGCCATTTCATGACAGGTTATTATATATATATATATATATATATATATTTTTATATATTTATAGTAGGGTATGGCTCATGGCTTTTGAGACATAACATAAAACTTTCTTGAAAACTGCCTGAGTATAGTAGTTGTGATAGTTTCATACCTAAATCCTATATATTATCTACAACTGACAGCTTATGTTTACCGATAAATAACTAAAAAGAGTGAAATTATTATTTTTAACAAAAAATTAAAACCGACTTCCAAGGTAAAAACAATAAGTATTAATATGAACTAAAAAGTATTAAATAATTCTTACTCTTTAATAGTGCCTCTTTCAGAATTCGTCTAAATCTCAACTACTTCTGTACATACTATAGCTTCATTACTTTGAAGTCGGTACCAGTCCCAAAAGTTTCATATATTCTGACATTGGGGGCGTTCCACGCCAAGCGGACAGGAAAAAATAGTCGATGTCTCCGATTTTGATAATATATGGATATGTTATACCTACACGTGTTATTAATACGTGTGCCAAATATTTTTGTAATATAATGGCTAGATTAAAAATGATGGGACTTTGAAACATGACTTTTCTATTCGACACTCCGTGCTTCAAAGTCGATTATAGATTTAAAAAATATATATTAGAATAATTAAACCACTGAATTTGTTACTTCATTTAATAAGCTCTTTAAGTGCATTTTTGAAAACAAAAAAAATGTTTTTTTCTTTGAAAAAAATGCAAATTAATTTTTTTCTCTTGATTTTCTCAAAGAGGGATTTTTCTTATATTTTTTGTGTAAATAGCTAATATTCTATAGAACATTCCTGCACAACTTCTATAATGGGCCGGGAAGTGGATTAGGAGCTAGACTGAAAATACTTCCGAAGGGTGGCGTCCAGCGCCATACTGTACTACAGGCAGAAATCGCTAAGTAGTGGAAATTGCCAAAATACTTCGATTTTGATGTGGAGAAATGAACCCTTAGATAAGTTTTTTTAAAGAGTAACATAATTTAAAAAAAAAAGAAAAAATTTTTTTTTTGAGAAAAAAAAAATTTTTCACGAATTTTTTTTTCTTGTAAGTAAACATTTTTTGTCTATTTCTCTTTCAAAAATCTATTAAATGTTACTCTTCACTATATCGAAATTGAACATCAATTTTGCAATTTCCACTATGTATCGATCTCTGCCCATAGTATTGTATGGCGCTGGACGCCACCCTTCGGAAGTATTTTCAGTCTAGCTCCTAATCCACTTCCCGGCCCATTATAGACGTTGTGCAGGAATGTTCTATAGAATATTAGCTATTTACATAAAAAATTAAAGAAAAATCAAATGGGTCCCTCTTTGAGAAAATCAAGAAAAAAAAATTAATTACATTTTTTCCAAAGAAAAAAACATTTTTTTTTATTTTCAAAAATACACTTAAAGAGCTCGTTAAATGAAGTAACAAGTTCAGTGGTTTAATTATTTTAATGTATATATTTTTTAATCTATAATCGGCTTTGAAGCACCGAGTGTCGAATAGAAAAGTCACGTTTCAAAGTCCCATCATTTTTAATCCAGCCATTATATAACAAAAATATTTGGCACACGTATTAATAACACGTGTAGGTTTAACATATCCAAATTATCAAAATCGGAGAGATCGACTATTTTTTCCTGTCCGCTTGGCGTGGAACGCCCCATTGACTGATTAACCCACGATTAAATTAGCTGGTACCGACTTCAAAATAATGAAGCTATCTGGGGGCACGGGAGTGCCCCCGCCAAGATGAGCCAAGCGAAGCGCGCAAGGGCACTACCTACCTTTTCTCGAAACGTTTCGTCGTATTTTTGAACCCTCGTAACTTTGGTTTGGATAATGCCATATACTTGAAATTTTTAGAATATAATGACATGAGTAAAGTAATAAAATGCGCAAAGTTTGAATATCGTAGCTATTATACTTTAGATTTTATAGGTGTCCAAAAACCCACAATTTTGGCACTGACTCAACCTATCATCAAAACTGTTAGGGTACTTCCTGAAGTCTGAGAAAGCTGAAATTTGGTATGTAGCATACTATTAGTACAGAAACGACAAAAAAATTATCAAACCCCAACCTAACCTATACCCGTACACTTATAGAGCAAAATTAGGCCAAAAATTGTGTTTTTTGTATGGGAGCCCCCCTTATTTTTTATTTTATTTTAATATTATTATTAAATATTAAAGTAGACATATTTTTAAGGACTTTGAGAAAAAATCAAGTACCTACCTGTTGCCATTATTGATATAGAGTAAAATAGGCCAAAAAAAATCACGTTTGTTGTATGGGAGCCCCCTTTAAATATTAATTTTATTTTGTTTTTAGTATTTGTTATTATAGCGGCAACAAATATACATAATCTATGAAAATTTCAACCCTCTAGATATTATTCTTGAGTTACAGACTGGAGACAGACAGACAGACAGACGGACAAACGGAAAGACAACGAAGCCTTAGTTCCCGTTTTTACCCTATGGTTACGCAACACTAAAAAATACATGTTATCCTTGAGAGACCACAGACTCACAGAAAACCGGCGTGAAACAGCGCTTGCGCTGTGTTTCGTCTAGTCACTAGTGGGTGAGTTTAGCGGAGGCCCAACTGCACTCTATACATTATTCCCTATCCCTATTCTCTTCTGCTTATTCCCTTAGCCTATTCCTTCATAAAAAGGCCGGAAACGCACTTGCAACTCTTCTAATGTTACAGTGTCCATGGGCGATGGCAGTTGCTTTCCGTCAGGTGACCCGTGTGCTTGTTTGCCCCCTAATTTCATAAAAAAGGGAAAGAGAACAGGGGAATAGGGATACCCCTTTTCCCTATTCCCTCAATTAACCGCTTTCTTTCTGAAAGTATGGCAAGTCGGCGACGGTAGTATTTTCCATTAGGTGACCTGTTTGCTCGCTTGTCCCCTAATTTTATATATAACCGATCCCCTCTTAAGAGCCCGGGTTACACTCGAAATTCTCATACATACGTAATACCAAAATCATTTTCTCATACGAAAATATTTAACATGTTTGAGTTATTTTTCAGCTTAAAATAGTAATTACCTAGGTTCCTGTACAAAAATTAACTTCAAAATATTTAAACACTAAAAATATATAAATAAATAGTAAATTTACTACAAAGTATTACAACTCTAAAAAATATTTTTTAGTATTTAAATATTTTGTAGTAAATTTATTATTTATTTATATATATTTTTAGTGTTTAATCTATTTTAAAGTGTTTAAATATTTAGTAGTAAATTTAGTAAAAAAAATTTATACACAAAAAAAAAATTGTGGTGTTTAAATAATTTGAAGTCAATTTTTGTACAGGAACCTAGGTTATTACTACTTTAAGCTGAAATATAACTCAAACATGTTAAATATTTTCGTATGAGAAAATGATTTTGGTATTACATATGTATGAGAATTTCGAGGGTAATCCGGCCCCTTAAAGACTGGCAAAGCACTTGCAACTTTTCTAATAATGCGAGTGCACAGGCTCGTATGCCCCTTAATTTCATAAAAACGTGTGTGGTAAAACTTACAAAAAGAAATGAAATCCCACCAAAAAACATTTTCATGTAAAAATGCTGCCAAGATGAGAACATAATAGTTCGTGGTGTCAAAAAGTAGTGAGATCTCATGTAGAGCCAAGTTTCAAACCTTACACACTCAGCCCTAAATCTAAAAACCTTAATTTTACACATAAATCGCGGCAAAATACTTGATATAATGTGTCAGCCGCACGAGAAGAATCTAAAAACTCTACACATTAGTCAAAATGGGTGGCTTGGCCATTTTGTTGTTGGTCATGCTATGAGCTTTGAACTACTCTTCTGTTGTACTTAATAACTTTTATACTAACCGCAAAATGGCCAGGCCACCGATTTTGACTAATGTGTAGAGTTTTTAGATTCTTCTCGTGCGGACAGAACATAATAGTTCGTGGCTATTATGTTCTCATCTTGGCAGTATTTTTACATGAAAATGTTTTTTGGTGGGATATAGTATGTACAGAAGTAGTTGAGATTTAGACGAATTCTGAAAGAGGCACTATTAAAGAGTAAGAATTATTTAATACTTTTTAGTTCATATTAATACTTATTGTTTTTACCTTGGAAGTCGGTTTTAATTTTTTGTTAAAAATAATAATAGTCGCATCGTGTCGCTGCTGTCGAATTACGACGCCCTCTATAGTTTCTGCACGGTCCCTATATTATGTAGATTAACAAAAAATTAAGACATTTTAGAAATCGGTCAAGCGTGAGTCGGCACATCTACGAACTTTAGAGGCTACTTGCAAAATATGTCCTAGCGTTATGAAATTTGGCACACAGGTCGTGTGTTATATTAATGATATTATGTAGATTAACAAAAAAATAAGAAATTTTAGAAATCGGTCAAGCGTGAGTCGGCTCATCTACGAACTTTAGAGGCTACTTCCAAATATCCCAGCGTTATGTAATTTGGCACACAGGTCATGTGTTATATGTAGATTAACAAAAAATTAAGACATTTTAGAAATCGGTCAAGCGTGAGTCGGCACATCTACGAACTTTAGTGGCTACTTGCAAAATATGTCCTAGCGTTATGAAATTTGGCACACAGGTCGTGTGTTATATTAATATTATACAGTAGATTTACAAAAAATTAAGAAATTTAAGAAATCAGTCAAGCGTGAGTCGGTTCATCTACGAACTTGAGATTATGTACTAGTGATACAATGAGAATGAGGGGGGGGTATAAAATATTTTCATGTATAATGCACACTGTATGCACACAGCTTAATAAATAAATACTGTTTACTTAAAAAATTGGCTTCTATTGATAGTTTAACAAATACTACTAGCGGCATCTATCGAAACTATTGTTTATATCGGGCGAGGCACAAAAAGAAAACATAGGTATGATTTCTTAAAAAAAAAGTATTGAAATCCCACCAAAAACATACTTGTTAAAATAGGGCCTAGTTCCTATAGGCTAAATTTTGGCCTAAAAAAAAAAGAGTTGAAATCTAATCCAATGCCAAGTTCAGATTCACTTCACCGATCATAATCATCTTCATCAACAGCCTGATCCATAATACTTCTAAATTTGAACTTGGCAGGTTTTTGTGCTATACGTAACACTTGATTAATTAGATAATATTTATTGAATTTAATTAACCTGCCAAGTTTAAATTAGAAGTATTATGGATCAGGCAGTTGATGAAGATGATTATGATCGGTGAAGTGAATCTGAACTTGGCATTGGATTAGATTTCAACTCTTTTTTTAGGCCAAAATTTAGCCTATAGGAACTAGGCCCTATTTTAACAAGTATGTTTTTGGTGGGATTTCAATACTTTTTTTAAGAAATCATAAGTACCTATGTTTTCTTTTTGTTTTTGTTCGGCTAAATTTTGGCCTAAAAAAAGAGTTGAAATTTTTAACTCTTTTTTAGGCCAAAATTTAGCCTATAGGAACTAGGCCCTATTTTAACAAGTATGTTTTTGGTGGGATAGATATTAACTGCTTAGGCCCGAGGCCCTAGACAATAATATTATTATTATCATATTAAAATTATAATAGCCGCCAGAACGACATCCCGGCTGGAGACGAACTCTATTTGCTCACAAAATGCCACCCCGATGTCCTGGGCCTGATGAAGACATGAACAACATGAGTGAAGACTGCCTGTACCTCAATATATGGACGTCCCGGGTTAATATTTATTATTTTTATTACTTATGTTACGTCCCGTTCAATGTTCCCGTTTTGATTTAACCTTAGAAAATATTTAAACTATAAAATATTTAGTAGGTACATTACCCATTTTCTATACTTATAGAAAACAATATAAAAAGGCAGGCTTGGGATGTGCTACATAAATGCCACTAAATATTTTCCAGGTAGCGAGTAGATACAAAATTGCAGCCAGTAGTCGTTATCCTATACAGTGAATCTTGGAATCGAGGTGGCATTAGCCTACCCTGTCAAGATCTGGCTGCGGAAGGCGTCGTAGCTGTTACAGTATCATATAGGCTTAATATTTTTGGATTTTTCACTCTTATGTCTGAGGCGGCTAGAGGCAACCTTGCGTTACTAGATCAATACATGGCATTACTTTGGGTGAAGGAGAACATTGCTGCTTTCGGTGGAGATTCTAACTCTGTCACATTAATGGGACACACTGGCGGAGCCGATAGTGTGCTTTATCATGTTTTTTCTCCGCGCTCTATCGGTAAGTTTAAGATTTGCAATATTTGAGACATGAAGGTAAAAAATCAGTTAATCTATTGATAACTAATTAAGTACTTACAAGTTGGGTAGCACCAGAGGCGTGGTTAAAGTTAAAGTTAAAGTTATGGTTAAAGTTAAATATAGCGTCATTTAGCTTTAACTTTAACCTTAACTTTAACCGGAGAAATTGACAGACGTCTGTTGCGTTTATTTTTTTATTAAAGCTACTTACAGGTAACGGAATTGAGGGTATAAAAATTGAACTATCCGTAAAAATCGGCAGGAAAACATAACACTGTAAAACATAGTCACGAAAAATTCAGATATACGTATGAACATAAATGGCGTCCTTGGGGCTTGGACGCCATATTTAACTTTAACCAGAGATTTGACATTTTGCACTGTAGTCAAAGTTAAAGTTACAGTTAAAGTTAAAGTTAGTTGGTGCAACCCAGTCTTAGGTACTTAAATAAAATTTAATATTTTCAGGCCTTTTTCATAGAGCAATAATCATGTCTCCACAAGATACAACTCTGTGGAAATCATTGAGTTCGAATAACAATGATGACGCAATATTAATGGAAAGCGTGTCCAGAACAATGTCCGATTTCATAGGATGCAGGAATAGCACCGATAGCGAAATATTATTATGTATGAAATCGTTACCCATAGGACGAATCGCTGAGATGTATTCGGTTAGAGCACTTTTTTTTAATTTTCATATAATATTATGTATTTCTAAGTACAACATACCTAATTAAAAGTCCTTAGAGTACCTACTTCTCCAGGTCTGGGACAATTTTTTAAAGCCATAACATTAAACAGTACTTATTCTTCTCTTGGAAGACTTTTTTAAACAAAAAATATTTTTTAAATCTAGAATATACAGGCTGCAATCAAATCTACCGGCCATTTTCAGGGCTTAGGTATCATTGGATATCATTCGCGGCGGTAGGTAGAGTGGGGGATGGAGGTGACGTGGGGGGTGGCGCCCCTGGTGGTGTTGAGTCACGCGCCGGCGACGCGTAGTGTCCATTAACTGTGGTGTTTTTTAGGAAAAGTTTCGAAAACTATTTCTTAACATATTTTAGTACTAAGTAGTACTAAATTAAGTAGTATCTATCATAAAAGAAAAAAAACGTGTATTTAATTTTTAACAAGGATCAATTTATATCGAAATTTGGCCGGAAGTTTTAATTGCATTCTGTATAAAGTTAGTCCGCCAAGTTGAACTACCTACTAATTATAATATTATATTTCAGAACTTTAATTGGGCCGACGGATATCACCCCACATCAGATATATTCTTACCGCAAACTGAACAATATTTGCCAATATCACTTTCTACGGCTCTGTCTGAGACTAAGTCTCCCAGTATTCAATTAGATGTGCTACTTGGAATATCAAAACTGGAGGCTATACACTCGTATGGTAAGATACAAAATGGCTTTGTTTAAATTTAATGTAGGCAGTACCGGTTTTAGCACCTTGGGCACTGGTAGAGCTGAAAAATTTGGCGTCCCTTCTGTTTGCCTTCAGGTTATTTTTCATAGGCTATTTTTGTGGAATAATTTGTCTGTGAAATATCTAATTTACGCGGGCGAAGCCGCGCAAAACGTCTAGTGTATTATAAAGCCTTGTCGCACTTTCTGTAGGGAAATTATTATATATATACAAGAATTGCTCGTCTAAAGATATAAGATATATATATATATATATATATATATATATATATATATATATATATATATATATATATATATATATATATATATATATATATATATATATATATATATCGCCCATGACTATTAACAATGTCGGATGTGCAAAATCGACATTTTTATTTTATTCCATAAAACATGTCCTTATAACCAAGGCATTAGCTGAATATAAAATCTATATTATGCATAGTTTCTGAAATAGCGACATTAAAAATGTCGTATATTACTAAGATAGTCCGCTAACAATGTCGGATAGTCACTACCTACGTTGTTAACGGGACGCGGGGGCGAATGAGAGCTCTCGATGTGCCACTTTCGACTATGTTAACGGAGAAAATGGACGTCGCGCTGTCACTTGTTTTTTTTTGCAACCTTAGTTGTATTTTTTAATTTTCGACCCCATTTTTAATGTCTACAAGATCAGCACGACTAATCAAACTAGGTACTCAACGAAATTAAGAAAAATATAGTAATAGGGAAAAAATGCTGATGGAAATATTATGATCGAAGCTAATTATAGTGCGGAAAATGGTATTTACTATTCTTTATTATATTCTTTAAAGATTTTGAACAGTACAGCTAATGTTTTATTGCTTTAGATTTGATTATATGAAAAACATTTATCTTCAATAACATTTTATCGTAGGTCATTTAAAATTGTCGGATGTGCCACATCCAACGTTCTTAACCGGTTTTTCAAATGTGTTAAATGTCGGTTGTACCACATACGACATTTTCAATCGGTTTTATAAATGGTTAAATTGTCGGTAGTACCACTTCCGACATTGATATTGGGATTTATAAATTGGCAAAATGTCGGTAGTCATCATAATCATTTCACTTATTTTTCTAATTGGTTTAATGCCATTTGGAGTTTGTTTCATATCTGTCGGTGCTTACAGACTTTTAAAAAAATTCAGAAGGCTTCAAAATAGGTCATTTTTGTACGAAAATTAAGTTTTTGTTGGCACACATACACAATGAATGAATATAATTTTTTAGTTAAATAATCGTGTTTTGACGATCTGATATCTAATAACTGATTTTCTCGGCATTTTTTAAATACAAAATTAGCAATAAAACATAAGCTATACTGTTAAAAATCGTAAAAAAGGTATTAAAAGGACCTTTTTTCAAACTAGGTTTAACTTCAGTCACAAGATTTCCATGATAATTTTTTTCCCATACTATTATTATAATTTTCTCAAATTCGTTGAATAGCTGGTTTGATTATCCTTGTTGATCTTGTAGACATTGTAAATACAGAGCTTGCAATATGTCTTAACAAACATAATATAGATTTACTCAGATTATGTAAAAGTGAAATTATTCTCAAAAAATACCATAGAATAAATAGAGAATCTCGGATGAAGAAGACTGCTTTTGATTAATTAATCTAATAAATAATAAATATTCATCTATGTTTTTCATGAAAATGAAGGCTGTTATAATACGTAAGTGCCCTAAAAATTTAGAGATTTTTAAGAACTACCTGATTACGCAAACTTCGTTTCGCTGACAAATTATTGGACTTGCAAAACAGTCAGTCCTTCGTCAGTATTTTCTGTATTTCCCACATATTTGGGCAAATTCATCTCTTCAGCGTATTTGGCAGATGTCGATAAGATCTATAGCAAGTTGTAAATATAATATTTTGCATTACAAATTCATGGTAGCCACCGCCATCGCCGCGTCAGCGTCTTGTTTTGAGCTTTAATCAAACTGCCCTAACTACTAAAATATTTGCCCCATGGTAATAATTTAAAAGACAATTCTATTCTTTACAGAATCACAATTAATAATTTGATATTTTTTAAAGGTAGGGATCAATTGTTAATATGCAAAACAAGCCACGCTAGTAGGAGATGATTTGAAGTTAATCTTTTAATGAAGGAAATGGTTATTATTCGTTAACCATAAAAGATACATATTTGCTGTCCTGGGTTTTTTGTAGATAATGATAAATACTATGAGTATTTTCAATATTATTTCTATGAATCAGCTGTATTTTTCGCAGCGCAAGCGAAATAATGTAATTTATTGCAAATTTTTACCACTTTGGGTTATATTTTTGCGATTTTCAGTATGATCCCTAATATTTTTCTGAATAATACACTATCTGTATTATTTGCAAACAATGTAGCTTACCAAGGGTAAAATAATTTTTAAAATTAGTTCAGTAGTTATTGAACCTATTCAATACAAACAATAATATAAATACTTTTCCAAACACGAAACAAACTTTTCCTCTTAATCATTGATAAAAAAAGTATTAATTTTGTTAAGTTAATTTAAGTTATGGTATCAAAAATTTAACAAAATAGTGATGGCAATAATTTTTAATTTTAATGTTTTAAGTTAATTAACAGTCAATTTACATTTCGAATGAAAATTTGATTTCCTGAATTATTTACGTCATAAGAAATATTTTGTATTCTCATACATACATTGTTTTTACGTTTTATTTGACAGAAGTCCTTAAAATATATATATTTTATTTAAATTGTTATCATTTTTGTTGGTAATTTCTACATGCGACATATTTTAAGTATAAATTTATCACTTAGCAATGGCGTAAGTGTCACTTCCGACAAGCAATCATTGATTTTGTACAAGCAACAATGTCGGTTCTGGCACTTCCGACAAATCAGCATTACTCGTACTCCGTTAAAAAGGTCAGAAGTGACTTTTCTCATATTTATTCATAAAATACGGGATACTCCTAATAATATACTAAACGTAAATAACTTATAGAGCACAACACTGAAATTTCATGATTCTACTTGAAATAAGTAAAAAGTTATTCACAATTTAGACTTTGAATCGCTCTCCTGTAAAGTTGCTGTTTTTTACATCCGACATTGTTAATAGTCATATATATATATATATATATATATATCGGCGTGCGCGATTAACTTGTCTATTGGCAACTTATTTTGAGATAAGTTTCATAATGTATGTTATCTGTTGGAGCGGCCAGTACGTCCGGATGGGGTTTTGAGTGACGCTGTCTAACTGACGATGGACATTTTGAGAGGTGACAACCATCACCTGCCAAATATCTGGAATTATTATGAATGTTGGAAGGAACGGTGTATGCTCCCAAACCCATCGGCTCCAATCTGACGATATCTGGTTAATCACGTTCAGTGTAGATGACTAATATACGCCCACAATCTTGGAGGATGAATGCAATGTTATTCATGGCCATTGAATCAGTTTCAATATACCGCTCGACGATCCGATATATATATACAAGAATTGCTTATCATACTTAAAATAAAATTATACTGTGGCAGGCAGATGATTAAATATTTGTTTATTATTATAATTATATTATTGCCTACCTATAATCATTAAATGTTTTTATTTATTGTATGTATTTTTTTGTAATAGCTAGGTAAAGTAAGGTGCCGCGCCGCGCCGCCGTGACAAAATATTGACTTGTAAGTGCGCCGCAGGTTGAAAAAGGTTGGGAGCCCCTGGTCTAGACTCTAGACACTAATTTAAAACGTTCGTTGGCCGTCTAGTCTCCAGAGTCCGGACTCCACAGTCTACATTATTTTCGTTTGTTAAAAAGCATTGAAAACGAGTTAAATATTTCAGAAAATGATCGATATGTACGCATACAACAGAAAAATGTTAAAATGATCTATGAAGATGTTAGAAGTGTAATAATTCCTGAGCTTTTGAGGATGCTTTCTCTAGACCAGACAGAAAAAATGCCCTTGGTAAATATCCTACACATAAATATACTAGATGATATACAAAATTTCATAGCTGGTAATACTTAATAACGTAATGCTATCAATATTTTTAGCTAATGCAAGCCATAGAGTGGGAATATTTTGGATTAGATTTACACAGGCGTGATAACATTTTAAAAACAGTCCAAACAATTGCACAAATGGAAACGGCAGCAAAGTGGGAAACAGGCTGTGCTCTCCTAGC
This sequence comes from Lysandra bellargus, assembly GCA_905333045.1. Lineage (NCBI taxonomy): Eukaryota > Metazoa > Arthropoda > Insecta > Lepidoptera > Lycaenidae > Lysandra > Lysandra bellargus. Next base: position 1,522,072 of record HG995328.1, read on the forward strand.
AGCAAGATTGGCCAGAAAAATATCACGACTGTACGTTTATCGCTTTTCAGATCCCTTCGCAGTGGATTTGAGTGGAAGAAAAGTTTCTTTTACAGGTGGGTGGCTTACAAATCTATTACAGTCCCATTTACTTTGTAGATGACTACTAAAAATAACAAATGTCATATATAGGTGCTGTCCATGGAACAGATTTGTTAGCTCTGCTTGGAGATCCGCTCATGCTGCAAGTAGCTCGACGTCGTATCACACAGAATGAAAAGGCGATCAGTAATTTGTATCGAGAATATATCATCAGTTTTATAAAATATGGGTAAAAACATTTCATGAATTACTTGCTCCAATGACAGTAAAAATTTCTGACAATCAATTCGTTAAGCAACAGACATTTTTTAGAACCTTGACCTGCGTAAATCATGATGCTCATGTTTAACTACATAAACTTGAAAGTACTTATCTAAAGTTCCGCTAATAAGTACTTAGACCTCCTGTAATATATTACTTTTTGCACTTGCCGTTTTAATTTTTTTTTATTCAAGTCATAATGTTTTAAAAAAAATTACTAGCAGATTTTATGAAAAAGCTTTAAGAAATCTTGAAAGGTTCATTCGGACAATATTGATTTATTACAATAATTATTTTAGATCACCGGCGCCCGACAACGATTGGCGCCGATACATGGTCGGTGAATCTAATATTCATGATATATGCGTTAAAGATAAAAACAAGACATGTGATAATGATGATTTGAAAAAAGAAATAGCCTTCTGGTTGCAATATTTGCCACGTTTGTCTGAAAATTTAGAACCATTTGCTAAAACGGAGAAGATAACAAGTGAAAAAGGTATTTTTTCTCTCTCATAATATCATAGTCTGCTTCTTTACAAAAATTCAATTTTATTCTTAAGTTAATAGAATGCAGTGCAAGTATTTTTCACTAGAATGGTCAATGACTGGTGGTGTCACCTTAAATTGTCCTGAGTCCTGACTAAAACCTTAAATCTTAATTTAAATAATAATTATCTGGAAGTGGAACTATATTTTCATAAGTCGTAGGCCCGGCCGTAGCGTTAAAATTGTATAGTGTAGCCAACACTCCACATTGGATTGGAGTTAAACCATAATATATCATCCTAACGGTCTAACCATAGATTAATTAATCATTGGTCTAACCTAACCTACACTGTATAAAAATACAGGGTGCAATTAACCTTCCGGCTAAATTTCAATATATTGATCCTTGTTAAAAATAAAAATACACGTATTTTTACTAAGTAGTTCAGTGCCAAAATATGTTGAGAAATAGTTTCCGAAACTTTTCTTAAAAATACCACAATCAACGGACACTACGCGTCGCCGGCGCGTGACTCAACCCCGCCAGGGGCGCCGCCCCCCACGTCACCGCGTCAGCTGTACCACAGCAGCTGTACATAGGGAGTAGGGCCGCAGGAAGGTAAAGTTTTTCAATTTTTATAATGACAATTTCAGATGACAATCGGTTCCGTGGAGGAGTTTATGCGATGTGTGGCGTTTCTGCAATTCTTGTTTTACTTTTATTTGCAAGCACTGTATTAATTCATATAAGGCGAAATCACCGTTCACTTGATAGAAGGGCAGAAACTTCTTACTTTTAAAGCTGGTAAAACTAGAGAATTTAAAGTAATATCATAGAGGTAATATAATTATATAATTATAAACATATTCCTAATTTCCTAATTGTTTTCTTTTCCCTTACTTACCTTCTCTTGTACTTATATAATATAATTATTGTTCTGTTTGATGCATTGCTGCTCAGAAAAATAAATTATAACAATGGGCATTTACACTATTATGAAATAACGTTATAGTTCATAATAGTTACTGATTTTTTAAATAAAATTATCTTCCTTTTTTTGTCATAACACTTATCACTACTTACATAATAGTATATAAAACAAAGTCGCTTTCCTTAGCCAAATGGCAAAAAACGGAACTCTTAAAGATTCGTCATGTCTGTCTGTCTGTCCGTCCGTATGTCACGGCCACTTTTCTCCGAAACTATAAGAGCTATACTATTGAAACTTGGTAAGTAGATGTAGTCTGTGAACTGCAAACGAGCAAACGGGTCACCTGATGGAAAGCAACTACCGTAGCCCATGGACACTCGCAACATCAGAAGAGCTGCAGGTGTAATTAATAGAGTCTGTCTTCATTAGATAATATACTTGTATCATTGGCAGAATATATATATATATATATATATATATATATATATATATATATATATATATATATATATATATATATATATAGTATATGTGTGCAAGGTTTCGCCAATGTTGAATGTTATCGGTACATACTAATTACCTATGCACGCGCAAAGTGCAAACTACAATAAATAGACCAATTGAGAGAAACCGTCACGGTCAAAGGGAAAGATGCTCTACTTCAATTTCTTATTTTTTATTATATTAATAGGTGTGGATATTTTATGTAATTATTACTTAATATAATATGGTGATTTTACCATTTCTATAATAAGAGGTAATAATAGGCATAAATGAAATACTTAAAAAGTTTTATTGAACTTTATTGAAAAATCAAAATCGTTAATCACTCGTTTCAGAAATATCTGATTCAGAGTCTGATGAATCACCGACGTTTATATTTAAACTGAAATCAAGATCACAATATCTCAGAGATTATTTTTAACAAAAAACATAAATATGAGATTTTCTCGACATTTAAAAAAAATTTAAAGTAGAGCAACTTGCGTTTCAAGTCTGGATTTTTGCTACATATTATTATTGTAATTTGTACTACTCATGCACCTCGAACCGCTGACGGTTCGCGAGTCGCGACCAGGGATGTTAGACGGCCACTTGGAAAACCTTGTATCGAGCTGGCTGAAAACTGGTATCGGAAACAAAACTGGTACGCCTGTACGCTACGGGTATAAAATGTAAAATAATAAATATTAAAAAAAAAAATAGATAAATGATTCATAACGAAGATTTTTTATAAGAAACGAGGGTTCGTTTGCTTAACCAAACAATGGAAAAGAAGTCCGAAGTAAACAAATTGAGATTTCTTATTATTTTTAACAAAAAATTAAAACCGACTTCTAAGGTAAAACAATAATAACATCCTTATAATATGAACTAAAAAGTATTAAATAATTATTCCTATCTAATAGCGCCTGCGGTACCAGTAATAGCGGTACCAGATGAATCTTCAGTTCTCTGACAGAATATTTGAAACTTTTGGAACTGGCACCGACTTCAAAATTATGAAGATTGAGTACAGAAATAGTTGAGTTTTAGCCGAATTCGGAAAAAGGCTTAAGGCGCTATTAGGTAGGAATAATTATTTAATACTTTTTAGTTCATATTATAAGGATGTTATTATTGTTTTACCTTGAAAGTCGGTTTTAATTTTTTGTTAAAAATAATAATTTCACTCTTTTTAGTTACCTAGTAAGCAAACGCGTACTATAAGTACGTAGAATAATACACGTGTATATTATTCTACGTATCTTATTACAGTCACACTTACAAAATATTATAATATCAGCTGCAGCCTGCAGATAATTTTAAACAATCATTAAAAAAAATTCGAAGTGAACACGTGTGACGTGCTAAGTAGCCGGTCACCGGACTAGTTTCAATAGGCTGGCACTCGTTCGACATGTGCACACGCAGCGCACATAGTACCTCCGTGAGTAATTTGTATTCTGTGCATAGTACCCGGCTCGCGTCCGCGCCGCCGCGCGCTTGCTTGACAGCCCTGGCAGATATGCGATGCGATGCGTTATTATACTATGAACGCTAAACGCAATGCAAAAGGTTGAAATTAGGTTGTTTTCCAGAATATCTCGGCGAAGTGGAACAGAATGTTACATTATCGAAGCAACTTTAACTTCTCAGGAGTAATGTCAAATGTGTGCCTTATGCTCTGGAGATAAGGTTGAATTTGGTGACATTGTTGACCCTGACGTGGTAATGATGATGATGATGATGAATGTAATTTGCATAGTAGCATATGCTTTCAGTTCTTAAAACAGCGCCTAAACTCCCAAACTTGTATCTATAAGGAATCCGGAGTTCTCTTAGTATCTTCGGAACCATAATATACCTCTGTGCAAAATCTTGCGTTTTGGTAGCATATGCTTAGGATGCTTCTCATAAAGCCAAAATCGCCATATGTTTCCATATAAATTTCGAGGAGTTCCCTCGATTACTTATGGATTCCATCATCAGGTCACCATTTTTGTGAACATGGTACCAAATTGGAGTGAAACCTAATATAACAAAATAAAAATTTCGAAAATCGGTTCACAAACGGCGGAGTAATCAAACATACAAAAAAAAATCTCCACAGCCGAACATATTATGACCTCCTCGTTTTTTGGAAGTCGGTTAAAACACATTTTTACACACAACACAACTGTTTATCGTTAAAAAGTTTTATAATATTATAAGGGAAATCTGATTGGAATGGTTTTTTACATGCATCTTTGAAATTTGCTATATGGTATAATGGTTATTCTATATGGTCAGCGTATTTTTGTCGGTCAAGGGCCAATCTTGGTATTTTTGCGTACAAGGACCGAGTTGTCTTGGTACATGGTACGTGGAACCAAAACCTGGTATGTGTACCAAGAAGTTGGTACGTCTGACATCCCTGGTCGCGACTGACGCTCGGGTGAAACTCCCGTACCCCGCGATCCCCTCACCCAGAAATTGGTGGGGTGCGTCTTCGTGGATTGAACGGACTTATAGGTTGTTTTGACTTTTGAATCGTGTTTTTTGGCACAATTTGTTTTTTTTTTCTTTCTTTTTTCTCGAATTGGATAGAATTTTATCTATTGAAGATTATTTCTGTCGTTTTCTTTTTGTGAATTACAGCTCCAAGTTGCCGAAATTAACAGCAATTCTTTGCCCATTTTCTCTAAAATTTTGCCGAGTTACATATTTTTTTTACTCAACTATTTCATATCCTTCAAGCCCCAAGCGGCCGCATGCGGCCGCGATAACAATACAAATCTATTGTGTCTCGTTTTTTCCACGATCGAGGGATTAGTGGTTAAAAGTAATTCCAACATTGTATAGACGACTTTCTCAACAGTAAATGGTATTTTTTTCATACCGAGACGTCAATACAATCCATAAACAGGTGATATTTAAACCTTTTACAGCAAAAATCACAAAACTGTCGCGGGTTTGAGTTGGATTATTTAAAAATACTTTAACAAAAACTAGCTCCAACATTAGATTATAATTGAAATGATCTTTGTCAGCTGTACACTCTTGCCGAGAGCAATTGGGCGAGAGTCTCATGCGAGAGCCCCTTGCCCGAGTGCGATCATGTACATTCTCGCTTAGTTCAATCGTAGTTAAGAGCTCGGGCTACGCGGCTCCTAAAATCAAGTTCGACACTAGCGCCACTAAAAGTTTTATATATAGCCGTCTCGCTATTGCGAGGTACCCCGTGCCCCGCGCGCCTCGGGGCTCGGACGCCCTACACGGCAGCGTAAGTATGTGTGCGTGCGTTGTCATTCATTATTATCTTAGGATCAAGTTATTCAAGCCGTGCGTGTGTTGCGAAGTATATTTTACTGTTTCATGAATCATGAACAATGTTGTTTTTGTGGTTGTTTTATAATATTATTGTAAAACAACCAAGGGCGCGGGCGTATCTTGTCACTGAACTGAATAGAATACAGATTCTACATAATATACTAAAATAATATACTTAATGATAATATCTACATTGGACTCTTCACAAATCACACCACGTCAATCTGGCCCCGTGCTAAGTACACTAAGGACTTGTGTTACAACTTACAAGTACCAGACATATAATACCGGATATATTATAATAATTTATACTAGCGAGTAGCGACCCGCCCCGGCGTCGTACGGGTATAAAATATATAGCCACTGAAAAAATAATTAAAATCAATAGCCTATGATCTAACCAAATAACATAAAAATTGCTCCAGCAGTTCGCGAGATAATTTTCCCCAGTTTCAAATACTTTCCAACGTTTTATCCACATACTCCTATTAGCCTTAGCGTGATAAAATATAGCCTATAGCCTTCCTCAGTAAATAGGCTAACACTGAAAGAATTTTCAAATCAGACCAGTAGTTCCTGAGATTAGCACGTTCAAGTTAGCCCTTTCAAATAATTTCCCCCGTTTTTTCAACGTTTTCCACTATTTCTTCGCTCCTATTAGTCTTAGCGTGATAAAATATAGCCTATAGCCTTCCTCGATAAATGGGCTATCTAACACTGAAAGAATCATCAAAATCCGTTGCCTAGTTTTAAAGATTAAAGGGAACAAAGGGACATGAGGGAAAAAAAGGGACTTTGTTTTATAATAAATATATAACTACTATTATGTAGATTATAGATTTCCTTTTTATTATACTCAACTTTTATAGATCCATACTTCCATACTAATTGTAAAAAATTAATATTATAAATTTAAAAGTGTGTCTGTTTGTCTGTCTGTTATTACCTAGCTTATTACCTCTTCACGCCCAAACCGCTGAACCGATTTTAATGAAATTTGGCATGGAGATACTTTCAGGCGGTCCCGAGTCTTTGTCCTTTGACATATAATACTTTTTATCTCGAAAAAATGCACGGTTTTCCGTTTCCGCGCGATAAACTAGTTTTGGCGCAGCAGAGTTGCGGGCGTCATCTAGTTTTTACAATATTATTATAATTATTATACACATATTTAATACACGTCCATGAGTCACGAGTCATGAGTACTTATGAGTCATGACCGAGGAAAAAGTTTTGTTCCGTCGGTGGGATTCGAATTTCGAACCAGCGACCCCCGGCTTGAGCTACCATGCGCTGAACCACTGCGCCACAGAGGTCGACGCTTTTAATTAAATATTATTAAAAGACAGTACGTAACAATAAAGTTTCAAAAACAGAAAAAAAGTTAATCCAAATATTCCTCACATTGTTATCATCATGGAGCTAAATATACAGGGTGTAATAAGACCACTTCCGATAACTTTGGGGTATGATTATACTACATTTTCTGATTAAGAAAATGTATTTTTTTTTTAATTTTTTTTATATTAATTTTTAATTTTTTTATTATTAATACCTTTTATACATGATAATAAATCACCTAGAAAAATAATTTAAAATAATTTATTTTATTTTATTATTTTTACGCCGATAAGCAATAATAAGCGCGCGGTCAACGTTCTCGTGTTCGTTCGTACTTCGTACAATGAACTACGATCAGCTGTTAGCTGCGGCCTACGCGCGCTTAGTCGAAAGGTCGTATGCGACGATACACTACGACAGAACTGTTCTACAGAAAGTAGAAACCCTAATAATTTATGTGGTGTTTTATCAACCCATAAAAGTCACCATGACGTTGAACTTAGAACTCTGACCTCTGACCTTTCATCTAAGCTACTTGAAGTGTTAAAAGTTTAATGGTAGCTCATGTAGAAAACCGTAAGCAGCTATCTATGCATGTGTAACAACTTATAACAGTATGGCAAATTTCCAAGAGTATTAGACTCAGTAGTTAAAACTTAAAAAGTTCATCGTAATCCGTAAGTAACGAAACCAATGCGGATGAACTGTCTATCCGCAATCGTTACTTATCAATCGAAATTACAGATGATACACGAAAAAACCTCATATATAAAACTGGCAATTAACTTACGTGAAAAATGTTGAGTTCAAGTGTCTTATTTCTTTATGCATTTTGAAAATAGTCCTTAACACCAAGCAATAAGACCAGTCACCACCAACAACGTCAAAAACACTTCTCTTTTTAAACGTTTTAAACGAAATCTATCACACCACAAAGTATTTTAACACAACTGAAATAATAAATTAACACTTTAACACAATACTAGATACTTGAAGTACTTAATTGTTAAAAAATTAGACTTACTTAACTTAAACAACAACCTGTTATCTCAATGCGCAAATGGCTACTAAATTAGAAAATCCATTTTAATTTTAAAAATAATGTTTTCGCCGTGTATCGGCTTTCGGAAGAAATCAAAAGATACCGAATGCGCGGCGCGCTTTGAAATGCGAGCCGACAAAGTGCCCGCCGCGCCGCCCGGCCGCCATCGGCCGCTCTGTAGGTACCGCACGACGCAGGTGTCGCTTATCCATTTCAAGGACAATCTAAGTGTTGTACCCTATAAATTCAAAACGATGTAGTCGATATTTAAATTTAAAAATTATAACAATTATTTAGTAGATCTACTATTATCATTTTTAAAATGAACTCTATTAGTAGGTTAATTCAGAAAGTTTTTATCGGGATACATAGTCAAGTTGTATTCGATAATAATTTCGATACCGACATTACCGTGATAAAGTGATTGTTATGCATTATAACTATTACAGCTCCATGTTGTTATGCCATGGCACGCGTTATGCGCGTCTACGTACGCAATGAAAATACTTTTATAATAATTAATTACATTTTAACTTTTAATTATTATTGTCGCTATTCTTAATATTGAGTATTTGTTTATTTTTAGTTTGACAGTAATCAAATAATCAATACGTACTCGTATGTAAAACAATCAATACCATTTATCGATAAAAAATAATCGATAACTCATTATGCACAGGGATACATGATACAACCCTATTATTTTACAAAGTTTTTTCTTGAATTTTGTTCAGTCGGCGGTCACGCGCCGGTGCTTGTGTACTGTGACGTTTTTTATGTTTAGATGTTCTGGTCATATTGCTTGTTTTGTATTTGTAGTTAATAACGGGTCGTGACATGATACGTCCGATGAATGTGCGATGAAATGTGGATGAACTTTTAATACCTAGATCGACCTACCGTCGATAGACGATAGTGCGGTTTAAACAGTGCAGTAAAAAGTGTTTAAAGAATTGAAATGTCTCCTGAGTCCTATAATTACTTTTGTTTATTGTTGAATAACTCTGCAATTTACATCGAGTTAGATGGAACACAGAAGTGCAGCATTTCATAAAAGCAGACAGCTGATCACAGGTCAGTGAACATTTTATCAAGTATTTTTCCATAGATAGGTGTAACTGTATGTATTTTTACAACCTGATTCGGATGTGAATCATGATTTCTTTTCCTTTTTAGCCGGAAGTAAAAACTGAGTATTTTTGAGTATTTAACCTAGAAACATTTTGTTAAATCGTGAAAACAATTGTAATTTAATAATCATTAATATTGGTGGTTTATTCACTATCTACGGGCTAGGGCACACCACGATCAGCTGGTGTCAGTCAGTCGGCAGTCTTAACTCATGACTAGCGCAGGGCTGCGCGCGCGGGACTCGGCGCGGGCGGAGCGGGGGGCCAGGGTTCCAAAGTCCACCGGCGTGCGATACTATCGCGCATTTCTGCACGCATTATACATTGCGTGTTGTAAATTTTGACTATTTTAAAAACTGGCGATTACAAGAAAATGACTTGCACCAATGGATATATCTCATGCCCTATAATAACTCCACGAAGTTATCGGAAGCTGTCTTTTGACACCCTGTATAGAGCTCTATAATAGCTTCATGGTTATCATTCAAAATAATAAAATCGGCCAAGTGCGAGTTGGACTCGCCCATGAAGGGTTCCGCAATCCGCAGCAACAATAAGGTTTATTTTTATGAAATTATAAGGTTTTTTTTTATAGTTTTGGAGAAAAGTGGCTGTAACATACGGACAGACAGACACACAGACATGACGAATCTATTAGGGTTCTGTTTTTGCCATTTGGCTACGGAAGCCTAAAAATGAAAAGAGCATTATTAATTACTAGGTGTTGCCCGCGACTTCGTCCGCGTTAGGATAGTAGATCATATCCCAAATAATATTATTTATTGTACAAAAATATTTAATGTAAGTACAGAATTGACTTTCCTACGATTTTTATTATATGTATTATAAGATGTACCGCGCGGCTTCGCTTGCATAATTTAGGAATTTCACGCAACCGAACATAGCTTATGGGAGCTTTGGGAAGAGTTTGTTTGTTTGTTGGTTTGTTTGAACCCGCTAATCTCAGGAACTACTGGTCCGATTTGAAAAATTCATTTACTGTTGGATAGCCCATTTATCGAGGAAGGCTATAGGTTATATTTTATCACGCTAAAACTAATAAGAGCGAAGAAATAGAGGAAAATGTGGAAAAAACGGGGGAAATTATATGAAAGGGCTTATTCGAACGCGCTAATCTCAGGAACTACTGGTCCGATTAGAAAAATTTTTGCAGTGTTAGATAACCCATTTATCGAGGAAGTCTATAGGCTATATTTTATAACGCTAAAACTAATTGAAGTGAAGAAATAGAGAAAAATGTGGAAAAACGGGAGAAATTATATTGTGACGGTACCCACAATTCGCCTAACATTCCTGCATCGCGCTATCGAAGTTTTCTAAGCGCGTCGGTATATATACGACAGCTGAAATGTATCACGTGGGCTTCGGCCTGACCGGGCATACCACCTCGCTCGGTCGGAAGATCTTCCTTTGGCCTCCACACATTATACCCACATTGGTGACCCGCGACAGAACACGCCTCCTTCATCATTATCACCCCCGCCCCTCCGCACTGCGCCAGCCAGCATCGCCTCATCGGGTACATCGTCCACTAGCCGCAATGTACCGCGGCCTGGGCGACTCCGCATCGGCATCATCGGGCTTTCTCACTACACCGACCGGTCAGCAAGCAGAGCACATCTCTCCTGGTCAGCACGTAGCATCGGCCCCGCACGGCAGCTTATCCGACTCACTGGATCCCGTGCAGCAGCTTACAGTTCCGACTCACTGGGACTCACTGCAACAGTTCCGACTCACTGGAACTCACTGGCACTGGCGATTCAAGCGACAAGACTTCAAGATTCGACCTCCGGTCTTCGGGGGGGAGTGATGTGGCGGTACCCACAATTCGCCTAACATTCCTGCATCGCGCTATCGAAGTTTTCTAAGCGCGGCGGTATATATACGACAGCTGAAATGTATTACGTGGGCTCCGGCCTGACCGGGCATACCACCTCGCTCGGTCGGAAGATCTTCCTTTGGCCTCCACGCATATATCCCACAATATGAAATTTCATATAATTTCTCCCGTTTTTCCACATTTATTATCTTAAGATTTACTGGAGCAATTTTTATGTTATTTGGCAAACATAAAGAATAGACCGCTTGAAGGGACATAGGCTATGTTTTGCGGAAAAATGTACGGTTGCGTGAAATTCCTAAATTACGCAAGCGAAGCCGCGCGGAATATCTATATATAATAAAATCGTAGGAAAGTCAATTCTGTACATTGAATATTTTTGTACAAAAAATAATACTTGGGATGTGATCTACTATGATAATGCGAACGAAGTCGCGGGCAACAGCTATATTATAATAAAATCATAGGAAAGTCAATTCTGTACATTGAATATTTTTGTACAATAAATATTAATACCTACTTGGGATGTGAACTACTATGCTAACACGGACGAAGTCGCGGGCAACAGCTAGTATGGAATAATCGTTGTCGAAAATATGCTATACTAGACGTTCCGCGCGGATTCGCCCACGTAAATTAGACATTTCACAGACAAATTAGTCCAAATAAATTGCCTATAACCCGTCACGTGGTCTACTTTTTATCTGACCCAAATAACAGAAAAATTGCTTAGTAGTTCGTGAGATAAGCCCTTTCAAATAATCTCCCCTGTTTTTTTCACATTTTCCTCTATTTCTTCGCTTCTATTAATCGTAGCGTGATAAAATATAGCCTGTAGCCTTTCTCGATAAATGGACTAACACTGAAATAATTTTTCAAATTGGACCAGTAGTTCCTGAGATTAGCGCGTTCAAACAAACAAACAAACTCTTCCGCTTTATAATAATATTATTTAATTATTAAAGTATTTATATTATTTAATTGAATAAAACTGACATCATGAAATAATTACTAAAAATACAAACTAAAATAAAATATACAAACATAGGTATACAAACTTAGAATACAAGTTCAGCTTTATATTTTACTTTATTTCAAGACAGAAATTAGCAAGTCTGTTCAGGAGTTCTCGAGTTTTAGCTTCCGCTCCCGCTTCCGCTCCCGCTCCCGCTCCCGCTCCCGTTTCCGCTTCCGCTCCCGCTTCCGCTCCCGCTCCCGCTTCCGCTCCCGCTCCCGCTTCCGCTTCCGCTCCCGCTCCCGCTCCCGCTCCCGCTCCCGCTGCCGCTTCCGCTCCCGCTTCCGCTCCCGCTTCCGCTCCCGCTTCCGCTCCCGCTTCCGCTCCCACTTCCGCTCCCGCTCCCGCTTCCGCTTCCGCTTCCGCTCCCGCTTCCGCTCCCGCTCCCGCTCACGCTTCCGCTCCCGCTCCCGCTCCCGCTCCCGCTTCCGCTCCCGCTCCCGGTTCCGCTTCCGCTCCCGCTCCCGCTTCCGCTCCCGCTCCCGCTTCCGCTCCCGCTGTTGCTCCCGCTTCCACTCCCGCTTCCGCTCCCGCTTCCGCTCCCGCTCCCGCTCCTGCTTCCGCTCCCGCTTCCGCTCCCGCTTCCGCTCCCGCTTCCGCTTCCGCTCCCGCTTCCGCTCCCGCTGCCGCTTCCGCACCCGCTTCTGCTCCCGCTTCCGCTCCCGCTCCCGCTTCCGCTCCCGCTCCCGCTGCCGCTTCCGCTCCCGCTTCTGCTCCCGCTTCCGCTTCCGCTCCCGCTCCCGCTTCCGCTCCCGCTTCCGCTCCCGCTTCCGCACCCGCTTCCGCTCCCGCCTCGTTTTTTAAGATTTACAGTACGAAATTCCTCATTCATATTTATTTGCATTACGTCTGGCGACTGTATTACGGCATTAATACCGAAAATGTTAACAAAAAAGTAATAATTCTGTAGTTTTTTAGCGTTCGTACAAGAGGAGAATTAACTGTCGGCTCCTTACTGCCTCCGGTCAGCCAATACCCGTCCTGGGGGAAATGTCAGGCATCTTGCTTGCATCTTGGGTTTGGATTCGTTCATGAAGAAGCACAAGTGCAGAATTAATGTCGCTGACGGAGTTTTCAAGTGTGGCGAAGAAGAAATTTTCATCCTTGGAGGCGCCTGCGGGAAAGTCGCATGTGTAAAGGAAGTCATCATACCTGGACGAGCGGAAGCTAGGGTGCTCGTAGAACTACCGCCAGCTGGAAAGAAGAAGTCAAACAGATGCGTGTTGATCGAAGACATACCTACCAAGACATCAGCGCGAAAACTGATGACGGCGAGAACCCTTGTTAGTGGAAGCAGTAACGCTGTGGTCAGGATTTTGAATCTGGGTGATCACGAGATCTGCTTGAACAAAGGTGACGTCATTGGAAAGTGCGAGGAAGTTGTCTGGATGAGAAGGTGTAGTTCGATCACAGGCTCAGACTCAGCTGCAAACACCAGCAACTATGGAATAGTGACTGAGCTACTCGATGACTGCAAGAGTAATCTGACTTATTCGCAGAGCATGAAAGCTAAGAAGTTTTTACAACGCCACGCGAATATCTTCTCCAGTCAGGAAGGCGACCTTGGAAGAACGTCGATGGTTCAGCACAGGATAGATACTGGAAGCGAGAACCTAATTCGTCAACGAGCAAGACGGATACCCATTGCAAAGGAAAAAGAAGTTGAAGGCCTTTTGGAGGACATGAGAAGGCATAAGATTATTGAACCGTCTGCAAGTCCGTGGTGCTCACCTGTTGTGTTAGTAAAGAAGAAAGATGGCAGCACAAGATTTTGTGTGGACTACAGGCGTCTCAATGATGTCACTAAGAAGGACAGCTATCCATTACCTCGAATCGACGACACTCTGGATACCTTTAGTGGCATGAAATGGTTCTCGACCCTGGACCTGAAATCTGGATACTGGCAGGTGGACATTCATCCAAAAGACAAGGAGAAGACAGCTTTCTCCACCTGTAAAGGTTTATGGCAGTTTAACGTCATGCCCTTTGGATTGTGCAACGCACCTGCCACATTTGAGCGACTCATGGAGTGTGTACTGGCAGGCTTAGTTGGAGAGGCTTGCTTAGTCTACTTGGACGACGTCATTATTGTTGGCCTAGACTTCGAGGACCATTTGCGAAACTTAGAACGAGTTTTCGCCAAAATAGAGGGGGCCAAGTTAAAGTTGAATCCGAAAAAGTGTCGTTTATTCAGGAGTAAGGTCAATTATCTCGGCCATGTCATCTCCAGTGATGGAATCCAGACGGACCCGGAGAAACTGGAAGCAGTTCAAAATTGGCCAACCCCTAAGAACAAAACCGAAGTGCGGGCATTTCTCGGCCTATGTTCCTACTACAGGCGTTTTGTTAAGGGATTCTCAGAGATAGCCAAGCCATTACATCGGCTGGCGGAAGATAAACGACAGTTTATGTGGGACGAGACTTCTGAAGATTCTTTTCAGAAACTGTAGAAACATCTGTGTGAAACACCAATCCTGGGGTATCCCCAACCTGAAGGTCAGTTTATAGTCGGCACTGACGCAAGCAACACGGCCATTGGAGGGGTGTTATCTCAAAAACAGGGCGAAAGAGAAGTTGTAATTGCATATTTCAGCAAATCTTTATCTAAGCCAGAGAGAAACTACTGTGTGACAAGAAGAGAACTCTTGGCTGTTGTAAAGACGCTACAACATTTCAGCAAGTATCTCATCGGCAGACAGTTTTTACTGCGAACTGATCACGCAGCCTTGAAGTGGCTACTGCAATTCAAGAACCCAGAAGGTCAAGTAGCTCGATGGATTGGACAGCTCCAGGAGTATAACTTCAAAACAGAACACCGCAGCGGAAAGGCGCATGGGAATGCCGACGCCCTTTCACGAAGGCCGTGTTCAGAGGACTGCAAACATTGTAATAAGCAGGAATCTAATGAAGTAACATTACAGTTAACGAGAACAAGTCCTTTGGGTCCATGGGAGAATGATGCTATGAGGGAGGCTCAAGAAAGAGATGACGACCTTCGGCCCATCATCACATGGAAGAAACGCGGTGACGTAAAACCAATCTGGAGTGAGGTTGCACCCACTGGCGCTGTCACTAAGGCGTACTGGGCGCAATGGGACAGTCTGATACTTCAAAATGGAATACTTTACCGAAAATGGGAGAAGACTAACGGCAGAGAGTTCCATCTTCAGATAGTTGTTATTATCGATGACTTAAGGATCAGAGGAAAATGTTTGATTTTAAAATAATAATTATGTACTCCTTTCTTCGTGATAGTAGATATGTTTGGTGTATATTGCATAATGCCATCCGCTTTTGACAATTATTGTCCACGGCTTTGTTTCATAACTGTGACAGTGACAATAACCGCGCAGGCTGTCGTCCAGCGCCAATGATATTATATAAAAAACTCAAAGCAGATATGTTACTACCAACGGGCCAATTGGCCCGTCTTTTATTTAGTCTGTCTCTTTTATGTAAATGTCATTTCGTATCTTTTGTTTCGCTTATCTGTCAAATTTGACAATTGAATTTGAAAATTGTTCGGAAGCAATTTATGCCGGAAAATAGTATGAACGTAACAGATCTGTATTTAGTAGAATATCATTGTCCAGCGCGCAATATTATGATACGTTACCTGGGAAACGACCTTAGCGAGAATCTGAATTGTCATATTTCAGTGTTCGAAAAGGAGCCAAATTTATAACGGTTGAAGTATGGGAGTTACGTTTCCTGTAGTTTTGTTATTCGTAGATATTAAATATTATTTATAGTTACTAAATGAAAACTGCTTGACAATCAAATTAAAAAAAATAAGAAAATGCCTCATTGCCATATTCGAAGAAAAAAAATAATTGTTACGTGACATCTATCAGTGTCATATGTCAATCATTAATTTACAATTATTGTAAATTTTTATTTCGTGATCGTGATAAAACAAAAAAAAAATGTTGTGCAGAATTTTTTGTAATTTATAATTTATATTATTATTGTTTTATTCTTGCCTGAAGAATTATTAATCAACAGCCCAGAAACTTAGAAAGAAACAAAAAAATTGGTGTTATTGCAATTAGACTGGTGGTATACCTGCTGATATGTAATAATCAAAGTTTATCATTGAGATGTATGAAGTTACTATTGCCAACAAAAAACATGTCGCACTTGAGGAATGCGCGGGAAGGGAGGCGGGGCGTTGATAGCTATAGATTAGTACCGCAGAAGTGACACAGTTTTGTACCTACACTCGAATGAATGCAGAATCTATTTGAGTAAATGGATAAAATAAAAATAAAAAATACTATTTAATAAAATTTATATAATTAAGTTTGGATCTACAGTCCACTATAGCCAATTACTTTATTTAATGTACTTAAATATTTTCAATTACAATGATAAAATTATTATAATGTTTGCATGTATAATGTACGTAATATTTTAAATATTACCAAAATACAAACTCGTCTACAGGTCAGTTAACAAGAGCTGGCACGATCAACACATTTAAACATTGCGCTTGTGTAGTGTCTGTGAATAAGCGCGTGGCGTGACGTGAAGAAATAAAAATAAATAAATAAAATAAAGATGTTACAAGTCGGTAACGTGTGATCGGCGCGCGGCCAGCGTTCGGAACCGTACGATAATTATCGTGCACATACGATAATTTTGTGCGACGTACGATGTACGATAGCATATTATTATCGTACGCAGATTATACGTTAATTTGTATCATGATGCAAACATATTATATTTTTAAACATACTGTATAGTGAAATTGCATAAGTGTGAACACTGTGAACGTGCCAGCTTTAGTTAACTGATCTATACGTGAGTAGTTACTTCATTCATCGTCGTCTTATTATAGATCAGTATTCTGCCTACATTCCACTCTGCATCTACTACTCTATGACAATGCAAATGGCGCGCGTCTTCGCCTAGTAATTTAATGTTCGTATTTTAATTGAAAATAATTAAATAAGAATGCTAATACCGATGAAATGTTATTCCGTTGCATTTTGAAGTGTTACTGAAATAATTTTTGCAGTGTCTAGCCTTGCGAGTAGCTAGATTATTGTTCAAAAGTTGCTAGATTGCCAGTTTTCGTTCCCCCTATAAGTTGCTAGAAGTAGCTAAATGTAACGGACACTTTTTTGCCAACTGCTACCTGTACCAAGTGGCTAGATTTCTCCTAAAAAGTTGCTAGATTTCCAGCTTTTTGGCGCTAGAGTAGTTAGTAGATAGTAGCTTAACGTATCTTTTAGTTGGTGACAAAAAAAAACGGCCAAGTGCGAGTCGGACTCGCGCACGAAGGGTTCCGTACCGCTATAGAGCGAAAGTAGGCAAAAATTGTATTTTTTGTATGGGTAATTAAATATTTTTTATATTTTTATTTAATTATTTATTATTAAAGTACAAATAAAATTAAGGATTTTGTGCAAAGTTCAAGTGCCTACCTGGTGCCTTTACTGACTACAAGCAAAAAAGGCCAAAAAATACGTTTGTTGTATGACAAATTAAATATTAACTTTATTTTATTTTTAGTATTTGTTGTTATAGCGGCAACAGAAATACACAATCTGTGATCAGAAGTATAATATATAGCGGTTTTTAAGATACAGCCTGAAGACAGACAAACAGACAGACAGACAGACATCGAAGTCTCAGTAATAACTAATAGGGTCCAGTTTTTACCCTAAAAAGTAGCCTAAAAAAGATATATTTTTACATTCTTTCCTTCGATTCTTGGTAAATACTTTACGAATCTCGAAAGTAGAAAAAGTAAACTCTAGCTAGAAAAAGTAGCTAAAAAATCTAGCTACAACTTTTTTTAAATGTAGCTGACTGATACCGAAAAATAGCTAGATCTAGCTACAAAGTAGTTAAGTTGGCAACACTGCTGCGGCTATATAGCTTATGTTGAATGTGACCAAAGTCCAAACATTGCGTTGCGGTATACCGTATACGTAGTATCTCTTATTAGTCTGTGCCCTGTGGCAAAGAGGATGTAAGCTGTATACTACGTAACAAGAGGTCGGACTTAGAAGAAAAAAAATAAACATCCGTTTTTTTTTTAATTTGAAACTAAACGAGAAATTTTTAAGTGCAAAACCTTTCACTCTAAGCATACCAAAAATTAAAAAAAATTAAAATAAAAAGAAATGAGCTCAAATAAATGTTTTATTTTAATAAAAATTATTGTACATAGATAAATAAACAGGTAATAAGGTAAATTAAACAATAAAACAGATTTGTGACGTTATCTGGGAAAAGGGACCTTATGGAGGGTTTTAGTTTCCGAGATAATCGCATTTAAAGTAAAGTGTCAAAAAAAATCATTTTTTCTTTTTTTGCTCCATATTAATGAACAGACTCTAAATTTTGATATGACAAAGACACAGATTTTAAAAACGATTTTTTATAGGTTAAAATATATCTTAAAGTTTAGTAAAAAAGGGACCTTATTGTCGCTGCTGCAGTCGAGAGTCGATTGCGGCTTTCTGTCGGCACGGTATCTACTGTTGTACTACTAGTAATTTGTACCAAGCTGAAAATCGGTAATATTGATTAGAATATATGCGGGCACGGCAGTGCCCCCGCCAAGTAGAGCGCGAAGCGAACACTGCCGTACCATCGTTTACAGGAACCATTTCACCGCATTTTAGGCCCCTATTTGAGAACCCCTAGAGGTCATTAAGTTCCGAAGTTCAGCTAAAGCAAAGTTTCTCATTTATGACACTCGCTTACTCACTCAAGATGATCAAAATAGAACTAGTACTTCCCATAAACTCAGAGAGTTGAAATTTGGCACAGAGTTTAGGGTTTAATAGCCACATAAAGGGAAAATCATAAAAATTAGCCAAGTGCGAGTCGGACTCGAAATTAGGTTTTTTGTATGGGAGCCCCCCTTAAATTTTAATTTCAATTTAGTTTAACAATTAACGTAAACATAAAATTGAGGATTTTGAGAAAATTTCAAGTGCCCACCTGTTGCCATTATCGACATCAAGCAAGAAAGGCCAAAAAAATTAGGTATTTTGTATGGGACCCCCATTTAAATATTTATTTTATTTTATTTTTACTATTTTTGTTGCTATAGTGGCAACAAAAATACACAATCTATGAAAATTTCAGAAGTCTAGCTATAGGTTCTTGAGATACAGCCTGGAGACAGATAGACAGACGGAGAGACAGTTTTTACCCTTTGGGTACGCAACCGTAAAAACTAAGGTAATCGAATATATCTGGAGTACCTGGTGACCCTGATTAGAAAACACAAGAGCCCAAACAAAATATTAGAGATCGACATGCCACCTTTACAAAAATATTCAACTTGGTGGGCCGCTTCATTGAATGTAAAAAATCAAAGGTCTGAAGTATATGATGAAGAACCCTCAGCTGGTCTCAGCTGTATTAGAGATATGGTGATGCCCTCTCAGATCTGCAATAGTTACATACCGCACGTTGCTGAACATGAGACGAAATGCATGTGTACACATGTGATAATAATAATAATTCCCACGCTGGTTTTGGTGACGATGGCCGGTTTCACTGAAACCGGGCTAGTTACGCAGGAGTAATTTTATAGTGTCCAAGTGCGTGCGCAGTACACAAGAGCAATCTCTATTCCTTTACTTGCATAACCCAGTGGGACGAAAGACCGACACGACTGGCGAGATATCAGGCGCAGGACCAGCTTTTTACATGCCCATCCGACGCATGGTCCATAGATTATCTTACTTGTCAGACAATCATTGTCCTAACCAAACTTGGAAATAATACGTTTCCAACGCGGGAATCGAACTCACGACCTCCGAGTCAAGAGCCACGCACTAAACCACTAGACCACGGAGGCGTATGTAACACGTGTGATGCTGATGGTGAGGTTTACACGAGCGCGCAATAACTACACGAGCGATAAGATGAAACGTTTCTATAATGAGTGATCGGTGAACATACATAAAAAAAAATATATACAGCCGAACGTATTACCTCCTCCTTTTTGGAAGTCGGTCAAAAATAAGTGAAATCCCATCAAAAATATTCTGTAAAAAAAACTAGCCAAGTCTCTAATCTCGATGGAGCTGCTTGTTTATCTCTAATCTTGTTGACTACGGAACCCTAAAAAGTAATGAAATCTAGACAAAGTCGTACCAAGTCTGAGGTTCCTTTATTTTTATAAAGAAATCTCAGAAATATAATTAAATAATGAAAAATATAATTAAATAAATATTTTAAAAAATAAAATAAAAAGTAATGTTACAACAACGAAATTAATAGTATTTTTGTATCTTCTTTTATCTTTATTAAGTACTAAATATGTAACGCCCGACATTAAGGTCCCTTTTAATACTTATGAATACTTCTATGGTAACTATGAGAAATTACATGTTTTTGGTACACGTCTTGTTACTAAAGGATAATTAAAGTTATTTAAAAACATAGAACTTCAATGTTAATAAAAATGTATATTGATTTTTATGTGATATCACTAAACTTTTAATCACCGTCGATAAGGTCCCTTTTGAAAAGTGTTAAGTGTTTGTACCAGCTTTTTACTAAACTTTACCTTGAATTTTAAGACAGAGAAAAGTTACTTTTTCAATAGAAGTTTATATATTTGATCTCATTTGACTATGTTTAAGTGTAGTAAACATATATTTTGTTGATTTTGACTGATTAATAAGATTAGTAGAAGCACAATGTTTATTCGTTCAAAAATTTTTTTAATACATTAAACAATGTTGTTTAATATCGAAGACGTCTCTATTTAGTAAAAAATGATCCATTTTATATTATTCTTTCATAAAATCCGGTAGAAAACATACTATAAATGAAATATTTAATAAAAACCATCTTGGGCATTTTCATTACATCATGCACTTTGGAGTGGTAAACAACAGGAATAGAGTTATAAAATTATATAATTGAAGTTAAATTCTAAAAGACCATATAACGTACTTCTCAAAAAACATGATATCTATATAACTTCCTACAATAACATACTTTTTTTGGGTGCCGAAGTTTGAATGCGATTTTCTCAATATCACCTTTTACGACTTTCGAATTTAAACATTTTTTTAAAAAATATTTTCCAGACTTACACGCATGTTATTTACATGATTCGATAGCCTATTAAATGTAGATTATGGGGATACTAATAACTCAATACCGACAATAAGGTCCCTTCACGCTGATAACGTCACATTTAATCTACAAGCTTTTGTTGATTTCTATTAATAATATTACAGTACAGTTTTATGTATTTTATTTATAAATATAATAGAATAGCTGTCTATGCTACTCTGTTAACTACTTGATTGGCTTATACAGTAAACTCTATATAGGGAGGGGATTAAAGCTGCGCGTCCACCAGGTCGGAATCGGGACGTACGGTGCGGACGGCGCGTCGTGTAGTCAGTATTTGTCAGGCGCAGAATGACGCTCCAGTACTTATAGTGCAGTTCACAGTAGTCAATACCATAAATACAAAGCAACAAATCCGTCCGCGCGTACCTACACTCCGATTCCGATCCAGTGGACGCGCACCTTTATTTTTACATACATGCTTATGTATCATTACTTTGTTTTGTTACACCCTGTATACGACAGCTGAAATCTATCGCGTGGGCTCAGGCCAGCTGCATACCACCTCACGTCTTGATCAGAGGATTTTTCCTTGGTGGCCGTACCACTCATAATCCCATACCTTCCTTCTCCTCCTAAAATCTCCATAACAGCTATTGCTTGCAGACTAAAATGTTGCAAACTAGTATAGGGACCTAAAAATCTGAAATTAATGAAACATTTTTCATTTACTACATTTGCATACAGTTTACATAAATTATTAAGTATACTTATCAACGTTATGTATTATTACAATAAAACAATATACACATTTTAACATTTTCCAAATTAACTGCATACTTACTGATATACATTATAATATTTTCTATGAAATAATAATCTATCTTTTTCATATTAATATAGTTTAAGTTGTAAATTATTGTACAAATATGCAAATAATACTACGACATACTTTGTATTAGAATTTAGAACACGGTATGACATAGTTATGTTTTGCATCAATTTATTAATTTACGGTTACATTTACATTTTACAATGGCTTACCTTTCGTTTTTCAATAATTAATCCACTTAATTTACAATTTTTGTATGAGTTGCTACAAAATAATTTTCACAAAATGAAAATCGAACTTTGAATTTTAAACTCCTTCTTCGTCTTTTTTCTGATGTAGTTTATATTCTCTATGGTCTTTTTTATCAGCCAATCACAGTCGACCTTGCACAGATTATTGGATTAAGTTTAGTAGCTACGTTTAAAGGAACCCAATTTTTTTTTGTTCGGGAATTTCGTCCAAGGTCTGTGGTTGCGGTGTCAACTCCATACATCTCAATGAAGTTTATAGTAATTTCATAGATTAATAGTAGGATGCGAAGTTCATTGTTTTCTGCCTAAAAGCTCCGAATTTGTGTCTTAAATTACTTCGTCATACAATAAATAAATATTTCTACGACTGATAACAATGACGAAAACCGCTCAAGAGTTTATACAGAGCTCCTTCTCACCCCTCATTGCTACATTAAGCAGTCCTAAGGTTGATAGTATTGTTTCCAAAAATAATTTAACGCTAGTCGAACTTTTACAACCCTTTACATCGTTGGAATGGGAAGGTAAGTAATTAAAACAGTATTGCAGTACAATTTTTTTTAGTGATCAGGTTCATTACCTACATGTTCTACAATAATATATGTAACCACAAATAATATTTTGATAATTCTTCATATAATACCTGGACAAGGGTGCTCCGGTGATCTAAATCAGGATAATGTTCACAAGATTTCTTACAAGCATTTAATATAAAGTTGTGTGACTAGCCTAGTGAGCTCTTGTGCTACAGTAATGTTTAATGCTGTAAATTAGCATTTTAATGCTTTATAGTATTGTTGAACAGTGCAACTTTTATATTTTATACACAGGACAGTTTCGAGAGCCAGGTGGAACAATATGCATGGTCAAAAATGTGAAATTAGTCATAAGAGATGTTAACTGGAAACCTCTACAGCCAACTGAGGCTAGAAGACAACTTAATAATGCTGTTTTACAC
Organism: Lysandra bellargus; assembly: GCA_905333045.1. Taxonomy (NCBI): domain Eukaryota; kingdom Metazoa; phylum Arthropoda; class Insecta; order Lepidoptera; family Lycaenidae; genus Lysandra; species Lysandra bellargus. The sequence continues at coordinate 1,545,117 of HG995328.1, forward strand.
AATTATGATGAGAAAACTGTAAAAATAAATATAGGTGATTTTGTTTTTATTTAAATATATATGTGACAAATAGTCAATAACACACATAATTACAAAAAATGTATATCTTTTTATTTTACAGATGGAACTAAATTAGAAATTCCTGCAGCTACTCCGTGGTTTGAAGCTTGGAAGGAGGCATATTTTGATGTTCAATTTCCATCAGATCATGAGTTCACCAAACACTTCTTGTCATGCATTATAGTGGGCACTACTCAAGATGAAAATTTAATTGACACCTATAATGTACTCAATCAGCAGTATGCGCAACTCCAGAATGTAGCACCACCTAAGCTACCCAAGTGGTTTAACAACTCAGTATTGAAAACATACTTACTTTTGAATGATGCTTCTACTGTCGCCAAAGACAAGTAATTAAATATTTACAGTAATTTAAAATTTTATTATAACTTATACATATTTTTTGTATTACAAAAAATTGCCTAATGTTTTTTTTTTTCAATTTTTAGAGCTGATCAAGCATTTGAAACATTAAAACAAAGTTTTGGCACTAGTAATTGTTATATGTTGACAATTAATTCTAAAACTTCTAGTGATTCTAAATTACCAACTGATTATTGGATAAAATTTATTAAGAGGCCTATTGATCTAACGGTAATTATTTTTATCGTAACTCTAAAGTCTGTGATATGCATAAAATCTATGATATTATTAATAGAATTTTTTTTTATTCTTTCTTTTCAGCATGAAAATATTGTGTCTAATTCTGCAGCAAATCCATCTACTATACCACATGAGTCTCAAGCAAATGTTCAAGTCAATATGCCAGGTTTTTATTTTTCTATTCAAAAGGCGACAGGTCATTTGTGACCCAGGCCCGACACAAAAGAGACATATCCCATTTTTTTCGTTATCTTATGGGTATCCAAGATATATAATTCTTATATTCAAAATCAGTGGCTAACATGTTATTTTATTGCTTTCTTTTTTTCTTCAGGTGCAGTATAAAAAGTGTTAATACAAAGAATAAGAATCGTTATTTGCATGTAATTATATTCAATATATGTGGCTAACATTTAGAAATATATTATTTTTATACCGTGCCTAAAGAAAAACACAAAACCAGAATAAATGTTATTTTGTTTACCTAGGTAGGTACAATTAAAAAAAAAGTTTTTTTTTTTACTATCTTCTACTAGTATGTTTCAACTATTAGAAACGTCCTCTCTCTGCAGCATATTATATTTTATCACGCGTGAAAATTTTAACACCAAGGGCAAGATAAACCTATAGATACCTACATGAGTTTTTCTTTAGCTAATGAATGTGAAAACGAGATGTCTAGCCCATCCTAGGCTATACTAATAACACTTATCATGTGTGCACAACTTCCTAATGTTTGCTTTCCATGATAACATGTACGGTAATATTCATTATTAATAGAATATCTTCCATCAATGTTGGGATTGTACATTACATAAGTGTAATAGTCAGGGAGCCCTAGAAAATTTTTATTTTGATTACTAACAAGCTAATTTTTTGTGAGTTGCTCCATTTTGGTAATTATGACAAACAACATATTCTGTATTTGCGAAAAGTCTTGAAAGTGGTAGCTAACGTCAACCAAGTTTTGTTGATTACAGAACCCTAAAACAGAACCCTAACCAGCTGATTTTTCTATATTGGTAGGTTATTAGTTATATAATTTAAGAGTAACATTGTCCAACAAATAGAACAACCCATATTTTAGGACCATCAAATCAAAGTATGAAATCCTTTCTGTATGTCCTGTCTCTGTTAGCTACCACTTTCAAGATTTTTCGCGAATACAAAATATGTTGTTTGTCTTATCAAAATGAAGCTACTCACAAAAAATTAGCTTGTTAGTAATCAAAAAAAAATTGTTCTAGGACTCCCTGACTATAATACTACGTTTTTGAAGAAACATGTGATTGCATTTTACATCTAATAAGTGCATTCGCATGTAAGCCAATGATATTGAATAAAATTGCTTAATATTTGCACTTTCCATACTGCGCCTGAAGAAAAAAAGAAAGCAATAAAATAACATGTTAGCCACTGATATTGAATATAAAAATTACATATCTTGGATACCCATAATATAACGAAAACAATGGGATACGATTCTTTCGTGTCGGCCATGGGTAAATTTTGTATGGTCCGTGACCAGTCTTCTTTGTTTGACTATAATAAAAGCTAGAATGTTTATGAGGATTGATGAAGCCACACGAGTAACGGTGCATACTATCTATATTTGTTTACAGAGGAAGCAATAGTCCATGTTACACAAGACAACACTCATCCTCTTACAACTGCTGAAAATGATGTTTATGATAATGGCAACAGTCTGCAGGTATTTAACTTATTAATGCCCACTGCTAAATACTTACTGATAATGCTGTAAATCATAAAATTTTCATGCCAAAGACATTGAAAATTGTTTTTTTTAATTATAATATACTAGTGGCCCGGGACGTGCTTCGCTACGTGTAAAGTGAATTAATACAAAAATCAGTTAGAACATCGATTCATTTCTTTAAAAAATTTATTACTTAATGCTAGCTATTTAAAAACTTAATCAAAAACATTGGGATAAACAATATTTTTTGTTTTCCATTTTGAGTATGAATTAACAAACGGCTGGGGGTACCCACTCTGGAACAGGCAACATAAAGTTGGCCATGTGAAAAACATGATTCTTACAAATTCACACCACAAACGTTAATTATGATTATCAGATGGCATACGATCGAGAGCAATTTAAAACAATTATTGAACTAATGCGTGAAAGCCATGCCACACGACGCAGTGCGGCGCCGCACCGGAGGCCATCTCGCCGGACTACCGGCCACGCGGTGAGTGCGGTGCCGCAATGTTTTGCAGCACGTAGCAGCGAAGGACTCGAGCTCCACCAATACATACCCCTCCCCGCGTCGTCTCGATTCCGGTGCGCGTGCGGTGTGGCGCCGGAGCGCACCGGATGGCGCCGTGTGCCATACGCCATGTAAACATACATTTTTATATGTAGGAAACCGGAGCGGCACCGGTCAGGCGCCGCACCGCTACCGCACCGCATCGTGTGGTATGGTACTTATGCTGATGATTGAAAAACCATTGTAGCTCACGAATAATTTCTCGTCTTGTAGTAGAAATAATTGCACAACGTTGATCCAATTCACAAATTCAAATTCAAATTTATTTATTTGCATGAATGTACGTAAAACAAAGGTCTTAAAAGTAATAATATTAGCGTCATACATTCTGCCAGTAATGTGGCGTGCAAAGTCATAATTATTATTATTTAAATGTACATAGTTTAGTTCATATTAATTACTTACATTTGATTAAAAAATTATATCACAGTCAAGTTAAGAAAAAAATAAAATAATAATAATATTACAGTAATGTCAATAAAATATATCAATTATAGTATCTCTAAGTCATTTTTTATCCAAACAATTAAATAATATGAGATTATAATAATATATAAACAATTAATAAATTAGAACATAGTCAGTATTAACATTAATTTAATTTTATTCACGAAAGAGATCGTCGACACTGTAGAAGCATTTTTCTATGAGATATTTTTTTAACGCATTTATAAATTTTTGTATGCTGTTTAATTCTTTAATAGCCCGTGGTATTTTATTGTAAATTTTCGTTGCCATTTCGAAAATATTCTTTCGAACCAGTGAGGTTTTAGATTCAACACAGCATAACTTATACTCGTATCTTTAGTATTGAATCGCATAAATAATGAAAGGTTTGTTCGTACAAACACAGCTACTTCATAAATATAGTGACAAGGAAACGTAAGTAATTTATATTTTTTTAAATGAGGTTGGCAACTCTCTATTGTTCGTATATTTGCTATAATTCTAATACATTTCTTTTGTGATTTGAATATATCCTCAGGCATTGTGGAATTACCCCAGAATATAATTCCATACCTGAGAGTAGAGACTACGAATCCATGGTACGTAGCTAGTAATGCTTTTTCATTAGCTACGGAGATCGTGAATAGAGCATAAGAAAACTGATTAATTTTTTTACAAATGTGCTCAGAGTGAGCTTTCCATTGAAGGTCTTTTTCTATAAATATTCCTAAAAACTTTGTGACTTCTGTATCGGAAATTTTTTCTCCATTATAATTTATGTTTAAGGAATTTATTAACAGTTTTCTTTGTTGAAATTTTATTATTTGAGTTTTGCTTAAATTTATCATTAAATTGCTTAATTTTAACCAATTGACAATGGCTTTTATTTATTTCATTTTCATAAATATTAATGTCATTGCAAATAAAAACTACAGTGCTGTCATCTACAAATAGTGTCATCGGGTAATTAATGCTACGAGGTAAGTCATTTATATATATCAAAAATAGGAGGGGCCCTAAAACACTACCCTGAGGAACGCCAATGCGTGTTTTTCGGGGCTTTGACATGTACCTACGTTCAGTTTTTGTTTTTGTACATATACTAGTTATTTGAGTTACTTGGATACGATCGGTCAGAAAAGATTTTATAAGGTTTAGGACATTACCTCTTACTCCATATCTATTTAATTTTTCTAAAAGTATGTCATGTCGTACATAGTCAAAAGCTTTGGAAATATCCATGTAAAGGGCTGTAACTGGTATTTTTTTGTCAATATTTGAAACAATTGCATTTAAAAAATTATATATTGCTAAATTTATAGTCATATTTTTTCTAAAACCCTTTTGTTCTTCTGCAAACAATCTATATTTTTCGAAATATAAATATATCGCTTTGTATATTACTTTTTTCTATTATTTTTGAAAGAACAGATATTATTGCGATTGGACAATAACACGATAAATCTTCCCTATCACCCTTTTTAAACAGCGGCTTTATTATAGATGTTTTGAGCTCATTCGGAAATATACCATCTTTAATGCAGAGATTTAGAATATAGCTCAGGGGTTGATATATTATTTCAGCCACGTACTTTGTGACTGGCGTAGACATATTATCTATACCAACACTCTTAGTGTTTTTTTAATGAATTAATTACTACCTTAGTCATGCGGAGAAACGTAGTTAAAGAATAAAGAGTTATGTCCATTACATGTCAAAGTTCTATTCAAGTTTAGGCTATCGTCATTATCCAGTATTCGTACTTGGTCAACAAAATAGTCATTAAATGATTCTGCTATTACTTTGGGATGTGATATAGTCTTATTGTCGAATTTTATTTGTCGTATTTGTTCCTTAGGCAAGTTATTTTTATATCTGTTAATAATGTCCCAAGTTGCTTTTGATTTATTTTTAGCAACGCTAATATAATAGAGATTTTGGGCCCTTTGAGTTAGGTTGATAATCTTTTTCAGTTTTTTTGTATAGTTTTTAAAACTAGCCTTGTTATTCGAGTTAGGGTTTTTACGGTAAGTCCACAATAATTTACGTTTACGTTTGCAACACAACTTAATCCCTTTGGTAATCCATTTATGTTTCTTACTACTTGAAATTTTTATACGTATTGTTACGTGCTAGGGTTCGAGGATTCGGAGAGAAAGACCTGGTGACTCTCTTGAAGACTTTATTCACAAACACTAGCTCACACAAATCACTAAGTCCAAACACTAAGCACTAGATCCAAATCACTGAGCACTATCACTGTCCTAGGTCGTAGCCGAGTCGTTAGTTCACTATCACAATCACTTGTTCTCACTTTTGAAGTCGCCTTGATGATCGCTCGGATCGAACTGAACTGACTGCCGGCTTGTTTACCTTTTATATGGCCCGCGTCGAATTCTGGAGCGTTCTGTTTTGGATTGTTTACGTAAACACGTAATTCACATAAACAAGGGTTGCACTTTTCTAGAAAGTACGCGCAACTGTCGCGCGCAGGTAAACAACTGCCCGTATCCGTAACACGTAAACAACTGCCCGTATCCGTAACAGTATGATAGGAAAACAAAGGTCATAAAATAATTTAAATTCGTTAAAAAAATCACTAAAAGCTTCGTCTCCCGTACTGCTTGTATACACTTCCGTGAATGTAAGGTTCTCTAAATAATACTTAAATTTATTTAAATTTTCATTAGAAATATCGCGTTTGTATTTAAACCAGTATTTTAAAGGGCATGCCGTTTTTACTGGAAAAGTAATTATTTGAGCATTATGGTCAGAGAGCCCTATGTCCAAATTAAGACTTTTTCTTTTATGTAAATTGTGTAAAATATTGTTAATGCATGTCCCGCTGCTTAATCGAGTTGAATTTTTAAACTCTATCTTTAAATTAAAACTCTGAACTGTGTGAATGAATTGTCGCGTATATTTATCGTTTTTACAGATATTTATGTTAAAATCACCAGTAATTACTGTCTTTTTATAGCTGTTTTTACAAGTAATACTTAAAACTTTCTCTAATTGTTCAAAAAATAATTCGTATTGGGTGGGGTTCGATTTGGGGCTTCTGTAAATACACACAATTATAGTTTGGTGATCTATAAGTTCAACAGCACAGCATTCAATTATATTAGGAATAGATAATTTATTAATGTTATACAGAACCTTGTAAGTAAAATTATTTTTTAATAATATACAGCTTCCACTGTTTCGATTATCTCTTGTGAAACTGGTTACTAAATTATATGGAGAACAATCCACAAATTCAGTGTCAGTACTCAACAAACAATGTTCGGTTATACAGAGAACGTCTATATTTATATTGTCATTTAATAAATCTTACAAATGGAGACTTAACATCGATGAATTACTAATTAGACCATTTATATTCAAATGAAATATAGTTATGTTATTAATCAAGAAAAAGCGGATCACTATTTCGATACTCTTGGTTACAAGTTCTCTCATTCACGTTTTCTATGTTTAAAGTTCCTAAAGTTTGGGTAGATTTTTCTGACATTACAATTTTAGTTTTAACATGCGAAGCTCTGTTTTTGCGCTCTGATATTTCAGCATAATACAAATTCATTTTTATTTTGTATTCACTTCGCAGTATTTCTCTTAATAGAAAACGACTAATAAGAATTGGAAGTTGTGATTTAGGAAAGTACAATGATCTGCTAAAATAATCGATATCAAGAAATGTGGAATTCTCATGGCGCTTACATATGTAGTGGAGGTCGTGGTTAACTTTTTTTCATTAAGATATTGTTGCATTGGAATTTTAGCTATAAAAACATTTGTTTGCGTAAGTAGATTAATTCACGTTTCTAAACAAAACTTGAGGTCAAAAGGATTTTTTTCATTTGCCCCGGCGATGAGTATTACGTAATCTTCTTTTGTTAATTTTGATAATTCCTCATTTTCAGATAGCAGCAGGTGGTTTAGTTTAGCTCCGGGCTTACATGTAGAGGTAACAGAAAAATCTTCTCCTACAAGTTTTTGGAGATATTTTCGTACTCCCTGTCCAAGTTGGTCACATAAAATTACAATTTTTCTTTTAGTCGCGTAGGATTTACAGCTCTGATTCAGCATAATATTGGAGGAGCATATTTCTTGAAAATAAGTGTTTGCTTTATTTTTTTCAATCAAATAAGTATTAGAGTCAATAATGTCCTTTATTTTTTTTATTTTCTCCTTCGCTTTTGATAATTCTTGTTCTAATAGAGATATTTTTTCTTTGTAATTCTCTGTTATATCCAAAGTTATATTATTATATTTTAATGAGGTGTTCTTTGCTGGACTTCTACTTATCGTACTTTTTATTTTTTTAAATATTGGTGACGGTATGTTTTGAAGAGAGGTTTCTGTGATACCAATTTTTTTAAGTAGAGATAATGATTTTTCCTGATGACTTATAAGACGTTTCAATTCTGTATTTTCTAATTTAGCAATCTCTTCGTCGGCTGATTTTATTTGTATTTTCTGGCTATGTAACTGTTCTTTTAAATCTTTTATTACCTCATCCTCATAAATTGATGTGTTTGGCAGGCTTTGCGAAGATAGATCAAGGCAGCTTTCCATATTGGTATTTTCTACTATAATCGAAAGATCCGCATAGGACTTAGATTTGTTTTTTCGTAACGTTATGTATTCTCTATCCATTTTTATATGTTATACATAATATTTTCTTGTAAACTATGTATTGTTGTAATGACTCAATTTAATAATTTTTGACCAAAAGCGACATCTGTTGTCGAGTAGATGGTAGCAGTTACAACATATTTTTAAGCGCCATCTATGTTCGATTATGCATAACCATTATTCTACTGTCATATATTTCGATTGAGTGCCATCTATTGTTCAGTAGCATGCAACTTTCGAAAGTCGTTACTACTTTTAATTTGAGTATGAAACAACTTTTTTTGCAGAAGATTGAAATGTAGATAGTCTATTTTTTCACTTTTAACACATAAGAAGTTCTACAACACTTATCGTGATTATCTTCGAATTTCACTGGGAATAGTCTAGGATAACAATGTCACAGAGCACTTGTAACGTAATGTTCACAATTCAGATTAGTTTACATTTATAGAGTCACTTTTTTCAACAATAAACGATTTGAGATACGGAGACGATGTGAATCTGCGTAGCGCCCTCTAACGATCTCAATCACGATTTTCATTAGCAAAAATTGATGATCAGCGTTGGGTTACGGCAATAATGAACCAATTAATGATAAATCTGGCCCTGAATCTGTAACATGTATGCAATTTTAGGTTGTTAGATTTAAATAATTTTTAAAACTATCGAAAACTTTATGATTTAAACATGGGAAAAATCCATTTGAAAAAATAATAATTTCACTCTTTTAAGATTATTATAAGGCTTTCTATTAAGACCTTTGTGTTCTGCTTAGTGACTTTGGATCTAGGATACACCTTCATAATACGAAAACTCATAATCAGCTGACTTCACTACCACCACTTAGTAACCGCAATACTAAGGGTCAATTTATACTACTCGTAAGTCGAAGTGCATCGAAGCGACTCACTAATATTGAACATAACAAATTCAACCTTAACTCCATAGTATAACGCATACAGTCACGTGACATTAGTGATCCTGATGTGGTAGTGATGATGATGGTGATGATGATGATGAATGTAATTTGCTTAGTAGCATATGCTTTCAGTTCTTAAAACAGCTCCCCAACCCCCAAACTTGTATCTATAAGGAGTTCGAAGTTCTGTTCAGTACCTTCGAACCATGGTATATCATGGTGCAAAATCTTACTTTTGGCAAAAACAAAATCGGCATATGTTTCCATTTAAATTTTGAGGAGCTCCCTCGATTACTCCTGGATCCCATCATCAGATCACCACTTTTATGAACATGATACCAATCCACGATCTTACCCTATACAACAAAACAAAATTAAACTTCCCCGTCTAAAAAATCTAACCATTTATTGAATTCATTTGTTACAAAAAAATGTGATAAATGAAGAACCACTCGACCGATTTTGTGCAAACTTCACATAAACCATCTACTAAATAGTCTGAACAAACCCTGATAATTTGGTTTGGATAGGTGAGCCCGTTCTTGAGTTATAAAGTGACAACGAAAATTGCCACTTATTTTTATATATTAAGATATAATTTATTAAATTTTCAGACTTACTCCTTCTCAGGCAGTTCTGAAAGTGTGAATGTTGTGGGCAAACAGATGGAACTTAACGAAGTTCACGGCGCAGCATTGAACGCGGCCGACATAGAAGCAATAAAAAAGTTCTTGGTAGACTATACCTCACAAGCTTTAGTTCCATATGTTGAGAAACTAATTGGACAATTAAATGAAGTTGTAAGTATTGAGCCTTGTGCCGACCCAGCCAACAAAGTCGTAGCGAAATGACTACAGTTTTCATATCGTTTTAACGTATTGTTTAAGGTTGCAAACAAAAAGGGTGTAAGTAGATCACTTCTGTCTGCTACAAAGAGATGGTTTACAACGGGCAAAGCTGGCTCCACTACTGTCAACAATGCAGTAATGTAGGTATTTTTGTTAACCTGTAATTTCAGAGGGACGTTATACAAATACTTAATATGTCGCAAGACAGAACTATATTGTACTATGTTGACGTTTCTTAAACCAGTGGTGTTAAATTCAATTGTCACGCGTCTTACAGATACTCCAGCGACTGTCCCGAACTGCAACTACGTCGTCTGGGTGATCTATGGTTTCTGTTTGGGCAATGGCAGCGCGCATTCGACGCCTACCACACCGCCAAGAGGGAGTTCTATGCCGATAGCGCTTGGCTGTGCTACGCCGGCGCGCTAGAGATGGCCGCGATCAGCGCCTTCCTATGCGGGGAATCGAACCGCAAAACCCTCGCTTACATGGAGGAAAGTATTACCACATACTTAAATACCTGCAGGTTAGTTTCATCAAATTCATACTAGTAAACTTATAAATGTGCAAGTGTGTTTGTCTGTTATCTCATCACACTTAAATCTCTGAACAAATTTTTATGAAATTTCAAATGACTTACCTTGGAACCCAAAAAGGAATTAGGATAGCTGTAATAGGGAATATGCAAAAAAATATAATTTCATCTCAAATATATTTTTCTGTAATTTTTATCATCGTCACATTATAATCAAAAGGTATTTTTTAAAATTAGTAATCAATTAAACCCATAAAATATTGTTTAAATTATTATTTTTAACAAAAAATTAAAACCGACTTCCAAGGTAAAAACAATAATATTATCATCCTTTTAATATGAACTAAAAAGTATTAAATAATTTTTCCTATCTAATAGTGCCTTTTCCGAGTTCGGCTAAACCTCAAGTATTTCAGTACTTAATCTTCATTATTTTGAAGTCTGTACCAGATTTATCCAGCTATATAGCTGAATCTTCAGTTCTCTGAAAGAATATTTGAACCTTTTGGAACTGGCACCGACTTCAAAATTATGAAGGTTGAGTACAGAAATAGTTGAGGTTTAGCCGAACTCGGAAAAGGCACTATTAGATAGGATTTTTTTTAAATACTTTTTATTTATTATTTAAAGGATGATAATATTATTGTTTTTACCTTGGAAGTCGGTTTTAATTTTTTATTAAAAATAATAATTTCACTCTTTTTAGTTACCTAGTAGGTAAACCATCGCGTATATTCCACGTATCTTATTACAATATTTTGTTAACCAACTGTACCAACTTACTTTAACTATAACTGTAACTTTAACTACAGTGCGGAATGTCAAATCTAAAAGGGAGTGTTTAAATACGTCAATTTGTTCAAATTAAGTTAGTTCCAAAACTTCATAACAGGTGGCGCTAAGAGTTGTCTACATCGGGCTATCGCTTGCTCTTGCGTGTTTCTATAAGAGGTGGTACCATCTCTCATCACATTTTTCGATTCTTTTGATTGTTATATACGTCGTATAACTCATGACTGCTCAGTACCTTATGGTTTATCTATGCAGTGACGTAACCTTAAACCTATCAATGATAAAATAAAATAAAAATACTTTATGGGTAAAGTTGTGTAATGGAGAGCTAAATAAGCTTTAAAATTTGGCATAGATAAAGTTTAATTTAAAATAATGAAATATTATGTGCACACTGCACAGCTGTTTTTGGGTATTTTGATTTAAGGAGTACCAGGCTTTTAAAAAGCTTTTAAATTTAACATTTTGTTGACACCGCGCGCTATAAACTAAAGTCCACGCGGACGAAGTCGCGGGCAACAGCTAGTTAGTATCTAATATATCTATGGACGCTTCACACCACGTTAGTCTGGCCCCGTGCTAAGTATCTGAAGGACTTGTGCTACAGGCAACGTTACAACCAGACAATGGAAATATAATATTTAATACTTTTGTTGTTGTGGTTATATTTATTCATATAAGTACATAATACAACCATGTGACATTGGTGACCCTGATCTGTCTAAACTCCCAAACTTGTATCTATAAGGAATCCGGAGTTCTCTTAGTATCTTCGGAACCATAGTATACCTTGGTGCAAAATCTTGTGTTTTGGTAGCATATAATGCTTAGGATGCTTCTCATGAAACCAAAATCACCAAGTGTTTCCATATAAATTTTGAGGAGTTCACTCGATTACTCACGGATCTCATCATCAGGTCACCACTTTTGTGAACATGGTACCAAATTGGGGTTGAACCCTATACAACAAAAGAAAAATTTTGAAAATCGGTTCACAAACGGCGGAGTAATCGTTGAACATACACAAATAAAAAAAATGAAATAAAAAAAAATCTTTACAGCCGAACATATAACCTCCTCCTTTTTGGAAGTCGGTTAAAAACACACCTGACAAAGTATGTCAGGTGTGTTTCTAGTAATGCTTTTGCACTTCAGTATCACATAATACTTGTAAGAAGGTTTTTAGCCTCTTACATGATCTCAATAGCAAATAAACCGGAAAATAAGTACGAACTAACTGAATCACTAAGGCTTCTTACAGACGAATGGCACGTGTCAGCGGCACGTGTCGGCGGCAGTCGACGGCTGTCGGCTGCACATGTCGGCGGCAGTCGACGGTAGTCGACGGCAGCCGTTGACAGTTTATGACGCTTGCAGGGGGCCTACCACGAACTTTCCTAAAACTATCATGTTTCCAGAACACTTTGTTGTAAGATTACAATAACATTACCGTACTCACTTTTTAAATATAATTTTACTAAAAAACAGTAAAATATGCAAAACAATGTTAAATCCGCTGTGAAATATCAACTTTTTAAGATCGCTAGCTTGACGTAAAAGTAATAAATGTTTATCTGTCAAACGGTATCGCTTAGGAGAGTTGGTGGTAGGCCCCCAGTTGTTACGTACCCCCGCAAGGTAAGCGTTCACAGGTCGGTATCGTACGCAACGGACGTCACGCATCAAAGGGACATTTTTTTCACAGTACCCGACTAGCCTAGTAAATGAATGCTCAAAAGGGGAGTGTGGCTGGAAAAGTCGAAAGCAGAAATTTTCGATTAGGAACATTGTTTGGACTAATTTGAAGATACTGGCTAGTCGGTAATCCGTACGCTGCCAATACAGTGGATCTACTGTAAAAAAAATATCCGTTTGATGCAAAACGTCCGTTGCGCACGATCGCGATACCGACCTGTGGACGCTTACCTTTACGCATTACGTCACAACTGCAAGCGTGATAAACTGTCGACGGCTGCCGTCAACTGCCGCCGACTGCCGCCGACACGTGCCATCGTCTGCCGTCGACTGCCGCCGTCGCGTGCCGCCGACATGTGCCGTTCGTCGGTAAGCGCTCTAAAGGAAACAAACACGGGACATGATATCTGACGTCATCAACATGGCACGCTAAATGCCGGCGTTTGAACGGTACAAATTTAACCAATGTTTTAAATTTTATTTTAAAGAATAATTTGAATATTTTGAAGCCTATTTATGTTTTATTCTCCTTTATAAAGATATAAAGGACTAATTAAAGTCATAAAAAATCATGCATATTCCCTATTAGTTTTTGTCCTGACTCTCGGAAAAAAACTTACGTAGTTTGCATCATAATATGTTAATTTTGGCGCAACAAAGTAACATCAACTTCTTAATTTTGTTTGATGACGTCATAACACTTATCATATTATAGTCGCATCAAAAAAAAATTCTTTTAGGATGGTTCAGTATGCAGTGCGAGCGACGTTGCTGTCGGTGCCGTGTCTGGTCAGCGCTGGACTGCACGGGGAGGCGGCGAAGCAGCTCATCAGGATGACGTCCGAGGACAGCGACCTCCGCAGTGCCATGCTGCTCGAGCAGGCGGCCCTGTGCTTCCTCAAGGGCCCGAGCAATAAAATTATGACCAGAAAATATGCATTCCATATTGTACTCGCCGGTCATCGGTTCTCTAAAGCCGGGCAGAAGAAACATGCGTATCGGTGCTACGAACAGGCGTATCAGGTATTTAGTTTAGAATTTTATTGCTTTTGATACTTCCGCTTGAGTGGTTACGTTGGTGATAAACGTTGTATGTACTACTTACCTACATCATATGAGTGATAAACTAAATAAATTATTTAAAAATAAATAAGCTCATTAAAACATCAAGTCCCGTACGAGCACCGGTGATCGCGACAATATAATACAATGGCATTTCCGAGAATCTCCGATCGAAGGATTAAATAAAGATACATCTAGGCTTAGCCCCGTGATCTCTAACCTTATCATTGCCATCTCCCATGGACCACTACCAAAGCTTGGTACAATGCCCGGCAATAAATATTGCACATCGACCTTTGGAAAGAGACATTCGGCTAATTTCGGTTTCATAGAGCGTTATCTTTGTAGCACACACCTATTTGACATTATGTCAGTCGTTGTTCAAATTCAATAGAGTGCAGTCGCGTCCAGTTCAAAATATATATCTAGAGTTGTTAACACCCCTAAATTTGCTACAGCTATAATTTTCCAAAAGAATTTTAAATACGTAAACGTAATTTGAACACCCTTTTTTTATATATTAAATTTGGTGTATTTTATACAAAGAATAATAAAATTGTCAAAAGAAGCAAACCTTAATTGTTTTAACAGCTCCTAATATATACCGGACTTTTTGTATTTCGTGCGTAAGAGATAACGCTCTACAAAACCGAAATTAGCCGACTGTCACTTTCCAAAGGTCGATGTGCAATATTTATTGCCGGGTACTGTATTTTAACTTAGTCGCACACACGTCGAGCGTGTTTTGTTCAAAATTCTTTATTTGCACAAAAATATATGGTAAAATTAGACTTATTGTCACTATTACTTTTTTTTCGTAATGCTCTCAAGATCACAAGTGGTCCGCAGACCACCGGTTCAGAACTGCTTCAGCCTTTTGTTCGACTTATTGACGTGACAACGTCTAATAACTCGATAGTACCGACTGCGGGCTGCATGCACGAAAAAGATGACGTCATTGTCCCGTTACGCTCATTGTCGCGTTCCGCGCGAACGAGAGAGGGGCATCGGCTCAGTTCGGTCGGACGGTTGTCAGGTCAAACTACTGTCCGTAAACCGACTTTACAGACAACCAATTTTTTTTTTCGTTGTTGTGCAGGTGTACCGCGACAGCGGGTGGCGGTTATCGAGCGACCACGTGCAGTTCGCGCTGGGGCGGCTGGCGGGCGCGCTGCGGCGGCCGGCGGCGGCGGCGCGCTGGCTGGCCGCGCCCCTCGCGCCCGCCCCCCGCCAGCCCGCCGCCCAGCAGGACGCCTTCCTCAGGGAATTCATGATGGCTCATCAGGTCGGTGAAGTAGCTTTCCTTGCAAATTAATAAATAAAAATCCTTTATATTACTTTTTTTGACGACCTCTGTGGCTCATTTGGTTGAGTGTGTGGCAACTGGCAGCTCAACCCGGGGGTCGTGGGTTCGAATCCCGCCGACGCGACGGAACAAAAAGTTTTCAATGTTCCCGGGTCTGGATGTGTATTAAATATGTGTATGATATAATAAAAATCTTAAATATATTACGTTGTCTGGTACCTGTAACACAAGTCCTTCAGGCATTTAGCACGGGGCCAGACTGACGTGGTGTAAAGCGTCCATATATATTATTATATTATAAATATTATTTTTCTTGGTAGTGTACCCACCGTGTTGTCTAAGCCCAAGCTAAGTTAAACTTGTGTTATTGCAATCAGACAATGGATGCCACACGAAAAATTTTACCCAATTTTAAATGGAAAATGAATGAAAATGTGATGGTTAAATCTGAATAGTTACAAAGTAACCATTTCTGGAAAGTCTTCAATGCTTACCACCATATTTGTGATATAAGATATTATTCTCGTTGTGTATGATATAGAACAGTGTTTCCCAAACTTTTTTAGCCATGGACAACTAGGAAGTAGGAACTCAAGCACAAAAAGGAACTCAAGAAACTCAAACACAACGTTAATAAAATTAAAACAAAAATAAACGGATTATGTATGGTCCAGAGATGACAACGCGGACATGTTGGGAAACACTGATATAGAATATCATTCCGACTTAGGGGGGTGCTATGCTCAGTCAGGCCGAGGCCCGTACCGCGCCCATCTTAGAAACTTTCGTAGCGCAATTTTAGATTGTGTACTACTCGTTCCCCTACAGTTGTGATATAGGTACAACAAATTAAAGATGAAAAGCCGGCTTTCCTACTTTATCTTTAACTACCATTCCTATAAGATCTATGACACATCGCGTATCTTGCACAAAATATAGGTATCGCGCTTCTCCGGCGTACCTTTTAATAGTTTTGTTTCTAATCATAACAACAATTTTTTTTTCATTCAGTTATTATAATACAAATTAGACCTCCTTATAAAATAATCGGCCAAGTGCGAGTCGGACTCGCGCACTAAGGGTTATAGAGCAAATTAGGCCAAAATTGTGGTTTTTGTATAGGAGCCCCCCTTAAATATTTATATTATTTTAATTTTATTATTAATTATTAAAGTACACGTATAATAAAAGACTTTGTGAAAATTTCAAGTACCTACCTGTTGCCAATTGCCATTATTGATAACGAGCAAAAAAGGTCGAAAAAATCACGTTTATTGTATGGGAGCCCCCCCTTAAATACATTTTTTTTTGTTTTTAGTATTTGTTGTTATAGCAGCAACAGAAATACAAAATCTGTGAAAATTTCAGAAATCTAGCTTTAGTCGTCCAGTACAGCCTGGAGACAGACGGACAGACAGATGGACAGACAGACAGACAACGAAGTCTTAGTAATAGGGTCCCGTTTTTACCCTTTGGGTACGGAACCCTAATATTATTTTTGTCGATCCTAAGCGGGTCCTAATCATATCCTAATAATATTGATTATTGAGCAACTTATTTGACAATAAGATTGAAAGGCGGGCGCGTTCAATATTGACCCTAGACAGTTAATAATATTGCACTACGTGATATTACACAATAAAATTGATCATAATATTTTCATTGTTTAATAATTCCAGCAATGGGTAGACAGCAGCTCGGAGTTCAAGGCGGTTCTGCCGTGGCTGCCGGTGCCGCGCGTGGAGGCGGGTGCGGTGGTGTGCGCGGGCCCGGCGCCGCTATCCTCCCCGGGCCGCGCGCCCGCCACCTCCCTCGTCCTGCCCCCCGCGCCCGACACGCACCACCCCGTCTGGCCCCGCCTCGAGGAGATCCTGCTGCAGGTCGCCCGCGCAGCCGTCCCCATGATATTCAAACCGACCACCGACTTGTATACCCCCAAGACGGATATCAGCCCCGTCACGTGTCAAGGAGGTATTTTTAATTTTTATATATCTATGGACGCTTCACACCACGTCAGTCTGGCCCCGTCGTAAGTACCTGAAGGACTTGTGTTACGGGTACCAGACAACGGAAATATATTTAATACGTTTATACTATACACATTTTTATTATATAATACACGTATTTAATACCCACCCATGACCCAGGAACTTTGAAAACTTTTTGTCCCGTCGGCGGGATTCGAACCCATTGAACAGAACAACTTTTTTTTAGTATCTGTGGACGCTTCACACCACGTCAGTCTGGCCCCGTGCAAAGTACCTGAAGGACTTGTATACTTTGTAGTAGTTTAGTAAGACGAAGGCTTAAGTGCTGAAAATTTTCAAATGTGTGCCCTCGTCTTGCCGAAACTGCTAACTAACTTATGTTTCAGGTATTATTTGATGTGTCTGTCTATGCAACGTCGTTGATGATTAGTTAATGTTTTGAACTTAGCCAAAAATTCACAAAAACAATTTAGCCCCAGTTACAATGACAACATTATTTTAACTTTTTAATAGTAATTATGAAACAGTAAGTTTCATGAGACGACGCAGATGACGCCCGCAACTCCGTTGCGCCAAAATTAGTTTATCGCGCGGGAACCGTACATTTTTCCGGGATAAAAACTATCCTATGTCCTTTCTCGGGACTCAAAGTATCTCCATGCCAAATTTCAGCAAAATCGGTTCAGGGGTTTGAGCGTGAAGAGGTAACAGACAGACAGACATACAGACAGACACACTTTCGCATTTATAATATTAGTATGGAAGTATGGATAGAAACGAAATATATGAAACTTATATTTTTCGTTATTTTAAACATCTAGAATATAAACATCGATAGAACGAGAGTTATGTTAACACCTCCATCGTGGGTATCGCAGACACAATAGATTTTCAATTCTTTTGCGGCAGCCGGCTGCCGCTCCTGGATTGATAGGTTAACAAATAACAATCATGCTAATAAAACTATGTTCTTTTTAGAGCCCATTCAAATTTCTATCACTCTACACAATCCTCTGAAGGTTGGTCTGCATTTGAAGGACCTGGAGCTCCTGTGGACGTTTAGCCCCGATTCAGAGGACGGCGAGACGTACACGCCAGAACAGTTGCAGAACGAGAGCGCCCTAGCGTCGGGCACGCTGGTAGATAAATACGCGATTCACGGACAGAAACTTAAGTCTGTACTGTTGGAGGGCGAAACTGCGCAGAACTTGATATTCACATTGACGCCCCTGAAGACTGGCCAGCTTTCTATACAGGGACTAGCTTTAAAGTAAGTTATTTCCTACATTTCGATGCAGAAAACGAGCGTTAAAGCGCGAATCCACCGCGGCGCACACTGTGCACGGCCACGCGGTGCACGAATTTATTTCTTTGACTATGTGGATCAACGTTTCCACTGCAGCACACGCTATACACATTACTCACGATTGTGTACACAATTCTTAGCATCCGTGTATCCCGCGCACGGCATGCGTAGCGTGGCCAGCGTTGAGCTACGTGTGCATCATATTCGAGCAAGCTACGTGAGTCAATTCGTACTTAGCGTGTCCGTGGGTTGCAGTGGACGTAGTCACATATATTTTCTTGCAAACCGAAGCTTGATGCACGTGCGTAGTCTCTCCGTGCGCTGTGTAATGTGTTAACCCACTAAAATAGGGTTCTGAGTACATTCTTGTTCTATGTATGATCTGAAGAATAAGACGGCATTTATAACTTAATTGCCCGATTTTTGTAGAAGCATCTACAGTACCCGGCAATAAATATTGCACATCGACCTTTGGAAAGTGACAGTCGGCTAATTTCGGTTTTGTAGAGCGTTATCTCTTACGCACAAAATACAAAAAGTCCGGTATATATTAGGAGCTGTTAAAACAATTAAGGTTTGCTTCTTTTGACAATTTTATTATTCTTTGTATAAAATACACCAAACTTTCTATAAGTTATGGCTTTATATTCGGGTAAAATAAAATAAAAAAGGGTGTTCAAATTATGTTTACGTATTTAAAATTATTTTGGAAAATTACAGCTGTAGCAAATTTAGGGGTGCTAACAACTCTAGATATATATTTTGAACTGGACGCGACTGCACTCTATTGAATTTGAACAACGACTGACATAATGTCAAATAGGTGTGTGCTACAAAGATAACGCTCTATGAAACCGAAATTAGCCGAATGTCTCTTTCCAAAGGTCGATGTGCAATATTTATTGCCGGGTATTGTAAATATTTTGATTTTTGACACTGTAGCTTTAACCTGAAGCACTATTATTTTGTAATATTATTTTATTAAAATTGTTTGTCAGGTTGCTAAATGCTGGAGAAACAAAGGAAGCCGGCAAAGGGGTCGCGATTCTCGGGAAACTTAACTTACAGAGCACCGGAAGCGACTCGGATAAATTGTTTCAAATAACAGTTATTCCGCAAGCGCCATGTTTGCAGGTAAGATTTTTAGAAATATCTCACTTGTCGCACTTATTAATAATTCCTATATTTTTTAAAATTTAAGTACAAAAGTTTACTTCAAAATATTTAAAGTCAAAAAAAATGTTTGTGTATAAATTTTTTTTTAGTAAATTTACTACTAAATATTTAAACACTAAAAAATATATTTATTATAAATAAAAAGTAAATTTACTGCAAAGTATTTAAATACTAAAAATATTTTTGTTAAAAATTGTAATTGTAAATAAAACAAAGTGTCATTGCTTTGTTAGTTTGCTCTGTATTTAACGCGAATAGACTATAGTAAGTGTTAAGAGCAAGAGATCAACACCTGTTTGACCTATTTTAATGTGAAATTACAATACATATACCGCTAATGTGCGTAAACCAGTTAGACTGCAGATTAGCAAGGTATTCTGCAGATTACCTGGGTAAGTTAGTTAAAGTGCAAAAAGTTTATTCTATTCTCATTAAATTACATAAAACAGGTTCTTGTTTGTATAAAACATGTTATTTAGATGTAGAGAATTATTTAATATAATTTTCTGGACATAAACAAAGGAACAAATTATTAAATTTTACGTAAAATTTTACTCCACTAATAAAATATAACAGTTTGTATCAACTAGAATAAAAGCAATCAAAACAACAATAGTCTTAGGTTGACAAGCTTACGTCAAAGTTTTTAGGACTTTTGCGAAGGAAGGGAATGCAAATTATCTAGGTAACTTGCAAAAATAAGCTTTATTTAAAAATTTCACACTTTAACGGATGGTATCAGGGAATCTGCAGATTACCTAGATAATGTGCATATTAACGTCTTCTACATTCTAACGGTAACACATATAATTTTTAAGTTTGCTTCTGTGTCGGGTAAGGTACCCACTACCTACTACCCACTACCCATATTATTATGACAATAGATTTCTCTTCCTTGTTCAATCCACTCCGTTTTCTATCAATCAGCAAGTTTTTAGGGTTCCGTAGCCAAAATGGCAAAAAACGGAACCCTTATAGATTCGTCATGTCTGTCTGTCCGTCCGTCCGTATGTCACAGCCACTTTTCTCCGAAACTATAAGAGCTATACTATCGAAACTTGGTAAGTAAATATAGTCTGTGAACCGCATTAAGATTTTGATACAAAAATGGAAAATTTATAAAAAAATTTAGGGGTCCCCATAGGTACAACTGAAACAATTTTTTTTTTTCGTCTAACCTATGCGTATAAGGTATCTATGGATAAGGGTTGTTGAGGAAGAGGAGGAGGAAGAGGAATTGTCACGCGAAAATTTAGAGGATGCGGATGAGGAAGAGGATATTTTTTGAGGAAGAGGATGCGGATAAGGAAGCGGATGAGGAATAGGATAATAGGATTATAAAATATACTAGCGGACCCAACCCAAAAACCTATGTCCTGTCTGTACATAACAATACACAAAAAAAATATTAAAAGGGCATTTTCTAGTGGACCAAACTATGAATCTAAACCATTTTCGAAACACACACAATAAAGAATCATCAAAATCGGTCCAGTAGTATAAGGAGGAGTTCGTGTGCCTAGTGTGAATTTTTTGTTTCACATTCGATCGTGAACGCGTTTGGCGTTTACTAAGATTTTGTATGGGATTTGTACAGCGCCACCTGCTCACGGGAGTGAGCTCAGCCAGAGAGTAATCCCATACAAAATCTTAGTAAACGCCAAATGCGTTCACGATCAAATGTGAAGCAAAAAACTCGCATTCGGCACACAGTAATTAATATACACAACACACACTAATACATACCAAACACAAAAAAATATGAGTGAATGATACAATTCTCGCGCTCTGGCGTGTGCATTGCCATGCCATGATTGGATATGCGACGCGCATGCGTAGTGAAATTCCTCATAAATTCCTCTTAAATTTTGAGGAAGCGATAGCAGAAGAGGATTTTTTTATTTTTATTTATGAGGATGCGGTAACGGTTGAGGAACCCAAAATATTGCGGAACTTCCTCATTATGAGGAAGCGGAAGAGGAATCCTCAGCAACCCTCAGGATAGGTCTTCAAAAATCATATTGAGGTTTCTAATATCATTTTTTTCTAATCTGAATAGTTTGCGAGAGAGACTCTTCCAAAGTGGTAAAATGTATGTCCCCCCCTCTTACTTCTAAAGTAGGGGCATGATAATTCTAAAAAAAATATATGATGTACATTATTATAAAAACTACCAACGAAAATTGGTTTGAACGAGGTCTAACAAGTAGTTTTTTTTTATACGTCATAAATGGTAAATCTTAATTTAATTTTCATGAAATCAACTAAAATATAAAAATAAATCAAAAGCCTTTAAATTTTATAGAAATAAACCAGTGAACTTTAAACTACAGGAAGAGTAACTCCGTCAAAAAAAGTGCACCAAAAGGCTACAAAATGTGACCCGAATACATGCACATTTATGCATGTGTTCGGTACAAATTTTTCGTGTATATATACTCGAGTGACGTTCAACCAGGTTGACATGATAATTATAATTGTCAAAATCACTTTACAGTTTGTTTACTTATAATATACGTATTAACTTTTTTCCAATTTTTTTGTTGTTAAAATGCCTAAATGCCCTGTGAAATGGTGTAGAAGTCATACAGATACGACTTTTAATACAGGAATAACCTTTCAAGTTTCATCAGTAAGTGAATTTTTTTAAATTATGCTTAGGTAAAGTTCTTGTATTTTTTCCGACCCAAAAACATGCCCAAAAAGATGGTTTATTTAAGTTGGATGACAGGGTATTTGCGTAAAATTAAGCTGGTCTCTTGGTGTTTGTCTTATTAAGTTTACATGTTATTGTAAAAATGCAATAATCAAAAAATAATATAATTACAAAATTTTTACAAAGTCGCCATGGACAGTGTTATGCAAGATGTAACAATTTAATCATAATTCATAAACGAGGGTCTAACTAACATCAGTATGGAGTATCTTATTTTTATAATGCCGTTCGTACTTCGTTTAGTAAGAAACGAACCGAATTGGATGCCGAGCCAGATTACTCGTTTATGTAGCATACACTTTAATAGTCATGATATATTTTGTATGAGTAATGACCGAAAATTAAAGAGATTACGAAAATCTGCATTTGCACCGTAAGTTTTTTATTTCAATTCTGTAATAATTCTGTAATAATTTAGCACATAGATTTTTGTAATCTGAAAACGTCTTGTCTAGGTGCTCTGGATAGTTTTAAATTCGTCCGACTCGTACAAGGTTTGTTCAAAATTATTATATATTATTACTAGCTGTCCCGGCAAACGTTGCTTTGCCATAATAAACGGTATTTCGCCCATATTTAAATTTTATTGAAGTGACAAAATAAGTATGTCGCCATGGCAACGGCGATTGCTATCTCGTCGCACAAACAATGGTCGCCGTCAGTCTCAGGTTGTAATAATTTACTATTATTTATTCAACAAATGCACTTATCAATATAAAAGTAGATGTTGTCCGATTCTCAACCCTAGCCGATATGCTCGCTAAGATTCACGAAAATCGGTCGAGCCGTTTCAGAGGAGTTCAATTACGCACACCGTGACACGAGAATTTTATATATTAAGATTATCGATGACTTAAGCGGGGAATTCACTACCGGGCTGCCCGCGGGCCGCCCGGTCTGGCACAAGTCTGCTGCTTGCCCTGATTGAACACACACAGAACAGGCAAGTCAGTCGAATAGATAGAGAGCTGCAGCTCGGTCGTGGACTCATGGACTCAATCTTCTTTGTAATAAATGATAGATCAGCATCGGCATTGATTTCTTTGGATTTTTCAATAAGTTCGCTTTTTTAGCGACATTACGTAGATCGGTGTTCATGTAATCCTTGCTTTTAACTTTCTACAAACAAGGATACGACCGGTAAATGGAAATAAACGAATGTCAAAATTGTTTTTAACCGACTTCCAAAAAACGAGGAGGTTATATGTTCGGCAGTGGATATATTTTTTATTTTTTTATTTTTGTATGTTCAACGATTACTCCGCCGTTTGTGAACCGATTTTCGAAATTTTTGTTTTGTTGTATTAGGTTTCACTCCAATTTGGTACCATGTTCGCAAAAGTGGTGACCTCATGATGGGATCCATAAGTAATCGAGGGAACTCCTCGAAATTTATATGGAAACTAGTGGTGATTTTGGTTTTATGAGAAGTATCCTAAGCATATGCTACCAAAACGCAAGATTTTGCACCAAGGTATATATGGTTCCGAAGATACTAAGAGAACTCCGGATTCCTTATAGATACAAGTTTGGGGGTTTAGGCGCTGTTTTAAGAACTGAAAGCATATGCTACTATACAAATTACATTCATCATCATCCACATCATTACCACGTCAGGGTCACCAATGTCACCAAAATTGAACATAACAAAATATTCAACCTTATCTCCAGAGCGTAAGGCACACATTTCACATTACTTCTGAGAAGTAAGTTGCTTCGATAATACAAGTAACATGCTAGTGCACTGTCACACTTACCAATCGCGGCCACAGGCGGCCATAGACTTCTCAAGCGATACTATGTATTACAATAATAAAGATAAAGTTTAAAATCATATGAAACTGAAAGCCTCGCCGCTGCTAAAATTCCGGTTTGGCGCGGCCCTAGCACGTTTCCACTTCGATTTTTTTAAAATGTATTGTTGAAAATTATCTGCAGCTGATATTATATTTTGTAAGTGTGACTGTTAACAAATTGTAATAAGATACGTAGAATAATATACAGGTGTATTAGGGCCGATTCACACCGGAATGGCGGAAGTGAGGCGAGCAGTTTCAGTGTCATATGATTTTAAACTTTATCTTCATTGTTGTAATGCATAATATTACATAGTATCGCTTGAGAAATCTGCAGCCGCCCGTGGACGCTCGTGGCCTCTTGCGGCCGCCGGCGGCGTCGATTTCTCAAGCGATACTATGTATTACAATAATGAAGATAAAGTTTAAAATTAAATGACACTGAAACTGCTCACCTCGCCTCTGCCATTCCGGTGTTAATCGGCCCTAATCTACGTATAGTACGCGATGATTTTACTAGGTAACTAAAAAGAGTGAAATTATTATTTTTAACAAAAATTAAAACCGACTTCCAAGGTAAAAACAATAATAACATCCTTATATGAACTAAAAAGTATTAAATAATTTTTCCTATCTCATGGTGCCTTTTTCCGAATTCGGCTAAAACTCAACTATTTCTGTACTCAATCTTCATAATTTTGAAGTCGGTGCCAGTTACAAAATATGTTTAAAATATTCTGGCATCTGGATTCAGATCTGGTACAGACTTCAAAATTATGAAGATTGAGTAAAGAAATAGTTGAGTTTTAGCCGAATTCGGAAAAAGGCACCATGAGATAGGAAAAATTATTTAATACTTTTTAGTTCATATAAGGATGTTATTATTGTTTTTACCTTGGAAAACGGTTTTAATTTTTGTTAAAAATAATAATTATTCCTTTATTCCTAAGTTTAGTGTTCGTATTGTTTACAATAATAAATGTTTTAAAATAATATTTTAAGTGTACTCCGGTCGCTCTCCAAGGCGCGAATGACGACGGGCCGCCCGTCGCGACCATTCATGTACAGACTTGCTCGTGCCCACGCGGGAAAAATGCGATCTCGCGGGCAGGCTGCAGGCACGGGCCAACGGGCATGTCTGTGCCCGTACCTAGGAATTGACGAGCAGACATGCAACAGACCTGCCCGTGACGGGCGGCCCGTTAGTCAATTCCCCGCTTTAAGGATCAGAGGAAAATGTTTGATTTTAAAATAATAATTATGTACTCCTTTCTTCGTGATAGTAGATATTTTTGGTGTATACTGCATAATGCCATCCGCTTTTGACAATTATTATCCACGGCTTTGTTTCATAACTGTGACAGTGACAATAACCGCGCAGGCTGTCGTCCAGCGCGCAATATTATGATACGTTACCTGGGAAACGACTTTGGCGAGAATCTGAATTGTCATATTTTAGTGTTCGAAAAGGAGCCAAATTTAAAACGGTTGAAGTATGGGAGTTATGTTTCCTGTAGTTTTGTTATTCGTAGAAATAAACCTTATTGCTGCTGCGGGACCCTTCATGGGCGAGTCCAACTCGCATTTGGTCGGTTTTTTTTACATTCGTCTAAATTAAAACGCCATTATAATCGATCAAAGAGATGCATTAATGTTGCATTCAAAATATACAAGTTCACATCAGTTGGAAGTGAATTTGAAAATAAATATTATTTACGAGCTATTGCCCCCGGCTTCGCTCGCGTTAAGAAGTATTGTTATATACAAACTTTCATCCCCTATTTTAACCCCTTGGGGGTGGAATTGATCAAATCCTTTCTAAGCGAATGCCTACGTCATATCATCAACCTGCATGCCAAATTTCAGCCCGATCCGTCCAGTGGTTTGGGCTGTGCGTTGATAGATCACCATGTCAGTCAGTCACCTTTGAATTTATATATTTACATTTTTATTTAATAACTAGCGACCCGCCCCGGCGTCGCACGGGTATAAAATATATAGCCACTGAAAAAATGATTAAAATCGATAGCCTATGATCCTTCACGTGGTCTATTTCTTATCTGTGCCAAATAACATAAAAATAGCTTCAGTAGTTCGCGAGATAAGCCCTTTCAAATAATTTCCCTCGTTTTTCGATATTCTCCTATTAGTCTTAGCGTGATAAAATATAGCCTATAGCCTTCTTCAATAAATGGGCTATCTAACACTGAAAGAATTTTTCAAATCAGACCAGTAGTTCCTGAGATTAGCGCGTTCAAGTTAGCCCTTTGAAATAATTTTCCCCGTTTTTTCATCATTTTCCTCTATTTCTTCGTTCCTCTTCGTTTCATTAGTCTTAGCGTGATAAAATATAGCCTATAGCCTTCCTCGATAAATGGTATATCTAACACTGAAAGAATCATCAAAATCCGTTGCGTAGTTTTAAAGATTAAAGGGAACAAAGGACACGAGGGAAAAAAAAGCGACTTTGTTTTATAATAAGTATAGATTTATTGGCCACAAGTAAGATTTACAAAATAACGATTTACACAGTAAGACGACACAAAGTATCTGCTCGTTTCTAATTAGAAATCCCTTAAAACAGCCCCACGGAGAGGGATTGGTTTAAGATAGCAGATAGGATGTGCACATTATTTCAATATAATATGTACTCGTTCGAATAAAACTAAGAAAGACTAACTGTGCCAAAATTTTTGTCCGCGAGTCTACAAAATGCCGAATACATGCATACTTTATGCATACTATTCGGTACACAATTTTGTGTTTTTATACAAGTGACAATTATTGTCAACGGCTTTATTTCCTAAATTTTTAATTTGAATGTTAAGGTGCTCCCAGATCCCTTTTCGCACCTCCTGCTCTCGTCCTTGCCAGGCCGAGAAGACTCCACCTTGCGGCTCTCCTTAGTCTCGCGACTCTTAGGAGACTTGCGGCTCTCATTCCTCCCATTAGTTTCGCCCGCGGGGGAGGTGCGGGTCGACCAGCAACAGTCGCGTAGTTTCGCTGAGTCGCCTGAGGACTCAGCGTCTGCGCAACCGGGAGGAGAACGCGGGTGGGGGCGGCAGCGGCGGTGTCCGTTGACCCGTCCGATAATGCTGACGGGCTAAACGTGCTTGCCTACGCGCCTCGACGTATGGTGACGTATGCGGCATCAGGTGACCTACATATTGAATGACCGCTTTTTAATTGCGATAATTCAATACGTAATTCTCTGATCGTTGACTCTAATGCCTGCAATGTACCCTGAACTCCGTTATCGTGTTACAGAATGTTTTATTACGTTATGTAACTTCTGTTTCTGGAGCACCTTTAGTGTTTCGTAACTAATGTCATATTTTAGCGTGCGAAAAAGAACCAAATTCAAAACGGTTGAAGTATGGGAGTTACGTTACCTTAGTTTTTATTATTCGTAGAATAATAATAACATTTTTCAGATGATCTTCACAGAAGTCGATAGTGACGTGATCAGCGGCGAGATTAAGACGGTAGACGTGGAGTTCAGTAACGCGACGTCGGTGGAGATGCGGAACTTGCACCTGGCCGTGTCGAACCCGGACTGCATGAGCGTGCTCACACCCGAAACCGAGAGGGACGGCTTCGGCCCGCTGTACAATGATAAGTACCGCGCGCCGCCCGACTACCCAGGTACGTTAAAAGGTTATTTAAGTTATTAGTTTATTATACACCAGATTACCCGGTGAACTTCGTATTCACTTCCCTCCTAATATAAACCTTCCCTGGACTTCTATGAATATTTCAGGATTATATACAAGAGAAGGCTTGTACGAATGAATTATGAAGATAACTACTAATTTACTTAATAATAAACGATGTTCTGCAATGGCTACTGTATTGGAGAGAGTCACAAATAATACTAAATCAAAAATATCAATTTTCTTTAAGCAAAATATGCCAAGAAAATAAATATTTAAAAAACAATAAAGTGCCAAATTGCCAACAATCCGTTGTCACCAACCGCCACCTAACGTTAGTTATCCCTTAGTGATCATTACTTATTAGACTTCACCAACTTTTATATACCGTCTAAGTCCTTTAGGGCTTACACGAAATTGTTTTTTTTATCTTAAAGTCATGACACTAAGATATCACTAGGTAACACTTAGCGTTAAGGGGCGGTTGGTAAAAACGGCCATAACTGTCTTTGAACACCCATTAACGAACATTAACATGGATAAATCATTGGAGTGTTATAGTTGACTGTTAAAGTATATCAATTAATAAAAATGTTATTACGTTTCAGACGAGCGAGCAGCGCGCGCGGCGGCGCGGGCTCGTGCGGCGGCGCGCGCGGCTGTACGGGTATCGGGCGGGCGCGCGCGCTTGCTGCTGCGGCCCCGTGCGCGCGCAATGTATCTGCTCGCGTACTACGAGACTGGCCTGGCGCGCCGACCCTACCGCCTCATCAGACACGTCTTCCGCTTCGAGCCCACTGTGAGTTGGCCTTCTAAATATTACGCACGCTTCGTCTAAGTTTTTTTCATTACGCCTGCTTCATGTACTATCAGAGAAGTTGATTCCTAGTCAGCTATCTTGACCTAAGTAATTTGGTCGCGTTAAATCAAACCTATCAGACCGATCACAGCTCACATTGAATTTACATAAGCCGACCGAACGTCGGCCGACGTAAGTCCGTCAGCTGCCTAGGAATCCATTTCCTCGATGGTTAGACTAAAGCTCATGCCGAAAATGGATGGGTCATATGAACCACCTGGTGACGTATGTAATAGGCTACTTGACCTATATTCAATTTCATTGAACAAAATATGCATATTTCTAGTAGAATGTGGCCTAGGAAACCGTATTTCACCCTTATCATTAAATAAAAGCTAATGATTGATAAATAAAGTCGATTTGAAAATATGATTTTATGAAAATAGGATTTGTACTGACGAAAACGCTTTTGCGGTACTTTTTGCGGTACTACCGATTTGGATGTGACGTCATCCTCATAGTAATTTAATACGAGCGCGATAAATAAAATATTTATCGCGCTCGTTAAGTTTATCTGTACATCTATATATATATAAAAGAAAGTGGTGTTAGTTACACTACTTATAACTCATGAACGAATGAACCGAATTGGCTGAAAACTGGTGGAGAGATACTTTGAGTCCCGGAAAAGAACATAGGATACATTTTGTCCCGGAAAAATGTACGGTTACTGCACAATATACTTTTGTGATTTGCGCGTAAGCTATTCAATATATTTGGATGAAATTTGGTATAGAGATACTTTGAGTCTATGGAAAGAACAAGGGATACTTTTTGTCCCAGACACTTCCCGCACAATAAACTTTTGCGATTTTAGCCTAAACTATTCTCGGGAAAGAACAAGGGATACTTTTTGTCCCGGACACTTCCCGCACAATAAACTTTTGCGATTTTCGCCTAAACTATTCTCGGGAAAGAACAAGGGATACTTTTTGTCCCGGACACTTCCCGCACAATAAACTTTTGCGATTTTCGCCTAAACTATTCTCGGGAAAGAACAAGGGATACTTTTTGTCCCGGACACTTCCCGCACAATAAACTTTTGCGATTTTCGCCTAAACTATTCTCGGGAAAGGACTAGGGAAACCAAACTAAAC
Source organism: Lysandra bellargus (assembly GCA_905333045.1). Classification (NCBI taxonomy): domain Eukaryota; kingdom Metazoa; phylum Arthropoda; class Insecta; order Lepidoptera; family Lycaenidae; genus Lysandra; species Lysandra bellargus. The sequence goes on from HG995328.1 coordinate 1,574,905, forward strand.
TATTCAGTCTATTTTTATAAAACTTGGTATGGAGATACTTTGAGTCTCGGAAAAGGACAAGGGATACTTTTTGTCCCGGAAAATGTACGGTTCCCGCACAATAAACTGATTTTCGCTTAAACTATTTAATCTATTTTGATGAAAGGCATGGAGATACTACATTTATTATCTATTGTTCTCTTAATTATACCAATTCGAATTTAATAATCATCGCTAAGACAGGACAACGTCTGTCGGGTCAGCTAGTAAATAATAAGAATAAGCCTAGAAAGATTTGTAAAATATATTTTCTTAAATAATTCAAATAAAACATCAGTTTTATACAGCGTGTCCAGTAAATAGTGCGACATACTGCAGGGGGTGATAGCTGGGATCATTACCTACCAAAAAAACACAATTCATGTCCAGCAAAATGTGACGGATTTACAGTTATACAACATTTAAAAAAATCAATAAATATCTACCTTGAGACAGATTTATTAGCATATCGCCAAGAAAAAAATCCTTTTCTAGTATTTTTTTTACGTCAAATTATTCCTGAATAGTTAGTCTACTTATTGATAAGTCGTTTTTTAATCAAAAACATTTATTTTTTAAGATATACTATTTTATTGTTTCAATTTTCGCAGAATGATTTTTCATCACTTAACTTTAACCTTCAGTAGTGAAAAAAATTTGTATGTGAGCGTTTTGTACACTCGAGGAAGTTGATTGCTATGCAGGTGTGGGTCATCTTATACTGGTCAGTGGTCAGTGTTGGTCGGGAAAAAGAAAAGAACAGAATCGTATTTCTATATTTCCATCTTGGTAATTTTGTGTTTACCAAAATATCAACATTGCGATCTCCTTAGCAACGATAGGTTTATTGGTCGCTATCTGTCGGCTATGCTCGTTCACGATAGAATCGTATCTATTGGTTGCATTGCTTTTGACAAAATATAATCTACTTAGCAACCGCCTTAGCAACGAAAGTTTATATTATTTTACATATTTTTGAAGTTTTTGACACGATCATCTTCAAAAATGTGTTGCAAATATTGGGAATTGATTTAAATAAGTAATTATATAATATTTTATTTCTCTCATCCGAACAATCTTTGAAAAAATTATTATGTGCTTATACCTACCTATATATACTTAATATTATGTAAAATGTGTTTATTGAAACACATTTTACATAATATTGGATGAGTGCTACATTGTTTTGTAGCACTCATCCAATATGTGCTACAAAACAATGGACTTATTAACAGCAAACAGTTGAGCAGATCAAACTGGCCAACCTAATTCTGCTTCCAATATCTTCGTCAAATATCATGAGTTGGTTAGTTGGAAAAGGCTACCCAAGGATTAAGTAAAACTTAAGTTATTTTTTGAATTATAATCTCATTGCTGATCATTATAACAACCCAGAGTTCATAATAATACCTCAAGAAGAATACCTAAGAGTTCATAATGATTTTATAAGTTTTAAGTTTTTCAATGTTGTTTCAACGCTTAAATAAAATATAATCACGATATTATACAAGTGTGTTCTGATTTTTATGGTTCTTGTAGATTAGAAAGATGTTGATCTAGAATTCTAGAGCGTTTTTACATTACGCAAAACATAAAAATGAATAGTAACTAGTAGGTACACATTCCCTAAAACATTAATTGCTATCAAGCAAATTTTTCGTGAGTAACATTGTGAGTAGCTTAATTTTTTTTTTTTTTTTGATTAGACGAACAACAATTTCCTGTGCAAAATTTCTCGAAAGTTAATATTTCGATTTGATGGTCCTAAAATATCGATTGTTCTGTTTGTAGGAAAATGTTATTGTTAAATCTACTAATATTATAAAGCGGAAGAGTTTGTTTGTTTGTTTGAACGCGCTAATCTCAGGAACTGCTGGTCCAATTAGAAAAATTCTTTCAATGTTAAATAACCCATTTATCGAGGAAGGCTATATTTTATCACGCTAAGACTAATAGAAGCGAAGAAATGGAGGAAAATGTTGAAAAAACGGGCTAAATTATTTGAAAGGGCTTATTTGAACGCGCTAATTTCAGGAACTACTGGTCGGATTTGAAAAATTATTTCAGTGTTAGATAAGCCAGTTATCGAGAAAGGCTATAGGCTATATTTTATTACGCCACAACTAATAGAAGCGAAGAAATAGAGGAAAATGTGGAAAAAATGGAGATGTTAAGAAACTACTGTAGCAATTTTTATGTAATTTGGCACACATGAAGAATAGACCACGTGAAACGACACAAGTTTCTTTTTTTGTGGAAAAATGTACGGTTTCCTTGACATTCCTAAATTACGCGGGCGAAGCCGCGCGGAACATCTATCATATCATAAAAGTATATTGTCCCACACAATATACTCTTATGATTTGCGCGTTAACTATTCAATCGATGTACGGGAAAAACTATAAACTAAAGTCCAGCTTCCTCTACAAAGGGGCTATCTAACACTGAAAGATTTTTTAAAATCGGATCAGTAGTTCCTGAGATTAGCGCGTTTAAACAAACAAACAAACAAACTCTTCCGCTTTATAATATTAGTATAGATTTAACAATAACATTTTCCTACAAATAGAACAATCGATATTTTAGGACCATCAAATCGAAATATTAACTTTCGAGAAATTTTGCACAGGAAATTGTTGTTCGTCTAATCAAAAAAAAAAAAAAAATTAAGCTACTCACAATGTTACTCACGAAAAATTTGCTTGATAGCAATTAATGTTCTAGGGAATGTGTACCTACTAGTTACTATTCATTTTTATGTTTTGCGTAATGTAAAAACGCTCTAGAATTCTAGATCAACATCTTTCTAATCTACAAGAACCATAAAAATCAGAACACACTTGTATAATATCGTGATTATATTTTATTTAAGCGTTGAAACAACATTGAAAAACTTAAAACTTATAAAATCATTATGAACTCTTAGGTATTCTTCTTGAGGTATTATTATGAACTCTGGGTTGTTATAATGATCAGCAATGAGATTATAATTCAAAAAATAACTTAAGTTTTACTTAATCCTTGGGTAGCCTTTTCCAACTAACCAACTCATGATATTTGACGAAGATATTGGAAGCAGAATTAGGTTGGCCAGTTTGATCTGCTCAACTGTTTGCTGTTAATAAGTCCATTGTTTTGTAGCACATATTGGATGAGTGCTACAAAACAATGTAGCACTCATCCAATATTATGTAAAATGTGTTTCAATAAACACATTTTACATAATATTAAGTATATATAGGTAGGTATAAGCACATAATAATTTTTTCAAAGATTGTTCGGATGAGAGAAATAAAATATTATATAATTACTTATTTAAATCAATTCCCAATATTTGCAACACATTTTTGAAGATGATCGTGTCAAAAACTTCAAAAATATGTAAAATAATATAAACTTTCGTTGCTAAGGCGGTTGCTAAGTAGATTATATTTTGTCAAAAGCAATGCAACCAATAGATACGATTCTATCGTGAACGAGCATAGCCGACAGATAGCGACCAATAAACCTATCGTTGCTAAGGAGATCGCAATGTTGATATTTTGGTAAACACAAAATGACCAAGATGGAAATATAGAAATACGATTCTGTCCTTTTCTTTTTCCCGACCAACACTGACCACTGACCAGTATAAGATGACCCACACCTGCATAGCAATCAACTTCCTCGAGTGTACAAAACGCTCACATACAAATTTTTTTCACTACTGAAGGTTAAAGTTAAGTGATGAAAAATCATTCTGCGAAAATTGAAACAATAAAATAGTATATCTTAAAAAATAAATGTTTTTGATTAAAAAACGACTTATCAATAAGTAGACTAACTATTCAGGAATAATTTGACGTAAAAAAAATTGGCCAAGTGCGAGTCGGACTCGAAATAACGTGCTTTTGTATGGGAGCCCCCTTTAAATTTTAATTTCAATTTAATTTAACAATTAACGTAAACATATAATTGAGGATTTTGTGAAAATTTCAAGTGCCTACCTGTTGCCATTATCGATATCGAGCAAAAAGGGCAAAAAAATAGGTTTTTTGTATGGGAGCCCCCTTTAAATATTTATTTTATTTTATTTTTACTATTTTTGTTGTTATAGCGGCAACAAAAATACACAATCTGTGAAAATTTCAGAAGTCTAGATGTAGCGGTTCTTGAGATACAGCCTGGAGACAGATAGCCAGACGCGACAGAGAAACAGCTGATTAGAAAACACAAGAGCCCAAACAATTAACAAACTATTAGAGATCGACATGCCACCTTAACAAAAAATATTCAACTTGGTAGGCCGCTTCATTTGATGTAAAAAATCAAAGGTCTGACCCGGCCGGCCCTGCCCGGAAGGGCTGAGGTCAAATACCACTAGCGGCATACTAGCGATTTCCTCCTTATTATGCCGACAACGGTATTTTAGTGGGCATTCCTAAACGACCACTAGCGGCACGCTAGACACATCCTTTTCAAATTCAAAATTGCAAACATTTGACAGATAAGTGAAACAAAAGATACGAAAAACCATTTACATAAAAGAGACAGTTAAATTTTTAAACGTCGAATCGTATCGCTGTCTCTTTCTTCGCCTGAGCTATGACGAAAATTCGATTTTTTTCAGATTGTTCGAAAAAATAATTGAAAATGTAAATAATCGAGGTATTTATTGCAATCAAGACATGTGGTAAGAGATTCCATGTGTTTTGTTTTCTTTTGAGTCATAATTGGTACCTTTTCGAAACACGCACGACGTCATTTTCAATTTATTTAGGTAAGACAAGACGCGGCGCGTTCGTGAAGTGCGTTCGATGGTTCGATGCAGACTAATTATAGGACGGGTCAATTGGCCCGTATTTGAAGCTTCACAACGCGCGCGGTAGTAAAGTCATAATAAATGTTTCTGTACGGCATTTTTACCATTGATAGATACATGAAAAATAATAAGCCTGCAGTGCCTTACAAAAATGATGTGCTATTTTTATTTTATTTTCTGACAATTTCCATGGTAAATTTGGTCATTTGATTATAAACGGCATAAGTTTCATACTGTTTTAATACAGCTTCGAATCAATTATCCAGCAACGCCGTACAAAGATAATGTGACAATGGAAAAAAAATCGAGGGTTACAACCCCTCTTTTTCCGTGGTCCGGGGGTTGTGCCTTTATTTAAAGCGGGACTTAAATCTGATCCCACAAATTATATGCCTATATCGATTCTACCGACTCTAAGTAAAATATTTGAAAAACTAATTTTAAACCAGTTACTATTATATTTTAACTTAAATAATTTATTATATAATAATCAATATGGTTTTACTAAGGGTCGATCCACAACGGATGCTGATATAGGTCTTCTTTATAGTATATTTGAAGCATGGAAGAACTCGCAGGATGCCCTAAGGGTTTTTTGCGACCTCTCCAAGGCTTTTGACTATGTTGAGCATGCTACATTGATCAGGAAATTGCACCACTATTGCATTAGGGACTCAGCACTCAACCTTTTGACATCTTCCTCAAAAATAGAACTCAAAGGGTTGATATTAATAGTAAAAGGTCCAATGGGACCAAAATAGAATTAGGCGTCCCGCAGGGACCATTTTAGGTCCATTCCTTTTTCTCATCTACATAAACGACTTACCTTATCTTGTTAAGGATAATGATAATGAGATAGTACTTTTTGCTGATGACACTTCACTTATTTTTAAAGTGAAGCGACAGCAGTCAAATTACGACGAGATAAATAGTGCTCTCTCAAAAATAGTACATTGGTTTAACGTTAATAACTTGCTTCTAAATTCTAAGAAAACTAAATGTTTAAAATTTACTTTGCCCAATGTTAGGCAAGTTAAAACCAATATATTATATTAAATGATGAGAAGATGGATTTGGTGGACACCACTGTATTCTTAGGCATTACACTAGATAGTAAACTACAGTGGGGTCCTCATATTGCTAATCTTGCAGATAGGCTCAGTTCTGCAGCATACGCAGTCAGAAAAATACGGGAAATTGCTGACGAAGACACAGCAAGACTAGTTTACTTCAGTTATTTTCATAGTAGAATGTCGTATGGCATCCTCTTATGGGGAAACGCTGCCGACATTAATACAATTTTTGTGCTGCAGAAGCGAGCTATACGTTCAATTTATAAAATGTCAGTTTTTGAATCTCTGAGAGAAAAGTTTAAAGAAATTGGTATTCTAACTGTTGCTTCTCAATACATTTTGGATAATGTATTATATGTTGGAAAGAATCTTAGTAAATTTACAACCAAAAGTGACAGTCACGGAAGAAAAACTAGAAATAAGTACAAACTAGAAATACCGGTGATCAGACTTAGTAGAAGTTAGTAAATCTTTTAAAGGTCAATGTATACGCCTTTACGATAAAATCCCAGAAAACGTTCAAAATCTTTCCATTAATAAATTTAAAAAAGTAGTCAAAGAACGTTTGTGTGCTAAAGCCTATTATAAGGTCAATGATTTCATAAACGATGGGACGTCTTGGGAGTAGGATGGCTGCTTGCAAGGCTGCTTCTACATTATTTTAGGACTTACAATTATGTATGTATGTTGACATTGTATAATTTTAAGTTACAGCATTGTAAACATTATTTTAAAAGATAAATTTTTTTCTCACTTTTTTTTGGTATAAAAGGCCCCCTGCGAGTTTCTTACGCCGGTTCTTCTTGCCAGGCTAGCTCCCGAACCGGTGGTAGGCATCATGTAGACTTTCAGAAAATATTTGCAAAAATTTATTCTGAATAAAAAATTTTGAGTTTGAGTTTGAGTTTTGAAAGTATCTTATGCATAGATAATATTTTTTTACATGCCGTACATTTTCGTTGGTCCAAAGGTTTGTAGGGGAAAAAAATTCAAGCAAAAATCCATAGAACGAAATGTAAGAATAATCCATGCAACGAAATGTAAGCTGAAGTTCATGACAATATATTTTTATACGGCACTAGCTGTCCCGGTGAACTTCGTGTCACTTTAAAACCTTCCCTGGACTTCTACGAATATTTTAAGACTAAAATCAGCCCAATCCGTTCAGCCGTTTTCGAGTTTTAGCGCGACTAACACATTTGAAAATCCATTTTTATATATATATATATATAGATTTAGATAGTTTATTTGCACTTAATGCAATAATTTATAAAAAGTTATTGCCGTACAAATCTGAAAGTTCATATTGATAAAAATGTAAGTACTTAATAAAAATATCTCAAATGAATAAAAACCCTACTAACACTCGAAAACGGCTGACGGATTGGGCTTATATTAGCCTTAAAATATTCGTAAAAGTCCAGGGAAAGTTTGGATGGATATCCATTTTTGACATGGGCCTGTAGTCTAGGTACTTCCAATAATAATTGTAATTTCTCTTACAGTATCCTCCATATTTAAATGTCTTAGGACTTGGTGTATTTCAATTTATTTTTCATAAAATCATATTAATTAAATAATTATTTTTTAGGAGGTCGTAAAAATATATGTCACGCCGAGGAGATGTTTGAGTACTATGGAGGATAAAGTCCTAGAAAATATGAGGTTAGCCGTCGAAGTTAAGAACGTAAGCAACGAAAAGGACGAAAATATAACTCTAGAAGTTCTAGAGGCGTCGCTGTTGAGCAGGCAGTGGAAACTCGTCGGCTTCACATCGACCACCGAACGGGATAACTGTCTGAAGTCGCGCGAACGCATCCACTTCATACTGAAAGGAGTGAGAATATTACACGAGCTGCCGGAGGACAGGATCGATCACTCCTCAATAAAGATGTCGAAACGCCAGGAGAGCACCGCCGACGTGGACGTGCCGCCGTATTGTAAGTTCGTCACCGACGCGATGACCTCCGTGACCGACCCCGTGGAGTCGCTCATGCGGGAGGCGGACACGTCCGGCCTCATCAGATCCATGATCGTCCTGCGGTGGCGTGCGCAGAACGACAGGACCGGCCGAGTCGCCGTCGGCCAGCACTGCCTGTGGTTGGACTGCTTCACTAAGGCCGTGTCCCGCGACAGGAAGCAGACTTTCGCTAACCTCGTGGCGGAACCCCCTAGCCTCGATCTGTCGGAAAGCAAAACCGAGAAGGGCAAAAATGAAAAAAATAACGTGGTGGTTTTTAAACTCGATCACTCCGACACCGTCGCCCATAACTTTAATAAGCACAGAATCTGTATGGTACCGGTCGTTATTGACGTCGTAAACTGCTATGGACTACCGGTTACCGTTTTCATTGATTTATACAAGCAACACAGGTTATTATATATCTACTAATTTTATTAATGGGTGAGGCCGCCAATTTTTGCTGATATGACGCAGAAAAATTTTGCGAGAGAAAGAAAATTGGCGAATATATATGCTGCTTGTGACGTTGGAGCACCAAAATTGTAGCGAATTTATTCCTGTACGCTATCATAGCGTTGAGAAATATGACGTTGGAGCACCAAAATGATAGCAAATTTATTTCTCTACGCTATCATAGTGTTGAGAAAATCAAACTTATCACTGTAAAAAATACACAATGTGGTTTATATTATACTTAGCCCCAAACATGGCCCTGTTGACTACTCACATGATGCATTGATATGTGAAACAGTAATACTTACATTTGTGTACAAAAAACTGTGTACACAGCCCGACTGAGGTTCAAATGTGAACTGTCGAGAAATGGCGGATATTACGAGATTTTCCATAGAATACATAAAAACTCAGCGTTGCGATTTTACCTTCCCTAGCACCCAACGATAACAATAAATCGGTATTATTGATGACGTTTAAAATGTGGGGTAGAATTGATGTTTCTAATGATTCATTTGATTTTTAAAAGTTTAAGCTTAGAACAAACCTACGCGTCAGTGACAGGGGACGCGGTACGCGATACGGGAGCGTCTGCAACGCGAAACTGACCGTGCACACCTGCGCGACTACGGTGCGAACCGTCAAACTTCATTTGTTAATGAACAGTCACCGAAGACGCGTGACTTTATCTGGTGTATGCTAAATTGTTGAGGTAATGACATCCTCGTACATATCATCAGAGTCGGACTCTGACGAGGAAGACTGTCCGTCCGACCGTCTTATAGAATTGATTTTTCAAATCGTATAAAATGGGGTACTCTCGCACTCTTTCTATAAATAGCTCTGTGCTATCTACCAGTGCAGTCATTGTGGAATTCAACGATTGTGGATTGCGAGGTGCTAGCTGAGCTTTTGATTTGGTGCAGACCATTAGGTACGTCTATAATGGTCAAGTCGAATTAATTTAATATCATGACACAATCTATCAAAACGTAAACAAATCAAAAAATCATGAATTAAAGAGTTGTAGAAAATAATATAAAAAAGGTGTTAAAAAAGAAGTCTAGTTATATATTATGTTACGCTCAAAGACCGAAATCGCTCAATGAGCGAAAAAATAAGCTCACAACGCGTTGTAGTCACAGTGAAACGGCCACGGCGCGAAATTCGCGTTGTGGCTCTAATGAAAACGGCCATGACGCGTTCTGGCAATCACGAAAAGACCATAACGCGAAATTCGCGCCGTGGCCGTTTCACTGTGACTACAACGCGTTGTGAGCTTATTTTTTCGCTCATTGAGCGATTTCGGTCTTTGAGCGTAACATAATATATAACTAGACTTCTTTTTTAACACCTTTTTTATATTATTTTCTACAACTCTTTAATTCATGATTTTTTGATTTGTTTACGTTTTGATAGATTGTGTCATGATATTAAATTAATTGCTATATTTTGTTTTTCTTGATTTGTTCTTGATTAATTAATCGTCCATAGGCAGAGGCGGCACAAGGCGTGGGCGATGTGGGCGACCGCCCACGGCCTCGCGGGCCAAGGGGCCTCGCCCCTCTTGAACCCCGAGGATTTTTTTTTGGGAATTTACGCGTTTTGAGAATCAAAATTTTATTTATAAAAAATGTTAAATGATTGTCTAAAACTTATCAATTTGGGCCTAGGAGGCCTCGCAAAATGTATCTCGCCCATATAAAATTTTGGTCTTGCCCCGCCACTGTCCATAGGTATGGAAGATTATATTTTAATTACCACGCGTACTTCAAATTTTTTTTTCTTGTACTAAATCACTGCATAACGTGTTTATCATTTTTATTTATAAAATATCCATAGTTCCATAATATCCATGCTCACTGAGCGATTTCTGTCTTTGAGCGTAACATGTACACTTCAAAACACACGTCTGACAACTTGACGCGCACGTTTCGCTTGCCGACGCGAACATCCCGCGTCGCGGTCGTGCAAGTGTGCACGGAGCCATAAGATTACATGGGCAGCGTCCGCCGCGCGGTAGACGCTACCGCTTCGCAGTTGCTTTGGTCGCGTAGGTTAAGCCTCAGCTTTATAAACAAAGTTATCTTGAATACTATAAGAATTAGATGAGGTAATAGTCATTTATATAAGTACTAGCGACCCGCCCCGGCGTCGCACGGGTATAAAATATATAGCCACTGAAAAAATGATTAAAATGGATAGCCTATGATCCTTCACGTGGTCTACTTCTTATCTGTGCCAAATAACATAAAAATTGTTCCAGTAGTTCGCGAGATAAGCCCTTTCAAATAATTTTCCCCGTTTTTTTCACATTCTGCTATTAGTCTTATGCCCGTTTGCACTAAACTTGGGTTAGGCTTGTCCTAGTTATGATACACCTAAGCTTAAGAGCAGCCTAAATAAAAACTCGGTTTGCACTAACAGTTTTGTCTCAGCTTTGACGAAATTAAGGAATTGCCTAGTAAAGTGAATGATAAATGAATGACGAACGATTGTAATGACAGATTGTTTATGGTCTATTATTTCAAAAAACAAAATCTGTTTGAATTTGTCATTGTCTAGTGTTTTTGACAACATAGTCATCGTGTGGTTTTTAATTTTAAACATAAAGGGTCAGTGTTTATCTATATATCTATATACATCTATATACATATAATAAAACTGTAGAAATAAAAATTCTGTAGGTACATTAAAGATATTCAAAAAATAATAAGCGGGGGGTGTCACTACAACGCAATAGGAGCCAAAAATGTAGTTAGTTTTTTGTCTGTCTGTCTGTCTGTCTGTATGTTTGTTCCACTATCACACGAAAACTACTAATCCGATTTGAATGCGGGTTTCGCAGATTAACTATTCCAACTTAACATCTGGTGTATAAAAAAATTCCTCCCAGCCCTCTAAAGGGACGAAAGAGGGGGTCAGATTTTGTATAAGACTTTTTCTTTAACAAGAAAACTACTGATCCGATTTGCATACGGTTTTCGCAGATATATTTGTCTTCTTCTAACTCAACATCTGGTGTATAAAAATCACCCCCCCCCCCCTCACCCCTCTAAGGGGACCAAAGAGGGGGTCAGATTTTGTATCAAACTTTTTTCTTAAATGGACTTACTTCATATTATTAACTGTTTTTTCCAACTTAGCATCTGGTGTATAAAAAATTTCTCCCCACCCCTCTTAGGGGACAAAAGAGGGGGTAAGAATTTGTATCAACTGATGAAGTAGAAATACTTTAAATGGCAAAACAACGTTTGCCGGGACAGCTAGTCCTTAATAAAATGGAAAGTTTAAAACGCAAAAGAACTCCCAATTTCCCAATAAATAAGGAGACATGTTACTGGAAAATAACTATTCAATATTTACATTAGATCATATAGATAGCTAAAGTACCTATCACTTGTATAATATTCCAAATCCTGGGCGATTTGATCTAAAATCCACAATGCTGTACTTCTACAGATCCTATATCTTAGGATAAGGATACTCGTATCTATGCTGTGTAACGCAAAAAAACACTACTTAAGTATCGCCTTTCTCGTTGGGCGCTTCCTATTCGGGCTCTTTAAAGTTAGGAATCTCCTAAGTGGAGTTAGGAATGGCTTAAGGTTAGTGCAAGCAAATTTTTCGCTAGGAGTAGCCTAAACAAATTAGGCAAGGACTTAGGCGATTCCTAAGTTTAGTGCAAACGGGCATTAGCGTGATAAAATATTGCCTATAGACTTCCTCAATAAATGGGCTATCTAACACTGAAAGAATTTTTCAAATCGGACCAGTAGTTCCTGAGATTAGCGCGTTCAAGTTAGCCCTTTCAAATAATTTTATGTAACGATAAATTTCCCTACCGATATTTTCCGGTTATTCAGTCCCTGTTTATCGCCCCCGAAAACCCCTGTATACTAAATTTCATGAAAATTGTTGGAGCCGATTCCGAGATTCCAAATATATATATATATATATACAAGAATTGTTCGTTTAAAGATATAAGATAGATATAGATTCATAACATATCCGATTTATCTTCAAATCTGTCATACTTACCTACTGCTACAGGCTACAGCGACAGTTAAAGTGCACCTCTTTCACGGCGGATTGTATATTTTAAGCTATTTTCTTACCTTTTTTTATGTTTAATTGTAAATATATTTTTAGACTATTATTGGAACTCCAATAATTCTAATGCATGCTTGAGTACTTTGTTTTCTTAGTTAGAATCAGTTTTCGAGCATAAGATAAACACAATACTTTTTAAAATACAAAGGGCGGAGAAAAATTATTTTAGCGGATTTTTTAATAACTAAGCGGAGCAAAATCAGCAAAAATTGTCCGCCTCGCCCTAATATTATTAATAGAATACCGGTGGACATTTAATTTTATAAATGAAATTTTTTAGAGAACACGGAGGCTTAGGATGGGCGGGTGCACTCAATTGCGGTGTAGATGCAGACTCTAAGCAAGTCGGTGTAAAAGTAACCTTGGAAAAGTTTGAATCACGAAGCATACAGGTAATTGGTAAATTATTTCATTAATAGACAGGTCCATTTTTCAGTTTGAGTATTCAATTATATTGCGCGCACGGAGTCGCGGAAAACGTCTTTGGTCAGTCGCAATTTATTGTTTTGTGATTTCTCTCGTGGTTTGGATAGTGACCAAAGTTTTCCTTATGTTTCGTCAAGTGGGGTTGTAGTACCTACTAGATCCCTAGGACTAGTGCTGCCGTAAGCGGCGGATAAAACGCTTATCCTTAATATCGGTGGAAAAAATCCCCATTTTTACCCTTTATAAACTTAAAAAAGAATCACAAAATAAACAATTAAAAATCAGAGATATTATAAGTTACAAGCAGACCGATTACAAATTTTGTTTGAGATGTAGGTATTGTCTTAGTATTAAGGTATGTTTTTTTTTAAATGAAATAAGGGGGCGAACGAGTAAACGGGTCACCTGATGGAAAGCAACTTCCGTCGCCCATGGACACTCGCAGCATCAGAAGCATCAGGTGCGTTACCGGCCTTTTAAAAGGGAATAGGATAATAGGGGAGGGTAGAGATGGGAAGGGAAGGGAATAGGGTGAGGGTAGGGAAGGGAATAGGGTAGGGGATTGGGCCTCCGGTAAACTCACTCACTCGACGAAACACAGCGCAAGCGCTGTTTCACGCCGGTTTTCTGTGAGAACGTGGTATTTCTCCGGTCGAGCCGGCCCATTCGTGCCGAAGCATGGCTCTCCCACGTATAAAATTGTATTTTCCTCTTATCATCATCATCATCATATCAGCCTATACTGCCCTACTAAGCACAAAAGCGGTATGTCAGCGAAAGCTAGTTTAGAGATAATTGACGTTATGTAAAATTTGTTTTATGTTAATTTACAGATTGTTATTTTTGGTTATTAAATGTAATTTATATATAATATTAGGTATGTTTTCTATCACAAATGGTTAAATATGTAAAATATACATGGAAATGCCTTAACCATGAGATACTGCTATACCGCTTAGTAATTACAAACTTGAGATTTGAGTTACCGCCTTTTGGTTAGCTTTTCACCTAACATGTTTGTATACAAAATAATATGAATTTTCAGTCGAATAAAATACATATTCTTATAAAGAAAAAAACAAATCAAAGTGCACTTATAAATTCTTTTATTATTTAAATTTTTATTCTTAAAAAAACATATTTAAAAAAGAAACGTGTTCTATGAATCGTCAAAAGTGGGGAGTTTTATGTGGGACGAAGCATCATCATGGCGTTTTGATGTTGCTTTAACCGATTATAAGTAGGTTATATAGTGTGTAACTGTGTATGTATGTATCTTTATAAACTAGCTAAAAGCCGCGTCATTTTCCTGCGTGTTTTTTTTAAGTGAAAACTTCTTTAGCGGCGTTGAGCACTTTTGAGGGATGGGTAAAAACTGTGAAACTCGCGTCAGATTCTCGTGCTGATCGAAAAACCTTGGAAAAACCGTAAGACGGTTGGAGAGTAGTGTTTTGTGTCGAACTCAAACTCGAACTCAAACTCGAACTCGAACTCGAATTGATTGTAAGGGTTTCGATTAAGTAATTAAAAAAAAAAAACGATTTTTTAAATATCGATTTTCATAAAAAGTGGGTTAAAAAAATGCACAACGTTAATAATCAAGTTTTCACTTCTGCCGGCACTCCCGGAGTGCAACCAGTCTTTTTTTTATATTTTAATAGTAACCAAACCTTGACTGACCGATATTTACACATTTACATATAAATAAAAATTACTATGTTAAAGCACAAATTACCATGCGTGATAGTTTTTCAGCAAAGTGTACCACAAAAGTGTACCACAAAAGTGCAAAGTGGTATGCAATAGTTTACCGCGGCAGTTCCCGAGTGCCACACGTGTTTTTTTATTTAATCTAGACTGTATCGAGACAATATCAAAAACTTACAGACTCATAAACAGCCTGCAAAGCAGTATAGGATGCTGTAAAATATAGTATGAAGGATGCGTGAACAAAAGAAATTACACAAAACATATCAAGTCCCTACCATATCCACAGTAATATTATTATAAGTGCAAAAGTGGGTCTGTCTTTCTTCATTCTTGTACCTTTTCACGCCCAAACCAGTGAACCAATTTCTCGGAAAAAATGTACGGTTTCGGCGCGATAAGCGAATTTTGGTGCAACGGAGTCGCGGGCGTTACTAGTCTCATAGTCTGAAATATAAAAATTTAAAAATGTTTTACAATATTTTATCACCCAAAACGAATATTAGCCAAAGCAATGTTAAATCATTGCAAGATGTATCAGAAATCAGACCGTATAGAATACGCCTTAAATATCAATTTGTCTTGCAGCTGCAGCCGTATCTCATGATTTGTTAATCAAGTAAGCACAAAAATACTAACGTGCTTTTAGCGGTATAGCCTAGTAAACGAATGCTCGAAATGGGGGTGTGCTTGGAAAAGTCGAAAGCAGAAATTATGACTATGCCACTTTGTTTGGACTATTTAGGAGATAAACATACTAAGAGTCCTAACCCCTCCGAGGTGCGCCGGAGGGGAGAAGGGGGAAAAGAAGGACCCATTTTTTGGTTTTTAAACTAATTTACGAAAACGGTGTTTCGTACGAAATTTTATTGTACTACATAAGAAAAGCTAATAAAATTCTCTACAACTTTGTCCTTTACACTTTGTATCTATCTCCAATCGTTGCCTAGCTATGAGCTTCTAAAATTGGTCGATTTTCAAATACACACATCAATACGGCCTAAGGATATTTGTATTTTCTGAAATATCAGGAATTTTTGAAGACAGTGAATAGAAAAATAGTAGCTTATTTTATGGTCTTTAATAAAACATAAAAAACTTTTCTGTTTTTTTTGTCTGTTGTTACTAAGACGACGAATGAAAAAGAAACAGAAACAGAGGAAATTTTGGGTAAATCCGTATATTCGTAAATTATTTTGCTTCGTCTTTTTCAAAGGCCAATCACATTCGTTGGTCTTGCTCAAAAAGGAGTTCGAACCTTTTTGTATGGAGCGTGGCATACCTAAACTTATTTTCGTGTACATACATCTATGAAACATACGTCAATCGACAGAGAAAATAATTACAAACAATAATTATAATCTTTGACAAACATTTTTGAAATATTTCAGGTTGTATATCTGAAATAACGTTTACATACACGTACATTTTCAGACTGAAATAACTCAGAAAGTATATCATTTATAGACCAATCAGTATAGTAAATTCACCTCTGAATTCGAGATACCCAGCTGTAAGTCTGTAAATATTTGTATATTGGTACCCTAAATGTTGTTTCAAAACCTACATATGGTAGGGTGTGCGCAACTATTATTTTATTTTTATTTTATTTATTTATTAGGCATATCAACAATATGAATACAAGCTTACATTAATAATTTACAATTAGGTCCTTCTACAGCATTCATATCAATAAGAGACATGCACAACATTATTATTAAAACACAATGCAACATATTTTGGTAAGACTTAACAACTAAAAAGTTTGTCATTTTTAGTCATTATTACATGTCAATAATGAAAATAACAATAAATTTTGTATAATGTCAAAAAATACTTAATTACTTATTAAAATTACAAAAAACTATATATAATATGATAACAATGCAATGTCCTGTGGGTATAGTGTTATAATTAGCATCAACATGTCAATAAATTTCAATTACAAATACAATAGAGAATTAAAAAAGATACAATATTACTTAATTAATTACTTCTATAGAAATGTCAAAATATTACAAAACAATGATAAAAATTAACAATAACAATTCATGAACATAATATTTTCTTCTTAAAGGATATGGAGCGATCGTGAAAGATGTCTAAATCATATGTTTTGTGCCAGATATTATATGAATTGATCATTCTTATTATAGGAGCGTTCATTTAAGAAAGAACGCGAATATTAAAGAAAGGTTTCTGTCTTATCCTGGTATTGGGTCTAGGTACTACTAATCCTATTGTTTGTAACAGTTCCTGGCAAGGGGTGGAACCTGTGACAATATCTCTAAGGAATACCAGATCAAGCATGCGTCTACGATCTGATAATTTGTTAATTTTAAAAACCGAAAGTCTTTCTTTTTATGGTAATCTGTTGTTTATCTGCGGGGTGACATAAGCCAAGTGTCTCGTAAAAGATCTCTGAATCGATTCGATGCGTTGAGAACGGACTTCGTAACAGGGGTTCCAAATAATACTCCCGAATTCTAGTATGCTACGTACGAAGTTGTTATACAACAGAATCCTAGTGTCAGTGCGCCTAAAGTCTTTTGAGTTTCGCTTGACAAACCCTAGCGTCTTTGATGCTTTCTTTATCATATGGTAAAAATGTGGCACAAATGTTAGTTTGCTGTCAATTAATATTCCTAAGTCGCGAATTTCCGGAGTTTGTGTAATCGAGCAACCGTCTATGTGATAGCAAGTCGATAAAACTTTCTTTTTCTTGGTAAATTTAATGTGGCGGCATTTGGAAGCATTTAATTCAATTTTGTTGTCAAGACACCACTGGTGGATACGGTCAAGATCAGATTGAAGTAACAAGGAATCGGATGAAGAATTAATAATTCTCGAAATCTTCGATATCATCGGCGAATAAAGAACACCGACAGTGATGTATGCAAGATGTAATATCGTTGATGAACAATAAAAACAATATTGGTCCTAAATGCGAACCTTGAAGAACATCAGAAGTTGCAAAGTATTTGAGTGACTCGTGTCCGTTTACCACTACCGTTTGTTCTCTCCTGCCAAGGTAAGAAACGAACCAGTGCAGTAGCCTGACATGAATGCCATATTGTTTTTTCAACTTGCAACACAGTAACACATGGTCGACTAAATCAAACGCACTAGAAAATCGGTATAAACAGCGTCGACTTCGTTCTTATTATCAATCGCCTCGAAAATGGGTGTCAAATATTCGACTAGGTTAGTAATCACTGATTTTTTCTTTTGGAACCCATGTTGGTAGTCATTAATTAACTTTTTGCAATGATTTGTCAGAATATCGCAGACCAGAGACTCGAAGATCTTAGCAAATGATGACAAGATAGCTACAGGCCTATAATTTTTCACGTTGCTGTTATCTCCTTTCTTAAATATTGACACAATTCTCGCTTTTTTCCATTCATTAGGAAATACACCAGTATCCAAGGATTTATTAAATATTAACATGAGTGGAAGCGATAACATTTTTGCACACCTTTTAATGAACAGCGGTGGTATAGGAAACGCAGCCTTAACCTGAAGTGATACTTTGACCGCGCGCTCTCCGCCCCCTTTATCGGAAACGTTTCACCGTATAATTTTTTTTTGTATTTTGTATTCTACAATATGGTAATAAATACAAATAGCAAAAAACCCATAGGAAATGAAATACTTACAAAAAAAGTGCATGAACCGATTTTTGTGACCTTTTGACCTTGAAATTTAATAGTTGCGCACACCCTACCATATATGTAGGTTTTGAGACCAACAACCAGACTTACAGCTGGGTATCTCGAATTCCGAGGTTCTTACCTAATTTAAGCCTAAGTTGACTGGACCATTACGACAATTTGTCAAAGAATATTTATTGTTTGTAAATTGTAAATATCTTCTCTAACGATTGGCGTATGTTTCATAGGTGTACACCAAATACGATATTTTATATTATGTACTTGTAAGTATAGGTATGCCAATAAGGTTCGTTGTTATTTGCATACATTAAGAGTAGGTTTATATGCCTCATTTAAAGGTACGCATTTTTTTCGGAGGTTTCACCCTCCTGATGAATAGGGATGCGCATTGCACCGTTCGCGTGTATCGTGTCACGGTGGCGGCGTCGTGACGTTGCACGGTAACGGCGCCGCGCCGTGTTTGGGCCTGTCCACATCTCCACGTCACGACGTCGTCAACGTGGAACGGTGCGGTAACGTGGCACGGTACGTTGACGTGACGTGCAAATTTACGTTAACGTGACGTAAAATGCACATCACGATATAGCAACATTGTACGTAGTCGTTCTTCACTACTGATCATCAGTCACATCTAGATGTGGACCGCATAGTACGTATTCTGCTTTTGCTATTGTTAAAAACGGAGAAAGAGAAGAAAAAAACGTGCATTTTTACGTTATGATGACGTAAATTTGCACGTCACGTCAACGTACCGTGCCACGTTACCGCACCGACGTTGACGACGTCGTGACGTGGACATGTGAACAGGCCCTTAGATGGGGACGCGGTCGTAGTACTTAAATTTTTGGGACTGGTAATACTAAATGTAAGCTGATGATTTGCTATTGACCGATTGTCGTGTTTCGATTTGTGATTCTATCGTTAGAAGGGGACACCCTACCACGAGGGTCCTCTCGCTCGGACCGCTTATTACGCCACAGTCCTCAGTCTTGTAGTATAATGCCTTGGGTAAAAATATTGTAATATTTTTTTCATAAATCAGGTACGCGCTTTGTGTGCGGCTCCCGGCACGTACCAGGTGGGGTCGTCGTTCGCCGTCACCACTACAACAGGGCCCGACACTAAGGGAACGACACACTTTGTCAACAACACCTCCTTGCTTATTGTTAAACAAGTTGTATAAACATAGGAAATATAGTAGAAATCAATTATAGTATTTATTTAAGTTTTAGTATTACTACCTTATTTGAATATATGGTTAATAATATATTACTATGAGAATATAATATCACAGTAGTTTTGTTTTATAGTAATAGATGTTTAGAAACCAAATCTGATTTGTCTTATAGGGAAGCCAATCTGAATTCCGATCGGCTTCCTTTCTTGCACCAAACTATGTATTAGTAACGACTAACGTGTACTGAATAACCTGATGTAAAAGCCTTTTATCTGTTGTTCCAGCTGACTAAGATTTAATGCTTTAAGGAAGGTAATAAAAATCATTGTTCTATGTACAGAAGTATTTAATTGAACCGAAGGCTGCACTATGTATTATATTGAAATGCAAATTGTTCGAATTGGAAATTAACTGTTATTAACAGACAACAAAGTACTTGGTTATCACAGATGTATTTGGTTACTAATAAGTATGACTAGCATATTAATGACAGAATTTTATTACAAGTTTTATATGATATTTTATGGGGGTACGTATTAAAGTTTAATTCCAATTTTAAAGGTGAAAACATTGTTTGCTTTTATAAAATACTAGCGACCCGCCCCGGCGCGTCGTTACGTTGCGCGTTGCCAGCGTTTACGCGGCGTTTCATATTAAATTGACGCTTACGACATTCCATGATCGTGTGACCGATGTTTTTTGCAATAATTACACGATTTAGCATGAAAATTAGAATTATTATTAGACATTGAAATATAATTATTTTTAGGATTCTTATCCTAGAATTAAAATTAGAATTTGAGTTAGAATTAAAATTATGTTGAGGATTTACGTGATAAGTTTTCTGAAAAACAGGCTTTTTATTTTTATAACATTCAGAAGAGCCATGTCTGAATTTATGACAGATAGAGCACTGTTTTTGAGCCCTAGTGCTATTTTTAGATAAATTGAATAATTTCTCCTCATCAGTGGCATATTGAATTGCATCACTGAGGGTTTTAGGATTTTTACACCTAACAATAACAGAAATAGAAGAATTTAAGCCCAATAAAAATGTATTTAAAGCGAGTTCTTCCATAGCCGCAATTCGGCCGGGAAGTTCTTTCTCGTCTACACAACTATAATGAATATTAGATTGAATTCGAGTTAAAATTTGTTCTATTCTAAGGGAATATTTTATAACATCCTCGCTAGATAATTGTTTGCAATTTTGGAGATCAGATAATAAATGAGTTGCGTGTTTCTTTTCGCCGAAAGTTAAGCGAAAAAATGTTTTTAATTCCGCCCAATTTGAAAATGTTTTTAAACTACAGGCGACTTGTGCCTTACCTTCTAATTGAGAAATAATAAATTTGCATAAAATTAATTGCTGTTCTGGGCTAGCTAATAACATAGCATTTTCACAGTTTGTGAGAAATGCAGGAAGTGACTCTCTGTCACCAGTATAAGGTTTAATAAATTTAGTTAAAAATGAAAGCGTTAATTTTTCGGACATTTTGTCTTTAGATGACTCTTGTTTTTTGTCTTTAGATGACTCTCCTTTGACTGACATTATGAATTATGTTATGCTGAACTTGTATAAAAATTAGAAATAATACAGCAAAAATTTAGAAATTAAAAATAGAATAAACTAGGACTTAGAATTATTTTAGACTTAAGAGTTTGTAAATTTTAGATTTAGAATTCACTTCACGACTTAGAACACTTTAGATTTAGCACTTTTGATTTTGCACGATTTCTTGGATTTAGTAGAAACAGAGGATTTAGAAAAATTAGAAAACACTCACAGGAACACGACGATAACCTGCATGCCGTTGTCGTGGAGACTGGAGTGGAGCCGGAGTCGCGTGCAGAGGCTACGCTTTACCCGGAGCTGGGGGTCGATGATGTGGCCCTGGCGAGTTAGACTGGAGCGGCTCAGACAGCACAGCACTGCTGTTGAAACTGCTGGGGCAGACCGAAGTCCTCGTGGGGTTGTAGCTGGAGCGGGCTCAGGCTAGGGCCTGAGGCTGACCGTCGTCCGAGTGTGTGAACCGGTTGGAGCAGGCTCGCGCAGAGGTGCGGAGGCTTACTGTCGTCTAAAAACGTGGTGCGGGCTCGCGCCTTCGGTGGCGGAGTCTTACCGTCGACCAAAAACTTTAAACACGGTGCTACGGGTTCGTGATTCCTAGGTCTAAAACGTTAGACTTTTTTTTTCGGGATCAAATTACTACACACTTCTGACACCAATTTGTTTTGCAGCACCCTCTGTGTAAGTTTAAAAAAAAAAACCAAAAGTTCATCCTAAACTAATTTATTTTCCCAAAATTAAAATTAGTCACACTTTGCTACAAGTTACGACTTCCCACACGTTAATAGCCCGGCTTCCAGATTCTAACTGTTCGATAAATTGAATTAAAATGAATGCTAAACGAAAACTGCAACGCAAACGGAAAAATATGGTAGAATATAGAAATGCTTACTAAACGTAATGTACTAAGTAACTAGGGATGTAACAGAACGCTTCGGAAACGCTAAATAATAAATAGGCACATAGATTGCAATTCAAATTTTCCCTTCGTACTTTCACGGGCTTAGGACCGTCAAAATACAAACTTGTATGATTATATAGGTACCTAATGTATTTAGGCGTACTTAAAAAATTTGAATTACCTCTAAAGTTTACATACAATTATTATTATTTTTTATTATTTAATATACAGAACATCAATTAATATTAACGCCTTTACACCATTAAACCTATGAAGGTATGTCTCGGTACTAGACATTCCTTTTACAATAAATAACTTTAAAATTAAGAACTTAAATAAACTATTAACTTACAAACTTAAATAAAGTAACTAATACTTGATTACAATGTGATTTATTGTAACGGATCTTGTGGGGGGTTATTTTCAATGTCAACGTTTACTTCTTCCTCTTCAGTAACTTCTATTCCAAGGTCGTTGGGTGAATCATCCCTGAGAAGATTTTCAGTTTCTTCGAACCTCTAATACGGATGACTCACGCAATAATCCTTCGAGCCCCAAGCGGTCGCATGCGACCGCGATAACAATAGAAGCCTTTCTATTGTTATACCGCGATAACAATAGAAGCCTTTATTGTTATCGCGGTCGCATGCGACCGCTTGGGGCTCGAAGGATTATTGCGTGAGTCATCCGTATTGCAAGCATTTTTTTATAACTCATTGTCTAATTACCTCCACTACTTGAAGTAATATGAGGCTTTCATGATCGGTTTTCATTCATTACGCGTCTTGTGCTCGTAAAAACAACAACTTTTCATCAACTATCACCATATTATATTTTAATTATTTTAATTGCTAATACCAATAATTACTTTTGTATTTTTTTACAAAGATGGCTACGTTTGTAATTAATTTAGATATTTTTACATTTTTAAAAAAATAGTGGGTGCCTTAAAAATAGTGATTTATTGTTTCAAACCATTATTAAATATATTCCAAGTGAAATTCCAAATGAAGAGCTCAGAATTATCAAAAAGTTTTGCCAAAATTACACGTCAAACCTAGCTAGAAGATGGGAAGGATCAAGTAGGAACAAACACTTTGGTGAATCAACTAAAATCATAAAGTGATTGGAGTCTAAAATTGTGTGGCCAACTTCTACTTCTGTGAATTTCCCTATGCAATTTGATCCAGAATATACCATAGAAGACGTAGAAGTAGAAGAAGAGCATAATTTATCATATGAAGAGGAAGCGGGTGCATCTACATCAGAAGCTGCCATAAATACCCCTAGCTCAAGAAATAAAAGACCATTTAAACTTTCGTTCAGTCAGAGAAAAGCATACGAGAAAGATAGGCAGAATTCAAACAAACGAAGACATTATACACCAGTTATTAATCAGCTCAGATTCGTACATTACGAACATCAGCGGAGCTAAAATGGTCGCATTTTGAATAGCTCTAAAATCAATTCAGAAACTGAATCGTCAAAACAGTCAAACTTACGAATGTAAAATTAGTACAAATTACTAGACATTAATTGCAAGCAAACTGCAGAGTGACTGACCATTTTGATGCCATTTTGTGTTTTAATAAATAATAATCATACGATTCATAATATGATTCTCCAAAGCGAC
The DNA here is from genome assembly GCA_905333045.1 of Lysandra bellargus. NCBI lineage: Eukaryota > Metazoa > Arthropoda > Insecta > Lepidoptera > Lycaenidae > Lysandra > Lysandra bellargus. The sequence goes on from HG995328.1 coordinate 1,598,414, forward strand.
CATTTTAGACCCGCTGACCTAAGTTCACCAAAATTCAAAAGCAGCAGAGGTTCGAAGAAACTGAAAATCTTCTCAGGGATGATTCGCCCAACGATCTTGGGATAGAAGTTACTGAAGAGGAAGAAGTATACGTTGACATTGAAAATAACCCCCCACAAGATCCGTTACAATAAATCACATTGTAATCAAGTGTAGTTAGTTTATTTAAGTTTGTAAGTTAATAGTTTATTTAAGTTCTTAATTTTAAAGTTATTTATTGTAAAAGGAATGTCTAGTACCGAGACATACCTTTATAGGTTTAATGGTGTAAAGGCGTTTAATATTAATTGATATTCTGTATATTAAATAATAAAAAATAATAATAATTGTATGTAAACTTTAGAGGTAAGTAATTCAAATTTTTTAAGTACGCCTAAATACATTACCTATATAATCATACAAGTTTGTATTTTGACGGTCCTAAGCCCGTAAAAGTACGAAGGGAAAATTTGAATTGCAATCTATGTGCCTATTTATTATTTAGCGTTTTCGAAGCGTTCGCTAGCGCTGAATAACAAAATAGAGCACAAATTTCAAGTACAGAGGTAATTAGGCAATGAGTCATAAAATAATTTAAGGTGCATTGGGGTAACTTCGGAAGAAAAAAAAAATGGGGATATTTCGAAAATGGCAAATAATTAACAAACAGAAAGTAATTTTGAGCTCTGGCCACATTTACTGAGACGCCAATTTAATCACCTCCCCCGCTTCCTTTCCCTCGAGCCGTCAGCCGGGTGCGTGTGCGCTAAGTTCATTTTTTCGCGCCAAGTGCAATTTTATGATTTTTTGGGATTATCGAAATTACCCCGTTTTGTTTTACACAGAAATTAGGTAAGTTACGTAATAATTTGTTTGTTTTAAAGAAGCTTTGACGTTTTTTGCTTTCTTAAGAATATGTAATGTTGGTCTAGCTATGATTTTTGACAAACATTCTAAATAACCCCAGTGGGGTAAATTTGTTAACGAAATTTCCCCAATAATTTTTTCATAGTCTTTTGCAGGGGTGCGCAACATAAAATATTTACCTGCCTTTACCAACAAACATAAACGAATGAAAATACAGAGTCCAAACTTGACTCGACTCGTACAAATCATGTCGATTTTCGACATTGAGAGGTTTAAAACGTATTTTTGAATAGATGTGTGGAATCAATTTTTATTGTTGTTAAAATAAAAATAAAAACAGTTTTAAGGTATAATCCGGGTTCCCAAAAACATTTTTTTTTATTACCAATTACCATCCAGCAAATGTTTCGTGAGTAGCTTCATTTTGATAAGACGAACAACAATTTCCTTTGCGTAAATTCTCGAAAGTGGTAGCTAACAGAGATAGAAAGGATTTAAATTTTAATATTTCTATTTGATGGTCCTAAAATATGGATTGTTCTATATTTTGTAGGACAAGGTTACTCTTGAATTTTATAACTATGTATTAACCTATCAATATAAGTACAAAAAATCAGCTCGTTAGGGTTCCGTTTTAGTCTTTTTAGTTCATTAATCAACAGAACTTGGTTGACTAATGAACCCTAAAACACAACCCTAAACAGCTGATTTTTGTATATTGATAGGTTAATAGTTCTATCTCTGTTAGCTAAAACTTTCAAGAATTTACGCAGAGGAAATTGTTGTTCGTCTTATCAAAATGAAGCTACTCACGAAAAATTAGCTTGATTGTAATAAAAAAATTGTTCTAGGGAACCTGTACGACTATATAAAAATGGTTTAAGTGAAGAAGCCACTTTTATTATTTGCAGGTGTCAACTGCTCGGGTGCTGATTGCCGACGTGGTTTTTAAATGCAGAGCTAAGGCGCGCCTTTCCTCTGCAATTGAAAACTACTTCCTTTTTTTAATTTAGTTTTAATTTTGATTTAGCAATTTACGAGACTGGGTAAAAATTATTTTTATTTTTAACAAAAAATGTGTTCCTATTTTATTTCGTTAGTTATAGTTTTGCTGGGTATTAAATTTAAATAAATACAATAATATTATCTAGTGTTGGCTTTTTTATTGTTCTTATCTATTTACTTCTTTGCTCCAAATGTTGAGGACATCTGCGTCCCCGATGGGGTAATTTTGAAAATTTTTCAGTCTAAAACTTAGTTTGGTGTCTTCTATGGCTTGTATACACAATGTTTTTGTATGGGGTAAAATAGAATAAAAATAAATGTGTGCCTTAAATGTATTTTTACATTAGGTCGTGTTTCGCTGTTATTCGAAATTACCCCTTGAGTTTTCGAAATTACCCATGAAAAGTAAAAATAGGGTTTATATTTTAAAGGGGTAGTTATACCAGAATCCGTAAATACTTTTGAACTAAAAAAGATACAATTCACATGGAAATATGTTTATTATAACTGAAATATTAGAGTTATAGTTAAAAATATATACAATTCGTCTTCTAAAGTTGAAACAATGACACAATAGCCTCACTCTTCCAAAAAGTTTACTAGATTACCCCAATGCACTTACTTGTCAATAAAGAAAACATTATTATTTGTTTATCCTTAACAATATTTATTAAAATCCATATGAAATACTCGAAAATGACAAAATTATGATTTCGTCCATACAAAAAATTATTCATATTTTTTTTCTCTGTAGATACGGCATATTTGAAAAAAGCAACATCTGTTAAAGTTACTTGTAATTACATCAGATGCTACAAAAAACAGTCCCATCCGCTGACCAAAAAAACAAAGTGCCTGTAGCTCTAAAAGGCGCAAAAATCGCAGTTGAGTGTCTATGACAAAAATGTACGACAAGAATCCCTCTATAAGCTGTGCTATGATTTATGTTGAATACGTTTGAATCTTGGAAGAAAATGACAAAATTATGATTTCGTCCGTACAAAAAATAATTTATATTTTTTTTCTCTGTAGATAAGGCATATTTGAAAAAAACAACATCTATAAAAGTTACTTATAAAATTGCATCAGACGCTACAAAAAAAAAATTGGCCTCATCCGCTGACAAAAAAAATTAAAGTGCATGTAGCTCTAAAAGGCGCAAAAATCGCAGTTGAGCGTCTATGACAAAAATGTACGACAAGAGTCCCTCTATAAGCTGTGCTATGATTTATGTTGAATACGTTTGAATCTTGGAAGAAAATGACAAAATAATGATTTCGTCCATACAAAAAAATAATTATTATTTTTTATCTCTGTAGATACGGCATATTTGAAAAAAACGACATCTATAAAAGTGACTTGTAATTGCATCAGCTGTATACAAAAAAAATCAGCCTGATCCGTTGACCTTCGATCCGAAAATTCTTAATGTCCCATTTATTTTACTTCGGGACCAGTGTACGGGTATAAAATATATTAGCCACTGAAAAAAATGATTAAAATCGATATCATATGATCCTTCACGTGGTCTACTTCTTATCTGTGCCAAATAACATAAAAATTGCTCCAGTAGTTCGCGAGATAAGCCCTTTCAAATAATTTCCCCCGTTTTCCCACATTCTCCTATTAGTCTTAGCGTGATAAAATATAGCCTATAGCCTTCCTCAATAAATGGGCTATCTAACACTGAAAGAATTTTTCAAATCAGATCCTGGGGGGGGGGGGGGGGGGGGGCCAAAATGTTTTCGTTTTCGCTTCGTTATAGAAACGCCGATGAAAATGTATGGAATTGACATAAGCGTTCGTTAATATGACGTTGACGTTCGACTCGTCTTATGTCAATTCCATACATTTTGATCGGCAATTCTATAACGAAGCGAAAACGAAAAAGTTTCGGCTAAATGGCCAGCTGTAGTTCCTGAGATTCGCGCGTTCAAGTTAGCCCTTTGAAATAATTTTACCCGTTTTTTCCACATTATTGTACCTAAAAACAAAAAGAAAAAACATTTTAATATAATATAATATCTATGGACGCTTCACACCACGTCAGTCTGGTCCCGTGGTAAGTACCTGAAGGACTTGTGTTACAGTTACCAGACAACGAATATATATGTAGTATTTAATACTTGTATACTATACATATATTTAAGATTTTTATTATATGATACACATATATTCTAATGTACATCCATGACCTAGGAACTTTATAAACTTTAACTCATTCAAAATTTTAAAGTAATTGTTATAAGCGACAAAAAACACTTTAAATAACGCCAAATTATTAAAATTAACTATACCGGTAAGAGGCCCATTTTTTTATCATTTTATGACTGTTTAAATTTTCACGATACGTCAATAAATAACAGAGATACGTCAGTTTTTCTTAAGGGTCCGTATACGAAATTTTGCCGATTTCGCTCATTTAACAAACGTGATTTAACAGTTAAAAATACAGTATTTCTATAAGTTTTAATGCACAACATGTAAGATCATTTCAATTACAATATAGTGTTGGAGCTAGATTTTTTATTTTTTTAAGTATCTTTAAATAATCCAACTCAAACCCGCGACAGTTTTGTGATTTTTGCTGTAAAAGGTTTAGAATATCACCTTTTTATGGATTGTATTCATGGGCGCTGGCAGGGGGGTGCCAGGGGGTGCACTTGCACCCCTTGGGAATCTCGGGATCAACAGGAATGATTGAAATAAAAAGCATTTCGTAACACAAAATACCATGCCGTACAAAGATAGTTCGTAATGTTTCGGCACTAAATGTATTCTGTTGACGTAAATAGACGGTCACTGTTGTTCGTAAAAAGTAAAAAGAAAAGAAAAGAAAGAAAACTAAAATCTGCACCCCTTGGGAATTATTTCTGCCGGCGCCCATGATTGTATTGACGTCTTAACGGTATGAAAAAAATACAACGTACTGTTGAGATAGTCGTCTATACAATGTTGGAATTACTTTTTACCACTTTAATATAAAAAACCCTTTAAAAAACAGAAAACCTCTATCTGCCCGCTAACTTGGCGATCGTCCTTTTTCACCTGGCATATGAAAGACGGGCGTGAGTGTGAAGAGAGCAGTAGAAAAGAGTGTTTTTTTTTTTTCGAAAGGTTCTAAGCTACTGGTCTGGTTAAGACCATGGTAGTTTAGTCGTGGCTATAACTAGTCTGTTGCTAGTTGGTTTGGAGATAAACAATGAGGGGGCCTGGCCCCCTCCCCTAAAGTCACACGTGTGACATTCTAATCGGGCAATATTGGGGAGAGCTACGAAAATAAGCTGTTTTCATCTGACGTGGGGACACGGATCCCCCCTGCTCTTAAGGGGTCCGACCCCTTACTCACTCTCTGACGAGTGAGGCTGCTCGCGCGCGGTAGCACAAACTAGCTGCGTACGAGTTATCGCGGTAGATGAGCTCAAGTTATTAATGTTATTGCATAGGTTAGGCCCGTATAAATAGTCAGTACTCAAGATGCATCTCTGTCTCAAGACGCGGTTCGGCTCTATGATTGGTTCAAATTTTGACAGCCAGCCAATCACAGAGCTTGAACCGTGTCTTGAGACCGAGAGGCATCATAAGTACTGACTATTTATACTCAAAACTTTAAACGACTCTCCTGAACATTTCACTTTTTGGCGCTTATACCCTATTACTTTTTAACCGTCGATATATTTATTGAAGTGAAAACTGCTTTAGCGGCGTTGAGCACTTTTGTGGGATGGGTAAAAACTGTGAAACTCGCGTCAGATTCTCGTGCTAATCGAAAAACCGTAAGACGGTTGGAGAGTACTGAGTAGTGTTGTAACATCGAAATCGATTAATCGAACAATCGATTGTTTTTTTCTTTCGATTGTCGATATTTTTTAATTGATTGTAAGGGTTTCGATTAATTAAAAAACTCGATTTTTTTAAAATCGATTTTCTTAAAAAATGGCTTTAAAAATGTAAGGGTTTCGATTAATTAAAAAAAAAGATTTTTTTAAAAATCGATTTTCATAAAAAATGGGTTAAAATTTTTATCGATTGTAAGGGTTTCGATTAATTAAAAAAAACGATTTTCATAAAAAATGGGTTAAAAAAATAATGCACAACGTTAATAATCAAGTTAACGGTAAGACGTCCCGCTCTGACAAAAAAAAAATGGTCACGTTACCCATCACCTACGATGGGTCGTTTTTAGCGTTGCATGAGCGAAAATAATGACGTCATGAGTGACGCTTTTGCCGCGATTACGACGATTGTGGTCACCATGTGGAATGGCTGAAGGAGTATTTTCAGCGTTTTCATTGCTTAGTGCAGTCTTTCCCAAAGTGGGCGCTGCAGGCCTGAACCAGCTGCCTGATTCACGATCGTCGGAAAGTTTTCACGTGAAAAGATCTCATATTCTGTCAGTATTACAGCGATTCACAAACTTTCCGCCGCCGCGCCGCGGGAATGAATCCGAAACCAAAGAGAATAATTGACACTAGTTTTTTTTTTGACAATAAGTGCTACGGCATATATAGCTAATCATTAAAAAAATACAAAACACTACTTACATTCGTGAAATCCAGTTAAAAAAACTTCGAAAAAAGTACACGTTATAGCAACACACTAAATAACGCACAATAGCCGAAAATATACTAATCGCCCATAGTCTATATTGTAGTATTTTTCATTCAGAATGTAGCCAATATATCAAGGATCGTACGTCTAATGAAACTTCTTTATTCTCAGTATATATACTGTATTATCTATGTTCTTTATTCCGTCAAGCCCCATAAGGACACAGGTGACCGTGACAACAATAGTATACAATAGCATTTCTAAGAATCCCCGATGGAAGGATTATACAATAGTAGTCTGTAAGTCAGCGAAATATGTTAAATAATTGAATAAAAGAGCGCGGTAACCGGCTGCCGCTTGGGGCTTGAGTCTTGAGTGAATGGCGTACCGCGCAGTACAAAGTACCTACAAATAGCGCGGCTGCCGACTGCCGCTTGGGGCTTGAGTGGAATTAAAATAAAAAATATTGTTTATGTGCCGACTGCCGAGTGACAATGACAATCTGTCAAATCTGTAAATCGTGTGTTGAGTTCCGATAAATCACAGAGTACTTTAATAAATTAATAAATCGGTAAATCTTGTTGTGTGAGAATACCTTTTACTTATGTGTAAAATAAACTTATTAATTTACTTTAAATTTTATATAAGTTTCTTTTGTTTTAAATTTGTTTTTCATTTAATATTAGTTTTTATTAGATATACTATGGAAGTTCCAGTGTGGTGAGTATGACCTTGGAATTATAATGATATTATATACTTAAATAACTATTTAAAATTATTGTAAAAGCACAATAATGGTTTAACATAATACATAAGTATTAATCCTTCAAGCCCCATAAGGACACCGGTGACCGCGACAACAATTGAATACAATATCATTTCCAAGAATCCCCGATTGAAGGATTAATACAAAATTTAAACATTATCATACTTATTTCTAAATCTTTAAGTACCGGATATTAAAACATATACCTACTGCATTTATGAATAAAAATATTTATTGTTCAATGAACACTTCCTAAAGATTTAACACATAATTATTACAGTACGACATTTATTTAATATTTTAAACAAGACACGACTAACTAAGTATTAATAATTGCTTTGTTTTATTCTTATCATTAAATAATTTCATCTAACAATATCCGCCATGACACGGTTCTCGAAGTGAAAAGATTTCACGAGTCTCGGAGGTGGCGGGAACATTCCGCGAAAACGACTCTAATCCTCGGATAATTTCCCGCCGTCGGATGTCAAACTCCCATCCGCGGTGAGATCTTTTCGAATCCGTGGCGGAAACTATTTCACTCATACAAAAGAAATGTCACTACTGTCAAAATGACAGCAAAATCGGAAAGTATTCACTTGTCATTTGCTTGAAAGTGAAATATGTAGTTTCCGCCAGCGGGAAGATTCCACGCGGAATCGCTTAGTGCATCACCCCGCAGGTGGTGGTGTGGGACCCAGAAAAAAATGGGGGCGTTGTTTAGAGGCTTGTGGGGTGATTTGTAATTTCATTTCATCTAGATCCGCTATCCCCAACCAGCCCGCCGGGACTTTATTTGTGGCCCGCGTGATGTTAAACAATTTTTAAATTCACTCCCACCGGCAAAATAATTTTTCCACTTTTAAATCGTTAATTTTGAAGAATGTATATAATTTTTAATCCCTAAAAAATTTTGGTTGCGGCCCGCGACACCAAGACCAAAACATGTTTGTGGCCCGCATGAAAAAAAGGTTGGGGACCACTGATCTAGATGCATTTTAAATTAAATACATTTATTTCCCACAATTAGTTTGAAAACGTATAATTTTTCATTTATTTTTTACTAGATGACGCCCGCAACTCCGTTGCGCCAAAATTCGTTTATCGCGAAGGAACCGTACATTTTTCCGGGATAAAAACTATCCTATGTCCTTTCTCGGGACTCAAAATATCTCCATGCCAAATTTCAGCAAAATCGGTTCAGCGGTTTGAGCGTGAAGAGGTAACAGACAGACAAACGAACAGACAGACAGACACACTTTCGCATTTATAATATTAGTTTTTAATAAGTCTGGGACTCCGCGTTCACTTACACAGTTATTCATACCTACCACAGAAATAGATCAAGATGGAAGCCGCATGTCGCTCCCTTTGTATGAAAACGAGCGTGCCACTTTTTTCCTATCTACTGTGACGTCACAAGAGCGCTTTAGTGATGAGAATACCCGTACGCACGTAATCGATTCGAAGGCATCGCCGCGCCCCGCCTCTTTTGCCACTTTAATAGGTATATCGATTTTTTAATCGATTATTATTCAAGTTTATAGACAGAGGAATGATAAAATATCTAAAGATACGTGCTTGCCAGGACAGCTAGTTATATATTGTATTATTCTAAACTAAATTTAATGATTTAATTTAGCAGGAATATAAATACATATTACATAAAATATAATTACCGAGGCACAAAATATCCCAAAGTGAACAATATCATTCGTCTGTTTCATGCAACAGACATGTTTCGAAAATTGATTAATTAGAATCGAGAATATGTACAACACTATTTGCTTCATTTGACAGAAAAATTAGAATATTGACTGTACCTCGAAACTAAGCGATGAGTGAAAGTATCGATTGTTTTATTTCCATTGCGCGCTCAATACCGGACAAACAGAATGGGCTCTATAATTTTCTAAATAAAGCGGCAATGTATTATGAATCATGCGGTACACACGCAGTTACGTAGATTTCATGGTAAAAACTACAACCACCCACGATTAACATTAAATAAATGATTTAAAAATAAAGTTCACAATATGATTTATGGTGCATTTTCACTGGTCGATAGGGCCCGCATGCGTTGTGCGGGAGATCATGCCTCGACCAATCAAAATGCGCCATTAGTTGTCATAGACTCCCCGTATGCTGTATACCGCACGAGTTAAAGACTAATGAAAATGCGCCCTTAATAACAAAATTACTTACCGATGTTAAGAAACGTGTGCACTATTAAGACCAATGTTTCTATTCGAATTTCCACAGCCCAATCGATTCCGATAACGGTGGAGCGCAGACTAAAGCGCTTATTCCACTTATCCTAGCTAGGTTCCTAGGTAGGATCCTAGCTAGGATCCTAGCTTTCTAAATGTTATTCCACTTGACTAAATCGGAAACGATTTAGGATCCTAGCTAGGATCCTAGCTATGATCCTAAATCGTTTCCGATTTAGTCAAGTGGAATTGTTTCTTTCTAAATGTTATTCCACTTGACTAAATCGGAAACGATTTAGGATCCTAGCTAGGATCCTAGCTATGATCCTAAATCGTTTCCGATTTAGTCAAGTGGAATAACATTTAGAAAGCTAGGATCCTAGCTAGGATCTTACCTAGGAACCTAACTAGGATAAGTGGAATAAGCGCTTAAAGAACAGACTTTCGAAAGATTGAAATTGCTTGTAGTTTAGGAACGCGATGGCACGCGAAGTACATACACATGCGGTATAATATAATCTTGATATATGTCTGTGCCCCTTAATTTATATAAAGATTTAAAAGTATGTGAAATAACAGGGGCGCCAAAAAAAATTGTTCTCAAAGTGGGCAGTAGACAAAATAAGTTTGGGAACCCCTTGCTTAGTGGAACATACACCAAGTGATAATTATTTGGATTTTGGGGAGTTTTGTTAGAAATTTAGTGGGTTTTAAAGTTGCTTCGGGGCGAATATGTTTTGTGTAGTTGGCAACACTGAAGACTAGCTGCGTTTTTTTTGTACTTAGTGATGGGCCAACTCGGAAAAAACAAAACTCGATTTAACCCGAGTTAAACTCGGGTTGAACTCGAGTTACGTAACTCGAGTTAACTGGATGGATACATTCACTTGGAATGCTTTATTGAATTTTTACCAGTTTATTACCTCAGATTCGCGTAAATAGTTAAAAAACTAGCTGTCCCGGTGAACTTCGTGTCACTTAAAAACCTTCACTGGACTTCTACGAATATTTTAAGACTAAAATCAGCCCAATCCGTTTAGCCGTTTTCGAGTTTTAGCGCGACTAACGCATTTGAAAATCCATTTTTATATATAAGAAGAAGACTAGCTGTCCCGGTGAACTTCGTGTCACTTTAAAACCTTCCGTGGACTTCTACGAATATCTTAAGACTAAAGTCAGCCCAATCCGTTCAGCTGTTTTCGAGTTTTAGCGCGACTAACACATTTGAAAATCCATTTTTATATATAAGATAAGAAAGAAGAAAGAAGACTAGCTGTCCCGGTGAACTTGTCACTTTAAAACCTTCCCTGGACTTCTTGACGACCGACGACTTTGATGACCTCCGTGGCGCAGTGGTGAGCGCGTTGGTAGCTCAAGCCGGAGGTCGCGGGTTCGAGTCCCGCCGACGGAACAAAAAGTTTATAAAGTTCCTGGGTCATGGATGTGTATTAAATATGTGTATCGTATAGTAAAAATCTTAAATATTATATGTATAGTATAAAAGTATTAAATATATTTCCGTTGTCTGGTACCTGTAACACAAGTCCTTCAGGTACTTACCACGGGGCCAGACTGACGTGGTGTGAAGCGAAGATATTATTATTATATTATTACTTCTGCAAATGTTTTAAGACTAAAATTAGCCCAAACCGTTCAGCCGTTTTCGAGTTTTAGCGCGACTAACACATTTGAAAATCCATTTTTATACATCTATACTTATAAAACAAAGTCGCTTTTTTCCCTCATGTCCCTTTGTTCCCTTTAATCTTTAAGACTACGCAACGGATGTTAATGTTTCTTTTAGTGTTAGCCCATTTATCGAGGAAAGTTATAGGCTATATTTTATCACGCTAAGACTAATAGGAGCGAAGAAATAGAGGAAAATGTGGAAAATACGGGGAAAATTATTTGAAAGGGCTAGCTTGAACGCGCTAATCTCCGGAACTACTGGTCCGATTTGAAAAATTCTTTCAGTGTTAGATAGCCCATTTATTGAGGAAGGCTATGTGGTATATTTTATCTCGCTAAGGCTAATAGGAGAATGTGGAAAAAAAGGGGAAATTATTCGAAAGGGCTTATCTCGCGAACTACTGGAGCAATTTTTATGTTATTTAGCACAGATAAGAAGTAGACCACGTGAAGGCTATCGATTTTAATTTTTTTTCAGTGGCTATATTATGTTTTTATACCCGTGCGACGCCGGGGCGGGTCGCTAGTAATTTAAATAAGAAGATATAGATTGGAACCGACAAATGATATTTTTAACTGTTTAAAATTTTTTCATTTTTTTTATATTGTTTATTTAAGTAAGTATAATAGTGTAAGTAAAAAAGAAAATAATTGTTTGAAGTAGAATCATTTATTTATGTATTTTTGGCGGTATACGTACTCGGTACTCGAGTCAGAGAGAATTCAACTCGAGTGGAGTGGGTTCGAGTTACGCCCAACTCGACTCTCGAGTCTCGACTGACATCACTATTTATACTTGAATAGATAGATGGATGGGCGTCCATCTTGAATATCGCTGAATTTGTGCCGGTTATGTGATAGAAGTGTAATTTATTTTAAGAAACTTCGGTTTTTTCGTTAACTTTTAAGAAGTTTATGAATGCTTATTGTATTTATATCATAAAATAGGATAATCTACAGTAATGTGCTAGGTATGAGTATGTTCCTGAACCATTTGATCATTTGACGAGTAATGGCGTGCGTTTTTTCTTTGAAGACTTTCAAATTTTATTGGAGATCCTTGTATTCAAAGTTGTGATAATGTTATAGAAGCCAGAAAATATTACTTCCTGAGAATAATCAAAAAAGGTTCACGTACAATTAGTTAAAATTCATACACATCTTAAAAATGGTTAAGTTGGAAGGCGTTTTTAGGTTATATATCAATACAAGTGACTCGTAATCATTCGTAATCGCCAGTTAAACTAATGAAAATAGTGACAAATTCTTCAATTCGTATTTAGCAAACGTGATTGTGAAAACCTGAAAAGTGACGTCGAAAAAATTTTTATTCACAGTATTGTTACTCAAGACTTATGCGATTTCCGGAAAGACAATCGTCAACAAGACCTTAGGTTGGCAAAGGCTAAATACGATGGCAGTGCCTAGTAGAGCGCGGGTGTATGCCGATGTAAACTCACAAAAACCCAGAGAGTACTGGGATTACGAGAGCTATGTCGTCGATTGGGGTAATCAAGAGGACTATCAGTTAGTGCGCAAGCTGGGGCGCGGTAAATACAGTGAAGTATTTGAAGCAATAAATATCACAAATAATGAGAAGTGTGTAGTAAAAATATTGAAGGTAAGTCCCTCTGTTGTAACTTTTGTCTTGGGAATCTTAACCACATCATTTACTTTAAACTTAACTTTTAGCAATAATTTATGTAAAGTCAGTCTCTGAACTATTACAGCTTTGAAGTATAATATGTACAATGCAGGCTGTGCAACTATATCTAAACAGTTTTGATATGGGTTCAAACCCCGTTGAAATTGTCTTAAATTGCTAAATAAGATAAAATAATTTCTGTAAAATTTGTTTTTTACTAAGTACCATACTTAAAGCTTGGTCACCTAGCAGGTTAATGTATAACAGCCTTAATATAACAGCATTGTATTTAAGAAACACAAAGTATTTTTGCTTGTAATTAAACTAGAAAATATTATGCATTTTAATTAAAATTTAATGTGAATTAAATTTATTTTTTAGCCTGTGAAAAAGAAGAAGATAAAAAGAGAAATAAAAATATTAGAAAACTTGAGAGGAGGCACAAATATAATAACATTGCAAGCTGTAGTAAAGGACCCCGTGTCGCGTACACCAGCTCTGATTTTTGAACATGTCAACAACACTGACTTTAAGCAGCTGTATCAGACTTTGTCAGACTATGATATAAGGTATTGATACATTTTTACACTTTTATCATGTTTCAAAATTTTGTGACTATTTTATTTCATATAAAACTTTGATCTACAAGGAACAAATTGTTTAAAAATATGTTTGATTGCACTTAGGTGCCTTAAACATTATAACATAAAAATAAAAACTTAAGACTATTAATTAACTTATCAATCCCCAAGCGGCACCCGGCTGCCGCATAACAATGAAAATCAATTGTGTCTGCGATTCCTACGATCAAGGTATTAACTAAATACATTAAACACTAAAGGTAGCTTTATTGCTAAAATTTTTTGGTGAATTGTATTTTATGAGTTTTTTTTTCAATTTGTAAAGACTAGGTACTAGCACCATACACCATGCATAAGGCTCCTATAAATACAGTACTCTGCAGAGACATTATCTATTACTCCACAATATAAAGTGCAGCTAAATTTCATAATTGATAATTTCATCTTCTAATCGGGAATATTATGCAAAGGTTCAAGCAGAGGGTGCTACTAGCACATACAGTAAATAATCTGACATGTTGCACACATCACAGTATTGGCAAAAAAAAAATTCTAATTAACCTCAAGCAAAACTTTTGAAATCACCAAAGTAATACAATCTATACTTATAAAATTACATGTCCTGACTGACTGACTGACTGATTCATCATCGCTGTGCAAAAACTATTAAAGTTACAGCCACGAAATTTGGTGAGTAGGGTTGTTTTATTAAGTAGACACCCACTAAGGAAGGAATTTTACCACGAAGGGGGTGAAATAGGGGTTGAAAGTTTGAATGAAAGTCCGTCATTTCTTAAGTTAGGAACATGAAACCCATCTCCGTTATTATACTATGCTAACGCGGACGAAGTCGCAGGCAACAGCTAGTCATATATATCCTATTTATGCAAATGTTAACATAATTAAGTTTTATAACTATACACCGAATGAGTTCCCCCCTAAAAATTATTAAATTTTATAAATACATACAATATACATAATTAAGAAATCAAAATCATCAAGTAGTTAACCAGGTCATTGAGTTAAAATTTGCTTATTATTTAATGTCACTTTCACAGATAATTTTAATATTCCAGATACTACTTGTATGAACTCCTCAAGGCTTTAGATTATTGTCACAGTATGGGTATAATGCACCGAGATGTTAAGCCTCATAATGTAATGATTGACCATGATAACAGAAAGCTGCGTCTCATAGATTGGGGCTTAGCTGAATTTTATCATCCTGGGCAGGAGTACAATGTTCGAGTCGCTTCTAGGTACTTTAAAGTAAGTGTCACATTCCACCAAAGCTAGTGATTTTTGTAATAGTGAGGGAGCCCTAGAACAAATTTTTTTGTGATTATTAACATGCTTTTTTGTGAGTAGCTAAGCTTCATTTTGATAAGACAAACAACTTTTTTATGTTCTAGGGCTCCCTTACTATTAACATTGATTTGACATGATCCAACCAAATGATGTGTGTTGGACTGTCAACTGCCTAGGAATCAATTTCCTTGATGGTACCTACTTTACGGATTTCACTGCATTTGATTTTGATTATTAATGTAAAAAAAAATATTGTTACCTACGTAAATTTTTTTTATAAAAAATACAATAATTTGCCTAACCTCAACCTCAACATAACAAACCTCAAGACAAGACAAGACAAAAATCCTTCAAAACCTCCACAGTTTACCGAATTAAGTTATAACAAATATTTTCTTATTCCCCTCCAGTGAACTTTAAACTACAGGAAGAGTAACTCCGTCAAAAAAGTGCACCAAAAGGCTAAAAAATGTGACCCGAATACATGTATACTTTATGCATGTGTTCGATACACATTTTTCGTGTATATATACTCGAGTGACATTCAACCAGGTTGACATGATAATTATTGTCAAACTCATTTTACAATTTGTTTACTTACTTTTTACGTAGCTTTTTACAAAATTTTCGTTGTTAAAATGCCTAAATGCCCTGTGAAATGGTGTAGAAGTCATACAGATACGACTTTTAATACAGGAATAACCTTTCAAGTTTCATCTGTAAGTGATTTTTTTAAAATTATGCTCAGGTAAAAGTTCTTGTATTTTTTCTGACCCAAAAACATGCCCAAAAAGATGGTTTATTTAAGTTGGATGCCAGGGTATTTGCGTAAAATTAAGCTGGCCTCTTTGTGTTTGTCTTATTAAGTTTACATGTTATTGTAAAAATGCAATAATCAAAAAATAATATAATTACAAAATTTTTACAAAGTCGCCATGGACAGTGTTATGCAAGATGTAACAATTTAATCATAATTCATAAACAAGGGTCTGACTGACATCAGTATGGAGTATCTTATTTTTATAATGCCGTTCGTACTTCGTTTAGTAAGAAATGAACCAAATTGGATGCCGAGCCAGATTACTCGTTTATGTAGCATACACTTTAATAGTCATGATATATTTTGTATGAGTAATGACCGAAAATTAAAGAGATTACGAAAATCTGCATTTGCACCGTAAGTTTTTTATTTCAATTCTGTAATAATTCTGTAATAATTTAGGACATCGATTTCTGTAATCTGAAAACGTCTTGTCTAGGTGCTCTGGATAGTTTTAAATTTTGAAAACTCTAAAAGGTTTGTTCAAAATTATTATATATTATTATTATCAATGACTTAAGGGTCAGAGAAAATGTTTGATTTTAAAATAATAATTATGTACTCCTTTCTTCGTGATAGTAGATATGTTTGGTGTATACTGCATAATGCCATCCGCTTTTGACAATTATTGTCCACGGCTTTGTTTCATAACTGTGACAGTGACAATAACCGCGCAGGCTGTCGTCCAGCGCGCAATATTATGATATGTTACCTGGGAAACGACCTTGGCGAGAATCTGAATTGTCATATTTTAGTGTTCGAAAAGGAGCCAAATTTATAACGGTTGAAGTATGGGAGTTACGTTTCCTGTAGTTTTGTTATTCGTAGTTCCCCTCAGATTTGCTTTATCGAGGTTGCACTGTATGTTCAGATCATGAATATTATTTTATTATCTAGGAATACATGAATTATGTACTTTTATAAAAAATAATTATTAATCAGCATATTTTTTCCAAGATAAAAGCCAATTTATTTTTTGATGTTAATTCAGAATCTATTTACAAGCTACTATCACAAACCTTAAAAACTGATTTATTATATACTTTTAAATCTTATTTTCAGGGTCCTGAACTTTTGGTAGACTATCAAATGTATGATTATTCACTTGATATGTGGTCGTTAGGGTGCATGTTGGCATCTATGATCTTCCGTAAAGAGCCTTTCTTCCATGGTCATGACAATTATGACCAGCTTGTACGTATTGCTAAAGTGCTGGGAACTGAAGAATTATTTGAATATTTGGACAAATATCATATAGCATTGGATCCTCGGTTTAATGATATTCTTGGAAGGTATTGTTATTACATAATATAATGTTATAGGACAGGGGTCACCAAATGGCGGACCGCGGTCCGCATCCGGACCGTCGACCCATTGTGTGCGGACCAAGCATGTTCGAAGATGAACTTCGTAAAAAAAATTAATTGCGGTCTCGACCTACGTCTCTCGACATACTGAGATGAACATGTAGCAACAAAAATTGACACTTTTTTCATTGATACAAATACTTTTGTAATTTCCGTAATTACATTTGTGTGATTATTTTTTAATGTGCGGACCGCGAAGGTCATTTTATTTCTTAAAACGGACCCCGAGGGAAACTAATTGGTGACCCCTGTTATAGAATATTTACTAATAGAAAAGTAGAATAGTACTTATAAGATTTTTTTTCTTGACAGACATTCCCGTAAGCGATGGGAACGATTTGTACATTCAGAAAACCAACATTTGGTGTCCCCAGAAGCTCTAGACTTTTTAGATCGTCTGTTGCGCTATGATCACTACGAGCGTTATACTGCTCGTGAAGCAATGGATCATCCATATTTTTGTGAGTACATTTATGTAAAATTTTAAGATTACTGGTTTCACATAATAGTTGAAGTACCAATACCTCCTAACTGTAGGTGCTTATTTTAGGGAAGAAAGAAAAACGTTTAACTTTTTAGGTTTTATTTAAGTACAGAATTTTCATAAAGTTGTTTATGAAATTATTACAAAAATACTTATTATTTTCTAAATTGCGATTCAAATAATATCACAATGTCTTGTAAAACCGTCAATTATAAGATATTGATTTCTTAAAAAAATGTTAGCTAGGAGGTATTAGTACTTCAACAACAATATATTATACTGTTACGTGCTAGGGTTCGTATGATTCGGAGAGAACGACCTTGAAGACTATTCACTGACACTAGCTCACACAAATCACTAAGTCCAAACGCTAAGCACTAGATCCAAATCACTGAGCACTATCACTGTCCTAGGTCGTAGCCGAGTCGTAGGTTCACTATCACTCACTATTGATCACTTGTTTTCACTTCGAAGTCGCCTCGAAGACCGCTCCGATTAAACTGAACTCGGGCCGTCCACCTGCGCCTATTTATATGGGCGAGTCGAATTCGAGAATTCTCGATTCACGTAAACAAGGGTTGGACTTTTCTAGAAAGTGCGCGCATGTACCACATAGCGCCATCTAGTTTCGAGTAGGGGATTCATTTTGTTTGTGTAGTGTGTCTTCTCGATAACTTTTCCTGGTTCGACGCTAGATCTCAGGCTCTGTGTGTTCGTATTCGTAACACTACTCCCCTCTTAGAGATGCTCGTCCCGAGCATCGTTGTTACTGACCTGGTAACGCGCCACGTTGTTTCTACGACTCCTAGTCTGCGGTCCCTTCACATCAGCGCAAGAAGTACATTCGTGGCACCAATTCTGCACATCATCTCGCCAATGCAACCAGAAAAATCGTTCTCGCACTTACCTTAGCATCCTCTTGACACCTAGATGACTCCCTGATACACCTTCATGTATCTCGCGGAGAACATCTGGTTCTCTCGCCCTTGGGACAATTATCTGAAAATAGAACTCTCTACCGTTAGCCCATTTCCGGTAGAGTATTACGTTTTGAAGTATCAGACTGTCCTATTGCTTCCAGTACGCCTTAGTGACAGCGCCAGTGGGTGCAACCTCACTCCAGATTGGTTTTACGTCACCGCGTTTCTTCCATGTGATGATGTGCCGAAGGTCGTCATCTCTTTCTTGAGCCTTTCTCATAGCATCATTTTCCGAGAGACCCAAAGTATTTGTCTTTGTTCTTCCGCTCCGTGCCTGGGAGGTAACAGTTATCAGGGCTCTCTCCACATTGTCCAATACTCGCCACCTAGTCCTGGATTTTATTCGTTTCCCCTTATCCCGGGCAGGGGATGAAACTGCTTGCTTCCTCAGCTCCTCTATCTGTTCCTCGATCCTTTCCATCCTTGCCATCTGGGTGTTCTTCTGCGGGCAGTTGAGCTGAAGATGGCCCCTCTCACCGCACTTATAGCACACGGCTTCGAATCTTTTCCTTGCAGGAGCCTTAACCTCCCTAACTTCCGCAGCGACCTCGCGGATATTATGGGTCTGCCGTATGTCACGCCGAACTATACACGCCACAAATAATACTGGACTCACCTGACTACAAATTTATACTGGGACAGAACTATACTGACAGACACGACTGTACACCACAATAGACCAGACAAAACTCTGCATGACAAACAAAATAAAGTAGTTTACCTCATTGACATTGCTATACCTAACTCACACAACCTCACAACCACACACACAAATAAACTAACCAAGTACACTGACTTCACAATAGAAAGAAAAACGCAATGGAAAGCTAACACAGTCAAAACAATACCCATAGTTATTTCGACCACTGGCATTATACCTAAATCACTACAATAATAAAAATCAAAGAAAAATGAATAGCATATTAGCCACGACTGATATGCTATTCTTTTTTCTTGATTTGTTCTTGATTGATTAATCATCCATAGGTATGGAAGATTATATTTGAATTACCAAGCGTACTACAAAATATTTTTTCATTTACTAAATCACTGCATAACGTGTTTATCATTATTATTTATAAAATATCCATAGTTTTATGCTATCCATACTTACTATAGTCGGGACATTTTAATAGGCCACATTTGACAGTTCATCATAATTGTACCAGGTAACCTTATAGCGACGTACATAAAAAATAAATATTTTCGTTTTGTTATAACTGCACAATTGATTAACTTTTTTCAATTACGATTACATATTTATTGTAAATATGACCGATACGAATTATATAACGATTTGCTTTTACTGATAAACAATTCTAAACGTAATAAACAAATTCTGATCTTAATAATTGCACGTCATTACAATGTTACGTCAGCTGACGTTTTTTCTTTTTAAACTCTAGGGAAGTTACCCTAAAAATTGAAAGCGAATAAATAGTATCGATGCATTGATTACTTGTAACGAAATATCCCCATAAATTAATAACCACTTTGTGAAAAGTAACACATATTTATGTGAAATGAATAATATAATACTACATTTAACAGTTTTTATAATTCAAGCGAATAAATGCATTTTTTTTTGTAAATTATGTACTTGTCTTATTTTGCTCCTTGAATTTGCAAAAGAAAAAGTAATAATGGGACAGGAATTTGTTTCAAACGTATAAAATTCAAATATTTTATTTCAAGTCCGTATAGATTTATTCGTTTTGGTCGATGTTTTTAAGCAGCTCACCTCACTATGGAGATTAATCTGACAGATGTCAAATGTAGCCTATTAAAATGCCCCGACTATAATAATTATTATTAATGTCTATCTCTCTGTCTATCTGGCGCAACGTAGTAGCGGACATCAACTTTAGTAGTATTATATTTAAATTATATTAATTAAAATATTTTTATATATTTTTATTATTTATTGAGATCAGATTACTTATACATATATTATTTAAAAAAAACAACAACACGTTGCGCCAGACAGACAGACAGATAATATTAGTATGGATAGTATGGAACTATGGATATTTTATAAATAATATAATGACAAGCATGTTATGTAGTGATTTAGTAAAAGAAAAAATATTTTGTAGTACATGTGATAATTCAAATATAATCTTCCATGCCTATGGATGATTAATCAATCAAGAACAAAATATCAAGAAAAATCCTACGAATAGTAAAAACTAAGGAAGAGTAACTCCGTCAAAAAACATGCTCCAAAATACTTGTCCAAAAGTGTACCTTAGGTTCACTTTTCATACATTTGCAATATTTAGGTGACCTTGAGCGGTATAAAGGCTGACGTTACATGACAGTTCAAATGGAACCAAATTTAAAACTGTATTAGTATGGGGGTTACGTTTCCTTAGGTTTTATTATTCGTAGGAAAAATCAAAGAAAAATGAATAGCATATTAGCCACGACACGAATTTTGCGTTATGGCCTTTTTGTTCGTTCGCGAAATTCGCGACGTGGCTCTAATGAAAACGGCCACGACGCGTTCTGGCAATCACAAAAAGGCCATAACGCGAAATTCGTGTCGTAGCTGATATGCTATTCATTTTTCTTAATTTGTTCTTGATTGATTAATCATCCATAGGTATGGAAGATTATATTTGAATTACCATGCGTACTACAAAATATTTTGTCTTTTACTAAATCACTGCATAACGTGCTTGTCATTATATTATTTATAAAATATCCATAGTTCCATACTATCACGCGTAAACGGCTGGCCCGATTTTCTGAAATTTGGCATAGAGATACTTTGAGTCCCGAAGACCAACTTTGGATACATTTTGTCCCGGGAAAATGTACGGTTACTGCACAATATACTTTTATGATTTGCCTGTAAACTATTCAGTCTATTTTGATGAAATTTGATATGGAGATACTTTGAGTCTCGGGAAAGGACAAGGGATACTTTTTGTCCCGGAAAATGTACAGTTCCCGCACAAAACTTTTATGATTTTCGCCTAAACTTTTCAGTCTATCTTGATAAAATTTGGTATGGAGATACTTTGATTCTCGGGAAAGGACAAGGGATACTTTTTGTCCCGTAAAATGTATGGTTCACTTTTATGATTTTCACCTAAACTATTTAATTTTATTTGATGGGCATGAAGATACTAATTTTAATCTATTTTTTTCTTAATTATACCAATTCAAAAGACAGGACAACGTCTGTCGGGTCAGCTAGTTTGTAATAATTTTCTGTGCCGTGTTATTTTTAGTATACCTCAATAATTTATAACCAATAAAATAAATATAATAAAATCATTGTTAATAATATAATAGTAATAAATAACTTGGATTCACCTTGATTACAGACCCAATAGTGAAGGAGCAAGGGCGTATGGTGTCATCTAACGCTCCATCTCCAAATGCGTTGCAAGGACCAATAATTGCAGCAGAATAATTGTTATAAAATTTATGATCTTTATAACAATATATATTGAAATATTTATTTGTACGAGTTTTCTGAAGAACAGAGATAAGGAAATGCCGGGACAGTCTAGTGACAAAGAGACTATTCGCAAGGGACACAGTGAGGGGCACCATTCTCAAATCCGGTTAATTTTAAACTTCTTACTGATTAAAGTATAATTTGGAAAGACATGTTATATTTTAGCGTTAATACTAGCAAATCTGGTTTATTGAATTGTTTTTACTCTGAATAAAGTTTAGTCCCATTGGAAATGTTCTTGGCTGTTACATCAATTGTCTTCTAAAGACGAGTTAATTACTAATTTAAACCTTTTCTTAAGTGAAGTTTAACATGAATCATGAAATAACCGAAATTCGATTTTCAGTGCACTCAATCTTTTGCATTTATTAACCTACAGTATTGATATTGTAATTACTTGTATGATATATGGTAACATCTGCATACCATTTGCAAATACTGGTTAGTAACTCTTTGTTGGTATTTCAATTAAAATTTTGTATTTATATTATAATGGTAAAATGTAGATATGTGTGATAAATACAAAATTTTAAGACATTTTTGTTTCTTTTATTAATCAAATATGAAATATTTCCGAGTGAAATTAATATAAATATTAGTATATTTTTATATGTTGTCCCGTTCATTAAGCATTATTACTTACATTTTTGTTACACATTATTAAATTTGGGCCTGGTTATAGTTTGGCAATTTCCAATGTGGAATGGAAAAAATGGATGTGTAGAACCTATGTCTGTACTGTGAGCTGTCATCTGATGTTGTCTGTGATGGCATGGAATTACTTACACAACATATTTTAGCAGTGGAATTGAACAAAATACGTCATGCTAACTGGTCATGTTTTTTATATTTTTGTTCTGCTGTGAATGATGTTACGATTTTTTGCATATCATGTTATATGTAGCAAAAAATTACATTTTGTAAACTAATATGAGATTAGTAAATGATCGTATTGGGAATCTAGTGAATGATTTGTTCAAAATATTTATTGCAATTAATAATTTATGGCTAGGAGACCCAATGGATATACTTTTAACATTAAGGATTTAAATATTTACGAGGACTTAGGCCCACTTGCGCAGATCTGAGTTAAAGTTAACTCTGAGCTAAACATCATGTCATATCTGTCACTCACCAAGTGAGTGATAGAGATGACATGATGTTTAACCTAGAGTTAACTTTAACTCAGATCTGCGCAAGTCCGCCTTAATGGGATTACTTACATGGGATGGGAATACTTTGATACTGCTGGTAAATGAATAATATATAATTGCAATTTTTTTTGGCTTATGTTTTGTAATCTCTTTGCCTGGAAAAAATTTGTTAAAATATAAGATCAAACAAAGGTTTCAATGCATCAAATGTACCATCGAGGAAATTGATTCCTAGGCAATTCCTAGCAAACGTCATTTGGTCAGATCATGTAACAATGTTATAGGTCTACCAGAATCTGATGGCAAAAAGTGAGAAAATAAATTGACTAGCAATACCGGGGTAATTGGAATAAAACATTTTGATCCTTGTTTTCCTTATAACGGCTGATTCTGTGTGTGACACATGCAAATTTTATATATAAATTTATCCAATGATCAAGGATATTTTTTGAAAATCTGCTGTCAAAATTTGCCATCAGATTCTGGTAGACCTATAATTATTGTGGTCTGTCGCCTGGGTTTGACATAACGCGACCAAACTACGTAGGTCCCCCAATCTGCCTAGGAATCAACGTCTCTGTAAGTACATGCCTAAAAGCATTTTTTCTAATATATAATCTTGTGACTTATAAAAATAGACTTATGTCGTTGACTTTAAATAGTTATTTGTACAATCCTAGTTGTAAAACAATGGCAAATAAATATAACTAATATTTTGAACAAATCTCATTAGTTCTCTGTTCGTGTCGATCTTTATTTATTAAAGTTTATGGTTGGTAAATAGAAATTGGTAAAGTAATTTACATCCTCCTTATTTGCTACAAATACAGTTGTACTTGTCTCATTGTGATAATTATTTCATAATAATTGTTTCACTATGTCTATTTCCTGATAGCATAAATAATGATAAATCCATGCTACTAGCGATATATATGTTTTTAGAAATAAAAATTTAACAAATTCAAATAGCCTATGAAAACTCATTTGGCCAAAGGCTGCAACATGCTTAACTCATGACTTACAGCAATCTTTGATAAATGAAGACGTGAGTGGAAAAACCATGTAACATGAAAAAAAAATTCGTTTGTAAATGGAGGCTTTAGGATCGGAAAAATTATTTGAAATAGAAAAACTGTGCAGTAGGTATATGTGTAGCCACTTATAGCCAGACATATTAGCCAGGTAATGAAGTAGATAAGTTACAAGGTTTGTTCCAATTAAGGGAAAAAATGAGTAATGTCCGTATGTTACGAAATGTTACTTAATTGATTCTTCCACTTACGTCTGCAAATATGTATGGTCTATGAAATTATAGAAAAGATGTAGTATAATATAAGTGTGAGAAGATTCACTATTAAGAGAAACCAAAATAAATATCAATCTCCAAGACACGTCCATGTACTAAGCCCCTGAAAAAAATTAAGAAGTTCTGGTGGTCACGCAAGTATGGAAAGTCGCACAAAAGATTTTTCAGGTTGCAATTATTGCAACAACTCAAAGTCAAAATATATAAAAGATGATAATAAATATATTAGGGGCCTGTTTCATCGCTTCCTGATAAGGTGCCGGATAGGCTTATTTGACAGATTCTCCATACTCTATCTGTCAAGTTAAGTGGTGGATAGCCTTATCAGGAAGCGGTGAAACAGGCCCTTAATATATTACTGCAATATTTTCACGCTAGAGTGCAGTACCAGCATAGACAATAAACAAAGTTTTGTTTGTCGTTTCACAATGTTTCTGTCAATATTCTGATATGACGTGTGCAACATGTCGGATTTTGGTCGGATTCTTTACTGCATGTGCTAGTAGCTCCCTCTGCTCTGACTTTTGCGTAATATACCCTATTCTAACCACTCACTAATAAAAAGATTTTTAAAATATTTTATCAGTAAAATGAAGACACTTTTTTGCGATAGTGCATATTTTGGTAATTTTTCATTGATGCATATTTTAATCGTATTATGGCGTCGTAATATCCAAACTAGCTATCATGATACACACCGAGGTTATGAAACAGAGGTACAATACATGAAAATAGTACTTTAATAGAAAATAGTTCCATCAAAGTTAAGAAAGCGAAAAGGTAAATCTCATGGCTATTCAGCTACAAATACAAAAATCCTAAAAGAAATTCAACTTTTTTTTTAAAGTTGTTCAGGTGGAAAATACTCAAAAACACATAAAAAATTAATAACTCGAAAACTGTGCAAAATCGCATAACATACATGGATGGATAATGGAGGTCAGTCGGTGATTCGGATACCCCAGTCCCCAAGGGTTCTATCTCTGGAATGCGATATTTTTATTTGTGTTTATTTTAAAGAATTCCATGTAGAATAGACCACAAGTACATAAAAAATTAAAACACTGGAATTTACTGCAAAAATGTCAATTTAAATTTTGGCGCCAAAAAGGATTTATAGTCTTATGACGTCACTACTGTCAGCAGGTGTGACGTCATTGAACGCTGACTGGTGTTTTGAATCCGTTTCAAGTTACTTTTATTTCGTAATTTTTGTAAAACAATATTTTATAAAACATTAACCTTGCAGTTTCTTTTATATTTTTTTTTTTTACATTTTATAGCAAAATTTTCATGAATATTTGCATGTTCCCTATTCTCCTTGACACTACTTTTTGAGACGACCTATTTAATAGTAGAGATCAACTACGATAACTTGGCGCGCCCCTCCAAATGACTGTTTCAATGTGTTTAGTCACATCCTTATGAAAGAGTTTGTATGTAGTAAGTATTCAACCAATCACAGTACCTACACGTAATATTTCACTTACTGTCACTTATTACCAAGATTTGTTGGTCAACTAATCATAACTAGCCTACCGCGCAAGACAACGCACTTCAAACGTTTTGAATTTTGGAGGGGCGCGCCATGTTATCGTAGTTGATCTCTAGTAATTTTATGGACCCAGCCCTATTAAAGATTTCCGCATATAGTCTGTCAAGAAAGTGAAGAAATCCCTTTTTTCTTATTGATTTGAAAGAGATGACACTATGATGTTGGTAACATTTTAATTTTTTCACTTTTTTGACAGACTATACAATATTTCATATTAATTATTATACAATACGGTATCTTCCTAGAAACAAAATTTTCAACAGAATAATGGTCATTGCATAAAAAATTAAAAACCCTTGACTTGATAAAATTGGCGCATTTATTAAGGGCACCGCCAGACAAACTATAAGGAAATCCTAATAATAAATTACTTTTGATATTGTTTCACACCTGTTACAGTGACGGTGGCCCGTTTCATTGAAACAAGGGCAGAAGGGCAGTACGCAGGAGTAATTTATAGTGCCCAAGTGTATGCGCAGTACACAGGAGCACTCTCTATTGCTCGTACGTGAAGTTAAAGTTAAACATAATATATATGTCACCGTAAGATTGTAAACACCGCGAGATTGTAATATGACGGAGTGATGGATTGTAAACAAACAGTTTTCCGGTGATTTTAAATTAATTATTTCGTATTTAAAATAACTTCAATTGCCTGAATATTTGATGTATAACATTGAATAAAATTTAGATATATTTAAAGTGCAGTTTGAATTATAAATTAGGTTAATTTTAATAACTGAACATCCAAACAGCACTTTAAATATATCTTAATTTTATTCAATGTTATACATCAAATATTCAGGCAATTGAAGTTATTTTAAATACGAAATAATTAAAAAGTTTACAATCGATCACTTCGTCATATTACAATCTCGCGGTGTTTACAATCTTACGGTGACATATACATACTTTTGAATTAGTTTAGTTGAACAACGTTATTTAATTTTGATTGTGGCCCGCAACATATATACAACAACCGTATAAGAAAAAAGGTTGAATACCGCTGTCTTTACCAAACGTTGAAATAACATGTTTCCATGCAGGAGTCGAACCCACAACCACCACAGTACATGATCCACTCTCTAACCTACTAAAAAGTTATAATCCATACTAGTCCATACTAATATTATAAATGCGAAAGTATCTCTGTCTGTCTCCCTTTCACGCCAAAACTACTGAACCGATTGCAATGAAAGTATCGATGAAAATTAATTCGCATTGTAGTTCTTATATTTGACAGCAGATGTCGTTTTTAATGCCGATGGCTCCGTAGCTCAGTTGGTTAAGCGCGTGGTCAGCGCTCATCTCGGGGGTCCTGGGTTCGAGTCCCGCCGACGGAACAAAAAGTTTTCAATGTTCCTTATAAAATATGTATCATAATAATATATCAAAAATCTTAAATATATTTTATGTATAATATTATAAAAATGTACCTATATTTCCGTTGTACCTGTAAGCTGTTGTGACTGTCCTGTAGGCACTTAGCACGGAGCCAGACTGACGTGGTGTAGTGAAGTATCCATAAATATTATTATTATTATTCATTCGTAATATTAACATTGCTTAAACATGCTCATACCTATCCGACATAGTACAATGTTTAATACGGATAGTTGTATGATAATTTTTATTCAATTTTAATTTTTGGGAGATTCTACCGCCACGGGTGGGACACTTGTACCTTAATTTCAGTATGTGTGACTAATTTATGCGAATTGTATCAATGATATCAAATTGGATTATATAAAGAAGAGAATATTTTATATACTTTTATAATTATATTGGAGGCGGGGATAAAACCGTGTAAAATGAAATCAAAATGACAGTAAATGTTTGCCACGGGTGGGACAAAAAATTTACATACTTGTTACACATGAATCATATTCAACAAAACTCTGCTTTCTTATTAAACTTTTTTAATGCAAACTTGTTTGAACTTGCAATATTTGTTTGAAAGAATAAACTGAACGTAACAATTCAATAAAAAACAATGCCCTATTATTAAAACATATTTTACAAAAATTAAATAAAAGGTGTCACGGGTGGGACTAACAATGTCACCGGTGGGACAAGTAGTCGTACTTGTCCCAAAGGTTAGGCAAAATACGCGCCTTATAAGCTTTTTTAGGGTTCCGTGCCCAAAGGGTAAAAACGGGACCTTATTACTAAGACTTCGATGTCTGTCTGTCCCTCTGTCTGTCCGTTTGTCTGTCTGCCCATCTGTCTGTCACCAGGCTGTATCTCAAGAACGGCTATAGCTAGACTTCTGAAATTTTCACAGATTCTGTATATCTGTTGCCGCTATAACAACAAATACTAAAAACAAAATAAATTAAATATTAAAGGGGGGCTCCCATACAACAAACATATTTTTTTGCAATTTTTTGCTCAATATCAATAATGGTAATAGGTAGGCACTTGAAATGTTGACAAAATACTTAGTCGTATTTATACTTTGATAATTAATAACAAAATTGAAACAATTTTTCGCATATTTACGTAAAGTTTGATCTAAGTCTATGTTTGAGAGTATATAAAAAAAAAATCAAAATACGCTAATAATTATTATGTTACCGTGATATTCGAAGTGTTTTGTATCGAAATATAAAAATTTATAGCATAAGAACAACTTGAAAAAAATTCGTTTCAAAACTTCAAGGTTTACTTTCTCATAGAATCCCCCTTTTACTAAATGTAAGACGTTTAATATACATATTATTACATAATACATTTAATAAAAATTAAAATTACATAAAAATAGTAATAACTAATAAGTATTGTAAACATGATTACAGTGCAGAGCTATCCCAATTCCCACAAAAAAATTATATCTATAGGTTTATTTTGGACATTTTATCACGGCATTCCCACGGAAACGGG
Organism: Lysandra bellargus; assembly: GCA_905333045.1. Taxonomy (NCBI): domain Eukaryota; kingdom Metazoa; phylum Arthropoda; class Insecta; order Lepidoptera; family Lycaenidae; genus Lysandra; species Lysandra bellargus. The sequence continues at coordinate 1,627,075 of HG995328.1, forward strand.
ACCGACCATACGCCATTAACTAAAGTCCACGCGGACGTTGTCGCGGGCAACAACTATATAAAGTTTAAAAAGTCTTAAAAATTGAAGTAAATTAGTACTAAAATAAATGAGCCAAAAAAGAATCTGACCAATAGCTCATAAATTACATATTGTATAGAAAACTTATCAGTCTTGAATCTACTGTCAAATTAAGTTACTTCCAAAAATTCATAACAGATGGCGCCAAGAGTCGTCTACATCGCGCTATCGCTTGCTCTTGCGTGTTTCTATAAGAGGTGGTACCATGATACCACCTGAAACTATGTTTTTCGATTCTTTCGATTGTTATATAAACGCTTTTATGTAACTAACTACTCAGTAGTCAGTACTTTATCTATGCAGTGAGTCACTGCCAGTGACGTAACCTTAAACCTATCAATGATAAATTATAGTTTATGGGTAAAGTTGTGTAATGGGGGGCTAAAATATAAGCTTTAAAATTTGGCATACTCAAATAAAGTTTAATTTAAAATATTTCAATATTATGTGCACACTGCAGAGCTGTTTTTGAGTATTTTGATTTATTTTAAAAAGCTTTTGTCAACATTTCTGTTGACACCGCACACTATAAACTGAAGTCCACGCGGACGAAGTCGCGGGCAACAGCTACTGCTAAATGCTCACTGATCTTAATATCGTAATATAAGGAACATTAAACAGGTGTAACAAAACTAAATGTTAAAACTCGGTGTGTATAATATAGAATGTTTTTTGTATAGGGACACTGGGGTGCTTGCCCATACAAATCCGTACTTAATATTATAAATGCGAAAGTGTGTCTGTTACCTCTTCACGCCCAAACCGCTGAACCAATTTTGCTGAAATTTGGTACAGAGATACTTTGACTCTTGGGAAAGGACATAGGATACTTCTTATCCCGAAAAAATGTACGGTTCCCCTGCGATAAACGAATTTTGGCGCAACGGAGTTGCGGGCGTCATCTATACAAATTGTTCTTTCAGTGCTGCTGTTCTTACAGTGAACTCTGTACAATGTACATATACACACCCTAAAGTATTATCACTTAGTTTTGTTACACCTTGACCTTGTATAATATAAAAAATATTTTCATATTTTGATCATAATTTTATCTATATGTTACGCTCAACGACCGAAATCGCTCAGTGAGCGAAAAAAAACTCACAACGCGTTGTGGTCACAGTGAAACAGCCACGACCCGAAATTCGCGTCGTGGCTCTAATGAAAACGGCCACGACGCGTTCTGGCAATCACAAAAAGCCCATAACGCGAAATTCGTGTCGTGGCTGATATGCTATTCGTTTTTCTTGATAATACGTTCTTGATTGATTAATCATCCATAGGTATGGAAGATTATATTTGAATTACTACGCATAATACAAAATATTTTTTCTTTTACTAAATCACTGCATAACATGTTAATCATTATTATTTATAAAATATCCGTAGTTTTGTACTATCCATACTAATATTTATTATTAATGTCTGTCTCTCTGTCTGTCTGACGCAATGTAGTAGCGGACATCAACTAGTAGTATTATATTCAAATTATATTAATTAAAATAAAACTATATTTTTATTATTTATTGAGATCGAATTACTTTACTTCTCACTTTACTTATACATATATAAAAAAAAAAAACAACAAGAAACAATAATACGTCGCTCCAGACAGACAGATATAATATTAGTACGGATAGTATGGAACTATGGATATTTTATAAATAATATAATGACCAGCACTGTGCTGCATCAGTGCTGTGAGCTATTTTTTCGCTCACTAAGTGATTTCGGTCTTTGAGCGTAACATATTTATATATTTGAAGTATACATAGTATCAGAACTGGGAATAAATAGATTGTAATTTGTATTAGCTCTCAATAACAAGGTTTTTTAAGTCGCCCAATGTACTGCTGAGTTCCAAAACATTTCTCTGGCAGCAATAACACAAGTCCTGGTTGCTTGTTACTAATTCCAAGTGGCCATTTAACATGGGATTACACACATCAAACTTTGTACAGGAAACGTAACTCGAAAAATGTGTCGCATCAGCAGCTGTTAACTCTTCAACATCTTGGTCAAAGGTACTCTGTAATAAACAATAATTTGTATCATTATTCATACATTGTTGCTAATATTATGTTATCTTAGCATGCTTCAAATTATCACGATTGAATTTGACCGCTTGAGGCTTGACGGGTTAAAGTGTAAATTGTAATTACCTTACAAAACATGCAAATTTTGTCCTTGGAATCAGAAGAGCTTATTTTGTCTGCAGTCTTGCAAATGGTAGTTAATGTAGCTGGAAAATTTTCTTGCAGTCCTGATACAAAATCCTGAATAATTGATTGTAGACTATTATTGTTTGATGCACATTTACTCTGAGTAAAATAAATTCCTTTAATTGCAGCATAAGTTTCAACTTCTTCAATAGTTATGTCTCTCATGGGCCTCAATATTTGTGCATCTTTGTTTTTCATGTCACAAAACCCCTAAGAACAAACATATGCATTACTTAACAATTATAAATAAAAGTCAGTGTAGTGCAGTAGGCAATCATAATTATGGAATTTTAAATCTAGCTATTGAACTTACAATATTATTTTCTATCTGAGACCCTCTGCCTTTGGCAATGTCAGAGAGTAAATTCACAGCTAATGTAGTTGTTGTTTCAGCAGTAAATATAATTCTGCATTGCAATTCCTCAGCTATCCGAATATAAAGATTTTGTTTCATATGAGCCAACAGATCACAAGATGTAGTTTTGCAAACTTTCCATTTCTTAATTTCTTCAGGTAGTACAGTTACAATATGTGAGTCAGATAGTAAAGTATTTTTATTAAAATAATGACTTATATCAATAACATTCAACTTAAAGTTGTACTTATTAGATTGATCAAGTATGCTGCGTTTATTAATTTCATCATATGGTAATTGTTCTGAAACAAGTGTTATAATTAATTTGATGACTTTAAATCTTGCCTTTTATTATGGAAAAATTGATGGTGATAAACTAAACCCGTGTGATAAACTAATTTCTACGCGAACGAACTTGCGTTGGCGGTAGCAAATAGTTGAGCACGAACTACTCACCTGTCACATGCAGAAGGAAAGGGGTTATTCTTAACTTTTTGTGTGAGTTTAGACATATTCCATGATAAACTAGGTCCAATAATACTGCAGAACTTATTCCACCTGATAAGCATATCAAGACATTTTCATTTGCTCTCAATTTCCTGCTTTTTCCAAGGCAGGCGCGGAACTTATGGTCAATATACGACAAGAAACAATCATCGCAAAAATGATATTCTTTTCGTATTGTAACTGTACTTTTTGATTTACACTTTCTACAAATCATTTTCTTGTTTATTATTTGTTTAGATTTTATTTTAATGTTTATAAATTAAATAAAGCAACAATAATGTACTGCACAAAAACTACTCCACAGATTACCATAGATAATACAGATATATATATAGAGACAGATTACTACAAAGCACAACTGTACAACACCGCGGGCTGATTATGTATCTTTAGCAGACGGTTAGCAGACAGCAACCGGTCGCGCAGTTGTCGCGCAATCGGTTGTTAGTCGCTGACAAAAATCGTATTATCTAAGCCTGTTGCTCTGCTGTTGTCCGCTAGCTATTAAATGCATTTTTAGCGACAAAAAAAGCGCCACTAGCGATCTTGTAGCAACACGTGGAACTAATTTAAAAAGTCAAGTGTTTGTTTACAAAACGTACAAGTGAATTCTTAGTTATTTAATACAAAAAATGGGCTGGAGTGGTGAGAAAAAGTGGATTTATTGGCTCTGGAAAAGCACTCGAAGCAAACTTTCAAGAACTTATACGTATGCAGGCAATAAGTGAGTATTCAGTATTATGAGATTTGTTTTCACCGTGGTTGGTTCTTTGAGATATAATCGCGTACAATTTATTGTATTTGCATTTTTTTTAGTATAAAATGGAACACAGAGTCTCCAACGCACAGATTGAAGAACTGTTGGACCACTTGGCTGGTCATTCGTCATTAGCCAAAGGTGTTGGTCTTGGGGCAAGGTCGAAAGAGACCATTGACAGAGAGTGGAACAACCTTGCCCAAAAATAAAAGTGGTCAGCGGTGGAAACGTGTGAGTATTCTTTACAAAATATAACTCTGTTTTTACTTACTAAAAATTACTTGCAAGTGAATTTTTATTGAGTTCAACTCGGTAAAGTGCAAATTTATTATGCAATAGGTACATAATTTATTCATGAATACCCATTTTTTTGATATAAAGTTGTGATAATATTCATCTATCTATATAGAATCTATAATATTCTTTCCTTTGAATTCAGTATTGGGCTGATATAAAACACAAAGCCAAGTCAAGAGCTGCTGCTAGGCGGCGAGATGCTTCTGGCACAGGTGGACCATCAAGGGAAGAAGATCTCTCTGAAACAGATCGAAAGATCTTGGGGATAATTGGGGATGCTGCCGTGTATGGAGACTCTCAACACCGAGTGCCCGTTTTTGTCAGTAATCAGTATTAAATTAATTAATTATTTCTGAAAAAATATATTATTATCATCTTGCATTGTTTGCAGGAAATCCAAAATGAACCTCAGACTGTGAATGTGATAGAGGATATTATAGTACATGAGGATGTTGTGCCTGTAAGCACGCCAGGTATGTTTAATATACTTAACACATTCATAATAATATAATAAATACAAAATATATTCTCTGCTTTGTAAACAAAATTATATAGATACCTATTTGTTTTTAGAATCAGCTCTTGCAACAGTGGTGTCACCTTCAAAGACTGGGCGTACAAGCACAATAATATGTAAGTAACTAAAACTTTGCACCTTATTAAAAACACTACTCCCAAATGCTTTTTACAATCAACATTGTAATTTTTACAGACACTATGCATACACCAGCAGGGGACAAAAAATCTAATTTGTGTGAAGTTAAAACTGGTAAGGTTACTACTATAAAACAGTTAATATCTAATTACTGTTGTACGATAATTCAAACTTAAAAATGTTATTCATTTCAGCAACGGCAAGTCCCGCTACCTCCAGGCCTCTGAAGCGTTCACTGTTCCAGGACTCAAAGATTAATAAAAACTCCAATAAGTCAAGTAAGTGTAATACTTTTTCAGTATTATTGTAAAGGGACTGATTATTATTATCAATCTATGTATGACCAAATTTTTAAATTGGAGTTATGTTCTGTAAAGACTTAGATTAATTCATAATTGAAAATCACTATGTTATCCTATTTTAATTTTTATCAATATATCATTGCAATCTTCTCAAAGGAAAAGTGCCTAATATTGTAACTATTTAGTAATTTGTGGCAGAAATAGTTGTAAAATTTAACATAAATTAATTGTCATGTTACAGATAGAACAAAAGTGGAACCGGCTTGGGTCGTGGAACTGGAGGCTAGGCGTGTTGCAGCAGAGGAAAAATTAGCCAATGCTGCAATGATAATAGCAGAGGCCTCCCGAACAAATACAGAAACTGCTCGGTTAAATGCAGAATGTGCTAAGATGCATTATGAACTCATGGCCAAGTTGATAGAGACTATAAAAAAGTGAAATGTGACCCTATTTTATTAAGTTTCATAATAGTACATAAGAATCTATTATCTAAGCTTAACCTGTTAATAATAATTGATACCAACCCTTAATTTAAGCTATACTTATGATATTTTTATATTATTATAAATTATTGTATAAATAACTTATAAATGTGTTTTCTTACTATTAATAACTGTACACACCTAATACTGTTAATTTTCTTTATGTTCTCCTGTATCGGGTCTACTGGAAGATATTCCAATTTACAATAAGTAGTACCATTGTACTAAATTGTATCCTAGTTATAAGATTTCATTGTTTAATATTGTGTACATAAATTGATAAATAAGACTTTTGTACCTGTAATAACTAGGTACAATTTCAAACAGTTAAAAATTAGTAGAAACTTAGCTTATAATTAATTTATTAAGATTTTTACCAAAACATTGTGCCTCTGGTGCATCCTGCTTCATTAATTACAATGTATGTTATAATTAAAGACTGTTCTTATTTATAAACTTTTACTTAAAATAGATACCTAAAAAGGCCAGAAAAAGAAGTGTTTATTGCATAAAACTGTACTAAAGTTCAGATATTAATAAAGAACAACATATTATCATAACATTTTATACAAACACTTTAACTTTAGTTTGCTATTTTAGCTTACACAAACATAATAATAAAAAACATTATAAATGACTAATTATAAAAACAAGAAAAACATGAAATCAGAATTAGTATACAAAATTTAGATAGATAGATAGAAAATTCTTTATTTGTACAAACTAAACTAATTTTACAATTTAAATCACCCCTCTATATTGAGAAAGCACATCCATTTTCCTCAAACCAGACAAGAAAGGCAAAGAATAGTAAATGGGTCAGTACTATTAAAATTATATTCATCATATTGATGTGTATTTTTAAAAAAATTACCCACGTAAAGCTTACATTTTATTTTTGGCAGGTTTTCAAATAAATTTGGCTTTCCTGGTGTTTTGGGGTGTATTGACGGCACACATGTTGCCTTGGTCAGGCCAAGTGAACACGAGGAGAGATTTTTTAATAGGAAGCACTACCATTCCAGGAATGTTCAAATTGTAAGTATTAATATTAGCAGTAGGTTGATTATGTAGCAGCTATATAATACTGCATTGCTACATTGTAGCTCAGTATAGAAATAATTTTCTCAATACTTATTTCTATAATAATTTGATAAGCTTAGTTGAAAATGTTTTTTTTTTTATCTTGTTTTAAGTTTTACTTTTTCTACAGATTTGTGATAGTGATCTGAACATATTAAATATTGATGCAACGTTTGGTGGTGCTACCCATGATGCATATATCTGGAAAAATTCAGAAATACACAATCATTTGCAGCAGCTGAATCAAAATGGTGAAAGCATTTGGTTTCTTGGTATGTATTATTATATTATTAAAGGTACCCAACAAATTTGCTTTGTCTCTACACTTACAGTCATACATTTTCATTTTAAGGATATGGGGTATTTTTTACCTGCTGTTTAAAAAGTTGTGACCACGAACCAAAATACTAATAAATCTGCAATTTTCATTCACACTTAATTTCTGCAAATTATTTTAATGTTGATTCATATAAATGGAGCTCTATTTACTATAAAATTCATTGATTTAAGTTCAAATATCTCAGTGTTTACCCCATCTCCTGCAGATATGTAACCTACTATATTATAAAATATATTTTCTTAACAGGTGACTCTGGATATCCATTGAGAACTTGGCTTCTAACACCAATTGTTAACACACAACCTGGCACTGCAGAAGAGAACTACACAAATATGCATTGCCGAACAAGAAACACAGTTGAGAGGTGTATTGGGGTATTGAAAGCCCGTTGGCGGTGTCTGTTGTCACATAGAGTACTACATTACAATCACCATGTTGTGGCTAAGATTGTTAATGCATGTGCTGTATTACACAACATCACCAACAAGCACAGGCTTCCTGTACCTGAATTACCATCCAATGATATCCAGAGGGAAGCAGACTTCCTGGTACCTCGGCAGCCATACATTGAGGAAGGTCAACAGCTGGAAAGTGGCAGGCAACAGAGACAACTTATTGTACAACGCTTATGGAGGAATAGATAAGAATTATTTAGTTATGTATTTACATTACATGACATATAATAATATGTAGTATTTTTAGCCATAAGATTAGATTGTTTTATTTTATATTGTTTATTATTATTTCAAGGTTGTCTGGAAGAAACCGCTTTTAGAGGTAAGACCGCCTGTTTGTACATATTCCTATTGTTTTATTTTAACCTGTAATGTGCACTAAAGTTAGGAGTCTCCATGGGTCTTGTCACTCTTGCCTCATTCCTCAATCTTCGTCGTAAACGTCTCGCGCGCGTGTTCTCGTCTAATCTATTTTGTGCTTCTAATGCCTCCTGAATGAGAAAAGCACGAGACATATCGAAATAAAACAAATAACCTAAAAAAAACAGAAAACAATTACGAAAGATATTTATGTGAAATATAGTTATGTGATAACACTTTGATTTTGAACTTTTGTGTTAATAAGTGCAGAATAAATATCAAAAACACATTAGCAACAACTTGGCAACAACCTAAATGGGCTGTCGCTCTTTGACAATTCAAATTGTTTGCTAGCTGCTCGCTATCTGCTGTCGCGTTGCGGTCTCACTCATACGTAATACCGATTTTTTTCATTACAATGAGCTTTGATGCACTTTTAGTTCCTCAATTGTTCGCTTGAGCGCGCTACCATCGATTGTCCGCTATCGCGTCGCTGTTGCTAATACATAATACAAAAATTATGTTTGACAGCGATATTTGTACAATTTACGCCTGTCGCATTGCTGTTGCAAGATACATAATCAGCCAGCCGAACACGGTTAGTGTTGGGTAGGACCATAAATATAGAATGTACAAGATCACAGATCAAGAACTAGTTACTTCGTAATACAAGATACACAAAGGCAACTTGGAGGCATGACAAAAAAATATGTACTTGTGTTAGTGAATGTCTATGTGTGAGTTCGAAATAGTGTTGTTCTCGATAAAGCTTCTCATTATCGATAATAATTTATCAGTGGACGGACTTTTTTGTAAGATGAATCGTGATGAAACTAGGGAATGTTATCGATTTTTCTTATATAACACTATACTTACTTTTTAACCGACTTAAAAAAAGGAAGTTATCAATTTGACCCGTATGTCGTTTGTGCGTAATATCATACTTACGTAACAATTTAATTGGACAGCTTTTAAATTGTAGGTAATCGGAAAGGAATCGAATATAGTTGCAAAATTGTGCGAGCTCTCATAAGTTGTTATAGCTATAATTGGTATACTGTGCGACTTAGTTAACCAACTTAAAATTGTAAGTCGGTCGCTCTTACACTACAAATACGATTTTTTTTTAAAGAAGGTAGGTCGCTATAGCCCTGGCGTCACTGCGACCCACGAGGATCTATTGTGACTCCTTCGCACTAGAGAATCATCCCCAACCCAATACTGCTCATAAATTGAACGATATGGTTAGGGTTGGTGCCACGAATTTCCTCTGTGGATCAGTATTCGTGGCGACCAAGGTGCCTGTTTCTGCTCTATAGTAGAGCAGGACAGTCGAGGAGAAGGTGAATAGGTGTTTCATCCTCCTCCTCACAAAATCTGCAAGTCGTTATGCTACAAATACCCATTCTGTTTAGGTGTTTGTTGAGCTTGCAGTGCCCGGTTAGGCTTCTGGTAAGGATTCTTAATTGGTTCCTACCCAAGGTGAGCACTAATTCTGATAGTTTCTTGTTGAAGCCAAGAACTTGAATACTCCAAGGCACTAAGCCTTGGAGTGTTTAAGGCCGGGGGTATCAGCCCATTGCTTCCTGCATAGTCTGTGACTCCATTCCTTGAGCACTTGCTTTGTGGTATTGGGACTTATACCATAGACTGGTTCTGGGCCATATATGAGACTCTCTGTCTCGGCCCCAAGCCTAGCCAGTTCGTCAGCGGTTTCATTGCCGGAGACGTTACTGTGGCCCGGGACCCATACTAGGCGGATGTTGTTGTTGTACCCAGCATGTTTAACGTCTCAATGCATTCCAGAACTAATTTGGACGTGACTTCTGCGGCAGTCAGTGCTTTAAGTGCGGATCGACTATCGGAGAAGATAAAAACGTTTTTATTAACTAGGGCCATCTCTCCAGGCATTCTAGTGAACAACCGAGGATAGCGAAGACTTCAGCCTGAAACACGGTCGCAAACTCGCCCAAACAGGCGTATTTGCCTTTTGGTGGCCTGCCTCCGTAGAATCGGGCTCCCGCACGGTTGTCTTTCCTTGATCCATCCGTGAACCAAACTATATCGCTAGGGCGGACGTCGATTGGGATTTTTCTTTCCCAGTCCTCCCTGGAAGGTATAAAAACCTGGTATTGCTTCGAAAAGCTATGCACCTTGCTCATGGCATCTGATGGCCTGGCCATGACAGGTGATTCACTGAGAGACTGTTCCAGCTGTCGAAATGGTGTGGAGGCCCAATTTGTCCTGCCCGTCGTCCTGGCCCTAAGAGCCACCTTTTTGGCCTCCATCTGAACAAGCAGAGGAAGCGGAGTTAAGTTGATTAGGGCCTCGAGGGAAGCGGTGGGTGTTGACGAGAGTGCACCCGTGATTATTAGACATGCCAGTCTCTGTACGCTGTTTAGACTTTTATTAAAGTTTACTTGTTCAGCCTTTTTATGCCACATAACGGTGAGCCTATGTGGTAATCGGTCTCACTACGGCTGTATATAGCCATAGCATTTCCTTCGGCCGAATACCCCATTTGGAGCTGACAAGCTTCCAACAGGAACCCAGAGCACATCTAGCCTTTTTCGTAATATACTCGATGTGCTTATTCCAAGTGAGTCCTTTGTCTAGGATTACTCCTAGATATTTGACATCACCCGCAAACTTAATAGTTTTCCCGAAGAGTGTTGTCTTAGTCCCTCCAACTTCCTCTTTTTGTTGAAAGGTATTAAGACCGTCTTATCAGCGTTTACTGTTAGCTTGACCCTTTGGCACCAATCCTCGACGACTCTTAGTGCTGACTGCATCAACCCAGCGACCACCGATGCGCATTTTCCCACCAATCGCCAGGTCGTCAGCGTACCCTTGATCGTAGTAACCTATGATGTTCAGTTCCCTTAGTAGCTCATCCACTACCAGGGACCATTCCAGGGGTGACAGCAAACCTCCTTGTAGGTATCCTTGTGTCAGCCTGATTTTGAGTGTCAGGTCCATAATTATTAGTCGGTGAGGCTACCCTGTTGTCGAGCGTGGCTTTGATCCATTTCCTAGTAGTTGGATCTATATTCTTTGAAGCCAGGCCATTTGTGATAGAGCTGGTTGAAGTGTTGTCGAATGCGCCTTCAATATAACGAATACGATTACAAAACGGGAAAAAGTTTTCCGATCGTTTTTATTTTTGTAACGGGTAGTTAGTAGCGACATGTCTGTTTCTTAGATCAAACGAACTCTGCAATACTGTTTTACCCACTGAGCCGTGCCGTGAAAGTAGTCGTTTAAATGTGGGAGTTATTGTCCCTAAGTTGACATTGCAACTTTCCTTTTATTTTGTTTATTTTATTTTTCCTTTTCCTTTTATTTTATTTTACTTTTCTTTATAATCGACTTTTCTTATAATTTACCTTGAGCGCGAGTTTACACATGCGCAAGTCTCCCCACTACTTTTACCGAGCGCTCAAAACTCGTGACAAGACTCGTGAAAATTAATGCCGCTTTTTGAGAGCGCACTCGTCGCACACCCCGTATAATCTCAAATTAAATTATGCAGTTTTATATCAATTCTTCACGCCGATATCACGCCGAAATCACGCCGCCGCCGCCGATTTTTGACCGGCGCCCGCCGCCGGCGATTAAAGCTTCGGCGCACACGTCTACATAGGATACATTTTATTTTATTTTGATACACCGGAAAAATGTACGGTTACTGCACAATATACTTTTATGATTTGCGCGTAAACTACTCAATCGATTTTGATGAATTTTGGTATGGAAATACTTTGAGTCTCGGGAAAGAATAATAGATAATTTCTATCCAGGAAAATGTACGGTTCCCGCACAATAAACTCTTATGATTTTCGCCTAAAGTCTAAACTATTCAATCTATTTTGATGAAATTTGGTATGGAGATACTTTGAGTCTCAGAAAAGGATAAGGGATACTTTTTGTTCCGGAATATGTCCAAAGATGCCTCAAACACGTGGATTTAACATTAAATACGTAAGTTTTGAACAACGTTTTTTGGGCTTTTCAATCGGTATTTTTGTAAGCTAAAAAGAGTATTTATAAGTTTAATAATCCTTTATTCGTGCTATTTATGGCATTAGTGCTAAAAATGTCACATCAATTAATAATTGGACCTATTTATGCATACCGGACTCAACTCACACCATGACAGTTCTGAGAAAAAGCCGTTTTTATTAAAATTATGTATTCTTTAAAACTGATTGTTATTTTAAGTAAAGTTAATTTACAATAGTATATTTGGTAAATTATTCTATGCGTACAAACATAAAAATATTAAAAATTACTACTATTTCCAACAAAAATTAAACAAAAACAGGAGGGTTCCTTTTAGGAAAACTATATTAGTGTGGGATACATATAATCTAAAGCGAACCATCTTTTTAGATTTATTACACAAGTCAACAGGATTTTCGTGCATGAGATCTGTGCACCCGATTTGGATGTCTAACATCTAATTAGTAATAGAAACAACGATTTTAACTTATAAAATTTGCTTTTAAATAACCTGAGGCCTCATGAACTTTCAAATTTTGAAGAAAACCGGCATTTTTTTCTTTCGGTTATGTAGTAATAGAATTAAATATGTATTCATTATTTTTTAGTTTATATTGTTGCTTATTTGATTGAAATGAAAAAAATATATAATTTAGATTTAAAACTTAATATTTTTTTATATCTAGGTGAGTATATCCTAAATATACCTTGTTGTATGCTTCGGCAGTAAGTACCTACCTGGGGCTCCTACTTTTTTCTGGTTTTTACAAGGATGTTTAAAACTAGATGATGCCTGCAACTCCGTTTCGCCAAAACTCGTTTATCGTGCGGGAACCGTACATTTTTCCGGGATGAATTGTCCTTTCCCGGTACTCAAAGTATCTGCATACCAAATTTCAGCAAAATCGGTTCAGTGGTTTGGGCGTGAAGAGATATCAAACAGACAGACAGATAGACAGACAGACGGACATACAGACAGACAGACAGACAGACAGACAGACAGATACACTTTCGCATTAGTAGTGATGGTTTCAAGCAACGTTGCAAAAATCTTAATGTAAAAAATAATAATAATAATACAAAAAATAATAGTAATGGAGTATCTTACATTGCCATTTTACAAAATAATGAGCCATTATCGGACCTTTATTGTCCATTAAATGCAAAGAATGTGTAATGTAAAATTTGTCCATTACATTACTGTAATAGACAAATTTTACATTACTCATTTAAAAGTATTGTAAGTATATAGTAGAAGAATCGTCCTTGAAGTTTTGATGTCTCCGATTTAGTCCAGATTCGGGGAGGGGGTAGCCGAGGTATTGCCTTTGAGGTTGGAAGAAACCCCGTTCCTCTAGGTCTATTGGGAGCGGAGTTATGGCTACTTTTGTAAGACATTTGACAGTTGCCGAGCTGTCAATGTCAAAGTTTGAATGCTTGTTACTCGGCAACTATTTGTCCTGGATATGGGGTTCTTCGGCTTGTTCTTCCTGGATTTTTCTCCTCTATTCGATCCTGGCCTCAGAATTGCGACAAAATTTTATGTCTCCGATTTAGTTCAAATTCAGGGAGGGAGTCGCCGAGATGTTGCCTTTGATGTTAGAAGAAACCCCGTTCCTCTAGGCCTATTGGGAGCGGAGCTATGGCCGCTTTTGTTCAACGTTTGACAGTTGCCGAGCTGTCAATGTAAACTTTGAGTGCTTATAACTCGGCAACTGTTTGTCCTCGATATGGGGTTCTTGGGCTTGTTCTTCCTGGATTTTTCCCCTCTATACGATCGTGTCGTAACGGTCGTGTGTGCGCAATACACACGACCACTCTGGTTTCAATGAAACCAGGCCAGTTACGCAGGAGTAATTTTATAGTGCCCAAGTGTGTGCGCAATACACAAGAGCACTTTGGTTTCAATAAAACCAGGCCAGTTAAGCAGGAGTAATTTTATAGTGCCCAAGCGTGTGCGCAATACACAAGAGCACTATTCTTTACTCTCGTAACCCAACGAAGCGGAAGACCGACATGACTGGTGAGAGATCGGGTGCACGACCGACTTTTTACACGGGCACACACTTGGGCACTATAAAACTTTTTACTACTTATTAATTTTGCTCTATAATGGTACGGAACCCTTCGTGCGCGAGTTCAACTCACACTTGACCGATTTCTTTTTAAATGTACCTAAGTAAACAAAATATTTTTTTTTGGTTTTGTGTTTTTCTTTAGGCACGGTATGAAAATAATAATTTCTAAGTGTTAGCCACTGATATTGAATATAATTGCAAAAAACATGCAAATAACGATTCTTATTCTTCGTATTAGCACTTTTCTTACTGGGCCTAAAGAGAAAAAAAGAAAGCAATAAAATAACGTCTTAGCCACTGATTTTGAATATAAATATTACATAGGGTGAACATGACTAGTGATTGGACAGTAGTCCGTAATAGTCATTGGACACAGCACAAAAACACTATAATATTTATTAAGGTTGCTTTAATAGCTACTTTCTCTTTAAAATCAGGCGTTTTATTACTTTATAAATGCAGGTTTTAAAGCAAACTTTATAAATAATATTGCGTTTTTGTGTTTTGTCCAATAACTGGTACTATCTAATCACTAGTCGTTTTACCCTATCAAAAAATGGGATGTCTATTTTGTGTCGGGCCTGTGTCGCAATGACCCGTGAGTCTTTGTAAAATATTAAGAACTAAGCCTTTTTTAATATGCAAACAAGTCGCATGATTCTACTTGCCTAATTTAAAAAAAAATCGAGAGACCAATATGTAGTTTGGATCTATATAAAAAAAACAATACTCATTAATTTGTTAGTTGGTAACTTTGTTGTAAAAATGTTTTGTTCTGAAAAAATTGTAAGATTAGTACTATTTTCATAGGGTCGATAAAAGGGCCATTTTGGAATACTTCTGCATTATTAACACAATTTTGGCAATGGTGTGGATTGGACTCATTTTGCATAAATAGGGTCAATTTGTCTACAAAATTGCATAGCTTTTTACGTGTGTTTACGGATTCTCATTACTTGAACTATAGTTTATCGATATCATGAACTATATGACTTTCTTTTCTGTATTATAATGTGCTTCGAAATGATCGACAAATAGAAATAGTCAAGAAAATAAACACCCACTACCATATGAAAATAAGCACAAAATGGCCACGCGATGACGGGCTAAGATTACATCTATACTTTATTACTTTATCTATGGACATTGGACTTTGCTGTTGTCACTTGTCAGTTTTCAGTTTGACAAGTATTTCATCTCAGCGTGTTCCTAAACTATTACCAGTATACTGGCCTAAACGCTTAGGCCAATGATCGCTTAGGTTTAAGATATTTTGACTTATGTCACACTTGACAGTACACTGATATTTTTTAGAAACACAACCAATATGTATCCGTGATGCCAACCTGCAGATAATTTCAGATCGGTGGGGAACCAATAGAAAATCTAGATCTAGAGATCTAGTGTCTATCGTTGCGCCGTTTGGTGGAGATTAAAAATAAGAAAGTCCCTCATTTGCGTAGTAGCATATGCTTTCCGTTCTTAAAACAACGTCGAAACTCCCAAACTTGTATCTATAAAGGATCAGAAGTTCGCTCAGGGGGGTTATTATGACCCCTTATTTCCAGCCAGTTTACGCCCTTAAAGTGGCTGGCTGTCGTTTTGGTATTATGATCTCTATTTTCCAGTCATTTTCCAGCCAGCAGCGGTCACGTGACACAAAACGAGCACAAAACCATAGACAAAATACACTGCTCCATTGTGAACTGAGTAGTATTTTTCGTATTATGACCAATTATGAGTACCACAGAGTAAAAACAACATTAACTGACATAAGCTGGCTTGCTCTTACGTCAAAAATAGCAATTCAATAAACGCCAAACAATATTAGCTTTTACTGAATGATTTACAGTTTAGTAATTTTTTTAAGTGAAAACTTCTTAAGCGGCGTGGAGCACTTTTGTGGGATGGGTAAAAACTGTGAAACTCGCGTCAGATTTTCGTGTTGATCGAAAAACCATAGAAAAAGCGTAAGACGGTTAGAGAGTAGTGTTTTGTGTCGAACTCGAACGAAATGTACAGTCGGGGAAATAAGTTGTTTAGCAGAAAGTTGTTTAGCAGAAATGTACAGTCGGAGAAATGAGTTGCTTAGCAGAAATGTACAGTCGGGAAAATGAGTTGTTTAGTAGAAATGTACAGTCGGAGAAATGAGTTGTTTAGCAGAAATGTACAGTCGGGGAAATGAGTTGTTTAGCAGAAATGTACAGTCGGGGAAATGAATTGTTTAGCAGATATGAACAGTTGGGGAAATGAGTTGTTTAGCAGAAATGTACAGTCGGGGAAATGAGTTGTTTAGCAGAAATGTACAGTCGGAGAAATGAGTTGTTTAGCAGAAATATACACACGGGGAAATGCGTTGTTTAGCAGAAATGTACAGTCAGGGAAATGAGTTGCTTAGCAGAAATGTACAGTCGGAGAAATGCGTTGCTTAGCAGAAATGTACAGTCGGAAAAATGCGTTGTTTAGCAGAAATGTACAGTCGGGGAAATGAGTTGCTTAGCAGAAATCTACAGTCGGGGAAATGAGTTGTTTAGTTGAAATGTACAGTCGGAGAAATGCGTTGTTTAGCAGAAATGCACAGTCGGGGAAATGAGTTGTTTAGCAGAAATGTACAGTCGGAGAAATGCGTTGTTTAGCAGAAATGTACAGACGAGAAATGCGTTCTTTAGCAGAAATGTACAGTCGGAGAAATGTGTTGTTTAGCAGAAATGTACAGTCGGAGAAATGCGTTGTTCAGCAGAAATGTACAGTGAAATGAGTTGTTTAGAAGAAATGTGCAGTCGGAGAAATGCGTTGTTTAGCAGAAATGTACAGTCGGGGAAATGAGTTGCTTAGCAGAAATCTACAGTCGGGGAAATGAGTTGTTTAGCAGAAATGTACAGTCGGAGAAATGCGTTGTTTAACAGAAATGTACAGTCGGAGAAATGCGTTGTTTAGCAGAAATGTACAGTGAAATGAGTTGTTTAGCAGAAATCTACAGTCGGGGAAATGAGTTGTTTAGCAGAAATGTACAGTCGGAGAAATGCGTTGTTTAGCAGAAATGTACAGTCGGAGAAATGCGTTGTTTAACAGAAATGTACAGTCGGGAAAATGAGTTGTTTAGCAGAAATGTGCAGTCGGAGAAATGCGTTGTTTTGCAGAAATGTACAGTCGGGGAAATGAGTTGTTTAGCAGAAATCTACAGTCGGGGAAATGAGTTGTTTAGCAGAAATGTACAGTCGGAGAAATGCGTTGTTTAGCAGAAATGCGTTGTTTAGCAGTCTAGCTATATGACCGAGCTTCGCTTGGTATTCAAAAAGTTCAAAAAACACACATAAAATGACATTTTATGAAAATGATTCCTAGCTAGATTGATTTCTCGCCCCCGAAACCCCCTATATACTAAATTTCATGAAAATCGTTGGAGCCGATTCCGAGATTCCAATTATATATATATATATATATATATATATATATATATATATATATATATATATATATATATATATATATATATATATATATATATATATATATATATATATATATATATAATAGAATATATAATATATAATAGAATTGCTCGTATAAAGGTATAACATATTGTCGATTGGACAAGTAAGATGGATAGTAATGGGGGGGGGTCCGGACCCCCAGGACACCCCCCTTATATACGCCCATGATAACACTTCCTCCATTTTGAAAGTCGGTTAAAATTGTAGCCAATATTGTGTTACTCTGACGTATAAGCTATATTAATGTAAAATTTCATTAAAATCCGTTCAGTAGTTTTTGCGTGAAAGAGTAACAAACATCCATACATCCAAACTTTCGTCTTTATATTATTATTAGTAGGATAAGTATAATAGTGTATACAGCTACCTATGACATTTTTATATAACACCGACACTGTAAAAATCGTCTACCTAAATACCAAAATTAGGTAGTCTATAATCAAAATTAGGTACCTAATTTTTCGTTACTGAGTCCAAAAAATACTAAAAGAAAATTTTGCATGTATAAGGTAAATGACTAGTAGATTGGACAGTACCAGTCATTGGAAAAAGCACAAGAACACAATATTTATTAATGTTGCTTTAAAAATTTCCTGTTTTTAAAGTAAAAGAACGCCTGTTTTTAAAGAAAAACAGTCAGGTTTTAAAGCAACATTATTAAATATGGTGTTTTTGTGCTTTTTCCAATGACTAGTACTGTCCAATCTACTAGTCATTTACCCTATATAATTTATTTTCATTTATACTGGTTATACATAAAAAGAGCATAGCTTCTAATTAAAATATAATACAAATAAATAACAAAATATAAAGAAAAACCTTAAATAATTCAATTGTGGTTAATAAAACATAAATACTCAGTCAAAAGTAAATACTACTCAGTAGTCTAAATTCATTTTTACTGAGTAGCTTACCCATCCCTGAGTATGACACTCCATAAGTCCATGTGACACTCACACTGAGACAGCCACAAAAAAGCCGCGCATGCGCAGTTTACGAACACGACCACACGACTTGGCTTGACACGTCAAACATACGTGTTGGTTTTTATTATCTATGGTTTTTATTATTAATAAAAAAAGTCAAGTGGAGTGTGGACACTGGACAGCAAAGAGGATGTAAACTGTATACTACGTAACAAGAGGTCGGACTTAGAAGAAAAAAAATAAACATCCGTTATTTTTTTAATTTGAAACTGAAGTTAAAATTTTTAAGTGCAAAACCTTTCACTCTAAACATACCAAAAATTAAAAAAAATAAAATAAAAAAATAAATAAGCTCAAATAAATGTTTTATTTCAATAAAAATCATTGTACACAGCTAAATAAATAGGCTAATAAGGTAAATTAAACAATAAAACAGATTTAATCCACAAGCTTTTGTTGATTTCTATTACTCAATATTATAATATTACAGTACAGTTTTATGTGTTTTATTTATAAATATAATAGAATAGCTGTCTATGCTACTCTACTAACTACTTGATTGGCTTACATAGTAAACTCTATACAGGGTGTAACAAAAACAAGTGATAATACTTTAGGGTGTGTACGTGTTCCCTGTAGAGAGTTCACTGTGAAAGTAGCAGCGCTGAAAGACCAAATTTTTTTTTCACTTTTGTATGGGCAAGGGCCCGAGCGTCACGAGATTCCCCATACAAAAGTGAAAAAATTTTTTGGTCTTTCAGCGCTGCTACTTTCACAGTGAACTCTCTGCAGGGAACACGTACACACCCTAAAGTATTATCACTAGTTTTTGTTACACCCTGTATAGGGAGGGGATTAAAGCTGGTCAGGTCAGAATCGGGGCGTACGGTGCGGACTGCGCGTCGTGTCGTCATATATATTTTGTTAGGCGCAGAATGACGTTCCAGTACTTCTAGTGCAGTTCACAGTAGTCAGTACCATACATACAAAGCAACAAATCCGTCCGCTGCATACCTACGCAGTATGCTCCGATCCCGATCCAGTAGACGCGTACCTTTATACATGTAATACACTTAAGTATCATTACTTTTTTTTGTTACACCCTGTATACGACAGCTGAAATCTATTGCGTGGGCTCAGGCCAGCTGCATACCACCTCACGTCTTGATCAGAGGATTTTTCCTTGGTGGCCGTACCACTCATAATCCCATACCTTCCTTCTCCAGCTATTGCTTGCAGACTAAAATGTTGCAAACTAGTATAGGGACCTAAAAATCTGAAATTAATGAAACATTTTTCATTTACTACATTTCCATACAGTTTACATAAATTATTAAGTATACTTATCAACCTTATGTATTATTACAATAAAACAATATACACATTTTAACATTTTCCAAATTAACTGCATACATACATTATAATATTTTCTATGAAATAATAATCTATCTTTTTCATATTAATATAGTGTATGTTGTAAATTATTGTACAAATATGCAAATAATACTGCGACATACTTTGTATTAGAACATGGTATGACATAGTTATGTTTTGCTTCAATTAATCAATTTACGGTTACATTTACATTTTACAATGGCTTACCTTTCGTTTTTCATTAATTAATCCACTTAATTTACAATTTTTGTATGAGTTGCTAGTTGCTACAAAATAATTTTCACAAAATGAAAATCGAACTTTGAATTTTAAACTCCTTCTTCGTCTTTTTTCTCATGTAGTTTATATTCTCTATGGTCTTTTTTATCAGCCAATCACAGTCGACCTTGCACAGATTATCTGATTGGGTACAGTTGCTACGTTTAAATTTGGAACCCATTTTTTTTTTGTTCGGGAATTTCGTCCACCTGACTGGACAGCTAACTAGTTCTTGATCTGTGGTGGACAGTGGACACTGCTGAGTGGTCACTGGACTCTTCATCTTCAAAACTTGTGCCTTTCCGTATTGGTTCTTGTGGTCGAAAGGACTAATTGTTACGTAGTATATAGCTTGTTACGTATATTAATCTGTGGTATACAGTTTACATCCTCTTTGGGACTCGTATTCATAACCTCAGGTATGGAGTATGGCACAAATTACAATTATTATTATTTTATTGAGTTTAATAGTATATACCTACATATTACAATTATACGAATGTTGACTTGAATACATAGGTTTATTTTAACGTTGTAAAACCCTGGTTGCTCCAGTTCATCTAAGTTTTATCTTTACATAACCTAAAAACTAGCTGAAACATTTTTAATTATTGATAGTAATAGTAAAGTAACTTTGAATTAAATTAATTATAATATATTTTAATATTATAATCATCTGTACAGTTATTATACTTACTCAAAATGGAGGTACTTAACTTTGAATTTTTTAAAAAGTGATTTATTACTTGCTTCCAGAAAATGTCTGCACTTATTAATGAAAAAATCTGGTTTGATAAAACCGTATACAGCGATGCCGAAAGGCATTACTATGAATTTCTTTCAAAGGTAAGGCTTCCAAATGTATCAATATTCAATACTACTAATAAACAATTAAATGATAATAAAATATTATGTAGGTATATTCATGGATGTAAAAAAAATACGGATGGAGCATTACACTATAAAGGGGTGAAGCATGCAAGGTACGACAATTTCGTTTATTGTACACGTGACTAACACACACACGCAACTAGGTACTACAACCCCCTGTCATTGTACATTGAGTGACGGCGGCAATGACACACACACATCCTACACAGGCGACCATAACTATGCTTCACTCGGGATTATACAAGGTTACGTCCATATTTTTTTTAAGTCCATGGGTATATTACAATATTCTTTAAAATGATTGATTCATACACTTTTTATTTTAGCGTGGAAATGCTAACCTAGAAGTTGGATCATCCTTAGCTAGTGAAGTAGCTAAGGCAAGGCAACACATCAAAAACTCTTTAGAGTGTGTGAGTAATTTCTATACCTACACTGCAGTTAGTTTTTGGTGTCCCTTCTTTTCTATCTTGTACTCATGAGTATATTATTCTGCTGTGGTTTATTTGCCCATGAATCTATAATGCTAAGTACTCACATACAGTTTTGCTCGATACTTTTACTCGAAATCGAGCAAAAACCACCGTGTGGACCGCAAAACTCACAGCTCGATGGCTCGCATCAAGCCAGTTTGAAAGCTCGAATCGAGCCGGCTTGACAAATTTTTTGACACACCTCTTCCTAATTTCCTTTGAACTGGAGTAAAACTATCGAGCAATGCTGAATGTGTGGACAATTTCTATACCTACACTGCAGTTAGTTTTTGGTGTCCCTTCTTTTCTGTCTTGTACTCATGAGTATATTATTTTGCTGTGGTTTATTTGCCCATGAATCTATAATGCTAAGTATAGAGCAATGCTGAATGTGTGGATGAAAGCCCGAGCCGTAGTTTTTACTCTATGTGATTGCTCGATCAAGCAAAACCGTATGTGAGTACTTACACATCTTACACTGGGAAAACAAAATATGCGGCTAAGCTTCACGAACCTACCCCAATTTTTTGGCGCTCACATGGGTTGAGGAAGGATGCTTTGGGTGAGAAAAACCTCCTCATGCCAGTTCCACCCCTGGAAACCGGGGGGGGGGGGGTTTCCGGGGGTGGAACTGGCATGAGGAGAAATACACATTTGAAATTTTCGTCATCTTGAGATAAGGTCATCTGTTTTCTGGTGTTTACGTCTTACTAACTTAGTGTTTTCAAGGCATCCTGGCTGTGGTGAGTGGAGGATGATTGTTTTATCATTCCAAAACTATATAATTATTCAAGGTTTCTTGATAAAAATTAGGAAAAATTATCAAAATTCACTACTTTAAAGTAACTGTTTTTTTTTTATTTTTGACGCTCCGTTAAGGATTACAATAAGGGAGTCCTCCGCAAAAGTAGGTTAGGTTAGAACTGTGACTGTGCTGCGGCAGCAGCCGGCGACCGTCACATAACACGCTGTAGGTTCTAGGTTAAAGGGGTTAAAAAAATGCGATCAAAAGACTCAATACGACTTGATTGGGTTAGGTTAGATGGCTTCACTGCGCTACGCTCTCGCCTTAGCCATCGTGGTTATTTTTTTTTTCTGAACCACCCAGAATAGTTTTTGAGTTTTTGTAGTGAATTTTGATAATTTTTAAATTTAATCTAAAAACACATTGTTCATCAAAATTGCAATTTTAGACATTTACTCACAACAACTGACATAGTATGTACTACGTACTAGACTCAACAACACAACGCAATGCTTGGTCACATTCAACGTAATCTATATAGCAGCAGTGCACTTAGTCGCCCGCGAGCTCTTCTGCGCGCCAGACGTACACGGTACAACAATCAAAAACGAAACCAAAAAAAGTCGCAAAAATGCCTAGTTGTGGGTTAATATACTGCAGAAATTATTCCATTAACACTTCCAAATGCAACGGAATAACTTTTCATCGGTATTAGCATTCTTATTTAATTATTTTCAATTAAAATACGAACATTCAATTACTAGGCGAAGACGCGCGCCATTTGCATTGTCATAGAGTAATAGATTCAGAGTGGAATGTAGGCAGAATACAGATCTATGATAAGACGACGATGAATGAAGTACTTACTCACGTTTATCGAGTTTGTATTTTGGTAATATTTAGAATACAATTTTTTGAAATGAAATTTAGAATACAAACGTACATTATACATGCGTACATTATAATAATTTTATTATGGTACATATTTGAAAATATTTAAATAATTTAAATAAGGTAATTAGCTATAGTGGACTTAATTAAATTTTTTATGAAAAAGTGAATTTTTATTTTTATTTTATCTACTTACTCAAATAGATTCTGCATTCATTCGAGTGTAGGCACAAAACTGTGTCACTTCTGCGGTACTGATCTATACCAATCACCGCCCCGCCTCCCACCCCGCTCATGCCTCAATTGCGACATGTTTTTTGTTTGCAATAGCTGCTCTAGTACGTAGTACTTACTACCTCAGTGCTCACAACAGTCTAGTAATGCCTCGGAGTTACTCGGAGGTCAGAAGCAATAAGCAAATTGCTGAGAATAAAATATGATGTTAGATGTAGCCTCAGATTTCCGAAAATTTCAAAGGTGAGTAGCTCCAAAACTAGGGGGTTCCTGAGTGTGAATTTGGTACGGGGGGTGTTTACCCCTCCTCCCCCTTCCCCTCTCACCTCCGTTCCCCATCAATCTTGTGGTAGGTTTCTGAAGCTTTACCATATAACTTCTTATGTATTAAATGTAATCCTTCGATCGCGGATTCTTGGAAATCTATTGTTATTCTATTGTTGTCGCGGTCGCCAGTGTCCTTATGGGGGTTGATAGATTAAGTGTAATGCGTGTTGCAGGATTTAAATTTATTTATATCTTACAGATGGAAAGTGTCGCTTCATTAGCTGGAGTTCCCAACACAGAAATAAACAACAAACTTATCAGCCTTGAAAAAGATAATGCAGACCTCAAAAAGGCCCTTGATGACCTTCGTAAACTCGTCATCAGCTTACAAGCAAGAGTAGAATCCTTGGAGTCTCCTGGTGCTAAAACTGAAGCTCCTAAAGTAAGTGTATCTATCGAAAATAAGAAAGTACAATTACTAATGTTATAGGGGTGTATGTAACTGGATTGGCACTGCAAAATATGTAGTAACTTAACAAGAGTTGTTTGGTCCAAGTTTATAGAAATAGGCTTGTTATAATTTGTACCATCGAGGAAATTGATTCCTAAGCAGTTGATGGACCTACATCATGTGGTCAACTTATGTCAATTCAATGTTAGCCGTGATTGGTCTGGTGGATTTGACTTAATGCGACTAAATTAGCTAGGTTCGCCAACTGCCTAGGAATCAACTTCTTTGATAGTACAAAAATTTTAAGACTCTTGGTCTGCTGTCTTTATCTATTATGTGACTTTCTCATTATGCCAGTTCCTGTCTTTACAAACAGACATTGTAATAATTAATAACTATATTATAGAAGGGTCTATTATAAACGTGCATTAAATAACTAAACAAATAGTTTTGCCAGATTTGTAGGATTCTTGTACTCCAAAATTATATTTTTTGTTGAAAATTCCGATATTGCTTTCATTACAAAATTTATTTTTAAACAAAATTCAATTTATAAGATTGAAGTTTATGATAACTATTTTTACAGCCAGCTGCAGCACCGAAGAAAGCTCAAGAACCAGAAGAAGATGACGATGTAGATCTCTTTGGTTCAGATGAAGATGAAGAAGAAGGTGCAGAGGCAGCTAAACTGAGAGAGGAACGCTTAGCTGCTTATAATGCAAAGAAATCTAAAAGTATGACTTTTAATTTTGTTTTCATAAATTGTAGACTTATGCCAAAACTTACTTAAAAAAACCGGCCAAGTGCGAGTTGGACTCGCCCATGAAGGGCTCTGCAGCAGTAATAACGTTTATTTCTATGAAATTAAAAGGTTTTTGATTTATTTTTATATTTCAGTTGATTTAATGAAAGTTAAATCTTCTTCTTTAAAAATGGCCTCCCTTGAGGAATAGCCAATGACAGTTGATTGATGACGTAAAGAGAGACTATTGTTGTCGATGGTTGAAACTTTGCACTGTATTTTAGGTAGTGGCGTTTGTGAAAGTACAAGGTAGAAAGAGAAAAAAAAAAGTTTTATATCGGGTAGGTACAAGTTAGACTCATTCGTAAAATATCAGTTTCCTTATTAAAATAAATCTGAAACAATACAAAACATGCAAAAATTAGTTTATTAGTAGAACACACACAAATCTACAATTTAATATTATTATTGTTAATAAAATTACATAGAATATCTATAAAAGGAGTATTAACTAAGGATAAAAGGGAACGGAAATCAGAAAGACGAGGGATATTAGGGAGTAGTGAATCGTACAGTGAAGACTGACGGCTTGGACAACTAAGGAAAATATGTTCAGTAGAGCCTTCGTCAAGTCCGCACTCACATAGGGACGAGTCTCTAACCCTAATTTTTTGAGGACTAAAACCGGCCAAGTGCGAGTTGGACTCGCCCATGAAGGGCTCTGCAGCAGCAATAACGTTTATTTCTATGAAATTAAAAGGTTTTTGATTTATTTTTATATTTCAGTTGATTTAATGAAAGTTAAATCAAGGTTTACCATTTATGACGTATATAAAAAACTACTTAAGTACTAGATTTCGTTCAAACCAATTTTCGTTGGTAGTTATTATAGGAATATACATCATATTTTTTTTTTGAATTATCATGCCCCTACTTTAGAAGTTAGAGGGGGGGGGGGGGGGGGGGCACACATTTTACCACATTGAAGAGTCTCTCTCGCAAACTATTCAGGTTAGAAAAAAATGATATTGAAAACCTCAATATGATTTTTGAAGACCTATTTATAGATACCTCGCATGCATAGGTTAGATGAAAAAAATTTTTTTTTGTTTCAGTTGTACCTATGGGGACCCCTAAAATTCTTAATAATTTTTCCATTTTTGTATCAAAATCTTAATGCGGTTCACAGACTACATCTACTTACCAAGTTTCAATAGTATAGCTCTTATAGTTTCGGAGAAAAGTGGCTGTGACATACGGACGGACAGACAGACAGACGGACATGACGAATCTATAATGGTTCCGTTTTTTGCCATTTGGCTACGGAACCCTAAAAGCGACATGGAATCGGCGTGAAAACAGTTTTCTTATTAATTTAAAAAATGTACAAAATTAAAAAAAATCAGCTGTTCGAGTCCCTCAGTACGTGCCGTGCAGGCCTGCAAAACCATTCACTATCCTGCATAAGCCGGCGGACTGCACGGCGGCTTATGCAGGATAGTGAATGGTGCTGCACGCCTGCACGGCAGACTGCAATGCAGGATAGTCAATGGGCCGTTTTAGATATAGACATTATGTTTTAAAATTTTGACTCATTCGTTGTATGCACCATTTTGAAAGTACATATATTGAAAAAATGTTGAAAATTAGATGAGTCTTGAAATTTTTTGTATCGAGAAATCGCGAATATATTGAAAAAATGTTGAAAATTAGATGAGTCTTGAAATTTTTTGTATCGAGAAATCGTGAATTTTGTATGGTGCGGTTGTTGGATCTGCAATTGATTTTGTGCTATTATTGTAACATGTAACAAGTTTGGCTTGGCCTTAGTTTTTTTATTTTTTATTTGGCTGTGTTTTCAGAACCAGTCTTGATCGCGAAATCAAATATAATATTGGATATCAAGCCTTGGGATGATGAAACCGACATGGCCGCTATGGAGAAGGCTGTAAGGGAAATAAGCACTGATGGTCTTCTGTGGGGAGCGGCTAAGCTCGTGCCTCTCGCGTACGGTATACACAAACTGCAGATATCTTGCGTCGTAGAGGACGACAAGGTTTCAGTCGACTGGTTGACAGAAGAGATTGAAAAGATTGAAGATTTTGTAAGTAGTCATATTTTTTTCACTTAAAATATTATAATGAAATGGTACACGTGATTGCTTACTATCTAAATTATTGTGTCTGTTTCCTTTAGTGTTGGAATTGAAAATTTTATTTAATTTATTTTTACTTGTGAATTGTGATGATGATGAATGTAATGTAACTTAGCCAGGGCTTCATAACGTTATCGAATAACAGAAAAAATATCGTTACGTACCGTTATTTTCATAATGGTAGCCAGATAACGTTATTTTTTAACGATATTTAGTAAAATAACGTTATATTTACCGTTATTATTATAACGATATTTTTTCGTTATGCTTAAACGAAAAAATATCGTTATAATAGTAACGGTAAATATAACGTTATTTTCTGGTATCAGGTATGCGATCGTGCACGGTGCACTAAATCTCACTCGCAGCCCACTTTTTTTGCGAGATTTGTGTGAAAATACAAAGAAAAAATACACTTTAAAAGCGTGATTACGTTTAAAAAAATTTCCCGCCTGTCATGACTTTCTTGACGGATAGTCCGTTATCAAAGAACATATATTTACCGTTATAAATCCTATATAACGTTATAACATTAACCGTTATTAATATCAATTTTTAACGTTATTTTTAATATCGGGTAAATTTTCATAACGTTATCTATGCCCTTGAAGCAGTAACGTTATGAAAAAATAACGTTATTTGAAGCCCTGAACTTAGCCTAACCTGACAAATCAGGCGTAAAATGTAAGTACAATTTATAAATGCTTCTTTTTCTTTTCTTTTCAGGTTCAAAGTGTAGACATTGCGGCGTTTAACAAAGTTTAATTGAAAGTGAAAACTGTACCTTCTTTAATTTTTCAATAAAAGAATCAGCAAAAGCGAAGACTTATGTCTCATCTCTCATTATTATTATGTAACTAGAGAAATTGATTCATGGGTAGGTGGCGGACATACTATTGTTACGGATACGGGCAGTTGTTTACGTGTTACGGATACGGGCAGTTGTTTACCTGCGCGCGACAGTTGCGCGTACTTTCTAGAAAAGTGCAACCCTTGTTTATGTGAATCGCGTGTTTACGTAAACAATCCAAAATAGAACGCTCCAGAATTCGACGCGGGCCATATAAAAGGTAAACAAGCCGGCAGTCAACTCAGTTCGATCCGAGCGATCATCAAGGCGATTTCAAAGTGAAAACAAGTGATCAATAGTGAGTGATTGTGATAGTGAACCGACAACTCGGCTACGACCTAGGACAGTGATAGTGCTCAGTGATTTGGATCTAGTGCTTAGTGTTTGGACTTAGTGATTTGTGTGAGCTAGTGTTTGTGAATAAAGTCTTCAAGAGAGTCACCAGGTCTTTCTCTCCGAATCCTCGAACCCTAGCACGTAACACTATGTATTGGTCGGGTTGTCAACTCAAGTCCAGCCGACGAATCATGAGTTAGAGCCTGTCCACACGGCGCGTTGCGTCGACGCAGCGCTACCGTTGCGTTGTTTTACATACAAATAACCAAGGTGTTCACACGGCGCGCTGCGTCGTGACAGCAGCGCGCAACGCACACTGCAGCCTCCGAGACGAAGCGGGAGGGGGTGCTTACGTCAATACTGCTTCGTAACAACGCTGCGATTATTACAAGCTCTTAGGCTGGCACACACGTTTGTAGATTTCCTAATGTGGAATTTCATTTGAAATTCCGTGATACTGGCGCAAACGTTCGTTTTTCTTCACTCGCGAACTCGCTGGCTTGCGAAACGTACTTGCGGAATTCGTCCCGTTCGGAAATAGCGAATGTGTGCGTCAGTTACCTAATGTATTTTCTACTTATTCCATGCGTTAGGATTTCCGAATACGGAAGACAAAGCCTTATTAGGGCTTCACACGAGACGAGAGTAAGCGAGAGTAACAAAAATCTCGTCTCGGTCTCGTCTTTCCTCGAAAAATTGAGTCTCGTTTAAGTCTCGGTCTCGTCTCGTTACCAGTTGTCTTGTCTCGTCTCGCTTAGTTGTAAATAATGATTTATTTCTATAATATAATAAATAGAATAAGGAATATTTTATGACTAACGTATTTATATGATAAAATGCAGTTTGGATGGTTACCAGATTTTATATTTTGTAAAATATATTGTTTTCTAAGTAGACCTTTTGTGATTTTTCGAATAAAAACTTCATTAAAAAAATTAACGAGACCTAAAACGAGACTCTCGGGTTGCCCTGTGTGTGGTCTCGGTATCGTTGATAATATCGAGACGAGAAAAATCTCGCTCTCGCGTTAAGCCCTAAGCCTCGTTACTTGGTCGGTCAATATTATAAGTAATATTGTCCGACCAAGTAACGAATTCGTATTTAATTAAATATTTTCTCTGAAATTAATATACATAATACTTACGTGAATTTTCCGTTTTTGATCAAAGTTGATGGCATGTTTCAACGAGACTTTATTCTAAGGAACTTTAAGATATTAAAGAGAATAAAAGGAACTTATTTCTGCTTACGACAATAGTTTATTCTCGAGTCTGATGACAATCACAATAATAACACAGTTGCTAGTATACAGAAAGAATAATAGAGTATAGACAATACTTAATTCAAAAACCATATGTGACCTTCTTAACATTCCCTCTCCTCTGAAGCTGAACTGTTCGTTATTTGTTTATTCCAGCTAGCTTACACAGCTCGGAAAGCCTCGGCTTGAATAGCGGCTTAGTCAAAAAGTTTGCTAGTTGATCTTTTGTATCAACCTTCTCAACTCTTATATCCTTTTCTAGGACACACTGCCTTATGAAAAAATGTCTCAGCTTTATGTGCTTTGTACGCTGGTGCGTTTTATAAGGTGGATCGTAAGCCAATCTTATGGCGGATTCGTTATCTATGTACATTGGCGTGCTCTCTACCAGAGTGTTAGCCTGCATAAATTTGACGATCCGTCTAAGCCAAATAATTTCTCTGGCGGCTTCGCTAGCTGCTATTATTTCTGCCTCTGTAGACGATATAGCGACAGTAGTCTGACTTTACTTTGCCATCCTATAGCACCATCGGCGTTGAGACAAATCATGCCGCTGGTGGAGCGTCCAGTCGATTGATCACCACCGTGATCAGCATCACTGTAGCATTCTAGGCCCGCAGTGGAAGACTTGTACGTGATACCGTACTCTATGGTGCCTTTAACATAGCGTAGGATTCGCTTTACTCTCGCTACGTCTTCTGGTGTTGGGCTATCTAGCTTGCGTGACATAATTCCAACCGCGTAGGCAATGTCTGGTCTAGTGCCAACCATCAAGTATGAGAGTGCTCCAACTACTTGTCTATAAGGAAAGTCGTGACAATCATTTGGATCTTTTGAAGCTGGCACGCTGTCTTTTACGATCGGGGTTACTACGGCTTTGCAATCCTGCATTCCAAATCGTTGTAAAAGCTTCTTTGCGTAACTTTTCTGATCAATTTTGATTGAGCCATCTGACTTCCGGTTTATTTCTAAACCTAAGAAATAGGAACACCTCAGTTTCTGCTGAACTCGCTGACGCTATTAATCCATCATCAATGTACAACGCTATCAGTAGCTTTCTCTTTCCCTCTCTTTTAAACAAGCAGGGGTCGCTCTGACTCTGTTTAAAACCAAGCTTGAGGATGTGTTCAGTAATAGTGGAGTTCCAGCATCACGGAGCTTGTTTGAGTCCATAAAGGCTCCGCTTAAGCTTGCAAACCTTACCATCATTGTTTGAGTATCCCTCAGGAGGCTTCATATAAATCTCCTCGCTTAAAGTGCCATACAGAAAGGCGGTTGAGACATCGAACTGGGATAGAGACAGGTTTTTTTGTGCAGCTACACTTAGTAGTGCTCTTATAGTGCGTGTTTTTGCAACAGGGCTGAAGGTTTCGTAATAATCCAAACCCCTTTTCTGCGAAAAACCTCTAATTACAAGTCGGGCTTTATATTTATCAATCGACCCATCTGGATTCGTCTTGATTTTTAAAATCCACTTGCTTGAGATTGCTTTTCTGCCTTTAGGTAAATCTACCATCTCCCATGTCTGATTTTCTTTCAGAGAATTATTCTCATTATCCATTGCCTTTTTCCGTCCGTTTGTTCCGTCTCAGGAAATGTTTGTTCTGCCACAGCCATGTCATCTTCAAAAGCAGCTCCATTCTCTGCACACGATGGTTCAGCATCATGCGCAATTTGCTGAAAGGGTGATGCTATACCTTCATCGTAGCTTGTCGATGGCTGCTGGTTATCTATGACGGCCGGCTTAAAACTTTCAATTTCACGAGGTATGACGAAGTCAAATGTGGTGTCAGGTCTTTTATCAGCAGTACTATTTGGTGTGGCTATGGGCTCGTCAGATTCTTCTGGATGACCGATTAGAGGATTCTCATCAAAGGTTACATCTCTCGAGCGAATCAATTTGAAGTTGCTGCTGTCCCATATACGGTAGCCATCATCAGCATCATAGCCGATAACACAGAGGTATTAAACCAGCTGTTTCTGATATCTATGGCCCATAAGTATTCCCTTCTGTGCCTTCTTATCTAACTTCTTTCGTTTTTGTTTTGGAACATGTGGATAACAGTTGGATCCAATTATTATTCTTAAGTGGTGTATTCTGGGCTTCTTCCGGTGCCATAGCTCATACGGTGATTTACTATCTACAGTGGTAGGACCTGTCCTGTTTAAGATATACACATATATACATGCAGATACCATTTCAGCCCATAATGCAGGAGGAATTTCAGCATGTGCATACATTAGACTTCGTGCCATTTCCACAACGGTCCTGTTGTCCCTTTCAGTTGGGTTCTGTTGTGGCGTATAGGGCATAGTCAATCGTTGTACTATTCCTTCCTTATTGAGAGTAGCTTGTACTTTCGCGTTGACAAACTCTCCGCCATTGTCGCTCAGCAGTTCTTTAATAACAACTCCAGATGCTTTGACTTCAGCGAGCATGAGTAGCAACTTTGCGTGTACTTCAGCTTTCTGTCTCATAAAATATACAAATCTGTACTTCGTATATGCATCTTTGAAGAGGACAAAGTATCTTAAGCTTGTGATAGAATATGGGAAGGGACCGCATACGTCTGCATATACCAGCTCTCCGGGTTTTGTAGCTTTATCTCTGGTCCCAAACCTTAGACGGTGAGACTTTCCATAGATGCACCCTTCACAGAGTTCTTTGGTTGCTGGTACTTTTATGGCCAATTTCTTCTCTATAACTTTCTTTACGTGACTCTTATTTTGATGTCCAAATCTTTCGTGATATAGCTGTAACAGATTAGAGGTTGTGGATACATGATTAACTCGAGTTGGTTGTAGACATCTTAAATTTAGTTTATACAGTCCTCCAAACTTGCTGCGAGTACCAATCAGTTTCGTCTGTCCATCAATCTTTATTGTACATTTTTGTGTGGTAGACTCAAAA
This sequence comes from Lysandra bellargus, assembly GCA_905333045.1. Lineage (NCBI taxonomy): Eukaryota > Metazoa > Arthropoda > Insecta > Lepidoptera > Lycaenidae > Lysandra > Lysandra bellargus. The sequence continues at coordinate 1,659,328 of HG995328.1, forward strand.
ACGCTTTTGTCCGAAATATCATGGGTGGCGAGGACTGAGAATAAATTCTTGCTAATGCCGGGTACGTACCATACATTTTTCAGCAATATTGATACTGATTTACCGTTTACATCAGCCTCTGCGAGAATATTTCCGATGCCCAGGGCTTCAATACATTGGCCATTCGCGCCAGTCACTGCTTGACGGCTCTCGAAATATTTAAAGGTCTGGAAAAAGTCACTCCGATTGGTCACGTGGCTGGTCGCCCCATTTTCAACGTACCAATTTAGATCCTTCCTGTCACCAAAATCTGGCTGTATTGTCATTGCCTCTGCGTTCTTGGATTCCTTGGGAGGTTTCGGAGGTTTTCCATCCTGATCCACCGCTTGCAGGTTTTTACCATGTGACCCTTATCCTTGCAGTAGTTGCATTTGAGCTCTTTGAAATTATTCTTTTTCTTATTACCCCTCTTGGTTTTCGCATACAATGCTTCTGCCGTTGTGTCGTCAGTAACTTGTGTGTCTGACTAACGCAACACTCGCTCATGTGCGCATAACTGACTTGTCAGGTTCTCGACTGAGCGTTCCTTCTTTGAAATCAACAGCCAACTGGCCCTAAATCCAAGATATTCAGGAGGTAATGTATCTAATATTTTACATACAAGGAGAATTTCTGGTAATTTCGCCTCGTTCTGTAGTTCTAAACACAGTTCGCTCCAGATATTCTTTAAAATTGACACATGTGTAATTATGTCATGATCTGGGTCCTTTTTGTAGCTGAAGAATTTCAAGCATAAGTCGTATGTCTTGTCCACACACATACCCCCATAGATGCGCTCGAGTTCATCCCACATGTCTTTAGCAGCATCAAATCGCAGAAACTTTTGCAAAATATCATCGGACATGTTCGTCGTTAGCAGAATTAAAATGGCGCTATTCAAATTTTCAAAACTTTGAAGTTCATTTTAATATCTAGCCCTTTCATCGCTAGTTGCCGTAAGCGCCAAGAATGGTCTTATCTTCTTACCTTCGAGAATATCTAAGCCTCCCGGCATTGCTTTGAGGACAATGTAAATTTTGAACCCCCATGTTTTGTAATTCTTGGAATCTAATTTTCCAATTTGAATCTTGCTCACATTTAATGCTTGCTCCATTATTATTTTCGCTCTGCTACCATTTTAAGATATTAAAGAGAATAAAAGGAACTTATTTCTGCTTACGACAATATTTTCGAGTCTGATGACAATCACAATAATAACACAGTTGCTAGGATACATAAAGAATAATAGGGTATAGACAATACTTAATTAAAAAACCATATGTGACCTTCTTAACAAGGAAAACATCAATCATCAATACAGGTGAACGCAGATTTACCACTCCATTGCGCTGAAATTCCGCAACAATTGTTTTGTGTAAACACCGTTGTCCTTGAAACCATCAAATGAGCCCGTCAAAATGAACAACTTTTTCTATGAGAACAATGCTGGGAATTTAAAAAAATCTGCTTTCATACCCATACAAATTGCCGATCCGGGCATCCGTATGGGTGGGAATGCATTTTTTGTCGAGTTTTCAAGATTGTTCTCATAGAAAAAGTTATTTATTTTGACGGGCTCATTTGATGGTTTCAAGGAAAAAGCTGGGAACAAATTATGGGACGAACGTCTGCGGACGTTTTCATCGGATGCGGCTTGTTTCTATCTGATCAATACAAAATACACTAAACTGTGCCCATTGTCTGACATAAGTCGCGGACGCGACCTTGAGCGTTCGGACGTCCGAACAGAATCTGGCTGGCCGGATGTTTATGCATCCACGGACATTTGCCATTGACATAAAGGTTAGGTATTTGACGTCCGCGGATGAACCATGCGCATTGTTAAGCCGCATCCGTCAGCCGCGACTTATGGATGCAAATATGGATGCGTCCGATAATTTGTTTCTACCATAACGGTGTTTACACATGGTTTACACCAAAATATCTTTGGTTTACACAAACACATTGTATAATAATCTGTCAGCAGTGTCAGCTGGTACGACTCAAAAGACTATAGAGACCAAAATATAGAGATATGTGCTTTGTGCGACAGTTCCATCTAACGGTGCGTCCACATTTGTATCATTTGCGCGATCAGATCTCCAAACAGATCTCCGTCGCGTATCATCGAAGCGTGTCAAAATGATACGCGTATCATGATACGCCCCGATCGCTATTAACCGCGTATTATACGTGTCGTATCAAATACATGCATGATCGGCAGAATGATCTAATGGTGCGTCCACATTTGTATCATTTGCGCGATCAGATCTCCGTCGCGATCATCGCGCCGTATCAAGTATGCGTGTGATAGTGTGGACTGTGGACGCCTATTAGATCATTCTGCCGATCATGTGCGTATTGATGCGACACGTATGATACGCGGTTAATAGCGATCGGGGCGTATCATGATACGCGTATCATTTTGACACGCTTCGATGATACGCGACGGAGATCTGATCGCGCAAATGATACAAATGTGGACGCACCCTAATAGGCGTCCACACTATGATACGCTGCATACTTGATACGGCGCGATGATCGCGACGGAGATCTGATCGCGCAAATGATACAAATGTGGACGCACGCTTAAAGGTGGCTTTCGGATTTTAACAGCGAGCGGCCGCGACCGGTAAAAATTCTAATAAAATGCTACTTTATGACATACAGTATAAGTATCATTTTCTATTGACATTTGCGTGGTGACCCATGCTGCCGCCGGCGGCGGCGTAAAAGCTAGTGGTAGAGTAAAATCACAAGAGACTTTATATATATATATATATATATATATATATATATATATATATATATATATACTCTATAATTCTGTCTACTCTGGTAAAATGAAGCCTATCTGGTAAAAATATTCCATTCTTCAAAAATGTTACCCCCAAAAATATCCCCAAAATATTTTACTCCCTAAAAACCCACTAAATATATTTTTTCCCACTAGTGGGAAATCTCCATACTTGGTTTGTGTTATAGAGATCAACTACGATAACATGGCGCGCCCCTCCAAATGACTGTTTTAATGTGTGTTACACTCACATCCTTATGAAAGAGTTTATATGTAGTAAGTATTCAACCAATCACAGTACATGTAATATATCAGTTAATGTCACTTATAACCAAGATTTGTTGGTCAACTAATCATAACTAGCGTACCGCGCAAAACAACGCACTTCAAACGTTTTGACAACGCACTTCAAAAGTTTTGAATTTTGGAGGGGCGCGCGGGCGCGCCATGTTATCGTAGTTGATCTCTATTACGCTGTATAGATATTAGATATATACCTACCCACACAGGGGGGCGTTCTGCTGGCCGATTCTGTATCGTTCATGTGTGAGTTAATCACTGAGTTAGTAACTAAAACGGAGGAGTGAGTAACGGAAAGTCTCACTTTTGTATGCAAGTGAATACAAAAGTGATACTTTCCGTTGCTCACTCCTCCGTTTTAGTTACTAACTCAGTGATTAACTCACTTTAAAACTTCATGTTTCACAAATGGCTCGCTAAATCAGAAAATGATCTTTGAATACTCGTAATATTTAAAAAAAAAACCTATTCAACACCTAGTCAACATAGTGGGACGTATGTGAAGCTAGCATGACAAAGTTAGCAAATTAACTCGGGATTGTGTTATTACTTAAGTGCTAATTGAGTGCTATTTTGGTGCAACAACCGCGAATTTAGTGCTCCTTAAAATTCGCAATAAATGCTAATATGCCTTCACGTGAAGCTAGCAGGTGTACATAACCAAAAACCTTAATTACATCTCAATGCTTAATAATGATTATATAGCTCCCTAATAAGTAGTGCTCATTACGTGCTAGCGATAAACATGGAAAAAACATTAAAATATGCATTTCTTATTTTTATACCGTATACCTATTACCTACTGCTCACTTCACGGTAACAGTATTAGATGCTCCTCTTGATTTTGGTAAGTAGTTTGACGAAATCCACGACCATCCATACTTAACTACTTAATATTATAAATGCTAAAGCGTGTCTGTCTGTCTGTCTGTCTGTCTGTCCGTCTGTCCGTCTGTCTGTCTGTTTGTCTGTCCGTCCGTCCGTCCGTCTGTCTGTCTGTCTGTCTGTTACCTCTTCACACCCAAACCGCTGAACCGATTTTGCTGAAATTTGGTATGGAGATACTTTAAGTCCCGGGAAAGGACATAGGATACTTTTTATCCCGGAAAAATGTACGGTTCTCGCGCGTTAAACTAATTTTGGCGCAACGGAGTTGCGGGCATTATCAGCTAGTAAACGATATTTTCAGGGTGCAATTAAACCTTCCTGCCAAATTTTGATATACTGATCCATGTTAAAAATAATAATACACGTATTTTTTCTTTCTTTCTTTTTGTTGAGAAATAACTTCCGAAAGTTATCCTAAAAAACACGATGCGTCGCCTGCGCTTGACGTGCCCCGCGCGCGCCCTTCCCCCCGTGTCATTCCCGCTCATTCCCCCGCGCCGTGAGTGACCGTTCTGCAACGATTTTAAATGGGATAAAATATGTCATTAATAAAATAACGCCCAATTTTTTTTGGTTAAGAGCCCGTACTCTCTTTTCTACTGCTCTCTTCACACTCACGCCCGTCTTTCATATGCCAGGTGAAAAAGGACGATCGCCAAGTTAGCGGGCAGATAGTGGTTTTCTGTTTTTTAAAGGGTTTTTTATATTAAAGTGGTAAAAAGTAATTCCAACATTGTATAGACGACTTTCTCAACAGTAGGTACATTGTATTTTTTTCATACCGTTAAGACGTCAATACAATCCATAAAAAGGTAATATTCTAAACCTTTTACAGCAAAAACCACAAAACTGTCGCGGGTTTGAGTTGGATTATTTAAAGGAACTTAAAAAAAATAAAAAATCTAGCTCCAACACTATATTATAATTGAAATGATCTTACATGTTGTGCATTAAAACTTATAGAAATACTGTATTTTAACTGTTAAATCACGTCTGTTAAATGAGCGAAATCGGCAAAATTTCGTATACGGACTCTTAAATGGATTCTCCTAATGATACTTAAGCCCTGAAAAAAATTTGGCAGGAAGGTTTATTTGCACCCTGTATAGGAATGTGCTCATTAAGAGCCCGGGTTACCCTGGAAATTCTCATACATACGTAATACCAAAATCATTTTCTCATACGAAAATATTTAACATGTTTGAGTTATTTTTCAGCTTAAAATAGTAATTACCTAGGTTCCTGTACAAAAATTAATTTCAAAATATTTAAACACTAAAAAATTTTTTTTGTGTATAATTTTTTTTTACTAAATTTACTACTAAATATTTAAACACTAAGAAATAGAGTAAAACACTAAAAAATATATACATAAATATTAAATTTACTACAAAATATTTCAACTCTAAAAAATATTTTTTAGTATTTAAATATTTTGTAGTAAATTTACTATTTATTTATATATTTTTTAGTGTTTTACTCTGTTTTTAGTGTTTAAATATTTAGTAGTAAATTTAGTAAAAAAAATTTATACACAAAAAAATTTTTTTTAGTGTTTAAATATTTTGAAGTAAATTTTTGTTCAGGAACCTAGGTAATTACTATTTTAAGCTGAAAAATAACTCAAACATGCTAAATACACCATTAATAGGGTCATAATAGGTATGATATTATGGCAGTGATGAAAATGATTATGATGAATGTAATTTGCATAGTAGCATAATATGCTTTCCGTTCTTAAAACAAGCCGAAACTTGTATTAAGAACGGAAATTGTTGTATCTTGTAACTATAAAGAATCAGGAGTTCTCTCAGCACCTTTCAAACCATGGTATACCTCGGTGCAAAATCTTACTTGTTGGTAGCATATTATGCTTAGAACACTTCTCACGAAACTGAAGTCACCACATGTTTCCATATTCCCTCGATTACTTATGGATCCCTTCATCAGATCACCACTTTTGTGAATATAGTACCAAATTGGGATGATACCCTATACAGCAAAATAAAAATTTTGGTAATCGGTTCACAAACGGCGCAATAATCGTTGAGCACAAAAAACGAACATAACACCTCCCCCATTTTGAAAGTCGGTTAAAATTGTAGCCTATGTGCTATTCTGATGTATATGCTATATTATTGTAAAGTTTCATTAAAATCCATTCAGTAGTTTTTACGTGAAAGAGTAACAAACATCCATACATCCAAACAAACTTTCGCCTTTATAATATAAATTATTTATTAATTATACATATTGTGATCACCAAGCTTGACAGCTTCACTAAACTTCAAAGTGCCTGACAAGTGACAATAGTGCCTGTTTTTTTTAATGGCTGTTGGCTATAAAATATAACCATAATAAATGCCAGTGTGAAGTATTAAATTTCGAGAAAAAAAATCGTATGACGTATCTCTCGGCGAAATTGACTACGTGACAAAACTCTAGACCCCCTCCCCCCCTCCTGTGATCGTGCGTAGTATTTTGAAGACCCCCCCCTAAATGGGTCACGTAGTATGGGTATGCTCCCTTACCGAGAAGTGAGCAGTATACGGTGTAAAAAATAAAAAAAATGCATATTTTGTTAAGGTTCTGTACCCAAAGGGTAAAAACGGGACCCTATTACTGAGACTTCGATGTCTGTCCGTCTGTCCGTCTGTCTCCAGGCTGTAACTGAAGAACGGTAATAGCTAGAGAGTTGAAATTTTCACAGATTATGTATTTCTGTTGCCGCTATAACAACAAATACTAAAATCAAAATAAATTACATAATTAAGGGGTGCCCCCATACAACAAACGTGATTTTTAACCGACTTCCAAAAAACGAGGAGGTTATATGTTCGGCTGTGGATTTTTTTTTATTTTTTTTTATATTTTTGTATGTTCAACGATTACTCCGCCGTTTGTGAACCGATTTTCGAAATTTTTGTTTTGTTGTATTAGGTTTCACTCCAATTTGGTACCATGTTCACAAAAGTGGTGACCTGATGATGGAATCCATGAGTAATCGAGGGAACTCCTCGAAATTTATATGGAAACATATGGTGATTTTGGTTTTATGAGAAGAATCCTAAGCATATGCTACCAAAACGCAAGATTTTGCACCGAGGTATACTATGGTTCCGAAGATACTAAGAGAACTCCGGATTCCTTATAGATATAAGTTTGGGAGTTTAGGCGCTGTTTTAAGAACTGAAAGCATATGCTACTATGCAAATTACATTCAGCATCATCATCATTACCAGGGTCACCAATGTTACCAAATTCAACCTTATCTCCAGAGCATAAGGCACACATTTGACATTAATTCTGAGAAGTTAAAGTTGCTTCGTTAATGTAACATTCTGTCTCACTTCGTCGAGATATTCTGGAAAACAACCTAATTTCAACCTTTTGCAATGCGCTTAGCGTTCATAGTACAATAACTATCTGCGGTCTCGCATATCTGCCAGGGCTGTCAAGCGAGCGGCGCGGCGGCGCGGGCGCGGGCGCGGACCGGGTACTATGTGCGCTGCGTGTGCGACAAGTCGAGCGAGTGCCAGCCTATTGAAACTAGTCCGGTGGCCGGCTACTAATAGCACATCACACGTGTTCACTTCGATTTTTTTAAATGTATTGTTTAAAATTATCTGCAGGCTGCAGCTGATATTATATTTTGTATGTGTGACTGTAATAAGATACGTAGAATAATATACAGGTGTATTATTCTACGTATAGTACGCGTTTGCTTACTAGGTAACTAAAAAGAGTGAAATTATTATTTTTAACAAGAAATTAAAACCGACTTCCAAGGTAAGAACAATAATAACATCCTTATAATATGAACTAAAAAGTATTAAATGATTATTCCTATCTAATAGTGCCTTTTTCCGAATTCGGCTAAAACTCAACTATTTCTGTACTCAATCTTCATAATTTTGAAGTCGGTGCCAGTTCCAAAAGTTTCAAATATTCTGTCAGAGAACTGAAGATTCATCTGGTACCGACTTCAAAATGATGAAGATTGAGTACAGAAATAGTTAAGTTTTAGCCGAATTCGGAAAAAGGCACTATTAGATAGGAATAATTATTTAATACTTTTTAGTTTATATTATAAGGATGTTATTATTGTTTTTACCTTGGAAGTCGGTTTTAATTTTTTGTTAAAAATAATTCAAACATTTTTTGCTCGGCATCAATGATGACAACAGGTATGCACTTGAAATTTTCACGAAGGCCTTAGTTATATGTGTACTTTAATAATTAATAATAATATTTAAATGAAATAAAAATTTAAGGAGTGCTCCCATATAAAAAACACAATTTTCGGCCTATTTTTGCTCTATAACGGTACGGAACCCTTCGTGCGCGAGTCCGACTCGCACTTTATTTTTTTCTACGTTTATCACTAGCACTTAATGAACACTTATTAGTTAAGTATTTATCAAAGAGATATATAATCATTATTAAGGTTTTTGGTTATGTACACCTGCTAGCTTCACATAAAGGTAGCAGTATTAGCATTTATTGCGAATTTTGAGGAGCACTAAATTCGCCGTTTTTGCACCAAAATAGCACTCAATTAGCACTTCAATAATAACGCAATCCCGAGTGATTTTGCTAACTTTGTCATGCTAGCTTCACAATAATCACATACGAATATATGGTGGGGTAGACCCGAAAAAAAAACCCATCCCTGCTTGATATGTAGGGGAGGTACCATTTTTTAAAAGATTTTTTATACCATTTTGTCGGTATTATTAATATCTGCATTCATGCCAAATTACGGCTTTGTAAGCCCTATACCTAGTTCCTGAGCAAAACCGCGGACAGACAGACGGACTGACGGACTGACGGACAGACGGACAGACGGACAGACGGACAGCCAGACGGACCAACAGACCGAAACTATAAGGCTTCTTTGTTGACCGCGGAACCCTAAAAAGGTGAAAAATATTTACTTATTTTACCGTACCTAGATACAAATGGTTTACTATATTTAATAGTTATACTAAAGTATTATTATTTATTTGTATATATTGTAGTTTATAACGGTATGCACAAGGTGCGCATACCAAAACTAGTTTCTCATAAAATATAATAAGGCTTTTTATGCGACGATTTTGATGCAATAATTTGCGATAACTGGCGGCTTTCGAGGCCTGCGGCGATGCTGCGGTCGCCGGCACACATACGCCATACGAGCGTAATGCCTTAAATATTTAAATTAAAAACCAGCAGACTTTCAAGATTATTAAATGGGTCGCTCGAAAAAATTGCCTCGTACAACTCAATTTCGTGTCGATATTCCATATGCTTACTTATAAATTTTAACTTTTATAAGTGATATCGTTCGGAAGGGCCCAAATAGAAGAAAATAAATACTTATTCGATGACCACATATTCTTAATTTTATATTATAGCACCCACTTTGATTAGAGCACCCAATAGGAACCAAACAATAACGTTCAGCTTCAGTGTTCATTTCTGTCGCACGACACGAGGCCCTCTCGAGGGATAGATAAATTGAACAGTTTCGATCGGAACATCGAAGTACCTTGGGCAATGTCCTCGGGTAGGAGGGCCAACATGCGCCGAAGATAAATTCATCGTTTTGGTGCGTGCGAGAGGTTGCGTCGGGCGCGCGGGGGGGCGCGGCGGGCGGCGGCGCCGGCGCGCGGAGGCTGTTGCGCTCAGAGCACCTGCGCCCGCGCTCCGTAGCGCCGCTCGCCGCGTGCTCGTGTGTCCGCGCCCGCGCCGCCCGTGCGTCGAGACGCCGCCCACGGTACGTACACCCTGGCGGCGCGTCGGGGTCGCTCGACTGCGCGTTCGTCACTGCGCCGACTCGTGCGCTGGTTCCGTCCGCCGGGCTGCACGGCCGGTTTAGTAATTTGCCGGGCGGGCCGTGACGTCACGAGACTAGTTTAACGCGCATGCGTGACGACCTGCGCCTGGACGCTCGCGCCGTCGACGTCCCCGAACTCGCTCCAGTGGCCCGATGACGTGCTCGTTCGTTTCGATGATATTTTTGAGTGATACCCAGTACGCCCGGTCGCGAATCGTGATCGGTGAAGTGGAATTTGCCGTGGTGTCGCTCGTTCGTCTTGTGTATGTTTACCGCCGATGCTTGTAATATTTATAATATTCGATGCTTCGCCTTCCGACAATGTAGTCGTGTAGACTGTGAATATCCACATAAAACTTAAGTGGTCTCACAGGCGCGATGAGCGCGCACGCGTGTGTGTGTGTATGCGCGACGTATCGGCGCGCCGCTGTGTGCGACTCGCCACACATGCACACCGCAGCCTCGCCGCAGAGCCTTTTTGTTGTAGTTTTATTTTCCTTCTATAGCAGGGCAATAGCGTTTATATTTTTTCAACTAATGTTCATTATACACGATCGGTATCTCGGTTTCGATGAGTTCCTGCTATTTAAATTCCTCAAAATGTTTAACCAAACTCACGTCTCATTAATTATACTGAGTAACTTCATTGTTATGAAATTATTATTGTAATGTTTTTATTTATTTGAGAACTGAGCATACTTACCTGGGAACGTTTTTCTTGCGTAAAGGCGCTTCTATACATTATGTAGTATTTAGTAATAATTTATTTACTACGTCTTCATTATTATGACGTTAATGTCCTAACTTGTGTGCTCAGGTAGGTATAGGACTCCTATAAAAGTTTGTAGATAATCGTAAATTAAAGTAATAAAACAGATGGCAAAACTTATTTCGAAACAAAGAGCGATTTAAGAATTAAATGAAACCAAATTGGATACATAAGATACTATACGAATGATCTGGTCATCTCTACCTCTCCTACTCTAGCGCATTCGGCTAGACGGTTCGGACAATATCTCCGTCTCTTTTTCTCCATAAGTAATTCTCCATCAGCCGACTAGCAAAGATAAATTCCCAACTTTTTAATGTATCCTTGGGAGTCGGCCGATTAATCTCGTTATTTCTTTACTTTTCATGTTCGTATTCTACATTCGGTCATCTCGTGGTTATAAAGAAATTTATAGTGATGCCAGTTTTGCTAGCAGTTAGCACCGATTAACTGCGATTCGCTCTTATGCATCGAATAATCTAAAACCACCTCGCTCATTTACCATTGTTTGTTTACTTTTGTCTTAAGTCAAAGCCGACAAGTCGGACGAGCATGTGGCGGCGATAGCATAATATCCAGTTTGTACCGTTGCCGTGGTGGTCCGCGCCGCCCGCCGTCGCGGCGCGCAGCAGCGAGGCTCCTTAACGAGTTCGGCCACTTCTCGAGTTCCCGGCGATCAGGTGCCACTTTATACTCGTTCTGTTCTAACTGGATTCGAATCAGCTGATGTCGTTTCCTCGCGCCGGCGAACGAGTGATACGCGACCGGGCGAGCGTCATTATTCACGCTCGAGATCACTTCGACCGCCGGGGAAACACCTCGTGGGAGTCCGTTTTGATCACACTGAATATTTTACCGCGACCCCGGGTCCCGGGACGACCTAGACGGACGAGGGTGTCACTCGACGACGACGCGCCGCGGCGAACGAGCACGTCGGACCCCCGGGGCCCGGACCGATGCCGAGTTTACGGTGTAGCGCGACGCACGAGGCTGACGGGGAGGTGTTTTCAGATATCGGCAGCATTGGGTCATCGAAGAGTAGCGCGGGGCGCTCGTGACAGAGGGGCTCGCGCCGCGCCATGTCCGCGTCCCCGGCGTGCGAGCGCGCGCGCAGCCCGTCGCCCGCGCCGCGCTCGCCGGCGCCGGCGCACGTGCTGGCCACCATGACGCCGGTCCAGCCGGCGCACGACTACTACCCGCACAAGGTGGAGATGGACTCGGACGACGGCTACCCGCCGGACGCGCACTCGTATCGCCACTCGCCGCACGAGCTGGCCGCCTACGCGCCCGACAGCAAGGTGCCCGTGCAGCCCGACGTCTACGACCAGGGCATGGAGGCCATCGATGAGAAGACGCCCATCGACCTCATCTACGAGGACGACAAGGAGACGGTCATATACACGACCACGCCGGACCAGAAGCGCGTCGAGATGATCAGCGGCCAGCTGGAGGACGGCCAGCTGGTGAGCGGCAGCGGCCAGCTGGTGGACGGTGGCGTGTCCGTGGTGGTGGGCGCGCCCGGCCAGGGCACCGTGCTGGTGCTGGCCGACGAGCTGGGACAGGTCATCACCATACCCAGGTGAGTCGTCTCCAGTTGATAATATTCAATTTACTCGTATAAGCATACCGTCCAGTGGCGTAACATCAGGGGCCCCGGGCCCGTGGTAAATTCATGGGGCCCTATCAGTGAAAATCGTCACGTTAATAATAAAGCAATGTATAAAAATGTCTGACCTTTACGGCCTCTCGGGCCGGGGCCCTTTTGGGTCGGGGGCCCGTGGCATTTTGCCAGCCCTGCCACCCTATAGTTACGCCACTGATACCGTCGAATCGGTTAGGCATAGGAAGTGTAAACAATAAGGTAAATCGGTTAAATAGATGGGTGATCAATTGCTTGAATTAATTACGAGGTATGACATTGTTAGTTTGTTGGGACAACTCTTTTAAAACCTGTGGTTTGTACGGGTATCGGCGCTCGGCGCTCGGCGCGAGGTCCAGTAACGGTCGCGAGCGGCGCGTGGGTGGAGCGACGTGCTCACCTTGAACTTGCCGGAGCCACGTCTCAACCATCATTTTCTACTATGTAGATGTTTTATAATCAACTGATTATCCAAAGCAAGAGCATTCTTGTCGTACCTATCTACATATTAAACACTGACAAAAGAGATCAGATAGCATTCGGTTTTTGGGCGCTTCGCGTGTCGCGACCTTAACCTCACTAGTTCTATTATTAAATAGTCGAGCAGTAACCCAAGTAAATGACTGCAAAACGTGAATCTAACGATTATCAAAATAATAAAAGGCCTAGAATGGAATCTCAATTATTATGGATTCGGAATTGTCTTCATATAGGAGTAACAATAATAATATATATTACATATTACTAGTTGTCCCGGCAACGTTGTTTTGCCATATAAATAATTTTTGGTATGAAAAATAGATGTTGGCTGATTCTCAGACCTACTCAATGTGCTCACAAAATTTCATGAGAATCGGCCAAGCCGTTTCGGAGGAGTACGGGAACGAACATTGTGACACGAGAATTTTATATATAAGATATCGAAAATTATAAAATTTTAAATACTGAAATAACAATATGTTATCTGGGCTCACTTCGGATTTACCTCGTACGGCATACCTGCATTATGCTCGGAAACGAAACAGCCTTTTTATGACCCGGAACTCATTTATCTTATTTGTATCGTGAGATTGTAATCATTTATCGTATTGCTTACGAAATGTCTTATTGAACGGTTTTGTGGAAGAAAGCTCCTCCCGACGACATGCGGCGAAGTATCAATAATATAATGCTATATCATTTTGAATTCAGGCAAGATGGTTCGTTTTAATTCAAAAAAACAACATGTCCTCCAGGGGTTATGATGCTTAAATGTATTATAAACAGCTAGTAAATGAAATTGTATAAGTTCTAAAGTCAAGAATTTGCTTCTTTTTCCTATCATCAGGGGCCAAGAGATCGTATGAATCTCTAATACTGATGTTACTTTGAGGATCGATTATCCAGTTAACTACAATATCATACTACTTTAATAGTAGGCAAAGTTCTAACCACAAGTCACCACGTCAATAGCAAAGCCGTCTATCACTATTTTGGGACTTTTTATCGGTAAAGTTGAAACAAACTAAAAGCACTTAACCAGTAACAGTATACGAGACGGTAATGTGTGAAATAATTTATTTCTTTTGAGGATAAGATGTATATAAAAGTGTAAAATTTTATACCCCTTATTGTAAAAAAACATAAGAATTTTACAACGCATTTACTACGTCAAAGCAATAACTTTGCAAAGTATTCGCCGAAAATATTCTTTCTAAGCTAATTTCAAGAGATGTACTTATGTCTTATGCTTTATTGAGTTTGGTAATTTACAATGGAGTATGGACGTTAATTAATTTTTTCACTGACGTTGTGATGTCTACGTAATGAGATCTGTGGTAATGAGCGACCACGTGTTTGTCATTCACAGTTTGCGGCAGTACGACGTCTACGTAATATAAATACGTGAGTGTGCATCGCTCGCTCATGAAACTTGAAATTCTCGTACACGCCTCAAATTTGCACCATTTGAACATGATTTGAATAACTATACGCTCCACTATTCGGCTCGTATTCGCAGTTCGTTCACATACTTGCACACATTTTTCCTGTTTTTGACCGACTTCCAAAAAGGAGGAGGTAATACGTTCGGCTGTATGTATCCTATTCTTTTTGTGTTGTATAGGGCTTAACTCGAATTTGGTACCATGTTCACAAAAGTGGTGATCTGATGATGGGATCCTTGAGGAATCGAGGGGACTCCTTGAAATTTGTATGGAAACATATAATGATTTAAATTTTTTCTGAAGCATTCGAGGTAAATGCTACCAAAAAGTAAGACTTCGCACCAGGTTATACCATGGATCCGAAGGTACCGAACAGAACTTTTGTATGCTTATAGGTACAGGTTCGGGGATTTCGGCGTTGTTTAAACAACTGAAAGCATAAGCCAACACATCAATTTGATTAATCATCATCATCACAACCATAATTATACCATGGTCATCACACTATGACCCAATTATTGGTACTTTTCGTGATATTTTGCATCGAAGCAGATGTTTTTGACTATGATTTCACTGTTTGTGGACCGATTTTCGAAATTTTTGTGTTGTTGTATAGGATATAATCTTAATTTTGTATAACAATTACGAAAGTGGTGAGCTGATGATGGGATCTATGAGAAATCAAGGGAAATCCTTGAAATTTATCAAAACGCTCATAGTGGTTAAAATGTTGTTTCTAGTAAGTTAAACATATATTACGAATAAGAGAAATTTCATATAAAGGTGTCTCTTGGTCCAGAGGCACTGAACAGAACTCCTGAACCTTTAAAGATAAAAGTTTGGAAATTGCAGCATCGCTTAGATAACTGCAAGCATTTGCCACAATTTTGCTTACAGTAACATAATGTACTGAATAGTTAACATTCGTATTGGTTGTTTACGCATAAAGCCTTATTTTGTAAATAACACTAAAAAGAGTGAAATTATTATTTTTAACAAAAAAAATTAAAACCGACTTCCAAGGTAAAAACAATCGTAATATGAACTAAAAAGTATTAATTAACTCTTACTCTGTAATAATGCCTTTTTCAGAATTTGTCTAAATCTCAACTATTTCTGTACATACCTACTACAGTCTTCATTATTTTGAAGTCGGTACCAGCCAAAGATTTATTTTCCTGTTCTGAGGTACCAGCTAATTTAATCGTGAGTTCAGTAATGTCAGAATATCTTAAACTTTTGGGACTGGTACCGACTTCAAAGTAATGAAGACTGTAGTATGTACAGAAATAGTTGAGATTTAGACAAATTCGGAAAAAGGCACTATTAAAGAGTAAGAGTTATTTAATACTTTTTAGTTCATATTACTATTGTTTTTACCTTGGAAGTCGGTTTTCATTTTTTTGTTAAAAATAATAATAGTTTTACGTATTGTGTTTTCAGTTGAAATTTATTAATATAAGTTTTATTGGTTGTGTTAGTTGTGCAATCTAATATATGTATAATTATAGTGTAAATAGGCATGAATTTATATAATCAGTACTACTTTTTTGTGGTTTTATCTTTATTGAGTTGTATAAAGGCAGAATCACCTATACAAACGTCTAGTCTAACATTCCAAGTTTCCATTCATTATAATGTATCAACGATAATATATAATATATAATGTGTCAACGAGATGTACCAAAGACTGATTATGACATATATGTTAAATGATATTTGAACTTGGCCATCATGCCCCGCGAGCGCGACAGAGGCGTAGCTTTTTGTATGGTGTCGAAATCTCGGAATTCATGGGTGAAACTAAAGGTTCAATGTTTTTATTGACGCTTGTGTTTGGATGGAGTGAGAGAGTTTTTTTTTTAATTTATAAAGTTGTAACGATTTGATTATTTACTAATGAAGCTGCTGAACCGTGTCGTTTAACTGGTAAAATTAAATCAATTTACCGATTCTGCAAGATAAAGCTTTGAACTCGATGTAGTGTTAGCGAGACTGCATGCCTAACCTAAAACTACAAAATGGACGTCATAAAATTTCGAACCAGCGCGGCAGCGTTGAACGCATTCTGTATGGAAACTCCAAAAAATCAGTCGTATGACGTTTGTATGTTTATTCGTCACAATATCATTTTGATACTTAAGGGCCCTCTCTCCCTAAAATAGCAGGTCGATTGTCTGTCAGTGCGAATATCGACGTAAATGACATTAAAATAACATTCATAACAGCGCGCCTTGTACGGTGGCGGTTACGACGATCGCCGCGTCCATGATAGGGCGAAATAGGAGAAAAAACCTTTTTAAGGCTTAATATAATACATATTTCAAAAAAGTAAAAAAACCAAATTATTAACTTATGTATTGCAAAACAGTAGATATTTTTTATAAGTATATTCTTTGATAAATAATGAAGGAGTAAAGTGGTTTCATTCAACGATTTGGAGGTGATTTGGTTTTTTATTTCTTTATTATGTGATACCGATAGAAAAAATATAGCAAAACCAAATTACGTATCATATCATGTAGATTACTAATTATTTTTTTCAGATATAATTTCTCTGTTAATGTCGATGAAAAGTTGTTTCATCTGCACGCTTTTTTCGGAAGAGCAGCCTTAATTAGTATCATCTGGACTGAATCGATGCAGCATTAAAGTTGAATTAAAATAACAGATTCAGGGTTCGGTTTCTTCTAAAATGTAGGAATTTGTGGTCAATGGTCCTTGATACTCGTATCGTCGTTGCGCTTGCCAAAACCTCTATGTGTATTAAGGCGAGGAGCAAGTCCATTTTGTTATTTCTTGACTCTCGGTTTACCTAGTTTCAATATAATAAGGCAATGTAAAAAAATATGAGATATAAAGCACAATATTTAAAAGGTTTTAAACCATAAACATTTTAATAAAACGTAATACTTTCGCTGTAATTAATTTACAAACTCACCTCCGACAAAAATCCTTTATTAAAAATCTTAGTTCGTATAACATAATAGGATATGCCACCATACTGCATTTTTAATTTATTGATAAGTCCACCAATCATTGAATAAAATAGTTGATTGTTTATCCCTAAAAACTTGACGAAATACACATACTCGTAGAGGATTTGGCAAGCGCGACGGTATCTATCCCTGTTTAACTGGTTAAAATGTTATAAAATTAGCTGATTCTGGAATTTAAACACTTGTAAAAGACTTTTCTAAAAGTTTTGTTCATCTTTCTGATCTTATTACCAAGGATTAAGGTTCATAAGTAGCACTAGTGTCTAGTAGAGTTAATGACTTTCGGACTAAAGAAAAATATCTACAGCAAATATCAAGGAAATGATCAAACCAGAGGGTTAAGGGATTGATAAATAAATCTCAATGGTCCCAATTTAAATAATATTATCTCTATCCTATAAGCTTACCTATATGGTAAATAAAAGATTAAGACGGTGCTCTTATTTATCTAGTTGCATGTTACATAAAAAGTGTTTCAACTACTTAATATTATTAGGTACATAACATACCCACTTACATACCTAATTTTTTTGATTTTTTATACAGTGTACCTATTATAATTATTTTAATATTAATATCTACTTGTGCCTACCAAGCTTTATTTAAAAATTAATAAGCCACGTTACCATTCGATTTTAAGTTTTAAATATTATAGCTTTTAAATATTCTGTTCAAGGAAAATTCCACAAGCTTCAAAATGCTTCTTTCAAAAGATTTTTATGTTGAAAAAACATAAAATTATCGATATAATTTCCATATTTCTTTGTGTGCTCGAAACTGGTTTTGATATTTGAATATTATTTTCGATGATCGTAAAATAGATTTAATATAAATATTCAATATAAAATATTATATTTTAGTGCTCCACGTGTAACCAAATTCTAGTAATTATTATGTATTAAATTCTGGAATAAGACTAAATTTACTTTTGGTGACATTTTATAAAGTACTTAATAGTTTCACCGTATTCAAAATCGACAATTCTTTTAAAATGTTGCTTAAATTATTTCCATTAAAAACCTGTTTAAGAAGGTTGCTTATCTTTTATTTCTTTTTGAAAAAGACATTTTAAATAATAGTATTTTGAAATCTCTGAGTTTTAATTTAAATTGGTGTGTTATTAAATATAAGAATTATAAATTATTATATATTTGTAGGTAGGTTCAAAAATTGCTATTATTTTCAGTAAACTTAAGAAGATCTAAAACAAAAAACCGGCCAAGTGTGTGTCGTGCCACGCGCAATATAGGGTTCCGTAATACCGCTAGTTTTTATATCTATTTTTATATGGTTAATGAATGTACATTTATAACGTATTTTACACTACTAACAACATTTTCTCAGTTACTTTCAAAGGAATTTGAACGAAAAGTTCATTTATACTTCTACGAATACATTGTTTTTAGTTCATCGACTATAACTCAAAAACTTCCTGTATTCTTAGCCATGATAGTTTTTCTTCTAAATTCAGCATGTTTTATACTACTCCCGTGAATTTTCTCACATTTCTAGAAGCAACCGTTTAGCTGGTAGAAGGGGGGACACTGGACTCTAACGATTTTTTCCACTTTAAAAATTAATATTTCACAAACGAATCCCTAAATCGGAAAATTATCTATGAATACTCATAATATTTTTAAAAAATCTATCCAACGACATCCCACACGATAGGGCGTGAAAAAAAAATTTCATCCCCGCTTGATGTGTATGGAAGGTACCATAAAAAATATATTTTTTAGATTTTATGTACCATTTTGTCGGTATCATTAATATGTGCATTCATGCCAAATTACAGCTTTGTAGGTCCTATAGTCTCTGAGCAAAACCGCGGACAGATAGACAGACGGACGGACAGACCGAAACTATAAGGGTTCCTTGTTGACTACGGAATCCTAAAAATAGTTTGCGATTGAACGTCAATTATTAATTTTTGCTCATATAAGCTACCCGAAACCTTTATACAACAAAACTACGGAGGCCACCTACTAAAATTGATATCACATCAAACAAAATTTTGGCATGACAAATACCAATTTCTAAATAGACATTAGATATGTAGAAGACCCATAAGAAGTGTACAGGTAGGTACAATATTTCGAAATATTATTTTTAATAATTGGCGGCTATATTTTAAGAAATAGTATGGAATACGTCAGTTCGTTATGAATTGGTAGTTAATTGATAAAAAATCGCTGGAGCGGTTTCGGGCTGGGAGCAGAGAGCGGGGAGCGGGGGGTTGAGAGGAGAGCGAGAGGGGAGCGGGGAACGGGGAGCGGCTCCAGAGCCACAGCCTCGCCGCGCCTCCGACACTTTAATGATCACTTTTTGTAGCCGACCCGCAAGTTACGAACTAACAGCGAATAGCGATCCGCGAGCAAATAAACATTCAACAAGAAATGTTTGACTTTGTATTTATTGTTGTAAGTACGTATTATAACCACGAGATATTGATATCATGATTTATGTTATATAATTATATAAATATGGGCAGTTTACTACAGCCATTAAATAATCGTAGTAGGTACTCGTACCCAATAGCTTTATAGTTAGATTTATTATGATGGCGTTGTAAAATTTTATTTGAATGTTCACGCTGTGCGGTCGCTAACGTACCTACTATATCCGCAGTACAATTTTTTTAGCCGCAATAGGAGCAAAATGTCGTTAAAATTTACAATTATTGTCACGGGTAAAAAGTTATAGGAAACTTAATCAAGCAACTTTTTCAACTACATATCTTATTTATTTGTTTTTAAAATTTAATTATCGCTACCGCTCCGCTGCCACTCGTGTCTCGGGCCGGCCGCGGTGAGGACCTCTCCCTCCTCCCCCCTTACCCGCGCCCTCCTCCCCCGCCCGCCGGTAGATGAGCTTACCGTCGGCCCGGCCGGTCATTATAGTACGCAATTATTTGGTCAGTAAACAACTTTTTTTGGAAATAACGCCGCTGAAATATCATTACGGCCCTCGCTGCATTTCACCTCGGTCATCGTCTTAAAAGAGTTTAAAATTAATTTTAAGAAAAAAATCTTAGAATACAGCGGAGTTCAAGCCTAATAGTATCTACTCGTAATAAAAGCAGTGATTTCGTCGACGATTACTATTCACACGTCGTCGACAGCTTACGCCTGAAAAAATGTTCGCGGTACAAAAGACTTCAACGGGCACGCGGTACCTGCGCCACGCCGCCGCCGCGCCGCGCGTTCTGCATACAATTTAACGACACTCAAAATACTTCCTTTGAAGTGACTCGTTTCGGCTCTTTCGCATCGAAAAGCGCGGACACAACGAACAGACGCAATTTTAAGTACCTCGTATTGTGCCGCGGCACGAGATTTACCTCGCAGCGGATCGTGAACTCCGGGTAAACACAGTTCAGCGTGTCCTTTAAAAATTAACGATCATCCTTTCTACCTGATGCCGCTGTCCGAGTGCAAATAAAAAACGGTTTCCCCCGCGTAAAGGGTTCACTTCCCATCGCACGAAGGTTGCACACGCACACATACAACGCGCGCGCACACGAGACCACATCTCGCCGGAGGATAACGTTTCTTTCGAGCGAAAGAATAATACGGACGCGATTGTAAATTAAATTTCATAATGAACGTTAATAATTTAGATACTTTATACGTTTCATAAATTTAGATGAACC
This sequence comes from Lysandra bellargus, assembly GCA_905333045.1. Classification (NCBI taxonomy): domain Eukaryota; kingdom Metazoa; phylum Arthropoda; class Insecta; order Lepidoptera; family Lycaenidae; genus Lysandra; species Lysandra bellargus. The sequence goes on from HG995328.1 coordinate 1,680,136, forward strand.
GACTTAAAGGTCAACGTCGCTCGGGAGAATTCGAAATTCGTAAGGTGGGATTTTTTGTGGTCGCTCGACAGATGGCAGCGGATCCATTATAGGAGACTCTCCGAGGTCGGAACGTATCGAGTTCTGTGATTAGGGACGTCGCGCGGCCGATAAAAAATCAATTTTATGTGGGGTTAGATAAGGTTAAGTTTCGGGCGGCGGGCGCGGTATTAATTATTCACGGCGATAGCGGCCCCGGTCGTAGATTTATATGTGGTCAGCTTTTTATGTGCTTTAATTATTATAATATCGTTTACGACGTCAGCTCGAATGTATCTAATTTGACAGATAAAAATTTCGACCGTCATTTGAGTGTTTGTTTAAAATGCTCGAAACGGTCATTGGAGTGATGTTCGTAAACGTGGAAAGCAATAGAAGTTTACTTGTTCAAATGTTCCAACTAGCGTTAACTACGACCATATTGGTAGAAGTTACTGTCAAGCCACGCCTAACTTTAAGTTCTATCTATTTGAAATATTAAAGTCCAAGATCTACACGCGTCAAGCCAATATTTAAATATTTTTATACTCTTTATATAGAAGGTATGTAAGTAGTAAGCTTTACTACAATATGTTTTCACTTTTCAGCTTTACGTGGTAATAATGTAGTTGTGTCTATCGTCGTGTGTTAGTCTCACATCCCGTGCTCTCGGCTCTCGGCGCGCTGCAGTTGACGGTTAAAGACCGACCATTTCCAATTAACTTTGGGATGTTGTTTCATATCGATTTCATATCAAAAACCTAATATCAGCAAACAAATGTACCCTAATTGTATACTACTTTAATGCATCATCAATGTCGTTGGTTTCAGGTTTGAGTCTTTGAGATTTCATGAGATTTTGTAGTTTGATAGACATTAGACAATAAACTAAATTTGGCAAGGACCGAAGCAGCTTCGAAATTACCGTTAGGTTTAAATAGTACAATAATTAGAGTGTTTGCCAAATCGAACGTGCTTTTCTATCTAACAAGTCTAAGTAATCTAACAAGCAATAATTTAAACTTTAATAACTATATTATGTTAGCGAAGCAGTGCATACCATTTAAGGTCAATAGACACTCATGTGTTTTGTAAACAGTGTCTTGTCACATGATTCATAATATAATTTCAAATAATGGTTCAAAAATGTTTTCAAAATTTTGCAACTCAAAAAAATTGAACCTTTTTAAAGTCTCATTTTGGGAATTCTAAGTTTAGGTTCTAAAAAGCAGGGATCGGAACCGGTTTTGCAAAACCTGTTAATTTCGTTCGATAAACCGATATAATTTCGTTCCTCCATAAAACCGGTAAATAGATAGAAAAAAAATTTTAAGCTCTCACAAACCGAAATAAACCGGTTTGAGCGGCGTGCGGCTCGCATCTTTGCATCGCCGCGCTGTTGCCGCTCCGCACTATCTCCCATTTCGTCGCACGCGCACCTTTCTTCTCTATCTCGATTCTCGCATGCGCGGGTTTGTTTACTATTACTTCGTTCGTCCTTCGCCGCGAGTGTTGGTTTTTATCTCCGAATAAATATAATCTCCGACAACAATTTACATCTGACAATAACAGACCGCAAGTTTCTAATGCCTCGTTAAGGACTGAATTGATTTTTAAATTGGTTGAGTTTTTGCAAGAACCAATACTTTCATCAGATTCTAATATACTTAAATATTGGGAGACGAAAAAAATTACCGATCCATATTTATATAAACTGGCAAAAGTTGTTTTAGCTATCCCACCAACAAGTGTGAGCGTCGAGGCTTTTTTTCTCATTAAAATTTGTACTCAACAATTTAAGAATGCGTTTGCAACACTCCACAATAGATGATGTAATGATTGTTAGGAATAATTATTTGTATTCCAAATAATTTTCTTAAATTTTTGCCCCAGTCGGATCATTGCCGCCATTTAATAACGAGTACTTGGGCTATTGGTCCCCAAAAATTTTGGTCCCAATGGGACGAATGACCTGAGATAGTTAAAGAATTGAAACTAACGTTATTTACTGTTAAAGTCTCGTAAGACTTTACATAAGGTTATAATTTTATAAATAGTTTTAACGAATGTGACTACACTTTAGACTGATTTCAGGCATTTTTAAATTTTAATACTTGATTTATTATTATTGTATAAAAAATGTAAAACAATATATATTTATATAAATAGGCTACTTGACCTATTTTTTTTCTTCACGCTAATCGCTTCTTAATCATTCATTTTCACAAAAACGAATATTTTAATATTTTACACAGTAGAAACCCATAAAAATGTTGATTGAAAAACATGCCTTTTAAATGGCGCCGAAAACACTGTCCGCCTTGTGTCCGCCATAGTGTGACGTCATACGTTTTGTATTTTAAACTCTCTTTATTGAAAACATTTTTATGTGCTAAATGTACGAGTCTAAAAGTGCCCAAAAATTATAAAATAATTAAATAAGAAATTAGAAATCATTTGTAATGTTGAAAACCTTTGGAGAAAAGTTTTGGCCATTTCATTTCCCGTCTATAATAAATGGAGATAATATATAAAACTGATGTTTTATTTGAATTATTTAAGAAAATATATTTTACAAATCTTTCTAGGCTTATTCTTAATATTTATGTACAAATAAACTTACATATGACGAGCGTGATAAATAAAAGATATTAATTACTATGAGGATGACGTCACATCCAAATCGGAAGTACCGCAAAAGCGTTTTCGTCAGTATAAATCCTATTTTCATAAAATCATATTTTCAAATCGACTTTATTTATCAATCATAAGCTTTTATTTGATGATAATGGTGAAATACGGTTTCCTAGGCCAAGTTCTACTAGAAATATGCATTTGTTCAATGAAATTGAATATAGGTCAAGTAGCCTATTATAACCACAGCAATTACTTAATGTAACATAGGATTATTTTTGTTAAAAAATTGTAATGTTATTGAAAATAAGAAAAAAATAATGTATGAAGATTATTACTCATAGTTCAATATAATTTATTTATTTAAATCAGGCATCTTGGCCCATATTATATATACCAGGGGTCACCAATTAGTTTTACTCGGGGTCCGTTTTAACACATGAAATGACCTTCGCGGTCCACACATTTTATAAAAAAATTTTGAGTAAACAAAGGTAATTACGGAAATTACAAAGGTATATTGTTTTAGATATCAATGAGAAAAATAACCATTTTTGTAGCTAATTATCTCCCTGAAGTTTGGAGTGAAACATTGTTGCAAGCTATAGATATTGATATTAAATCCTGTAAATGTTTGAAGTCCTAAGATGAACGAAGACCATCTTCGAACATGCCTGATGGTCCGCACACAATGGATGGCGGTTGCAGTTCTCTTTACGGAGTTCAGATACGACCTGTGGCAAACAAATGCTAGCATACCATTCTGCATTAACCATTCTTTGTCCCTCAAGAGGAATAGTCGCAATATGGCTGGTTTTGGAGACAAACGTGGCCACCATTTTTTTGCAACACTCCGTGAACGAACAATTTTTGTTGGCTTTAACTCATTTTCGAACACCCAAACTCGTGACTGGTTTTAAGTTTCGGGTTCGTACGCGTATATCCAGGATTCGTCACCTGATACGATGTTGTATACAGCATTTGAGGATCCTGCGTGGAATCTTTCGAGAGTTCTGACGCACCAAGTAACGCGAGCCGCTTTTTGCTCTTCACAGAGCAAATACGGTATCCATCGGGAAAACAACTTTTTTAAACCTAATTGTTCATGCAATATTATTTGCATTTGACTCATGCCAATGTCTAAAGTTGCCTGAATTTCGCGCTATGTCACATGTCGATCTTCCTCAACCAGCTTACGCACAGCATTAACGTTTTCTTGGATGACTGCAGTTTTTAGACGACCTTGACGGGGTCATCACTGAGCCTGACACGTCCACGTTGAAATTCAGCAAACCAGCTATAAATTGTGGTTTTGGATGGGGCTTCATCACCAAATGCAGAAATCATCCGTTTTTGTGTTAAACCACTTCGAAAGTCATAATAAATCATCGCTCTAGAATTTTCTCGAGTCAATTCCATTTTCTCAACGACTAAACTAGTTTGACAAGACCTTGTGACAAGACCGAGAATCTTTTTTTAAATAAATAAATGGTATTCGATTTTTAAAACCAAGGAGTTTTCAATTAAAAATATTTTAATATGACAGGAATAGTGGAAGTATTCCATTCCCGATATTTTTAGTGCAGCCTATGTACCTACCGTAATTGATTGTGTTTTCAGTAGCACGTCGTTAATGTCTAAGGGAGGATTTCACCAATCACACAACTTCGATTTAATAAAACTTAGTTCGTAAATCTCGTTTTGTTTCAAATGGAAATAAATCTAAGTTTATGTGACGTCACGCGATGATATTACATTGTTTTATCATTTTGGAGTCTAGTTGCGTTATTTTATCAACAAAAAAGCAAGAAACGATACAATATACATAAACTACCCAAAAGCAATCAAAACTGTCATCTTGACATTTTTTTGATCTATGATTTTTGATTCGCCATGACAATACACTGACAGAACTTTAACGGCTTTAAATATTAAGTTTAACCGTACAACATTGGACGCTCGGAAGATAAAACTCCTATTTGCTGTTAACGTTATGTTGGTGAAATGTTGGTGCTTTAAACGCGTTTATACGTTTAGAACCGATTTAGTGCACACTATGCGTTCTATTTATTAGGTGGATTTCACCTAAATAAAATGACTTGAAATAACTTCTGTTCTTGTTTCTTAGGGTAATCCTTCGTTGTAATACATTACTGGAATCGTATAAAAAACGGAATATAGTACAAAAATGTTTCTAGGGAACGTATTCGAGTCTAAGATTAATAATACTAGCTATTTGACCGAGCTTTTACTGACGCAGTGACGTCATCGTTCAGTGTCAAACAAAATTGACAGTTGTTAAGTTAAACACTTACTCACTTTTGCTCTGTCTACGCTTGTTTTGTTTCATAAACGATGACGTCACACGTAATCACGTGACCATAATTCCGCGTCTTTTGTGACACATTATTTTGAATTCAGTATTTAAAATAATTTTTAACTCATTCTAGGGCATAATAATGAATAAAATATTAATTTACAGGTATTATTGTAAACAACTGAAACGCTTAAAACTATTTTTAAAAAGTTGACAGCTATTGCTCGTTTTCGTACGTCGCAAAAAGTAAAAAATTCAATATGGTACTTTTTCTTTAATTAAAAAAGTTGTAATATATTATGTTAAAAATTAAAAAAAAAAATAGTAAATAATCGTAACTTTAAATGTTTGCCCAAGTTTCGGTTTCGGTTTCGGCCGAAACTGAGAGTAAGGCCGAAAGTTCGGTTTCGGTTTCGGCTGAAAAATCAGTTTCAGTCGGACACTAAAAATAACTCTTTAGATTGTTAATTGTTCAAAATACTATCATATTTTCTTTTGTCGCAGAGTTTTCTTTAACTGAAATAAAAATATAGCTAATAAAACAGTACATGACGTATTATTTCATGGAACCTGCATTTAATAGAAGTAACATAGTATATGTTTAATTTAAAAAAGTTACAAAAAATTGTCAACAAATATCAACATTACTCCTTAACGCGAGCGAAGCCGCAGGTAAAAGCTAGTAATAAATCACGGTACATAATTAAATGAGTCGCTCCCGATTCGTCCTACTTGATTACGCCGCATTTAGAACAAGTCGGGAATGTTTTAAATGTCGATGCCGTTTCGTCCCATTTGGGTCAATTCAGACCGCAACGCGACATCTAGATGCATTTCTTAATTTGTACTGAATTGACAGATTTGCATGACGCCTACGAATAGTACAAAATACATTATCTTTCTGTCCTTGTTCAATTACAGACAAGCAACAACTTCGTTGGTGCATGTGTTTGAATATTCAAAAGATGGCATTGTTTCTCAAATTAACCGGTTAATTTCGTTCTACCAAACCGGTTTCAAAGAAAACCGGTTTCATTCGATTGAAACGGTTTTAACCGGTAACCTAAACCTAAAACCGGAATCCAATCGGTTTAGGTCATTGACCCTAAACCGGTTTGAAAAATAAACCGGTTTCCGATCCCTGCTAAAAAGCTTAGGCCTGTTTAATAAATAAATAAATAAAATAAAAGTTAATTTGACCCAATAGGACATTACACTACAATAATTCACATCAACAATTAGAATTTATACAAACATTAAAACATAACAATACAACATGAATAAAACCGGACACAATAACATAAGTAACAATGAGAAACGACAATAAATAGTACTTGAAATAGCAGTAAATGAATTACACGGATTATGGTAGTTGTAGTGCAATGCCTTATATACCAACTACGGAACCCTAAAAAGGACACCACTCAGGCGTAACTCTGTAGCGAGCACTACAGCGCCTGGTGTTCTGTGGCTCCTGCTATTATTGCCGTTGGATGGACAGCTAAACACTCAGCAATAAATACGTGTAATTGTAAATTGTTTAGTGTTTACCTTATAACAGAAAGACACAATTGTTGTCAAAGTTGACAATGTCAGATGGATCAAATTCATATTAGACTACATACTAACATTGACCTAGAACTATGAAAGTAATAGAGAACACTGTATATTAAGTATTATTTGTTATGAATTTCATAGTTTATGTTGTACGAAACCAACTTGCACTTGACCGCTTTTTTGTGATGTGTCAAGTACCTATAATTGTAATTTCGAAATTGTATCATCATCATTGCTTGTGTTTATCGCTCATCTTGATGGTTCAACTAAGCCTTGGAAGACCCGTATAAACCTGTAAACTGTAAAATTAGGGTGCAAACGAGTATAAAGATCACCTGTTTGAAAGCGACTACTCTTGCCCATGATATACGGCACAAGTAGGTAAATGTAACGTTAATTTAAATTTATTTTTAACAAATAAATGAAAATACGAACGACGGTTGAAATATTATAATTATCTAGGCTGCGTGGGTTTTCCTTTTACCATGTTTATCCCAATCGAGGCAAATTGTTTTCCGAGAACTTAATTGTACTTAACAAATTTGATTTAGATTAAATCTACTTTAAGATTTTTGATAGGCACCTGCTGGCTACTTAGGTAAATAGGTTTAGGTATCAGTATACAAACACCAAAACCTATTTTCTGACAAAGACATCAACTTACTGCAAATTCAGTAGGCTTGTGCGGGTAGTGCCCTTACATTTTTTTGGCCGAACGACACTTCGTGCAGGAAATAATTGCCAAGACAAAGGCATTTGCGGTTTCAAACCATCGACCTGCAAAGTATGCCGGATAAAATGTGATACGTAACACTTAATGTTTCAAAATCAATAATCAACTTTGCATAGATAGATATCTGTAATCATTGAATCATAAAATCACACAAACTGTTTATTCACCGCATTGACATGACGCACACAGGCGCGCGCGAGTGTGCGTGCGTGTGTCTGTGTGAGTGTCGCTTATTAGTACGAGTAAGACAGCGAACACGGAGATCAGTGTGACCGAGAGAAACAGTCAACAAGGCTAGCTCCGCCATATAAGTATATGAATGTACGATTTTATTAACTCGATTCGTTACAACAACTCGACATTTTAATAATATATTATGTATATGAGTATAATAAAGATCAATTTAAAGATTACAGCCTCGCTTAAAGTCAACGCACGAGAGTATCAGGGAATATTTTTTTAGATTAAGTTCGAATCGAATCAGGTGTAATGAAATATTACATAGAAACCATTGGTGAATGCTTCTTCCGATGGACGTAGGCAGATATCTGAACTGGATCATATTTGTCCATCCACAAAATATGTTCCAAAGAGCAAAAAAGGCAATATAAATGGAGTTTTAGAAAACCCCATACCGCTGGTTGGTACTGGGTACTACTCGTATATCACATACCAAACGTAAATAACAACTAAAAATACATAATGTGCTGACATAAGAAGACCATAAACTAGTCAAAACATATTACTACCTAAACGTTTACCTAAAATTGCTATATAATAATTTAATAGATACAATTTCTGGCTGAGTTAGATACGTGATTCTGCCATTAAGTCGTTAATTAAGAATACATCGATACTAATAGGCTAATTTATATATCATTAAGTCACATTTCGCAATTCTAAAATAGCTTCCATTTCTGTTTTATCATTCCTAATGATTATTTCGTAACAACAGTTTTCGACCTTTTGCAATGATTTTATTATAACCATAAAAAATATTATTTAAATCTGGATTAAAATGTTTGAAACTTTTAATAGAAGTTTTTATTTTAACAGTCCTGAAAAGTTTAAAAGAGCTGAATATTTAGTATTTACGTAGGTTTACAATAAATTATTGTTGAGCACACCTAGTTCCTATTTTCAGAATTCGTAGTTTAACTTGTAGATAAAAAAAGGCTTCTTATTATATCTCAATTGAAAATTAAGTATACGAGCAACACTCTATAACAGGGGTTCCCAATCTTTTTCAGCCTGCGGCGCAGTAACACGTCACAATATTTTGTCACGAGTCACGACGACTTACTCTACCTAGCTATAAGAAAAAGATACATAAATAAATACCTTTAATGATTATAGTTACGTTATGCAGGTAAATAATAATAAAAAATTATATTTAATGCTTTACATAATTAATATTTTAATTTTATTTTATAATATTTGTGGTTTTCGATCAACTCATGGCGCTCCTCTTGCCTTTCCACGGCGCACCAGGCCATTTAGCCGAAACTTTTTCGCTTTCACTTCGTTATAGAATCGCCGATCAAAATGTATGGAATTGACATAAGACGGGTCGAACGTCAACGTCATATTAACGAACGCTTATGTCAATTCGATACATTTTCATCGGCGATTCTATAACGAAGCAAAAACGAAAACATTTTGACACACCCCTCAGGGCGCCGGGGCGCACACTTTGGGAACACCTGCTCTATAAAATTCTGAATCTAATATACAAAGCCTAACTTGAAAAACTCTACATATCTGGCATGGCGTGTGGCTTGGACCCTTTGATATAGGTACTTGTGTTAAAAATATTGAAAATATTAATTCAATGTTTGTCACTTTTTTGTTGAAGTAAATATATATTTAATCGAGAAAAATGGTAGGCTGGAAAAATTAAAGTAGCTTATTGCTTGCTCTTCGGTAAATTATAAGAATTTCCAAGTAAAAACAGTAGTTTCTGTCCATGAATTATTGCTGTCAAAATTTGGACCAATCACAGAGCCGAACCGCGTCTTGAGACCGGGTCACATCTTAAGTACTATTTATACCGGCCCTAGCTAAAAGTTGAGGTCATAATATTATTAGCATTTGAGAAAATTATGATAGGGGCAGAATGCGACAAAGCCTTTACGAGGACTATAATAACAGCCACTTTGTTAGCAAACTACTTAAAAGCACTTAAAGCAGCAAATAGCCGTAATATAAAGTGAAGAGATTTGTTGCTCGAGGAAGTGGGTTTAGCGCGGCGGCGACTGCGCGGGCACAGGGCGGCGCGGCGCGGGCGGCGCGGCGTAAAGAAAACAAACCGACTGGACATTCACTTCGGGGGTTCAGGACAGTTAAAACACTGGACAGTGGACGGCCCGAAACGACGTCGGCGGGCGCAAGGACCGCGCAAGGGCGCGCCTCTCACTCACCTCGCCATATTTTCGCATACCGATATAATTAAAACATTCAATCGATAAGGCATACTAAATATAACTGCCGTATAAAAGCTTTTTACCTTTATGTCTCTCGTAAACAGCGTTTTAAGTGAGATTGTTTTCCGTTGTATTTTGAACTGTAAACAATTTTTCGCTAATTAAGAGCGACGGATAGGAATCGACGACGAATGCCTTAATTTTTTTATCAGGGGCAAAATAATTGCAGCACCGCAAAAAGCGGGCCGCTATTTAGTGAATAGGTTTTTAAACGGCGGGCGTTTATGCATTCGATTCCCATATGGTTCAATTAATAGACAGTATTGTCATAAAGTTTTTGCGGAATGGCACGCAAGGACAGTTTCTCGGAGTCGTCGGAGTATTCGCAGCTCGTACCCACGTTAAAAAAGAAAAAGGTACGATATGGTTAGTTTTTTACCGTCGAGCAGCTCATGCCGGGCGCGCCACGCGGACGTACAAGGCGCGGGGGCCGCTGCGGCCGCGATGGAAATGATCCCCTGAATAATGTCCCCAGCCTCCCGTCCCCGTCATATAAGGTACAAACCGTTACTCTGCCTCTCCCCATTTACATAAACGTATAAAGAAATCGATAATTGACAAACCGAGCCCGCAATTATTAAAACGATCCGGTCGCTGGAAGTGCACCCGCGTTATGAGTACGGATTAATTGGTTTTAATTGTAAAGTAATATTGATAAGGTTTCACAGCGATGGAAAATAAACTTGTCCGGGGAATGTTCTTGTTTATATTCAAAAGATTATAAATGAGAAAATAAGATTAGTAGAAAATCATACTAGTTTCTTGGGGATTGAGTATACTTATACAAAAATATTATAAAGATAGTAGATGTTACTCGGGTAATCGAAGGTGCTTCAGAGGACTTTAAAGAACACGTGTTCGGTTAAGTTAAACATATTATTGGTATAGGTCTGGGTAACTGGTAAGGTTGGGTTGGGTCCTAAGTCCTAACTCCTAACCTAACCTAACATTATCATGGCTGACATATTTTAAAATCTTCTTAAGAAATAATAATTATTTTAAACAAAAAATTAAAACTTACTTCCAAGGTAAAAACAATAATTATATGAACTAAAAAGTATTACATAACTCTTACTCTTTAATAGTAACTTTTTAAGACTTCGTCTAAATCTCAACTATTTCTGTACATACTACAGTCTTCATTATTTTGAACTCGGTACCAGCTAATTTTATCATGACTTCAGTCAACGTCAGAATATCTGAAACTTTTGGGACTGGTACCGACTTCAAAGTAATGAAGATTGTATTATGCACTATCAGAGAAGTTGATTCCTACGCAGGTCGGGGACCTACGTAGTTTAGTGGTGTTACGTCAAACCCAGCCGACAGATCACAATTAACATTAAATTGACATATTCGATCAAATAACGATGGTCTATCAATTGCATAGGAGAATCAATTTCCTCGATGGTACCTACAGAAATATTTGAGATTTAGACGAATTCTGAAAAAGGCTATTCTTACGTGGGAGAGCCATGCTTTGGCACGAATGGGCCGGCTCGACCGGATAAATACCACGTTCTCACAGAAAACCGGCGTGAAACAGCGCTTGCGCTGTGTTTCGCCGAGTGAGTGAGTTTACCGGAGGCCCAATCCCCTACCCTATTCCCTTTCCTTCCCTCCCCAATTCCCTTCCCTTCCCATCCCTACCCTCCCCTATTACCCTATTCCCTCTTAAAAGGCCGGCAACGCACCTGCAGCCTTCTGATGCTGCGAGTGTCCATGAGCGACGGAAGTTGCTTTCCATCAGGTGACCCGTTTGCTCGTTTGCCCCCTTATTTCATAAAAAAAGGGCACTATTAAAGAGTAAGAGTTATTTAATACTTTTTATTTCATATTATTATTGTTTTTACCTTGGAAGTCGGTTTTAATTGTTTGTTAAAAATAATCATTTCACTCTTTTTAGTTACCTATCTACAAGATAAGGCTTTATACGTAAATAGCCACTACGAAGATTAACTATTCACATTATGTTACTGTAAGCGAAATTGTGGTAAATGCTTGCAGATATCTAAGCGATGCTGCAATTTCCAATCTTTTATATTTAAGGGTTCAGGAGTTCTATTCATTGCCTTCGGATCAAGAGACACCTTCGTATGAAATTTCACTTATTTGTAACATATATTTAAGTTACTAGAAACAACTTCCTAACCACCATATGTATTTTAATAAATTTCAAGGATTTACCCTCGACTGCTCATAGATCCTTTCATCAGGTCACCACTTTCGTAATTGTTATATAAAATTTTGATTTTATCCTATACAATAACACAATAATTTCAAAAATCGGTCCACAAACAGCGAAACATTTATTAAAAACATTAGCTTCGATGCAAAATATCACGAAAAGTACCAATAATTGCGTCATAATGTGATGACTCATGGTATAATTATGGTTGTGGTGATGATGATTAATCAAATCGATATATTGGCTTATGCTTTAAGTGATTTAAATAACGCCAAAATCCCCGAACCTGTATCTATAAGGATTCAAAAGTTCTGTTGGGTACCTTCGGATCCAGGGTATTACTTTTTGGTAGCATGTGCCTCGCAAACTTCAGAAAAAAAATAAATCACTATATTATGCTTCGATACAAATTTCAAGGAGTCCCCTCGATTCCTCAAGGACCCCATCATCAGATCACCAATTTTGTGAACATGGTACCAAATTTGAGTTAAACCCTATACAACACAAAAAGAATTTTCAAAATCGGATCACAAACGGTTGAGTAATCGGTGAACATACAAAAAATAAGATACAGCCGTACGTAACACCTCCTCCTTTTTGGAAGTCGGTGAAAAATACAAACAACGATACCGCCACTTTAAATAATATAGTTTTCCTTATTGAAAATTGAAATGAGCTATCATCTGCACAATATTCTCCTTTTAATAAAATCTGCTGAGTCATTTTTAACCGTCTTCCAAAAAACGAGAAGGTTATATGTTCGGTTGTGGATATTTTTTATTTTCTTTTATTTTTGTATGTTCAACGATTACTCCGCCGTTTGTGAACCGATTTTCGAAATTTTTGTTTTGTTGTATTAGGTTTCACTTCAATTTGGTACCATGCTGACAAAAGTGGTGACCGGATGATGGGATCCATACTCATGGATATAAATTTCGAGGAGTTCCCTCGATTACTCAATCGAGGGAACTCCTCGAAATTTATATGGAAACATATGGTGATTTTGGTTTTATGAGAAGCATCCTAAGCATATGCTACCAAAACGCAAAATTTTGCACTGGTTCCGAAGATACTAAGAGAACTCCGGATTCCTTATAGATACAAGTTTGGGAGTTTAGGCGCTGTTTTAAGAACTGAAAGCATATGCTACTATGCAAATTACATTCATCATCATCATCATTACCACATCAGAGTCACCAATGTCACCAAAATTGAACATAACAAATTCATCCTTAAGTCCAGAGCATAAGGCACACATTTGACATTACTTCTGAGAAGTAAGCTGCTTCGATCTCACAACAACACATGAAAACAACCTAATTTCAACCTTTTGCATTGCGTTTAGCGTTCATAGGCGCGGCGCGGCGGCGTGGCGCGGGGCCGGGTGCCTACCAGACCGGGCGCACACGGCGCACTAGCGGCCGAGCCGCAGCGGCGACGGCCATCGAGATAGATTATAATATTATTATACCTTAGTATGCAACCGCCATAGACCACGCGCACCCAATTCTCAGAATGTGAGAAAAGTTCATCTTCGAATAAAATACCGAATTATGAGATTTTTACGAGCGTAACACAGTTTGTGTATTCTCAAAACTTCACATTCAAAATATTTCGTGCAAAGATCGCTCGAGTCGAACGAGTGGGACCGGTAATTAATAGAATAAATGTCCGAATTCGTAATTATAACACCACAATGTGGCCGCTTGGGAGTTGAAGCGTTCGAGACCGGTTTCCTGCACGATACTTATGATTTGTTGCTAATAGTTTGTATCCTTCGATCGTGGATTCTTGGAAATCTATTGTTATTCTATTGTGTCTCGCTCACCGGTGAGCTTGTAATAAGATACGTAGAATAATATAATACAGGTGTATTATTCTACGTACCATCGAGGAAATTGATTCCTATGCAATTGATAGACCAACGTTATTTGGTCGAATATGTCAATTCAATGTTAATTATTGTCATCTGTAGGCTGGGTTTTATCTGTAGTTTACGTTACCTATGATCTCAGCGCTTTGCTTTATGAGATCTACACAATATATATCCAATTTACTGCCGATAGTGAAAATACGATCCGCCATCGAATTGATTCTTTCGTTGACATTATGAAAAAAAAAAAACAAAGTGAATTTGTACTAAAAAAGGAATGGTTAGTATAGTTTTTATTAAGTATCCGTATTTACTAGTACTATAATGATATATTATTAATTATTATTGTACTTACAGATATACGGTTGTCGGTTAATAAGTTTCTGAACCTCTTTTAGAAATGTAAATTAAGCAACCTTGTATGCTATATAATATAACAATCCATAAGTTAACTGTTCAGTGTTTATAGGTAGCTACTATATGTAATAACAGTGAACACTTTGACATTAAGGTTGATCGATCACAATACAGAAATATTCAGTCAGATCACCATTTATCACTATTAAAGCACCTCCATAAACAAATAACAATCATGCAAATAGCTGCTAAATCCTAATCTAATAGCTCGGAGTACAGGAATCCTCAAACATTGTCTATGTAGCGTGCGAGGCTCTGTAGAGAGGAGTTAAATGATAATGAACCCTGCGCTCGGTCTACGTGGTGTGAAATTTGTATTGTGTGTGTGGAGCGAGCGGGTCACGAGTCACGACTGTTCGTGACCTTGCCGAGCCGCGGAGAGGTCATACTCCCGTGGAGATGCGATACCCAGCGCTTAGTAAAACTCAAATTGGTCTATCGTTGGTGTTCATAAGCCGAATGTCGAGGAAATTGATTCCTAGGCAGCTGACAGACTAACGTCATTTGGTCGGATCATGTCAATTCAATGTTAGAGATGAACTACGATATCATGGCGCGCTCCTCCAAATGACTGTTTCAATGTGTGTAGTCACATCCATATGAAAGAGTTTGTATGTAGTAAGTAGGTATTCAATCAATCACAGTACACGTAATATTTCTGTTAACTAAGGAAGAGTAACTCCGTCAAAAAACATGCTCCAAAATACTTGTCAAAAAAGTGTACCTTAGGTTCACTTTTCATACATTTGCAATATTTAGGTGACCTTGAGCGGTATAAAGGCTGACGTTACATGACAGTTCGAATGGAACCAAATTTAAAACTGTATTAGTATGGGAGTTACGTTTCCTTAGGTTTTATTATTCGTAGCTTATTACCAAGATTTGTTGGTCAACTAATCATAACTAGCCTACCGCGCAAGACAACGCATTTCAAACGTTTTGACAACGCACTTCAAACGTTTTGAATTTTGGAGGGGCGCGCCATGTTATCGTAGTTGATCTCTAATTATTGTGATCTGATTGTGGCTGGGTTTGACGTAACTCTACCAAACTACGTAGGTCCCCATCTGCCTAGGAATCAACTTGTCTGATAGTTCATAGTAATTAAAGCGGTCGAGGTCCGCCGCCGCCCCAGACTAAACGGCCGTTGTCGACCGGAGAGATAGATTTAAACGCGTATTAAGGGGAAAAGACGCTGAGGAATTAGAAATGCCGCCATAAGAGGGCGTTGGCAACTTTCTCCAGAAGTCTCGCACAGGCTCCGCTTTAATCGTGTACCTTTAGTACCTGTGTAATAATGTACACAACTGACATTTCATTATTTATTAGTCTTTAGTCTTACTACGTTGAAATTTTAATATCAAGTATTTTTTTTTAAACCTGTTGTAATTTGGGACTACTGAATTTTAGGGACTGATATCCTTTCAAGCTTAAACTTAATATTTTAGTCTCTGAGAATTTCTCCTAATTTCTTGTGAAATATCAATGTGATGTTATTATACTACTAGTTTAACTTAATTTTAAAGTTGCTACTACTTTTTGCGTATTTAAATTTTAAAAGATTTTTTCAAATGATTGATTAAAATGAGATCTACTTATACTAATACCAGTAGACCTTATGACTTTATGAGTATCAAAACCTACCTACAACTATAAATCTTTTGTCTCCATAAATAAAATATGTTTCATTTGAGATTAATGAGTCAAATTAAAAGTATCAAGTATCAGAAAACTAACACAAATCTACCTGCACCCAATAAATAATGAGTTTTTAAACTACGTATAATTTATGAAATCCAATAAAAGTCTATACCAGAGAAACATTAAAATATTGTTATTTCGTATACTTATTATATTCTTTTTTCTAGAAAAAAAAAAAAACACATGGTGCTAAAGTAATTGCCGAAGGCTGTAGCATGTAACACCTAATAATAGTGGACAGTGGTCTCTAAGTTTTTCCCAGTTGGAGATCGTCTCACAAAGTAATTTTCAATATTTTTGTTCAGGCGACCCTACGAGTATTCTAGTTCATGTTCATCACTATTATCACGATTCTAAGAATTATCAAAAAAATATTATTCGAATGCAGTTTTGTCCTTTGCTTAGTAGGTACGGAAAACTAAAGAAAACCCTTTTTTGCATGTACCATAAATTATATTTAAATTGTTGCTTGTTTAACACATACCTGCTGCCGACAGCAAAAACAAAATTAATGCAATCAAGTTATGGGCACAAAGTCATTTTTTGTGCGAGTGATCGGAAAATATATGTAGTAGAGATTCGAAACACGAACAAAATTATTACTTATGGGAGAATCTTTGTTTTTTAGTTGTTTCACACAAAATATTCACTATTTTGATCATGTCTTGGTAAAGTTCTAAAACTATTATGTTCTAGGGTTCCGGAACTAGAAAACTCTACATTTTTTATAGAAGGCAATGACAGAAACTATCGTAGTCTCTGAGCATAAATCAAACAATTAAGTTGTTTGGAAATTGCGTTATACAACAAAAATTTAAAAATAACTCAGAATTGCGTAGCAACTCGCAACATGCCGTCCATTACAAATAAATCGTTGCTAATATTCCTCGTAAATATGTAAATTGACTGTCTGATTGATACCCGACTTAAATTATTCGTTTGGTAAAAGATAACAGCATCGGCTAGCATTTCGTTAATTAGAAATACAAAATTTTTAGGCTATTCGCGCTCAAAGTATTTAAGTATTTGAACATTGTTTCATATATTTAAAGCGTTAAAATATTTCGCGTTAAGTACAAGAAAGTTCCAAAAATGACGCTGAATTGAATAAAATTAATCTTTATTGTATTTTTTTACTAAAGTTATTTCGACTTCTGGCGCCCCCCCCCTTCAGAAGCTTCGCGACCCCTAGGTTGAAAAACACTGATTTAAAGTATTAAACGCTACACCAAGAGTGTGCTCATGTTAATAGTCTGCTTAAATTGTTTTTACCTAACACAAAAATAAAATTAAATCGTATTTGCCATTAAAAAACACAGTTTTCGGATAAACGTACCTACTACCTATATTTACAGCAAAATAAATTGGTGTAGCAACTCAGTAATTTTAACGAGACATTCAAATTGCAATCCTTTTTAACCGACTTCATTTACCTACATTATAAACTAAAAGTATAGTAAGCATAATTTTGTATCGGTTCTTTCTTATTCTGATTCATTATTATTTGGAAGTTATGTCTACTGATATTAAAATAATATCGTCAGCAAAATATTTTACGACTTTCATTTTAGTCATCTATTGGGGAGATCGCAGCAGGGCGCGGCCATGCAGAATGTATGTGCGCCGCAGACTCGATCACACACAAGAAGTCTGCCGTCTGCGATCTCCCTTATATATAATATTTAGAATAATTCCTTCCCTCTTGTGCCGTGACGCAAATCGCAGTATTTTGTGAATCCATACTAAATTACTAATATTATAAATGCGAAAGTATATCTCTCTGTCAGTCTGTCTGTTACCTTTTCACGCTTAAACCACTGAACCAATTTTGCTGACATTTGACATGGAGCCTCGGAGCCTAGGATAGTTTTTATCCCGGAAAAATGTACGGTTTCGGCGCGATAAACAAAATTTGGGCGTCCTCTAGTGAATATATTATACAATGTATATAGGTAGATACTTTTTCTTTATTAACTTTTCCCACAATACATAACTGCAATTATTAAGATGTAGTACGAAATATTGTAGCTGGAGACTGGTGCCCTAACTAGGTGGCCCTGTGTTAAGGGGTCACCAGAGACTCTACCTATAAAATGAATATAGATTCATTTGCGTAGAGTAGGTAAGAAAGTAGGTTCAAGAACGAATTCGCAATATTTATCATTTATGTCAAATCTGCATCTCGTTACATATCTGGCTTAGGCATCTTAGCTACACTGAATGTTTCACTATTTATTTTTGTAATTTTAAGGGTAAATCAATAGTTAGAGAGAATATGTGTTTAAACTCAACATACAACTCAATCATACAACTTTTGAACCTTATTGCGAATGGAGTAAGATCGAACTATGTTACTCTGTCGGCGACCGTACCTCCGCGGGTCGTTAATCACATCCATATTGAATCAATAACAGTAAAGTGTTCCGAACCAATGTTGGTCATGGGGCCTTGAAAGCGCTCGGATGATTTAAACGAATGGCTGATAATTTAGAATTTACTCGCCCCGACGTAGAAACAGCAATGAGTTATGTTATTGGATTAACCAATTAAACCACATTTATATACAAGTGAGAATAACTGCTACATTGAATATTGTTGCATAATTTATTGTCCCGATTTTGATTACGAGTAGGTAGGTGCTAATAAATTGCTAAATGCTAATTTGTCCGCAAAATGGGGCACATTTTCCCAAAAGTTTGTTAGGGTCTTTTGAAATTACAGCTATGAGCTACGGCCTTTTTTTTTTTTTTTTTTTTTTTTTTTTTTTTTTTTTTTTTTTTTTGATGCGGCCTACGACACAGTGATATTATATGACCTATTGTATGACCTCGTATAGTACCACCTGAGATCAAAGCGACAAATTAAGATAGAGAATCAGGATCTTAAAAATATGTAAAAATATTTATAAAAGATCTCGTCTTATTAAGTACTAGCTGACCCTATAGATGTTGTCCTGTCTTAACGATGATTATTTCATTCGAATTGGTATAATTAAGAAAAAAATAGATTAAAATTAGTATCTCCATGCCCATCAAATTAAATTAAATAGTTTCTAGGTGAAAATCATAAATGTTTATTGTGCGGGAACCATACATTTTCCGTGACAAAAAATATCCCTTGTCCTCTCTGGAGACTCAAAGTATCTACTATCTACATACCAAATTTGATCAAAATAGATGTAATAGTTTAGGCGAAAATCATAAAAGTTTATTGTGCGGGAACCGTAGATTTCTCGGGACAAAAAGTATCCTTTGGCCTTTCCCGAGACTCAAAGTATCTCCATACCAAATTTGATCAAAATAGGTGTAATAGCTTAGGTGAAAATCATAACAGTTTATTGTGTGGGAACCGTACATTTTCCGGGACAAAAAGTATCTCTTGTCCTTTGCCGAAACACAAAGTATCTCCATACCAAATTTCATCAAAATAGACTGAATAGTTTACGGGCAAATCATAAAAGTATATTGTGCAGTAACTGTACATTTTTCCGGGACAAAATATATCCAAAGTTGGTCTTCGGGACTCAAAGTATCTCTATGCTAAATTTCAGAAAAATCGGTCCAGCCGTTTACGCGTGATGTCGTGACCACGCTAATATGGATTCATTTTTAAATTCTTATATATAAAATTCTCGTGTCACAATGTTAGTCCACGAACTCCTCCGAAACGGCTTTACTGATTTTTACCAAATTTTATATTCATATTCAGTAGGTCTGAGAATCGGCTACTGGGTACTTTATATATTGATAATTGCATTTGTTGAATAAATAATAGTAAATTATTACAACCGGAGACTGACATTGTTTATGCGACGGGATAGCGATCGACGTTGCCATGGCGACATACTTATTTAGTCACTTCAATAAAATAATATGGGCGAAATACTTTATATTATGGCAAAGCAACGTTTGCCGGGACAGCTAGTAATATATAGAGATCTGGGTGCACGGTCGTGCACCTGCCGAGACGAGCTAAGCGAAGCGCAAGGGCACTACCTACCTTTTCTCGAAGTGTTTCGCCGTTTTTTTGAACCTTCATAGAATTGGTTTCCGTTGTAGCAGATAGTTCATATTTTCAGGATATGATGTCATCAATAGACTTATTAAGCATAAAAAGTCTCAATTGAATAGCTCTTATACTTTAGATTTTATTGATATCTAAAATACGCCGATTTCGTCACTGACACACTGATGGTCATCAAAATGTTTGGCCACTTTCTGAAGTGCTAGAAATCTGAAATTTGGTATGTGATCTAAGTTTAGTATACAACCAACAAAAAAAATCATAAACTTGTAATTTTCGTCCCCCATCCCCTAAAATTTGGGGGTGGAAGTTGACCCTTATAGAGTTGGTCTCCGATGTGCCAGATAGTTTATATTCTCAGGATATTATGTTAACAATAGACTTATTAAACATACAAAGTCTCAAATGAATAGGTCTAATACTTTATATTTTATTGATATATAAAATACGCCGAAATTTGGTTATAGCTTATACGCCGTAAAATAAGTTTAGTAGGGGGACTTTCACCAATTTTATGAATAAGGACATGAAAGCTACCACGGGATGGACATTAATTACTAAAAACGTCTGAATAAAAAATAAAAACACTAAAAAGACTGCCTAGCAAGTAGCAACTTACAAAAAGGACTGAAATCCCTTTCCTGAAATTTCCCTTTTCTATAAACGATTATGTATCCATTACGTGCCTTAATTATAATGTTATAATTATAATAATTGTAGTAGATAAGTAATTTAATGTGATCGGTTTTATCCATTTTATTATGTGGAGGTGCATAAAACATACTTTGTAGCAATCGTAATAGAGAAATCTGAAAATATATCGACAATAAAAATATACTTAATTGCAATAAATGAATTTAGCGATTATCTTGGAGATAAGTAATAAAATAATATTAAGAGGATTAATAAGTGTAATTAAAGTTTAATCAGCCGGCGTATGTCTAATGTCACCCATAATTATGCGCAAGAGTGAGACGTAACAAAATAGTTCGTTATGGTCATAACTATAACTTTGTGTAATAATTTACTATTTTTAACGGGAGGACTTGAGAAACTCTTAAAAATATAAAGTACATACATATGTTAGTTCAATTTCAACACCAGTGTGTGCTAAACGTTACTGCTAAGTAAACATGGATTGTCCATTAAGATAGTCTTTATGTCGTGTACTTACGGTTAAATGAAAAAGATAATAAAAAAAAAAAACTGAAATAAATATACCTTACGCATTTTCAGAATATTTTCTCATAATTAATATTTTTGCTGCTTTCCTCTGTTGTGTTTTTAACGGCAATTAAGTTTAAGCTGGGCTTAATTTCGTCACAAGATCAAGTATGCTGCTATATATGGAGTATGTAATTAATATTATACAGAAAAGGAGCTTGCATACCGTATTAATTATAATTGGCTCCGTTTTACTTATTAAGTTGCGTGTAAAAGAAATTCAATGGCAAAATGACTCCAATATTATTGTTTTTCTTATTCAGAACAGATGCAAATCGGACGCCATAAATATTTATGGTATGGAAAAATTAGGCAACGTATGCAAAGGTGATACCGGATGAAAGTTTAAAATGGAACCAGTAAACAGTTTGAAATACTTAAGATAACACTTACATAGCTAATAGAATATGTTTTTGTGTAGTTAAAAGTTTTCTTGCATAGAGCTTTACCAGATAACCAAAACTTAGTTAGGCTTACAATTTCTTTTGTAAGTTATTTCTTTTAACAACAATCTTATCCATGAAGTATATTACTATTTATTTATATTATACAGTATGATTTTTCAATCATTTGCATTAAAATTCACTAGAGTCTAGACGAACATGACCGCAACTTCGTTCGCCGAAATCCGTTTAACGCGCGGGTACGGTACATTTTTCCGGGATAGAAAGTCCTATCCTATGTTCTTTCCCGGGACTCAAATTTAACACCATTATAAATTTCAGAAATAGTGGTTTGGGCGTACAAAGGTAACAGATAGACAGACAGATAGACATAGACATATAAATGTAAACACTAATATGAGTTAGTATTGATATTACAAAAATGTTTATCGACTAGAATAAAAAAAATATCATCTGGATTCTCGAATATATCCTATTTCGGGGCTAATCATTTTTTAATTGAATGTTTAGCAAATATCCCCTCTTTAACGATTTAGTGCCCGGTACATCTTAACCAAGCGGTGATAAATTGGGCAATCAGTTTACTCTTTTATGTGTTTAATAAGTATTGATGTAATAATCTCTTTAACGATTTAGCGGTACAGAATGTATCTCTCGTCGGTCATAACTAGCTATCAAAGGCTCGTGTGGCCATATTTTACATGTCAGCGGAGTTACCGACCTGGACGTAGACTGTGGGGGCGCCATTATAATTAGATTACGATGCCGTCTGCGTAGCGTGTTGATGGGCTATCATAAATTAGGATTTTCTTACGCCCCGGTGGCTACGTAGCTCTGCATTTGCCGGCAGATAAATTTCTTCTTTAGAAAGGGGCATATTATGGCACACGGAAACTGTATCTGATTCTAAATTTAGTTAAGACGCGGCTTAGAAGTCAGATATACCGAGTTTCATATTACCTTGGATATCGTTTGCCTGTTTATCGTTTTAAACGTCTACAGGGTTTCCCAGTATTGGTGGAATATCCTACACGCGAGTGTGCAGGGAAGTGTAAGACATTCCGCCAATACTGGACTTCTACCAAGGAAAAAATATTCTCAAGAGTTCATAAATAATATTATGTGCTAGTTTTTTTTGGTAAAATTAAGAAATAATACCACTTTTTGCCCATTTTGGCATAACGTAAACGTGTGGTTTGGTTAGGTTGGTTAAAGGAGTTAGGACTATGAACTATCCACCAACTCTGGAAAACGCTATAACTATAGAATTTCATCTAAACATATTTAGATTATGCGTTTATCTAAACGGAAAAATAATTTTTGACATTATGATTATGTTCGTACCTAATTGCAGATATAAGGGAAAGGCACTAATGCTAGACACTGAACTAATAGATGACACTTACGACAAAAATGTCATAAAAATAAGAATTACTGTAATTATTTCTCAACACTGTAAATTTTATAAGCTTCTGATGCTATCTGTTGATGTGAAAAAATATATTAGGGACGCCTTCGGGAACAAAATTTTAAAATGGGATCAGTTTTCGTAAATGACGTGACCACGTCAACACGCGCTCGGCAATTTCTTAGCAAATAGGTTAAGGAAGGCGAAATTTTGCACGTAAGTTTTGAATACATTTATTTGATTTTTTTGTAATTTCTATTGATTTCATTGGATTAATGGTCATGTTGTAAACACTAATTAATGCTTATTTATGATATTTTATCCATTTTCCCTAACAATATAAAGGGTGTCTACTATTAGTTCTTGAAAATGTAAAAAACCTAATAGGTCATCTATTAGGTTATGGATCTCATCTTTTAGTTTTGCAATACATACTAAGTTTATTTTGTACTTTATTCTACTGCAAATATCATCACTACTCTCTAAAAATATAATTCTATTAACAAACTAAGAACTTAGAACTACTGTACCGAAAAGTGGACGTGGTATCTAATATTAGACCTTGTACTGATCTAAAAATCGATTGCTTTAGTTTTGTAGCAGTAAAAAGAAGAAAAAGGAGAGCTGAGAACAGAAAGAAGAAAAAAGAAGAGGCAAAAGAAGCATGGAGACTAAATACTGAAAATAAATTTGCTAGGAAAAAAATATGAAAAATAAAAAAAATGGAAAGATAGTTTTAGCATGGAAGAAGAATTAATAGAATCTGGAGACAACGTGGATAATATTTCTGATGCATGTAGTTACTATGATGAAGTAAATGAAATCTTTTGAAAAACGGCAAATAAAAACCTAATAATATGAAAAATGTAAAATGTAATTTAATGTTCTATGTCAACTATTAGTTCATATTGGTGTCTACTATTAGTGATGTTCGTTTTTTGTGATGTCATCCATTAGGGCTTATGACTATGTTTACAAAAAGACCAATAATATATTTTTTTATTGATTTGTCAGAGAATAATTATAATAGTTTTATTTTGTAAGAGTTACTGAAGACATGGAAGAAGTTAACAATCCTTTATTTTCATAAATTATATATTTTATAACATTCAAATGTTTCATGTTTCCTTAAAGTGTCTGCCATTAGGTCTTTTCCCTTAAATAAATAAAAAATCACATTCCATAACATTTAAACAGAAGCGGATATGTCGGTCAAAATCTCCAATTTCACGTTTACGAGTATAACAGAACTAATGTTGTAAATAATTTTACTCGATTAATAAGCTAACATCAGTGGGAGCGGACGATCGTTTACCGTTAACATACACGGGTTGAATGTTTGTTAAATTGAGCCAATTTAAGGGCAGATGACTTTCACATTATTATTATAAGCATTGTAAGATAAGTTTTTAATTTCTGACGTTCGTTTGATGCGTTGCGAGGAGCAAGAGCCTTACCAAAGATAAAGAATTTTATATATTACTAGCTGTCCCGTCAAACGTTGCTTTGCCATAATATATTTGCCATATTATTTTATTGAAGTGACTAAATAAGTATGTCACCATGGCAACGTCGATCGCTATCCCGTCGCACAAACAATGGTCGCCGTCAGTCTCAGGTTGTAATAATTTACTATTATTTATTCAACAAATGCACTTATCAATATACAAAGTACCCAGTAGCCGATTCTCAGACCTACTGAATATGCATATAAAATTTGGTAAAAATCAGTAAAGCCGTTTCGGAGGAGTTCGTGGACTAACATTGTGACACGAGAATTTTATATATAAGATATTCACAATAGCACTATATTATGTAGGTTTTTATTGGATGTAGGTATGTCGGTCTCAGCGCAAAACACGGGTGACAAGAGACACGGCGGCTTCTGCCTAGCAACAAAAACTGTACTCCCGAGTTTTAACCGTTAACGAGACCGTCAATTGAAGTTTCGTCTCATTATATCTCGATGATTGTATTTTATTTAAAACAATAGTGGACGTGTCCGGCGAAGGGGTGCGCGCGGGGTGCGGGGTGCGCGGCGACCGTCGTCTGCCAATCATTGCCTTTTATTTCTCCTCTTTTGTTTTATTCATCTCGAGTGTAGTTTTTACTCTCTGTATCAATGAGTCGGGAATAACGCCATTAAAATGTTACTACAAAAAGGCTCCCTGATTGTTTGTATCGACGTTATTTATAGTTTTTGCTGACGCGATATAAACAATACTCGCGAGGAAACGCAAAAAATATATCCAACATTTATTTTGATTCATCGCGATTCCATCGAAATTTATGACGTACGAGTTCGTTATTAACAAAAATACCAACTACAAAATGTGACCTTGATACTGCCGTAAAGGGGAAAACTTAACAAAATAACTTCGAACTGACTTACTTACATATTATTAAAGTAATTTATTAACATTATAATGAACTTATTTATTATAAGTAATTATAATTTTTAAATCATTATCATTAAATAAACTGCAAATTATTGAACTTACTAATCTATTTTTAAAAACTTAGAGCTAATTTGAGCAACCTCGACGCCACTACGGTCAGGAGGTCTCAAACACGTAGTGATTATAAATTCTCTTTGGTCTCAAAAGCTCTACGCGGCTACAGCTTTGTGAGTTTGTTTCAACGCGCACATGTAGTACAGTGATCGTACCACTAGATGGCTCTGTGTACACCAAAATCATGTTATTGTAATTCCATTAGCGCGGGACAGATGGCGGGAGAGAGGTGTTTTAGAAACCATATTTTTTTTTTTCGTATTGTGTTAACTTATACTGCTAGTTATATAAACACTTAATTTAGTCTAATTATTTATTATAATTATGGATGCTTAGAACACAGAAGCAATTTGCTGTCACCGAAACATATGTATACGTAGCCCGGGCTCTCGTAGATCCTCTACGCGATAACGCTACGCGGGCTGATTAATGATATAGATATTTTAATTTTTTGGAATTGCTCAATGGTTATTGGATGCTTTATATTTACTATGGTTCCTTATCATAAATCACGAATTCTAATATCTCGGTTTACCATCGTAATTTAATTTTTAATTGCCGTTAAACCATGTTATAAACGATTGCATTTATTTTGTGATTCATTTCGTTTATATTAAATTGTTTATGAAGCATTGTAATAAATATAAATGACTAGTGATCCGTCCCGACGTCGCACGGGTATAAAATATATAGCTACTGAAAAAATGATTAAAATCGATAGCCTATGATCCTTCACGACTACTTCTTATCGAGATTACGAGGTCTACTGACTACTTCTTATCTGTGCTAAATAACATAAAAATTGCTCCAGTAGTTCGCGAGATATAAGCACTTTCAAAATAATTTCCCCCGTTTTTTCCACATTCTCCTATTAGTCTCAGCGTAATAAAATGTAGCCTATAGCCTTCCTCAATAAATGGGCTATCTAACACTGAAATAATTTTTCAAATTGGACCAGTAGTTCCTGAGATTAGCGCGTTCAAGTTAGCACTTTCAAATAATTTTCCCCGTTTTTTCCACATTTTCCTCTATTTCTTCGCTCCTATTAGTCTTAGCGTGATAGAATATAACCTATAGCCTTCCTCGATAAATGGGCTATCTAACACTGAAATAATCATCAAAATCCGTTGCGTAGTTTTAAAGATTAAAGGGAACAAATGTACATGAGGGAAAAAAGCGCCATTGTTTTATAATATGTGTATAGATACAGCTATAGATTTTACGTCACGCGCCGAGCAAAAAGCATTTTGCGTTCAATTACGTACTTATCATATTAATAGCGTTATTGACTTTAATCTTTATAATTTATGGTCATGTGTACTGAATACCATAAAGGTTTTATTGATAGTCATTATATTTACATACACAAGTGTCTCATGTTTAATATGCATATAATCTTAATGCACACGCCTAATTTAATTCCTTTAAAACTTTGGATTAATTTTATATATAAATAACTATAAAATGCTAATAAGGCTGGATGGTTCCGAGCATTGGTAGTCTACGTAAATCATAAAGACACAGAAAAGTATTTCGTGAACTTTGATACTTTGGATGTAAGGTAGCGACGCGACATGCCGAATGCTAGTAAGATGAAATAATGAGCTCAGATCAGATCTCAAGAGAGGACACAGCCGGAGGGGCGCGGGCGGAGGCAGGGAGGTGCGGGCTGCAGGGGTCGCGGAGTTTGGTATTGCGTGCACGTCCCCATTGTTCTTCCCCGATAAGAAGCTTATAAAGAACTAATAATTACTTTCAGTGGCTATATAGAGGTCTGTGAAACGAAGCTTAATTAACACTCATAAAACTGCTATCGCGTCATGCTTGCATATCGCTCTCGGCTAAGGACAGGCCCTTAATGGCGAAAGGTATGCTCGACCTATCCCATTAGTAGATAAGCGTTTGTTTTTTTAATTATTTTTGTTGGCAATAATTATAGATTCTAATAAAATTTTATCGCGCATACGATCTTTATTCTTCGTTTATATACCTTTACTGTCTAGTGTCGTACGTTTACCTTATTTGGCAATAAAGTGTTACGAGTACTACATTTAATGTTTATGTTTATATTAATTAAAATGTGGGACAGGCGAAAAACATAATATGGTACAGAACGATTGGAATGTTGATTTCTGTCAGAGTCTGCGATGAAATATATTACAAAGCCTATTTGTTTACATATTTTCGTGACATTCATTATGTTATGTTATTGTTGTGTGTCAACAACAAAACTATGTTATCTGCGCACGCGCAACTCACACGAAAGCATATTTCAATCCTTACAATGATTACCGAGCGAAACGAGATCGTGTGTAAGTTGACCTCAGGTTTCTTACACTTGCTCTACCGCGGCTATTATACAACTAATATAATATAATAGCTTATATCAATTACTTTTATCATTGAAGTGTGGAATTTCGGTGCACGGAGTCAGAGAGTGAGATAGGTCAATTTACGTTGGGAAGGAGAATCACATAATATGTTACATTTGTTCCCTGTAAGGACAGGGGAGGCTTACAGAATAATATAAATATGATATAGTAGAGTGCCTAATTCACATAAAATTAGATCAGACTAACTCAATACTGAGACTAGTTCTAAGCGCGTGCTGCTATTGATTTGTGAACCTCTCATGTTGTCTAAAACACACTAAAATATGCAGTATGGAGATGATCTACTGTTTATTATTTATGATGTGCTAACAGTGACGTGCTAACGCCCAAGATCGGGATGGTTGGCGCTCATTGGGGGAGGCCTACGTTCAGCAGTGGACGGCAATGATGACGGCTGATGATGATGATGAATAGTGACGTGACCTTCAGGCATCAGCTTAAAACAGATCTGTCTCTCAGTTGAAGATAAACAGACTTAACTGTTAATGTCAAGGTATTAACGTAATCGTCGGTATGTGTTCAAGTCGAAACGGCAAATTGAGACACAACATTTCATATTAAATGTCAAAAGTACTAAGTTTACGTGGGAGAGCGACGCTTCAGCACGAATGGGCCGGCTCGACCGGAGAAATACCACGTTCTCACAGAAAACCGGCGTGAAACAGCGCTTGTGCTGTGTTTCGCCGAGTGAGTGAGTTTACCGGAGGCCCAATCCCCTACCCTATTCCCTTCCCTTCCCATCCCTACCCTCCCCTATTACCCTATTCCCTCTTAAAAGGCCGGCAACGCACCTGCAGCTCTTCTGATGCTGCGAGTGTCCATGGGCAACGGGAGTTGCTTTCCATCAGGTGACCCGTTTGCTCGTTTGCCCCCTTATTTCACAAAAAAAAAAAACCGTGTCTCGCTATTTTGAAAACAGTACCATTAATTTGTTAATACCATTATATTAGTACCATTAATACCTTTGTTACATATTATATTTAAAAGCTATCAGTCAAGTTCAATATATATTCAAGCCATATAATATATATAAAAGCCATCCAATGGTAGCCATCTATAAGCCATTTAGTGAATATTATCTATTAAACTTTGAAAAAGTAGAGAAAGCATATTTTGTAAAATAACTATCAACTATAGTATTGTTTTTATGATAATTATAGGTCTACCAGGATCTGATGGTAAAAATTGAGAAATGAAATTGACTCTAGCAATACCAGCCAGGGTAATTGAAATAAAACATTTTGATCTGTTTTTTTTTACTTATGGCGGCTGATTCTGATTTTGTGAAACATGCAAATATAAAAAATTATCCAATGGTCAAGGATATTTTTTGAAAATCTGCCATCAAAATTTGTCATCAGATTCTGGTAGACCTATAGTTTTTATTGTTGGTAGATTTGATGTTTAGTTTTTATGAATGTAGGCGAGGAACCGTATCGTTCGTGTCCGATGTGACGTTAATTTTACTTTCCGTAGAACGTGATTCGGTTATTACGAGCGCTAAACGCAGCATTAGATCTTCATTACGGACGTATTTTATTCCGTTTGACTGCGATTCGATACGATCGTAAATACGCCATTGACTGAAGCATTGATATATTGTAATTATGTTCGCGCAATTTATACAGTCGCGTGGCTTGTGCAACTTAGTATTTACGCGGTATAATGCGCTAACAATTTTCTCCCGTGTTTATCAACGGATACTAACTGTAATAATAACTACAGTCGTTTGCGATCGAGAACATAACCTTAACTATACCTTCAACACCAATAATAATGAAACTCATTGTCTAACACACTAAACTTCGACTCTAATCTTAACCCATTAATCACCAAGTGGCAGCCGGCTGCCGCATAACAATTGAAAACCTATTGTGTCTGCGATACCCACGATGGAGGTGCTACATAACAACTACTTAAAATAACTTGCGCATTTACCATCAAACTACATGACTGACAAGTGATAACACAATTTACAATGCTACAAATTACATTCATAATGTGAGCAAGTTGACTCTACATTTTTGTGGTGCAAACATAGTCTACTTAAAAAGTGGCTATCAAAAACAATTTCTCCGAAAGTGCGTTGACAATGAAAATTTTACAAGTGAAATTTCCGAGAATGTAGATGCGCGATATGCGCACGTTACGGTGACGTTGACGGTTGCGGCGTAATTCCCGGCGTTATCGTAGATATAAATTACACGGCGAGAATATGTTGATATCTCGCGGTCATCTATCCATATAATACTGCAATAGCCATTACGGACACACCGGAGCATCTCTGAACGAGCTCGTAAACGTGTTACACGGCTACTAGATATGTAGCGGTACCGAGAAACAAATGATGACCATCTAAGATGTCCACTCAATGAACGCTGCTCTCTTTTCTGGACATTTCACATTTCTTATTTTCCTTATAAACGTATCCAGCGTTAACAGTAACATATTACGACGATATGTGGTCATTCTCAAAATATTATGCGTAAGAAAAGTAATACATAATTTATGACTTCAATAAACATACAGCTATTTTTGGAGTTAGAGTCTAACCCAATAACTATAACTTACATGTATTAAGTAATTAAGCGGCCGAGGTGTGGGCGGTGCAATCGATTCTAATTTCAATGGACCGAGAGTGACTGAGTGTTGTCAGATCTGAATGGCTCGCGATAGTCTCTCCCCGCGAGTCACGTGACGGGCTAAGATGGCGACAGTATTGGCATTTAAATGCCACGTTTAAAATTCGTACGTGCGTCGCCTCATACGCAATTAACGATTCAATATCGATGGCTCTGCTCCAATAGATTTATCTCACAATAAAGGTAGCAGTTGACTTTTAAGTATTGCGTGGACTTTCAGAGATTAGATCTAAATACAATCAGTGGCTAGTATTACTACTGTTGCCCGTACATTACATTCATCTTTGACTGAGTATTTGATGAAACTTAATATGCCAATCGACGTGGTCGCAAACATCAAATGCTAGAACAAAAATAAACAAGCGAGTAGCAACAGCAACCGGTCCAATAAAAGTATTTTACATTTACTCGGCTTTATCTGCAAAAAATATAAATTCTTTTGAATCTTGCTATCGTCAACACGATCTTTAGTTTGTATGTGCAGTAGTGACAAAAATGTTTCAAAATAATGTTATTGTTGTTCTAGTTCCGACCGACATTTTTCAAATTTTCTATTCGTAATACTTGAAACTGGTAGGTAACTTAAAAAATGTCTAAGCATTTACTTTTTTAAGCAAGAAAATTTGTTAGAAAACACATTCAAACAGATACTCGTGAAAAAGGAACTGATGAAGTCAAAGAAGTTTCTAACATGTCCATGAATATAAACGAGTAAAATATTTTCTTTTTATGTTATCTGCCGACGGAAGTAACGAGAATGAATCTCGGTGCATTCGAAGGCCAATAATACCGTAGGCGCGTCCAGCTGTAAGTGCATCGGCTCAATTTATCAATGTTTGTCAAACGACATGATATAGTGTGGCAGCTCGACAATATTCTGCCGTGTGGGTGTGGCTCGCCGGAGGTACTTTCAGCCACTCACTCGCACTAATGAATTATGAAACAATCACAAATTATAATACACCAATGCGCGTCCAATGGTCAGCTATTTTGCAACCGTGGAAAGTGATCCCAAGTGAAACATTTTCATTTAAATGATGAGATCAGGACTGGTACTGGTAAAAGTTTTCAGATCTTATGAAAACTTTATTAAGAGTTTTAGCTCTACACTCGATAGCTCTATAGGCCTTAAAATGTGCAAGTCACACTTAAGATAAAAATTGCACTTAGCTATTTTGTTACAAAGTCGAGATCACCAAGTTAAACTAATTGTTTAATTTCTAAAACCATTTAAATAAACCGTAAAAATAATTAATTTTAACAAAACACTTAGTTCTATGAGATATATTACACAAGAGCAAGAATTTTTCTCCCGAAACATTTGTAAAAGTTATATTTTACATTTCTTTCACTTCCAATTTTAACGTTATCAAACACTACGCCAAACATTTTAGATTATTTTTGACATTCTTTATAATGAATTTTATTCGATAAAGCTATTGCCGCAGAGTAATCTAAATGAAAAGATACTTTGTAATTATTATTAACTATGCAAGTATGGCAGATAGGCTATAAAAATAATTACTGTATTTAATTACTTTTATAACTTGATTCTTTTACAGTGCTGTGAATATGCGGTTTTTTACTCCGGGTAATAATATAAGCTATCGTTTAACTAGTAGGTTATATATTTTGTATATAAATATACGAGTATTTATTTACACTAAAACGTAAAAAATAGTACAAAAACAATATGTTGACGTCTGTTGACGTGCTTATCGCTTCGATCTCGTTTGCTATTTATATTCTAATTTAATGATGGTTAAATATACAGTGTAATAAAAAAAAATAGTTAACTCACGTATCTTATGTACCTATAGTAATAATAGTTTATTATTAAGCAGCATTAATTCAAGAGATTTTATAAGTTTACATTTTCTGTGGTCATCTTATGAAGTTTCTATGAACGATTATGAACTCATGATTTATTCAACTAATTTGTTGGATTAAAAAAGGCTTGGCTTATAAGGATCAATCTTAAAACGTAGAAAAAAGTCCAGTCTTCATTAAAAATATTAATCTTGTCAATTAAATGAAGTGTTATTAATAAACTTGACAATTATTTTTCAATGGTAAGTATTCAATTTTTTTATAGTCGAAACTAAACTAGTCTTAGTACTTATATATATAGTTTACCCCTATTCCGCTGCCTATATCAGATCGGATTGATAAATTAATTGGCCCACTAACTGCAGGCCTTTTCAACCGGCCAATCAAATTAGAACGTGAGCAATGTCTAATAAGATTAGCTTACACAATTCTAAATCAAATTGGTTTCTAACATGAGTAGTAGAAGATGGTGGGGCAAGATGATGGAATAGATGGAAGTTCATAGCAAAATAACTCTTGTTGGCAAGATGAAAAGAGTTCTTATTATTTTTAAGTATCCATGTTATCTTTTGGTCGCCTCCGTTAAATAATCGTACTATAGTAATTAGTATTGTTTCGGTACACCGAAAGGGCACCTTTACAAACCTTTACACCAAAAAGCACCTTTACACCGAGACTTCATCAGGGCTCGGTGTAAAGGTGCTCCCAGACAGAAGTTATATAACGTTAGACATTTATGTATAACATTTTTTAACAATTATTTATAATTTATTTTTTGACATGTTGTAGCATATGTTACACGATGTTATAAAATGTTATCGTGTTACACAATGTTTTATAACATTATATAATTTCCGTCTAGGAGCACCTTAAGAAATCTATAAAATGGCATTTCATATAATATAATGCCAAACAAACATCAAACGCGTTTCGATTGGTCCAAACCACAGATCAAAATATAAAACTTCAATAATTAATCTGTCGTTTGACGTGTCTGAGAATGCTTATTATGTTGATTTTTATGGCCTAGACTGGATTGAAGCCTAATTAGTAAATTAATATGGCCGAATTAAGATGTCTACTGATAAATTTGAAGACGTAGAAGGTAGTACGGAGTACATATATAGATTGCATGATGAAGACCGGGAAAGTGCAGCGATTTTACCATCAAACCGTTAGAGATCAGTTAGGGTTTGATGTTCATCGTTTAGTAACCAGTAACCACCGTGTATGATCATGTATTACCCGGTCGTGAGTCGGAGCCCGCAGGTTTGTCGACACCGGGAGAAAGTGGACGATCATGATAAGCCACTCCTCGACAAATTTATGTGCCCTTTGTTTCTTTTCGACGATTTATCAAAAATACCCCTTTGTACGCGATAATCTACGTCATAGAGTCAGCGGTCATCGCCAGGGTACTTGGCTAACTTGAAATCAAACAATCAAAATCAAAATATTTTTTACTGAGAGTAATTTTTTTACAAAAATATTTCCGAACGTCGATACCAAGGTGCCTACCACCGGTTTGCATTCGATAATTTTTCAATGAAGGGGATTTACTATATTTACTTACATAACGCATCGCTAAATGACACGCATATCGCATACGATGTCTTGTGTCTCAGAAATTTTTTATTTGTTCTTTGGTGTCCTAAAGATCGAATATTACTCGACTCTGTGTAGACGTGGACAGTCATCGTTACCGACCATGCGCGTTTAAATTACGTCTATAGACCACGACGTATTTTAACTTTTCGATCTGTGATGACTTGAGGAGTAAACACGGAATATGGAAACAAAGTAGTAATTTATCACTACGTTATATCTTTAGTATGATATTGCAGAATAGTATTTAAATAACAATAGATTAACACAAACCATAGTTGTATATGAAATTAATATAAATAATAATAATAATAAATATTTATTTTCTCACCACAAAATTACACATTATTAAAGACTCTACATAAAACACAGTTTTTGTGTTGTAGTTGTAGTGTTGTTATAGTTGCCTGTATTTCAGGAGTCAGGACACCAGAGACTCCGGACCATCTTGCAATAGATACAGTAGGACACTAATTATTGCGATACATATATTATTTTATAGTGAAGTCCAGCTTTCGTAAAAAATAATTAATACAAAGTTATATATATATATATATATATATATATATATATATATATATATATATATATATATATATATATATATATATATATATATATACCTTTAACCACTTTCCCGCATTTTTTTTTAAAAATAAGGGGGCAAACGCGCAAACGGGTCACCTGATGGAAAGCAACTTCCGTCGCCCATGGTCACTCGCAGCATCAGAAGAGCTGCAGGTGCGTTGCCGGCCTTTTAAGAGGGAATAGGGTAGGAATGGGAAGGGAATAGGGGAGGATAGGGAAGGGAATAGGGTAGGGGATTGGGCCTCCGGTAAACTCACTCACTCGGCGAAACACAGCGCAAGCGCTGTTTCACGTCGGTTTTCTGTGAGAACGTGGTATTTCTCCGGTCGAGCCGGCCCATTCATGCCGAAGCATGGCTCTCCCACGTATAGTTTAGTTTAATAGCACACGTATAGTTTTGTTTAAGTTTATTAGCACATATTTATTAATTAGTTAACCACCTCTGCTGAGCTATTCTAAAAAAGTTTGTGGTTGTTCTTTACAGATTCTATTAATTTTAATTAATTCGTTTTATTTACAACTAGATGACGCCCGCAACTCCGTTGCGCCAAAAATCGCTTATCGCGCGAGAACCGTACATTGTCCCGGGATAAAAAGTATTCCATCATCCATATGTCCTTTCCCGGGGCTCAAAGTATATCCAACCCAGCAAAATTGGTCGAGCGGTTTAAGCGTGAAGTGGTAACAGACAGACAGACAGATAGACAGACAGACAGATAGACAGACAGACAGACACACTTTCGCATTTATAATATTAAGTATGGATACAACAAGCTTGAATGGGAATCGAGATCGATATAATATTTAAAACGTTGCTACTAAATGTGAAGATACTTTCATGAACCGTGGCCGCGGTGTCGCAATAAAATCTTTTATTTATTGATATAGTTCCGTATCAAATGACAGAGATATATTTTTATTATATTTTTGTGATCCTTTTACCCGCACACTCATAAAACATGACGATCAATATAATATATTATAACGAAACTAATTAAATGTCGTATTTAATTTAAAAAATACATCAAGTTTTTTTTCAATAAGCCCGTTTTTTTGTAAACGAGTCCTAACTTAACCTACTTAGGTTTTCAATATTATTTTAAGGAGGTTACAACTTATAAGCAAGTCACAATAGTCAATAGTGAATAGACATATAATTCTGTCTACTCTGAGCAAGGTGTGTGTGATACGTCCTCATGCAACTTATTCCTTACATTTTTATGAGTAGAGAAAACAAGATTTTAGTTAAATTTTATGCACTGTTCCAAATTGAATAAAATTAAGTCATAATTACAATAACAAAGTAAATAACCTGTCACTCAATTAAGTTCGGTCGTAAAATGTTTACTCAATAAAAACATACTTTAATTTTGTTTTTGCATTTTCTTGAAGCTGCTACTAAATGGTTCGATATGTTTATGACTGTGAGTGGCATAGACGGATAGTCTTCGCGAGCAATTATTCGCCCATCAATTGGCTAAAATGGCAAGTAAAATGTTCGGTCATGTCCATTTATTATTGCATTTGACGTCCGATGGCAATCATTTACGGCTCAGACGGGCGGGCCTTATACAGATAGCTCCAAAGCTAAATAACACGGAACACTTATTGGAAAATGATTGCCGTTTTCTAAAATGTTATATTTAACATAAGTCAGAAATGATAAAAGGGCCCTTAGTTTATGATGGTATAAACCTACAATACTATGGTGCAATAAAACTGAACTGGCTCAAACTGTTAAATATTAACACTAAACCGTCAATAATATTAATACGTAACATTGGACAGCAAAATTGATCGTTTAGGGGAAATTATATATTTGTTATTTTGCAATAATTTTAAATATTAAAAATGTAGTCGTGAGGTTTAAATAGATTTGAGATGTTTAAATTTTCTTGATTTTTTTATAAGTCAAGTAACAATGGTAGGTATAGTATAGGTAGATTATATTTTTTGGATACAATAACAAAGATAATCATTATTATCATTTCAAGTATAAAAGACTCAAATAAAAACTATTTTATGAATTAGAAGAGATAACAATAATAATAATTTATGGTCAAAGTTTATCCGCCGATATTCATAGCGATTATAATTTTGAAGCAGTCACGAGGGGTGGCTGAATAGAGGGTATTGTGAAGGGGCTATACTATACAGACACACCTGTGAGCGGACCGACACGAAACCGTTCGCTCATTCAAAGGGGCATCGCAGCCTAAGTACTGTCTTTCAAATCTTTCCAAAATTAAAGGGTTGTTTTTTGTGCCGGAGACAATGCGAGAACAAAACCTTCGATGACCAACTCCCGGGACTGACCGGTCTTCCCACACCGGTCAGTCCGATACGATGAGAAAATTGACCCCTCCATTGTGTCTCATAGATCGTCTTTCGTAGAAGGGGTCAGCTAGGCGACGTCCAGTACTTTTGTTATTTTTTGCGAGCGAGAAACGGTTAGAGGAGATAACTAAGTGAAATATCTCGGGCGGCGAAATTCCCATGAGTTTATTTTTCTACCTGTAATTAAGCTCACTCGGCATGGTCTCGAGATATTTTCGTGCGCACGACGTGAAGGGCTTACACAAGAACTGTTCGGGCGTTTCGGCGAACCCCGATGTGATAAATCGGACCCACCAATTATTATTTCATTCGGTACGCGAAAGTGCTCACTATACTTACGGCGATTATTGACCAAAACCGGGGCCCGCGCTCGTTATGCCAATCATATACTCCCCGCTACATGAGCCGACTGCGAGAGCGTTTATCGAATATTTTGGATAAATATAACGGAAAATAATTGATTCGGTAATACGCTTATCTCTTATATGGGTTCTTTAATTACCTACGTTTACCGAGCGATACGATCTCGACGTTGCCGGGTTCTGATTGAATACGAGTAGCCGAACTTCGTGTATTTAGTCATTTAGTATTAATGACTCTGTATCTTTGAAGAGATAGTCACGATAATGATTGATTTAATAAATTGAGAAAAAATGTCAAGGGTATAATAAAATGTTCAAAAAACTTTTCTATATTTTCGTAGTAGCTGGGTGCTACGCGGTTCGTAGCGACGGTAGTAAGCGCCTCAGAAATAATAATATATTAGTTACTCTACAATATGCACTTTTGTATAAAAATTATCGAACTATAGCTTGTTAAAGGAACATAAAAAATAAAATAAGACTATAATATATGCCTGTAGTATTTACCTTGAACAGCGAGTACAAAAATTTGAAAGTAATAATAAGGTATTGATGATACAGTCTGCGTTTGGAACCGAAGTTTTGGCCAGAAAAAAACGTTGAAATAATATGTGCCTTCTTTCATCAATATGTAAGATTCACAAAATCAGCTCTGTTTTTTGCTTTCTCCATGTTCGAATGTAAACTAAGAAAATTTTATTTAAGTACCTACTACAAAACTGGAGTGATGAGGCAAGTTTGAATGTATATAATATAATTATATGTAGTTAATTTAAGTTGATATGTTTTAATTGTACGTACAGAAATTTTCAAAAGTAATTTAAACAGTTGAAGTTCGGGAAATATTTTCAACTGCTTCTCAAACCAGGGCATAATTTTGTAATTATGAACGGAAAATTCAAAGTACATAATATATCGATTTATCTCTAGCATGTAAATGTGCACTGCATTAAGGAAAATATTCTTAAGGTTGAGTGTACATTTAAATAATTTTATTGAGACCGAATCAATTAAGGCAATTAAATTTAATAGTGCCCCTAAACATTGAGAGTTGTTTAATGTGAATATTTTTGATAGCTCTATCTTTTCTCATCGATTCTGACTGTATCTTATATAATATGATTGAATAGAGAATGTACGATTTACTATACGATTGTAGGATCGTAGAAGGAGAAGTTTGATGAAGCAACATTATTTTGTTTTTATTTTGATGTTCAAGGAAACAAGGGACATCTCATCTCAACATCTCCAGCCAGATGTCTGAAGATACAATTGGTAATTGATGAAAATGAAAATTACTTTTAATGATTTTTAATGAAATGACCTAAAATTTATCACGATTTTCGCTCTACTACTCATCTACAAGCCTCTACTGTAAATTACGCATTTCTGAGTTAGCGTAGTATAAATTGCTAGTGTCGAATTCTATTTACCTACCTTAATTTCGTTATAAGTTGTAAATAAAAACCTAAGGCAAATGTAAACTAAATATATTTGAATATTAAATTATATCGACACAGAAAATTTATAACCCTCTATAATAAATTAAATTTTCTAATTAAAATTCGCAGTAGGTAGGTAACATTAAATTAATTAATAATTCTCACGGTGTCGAATGGGTATTTTGTGCTCAAATTGGTACTATATTTCGTTTCAAAATGATGATTCGCTTCCTAATAAGTATTTTTGTTCAAGGTTACGAACTTACGACATAAAACGCGTAAAAAATTAAATTATCGCACATTTAAGACGTAAAATCCATTTTGTATCTTGCAATTTATGTTCGATATATATTTCTATTTTTGTACATCTTATTGTCGTTTTAAATAAGTTCCATTAGCATAATCCGATCTGAATATGTAAATAATTTTATGTTTTATTAATATTCCTTCAAATAAATTGTTTTTTTTTATAATGAATCGAATAAATATAGGGCGGTCAAAAACTTTATAGCATCACTTATCTTATAGTTATTAGTTAGAGATCAACTACAATAACATGGCGCGCCCCTTTAAAATTCAAAACGTTTGAAGTGCGTTGTCAAAACGTTTGAAGTGCGTTGTCTTGCGCGGTAGGCTAGTTATGATTAGTTGACCAACAAATCTTGGTAATAAGTGACATTAACTGAAATACTACGTGTACTGTGATCGGTTGAATACTTACTACATACAAACTCTTTCATAAGAATGTGACTACATACATTGAAACAGTCATTTGGAGGGGCGCGCCATGTCATCGTAGTTGATCTCTACTACATATTATTATGACATTAGACGTTCGGGGCGGCTTCGCCCGCGTAAATTATATATTTCACAGACAAATTAGTCCACAAAAAATAGCCTATGATCTTTCACGTGGTCTACTTCTTATCTGACCCAAATAACAGAAAAATTGCTCCAGTAGTTCGTGAGTAAAACTCTTTCAAATAATTTCCCCTGTTTTTTCCACATTTTCTTCTATTTCTTCACTCCTATTAGTCTTAGCGTAGCCTATAGGCTATCTAACACTGAAAGAATTTCTCAAATTAAACCAATAGTTCCTGAGATTAGCGCGTTCAAACAAACAAACTAACAAACTCTTCCGCTTTATAATATTAGTATAGATTATTTTTTACCAAAGCGAAAACTAAGTATGCTAACAATAAAAATATAAGCTAATAAATATAAATAATAAAAGAAAGTCGAAAGTTTTCACAGTTTTTCTGTAACACCTTTATATTTTATAGCTCACACACAAAAGTAAATTGATAACAAAACGAAACTGTTGGCAGTCCTCGCTATTGACCTTTGAATGAAACAATAATAGACATAATATTTTGATTATCCTCGTTACCTCAAACCGGCAATTACGTTTTAATTGCGACCTGAGAAACGTAAACAATGGCAACAAGCCCGTAACAAGCAGTAACAATACGGTCTGCCCGTGAATTGTAGTTAGCGCTTATCCGAAAATCTAAATCGTACCTACATACACATTTTTACGCTCTTTTTACTTACTTGACTTAGTGATTCTACTAAACTTGGTATCATCCATACTTAATATTATAAATGCGAAAGTGTGTCTGTCTGTCTGTCTGTTACCTCTTCACGCTCAAACCACTGAACCGATTTTTCTGAAATTTGGTATGGAGATACTTTGAGTCCCGAGATAGTCCCGACATAGGACAGTTTTTATCCCGGTAAAATGTACGGTTCCGCGCGATAAACGAATTTTGGCGTAACGGAGTTGCGGGCGTCATCTAGTAGAGGTATAAAGAGAAAAAATAAATAGTTACATAAAATAATATACTCTTCGTATCAAAATAATAAATATTATGTCTTGACTCAAACTACTGTCCATAGTCCATGTCCATGTATTCGTATAATAATATGTTATTAGAAGTCGACTAGAATTTAGTTGCCAATTAAAACTATTTACTTTTACCAAATCCTGACTGACAAGTGACAGGTATGAGGTAACACAAAAATACATAGTCGCCGGTTACACGGTCAAATTTTCATCAATCTGATCCATCAATCCGGTAAAGATTGACGAAAATTTGATCGTTTCGAACCCACGGATTGATGGATTGATCGTATTTTTAATATGAACTTTTTAATTTTATAACCATCAATATTCCGTCAATCAGATTGATGAAAATT
Source organism: Lysandra bellargus (assembly GCA_905333045.1). Classification (NCBI taxonomy): domain Eukaryota; kingdom Metazoa; phylum Arthropoda; class Insecta; order Lepidoptera; family Lycaenidae; genus Lysandra; species Lysandra bellargus. The sequence continues at coordinate 1,721,027 of HG995328.1, forward strand.
TGACCGTGTATAAAAAAAGAGTTATGATACTAACGAGTGTATTGCCATATTTTATTCAGGTAAATACGAAAAATTTAAACTTTATGCAGCTTTACAAACATAAACTAAGTTTGTCATTTTTAAATAAGCGCAGGTTGGTCATGACTGCTTCACAGTGTTAATCAATCTAGTAGCTCTACATTGTTCGTAAGTTAAGTTGATTAAACGAAATGCTTTATAGTTTAGATCAGAGGCTCCCAAACTTTTTTTTCTCATAGACCACTTTAAAAATTTTCTTCCACTTCTGAGTGGTAAAAAGTAAATGCAAATATTTTCTTGTTAAGTACCTAGCTATTTAGCACAAAAATTACCACACTTTTACTTATTTCTCAATCTCCTCGCTCTGTCATATTCAATCTGCTAATTTATAATATTGTATACCTATATTCATAGGAGAAGTCGAGTCGGGTCACCTAATTTTTATAGACCCCCGCTAACGACACGTGGACCCCCATTTTTTTTCCACGCAAGCGTAGACCTCTGGGGGTCCACCTGGACCACTTTGGGAATCAATGGTTTAGATGCATAATGATTTCCTTGCCCATTTTTCACATGTAAATTTTTTTTCAACATTATTAGAAGCTTTGTATCTAGCAGATAGCTTTCTAATAAGTACTGTTTGAAATTAGTATGGACAAGTCAACTCTGCCTTTTTCATGTTATCATATTTGTACCTGAGGCAAACAGGGAGCATTGAACTTTAGTTTACATATGATTTATGTAAACACGGCGACGTGTCCACAAATAGTTTTTACTAGGCACACTTTTGCAAGTGCTAATTTTATGTGTGGTTGTACGAGTACTTGCATAAATAATTTACAAGTACCCAATATATACTATAAGATTGTGATAATTATTTAACATTTATGTTTTATTTATAGAACTAACATTGAACAAAACCAATACGAATTATTAATAAATAGATCATTATGATTTAATTTCCGACTTAATGTGAGTTTTGACATTATGATATTAAGGGCCTGTTTCACCAGTTCCTGATAAAGTGCCGGATAGGCTATCCACAACTTTTTTGACAGATTTTCCATACTCTATCTGTCAAGTTAAATAGTGGAATGTTACCAAGTTAAATGGTAAATATCAGGAAGTGGTGAAACAGGCCCTAACTTTTAAAACTGTCGTCTATGACCGCAACTGTATCTTATTAAACTAATGTAGAACTTTAAAATTTTGATGCTAATAATTAATATTATCAATTACTTGTGCTATTTTCATTTAGTGCTAAAATATACAAGGCAATATCAATATAAATGTTACCAACTAACGAATCCAAGCGAAATTGATTTATATTTTATTGATTAGCTTGTAAATAATTAAAAACTATATTCTTGAAATAAATATGGAATGATCTAGATTAGAGGAAAATATATTGAACGTTTTGCATATTTTAATTAAAATATACACAAAATGCGTGGTGTTTTACCAAGATTTATAGCACACTATATTATATTCTTTATAATTATAAAAGTACCTAGTACAGTGTTTGATTTATTTTATTAGAGTTCGTAATATCATGTTTCAAGACAAAATGAATTAATACATAAATATTTGCTCATTTACTATTTACTAGGACCGTTAAAACATTTAAAGTAGTGCTGACACCTCGAAAGAAAGAAAGGTGAATAATAATATCGTCGACGAAAAGAAACGGACATCATTACAACAGACAAAAATGTTTTGTATGGGGTCTGTCGAAAACCCTCGCTTAAGGATGAGTTGCGATCACCCTTCTCTGAGCGAGCGGGGCCGGTGGCAGTAGCACATCACGTCGCACCCGGTTCGCACCGCAGTCGCATACCAACTAAATCACGGTCATCGTTGTGTTGAACCCGTTCTACTGACAGGAGGGTGGACCGGACGATAGTGACCCCTGCCGGACAATACCGGACGCTAGTGACCCCTGCCGGACAACACCGGACGCTAGTGACCCCTGCCGGACAACACCGGACGCCATCTTGAAAAGGAGTTACCTGTCAACTGGCCGCTAGCCGCCGACATGCGAAACGCCTTCGAATCTTGATTCGGGGTGTTATCTGCCCCTATCTGGTCAACTGGTTTTACAGGTAACTGTATCACTGAGACGTTTTATGCTTACTGTTCTTTTTGTTTGTATCTCTTTTCCGAGCATAATTTACAGTTTAACTTAATCGTTTTAGTAATTATTAGAAAAATTAATCCTATAAATTGTGATCATTTATAATCTTATGATGGAGTTTCTCGGCTCTTACCGCTTACGTCATCCGCCGCTAGTCTTTAACTTATGGTAATTAAAATCGTAGCTCGTGTTAATAACTATTTACAATATTCGATACAGCAGGTAATACCTAACATAAAATTACACCTACCTACGCAACTGGAGCTTAGCGAATAAATATCATAAATTTTTATTTTGCTAGCGACTATCAAGTAAACACGGGTGCGGGTAGTGATGGATGTCGAGACATGAGAGTGTTTAAATAGTTTAAGGCGTTATTAATAGTAAAACGTTGAGATATGCGTGATAACATAAGAAGCAATTATGTATTGTTGTTTCCGCGTTGTCGGCGGCGCGAGGAGCGCGGGCGGGCGCGCGGGGCGGGCGGGGAGACGCTGTTCGTTAGCGAATTTATTGCGAGTTTGACCATGAGATTCGAAGCTACATAGTTTTTTTGCTTAATGTTTAAATTATTAAAATTTTATCGTAAAAAATCAGTATTAATGATCGTATCGCTCCTCCCGAGCGACGACGTCGAATCGACTTCGGCCGAAATATATGGTGCGAGTTACACAGTAGGTAAAAATGCCCATTAAGTTAGGAATGAATATGTATTGAAATTTATTTCCATTCTATCGCCATTATCGGATAATTCACCATTACAATTATTCAGACAGAATTATGGATACATTTCAGGACAGAATAAGTAATGAAGAATATTTATTTGATGGTCAAAAATAAAAAAGTCACCAACGTAAACACGCGAAAAGAAGTATCAATTTTTTGGTAGGTATCATGTTTTCATATTATTCTCGGAACTCTTGGTTCTCTTAAGATAAATAATAAAAAAGCTAAAACGCCGCTAAAGTATCACACGGCCGAGCAGGTAGATGCCGATGTACCACGAAATACATTAGAATTGTGTTTTCGAATATCAAATATTGGTCGTGGCGGCGGTCGTATGCAAACAGCTAATGTTTATCTCTTTAAAAACGTCGCCGTAGTCGCGACCGCTTCCTTTTTGTTTAGCCAATAATCGAACTCCTATTTACTCCTCATCACAGCTCGTGGAGACAACGGCGAATGTGACTGCAGGCGGTTTCTCACGAGTCATGAGGTTATCGCCGAGCAAACACCGTGGATGGCATTAGAGAGAGATCTGGACGCCGCAATTGCTCATTGACGTATCGCGTTACGTGTCAGATGGACCGGTCCAGATAAAACTCATATTAATGTGTGTCCAAACTTTTCACAATCACCGGCGGTAATAAATAAAACTTCGAGGAACGGGAGCAATTAATATGGGCGCGGCTCGAGAAAGTGAGACTCGAGCACATAATATATGAATAGTTATTACGCACATGCCTACGCTCCTATGCAGATAACCATAAAAGCTGATAATCTCTAACTTATTTTAACTAAGTTTTGCCTCGTTTCGACGCCCTCCATTGACTCTGAAGTAAGAATTGATCAACATCTCCGCAATATCTCGGGCGAGAAGAATTATATCAGCGGGGCTAAAATGGTCGCTTTGTTGAATCAAGATATGAATCTTATTATAATTCAATTCTTTAAAATCGCATAAAATGCAACTCTGCTTGCAATTAATTTATGTATTTTTGTACTGATTTGACATTTGTCAGTTTGACAGTTTTGACAATTCATTTGCTGAATTGATTGAGAGGAATTGCTAAATGTGACCATTTTAGCCCCGCAGGCATTCTTTCGGATTTAAATAATTTAACATCACAAATCCAATAACATATTATTATGTATTATCCATTGACCATTACCATCAAATACAAGGCTTCTCCGAGAAAATCTGAACATCAGCCTCATTCCTTGCCATGACAATAGGAACCTCAGGAGTAACTACTAACTACAAAGTAATTAGTAACTATTGCCGCATTGTGTCCAAACTTTTCAGTATCAATCATTATAACATGTTTTGATCTCGATGGCAGTGTGTATAGCTTTTTATTTACAACTCCTAAAGTAATATCAATATTAAATTAACACTGCCGCGGTAATTCGAGCGAAGGACATCGGCCTCGAGAATTTTAGGTTTTATTAACGATTAAAAGTACTCGACTTTCGATTAACGAGTAATCAATACGATCGTTTTAATTATTTTAATAAAAAAAACATATCGAGTCAATAAAACGAGCGGACGAGTGAGCGCATACCTGAGCGTTCGTCTCGGTGCCCATTCTGTTAATTAGCGAGATCTCTTTAATATTCTTTATAAAGAGTGTCCAGAAATATAACGACGGGGACGTTCGTCGTATCCTTAAATAGTACAAAGTTTTTGTCCTCTTAGAGTCGGCGCGGGAATCCCACGCACTCCACTTAAGTTTTTCTAGGTAGGGCGCGAGTGCGGCGGGAATGCGGGCCGGGACGGCGCGGACATTTTCGTGGTACGCTCGAATTGCCGCGATACTAAAAACGTTTCGCATCACGAGCGAACGAAATCGTATCGGGCGGCGATAAAATATTCGCACTCGGGGCTCGCGGTCCACAAATCATCGTGATCGCGCCTAGAGTGGGCAGATTTACGAGGTTAGGATGAACTACTGGAAATATCTGCGCAAAGAGTGGGGTCGGAACTCGGATTCATACCCACCGGGCGCGGGCGCACTGGCTACGGGCTACGCGCCGTAGATCATAATCGGACGAGTATTTATTGGTGCTTGAGCTTTCTAAAGCCGTGCTCCCTGCTCGCTCCGCCGCGCCTGTACTTGCGGGTGTCAGCACGCGAACTCCTGTGTTGTGAATGTTATTCAAATCCCCAAGGTGCGCTTTATATAATGATATATCGCCGCCGAGTGACATATAAATGATACCGTTTCTCATTATTTGTAGCGTCGATAAATAAAAATCAAAATTACGGTCCGTATCCTTCAACGTTTCTAGGAATTATTATAATATTTAAAATACTGTTGCTTGTATAAATATTAAATCGATTTAATAATGTAGAGCCCGAAATTAATTTCGATATTAATAAATTAAATAACATTCTGAGTATGAGAAATAATTTATTTTGTGGTAAGTAGGTGGATTCATAACACTCCATTATCCATAAAGGTTTTATAAATAATGCTAATTAGTTACCATCTATCACATGCTCATAAGTCATAATGCATTATCTTTTAAACTAAATGAGCAAAAACTTCACAACGTTTCTACTGTAAACATTAACATATTTAGATATCGATACGTACATTCCAAAATGCAAAAATGTATCAATAAATAAAATGAATATGTATACAGCGACGTATAAGGAGTTGTCGGTTTTTATAAAAACTCGTAAATTATATAAAGTAACGTAACCTTGTGCGAGCGAGTACTGAAGGTTACACTTTCGAACAATTTTGTTCATTTACTCGATATATACTCGCTCTTATCTTATTCTGATTTAACTCATTTAAATAAATCCTTAATTTAAATATAATGTTACTTGGTATTAGAATATGTTTGTTTATTTTCATTACGTTGGTCACGTTGAAATGATTAATTTGGAAATATTGTTTATGTAAATTATTGTTGTTAGATGATCCAATGACCTTATTATCTTATTATATATATATATATATATATATATATATATATATATATATATATATATATATATATATATATATATATACATATTATATTAAATTCTTTCTGTCGTTCTATCACTAAACGAATTGTGAATATACGCCGGTAAACGATATTCTATTAAACTACCTGATTAAAAGGAACATAAACATAAAATCGGCTACGGGGAAAAATATTTTCCTTCTTTAATAAAGGGTAGCCTCTGTTTGATCAGGAAAATGTACCTACGCTTCCCGCACAATGTTGTGTGTTGTAAATTGTAACTTGTGAGGAATAAAATTGATTGTTGCTAAAACATTTCAACACAGTTTTCAACATACAAAATACAGAATAGATAAGAAACCTCAGAATGTTATGCGGCAACATTACACTGACCATAATTTAAATTATCGTAAAGTGATATTATCTTAATCGCATATGAAAAGTTGTGCAATGGCTCGGAATGTAAAATTTATGATGATATTCTGTTAACTTTTCTAAATAACTTTCAATCCGAAGCAGCGCGCGCGGGTGATCCATGAAAATGAACCTTATCGTATTCGGTTTAACTCCATCTTGCTCCGACGGTTTTCCAACGTTTTTACGACAATTAACGGTATGTGATAAATTTGAGGGCATGCTGCGATAACATGCCATGTTTTCCTAATACATTGAGCTTAATTTACACCTTTGATTTGATTCAGATTAGGCAGAGCTATGTCGCGAAGAGATCCGAATCGGTTCACGAGTATAATATTTACAAATTAGTAGAAATATTTCGCGGCCCCTACAATACTACTAATAATATTAAAACGTTATATATCACAGCGAGTGTACTTCTGCTTCGACGGTGTAGCGGAACAAACAAATCTTGACACTCGGCTCCGTGACGCTGGCTAATTCGATCAGTCTCGACGAATGCGGAGCGGTGTACGAAAGAGCCGTTAAAAATCATACTCGGATGCACGCCGGGTACCGTAGTGACTCGTGTACTTTGATACATATTAAGGTTTCACAACTGACAAGTTTTCATGTCACGGATTAAGTGGTACCTGACACCGAACATTTAAATATTAAAAATTTTGGTACGATTCGGTATCTCCTTCTACCGTTTCGCTTAACGTACAATTTACAAACCAGTTATTTAAATTAAGCAATTCATGTTAATTATATTAAATCTTTTTCCATTTTACGCGTTTAGCTCCACATTTTGTGCTCCGGCACTTTCAGCATAATTTTACACTTTTATTCGAAACTGTCACCAAACCTTTATAGCTATTCTCAAAAGATCTGGAAAGGGTCAAGGCCATTAATATTAATGACGAACTCTACATTCATGAAATCAGTGTCACGCGTTTTGAAGGTTTTGAAACAGAATACTACAGAAGGTGAAGGAGTTGAATATTCAACGCGATTGTAGCAAGTGTCAAGACGTTCGGTCGCGGTGCAGGGTAGGTACCTGCCGGCTCTGCGAGCGTGTGAAGTCCGGCGCGGCGCGGCGCGGCAGGGGTTCCGCACAAAGCATATTCAAATGCGCTCCTGGACGCGGCTCGCATGAATGTACATTACCCTATGACCATATTATTTTTAACATGCGAAGATAATAGCTCATCGGGGCGATTCTTAATTTTTTGTCGCTCCTTACGTGCAACCCTTCATTAGGGTCTGCGGCGCTTTAGGGTTTTTGTCCTGCCGGTGTATATCGTCATTAACGAATATTTAGAATTAAAATTTTACCGCAGGCGAATTATTCTACTAACTATAAATCCGTTTGAGAAGCTCTTTGTGTTGTAAACATTTTGTTAGAAATTAACAGAGAAATTATTACGCGAAATATTACGTTTATTATTTTAATTTGGGAAATATGAAAGAAAGTTCTAAATTATAAAAAAATAAGAATATTCATGATATTCTTATTTTTTATGTCCTCATTTACTGCTTAGGTTCAACACCTACTTATGCTCGTAATGAAAGCTCGCGCTGCTGAAAATTCTCAAAGACTCTACCTTTTGAGACACATGCCACAGCGGTTAAATACTACTTATTTATTATATAATATTATGCTAACAAGCTAGGCATGTTTTTGTGTTAAAAAGTGGTTACAACAAAAAATATTCAATGGAAGCCACACAAGCCACGAACTCGTCCGAGGCATAATTCTGTTACACAAAACGCTGCGGTGCTCAACTATTTTTATGGGCGCGTAACTCGACGTTGGCTATTATGTGTTTACAGTAATAGTAATAATTAATTACGTCCGTCGTCCGACAGCGTCCGGGCTAATGCTTATGACACGGTACCCTATAATCTGGGCATCGGCGTTTACCACTGCACGCGGCTATTGTACCGCGCACCACCGCTAGCCCGCTGAGACCTGTAATTTTGCGGTTATTAACCATATATGAGGAGAAATAAGACTTCTCAGCCGCCATGCATCTTTAAGTATCATTTTCAAACTAGGCACGGTAACGATGGTAAGGGTGGACTAAGTAGTAGGCTTCTAGCTTTGGAATAAGAAAAATAATGATTAGTGTTATTACTTATTACTTACTTAAGGACTAAATTGATACTGGGCCTATAAAATTACCTTACTCTTACCGTCATATTATTTGAATACATAATTTCATAATATGTTTCCACTGTCTACAAAACTTTTACTAGAAATAAATGTACGACGATAACGCTACAGATGCGAGATGAATAAAGAATGAGTCATCTCGTCGGGCTAAGATAATTTCACACGGTTTCACGTATTGACCATGTGTGATCTCCCTATTAATTAAACGTAATATTTGCAACCCTTTGTCATTGTGCGCACCCTACTGTTTGGTCTGTGTCCACAAGCGTTGTCCCTGCGAGTCGGAGCGGCGAGGCGGCGAGGCGAGCCCATTGTCTCGCAGCCTCCGAGGACCCCGCCGTGAATTTGCGCTCGCCTGTCATAACAGAAACAATTTATGCATTGTGAATCAATACAACGATTCCATCCGCTCCCCCCCTCATTGTTTCTAGGCGTTGAAACCGTTCGACGTATTGGGATGTTATAAAACACAGCTTTGTATCACTTTTTGTTAGTGACGACTGCCGAGGTACGCGTATAAAGATATAATTTATATAATCGCTATTAAACGTGGTGCTTTAAAATTATTTTACTCTCAATACCGTAATTTCATAATTCAAGCGTTTAAATGCATAGCTTTCCGTGAGCGTTTAAAAAACGGAGACTCGCCGGAGCGGCCATTACGGCCTTTAAAATAACATCGTACGTTTAAGTTAATGACGGACACACCGACAAAATGCACTTATAATTGCAAATACAAAGAATTTCGTGAAAAGTTATCAGTACTCGCATGCGGCCGCGCGGCGCGGGCTCCCACGCCGGAAAAACAAAATTAACCCGCGATTATTGTTATTATCAAATTCATTTTATGAATGAATGTAAAAAAATACCAAAAAAAATTAAACATAGAAATATACTTTGATAGACCGCCTAAGCATTTAAGTAGGATCCGTTGTATGTATACAGTATAGTACTTGCAACGGTTGCTGAAAATATAAACAAATAAAAAGATTGTTTCATTTTAATTATAACAATAAGTATCATTTACATCCAGCAAGTACGACTTTACAACCGACCTTTTATTATGTGAATTAGAATAATGAAAGAACTTATTATAGGCATCGAGTTAATGAAAAAGTTGAATTACTTTTAGATCGATTTCCAGCGAGTAGATTAGTATTCTTGTCGTCTCGAGTAGCTCAGTAGTCGTATAAGTGAATCGGTTTTGCGCTCCTATCCTGTGGTTAGTAGACCATAATTGACTTCAAATATTTGCATAATTGAGCGCACTAAGTGTCTGTATCTACATAAAATTACATATTTTTCACGAGTTCTCTACATTTTATGGTTATGGAATCGCTCCCGAGATGCTCCCGTATCATTAACGAGCAACATAAACCATGTATTTTAATTAGGGAGTACACAGATTACAGTATCGATGCATCTCGCTGGTGAAGCGTATATTTTGTGCGCTTGCAAAACAACCGAAGTGTGATTTAAATCCGCCGCATGACATTTTGTACAATACAAATTTTATCAACATAAAATTACCATAATAATATTGCTCGCTCCTACTGCCGGCATAAGTTTCGAAATATTCTGAAGTAAAAGGCACAAATTAGATTAAATACTTTAAAGTTTTTACCACGTCGTGTAGTTATTAGTAGTTACAGCTGTAGTTTTCATTTAAAGGTCTGATACACGGCTTAAAACAGTGCCGGTGCGCTGTTTTAAAGGTGGTTTAAAAACTGAAGTGTAAAACCGTGTAGAATGTAGATATAGTTGTTTTATGCCAAATTTGGTATTTATATGAAATAAGGGGGTAAACGTGCAAACGGGTCACCTGATGGAAAGCAACTTCCGTCGCCCATGGACACTCGCAGCATCAGAAGAGCTGCAGGTGCGTTGCCGGCTTTTTAAGAGGGAATAGGGTAATAGGGGAGGGTAGTAATGGGAAGGGAAGGGAAGGGAATAGGGTAGGGGATTGGGCTTCCGGTAAACTCACTCACTCGGCGAAACACAGCGCAAGCGCTGTTTCACGCCGGTTTTCTGTGAGAACGTGGTATTTCTCCGGTCGTCAAAACAACTATCTACATGCTTTCAAACTTTAGTTTTAAACCACCGTTTTAAACCGTGTATCAGCTATAGGCCTTTTAAGGCTGCATTCTTGCAAAATTCACTCGCTGCGAATTATTTGCGCAACTTTGTATATTCTTTTTTGACAAACTAACACTAACTTATAGAATAACACGAAATATTATTATTGCGTATAATATAAGTAATAGCTAGTTATTTTTTTAAGTTCATTTATGTGGATAATGCGAGTACTCTGGTGTTTCGTCCCAAAGTTTTTGGGCCCACTGGGACCAATGACCAGATATGAATTTTTATCATTTTTTCATCTAGCGATTGGTCCCACTTTTATGATCCATTCTTTTCTGGCAAGAAATTGTGAAGTAGGGTTGGCACAAAAATAATCAGTTTAAATACATAACCATAATATTGTTTTGTACATTTAAAACATAGAACACTTTCACCTTAAACCGTATATTACAATTAATATTATTATTACCTAAACATACTGCTTCGAATTAGGTTTAAAAAATACTGCTCTATATTATATATCTAAAATGTCATAATAATATTTAAAGTACGTACTAACGGTCTTACCACAAAAGATCTAAACATCTATTGAACAGTTGTTTTGACACCATTATGTACTGATTTTTTTTCTAATCAACTGTTCAACAGGTGTTTAAATCTTTTGTAGTAAGACTGTTAGTGTTTAAACTAACGTTAATTACTGTTAAAGTATTCATATAATATCATTGGTCAAAGTCTTAACTAGTCGTACGGCGCGGACGCCAGCGCCATGCCCATTTCACTTGTTTGCCCGCCAGCCCCGCCTTACATAAAAAGTGCAATAATTTGCACAACAGGTTTAATGTGTGCGAGAGAGATGGCATTAATTTAACAAGTTTGCCCGGTCTGTGATAAAATATGGCATTTAAGGCATTTAATACTTGATTTATAATTAGATATTATTGTACAAAAAAAAAAACATAAAAATTTATAACTACAGAAATTACTTAATGTAACATAATATGATTATTTTTATGAAAAAAATTGCAATATTATTGAAAATTAGAAAAAATAATGTAGGAAAAATATTACTTATACTTCAATTATTTTATATTATTACATAAGTAATAATATTCAGTAACCAACTGGCAATTCTAATATTTTTAAACTTAGTAAATTGTATTATTAACGATAAGCTCACAATTACAAGGTACACCTGAGATGTTATTTCAGAATAAACCCTGTGATTTTAATTGATATAAGATAATTACCTACTTTACTTTTATTTCAAAGTTTTCAAACAATATATAAGGTACTAAGAATCATATAATATTATGTTAGTAGTTTTTATAGTACTTTCTTTTATTATTGGCCAAGTATTGATCTATTTCTTACTATTTTTACTAATTGTTTGAAGTTTTAATTTGTCTTGAGCCTTGACCGATGTCTATAGGTAAATGTTTTCATACAAAGTAATTATTTGGTTTTTTATTCAAATCTACAACTTTTTTGCTAGCCCTACGGACATAAACCCGACAGTCAAAAAAAATTATTACTTGGGACCAATCGCTAGATGAAAAAATGTTAAAAATTCATATCTGGTCATTGGTCCCAGTAGGCCCAACACCCTTGGGACGAAACACCAGAGCACTCGATAATGCTAGGTAAATCAAGCGTTAAAAACAGCTTTTGCCCAATGTCATTTCGAGTTGTGTTTGTGCGCTTAGTTTATGGCAATAAATAATTAATTTAAAAATCTGTTCAGCGCATAATGAGCTCAACATTCACGTCTTAAAATTTGCAGAGTAGTTTTTAACTGACATCCAAAAAGGAGGAGGTTATATGTTCGTCTGTGGATATTTTTTTTTTATTTTTATTTGTGTATATTCAACGATTACTCTGCCGTTTGTGAACCGATTTTCAAAATTTTTGTTTTGTTGTATTATGTTTCACTTCAATTTGGTACCATGTTCACAAAAGTGGTGACCTGGTGATGGGATCCATGAGTAATCGAGGGAACTCCTCAAAATTTATATGGAAACATATGGTGATTTTGGTTTTATGAGAAGTATCCTAAGCATATGCTACCAAAACACAAGATTTTGCACCAAGGTATATTATGGTTCCGAAGATACTAAGAGAACTCCGGATTCCTTATAGATGGGGTTTAGACGCTGTTTTAGGAACTGATAGCATATGCTACTATGCAAATTATATTCATCATCATCATCATCATCATCATTACCACATCGGGGTCACCAATGTCACATGGTTGTTTATAAATGTACATGGATACAACACCACAATTATATCATCACGTTATCTCCTTGCCTTATTATATTGGTACTTTTCATAGCAATTTTAATAAAAATATAATGTTGTTGCAAAATAAATGATTCAAGTTCTTACCACAAAACTCAAAAAACAACAAAAGTATTAAATATTACATTTCCGTTGTCTGGTACCTGTAACACAAGTCCTTCAGGTACTTAGCACGGGGCCAGACTGACGTGGTGTGAAGCGTTCATAGATATATTAGGTATATTAGATATAAGATATATTAGTAAAAAAATACTCGTACTTTGTAGCGCCACCTATAATTCCGTTGCCGCAAACTACTGCCTCGGGAAGGCAAGTCCGTCCGCCACCGCGGTATACTGCCTAAGTTAGTTTTTCGCCAGATGGCGACGTTTCGAGAGAGTTCGGGGAGCGCGCGGGCAAAATTTAACAATAAACAAAATAAAACCCGACAATCGACATTTAATGTCGATTGTCGGGTTGAATTGCGTGATGCGTCTATCGTTTTATTTAGATACATATTTAGTTTTATTAATATAAATCATGTGGAACACGTAAATAAACACAGTTTCTGAAGTATAAACGCGAATGTTTTCGAATTATAATAACATAAGTACGTAGAATATACGCGATGGTTTACCTACTAGGTAACTAAAAAGAGTGAAATTATTATTTTTAACAAAAAATTAAAACCGACTTCCAAGGTTAAAACAATAATAACATCCTTTTAATATGAACTAAAAAATATTAAATATTTTTTCCTATCTAATAGTGCCTTTTCCGAGTTCGGCTAAACCTCAACTATTTCTGTACTCAATTTCTTCATAATTTTGAAGTCGGTGCCAGTTCCAAAAGTTTCAAATATTCTTTCAGAGAACTGAAGATTCAGCTATATCTGGTACCGTTCCATTAAAACTATGCATCGTAAGTATTTAATAATTAGATTATTTTGATGCCACGAGTTTAATAAAGCAATTAATACAAAAAAATTACCTAAATCACCTTACTACAACAATAATGATAATATCAAAGACCTACACAAATTTTCCTTGCAATTCTTGTTTACAAGCCCTTTTTTTGTAGGTCTTTTGAAATTATTATTATTGTTGGAGTGAGGTGATTTAGATGATTTTTTATACTAATTGCTTTATTGAACTCTTGGCATCAAAATAATCTAATTAGTATAATATACTTACGATGAACATTTTTTTAGATTGTTTCAATGTGTCAATTTTGCTAAAAATTATACAGGGTGTAACAAATTAAGTAAGTGATATTATAATACTTTAGGGTGTGTGTGTGTTCCTCGTCACTGTCAAAGTCGCAGCGCTGAAAGACCATTTTTTTGTGATTTGTATGGACAATCGCCCCAGCGTCATGTCATCATGTGTTTCCCCATACAAAAGTGAAAAAAATTGCTCTTTCAGCGCTGCTATTTTTACAGTGACCTCTATACACAGGACTCATACACACCCTAAAGTATTATCACTTCGTTTTCTGACACCCTTTACAAATTAGAACCTCAAGGGTCATCTTAAATATTTTGTGTCTAGCGGTAAGTATACAAAATACAATATACATTCCTATGTAGAGCATAAATATTTGCAGTGAGATAAAGTTAAATGAATATTTATATAGGGCAGAATTGAGATGTAAATGAATGTACAGATCCATTAACGGCCATCGATCTATATTTAAGTAACTAACACGCGAAGATAATTTCGTATTCAATTATTTTAGCCGCATTATTATTCTGCAAGCGGATCGGCTATCTTAATTTCTGTCCGACGTCAACCGCCAACATCAAGCAAATTGATACATTATCGTCGTTGCAAAGTATACTAGCCTTAATTGTTTCACACCTGTGCAAACGCATGACAAAACAATTTATATCCAACATTGTGTTTAAACAATATGTTGTAATAAGTAACTAGACGATCTCCATTATCTTCTGAAATCCTTAAATTTTCCAAAATATTAATTGTTTTGTCGGCATGGAACCTTAAAACACATTTGTCCATTTTCATTAAAATCGGCAAGCGCAAAGCTAGGTAATAGAAAGACAAACATACATTCTGATTTTTAATGTATAGGCACGACTGGCACAGTGTCACATTGCCAATAAGAATCTTCTCTTGTAAGATTGCGGACTAGCTACAGTAGCGAGTTACTGAACGCATAATTTTGCACTTGATGTCTTATAAGAAATTACACTGTTTCCCGATAACTGGTACTCGTTAGGTCATACGAGCAATGACCCAACGCAGATAGGCGGTTCGCCTTGAAATGTCAGCTCTAAAAGAAAAATATCCCATGACATGATACATCTATCATACATCTCTCGAGTGTTTGCGAGTTTTCGTTTAAAAAAATTATAATATACTAGACAAGACGTTCCGCGCGGCTTCGCCCGCGTAAATTAGATATTTCACAAATAAATTAGTTCACAAAAAATAGCATATAACGTGGTCTACTTTTTATCTCTGCCAAATGACAGAAAATTGCTCCAGTAGTTATAAATAATTTACCCCGTTTTTTCCACATTTTCCTATTTCTTCGCTACTATTAGTCTTAGAGTGATAAAATATAGTCTTACAGCCTTCCTCGATAAATGGGCTATCTAACACTGAAAAATTTTTTCAAATCGGACCAATAATTCCTGAGATTAGCACGTTCAAATAAGCCATTTTAAATAATTTTTCCCCGTTGTTTCCACATTTTCCTCTATTTCTTAGCTCCTATTAGTCTTAGCGTGATAAAATATAGCCTATAGCCTTCCTCAATAAATGGGCTATCTAACACTAGAAGATTTTTTCAAATCGGACCAGTAGTTCAAACAAACAAACAAGCTCTTCCGCTTTATAATATTATACGTATATAGATGATACCCACAACTCCGTTGCGCCAAAATTAGTTTATCGCGCGGGAACCGTACATTTACGCGTCGGGATAAACAGTATCTTAGGTCCTTTCCCGGGACTCAAGGTATCTCCATACCAATTTTCAGCAAAGTCGGTTCAGCGGTTTGGGCGTGAAGAGGTAACAGACAAACAGACACACTTTTGCATTTATAATATTAGTATAGTATGGATGCATAATATTTAAGACATTATTAGTTAAAAGCTCAAAATAATGTTGGTTTATTAGATATATATATACTTATTATATATACTTATTAGATATATATATATATTATATACTTATTGGAATAATTACGTACTGTAGATACTGTCTGAGTTTTTAATATCTTAAATGAAAAATATATATGCGTATGTTTGTTGTATAAAATATTATAATTGTAGGTGTATTTACGATTTCTAATATAATTTTGGCTTAATATGTCTCTTTGCAAAGTGCTAACTCTATCAAATGATACATATTTATCTATCAATACTTACGATGTGCGATCGAAAACATAACATATCTGTTCGAGATTAAGAACGAATCGACAGCTTCAAAGATTGATTTATTAGATACCTAAAGAAGCAGTCCGATTTGCATATAGATAGCCGGACAGGACGCGCAGCAGTTTACTCTATCGCGACTAAATCGAGAACATATTTCCAAGACGGAGAGCTCGTCTCGATATTGATGAAATGTAATAAAGGGTATAATCGTTCAATCTTCGTGCTACTCGATAATTACGAAGGCGCTCGCTTAGCAAAAACGTTCCTGCGCCGCGTAAAATTAAATTTTATCTCATTGTTATGTTCTGTGATAAACCCATTGTATTCAAATTGATAGGAATTACGGTAAATGTGTTCTGTTTCTACAAATGTATTTTGGTGTTGTTTTGTGTAAAGACTCGTGGACTCTATTGTAGAGTGCATAGACTATAGACGAAAAATACCTATATATTATATAATCATATTATACTATAGACATTTACTACGTCGGATGATCCACAATAGTCCGACAAAAGCTGACTCAACATTTATCTCTTTGTTTGACTTCTACTGACAATTTACTATCGTCGTGGGTAGGAGGTATTTTACGACCTAGGTCTATATATTTACTTTATTTTTAGTTGCAACATACAATTTATCAGTTGCGATAGATATTATTCTAGTTTCGCCGATACTACTTATCTTTAAATCTTGCCTAAGTCTAATTTATAAGATAGCAATTCGTCTAGGCGGTTACGCGGCGGCGGCGGCGGGTGAGGCTGCGGAGTTATTCAGGCTGGTCGTAAATAACCGACCTCCGCAATTAGTAGGCGCCGATTTGGCGCATTATAACTTTAATTTTGTGTCCATGTGCCAGCCGCCGTGTGGCCAGCAGCGCGGGCGCGTTGTCGGCGGCGCGCGATCTATGTAATTGTCGATCCACCGCGATAACATTCTCATTTGTAATTGAGATTTTGACACAAATACTTAGTGTGATTTTGCACATATTTAAATTATTTTAAGTTGTATGTAAATGCTTCGACATTGCGCAGACACATTTCGAGTTCGTTTTGCTTTTAAAATGTTATTTTCGTGACGACGACGCCATCTATACTGCGATATTTATATTTTCGATTACTGGACTATAAGAAAGGCTAAGCTTTCAGCGCCATCTGGCGGCGAACAGCGACGAAATGAATCATCCTCCGAACCGCTTCAAACTCCCGTCGTTTAATTGAATTTATAATGTGACAGGATTCGCTCGTTGACAAATTACTCGGCTCGCAAAAGGTTTATCCCGCTGGGCCGCATCCGAGTAACTAATTCTTATTCTCCTTTTAATTTATGTAGTATTCATAAAGCTGAGAATAAACAAGTCACCCATCAAAGTTAAACTTTATTAATAAACGAGTAAATTACGCGGATTCGCAAAATGTCACATTATTATCCATCGGGCGATACTATCGCGCGTATCCGATACCGGCGGGGCTTCGTCGCATTACGGCAGACGAATAAATTGTTAATTGCGAGATATCCGTCAGTATCTCCCGCAGTATGTAAATAGGCGTCAGATGTAATTAAAAACTTATCTCGCGCCTCCTCCCCGTCGCCGGGCCGGTGGCTCCTGATTGCCTCGGAAAATGATTGACGTGCTATTTTAACTGCGACACGATAATGAAAACGTTCCCGCTAGTTAATTCCTACCTTAATGTTGACAATTACTATTTGCAAAGGGATAATTGATCGCGTTCTCACAATAATTGTCAGCGCGGTGACGAGTCGCCGGCAGTTTTGTTGCATTGCGTCGAGCATCCCGAGGCGCCGCACTCCGCGTGTTACCCGTGTAAATAAATTCCTCAACTCTGTTTCGTTCCTTTTTCTCCGTGTCCTATAAATTATCTTAATACGACAAGTATTTATTAAGCTATGCTTATTTTCTCGTTAAAAACCGTCGCAGCGTTTAAACTTATTGTCTCGCCGGACACTCTTAGTTCTATCGGCTATCGCGGGCGAGTTTTGATAGACTAGAGTGCGCTAAATAATTCCGCTGCTATCCTCGGTCCGATCGTAAATCGGCGACTAAATTACTGCGTTCGGTCGATAGCACGGGCGACTATCTGAAATTCTTCGGTAAACAAAGCGGGCCACAGCTGGACGCATTAAATCACTTTAGCTTTATTTCCGTGGGTAGTGTCGCCGATGTTTCGGGCGTACCTAATAGCCTCGCGAGTTAATTATAGTCGCGGAGTCGAATATAATCGGCAATAAATAACGTCGTATAGATACCTGTCAGGCGCAACCTGTTTCAATTTGCACCGCGGCGAGCGGCGGCCGCGGACTCTACATTGTGCTCCCTGCTCCGCCATGGCTCCTAATTTATATCTTCATGCTTCATTTTTACAAAAATCTGACGTCTTTCTTACCGTTTTAAGTTTTTTGCCAAAAAACCTTTTTTATTAAAAAAATACGTGTATTTTACCCGTTGAGTTCTATGGTGTGAAAACTGACTATATTATTTATATATTATAAATTATTATATATTAATAGGTGAGGGAATAGGTTAATAGTAAATAGTGAGAGATGCGTGTGTAAGTACTTTATTTTATCATCAGTTAATTTTATAATGTGAGAATCTTTTATTGGTTGGTTAATGGTACCCACATAAACACTTTTAAATCTTTCATTATCATTATAAATTATTGTAATTTCACTATAAACACGATAAATAGAAGTAGACTAGAGGAATAGCGGGAAACCTAATTTATCTGTTAATTTCACTTAGTTTTATGCTCTTTCGACTCCGATTTGAGAACTATGAATTATATCTTCAGTTAAAATATTATGTTCTGAGTAAGAGAAATAGACCACACACGTAAATTTAAATTAGATAAAGCGAGGCCGTAATAAATTGTAATAAACGCTTTTATAAGTAAATAAGTTGCACCGCGGGCGATCGAGCTTTCGAAGCTTTTAACTCTCACGTAAACATACGAAACATCTGAGCTTTGAATAGATACTGTTAGAAGTTAATCTAAATTGAATTAATAACTCTCATTAGCAGGAAGGCAGTTGAAGTAATCGATGCTAATTAAAAAACAATTATTTATTATTATTAATATTTTAAAGATGTAACACGAACACGTCAATTCTTAACAATATAAAGACATATAAAGGACATAACAATTTTGATTTAATAATAAAAATATTTTAACGATAGTAGATATTTCTACCGTTATCAAAATTCTATTCAGAGGCCAAGCGAAAACTATTGTTAAAATTTTAGTGGCCGAGTCGAAGAAGCGCGTTTCGGTTCATTGAAGATTTATAATAAGTTTATTCAACGTTTATGAAGTCATTCAAATCCGGCGATGGCTCGTCAAATGCTCGTTCGTGTCACTCAACGGTCAGACGACATTAACGCGACGAGGGACCGCACTATAATGAAATTGTGGCCTTTATAAACTTTAAATTTTATAAAGGCCGTCAATACAACGTAATCGAATCAATACGGGACATCGTTTCGACGTTGAAGATAAGTATAATCTGTAATTTATTACAAATTGAAACACGCATACATTTGTAAGCCAAAACTACTATATTTGGTTATGAAAGAATAATAAAGTCTCCATACGGGCTCAGAAAAAGCTAACTTTCCTTCTTTACGCTACAGGAAAAAACCAATAGGCGAGCTAATGTTATCGCCCGTAGATACAAAGAAAGGAGACTGATTTATTTAGTGGGCACGCTGCGTTTCCATCGTTAATCTGCGTGGGCGCATATTTCCGAGAACCATTTCTTGCGCGTACATAACGCTGCCGAGAAAACAGAAGTAATAATGTTAGCTATACTTATACGGCCGTAACTCCGTAAATGATTCATCGCATATGCGCGCCTCGGCCGCCCGCAAAAAGAGGTTTGTCGAAAATGCTGCTCGTATGGTGCGCGATGCTCACCGCGCCTCGCCGTACTCTGTACTCATCCCTTATTTATTTCTTATGTTATAAAGAATGTATATTTTTTGTAGGCCCATAACAGCGTGCGTTCTGCGCGTTCAGCGCTCGACGCTCGCGATCCGGGATGACGAATTTTTTAATTGACAAAACGACGAGACATTTGATTCTTATTTTTAATGAGCCGACGCGAACATTTCGTAACGCCATCCATCGACGACCATTTCAATAAACGATAAATCATAAACTAATAGAATCATTATTTGTTGTGCAATTGATTAGTCAGCTAATTGATATTTATGTAACTTATTATAAATTGTTTGAATAATTAAAACTTTTGTACGGAGGTGAGATAAGTAGTTTAATGTTTATCCATTTTTAGTACTTTAAGACCGTACATACTGACGGAGTAGGCTGGAATTTAAGTTGAAAATAACTTCGAAGACACGTAACATTTTATGTCACGGCTTAATGATTCATTAGCGGGATCGACGTTTCTCTTATCACATTGATAAACCTGGCGTGGTCCAGTGCCGCTCCTACACTTTCCCCGCGGCCACCGGCCCTAGGCGGCGGTGGCGGCGGCTCATTACATGCGTAATTAAATATATCGTTGCGACGAAGCGATAGCACTAAATAATAAAGAAGCTCAACATTTGTCACCGTAGGTCGTGTCTGTAACCGGGACGTTTAATTATTTCGCTTATCAGATTTCGGTAGTACCTATGCACTTAAATGCAGTTATATTTTAATTAAACGACTACTAATGAAGCTATCCGGCGGCGGGCGAGGCGGCGGACGGCGCGGGGCGGGCGGGGACGCACGCAACCCTCTCTCCGCGGTCGACGTGCGTGCGCTCCGTTACGACACCTACACCGAATTTTTCCACATGCCCGAGCAGCGAGAGCCGAGATAAGCGAGCGACGCCAACGTGTTATTTATTAACGAACTGAATGATCGATAGTCGATCGCGACACCGGACGTCGGCTCGGACGAGCCTTTCGAAACCGTCACTTCGCCGCGGCCGATGTATCCCCGACTGCACATAGCTCTCGCGACGTTTATTTATGTTATTCGTGTACTGTTATGAAACGACAACAGAATGTGCTCGGCGTGGTTCATGTCTAGATATTGAATGATGTGCTTACATGTAGAGAAAGAAAATCCTCCTAACTTGAAACAAGAATAACTGTTTTTGTCGGTAGGAGCTATTAGCTACCAAAGTAGCTTTGTAGGTAACAAATAACCTAAGGTCGTTAGGGTCAATTCAGACTGCAACGCGACGAGGCGAGGCGCGGCGCGGCATAAATTTGTATGGATTTGACAGATTTCAATTACGTGAGACGTCTTGCGAATCTGTCAAATCCATATAAATTTAGAAATGCGTCTACGCGTCGCGTTGCGGTCTGAAATCTGAATCAACCCTAGCCGTAAACATAAATCACGTTATTAAGTAAACATACATTTTTAAGGACCAACCTAGTATAAAACATCACACACATTAAAACTAATAAATAATCGTTCCAAGGGGCAAGGTATGTCGTTACACTTTGTTATCATTGTATTAAGCGTGTCCCAGACAGACGCGGCCTGCGGTGGTGATCTGCTGTTGCCTTCTTGCTTTACCGTGATAAAAATACACTGCCGCGGCTGCGGTGGCGGTCATTCTAACCTACGGTGGCACATTACATCTCAAGTCTCACCTGCGAATGGACGTTAGTAATGGCCAATCGTAACGAAGTTTTATTGCTTTTATTGGCGCTTGAAGAAGATGAAAGAACAAGGTAAACAAGTTCAAAGTAATAAAAGCACAGTTTAGAAAAAAATATTTACTAACGTCGTTGTATTTAATATTTTGGTTAGGATTTTTTTTAGAAAAAGAAAATTGTGGGTCCATAAAATTAATAAGAACGGCAACAACATGGGGAATTCTGGACATAGGCATATAATTTCACGCGGTACACGTAGCCTGTTGTAAATATTTACAACTGATCGCGTAATGGCCGCCTCATGCCCGCGCGCAGCGAAGCGGTGGCGGAGGGGGCGAGGCTTGCGGCCGCGATAATCCGCGCCGTGACCGCGTCCAGGCCGCATGTGTCTGTCGTTCCTAGAACTCTCAAGTCATCCAACTGATCGCCACCGCCACCGCAGGCCGCGTCTGTCTGGGACACGCTTTATACAATCGGTGATGTCGAAGTCGTGACGTCTGGGAAACTTCGCGATTAATGACTGTATCGAATGCTTTGTTTGCGCTAGACTCCTTCAACCCTTTGCGAGTCATCCGTTCCGCTCCAGCTTACGTCACGTCGCGACTCGCGAACAGCTGTGCTCTACACTTTCTAATCGACCTTTTAAGTAGACTATTCAAATAATCCATTTGAGTAATCGAGTCCTAATCTTATTTTGTGATCTTTGTGTAGTAAAATCGAGCAAAATTTTTGAATGTCGGCACAAATATTACTCACGAGATAATGTATTTCATAAAACCTCGACCAGAAGGCAGCGAACATATCAAACCCGACATAAACGAGGCACCTCGATTTACAAACGCACGGACTTTAAATCGTGTCGTTTGATTGACGTTAACTGAAAATTCGATCTCATTATTTTGTAGGCTTAAAAGGACATAATCTTACATCGAAACATTAAATTCTCGCGTCAATCACTTTAAAACCGACATAAAAAAATTGATTTTAAGCGGGCGTAATTACCGCAAGGCCGAGTGTGAATATGACATCGGTACAAAACGACGTGGAAAGTGTACGTCACATATACCTCGCTACCGGCGCGGCGACCGGATTAGGCCGCCCCGCCGCCCGATAGTTTGACGTAACGCTGAAGCGGAGCTCCGATCGGAAATTCGAGGTTCAGGTTCGCGGCTGCGGCAGGTTAGACCAGTCCCGAGACCTCACAAGGACCCCGGTAAACCTGTTAGATTCGTTGCACGATTTTTACGTGCACGGCTACCGGAATCTCATTCACGTGGAGCCGCGCCGATACCAGTTAACTTGTTAAATGACTCACCTCGGTTAAATGCCAGCAGCTAGATTTTCCAGTTTTCTGATCTAATTCGCATATTGTGTTCTCGCACGGCCGACGCGCGCCGGTGACGTCCGAGTGCCGAAGTCGATTCGTTATGTAATTATTAACATAGGTATTAGGTTCGAACGTTCGTTTTGTAAATAAATACGTTGTTAATTGTTTAATAATATATCGATAATGTTGACGCAGAAGTGGGAGTGACTCATAGGACAATATTAATAAACTTCATATAAATCACTTCGACTGTCACAATATATTTGTTGTTAATACTTTGTGATTACTTTGTTGCATTTAACTAATTCGAGGAGTGGGGGTTGTTTTTATCTTTGTTACAAACTTTGATATTCGCCTTTACCAAAAACAACTTACAAAAACCATTTTTGGTGTAAATAAGTTGTGATAAGTAAAGGCTGTGCTTTTATTTGTATTTTGTGAATATATTTTTTTATTCATAAGATTATTTTTTGTAGCGCTCAAATCATAGCTTTTTTATTAGATTTGTAGGTTTGTGATAACTGATAAATATAGAAATACATACCTGATAGATCGAATTGGATTATGTTACAAATTGTGTCACAATTCACAAGCAACTCGCCAATAACTTAGAATTTGGAATATATATTGCGTAGGAAATTTCCATTACCCTAGTTTATGGTCTTTAGGGTACTGCATAGAGGCGTCGATAGGGAACATAAATTCAATATGTATTACAATATTATAATTGACTATGAATATTTAACGTCACTTTATCTCACACAGCAGTACAAACGCACGAAGCAAAATACTACGGAATGCGGCAAACACAATCGCAATAGAACCGTAAGGCCTTTCACTCGGGGAACCAGTAACCACCAAAACAAACTACCAATACCGATCTATACCGAGATATCAGCGAACCATCAGGAACAGGAATCAGGTAGAACTACGATCCGGTCAAACTCGTCCGACGCGTGCTTCCAACATTTTTTTTATTTATTCGTCTGCATCGTCAGATACCGCTGGGCGTGACGTCAGACGACCTAAACTGGTTGGCGAGGGAACAGGGATTTGCCTCGTATCCTTCCGGTTCTGCGAGCGGTTCGGACCTGTTCTACATTCTGGTTGCGCACCGACCCGACCCGTGTGACGTACGAGAACCCGCGCAAATATTCGCGTAGTATAGACAAACCACCGCGGGAGAATTCCACAGGTGGAGAGCTGCGAGTTCGCGCTCACAAAATCGAAAACCGAACAGACGCGCGCTGATTCATGCTTATCGAGTAAGTGGTACAATGTGACGATTACTGTGGATGCCGACAAAGGTCAGCATCTCGGAAACGGTCACGCCTAATAACTGGTTCGTATGCAGGCCACTCGTAAAACTACAGGCTCGGAATACCAGTATTTTACGTGATGCTCGCTTCATTGATACGACATACACTCAATGGAAATCGCTCGAAGGTTTCTTGCGATCGTTAGATCGCTGCGTCTAGACCGCCACATTATACGGACGACTCAGAGCGGCTTGCGACGATCAATTATTGTCAATCGTGCTATTATTCCATACAAAGTTAATTGAGCTCCATTTACATATTAATTTAGATAAATATTCAGTCAGGTTCATAACGTCAATTATTGTTTACCAATTAATTATTTAGTGAGTAGGTAGACCAGCAGCTACTAGTTGAGCCAGGGGCCTACTACAGACTTATAATAAAGCTCACATGTAGAACAAGACGTCTTATAAGTTATAATGCATTATATTACAGAAGGTAATGATGATTATAGAATGTCAAAACCCATGTCCTGGTTTATTCTTGAAATTAGAATATGTTTTGCAATGTCAATTTTCACTTGTTCTAGGAGACGCAAGGAAGTGATGGAGGTGAGCGCAGAGTGCTGGCGCGCGTACTCAGCGGGCGGTGAGCACCCCCTGAGCGTGGCCGCGTCCGCCATGCTGGGCGTCACCGACGACCACCAGCAGTCCGTCACCGAGTACTACAAGCTGCCCCCCCTGGCCCAGGAGACCCTCACCCTGCACAAGGAAGTCTGGCCGTGAGTCACATTTATATGAAATTGAATACTTTATCGAGTTTCAATCGGAATTATTTTATGCAAATGTGATGTTGGATTTGCAATTTTATTTCTCTCTGTAAATTGTAATAAAGTCTGAGTCCAAGGTTACAAACTCGAGATGTAAATTTTAGTTGTAATAATTAAGTGCTTTTCAATTTTTATGATTACAAATATGTATAATTATTACCTAACTGAGTAGATGATCTTTACCATAATGTCGCTTTGAGTAAATTGATACGGCAGGTAGCGTAACTTCCTCTAAAATATTTATCACCTATGCCTCAGTATAAGTAAAATTATGTAAATATCAGAGTTTACATTAACATAATTAGCGTGCATGTTAATGCGGCCGTAAACTTTAACATAAAAACGTGTATGATATAAAATATGTATTTGTCAAAACCGAACATGGCTAAGTTATATTTATTTTGAAGATGTATTTCGGCGCATAAATAAAGCCAACCTCACCGACGTCGACAGGTACCTACGAATGTGTAAAAAATCAATATCGATATCGGAAAATCGATTATCGATTCTCACGGCCGTACGTCATCGAAATGCGTTCGTGTACGCGGACGATTAACATGATAATCGCCGAGATCGTGGTGCAGGGAATGCGCAATGAATTCGCGTAAAATTTATATGTAAACTATGATAATATTATCCTTTTGATGCGAACACGGAGCTCGCAAGAGTCGCGGTGTGTACGAGAGTCTCACGGCCGAGTACACAGAGACAGAGGCCGCGTGGCTTCCGCCCCAAGGAAAGGTGTAAGAATAACAAATAATAAAAATGGTAATGTTCCACTCAATAAATCATAGGCGCTCATTTGAATACGTATGGCGGGATTATCGAGACGAGAGTTCGCAACTGCGATCGCCGACTTATCCCCTTCGCGCTACCCGTATATATCATTTAAATATTAGCATATTTTTTGCATTTTGATTACAAAAATCGTTACAAGATTTTATCGTGATCTCAGATACAGGATCTTTTTCCTTTTTTGGAGTACCCGAACTCGAGGCGCATTCGTTAAAAAGCTCTATAATTTTTTTATAGTTGGAATAAAACGCGATGAAAACGTATCGGACTGACAACACTAAACTTTACTTATAATGAAGGATGGCAATTCCCATAGAAACGTGACCCCGATCAAATTATGCTCGCTCTTTGAGACCCGTTGTTAACAGCATCCTTTGAATGGCGACACAAAAATGAGCAAACGCCGTGTCACATTCTAAATGCAGAGAGATGCATAACGTTAACTTAACACTACTTTATCCTTTTATGAACATTTTATGATGCCACATGAGGCATAAACACTTTTGTTAATATTATAAACTCCGGTGTTTATTGGAAGGTACGAGTTTTATGAGCTCCGCCGCGGACCTAAATGAACTTTATTTTTCACGATCGTGACGTTTCTGATATTTTTAAAAATGAAATCTTCTCCCCGACTTTTTATATTTCTTGAGTACGATGAATAAACGTTGATTAGATAGTATGAAAAGACGGTATCGGGTCGGCGGATATCGATTTGAATGTGGGCTAGTGTTATTGTTCGGCGAGACAGTTTCTCGTCGTGTCATCGCGCGACGTTCGCGGGAGGGCCTAGCGGCCGCATATCAATACAAACAGTGACAATAGACGGATGTGGCTGGAAGCGGCTCACATTGACAAGGACGCCCAGGACTTGTCCCGCATTGTTGGCACGCGGCCCACGCGCCGCCGATTCTCATTCATACATTCAAAATCATAACGAATGTTTAATCTCGCCCGCACCCATGCGCGAGCGCTATGTCGCTGCGTTTGTATGCTAATCCGATATGTAGTTCGGTGCCAGTGCGTCGTCAGTTTCGGCCCGTCGTATTCGTCGTCTAAATCTCTCACAATATTTGAATTGAATGCCCGATAGATGTAGAAATTAACTAGTTCGGCCCGTGCATTATGTCGCGTCGTAGGCGGCGGCGTTTCGTAAGCGAATCGTGCGGTGCGCGGGCGCTCGAAGTGCGCCGTATGCAGCCGCAATCGTGGAAACCGCGGGGATAAACTATTGAGTGAAAACGCCGGCCATAACCATTAATAGCTGTCGGTGGCCGTCGAGCGCCGGCATTAAGATTAGCATAGAAACGCGCATCGGGATGACTCTAGGAGGGCCTCGACCTCTCGACCCCGTCAATGTCCACACTTACGGCTAACGGGAAAATCGCTTCTATCCGAGTACCCGATGCAAATTCTTAATTGTAGAATTATACGGAGTTGCGAATACGAAGGACCGCTCACCTAGCGATTCAAACATCGTCTAAAATATTCTTAAGTAGCCTATCTATTTAACGCTTGCCCGTAAAAGTTGACTTTGCTCGCTTTTCATTTCAAAATAGAATAACAAACCGTCGCATGTAATTAAAATTTTAGCATGTAAAAAAATTAGTCATACATCGCGCGGTTTAATACGTAAAAAGTCGGGAGAACCGTGTGACCCATTTAGCGCCGGAACCGGTTTCCTCTTGAAGATGTCAGCATTGTTAAGAACATAACAGTTAATGCCATACAAGCAGACCCCAGCACATCCGACCCCCGGATAAAACGTAAAAAGATAGCGATAGCGTTACATTCAGTGGTCACTTCCATACGAATTCGGGTCTTGACCATTCTTCGCGACCGGCCGTTCTCAACGGCGATTCTATTGACGACCATTCGCGAATTATTACCAAACAGCTGCGACTTTAATTAGATTCAAGCGAGTCACTGTCAAATATGAAATTAAAAATGTATCATAAAAAATTTTCTCACAATCTCGTCTTGAAAAAACTAGTATCATGAATATTAAACGGATAAAACGAAAAAAAAAAAATCGAAATAAAGACTAAAATTTTAATTAAACAATAAAATCTTAAAATAAAAATCGGCCAAGTACGAGTTGGACTCGTGCACGAAGGGTTCCGTACCACTATAGAGCAAAAATTTTTAATTTATGTGTAAGCTCCCCCTTAGTTAAAAATTTTATTAAAATTTTATTATTAATTATTAAAAAATAAATAAAACTGAGTATTTTGTGAATATTTCAGATAGCTGGTGTTGTCATCATTGAAAACGAGCAAAAAAAAATACGTTTGTTGTATGGAAGCCCCCCTTAAATACTAAATTTATTTTGTTTTTGTATTTGTTGTTATAGCGGCAACAGAAATACACAGTTTGTGAAAATTTCACTAGCTATTACAGTTCTCGAGTTACAGCCTGGAGACAGACAGACGGAGGGACATACATCAAAGTCTCAGTAATAGGGTCCCGTTATCATTCTTTGGGTACGGAACTCTAAAAATCGAATACAAAAATTACTTTCGACACGTATATAAATGGCCGATTTGAGATAAAGTTGCATATAAATTTGGTCGAGACAATCGCGTACAGCATTATAATATGTTTACGAACTTTATGCAGCCAATAAATATCTTCAATTAGATTTTTAATAACGCATCAGTTCCGTGAGAAAAGTGGTAATAAACCTACATTCGGCGGATTGATATATTCGAGTAGCGAGTAGCTCGGATTACGTTACATCCGCCGCAGCGCCTTCGTCTGCTTATCGCGATAGATGCCGATCTGTTCGTCAGCGACGTAAACTGTCGCCGCCTCCGATGCGATTGCGATACGCAGCTTAACTATAACCGAAGGGAGTAAGGCGTCATTATTTTTTATTGATATTATCTCTGCAAGAGTTTATATGCTAAAAACCCCAGGTACTTACTGCTCCACGAGACTATTATCGTATTAATTTTTAATGTTTCTCTTCGTGTTACGTGCCCAGTCTAGGTATATAGGTTTAGTAGTATCGGATAGATAGCAGTTTGCAATCAACGATTCCTCGGCGCAGGGAAATAAAATAGCCGACGTTATTGCACAGATATGCTTATGAAATTATTGTACTTTGCAACTATGTTCCTACAAACGAAGGACGGCCATATTTTAACGGTAAAGGATAGCATTACTGACAAACTCACTTAATAATAATTGCGAAATGTACTTTGCAGCGATACGATCATAAAGTAAGTTAAATCTCAATCAATACCTTAGAGCGAGTAATAAAAATATTTTTAAAACGATACACTCACTCCGACATTCTAAAGACACTGCTGATAAAATTATAGTTGTGACATTAGCTTTTGAATAAATTTTCACTAAATAATTATACAACACAGTACACAGGTGCACAAAAATGTGCTTTCGAGGAGATGTAAATTGTAAAAGAAATTGGAGTATATCTATGCGCAGTTTATTGCGAGGGTCGTCACCCTAAACACGGCTTTGTCGATACCTCGTCACGCGTGAAAGGGTGTTAAGTAAACATTGCAAATAATTATAAAGGCGACTGCAACTGTAGGTACGTTCGTAGATAAATTACGTATTTGCATGCCAAAAGTAGCACAGATGGGATTCGATCTGATCTTACCTTTTTAATGCCTATGTCATGCAAATTTCAAGAACATGACACCTATATCAGATTATGGAGTTTGGGAAAGTTTTTGCATGCTGCTGATATTATAATAATAATTATTTTATAATACCAACATTGTAGTCATCGGCAACTTGGAAATTTTTGAAACACACTTTGAAATTGTAGAACTGATGCAGTAGGTACCAAAACTGAAGAAATAAGAAGGTAAAAAATATATGCGTCAATTATCTAATGAAACTTCTCTGATTTTAGTCGGTTAAAAATAGCAAAATATTTAACTACCTCGTTAAGATTTAGTGTAGTAAAAGCTATCGACCTTAAATATGTATATCATAATAACTGTAGATCGAAGCTATTGAGATTTATGTAGCCCAGTTAGTAGCGCCCGCGGCGGCGGGACTCAGCTGTCTTCACTCTGTTCGGGGTTATTCTACCTCGGAGATTATACGAAAATGATTCTTACGTCGTCGCCATAGAGTTCTCTCGGAGGTGAATAAATAGTGAAGTATCTGTATGTTCTGTTCGTCGCCGAGCGCGCACAATGACGCACAACAAACACGCTATTGTGCGCGAGAGTATGAATACTATTTAGCGCCGCGAGCTGTTCGCGGATTAATGTAAACCTCATTTGCATTCGTCGATTACAAAAATAAATATTGGGCTTCTGGCTCTTACTTTCCGTTATAGCCAAATAATGTTCGTGAAGATTCTCTATATCTGGCGATGAAACTATACAAGTAGGTATAGTTTTATCGCTAGTTAGAGGGAATCTTAAGTTTACCTAAGTTTACTTAAGTAAGTTTACCTAACTGTCGTCACATTTTACTTACCAACAATTTTAGAATAGCTTAATAATCTGATTCATATTTCTCAACTATACCCTGGAAACTAAAGTAAACTGTTAGAAATGTGTTACTTAATCTTACAGTTACACCAGAATATATAATTTAACGGACAGGCATTTTAATGTGTCGTGTTTAATAAGTATTTATGATATTGAGGATCACAAATTTGGGCACCGCGACCAAAAACAAGCTGCAGCTTGTGTTTTATTTAGATTCGGTTCGATATTTTAAAAATATGATCCGACGATTCGATACGCGCGAAATTTAACACGGGCTACTTTTTACAATTAATGCTTACAAATCGGCGCGGCGCGGGATGGCCGCGCGGGAGGTCGCCGCTGATTCGGCATGAAATAGTGCCAACTGACTCCCTTATCTAAAATAAACATCGCAGCGCCATCGCCGGTGAAACATGCCTTCAATTATCATAAATCCGCGCACCGACGTCGTCGCCGTCCGCAACCGCCCCGCCCGGCTGCTCACATGCGAACAAATCAAATATATTTAATGTGCCCGACGACGCATTATTTGTAATAGTCTCAAATGAACCCCGCAGCTCGAGTGGGAACTAATTTGTGGGTTAAACAACGAACGGTAGACGGATATGCGCTTATGTATGTTAATTGAAAACAGATTTTGATGGATATCACGCGGAGTTTTAATGATAACATTTTATGCCTAATTTATTGTAGTTATTAATTTAATTATCGTAATATTATAATAACCGAATAATCAATAATGAATTAAAATTAAAATATTTGAGTATGCATAAAAAGCTGTATGCATAATTTTGGAAGCGTGATCGGTGCATCGAAAGCACTGGAAATGGCGTAATGAGGGCGTAGCGCTACGAGCTACGTCGTAGGCGCTCCGTAGCCGATGACACGGAAACGTCAAACACGAGTACGGGATTGTGAAAATGGAATAATTGTCGCTCTACTTTCCAATATATTTTTTTGTTGTAAAAACTTTTTAATAAACGTTGTTCATATCTCCTAGACAGCTTCCCAGCAGTATTGCGATAAAAAGTCAAATTACAGTTTAGCGAGAAAAATAATCGGTCGGTTAGGTCGTGGGATTAAAGTGATGTTTGTATAATCAAAACAGTTAAAAGATCCTTATGCACCTGTCACGAGAACAGGTATTAGCGGTTAAACTCGTTCGTCGAGGTAGTGCTCAGTATTAAATAATTTGTCGATACACGGCCGTCCATCTGGGGACTGTTTTCGCCGCTGTTTATTTTGCATTCATTTTGTATGATCGAATAAAAAATAAAATTATCAATTTGAACCTTATTTCTTGGGAATAAAGTTCAAAAGCGTTAAGCCGGGCTGTCTTCGACTGTACGTACTTTTTCATCGCGGAATATTTTATACGACGCGGCGCGGTGTAATGCTGTAGCTTCACTAATTGCCTCTCGCTTATTTGTTTGTCATATTAGTGATAGTATATTTTATGATTTTTCTAGCTGTCCCTGTATGTTTTTGCCATATATGTTTTTTTATTATGAAAATAGATGTTGCCCTGATGCACATAGCATTTTATCAGAATCGGTCGAGCAGAAGAGTGGACCATATACTTCTAACGAGAATTCTATATAGGTACTAGATCTTTAAACGTCTAAACGTCATAGTTAAATCTAAAGTAAATTCAACAAAAAGCTAATTTAATAACCTGTCAATATTAACTCCTATTATTAAAAAAATAAATTTTATAATAATTTAATCTTTACTAAAATATGGAATTCAAAAAAATTGTGGCCATGAATCATGACTAATATTTTATTTATTAGTTTAACCACATTAAATAAATTGTATTATTGTGGTCAATAATTCAAAATCGTTCACAAAAAATCAGATTACTTTCTAAAATATTCTATTAGTATTTTTTTGTTTTACTTCTTTTTTTGGTTACTACACAATTGAAGATGTGAGTGGAAGAATCAAATAAGTAACATTTCGTAACATACGGACAATAACTAATTTTTTCCCTTATTATTTTAATAAAACTTGTAAGTTATCTGCTTCATAACCTTGCTAATATATCTGGCTACACACATAATCCATAGTTTTTCTATTTCAAATATTTTTTCGGGCCCTAATGCCTCCATTTAAGCAAAAAAACGGGAAGTTTTTTCATGTTACTTACCTTATTCTTCCACTCACGTCTTGAATTAATCCCTCGATCGTGGAAAAAACGAGACACAATAGATTTGTATTGTTATCGCGGCCGCATGCGGCCGCTTGGGGCTTTAATAAACTTGCAAAAATTTTCACATAAATCCTAATGTTCCTTGACAATATAATACACTAGAATATAATCTTATAGGTATATAAAATTCTCGTGTCACTATGTTAGTCCATGAACTCCTCCTAACTGGCTTTACTGATTTTTATCAAATTTTATATACCGAGTAGCCGATTCTCAGATCTACTGAATATCAGTAGGTCTGAGAATCGGCTACTCGGTACTTTATACATTGATAAGTGCATTTGTTGAATAAATAATAGTAAATTATTACAACCTGAGACTGACGGCGACCATTGTTTGTGCGACGGGATAGCGATCGACGTTGCCATGGCGACATACTTATTTAGTCACTTCAATAAAATAATATGGGAGAAATACTTTTAATTTTATGTTATGGCATACTTTTAATTTTATGTTATGGCAAAGCAACGTTTGCCAGGACAGCTGGCCTAGTCTTCTTCTTATATATAAAATTCTCGTGTCACAATGTTAGACCACGAACTCCTCCGAAACAGCTTTACTGATTTTTACCAAATTTTATATACCGAGTAGCCGATTCTCAGACCTACTGAATATCAGTAGGTCTGAGAATCGGCTACTCGATACTTTATATATTGATAAGTGCATTTGTTGAATAAATAATAGTAAATTATTACAACCTGAGACTGACGGCGACCATTGTTTGTGCGACGGGATAGCGATCGACGTTGCCATGGTGACATACTTATTTAGTCACTTCAATAAAATAATATGGCAAATATATTATGGCAAAGCAACGTTTGCCGGGACAGCTAGTAAATATATAACAAATCAAGAGCTATAAAGCAGTTTTCAAGAAGTGGGTTGGCTGATGGCTCATTTTAATCATTATTTTATCTTTATACCTTAATGATAAGATTAGAATTAACACAGCATAAGTATGAGGTCCCCAGATATTAAGAGGATAATGAATTCATTTATGCAATCTGTAATATTCACAATAAATTAAATGTTAATGTTTTCGCGTCCTGTGTTAATTACATAATTACATACAAGTGCTTCTCTCGTGTGAATATAGAATATGCAAATACGCCGTCTCCAGCCCATAGATTTATAGATCCTTTAGTCACTGAACCTTAGGATTTTACTCCTCACACAAATATTTAAAGGCAAAAGATTTGTGTTTGTTACTTCTTCTGGCATAAAGCATTTTGATCAAAATTGGCGTCGTAAGCTCTAATCTAATATTTTTATCCAGAGCCTAAATATTTATTTGTACTGCTTAGTATTTAATCTAGCATTATAGTGGGGTAAGTCCGATAATTTTTACACTTTTCGAAATTAAAAAGTGTCCTAATTTTGGTCTGCATATTATAAAAAAACTAACCAGTAATTTTTGATTCAATAACTTTTATTGTATTTTGTAGGGATCTAAATCATACAATTTCATATCAAAGTTAAAATACTCTTTATGGTTTAATAACTACAGTGAGTTAAATTCGTCCGTTACCCCAAATATTGCAAAAAAACTCACTGTCTTTTTCATGTATCTACTTGGAACTAAAATTTTGTATTTTTTCCATTGAAAGACAAATTCTCAAGAACTGACTTAAATACTCTGATACTTAGCAATTAATTCGTAGTGGTTAATCTTTTTAAATAAGCAGATTTTATGACTTTGTCGAAATTTAAATGTTTGTCCCCTTATTTTCGCTTCTATGTTACTATTTTGTATGTTACCGTAATTTCACCTCTAAACAATGTTAATATTTTGTGGCACTATTTTGTATTGACATTGGCAGCACTAAGTATCTATGCGAATAATAAAATTTTAAAAAGACGCTTGTTTGTTGTCTGTAGAGTCGAGCAAAAGTGCACGCATGTGTTTGGTCGGAGTTTTTTTAAAATGAATTTAGACGATTTCAAAGGTAAGTAACAGTTTTTATTACACCTGTTTTGAATAGAAATATGAATAAGCGGAGAAGCAATGCGTGGCGTGTGTTTTTGATCCAAATTGAGCTCAAATTATGGATTAATGATCAATTAAAGCCTATAAAATCTCGCTTCTACGTTACTTCTATGTTACTTCTGTTACCGGTAACGTTCATTTGTTGTTTGCGGGACGCTGTCCCTTACACCCCGTATAAGGTATAAAGTTTTACATAAAATGTGCACTATAAAATCGACCCTACATACTTTACTCATTACTTTCGTGTTACTTTTACGTTACTGTAACATAGAAGTTTCTATGTTACTCTATGTTACTAAGTGTAAAAATTCTCGGCCTTACCCAGTGGTACCTTGGTCTTAGGTGAAAATAAAATATTGCAAATTGTAGAGTTAAGTATCGTTGTTATAATATGTACTAATTAACTAGGGTTGAAAAATAATTCTACTTAGCAAAAATCAATGATAAGATTATTCGAAATTCTCTAATTGACATGTTGTACCTTTTGTATAGTGTACGTTTGCACTTTTAAAAAATATTCTCATATATATTATTGAAAACTTATGATTCTGTTTTAGCTTTTTTGTTTTTTGGATTTTTCGGGAAAGTATTTCAAGCTATTAGTAATTTAAAGTAGATATAAAATAAAATCAACATATTTATATAGCGTGTCAGCTGCTGAATTGAGTAATACTTAAGTCGCCTTAATTAGTCGTTATTTATCAAACGCGAGTCTGTAATTAATCTCAGGTTAATGGGGGTAGTAATTAGCGACACCGCTACCAGATATCGCACGCGAACTGATAACAAATGTCAAAGTTTGTCAACAAAGCGCGACTCGAGAGCGCTCTGGTGACGAGCGCGCGCGCCGCGTCCGGTCTGAGAGTGCGGCGCGCGCGCACGTCACCAATCGCACACGTATCCCCTCCGCAGGGCCGGCGGCGCGCTGAAGACGGCCAATGGCGGCCACGGGGCGGAGCTGGGCGAGCTGTCGGGGCTGCTGCACGCGGGGCTCGTGAAGCGCGAGCCCGAGGACCTGAGCCGCAAGGTGGTCGACGAGCCCGAGCCGCACGCGCTCAAGCCGCAGCGACACAAGGTGCGTCACACGTCCGCTCGCCGCCGTCGCGCGCGCACGCACTCACACACTCTCCTCCCGGTCACTCATTTATTGTTATTTACCGCGGTCGACGTACGATGCGCCGAGCGCTCGGCTCGAGTCGCACTAGCCGCGCCCGCCCGCGCCCCCGCCCGGCCGGCCAGCGCCGCCCGCCCTACCCGTGCGATCGGAGTTGAGATCGATCTTTAGACGTGAACGTGACCCAGCAGAAACCTAGTGCCCGTGAAGCTGTGAACTGTGCTCGGACGCGGCATGTACGCGTCGACGTTGCGTAGTGGACAATTGTCGTGGGAGAGCGCGTGTAACAGACGCGTGTGTCCGCAGGTGACTGTCGGCGAGCCCGGCGAGGCGGCGTCGCCGTCGCCGGCGCCGTCCCGGGCCTCCTCGGCCGGCTCGCTCCTGCCGGACGCGGCCATGTACGCGGCGCAGATGTTCGCGCCGCCCGGCACCCCGAGCCCCACGCCGTACGGCGAGCAGTACCCGCGCCAGCCGTCCTCCTTCGCCGGCGAGTCGTACTACAGGGAGTACTTCGTCGGCGAGGGCTACCAGCAGAGGGCGGCGCCGCCGTACGGCGACGCGGAGCCGGCGCCGGCGTCGACGTTCGGGGAGCGGTACGCGGCGCCGCGCTACCATGGCAAGAGCGTCATCGCCGCCGCCGGCCTCACCGTGGACCTGCCGTCACCGGACAGCGGCATCGGCGCTGACGCCGTCACCCCGCGGGACCACACGGCCGTGCAGCAGGTCGGTGCGAGCGCGGGCGGGCGGGCGGGCTTCATACACGACACACACACCACACTTTACACTATATTTACTTAGGTTAGAGGCGTGATATCTTATATCGTTAGTATATTCAGTGCTTATAAATCTTATTCATTTTCGTGTTGAAAGTCTTAAACATTATATATTTCTTATTAGTCTATCTGTACATCTAACCTAGGTACATGTCATCACTACTTAACAGTGTACTCTAATCAGTTCCGGAGACCTTGAGACTTTTCGAAATAATTAGAATATAAGTGGCTGAAGCCCTCCCGCGCTCGGTTTTGTGAATTGTGGTTCAAATATTCTTATTGTGTATGCAATATAATAGCTTCTTCAGTATATGGTAGTATTTAAAAATTTTAAGATTTAATCGCAAGCAAACAGTATAAAAAATAATCTTACCAACATGTTTGTTATTCTTATTAGAATTATTTAATTGGTCATTATGGAAGTAATTATTGATTTGGTATTTGGTTTGAAACGAATTTGTTACAGTTGCACAATTATTACCCACGATTGCTTTCGAAATAATGTCAAAAATGTTTCTAAAAATACGACTCATAGTATAAAGTGATCTTAATTATTTCGTCTTGTAGTTACATGATGCAATTACAGGAAATCTTGTGCTATGATTTAGCAAAAATCCCTTAATTTTAGTCACAATATTTGAAAATAGTTTTTTCTCTTTGCACGTATAATATAATATTACAACTTGTGTTTCTGCATCTGTGACACAGCGGGTGTTAGGTCTCGGACAATGTCGTGACGTGCTAATGGACCTTCTAAGCGATACGTCTAGGAAAAGCTTTGTATTTAAAATAACAAATTGACATGAGTTCTGTATTATCTGGTTAAGAATAAAGTGGTTTGAAGGGCTCGCGGTAGTCGGTAGGTGTGGCGCGCACGAGCGGTGTACATTGTCGCAGGAAACAGCCGCGTTGTCGCGCTAATAGATGTTATTATATCAACTGCTAACTTATTACAATGAATTAATCCAGTTGAGCTGAGTGTACATTACCAGTACACGGTACTAGTTTCACAATTATTGTATGAGACAACATACATGATGTAGAGCTTAATATCTATAAATGTAGGGGTGAGCGCCCTACCACGTGGGTTTGAGGGGAAATTGGGGAGGAAAGGATATGATGAAGGAAGACAAAAATGGGTACCTGTTGATGATATATGCTGGCGGCCGGGTTGAGACGAGACGAGCTGATAGTCACACTGTCACCGTGGTCTATAATCACTATCACTGAGCTTAGTTCATGAGGATAAATCACGGATAGTTATTGGATTAATCGCAAAGCTTGGGCCGATCGGCTAACCGAGATTTTCGTATTTTACGAGCGCGCGCCGGCAACGTTTCAAAGCGGAATGTGTCACTTGTCACTTGCGTGTCTAGCGTATGACAGTTGACAGCGCAGAGTGCAGACTCACGCGCTGCAGTGCTGCCAACGTCGCGCTAGAGTTTGGCGCGAACAATAAAATTGCAGCAACGCTATGTCACGCAAAGTACTCAACACGAACGGATTTTTAAGTAAAGCAATCTCGAATATAATATAATATTCCTCATCACATTACCCAAGAAGAGAATTACCATATAATGCTCAAAAAAAGAAAGGGATAAAGAATACAAACATTGCTAAAAAGAGCAATATTAAATATGTAAACAATCTTTTAAACTTGCTCTAAAAATAATGTTAATAAAACAAAAGAGCAAATTAAGTAGATATTTACACAAAAACCTCATGAAATTGTCTGTCAAACTTGCCCTAAAGTCTTGAAATGTTAATATAATTTAATGAGTAGCAAAATATTGGCGGGCAAACATTCGTTTGGCAGCTTGGACATATCGAGTCCAAAGACAAGTTGCGTAACGAGTTCTGAAAAACATCGATACTTAAGCCCAAAACGTCAAAACGAAAAGGTCTTAATAAGGTCGGCTTTTTTGTACTTTAATCTCTTACATTTACCAAACTAAATTAAAAACAGATTTTTCTTTTTCCTAATACACTGAAACAAAAATGGTTCTTGTGAATTTCATACTTTAAGTTCAAAAAGTTAGCATAACATCACAAGTCCCAACGTGTATTAAAAAGACATGCAATTTATCTGGTATAATAAATCAAATTAACCAATACCAACTTAAGACACATTAATTTTAAAACGTACTAATTTACAGTAAACATTTCCTGATAATTAAGTAAATATATTTACGTATATTATATATCATGTCCTTTTAAATATTAAACAGCATTTATAACTTCCTTGTGATTTAAATTAAAGGTATTGTTCTAAGATTTAAGTTACTTATTCATTCAACTAAAAGCCAATATTATAAAGACGATATTGCTGTTGTTTGTAACGCGAGAATGATTTTTTGTACAAAGAATTTAATCTTTCTCATGAAAAATCCATTTTAAAAACGCACACGTCATAATTATATTATACGTTACTAACAGTGTGTAAAATATGCCCTAATGTACAACATACTTGTTGTAAGCGCAAGTAAAGCTTAATTAAATAATATTAATATTAATTAATTAATAACTAAAGTGTTAAAATCAAGTGACAAAATGACAAAATTAATCAATTTCGAGGAATTGGACCTTTTCCTTGTTCCTGTATGCAAAATAAACACTCAAGATCATTTTTTGCAATTCATAATATTTCAAGATGTAACTAATACGTAATTTAAACGCTACATAATTTTTCCTACACGCGGAAGATAAAAATAGATTTTACATTTATTCAGTATTTTTTGCAGTTAGCTAAATTAATATTATGTAATTACTAACTTTATACTTTACACGCATACTTTAAAACTTTACAAAATTTACAAGGGCAATTTAAAGTTATTATGTAAGTTTTAAAATTAAAATGAATTCGTTGAGTAATACGTGTTTTGAGTTTGTTGTTAATAAAATTAAAGAGGATCATTGCGTTAGTAACATTTAAACGAGATTTCTGCTATGTTGACCGTAGAATTATCTAACCAGATCTACAGAAATAAAGATTTGGCAGTAAAACATGATAAGATCAAATGAGCATTTGAAATTTTAAAATATAGAATTTAAACATGATCTTGGACATGTGTTTTAATGCCTTACACAGTAATTCGCTATAAACCAAATAATTTATCTACTTAAGGTTATTAAATTGGAATATACCAAATATGTATAATTATATTTTTTTTTGTTTAAGAATTAAAAACGATGTTTGTAAGATCATTTTCAATGTCAATATGCGACGATTTTTTACTGATTTACAGAAATTAGTTGACGTGAGAAACTGTTTGTGAATATTCCTCATAATCCTGTCGATTGTTCATCAAATATGAGACCTGTTTTGAGAAGAAATAATAACTTAAAACAGAATGATAGTTAAATAAGTCAAGCATCGTTAATTAATGATAGTTAAATAAGCATCGTTAATTAACAAGATAAAAGACACTGTACAGCGTATGACATTGACGAACATTTAAAATTAACTGTTATTAATTACATAATTTATTCCATTCTTTCTTATTCATTAGCGTTATTGGCACGTATGATGACGGAGGATTTTTTCTAACAGTCGTTCGAGTACACGGTGATTTGCCAACAACCCGGCGGAGTTGAGGACGGCCGGGGAACCCCTGCCGCCCACCACTCCCCCGCACAGCCCCCCCGGACGAGGCCCTGGCACGACTTCGGCAGACAAAATGATGCGGACAAAATTCAAATTGCAAAATTGTGAGTACAGTCTCCATTATACCCGGAAACATAAAAAGATCAAAATGTTTGTCACTATTTCCTTGTTAAATGTAGGATCTAAAGGTGCGCTTATACGGGCAACTAAAATTGCTAAATTCCATTCAATACTCGTCGACTATGACGTCACGACTACATCAAGCAATTTGCGGCAACAAGTATCAATTTGGCGCAGTACAATACTGAGCGATATGGCGCAAATTCATCAACTAGGCATAACTGTCCTACACGAATATTTCAGTATTCGCTCGCTATGGACGACATTGTTGCTCGGAAGCAAGGCAAGCCGCAAAACAAACAAGTGCGAACGAGATATATACAAAAAAAACTTGAGAGGTGTCATGGGACACCCGGATGGAATGAAGTTATTTTTATGTACATAAAACCTGTATACACTAAAAAAACTTGTAATGTATCTACCGACATACCGACACTTTTGTGTCGTGTCGTTACAACTTTTTCCGTCTAGCCCCCTTTCGCAACGCGCGATAAAGAACTTCGTTCCAAAATTGCCTGGAATTTCCAAGCCCAACGGATATATTTTGTCAATTCGTATCTGTGACATTGAGCGATATTTGCCGCAATTTATTGCAATTGCTCCATATTGCTCGACTAATTGCTCCAGATCGGTCCATTCGTGTCTTCGGCAATTATTGCCCCCGTGTAAGCGCATCTTATGGAACATACATGCAGTAAGATGTACAACAGTTTTGAATTAACGACACATGTAGGAAGAAATCATTTCCTAGTTACTTTATAGGATGCACATCAGAAGTCACCAGCCTTTTCGTTTCTTAAAAAGGTCCTAAAATTTACACACGATGACTCTATAGTCAAATCAAAAGCGTAAAGTAACATTAAAAATTAATTGATATTCAAATACAATCTCGTGGTGCGTGTACAAGCATGGTATAACCGGTAAACGTCGTATGCAACTGTGTTGACCCACCACTTTGCACTTCGTAACAAAGGTACAGCTGCCCTTTCTAAGAATATGTTGCGAGACTTTATTTCGGAGTTAAATTCATATAAAATATCTATCCGCAGGTAACTTTATGTACAGATAAGAACATTATGTAGTGGAAATTCCGCAATAAAACTTTGCATTAAATGGAGCTGGCGCACCGAGTGTTTCCTAACTTTACACTGTGTTCGTAATTTATTTAATACATGATTGAGTTATCTTGTTCTAATCTCTATTTTTCATTTAAAATATCTTTGTTTTATTATTTAATTTGAAGTTTGAGATCAAATAATAATAAAATGACCTACATGGTTTATTACAAGTACGTATTTTAAATAATATTATGAACATTGAACATAAAACATAATTATTAATAATTATTATCAACTAGATGACGCCTGCAACTCCGTTGCACCAAAATTCGTTTATCACGCGGGAACCGTAAATGTTTTCGGGACAAAAAGTATCCTATGTCCTTTCCCGGGACTAAAAGTACCTCCATGCCAAATTTCAGCAAAATCGGTTCAGCGGTTTGAGCGTGAAGAGGTGACAGACAGACACACTTTCGCATTTATAATATTAGTATGGATGTCTCAAATATTGTGATAAACAGACGTACAATAGTTAATTATTTTTGTGAGGTCGGATGCTAAACGAAACTACGTGACGGACGACGGTAGAAGAGTGTTAATTGTCGATTTCCCTTCTTTTCTTAAAAATATTGCCTGGCAACAGGTGAGCACCTGATCCGTGTTTGTACTACACTAAGTGATTCTTGAGAGTGTCACCAAAATCTGAAATCAGAAAATTAAAAGATACAAGTCGAAAAAAAGTTTTTTTCTTTTTTTACTAAAATTTGATTGATAAAATATTTAGTTGAGCAGTTTGTATTTGCATTAAAAGCATGCGATGAAATAATAATTACTAAATATCATGTTTTTATTTCGTGTGTCGTGATTCTACCAGAGTAGAGCTGAGACATAAGTAGCTTATGTAGAGAGGGGGGATAATGCGATCAGGTTAAAGGCTAATTCTGTTTACATAACATA
Source organism: Lysandra bellargus (assembly GCA_905333045.1). Lineage (NCBI taxonomy): Eukaryota > Metazoa > Arthropoda > Insecta > Lepidoptera > Lycaenidae > Lysandra > Lysandra bellargus. The sequence goes on from HG995328.1 coordinate 1,763,352, forward strand.
CTGAAACTTAATTTTGCAAGTTCCTGTTCAAATAATTAACTTTAATAAGTATCAAGTCATAAAAAACTTTGTAAGATTAAAAAATCGCTTTAACGAGCTTTCCTCAAAGTTCCTACAGTAAAATGAGGTTTTTATTTGAGGTTCTTAAAATGTTTTGAAATTGTAACGAAACTGATGTGATATCGTTTATTTAATTATCGAGGCATTTGTATTAAGTTCGCCTTATCTCGAGCGTTAATTGCCTCTGTCTTAATGTAGGTATATAAATGTTACTATAAAATATTTTCTAAATTGCTGCGTAATGAATTTTACAATGTAGGTTTATGTGTGCTCTGACTGACGGGAACAATTTACTTCACACTTTATGATCTGCGAAATTGACTGAACTTTAAAATCGGTTCCTGTTTACTTAGAATTAATTTAAGGTGTCGAGGTGCTACAGTTTGATAAACACGCTCCACATTCAAACGCAAAATCAAATAAACTTTAAAGTCATTTATTCTGTTGCCAGAATGTAGAGTAGGCTCACTTTAATTTATTTCTTTAACTATTTTTAAAAATATATTTTATTTCATTTTCATGCAAACTAGTGAACAGACGTTTCGTGTAAGTATATCTAATACCTGTTGACACTGTATAATTTTGACATTCGATATCGTATTTTTTCTAAGTGCTTCGTATTTATATAGAATGACCTGATTCATAATATTCATCCTATTAATAGCACGAGGAAATGTCAGTTTCACAGTAAAATCTCAAATAATAATAGCATTTAATATATTTTATTTTTAGGTCATTAAGAATTATTATAGCCTACTATTACTTAATTATTAAAACCACAAATAAAATGTATATAAATAAGAGTTGAGTAAAACCATTTCGTAGAGCTGAGTAAATGTCGAAAGACAAATCGTTATAGAGTCGTGTGTCGTCGACGTAGCGCGTAGGGGAAACAGTCGTCAACATGATAAGTGCATTAGCATTATTATCTCAATAATTACCTGCTTGCATTTGGCCCGAATAACTCCGTCGCCCTCGCGTCTTATAGTACGTAGTCGCATCGTGCGGTCGTTTACCGGACAGTTTTAACGCCTGCCAATGTTTGGCCTCGTACTTACCGGCCCGAAGTACCGACCCGCCGCCGGACCACTCTATTTGCCCCTCGAAATGAGTGGTATCTCAATCGAGCGATGTGTGCCCCGATAATTATCGCTCCTAAAAGGCATCTAATAACCGCGCGTATTTACCGCGAGTTCCGTTTCTAATCCCCGTTCTGTTAAATATCTTGTAAATACCCGAGATAGAAGTCGTAAACGTGTTATAAACATCCGTCCTTAATCTGCCGAGCGCTTAATGTATACTATATATGCAAATGTAATGTAGCAGGGTAATTTTTCAATAGGAAATATGTAATTGCGAGACTCGGTAATCGCGCAGGTACCGCGGAGGTACCTACGCTCGAGCTGCTGAATATTTTTACACCCGTAAATCGAATGATATCATTCTGTTTGATAATTAACTGCCGCCATTATAATGCCGCGAAAATATTTCAGTCGCTGCTCTAGAGTGACTAGGAAACGAACTCAAACATAAATAGCAATTAGTCATGTCGTCATAAAAATTAAATGAATTTTATAATTTACGTTTGAATTGAATAAAATGTTTCATTCTTATATATTTATTATACTAATTTATGAGCGCGATGTCGATCAGATGCTAATTATCATGTAAATGCTCAGACCGACTGACACTCATTGGTCTAGAGCCCGCGCTCAACTGTAAAAATCCATTAAATAAATTCGGAACGTATCCCTGATTTAAGATAAAATAATTTTATTGTAATATTATTTATTTAAACATTTTATTAATTTCTTAAATTTAAAAAAGAAAGAATTAAGAAATAATTTAATGATATATTATGAAATAAGGGGTAATAATTTCCTGTGTGTCCACAGAAATTGTCTGTGTGTGTGTCGCTATAGGGATAATCGCAAATTTTGCTCAATTCATTAAAAGATTAAATCACCAAACAAATTAAAATATAGATATATTTTAATTTGTTTGGTGATTTAAAAAATTGGTTCAATACCTATAACTCACAGGCTTACATTAAAATAGTAAATGTTGTTGCTAATGAACATGTTTATCAATAATAATATGTAATCATTCAATGAATCCTGACTAAGTAATTATTAAAAACACAAACACACACAAACGCACACGCACACACACCACACAAACATGCAAACGCACACACACACACACACACACCAACTAACACCGCACAAACACTCCAAATACTAACATGAAACCTAGACTTCACTATAAAATAATATAAATGTCGCAATAATTAGTGCTCTACTGTATTACAAGATGGTCCGGACTTCCGGAGTCTCTGGTGTCCCGAAACGCCTAGTTTAGGCACCAGTCTCCCACAAAACCTGTGTTTTTTATGTAGAATCTTCAATTATGTGTAATTTTGTAGTGAGAAAATAAATATTTATTATTATTAAAAAAAAACAAATTTTTGTTTTTATTTTGAAGTACACATCTTTATCAGGGGAACATCCAACACGAATTGTAAAACTAACTAGCAATAATAACCATAGTAATAAAGAACACTTCATTGTATTCAACATTTCAGAATACGTTGTACAGTATACAGTATATATTCAGTATTGTAACAAGGCATTCATAGATATGGTCAGTGGTCAGTAATAGGAGGACTGATGTATGCGCATCCAATTTGGCAGGTCGTCACCGCGGGACGCCGCGCGCCGTTGTCCGTCCCCGATCGTCCCCCGCTCGCGGAATGCGTTTTTACCGCGACCACTTTGTTGTTGAGTCCCGAAGCTTTTTGCGTGCCCATCAATTTCCGCGCCTCGCCGATTGGTTTATTCATGAAAGGTCCACCTTCACGCAGGAAGTGTCTTTTTTCGGTGGCAGCGCTTCTGAAATCCGTAATGAAGCTCATTAGAAAACAATGCCTTCTTTATCGTGCGGGCACGGTACCGAGATAAATATGTCACCTCGCCTCGTTTTATTTTCACGCCCGATCAGCCGTCCGAGTGTCCGAAACTTCGTAACCCGACGTGTTCCTCGACCTCATTAGAGGTAGCTCGACCTCTATACGAATTTCGATTCGTATCCATTGGAGTTTTAAATTTTTGTCAAGTTCCGTATGAAACCTCTAGTTTTGTCGCAACGATCTTATCTTGCAACAATGTAACTCGGACTATCCGCAAAGTAATCACCTGTCAAATTAATGCATTAGTCACATTATCGGCCGTCGTATCTGCGATATGGCACAAGTGGAGGGCTCGCGCTCGCCGGCCGGCACTAAACGCATAATTAAATTAAGGGCAGGATTAGAAAGTCCGTATTGATGGAAATTGCGTCTGGAATAACGACAGAATCAGATACGAAAACAACGGCCCGCCGATCCGTCAATGTCGCCTCGAGTTTGCATTACACAAATACGCGGCCTTTATCTGCCCGCTCATTCTGAATGGCTCGCATCGACGGGGTCGTTCGCCAAATTGTTTTCGATAAACTTTAAATAATAGCGCAGCGAACCGAGAACAGAGGACTATCTGTGTATCGTCTATTATAAAATCACGAGTAAGGAAGGATTTATGTTATCTGGGTCCATAACTCGTGTCTTTATGCAGCTTCGTATTTCCTTATGTGATATGAGCTTAATTAAGATACAATACAATGGGTAAGGATTTAAAGAGCATAATAAGTTACGGGTCCGGCCGGGCTTTACTGCTAACGTTATTGAATATATCGTTGCGGGGCTCGGCTCTATACGTTTTGATGTCATTATTATTTGTATTGCGCTACCTAACGGTACCGCTGAAAACGAACATCATTATAATATCAGTTACAATCGAGAGTCGCATTCGTGTTTTAGAATATAGTTTGGCTAACCCTTTAATTAAAATGCAATTTATAACTTATAGATTTATGAAGCATATCGGTAGCAAAATAGGAACTAAAGATAGAAGAATAGGAACAAATATTTTTTACATCTTGCAGTAGGCGGGCTGTGCAGTTTTATGGGCGCGGAGCAGGCGATGCGGTTATATAATGCGAATACAATACTGATTGCCAAATGCACGGTTCGTGTTCAATATATTTTAATTATCGCTGCGCAAACTCGATGTGGGTAGAAGTAAACGGCAACAAAGAGTCGTTTGCGATCACGCGGCGGCGGCGTGCGTCAGCGCGACACGCGAGCCCGGGTTTTCCTTCCGCCGCCCGCGCAGGAAACGCCGAGAAAACGCTATTTTCATTGCGCACTCCGAACTGGATCTCTAAAGCCCGAGTTTACGTAACGCGGGCCGCGGAGACAAGCCGGCGCAATTAAAGTTTCCACTTTTTGCACGCCGCTCCACTTCACGGAAACTTTATTGTCGTAACTGGTGATATTTAATCTCAAAGAAGAAATCGCACTTTTTCTAAACGGCCCCATGTAAACTACTGATCTGTTATCTCGACGGTTATTGTCGCCACTACTATGTTACTCGGTAGAGCAGTTATCTCGATCTAAAGTGCGTGGTGGCCGCCACTCATCCTCGTCAGTCGTTAACGCTGGTTTCATTTCGGCAGGTTTTCTCCGTACGGGTTCAAATACCACCTGGAGACGGCGTCCAGCAGCTCGCAGCGGCGGGAGGACGACCGCATCACGTACATCAACAAGGGCCAGTTCTACGGCATCACGCTGGAGTACCTCCACGACCCCGACAAGCCGCTCAAGAATCAAATAGTGAAGGTAAGTTCGTGCGACTCCATGACTCTACTAAGCTATTAATACTTTTTGCTGTTGCGGAATAAAACACGTTATTTATGGCCGTAATATAAAGACGTCTCCGTAGGTACATACCAGCTGCATCCTTAGTGGGTTCCCAAGATTCTAAGATATCGTTTATGTTTATTACTTAGATAGCTACACTAATCCTCGGCGTTGGGTTCTCCCCAGTTATTAGCAATTTCTAGGTTGATTTGAGCAAACAAAGCACTTCTTTATCCATCGATTGTAGATAACAAATTGGCAATTAGCAATCTGATATTCAAAATATAATTTGAGTTTTAATCTATCACATCCGCTCATCTCAAAAATACATCGATGACATTCTTTCCCAGCAATTAAACAAATGCATAAAAATAACGGTACACGGTACCGTAGTCAACCAAGTTTTGTTGATTACAGAACCCTAAAACAGAACCCTAACCAGCTGATTTTTGTATATTGATAGGTTAATAGTTATATAATTTAAGAGTAACATTGTCCAACAAATAGAACAACCCATATTTTAGGACCATCAAACCAAAGTATGAAATCCTTTCTGTCTCTGTTAGCTACTACTTTCAAGATTTTTCGCAGATACAAAATATGTTGTTTGTCTAATCAAAATGAAGCTACTCACAAAAAATCAGCTTGTAGTAATAAAAAAAAATTGTTCTAGGGCTCCCTGACTATGATACTACGTTTTTGAAGAAACATGTGATTGCATTTTACATCTAATAAGTGCATTTGCATGTTAACCAATGATATTGAATAAAATTGCTTAATATTTGCACATTCCATACTGCGCCTGAAGAAAAAAAGAAAGCAATAAAATAACATGTTAGCCACTGATATTGAATATAAAAATTACATAATATCTTGGATACCCATAATATAACGAAAACAATGGGATACGATTCTTTCGTGTCGGCCATGGGTAAATTTTGTATGGTCCGTGACCAATCTTTGTATTGTACTAAAAATTCCGAGTACGTACGACAAAAATTTCCTTTAAGTTTTCACTCGTGTTTAGCGGCCGGATGTTTACGTTAGCTTATTGCTTACACTCGAACACCGTTAAACACAGTATAAATAGTATTCAGTAGATATCTTCATACTAGGCCGCCCAAATTGAGTATACGCGCACATTAGCGTGATTTTAGATAACTTCAAAGAGTAGGACAATGCAGTATCACGTCGCGCGCGGTTAACTTGTTTCTATGTCCACGAAATTTGATTTTATTAAAAGCAGCTAAGTTAGGATACTGTACAATGTATGTAAAGTAATGTATGTATTTACATTGTCTTTCATCTCTATCTTATTTTGTAACTAGCTGTCCCTGCAAACGTTGTTTTGCCATTTAAAGTATTTCTACTTCATCAGTTGATACAAAATCTGACCCCTCTTTTGTCCCCTTAGAGGGGTAGTAGTTTTCGTGTGATAGTGGAACAAACATACATACAGACAGACAGACAGACAGACAGACAGACAGACAAAAAACTAACGACATTTTTGGCTTCTATAGCGATGTAGTGACACCCCCCGCTTATTTATTTTTTTAATTATCTTTAATGTACAGAATTCTCATTTCTACAGTTTTATTATATGTATAGATAGCTTTAGCCAAACTAACATTTTCAACATTCAAAGTATTTGTATTTATCCAGAACCAAATCACTACTATACGATTTTAATGGAACCCTTAAAAAAATTTGCACGATGTAGTAACAATTTCACAAATTAGCGTGTTTATAAAGTAATAGGCCAGGTGCGAGTCGGACTCGCGCACGAAGTGTTCCGTACCGTATAGAGCGAAAGTAGACAAAAAATTGTGTTTTTTATATGGGAGCCCCCCATATTTACTTCATTTTAATTTCATTATTAATTATTAAAGGACAAGTATAATTAAGGATTTTATGAAAATTTCAAGTGCCTAGCTGTTACCATTATTGGTTACCTTAAATATTAACTTTATTTTATTTTTAGTGTTTCTTGTTATAGCGGCAACAGATATACACAATCTGTAAAAATTTTAGAAGTCTAGCTATAGCGGTTCTTGAGTTACAGTCTGGAGACAGACAGACAGACGGACGGATAGACGGACAGACAACGAAGTCTTAGTAATAGGGTCCCGTTTTTACCCTTTGAAAATGGAACCCTAAAAAACTTAAAAGGATGAAGGAGGTCGAGCGCGTTGATGTTTAATACACGTGTGCGTGGTGCGCGGTCGGTGCATATTTTATGTAATGTGCACTTTCCGCCGCCGACCGCAGAATCCTTAGATAGATTTCGTTTCACGCAGCTCCTGTTTATGGTTTCATGTTCACCTTCGTTTGTTCACTTTCGAAACTTTTTTTATTGACAAGTGCGTATGATTTTTTTTGCGTGTGGAAACTGATACGTATATCTTTTTTCTTTTTTTCTGACAAGTATTTTCAGAAAATCTAAAGGGCTACTTTATTTTTCTAATAATTCGCTTATTATTCGAAAAATCGATATTATGTAGAGTTCTACGAAAGCCCTCAAGTCTCTACTAAGCATGTAATGTAAGAAACATATAATCTTTCATCTATTCTACAGTAATGATGCATAGATTAAAAACCGAGTGGCTAAATTTTAGTGGTTTATGATATCCGGTCGTTGATAGAATATTGCTCATAATTTAAGCTACAGATTTTCGAACGCGCCCCCAATTCAATTTTGCGATCAATAAAAAATTGATCCGCTCTAATCAATTGAATATTTCAATAAAACTCGTAGGTAACGCGAAATTTATGACTATATCGTAATTTTAAATAAATAATCTCAATAATTATTTCAAATGATTTAAAAAATCAGTATGATTAGCATAATTAGGTTCTTGTTGAATATTTGCAAAGTTGTTTCAAAATGTAAAGATTACTTTAAAGCCTATAGTTTTTAGTGATTTTACTCTATACGACACGACTTAAATTAATCTTGATTTTAAATTCTTAATTAATTACAAATTGTCAGTAGGTAATTGTAAAATATGGCATACAATGTCGGCCGTCATTAGCGGCACTCGGCAGCGAAACCGTCGCGTGACCGAACTGTGTCATTAGTTCATTACCACATGAGAAAATAATTATCAATAAATAACAAAAGACCATAACACAGAGATGATCGCTCTTTTACCGTGGAAATCGGAAATCCCGTCGTTCTATTATTTTCCGCTGCTCCCATAGAAAAAGGCTGAAAACCTGCTCCGCGACATAATTAAATAGTATTATTATTCTTATAATATTCTCTTGAAAAACTTGAAAAACCACATTCGAGCGGTCGAGCTCGTTCCATATCATCGCTTTGTTTTGAATGGAAATACCGGGACTCGTGTTTTTGTTTTGCCGATGAGAAAATATAGCATTACCCGCACGAGGCTATCGTTTTTCATCTAGTTCCAGCGTGATTCTCGAAGTTTATCTCGATCGAATGGCCTCGGATCGGAGTAATCACAAATACAATGAGACATACGTTCGAAGTTATTATTAAGGCAAGTGGGCCGCGGCCGGGCTGCCGGCATGAATGCGCGGCTGCCGGTGCTGAATTACCTCCGGAGGACCCTTGTGCCGTCCGCGTAAGGATCACTCTGGAGAAACTCGGAGGCGGAATAACTGTGAACGGAGTATAGATAGAGCGCGGCGCGTTATCTGCGCGCAATCGGCTCCGCATTGTATGCTGCGCCCGATAATTAAGACGACGCTTTTGACATTCACCATATAGGAACACAATGACCGCCTCGGGAGCCCGCCGCCCGCCGCTCGCCGATCACCGAGGATTGTATCGCTCTTTTGAAACAATAACCTTACTGTATTATGATAAAATAATTTCAATACGAGCCTCGCGTTTCCTTAACGAGCGGGTGCGCCATTAAATATGAAAAATCTCACATTCCTATGCATATCAGGCGGTACGAGGAAATGCTCCGATTTCGCGATAAAGCAGCTTTACACAATAGCCGAAGCGATTTTCCAAAAAGAAAGCTTCCAGATCTTACCTATATACCTAATATGGTGAAGATGACATTATATTGTCCGTAGATTGTAATAAGACTTTACACCTTTAATTATAATATGGATAATAATACTAGTAAGTATCCAAATAATGACTAAGTTTATAATAAGATACGACATTTTAATGTCTTCTAGTTTCTACCGCAAATAATACTAAGACAAAACACAAAATGAAAAGTCTTATTCGCCTCGCTTTATTGCGAGGCTTTGCAAAGAACTGTAATTTCCAAACCAATTATTATTCGAAGTTAAAGTCTGTATTTTTAAATTTGCGTGTAAAATGGAAAGATAGACGTAAATTTTAAACAAAAAACTGTACATTCAATTATTTTAGGCACGGCTCTTAACAGTGTCAGTGTTTATTTTAAGCTTTAAGTTGGTAATGACCGTGCATCTATAAAACAGATTACTTCGCCTCGGCTGACAGTTAAAAATTCACACGCGATGTCAATATATTTTGCGTGTCAAAAAGCCGTTGGAGATACGAGAGATTTTAGTGAGGAGGTCGGCCCTCTGCCGGCGCGGCATGGCGTGAGTGCTGTAATTGCAGCGCAGGCTGTTCGGGCCCTCACATGATATCATCGACGTGATTTCCTCCGTCGAAATGTACCCCGATTTATCCGAATTAAACCTAATTAAACCCTAAAATATACGAGTCTTATCCCGTTCGGTCTCACGGTAGCGTCAATTAAAAATTTACATTTGAATCGGACGTGACAAATGCACTTTTAAAGCGACGCTTAAGTCAACATTTGTAGAGCGATGCCCCGAAGTAATTAAATGCACAAAAAGTGCAAGAAAATGATCAATCACGTATTATTGCTACAATTAATCATCGTCGCGGCACAATGTGTGTGTGATAGTTCGCGTCAGTATCCGCTCTCGGGTTAAGGGGAGACACAAATGACAATATAACTCGATCGATGTTTACTTCTATTACTTTTACATAATAATACCGTGTTGAAGTATTATTACGCTGTAATCTTTTCGTGATTATCTAATGTTTTTATAAAACAATTACAAGTGAAATAACTTGTGATTGTTTCGTAGTTACTTAATTACTATTAGCAATGATTATTACATGCTACATCTTTTATATTATTCTATACTTATCGAACGCATGAGTCACAAAAAATAATAGTACGATTTATAAGAAATTATGGTTATAATTTGCTACACGCGAAACAGTCAACGATTAAGTGAAACTGTTGCGTAAATGAGAAGCTCGGTGGAAGACGCTCGGTGTAGGAACACCGAACACGACGCCATGACGCTATGTATAATTAAGGCTCCATATAATTAACATACGAATGCCATTTAATACCTTTTAAGCACTTCTTGTAGGCTTCCGCTTATCTATGGGTTAACGATACATTTGAAGACCATTAAAGATCACTAATTTATTTGTTGGGAAAAATATATTGGGTGGATTTTGATTGGTCTTAACAAAATATGTATCATAATAATCGGCTACATTTGTTATTTAAAAATCATCTGCTACTTTCAAAGCTTAAAACTCCATTAAAAGCTCTACGCTATAATCAAAAGTTAAGATTGAAAGGAAAATTAACGCTAACAATAAAACAAACGAAACTACTGTTAAAAGTGTTTAATAAGGTACAAATTAAACAACGTGACTAAACTATTAATTCGTACTTTGAAACTACCATAGAGTCATGTCACGCCTGGGTACTTAAAACACTTGCATTCGAAAGTTTCGACAATGAAGTTGGAAATATAAAATTGGGTAAGTACTTAAAATATCTTTTCGCTAAGTAACTAGCGAGTTGCGATGCTTTGCGTCAAATTCTCTACATTTTTAACAACTTCGAATATATCGAGTGTGATTTGGCTGAAGGCTCTCTTCACCGCTCGCGGTTCTTGCTCCAGTTTTTGTCGATGCGAATATAAATATTTTCGTTTCGACAACGGCTAATGAGTTTTAATTTAATTTTTTGCGTTGTCTGCTCTGATTTTGCTTTTTATGGTAATCGTTAACGAATCGCCCCGAATATGAGGGATCGTAACGGTCGTGCACGATCGCGAGACAAGTGAAGGGCTGTCACACGAGACAGATCGCTCTCGCGGCCACTGGCGCAGAATGAAGTTTTCCTGCGTCGCTTTAAAAAAATATATAAAAAATTATTACGGTATTCCAAAAATGGATAATGCAATTTGCATACACATCATTAATAGTTGGAAGACGCTCGGTAATCAATCACGCGGGATGACTCAATTTCGCACCCTTGACTCCGCAGTCGTACACGCGGAGCTCCACATCCTTCGATATTATTAATTGATGAATTATACGAGCATTATACTAACCTCTAACGGTTTATATACTGATTTGTTAATGTCTCTTCAAAAACATTGGGAAAAAATATTTTTTCGGTAGGTATGTTTTTGTTTGGAATTTTTTGGATTCGTTTATATTTTCCTCGTTTTTGCTTTATTATGTTCGATAATAATAATTAGAACAGAGGTAATTATGTCGTCAGAACCGACGTCGGGTGCGATAATGACGATCGTAGTCGGCGGGTGTGAAGCTCGGCGCCGCTTCACGGAGCGTGAATTTTCCACGTTCGATTTCAGGTTCGCGTAACGCTATTCGATAACTATTACGCTTTCGTAACATTACGTACTATTAGATAACGCTCATATAAGCGCTGAAATTAATCACTCATTAAATAATAATTATTATTACCCGAACCGTTTAAATTCCCACGTAATTTCTCAATAATTTAAATTGACTTTTACCGATGAATCGTATCAATAAGTTCGAGGCTTGCGCAACGCGAGGTCGTCATTGTTTCAATAGGGGACTGTCACAGCGCGCGTATTTAGCGTCAATCCCAGATACCATCGACGGCCGACGGCCAGCCGCGAGCCGGCCAATCAGCGCCGCCGACGCCGGTGCCGGGACCGATTGTGTAACACTCACCGTGATCTCATTCTTAGCATCTAAGCTCTCGTAAGAGCTAGGAGCTGTAAGAAGACATGCGATACGCAAACGATGTTTCAACGGCCCGATATCTTATCAGAATGTCAGTAAATCTATCGACTCTGTCGTGTCAGAGGAAGTCATAAGCTCATAAAATCTAAATGAATAATCTGAGATATCGATTCGGTTAATTAAAATTAATCATGTTTAAAAATATAAAATTTTATAGCTACAAAAACATGTCAATTAATTAGTGGTTTTCTCCGACTCCACGTCTAGGCAGAGGCTAGAGCCAAAAGTGAACACGTCGCTTCGGACTCGTCTTCTAATTTTAGAATTCTTCTACGTCTGGTCCGTCTAAATTTAGGAGAACGCCTAGAAAACTATGCGAAAATTTAAAATTATAATACTAGGTAGTACAAGATAGTCGCTTACATTTTAAAACATTGAATAAGTTTTGATCGGGCGCGTCGGCCGGCGCTAATCCGTATCACTCCCTGCGCATTTCAATCTGACATTTCCTTCGGACGTTTGAGCAGATTAGTGTTGCGACGTAACGCCACGTAAAGCCGACGCCGGACGGACCGCGCGGGATTACGTCGCGTCGCGGTCCAGCCAGCGCTGCCGGCCACCGATAATGCGATCAATCACATGCATTAAATATTCAAAAGTTTTAAAACGTTTCCTACATCGATACGTAGAGGGCTGGAAGTACGTGAATTATACGCTCGTCGTTAGTATGGACATAATTAATGATAAATAAATAGTTTTAGTGCTTGAATTTCAATTGAATTCCGACTAGTAAACAAACCAAGTTTCGAATTTTGCGTATAAATAGATTTGGGCTGTAAACAGGAAGACAACAGCGATGTTTATGTTTTACCTCAATTTAAATTGAATTCAAAAGATAATAATTAATAATATGAAAATGAGTTGAACTAATTAATATAGAGTCGAGATATCTACAATAAATCTTTTTCATTAATATTGTTCTTATGATACCCATTGCCTTTGTAAAACTTAGATAAACCGCGCTCTATACGAAATCAAACAAAATAATTAATAAAATTGTATATGTAAGTAATAATATTTAAAATTTCACTACTCTATATTCATAAGTTTGTAGTAATTTTCCTTTACAACGTGTAGGGTCGTTTCAGTAGTCGAGAGCGAGATAAGCCGGCCATAACATAAAGCATATCGAAAGTTATTTCAAAACGATGACTATCAAAAAATGGTTTAATAAATATGAAAACACGGCGCGAGGCTACACCCACAGTTCCGCTCCGGATTTATGTCGAAACCGACACCCGGAGAAATAATCTAGGCGTTAAAACGACTAGCACAACTGGCGCACTTAACAAACAGACTTATCTGTATCAGATACAGAGTATCGAGTCGGACATTACTTCTGCGCTATCGATAAAGCTCAGCGAAATACTCGCGTCCAGCGCTCAACATAAATTATTGTCATAAAGCAGATAGGGCTGACGGATGGGCGCCGGCTAACGAACTCGTAGCGACAAAAACGAACGAATCCCGATCCCGGCTCCCGGCGATGAGTTACATTCGACCGCGTAACTTTATTACTCAACTTGTTTACTAGCAGATAAATAGATGCTAACGCACATGCCGTTCCGCCAGTTATGTCGCTGAAAACACGCAACTCCAATGTTATAAATCAATGTGAAATAATACTGAAAAACCAGGAAAAACCTTAAATATTCCTATGCTAAAAGAATTTACGTAATTTCATATAATTAGCATTCTTTTACTGAGCTACATGAGTGAAATCCCGAGTAATTTTAGGGTTATAAAATAAATGTTTTAAAATATTAGTAATTAATAAGCATGTAAATGAAGTAGACATATTAATATTATGAACATAATAGCTTTAACAACATTCGTGGGACTTTTATGGTTACACGTCGCTGGGCTTGTCTTTATGGAACAAAATTATAACTAGTTAAACTTTGAATTAGCTACCTTTTATATTTTATTTTTACTATGAATCCGAATTCGAAATTACTGAAAATGCAGTACTAACCTGAAAATTACTGCTAACGACAACGAATTAAGCAGTCTTATGTGATGATAAATTATTGTATTGATGTTTGTTTACAAATCCAAAATATTTTACTCTTGTCAATTAAAACATACAGCCTTCAACTGTTTTACAGTAGAGACCGTTATTTCGTTGTATGTACCTACTTAATATTATGTCGAAGCACCATACGTCGCGGGCGCAACACACGCGGAGAGAAAGCGTGTTTAATCAGATAACTCAGATTGTCAACCGAAGTCGGGCTCCTGAAATCGGGTCGAATGTCGATCCAGTCGATTAATTAATTGACGTTCCGAAACACGGACGTAGCTCGCCCCGAGTTGCGACACGACGCGTGTTCTTGTGCGTTTATTTGAAGTAATTGCCTGTGTTTTCTACTTAAAAAAATCGAATTGACTGTCTTACTCCAGTTCTTTAGATACTTTTCGAGATATCTTATTGCTCCTGCGGCCCTGTTTGTGCAATTGTGGAGTCGAAACTTTTATCACGATTATGTGACCGATTCGTTCATTGATATAGCGCACGGCTTTTTAATTACCCAATAACTTTTATTGTTCTCGGTACTTTATGAAGGTAACGGGTAACGTTATCTTTATTTTCTCACCGGGGCCCGGACGCGGGGTGATGCGGGGACATTTCTCCAAATACATTGCAATTAACGATCCATCTTGTCAAGGGTGTAATAATTGCATCTCCCTACATGGCGCGTCCCACATCCGGTGCACGGGTAACGAGCGAGCAAAATGTAAAATTATCATTTCAGTACCTTAACGTTTCATCGTTCGCAGCTAACCTTTTTTGTCACTGGGAACTATCGCGCTAAATGAAGCAAAATTGATTTTATCGAATTATAATTGCAACGCGTCTCGTAACTCCACACTTTTTCTTGATGTGACATTTTGTTTATAAGCTTATATCCACTTAACTTATCCGATTTTTTTCTTGATAAAGTGACCCTTACTTTGTATAACTTTGTATACTGGTTCTGGTAGGATAATGCAAATTTTAATATAAAATATGCTATAATTGCTCTAATAGTGCTTTTTAGTAGCCAAACAATTTTTTTGATTCTGAGACGTGTCATGTGATATTTTTATTATAAAAATAATATTCCATTAAGTTCTGGGTTAGTAAAATAGCTCATTTTAAAATATTGTTGATTATACTCTCTTAATTTAGTGTTTTCACAACATAATAAAATAGCATTATATACAAATAAAATGTTTGCCAAAACCTGTTGCCGGATCATAAGCTTCGACCTTGTGAATATCACAAAATGTTAGTGTCATATTACTCGATATCAGCGAAAAATAAAACTCACTATTTATGCTGATCGACGCACTCATTTAAAAAGGAATAATTTTCCAATTAAAGTTCTCGGAATCCGTATTTTTATTTAAATATTAAAAGCTACTTTTATCACTCGCTTAAGTAATTCTGACACAAATTATTATTTTCGCTGCGTATTAATTATATTGTACCTAGTACGAGGAATTATATAAAAGGACTCTGTAGAGTTAAAATTGTTACATAAGCTCTTATGTAACTCAACTTAAATAAATGAATGTTCACATGTTCGCGATGAAAGTTCCATGGTATTTTCTGTATATTTCTACCCACACATTATAGTTGTAGAATTGACCTGAAATTTGATACCGTTAGCCTGATAAAAATTCAATAGTTCACGACCTAGAGTCGTGCGAGCGACAGACGACAGTACGCGACTAGGAAAACCTCTTCGGCATTCACAAATCATCATATTATGTCCACATTGAAAAATATTTAAGCTACAATTTTTAAACTAAGTATTAATTCCGATTTTTCTTTGATTTGAAAGGTACTCATTTATTTCGCTGTAAAATACGTTTAAACGAGCAAGCCCTATAAATACCTTTATCTTTATTATCAGCCATCAAAGGCACAATAAGTCTTTAATTGAGTCAACATTATTTTGTAATACAGATTACCAATTGCAAATCTCTGATTATGGACATGTATCACTGTCCACGGCTACAACAATAGCTACACAGTTCGTTATCAATTGTGATTTCAAAATGGACACTAAATTACGTAAGCCATTACCGGCTGGTCTTAAATTACTTGTCCACCATTTATTAATCATTAATCCTAACGGTGCCAATATTTATACAGTCCACTCGTGCTCCGGCGACAGTAACGTAAGCCGAAACATCTAGCCGCGATAAAAGTCAGTTCAGCTGATATATTATGGCGTGTGATCACCTCGACATAACATAATATATTTATTGCTGACAAACGCTGTTTTTCTCCAAAAACATAGATAACTAAGAGTATACATAAAGCAGTCGACGCGTTTACCTACTAATCGATGTGACACTCAGATAAGACGCAGAAATAACCGTTACTATCATATACATGAACTATCTATTAGTATGCGTGATTCTGGCGAGTTTACGCGGCGGTCGATCTTCAGAGAAAGCCCGTGTCCGCCTTATACGAATGCACGGCTATTTTCCTTCACAAATTACTCGTAAATTCACCTCCTCATAGCACAATATCGTGTTTAGTGCGAGCTAAGTGTTGCCGAGGATCCTGGAGAGAGTCGCTCATTAAGACGGACCTTTGGTGATCCATTATATATTTATACGCTCATTTTAATAGTTAAACTTTATTCTATAAAGGGTTTTAGTAAAAGATGTTCATTGCTAGTAAACAGTGACTCTCTGACCTTTGTAGGGTTGTCGATATCACAATAATCGTGTCGCGAGTTGAGAGGCTGTCGATGATCGGGCCGGGCTGGGAGCGATCCATCAATCAGCAGCAGCGCGGGGCTTTCTCGTCGTTAGCCCTATATGGCGCGGCTGGCACCACGCCTGGCGCAAGCCACTTCTTTTTCACTTCATTTTCTAACCTGTCTATAGAAATCGTACTAGAAGTGTATTTCACTCGGCGCTCAAACGGAAACTTAAGGGCAATGTTAATATTTCAGAACTTCGCTATATTATGTGGTGCCACCTTAGGCTTAAGTTATTATTTTGTGTGCGGTGGCTTAGTTTGTTTTCGATGATTTGAGGAAAAACATCGGAAAATTGGACTACTCTTTGAGGAAATATGTTGAGACAAATGAATTCGTTTAACTCTAACCTTCACAACCTAAAAGTTTGCTATGTTCGTTTTCAATTAGTCTAAACGGCATTAACGTCGCGCTATTAAAATATTCTCATAATTAGCAGCATTTATTCAATGTGAA
Organism: Lysandra bellargus; assembly: GCA_905333045.1. NCBI lineage: Eukaryota > Metazoa > Arthropoda > Insecta > Lepidoptera > Lycaenidae > Lysandra > Lysandra bellargus. The sequence continues at coordinate 1,780,411 of HG995328.1, forward strand.
CTTTGTTTTTGCAGAGCGTCGTCATGCTCATGTTCCGAGAGGAAAAATCACCGGAGGACGAAATCAAGGCCTGGCAGTTCTGGCACGGCAGACAACACTCCGTCAAACAGAGGATACTCGACGCGGGTAAGTTCAGTTCAATATTCTCATACAACATAAGGCTAACAAATAGGCATTCCAATGTCCAAGAGTCTAGACCAGGGGTCACCAAATGGCGGACCGCGGTCCGCATCCGAACCGCCGACCTATTGTGTGCGGACCAAACATGATGGAAGATGAACTTCGTTAAAAATTAATTTCGATCTCGACTAACTCATGAACATCTCCAGGATTTAATGTCAATAGCTTGCACCAATTTCACTCCAAACAAACAGCATAAATGGCTCTTTTCTCATTGATATGGAAATAAAATACACCTACCTTTGTAATTTCCGTATAATTACGGAAATGACAAAAAAAAATTAAAAAAAAAGGTACTTAATCCTTTCTTTAATATTTTTGAAGTGAAAACTTCTTTAGCGGTGTTGAGCACTTTTGTGGGATGGGTATAAACTGTGAAACTCGCGCCAGATTTTCGTGTTGATCGAAAAACCATACAAAACGCGTAAGACGGTTGGAGAGTAGTGTTTTGTGTCGAACTCGAATTCGAACTCGAACTCGAACTCGAACTCGAACTCGAACTCGAACTCGAAAGCGAACTCGAACTCGAACTCGAACTCGAACTCGAACTCGAATTGATTGTGAATCGGTTTTCATAAAAAATGGGTTAAAAATTTAATCGATTGTAAGGGTTTCGATTAATTAAAAAAATCGATTTTTTAATAATCGATTTTCATAAAAAATGGGTTAAAAAAATGCACAACGTTAATAATCAAGTTTTCACTTCTGCCGGCACTCCCAGAGTGCAACCCGTCTTTTTTTTAATGTGTGGACCGCGGAGGTCATTTCATTTCTTAAAATGGACCGCGAGCGAAGCTCATTGGTGACCCCTGCTCTAGACTCTAGACTCTACGAACGCTATCATTATACGGCTCGTAGCGAGAATAAGGAGACAATAGTTAGAGTAAATCTACGAATAATAAAAAGCAAGGAAGAGTAACTCCGTCAAAAAACATGCTCCAAAATACTTGTCAAAAAAGTGTACCCTAAGGCCTGTATTCACTTTGATTAGTGCAAGTGCAAGTGACTAGTAATTGAGGCAGTGGAGTGCAGGTGTGTAGTGCAAGTAGTGTCCAATCCTTGTTTAGTGGCTCTTTAGTAATTTAATTTAGTAAATTCAGTAGTAGCTGTCAACACGAGCGTCCAAGTTTCAAAAATAAAACTGCCATTTTGACATGTCCTTCATTTTTAATATTGGTTTTATTAAAACTATTTGACCATGAAGTATTTTTATATGTCCTTTCCCAGGACTCAAAGTATCTCCATGTCAAATTTCAGCAAAATCGGTTCTGACTTCTGAGGTATAAACGTGAAGAGGTAACAGACAGACAGACACACATTCGCATTTATAATATTATTAGTATATTAGTAAGTAATAAGTATGGATTAGTATGGAAGTAATTGAAAGGGTGTCCTTTTGTACTTTTAATAGGTAGATATAATAATGATATACTATATCTATGGACGCTTCACACGGCACACCACGTCAGTCTGGCCCATAAAGTTAATATAGGGGAATAATAGTAACAATCTCGAGCTGTCAAACGAAACCAAAATTGGTTTTCATCTGTCACGCACTTGCACTCGCAAAAAATAGAACACGCTTTTAATCACGTTACTACGCAGCCGACTAGTCACTTGCACTTATTACTAATGAAAGTGAATACGGGCCTTTAAGTACACATTTCAATACATTTGCAATATTTAGGTGGCCTTGAGCGGTATAAAGACTGACGTTACATGACATTTTCAAAGGAACCAAATTAAACTGTAATAGTATGGTAGTTACGTTTCCTTAGTTTTTATTATTCGTAGGAGTAAATGCAATAATCAACGGTAGCTAATATTCTGCGCGTATGAAGACAAAAACATAGTCGTGCTCGAGGCTACACAAACATGGTAGAGTTGCGTGCGGCGGGGCGGGGGGGGGGGGGGGGCGCGCGGCACGCAGGACCTAATTACCGTGCGATGGAGATAGCCCGCGCCCGTACCATTATGTGTCGTTAGGACATTTGCATAAACGACGCGCTCGGCCCACACCGACCTATCAATCCGCGGGCTAAAAATAAAGAACCCCCGACCGTAGCCATACTAGTCGCCGCCTCCTGCCTCCGTGTAGATAAATGACGTAAATTACGTATCACATTAACCTCCGAGATACGAAATCGCTTCCAAGTATAAAGTATAAAACGATGTAATACGTCGAGATGTATTTGATACTACTCTTATGAAGTTGACGAGCTAGCAGGAAATCGTTAAAATCGTGGAGAATCTCTGCGACGAACGGCGTTTTGTTTAGTTTTTTACCGCGACGATTTTGATTAGCCATCGTGAGTCGTCTGAGGCAAGAAGAGGACGTATTAATAAGGAACTATATAGACGTGTAAAGACATAATTACGGCGATGATATCGCGGGCGCACTCATTAGCATGTTAATCGCGCGGTGAGCCCCGCGCCGCGTCGCGCCGCGTTTTGTTACATTGTTCGAGTAACAAATAACTTAGTTTATTGCCATTATCGTATGCATTAGTAATGGGAATGATAATGATGTCAAGTTTATCTCTTACTCAGTATTCTTAAAAATGCACTTGATACAGAGTTAAACTCAGGCAGAGTAATGTAGAGAAATAGTAGAGTATGAATAAAGGATAAAAGTTAAAAGAATTGATCTATGAGGTGTGCTTTGATAATTACTATTGTAAATTATTTTATTAGTAGTTATTTTTAACTTAAAGTAATAATTAATTACAATAATTGCATAACTATTTATATTACTTGATATTATTTCATATTCACATGATAACTGTTAACTGATATGTATACTTTATGGTTATGTAAACATGTAAAAGATTTAAATATCAATAAAGTAAAAATTTTGTACAATATTGATTTCACGACTTGACTTAGATTGAATTCATGATTAGATAATATGGAAACCAAGCAGAAAATTTAATAAAGCTCGTTTTATTATTCTACCCTCATTTCATAGGCGCTATTCGAGCAAATTATCTTTATAAGCACTTAATATATTGCCAGTCTCAGTAATTTAAATAGTTAAGTCACGATTATTGACGCGGGAGCTTTACATTCTTCTATATTAGGTAAAATAGTCCGATTCCGTAGATAAGGCTTACGTCATCGAAGGCATTAAGGCTGTAGTAAACACCGCTGATATATGACACTCGGTGCGCTCCTATACTGCGGTGTTACACTCTGTTTAGAGATATTTTAACTCGGTGGTTCTATGAAAGTGATCCTTACGTGGTCGGCATAGAGATCCTGTCAAAGGCAAAATAAATCCGGACAGTGCGTATCGCTGAGTGACGCCACAGCCGCGAGCTCTACCTATAAATTTAATCTCAAGGAAAATAAAAACATGGAAGCCATTAATTCGCGCGCCCGGGCCAAGTTTAATGTCAAGGTTTTAGCTTATCTCGATCTTAGTCAAGTTTTATTTTTACTCTGTTGATGTTATTATATAAACTACTACCCAAAAAAATTAGATTTCCTAACGCTGTACGTAAAACGAACATAAATTTAAAAGCTTAAATCGAAACGTACTGCGAATGCTGAATAAAATACAATTTAAAACGTGCTCATAATTAAACAGTATTATGTATGATGTATCCCATTAGATAAAAAACATACGACATAAATTATAGTTTTCTTACTTGTATTTAATGGCTTATTTATACTATTAATAAAATTAAACTATCATAAATATAAAATATTCCGTGCGTCCGGCGAGCCGCGAGACTAAGATACCTCTATTTATCTATCGTGATTCGTGACATCATCGTGTTTTCGCTCGTTTCGTGTGAAGTGTTTAGAAGTATCGAGACGAATGCAACGAACTTGGGAGCCGGCTCAAGGGCGATATCGACACCTGTGTGCAGGCGTGTGAAAGTGCGGCGGGGGGCGAGGGTGTGTGCGGCTTCCGAGGGGGCAGGGGGAGGGGGAGGGAGCCGCAACGCACTGCGCCTCCGCACAATGCGTTCTCGGGTTACGTCCGTGTCTCGCTGTATCGCGTGTCCCGGCCCGTTCCACAGGCGCAGGCCGCAGCTCCCCGGCTTCACTTGTCCCTTCGACAGAATTCGTTTTAGCCACGCTCTACTGATTATAGATTGTTGTAACTTGTAGTCCTTTGTTTAACGACAGTAAGGTCAACCAATTTCAGATTATCTTTTTTGGTTGTTTTCAATTTCGGCATCGGAGTTGAAATATTGTTTTAACGTTATATACCAAACTATCTTTGAATGTTATGAGTTAATTGATTCTGTCATTAAAACCACAAAGGAATTGGAAGCACGTGAATTTGATACTAAGTTAATAGAGTAATTATTGCATTAGTCATCGCCGCTTATCTAGCGACTATAACTTACTATAGGACTCGTGACTAATAACTTTAAAATTTAAGTACATAGTTTCATTTTCATCAAACCGTAGACAATTAAAATAGAACTTATAAAATAAAATAATAAATATGGAAATTAATAGAACAACAATAGACAATAATTGTATAAATCATCAACAAAAACAGCGATAAAAACTTAATCAATGTTCTGTAAATTTACCGAATCTACGTATACGTATATATACGTACGAAGACCCAGCGAATAAATCGTAAATTACAAAGTAAACAATGTTATTGTTATCGCTCGGCATAATGCCTCAAAAAGCCGTTAAATAAATTGACACTTAACAAAGTGTCTCATTGTTCGGAGTACTTATGTGACAATTATGTTAACATACACGAGTAGGTGTGAGGCGCGAGTCGTAAATTTGCAAAGGGCTGTTAAACAATATAGTGCGTGAGGGCGGGCGGCGCGGCGTCCCGCGCTCGTAAAGCCGTCAGCGCGCCCGCCGCCCGCACAGATTGCGCTGCGACCGATACGCGCCCACGCCGCGCCGCGTCGCGCCACGTCACGCTAATGCTCTGCTCCGAATGCATTAAATCCTGCGAATCGTCGATGTGACTTATTGCGGCCGATCCGATTAGGTTATCAGTCGGACTAGCGCGTCATGGGAGAGAGAGCATTCTATGTTTCTAGGAGGTTATTACAGCTCATTAAAATTTACAAACTCTGCCCTCGTAATTAAAATAATTATCAAAGTTCCATCAACATTGTTGGATATGGAGGGCATAATATGAAACTTGATGTGTTCGACGTATACAGTCTATAAATAAACAAAATAATTTCCCATCATTCATTCAATTCATTTCTTTGCTTAATATCTTGTCGGCTAATTTCTAACAGATAATTCATTCATTTATTTTAATTTCTGTAAAATTTTTGAATGAATTTTCTTTGATTTTAGCACTTTCCGCTCAAAAAATAAAAAAATGGGTAATAAATATTAGCTAACATAATTAATATGCAGACAATTTTTGATTAACATTATATTATTGTGGCCCCAGGTGGTATTTTAAAGGTCTAGACTCTGTATTATAATTTACAGTCAACAAATCCTGATGTGCTGCAAGTTGTTTTTTTTGTTGTTTGCAAATCTTGTCACTACTAATTTAATGAAACCCATTCACAATTAATGCCATAAATTGTACAATTTATTGATATTATTTCGTGGAAGCCCCGCTCCACGAAATCTCTATTCTAGTGACTAATTTTTCGCGCGTAGATTTTCCGCGAGGCGGAATATCCAAATTACGCGAAATATTTCATTATTTTAATAACGAGTGATGATAGGACGGAACAAAAAACTAAATTACGGAAACGCTCGGTACTTTATAAATATTAATGTGTACTATTACCATTAACGTACAACGTTCTCGCGGTAGCCTTGAAACTTTGTATAGGTCATTATAATTTAAAAATTTGCCGCCACGTCTGTGCACAAATTCGCCGCTCGAGGCGGGCCCGGAATGTAGGCTGCCTAGTTCGCCTAGGCCGCCTAGGCCGGCTAGGTTGCCTACTAATTGCGCTAACAGAAATGGAAACGATGTATCGATGGTATCGGGCTTACTCACGCCCAGCTAATAAATTTCCGTCGCCGATGACGTATTGTGAGTTGATATCTTAATCGAAATCTCCGCAAGTGCGGAGCCGGGGAGAGCCGGGACAAGATTAATGAGGGTTGTGTGTTGCAGACACGAAGAACAGCATCGGGCTGGCCGGCTGCATCGAGGAGGTCGCGCACAACGCCATCGCCGTCTACTGGAACCCCCTAGAGAGCGCCGCCAAGGTAATATATTATGTCGCTTTCTAGTTTTGTATTTCTAAAGTTCATACTTCCTTATTATTATATTGTAAAGGTACTATCGGAGGAATTGTTTCATAGGAAAATGTGGCTGCTGTTATGGCAAACCTGGCCGACATATGACGAGCAACTTTTAATTGATATAACCTGACCGAATGAAGTAAGCCATCTGCCTCTGAAGTAATTTCTCTGGTATTACTCGTTTTCATTACTCTACGAATTCGATTTGTACTTGTAAAAGTATCTTAATTAAGATAAACGTTTGTGTTTGCTCCGTATATTGCGTTGATTAACTAGCTATTTTGAAAATACCTCGCTAAGGATCAGTCAGTTGAAATTGTGTGCTTATTTTCGAATTAATTAATTAAGAGTTAAACGGCCCAAAAGCGCCATACCTAATTATTTTAAGAGTTGAAAACTCAGATCATAATTCGATTGCACTCATTAAGTAGTAATTAAATAAAGTCCAGTCGCCATATTCGGATCAGTAATGAAGCAAAAATACAGCGCCGCCGACAAAAAGACAATCCCCAGCACGTAAACAAATAAATAATATTGTTTGTGCTGTTTTGCTCCTCGTGCTGAATATAAAGCATAGAATAAATTAAACGTCTAGATAACACTACAAAAATATAATGTACAACTTTTTGTTTTCAAATTTTAATCCACACATCATAAACAATAGCTTCAATATTTATTAGGTAATGCCACTCGACAGACTTACGCGATTCTCTGTTTATTGAAAATGAATAAATATTGCGTAAGTTGTTTTGTATGAGGGGAAGTGACATCTCATCGATAATGTTATGGGGACAGCATAAAGACCATTCAATAGCTATTCATTGAGCTAAAACTGATATAGCCTCCACAATACAAGTAGGAATCCGCGCCGGCTCGCGCGCCTATTAACGCTCGAAGCGCTGTCTATAATTTAATCATATTTTTCTATCAGCGCAGCCATAATAAATTATAGTTTAAGGCGTGAAAACGGAAATTGTGTGTTCCTTATGCCGTTTTTCGAATCGACAACGTTCGATAGATTATTCAAGCGTGAATAATCGACTAGCGATATCCATAATTATTTACGATTGGCCCGCGAAGCTGGGGCGGATGTGAGTATTTTGCGCTAGGCCCGCTGACAGTGATCGGTAAGTGTGTCGGCGCTCGGCTAAGCGCGAGAGGTCGTTTGCATCTCGTAATGAACCCGGCGCGGACCGCCACGAGCATCGGTTACTGTCCCTCCCCCGCTGGCTCCCTTATTAACATCATGCGAGCCTTTAAAAATAGCGCTTATTACCTATACTACCTGCTACTTATATAAAGTTAGTACTCGGTACCGTAACTTGCAGGTTATACTTACTTACTTACAACTTATACCTACGGGCTACGGCATATGTTAAACAGTACATAGTGATTAGGATAACTTTATAAAAAGTATCTTTTTTTCCTTCACAAGCCACTACGCTAAGTCTGATATAAACTTGTAACAAAGCATCAGCAATTATCAACATAGTGTTAATTTGGATGAATACAATTGACGGGTTTTTTTATGTTCACTCTTATTTATAGAGTACTTTAAGCTCTATTCTTGAATCAGTAGATGATAGAGCAATATTCGTAACTTTTCAATATTTCTGTGACCTATAATAAAACTGATGTTACCCTCGTAAATAGCGATTTTCCCGCGGGGGACAATTACTACCCCCTAGGCACGATCGGCTTTGCTCTGTTTGTGATTTGTTTCATTTTGCACACGTTTTTATTAATTGTCAGTTAGCGGATAATTTAATATTTGTGACTTCCTTGAGTTCTTATTATAGTTTTATGACCTCTATAACATACTAATTAAGAAATAAATTGAGTAATTAATTAAATTATTATTCGTAATTTAATATTTTTCTAAATGTTGGTCCAAGTAGATAAATACTGGTATTTCCTCTTGTAAGTTTCGTAAATAAATTTATCGTGTGGATTAAGTATTTATCGACTAGGTGCCAACATAATATATATGTTACGCTCAAAGACCGAAATCGCTCAATGAGCGAAAAAATGGCTCACAACGCGTTGTGGTCACAGTGAAACAGCCATGACGCGAAATTCGCGTCGTGGCGTATTTTGGCGCAACATAGTAGCGGACATCAACTAGTAAGTACTTTAAATGATGTTAATTAAAATAAAACTAATTTTATTATTTATTGAGATCAAATTATTTTACTTATACATATATTAAAAAAAAAACAACAAAAAACAAATGTGATAAGGGTGAGGCCGCCAATTTTTGCTGATATGACGCAGAAAAATTTTGCGAGAGAAAGAAAATCTACGCTGCTTGTGACGTTGGAGCACTTAAATTGTAGGGAATTTATTTCTCTACGCTATCATAGCGTTGAGAAATATGCCGTTGGAGCGCCAAAATGATAGCGTAGAGGCTATCACAGCGTAGAGAAAATCAAACTTATCTCTGTAAATAATACACAATGCGGTTTGTATTATAGCCCCAAACATGGCCCTTTTGACTACTCACATGATGCATTGATCGTTTTATGTGAAACAGTAATACTTACATTTGTCTCACAAAAAAACTTCCTTTGAAAAAACGGTGTACACAGCCCGACTGAGGTTCAAATGTGAACTGTCGAGAAATGGCGAATATTACGAGATTTTCCATAGAATACGTAAAAACTTAGCGTTGCCACTTCCCGATTTTACCTTCCCTAACACCCAACGATAACAATAAATCGGTATTATTGATGACGTTTAAAATGTGGGGTAAAATTGATGTTTCTAACGATTCATTTGATTTGAAAAACTTTATAAAGAAAGTTATCTTAAAATACTACAAGAGTTATATGAGGTAATAGCCATTTATATAAGTATTCATAACATATCAGATTTATCTTCAAATCTGTCATACTTACTGCTACAGCGACAGTTAAAGTGCACCTCTTCCACGGCGGATTGTATATTTTAAGCTATTTTCTTACCTTTTTTTATGTTTAATTGTAAATATATTTTGAGACTATTATTGGCACTCAAATAATTCTAATGCATGCCTGAGCACTTTGTTTTCTTCGTTAGAATCAGTTTTCGAGCATAAGATAAACACAATACTTTTTAAAATACAAAGGGCGGAGAAAAATAATTGCAAAATCAGCAAAAATTGGCGGCCTCGCCCATAACACGTTGCGCCAGACATACAGACAGATAATATTAGTACGAATAGTATGGAACTATGTGTAATTTATAAATAATATAATGACAAGCACGTTAATAATTAATCAATCAAGAAGAAATCAAGAAAAATGAATAGCATATCAGCCACGACACGAATTTTGTGTTATGGCCTTTTTGTGATTGCCAGAACGCGTCGTGGCTGTTTCACTGTGACCACAACGCGTTGTGAGCTATTTTTTTGCTCACTAAGCGATTTCAGTCTTTGAGCGTAACATATACACCACCCAAACATGGTAGACCAATTGGACAAAAATCATATTGACACAAAAACTAAGAAAAAATAAGTGGTTAAAGTAACAACATTTCTAATACGTAACTTTTATGTTTATATAGCGTTCTAAAAAAAAACTTAGCTATACCTAAAAGTTACACATCAATTTATTGAAAAAACAGTCGATAAACACGATCGTAACTATTATCTTTGTATTTTTCAGATAAACATAGCCGTCCAGTGCTTAAGTACAGACTTCAGCAGTCAAAAAGGAGTGAAGGTTAGTATTCATATTCTTAAAATACACACACACAATTACAGATAGAATACAGTATCTGCAAAATAAATCCGCAGGATCTGTTAGGGCCTGTTTCACCACTTTCTGATAAAGTGCCGAATAGGCTATTCACAACTTTTTTGATAGATTCTCCATACTTTACCTGTCAAGTTAAGTGGTGGATAGTCTATCCGGCACTTATCAGACAGTAATGTTGATAATTGTATAGGTATATTTTGCCGTGACAAAATATTTCTAAAGCTACATCAAGACAAATATTTTTCTTTGTAATACCAAAAACTATAGATTTTATACCCGATAATATACAATCCGTAGGTAGTCGTAAACTTTTATATTTATAACTTTCAACCGGCTCATCTACAGAGACATCAAATGTTTTAATTCCCGCTGCGATGGGTACAGTTAGCGGCGAAACATTTATAAAAGTGTTTAAAAAGTCAATAAATACATTATGTTCTTGCAGTACCTACAGATGGACTGTAAAGTAATTTGCTTAAAAAGGCAGTGCCTTAAACATTTCATTCATAAATTAACTATATTTTACGTGTGATTCGGTCCAAAAGTCAACTGTAACTGAACTTTGCCGCCGACTGTACAACATAATTTTCCTAAGCAGCTTGTATATTGCAAGTACTATGTAACTAATTACGCACTTTTATCTCTATCAATAAAATTTGTTTTGTTACTGCCGAGTCTCATTCAAGCCGGGCTTGAATTTAAATGAATCGAATATATCCAGCAATTATTCGGACAAAACATGTCGGACGAATTGTGTTTTAGCGGTAAGCAATATATTTTACATTTTTATTACCTATTTATCTAGGTTTAATGGCGTGTTTAATTGGAATTATTTATTGCTTTGTGATAATATAATCCCATTTCGGAATGACACATAAACATTTTATAAACATTTTATACAATCAGTGGGTTTTGTCGTGGACGTTTTGAACATTTAGAACATTTCTACCAAGCTATAAGGTCGAAAAATGGTACAGCGAAAGTGCACAAGGAGTGGAACTATGATATTTTTATTTATAATATTTAAAGTTGTAACTTCAAATAATAATTCCTTTTATTACGTAGCAAGTTCGTAGCAGGCACGTAGCACCCACGTAACCACGTAGTACGTGCTACGTAAGTACACGTTAAATTAGTAAAAATAGATGTCGGTTGATAATTATTATGAGTTTATGAGCATAATTGTGTATTATTTGTAGTAAAATAAAAAAAATATAAAATAAAAAAAATATTCTATTATGATATTCCGTTAACTTGCTAGCGGTAAAAAATTTTCGTAGTCGATTGTCGAATATTCAACTTCTTTCCCAGCACTAATTGATAGTGTGACGATCTGTCCTCGAATCGGCGTAATTACGACGTTTTAATGCGATTCGCTTCAGACACGTGTATGTTTTCCTTATCTGTAAATTCAAAACAATTAAAAACTTCCAACGTTCGAATAACCCGAGTCGCCGAACGCTAGCGTGAAATGGAATAATTTGGTGATTCGACTAATGCAAATATTTTCTTTCGAGAATATAAAAAATGCTAGAAGGCTCCATTTATTTGCATTTAGCAATTTAAATGGATATTATTTTACAACTAGCTCGGCCTCGCTGTAGAGGCGTATTATAGAAATCATTTAAATTTGCTCGAACTGTATTTTAATTGTATGAATTATTGGAAATGGCAAATACTGTAAAAATATATGTTTATCTCGAGCGTTTACGCCTTGGGGGGATTGCAATTAGTGTACTTTAGTCGTTTTATAAAACCCTATAATCTCGTTATTATTTATGTTTACTATTGTAACCTGTGATTGTAACTGTGATTCATTTATAATACTTTATTGTTTTCAGGGTTTACCGCTTCACATTCAAATAGACACCTTCGAAGACCCCAGAGAGACACAAGTGTACCACAGAGGATACTGTCAAATTAAAGTGTTTTGCGATAAGGTAATTACAACTAACCCTATAATGATATAACTAAATTCATCGTTCTTTTAAAATACTAGTCTGACTGTCTTTAACTTTGTTTTATAGGGCGCGGAAAGAAAAACAAGGGACGAGGAGAGAAGAGCAGCGAAAAGAAAAATGTCTGCCACGAATAGGAAAAAACTGGACGAGATATACCATCCCGTGACGGAGCGGAGCGAGTTCTACACGATGGCTGACCTGACGAAGCCGCCGGTGCTATTCAGTCCGGCGGAGGACATCGACAAGCTGACGGGGATGGACATACAAGGGTTCTACGGCCACGACGAGTCCGCGCTGGCCGAGGCGCACCTCAAGCACCCCTCGCCATTCCTCCTGCACGCCGCCAAGCCGCAGGCGCCCGCGCTCAAGTTCCACAACCACTTCCCGCCCGACGCACCAGCGTGAGTATCTACTTCTACTCGTATTGACATTGAAATATGACACAAGAGTTTAATTATCAAAGACTTGTTTTTAGGTTTCTACCTACCTATTTACTAGCAGGCAACAGGACATAACCTTATTCAGCAGCAGCTCGTTAAACAGATTTTATTTATTGTTTCAGGTATAGATCAGACGTCGGTGGGCTCTCACCGTACAGCGACAGGAAGGACTCGCTGGAACTGGAGGGCGTGCTGGGCAAGCGCGCGCGCACCTCCACGCCGCCGCTCAGCGAGCGCGTCATGCTGTACGTGCGGCAAGACACCGACGACGTGTACACGCCGCTGCACGTCGTGCCGCCCACCACGCAAGGCCTGCTGCACGCGGTGAGTACCCCCATCCCTCTCCCCGCCCCATGGCGCGTCGACCCCCGACGTCCGCACGATAATAACCTTGGTGTTGTAAGCTAACCGCAGATCGAGCAAACGAGATCCCCCCTCGTTTCCTCGTCGCTTCGATGTTCGTTTATGACGATCTACCTAATTGTATTAATGACGTAAACGAAATGAATCGAGACGCTTCGTCCGCCGCGAGCGCCAGCCGGCCCCGCCGCTGGCGGCCGCGACGCCGCTGTAACGAGGTGGCGCTTTATAACCCAATAATGATACACACGATCATCGTAACCGCATGTTGTAATTAACCCCGCGCGCCCCGCCCGCCCGGCCCCCGGCCCCCGCGCTCGCCCGCCCGCGCGCCCGCCATCGTTCGCTCCGGTAGACGAGACGTCTCGGTTTAAATCTCGAACCGCCCGATTGTAATTTCTTTTCTTTTCTGCTCATTTTCAGATTGAGACTAAGTACAAAATTTCAAGTTCGGCAATTAATAACCTTTATCGAAAGAACAAGAAAGGGTAAGTGGTTTTCATTGGCGTCTAAAATATCAGAAACTCCGGCCGCCTCGCGAGACTCCCAGCTTAGGAGGGCGCGCCACTAACTCGATTCCGCTTGAGATTTGATGAACTACAATAATTCCTAATTATACCTCACGTGCTTAATAATATTTGACAATAATATACCCCCGCATTTAATACTAGCAATTAAAGCATACCCCTACATTTAATTTCGATCACGCACTTTAATGAGTAAAGGTAGCATTTAATAATTTTAAAAACGCACAAAATAACAGTAACAGTCAGGCAGAGAATTCAACTTTTTTTGTAAACAAAATTCTGATACTAATCTGCCGCTCCGAATTTTAGGATTACGGCGAAAATTGACGACGAAATGCTGGCGTACTACTGCAACGAGGACCTGTTCCTGCTGGAGGTGCGGCCGGCGGGCGCCAGCGAGGACGAGCCCCTCTACGACATCACGTTCGTGGAGCTGCCACTCGACCACTAGCGCCGCGCCGCCGCTGCCGCCGCGCACCCGCCGCGATGCCGCCGCGAATGACGCTCTTGTTATTAGAACTAAATGTTTATGTAATGAACAATGTATCACACCAGTTACCCGCGATTCCCGTAAACCGTTAATACTCAATTTTTATATACCTAGCTACGTATTATATTTTCTGTCTCGTATTTTAACTGTAAACATTCCGAATTCTATGTCCTTTTCTCTTAATTTATTTGTTGTAGCGGTTAATTAGTTTCGTTCTATCGGAGGAGGTGAACGCTCCGTTTTCCATTGTTTACTAATTTATTGAAAATATTCTCAATCTTTTGTAAATTGTTGTTATTTTTTGTTCGTCACTCGCGTCGGCTCGGCCGTTATGTTAAAAATTAAATCGTACGATTTTATGTCTTCCTCGATGAAATCAATGTTCTATATCGATATCGCGAGCTCATTATTTATAATAAGGTTGTCTCTAAAGCGTCGATCTCAGGTTGATTTTTACTTTTAAGAAAATATCACCGTAATCATTTAATCAAGTCGAATGTCACAACGTTTGGTCGTTATTTATAAGCGGCGCGGACCACTTTGTATATATCTGTAGTGCCTTATAAATTTATACCACACGATGTCGGCGAAGCCCCGTTTCGGACGGAACGAGGCTCGCTGCCGTCGTCGTGCAGTCTCGGGTGTAATAATGATTCGTATCTGAGTTTTAATGTGTGTGCCATTCACTCGGTTATCATACTAGATTTACGATAGGAAGTCTCAACAGGTACCTTTAATTAATCTTGCCATGATGATAAAGTAAGAAATTCTCGTCACAAACATATTTTTGTATCGACATAATGTCAGCTAATAGTAAGAAATATACTTAGAGTGCCTTCGTCGTATGATATTTTATTTCTTAATGTAAGTGAGTTAAGTCAATCTAAATGCCATCCATTTTGTTAAGTTTTATGTAAGTAAGGTCGCTTTATAAGCTCGCTCAATTCATACAGATAGTGAAGTTGATACTAGTTGTAAGAGCCGTAATAATGTTGTTCGCATAATACCTACTCCTGCACCTGCGCCGCACGCGTCGTGTCGGTACGTCACAACGAAACATCACAAGATATTGTTTAATGTCAATCCTACGCTCACTTTCAAACTTATATTTCCAACATCCTCCTTGTAATCACATTCGGAATTGTGTCAATTTACCGAATCGATATAATATCAGTGGAAGCCATTAACGTAGAATTATAATTTCAAATGAGGTACGATCGACATTTTGCATAATATCGTATGCCTACTTAGTAGTCGCTTAGACTTAGTCAAAATCGGCCATCAAAACGACATTAACATTTCATCTAGGGGAGTGGTTTGTGTACGATTAGAATTTTATCGATAGTTGATTTCAATATATTATTTTATACATTCGATATAGTTAACGAACCATGACAATCGAGAATGTGAGTAGAGAGTTGATCTAATAATTTAAGTGCCGAAGAGAATCTCGTATTGTAGACGAGACGGAGGAAATTTCTTAGGGAACCCACGTAGTTATTATTGGAGCGCAGTTTCAGTATCAAAGGAGAGTAAATTAAAAAAAATATATTAAGTTTAGTCCACCGATTAATTTGGATGACAAGCAGGTTCCGGGTGGAATGTTCGCAGACGAAGTCGCCCAAGATATTATGTTAAGTGCTGTGCCTAGTGCGGACGGTTCGATTAACTGCCATATTATGACGTAGTTTAGGATACTTGTCGACGTTAGCGTAAGGTTTAGTGTAGTCAATTTTAGTATCGTACGTGTTGCAGGTAGGAATCGAATTTTTATTAGTTTTACGCTATACCACGTACTTTCGTATTTACGTATTTTGTGATTTGTTGTTTTCTATCGTGCCGCGGCTCGATTCGGGCGGCGGCGCGACTCTTCCATTTCGATGTTTTATATACACTCGTTAAATCTTCCCACTACGTTGTAAGCGATTTGGATACCTATGTTATATTATGTTTTCGCATTTCGTTGCTCAAAGTCTGCATTTACCGGTCGAGTGGGCGGACTCTAAGTACATTATTCTATGTTATAGTATCTACTCGTACGTATCAAAGTAATATTTATTTATGTACTTATAAATTGCGCAGCTTTAATATTTACTTACAAAATGATAGGTCGTGATTCTGAATCTCGTCATAAGTCACAAACGTCAGTAGCAATAGAATACGTAGGGCGGTCCTCGGACGATCTCGGGGTCTAAAATCGGACTTTATAGCTACGCCATTCTTGCAAGTGTCACTTACATGACACAGGAAAGTGTCATCCGAGTGCCACGGCCCACGAGATCGTCGGGGAACTCTAGTAGGTAAATGGGCGTATTGTCGAGGCGTCGCCACCGCGCGCGAGCGCTGTTGTGCAATGTTTAGCTGAGTTAAGTATATGGCATGTGTAACGTGTGTATTGATAGATCGTCGGCGCTTGCGCAAGCTGGAGACGGAAGTTCGTGCGCCGCCAAAGCCATCGATATTCGAGCCAACTTGTATTACGAATGTTTTAAATGTGACGTATTGCTTTGGATGATTGGCATCCTCCGATTTAATTTTTTCGACGACATCACAAGTTGGCTGGCTGCTGGCTGTATATCGATGGCGGTGGTGGGCGCGGGAGGCGGGCGGGGGTTGGCGACGGCCTCTCGCAGGTAGTCACACTAGTTATTGTACACATTCCGAAAATGGTAGCACATTTTCGTTATTAAATTTTAATGCCTTAATTTTTAAATGAATAGATGTTACGTTATTCTTTTATATGAATATTTGTAAGTTGTCATAAATATTATTAATATAATTTTTATCAAAGTTTATAATCTAAATAAAAATGTTTTTCTTCAAAACATACAACTTGTGTTTTATGTGTACCTTTTATTTTAAATTCGTAGACAGTAAAACATCGATATACCTATTCGATCGTATTTAATGAGTAATTCAATACAATAACAACGATTATTATTTACATCGAAAAGCCGTTATTACTCCAGATAAAGCGTTGAGATTCATATAATTTGGTTGGAGCATGGTGCCCTTAAACTGGCAATAAATATAAAACATACATACAAATGGCAAGAGCTTACTCAAATAAATGAGCATATACTCAGTTAAATGCGACTGAAGTTAAGGTACCCAAAACAACAGAGCACACAGCACAGGAACAAATTATCGGACGCATCCATAAGTCGCGGCTGATGGATGCGACTTAACAATGTGCACGGTTCATATGGGGACGTCCGCGGATGCAGGAAGGCTCTCTTTGTCTTGTCGAACTTACGGCCGTTCCCAATATTCAATATATCGTGAATATATCTGTGGTTTGACATACAACCGATCGCAGCTAACCTTGAAATGACATAAAATATAATATGTCTCTAATGTCTAATGAGAGCTATTCCTATCTCTAGTAGGGCAAAACCAGACATAGATCAAATATTGGGAACGGCCGTTAGTATTTTAACGTCATTCTCTTATAAGCTATAAGGTGCCCCATCTTGTACTATCATTCCATTTGACAATGATTCCGAAAATTAAAAAATTACAAATCAATGTAAAACCTAATTTTTGACAGTTTTGTAGAGCACCATACTAATACATAATTTCCTTTGGATTGATTTTTATAAACACAAGATATGGTACAGAATCATACAGCATACTGCTGATACTGCTTCAGTATCGTCGTTTTACATACCTACATCAATCATCAGTAATTTCCATAAAACAAAAAGATTGTTGGGCATTACTAGCAGTATGGTGGTGATATAATATTTTAGCTTCACCTACGTATTTTCTCTTAAAATCTCTTCTAAACAATACTCCTACTTCCTTATAGCTTTACGTTGTCATGGACAATGGTGAATTCTAACACTTTTGCAACCACCCTTTAAATACTGCATGTCGCAAAACCAATTATAATTCACACCTTTTTTCCAATCAGCAAAAAATACCTCAAACATTAAGTACTTAATAATGTATAGAAGACAGGAAAGACTAGGTAACACTTGAAGCGTCTAGTTTTTAGATCAGTCACATTCGCAAAAGTAAATTAGAGTTATCTTAAAAATATCTAGAGGCGTAGACAAAGTTACTAACGAATGAGATTCATCGCTATTGAAACAGGTGATTAGGCGATGAAATAGAGAATGATAGGTTATTTATTTTTTGCCTATAGACGGCTTTGGTACGTAAGGTTCAAAACCTTTCCCTGAGGTGAATGAGAGAAATGAGTTTTCCCATCTTGTCCCATCGTCCAATAACGTGATGGCTATCGTTTTTGTAACAACACTTTGTCTAAGCTTCATGCTCACTAAATGTTACATTCCAACTCCACAGGCACTTTTTAAACACGCAAAATCTGCTATTTGTTCTAGAAATCTAATGTTAAACACATTAACTTTATTGCATTTATCATAACAGTCATTATATCGAGGTATATCGAAATAAATTAAGCTTTACTATTTTGACTACTAGTACCTAGTAAGTAAAAATTCATTAATAATTTTATTTTCAAAGTTAAATTCTATTAATTATAGTTACAAGAAAACGATGTTTTCTGTACAGTTGTCTTAAAAATATTTGGCAATAACAAGATCTAAATCTAAAATCAAAATGACTTTGCACGTACAGCGCGTATACCTACCTATTATTGTTTGCTACTTAAGTCCTGAAACAAAATATGGCTAAAACAATTTTTATGTTTTCATTTTATCTTTATATCTAAAAAGAATTACTTTTCGCACATATTTTGTTACTTTAAATTTCTAATTTAAAGTAAATTTAAAATTTCAATTAAATATATCACTTTAACGTTTAGAACATTATTTTGATTTTTTTACATCGACATACTACCTACATATGGAATGATCTAGACTAGAATACAATAGAAGCATTTTAGTTTACCTGACTTGAGCTTAAACTTTGTACAGTAAAACCTACTGATTTTTTCCCGGATTACAGAAGCATTAAATGATACATATTTTGAAATCATTGAATTATGAAATAAAAAATAATTCATCCGACTCGAAGGACCACCTTAAGAAAAAACCATAAACGGGAAATCGGAGTTCGGATAAGAACAGCTGATATTAAAAGTAGCAATTCGTATTACATAATATTATATTGATAGCAATTTTGGGTGTATTCAACATCCAAAATTGCTATTGTATCTATGAGTTATGTACCAGTTGTGTGTGGCGATTTATTAAGGTAGGACGTAGGGAGGACCATATCTGTATCATTTCAGTGTTTCATCTCCCCTTGGACGCAATATTATGATACCCATATCTTTCCAAACTAGCGATCATGAGCACCGCATACGCAACAGAGAAATTATACACCGAAATACTACAAACGTGGAACTTTATAGGTGTCGTTTTTTTTATAAAATAAGGGAGCAAAGGAGCAAACGGGTCGCCTGATGGAAAGCAACTACCGTCGCTCATGGACACTCGCAACATTAGAAAAGCAGCAAGTACGTTGCCGGCCTTTTTGTGGTGGTTAAAATAGTCAACCAGAATTAAAATATGATGAACCGTTCCCTGTCGGAGCAGTTCGCGAGTGATGGCTATTGTATGAGCGGGGAGCTCTGGGAGTCGCTGAAGTCGAGGGTGTAGTACATGTCGGCGGTGTCGAGGGGCGGCGCGGGGGGCGCGGGGGCGGCGGGGGGCGCGCGTTTGTCAGCCAGCCAATGGTGCGGGGGGCCCGGCGCGCGCACGCGGGAGAGGCGTGACAGCAGTCTAGCGTAGGTCTTGTTCACGCGGCAGTGGCAGGCTGTCACCTGAAATGTTAAGCAGCATCTTTTAATAAGCATGACCTTATAACAAGCACGGGTATTTATAAGACTCTGGCTATATAGGATATCTGGTAAGTAGACAATAGTACATGTCAACAAGACCCATCGTCTCAAATATGCTATGGATGTGTTCTGTGTTGGACGTGTGCACGAGCTAGTAATAGTAGGTTGCAGACGTAGACGTAGATATTGTTAAAATGTTGTTTGATTTCTTATTAGGTGCTTCCAAAATAAAGTTAGAGTTCTGAAAGGATCCTGCAGCCCAGCGGCAGAATTATCTCCTGAACCAGGTTACCACGTTTCACTATTTAGCAATGAAACTACAAGAATGCTAACCACAACTCCAACTATAGCGATAGCGGCGCCCAGCGTGCCGGCTGCTATGAAGACGTTGTTCAGGCGGTCGTGGTACAGGCCGAGCGGCAGGTGAATCTCTCGCTCCAGGCTGCCGCGGTCCTCCAGCTCTCACATTTCACCATCAAGCAACGAAACTACAAGAATGCTACAACCACCACTCCAACGATAGCTATAGCGGCGCCCAGCGTGCCGGCTGCTATGAAGACGTTGTTCAGGCGGTCGTGGTACAGGCCGAGCGGCAGGTGTATCTCTCGCTCCAGGCTGCCGCGGTCCTCCAGCTCTCACATTTCACCATCAAGCAACGAAACTACAAGAATGCTACTAGCCACCACTCCAACGATAGCTATAACGGCGCCCAGCGTGCCGGCTGCTATGAAGACGTTGTTCAGGCGGTCGTGGTACAGGCCGAGCGGCAGGTGTATCTCTCGCTCCAGGCTGCCGCGGTCCTCCAGCTCTCACATTTCACCATCAAGCAACGAAACTACAAGAATGCTACTAACCACCACTCCAACGATAGCTATAGCGGCGCCCAGCGTGCCGGCCGCTATGAAGACGTTGTTCAGGCGGTCGTGGTACAGGCCGAGCGGCAGGTGTATCTCTCGCTCCAGGCTGCCGCGGTCCTCCAGCTCTCACATTTCACCATCAAGCAACGAAACTACAAGAATGCTACTAACCACCACTCCAACGATAGCTATAGCGGCGCCCAGCGTGCCGGCCGCTATGAAGACGTTGTGCAAGCGGTCGTGGTACAGGCCCAGCGGCAGGTGCATCTCCCGCACCAGACTGCCGCGGTCGTCCAGCTCCTCGCCGTCTATCACCGACTCCAGGATGAAGTCCTCTGGAATGGTAAGGTTTGAAGTCAGTTACGTTAATGTACTATCGAAGAAATTGATTCATATGCAGTTGACGGACTTACGTCAATTAGCCGCATGGGCGTATATAAGTTGGGGGGGGGGGTCCTGGGGGTCCGGACCCCCCCCCCATTACTATCAATGTTACTTGACTAATCGACAATAATTATAGGTATGTACCGCACTGATTTTAATCGGCGAAGTACGTGTATTTTTTCCTATTCTCAGTATAATAATAATAATTAATATACTGTGGAGCGTGTCCGTAGGCGGAGTAGGTACCGCGACACTTTCTTAGTTCGTTACAGGGGCGAGGGGAAATGGAAATGCAGAGTTCAACATTCCAATATTCAAATTGTAAAGAATATCTTTGATTTCCTAAACACGTTACCTATTGGCCGCTTTTTACAGTTCCGTAGTCAACAAGGAACCCTTATAGTTTCGGTCTGTCCGTCCGTCTGTCTGTCCGTCTGTGTGTCTGTCAGCGGTTTTGCTCAGAGACTATAGGACCTACAAAGCTGTAATTTGGCATGAATACACATATTAATAATGGCAACAAAATGGTACATAAAATCGTAAAAAAATATTTTTATGGTACCTACGTCTTCCATACACATCAAGCGGGGATGAAAATTTTTTTTCGCGTCCACCCCATCGTGTGGGGTGTCGTTGGAAAGGTTTTTTAAAACTATTATGAGTAGCTATTCATAGATCATTTTCCGATTTAAGCGGCCCATTCACTATCCTGCATTGCAGTCCTGCTGCAGTCCGCCGTGCAGGCCTGCAACACCATTCACTATCCTGCGTGCAGTCCGCCGCTTATGCAGGATAGTCAATGGTGTTGCAGGCCTGCACGGCGGACTGCAGCAGGACTGCAATGCAGGATAGTGAATGGGGCCTTTTAGGCATCCGTTTGTGAAATATTAAGTTTTAAAGTGGAAAAAATCGTCAGAGTTCAGTGTCCCCCCCCCCCTTCTACCAGCTAAACGGTTGCTTCTGGAAATGTGAAAAAATTCACGGGAGTGGGAAATATGCTGAATTTAAAAGGAAAACTATCACGGCTAAGAAGACTTCATAAGTTATTGAGTAATAGTCGATCAACTAAAAAAAAATTATTCGGCGAAGTATTATAAAGGAACTTTTCGTTCCCCGATTGCGGAACCCTATATTGCGCGTGGCCCGACGCGCACTTGGCTGGTTTTTTACGTTAAATGGCCCATTCACTATCCTGCATTGCAGTCCTCTGCAGTCCGTCGTGCAGGCCTGCAACACCATTCACTATCCTGCGTGCAGTCCGCCGGCTTATGCAGGATAGTGAATGGTGTTGCAGGCCTGCACGGCGGACTGCAGTAGGACTGCAAGGCAGGATAGTGAATGGGCCGTTTAAGGGACATGGGCGTACCCAGGAAAAGATGGTCGGTCTGGTAAATAACAGAAAAAATTATAGAAAATAATTATACATTTTATTTTATTAATGATCGAATCATTTATTTAAAACTATTATATTTCCTTAGAACTATAAAAAAGCTATCCTTTTTGTAAAAAAAAATCAAATCATTGTCATTGAAAATTACGAGATGTTCGAATTTGAAGTGTATTTTTATGGTGATATTCAAGATTTTTTTACAGAATTACCATGCCATTTTTCAATATTCTGTATTTTTTTACTTTGTTCCTTTTTCAGTGTACATTAATTTTGGTGTAAAAGAATTCCACATAATTTCTTCAGACTGGACTTTTTTTACAGAGGTCTTTTTGATTGATTATTCTGTGATATAAAAGTTGACCAATCGTGTAATGCTATGGGTAATTCAAAGACAAAGACATGATGAATACTGACAATGAAGTATGAACTTTTATTTCTTAGCTTTAGTCATTGCTGAGATAAATCGATATCGCTACAGTCAAATTATCAAGGCGCCGCCTTAAGTGATTTAGGCCAGGATATTACAAGTAAAACCAAATGCTGACGAACATACGGGCTTTAGCAGAAGAGATTTATCATTTAAGACACAAAGATCTTATTTACACATAAAACATTAGGTGGCGATACATAAATAAATAATAGTTCTTTTATGCTTTCTGAACACTTTTGTGAACTCTGAGTTCCGCAAAGAGTGATTTTGGCTGCAAGTATGAATAAAATCTAAATGAACAAGAAAAGCTTATTTGTTATATTTTTAATACCATTATTGCATCCATTTTAGTCAACAAAGTAAAATAGGAAGTAAACAAACATTGGGCAAGTGGGTCTCCTGAGTCTCGTCGCAAATGGGAAGCTTGATTGGCGATTTGCTCAGACTTCTCTGGGGAATTGCTTCATTTCCCAAATAGCACAAAACACAAAATAAATATACTTCAATAAAGATCCGCTGTGGTAGTTAATTTAGATTTATAATAAAAAAAAGTGTGTCAGCTCCGACGCACGACTGGAGTTTACTCCTGAAGTACGAGTATCTAACCATACGCAAAAAGATTAATATCATATGAAATCAGATGTTCCGGCAATATTATCTACACCCCTTTCTGCCATAGTTATTTCAAAATACTTTTAGTTCACTTTAGCCAGTATAATGATAAAAATTATAACTTCACAATAACAATATTAATTATTGATATTTATAACAAAACTAGCAATATAAATACATCGACACTGATAGAAACAAACAAGCCCAATAACATATAGTATATAGATATAGTCGCCTATACAGCATACCATATGTACGTCTTAATCATAAAGTTAATATACCTATCGGAATATAATATTATATAATTATATAATATAATATTCCGATAGGTATATTACCTTTATGGTCTTAATACACTCACAGCCAAATTAGAAAGTTGCGCACTAAAGGTGCGCACCAAAAACGTGACACATTTTTTCGTTACTTATTAGTAGGTTTTACCCCTTGGATTTTTCTCATACCGGGCGCCTTATATATGAAAATCGATTCTTAAGGAATAAACTCCAATTAGTTGTTGATAAAACATTGATATAGCAAATTACAAAATTATTACTTAGGTACCTACACGGATGTAAAAAAAAAATACGTATGGAGCATTACACTATAAAGAGGTGAAGCATCACAATAATTATTGTCTGTTTAAAGATTAATTGACGTGTTTAAAAATAATGTTATAATATTATATTTGTTGTCCAAGTATCATGAATTAATTATTAATAATAATTAGTTCAACTCACATGAGTTATTGAAATATGTACTTCTCATAAGAATTTCAAGTTAAATAACAAAACAATAAGACAAAACCATTGTCACCATTATACATCATTTTATTTATGACTATTATTGATCTATATTTTGAGTAAAGTGGGTCGTACCTCACACATGCAAGGTACGACAATTTCGTTTATTGTACACGTGACCGACACTCACACACGCAACTAGGTACTACAACCCGCTGTCATTGTACATTGAGTGACGGCGCCAATGACACGCACACATCCTACACGGGCGGCCATAAGTCATAACTATCCTTCACTCGGGATTAGGCAAGGTTACGTCCGTATTTTTTTTAAGTCCGTGGGTACCTATAGGTATTTCACGTTAAATGTCATTGCGGATTCAATTAAAGTTTCTAAGTGAAGATGGCAAACTAAACAGTTACTGTGTTTATTATGTATTGCCTGAATTTAAAAGCGCTATACTGTCGCAATACTCACAAAAAATGTTTTTCCTGAAAATAATCAAGGTAAAACAATGGGACTCCATTCTCTCCTAAAGATCGACATCGATTGTTTCAATCTGTTGCATTAAAAGATTAAAATCACTCCAGCGGAGCTTTGCGAAAGCAAAAACGTTCAACTTTTCACAAAGATGAAAAGCAATTGTTTCGACTTTATATCATTTTTGTAACCTATATTTCTACAAATGTACTCCGAAATAATAACAGAAATATCTCTTAGTATTTCGAAAGTGTGATTCATTTTATGAAACTAAGGAAAGAGTATTTTCTTTGAAATTGAAATGAAACGAAAGCTAGTTTTAGGAAAGCTCGTGAATATTCATTGTAAAGCTTTCGCTGTAACTGTACTTAGCGAGCAGTTGTATATCCTTGAAAGCTCCATTTACCTACTTTTACCAGAATAAACACAATTGGGACACCAGCACCACTACAGTGTTCCTACTTGCAATAAAACTTATATACTTTGTAAATATTGTGTTACATTTACTCGTTTAAATATAATAAAACAAGCAGGTGTACAAAGTCCTAATTGGTTTCATTATTTTCATAATCAACTAATATTCTCTCTTCATATTTTATTAAAATTATTACTATCCGACTGAACCTCAAGTTTTGGCGAAGACAGAGCCTTGAATAGAATCGTTAAGATTACAAAAACCGATGATTTAAAATGTCCAAATATGATACAAGTCTTTTTTATTTATTTCAAACGTATAATATTCTGTGAGGTATTTAAAAGTATAAAGGTTTCGAGGAAGAATTCATTCGGTTTCGAAGTTTGTTTTATTTTAGTGGAATGAGTTTTCGGTGATCCTTTTGTGACCGAAGAAATCTTTTCGTTCAGAACGTGGACACTAATATTATAAATAATAGAATGATATGTGAGAAAACTTTAAAGGTGTGAAACTACATGTATGTGATTAGTATGCGATATTATTAATCCTTCAGGCCCCGCGCGAGCACCGGTGATCGCGACAACAATAGAATACAATAGCAATTCCTGGAAATTCCGACTGAAGTATTAATTGATGCTAAATATGGAGTCTGTGTACCATCTGCTATTTTCAATCAACTAACATGCATGTTCTCACATCGATCTAAAAATATGCCGACACAATCTAATGAACCGCTTATAAAAACAATGTATAATGTATAGGTATCTTGCATAAGACAATTTACGTTACAACCTTGTTGTGATATTAATTAATATAATAACAGATAAACGCACCTTCGCATAGTCTTCCGGTGTAGCCTGGTCGGCACGAGCAGTAGAACGAGTCCACGCCACTCCAGCACGTACCGCCGTGAGCACAAGGGCTATTGTCGCATACCTGAGTTGGAACACGATTTGGTTAATTGAAGCCATTCAATCCCATTATTTTTTACGTCTTGCGGCCGGCAATTTAACGAGACGTGATTTTCATGAGTTCTTTTGGCTGAGCTTGAGGATGATGGATTTCAACGATGATGGAAATTAGTTTCCTAGCTTTCGGAAGCTTTTAGGCAATATACTACCAAAGTAATGGTTACCTACATAGGTTTCCAGAGCTACCAATTAAATATAGATACGTATTCCTTTTAAAAATAAACACAATTAGCTATAACAAAACTGCAGATAACGAGTATAAAAACTCAACAACTATTTTCGTTTAATTTGTAAACAATGATAATAACGTTAATGTATGAGTTCCACTTATATGTCTCGCGTTCGTTTTTGCGGACCGATTTCTTCAATCTATAACGTACAAGGAATTTATTAACATTTCTAGAAAACAACAGAAAAACAAGCATCCGAGTCGCACGTAGGCTTTATAAATAGATAGCGTTTTCTCCTCTAAAAAGAACTCGACTCATATATTGGATAGGATGAATAATGCATGTGCCGTTTCGCCCGCGCGTTTCGTCCCATCCCAGATTATTTGGCGCTTGACTTTTATAGATTACTGCATCGTTTGTCACTCGCTACCTCTATCATTTTTTTTTAATTAGCGCTAGGTTTTAGTTTTAGCTTCCCGATATTTTACCAAAAATGTGTTGTGATTTAAAATAGCATAGTAAAATGATGTTGCTCGTAACTTTGTTGCGCCTTAATGCCTTAAATCACTCATGGGAGAACCATGCTTCGGCACGAATAGGCCGGCTCAACCAGAGAAATACCACGGGCTCACAGAAAACGGCGTGAAACAGCGCTTGCGAGTTGCGCTGTGTTTCGCCGAGTGAGTGAGTTTACCGGAGGCCCAATCCCCTACCCTATTCCCTTCCCCATGCTCCCCTCCTCCCCTATTACCCTATTCCCTCTTAAAAGGCCGACAACACATCTACAGCTCTTCTGATGTTGCGAGTATCCATGGGCGACGGAAGTTGCTTTCCATCATGTGAACCGTTTGCTCGTTTGCCCTCTTATTTTATGAAAAAAATGGAACTCCCTAATATGTGTGAGTTATTTAACAACGTAGATTCGGCAGTAGAACTAGACAATGATGATACAACAATGTAGCTTAACCTCCTTAACCACAGTAGTGGGATATGTGTCAGATTGTAGAGATTACCTATGAGTAGATTGGCAGAGCAGCAATGTAGAGATTTGTTGCTGTAGAAGGTTCTATATTCTACAGGTTGTAACAATACTAAGTGAAAATATTTTAGGGAGTGTATTCTGTCGACTGTCTTCTATAGAGGTCACCGTGAAAGTAGTAGCGCAAATGCATTGTGATTTGTATGGGCAAGCGTCCCAGCGTCATAAGTATGCCCATACAAATCACAAAATTTTTTTGGCGCTCCTAGTTTTACAGTGAACTGTATAGAGTATTATCACTTGATTACACCCTGTATATTTAGTTAGATACAAGTAACAGTGGTACGTACTACGTACGATATGTATTACGTACGTAGTACGTACCAGACTGACTGTGTGCGTTGTACAGTGACTAGTGTACAGTAGCCGACCAATAGGCTACTTGACCTATTTTTTTTCTTCATTCTAATCGATTCCTAATCATTCATTTTTACTAAAAAAACTAATATTTTAATATTTTAAACAGTAGAAACCCATAAAAATGTTGATCGAAAAATATGCCTTTTATATGGCGCCGAAAACACTGTCCGCCATTGTACCGCCATAGTGTGACGTCATGTTTTTTGTATTTTATACTTTCTTTATTGAAAAAAAGTTTTATGTGCTAAATGTACGAGTCTAACCGTGCTTAAAAAATTAAAAAATAATTTAGAAATCATTTCTAATGTTGAACACTTTTGTAGAAAAGTTTTGGCCATTTCATTTCCTAACTACAATGAATGGAGATAATATATAAAACTGATGTTTTATTTGAATTATTCAAGAAAATAATTTTATAAATCTTTCTAGGCTTATTCATATTATTTATGTACAAATAAACTTACATATAACGAGCGCGATAAATAAAAGATATTAAATTACAAATGGGATGACGTCACATCCAGATCGGAAGTACCGCAAAAGCGTTTTCGTCAGTACAATTCCTATTTTCATAAAATCATATTTTCAAATCGACTTTATTTATCAATCATAAGCTTTTATTTCACGATAAGGGTGAAATACAGTTTCCTAGGCCAAGTTCTACTAGAAATATGCATTTTTTCAATGAAATTAAATATATGTCAAGTAGCCTATTTGATCCCTATCCATAGCTACTCTATTGCTATACGATAAAAGTAGTTTACCAATTTGGACCTTATCGCTATAGACATAAGATATACTCACAGAAGTAGCGGGTATATGGCACTCCTCGCCGACGAATCCGCGCGGGCACTCGCACGTGTAGCTATTGCCGTGGTCGATACACAGCCGCTGCCCCGAGCACGGGTTCGGCGAGCACAAGTCCACCTGGATACGACCAACATCCATATTTACTAATATTATAAATGCGAAAGTGTGTCTGTCTGTCTGTCTATTACCTCTTCACGTCCAAACCGCTGAACCAATTTTGCTGGAATTTGGCATGGAGATGCTTTGAGTCCCGGGAAAGAGCATAGGATATTTTTGTCCTGGAAAAATGTACGGTTCTGCGATAAACGAGTTTTGGTGCACCGGAGTTGCGGGCGTCATTTAGTACAGGAATATTTAGCGCCTTCGCACTTATTACGTAACAGCTGATTTTCAGTATGAAGTTCATATAATAGACATATTTTTATTCAAGCGTCTTTGGCGCTTTTGTACAAAACAGCTGATTATTTTGAGAAGAAAAATTGTTGCAATAGAAAGTGATGCGATACTTACATTCAGAAGAAGTCTATTAATTCTGTAGCATGTCGAAACCGTTTAAAAAGACCGTATACAGTAAGAGTAAGTTAGCAATTTTAAGCAACTCTAGTCGAGTGATAGCATGAGACACCTCTCATCTCATTCGAATCGATTCACGCTTGCCATAGCATTACTCTTTCATTGCAATTTCTATCGGCAATGATTGGTTCGGGGTTTCAAGCTGAAAATATTATGTATTACCGATTTGTATCGGCCGATATTAAATACAAATTCCCATCCCGAAATCGTCCGCTATAAAGTTCACAGTGTATAATAGCACCAAGCGTCAATGAATTCCCTCAGTGGCGGATGTACAGTTTCGCTGCCTGTAAGCTTTTTAAGGCTGGTGGAATAATCTGAAACTTTATATCTTAAAGTGTATTTTGTAAAGCCTTCAGCGATTGTTCATGTCCATAATTCAATTTATAAATTAAAACGTGCTTTATTAAATTTTCTAAACTTTTACATAGAGCAACTATGTATTTTTTTGATTCGGAAGATCTAAACAAAAAATTACGAGCACAATAATAATTATTATTATTTGCCGCCCCCTGGGGCTACTCAGTCCGCTGATAAATCCGCCACTGAATTCCCCTGAGTAAATAATTCACGGACCCCCACTTATACCTTTTGAGACGAACACCTTGAGCATTTATTGCCTTTAATCTCAGGTTTTCTCCAATAAATCTACGGATTTACGGGCGAAATATGTGCGTGATTTATTTCGCCAGCATCAGAATATATAGCATCGTCAACATTCAGAATTATATTACCTAGTGTTTATGATAACATTCAATATTTACATTTAATGGAAAACACTTTGCTTATTTGTGGGTTAACAATAGAGGAAAATTTCATAACATTATCAGCAGGCTTAGCATGACAACATTAGAAACGAGAAAGAATGGACATACTGACAGATTTTAGTGACAAAATGGCGGATTTCCTTAGTCTATCTGTCACTTTGTCTATTCTCCCGTAGAAAGAAATTGTTTCTATGGTGACCATGCTTAGCCTGCAGGCATGTAAAATTTGATGATGTTAGTTTCAGTGATAATAACACTGATGAGTGATGACCTATGCGATAGCGTAGTGAATCGGGGTGTTTTTCGTACACGATGTTGGAGATCCATATTCCATATTATTGATACGGCATATAGAGATTTTTTTTTTTTTGCGCAGGGGAAACCCGTCATGGGTCCCTCCGGGTTATATAGAGACTGCTCTACATCAAGCTATTAAGTTTATGTATGTAATATTGACAACTGTAGATCTACCTTCAGCTGGCACATGTTGCCGGTATATCCTCGTGCGCAGGCGCAGGAAAAGCCGCCGATGCGGTCGGTGCAGGTGCCTCCGTTGGCGCACGGGGACGACTCGCACTCGTTGTACTCCACCTCGCACTTGTCGCCCGTGTAACCTATAGTAGAGATGAGCTCGTTATTTGGCATTAGAGCCAAAACCAGTGGGTAGCGTTTTGTCGTACTGTCAGAGAAGTTGATTCATAGGTAGAGGGCGGACCTTCTTATTTCGGTCGCGTTTTGTCAAACCCAACCAACAGATTATTTGACTTGATGCTTGATTCATAAGGGTGGGTCCAAGCGTGTCGAAATGATACGCATATCATGATACGCCCCGATCGCTATTAACCGCGTATCTGATACGTGTCGTATCAAATACACGAATGATCGGCAGAATGGTCTAATAGGCGTCCACACTATGATACGCATACTTGATACGGCGCGATGATCGCGACGGTGATCTGATCGGAGATCTGATCGCGCAAATGATAAAAATGTGGACGCACCGTAAAATGACGTAGGTTTATCAACTGTCTGAATCAATTTCTTCGATGGTATTATTGGTACCTGACGTAATCATTTGATTGCAGATTCCACTAAGCTCAACTGTCAACATAAGTTATGGGCCAAGGTTTAGAAATAGTTTTCATACATATTTTGCTTCGATATTCATTTTGGCTTCAGTAGTTTGAACTACATATTATTAGGTATTCTGTCTTTATTTTTTATATAGTGTCCTTACTTATTTTTAATAACATATTAATAATATATTATAATAAGTGTGTTTCTCTAGATATTATTTGGCCGCAATTCTGTACAGATCTCTACTAGACAAACAGAATTACCGCTTCCCTCGCTGAAGTACCATCAAGTAAATTACGAGGTTTGAATAAAACAAAAAAGTCGCAGACCGCACTTCAGCGAGGCAAAACATACAATAGCTACGTAAACAGAGCGATCTTATCATATAATCGCTCCACTGACGTCACGGCCCACTATAAGCTCTGGGATTTTATGCAGATTGAAAGGATGACACGAAAAAAGGTCGCCACAAAAATAATATTCGAGTTTTCATAACATTATGTGTTAGGAATTTGTTAGATATAAAACTTTTATATTCCTTTTATTAAGGGCTTTTTATTTGCCTCAATATGAATAGCAATCTTTTAAATAAATTTCAAAGTGTCTAAATAAAAGACAACGATTTATTGGAAACCTCTAAACATGAATTTAATGTCGAACAATAACAGAATAATACTTACAACCTCTAAATGATCTTAAAACGAACAAATTACGGCGACTATTAATCTTTCGAGGCATCGGAAACTGATTGTTGAGGTGCTTTCGAAAGCTCTCGAACACAGTTAATTACAAAATTGGTTTCATTTCATTTCAGTTGATGATGCTGATGCAAACTCGGGTGTGAATTAGGTATCACTCCTCCAATGAAGAAACATTTTTTGCAAAAACAAGTGGTAATGGAATCCCTACTTGTTATTCCGTCGTCGAACGGTGTTATAAAACTTCTAAATTAAAGTAAGAAAAGTTTCAAAATATTAAATTAAATTTCTACAAACTCAAATGTTTGTTTTGCCTTAATTTTCTTCTTAGATATTTATTCAGCGTCGTCGGCTAACGAGGGTTTTAGGTTTTTGTGCGAGGATCACCGACGCTTGCGGTCTGAATTATTTTAAGGGGGTGACACACGTACGAACTTAAAGTACGCGGATTTTAAATTCGCGAACTTACTTGGCTCGCGTCGGTGACACACGAGAATCGCTCACACGCGCCGCGAGCCGCGAGCCTGGGGGCATGGTAACCCCCAGGCTCGCGGCTCGCGGCGCGCGGCTCGCGGCTCGCGGCTCTATGCTGACACACAGGCGATTAAGATCGTCGAGCCATAAGTCCGCGTACTTACTAGCGTGTCTGTCACCCCCATTAGGGAGCGATGTGCGTACGTGGGCTGCTCCATTTCTGTATTTTCTCTGCGGTAAAAGCTTCCAACAATAAATATAATTTAATATTTACGACCGGAGCTACGCAAATGTACGTTATAGTTATGCTAAAAGTTTTTGGACAAAAGGAGCATGTGTTTGAATAAACTACATTTTTGTCAGAATAGCCCGCCTTTTCTGGAGATGTCATGTTTATTTTCCTTCTTTCGAAATTGGTATTCGTAAAAAATACAAGCCTTTCCCTTGAGTCCCAAGAGTGTTTACCGAAATAGATCGAATAGGCACAGTCGTTATGTTAAAAGGCACCTTTTTGCATTCTGCCTGCTTCTTGTCCGAAGTGAAAATATATTGGATGAATAAACGACTTGCTATGACAATCCCATTTTCACAAACTTCCTTACCTACTAATAAAAGTATTTATAGAGTGGTTTACATGGATAAACTTGTTCTCTCTTGACAAGTAACTTTTCCAACGTATTAGATAGCTCAAAAATTATCGGCTGCTTAAAGACTCGTAAGAGTCTTTACTCATACGAGCCAATTATTATTTTATTGTATAAGTAAACATGCAAAGACTCGAAACTCTTACCTGGTTCACAGAAGCAGCGGTACTTGACGTCGTCTACATCGCTGTCTTTTTCTTCAACGCAGATGCCCTTAACGCAGGGTTTGGCCTCGCACGGTCCTCCCAGGGCAGAGACCTCACAGTGGGCGCCGGTCCAGCCTTCAGAGCAAGCGCAGTGGAAGGTCGTTGAGCCATTCATGGCCATGCTCATGCACGACCCGCCGTTCAGACACGGCCCGGAGAAGCACGGGTCCTTCTCACATTTTCTGCCAGTGAAACCTACAAATAGAAAACATGTGTGATGTATTATTTAGGTATGGGCTACGAGATGTTGCCTGAGACTATTTAGAGCAGAAACCGTACATTATTGCGTGTTAATAAAAACTATTTCATGTCCTCCAGGAATTGAGGAACCAAAGAGGACTCAAAGTACCTCTTTAGCAAATTATTTCATCCAAACTGGCTCAACGGTTGAAACATAATAAGGTAACCAACAGACCTACAGATATTGTAGTATTATGTCAGCTTATGTCTTATTGATAAAAACTAGTGTTACATGGGGTACATAGTACGAGTAGCACACTTACACTATGCATTTAGTTAAAAATCTGATTAACATCTCTATTTAGAAATCGGGTAATAAGTCATCATTGACTTATTACCCGATTTCTAAATAGAGAACTCTATAATCTACATAGATTGTAGAGTTTCCAATACATAACATTAATAAGTTTGGAAAATATTTGCATGTATATTCGAATATTTTGGAGGACTTCTATTTTAGGTATATGTATTATGCATACACGAATGGGAGTTATGCATGGTAATGTGTTCAATGTTCACAGGCCATATTCGGAAAGCACATTTTGTGTCGCAATTTGAGAATCCACACGCGTCGGTCGCAACATGTAAATGACATCGATCCGACCGCTTCCTGCCACATCTACATGTAGCGGTCACTTAAATATTCCTGCTTAGCTATTCCAAACACATATTTCAACGTTATTTGTATAAAATGTAAAGCACCGTTAGTAGGAATCAATCCGATATTTGTGGTTCATTAATGTTAATTTTTATGAATATTCAAAATGGCATGTCTATATTATTAAGTACTAGCGATCCGCCCCGGCGTCGCACGGATATAAAATATATATCCACTGAAAAAAACATTAAAATCGATAGCCTTAGATGATCCTTCGCGTGGTCTACTTCTTATCTGTGCCAAATAACATAAAAATTGCCCCAGTAGTTCTCGAGATAAGCCCTTTAAAAAAAAAGACTTTGTTTTATAATAAGTATAGATAGATATAGATTCAGTTTACCATAATATTTGGAAGCCTAAATATCAATATTATTAATAAGTTACTCTTAATTTATTCCATGAAGAAGTGCTTACGCATCAAAATGTAAAATAAATTAAATCACGTAATATTATGATGCTCATTTACATTAATTTCTTTAATGTTGACAACATGATGGGTATGTGATTCATAATTCCATGAAGCAGGTGATTTTCATTCGCGCGAAAACAGCAATTAATTTATTACAATATTATGTTTAAAATGCGTCACTCGCTTCATTTGTGTTTATCAAGTGTTCATTCTTCCTGTTCCTTTAAAATGTACGCTGTCAAGTAAATGACAGATATTTTTTATCCAAGTTACATATGCAAGTCAAGGTACGGAAAACTATGTTGGTACAAACATTTTCTCGTTTGAAAGTTTATGAATATCATCTATAGAACTACTGCTAGAAGTGTCCAGTTATCTGAGTATAATCATAATATCGATGCATCCAGAATCCAGACACTATATAAAAGATAAATTTAAGCAGTTTTCATCTTACGTAACGAAATTATTTACATTGTTATTCTAGAAACATCTCAGATGTTTTTCTTGCCTTAGTATTTAATCAGTAATCACAGTGATGGGTTCGCCTCGTACCTACATAAAGTTATTTAATAAGACCTAAAAAGTTTTCTTGTTTCTAACAGGGCCGAGGCGTGAAATAACTAAATCGGCCTTTTACATTAACATATAAATGGTGACGAGGTTGCGCTATTCGTATTTATTAGCATAGGGCGCGGGGCACCGTTGTGGTTAAATTGAGCGAAAAACACAATATATTTGGAACTTTCGTAAAATATTTCACCGTAAAAAGGTTAAGGAAACAGGGATTAAGGGGTATATTTCACAACAGGCGATACCTAAATAAATTATCTTTATGGCGGAGAAAGTTCTGGTAATGGTCGGCGGTTTGCGGCAAGTGTTTTTAACAGCTGCAACTTGCAAGAAAGTTTTGATGACACGTAGTCGTTTCGGCGATGCTATCTTATTTTATGGTATTCTGTAAAGTTCAATTTTTCTTAAACCGCAGGCACGTGTCAGGTGAAACTTGAGCTGTGAGTTGTGACGTCACAACTTATAGCGACTCAAATGTATCTATCGCTCAGTGCAGCTATAGTTATTTTCATCTTAAAGACTTAAATGCGTGCGTGCGTATAAAAGTTATTGTGTAAATTGTGTAGACCCAAAGAATTTTGTGATACTCAAATTACATTTTATGTCTAACTAAAAATGATGATAATTTAAATGTTAACTCGTTTATGTCTTTTATATAAAAAATAAAGAGAATTTCGTTTAATGGTATTTTCATTTACTGTCGGCAATAAACCTGCGGTATTGAACCTGTGATTGAACTGTATTTATAGCGACCACAGTAATTAAATTTAAATTTTCATTGTTGACACGCGATTTTAATATCCATCTCAATTAATTTGAAAACGCACAATACAAAAGAAAGCTTTATTAATAAGGTAACAATACTAATTATTTAACAATACCAATTATTTTCATTGTAAATATTTACAGTAATGGCTGCGGTAGTTGGGAGCTGACTTAAGGATGTATGATAGTAATTGAGTCTACTAACTACTTGTACTATCAGAGAAGTTGATTCTTAGGCAGATGGCGGACCTAATTGTAATTTGGTCGCTTTAAGTCAAACCAATCCGACTGATCACAGCTAATGCTAAATACTGACATACGGTCTTGCTTGATAGTTTTACTCCAAATCGAGCAATAACCACCGTGTGGACCGCCAAAACTGACAGCTCGAAGGCTCGTTTCGAGCCGGCTCGATGGAATTAAATATGTCAAATATGTCATTTCCTTCGATTTGGAGTAAAACTATCGAGCAAAACCGTATGTGAGTACTTAGCATATCATTGAATTGACAATATTATGATCCCCAAATGACGTTGGTCTGTCTACACTCATAACTGCCTAGGAATCAATTTCCTCGATGAAAAATGATAACTAACATCTGTCAACTGTGTATTGTATGCTTAGTAAAGAATTTGAATTTGAAAAAAAAACCAGATACCACTAGAACTACTACAGGAGAAGTTTGATACACTGTAAGCCCCGGCTACGTTGCGGAAGCTCGTAGTGTTATAAGTTACAACTACACGTAGTACTGT
The DNA here is from genome assembly GCA_905333045.1 of Lysandra bellargus. Classification (NCBI taxonomy): domain Eukaryota; kingdom Metazoa; phylum Arthropoda; class Insecta; order Lepidoptera; family Lycaenidae; genus Lysandra; species Lysandra bellargus. The sequence continues at coordinate 1,816,592 of HG995328.1, forward strand.
ACCGTAGGGACAGAGGCAGTGGTAGTTGGCGCCGTTGGTTGCCTGCGTGAGGTCGACGCAGATGCCGTTGTTGAGGCAGGGAGAGGGGAAGCACGCGCCGCGCTCCTCGCAGTGCGGCCCCGAGTACCCCCCGCAGCACTGGCACTCGTACCCCTCCTAGAATACGTTGTCCCTTTGAATAACTTCTTGAAACTACGTGAGCTTGCCACATAAGGGTCAGCTCAGACCGCAATGTGACGCGTAGATGCCGTGCATCTCTAAATTTCATGTTCATGTTGCAGTCTGAGCTGACCCTAATATGTGTCTCTCATACATGCCTTTGTAATGAAAGTGATTTAAATTCGTAACCGCCTCTAAAATCTTTAAAAATAGATAGAATGCTAGAATGCACAAAAACAGTAATAAGCTTTTACGGTGTAGATTGAAAGAACCGTATCCACATTTCACTCGTGAAAATGTATTAATTAAAACAGGATTAGGGAATACTGTACTGAATTTCAGCCCCAAAGCGTAGCTTAAATACGAATAAGCCTTTAATCGTGCAAAACTCCATACCACTAGAGCCGAATTCGAGTATGGATTAGATTTATTTTTGTTTGGATGGATGCGGGTCTAATTGTAGAGTCGATTTTACTTACTATTTTTGGAGAGAGTATTCAGAACGCAACTGTAGTACGATACGGAAGAATAATTAATTGTTGAGGAAAACCAATGACGTAATCTGGGAAATCGATACGGAAAACAAAACTCACCATCGAAACATTAGTGTAACAGACGCCCTTTCCGGAGCATTCCTGCGAGTCCCCGCAGTTGTCGGACTTGACTGTGACCCTGAGGCGCACGCACCGCGGGCCCCATCTCGCCGACACCACTGCAAACATGACTCCGTTAAAACCTTAAAAGCTTTCTTCGCAAAGTCAACACCGAGCGCGCCTCCGCTACTTTATCTTTGTTGAAATTCGTTTGTTTTTCCACGGTGCATACTTTCGCGAAAATATTTTCGAGATTCGAGATAAAATAACGTATATCCATATCCGAGATGAAACGACAAAAGAAAAAGCTTCTCGTTTTAATTCCGAGTGGATATAATAATAATTTTCGGTAAAGTTAATTTGTTTCCATCGGATCCAGTCATCGTTTTACGTAAATTCATTGCTTATTTACAAAAGGACTTTTGGGGTGATTTATCTCTAATTATTTGGTCCCTCGCTCGTAATTAATGTTTGTGCTGAGGCACTTATTATTTTTCATTACTCATTGAAATCCGATGAACGTCGCATCTATATCGAAGTATGTAAAATTGTAAACTTCGATGGAGCTCGAGCTAATTATACAAGATTTAATTATAAACTGAACAAGCGAAGCTGCGTTATTAAAGTTTAGAGAGGAAGTTTAAACAGGATTTAAATACTTATCCGCGAGTCAGTTTCAGCTACTTCGGCTGCTCCATAACTTCGCTAAATTCATGAAACAAATATAGAACGAAAAACTAAAATTTCCACTGGCGCTACATTTTATATCCGGTGTCGTTGTCGCATAAAAAGTTTCCGGTTAAAAGTTAAAATGAAATATTCGTGTCGTTTCGAATTTCGTCATGGTATAGGGGTTACAGAATACCCCTGGTATATTCTCACCAATCAGTAAATTGACGCCCTCGGTCAGATCTTTGTCATAGAGCGTGAACAGCTTGGCGCCCTGCTCGTCCAGCGGCGTGATGTCCAGCAGCATGCCGTCCGACACGTCGCAGTGCTCGTGGCCTTGCCGGGTCACCTGGTACACTGCGGGCTGCCCGCGGGGCCTGTAAATACTCGCGAGTTATAGTTGCCTATGCCTAGGCCTTTTTCTCTTGCAAATATTTTAAAGAAACTAAATTATATATTTTGTTGGTTTTGGGAGAACTAATTTGGTGTCGAGTGCTGCTATCACTTAAAAATCTTTCTAATTAGAGTACAACTAAAGTACAAAATTCTCTGCATGCAATGTCATATCATATTTTCATTATTATATTTATTGTGATGTCTTTTCAGTATCTCATATCATCTCATAATAATGCTACGTGGAAAAATGTGAACGCAACCACCGGGACGTAACAATATTCACAGCTAACAATGGAAGCGAACCGGCGAATAAATGTTACATGAACCGTATTCTCTGAACGGATCAATGAATAATCGTAATATAGGTCAATGCGTAAAGATAGAACCTGCGACCCACCTGTCGTCCTCGGAGCGTGGCGTGTCCGTGTCGTTGGTTTCAGTTTTATTCGCGTGGACCTCGAGCAGCGAGGGGTCGGCTATGCGGACTATGAGAATGTCCCCGCTCTGAATGTCCGCCGACCCCTCCCAGGACATGATGAAAGGGGGGCACTCCTCCTCCCCCTTCCGACCCGAGCACTCCTCCGACATCAACAGTACAAAAATAGATTAAATTATTACTAAATGGAGCATGTGTGACTTATATTTTTCAATAGCTTTTGTGATCAAACACTATTAAGTATAACTTTAAATGGAAAACTGTGCCAAAACTAATTTGTTACTGTCCAGCGACTTATGCGCAGCTGTAAATTAGGCAAGAATAGCGGCAGTGAGCCTCTTGTTTATTATATAGTGTAGTTAAATAATTTATATGTATATTAGTCATTAAGGTATATATTGTATGGGCCTATGTAGCCTGAAATAAATAAATAAATAAATTATATTTAAAAACCTTAGCCTACAAAAGTCGGTAAGAGCTCTTTAGCTAATTTGGCGACCATGTGGAAGCGCAATTTTCCATCATAAAAGCTATTTAAAGTGACTTTGAAGGAAAACTTTCTCTTCCTACTCTGCATATAAAATTGTCGCCTTGATCATAAGAGACTTTCCGGGAACGTATAAAGAAGAACTTTTATGAAGAACTTAAAAGATCCATTATCTTTTGACTATAGCAGCTTTTTGGCGATGAAGGGAGTTTCCGAGATATTAGATAATTTCGTAACGAGATTTCATCGATCTCACGCTATTGTTAGTTGTTACTTGTTAGATACAAGAGGTATTAAAAGAAACATATTATAACAACGAAACACCACTAAGTATATTGAAATAACAGCAAAAAGACAATCCATATCCACACTAATATTATAAATGCGAAAGTGTGTCTGTCTGTCTGTCACCTCTTCACGCCCAAACCGCTGAACCGATTTTGCTGAAATTTTGCATGGAGATACTTTGAGTCCCGGGAAAATGTACGGTTCCTCGCGATAAACGAGTTTTGGCGCAACGGAGCGGGCGTCATCTAGTGCAACATAATTCTACAGAATTAACGTATCACTGCTTATTAATTCTCGCCCATCTATCTTCCTGACTTGCTATCACAGTTTTGTTAGGTGAGACATGCAAAACTTCAACACGAAATTGTATGCGGTTTTTAACCTTTTAATTGCTGGTGCACAGTGGAAATAAGCTTTAAGGTCGATAAGGTGAAATAAAAGATAAGTAGAATAGTCAGTTGCTAGGTAAATCATTGTAGATTGGAAAATATTATTACAAGAAAATGTGGTTTAGCCACTTTAGCTACATTTATACGTAAGTACCTACTAATACAAAAATGCGAAAATCTATCTGTGTGTCCATCTATTTCTTTTTATGCTCAAATTCTTGAATCCATCTGGATGAAGCATCGGAAAGGACAAAATATTTACATACAGTATTTATTGCGGGAAAATCAACGATAAACGAATTTCAACACAACGATGTTGCGGGAAACACTATCCATACTAATATTATAAATGTGAAAGTGTGTCTGTCTATCTGTGTATTACCCCTTCACGCCCAAATCGCTGGACCTATTTTGCTGAAATTTGGTAATGAGATACTTTGAGTCTCGGGAAAAGACATAGGATACTTTTTATCTCGGAAAAAAAATATGTTTTGGCGCAAAGAGTTGCGGGCGTCATCTAGTATTATACATAAAGCTTTATTAATAACAATATTCAACATCTAAATATTGGAAGCCCTAAAAGTAAAAGCCCTTATAGCATCCTTGTTTTGTTCCAGTTAAAGGTCGCCGGGCAATGTGGAGCGAGAGCGGACCTCGCGCTAATGTAGTTGGAGTACAGCTTAGTCATCGTGCAAAATTATGTCGCCGCAGCAGCTTATATTGTACCTAGTATGACTACACGACCAACCTCGTATAATCTATTCTACTTAATGATGTTCCTAAATAATGGCTTTAGGTATCTACAGGTTGAATCAATATACATCCATACTTCCATACTAATATTATAAATGCGAAAGTGTGTCTGTCCGTCTGTCTGTCTGTCTGTTACCTCTTCACGTCCTAACCGCTGAACCGATTTTGCTGAAATTTGGCATGGATATACTTTTTATCCCGGTAAAATGTACGGTTCTCGCGCGAGAAACGAATAGTTATATTATAAAACAAAGTCGCTTTTTTTCCCTCATGTCCCTTTGTTCCCTTTAATCTTTAAAACTACGCAACGGATTTTGATGCGGTTTTCTTAAATAGATAGAGTGATTCAAGAGGAAAGCTTATAAGTATAATAATTAATAACATTCGTTAAATAGTAGAGAAATACTGTTATTTTTGGGGTAGAAAACTAGAAACCCATGTGTTGTCGTAAAAAATTACATTTTTTTCCGCTTACATTGCAAGCGCAGGCTAAACCCTACGAGATTTATCAAAATAATGTACTAAGTACTATACACAATGAAAAACTCTACAAAAAACTCCGCGATGGTATATGTTTATATCTCTTATGGATATGCCACAATAACATTTTTTTGTCATTTATTTACTTTTAAACTATAAATAATAATGGCTAATTTTTGAAGCGATTTTAACCAATACGGCATTAATCCTTATTCAATTAAAATATACTTTAAATACATTATTGATTTAATATAGATCTATAATATTATTATTTTTATTTTTAATGCAATAAGGGGGCAAACGAGCAAACGGGTCACCTGATGGAAAGCAACTTCCGTCGCCCATGGACACTTGCAGCATCAGAAGAGCTGCAGGTGCGTTGCCGGCCTTTTAAGGGGTAATAGGGGAGAGTAGGGAAGGAAATAGGGAAGGGTAGGGAAGGGAAAAGGGTAGGGGATTGGGCCTCCGGTAAACTCACTCACTCGGCGAAATACAGCGCAAGCGCTGTTTCACGCCGGTTTTCTGTGAGGACGTGGTATTTCTCCGGTCGAGCCGGCCCATTCGTACCGAAGCATGGCTCTCCCACGTCTAAATTATGGCCTTTTACAGCATATATATGATTTAAATGAAGGCCAGGCGTTATTCAAAACTAACTATATCTATAGAGTACAGAAGCGAAAACATCTGAAAGGAAATGCAAGTTTTACTCATCTGCTGTACAATTATCTATTTTTTCGGAAAATCATTTTCCCCAGCAAGAAATCAAGTCGGCTTACCTACCTATTTAAGAATCCCACACCTACTAATAAGGGTCTACACAGACGGACTGCATTTCAACTGCAATCCAACTGCAAATTGCAGTTGGGTTGCAGTTTGAATGCAGTTGACAGGACTGCAATACGACTGCAATAGAACTGCAAGCGAAACGCGCAGTCGGATTGCAGTTCAGTTGCAGTCGGCGTGCAGTCGTGTGAACTGTTTGGTTTGCAGTTCTATTGCAGTCGTGTTGCAGTCGTGTCAACTGCATTCAAACTGCAACCCAACTGCAATTTGCAGCTGGATTGCAGTTGAAATGCAGTCCGTCTGTGTAGACCCTTAGATTTTTGATGAGAAATAAATCCTAAATGTCCTTAAAAATAAATGTACAAAGGGGACTCGCATGATTATGTTATCTTTTAACTAACTTTTATTTAAGGGTTATATTCGTTACACTAAAAAAATTATAGGCTTCTTTTTATTGTTGTGTACATAATAATTATAAAACATAAAACAGGAGGCAAATGTTACACCCTCATGAATAATTTGTACTTATTAAATTATGAAAGATAAAAGATAAAAACCGACTAGCGGCGCAATGAAGCTGTCTCCGTAAATAAGCAGCGCGATAAATTAAACATGAAAAAACTCATGAAAGTGCCAAAACTTGTATTGCATCACTATTTTATTACATTACCTATCTTAAAATAATAAATGAGAAAGCTTGCAAAACTGTCTTTCTGTTACTTATTAGTATGGAATATGGATATACATTATACGTTCGTTCCTAAGGGCATATTATTACGATACATACCTACTTAATCACGGATAAAGGTAAGTATATAATTATGTGTCCCACGGCATAAATAAAATGTGCATAATACATATGAATTATGAAGTTACAAGTAACATCTAAAAGGTAGGAGTGCTTTCAACATGTATTACATACAAAGTGACTTTCTATAAACTTCTATACTTAAAACGCTGATAACTCCCATTGGCCTTGAGGATTCGCATATCTTGCATCACTCTCGCACCACTGTCGATTTTCATGGCAGAGAGACAGAGATGTGAAATGTTCACTCGGTAGCGTGGATACATTTTTCGTTTGTTAGAAGAATAAATAAATACTATGGGAAATCTAGATGTCAGAACCGAAAATTAAATCTTACAAGCTTTGGACTTTTGTAAGGTATCAAATAAACAATTTTTTTAAAGCATAGCTTGTATCTTAGATATTATTTTAGTTAGAACTGTTTTAAGTTCCTGGAAGATGTGACTTTAGTATTTTTTTCATTCTGTAGGAGTACATTTTTTTATTATTTAAAATAAAGAAGCTTTTCTAAATATAATAAAAAATCACATATTTTTTTTGTGCCAATCAATGAAATACATACGTCTAGAAAATTGCACAAAGATGTCGAATTGGCTGCTGTCTTAAAGCTAATGTATAAATTTTTTGATTTAAAGTGACCAACACATACGCAAAACTCTAAACTTCTGTTGCCATCTTAAATTTAATAAATCATTATTGTCTAGGCTACTAAAATGGAATATTCAAACAATAATTTCATTTAAATTACTGATCTCTATTATACAAGTACGCTGGGTCGATGATACCCACGTGCTTTTTGTGCCTATTTGAAGCGGAATCAGCGCCCCCATTATGGGGGCTGAGAACTAAATCTGACGTAACCACAACCAATAACAACAGTTGTCATCACTAGTATTAGTTCCAAGTACTCTCACTACTGCTATCAGCGCCAATATAGCGCGGCTTTCAAACGTCATTTTTACGTCAGATTTAGTTCTCAGCCCCCATAATGGGGGCGCTGATTCCGCTTCAAATAGGCACAAGAAATAGTTGTCATTTCAAAGGGTATCATCGGTCCAGCGTACTTGTAATATTAATTTACTGTCACAACTCACACAGCGCAAGAACAGTGACATTTACGTAACCGATCCGTGGTCACGGGCTGCCCGTTGGGATCAAATATGGCTCGGCTAGATCCGAGCGAAGAGTCATAAAACACAGAAAGTCTAGCTTACGAATTGACAAATACGCAGACCGACAAAAACCCTGGTTTGCGTAATTCTCGGCCATACATGATGTATTCGCATTTCGCTCAATTATAGGAAATCTGCGCCAGTTTCTGAATGAATGAAAAAAATATAGGTAAGGGTCAGTTAAAAGTACAACTTTACGAGGCGAGACGTATTTGAGCCCTTCAAAATGGAAACATACAAGTTACAACCCAATTCGTATCAAGTTTGTCGACTAAAGTATATTATAGTGCAGTTAAAAAAAAACACTTTTGAATGGCTCATTTAATAAGGCATTGCATCACACCAGTGGCGAAGCGTCCATATAACCCGATTCCCATCGGCTTCCCTTAGGGCTTAGAAAAATCGAATATATGGGCCAACGACATATTTATCTAATAAATATTTTACATACCTACTTAAAAAACTTTGAATTCACAATGTTATATGCAATAAATTTTTCTCTCACTTGAAATACATAGTTTGAATTAATAACTATCGCCTACAAATTTTAAAAGGCAATGCAATGTGCGGGCGCAGAGAATCAAATAAGCCGCAGGATTAGCGGCTTATTTCTCCATACAACGACAGTTCATAGTAAGCATCTGTCCTTTTCATTCCTGTGAACTGGTCGTCATGTTCTGTCTCGTTCTAGCACGCGCGATATATACTTGGAAATAACTCGATGCCCGACGAGTTATTACGGAGAAAGGTTAATTAGCAACGCACAAGTGCAAGCGAGATAGATGAGTCATGAAGTAAAATTGTTATGATTCGAATTTAAGAATGAATGTAGCGACATTATACTTTTGCTGGCGCGTAATACATTTTATTTTGGTAGGATTTTTTGTAATACGACTTTATTAAGAATGCCTTTAGCGGTACTAAATATGACAGGCGCGTAATACATTTTTATTTTGCTGGTTTTTAGATTGACATATTAATATGGCGGATAGTGTGTTTATAAACAACATGTCGTTTGTTTTGTTTTGTCGAATTTAAATTTTGTTTTAGCGTTAGAACTTAGAAGAGTGTCGTGAATTAAATTAATTTATATTGTGACTTGTGAATTGTGAGTCGTACGACGTAATCGTGTAGTTCGGAAAATATGGCATTAATTCAGAAAGACTGTTGTCTGACAGATTATATTTTGCTGTCGAAGGAAACTTTGTTTTCCAAACTTAGTTTTGAAAATTAAAAGCATGTCATTCAATTATAAATTACCAAAATTGGTAAGTAGATTTTTTACTCCGGCTTCCCTTCTCAAAATATTCACCCCTCGCCACTGCATCACACCACCACGTCCTGTTGCAATGGAATTGATCCTCAATCCTTAATATGTATAGTGATGATTATGAATGTAAAAAAACCGGCCAAGTGCGAGTTGGACTCGCCACTGAAGGGTTCCGCAGCAGCAATAAGGTTTATTTCTATAAAATTAAAAGGTTTTTGATTTATTTTTATATTTTAGTTGATTTAATGAAAGTTAAATTAATTTTTACCATTTCTGAGGTATAAAAAAAACTACTTGATTGATCTTGTTCAAACCAATTTTCGTTGGTAGTTTTTATAATAATGTACATCATATATTTTTTTAGAATTATCATGCCCCTACTTTAGAAGTTAGAGGGGTGGGGGGGGGGACACACATTTTACCACTTTGGAAGTATCTCTCTCGCAAACTATTCAGATTAGAAAAAAATGATATTATAAACCTCAATATGATTTTTGAAGACCTATCCATAGATACCCTACACGCGTAGGTTAGACGAAAAAAAAATTTTTTTGTTTCAGTTGTACCTACCCCTAAAAATTTTAATAATTTTTCCATTTTTGTATCAAAATCTTAATGCGGTTCACAGACTACATCTACTTACCAAGTTTCAATAGTATAGCTCTAATGATGTCGGAGAAAAGTGGCTGTGACATACGGACGGACGGACAGACAGACAGACAGACAAACATGACGAATCTATAAGGGTTCCGTTTTTTGCCATTTTGGCTACGGAACCCTAAAAATGAATACAAATCGAAAAACCAAAAACCTATTTTCTTCTATTAGCAAAGATAATTGCTATAACGAAGAGCTAGTCATACCCTCGAGGGTTATCGGTGTACTCAGGAGAAACATGACGTCATTCCTATTAAGAGTCCGTATACGAAATTTTGCCGATTTCGCTCATTTAACAGACGTGATTTAACAGTTAAAATACAGTATTTATATAAGTTTTAATGCACAACATGTAAGATCATTTCAATTATAATCTAATGTTGGAGCTAGATTTTTTATTTTTTTTTAAGTATCTTTAAATAATCCAACTCAAACCCGCGACAGTTTTGTGGTTTTTGCTGTAAAAGGTTTAGAATATCACCTGTTTATGGATTGTATTGACGTCTTAACGGTATGAAAAAAATACAATGTACTGTTGAGAAAGTCGTCTAAACAATGTTGGAATTACTTTTTATCACTTTAATATAAAAAACCCTTTAAAAAACAGAAAACCTCTATCTGCCCGCTAACTTTGTCCGTTTTTACCTAGCATATGAAAGACGGGCGTGAGTGTGAAGAGAGCAGTAGAAAAGAGAGTACGGGCTCTTAATATCCTCAGTTCATTATATTCAGTTAAGTGAACTTTTATCTCCAATTATTGTTATTATGTTACGGCTCCATTTTATTACGATACGTATGGAATAGGATATCGGCAGACAATTTTCTATATTATTAAACGAAATAGCGGTATTTTATGTCGCCCAGCCGCACCTTTGTAATAAAATGTTATATCTGAATTTATCATAGGCACAAATCCTATACTTATAGATAACTATAAGTATAGGATTTGTGCCCCAAAATTAACGGCTAACGGAATAAAGTGTTCGTTTGATGACTCTTCGCAGGCTTTAAGATCAATTTATACAAAGCTACGACATAGCCATATATATATAGTTATACATAGTTAATATTAAGTTGACAGACTTGCCGCTCATGTAATAAATAAATAATAAAAAATCTGTTTATTTCAAATAACAAAAGTTAAATATACTTATAGTACAAAACTTATAATGGTGATCTCAAGTGAGATTTTATACATAATGCTAATTTAAAATGTGTGTCAGACCCCTATTCCAAGTTCGAATGTCTCATTTCAAAATCAACATAGCATCACCTCATCAACTAAATAAAGTGTACGTCTGCAGATCTTCACTAATCACTGGCTTAGATATTAAAATACACGCAATGTAGCTAAAACCCCACCAAAGTGACGTTTATAAATGAGTAGTACCTGAAAATTACATGAGTAGGGTTCCGTGATTGCCATCATTACTCGGTTCTCTAATTACCCTTCAGGACTAACCTACATACTGGATTACAGGAGACAAATGAGATAATTTCTAGGTACAGACAAAGCATATCCATACTAATATTTTAAATGCAAAAGTGTGTATGTCTGTCTGTCTGTTACACCTTCACCGCCCTAACCACTGACCCGGTTTTGCTGAAATTTTGTATGGAGATACTTCGAGTCCCGGGAAAGGACATAGAAGATACTTTTTCTCCTGGTAAAATGTACCTACTGTTCCCACTTCCCACGCGACAAATGAATTTGGGCGCAACTTAGTTGCGGGCGTAATCTAATAAGTATTAACTTGGGTTTTTCTTGTTTACCTTAGAACCCTAAAAACGGCGCGTATCAGCTACAAATTACGATACTGTAGGCCTACTACGAATCTGTTTTGAGACTCAAACAATCGGACGAGAATGCCACGTCCTACTCTAACAAACGAGAAATTACGTTGTTAGAGCAGGACGTGGCATTCTCGTACGATTGTTTGAGTCTCAAAACAGTTTCATGGTACAAAGCCTGATTTCATTCAATTTGTCACTAGTACTCGCGACCTCTGACCTCCGGGTGACATCTTTAACTCGCAAAGTTCATCCATACTTATGTTCAAAATGCGAAAAGGTGTCTCTATTAACCCTTTGAACCAAATATCAATTAAAGATTTAAAAGAGTTAAGTCCTGGGAAATGACATGGTATATTTATTACTTATATGTCCTTTCCGGGATAGTTTTGAACCTGAAAATTTTTCAGTTCCCGCTGAACAAACTAATTTTGACGTGATGAAGTTCCGGACAACATCATGGGCGCCGGCATGGCACGCCGCCGGTGTCAGGCGGTGCACTTGCACCCCTTGGGAATCTCAAGATCAACGGGAATTATTGAAATAAAAAGCATTTTGTAATCCTATTACCATACCGTATAAAATAGTTCGTAATGTTTCGGCCTACGTTTCGGCACTAAATGTATTCTGTTGACGTAAATAGTCAGTCATTGTTGTTCCTAAAAAGTAAAAAGAAAAGAAAAGAAAGAAAACTAAAATCTGCACCCCTTGGAGATTATTTCTGCCGGCGCCTATGGACAACATGTAGGCCTTATATAAAGACTATCCTTAGGCAAACTTACAACTATTTTTCCGACAAGTTTATGATAATGTGTCCCGGGGCCTGCCCTTATCACACATATTCGTGTTCAGTACGGACGGCAAACGACGTACTAAAAGTTTGCCGTCATTAATTCAGACCTTACTATCTTTGAACCCTGTTAGTGATGATTAACGAGTTCCATGCTACTAGAATGTTACATAAAAATGACTAGTGTTAATTATTGTAGATCTCAACCTACAAAAAGTTCAATACAATTTTCTGGACAGTTTTGTTTACTTAAAAAGGTGTAACAAAATTAAGAGATAATATTTGAGGGTGTGTATGGGACCCCTATATAAAGTTAGCTGTGAGAGAGTAATTTTTCACCTTTGAATGGAAAAATTCGTGACGCGGGGGGCCACTGCCACTTTCATCGTGAACTCTATATTATGAGGGTTAATACACACCAAGTATTGAATTAGTTTTTTTGTTACACATTATACCTATAAAGTATAAATCGTTTGTCCTCAACGGCTGTGACTGATTTATTAAATGTAGAATACAGAAGGTTTGGAGGAAAAGAAACGATCTGACCTTTTTTATTAGTTTGAACATTGATCAAAGCTCGGACTCCCAGGTAGGTAGTAGGTACACTTATTAAAATGAAGACAATCGAAAATACTAGACAGTATGAATAGCTCCTGCAAGGTATAATACAACAATTAATTATGAAATCCCGAATCACTTAAATACTTATACCTACAGGCTACAATAATAAAAATTAAAATATTACATTATAACAAGTAATTTACAGATCTACGTATATAGGAGTACACCGTACACAACATTCTTTGAGGCTTTCATTTCGTTTAATCTTCCAATATTATATTCGTCTGCAAAAAGCAATAAGTATTAGGACGGCGAGATCCAAAAGGAATTTGCGATTGCTCGTCTCGTATTAAGGTGTCTCATTTCAGGATTACACATCCAAGAAAGAATATATTTCGCCCGTACTTTTAATGAATCGGTATATTCGAAACAAGGAAAATGTGAAAAACGATATACACTCCGTTTTTATTAAGCCGACGGAAATGTTTAAGCGCTCAGCGTCTGATAAATACTCCATTGAAAAAAATGAAGCCTATCTGTTTCAAAAGATATTTTATCTTTCATACCTATTTAGAGTGTACATGCTTTTGTCTTCTCAAGTTGTAGTCAGGTGGTTTATATTACTTTATTCATATACAATTTTACTTTACGTCCTCGAGTCAAGGAAAATTAATTAATTTAAGTAGCTATAAGTTCGTAGCAGATAATTAAATTCTTAAAAATAATTTGCTTTCCACTAGAAATTAACGGAGATTACTAAAGGAAAACAGATGCAGGGGGTAAAAGAAGCTCAGAACTTTAAGCTCTACGGCAAACTTTCATCACTCAATCGGCATCCCCCGCACCGAGCTTTGCATAAATATTTAAAGCGTTAATTACCTTAGTTGCTTTACATTAAAAGTTTTGCGGGAGATAAGCTGTAACCCGTTTAAATCAAAACTTACACTTTTAAGATCGTTACTTAGTTCCAAGTACCATTAGCATCGAGTTGCGAACCTCCAGCGAACGGTGAAATTACACGTTAGATAAACGTAGGTAGTACGTTTAATCTAATTGGAACCCGAAGTTTAAGATTAAACATTATTACCTACATCGGATATTTGAGTATGAAATAAAATTACATTCGACATGATGGAATCTAGGATTTAGCTTACAGTTCGACTTTCAATCGTCAATAGGAAGTCAATTTGAAGAATATCTAGGATTTTCTGTAATATTCTGTTCTTATAAAAATTTTAAAACACTGTACCAGGTGGGTACAGCGTATTTAAGAAGTAAGATATTATGGTGTAAGTTGAAAGCTCGATTATATAAAGGTAAATAGTCAAATATCCTCGTTCAACGAAGAGTCTTAAAATCTTACAAATCTTTTCAGCTTTAGGGCATTACTTTTATGGGGTCACAAAATCGCTGGGGACCGTGATAAGATAAACTTACCGTGACTGGGAAATTGAGTTCGTGCGTTTCGTTCCCGCGCCAGAGGCGGGAGTCGCGCGGCAGCACGGGCAGCTCGCACTCCACGGCCCGCTCCAGCGCCCGCCGCATTGGAGGGGCACTAGTGTTTGCCTTCTGCCGTCTTGCACTTTCCGCCCCCTTTGTTGGTCGCTCGGTCGTGTACTCTGTTGTTTTTGAGGCCATTGTTGTGCCTTTTGTGGGAGCTAGTAGCTTTAAAATGGGACTCGTGCTGGAGATTTCCATTGTTTCCGTCGATATCGCCGTAACGTTGCCGTTTTGTGTCGTTTCAGGTCGACACACGGCGCACAGCGCTAAAAAGATCGCAATCTTCCCGACCATTGTCGACGGACGCAATCTTTTCTGCATAAATCTAATTTCTAAATTGCTCATGTTTATTGCTGAAATGCTCTTGATTTATTTGGCACCGAGTCAAACACAATTCAGCAGTGCCTGTCAGAACAAAATATTGCAATCACTATGCAGATACTACAAATAAAAATAACACTATATCTCTCTAAGTATTTACGTTTAACATAAAACTTTTCTATTTTGTAATTTACATCTAAATAACAAGTTATTTGTTTTAAGTAAAAAGTTTATTAATTAATAAAAATTAAAAACCTATCAAATGATCTCGGTGAATATAAGTAATGTAATTTTACTTTTCCCTATGTACTTACAAAAGAATATAATAATATTCGCTACACGACGTCGTAAAAAACGACGTCGTAATTAAAAATAACAACTCCTTAATTATTAAGAAACAGGTAAAAAATATTAAAATTGGCGTAAGCGTTTTTAAGAATGGCCCAGGGTCTGAGGGCAGGCGAGCCTCCTTAAGATGTTGATAGCGAAAACATATATAATTGGAACTCTCTTGGGGCTTCTTAAGTGGTCACCCTCTTCATACCGACTTCATAAAAAAACTTTATTCACGAAATTGTTCGATGATTGAATTTCGATGATTAAGCTTCAAATAATTACTCCAATATTCTTGTATCCATACAAAAAAGAACGAAAGTGTGTCTATTTATCAACTCCATAAGTTTAAACTACTAAACCGATTTAGATGAAATTTGATATGGACTTAGTCCTAAGAAAGTTATAGCTATATAACATGATATAACTATGTAGTTACGAAAAATAAATACAGTTTCCGAGGGATAATCTAACTGCTATGAAATGAAGGCAACATCTATTATTTTTATTTGTTCTCAGACAAAAGTTTTCACAATAAACAGCTGTTGATTGAACTAAGTAATAGAATATCCATACAAATCACTTATTCATAACACGAAATTAGTTACTAATAATGAATTCAGATCAGTAATCCTCATCAATAATATTAATTCGCACCACTACTATTTACTACTTTGTATCTTACGCAAACACTATGAGCTTAAAAGCTTAAAAACAAACTTAAAAAAATTATCACAACGACCGTCTACACACTCACGTATGTTGTTTTCGTCATCGTTCCAATTTTGTGTGTTGTTGTTCAGTGTTTATCACAAGAAAAACAAATGTGTTGTTGGGCGGGCGGCGACGCGGCTCGCAGCCTCCGTGACACTGAGGGCCGCCCGGACCCCGCCCGCCCCGCCGCGCCGCCCGCCCCCGCACAACCTACTCTATCTTCACTTAACTCTATTCCCGTAAAATTTCTTCAGTAGTAAATCATGGGCGATGGATTTATTACAGGACGAAAAATTACGTATTCATAGACGTTTATCCCTTATTTTATTACGGTTAAAAGGAATATGTTAATATGTAAGTAAAACTTTTTCGCGACAAAGATTTCAATTTGCTTTACATTAGAATTAATTGCGAGTTTGTAATTTCTATTAGCTATAAACAGTAGAGGTGTTTTAGTTTAATACCTACTGGTATAGAAATCACAAAAAACTTGAGTTATTGAGTAATATGTACCTAATAGCAATATATATTCTGTGCTAATAGTTAATTTTCGTTTATGAAATTACTTAACTTTCTGCATTCAGTTGAATATGCATATTGCATAGGAATTGAGATAAAAACTTTAGTTTTGTGAACAGAGCTTACAAACAAATTGAACAAACTTAAAGATTTTCAGCTGCACGTGCTACACTAATCTTCGGTAACCTTTTACGATCTTAGAAGTTATAAAGAAGTCTTTTAGCGTGCAACATTTTATATCTATCCAGGTGTTTTTCACTGCTACAGGAGCTAATATTAATCATGAATACTATAGTACTTTAATAATGCATCGCATACATAGACAATAAGGGTGTGTTTAGTATGCGCGGCACGGCGCGGGGTGACGGGACCGCAGGCGATGAACACACGGGCGTGACGCGCCCGACCGTCTCCAAGATTATGATATTCCCTCGCCGCATATAAACCTTGTGATACATAATGCACGTAGTTTAAAGGAAAGGCTTTTCTCTAAAATCTGTATTGACGAGAAAATGTTGGGACTTGGGAGGTACTCTACCATCTCTGAATTTCAGATAATATCAAGAGAGAAAGTTTTTATTATTCGTAGAAGAAAGAATAAAAATCTGTGTTACTGAATCTAACTTGCTAGCTTTCATAATTTTTTTATTAGCTTACAAACATTTTAGCTATTTAGTATTTATCAATAAAATCGGCCAATGCATAAATCAATTTCATTTTTTTTTTTTGATAACTAATTAGAAATTATCAGTATCAGTATTATCGCTGTATCAGTCTTGCGATACAGCGAGGTAATGCTGCCAGCCTCTTGGGTACATTGCCCGCAGCCTCCGACTTAGATTTAGTTTTTTATATTATATAGTCTTCTTTTCCCGCTTGTTTTATATTTTAGTAATATATTTTATTGTAATTTTAATTGTATTATATAACATTATATTTTGTAATATTTAAAATAAATAATAATATTAGAAATTAGCTTCGTACTGAATTGTTCTAAATTATTTACAGAAAATCCTTTTTTAATCACGAAGCCTTACCACAACCCTGCCTACGAACGTGATTAAAGGATGCTACGGCGTAGCGCCATACGACGGGGTAACTGCGAGATGTATTTATCAATAATAGTTAAATCGGCCATTGCACAAAGCAATTCCTATATGAAATAAAGATACATATTTGTAATGAATTTTAAATTAACTATGTACTGACTTTTTTTTCTAATTTATTTACAGAACCTGTTTAATCATCAAGCCTAGCCGCACTCTGTATTATGATTGAAGGATGCTACGGCGTAGCGCCTTGTAAAACTGCGTGTAGCAACGTCTAATTACTATTATTTGATAGCTTACAAACATTTTATCATAGTAAGCTCCCTTAAATAAAAATATTTAGACGAATTTAAAATGAACTTTCTATTATTTTTTTTTCCTAGGTAACTAATAATTATTTACATATCCACCTTGTTTAATCGCCGACCCTTAAACCACAGCTCTGCTTACGAACGCCAGAAGGATGCTACGGTGGAGCGCCTAACAATAATTATTACGCCGAAGGGGAAACTGTGACGTAACAGTGTGTTACGTAAGGATGCGGTTGGCGGGCCGCCAGTGCAGCCGCCCCTTATCACGCGCCCATCGCTAATACTCTCTCTAAAAATCTCGATTCACTCTCACATGACTGGCAGACGGCCAAGTCGATTAACTATTAGTGTCCTTTCCATGCAAAATCCTATGCGTTAACATTGTTAAGCATTAATGGCCTGTGATGAAATCCGCAAATTTTTGAGTACAATGGGCCGTGTGCATTGTGCATGGATGCCTTTTATGCTGGAAGAGACGGCTGGATATAGAAAATTATATTTCATTTTTATTATACTATAGACGTTTCCCGCAACTTCTTTCGCGTATGTTTTCGTTAATGGCGCAGAAATTATACATTTTACAGGAATATAACTAACCGTGTGTGATTTCGTAAGACCTGAGACTAACTGCAGGTAACCCAATAGTCATTACCCTATCTCCATTGAACCAAATCTGAATCGGTTTAGGGGTTTAGTCACGAGCGCTTTCCAAACAATTGATATTGTATCTATGTATTCGACAAACGTGATATTTACTATTACATTTAGCCAGCACAGTGGCGGGGCAAGACCTAAATTTGATGTGGGCAAGATATTATATCTTGCGAGGCCCCCTGAAATATATTTTGCGAGGCCCCCTGATAGATGACGCGAGAAAACGGACTTTTTAAGACAAGAATTTTTGATACTCAAACTTTTATATATAAAACTTTTTTTATGAATATTTGAGTATCAAAACTTGTAAATCCTTTAAAAACCTTGTGGCCCAAGAGGCTCGAGGCCGTGGGCGGTCGCCCAGACCGCCCAACGCCTTACGCCGCCTCTGAGCCAGCATTTGGTTTTTTGGTCTATCAACCAATATTGTAATGACAAAATATTATGTTGTCTTAAGTCTGGTTAGAATGACTCAGGCTAGTCACAAGATACGCAGGTACCTAATTAGTAATTACAAATGGTTCATACTGCATGTGTGTGTGAGCAATATGAGGTAGGTACTCAGAACAGGAAAATAAGGGTAGGTAATTCATACAAGCTTTGCCCTGCAGGCTGCAGCTAGTAATAATAGAAGCTTACATGAGTTACCAGTTTATCCTGGCTTAATCTAGCACTCCACTTAGCCGAGGAATAACGCGAGATTACTATGGTTCCGCTAGGTGCACTTACAATGTTTGGGTAAGTTGTTGGCTAATATTCCAGTGTAAAAGTTACATATGTATAACATTTCGCATTGTAAACATATTGTAAAAATATATTATGATGTGATTGTTCACAATTTTTAAGCAAACGCCTGCACAAGATACTTATCTTTACTTTCAATGTTTGTATATTAGGTAATTACTTAGTTTGCAAATGAAATCTTTGAATCTTCATTCGTTTTTTACATATCGTGCCCCTAAGTAAAAAGCTCTCTCTGTGCTATCTTAATGCTATTCACGTTTTGCCAGTTCGGCCCTATCTATTTAAAAATCAGCGAACCATGACTTTTGTTGCCGATATAAAAACTTATAAGTACTTTAAAAAGATTGAAAAATATTTAAGAAGTCAGCTCATACAACTTTTACGTCTTTTTTACGATCCTTTCGTATCCTTTCTTTAGGCTGGCCGCACACACACGTTTTCCGTTTTCGATTTTCTTCGATTTGGAATTCCGTGAGACTAGCGCATGGCGCAATCGTACGTTTTTCTTTACTCGCTAAAGCGCTGGTGTGCTCAAACGTACTACACTCAAAACGTACGTGCGGAATTCGTCTCGTTCGGAAAAAGCGAATGTGTGCATCAGTGATTGTAATTTTTAAATTTCTACTGATGTCATGCATACGAATTTCCGAATACGAAAAACGAATTCGGAAATAGAATACGGAACAGTTTTGTCGGTTTATGTCTAAACTTTGTCAACAAAGTGAGGAATTGAAGTTTCAGAATTAAATACATACGGTCTTACCACAAAAGATTAAACATGTGTTGAACAGTTTTGAGACCATTTTGTACTGAATTTTTCTCTAATCAACTGTTCAACGGGTGTTTAAATCTTTTAGTAAGACCGTTAGTATTTTATACGACCTACACGTTAAAAAAAACAATTTGATATGTGAAATTTATTTATTAATTACACGTAATATACAACACTATAATAATAATATTGTAAAGAAAATAATACTATTAGATATAAATGTAAACTAAATGTGTCGGGGGTGTAACTATATTGCTTCTACGTCGTTCTTGCCAACGAGTACGACGCCGACAGCCGCGGGGTCTGCTTTCATGTAGCCCTGAAATAAAACATAACATAAACATACCCTCTTGAAATTCTGCGGATAAGTTAGTGTCTAAACACACCATGCCGAAGTTCCGCGGCGGAAGTCGGTGATTTCGGACATGATTCCGCCTGCAATGTATTATAAACTACCGATGACACACCATGCCAAAATTACGTCGCGTTATATTGTATGCGTTTGACATTGCTGACGTAATCATGCCGAACTTCCGCCGCGGTACTTCAGCATGGTGTGATTAGAACTTTAGACACAGAGAAAGATACTTGTCTTGTCTGTTACGTCGAAAAAGTCGGTAACAAGAAAAACAGCAACCTAATACCTAATAAATAATTAATAGGATATGTTGCATTCACAAACACACGAATAGCCTGAATTCACTTACTCGCACAATCTCTTGGTAGAACATTAGGAAATACTAATCATTCCCACAATATTAAGCCCACCTAATGGACACCCACCGAAGAGTCCGCCGACGACTTAGCAAAACAATCGAACGATTTTTTATTAGCTCTTATTAGTTTATTAGCTCTTTCAGCGCTGCACAGTGTTTTAGAAATCCCCAAAATCGGACGTGACTAAGTTAATGCAATAGTCGATGGCGTCTTATATTTCAAATGCAAGAGTAGAACTCCCGTGTGCGCATTTTACTTGGTTTTTGAGAAAATTAATTTTTAAATTGCTCATTTTTGAACTCCCTAAAAACGAAATTATTTTATTTATATGCGCTGTTAGTTTTACGGTGAACTCTATAGGCACAAGGGACACATATACGTGACATTTTAATGGTTGTTTTCCCGCAGTAAAATGATTCTATCTTTAGTAGTACGTACAATAGATTTGTGAAGTTTTTTTTATTCATTCAAATCATAAATAAAATTCGGCCCAGTCATTGCCGCTCGCGCCTATCGGCATAAAGTTGCCACGTACGTCATCTATACTAATATTGTAAATGCGAAAGTATCTCTGTCTGTCTGTCTCGCTTTCACGCCAAAACGATTGTAAAGACCGAACCGATTGTAAAGACACAGATAGTCTAAAGCCTGAAAGGACATAGGTTACTTTTTACTGGAAAAAAGGGTTGTAAGGGGCAAGGGGGTGAAGTTCAAATTAAGTTAGTTCCAAAAATTCATAATAGATGGCGCCGTGCCGTCTCCTACATCGCACAAGCACTTAGGGTTAGACCTCATCTGGCAGCACGGAATCGCCTTTATCCGGTCGCTTAGAACTGCCATTTGCTAGACCGAGACAGAAAGCATAATGCGATAGCACGCGGCGGAATCCTCGAGGCGATCGGCATCGCGGACAAAATGCAATAGTCGACAGGGAGACTCCGGAACGCTGAAGCGCGCGATAGCATGCTAACGCATCCTTTCACCGCCGATCACTTGCTATCGTATGCTGTCTCACAGTACAATGTCGTACAATGGCGCACGCGGCTGCTCATCAGTTCAGTGCAGCCTGTTCATTCATGCCGTACGAATGGAAATAACTATGACTGACGAAAATTTGATAGTTTTAGTGCAGAAATATCCTTGTATATCCACGCTAGAATCACTGCTATCCTCTGTGGTCCTATCCATCTCGCGCTTGAAACTAAAATGAAATATGCCACCCATGATGCAGCATGCTGACGCGTGCGATCGCCTTTTTTGTCTGCGGAATGCGACAGCGCGCGTTCGCATGCGGCAGCACACTGCAGCACGTGGTAGCACAGGCGGAACAAATGCGATTCCGTGCTGCCAGATGAGGTCCAACCCTTACTCAAACGTGTTTCTATAAGAGGTGGTAAGGATGAAGATTCCCTTTACGTTTTTTTTTTTTGAAGTATTAAAGAGGATTTGATGTTAGACTTCGACCCCACTTCTCAGTTTTCTACCCCCCACGCAAAAATAGGGGGGGGGGGGGGGCGTTTTATGTGTGACGTGTCCGTCTGTCTGTAAAGTGTAAACATTGAAGTTTAAAGTAAGCGTACCGCGGAAGCACCTCTGTCGTGCAAATTTTGCAATTTGCAGTAATGTAGCCTAAGACATGGTTCAACGGGAACTACCTACTATATAATATACTAACGACCCGCCCCAGCGTCGCACGGGTATAAAATATATAGCCAATGAAAAAATGATTAAAATCGATAGTCACGTGGTCTACTTCATATCTGTACCAAATAACATAAAAATTGCTCCAGTAGTTCGCGAGATAAGCCCTTCCAAATAATTTCCCCCGTTTTTTCCACATTCTCCTATTAGTCTTAGCGTAAAATATACCCTATAGCCTTCCTCAATAAATGGGCTATCTAACACTGAAAGAATTTTTCAAATCGGACCAGTAGTTCCTGAGATTAGCGCGTTCAAGTTAGCCCTTTGAAATAATTTTCCCCGTTTTTTCCACATTTTCCTCTATTTCTTCGCTCATATTAGTCCTAACGTGATAAAATATAGCCTATAGCCTTCCTCTATAAATGGGCTATCTAACACTGAAAGAATCATCAAAATCCGTTGCGTAGTTTTAAAGATCAAAGGGAACAAAGGGACATGAGGGAAAAAAGCGACTTTGTTTTATAATAAGTATAGAAGTTACTCTATGACGGGAACTACCACGCGCTATAAGCTGAAGTCCACGCGGACGGAGTCGCGGGCAACAGCTACTAGCTAGTACAATATATTTTTTAAATAACTTGCATGATTCGATAGTACTACTATATGTAAACCGTTCTGCTGCGGGAATACTACCACTAAATGTCACGTTGTTATTATGGTTCACATGGCTATTTGTATTTGCGTATTTGGTGTTTTTGCCAAACAATCGCCATGTGTAGACGGCAGTCTGACAAAGTATTGGCCTTATTTGCCTCTTATCCGTACCTCTGTCGGTTTTTGACGTACATCAAAAGAGTCATATAGGCAAGTAAACAAAATCAAGTAAAAGTTTAGTATTTGACGTCCATGTGTGGAAGGCCGTATTTGCCTTTATTTGCTTGTTTGTGTATATATTTGGCAAAATTATTGCGTCAATAATTTTACCAAATGCAACAAATAGCCAATAGCAAATACCAATAGCCATATGAAGTGGCACCATTATAATGTTATTTGTCCATCATGGCTCAAGCTGCACCCACCTCCTGCATGGCGATGTGCGCGTTGTAACCCCCGTACTGTATCGGCGGCATCTTGTCGGGATGGCAGCGCAGGCGGTGCGAGCGCAGCGTCGACGCGTACGCGAACCGCTCCGCGCACCACTTGCACGTCAGCGGCTTGTCGCCCGTGTGCGTGTACATGTGCACCTTGACAGAGATACAGATATATAGTCGTCCTTTGCTGATTTTTGGTGTGATAATATGGTATTTATGTAGATTGCAGAGTATATGAAGAGAGTAGTAGGTAGTTCGCTGAGTAAATACTATTACTACTAATAAGTAAGGTTGAAATTTCCTTTAGCAGATTTCTTTTGAGAAGGCGAGACGTTCATTTTTAACTAGGTCAATTGTGGTAATTATTATCGTAAAATACACTTTCAATATGGTTTATATGGTGGATATTCTCGTAAATAATGTTAAGTGCATTCCGATTTTCTACATTTTGACGTATAACGTATTATTAAAATACTATTTCGCAGTAAACTTTTTTTAATTTCCGATATGCAATATACGGGGTGTTTCAAAAGTGGTAGGTATATTAAGCAGAAAGGGGGTGAGTCATTCAGGGGGTCATTCTGAACAACTTTTTTTTTCGCGAATTTCCAATTTAAGTCGTTTAACAAAATTTGTTCAGAATGACCCTAAGTCTTTGGCTTACTATACCATTTTTCAAACATCCTGTATATTGCTGTCGCAAGACACAAACTAGCTACCAGTGTACTAACCTTGAGCGTCTGCCGTCGCTTGAACGCCTTGTGGCAGTAGGAGCAGACGTAGCGGCACTTGTCCTCGTGCACGAGCAGGTGCTTCTTGAGCGTGCGGCGGCTGTTGAGCACGCGCGCGCACACGTAGCACGTGTACGACGTGTCTTCGTGCGTGTCCAGGTGCGTCTTCAGATTCGAGTACGTTTTGAACCTGGAACGAAAAGCGGTGTGTTCATTAAATGTAAACAGTGCTTCTGAATCAATCATATAGTCTCAGTAGCTAATCGAAGTCATGTTGCAGTAGCAAGTAAATTGTAAATAGTTTCAGAACCAGTTTAATTGCGTGTAAATTTGGGTCGCTACACAAATGTCAGTAGAATACCTATGTCCTATACTATAGTCCAGCTATCCCCAAACCGCGGCCAGCCGGGACTTTATCTGTGGCCCGCGTGATATTAAGCGATTTTGAAATTCGCGTGAATTTACCGGCAAAATAATGTAAGGTCGTCGTTAAAGTCGTGAAATTTTTTCCACTTTTAAATCGTTAATTTTGAAGAACGTTATTTTTTAACCCTAAAAAATTTTTGTTGCAGCTTACAACACCAAGATAAAAACATGTTTGTGGCCTGTGTGAAAAAAAAAGGTTGGGGACCACTGCTATAATAGTCTATGACGTAAACTCATAAAGTCAACGATATCAAAATACATTCTAGTTCTATGCATAAAGTGGCATTTTATTTCTATTTCTGTCGGTCGCGACTTGCGTCTAGTCGCGTAAAAGATCGGAAAGTCAGTACTCACGGCTTGGAGCATTTGTTGCAGACGAAGGGTTTATCGTCGCTGTGTATGGCGCGGTGTTGGCGCAGCTCGCCGCCCGTGCCGCACGCGTACCCGCACAGGTCGCACACGTAGCTCTTGATCTTGTCGTGCACCACGCGCTTGTGCGACGCCGCCGAGCACCGCGTCGTGAACCTAAACATCATAGATAAACTAAACACATGCTAAGTACTCACGTACGGTTTTGCTCGATCGGGCAATCACGTAGAGTAAAACCCACGGCTTTCGTCCACAAATTCAGCATTGTTCGATAGTTTTACTTCAAATCGAAGGAAATTATATATATTTAATTCCATCGAGCCGGCTCGATGCGGCCTTCGAGCTGTGAGTTTTGCGGTCCACATGGTGATTTTTGCTCGATTTGGAGTAAAACTATCGAGTAAAACCGTATGTGTGTACTTAGCATTAGGGGCCATTTCCTGTTATGCGTAGTGCGCGCGTGGATCGTCCGCATGCGGGTGATAACACGCTCCTGACAGCGCGCGTGATAGGATGTGGGCAACACGCGCGCGGTTTCCTTTATGGCTTAAATGTTGTAGATGCAAATATTTCACATTTGAGACTATGTAAGTATTACTAATTTAAAAAGTTAGGTACTTACTATAATAAATTAGTATTTTTAAAACTCATTAATCTTCATAAAATGTGATCCTTCCGACATAATGTTTTACAAAGCATTGACTTACTTGAGATGACATATTTCACATTCGTATATCTTCCTCTCTTCTATTGGAATGTGTGAACGCTCGTGAGATTTCAATGTCTCTTTGGCGTTGAATACTTTGTTACAAGTTTGGCAGTAGAACTTCCTTTCCGACTTAGGTACATGCCTCATCTTGTGCTTGTTCATGGCTGCCAGTGTTTTGGTTATTCTAGGACATTTATCGCAGCTGAAAATATTATTTTTATAAATATAAGTTGCTTATTATTAAACAATAGACATTTTAAAAAAACTAATAATAGGTGTAACTATCCACATTTTGTCATATCTATTATATAAGCTGTTTGTTTTTCGGGTGAAGTTCTAGCTGATAGAAAATGGCTGATAAAAAAAGTGTTTAAAGGTAGTGTGTGTATTTCTATTTTATGATATTTGAACGCGAAGCATTCACCCGCTACTCAGCTCTATGAGTATTCCTCGAATCTTTGCGCAAGGTAAACTACCTTGTACGGCATTTGCTAAGGCAGTTTAGTAAAAAATGTAAACAACTTACCAAAAAACATTAGGGTCTTTGTGGTCTTGTAGATGCTTGTATAATACTGATTTAGACTTCAATGTGACCCCACACACACACCGCACCTCCGGCTTCACCTTATGTGATGACTCACAGTGGGACTTCAGGCTGTACCAGCTACTGCACTGCTTGTCACAATGGGTGCAGTTAAAACTAAAAAAAATATATATCAACTGGCAAAACTGTTGTTTGTTTACTTGAAAATAAAAATCTTAGGGTATTGTTAGTAATAGCTTACATAAAAATATAACAATTTTTAATTTGAGTACATACTTAACGAAATTCCTGGGTTTAAGATAATTTTCACTTTCCCGTTTTTCTGGATGACAATTGTCGGACTTCTTATATTTTTGACCCTCGGCTCTGTGATCTGCTACGTGCTTGTACAAGACGCTCTTAGATTTTATAATAAAACCACAGATACAAGTGACATACGGTTTGCTTTTGTGAGTTTTGGCGTAATGCATTCGTAAGGCGCTCCATGTCTTAACAGGTTGTTCACAAAGTTTGCATTGCATTCTAAAAAAATTAAACAAATTATTTAATTTATACGGACTTTAAACAAACCTGGCTTTTTTAACTTTTTATTGCTATATTTATTGACAAAAAAAAATACAGTGATAAAAAACTCACTTTACAAAGTCTTTAACATGGGGATTGCTTTTCTTCAGAATTTCTTTAAATTCCACCTCATCCTCTTGGCTTATAGATTTTCTTTTTGGTTTCTTTGTTTTAATTTCCTTAAGTGTGGCTAGATCCACATCACTTAAATCATCACTGGCGCAATCACTCTTCACAAAATCATCACCATCAAATTCATGATTTTTTAATACTTCTGCACCTGTTGAATGAAAATTGTAATTTGAATACCGGAAATAAAATAGGGTGTAAGTGCCAAAAACAAAATGTGGAGGAATTGTTGATCAAAGTAGTAGCTCATCTTCGGATTAAATTTTAATATTATAAGCATTGCACAAAATCGCAATATCTGCGTACAAAAACAATGTTCTTACAAAAATCATTCAAAAGGAATGGTTGTAATTTTTTAAATATGATACTTACTTTCTAAATCGGGATATTCAACCTTCACCTGAAACGCTTCAGGTTTAACATCTCCAACTGGCATGTTATCTTCAATTTTAACAGAATAATGTGATGTTAAGTTTTCAAGAAACATCTTCTGCAAAGTGGTTTGAACTTGATAACATTCAAACACAAATAGTTGGAATGATATCAGCTTTTCCTCGCAGTTCAAGCACACCTTTGTTGGTAACTCATCATTATCATTAACCTGAAATATAAAAACTGTAATGTCTAAAAAGCGAAATCATTCAAAACTTGGCACGGTAGTAGTGGAGGCTTTGAATTAACGGACAGGCTGCCTATTACTTTGAAAAAGTGCAGTGTTTGTGTGGGATACTGTTCTGAGGATACTAAAGTAATGATGTTGTTGCATCACTGTGGGATTTTGCATACAGTGGAGTCTGAAGTCAAAATTACTAAGTCAGTTTTTTGAGAATAGCGTTAAGATAAGAATAATAAGGCCAATTTAAGGTAACAATGAAAAGAAAGCTTTTTGTTAAATACAAGTTGCTTGTGAAGTTGCTTGTGAAGTACAAGAGTGCCTTTTAAAATATTTTTTCACGTACCACAATCTGTAGAAGTTCTTTAATCATGTCAAGTATATTTTTATTGTTTTCATCCTTTAGATCTTTTAAAAACTCATCTTTACTTCCACACAAACGGCATAAATCCTTCATTTCGTTTGCCATGTTTGCGTCACCAAAATATTTTCTGGTTACCTATCGAAATAAAACTAAGACATTTTTGTTTTCACGCATAAACAAAATATGTATTACGAAATGTATTACAAAAATATTAATTTTTTGAGCTCCAAAATAAGTAAAACAATAAAACGCTAAACGGCATAGTGATTTTGTTGATTGACATTTCAATTTTTACTGTCAAGTGTCAGGTGTCAAGTATCAAAGTATTTTTTTCTTTCATGGTTTTATAGCCGAAGGCCATACCTTCGGCTTTAAAACCATGGCCAGTGTCGGCTTGTAAAATGTAAAAGTTGTAAAACCTTGTTCAGTTCAGGGCAGGGCTTCATAAGGTTATCGAATAACAGAAAAAATATCGTTACGAATCGTTATTTTCATAATGGTAGCCAGATAACGTTATTTTTTAACGATATTTAGTAAAATAAAGTTATATTTACCGTTATTATTATAACGATATTTTTTCGTTATGTATAAACGAACAAATATCGTTATAATAATAAATCTTGTGCACTAAATCTCACTCGCAGCCCACTTTTTTTGCGAGATTTGTGTGAAAATACAAAGAAAAAAATACACCTTAAAAGCGTGACTACGTTTAAAAAATTTTCCCGCCTGTCATGACTTTCTTGACGGACTATAACGTTATCAAAGAACATATATTTACCGTCATAAATCCTATATAACGTTATAACATTTACCGTTATTAAATACATTTATAACGTTATTTCTAGTATCGGTTAAATTTTCATAACGTTATCTATGCCCTTGAAGCAATAACGTTATGAAAAAATAACGTTATTTGAAGCCCTGACCACAAATACAACCGTCAAATGACAGTCAACATCTGCCAAAATGGCAGGTGTTGACTGTTGAGTGTTGACTACTGTCATTTCGTTTGTAATCTATGGGTATTGACTATTGGATTGTGTTTGCATCTGCCATTGGCCATGGCTACCTTCACTTGAGTAAATAATTTTATTAAAAACGACTGAAACCGTAATTATTTTTCTAGACTGAGACACACTTTTAGAGTTATCGGTTTAACTAAGTAATAACAGTAATAATAATAATAATTTTAAAAGGCAATAAGAAAATGTTTGGCTAAGTGTTTGAGTGCTAAGAGCTTCGGTGATGTGGTACTGGGTCATGGCTTAGTTTTGAAACTGTTAGAAGTTACAAATCGGTGTGTAAAATGGATAAACATTCTGATTTCATGGAGCCTGTGACCCCAAAGCTACCCTTTAACTGGAGTGCAGAGGATAGCGGATATCATACGTCCTTTACACCTGGTTCCTTGGAATACTCCGATGTAACGGACGAGAATTATTACCCGCTAACTAGGAGTACTAAGCGTAAAGCTTGGCATTATTATGTCGAGGAATCGAACCAAACTCCAGAACTTAACTTAAAAAATGTCCAGAGCATCAAATCTACAGAAGGCAGCAAAGAATCGTCACCCCTTAAACGAAGGGGTACTAAGCGTTCTCATCCAGATGAAACTGACAATACAGACATCGGTTATCGCTCCATCTTAACACCTACAAGTAATATATCAGGTGAACTGAATAGACTCAGATTTAGTGACAGTAAGAAATGTAACCGCAGTTATAATTCCTCCCTAGAATATTCCAGTTCCTTATTTGGTCAACATGATCCTTGCCCTTCAGATAGTCATTATTATGCTACTATTCCAACAACACCAATTAAGAAAATATGTAAAAATGGGTGTAAAATAAATAGTCCTGAAACTCAGCATAAACTAAGAAGAAGTCTCAGTATGGTTATGCATTCAATAACATGTGATAAAAATGCACTAGAACTTAAAGTTGCATCGGAAGAAAAGAAGCCTAGCACTTTCCATAAATACAATGTCAAGCCACACCAGAAAATTGATATCATAAAGATGTTACATCAAAAAGCTAATGTTTTGCCACCAATTATGAAAATATTCAGTTACTTGAGCCATGAGGATATTTTCAACTTCACTCTAGTGAGTCAAGACTGGCAAAAGGTTTGGGAAGATGTCAGCGAGAAAAAGAGGCAGGAAGAATATTCAAAATATTTAAATGATATTAGGGAAAGCCAGGAAAATATAATGTCCACACCAAAATTGAGAGAGCCACAAATAACGAGGCCACTGATGGAGATACAAAATGTTTGTAACAAAAACATGGCAGCCAACACACCTGTGAGTCCTTCAAAGTCACCAAGGACCATAAGATTTAAAAGATTTACAAAGGTAAGATTAAGCTTGCTTCTTACAAAGTTATGTTCCTTAGATCTTTTAAAACAACCTTCCTTTCTTTGTAGTTAAATAAAGCTTAATTTTATATTGTGATTGTAAATAAAGCTGCCGCTTGGCAGCGGGCGACACAAAGCAACCGCAGATGACATGTCGCAGCGACACTACTTATGAAATACCCTCCGCAGCTAGCTACACAAAGCTAGCGACACTTATTCATAGAAATACATAGAAACCAGTAGTTTCGCAACGACACGTCGTCTGCTGCCACTTCATGTTGCCAGCTTCCAACTTGTACTTTAAGACCCACATATAAGTTTCTTACTATTCTTTAACATATTTGCAGGCTGCATCTCTAGATTCCCGAAAACAGTTACCATGTATGAAATGTCAGCTGCCAGCAAAAATTATTGAAGAAATGTCTGGAGAGGAATGGGCAGAGTGTACGAATCACTTCTGTTCATTTCAGTTCTGCTCTCTATGTAAGTCACCGAGGCATCCAGGTAAGAAATGTGTGCAGTTTGATTTGGACGGCCCGAGTCCTTCAAAAAGAATTCACAGGAAAGATAAGTGTGTAGCAGGTTCAAAGAAAAGTAAGCAGAAATTAAAGCGTCTCAATTTTTAATATAATTTTTCTTAGGATATAATATACCAGTGACATCCCTTTTTATGCATTCCATTTCCAAAGAAAAATGATGTTAAGATCATTGTTAAAACATGTTGATACTATTGTGTAATGTCAAACATGTTGATACTATGGTCTGATGTTGTGCCATTTATTTAATTCTTTATAATTTGTGTCATGACATTATTATCTAAAAACCCTTCATAATATTGATTACAAATAAATCCGCTGTTGATGTCTAGTCAAATGCTAACAATGTATGATTCAATAATCTGTAAAAACTAACACCTACCCCAGCTAAACTAACTCAACATAAAGTTATTGTTATTGGGAATCACAAAAAATATTTCATTTTAAACTTCTCACATATTTACATATGTCTTACTTGTTGGAATCAGTTTATCCATAAATTACATTGTTAAATTTTGGCGTCCTAATTTAGATTTATGGCACCAAGTAAAGTATGCATAATGCATATGTTATTAGGTAAGAAATTTGCAATATGATCACTAGGAAAAATGTTAATATTATATCAACAAAACAATGTTTGTAATAAAGTAATACTCATATTTTTATCAACTCCAAAAATTATTAAAAGTCCAAAATCCTAGATTAATGTGGTACTTTCAAAGTATTATCATTAGCAAAATAAAATCTCATTTCTCTTTAAAGATGCACAAAATTCGGACATCATAATTTACTAATTAATATTAATAATAATGCTTATTACGTTTTTAAACAACTCCACACAACTAATAGTGGACTGTAAAAATTACAGGGCGATGTTGAATTATTATTATTAGCAATAATGCAGACTGAGATATGGCCATATTTAAATTAAGTAAGTTAATATTTTAAACATGACATTTTTGATTTCATTTAAAAATAACAATTAATTAATGACATTTTAACATTATCGCCATAACAATTTTGTCACAATTATAGTTAAGTACAAACAAATAAATCCTGTGATATTACCTCTAAAATGCCAGTGAATCCGTGTAAGGTGCCCTATTGATGCTGTTTCTCTGCAACAATGCTGCAACTGTGATTTTTAATCTCAGTCACTAAAAATTAAAATGCTATCCAAACATATCTCTGTCTCTATTGTATGACAAACTAAAGAAAGAGAAGTGCACCAAATGTAATTTTATTTACTGATTGAGATTATAAATTAGTTTTCTTTTTTCTGTAACATACTTTCATAATCAGTCATCTTTAACAACAAATCTATTTAAGCTTATGAATGAAATCAGTTTGTAATGTATGTGATGTCAGCATCAAAGGGTATCCGGTGAAAATAAAAGAACCTGCTGAAATTATTGTTAAGACTGTTATCTAGTGTGAAGTATACTCATTAGCCTTAATGGATGTAGACTAGAATAACACATCACATAGTTAGCATTAACCGTAAACAACAACTCCTAGTAAAAATTTGTTTAAAAGCTGTCTACAGTTCTAAAAATTTCGATTATGTGTTTGGTAAATTACATTTAATGTAAATGTTTTATTTAAACATCATTATAATTTGTGAAAACCAGCAGTCATTATATTGGTACAAAATGTGTACAATTATAGATAATAAATCAATATAATAAATAATTAAAAAATATGACTGATATCTATACAGATATAGTGGATACTCCACTATTTTTGAGAATTGATTTTTTTTAAAGTGCCTATAAAATTAATGTGGTAGAGATGATTAAAATTAAATTAATGAATCTAGTTCTAATGTAGGTATTATTATAAAACAGGAGATTAAAAGGTTTTAATTATATTTTTTAATTTGTATTTTTTTTCTCCTGTAATAATATGAACTGTATTAGGGATGTATAAAATAGCGCTGCATTTAAACGCCACTGGCGTTGTGTAAGTTTTTTTAGTGTATTAATTTTTATTTAAGTAGGTATTTTAACTTTTTAAATGCTAGTGTAAGGGCAGCCATATAGCGTTTGAACAATCAGTACGCTGCGCTAGCGTCGCGTACTTATTGTTCCTGAAGAAATTGTGTAACGTCTGCGCCGCGCTAGCATAGCGTTTAATTAGTTCTGCGACAACCTTACACGCGACAACGCGACGCACGCGCCGCGTTGTCGCGACGTCTGCGCTGCGCATACTTTCATTCAACGCCTACGCTGGACAAACGCTAGTGTGAAGGCAGCCTTACACGTCGCGTTGTCATAATATCGTATCGTATGCCACAACTGCATTGCTTTGACGCTGCGATTCTGCGAAGGCGCTTGAGCAAATTTTTTCTTACCTACCTTTACTCATAAGTCCATTTGGGTCACTGTGGCGGTAGCGTTAGGGCTCTAAAGTGGTTTAACCCTTCACCCGTTTTGTCCTATATCCGAGACTTAAATAACCAACCATGAGTGTAGTTGCTAAAAAATAAAAATATTCAACAGCTCCTTGGAAATCATTTTTAGTGTTCTCTCGTCGAGTACTTAATCAACATAGGTAAAGGTTGAAAAGTTGCTAGAGTCTAGACATAATACAATATCTATACATATTATAAAACAAAGTCGCTTTTTTTCCCTTATGTCCCTTTGTTCCCTTTAATCTTTAAAACTACGCAATGGATTTTGATGATTCTTTCAGTGTTCAATAGCCCATTTATCGAGGAAGGCTATAGACTATATTTTATCACGCTCAGACTAATAGGAGCGAAGAAATAGAGGAAAATGTGCAAAAAACGGGGGAAATTATATGAAAGGGCTAACTTGGACGCGCGAATCTCAGGAACTACGTCCGATTTGAAAAATTATTTCGGTGTTAGAGCCCATTTATCGAGGAAGGCTATAGGCTATATTTTATCACGCTAAGACTAATAGGAGAATGTGGAAAAAACAGGAGAAATTATTTGAAAGGGCTTATCTCGCGAACTACTGGAGCAATTTTTATGTTATTTGGCACAGATAAGAAGTAGACCACGTGAAGGCTAAGGCATAGGCTATCGATTTTAATAATTTTTTCAGTGGCTATAATATATTTTATACCCGTGCGACGCCGGGGCGGGTCGCTAATTCATAATATAATTAATTATTCTAAATTTGGTTTCTTTCATGTGGCACTGATTTTATACATTCTTGATATGGTTCATATTTTAAACAATACAAGTTTTAATGCCAGTAATTTTAATTGTCATTTTATTGATAAATATTTAATTTTTAATTTGGTATTGTATATTATTGTGTTTTGAAGAAATGAACCGATTTTAACTGTGTTCTGTGTAAGTGGAATGTGAATTTTGTTTTTAATTTTCTCAATTGTAAATACTGATTCTCAATAGTATTAATTAGGCTTAAAAAGCTCTCTTTTAGTTTTTAAATAAAAATTCCATGACAAAATTGAAATACTTTTATTACTTACATTAATTATTTACAATAAAATTTCTAATCAAAATATCAATTTTGTAAGGTGGCTAGGACATTATTATTTTTAATGGCTATCTATTAAACTTACACAATAATTGACTTTTCAAAAATAGCGGCTTACCCTCTGAATATTTTATACTTACTACGAATAACTATACAAGGTCTAATGTCTTCGTCTGGCGCTTTGACAAAGTCTCATGACTGACTTTAGCGGACCTTGAATAGTTATACGCCGCGTAAACATCTTTAAGGCGCTATATTGAAAGTAATTTTTCATCATACCAGGACCGAAAGTTTGATTTTCTTCCCTTGTTTGCGGGAAGAAAGACGCACATTTCCTTCAGACTGCTCACAACTGACAGTTTAAGATTTTCTGCTACCTATTTGAAATAACTCATTACCATGGCAACCGTGAAGTTGTTATTTCAAACCCATAAAACTAATACACGCGACAATTTTATAATATTAATCTAATTGTTGAGTTGTTGAGTTGAGGACGCGGCTACCAACTTAGTTATTTTATATACCTATAGGCCGGCAGCCAGGAGAAGCGGGGGAGAGCTGATATAATATACCTTATCTTTGAGTCGGGACAGCGATGAGCGGTGCCATGGTGCCATATTTGGTCACTTCAAATAAAGCACTATGTAAGCAACTACAATTAGTACAACCTACTACACAAAATGATACTTTATAAACAACATTGATCAATTAAAATCTATTAATTTGTTGTTTTATTTCGTCTAACTTCGCCCCCCCCCCCCCCCCCCCCCCAACCCCCAACCGGGGCTGCGCCCCGGACCCCGTAACGGGATGATTATGAACACATTCGTTTGTCTTATATACGATGTCCTTTTTTTTATAATAGAATATCATAGAACGATGTCAATTGTCATTAAACTTTCGGTCCCTTGTATGATGAAAAGTTCTATACGCGCCACGGGAGGATAGTATGACACTTCAACCGATGCTTTTGTCAATATCGCGCGTGTTGAACTGTCATACTTTCCTCCCTTGGGGCGTAATGTACTATTACCGCAAGGGCAATTTTATACTCAATTTGTATAATTGTATTCTATAAAGTATAAAGTCGTGAATACGCTGCGGCCAGAAGCTATCGGCTCGCTCGGAAAACATGCGAAAAACGTAATTTTATTTATTTAAAAAATAACTAGGAGTATTTAAGCAAAATGCTTCTATACGATTTTGAGTTGCAAAGGTGTCTATCAATTAGACTAATTTCCTACAATACATATCTTTTCGTTTAAAAATAATCTTCAAATTTCGTATTTTTAAGAGGTCATTTCGATCGAGAAATGTATCGAGGCAAAACACATTAATCGTGTTTCTGGTTCTTCTCAAACCTAGATAAGGCTATGAAGATATGTATATCTCATTACCAGATTTGTAACATTTCTGAGGGTCCTATAGTATTACGTCAAAAAGGACAGTTTTTTTCAATATAGCGCCTTAATTATAAGTGAGAGGGTTCTGTTCATTTGAATAACAGTAGAATAATATAAATAACAGGTATTTTAAAAGGTACATATTATTAAACGTTTAAATTACTTTGTTCTATTGCAGCTTCGATAACGGCATCACGTGTCTCAATTTCGGGTCTTGGGATTGGTTGGTCAGCCGAGTCCTAATACAAACTTTGGTATCTGATAGGCCACTTGGGGTATTTGCATTATCATTGACATCCTGTAAAATAATTATCTATTAGTAAAGTTACTGACATACTTAAATTAATGTGAAATTGTTATCAATCTATAACACTGTTTCAATTCGAAATCTGCTCTGTTCTAACAGTTTTGTTATGTTATCATCGTCTGAACGGTCGCGTAGCACGTGAAATGGCGTAAATGGCGCTTATGATAATGATGAACACTAGTAGGAACGTGATAGAGTGATATAGCTATAATACCTAGGTACATAATATTTTGTGTTTGAGTAAGACAAGCAGTGTCAAGTCAATGTACGAAATTCTACGTGTTGCACGACCGCACTTTTATCTACTTTTTTAAAAAAATAATAGAAATTGAATATTTCTTTCAATTAAATCTGTAGGATAATTTAAAAAAAAAAAGGATAAAAAACTTTAATTTTTTATTATACACTTGTCTCTAACTAGTAATACCATAAAACTGTGTTTAAACAGACTAAGTTTCCAAGTAAAAAAAGTTTTGTCCTTGTGTGTCAAGTGACTACTAACTTATCAGACAAGGACTAAACATTTTATTACCATAACGTCTGCGCGCATTGATTTTGTATTAGTTAAAGGATTTTCGTTATTTAAATATATGCAGTAATTTCATGCGATAGTGGCAAGTATTATTTACAAAGCCTTAAATTACAAACCTTCATTTAATTACGATTCCACCACCATTATACTTGTTGAACACTAGGTCTGTGGGGAAATATAAGTTATTATATACAAAGTAAAAATAGCCAGCGCTCATTTTGTAAAAGTAGTTTAGATTGTATAGCAATAGGGAGACCAACACCAGAACTTTTATATACAAAAATATTTTTCGTCTCTAATTTAGTAACTCTCGATATTCAATACTCAATAATTATTTAAATTAGAGATCATGATATACAGGTGACATTCAGCTAGAAGATACTAGCTAGTCCAAATTTTATTTTATTTCATTCCCGACTAATCGTTAGGAAGTCTGTCGTGTGCGGCATATTTTTTTTTAGTAAAAATTAAATGCTGTTCTATCGGTGATTTTACTAGAAAGGCTGTCTTTACATAATATTATTTTGATTTACTAGGAAAACTTACGAAACAGAGAGGCCGTTGTATAGCCACGCGCGCCACGTCTGCGGCGCGGGGGTGGCGCCATCTATCCGCGCTTCAATGTGCCCACACAGCGCGCGGCGGTCGTGCGAGCGGCCGGACCGCGCGTCGCAGATCAGCCGCTTGCGACACTCGCCGTCGCACGTGCCGCGACGGGGACTGTTCTTCCAGTAGTGTCTGGAAAGGTAATTTTTATTTAACATCCTTGGCAAATATAAGAGTGCGTTTGAGTGTATTTAGCTAGCTTTAACATTTTTGTGATTACTCTTCATAAAGAACATATTACATAACATTCAAGCTATTTATTTGGGATCAAAGCAGCGTCTCTAGTGCCTTATTATTGAAACTATTTTGATGGCATAAAAGTAGCCAACTTCTTCACGGCGAGTACAGATGTCACTCCCAGCGTCCAGCACCCATGTATTTACTACTGGTTGATTTCAATTTATTTCTGAAGGTAGATGTCTTTTGACTTTTTAACGAACATCTTGAAAGTACAAGCAGCTTGAAAGCATAAACAGCTTAGAGTACAAGGCCCTGTTGCTATAATGTCTGTCTGTTGCTTTAGTGTAAATGTCCTTACTTGTGGTATAAATTAAACACATCCTCCTTGGAGGTCATCTCGTCTATGAACTTGTCCCAGTCCTGGGGGCGCAGCGACGGCATCATGTAGGCGGAACGCGCGGAGTACAGCTTGTACCATATCGGGTACCCGAACAGGTTCGCCTCCTTTAAATTCATTATCCAAGTCTCGTGGTCTACTACTAACTGGAAGAAAAAAAAAACTGGTAAGTGTTCTTATTTCTCCAAGGTTGGGTCTGAGGTTGGGTCAGTATGATAATATTGATACCTTTTAATTTATAACTCGTGTCGGAGGCCAAGATCCACTTTAGGTCGCTGAGCCATCGTAGTGAGTAAGTATTTTATTAGGAGCAAAAAGATAGAGCATGTGAGAAAGGTTTATACTTACTCTTGTTGTCGATTCGTGATCTCCATCTACGTAGTATATTCGATAGCCGAGGTTCAAATCGTAGTACGGCGAGACTGAAGGGCCAACATAAGCAATACTCGTAGGCCGCCCTGAAAACAGATGATAATTATTTTTTAATAAATATTCCTTATGCCCAGTGAAATAATCGCAGCTAATATGAAAGACCCGAATAAAATAATTTTACTCTGCAATTAATGGGACACAACGATTGTGTCAGACATTGAGATTTTAAGACCACTTGTGGACTTTGGAATACGTTTACGAGTGGTACTCCCTTATGCTATAAAAATGGGTTTAAAATACCTACCTAAATCATTTTGATCATAAAACACCTCGAACTCATCAAAATGCGTGTGTCCAAAGAACTGCGCAGTTATCGTGGATTCGTAGCGGTTTATTATGGCGTAGTAGTTTCTGCTCCAGACTTTGAGGCAGTCGGAGTGGCCCGGCGGTATGTGGCCGATGATGTGGACCTTCTCCCCGCTGAACTCCGCAGACTGCAGCTCGTATATCAGCCACTGCAACTCCGTAGCTGGATCCGTACTGTTCAGCAACAGCCACCTGAAAACAATATTCATGACCGCTGATAATACCGTTTTCATAATCCAATATGTACTTATTTACGAACAGACTCGACAGCTTGAAAACACAGACGAGTTCCATATACTTCAATATGAATGAATATATTCATATTCATTCAGCCTGCATGTTCATGTAGGCTGGCCTTTACATATTCTTTATGATTTATGAAGAATAAAACCTGTTCATTTCATTGTTCCCCATGGACAATAATTCCTTGTACCTCGTGGCAGCCTTCAAGAAAGCACTCTGAAAATTCCACTATTCTTTTTAAACGTTACCAGTTCTTATTGTTGCAGTAGTTCATGTTAAGCGATATGATGCGGAAGCCGGGGCGGACGAGTACGGAATAGAATGCGCCCCGACGCACCGTGTGGGACACGCCCGCCGGCAGCCAACGCCGCCACTGTGCGTCCAGCTCGTCGTACAGCCAGGCGATGTTGGACTCGGGCGACGAGATGTATGGAGGTGGGAAGCTGGAAGATAGTGGGTGAGTTTGTATTCAGTTGTTGGTATGAATCTAGGTGTATCTAACTATCTAGGTTGGGGACCACGGGTCTAGAATCATCAGAACCTGTACTATTAAAAGAGGTGGCTAAAATATTTGTAAGAAGACGATAATACACTTTCGCTTTATGTCCTCAGCCATAAAATCGTTTGAGGGACCCATAAATACGAGTATACATGAAAGAGACATAGCTTCCTCTGATGGCATTTGACTTGAATAATAAGCTCCTGTAAATTTTGGGTAAATTACACAATCGTACCTATTGACTGGAGATGACTCGTGGTTTCCCAGCGCAGGGAATATCGGAACACCGGGGAACATATCGGACATTTGCGCGACAGTTTCTTGCAGAACCTTCAAATTCTCTTCCTTCGTCTGATTCCATACATCGTGGGGTGGTAAATCACCAGTCCATAAGATGTAGTCGATATCCTGTAATTATTACAAGGAAGTACATAAGTAATGACATTGCAATAGTAGACGAAGTATCTGACGGTGCTTAAATTGACTGACGATGTAGGTCAGATTTTTCGGTTAATTTAGGCCTGATTTCCACGAAAGCTTGCAAAAGGCAGTTAAAGGACACGTACTGTATGAGTATCAGCGATATGCTTGAGCATATGATCGATAGTTCGCTTCGGTGTATCACACTTCCTGTAGTCGCCCCATCGGCCGGCACCGTCTCCAGGCGTCAGCGCTGGTCCACTTGATGCCCGGCAGCATAGCGGCTCGTTGCATTCCGCGTTAGCACCTGGAATGGGATAAAAGACAAAAATAACTAACTTATACCCTCAAGTGTAAGCGTCCAGTCGCTTTGTTAAATGGGCGTGTTCATTGATGGTACATAATTGATTTCCGATAAAATATGAATGATATGCTACGCATAATGATTATGTTCCTTACTCATAGCCTTACAATTACAAACTTAGAAAGGCAGAATAACACATGTGTCCAATTAGCAGCACGCGCTACGTAAACAGTGGGAACCTTGATTACCAACCTTCAGCGTAGTAAGGATCGAAATGCGTGTCCGATATTTGAAGAACTTTGAACGTCGGCGCTTTGTCCATCGGCGCTTCGAAGGCGCGCAAGGCTGGCTTCGGGACTGGAGGGAAGGACACCTCCCATTCGTGGTAGGGGTTGTAGACGTCACCGCAAGCGTCACCGATCACGAAACTGCAGATTTCATCCGGCCCGATGGTGATGCGTTTGAGAACATACACTACCTCGCTCTGAAATTTGAATAAAAACCATTAAATATTCAATGAAGAATCTTTGAGTTTAGTTCTACCACTAAGCTGTTGTTTATAATAATTGGGCTGTTGACAAAATCTAAAAAGCTCATTTAGTAGATATTGTACCGAGTTTTAGTCAACAATGTTTCTTCTCTTCCTTCCGTGACGCATATACCAAATTCTTTATTCAGTACACGAAACCTTTGTAACGCAGACATATTAGAGAGAATGATACAAAGGATAATAAAGTTGACTGTTCACATTAGCTGCGTGCGACACGCTATTAACAGTCAAGACGTACACAATTCTACTGGTCTATTGTTTTAACATGCTATTCAAACTATAATAGCTAGGAACTTCTCATACGTATTCTTAGACTTCCTCGAATATATTGAGAATATGAAGTGGAGATACAGAAACCGGATATTACGTAGTTTGTGACGGATGTAAGTTCGCAAACTTTTTAGATAGTCTAACCCAAAAAAAACTTTCCATTTTATGTAACAACACACCCAACGAACCACATGATTGGAGAACCCAGATTGAATATCCCTGATATTATAAAGTATTTTGAGAAATTGCAAAATAATATGTACGAACCCCGAACAATCTGGTGATGCCCTCGCAAACTCGAGCCGACTGTATCTTGAGCGAGACGCAAAACTGGTAGATCATCTTGTTAATTTCCTCCTTGCTCTTGCCGAGCCGCATGTAGTGTTGCAACAGCCCGGCGCCGGCCTTGCATGCGGTGCAGGACACCTTCGACATCACCGAGTGTTCCACTTCGTAGTAAACCTGTTTCAAGTTTAGCAACTTGAGCGCCTTTTCCACGAATAGCGGGAGATTCGAGCTCTTATCGCTGTCCCAGAGGAGGCGAGAGTAGTTCCTCTTGAGGGCCGTCATGTGAGCGATCAGCTCGGTCTCGTTGGCCGAGGGTGGGAGTTTGTGCGTGAAGTTGGCGGGTGTGAAGAAGGGCTCGTTGTTGCGGGGAGTCTCGTTCCAGTCCCAAGTGTCTATGGGCGGCCGCCATTTTATTACGGGTTTTATATTGCGGCCCGATTCTTGGAGGAATATGGGGTTACCTGCGAATTAGGAATTGGTGAATGTTTAACTATGCTAAATCGCATTCAAGGTGTACAATATGCACTTTATTATATTTTCTTGAGTCTTACGGATTCTTACCTAATGTCGTAATAATTTGAAAAGCTAGCACTAGTTGAAGAAGCCATGGTATCCTGATAATCATAACGATGTGGTGAATGCCAATTGAAGATTATCTGTAAAAGAAAAGAAAATGTTTAAAGAAACGTTACATTACGAAATAGTTATTCCGTATAAGTAGCTAAATGGCAGCTAAGTATAATAATTGAAAGTGTAATTTTTGTAACAACACTTTCAGAGATGAAGTGCAAATATACATATTGGACTTAGACTTAGGTAGTGATAAATTAGAAATCTACATAGATTGAATTGCTTCCTTCTAATTAATGTCTAACATCTAAGGTTAAATTCCTTTCCGATTCCGAGTTGGAATATATTATGTAAAAAAATAAAAACCAATACAGCTAAAGATATGTTGAAAATCCCTTATTCGCAACTTAAGTTAGTTGCGAATAAGCTTCGGAACTTTAAAGCCAAATCCTTTTTACAACTGACACAAAATTCGATTGTAGAATCCATTAAAATCACTAGATATAGCAATTAACAATTTGCGCAGTGACGAATGACGATGATCATTTATTTACCAACAACCATAACAATAAGTCCAGACGCTGTGACACCATTGCGACCCACAAAAGTACTGCTGAACCACTAACCTACAATATGTTAACAACGGTACTGTTTGCGACAGTTTTTTAGTCTGTTCAATGGAAACAATACACTACACGCTAGCTGTAGGACAGTTATAATCTAAATCCGCTATCCCGCGGCCCGCCGCGCCGGGACTTTATTTGTGGCCCGCGTGATGTTAAACAATTTTGAAATTCACGCCCACCGGCAAAATAACGTAAAATCTACGTGATAGTCGTAAATTTTTTCCACTTTTAAATCGTTAATTTTGAATAGGGTTGCCATCCGTCCGGATTTCCCCGGATTTGTCCTAGTTTAGAGGGCGTTCGGGGAGCGTCCGGCAGGGTTTTTGAAAAGTGTCCGGGTAAAATCCGGACACTTTTGTTGAGAGAAATTAACTTTTTAGTCATGACTCATGCAGCATTAAACGAAAGATAAAAACACTTTAAGCATACACACAGTTTCTTGCACGGACTTTGAGTTAATCAGATTTCTACAAATTATTGTTAGAAAAGCAAAAATTAGCGAGACGTAAATCGTAATATTAACAGTTTAAGAGGACGTGTCCGGGGGAATAACCACATTTCAGCCAAATGTCTGGGAATTTTGTCGTGCCTGACCGGCGCGGCGATGGCAATTTAGGTGATGGCAACCCTAATTTTGAAGAATGTTATTTTTTGGTGCGGCCCACGACACCAAGACCAAAACATGTTTGTGGCCCGCATGAAAAAAAGGTTGGGAACCACTGATCTAAATCGATTAAGCATTTTAAGGCCATCCCCGAGCAAACGACCTTGACCATACATTTGCCGCATCGC
Source organism: Lysandra bellargus (assembly GCA_905333045.1). Classification (NCBI taxonomy): domain Eukaryota; kingdom Metazoa; phylum Arthropoda; class Insecta; order Lepidoptera; family Lycaenidae; genus Lysandra; species Lysandra bellargus. The sequence continues at coordinate 1,858,981 of HG995328.1, forward strand.
CGAGATCGCACCAAAACCCTATTTTTTACTTATCTTAGTTCAAAATTGACCTAAAAAAACGTGGAATATGTAGTTTATGATATTGTCGATCTATTGGCGTGTGTTACAAATAACAGTAATTTGTAAATACTAAGGAGATGCTAAATGTATGCTTGAATTTTATTAAATCGGTCTGATAATCATGAGTATAATAAACAAAAATAGAAAATTTAAAACGTGGAAAGGAATGTTGATATGCTGAAGATTATTGCTGTATTTTTATTATAACTTTGTAGCTTTCAAATTATGAGTTTATAAGCCCCTAAATACGGTAAATCATTAGCGTATTTTTGGTCAGTACTTAACACAAATTCAAATCCAATTTGAATTTCCAAATTTTGACAGCCAACCAATCACAGAGCCTGAACCGTATCTTGAGACCGAGTTGCATCTTGAGTACTGACCAAAAATACGGGCCTTAATCTCCGTAGGGAACGCCCTTAAGTGTGATAGGGAACATACTGAAAAACAAGACACATCTTCGCATTCATAAATAATAATAATTAGTTGACTCCCACAGCTCCGATGCGCCAAAATTTATTAATCGCGCGATTTTTCCGCGATGAAAAGTATCCTATGTCTTTACCCGCGACTCAAAATATCTCCATACCTTTTAACAAAATCGGTCAACGGTTTGGGCGTGAAGAGGTAACAGACATACAGACACACACACTTTCGGATTTATTTATTTATTAATTTTATTTTATTAGGAAAACTAACAGCATTTAACTATAACAGTGTAACATATTAAGTAACGACATGCCAATAATAAGTTTTCACTAGTAAATAAATAATAAATTTGAACTAAAATTAACAAAGTCCTGACAAGACACATAACACATGACTTATGGAAATCTGAAAATTATTTAAAGTAAAAATTATTTTAGGCAAACTACAAAATATTATATTAATTTTATTAAATCACAAGAAATGGGTGAGGGATTTAAAATTGTGAGATAATGAAGCTAACAGTACTTAAATAAATCAATAAATTAAGTAAATAAATTTACACACAGCAGATGGCACAAAGATTTAAATTTCATTATTACAATAGAAAATCATTAGAAGTAATGCAATACAGAAATTATGTTTATTTTAGTTAAAAAACGTATCAGTCATAGTTTTTCTAATTTGGATAACTTATAATATGGATAACTTGCTATATGTTATAAGTTATAATATAAAATTAGGCACTTTAAACTGTAATAACAATAGTGATTGAAATAAATTCTTCGTTGTATAAAATTGATGACATTTAATTTTCGTCCGTGGTAGAGCCCGAAACCTAAATAGAAAGTCGAGAGCCTTGCTATATAGCTTTCCTTAGCATTGAAATTATTGTATACAGTTATAGCATAAGGTCATAAAAGTGGCGTCCATAAAAATGTGTCATAAAATTATTCAATCCTCGATGAATTAATATTTAAGAAGTTCCGAACGACATAACGTCCTAGTGAAAGGAGGCCAAGTTGAAAGCGACTTTAAACTTTAAAGGCTGTAAGTAACATAACAATAAATATCCGAAATTTTAATAAATTATTCATTTAAGCACCTCTTAGATTGTAAACTTATAAAGAAACGTTGTAAATGATTTTGTTTATAGAGAATATCATACTATGTAGATGGAGCTAATAAGATGGTTAGTTACAATAAACATTCAAATACTGATTGTTATTTTGGTTATATATATACTGAATGAAAATTGAATTTAAGATCAAAACTAACAGAATATTTTCAAAACAATAATCTTGATTGAGTGCAAACACTCTCGTGGACAGGTTATAAAGGATATTCAACTTTATTGTTTGATTGAACAAAATAACAACGGCCGTGATGCGTATTTCACGTGCAGTACACTTAGATCGCGTGAGCAATGTGTGTCTTGGAATAAAACAATAAAATAATTGCGTTTGGCTTCTACACTCGCATAACGAATGGTCTGTTATCACGGTATCAGTGACATTTGAACAATGTTTGCTGTTTTGTCATATAATGGCAATCATTACTACCATCGCTAGCCCGTATCGAAATACATTACACATTTTTGATTACAACAAATTTACTAGTTTGTTAAGGTATTCCATTCATAAGGCCATGGTGGATAACACTGATTGCCATCTCATATTCTCATCATTATATTGCAATATCATAGCACTTAATAGAAGAATATTATGGCCATTCGACATGTTCATAAAATCGCTTACATTGGTCTGTCTTTAACAGACTTGTCATCATCTATCATCATCATCATCAACTAGTAGTATTATATTCAAATTATATATAAATAAAAATAAAACTAAATACGCGCCACGACGCGAATTTCGCGTCGTGGCTGTTTCACTGTGACCACAACGCGTTGTGAGCCATTTTTTCGCTCATTGAGCGATTTCGGTCTTTGAGCGTAACAGATACATAATATAGTAGTCAGTACACATATTCGTGCATTCAATAGATCTAGCTTATTTAAATAAAAAAGTAACAAAAACATAAATACGGTCGAATTGAGAAACCTTCTTCTTTTTGGAAGTCGGTTAAAAACGCAGCGGTGCACAGATATTTGAGTATCATGTATTTATTTCACAAGCGCCTTTTCTCGTAACATCAGCTCTAATCACAGTCCATTGTTGAATTACAACACGCATGACAGCAAAAAGACCAAACAAGTAAAAAAGATTGCGTAAGAACAAAATAGCTATTACGCTTTTTGTATGATTCAGCGTTTTTACATACACGGACGTGGGGTCGCACTTTCTCCTCGCTTCATTGACTCCGTTTTAAAGAAAGTGACGGTGGTTTCTCATACAAGGTGCAATTGCAACCCACACCTGTCCAACTCCAACTGGAGATGTTCCAACAAAGATGTATCCAATCCATACTTCCATACTAATATTATAAATGCGAAAGTGTGTCTGTCTGTTATCTCTTCACGCTCAAACCGCTGCACAGTGTGATAAAAACCTCGATTTTGTTTCACCCCGTTTTTCTTTCAAAATACTTTAGTTGATAGCTATATAAACTTTAGAGTAAAACTGCGAGATCGATATTCTTTGTAATTATTTTTTTAAAGAGTGTCAAAGTTGGCTTTTTTCTGGGTCAAAAATTTGCATAAAAATTAATAAAAAAAAAAAACTAATCAAGTAACATTAATTTTGTTTATACCAATTGAACAAGCACTTAATACTTTACCTTTTCTCCAAATTTGGTTAACCTACTGTGATCAAGTAGGGAGATATTTATTTATTTAATAATTTTAGTTTTTCATTTTTAATTTCGCGATTAGATCGAGTTAGAAAAAGTTTTAAGCATGAAACGATAGTGTGAGTAATCCTTTATCAATGTTATTAAAAATCACACTCTAATAACCTCTGTGTCAGAAGTTATATGCAATTCAATTTTTTTTAAATAAAAATTCGGATTTTATACCTAGGGTTGTCACTAAAGTTGATATTTTATTTTCCCCGACTACATCAGAAGGTGACTACTGATTAGATGCTGTTTGGGCATATAGAATCATTAGTTTACGTTATATTTTTTCACTTTTTAGATTTTTTATTATTAGACCTACCTAAACGTGATCTTGATATTTTTTGTATAGGATATCGATTGCGAATTTGCGTATCAACCGAATAAATCAAACAAGAGACCTTTAGTGACAACCCTAGGTACAAAAAATTCGAATTTTTAATTTTTTTTTAAATTGAATATAACTTCTGACACAGAGGTTATTGGAGTGTGATTTTTAATAACATTGATAAAGGATTACTCACACTATCGTTTCATGCTTAAAATTTTTTCTAACTCGATCTAATCGCGAAATTAAAAATGAAAAACTAAAACTATTAAATAAATAAATATATCCCTACTTGATCACAGTATGTTAACCAAATTTGGAGAAAAAGTAAAGTATTAAGTGTTTGTTCAATTGGTATAAACAAAATTAATGTTACTTGATTAGTTTTTTTTAAATTTTTTTTATGCAAATTTTTGACCCGGAAAAAAGCCAACTTTGACACTCTTTAAAAAAATAACTACAAAGAATGTCGATCTCGGAGTTTTACTCTAATGTTTATATAGCTATCAACTATAGTATTTTGAAAGAAAAACGCGGTGAAACAAAGTTTTTTTTTATCACACTGTGCGCTGAACCGATTTTGCTGAAATTTGGCATGGAGATACTTTGAGTCCCGGGAAAGGACATAGGATACTTTTTATCCCGGAAAAATGTACGATTCCTGCGCGATAAACGATTATTGGCGCAACGAAGTTGCGGGCGTCATCTAGACAGAGTCGTCATTCTTTCAAACCTTACCAGCAAAATAGTCGAATACAGGAAATTTTGTTGGAATAAGCGTAGTCACTCATTACAGAGTAAAAAGATAGTGAAACTATAACTTTTGTAGTATATGGATGTAAAGTGTCATAATCTTTATCATGATGTGCACTGTACATAATATTACGAATATAGTAGAGTTAAGTTAAGCTTAGTGGTAATCCTTTACCAAAGTTGTATAGAAGCATACCCTTGGCTCCTAAAATAGCTAAGATCAAGGCTTTAGACGACGGTACTTCATGAGTTTTTAATATTGTATCACACACTCTATAGCTCTACATTTTAAAATTTATAATTATTTCCGACGTATGTAAAATAAAGTAGTTTTTTATGATTTCTTTTGTTTTTTTAGTCCCTATTCCAAGCATTCTTATAATAATTTTAATAACTTCCAGCTTAACGCTTAATAGTTATAAGTTATAACTCTATAAGTCTTATACTCTATAGTCTAAAAGCAATACGGTAGCTGTAGGTGTGAGTGTCATAATAGGTGTAGTGCTATTATTATTTCCTAGTATTGAATTCCTAGTAGGTATGTCTTCTCCGATTACTTTGATGGTTCTAAGAAATATACTTATTTAATATAGTTTTATCAAATGTATTGGAACTTGCTTACTGCTGATTAAGTAAAATATAATCAAATAATTTTATTGCATTAAATTTAAATCTTAGAGTCATTTATTGCAAATAATCGCCATTGAACTGTCTAGTAAAGTAGCACATAATATCAAATTCAAAACTTCGCAACTACTTAGAACAGTTGTATGGCTTACTCATTGTACTTTCGTCGAAGGGGAAAATAATTGCTTCATCATATATCCACTTTCACTCGGAAGTTCACTTTAATGTCCTTCATTAAATATTGTCAATATTAATTAATGTAAAAAAGTGAAAATAACAAAGCAGTGAATTCGCCAGCTTTTACTCTGAACCCTGATCTTTGGTTGAAAAATTTTCAATAGCTTTCTCAGCCTTTACAAAGAAAAATAATGTCTGATGAAGTTAGCTGACTGATTATCGAAACAAGCGAAAATATATCAATACTCTGTTATTGCAGGATCCGTACTTATTGTACGTCCATTTCAACAACACTGGAACTGAAGCACGCTATACAAATAACCCCAAAGCAAATGTCATCCGAATTGGGTCAGCAGTTTGAGCGACAAGAGCTAACAAACAGACAGACAGTATCGGTTTTTTGCAACTTACACAGTATTGAAAACATAATTCGTTGTTAGGCGTGAGTGTTTACAAGTACCAAGTGAAAATGCCACGTTTTCACTAGTGCAGATTTCTATAATAAACTTAGGAAAAGAAACAGGTTTGTAGGCGTATTACCCGAACACGGGAGTACCAAGACCGGTGTACGTGGACTGGTTAATGAGTGTTTCCTTTCGCATAGCGATACAATACTAGCAAGCTGAGACTGTTCTTTGACTATTTATGAGGACTAGAATATTGGAGAAGGGGACATTGACACTGCACATTTCAAGAAAAATATAAAAGTAGAGACAAAAGACTCCACAAATAATTATATCAATTAATATGTGCATAAAAACTTATGAAGGCAAGAGTTTGTAGAGTTCAACTACGATAACATGGCGCGCCCCTCCAAATGACTGTTTCAATGTGTGTAGTCACATCCTTATGGAAGAGTTTGTATGTAGTAAGTATTTAACCAATCACAGTACACGTAATATTTCAGTTAAAGTCACTTATTACCAAGATTTGTTGGTCAACTAATCATAACTAGCCTACCGCGCAAGACAACGCACTTCAAACGTTTTGACAACTCAATTCAAACGTTTTGAATTTTGGAGGGGCGCGCCATGTTATCGTAGTTGATCTCTGGGGCCCGTATTTTTGGTCAGTACTTAAGGGTCTACACAGACGGATCGCATTTCAACTGCAATCCAACTGCAAATTGCAGTTTGAATGCAGTTGACACGACTGCAATACGACTGCAATATTGGAGTCGGCGTGCAGTCGTGTGAACTGTTTGGTTTGCAGTTCTATTGCAGTCGTATCAACTGCATTCAAACTGCACTTGAACTGCAATTTGCGGTTGGATTGCAGTTGAAATGCGGTCCGTCTGTGTAGACCCTTAGATGCGACTCGGTCTCAAGACGCGGCTTGGCCCTGTGATTTGTCCAAATTTTGACAGCCAACCAATCACAGAGCCTGAACCGTGTCTTGAGGCCGAGATGCATCTTGAGTACTGACCAAAAATACGGGCCTAAGAGTATATTTGTAACGTCTTCACGCAAAATGAGTGAATTTGGCTTGACAGTAAAATAGCCTATGGGTTAACACATAGGTCATGGTTGCAACTTTTGATCCCGAAAGTAGTGTTCCAATGGAATACTGTCATAACTAGGGTTTGAAAATCTAGTTTGAAACAAAATTCACTTCTCATTAAACTAGATAATGTTCACATTGAACTACAAACATTGGTGATTCATGTGCACTAAGGTGAGAAAAAACTTTTGAGAGTAACGGATATAAATATAATGGGAGCCATGGTCTACAAGAGAATATGTAACACCGTCGTCTTTGACACGGAACGGACTGTGAACCTATGACCCAGTCCAAGAAAGGCGGTCACTGCAGAATAACGGGTAAACGCCGATTTTACCACAAATGACAGATTCTAAGTCAGGTTCTACTCTCATAACAATTGAGTAAACAATGAAGTCGGTTAAAAAACATTTTATGTCTAAATACCCAAAGCATTCTTTGCAGTTCACATAATATAGGCATGTATTAGGTATGCCCCTCATACCTAATTGATAAACAAAACAATGCAACTACGGGCAATAAATGACTTAAATTCTTTCATCTATGTTAATTCCATAATGTAGATTCATGCATTTATCAGTCCTTAGATTTTATTAAAATTCCCTGATTCATAATTATCGTCTTTAGATTTTCTTGTAAATAAGTAGGAAGCGCTCAGGGCACGCGTTGCACAATAGAGGAAAGTGACATTAGAGCTAATTACGCAGCACTTAAAGCCTCTAGAATTCATTAGGAAAAACCCACTGGAAATTATCTCTTAGAACAATAATTACTAGCTTGTGTTGCATTCAGAGGTTTGTGAATAGGGAAGTTTTAATGGGTGCAAAACTTCATTGGCAAAAATTTGTCACAGGTATGCCGTATGATTAATTGAATGAACCGTCGAGATATAATGGAAGTGACTGGTAGAATAAAACTGGTAGACTGGAGACGGTACACGACGTAAGAATTTACGGTGCGTCATCGGACCTCAAAGCCGACCGTAATCCTTCTTAAATCCAGCTTTCTTTTGAGGCGTTCAAATTATATAAGCTCGATCGTTATCTATAAGGATATCATAAATAAGCGGTTACACAATTTGGAAAGTCTCCAACGTTTTAGCATAAAGCGCATTAACTTAATTCCTTTTTAAGGAGCACATGCGCTCCCATTCGACTTTCCTTTGGTTCATCGAACTCACTTTCTCCAGAGGAGCTCTATTGTTACTCTCGCTGGAATGCCACTCCTATTATATTCGTTCATCTTCCCCGAGGTGCATATTTCTCAAGGCTGCATTCACGCGACTCTCATTAGAATAATTGTGAGCGTGCGAGTAGCTGACTGCTGAGTGCAACCGAATTCCCATGGAGAGTGCAAGCCGTGAACTATGATGCAAAGTTTTGCTTTGGATCATAGTCCACGTTTGTTCACGTTTCATTCCAATTTTGAAATGTCGTAATAATATGTTTATTTTATTTGTTAATTCTGAGTCAGTCTTTGCTAAAACTCATTTAATAAAATATAAAAATTACCAGCCCCACAAATCACGTCATAATATTAATAGGGAAATAAAATCGGAAAGAAAATCACATATTTTCTTTCCGATTTTATTTCCCTATTAACTTAACAACAATGAACTTTCAATTGAAAAAAAGTCAAATGAAATTAACAAGGATAATAAGCACTTATTCGAATCTCAATTGTTTGATGCGCGAATTTAATCAAATGACGCTTCTCTCGATTTCCACTTCAGGAGTCCAGGGCGCCTCGGCTAAGACGGAAGAGTATTTTGTTTGTCGTATTAATAGTATCAGATGCCAGTCAGAGTTAAAGCGGACACATACTGGTAGGTAATGCTTAAAATCAGTGATTAAATTTATTGCTAGCATCTCAATAATCAACTAGGTAAGTCTGATATTTGTTTAATTCTTTAATTCTCCTTAAAATAATTACTTACCCAGTCAATATATTTTTACTTTTGAAGAATTGTAACAATAATAGTAACGAACTTTTCAAGATTTTTAACTTTACACTTTTGAATTCATTTGCACAAACATAAAAAAGTTTTTTTAAAATCTTAATGAAATTAATAATTAAATTTTACTAATACGTAGACTATAAGCTGTGCAGAATTCTTGAATGCACTGTATTACGAAATATACATCTCGGCCGTCTTGACGTTTTAGTGTGATGAGACGATAATTGACCCCGCCGACCTAAAGCATTGATAAAAGAAGTAATGACCTTACAAAAAAGAAGATAGCGAAATAGGATATGACGTTTTCTAGAACGATATCAAAACAATTACTACGTAATGAACTAATGAAAATAGGTTATTGCTAAGAGTTAATCTCTTAAAGGCGTGTCTATCGGTAAAAAATAAGCGTCGTGTCGTGGTTTGTTAAAAATGTGATAGAGATTTAGATGAAGGAAAAACTAACAATATATTTCGTGAGCTTTAGCTTCATTCGTTCTAACATTTCTTAATCATCATAATTTAAGGAGGAAAATGAAAACGAAAATTGATAATAATATTGATTGACTAGCCCAATGTAATGTTTATATTACATGCATCTATTATATTTGTTCTAAACAATGTAAATAAACGATTAAAAAAAATCTTTTATCGACCCTACAAGATCTTATGTCTCCTTATGTGGGGTTTTATATGGAGAACACGTGGCATCACAATTAATCAATCTCATTAAGTGGTTAATTACTCATTTTCCACTAGTAGTTCCTAGCTCTATAAATTTTCCAGACACTCGTCTAGTTTACTGATTTTCCATGATACTTTATTTGTTAAACTGCATTCTAGTGATAAATAGCAGAACAAAATGTTACTACTAATAACTTGCCTAAGGGCCGGGACACAAAAACACGACACGACGTCCTACGACGTCGTACGACGTACGTAGAAATTCACGTAGAAACGTCGTACGATGTCGTGTCGTGATTTTTTACGACGCGCTTCGTAGATTCCTACGACACGACGTCGTACGACGTTTCTACGTGAATTTCTACGTACGTCGTACGACGTCGTAGGACGTCGTGTCGTGTTTTTGTGTCCCGGCCCTTAGGCGCGGCTTACCACGACGCGGCGTCGTTTCACGATGCGACGTCTCGTCGTGTCGTGGGAATCTACGACGTCGTATCGTGTTTTTGTGTCCCGACCCTTACTCTACCTACAACGGCGACTCTATTATAAACAAACATGTTATTATTATGTAGCTAATAAGTGATAACTATTATAGTATTGTTATCAATATTATTTATGCATTGCATATTTTTTTATCTTAATACTTAAGTACTAAAAATGTTCCCACTACTTACGTAATATTATTCGTCTCTTTCTCTATAAAGTTCTCTTGTTGTTTTGTCGCTTATGTATTGACTGTTGTCTGTTGTGTACCAATTAATGAAACATCTGTTATGCCAATTTTAAGACCCGGTTTTGCGTTACTCAATACTCAGATCCCATGGTAAAGATGAATAATAAACTAGTCACTAGTCGCCTACGAAAGTAAATATTCATAAGGTGGCCAAACTATGCATAATATTTTGTCGAATGTCGAATACGGTGTACCTATGTTGTAACTTTGACACACATTATTATCTACGAAGTACGGTCTACGGTATCTATACTAATATTATAAAGCGGAAGAGTTTGTTAGTTTGTTTGTTTGTCTGTTTGTTTGAACGCGCTAATCTCAGGAACTACTAGTCCAATTTGAAAAATTCTTTCAATGTTAGATAGCCCATTTATTGAGGAAGGCTATAGACTACATTTTATTACGCTAAGACTAATAAGAGCGAAGAAATAGAGGAAAATGTGGAAAAAACGGGGGAGAATTATTTCAAGGGCTTATTTGAACGCGCTGATCTCAGGTCCGATTTGAATTTTTTTTCAGTGTTAGATAACCCATTTATCGAGGAAGGCTATAGGCTATATTTTATCACGCTAAGACAAATAGGAGCGAAGAAATAGAGGAAAATGTGGAAAAAAACGAGGGAAATTATTTGAAAGGGCTGATCTCACGAACTACTGAAGCAATTTTTCTGTTATTTGGCACAGATAAGATATAGACCACGTGAAGGGTCATAGCCGGGCTATTTTTTGTGGACGAATTTGTCTGTGAAATATCTAATTTACGCAGGCGAAGCCGCGCGGAACGTCTAGTACATGATATTTTGTATGTAGTTCGTATATTTGTTACCAATCTAAATAATCTTTAATCTTTACTATTTATGTACTTATGTATGAACGGTAGCCTACACACGTGGAAATACGAAGTACGCTCCACAATATTGTTTTTATGTTATGTTGCGTATCCCCATGGGCGCCGGCTGGGGGGTGCCAGGGGGTGCACTTGCACCCCTTGGGAATCTCGGGATCAACAGGAATTATTGAAATAAAAGCATTTTGTAACCCTATTACCATGCCGTACAAAGATAGTAATGTTTCGGCACTAAATGTATTCTTTTGACGTAAATAGATAGTCACTGTTGTTCGTAAAAAGTAAAAAGAAAAGTAAAGAAAGAAAACTAAAATCTGCACCCCTTGGAAATTATTTCTGCCGGCGCCCATGCGTATCCCTCTTAGCGATTTAAACGATGATAAGAAAATATTGAATAAACATTTGTAAGTAGCCTGTTGGGAAAAAAATGTATATAGGGTGAGAAATGCTAATTAGGCTAGGTTATCCAATATCCATACGTGCACGTGATACCTAGCCTTATCCATGGAAAACTGCACGTATTTGAGTAATTAAATATTAATTACTAGATGTTCCACGCGGCTTCGCCCGCGTAATTTAGGAAAGTCATGGAAACCGTACATTTTTAATATAGCCTATAGGCTTCCTCGATAAATAGGCTATCTAACACTGAAAGAATTTTTCAAATCGGACCTGTAGTTCCTGAGATTAGCGCGTTTAAATAAGCCCTTTCAAATAATTTCCCCCCGTTTTTTCCACACTTTCCTCTATTTCTTCGCCCCTATTAGTATAAGCGTGATAAAATATAGCCTTCCTCGATAAATGGGCTATCTAACACTGAAAGAATTTTTCAAATCGGACCAGTAGTTCCTGAGATTAGCGCGTTCAAACAAACAAACAAACAAACTCTTCCCAATTATAATATTAGTATAGATGTAGGTGTGCCTGCAATTTGGCCCGCGAAAAACGGGGGATCCTTTTCACTACAACCAGAGTGAAAAGACGTAGTCGAATAATACTTTCCATTATCTTTTTTTTTTTTATAAAATAAGGGGGCAAACGAGCAAACGGGTCACCTGATAGAAAGCAACTTCCGTCGCCCATGGACACTCGCAACATCAGAAGAGCTGCAGGTGCGTTGCCAGCCTTTTAGAGGGAATAGGGTAGGGGAGGGTAGGGAAGGGAATAGGGTAGGGGATTGGGCCTCCGGTAAACTCAACCACTCGCGCTCGGCGAAACACAGCGCAAACGCTGTTTCACACGGGTTTTCTGTGAGCCCGTGGTATTTTTCCGGTCGAGCTGGCCCATTCGTGCCGAAGCATGGCTCTCCCACGGTAAAAATCTATCTATCTCTATAAAAGGCCCCATAGTTGATTCTTTTTTTCCCACCCCAAAGTTGTTCTTGAGATGTAGGTCAATAAGAAACCAGATTATTGTCCTTCGACCTTCTTTCGCCAACAGAACAGGGTATGATATAATCATATAACACAGGGATTCCCAATCTTTTTCAGCCTACGGCGCACTTACAAGTCGATATTTTATCACGGCGCCCTACTCTACCTAGCGGCTAGCAGCTATTACAAAAAGATACATAAACACCTTTAATGATTATAGTTAGGTTAAGCAAGTAAATAATAATAAACAAATATTTAATCATCTGCCTGCTTTGCATAGTTTTATTTTATAATATTCGTGGTTAATGGATAATGATGGAGGATCGACTCACGGCGCCCCTCTTGCCTTTTTACGGCGCACCAGGGCGCCGCGGCGCACAGTTTGGGAACCCCCGACATAACAGATAATAACGACACCTCTGTATGTGCAATCGATTGCATTATGTGCTCCTCTTTGAATGTATCAATAACAGAAGCCATTACTGACGAATGCTCATTATACACCCGTATAGGTTTTCTTTATTGCATTTCAAAACACAATATTCTATTGAGCTGTATATTATATTCAATAACCCGTATAATTCCTATTCACAAACAGAAATAAATTCATAATATAAGTGTAATGCTTATATTAGTAGAAAGTTATTTTACTGATAGTGATACCAAAAAAACAGCAAGTTTTTGTGTGCAATTGGATGCAAAAATCTTTTACACATAATATGTACGCACGTAAAGATTAATAAATAATAATAATAAAAATCGGCCAAGTGCGAGTCGGACTCGCGCACGAAGGGTTCCGTACTGTTATAGAGCAAACATAGACCAAAAATTATGTTTTTGTATGGGAGGGCTCCCCTTTATTTTTTATTTTATTTTAATATTATTCTTAAATATTGAAGTAGACATATAAATAAGGCCTTTGTGAAAATATCAAGTGCCTACTGGTTGCCATTATTGATATCGAGCAAAAAAGCCCAAAAAAATCACTTTTGTTGTATGGGAACCTCCTTTAAATATTAATTTTATTTGTTTTTAGTATTTGTTGTTATAGCGGCAACAGATGTACACAATCTGTGAAATTTTCAGAACTCTAGCTATAGCGGTTCTTGAGATACAGCTTGGAGACAGACAGACGGACAGACAGACATCGAAGTCTCATGAATAGAGTCCCGTTTTCACCCTTTGGGTACGGAACCCTAAAAATTCGTCCCTCGCCCTTCTCATATAGGTATTTAATAAGGTAGAGTTCAGATATTTTCATCAGGTTATAAAAGACTGTGGTAGGTTGAAATAAAAAAAAAATCGAAGTCAGTACATAGTTGAAGGAAAGGTTATTTGAAATATCAAATATGTAATAAACAGGATAAAATTTAAGGATAATGTTCAACTTTTCCCGAATGCGCCGGAATGAGGGTATTTAGAAACCAATAGCCAGAACTTTAAGCAAGAAGAGCAACATGTCCCATCCATAATTGTTCAATTTCTATTCAATACATTTCAAGGAGAAGCGTTAAAGTGGGTCGCACAGGTCGTGCTTGCTAACGGTCTGTTTGGTATGGGAATATGGTGGATACCACGTCGCTACACTTATTATTCTGAGCTCATCGAAATTCACCGTTAGCCTCTTTTAGATTGCCAAAGAAAGTGCTTCGAGGACGCGGTTTGTTAATAACATTTTGGGGTTCCTTAGCGACGAATCCTCAACGGTTTATGTCCATAGACTCGTGGTTAAAATTGAAATTAGATAAAAATAGTGTAAACTACATTACTGTGTAATTTAATAAAGAACGTTTGTTAGAGGAGTTATAAAATTCTAATTGCTTTACTTATACTGCTTATAAGTTATAGCTTAGTTAAGAGCCCGGGTTACCCTCGAAATTCTCATACATACGTAATACCAAAATCATTTTGTCATACGAAAAAATTTAACATGTTTGAGTTATTTTTCAGCTTAAAATAGTAATTACCTAGGTTTCTGAACAAAAATTAACTTCAAAATATGTAAACACAAAAAAAAAATTAGTTTTACTCTATTTTTTAGTGTTTAAATATTTAGTAGTAAATTTAGTAAAAAAAATTTATAAGTAGACAATTTTTTTTTTTTGTGTTTAAATATTTTGAAGTTAATTTTTGTTCAGAAACCTAGGTAATTACTATTTTAAGCTGAAAAATAACTCAAACATATTAAATATTTTCGTATGACAAAATGATTTTGGTATGGTATGTATGAGAATTTCGAGGGTAACCCGGGCTATATATATATATATATATATATATATATATATATATATATATATATATATATAGTGTTTTACTCTATTTTTTAGTGTTTAAATATTTAGTAGTAAATTTAGTAAAAAAAATGTATACTTACACAAATTTATTTTTTTTATGTTTAAATATTTTGAAGTTAATTTTTGTTCAGGAACCTAGGTAATTACTATTTTAAGCTGAAAAATAACTTAAACATGTTAAATACTTTCGTATGACAAAATGATTTTGGTATTACGTATGTATGAGAATTTCGAGGGTAACCCGGGCTCTTAAGACTTAAGTATAACATAGCAGCAAATTTATTTTTGGTCTTTAGATAAAATTAATGTTGCCACTTAATTAATTAATTCTTGCGCATTAAAATCCCATAACCCCAAACATAGTTATTTTTATATTGTAATTTGTATGATTATTTTAATGCGAATTTTTGCATAAAGTTAGACAAACTGTATTTAAATAAAGACATAATGTGTATTCAAAAAAGGTATATTTTATAGATCAAACGACGAAGCTAGCCATAAAACTTAATATAATTATAATCATATTAGGTACTTATTATTTGGATGTAAATTTCAAATTGGTCAATATGAAATTTTAAAAAGTGATCCCGCGGAGTTTGACTTCTAGTAAGTAGTTATAATTACGTACCTAACGATACATAATTTATGTCACCAACAATGTGGCATGCGGCATGCCTAGTGATTAAGATTTAAATTAGAGTTTTCAATTTCGTAGCCCGTAGCTTATTGGCGTAGCAGAACCGTAGCACGTAGATTATATTACTAGCGACCCGCCCCGGCGTCGCACGGGTATAAAATATATAGCCACTGAATAAATGATAAAATCGACAGCCAATGATCCTTCACGTGGTCTACTTCTTATATTCTGTGCCAAATAACATAAAAATTGCTCCAGTAGTTCGCGACATAAGCCCTTTCAAATAATTTCCCTCGTTTTTTCCACATTCTCCTATTAGTCTTAGCGAGATAAAATATAGCCTATAGCCTTCCTCAATAAATGGGCTATCTATCACTGAAAGAATCATCAAAATCTGTTGCGTAGTTTTAAAGATTAAAGAGAACAAAGGGACATGAGGGAAAAAAAGCGACTTTGTTTTATAATATGTATAGATAGAAGATGTATATTATAGATGTACAAAAATGTTCCCTCTACAATTTTATTATAATATGTTATATGTATAGATATAGATAGATAATATATACACTAAAACAAATAATAACTAAAAAACGGTAAAGGTTCGGAAACCTACCCCAAAATTGATGGGAAGCGGGGGTGAGGGGAGAGGGGAGAGGAGGGGAAACCCCCAGTATTGGAGCTACTCACCTTTGAAATTTTCGGGATTCTGAGGCTACATCATATTTTATTCTCGGCAATTTGCATAGCGTGTTTTGTGACGGTCGCCGGCTGCTGCCGCAGCACAGTCACAGTTCTAACCCAACCAACTTTTAGACTTTCTGGATTGTGTTTGTTTTTGTTTTGGCGGGGGACTACGCCCCCCGAGCCCCCCCCCCCTTTCTTTTATAATGGTCGCTGGCTGCTGCCGCAACACGTTCGCTGCGCTCGCTCGGCTCCCTCTGTGTTGTGGTCTAAGTTCTAACCTTAGAACCTAACCTACTTTTGGAATTTCTTGATTGTGTTTGTTTTGGCGGGGGGCTGTGCCCCCCGAGCCCCCTTTCTTAGCTAGGCCTTTCTAAGTAGGCCTTCTGTTAAGTATTTTCATTAATAATGAAATGAAATAAAAACGATGCGCTTGATACGGCGCCGGCAGTCATTTCGGCAACTTGCTGGGGAAGGTTTGTGAACCTTAGCAAAAAAAAAACAACTTTCTTACCTAATAATATTATAGACGTTTAATACTCAGTTAACCTACGAAACTAAAAATCTATATCAGATCATTATCAGATAAGCACCAGATAAGTACTTAAATTGACAAATTGAACACAAAAATTCAAAACCTATACAGTTTAACTAATACCTAATAATTACACAAAAAATATATTTTTTTAATTGATAAAGAAATTAAAATAATATCTACACTCAGAGTTATTAAATAACACAAACTAAAATATGAAGGTTATCGCAAATCACAAAAATAAAATAGAAGATTTCAAAATGAGTTTGACTGTGCATAAAATTTGAATTTCGAATTTAGAATGCTACTTAAATTTTTTTCAGCTAGTCAGGTCAGTCAAGAGTCAAGACATAATTTACTCATAAAATAATAATCTTATACAGGGTGTAACAAAACTAAGTGATAATACTTTAGGATGTGTACGTGTTCCTCGTAGACTGTAGAGAGCTCACTGTGAAAGTAGCAGCGCTGAAAGACCATTTTTTCACTTATGTATGAGGAAACTGGTGACGCTCGGGCCCTTACCCGTATGGGCAAGGGCCCGAGCTTCACCAGTTTCTACACTCTAAAAATAGTTTTTAGTATTTAAATATTTTGTAGTAAATTTACTATTTATTTATATTTTTTTTTGTGTTTTACTCTATTTTTTAGTGTTTAAATATTTAGTAGTAAATTTAGTAAAAAAAATTTACACAATTTTTTTTTTTTTTGTTTAAATATTTTGAAGTTAATTTTTGTTCAGGAACCTAGGTAATTACTATTATAAGCTGAAAAATAACTCAAACATGTTAAATATTTTCGTATGACAAAATGATTTTGGTATTACGTATGTATGAGAATTTCGAGGGTAACCCGGGCTCTTAATACGTGTAAACCAGCCATAACTTAAACGGCAAAAATTGAGTACACAGATTATGTCTATTGTGGCAAAAAGCAGTGATTGGCGTCTCTAACTCCCTACGTCGCTGCAAGCCGCTGCTAAACGCTGTAAAGCGCTGTAAACTGTTCATGCTTTTTAACGACTTTTAAGGATAAATTTCAACAAACTATGAATTACATCTTCAATGAAATACATAAAATAATAATGATGCGAATTTTCGAGCAGATTGGACTAAGGAATCGAGTTGTCCCATACTAACTTCATCCCCCTTTTTCACACCTTTACGAGAGGAATTTCTAAAAATCTCTTCTTATCGCATGCCTACGTTATACGAAGAACACTCCCTCCAAATTTCAAGTATTTACAATCACTGATTTAGGCCGTGGCGTGATTCCATTTTCATGTCATTCAGGACAAAGCCTTTTATATAATGATATAGATTATCCGATATACCTACCTAGTTATGAATGCCTTTCATTTTTTGACTGACAGACAAACTTTCGCATTTATAATATTAGTATGGATTATGTTTACTTATACTTTATGTTTTAACTATGCGACAGTAAACAAACGCATCGAAATGAATGTAGTATACAAAAAACTATGAGAAAAGAGGCGCGCCTTGTTTAAAATACAATAGGCGTTTATAATACAAAAGAATTACTTTAAAGCTTAATACATAGTATTAAACGATTTCACTTTTTTAGATTAACGAGTGAATTTCGCTTGCATCTTCGTTAATGAGTTTAAGGACAGACTTACGAGAAATCCGGAATTATTATGGTACTTACATTTATGGTAATAAATTTTTATAACTACCCGCCATCGATGTGTTTGGCGATAACTATGTTTTTATTCGTAAGTAATTATTGTAGTTTTTTTTTATTAAATAAGGGTGCAAACAAGCAAACGGGTTACCTGATGGAAAGCA
Organism: Lysandra bellargus; assembly: GCA_905333045.1. Classification (NCBI taxonomy): domain Eukaryota; kingdom Metazoa; phylum Arthropoda; class Insecta; order Lepidoptera; family Lycaenidae; genus Lysandra; species Lysandra bellargus. Next base: position 1,877,196 of record HG995328.1, read on the forward strand.
ACTTCCGTCGCCCATGGACACTCGCAGCATAAGAAGAGCTGCAGGTGCGTTGCCGGCCTTTTAAGAGGGAATACGGGAGGGTAGGGATGGGAAGGGAAGGGAATAGGGTAGGGGATTGGGCCTCCGGTAAACTCACTCAATCGGCAAAACACAGCGCAAGCGCTGTTTCACGCCGGTTTTCTGTGAGAACGTGGTATTTCTCCGGTCGAGCCGGCCCATTAATAATAATATAATATAATAATATCTATGGACGCTTCACACCACGTCAGTCTGGCCCCGTGCTAAGTACCCGAAGGACTTGTGTTACAGGTACCAGACAACGGAAATATATTTAATACTTTTATACTATACATAATATATTTAAGATTTTTATTATATTATACACATATTTAATACACATCCAGACTCGGGAACATTGAAAAACTTTTTGTTCCGTCGGCGGGATTCGAACCCGCGACTCCTGGCTTGAGCCACACACTCAACCAATTGAGCCACAGAGGTCGTCAAGCCCATTCGTGCCGAAGCATGGCTCTCCCACGTGTGAATAGTAGAACGAGTTGCAATATCCTTCCTCTCGCCTTCCATCTATCTTAAGTCTTAACATATTGTCATGCTCTGATCCAGACGTCTAGTTAGCTGTTTACAATATTATGGATATGCTCTAGATAACTACATTATTAACTGTTTTGATTACATAAATATAGCATTATGCCATTGTGAGTTGCACCCGGCGAGGCCTGTCAACATTTTTAGCTATTTCCGAATTATGACCTCTGGCCAAAGCCATTGCTTCATGTGTGTGTAGTATTATTTTATAGATATTACTAGATGACGATCGCAACTGCGTTGCGCCAAAACTCGTTTATCGCGCGGGAACAGTACATTTTTCCGGGACAAGAAGTATCCCAGGACTCAAAGTACCTCTATGCCAAATTTCAGCAAAATCGGTTCACTGGTTTGGGCGTGAAGAGGTAACAGACAGACAGACACACTTTCGAATTTATAATATTAGTATGGAAGTATGGATGATACACCCAAATTGCGGCCTCGAAAAAATGGCGCGATGAGCTCGATAATATACGAGCCAGGCTACAGACAACTAGAGTCCGCCTAACGCCTCAGTGGTCCAGTGGTTAAAAGCGTGGCTCTCAACTCGGAGGGCGTGGGTTCGATTCCCACGCTGGAAACATATTACTTCCAAATTTGGTTAGGACAAAGCAGGCTGATCACCTGATTGCCTGACAAGTAAGATGATTCATGCGTCGGAAGGGCATGGAAAAGTCCGTCCTGCGCCTGATCTCTCGCCAGTCGTGTCGGTTATCCGTCCCACTGGATTATGAGAGTAAAAGGAATAGAGAGTACTCTTGTATACTGCGCACACACTTGGGCACTATAAAATTACTCCTGAGCTGCGTAACTGGCCTGGTTTCAATGAAACCAGCCACCGTCACCGAAAACGGTGTGGGAGTTATTATTGCGTCGCTTCAATAAGTGCAGGGTAACTAATTTTTCTTTAATTTTTGTTTAGGCAAATTCATGATGCTGGGGCGCTTGATACAATTATTATCACAAAATAATGCTTTTTCAGCGCTGCTACCTTTACAGTAATATTATTATACACGCTAAACTCTTAAAGTTTTGGTTTTGTTACAGCCTGTATACGAAGAAACAAAGACTAGGTATGCCGTATGCTAGGGTATGCTTGATAATTGACGATCAATTGAGTTTAAAACAGTTTTAGTTTTTTAGGAACCAATACTAAGCAATAATGATCTTTAATTTGGCTTTAATTAATAATACAATTACTAATGAACGCAAAATCAAAGAAGTCAATAAATTTTATTGACAACATAATTATTATGTTGTCAATAACTTCGTTACCTAGAGTACTCTGGTGTTTCGTCCCAAGGTTTTTGGGCCCACTGGGACCAATGACCAGATATGAATTTTTAAAATTTTTTCATCTAGCGATTGGTCCCGAGTAATTATTTTTATGACTGTCGGGTTTTTGTCCGTATGGCTAGCAAAAAAGTTGTAGATTTGAATAAAAAACCAAATAATTACTTTGTATGAAAACATTTATTGACATCGGTCAAGGCTCAAGACAAATTAAAACTTCAAACAATTAGTAAAAATAATAGGAAATAAAAAATAAAATAAAGTGGTAAGGATGATAAAAACTAATAACAAATAATTCTTAGTACCTCTTTTGTTTGAAAAATTTGAAATAAAACTAAAGTAGGTTTGTTGTTAAGTTGACCGGACAAACTTTTTAAATTAATTCGAAGCAGTGTTTAGGTAATAATAATAATAATAATTGTAATATAAGGTTTAAGGTGACACTCTCAAGTGTTCTATGTTTTAAATGTACAAAACAATATTATGATAAATGGTTATAACTGATTATTATTTTTGTGTCAACCCTACATCAAAATTTCTTGCCAGAAAACAATGGATCATAAAAGTGGAAATCGCTAGATTAAATATTCATATCAAGGATAAAAATTAATATCTGGTCATTGGTTCCAGTGGGCCCAAAAACCTTGGAACGAAACACCAGAGTACTCCTAAATAAGTGCTTGTTGTCTATTTTGTATAAAATTATCACAAAAGTGAAATCTGTTGAGAAAGTTTTTGCCAGCATTAAAGTATAATTTGTCTTTGAGCTAAAAATATTACGTCACTGAAGCAATAATAAAAATACTTCTCAATCGATGTCTTTCGCGAATTAAGTGTAAGTAAAATCGGAAGTCACTAATTTATTTTGCAATAAACGTTTTACGAGCACAAATTTACATCAAATTAAGCATTTCCTCCGCACAGTAGGTATATGTTATTTGTATTTCGTACGTATTTTAATGCAGGCAAAAAGATCAGAACGCCACATGGTAAGGAAACTAAAACAGGTGCTGCACGCAGAAATTCACTTACACCTGTTCTCATAGACCAGTCTTTCCCAAAGTGGGCGATAACGCCCCCTTGTGGGCGCTGAAGGTCTAAAGGGGTGCGGTGTGGGACCCAGAATAAATGGGTGCGTCGTGTAGAGGCTTGGGAGGGTGATATATTTCATCAGCTGGCCGATTCTGTATCGTACATTTGTGATTTAATCACTGAGTTAGTAACGAAACCGAGGAGTGAGCAACGAAAAGTCTCACTTTTGTATGCAAGTGAATACAAAAAGTGGCACTTTCCGTTGCTCCCTCCTCCATTTCGTTAGTAACTCAGTGATTAACTCACAAAATGTACGATACAGAATAGGCATGCTGGATGCATTTTAAATTGAAACAGTGGGGGCGCTAAAGCATAATATTTTGTTCTCAAAGTGGGCAATAGACAAAACAAGCTTGGGAACCCCTGTCATAGATTTTCCTCAAAAAAAAAGTACCTACCTGCAGCTACTTAACTTCTGCATATAGGTGTTTTGCAATCACTGTCCTACCACTATTAATAATTTTAATAAATAATCTGTGATTCTACCTATAGGTTAATTGACTCATGACTGCAAAACAATAATTGCAATCCATGATAAGTGGGTACAAGCTAGTAGCACCTAGATAGATAGGTAGATAGTAGACTAATGGCCTGTTTCACCGCTTCCTGATAAGGTGCCCGATAGGCTTATTTGACAGATTCTCCATACTCTATCTGTCAAGTCAAGTGGTGGATAGCCTTATCAGGAAGCGGTGAAACAGGCCCTCAGATAAACCAATATCCCACATTGATAATCCTGCTGATAATTTGCTATCTGGGATCTCACGTATCGTATGGCAAGCTTCGACGTCGGTTTTGCTCATTATTGTCATTTATTTAATTCCGTTATCTGATTAATGATTATGTAGATATGTTTTATTTTAAATATTGTTGCGATCATTGTTGTTTATCTACAAACACGTTAACATAATCGAGTAAAAAGGTACCATAGCAATAATTTACTGTTATCGTAATGCTATATTGCAATGTTAAAGATGGTAATAGAAAGTAAACATTATTTAATGTCTGTATACTTGAAAAGGGTCATATTTGTTTACTTGCCCGTGTGTATTGCACAAACTCAAATAATATTTTAAGCCTTCAAATGTGCGGAGACTAGTTTTTCGAACTGGGTCATTGGCTCACCGCTCAGCTGGCCAATTTATTTTTTGTGAACGACAGTAGCCACAAGCCAGTAGCTATAATTATTATATACGCATGCCTTCAAAGGCGTCTACAACTATCATAAGAAACAACCTAATATTAAGACGTTATAACTTATATATCGAAACTTATAAGGCGAAGAAAGCAGGTAGTCTGTAATTTATAAAGCAGTGACTCTTTGAATATATTATTAGTTCCTTCTTTATTATTGAATGCATTCCAGTAGTACACACGATGTAGTTACTACTGCAACACTAGTTGTGATTCTGCTAAAAGTTTGACAGTATCAAATCGGTGCAGCAGCTCGCAAAAATTAGAAATTCACAGACTTTCCTCGAGTCGAGCGAACGAGCCGTCTACTGCTTTACAGTTATCCGGTCGCTTATTAATTAAATTTACAGCACTCACCTCAAAAAATCGAAATCCAATGAATCAACATGTAGCTCGTAAAAGTGAGACCGAGGGAAAAGCGCGGTTCAGCGTGCCAACAATAACATTTCACTAGTTTTCGTGCTCGGCAAATAAAAAATTCGCATTCACATACTAATCGTTTTCAAGAGAAATTGCGTGGCTGGCAACAACGCGCGTACGGACGGCCGTTTTCCCGACCACTGAGAATATGCGACGAGCGACCGCGGCGCGCGCAGACTCTGTTGTGCCCTTCCGTGTTGTGACGGAGCTGTCGCAGCATACTCCGCTCCTCCAGTCACTCGCGCTGCGGCGATGCACACCGCAGCATCCGAGACGCAGCTCACGGGTGCACTCCGACCATCCAAAGTGCACTAGCGGAAACCTAAGTTTTGGTGTTAAAATGTAGCGTATTCAGATTTCAGAGAGATATGGCTAGAACAATTTTATCATTCAAACTGCATACAAAATGCTGTAGGTACGGTCTTTTTCAATAGCATTGGACACTGTTTACTTTATTCCTGACCTCAGATTTGTCATATATATCAGTAACTAGGCACTAAGCGTGATGGATGACTTGAATTTTAGATATCTAAGAAGTAGTTTGTGGCTTTCCGCAATAAGGGAACCCCGTGTTGCGGATAGCCGCAGTCAGACAAACTTGAAAACAACCTTAACCCTCAAATAAAATTGCACGAATTCCAAGTTCAGTATTTATCACATTTCTATTAGCAAGGTAAATATTGAGCTTGGCACCAATACTACCTAGTTCCACCAGGAGTAGGTGATGTATTTGGGGTATCCAGTATCCTACAAAATGTTAGTGTTTCGAGTAGATGGTTGCTACTTGCTAGATACTATGATAAAGCAGTGAAACCAGCTATCTACCAGTTTAGCAATTAACAATATACATATTTTTAAAGTGTCTAACACTAATTATAAGATTATAAGCTAACGAACAGTAGAACTTGATTAGGGCTAATTCAAAGAAAACACCACTACCTAAATGCAAAGACGATCAGCAGAATTCTTTAGATCTTTATCTTTGAAGAACTGCTGGGAAGCTGTTTAAAAACGGGGATGGCGGTTTCGGTCTTATCCACAGAAGATATCTTCTGTGGAAAAGACCGAAATTAGATACCTATCGTGCCTTTCGTAAGCGTTTGTGTTTCGTAACCGTTACTTAAGTAAGCTTAATATTGATACATATTTTATATTATTATAACCAAAATGTGGATCAATTTATTGGATTAGGCCATGAACTCGATTCTTTATTTGTGATAAATGTTAATTTATTATGATGTTAATTATATTAGCAGTTAAATATTAATTAGAAATTCCGAGTCTATAGGTAACAAAAAACAAATTACTAATAAAATAAGGTATTCGATGAAATAAGGTGAGGTCAAAAGGTAATATTTTAAAACTGCGAAACCTACATAAGTTCTACAAACCAACTTCTCATTGAAGGAGGCTGCAATATGGTATCCGGTGTGCTTACGAACCTTATTGCAGAGAAATGAGTTATGAGGCCGAAAATTGGTCAACCGAATCTGCCTTTGACCGCATTTTAATCAAATCTAGCTAACCTTTCTTTTGGATTTTTTATAGGTGCAAAATGCCCACATGCAGTCCCAGTGCATATGGACGAAGGGTGTTGTGAACAGATGTCGGCAGTTGCAACCGTCACCGTTGGATGAGCACGACTGGAGCTTAATCATCGGTGAGTTACCCCATTTTGTATCCCTGTCCCGCGCGCAGCTCCCCTATATGTTCATCCCTCTCACCGGTTAATTGTACAGTCGCTGCCCTACAATAAGCGACCGCCTAACCCATTCCGCGTAGAGAGGAAGGCGGCCGTTTATTCGAGGGCATCGACTGTACCGTAGACTGGAAGTTTTATGGAAAGTTGTTTGCACGTTGCCACTGGCAACTGTACTTCCACACCGCCTGTACCTTTGAGATATCGGACGTGCCGCAGCCTTCCTCGTGACAATAAGTAAAGTAGTGCACTTAGAGAATTAAATGCCGGCCTTTGAAGATAAGCGCCTGTAGGTAAGTTATTTAAAACTTAAGATTTAAGTTAGATTTTTTTATTACTTATTTGGCAGGAGTAGTTTCTAGCGTTTTAGAAGTAACCTAAGATCGTTTTATCAGTCGGTGAATTATGAGCTTTTACATAATATCAGCTTTAGTATGCAAATCGCAGTCAGCGGCAAGTGGGTAAACCCCGGCATATTTTAGCGGTTACCTTCGAGATTTCTTTATCTAATAAATTTTGGCACCGCATTTTATTATTATGCTTGCGTGTAATTAAATAAAATAATCTTACTTATCTCATAAATAACCTACTCAATATTTAAACACACACTTATTTTAAGTTACGATGCATATAATATTTTGATTAATTATACTATCGTGGAATTTCTCTCATTAAAGTCTTAAGTGTTAGCTGAACTCAACCCTCTCTAAACAAGTGCATAATTACTAAATTTGTAAGTTTTCCCTTAATTTCACAGATAATTGGGCACCCTCATAGCATATCAAGTTTAATGAAACTTAGTACTACGCCTTAATTGATGATGATTGATAATGAAATTTAGTAGTTTTAATTAATTAATTCACTTATGTTTAATTTTGTTTCTCAAAAGCTACAAAAGCTTAGAAATTTTCGGATCTAGGTATATTCATTGGCTAATTTCTATTAACCACATAAAATACAGTAAACTGATAAATGAAGTTTTTTATGTGAGATTTATATTATTGTAATTATTTAAACCTTCTGCTACATTTAACATTCAATTCAATAAGTTAGGTAGAGTTTAGAGAGAGATGAATTTTCGTTCTTTAACAATGTTAAAGAATACAGTAAGTACAGCTTTTTGGTAAAGTTCACTGTTAAAGTTACCTGCACCAGTCAGAGCTGGTTAGAGAGTAAGTTTACCAAGGTTGAACACGTCCAGACAGTCTCAAAGGGGATGCAAATACTGACACAACATGAATACAAAATCGGTAATGGTCATTGCGAAATTAAATTCAGTGGCCTGTATTGTACCTAATGACTCGTGTGTCAAGCCTACTGAGTAGGTAAAGTTGCTGCTGGTAACCAGAAATTTTGTTTTTTACAGGTAAAAATATTTTAAATAAAATATTTTTATTTGAAATTGAAGATGAGACGAAGATGATACAGTATGACATTACCGCACAACAGTTTGAGCTTTAGTGAACCAGCGTACTGCAGCCATGACAGTTCGTCTACTTGGGAGCCGCTATATAGCTCCCAAATCTGGTCCGATAGTAATCTCAGAAAAACCATCATCAATGCGCCGCTGTCGGAAACTAGGGGAGTCAAATATTGTTACACTTGTCGGGGTAAAGTCAGAAACTACCAATTAACTTCGCCGGATACTTCTTTTAAACCCTGCAAGCATTCCACGCCGAAAGGTAACAAGCAGAAGGAATCATACCGACCGAGCAGCGATGACAGCCATGTCTATTCCACATCGAAACCTTTCTCTTCTACTCAAGAAATGCCTGCAACAAACTTTGACGATGACGCTGCTAGAGTTGAAAATTCCCATATTCCCACCATTTCCGAGCAACTGGATAGCAATTTCCGTACCAAGTACGTGAACGCTGAATACAGTCGGGCCCCGTGTGGAGGCAGACGACTGAGAAAAAGTCTGAAAGGACTGCGATGTATCGTAAACTTTGCCTTGACGGACACTCCGAAGAAGAAGCGGACTCAGATTCAGGCGTGCTCAATAAGTCTTATGATTGTAGCGATCGTAGTGATAAGCTTAATTCTAGTTAATTTTACTTCTCCAAATGTATTGAACACTAATAATACTAGTACAAATGTAGTGCCAACTAATATAATGATCAACGAGACGACGTCGGCTATAGTCAGCGACGGACCGACGACGTCGCCGGCGGTAGAAGCCAGCACGAGTGCGGCCGTCACCGAACGAACTTTATTGATCTCTACCTCAAATTATTCTAAAATAAATACCGTCATAACGAAGCTACGAGAAAACATCAGAACGTACCGGAAAAACTTGAGTAAGGAGGAGGTTAAGAAGTCGAATATCAACAACAGAGACTTGAGTCAAAAATTTTGCTCGTGCCAAACTAATGAGATTTGTATGCTGAATGAAACCAGCGGGACTTCGTATTGTAGAGTTGCGGCGGACTTGGATGATCCTACAGGTAAATCCCCTAAGTAAAATCAGACTAACGCAACAGTAATTAGTATTACGTTTCAATGCGTATTAGCTATTTCACTGTTTGGTTTTTCATGTCTTATTCGACAGTGAAAACACTTGGCTTCTTGCCATACGTGTAGGTACGGTTTATACGAATGACAGAGAACAAATTCCCTCTCTGAGATAAATTGAATAGGTAATTAGATATCAACTTTTACAGACTTGATATTTTAATTCTTTGCCAGTAAATTCATTGCCAGTTATTGACCTTTTTAACTTTTGGGTTAATCAGTTTTATTACTATTTCTACTTGTAGTTTTGTTAAAATATTAATCCTTCGATCGCGGATTCTTGGAAATCTATTGTTCTCGCGGCCACATAATATTGTGGCCGCTTGGGAGTTGAAGCGTTTAAATTTAAAATAGGTAATACTATTTATTTCAGGCTGTGGAGGTTTATGTGCCTTAGAGGCTGAAGCATGTCATCTGGTAGATAGGAGCCATGGTGCCCGCGTGTGTCGGCAAATCAACCCGGTGACTTGTTCGCCGAAACACTGGCGGTGCAAGAACGGTCTGTGTGTGCCTCTGGAGGCGCGGTGCGACGGTTACGTGCAGTGCTACGACAGATCTGATGAAATTAGCTGTGGTGAGTCTGGAAATTATTAATAAAAATATGGTTTTTCACAGAGGCGGCGTAAGGCGACCGCCGACGGCTTAGCGGTCTAAGGGGCCTCGCTTTTCTTGGACCACGAGGTATTTTTTTAAGGATTTACTAATTTTGATACTCAAATAGTCATAAATAAAAATGTTATAAATAAAAGTTAAGAGTATCAAAAAATTATTTCTCTCAACAAACCCGTCCTCTTGTGTCACCATCAGGGGGCCTCGCAAAATATATTTCTGGGGGCCTCGCAAGATAGGTAATATCTTACCGACATCAAATTTGATAGAGTAGTTAGACCATGCATAATAAAATAATGTGAAAACTTTTTTTTATAGATTTAGCAAATAAGTAAATTAATTCTACGTAATCTACTCTCTTCTAAAGCCGCGTACTGATTGAGCGAGCAGCCTGGCGACTCGCGTGGCTACTCGCTTGGTCTGTGGTCAGTGCGCGGCTTAAGTTTTTTTTTTTAATTATATAAGAGGGCAAACGAGCAAACGGGTCACCTGATGGTAAACAACTACTGTCGCCCATGGACACTCGCAACATCAGAAGAGCTGCAGGTGCGTTGCCGGCCTTTTAAGAGGGAATACGTTCTTTTCTTGAAGGTTTGCAGGTCGTATAGGTCCGGAAAAACTGCTGGTGACAGTTCATTCCAGAGTATTACAGTGTGCGGCAGAAAGTTACGCGAAAAACGCATTGTGGAAGACTGCCACTCATCAAGGTGATGAGGATGGTATGTTTTTCGCGTGGGACGATGGCGAAAAGTTGCAGGTGGTATGATTCCGAACAATTCCTCAGAGCACTCACACACACACGCACAGTGGGCAGGGACACTACTCATATTGATGGCAAATGAGTGACAGTCCAAAGTGACCTAAACTGTGTTGATGATTTAATCTCTTCTTAACATAAGCTCGTATAAAATTATTATAAATATACGTATTTCATTTTATTTTCAGAATGTGATCTCAAAACACATTTTCGGTGCAGCCAGCTAATGTCTTGTTTTCCAAATAGAAAATTATGCGACGGATATGTAGACTGTTGGGATGGTTACGACGAACTCAACTGCACAGCTGGTAAGTCGTCGTAGTCTAGTACATAGGTACCTACCTAATAAAAGTGGCGGCACCAGAGGGTGGCAAACAGGGCAATCGTCCGAGGCCTCGCGCTTGCAAGGTGTTTTTTTTTTTTTTTTTTGGAAGACAAAGGGCCTCGCAATGACTTGTCGCCCAGAGTCTCGCAAAAAATTTCCGCCCGCGGCCTCACAATGGGTAAGGCCGCCACTGCCTTAATAATAATTAATTGATTTCTAATAAAAAAGGCTTATAAGAGGAGAGGCTGTATAAGAAGATAATCGAACGCAAGACAAGATGCTCGGAAACTCTGAAGATTAGGTACTATAATAATATCTTGCCCAATCATCTAATTCCCATACTAAGTACCTACCTATCTGATTAGTGATTACTTACCCCGTACCCGGTGGCGGTACATGATAAATAATTAAAGTTAATTACTACTTAGCTATTACACATGGCTATTAACCTACTTCTATGATAAAATAGCAACATTAACACTTGTCGGTCGTGACTCGTGTCCGATTAAATTTATGTTTTGATAAACTAACTAGTTAAAAAATTTCATCGTCGAGCAATAGACCAATAGGGTGAAGCCAAACGAGCGTAATTTGTGAGTCGTGAGTCGCAGAAGTTTCGGCTTACAGAAATTCTGCCACATTCAGTTTCATACAAAAGTCCTGTTTGATTCACACGAGCGTCATTTTGTGAGTCATGATTTGTATGAAAAGATATTTACGCGACCGAAATTCTGCGACTCACGACTCCCAAACAAACACTCGTTTGGCTTCACCCATAAAGTAGAAGATTCAGAAGGTAAAACATCAGTGGAGTACCGTTTGCAGAACGGGGTTACCGGTTACATAGTCAGCTAGACCACAAGCTAGACGTAACGATTAACGGGGACCATAGAATTAGAACGTTACGACGTAGTTTTGACGGCATACGTCGTATCTATATTTTGATATCGTTGATCTATAGAGTAACCAATAGGTAATATACCTAAGGTATATTAACTTTATGCGAGTAACCAGAGTGACTTTCTTTATTTTGGCATTAATCATTATTAATATTTATCATTTGTTGTTTATGTGTCTGTGTATTTCTTCGATCACGGTTCGATAATTATTATGATCAAGCAAAATATTTTTTCAGAATGCCCTGAGCATCAGTTCACATGTAACGACGGTCAATGTATACCGTCGGTTCGATTCTGTGACGGGGTGCCGGACTGCGACGATCGCAGCGACGAGCCCAGCGGTTGCGCCGCGTGCGGAACCCACGAGATGCGCTGCAAGAACAATCGGTGCATCCCGTCCTCTGCCGGATGTGACGGTAGAAACGATTGTGGTGACAATACGGACGAATTAAATTGTTCTTAATTAAATAATTAAATACCAAAAATCACCTACTGACCACGTCATATTATTATCCTCTCATGACTCATCACAACGTATTTTCCTATCCTAAAAAGATGTTATAAGGTGATATAAGTAAATATAATTTTTGAAAAAAAAAAGTCGGTTATTGTTTTACTGGAAAGAACTTTTGGAACGAAGTTCCTTATCTCGCGTTCGGCGTAAATCTTGAAGGCTACTGGCTAGACAGAACAACATTTTACCTTGATTAATTGACCTCGACACTTTTTTATTAGTACCTGCATGGTAGGGACAGAGGGCGTTGATAGTAAGTATTCCTAAGCGTCAACTAGATGGCGTTTTTTTTAAATAAATAGCGACGCGTTGTTAGTATTCCTGGGCGTCAATAGATGGCGTTTTTTAAATAATACTAAGTGTAAGTACTCACATACGGTTTTGCTCGATCGAGCAATCACGTAGAGTAAAAACCACGGCTCGGGCTTTCGTCCACACATTCAGCATTGCTCGATAGTTTTACTCCAGTTCGAAGGAAATTAGAGCCTACGAATAATAAACACTAGAGTCAAAAAAATTGTCAAGCCGGCTCGATTCGAGCCTTCAAACTGGCTCGATGCGAGCCTTCGAGCTGTGAGCTTTGCAGTCCACACGGTGGTTTTCGCTCGACTTCGAGTAAAACTATCGAGCAAAACCGCATGTGAGTAATTAGCATAACAGGTTTTTTTAACATAACCTCTTGTCTGTCAAGCGCCCAAAATGGGCGTCTTACCCTAAAACTATTCAAAAGTAGGTACTTCGACTTTGACCGCCGATTTAGTATTTTGTTTCAAATATAAAACTATGTGTATTTGCGCCACAAATAGCTTATTTATTATAACATTCTAATTATATAAAAATATATATATTGCTTTCATGGTAATCTTCTTATCTTATATATAAAATTCTCGTGTCACAATGTTAGTCCACGAACTCCTCCGAAACGGCTTTACCGATTTTTACCAAATTTTATATGCATATTCAGTAGGTCTGAGAATCGGCTACTGGGTACTTTATATATTGATAAGTGCGTTTGTTGAATAAATAATAGTAAATTATTACAACTTGAGACTGACGGCGACCATTGTTTGTGCGACGGGATAGCGATCGACGTTGCCATGGCGACATACTTTATTTAGTCACTTCAATAAAATAATATGGGCGAAATACTTTATATTATGGCAAAGCAACGTTTGCCGGGACAGCTAGTTTCTTTATATAATACTAGCTGTCCCGGCAAACGTTGCTTTGCAATAATATTATATTTGCCATATTATTTTATTGAAGTGACTAAATAAATATGTCACCATGGCAACGTCGATCGCTATCCCGTCGTACAAACAATGGTCGCCGTCAGTCTCAGGTTGTAATAATTTACTTACTATTATTTAGTCAACAAATGCACTTATCAATATATCTATAAAGTACCGAGTAGCCGATTCTCAGACCTACTGAATATGCATATAAAATTTGGTAAAAATCAGTAAAGCCATTTCGGAGGAGTTCGTGGACTAAGATTGTAACACGAGAATTTTATAATATATAAGAATATTCAGAGTAATTATTAGAAATTGAAAAATTTTCGAAAATGGAAAATGTTTTGACAGTTCGTGACAGATGAACGGATAAGAAATAACTTCGTTCCATTCGAGCATATTCGGGTGTCCTTTGACACCTCTCAAGTTTTTTTCTCATACTATCTTTCACATGTACGGCACGCGATAGTACCTACTATATTATATTATAAGTCTATGGGTGTACGGGCGTATAGGTCTACCACACTGATCTCTATTATTGTATAATGGAGGTCAGTGGTCTACCAGAATCTGATGGCAATTTTGACAGCAGATTTTCAAAAAATATCCTTGATCATTGGATAAATTTTTATATTTTCATGTTTCACACATAAAATAAGCCGCTAAAGGAATAAATAATCGGCCAAGTCCGAGTCGGACTCGCGCACGAAGGGTTCCGTACCGTTATAGAGCAAAAATAGGCCAAAAATGGTGTTTTTTGTATGGGAGCCCCATACAAAAAACACCATTTTGGGATTATTAAAATACAATTATATTTAAGACCTTTGTGAAAGTTTCAAGTGCCTACCTCTTATCATTATTGATTACGAGCAAAAAAGGCCAAAAAGAAACACGTTTGTTGTATGGGAGCCCCCCTTAAATATTAATTTTATTTTTATTTTAGTATTTGTTGTTATAACTGCACCGGAAATGCACAGTCTGTGAAAATTTCAGAACTCTAGCTATAGCGGTTCTTGAGATACAGCCAGGAGACAGACAAACGGACAGACAGACGGACAGATATCGAAGTTTCATGAATAGGGTCCCGCTTTTACCCTTTGGGTACGGAACCCTAAAAAGGATGAAAATGTTTTATTCCTATTACCCCGGTATTGCTAGAGTCAATTTATTTTCTCACTTTTTGCCATCAGATTCTGGTAGACGGTCATTCCATCGTTTCGGGCGTTACGTTTGTACAACTAAAATTAAAATTTTAATGTATTTTGAAATAATATTGTAGCGATTAAAATTTCTTATTCTCTACGTTTTTAGTTGCTTTATCTTAATTGTTAAATTTTTAGAGTTTAGCATAAAGATTGACAATTTTATAAGTCAAAAAGTGTGCGTTTCGGGTGTTACACGATTCTGCCTCTATGACCTGACCACTGTTACATTTATATGAAATTCAGCTAATTTTCTTAGGGAACCTTTTCTGAAAATTACAGGCCCCCAAAAGTATAATATTTACTATCCAGCTACCACATAATTACTGTTACAAATAAGGTTTTACTATTCTTTTATACGTTTTTGCTTCGTTTCGGGCGTTACCATGGTTTTGTTTCGGGTGTTACGAGTACAAAAATTAAACACTTTCTATTAAACAAAATGAGTGTTATACTAGTTTAGGTACTAGAAAATAAATAGGGTACAAATATACATTTAATATAATGAACTCTAGTTTAACATAAATTAGCAGCTTCTTGAAAAACCGGACAAGTGCGTATTGGGCCACGCGCATTGATTTCCGTTGTACCGCTAGTTTTTGAAAAAAATATGATACTTAGTCAATGAATGTGAATTAACGTGTTTTACACTACTAATACCGTCATCTCAGTTGAAATTTGAACGAAAAGTTCCTTCATACTTTTCCGAACACATTTTTTTAGTTGATCGACTATTTTTAGTTTCTTTAGTTGATCGACTAGTTTAGATAGTTTTCCTTTTCAATTCAGCATATTTCCTACTCCTGTAAAAATTTTCACATTGCTTCTGGATTAGCAACCGTTTACTATAGATGGTAGAAGGGGAAAGAGAGGGGGGGTTCTACTTTTAAACTTCATATTTCACATAATATAGATTCATAAATCGGAAAATGATCTTTGAATACTTGCAATATTTTTTTAAAAACCTATCTAACGACACCTCATACGATGGGGTGAACGCGAAAAAAAATCGTCCGATGTGTAGAACCTACCCTTATCATTATTTTTTTAAGATTTTATATACCACTAGATGCGCCAAAATTCGTTTATCGCGCGGGAACCGTACATTTTCCGGGACAAAAAATATCCTATGTCCTTTCCCGGGACTCAAAGTATCTCCATGCCAAATTTCAGCAAAATTGGTTCAGCAGTTTGAGCGTGAAGAGGTCACAGACATACAGACAGACAGACACACTTTCGCATTTATAATATAAGTATGGACGTATGGATTTTGTCGGCATCATTAATATTTATATGCATTCATGCCGAATTACGGATTTATAGGCCCTATACTGTATTATAATCTCTGACACGCCTCCGTGGTCCAGTTGTTAAGAGCGTGGCTCTTGAGTCGGTGGTCGTGGGTTCGATTCCCGCGTTGGAAGCATGTTATTTCCAAGTTTGGTTAGGACAATGCAGGCCGATCACCTGATTCTCTGACAATTGAGGTATTTAGGGTTCCGTAGTTAAAAAGGAACCCTTCTTTGTTGACTCTGGAATCTTAAAAATCATCACCTCATGCACCCACACACCATGCATTGAAGATACGATGAAATATGCTCTATGAAAAAGTTGTAACAACCAAAACGATTCGGGCGTTACAGTTTTCAATCATGAAAAAAATGCTATCAATTTTGTCTCTTTTTCAATTATTAGTTAGTATTTGAAATCATTATCGTCATAACCTTACTTTTACTCAATATTATTAAACTGATCAATCTGTAAGTTACAATAATAAAACAATTACCCGATTTTTCGTTTCGGGCGTTAAAGTGCCAATGTAGCAAGAAAACACGCCTTTTACTTAGTTATATTTTTTTTCGGAATTTTAAGGTATTCCACGTAGTACTTACTACCTCAGTATTCCACCAATAATACGAATGATACCCTCGAATCACAACGTGGCAAAACCATAAACTTATGCTAAAGACCAACAAAGAGTGCGAGAGAGAAGAAAATCCTTTATGGAATTATAACAAGATGAAAAGAGAGCGGCAGTTTAATGTAAATTGTAACCACTTTTATTTGACAGGTCGTCAAAAGTCGTCAATCGTTTTTATGCCCTTTCGGTATTTGCAATTTATTGTTTAAATCCTTTATTATTTTCATCAAATACTATTACATATAAAAATGATAACTTGTTCTGTGAGTGATTGCAGTGTAAATCATAAGAATAATCCTGAAAAATATACATTTCACAGGTAATTAATCTTCATGTCCTAATTGCTACGATGTGTTTATTTTTGCTATATTCTGTCTTTGGTTCTCTATTTCAAATAAAATATTGTGAATCCTGCCTTTTACTTTCATATTTTGCGTAACTAAAGGTATTATTGTTATTATATTACACAAATTTTGAAGAAAAATTTTTCATCAAGATTTTTTACATATACGCTAGTGCTTGAATCAAATTTATCGATATGCTTATCGATATTTTACAATTACATAAAACTAAAATAAAAATCTAAAATGCTGTAACTTTTTAATTTAATGTAAATAATAAAAAAATACAATGCTGTAACTAAAAATTATACAATGTAAATTTAGATAGGTACGTAATAATTATTGTAAGTCATGTAGAAGTAGCCTTGCAAGCAGTCATTTAGCATTCTACTCCCAAGATGTGCCATCGTTTAGGAAATCATCGACCTTATAATAGGCTTTGGCACAAAACGTTCTTTGACTACTTTTTTAAATTTATAAACGAAAGATTTTGAACGTTTTCTGGGATTCTATTGTAAAGGCGTATACATTGACCTTTAAACGATTTACTGACTTTACTAAGACAACGCTGAAACTCCGAAACATGTATGTATAAGAAATCCGGAGTTCTGTTCAGCACCTTCAGAACCGTGGTATACCATGGGGAAAAACCTTACTTTTTGGTAGCATATAAGCAAAATACATCATATAAATCCAAAATAACCATATGTTCCCATTTGAATATCAAGGAGTCACCTCGATTTCTCATGGTTTCCATCACCAGACCACCACTTTTATGAACATGGTACCTACTCGAAACAATACAATGTACAACAACAGAAAAATTTTGAAAATCGGTTCACAAACAGCGGAGTAATCGTTGAACATACATAAAAAATATATCCACAGCAGAACGTCTAACCTCCTCCTTTTTGGAAGTCGGTTAAAATAATTGTAATAAAAAGTATTATGATATTTTATGATATGTATTTAATTTATGTGTGTTATTTACTTTCAACGTAAACTTTCAATGTAAGGGCTGATTTACCAGATAGATTTTACCTGAGAAATAAATAAGTAACTTTATAACGTGTTATGTGTATATTATTTACCCATATAAGAACCTCATGTCATAACATATCCGACGATTGAAAAATCATTCCAAACGAAAATGTGTATCTACTTTTCAATCGTCACCTTTTTTTGCCAATTAAAATGTATAATACCTAATTTGAAATACAAAATCTGTCAAAGTTGCTTATTATTTATTTCTTATAGAAACTCATGTAAAATAATTCGAACGGACTATACTATCGATAGCAAAATACTATACTATCGATAGTAAAATATACATCACTAGCACACGCACACATTGACAGATCAAAAGTGGTCACGCATTTTCGGGTTGTCAGGTGGTCTATACGACATTATATTATAAGTGTATGGGCAAAACGGTTGTCACATTGATAGTTCTTTCTTTTTTTGAATTTCCAATAGTCAATGGCATAATTAGGCCGGTAGAAACTAGAAATCGACACTAGAAAACCCTAAATTCGCAAAGCATGATGTAGTGCTGCATTTTTGGTATGTTGTTTGGATCAGTTAAGTATAATTTACACAGAGCCAGTACTGGCTGCCAATAAGACTGGCAGCCAGTATTGGCTTGGCATATGCCGCGTGTGAACAGTTTGGCCTGGCTTGAAAAACTGTTCACACGCGGCATATACCAAGCCAATGCTGGCTGCCAGTCTTATTGGCAGCCAGTACTGGCTCTGTGTAAATTATACTTTAGGGTGATGTGAATCCCAATTTGCAACTTCAAAAAAGTTGTGCTCGCTGCGCACCACGTGATAAACTGCAAAAATTTTCGACTTTTTTCACTTTTTGCTCTAAAAGTCATATACTATGCGTTTCCGACAAGTAACATTCACTACATAAATGAAGCTAATTAAATTGGCAACAACTTAAGCCTAACCGCAGCTCTCTAAACCTTATAACAACTAAGCTGTGACTCTTCAAAGATGGTTCGTTTTTCCCGAAAATTTGAAATTTTTAGTTTTGCTCCCGTTTGAAGCAAAATATTGGCAAAACCGCTCGTTCTATGAGAAGGTCGTAAAATAAAGTTGTAGTACTATCAGAGAAGTTGATTGACGCAGCGAGCACAACTTTTTCAAAGTTGCAAATTGGAATTTACATCACCCTAACTGATCCAAACAACACACCAAAAATGCAGCACTACATCATGCTTTGCGAATTTAATGTTAATTTCCACCGGCCTAAATAGTCACTAAGCCAGTTCAGTTTATTGGAGATTTTGAAGACCAATTAACTTAAAAATTACGGGTTTTTTTTCTAAATTTTTTGTCGCATACAATTTGGAATATTTTCTTTCTAAATTCATCGGAATAAATGCAAAAAGCACATATTATTTCTTTTACCCTCAGTATCGTTTATCATGGAACTAGCTGTTGCCCGCGACTTCGTTCGCGTTAGGATAGTAGATCACATCCCAAGTATTATTTTATTGTACAAAAATATTCAATGTACAGAATTGACTTTCCTACGATTTTATTATATATAGATGTGCGGCGCGAATATTATAAAGCGGAAGAGTTTGTTAGTTAGTTTGTTTGTTTGTTTGTTTGAACGCGCTAATCTCAGGAACTACTGGTCCGATTTGAAAAATTCTTTCAGTGTTAGATAGTCCATTTATCGAGGAAGGCTATAGGCTATATTTTATCACGCTAAGACTAATAGGAGCGAAGAAATAGAGGAAAATGTGGAAAAAACGGGGGAAAATTATTTGAAAGGGCATATTTGAACGCGCTAATCTCAGGAACTACTGGCCCGATTTGAAAAATTCTTTCAGTGTTAGATAGCCCATTTATTGAGGAAGCTGTAAGGCTATAGGCTATATTTTATTACGCTAAGACTAATAGGAGCAAAGAAATAAAGGAAAATGTGGAAAAAGTGGGGGAATTTATTTGAAAGAGCTTATTTAAACGCGCTAATTTCAGGAACTGCTGGTCCGTTTTGAAAAATTCTTTCAGTGTTATAATAATAACGTTATAATAATAACGGTAAATATAACGTTATTTTACTAGATATCGTTAAAAAATAACGCTATCTGGCTACTATTATGAAAATAACGGTACGTAACAATATTTTTTCTGTTATTCGATAACGTTATGAAGCCCTGGCTTCCAGTTGTCCTGTTGTCACAGATGAAAAGAAGTAGGAGAAGACATTTAGAAATGTCAACGTCATAGTCAAACTCGAAAGTGGAAATTGATGATGCCGAGAATTTTCAATAAATTTTACAATTTAGTCGTTTTCTAACATACTTCACTACTCACTAGTTTACGTGTGAATACGATAAACAACTGTCTCGTGCCCTAATACAACTTTGAACTTAGTTTATAGCTTTATTTTAAAATGGCTGATAGCGATGATGAATACGATCGCAAACGACGCGACAAGTTTCGCGGCGAAAGAGGTGCTGCAGAAGGCAGTAGCTACAGAAGCAGCGATCGAAGAGAAGAAAGGAGTCGTGGCAGAGAAGAATGGTCAGAAAGGTATGTACTATTTTTATAAATTCCTTTTACTAATACTTTAATGGTCCTAATTCCTAACCCTTTCAGAAATCCTCGCAATCTCGAATCTTCCAAACGTCCTAATGCTCCTAAATCCAAACGATCGTTTGCAATAATTGTTTCGAGGTAATTTTAAAAGACCAACTCATACGTAGATAATATGTTATCTTCTTCTATCAATAAGTGATTGCTTACATGGCAAGGGCTTTCAATTTAACCTTAACAGTTGATAAGCAGTGAACTTGTTACACTCATCCGTATTTCTAATAAAACAAGACTATTATAACTAGATACATTTTATTGAATAACTTCTTAAAATATTTTGTACTTATTTAGTATCTATTTGGTATTTAGAAGCTGAATGTCACTTCTTGTAATTAGGACAGAGTACAGACTCATCTGGGTCAATTGATCTTTATTATTTATTTTAGATTATTAAAATACTTTGGTATTGTTAGTTACTAGTAGTTTTGAATTAAAATGTATTCAGATTAACTTTTTGTAAAAAATATTATCCACAAAATATTTAACAAATTCTTTTGTATAATAATAGGTCACGTGGAGGCCGCTCTGCTCCCGACTACAGGGATTATCGTGGAGGGGCCAGTGCAAGCCGAGGCTACTCTCCTGTGAGAGGGGAGGGACCACCCAGTAAGAGAGTCCGTATGCCGGATTGGCCTGGCGATGACAGAAGATATGGAGGTCTCCTTCATGACTCCTATGGATCATATGGGTGGGCTCATGATCATTTCGGACCGCATCCTGCACACCAGGGATATGGCCAACCTATGCCCCCCGTGCCAGCAAGGTTTGTTTCTCACCTATTTTTGTATTGTAGTTTTGCAAACTTTTTATAAGGTGATTCTCTTGATAAGATATATTTCGTCATTTAGGGATGCTGTTTTACCAATGGGACCTACGGATGGGCCGCCGAGTATGATGACTTTTAAGGCCTTTTTAGCAGCTCAAGATGACTCCATCACGGTCGATGATGCTATAACAAAATACAATGAATACAAGCTAGAGTTCAGAAGACAACAGCTTAATGAATTTTTTGTTGCCCATAAAGATGAGGAATGGTAAGCATAAGTAAATTATTATAAGATCTAAAAAGTTTTCCCAAGTCCCTTGCTAGACTAGATGGTCTTAATCTGTAGATTAAATTTTAATAATTAAATAAAAATGGTACAAGGTCCAAAACAAAAAACTTTAAGTTTAAATAGCAAGAAATCCTGGATTATGTGTTTGCTGTAAATTAAAAGATTCTATGTCATAATTTTCAGTTTTTGTGAAGTAATGATAAGTAGTCTAGATTGCTGATAAAAGATATGTATGTTATTCAGTTATGCTTAGAATCTTTTAAGTATGCAAATTTTAACTGAAACTTTTTTCCCTACAGTCTACTGCGTAAACGCGTGGATTCACCGGTCTACAAAATGAAAATAATATTCAAATATTATGCAAATGTTTAATGCCGTGTGTAGCTAGATAATTTCGCGTTGACCTGTAGCGCGCAATGCTACAGGTTTCGTTATTGTTAGGGGTAGGGTATAAAAATTCCACATCTGTGGAACAGGTGAGATTATGAAGTATTTTTAAGTATTAATTTTAGTTCTGTTATGTCCTGACTTATGATATAGCTCAAGGTTTGTATTGACACAAGTTTCAACCTATGCTTTTGTTTAATTGAAAAAAAATTAGTCTGCACCACCACTTCACTGATTCACTGACTAAGCGATAACACAAAAAATGAAAGTGTTATAAGTTACATAACTTTTACAACTGAAAAAAAAAATTACACAGCTGTTGTGTAATACTGATCAAGATAATGTTGTGTACTTATTTGTCATTAAGCTACTGACAGGACAATAGATATTATTTTCTTTTGCTACTAATTTTATTTTGCTCATAAAATATTATCATGAAATTATTTTTTCATCCAAGGTTCAAGATCAAGTACCATCCAGAAGAATCTGTTAAACGTAAAGAGGAGCAGCTCGCTGCATTGAAGGTATTAAAAATATTTGTAATTTTTAAATTATTTTAATTATTGAATCATTAAAGAGTTTGATTATTAAGTTTTCTAGAGTGATTTCTGATAGAGATAATGCTCTTCAAATTGAGCATCTCTTTTCAAAGATTAATGTGAACATTTTTACTTAGTTGCTGTGACCTAAATTTTTGCTTCATCTAGAATCGTCTGAACGTCTTCTTAGAACTGCTAGATGACGGTGAGCTGGATAAAGTGACAGTAGATGTTGACAAGTCAGAGAAGTTAATTCGTCTCTTAGACACGGTCGTAATCAAACTAGAAGGTGGTACAGAAGAGGATTTGAAAATACTCGATGAACCAATTCAGGTTGACATCACGAGCAATGAAAAACAAGGTAAAATTCTTGTAGTCTACTTTAGAATAAAGTTATTAATACTATTTTGGTCGTAACATAACATTGCTGTGTATTTTTAGACAAAGCTGAACCAGAAAAGGCAGTTGTCATCGATGTAGACGCTGTTAAAGTTAAAGAAGAAAAAGAAGATGCTGAGAAAAAAGATAAGGTAGTCAGAGCGGTTTAAGTCTTATTCGTTTCTAATGATCTATCTTATGTGGCTTTTGTATTTGTATTGTGGCTTGCTTACTACTTAAAAGCTTTACAAAATATGTATGAAATCTGTATGGCCTATTATAAAGGTGATTCGCATGCATAACCAAATCAACATAACTCTAAATATATAAACGCCGGTATATATAAAAAAATATATAACTCTAAATATTATGCCGGAACCGTCCCATTATGCAGGAACGCCGTGTCGTGTATTTTCACAGTGATTTATCTCGTACAATTTTGTACATAGTACATATATTATTTTTGGCCGTACCGTGTTGCATCGCTACGCTTCTTAGGCCTATAAAGGTTTCCCATGTAGCTCTTATTTACTACCAGACTAGACGCCCGCAACTCCGTTGCGCCAAAATTCGTTTATCGCGCATAAACCGTACATTTTACCGGGATAAAAATGTCCTAAATCCTATGTCCTTTGCCGGGACTCAAAGTATCTCCATACCAAATTTCAGCAAAATCGGTTCAGCGGTTTCGGCGTGAAGAGGTAACAGACAGACAGACACTTTCGCATTTATAATATAAGTATAAGTATATTATATAAGTATGGATTTTATCTCCCCTGTGTCAGGACAAGGACGCTCCGAAAGTGCCACTGACGATGGAGATCGACCCGCACCTGCGGCAGCTGCAGGAGCAGGCCAAGTTATTCTCGCGCTTCAACTCCGCGCCCGGCACCGAGCCCGAGACTGAAGCGCCCGAGAAAGAACCTCGTAAGTAATGTATGACGACCTGTGGCTCAATTGATTGAGTGTGTGGCAGCTCAAGCCGGGGGTCGCGGATTCAAATCCCGCCGACGGAACAAAAAAAAGTGTGTCAGCTCCGACGCACGACTGGAGTTTACTCCTTAAGTACGAGTATCTAACCATACGCAAAAAGAGTTTATTCAACTGAAAAAAGATTAATATAATATGAAATCCGGCAATATTATCTACACTAGAGATGCCACGAATAGTGAATTGGCCGAATACCGAATACCGAATATTTAAGTGGTGGTTGGCGTGGCAGGCGACGACGGCGCGCGCGGGGCGGGGTGCTAACAAACTAGTAGGGTGTATTTCTCAAATGGCTTTTTATTTTGTCTTCGTTGAAATTACTTTAAAAAAAAGGAAATATTATTGTAAATTATTTGTTTTAGTATTCAATGGGTAGCTATAGGATTGTGGCAAAAATATAATATGCCTAGCACTGTTACAAAGGTAGAAATAAATAACTTAAAGATCTATTTTTATCAAATCGGTGCTGTCCCTCTACTTTTTTACAAACAAAAACGCTTATATACTAACAAATATGAATAAGTTAAGAGTGTAACTTATATTATTTAATAGAATATTAGTTTATCTATCATTATATACCATATTTAATTATATAATTAACGATAATAGTTACTTAGAGGCACAAATGTACTTTTCCTGAGAATTTTTCTCATATCGCTGGATAAAAGTAATTTAAGCATTACTTTTCATCGACGAGTCAGACAGTCTCCCTACCCCAATTTTAATTTACTCCTTAGTGTGTGCTTCCACGCAGTCAAGACGGACTTGTGTCAAAGCACTGCATATTCCCGCCAACAACATAAGTATGCCAGTAAAATGCTCTCGGACAATAATTTTATAATATCGGTGATTGATTTTTTTTTATGTAATGAATAGTTTTAAAATTGTTGTTTGGTTCTAATGAATGTAGTAAGTGATTGAGTTTTATTATCTGTAACCAAATTTATCTTAGATATAATGCATTTTTTATAATTTCCTAAAAAGTGTGTTTTTTCTCACGTCGCTGCTCTCATATCGGTGTGATCGGTGGTCATTATAACCACCGATATGATAATTTACACCGAAATTATAAGAAAAAACTAATCGGTGTCTTAAATCTAATATCGGTGTTTGGAATCATGACCAACGTACAGTTTTGTCACATCGGTGGATTGATTTATCATATTGGTTGATAATTTTACCATATCGGTGAATTGTTTTATCATATCGGTTGATATTCTAGTGGCAATTGGCATTTCGTTAAAACAAAGAAATTACAAATTCGCAAGATTGTAAAAATGTATGGATGTCATCCTTACATCCATACATTATTACATCCATATATTGGACAATTTTATGTTTTTATCTATAAGAGATTTTTTTAACCGATTTCAAAAAAAGGAGGTTATCAATTCGACGCGTATGTATGTTTTTATGTTTGTGTTCGGATATCTCTGGAAGTGCCATTCCGATTTCAGTAATTCTTTTTTGTTGTACTTCTTTTTTTGTTGTAGGTATTGTTCAACTTAGGGAATAGTGCAAGTTTCATCAAAATTGGTTCAGTAGTTTTGGAGATAAGGAGTTTTAATTCTCAATTACGTACAATTTTGAAGTCGGTTTTATCTTCTTAAAATACAGTTATTTCACATACTTATAGTTCATTTTAATAAAGACAACGATGATACATTTTATTTAATTTTTTATTCTAAGTCCCTATATCAATGTCCAGTGCACATTTTTAAATATTTTAATTTAATTTTAAGAACTCTGTTCTTCATCAAAATAAATACATAAATATAATATTAAGAAGATAATATTATCATATCGCTGTATTAGTATGTCATTTCAAACTTAATTTTCTCCTTAGTCTTAAATGATACGTTAATGATAATAAATTTGGGAACATTTTGTGTCCTAAAGAATACATAAAACCTGAAAAGTATATAAAATATGTATAAATAAAAAAGTTCACCGATATGATATAAAAAAGGCATTTGTTGAAATTCACCCAGCTTAGTACCTTAGAGCACTAAACCAGCCTGGTTTAATGCTCTAAGAGTAGTACCGATGACGATTCTTCTCCATTTCGTAAGAAAAGAAACTTGAATAAAAATGATAGGACTATTGAAATACACGACAGTTTCTGGAACTGCTTTGATGAAGTTGCTACAGATAATATGTGAAACGCTAATGATGATGATGACCTGGGGAAGAATGCTGTCGCAAACGAGTTGGATTTTTATTTGAAAACAGTTCGCCTAGATCGGAAGGCCGATCCTTTCAAGTGGTGGTCAGCAAACGAAAAACAATATCCAAACCTTTCGAAATTTGCCAAAGTTTATCTTTGTTCTCCTGGAAGTGTATGGTGTATAGTGAAAGGTTATTTTCTGAGGCTGGTACGATGAAAAACGTAATCGTTTGCTACCAAAAAATGCTGAAAAGCTTTTTTATCCATCACAACATTACCACTAATCAATTTTAATTACTAAAGTGTTGCAATTTGGAAATAAATACATAATTTTGAGTAATTTTACGTGTTTTTTTGCATGATTTGATATTCGGTATTCGGCCGAATAGTGCGTATTATTCGGCTGAATACCGAATAGCAAAAAAAGAGGCCGAATACCGAATAGTTGTCGAATATTCGTGAAATCTCTAATCTACACCCCTTTCTGCCATAGTTATTTCAAAATATTTTTTTCTCAATTCTAAGGCCAGAATCGAATAGAGGAGAAAAATCCAGGAAGATCAAGCCGAAGAAACTCATTTTTTTTTTTTTATAGAAGGCAGGTCGCTACAGCCCTGGCGTCACTGCGACCCATGAGGATCTATTGTGACTCCTTCGCACTAGAGAATCAGCCCCAACCCAATACTGCTCATAAATTGAACGATATGGTTGCGGTTGGTGCCACGAATTTCCTCTGTGGATGAGTATTCGTGGCGACCAAGGTGCCTGTTCCTGCTCTGTAGTAGAGCAGGACAGTCGAGGAGAAGGTGCTATTCACCTTCTCCTCGACTGTCCTTTTGTTTCATCCTCCTCCTCACAGAATCTGCAAGTCGTTATGCTACAAATACCCACTCTGTTAAGGTGTTTGTTGAGCTTGCAGTGCCCAGTTAGGCTTCTGGTAAGGATTCTTAATTGGTTCCTACCCAAGGTGAGCACTAATTCTGATAGTTTCTTGTTGAAGCCAGGAATTAGTGCCTTGGAGTGTTCAAGGCCAGGGGCCTCAGCCCATTGCTTCCTGCATAGTCTGTGACCCCATTCCTTGAGCACTTGCTTTGTGGTACTGGGAGTTATACCACAGACTGGTTCCGGGCCATATATGAGACTCTCGGCCCCAAGCCTAGCTAGTTCGTCAGCGGTTTCATTGCCGGGGACGTTACTGTGGCCCGGGACCCATACTAGGCGGATGTTTGTTCCTTCCCAGTATGTTTAACGTCTCAATGCATTCCAGAACTAATTTGGACGAGACTTCTGCGGCAGTCAGTAAAGCACTGACTGCACTAAGTGCAGCTTGACTATCGGAGAAGATAAAGACGTTTTTATTAACTAGGGCCATCTCCAGGCTTTCTAGTGAACAACCGAGGATAGCGAAGACTTCAGCCTGAAGAAACTTATATCCAGGACAAATAGTTGCCGAGTTACAAGCATTCAAACTTCGACATTGACAGCTCGGCAACTGTCAAACGTCGAATAAAAGCGGCCATAACTCAGCTTCCAACAGGCCTAGAGGAACGGGGTTTCTTCTAACATCAAAGGCAACACCTCGGCTACCCCCTCCCTGAATTTGAACTAAATCAGAGATATCATTTTTTTTTCTCAATTCTAAGGCCAGAATCAAATAGAGGAGAAAAATCCAGGAAGATCAAGCCGAAGAAACCCATATCCAGGACAAATAGTTGCCGAGTTACAAGCATTCAAACTTTGACATTGACAGCTCGGCAACTGTCAAACGTCTTACTAAAGTAGCCATAACTCCGCTCCCAATAGGCATAGAGGAACGGGGTTTCTTCTAACATCAAAGGCAACACCTCGGCTACCCCGTCCCTGAATTTGAAATAATTATATTATTATATTATTTTATATAATATTATAATATAATTATATAACAATATAATTATATTATTTTATGTAATATTATATTCCGA
Source organism: Lysandra bellargus (assembly GCA_905333045.1). Classification (NCBI taxonomy): domain Eukaryota; kingdom Metazoa; phylum Arthropoda; class Insecta; order Lepidoptera; family Lycaenidae; genus Lysandra; species Lysandra bellargus. The sequence continues at coordinate 1,904,911 of HG995328.1, forward strand.
TAGGTATATTACCTTTATGGTCTTAATACACTCACAGCCAAATTAGAAAGTTTCCGCCGTCCAAAAACGTGACACATTTTCGTTACTTGTTATTAGGTTTTACCCCTCGGATTTTTCTCATACCGGGCGCCTTATATATATGAAAATCGATTCTTATGGAGTAAACTCCAAAAAGTTTTTCAATGTTCCCGGGTCTGGATGTGTATTATATATGTGTGTGATATAATAAAAGTCTTAAATATATGTATAGTGCACATATAAAAATATGATATAAGGTACTTAGGCCGTGTTCAGACCAAACTGACTATACGCCGCTGAATGTGAGCAGGCTCACTGTGAGCCCCAGTGTGAACATGAAAATCATACAAAATATACGGTATCGAATGTCCGCGCCTACGCCTAGCGTAATGGCGTATTGTCCCGTAGCTTAGGTGTGAACGAAAAAGTGAATATGTATGGAAATACAATAAACACATACGAACTACTGGAGCAATTTTATGTTATTTGGCACCGATAATAGTTCGATTGTTTAAATCTCAAAACGGTTTCGTAGTAGGCCTCCAGGATTCTGAAATTACAACTGAGCTTAAACATTAGAGTTGAAAATTTACGACGTCTTGAGCGCCGCATCGCTTTTCACTATGATAAGGCTAGACATTAGACTTTCAACTCTATAGTATGAGCAGACTTCTAGTTTTAGTATTGTAAATCCCGCAAATCCGAAACTTTGTTTCAAGTTTGATTATTATACGTAGGTCACACTCTCGTCACACTATAAGTTTTGCGTAACTTGAAAAAACGACACGTTATAACCAAAATATTATGTTTATTGCTTTTCAAAATACTCTCCTTTATATTCTAAACATTATTTTATGCGATCGAACCATTTTTTAAAACAGGAGGATCACAGATCTGAAGGCATGTTTTCTACGCGCTGATTGAATGCTATCACTGCCTCTTCGGAGTTGATAAAACTGAAACCTCTCATTAAATCTTTAATTTTGGGGAAAACACAGAAATCACAATGTGCTAGGTCGGGGCTAAACGCAGCATGAGTCACGAGTTTTGCTTTTTCGGAAGCTAAAAATTACTTAGTTTTGTTGGCCATGTGTGAAGAGGCGTTGTCATGATGTAGGAGAATGCGGCTTCTTGGTCGTCTTTCGCGAACCTTTTCTAATATCCTGGGTAAACAAATAGTGGAATACCACTCAGCATTAACACTTTTGATCTCCAAGTGGAATTGTACAGACGGGATCCGTAGCTCAGAAAAAAAAACGCGATCGTTTTCTTACCAACGTTTCTCGCCTGCCTCACTTTTGTTGGCCTGTTCTCATTTTCAAACACCCAGTCACAAGATTGCAGTTTTTTATCGGGTTCAATACAACAAATCCACGTTTCGTCTTCTGTGACAATGTCATAAACAGCATTAGAATGTCGTGTCGTGTAAATGGTCGTGCTTCAGTAGCATCTGTGAGCACCATTCCACGCGAGCCTGCTTCTGCCCCGCTGTCAATTCATGAGGGATCCAGCGACAAGAAAGTCTCCGAACTTACAATTCTTCGTGTAATTTTTTTTAAATTTGGCTCATACCAATCCCCAATAGTCCTCGAATCATCTCATAGGTAATCCACGGGTTTTCTTCAATTAGCCGCTTAATACTTCAGTCGGAATTTCCAGGAATTGCTATTGTATTCTATTGTTGTCGCGATCACCGGTGCTCGCGCGGGGCCTGAAGGATTAACAGTAGCCACATTATTTTTTTTAACGGCAGTTGAAGGCCGGAAATTCGTCATGTAAAGAAGTTTCTTTCAAATTCAGCATACCATCTCCTCGCGGTGCTGAAACAAGGTGTTTCTGCCCCAAAAGCATTTTGAAGACGAGCAGCACAGTCTTGCGGAGAGAGAGAACTTTTAAAATCATAAAAAATCTTTTCGATTCGAATTCGAAATTTTCCAATTTCGTTGCGTACGTAGAACTTTGATGTGTGATAAAAAAATAATTGACAAATGATTTCCCGCCAATTTTTTTTATATTGCTAAGAAGGTTGTAACGTTTAAAAAAATATAACATTCATAACTCAAATAGTTCCGATTAGCTAGAAGTGCAGAACTTTTAGTGTGCCCCATGTATTATATTGTATATTGTATTACACAGTATTGTATTTATCGGACATAAATAACTCGTAAAAAAGAACCGACGAAACAATTGCTAAATGCCACCAATTTTGAATTAACCAAGTGTTTAAACACACTAGGCCGAAAAAACGTGGCTGAAGTTCGGCATGATTACGTCATCGATGCGCTACGCATACAATATAACGCGACGTAATATCGGCATGGTGTGTCATCGGTAATTTAAAATACATTGCAGTCATGGACGTATAAAAAAAGGCGGACGGGGTCCCACCATAGACAAAACTGTGTCGTTCAGAGTCGGCCAGCTGGCTGTATGTACATGGTCCGCACGCACACATTCTTGCGCTTGTCCATATCATTTGACAGGCGTCAGAATGTGTGCATGGCCGACTCTGAAGAAAAGTGAAGACACAGTTTTGTATATGACAAGACTCCGTCCGCCTTTTTTTCTACGTTCATGATTGCAGTGTCTTCGGCCTAGTGTGTTTAGACACTTACCGTATTTTTTATCAACAGCTCCGCCTGGTTCCTCATCCAGCTCCTCATCATCGAGCTCGTCTTCATCCAGCTCAGAGGACGAGGGGGAGTCCAACACGCGGCGCCGTTCCAAATCCAAGTCCAAGTCCAAAACGCCCGACAAGTCCCCCAAACAGAAGGACCGGTCCAAGTCCCCAAGCGTGGACAAAGTAACAGAGAAAGTTAAAGAAGCTGATGACGTCGACGGCAAAGTAGAAAATGGCACTGACAACTCTGAAAAGAAGGAGCAGCGTGCGCTACATAAGACTACTTCTATATTCCTGAGAAACTTGGCGCCGACCATTACAAAGGCTGAAGTAGAAGCGGTGAGTTCTGTTTTTTTTTTTTTTTTTATTTCCTGAGTATTTTTGCTTATTTATCACATTCCTGATCTCTTTGAATAGCTCATATTTAAAAAGAGACAGAATTTGTATGTGTAATGGTTTCGGCAAAATTATAATATTTAACAAACGCACAAATATTACTCTAGATGAATTTAAGACTTCAAAACACATAACCAGCCTCGTAAAAGCACTAAAAATATACTTGAAAAGCGGGAACACTTGTATGTAACTACAAGTGGCGTTTTTCACTTACGAATAAGAACTGCCCAGATCTGAAATAAGAATTTGCCCTAATCTTTTTTTTTTAAAGAGCCTATGCTGTCCCACTGCTGGGCAAAGTCCTCTCCAATGTTTTCCACTACAGTCGGGGCATTTTAATAGGCCACATTTGACATCTGTCAGATTAATCTCCATAGTGAAGTGAACTGCGTAAAAACATCGACCAAAGCGAATATTTATATTTGAATTTTTATAATTTTATACGTTTGAAATAAACTCCTGTCCCATTATTACTTTTTCTTTTGCAAATTCAAGGAGCGAAATAATAAAAGTACATAATTTACAAAAAAAAAAATGCATTTATTCGCTTGAATTATAAAAACTGTTAAATGTAGTATTATCATTATTCATTTCACATAAATATGTGTTACTTTTCACAGCGTGGTTATTAATTTATGGGGATATTTCATTACAAGTAATCAATGCATCGATACTATTTATTCGCTTTCGATTTTTAGGGTAACTTCCCTAGAGTTTAAAAAGAAAAAAGGTCGGATGACGTAACATTGTAACGACGTGCAATTATTAAGATCAGAATTTCTTTATTATGTTTAGAATTGTTTATCAGTAAAAACAAATCGTTAAATAATTCGTATCGGTCATATTTACAATAAATATGTAATCGTAATTGAAAAAAGTTAATCAATTGTGCAGTTATAACAAAACGAAAATATTTATTTTTTATGTACGTCGCTATAAGGTTACCAGGTACAATTTTGATGAACTGCCAAATGTGGCCTATTAAAATGTCCCGACTATAATCACTACATAGTATAAAACAAAGTCGCTTTTTTCCCTCATGATCCTTTGTTCCCTTTAATCTTTAAAACTATGCAACGGATTTTGACGCGGTTTTCTTTAATAGATAGAGTGATTCAAGAGGAAGGCTTATAATTATAATGACATTCATTAAATAGTGGAGAAATACTGATAATTTTGGGGTTTCTAATGTGATGTCGTAAATAATCACATTCGGGTCGCTAGTATGCTTAAAAAAAAAAACTTTGACCACAGATGTGCAAGCGGTACGGCGGTTTCTTGCGCGTAGCGCTCGCGGACCCGCTGCCCGAGCGGCGCTGGTTCCGCCGCGGCTGGGTTACCTTCCGCCGGGAGGTCAACATCAAGGATATTTGCTGGAACCTCAACAACATACGGGTAATGACGATTTCCTGACGATCTTTCAATTACTAAAAAAAATGCTGTTATTTCTGTGATTTTTACAAACTAGACAATAGTAACTAGATTAATAGAGAAATAACTTATTTTTAAAATGTCATACTTAATGCTGCAGGACTATTCACAAGCGGTGGGTCAAAGTTCTTTAGTAACAGTCTGTATTTTAATATCTACGAATAACAAAACTACAGGAAACGTAACTCCCATACTTCAACCGTTTTAAATTTGGCTCCTTTTCGAACACTAAAATATGACAATTCAGATTCTCGCCAAGGTCGTTTCCCAGGTAACGTATCATAATATTGCGCGCTGGACGACAGCCTGCGCGGTTATTGTCACTGTCACAGTTATGAAACAAAGCCGTGGACAATAATTGTCAAAAGCGGATGGCATTATGCAGTATACACCAAACATATCTACTATCACGAAGAAAGGAGTACATAATTATTATTTTAAAATCAAACATTTTCCTCTGATCCTTAAAGCGGGGAATTGACTACCGGGCTACCCGCTACGGGCCGCCCGTCACGGGCAGGTCTGTTGCATGTCTGCTCGTCAATTCCTAGGTACGGACACAAACATGCCCGTTGGCCCGTGCCCGCAGCCTGCCCGCGAGATTTCATTTTTCCCGCGTGGGCACGGGCAAGTCTGTACATGAATGGTCGCGACGGGCGGCCCGTCGTCTATCGCGCCTCGGAGAGAGACCGGAGTACACTTAAAATATTATTTTAAAACATTTATTATTGTAAACAATATGAACACTAAACTTAGGAATGAAGGAATAAAAACAATTTTGACATTCGTTTATTTCCATTTACCGGTCGTATCCTTGTTTGTAGAAAGTTAAAAGCAAGGATTACATGAACACCGATCTACGTAATGTCGCTAATACAGCGAACTTATTGAAAAATCCAAAGAAAAATCAATGCCGATGCTGATCTATCATTTATTACAAAGAAGATTGAGTCCATGAGTCCACGACCGAGCCGCAGCTCTCTATCTATTCGACTGACTTGCCTGTTCTGTGTGTGTTCAATAGGGGCAAGCGGCAGACTTGTGCCAGACCGGGCGGCCCGCGGGCAGCCCGGTAGTGAATTCCCCGCTTAAGTCATCGATAATAATAATATATAATAATTTTGAACAAACCTTGTACGGCTCGGGCGAATTTAAAACTATCCAGAGCACCTAGACAAGACGTTTTCAGATTACAAAAATCTATGTGCTAAATTATTACAGAATTGTTACAGAATTGAAATAAAAAACTTACGGTGCAAATGCAGATTTTCGTAATCTCTTTAATTTTCGGTCATTACTCATACAAAATATATCATGACTATTAAAGTGTATGCTACATAAACGAGTAATCTGGCTCGGCATCCAATTCGGTTCGTTTCTTACTAAACGAAGTACGAACGGCATTATTTTATTTTATTTTACATATTCATAGTAGGTATCAGAGCACCATTAATATGTTTTCACATACAATTAATTTTGAAGATCTAATGATAAAGGAATTTCTTCGGTAATTTGTATTGCAGAATGGGACATACAGGGGAGTCTGGACTCGGACTGACCTTGTTGGTACCTTTAAAGAAATTTTAGAAAGGAGTAATGGGGTGTCAATTTTGTTTTGAATGAGTTTGAGTAGGAAAAGGATATCCGAGATACGGCGTCTTTCGAAAAGAGGGAGAAGGTGAAATCTTTTGGATCTCAATTCATATGAAGGATCGTATAAATAAATAAATAATAATAAATAAAAATTGTTTTATTTCTGAATAGATTTAAAAAAAATACTTTCAGAACGTTGATACTACTGGTGCCTACCACCTATGTATTGCATTTAAATTGTAAATGTTTTAAAAATCGTTTTTGAATCGATTCTAGCCTATTTATATGAACAGTGTATTGGGGATTCCAGATTTCAGAGCAATATTCAAGGGAACTGCGTACATAAGAACAGAACAGAATTTTTAATATCTTTATATTTTTAAATTGTGAACTCATTCTGAGAATAAATCCTAGTGACTTATTAGCTTTATTTAAGATATGGTCCAGGTGTTTATTGTAAGATAATTTTGAGTCGTGTATGATACCAAGATCACGAATCTCTGTCACACTTTTTAGCTCTAGTCCCTTTAGTTTGTAGGGGAAAGATGTTGCTTTCGACGAGCGGCTAAAAGTCATAGAGGAACATTTAGACACATTGAGATCCAAATTATTTACACAGCAATACTCCTCAAGTCTGTATATATCCTCCTGCAACAGTTGACAGTCTGATATGTTATAGATAGATCTATACACTTTCATATCATCTGCATACAAAAGAAATTGAGAATGCTGAAAACACGCCTTAATGTCGTTTATAAAGATGTTAAATAGGAGGGTCCCTAGAAGAGACCCTGGGGCACACCCGAAGGTACATTACTCCATGCTGAAGAAAAACCATTAAGAACCACAGCCTGAGTTCTATTTTCTATATAGGAAACAAACCACCTATAAAGATTTCCGTGGATTCCAGCATGGTAAAGTTTCTGGAGTAGTATGGAATGGTCTATGCGGTCAAATGCTTTGCTATAATCCGTAAAAATAGCATCTAATTGCCCTCCCGAGTCCATGGTTTCAGTAACATAATCAACAAATGTCAGCAAGTTAGATGTAGTTGAACGATTATTTAAGAAACCGTGTTGTTTGTTTATGAACATTTTAGAGCAGAAACTGTAAACGTTATTAAATTATACGTTCAAACAACTTGGCAAAGATAGATAATTTCGAGATAGGCCTGTAATTCTTGACATCTGACCGGTTGCCACCTTTGAAAATTGGCGATATAAAAGCAGACTTCCAGATTTTAGGAACAACACCCTCTGCAACGGAGCGATTAAATAATATTGTAAGAGGTTGGGCAAGGGAGTTCGAGCAACGATGGATCAAAATAGCAGGAATGTTATTATAAAAATAAGATACTCCATACTGATGTTAGTAGACCCCCGTTTATGAATTATGATTAAATTGTTACATCTTGCATAACACTGTCCATGGCGACTTTGTAAAAATTTTGTAATTATATTATTTTTTGATTATTGCATTTTTACAATAACATGTAAACTTAATAAGACAAACACAAAGAGACCAGCTTAATTTTACGCAAATACCCTGGCATCCAACTTAAATAAACCATCTTTTTGGGCATGTTTTTGGGTCGGAAAAAATACAAGAACTTTACCTAAGCATAATTTAAAAAAATTCACTTACTGATGAAACTTGAAAGGTTATTCCTGTATTAAAAGTCGTATCTGTATGACTTCTACACCATTTCACAGGGCATTTAGGCATTTTAACAACGAAAATTTTGTAAAAAAGCTACGTAAAAAGTAAGTAAACAAATTGTAAAATGAGTTTGACAATAATTATCATGTCAACCTGGTTGAATGTCACTCGTGTATATATACACGAAAAATGTGTACCGAACACATGCATAAAGTATACATGTATTCGGGTCACATTTTGTAGCCTTTTGGTGCACTTTTTTTGACGGAGTTACTCTTCCTGTAGTTTAAAGTTCACTGTTTAATATTAATTAAATTAATGTGTAGTAATATCATAATTCATAAAATATATATGTAATAAATTATGGTTGATTTTCTGCGGGAATTATTTTTGCACTTAATCAGTTGCGGGTTACTTTATTGATGAATGAGCCATCTACAGTTGCGCGAGTGCGAACTTGGCGCGATAGTGAACCGCGACCTACAGCGGCGCATCCGCGCTGTGTCGGGCGTGACGCTCGAGCGCGCGGTGCTGCGGGCGGACGCGCGGTTAGCGGCGCGACTAGCTCACCTTCTCGACACCCGCACTAAACTCTGGAATGACGAGGACTCCGCGCCGGCTGATACTGATAACACCAATGTGCAGGTACACACTACACACAGCTGATATAAAAACGTGGTTTATGAACAGAGACGAGAAATATTGAAGGGTCTTGCAAAATAAAATTATTACAGACGGGAACATGGCGGTAGCGGTCATTGACTCCCTGTCAAAAGCTTGTCATTTTCTATATAAACCACGATTGACTGACACTTCTTTGTATAGAAAATGACAAGTTTTTGACAGGGGGTCGATGACCGCTACCGTCATGTTTCGTCGAGTACAGTATAGTAATAATGGTAATCCGTTTTCAGTGAAGTTTGGCATTCTTTCTTAGTAAATATATTAATTGTACAGAAGTAAATACGCACCTACTTTAATAAAAACTTATAAATCGTAGTCCATAATAGTGTTTACATGTTTTACAGAACTTCACCCTAAATTCCAAGAATCCGGTACTCCATAAAATAACGGATCATCTCATTGAGGAAGCTTCTACAGAGGAGGAGGAGTTACTAGGTCTAGAGGCTTCATCGGAATCGGCAGCTCAAGAGCAACCAGACCCAGAACTTATACGAGTTCTAGACCGCCTAGTGTTGTATCTACGTATTGTACACTCTGTGGACTATTACAACCACTGCGAGTACCCCTATGAGGACGAAATGCCCAATCGTTGTGGTATCATGCACGCCCGGTCTGGCCCGCCAGCTAATAAGGTACTTACTACTTACATTATGTATTTATTTCAAATTATTTAAAGTAAGTAATATTCTCTTAAGTCTATTACAAGTCTTAGGGCCTGTTTCCTGATAAAGTGCCAGATAGGCTATCCACAACTTTTTTGACAGATTCTCCATACTCTATCTGTCAAGTTAAGTGGAGAATAGCCCATCCGGCACTTGTCAAGAAGTGGTGAAACAGGCCCTTAGCTTTACATTTCTTACTAAATGCTAACAGCATTATGGAGACTTGTAAAATATCTAATCAAACATATATTATTTATACTTAAATCTTGCTTTACATTTTGCAGCCTACACAACAAGAGATCCAGGATTACATCAAAACATTTGAAGGCAAAATGTCAGCTTTTCTGCAAGATGTTAAACCACTGACTGATGAAGAATTACAGAAGCTTGGCATCAAGGTAGACTTATATTTTTAACCCATTTTTACTAACAAAATGTAAACACATAAAAACACAACAAACCCATATCTAGTAATTTCCTTTCACGTTTCCTCTTTCATTATAGGATCCTGATGCGGAAGTAGAAAAATTCATACAAGCGAATACACAAGAGTTATCTAAAGATAAATGGTTGTGTCCACTCAGCGGGAAGAAATTCAAGGGCCCTGACTACATCAGGAAACACATATTCAACAAACACGCTGAGAAGGTAAGCAAATATTTTTTTATTTAGTGTATTTGCCTAAATATACTGAAAAAAATAATAATTGCAGGCATGCAGGCAGCAGCAGCAATAGTTATATCAGTGTTTTATACTAATAAAAAATTATATTAATAAAATTTATCGATATAATACTACAGGCTACCAGCTGAAATAGAAAACTAATAACCTAACCTGTTTCTGTAGCCGTAGCACGGCGACCACTAGAAATGCGAAAGTATAGACAAACTGCGGAGATAAACTTAAGGTGCGGTTTCGATCTTTTTTCGTTCCGAAAAATTCAATTAAAATACCACTTTATGACAGACTAGAGTATATGTCATAATTGGCATTTTAATTGAATTTTTCGGAACGAAAAAAGATCGGAACGGCACCTTAAGTTTATCTTCACAGTTTGTGACTATAGTCTATCTATAGTCATAAAGTGGCATTTTAATTGAGTTTTAAGGAACGAAAAAAGATCGGAACCGCACCTTAAGTTTATCTCCGCAGTTTGTCTATACTTTCGCATTTCCACTGGTTGCCGTGCTACGGTTACAGGTCATATCTAGCTGTCATTTCTGAGATAATCAAAAAATATGCTGTCGTAAACAGTTTTGTACATTATAAATTACCACATCAAACATACGGCATACCACAAAGAGTCGGCATGTACTCAAATGAGCACTTTATCAGGTGGATGAGGTGCGTCGCGAGGTGGCATACTTCAACGCGTACGTGCGCGACGTGCGGCGGCCGCAGCAGCCCGAGCCGCCCGCACGGCCCGCCCCCGCCGCGCCCCCGCACCACCCGCATCCGCCACCGTACGTATATCCTTACTTCCATATTAATATTATTATAAATGCGAAAGTGTGTCTATCTGTCTGTTACCTCGTCACCCAAACCACTGAACCGATTTTGCTGAAATTTGGTATGGAGATACTTCGTGTCCAGGAAAAGGACATATGGTACATTTTATCCCGAAAAAATGTACGGTTCCCGCGAGATAAACGAGTTTGGAGTAATGTAGTTTCGGGCGTCATGTAGTCATAATATATCACATACATTTAAAGCCATGTACTGTTAGAGATAAACTACGATAACATGGCGCGCCCCTCTAAATTACTGTTTCAATGTGTGTAGTCACATCCTTACGAAAGAGTTTGTATGTAGTAAGTATTCAATCAACTGTACTCGAAATATTTCACTTAATGTCACTTATTACCAAGATTTGTTGGTCAACTAATCATAACTAGCCGACCGCGCAAGACAACGCACTTCAAACGTTTTGACAACGCACTTCAAACGTTTTGAATTTTGGAGGGGTGCGCCATGTTATCGTAGTTTATCTCTACCTGACTATAGCAGAAAGGGCAAATGATTGCTGTTAGTGGGATCGTTTGACATATCGATTGGAAGTGAATTTGCCTTCTTGAATCGCACAAATTCTATCTATATGCCTACTGGTATAGTATTATTATTCAATTAAAATGCCAATTATGACATATACTCTAGTCTGTCATAAAGTGGCATATTAGGTATGTTGTTTGTAAAAGGACCGAGTATACTGTTGTTTCAAATATATTATCTGATTCGTCAAAACTTGAAAACCACTGAGCGCCAAAAGACAAAGGAAGACATTTCAACACTGTACTGACTTTAGTTGGATGTTTGTGATGGATCTGGCGATCCTACTTTTAAATTATTAAAAAATACCACTTAACGTAATGTGAATATTTGACAGATAATGTATGGAGATATAAACATCTTCATTACATTAAATCTGGGCTCCCACTCAAAAGTGCGAATTTGCACGAATTCGCAGTTATGAGTAGGAGTCCTAAGTGCGGCCGTAGAAGCCATACCTCTATTACGACTTGTACGAACTACCCAGGTATGCTGGAGGCGGAGGCGGCGGCGCTGCAGCTGCGGCGCGCGCGTGGGGGGCGTGGGGCGGCTGGGCCCCGCCCGCGCCGTACGCACCGCGACACCCGCGATTCACCAGGCCCAGGTAAATGCACATAAACTGCGTTTCGATTCTTAGCCGGCCACTAGACATGCAATTTTATGGTCAACATCACGTATTGCCTAATATTATTGACCGTCTAGGGTTGATATTGAACATCACGCGCCTTCTTCTAGTTGTCAAATAAACGGTTCAATAAAATTTAGGCGTAATATTGACAATAAAATTGCTCGTCTAGAGGCCGGCTAGTAAACCCTAGTTTTAAGACTCGAACAATCAAATGTGAATGCCGCGTCCTACTCTAACAGCGTCATTTCACGTTTGTTAGAGTAGGACGCGACATTTCGATTCGTTGGTTTGAGTCTCAAAACGGTTTAGTACTACGGCCTCTGGTAAAAACGCAACTCTCGTCTCGTATCTCGCTTTGCGAATCGCGCAAGAGTGTAAATCTGATGTTATGATCTAAATGTAAACAACAAACCTGGTTAATCTTCGCGATCCTGTTCGTTAGAAACGCCATACATTTCCAAAAGAGCGTTTTCATTTCGATTCCGCTCTGAATGGACCGAAATTATTCCTGGTTTTGTTCAAACTGCATAATGAAACTGCTCCTTTTCAAAATACCGTTTAGAACCGTCCGCGATTATTGTTCGCCCCACCCACTCACACACACCACAACCCTCACCCATTGTCCACACTCCACATATTCAAAACAAATAAGTTATGGCCTATTGGCTATTAGATGGTGCACTAGAAAGGGATAGAAGATATCACTGCACTAGTCACTTTCCGCGAGAAATTAACCAGGTTAATTTCAGAAGCAATACCGCTCGCATCTCGGTTACCCTCCGAGCGAACACTTATCCAAAAACCTGGTTAAAGAGCGTTTTAACCTGGTTAATAATTAACGGTTCCGAGCCCTGATATAATGCTGCCAATATAAAGGCTTATTAACCGAGAAACAAATCAAGGGCAATGTGCTCGATTTAAAATTTTGATTTACATTTAGATCAAACTGAATGGGAACGAAATAAAGTACATGCGCCACGGTATATTCTGATCTATAATTTCAGTCTCTGTTATCTCGTTAATTCAGTTAATGATAATAATTATCCTCTTACCCTTTACTATGTTAATCGCTTAGGAATGTACTCTAGTAGACAAAAAAAATAGGATCATTGGGTTGCACTGACCTCTATTATACACTGGACAGGCTATGCCGTACAAAATGACAGCTATTTTTTGTGCCGATTTGAAGCGCTGCGGTGAGTGTACTGTGAACTAATTGTGACATAAAATGCAGCGGCCATTTGCAAAATTCTCATTATCAATGACATTTCTGAGGGATGTCAAAATTGATATCGATAATATCATAATATTCATTTATAGCGACATTATTTTTTGTACTTAAAAGAACATATTATGTTATTCAATAAATAATGTTTAACATTAAATACCATACACTACACTACTTTAATATTAGAAATGAAATTGGAAAATACAATACAACAAAGTTTTTGTTAGAAGCATTGGAAGCTCAACTTCAGTTTTGTTTTTAGGTATCGATAAAGTGCTTACTTTTACTAAATTACCGAGAGGAAGTCTGTAATACAAATAGCGTAATATTTTTGTCCTATTGGTCGACATTATCTGAATCTGGAAACATTTAATCGATAATAGAAAAGACAGTTGTCATCACTAGTATTAGTTCCCAGTACACTCACCACTGCTATCAGCGCCAATATGGCGACTTTCAAATAGGAACATTTTATTGATAGCGATCGCCGGTCCAGTGTATAATAGAGGTCAGGGTTGGGTTGACATTACAAATCAGAGTATACTTATTAGACAGACGTGTAAGTGAATAAAATTTCCGATTTATTATGTAAATGGCATCATTAAAAAATTAGAAGCTTTATAATTTCTGTAGAAACTTTTAGTTGTATTTTTTTTATAATATTGGTGGTGGTGGTAATGATAATAATCGTGAGTAGATCTAAAAACTATGAATAATATGATGCAATGTCCTTATGTTATAAATTGTCTGCTTTTAATTTCTTAAATATTTTTAAAAAATCAACTAACTTACGTTTATTAAAAAATACGCCTTATTTTTTTAATATTATTATAAAATTTCAACCTAAATAAAATTATATTAATGTAGTATGTCGTGCATTCAATGATATAATATAATGCAAGACGATAATGTTATTCCATGTCAATAAATCTCCCGATGCGATGCGATAAATGTCGGAGATGTTTTTTATGTATTTATAATTGCAAACAGGATGTGTGCTATAAATATTATGTTTTTTAATGTGCAATACTTTCTAGATGGCATATTTACAATTTTATCTTAATTGCATGTTTTTAAATGATTTTTAAGGAAATAATAAGTCCTCAATATTACTTCCTTTTCTATAGCGAAAGCTATAACGGCTAAAAAAAACTACGCCTTCATACGCCTCTGTGCCACGGCACTTTTGTATGAAAAAAACTTAGTTTATATTTTATTTAAGTAAAATAGTTGTTGCCTAAATTTGTTAACCTCTAGGAGGTATCCATTCCGCAAAGTTTTCACACGGAATAAACATTATGACGTGTTACTAATGTATATAAGATGTTGTTTAAATAATAATCTCCATTATTATTTTTTGTTGTTAAGTAGAGAATATGTTAATATTTTTATGAATTTTTATTACCTTATATCCGTATTTATGAATACTTCCTCGCCTGCTTGTCATTGTCCGCCCACAGCTGCTATTGTGTTGCATGACCTTAACGCTCGTGTTTGTGATTTCTCGCTAAATACACACCTACTAATATGCTATGAGCAACATACAGGGCGTTACAAAAATATTTGTTCGGTCCAAAACTGTAGAACAGCCGAAAAAGTCTAAAGCAATTATTTGCTTTTCTACTCATATTTTTATACAATTTTTATACTCATGATAATTTTGTCGCGGTTTCAATGCTAACCATTAGTAGAGAAATTGATATTTATAGTGTTATCGTTAAGAAGAGCTTATTTACCTTAGTGTATTTTATCATTTTTTACATATTTTCTTTATTGACGTCAGTCACTCTTCTAAACGAACCATGGATCGAACAAAGTTCTGTAACACGCTGTATAGTTTTGTGAATGTATGTACCCAAGTTGAAGGTAATAATAATTTGCAGGGAAACCGTGGATCGCTCCCGGCCTATTATTGCTTACAACGATCTTGACTTCCCGGACAGCGGTGACATATTCTAGTAGAATCGAATTACGAACTGTGACTCACTCTGTTCTCTCACTGCCTTCATAGTTCATGTTACATTAATAGCATTTAAGTGTACGTATAAATTCTATGTGTTCTTAAATCAAAATTTTAAATGCACGAATGAAATGTTATTAATATAATAAACTGTTCGATAGTAACTCTTGTTTTTTATTCCTTTCCCATTCCTGCCGGGAAGCTAAGATTTCCTATGTGTGAGTTAAGCTTGAGATGAATAGTTAATGTGATACTGAAACGAGAATGTGTGCTTTTGCTATGTTACATATTGTTTGTTGATGTGTGTGTGTGTTGCACAGACTAACAGGTCACTGGTGTCCGACCGCAGTTGGTCAAATTTATCCAAATCCGGCGCCAGAGCCGATCTATCGGTTAACGAAGATTTAGTCAAACATATTGGCTGAAGGTAGCCAAGTGAGCGTAGAAGTATTTAATTTAACACAATTTTAATGTCTGTAGACCTGTGTCAATGTGCCAATGTCTGTCCTATAATATGTAACGCAACATAATTTTCCTTTGCACCCTCTTCGCGTTACGTTAAAATTGGGCCTATTTTCATTACGCAGTTGTTTTTTTTAAACCTAAGGCTTTGTCCACATCTGTATCATAATCGCGTATCAGATCTCCGTCGCGTAGCATCGAAGCGTATCTATATCGCTAGTGTGGACGCAAAATGATCGCGATCATCGCGTACATTTCTAGCGATACGCTTCGATGCTACGCGACGGAGATCTGATACGCGATCATGATACAGATGTGGACAAAGCCTTACACAATGTTTCAGCGCCCCTCTCCCCTTTGTAATGCGCCTAACGAGCTAAAAGCTGCTGCCCTGAAGACTGCTTTAGTACCTGGACTTTCCCTTTCTTGAATAAGGGGGTTCAAGTATTATATTATATTCCTCTGGGCCATTACTCACAAAGTATTATTGTTAAAGGGGCGGCGCGGACTTCCGTCCCATCGTTAACTACCGCGACCTCGACGCGCCGAGAGAGCCCGATGAGTTCGCCTAGTGCTTCACTTACCATCATGTATTGGCTCATTGCTGATGTGAAAGGTGCTCCTAGACACATGAATATATATGTATACATATGTATACATCCGTTGAGTAAGCGGGGGATCATATTATCACCTGGGTCTACCTTTAAAAAGTAATCAGTACCTGCCTTTTTACAAGTAGCAAGACTAGTATGTAATATTTAATAAACTTGGTCGTTGTATTCGAATATTTAGAATAGTATTAAGTATGTATTACCTAATGGAATTGATATTTTAAAATTATCTTATTTGGTGAAAAGAGTAAGTAAATAATTTTCTCTAAAATGTTTTGTCATTTAAACTACATTCTTAACTTAGGTTGATAATGTAGTCCCTATTCTTGTGCAAAAATTTATAGTTGAATATAGTTCAACAAGTTAGACCGAAAGAGTCAAATTGATATAATTAATTAATTGGTATTCAAAAGTTTATAATATGGGTTACTAACAATTTGAAAATGTTCGTTTTTTGCATATAAGTAAATGGAGGCTGTGGGACCTAGAAAATTATTTGAAATAAAATATGAAGTAGTTAAAAGTTACAAGGTTGCGTCTCAATTATAAGTGAAAAAATTATTAATTGCTCTTATAACATGTTAGTTATCCACTTCATCTACTTACGTCTTTAATAATTATCAAAATCCAGAGTATTAAGGCGGGCATAAACCCCAATTTGTTATTCCGTGACTCCCGGTTATATTGGAACTTGGTATAGTATTATATTATATATTATATTGGAACTAGGTATAGTTCCAATATAATAACGAAATGTAAAAAAATATGAGATATAAAGCACAATATTTAAAAGACTTTAAACCATAAACATTTTTATAAAACGTAATACTTTGGCTGTAATTAATTTACAAACTCACCTCCGACAAAAATCTAATTCATCTAAATATAAGTATTAACTAGGATAATTATACATTTTATTTGAATAAATTGTTAGTAAATCTATATTAAAATATCTTTAACCGAACAATTTTGTTTCTTAATATTAATTTCCAAAGATATTAAAAAAAAAACATGAAAAATAGAGAAGATCCGCCCCTAGTAACTACAGTTTTATGCTAAGCTAAAATGAATCTTATTGCGATGCGCATACGCTTGGTCTTTGGTTGTGTGCAAGGATATCGTTTTGGATTGAGATTGATCCCTGCCTTAAGAGCAACTATATATTATTGTAACTCAACAGTGTACAACCGACAAATTGAAATTTTGGCTGTTTGGGGTACATTCGTGGACATATTTCTGTGGGAATAAAATTTAGTAAAATTGTTATTTGTAGTACGGGAGCCATAGAACAATTTTTTTATAACTATCAAGCTAATGTTTTGCTACAAATGGAAGAATCCATATTTTAGGACCATCCAAGTCAAAGCATGAAATCCTTTCTATTTGTGTTAGCTACCACTTTCAAGATTTTTCGCAGATAAAAATGTTCGTCTTATCAAAATGTAGCTACTCACAAAAAATTAGCTTGATACTTAATAAAAAAAAATTGTTCTAATGCTCCCGTACTACTACTTATTTGCTCGATCTAAAATAGTATTATATTGATCAATAATTCATTATGAATACAATTAAATCAAATAAAATCTATTCTATTAAACAATTGAAGAGATTATATTTGATATAATTAATAATATAATATCTAATAAGAACTACTATGTTAAGAATATTATCTAGATATAGTAGTAATTATTGATATTATATTAATTAAATATATTCTCTTAACTCTTTACTTCTCTTTAGTAGTTATTCTTAGATATTTTCTATAAAAAGAAATAATATTCAAGTTTTAGTAGTATGCTCATTGCTTAGTATGCAGGATAGTATCGACTGTCAGTCGACACCATAAAGTTAAGGCGCTTAATTGAAAAGACTGTCCTTTTTGACGTAATACTATAGGACCCTCAGAAATGTTACAAATCTGGTAATGAGATATACATATCTTCATAGCCTTATCTAGGTTTGAGAAGAACTAGAAACACGATTAATGTATTTTGCCTCGATACATTTAATTTTCGAAATGACCTCTTAAAAATACGAAATTTGAAGATTATTTTTAAACGAAAATAGATGCATTGTAGGAAATTAGTCTAATTGATAGACACCTTTGCAACTCAAAATCGTATAGAAGCATTTTGCCTAAATGCTCCTAGTTATTTTTTAAATGATTATAATTTTACGTGATTTCGTTTTTTATTAAATTTATTAAATGATTACGTTTTTTCGCATGTTTTCCGAGCGAGCCGATAGCTTCTGGCCGCAGCGTATTCACGACTTTATAGTCATACAAATTAAGTATAAAATTGCCCTTGCGGCAAAATTACTTTCGATATAGCGCCTTAATAAGTATACCTAGCGGAATAGAGAAACAAAGGCCTGAGCAAGCGAGATGTCACTATCAGTAACACTGCATGGTTAGAAGAGACGTGTGATACATGACAACAGAACTCTTTTTTTGACGTCCGGTCGGCACTTATCGGCACGTTGATAATTCTCATAGAAACCATAGAACTAGAACGTAAATTGAAGTAAAGAACGTGTATTGACATCGTTGATAGAAACATGCTTGTGTAAGTGTATACATCAACTGTCAAGTATACGTACACATATAGTGTGTCAAGAAAGTCATGACAGACGTGAATTTTTTTAATGAAATAAAAAATATGAGAACTTTATTAATTCGAGATAAAAATGTGCAAGGTGACAATATTTAAAATGTAATAAGCATTCTCTGTGAAAATACAAAGAAAAAATACACCTTTTATGTGTGATTATGTTTAGAATTTTTTTTCCGCCTGTCATGACTTTCTTGGCAGACTATATTTTACACACAGATGTAAATATCAATTTCGGTTTTGTTTGACATTACATAGTAACTACAGTCGGGGCATTTTAATAGGCCACATTTGACATCTGTCAGATTAATCTCCATAGTGAGGTGAGCTGCGTAAAAACATCGACAAAAACGAATAAATCGATACGGACTTGAACTAAAATATTTGAATTTTATACGTTTGAAACAAACTCCTGTCCCATTATTACTTTTTCTTTTGCAAATTCAACGAGCAAAATAAGACAAGTACATAATTTACAAAAAAAATGCATTTATTCGCTTGAATTATAAAAACTGTTAAATGTAGTATTATCATTATTCATTTCACATAAATATGTGTTACTTTTCACAACTTGGTTATCAATTTATGGGGATATTTCGTTACAAGTAATCAATGCATCGATACTATTTATTCGCTTTCGATTTTTAGGGTAACTTCCCTAGAGTTTAAAAAGAAAAAAGGTCAGCTGACGTAACATTGTAACGACGTGCAATTAATAAGATCAGAATTAGTTTATTACGTTTAGAATTGTTTATCAGTAAAAGCAAATCGTTAAATAATTCGTATCGGTCATATTTACAATAAATATGTAATCGTCATTGAAAAAAGTTAATCAATTGTGCAGTTATAACAAAACGAAAATATTTATTTTTTATGTACGTCGTTATAAGGTTACCTGGTACAATTTTGATGAACTGTCAAATGTGGCCTATCAAAATGTCCCGACTATAGTTCTTGATCTGTCGTTTGACAGCTCGAGATTGTTGCTTTATTCCGCTAGGTATATATTAACTTTATGGTCGACACACAATCAACTTATACCTGTGTCTCGAATATGATTCCAATTAAAATGCGTAACCAACAACCTTGCCTTATTTCGACGAATTAACGTTCTAAAAATAAAGAGGAAAACCTATTAGGTATACAGCTATACATACATATATTATTTTTTGAGGATGTGTAAAAACATACAACATCAGATAAAGGGATTAATTACTCTTAAATGTTAATTTGCTCTACATCCCCATACTCCATATAATGTAAAATTTTGTCGACGTCAAAGGACATGCGGTGGGATGGGTATTCGGTATACCGTATAGGTATCTGGTATATTATGGTATAAATAATCCACATTCCACACTAATAAATTATGATAAATGCGAAAGTGTGTCTGTCTGTTATCTCTTCACGCTCAAACTGCAGAACCGATTTTGCTGTTTGGTATGGTTATATTTTGGGTTCCAGGAAAGGACATGTAAAACTTAACCCCGGAAAATGAACTACTCCCGCGCGAAAAACGAATGTAAGTTTATTGCCAAGAGACGGACACCATTTAGGCCCTGACCTCTAAAATAAACGACGTAAGTTATGTTCCGTCAAGTGATCATTATTATTAATGGATGAAAATTGCCGCATTTACTATTAGATTAAACACACCATTATCCAGCGTTAGCAAAATGCAATTATAGTCAGGTTTAAGGACAAAACTGTAATATTTCTTATCCAGGATCCCATTTAGAAATACCTAGAACTATCATGGCATTCTATGCAAAAAGATTGCAGAGCTGAGAGCATTAACATGTTTTAATGGCATACTCAATACTAAAATATTATGAATGTTGCATGCTTGTCGAGAAATAATACCTTTTTCGAGTTTTAGTTAGACCAATCGCTCGACTGCCAAATAACTGGCCAATTTTTCTTATGGCTTTAATAGAATTAAAATTTCCAAACGAAACTAATATAATTAAAAAAAAATCGGCTAAGTGCGAGTTGGACTCGCGCATGAAGGGTTCCGTACCGTTATCTAAACAGGAAAAAAGGCAAAAAATTGTGTTTTTATTTTATTTAAATATTATTATAAATTATTATTAACGTAAGTAGACAGTATATAACTAAGGCCTTTACAAAAATTTCAAGTGCCTAGCTGTTGCAATTATTAATTACGAGCAAGAGGCCAAAAAAATAACGTTTGTTGTATGGGAGCCTCCCTTAAATATTAATTTTATTTGTTGTTATAGCGGCAACAGAAACGCACAATCTGTGAAAATTTCAGAAGTCTAGCTATAGCGGTTATTGAGTTACAGCCTGGAGACAGACAGACATCTAATTAGTCTCAGTAATAGGGTCCCGTTTTTACCCTTTGGGTACGGAACCCTAAAAATGATGGCCGAGCACCAAAAGGAAAATGTTTAGGTAATTAGGCACAATTACTGTGGTAAATGGTAGCTAATTCTTCTTTTCTCCTGATAATAATCGTACTGAATTAAAATTAGCACTTTTAATAATAGGTAATTATTATACAAACATTTGATATGCGCACGAGAAGTCCCACAGTAGCAGATAGTGGTCTCACGAGTTCACGACATCCTACGCTTCTACATACTGACTTTCCGTTCGGACGTATTTTACCCTGTAGTTTCTGTAACTGACTCTTAAGTCGTTGATATAAAGGTGTTTTCGGAGGTGTAGTGCTCTTCGGTCTGCATTGTGCTATCAAGATTCCGGGTAAGGAATATACTGGGTATATAATTCCTTACCAGGTATGTGGTAAGTAAAGGTGGTTTTTTCTAGATAAGTATGCAGCAATAAAAAAAGGTGTTATATTTAGCAGGTTTGATGATCTAGAACTTGACCGTGTTTTATTGTGTCGGTTCGTAAAAAAATATGAGCTACAAAACTGCAAGCATGGTTCGGCGCGTGGGTAACATCATTGTCCTGATGCGAAACTATTGCCACTCAAAATGATAGTTACTAGCAACAGTTTATATTATTTTAACCACATAAAAAAACTCAAGTAATTTAAATGAGTAATAATTAATCACAATTCCTTGCCTAAGTATTTCTTTCTGTACTTATTTGTCTGTAAGTAGGTAGGTATATGTGTAATGAATTACATAATTATTGCTGGCCTACATCATTTAATGCCATATATTGAACAATATCTTCTCAACTTATAAAGGCATAGAAATAAGCTCAAGGTGAGAATCTACATCTGTAATGTAGGTACTAATCAGCGTTGCCAGATTTTTTTGTGCCAAGTCGGGACTTGGGAACTTTTTGAGTGAAAAAGCAAAATTTTTCAGTCAAAAGCGGGATAAAGTAAAAAAAGGTATAAAATCAAAAGTTTTTGGAATTTTCATCTTTTTATTTGCATTAAAATAACGTTTACGTGACAACAGATAGCTAAAGTAGACAAAGAAAATCCACCCCTCTACCTCCCACGCTCTTCTTCTCTTCATTACCAGGCCTGTCCCACTCGCGCCTGTAGGCATCGAACTTTAAGTACCCCTTCACTTCAGTAGGGACTCACAGGCGAGCGGTGACGCGCGCGCACGAGTTTTTAGTTAGTTGATCGTTGCATGCCTACCTGCGTACTTATTCATTCGCTGACATCACAGAATAGATAAATTAATACGTATAATTAATAAAGGTATATCATTGAAAAAAAAAACACATGAATTAATAAGGTTTGGTATTAATTATTACTAATAGTAAGCATCGTAGGTTGGTGTCGCGTCTTTGCTATTATATTTCGTGATGCGTACTATTCGAAACCTCATTTGTTTACAAACATAACTAAGTTATACAAACACTTTAAGTAGGTACTATAAGACCGGTTTCAATAATTAAGATACGGTACCTATCAAATCTAAGTACGCGTAACTAGTTACACGCGAATTTACGATAATTAAATCTATATAGTACTAAGACATAATATCTTAGATTATTTAGAGTTAAATAAAATGTATGTAGTTAATTAAATATAAAGATACGGATAAGAGAGAGAAAGAGAAAGAGTTTTTTTAATACTCAAACTTTTATTTAGAAATTTTTGAGTATCAATAAAACGTAAATCCTTAAAAAATCGTCGTGGTCCAGGGGCGTCGAGGCCCCTTGGACCACCGCCCACAAATTACGCCGCCTCTGTAACAGAGAATAACATAGGAACTGTCCTAAAAACTCTTTTTTCAGAGAAATATCCGCACATATTCCGTATAAATTCTATTTTTTCTTCCGAAACCGTTTCCTGCGCGATAAACTAATTATTTCAGTGATGATGAGTTAGGTATTCTCATAGCTTAATCCACAGCTGCAGTCACATTCTTTGCATGAGTCTTACGGCCGCATTCAGAGACATTTAATCCTTCGATCGCGGAAAAACGAGACACAATTATTTATAGCCTTTCAATTGTTATCGCGGCCCACTTGGGCCTTACGGTAGTTGAGACTTGAGAGGTGATGGTTAAACTTCTACTACTAACAAGAGTTCTACAGATAATGTATGGGGTTAATGTCAAAATCTCCCTTTTATTACAGTAATAAGAGGTAAGAGTTAAGACTTAGAGCCGGGACACAAAAACACGGCACGACGGTACGGCGTCGTACGACGTCGCGCCGTAGAAACTCACGTAGAAATTCAAGATTAGTTTCTACGGCACAACGTCGTACGACGCCGTACGGCTCCGTACCGTGGGTTTTTTACGACGCGCGTCCGCACGGTGCTTTTGTGTCCCGGCCCTTAGGTATGTATATTCGTCTATCGTCTTTGAGTGCAACATAACTGCTGAGATAACAGCTCTCGTCTCTCAATATTTTGTACTTCTATTATCTATATATGGGCGCCGCCTCTGGGTGCCAGGGGGTGCACTTGCACCCCTTGGGAATCTCGGGATCAACAGGAATTATTGAAATAAAAAGCCGTCTGTAACCCTATTACTATGCCGTAAAAGATAGTTCGTAATGTTACGGCACTAAAATATGTATTCTGTTGACGTATATGTATAGATAGTCACTGTTGTTCGTAATAACCGGCCAAGTGCGAGTCCGTGGTTCCGTACCATTATAGAGCAAAATTAGGCCAAAATTATGTTTGTTGTATGAGAGCCCCCCTAATTTTTTAATTTATTTTAATATTATTATTAAATATTAAAGTACATATATAACTAAGAATTTTTTGAAAAAGTCAAGTACCTACCTGTTGCCATTATTGATATAGAGCAAAAAAGGCCAAAAAAATCACGTTTGTTGTATGAGAGCCCCCTTTAAATATTAATTTTATTTTGTTTTTAGTATTTGTTGTTATAGCGGCAACAGATATACACATTCTGAGAAATTTTCAACTCTCTAGCTATTACCGTTCTCGAGTTACAGCCTGGTGACAGACAACGAAGTCTTAGTAATAGGGTCCCGTTTTTACCCTTTGGGTACGGAACCCTAAAAACTAAAACGAAAAGAAAAAAGGCTAAAATCTGCACCCCTTGGAAATTATTTCTGCCGGCGCCCATGTATACAAATAATACTTTTAACACTTATAAACTACGTAATCATTCATACATTTTACTTAAATTGTATCGATGAGGCAATCGAAACAAGTTTGTTTAGATCCTGCACCTGTGTTATGATATCAAAATATTATCTTTTTAATGGCCACAAATGCTAATAAAGGTCTTGAATTTTTCTAAAGTTCATATATTTTATTAAAATAGAAATGACCTAATAAACTTGATTGTTAACAGTATTTCGCTCATTAAATAATGATCATTTCATTTTTATAATTTATTCACTTGAAAATGCATAACATAGGTAACCTTTTAATCCACATAATATTATACATATTAATATTTAATATTATCTAGTCATAATAAAATTGTAAACGTGAAGATTAGTACCTCTTCCTTCGACGTTCTTTTTACTCTGAAACGACAAAATTCACTAATAATACTTAGATAAGTTTAATTAAAGATAAAAAGACACCTACTTACCTACATGAGCTCCAAGCTTTTCTTTTTAATTTTCACCGGGCAGCGCTTGTTTAAATTTCTTAGTTGTTAATTTGTCAAATTATGCATATCTTATATGTTTGTAGAACCTTGATAACGTAAGAGTTTCTATGACTTCGCAGACTGTCTGTCTGTCTGTCCATATGTCCAAGTACAATATTATATAATGCTATCACTTTAAATGTCACTGCGCAATAAATAAATAAATTTGGTCGAGTTTAAATTTTTTGTTTGCCTTTATTAAATCAAAAGGAAAAACAGTAGGCATGGCATAATTTTTTATGGCATAATTAACATAGTTCACTATTTACGAAGATGACTATACAAGAATGCGTATCTACTACTACACATGGCGAGAATAAATGGTCAAAACACCTATTATTATTTTGTTCACATCTTCACAGCTATCCTTATAAACGTTTAGGTATGATAAACCGGATATGTAAGATAGTCTGCGTATTTCCCAATGACAATGGTTTGATTTAGTAGTATGATAATAGCATGATTTACACAGTGTCAATAAATCAAATTTATCAGCTAACAGAACAAGCAGTTGTGACGTCATTGCCTATTTTCTATTTTGCCGACCATTTTTTCTACTATTTAGTGTTTATGAATGAATTAATGTCTGATAAAATTTGTTTTGATTTGTGTCCGTCATAAGCATAAATCATAAGGTCCGTCCGTCGTTTTGGATGGTCAAGACACAAGTCCCCGATTTCTCAGAGCTCACGCGTAGTCTACCACTGTGGGTTAAAAGAAGTCAGCACTATTCGACACAATATTACCCATAATATACAATTGAAGCTCAAAGGCAAATATCGAATCTTGAAGCTCTCGAATTCACCTAAATGCTAAATTGTATTATATTGTTGTCGCGGTTACCGGTGCCTTACGGGGCTTAATGGGTTAATAATAAGGATAGAAAGGGCTTATTGACTAAGATTTATAATTTAGTACTTAGTCACTTTAACTCCTGACTCCAGTACAAATATTTTGAAGGTCCAAGGTTGAAAGGTGAAGCGAAGACGCGAGGGAGCGGCGGTGGTGACTCTCCCAATTTATTACCGAGAATCGATAAACTCAAGTTCAATGATTTACCGCGAACAGAGCTTATGATAATCGAATAAGTAACAATATACGTAATCGGGTGATTCAGCCTGTCCGGTTCGTATTTGGTGCGGTTTATTTATACAGCGAGACGCGAGGAACAATAACATTGCGAACGGGAGGCTGTGCTAAGATGGTGCTCCGGAATTGTATAGTGCTAGCTCTAGTAGCTCTAAATCAAGTGTCCGCGACCCCGAGTGGTTATGGTGTGAAAGGCGGGGCGGGCGCGGTGGCTAAAGGTGAGTGAAAACTCTTACAACAGCTGATCACTGAAACAATGCGTAAAGCTAGATGAGTTCATCTCATCTCATAGTGTTAATTTTTTTTTAATTTGAAAGTTTATGGCATTGTTGTTTCTCTCGAATCTAAGGCCTCCGAATTATCTTAACTCGGATACGAATATTAATTACTTGTAAATAACTGTAATTAAATGAAGATTATTCACATAAGCCCCATAATAAATAAATAATTTATTTAAAACAAAAGAGAGAGGGGGTATAGAAGCAAAGGTGACTATCTCCATTTTTACAGATTTTAAGAAAAACGTGAAAAACCTGTATCTTTAAAGATACAAATATTTTTGAAGTTTCCATTTTTATCTTTAAAAGTGTAGCATTAGAAAAAGATTTGGGCTAGGTCACGCGGTGGTTTTAGAATAAATTAGTTTACTTTGGAGATAGTTATGTTTGTTTCCCTCAAGTGGACATTGCTATGTTTTAATAATAATAATAATATTGTAATCGTGTATAGATTTTGTTCACATTAATACAATTTCTAATGGATATTGCTGATTAGTGATTTTGTTTCAATAACAGGCATAATTAGAAAATAACAAAAAACATATATTTTTTATTTTTTTGCTTGGTTTGGAGGCACTTCACAAATCACAAGCCTTTAGCTTCATTTATATTTTGCACTTTTGCACGTTATTCAAAAACTTTAAACTGATTGTTAAAAGCGACAATCAGACAGTGGACACTGGACATATAGACATGTTTGTATCATTTGCTAGTTTTTAACCATACATTTCTATTGGATACAGACGTATTTGAAAGTGACAATTGGACAGACCGACGGCTTTGAATCCCAACAAGTAGATGGTGTTATTAGTGACAATCCGGGAAAATATGGAGATAGTCATTTTTGCTTCTATACCCCAATTATCTGTCAAACTCTTCATTAAATTGAAGTATAATCATCATTAAGGGCCACCGCACATTTGAGACACGACAGTTTTTAGACAATCTTGTTTCACATAGACGAATCAGCTTTACGATTAAAGAGAAACAGTTGTGTCTACCACGCGGCGCATACCAAGACGAAACCGTTTTGTCTACGACGACGCAACGCATACATCAGACTAGGTACACCGCTAGACAGTTTTGTCGTTGATGTGCGCGCTCGCATACACTTCAAAGGGAAGCCGACAGTCGTTAATTAGACTTGTCGCCGTGCAGTTCTTGTAGGCATTAGACAACTTTGTCTATGAGACGTTTTGTTTCAAATGTGCGCGTCTAGTACTTTTTATTATGCGATAGTCTGTCTAAAAACTGTCATGTCTCTAAGGGCTGGTTTACACGTATTAAGTAGATAAGTAGTTAACCAAATTTTAACTACATTTTAAGTTGTTAATTTCATGTAAACACAAAATTTAGTAGAAGTAGCTAGTTAAAATTTAGTTAAGTACTAAACATGGAAATGAGAATTTCGACTATTTTTTGTTAAGTTGGCAGGCGGGGCTTGTCACTTGACACAATTCGGGCAGGCACTTCAAATGAAGTTAAAATTTAGTTACTACTTATCTACTTAATACGTGTAAACCAGCCATAACTCTCTCTCTTGTCTCTGAGTGCGGCTCACAGAGTACTTTTTTAGTGCGGCCGTTAGTCCTAGGTCTCTGCATTCACTTCAGTTTATGGTGAGCGAGTCGCTATCGCTGCCTGAAATTTTCAGTGATGAGCATAAGTTTTCCCTAAGCATAATCATGAGTTTTTCAGATTTTTATAAAACAATATTAAAATGTTAGAAAATAAAATTTTCAAGTTTTGCAATTCTTACAAACTAACAACCTATTTGTTATTTAAGTAAAGATCAATATTATATGGCACATACCTACTTTTTGCTACTTCATTAGAATATTCAGATTGGTACTTAAGTACCTACTAGACATGCCTTAGACGTAATATTTTGTTGAGTGTAATAATTAGTGTCGATAGTTATTATTAATCCTATTAATTGATCGTTTGGATTGCAACTATAATTATTCTGCTAATTGTCTGTTATAATTAGAATAACTTTTTTATGTTTTATAATAATTAATAATTATTATTTATATAAGCACCATCTTATTATAATGACAGTTATATCTAAGTGTAAAACAAAAGTACTTTATGTGTGACTTGGTAGAAGTAGCGGAAATGATGTTCAGTTTTTTTTACATAACTAATTACAATGATACACACCAATTTTTTGTATCTATGAGGCATTAATTTTTTACAAAATTTATCTAACAATAATATAATTACGAGATGTATGAGTTGCTGGTGTGTAAGATTTTTATCAAGTCTTCCTCGTTTTTTTTTCGAACCGGGCTGCCTTTTGCTCTGTCTGAGACGAATTTTCTTAAGGCAAAATATTAATTTATTAAATCAAGTCGACATATAGTAGTTCGAATGAAATGAAATTATATAAATTATTGTGCACAATCACAGTCGCACACATACAATAAAAACACATAAAAGTACGAAAGTACACAAAATAAGAGTACGCAGCGTTATAATGTCTATTTTTTTATTATAACAGAATCGTTTTAATTTTATTTTTTCTAAAATTCCATTTTTACATCAGCAATATGATTCTATTGTTTCAGCGGAGGCCAGCGCAAGTGCTGGAGCTTTCGGCGGTCTGCCACCAATACCTATTCCGAGTGGGGCCGGATTCTCGGGGTCATATTCAAAATCATCGGCGTCTAGCTTCGCCTCATCAAGTGCAAGCGCAAGCTCTAGCTCCTTCAGCTTCAGCGGCAGTGGAGCCAATGCTGTCCACGGCTTCGGCTTAAATGGGGGCTGTTCTACCGGAGCGTGTCAGAATAATGGTGGCAATGACATTAAAACTTCCAACGGCGAACAGGGCAATTATGGCACAGCTTCTCAATCTACAGCCAACAGTAATGGCAACGATTGCTCTTCCGGACAGTGCGGTATCACGCCTAGTTTAGGCTGTTCCGGTGCAGACTGCTCTACATATGATAGTAAAGGCACTCCTAACATCGACTGCAAGTCCGGGAATTGCGGACAAACGGGCTCATCGAATGATATACATGTAAACGTTCCGGGAAGGTCTACCAAGAATCCTGAGGAATATTACAATTACGGTACATCTGGTAACAGCCAAAATGTTCCTACTAATGACAAACCCTCAACCTTAGAGCCGGAATGCAATTCTTACGATTGCATTTCACCTTCACAAAACCCAGCAACTGATGATGAGAAGAGACCGTCTAGTTACGATGTACCTATTTTTGGTACAACTATTCCCAGCTATTTCCCAGATAACAAGGAACCCTGTACTTCACCTGATTGTCAAAGCAACGAAGGCCTTAATAGCAATCCACTGAAGCCTAGCTACGACAGTAACTTGCCAGTACCGTCTTCGACACAAGGGTGTGCTGGTGGCATCTGCACATCACAAACGGTTGTTCCGTCTACAAATAATCCCTCTCAAAAACCTTTAACATCATCTTATTATGTACCTTCAAGTTGCACCGGTCCAAATTGTGGTACGTCAAATTCAGTAAATGTTCCTAGCAATTTACCATCCTACAATACTCTTGGAAATTGTGGTTCATTGGGATGTGGAAATGCTGCGCAATCAGACGCCACTAGTTCTAATTTCCCTCGATCATATGAACATTCTGGAAAATCCTCTACACCCAGCCAAGATTACTTTTCTCCTGTTGGATTTCCAAAATGTGATGGACCAAACTGTGGTACTGAAGACTATCCGAGTACGAACATAAATACGAAACAGCCGTCTACGTTTAAATATCCCGGAAACTGTGGCTCTTTAGGATGTGGATTGACTCTACAATCGGGTTCCACAAATAATGAAAATCAGGCGTCATCTAAAGGTTTCGTAGATAATTCTTTTACTTCTGTGGATCATCAAGGTTGTAGTGGACTAGGCTGTAGTACACCAAGCTTAGGGAATAATGGAGCATTTACTAAGCAACCTTATTATACCAGACCCGGTGACTGTGGCCCATCGGGATGCGGTAACTCGCCAAATAATGGTGCCTCGTATTCTCACAATCAACCTAATTACCAAAATTCGGGAAATTCTTTAGATAATACAAAGTGTCCAGGCACTTATTGTGGAAAACCATCATATACAAACGTTGGTACTTCTAACGTTCCCAATGCGAATTGCGGACCATCGGGTTGCATTCTACAGGGTACCGGTAACACACCATCGTATAGTCAGCCAGGATACGGAGGTGTCGTTTCGCCTTCAACAACAGGACAAGGTTCATCATCTCCATCACAGAGTTGGTCTACTCAAAGTACCGTACCTCCTTCTTCAGGTGGCTACACCAATCCATACTCATTCACATCTTATAAGCCTACGTCACCAATTGCTTCGCCTAATACTGAACTTGTACCTCCAAACAAAGACTCTGGAGTTAATCCTAATGAACCATCATTCGATAACAAACAAAATAATCCAGCATATACAGGCGGATATGGAAGTTCTACATATATTAATCAAAATGGTGTCACGAAGCCCCATGAATCTGCTGCATCCCCAAGTCCGTTTGGCTCTTCTAAGCCATCTTATTTCCCTTCTACGCCACAATATTCACATAATACAAATATTCCATCAAAGCCAGTAAATGGATATGACGTAAAACCTTTCGGCTCACCTAAGCCTAACAATAATAAACAAGTATATACAGGAGGATTTGGGGCTCCTAAAGGTCCTATCGACCAAAGCATTCCCGCAAAACCAAAAGTTACAACGACAGTAGCTCCCAGCACCCAAGCTAATATTAGGCCTTCCAATATCCCAACAGCATCACCATATAATCCGACACATTCAGGCTCATATAATCCTATTCCAAGTTCACCAGCTCCACACGCTGGAGTTCCTCAGTCGACTGGCTCTAAAGATAGTAAAAAAGGAGTCCCATATTCTGGTGGTTTTGGTGGCCCAAGTGGATTCCTAAACCCTAATGATTACAGCATACCTGCAAAGTTACCTACACCTGGCACAGGTCCCAACATTGCTCAATCAAATGGCTATAGTGGACCTACAAAACCGTCTACACCTACCACAGGTCCGAGCGCTGCACCATGTACTTCTAATAACTGTGGATCTAAGCCCAGCTATGCGACTTCGTTGTCGAGTGCTACACATAGCGGTGTTGGGAATGCTCATGCACAAGCAGCAGCGAGTGCCGCCGCCTACACCGGAGGTTTCGGCGGTCCGCCTGGTTTCTTAAAGCCGTTCGACGATGGAAAAGTTCCTAGCACCGTTGATATTAACGGAGTACTGACCAGTTTACAAGGAGGCAGTGGCAACTTGGGGTACAGTAACAATAATAACAAAAACGTGGCTAATGGTGTTCACGAAAATGGAAGTGGCAGCACTGGCGCAGTAGCACAGGCCAATGCTATTGCAACTTCGAGCGCAGGCGCTTACGGGTTGGGCGCTGGCCCCAGTGGAGGTGGTGCGAAAGGTTGTTCACTTGGCTGTGGTGCCCCCAGTGGAAATGGAGCTGATGGTTTCGATGCTCACAATCACGGGATCAACGCTGGTGCCGTGGCGTCAGCTAAAAGCGTAGGTGGTGCTGGCTCGTACGGTGCTGGTGGAAGTTTCGCCAGTAGCTCGGCTTCTGCACACGCCTCCGCGGGAGCTGCGACTAAAGGAGGTACTGTAAAAATATCATTTTTAAGTAATTCTTTAATTGGAATTAGGAATACCCAGGAAATGCGTACAGGACTGATGCAAAGTAAATAAATTAATAATTTTGAAACAATGTTTAGTTTACAGAAACTTACAATTTACAAATAATCTGATAATTCGCTTTGAGACATACTTTTAATATCGCTCTTTATAACATCATCATAATAATAATTAGGTATATAATATTGTTACTTGTATTACACTGCTATCCGTGTATTTATTTAAATATAATATATTAACTTATCACATTCAAAATAAGTATACTAATGGTATCTACCATTACATCTAAATAATATTTATTTTGTTTCAGGATACGGGCGAAAATAATATTTAAGTTTGAATTAAAAACGAAACCTGCGAACTCTGTGCTTACTCTATGAGTAAAGAAAGAAGACTATATTGTAATGTAATAGTAAGAAAATTGTGATATTATCTTAATTGATAGTTTGAACTCTAATGATAATATTATTTTATTTATTAGAGATGTGTTTTTAGTAAAAAATAAATTATTTTAAATGCCCGTCTTTTCGATAATTTCTGCGCCTCTCAAACGTTAATATTAAGTATTGTAATAAAAATTATTACAAAGTCAATCAATGAAAATAACAATTTACTGCCGGACCACTGACCTCTTGGCAGGCATTAGGAACTAAGTTTTCGAGGCTCTAGTCAAATATAACAAGTTTTCTATACTATGTTGTGGTCTTTTGAGTAAATGCGGGTTGCTTTTGAAACTTTTAAAAAGCTAGAACATTGATTTGATGCTAAGAATTTATAGCTGCACTCTTCATAAAATCTTTCTGAATTTATAGCTGCACTCTTCATAAAAAAAATTGAGTTTTAATAATGACCTCTTAAATATTGTTATATAATATGTATTATGTGTTACTAGCGACCCGCCCCGGCGTCGCACGGGTATAAAATATATAGACACTGGAAAAATGATTAATCCGTCGATCACCAGTTCCTGGGAATCTTTTGTTATCGCGGCCCATATGGGCCTTACGGGGCTTGATGGGTTAAAATCGATAGCCATATGATCCTTCACGTGGTCACCGTCTACTTCTTATCTGTGCCAAATAACAAAAATTGCTCCAGTAGTTCGCGTAGTTCGCCGTTTTTTCCACACTCTCCTATTAGTCTTGGCGTGATAAAATATAGCCTATAGCCTTTCTCAATAAATGGGCTATCTATAAACACTGAAAGAATTTTTCAAGTCAGACATAGATTAGCGCGTTCAAGTTGGCCCTTTTCAATAATTTTCTCCGTTTCTTCCACATTTTCCTCTATTTCTTCGCTCCTATTATAGTCTTAGCGTGATAAAACATATCCTATAGCCTTCCTCGATAAATGGGCTATGTAACACTGAAAGAATCATCAAAATCCGTTGTGTAGTTTTAAAGATTAAAGGAAACAAAGGGACAAGAGGGAAAAAAAGCTACTTTGTTTTATAATATGTATAGATTCATACTTTAAATAATGTTATGGTATAAACGTACATTCTTTGTTATTGTCTATTT
This sequence comes from Lysandra bellargus, assembly GCA_905333045.1. NCBI lineage: Eukaryota > Metazoa > Arthropoda > Insecta > Lepidoptera > Lycaenidae > Lysandra > Lysandra bellargus. The sequence continues at coordinate 1,938,117 of HG995328.1, forward strand.
TCGAACAAAAACGATACGGAACCACAATCGCTTATACGTCGCAATAAGCTCGTCAGTTGCGACTTTTATAAATTATTGCCAAGATAAGAAATAATTTAAATAATATGAGTATTATTTAAATTATTACTTATTTTGGCAATTAATAAAACTTGCCAAAACAACAACTTACTTGTTGTGTCTGATAGAAAGATTTATTTCGTTTATATGAACCATGTTCTATTGTTCAAATGAAAATAAATAAATTAAAAACCTGTCCAGTCGTTTGCGAATAAAAAACTTGATTTGGAAAAAATACAAAAACAGTTTTTGACTTACCCGTGATATGTTCTTACATACATTGGTGGATTTCATACAGTGTCGGTTTTTACAGATTTTTTTTATAAAAAAATATAGCTTAAGAGGGAACGCTAACACTGTTTTTCCATGCAAACGTATTCCCCAATTGATGCCTCTTCGTTCAATTTTTTCTAAATTTACTAATAATTAATAATTAAAAAATATGACCCTTCAAAAATTGCAAAAAATGACTACCCCGTACCCCGCCAATCCACCGGCCATAAAACAAATTTAAAAGATCTTTAAGATAAAATAAACTCGTAGAGAGATTCACTTTTCCTGAAGATATTAAAAAATTTTAAATAGGCTCTGTTTTGAAGGAGGAATCAGAGGACTACGTTACCTCAATTTATTATATATATATATATATATATATATATATATATATATATATATATATATTATCACATTATATCTGTCTCTATAACAAAACACGTGCCGGCGCAGAGTGAAGCATGATGGCAAAAGTTTCTTCGTTAATATTCTACTGCACCCGTGTTCCCTTCTTCACAAATCTAATCAGCTATACTAATATTATAAATACGAAAGTGTGTCTGTTCACGCCCAAACCGCTTAACCGATTTTACTGAAATTTGGCATGGAGATACTTTGAGTCCCGGGAAAAGGCATAGGATACTTTCCGACCCAGAAAAATGTACGGTTTCTATGCGATAAATGAGATTTGGCACAACGGAGTTGCGGGCGTCATCTAGTTATACAATTAGTATACCTAAAAGTACCTGATACTCGGGTTTATGATACTTTAACAAATGTGATACTATAGCATAGGAGGTGCATAACTAGTAACTATATACTATTACATAATATAACATAGGAACCATATTTTATTCACGGTCTAATAAAAATCTTGGATTGAAAATGATTTCTCCAAAAAAATAACGCAATAGGGTCTACGGGAAATATCTCAGTACAAAAGACTTCAACGACCGCGACTCTCTCAAATCTCAACAACAGAGTACGGTACTTTTCAAGATGAGCCCTTACAAATAATTGAATAATGATTATTATTTTAATCAAACCATCGATTATTTAGTATCCTCATCAAGTCAAGTATTTTTTTCAAATAAAAAGAAAATAAACATTTCTTTCGTTGCCTTGATACTTAATATACGTTCATATAAATCTTTTTGATGAGTTCCTGGTGCTATATATTTAGTATTTCTAGATACCTACATTATATGTCGTGATATTGAGTCATGCGACCTCCGTGTGTCTCGACTCACTATCGATGCATGTGTGCACAATACTAAATTGTAAATGTCGTCTGTGTATCATCCATTCCTTCCATTCCGAATGATGTAATCGCTAAGACCAAATCAGGAAAAAATATTCCTAGTATAAAAAATGTCAATTGGATATTTATTCTTTATGTAGAGTACTAAATTACTAATCATAAGTCATAATAATAATTATTTTGGATTGAAGTGAATTATAAATAATTATAATGATTATTAATCAACACTTATAATGTGGTATTGTATAATTGATTAACAATAATAATAATAATAACTAATTTAATTAATTAAAGGCAAAGCTGGTTTTAGTAAGATTAACACTCAGGCTAAATCTTTAGAGGTACTTTTATGATATTGTAGAGTAGACAATAGACATCTACTAAGGATTTCTCAAAAATCCAATTCTCAGGGGTTTAATAATATGGAATGAAAGTTTATATGCAAGAAGATTATATTTTCTACGAGCAGTTAAGACGTAAGCAATAGATACAAGCTTTAAAAGAACATCTTTTTCTATAGTAATAGATAATAATCGTTCTTGTTTTTTAAAAACTTTTTTTCTTTAGCGGTTTTCTCATTTTCGTCTTTTTTAGGGTTCCGTACTCAAAGGGTAAAAACGGGACCCTATTACTGAGACTTCGATGTCTGTCCGTCTGTCTGTCTGTCTCCAGGCTGTAACTCGAGAACGATAATAGCTAGAGAGTTGAAACTTTCACAGATTATGTATATCTGTTGCCGCTATAACAACAAATACTAAAAATAAAATAAAGTTAATAGGGGGGCTCCCATACAACAAACGTGATTTTTTTGGCCTTTTTTGCTCGCAATCAATAATGGTAGCAGCCAGGCACTTGAAATATTCACAATATTCATATTATGTTGTACTTTAATAATTTATAATAAAATAAAAATAAAATAAATATTTAATGGGGGCTCCCATACAAAAAACTCATTTATTGCCAACTTTCGTTCAATAATGGTACGGAACCCTTCGTGCGCGAGTCCGACTCGCACTTGGCCGATTTTTTTTATAGACTGTCGACAGCTGCCGTCGCCTGCCGTCGTAATATAAACTCACATTACGTCAAACGTATCAATTTAGGATCAATTCAGACCGAAACACGACGCGCAGATACATTTTTAAATTTGTACTGATTTGACAGATCTCAGTTGCGTGAGACGTCTTGCGAAGTCAAATCCATACTTCAGAAATGCACCTACACGTCGCGTTGCAGTCTGATAAAACCCTTAAAGAACTCTTCTATGTCGGCCTACTGGTTCGTTCTATCTATTGTGCTACAGAATACAGATGAACTATGAAGCCAAACCTAAGTAACTGTTACCTGAGTAACTGTTACCTAAGTAACTGTTACCTAAGTAACCTCAGCTTGGGTACTGACCCAACTACCAAAATTAGTCGTATAGAAACTGCAGCACGTAACAAGTTTCTATTTCAGCTATTGGTGGAGAGAGAAATCTTTAATATGTCGAGTAAGCAATCTCTCCACGTTCTCTCGACGCGATTTAAGCATACTTCTCTCTACTTCAAATGCTATTCATTAATAAGCAATAAAATCAGCGCTTGAACAACCAAATAGTCCAAAGAATATCAAGAAATCGCAATTTAAAGGTCATAAGGTATTCGATACTATAGTATCGAAAATCTCCGATAACAATAAAATATAATAATAATATCTATGGACGCTTCACACCACGTCAGTCACGGGTGCGGGACGGGACGGGACGGGGCCACCCGTGCTAAGTATCTAAAGGACTTGTGTTACGGGTACCAGACAACGGAAATATATTTAATACTTTTATACTATACATATATTTAAGATTTTTTATTATATTATACACATAATTATTTAATACACATCCATGAGACCCAGGAACATTGAAAAACTTTTTGTTCCGGCGGCGGGATTCGAACCCGCGACCCCCGGCTTGAGCTGCCACACACTCTACCCATTGAGCTACAGAGGTCGTCGAAAACTTTTATAAAAATATAAATATATAAAAAAATGACGAAAATTTTTGTCTTTGGACTTCAATATATAACAATTATACTTAATATGCTTTTAAAAATAAATTGCTACGAAAAAACGCGAAGATAATGGACGTCCATTTAGTAAATTACCTTTTTTATGGCGACTTTTCAATTGTCTACAATCCACATTGAATATGGTTTTAATGATTTGTGCGTCCCATGACCTCTAGTATCCAGTGTCCAACAGTTTAATAGTTTACTAGACGACACCCGCAACTCCGTTGCGCCAAACTAAGTTTATTGCGCGGGAATCGTAGATTTTTCCAGGAAAAATAAGTATTATATGTCCTTTCCCGGGATCCCGAGAATTTCCACATCACGTTTCAGAAAAATCGGTTCAGCGGTTTCGGCGTGAATAACACACTTTCGCATTTATATTATTAGTATGAATACGATTCGATATTTGATCTATTATACATTTATGTATTAACCAAGAAGCAATAGACTGCAGGCTGCAGCTGCTGTAGTGAGGCACGCACACGTAGTTATACTTACATGACAAAGGCGACAAGGCTAGAGTAAATCGCACTATACAAGGTGTAACAAAAATAAGTGATAATACTTTAGGATGTGTATGTGTCACTTATATAAAGTTTACTGCAAAAATAGCAGCGCTGAAAAAACAACTTTTTTCACTTTTATATGGGAAAACTTGTGATGCTGGGCCACTTGTCTATACAAATCACACAGAAAATTTTGCTCTTTCAGTGCTGCTACTTTCACAGAGAACTCTATATTATAAGGGACACATACCCTAAAGTACCTGTTATCACTTTGTTTTGTTTTAACCTGTATACCATTAGAAAGACTTTTTTATTTCGCGTCAGTCGTTATTATCATATTATGATATCATCGACTTAGCGATCGCAAATTCAAGACAAAATTAAAACCTATTCCATGAGTCGTGACACTGTATAACATTTTGATTTTGTATCACGAACAATGAATATAGTACGGGAGCCCTACAGCAATTTTTTTTGTGATTACTAACAAGCAAAATTTTTGTGAGTAGCTTCATTTTGATAAGACAAACAACTTTTTTATCTGCGAAAAATCTCGAAAGTGGTAGCTAACAGAGATGGAAAGGATTTCATACTTTGATTTGATGGTCCTAAAATATGGATTGTTCTATTTGTAGGACAATGTTACTCTTAAATTATATAACTATTAACCTACCAATATACAAAAATCAATTGGTTAGGGTTCCGTTTTAGGGTATCGTAGTCAACCAAGTTTTGTTGATTACAGAACCCTAAAACGGAACCCTAACCAGCTGATTTTTTGTAAATTGGTAGGTTAATATTTATATAATTTAAGAGTAACATTGTCCTACAAATAGAACAATCCATATTTTAGGACCATCAAATCAAAGTATGAAATCCTTTCTATCTCTGTTATCTACCCCATTTCGAGATTTTTCGCAGATAAAAAAGTTGTTTGTCTTATCAAAATGAAGCTACTCATAAAAAATTTGCTTGTTAGTAATCACAAAAAATTGTTTTAGGGCTCCTCACTAATATATTATTACAAGTTTATGTGTAAATAAATTTTTATCCATTCACCTAATGCGTAAGGTCAATTTATCTTTTTTTTTAATTACCTAAGACGGACGCCACCTTAATAAATATTTCTAATATTTTCCTTAATCTTGAGTGACTTGTAAAATAATGTGTAACTAGATTACACAAACAGCTAATCTTTCGTAATTATTACAAGCTGTGACCCAGGTTTTTTCATAACATCCTAACTCCTACATGAGACTTCGACTTTAGGTACTTTGTTAAGTAAGTATGTGAATTGTAAAGTGTTCTGACATTATATTCTTTATATACCGAAAAAACGCGGCCGAAGTTTGATGAAGAGTTATTTATCTTATTTTCTTCAGGATATCTGTAGGAATCTCGTCGTCCACTGCTGAAGATTTTTTCTGAAACGACCCTAGAGGTCAATAAAAATGTTTAGGCATAAAACTAAGATGAAACACAGTTTACAATATAAATTATAATATAATACTCATCACTGTCTTTGACACTCGGTTTATACTGACGGCTTGGGCGTTTCTATCGAATAACTAGGTAACCATATTTTTGGTTAAAAACCTATTCTTTTACCTTTGCTTAAAATTATTAAATCCGCACCCGAAAAAACCAACCCGCACAAGAAAACTGTCATTTACCTAATTACTGTTAAGACTTAAGTTAGTATCTTAACACTAAAATTAACTTGGCATCGACTTCTATAGAAAGAATGTCTAGTTTTCTGTGTTATAAAATAAACTAAATGACTTCAAATGCACCACCAAAATCGGACAAGCCATAAAAAGATGATAATAAAATTATGAGGCAATAGATTATGAAAAGTGCATAAAATTGATTGTTATAGTTTTATTTAAGTAAATCAGTGTTAAAATTCGAATAGAAAAATGTTAGCTCTAGGTTTTGTAAGTTGCAATCCTTGAATCTAGACTGAGCTATTAAATTTGGAATTCGATTCTGGTAATTAAATTTAAGACCTAACTCTTTCTTAATATTTTGATTAGTAATAAAAATATGAATATACCTAAATTTAAAATAAGTAAATTCTGAATATTATATGGTAGAGCTCTACCTAGGTGTTTTGTTAATTCATTATTGAAGAACTTTAATGATTTGTAATGTAGTTGAGAATTAATATCACAGAACACTTAGATCTAAGGCTCTACTCTGATTTTATATCAAACGTAGGTGCATAACATTCTGTTATATTCTTTTCAGCTCTTTACAAAAAAACCATGCGAAAATTAACGCTAAAGTAATAATTTTTCAGAGCTTAGAAGGTTGAGTATTAGGATACTTACTTTTGAGCTCTGTTATGATAGGTCATAACAGAGCTCAAAATATTATTATGTTACCTATAGCTGTGAAACAAATGTGACATACCTAGGTAATTAAGAAAAACACTGATTTTTACTGTTCAGCAAATACCTTATGTTTGTTTAACATACTTATAAATACCTATTTCACATTGCCTAATTACTCAATATTTTAGAATAACACTGGCAATGGATTTAGGGTATGCGCGCACGGGCAACTTAGTTGCTCGGCGATTTATATTTTGTCTCTTTCGAAAAATAAATAAAAAACTGAAGAAAGCGTCGAAAAATAGAATATTGGGTGCATCCATTATGGAGCGATCGGCTGATTCTCGGGAAATTTCATACTATGTATATGAAATTCAGAGCGTACCCAAAGACTGTAACTGTTTTTGTAATCTGTTTTCAATTTTAAGTTTTTTTAATAAAATAAAAATTACCTACTAGATACTACCAAAACCGAAAGAAAATATTCCAACTATATAAGTTCCAACTTAAAACTTTAGGTGCCTTAATTTTCATACAGAGCAATTGTACATAGAGCTAACAAAATCGATAATAATAATTTCTATACATATAAGGATATAGGTCCTAGGTTGTAGATTTACGAATAATTAAAACTAAGGAAACGTAACTCCCAGACTTACTATTATACCGTTTTAAATTTGGTTCCTTTCGAACTGTCATAAAGCTGCATTTTCATAATCTGAACCTTTATATTCTGAAAGTAAAAAATAGACAATACCTAAAATATGCACGACAGATCTTTGAGTGTAAAACAAAAAGCAAAAAGTAAATTTTCTTTTAATTGAAATTAACTGAAGTCTGTTTCGAAATCACCAAACAAAGGACCAAACAAAGGAAGTCCGGACCAACGCCTACAACTCTACAAGGCGCAGGTTCGGCCTCTTATGGAATATTGTTCTCATCTCTGGGCAGGAGCGCCAAAATACCAACTGCTCCCTCTGGATCGCATCCAACGAACTGCCGCTTGAATTGTTGACTGCCATAGTGTTTCAAACAGCTTGGGCCCCTTGGAATTACGCCGATATGTAGCTTCCCTCTGCATCCTCTATCGGTTGTATCACGGGGAGTGCTCTGAGGAATTGTTCGGAATCATATCACCTGCAACTTTTCGCCATCGTCCCACGCGAAAAACATACCATCCTCACCACCTTGATGAGTGGCAGTCTTCCACAGTGCGTTTTTCGCGTAACTTTCTGTCGCGCACTGTAAAATTCTGGAACGAACTGTCACCAGCAGTATTTCCGGACCTATACGACCTGCAAACCTTCAAGAAAAGAGCGTATTCCCTCTTAAAAGGCCGGCAACGCACCTGCAGCTCTTCTAATGTTGCGAGTGTCCATGGGCGACGGTAGTTGCTTACCATCAGGTGACCCGTTTGCTCGTTTGCCCCCTTATTTAATTTAAAAAAAGGGGAAGTAGGTATAGATAAATTACTATATAAATTAATATTGCTCCTCCTTTAGTCGTGAGTTCGTGACTGAAATCCATGACCTTCCTCTTTATGATTACGGTGTTTTTCTCCAGTCGCTGGCAGATTTTCTTGTCTTCGGCCGCCGTTTGGAAAACATCGTACTAATTGATGAATTCAAAAGTGGAGCGGATTTTGTCAGACCAACGGAACTAGCAATGACTTTACTTAGCTTCTACAGCAAAGGTGATAGCCAACAACAATGAGAACTAAATCCTTGAATTTTTAACCTAAATTTTGTGTCGATAAGAGAAAAACCTTGACTGACTCATATTCCTACAAATTGATATCGTTAACGAAAGTTAAACAACGATAAAATAGCTGGAAAGTACGCCATTGACCGCTAATTGTAGGGTTTCGTCCTACTCTACAATTTTTACAGTCGATAATAATTAATGATAAAACGAACTTACCTGTACGTGAAGTTCTATCATAATTATGCGAGCTGCTCAATTCGAAGCGATTAATATTTAACTTGTAGTACTGTCTTCATTTGCCGGCCTTAACACGAAGAGTTTAAATCATATTTCAAATCTGCAACTAAAAATAAGTCAAAAACAAGTCATTTACAGTTTAGTTTCATACCACTCCCACATTTCCCTCACTACACCGAGTTAGAGTAGGGAAGTGGGGAGAGTAGGGATGGTTCTCTCAGTGGCATTCGGACTTCATTAGTTTAAAGATAAAGAAAAATCTAAAATACAGACTTCAAGTAGGGTGGGAAATTTCGTGGAGGGAATACAATATTAATCGCTTTGAATCGAGCAGCTCGCATAATTATGATAGAACTTCACGTACAGGTAAGTTCGTTTTATCATTAATTATGCTTCGCTGCTCAATTCTCGCAATTAATATTTAACTTGTAGATGTTTAAAGGTATTTGAAGTCTGTATCCCTTAAATGAAAGGAAATCAAACAATTTTATTATCATATACATACGATACTAATAATAATTTACAAGTAAGTATGCATAAAACTAACTTGTTTACAAATCAAGAATAGATCCAGCAAAAGAACTATTTTCTATAAGTAAAATCTCTCTATTATAAAATCTTGCAAAGACTGAAGACGACATGCTTCAACCAGCAGTTTTCCTTATAACGTTTATGCTTACTCCCAAAGATTTTGCATTTAGAAGTAGAGGCGTGGCGAGTACTGTGTGTACTCTTTTGGAGCACGTCTCTTATCCAATGACTCAAGGTTTGGCTATAGACGTTTTTGTGTGGCTTTCTGTAACTTATAAATAAATTATCACAGGAGTTTCTAATTAACTCAGTTTTAGATTGAAAGCTAGATAATGCACGGACTGGACAAATATTTTCATGAACCTTATAAAACGGTATTTTTAGTATTAGTTTGTTCATATGATAATGATTTGATCGTTTTTAGCAACATGTTATTCCGAGAACCTCCGATCGAAGGATTAATTTATGAAATGGTTTGAATTCTATGGCTAGTGACGCGAGCTAGCAAAGTTTTTTGATAAGATTTCCAAATTGAAATCATCATTAGGATACAGAGTCAAAAGATAATTTAGGACAATAGTGAATAGAGGTATCCCAAGTAAATTCATATTTCGGCCCCGATACAGACCCCCAAAGGGTTTGTATCGAAAAGTTCCTTTCTTAAGTCTTAAAATCCGATCGTCGTTCATTATGTTAGAACTAAATAAAAAGATAAATCATATTTACAACAATTTAGAATACCGTAGCTATAACCGACACTATACAACTTAGTTAGAAAATATATTACGTTAGGCACTGATGCCTTTAAATTATAATCTATGTTTTGTAAGTTACAGAAGTTAAACCATTCCTTAAAGTGAGAATTGTATTGCTTCTGAGTATTAGGAGCTAAACAATTATATCTATAGAAGGAGGTCCGCTTCTTAACAACGTTTCCCTGATAACCAGGGTAAGGTTTCGGTGTAGACTATGTGGATACCTGGAATATTCACATAATAACAGGTTACTATTTGGCATAAAATAAATAATTTATGATAATATTAATAAGCGTTTAAAAACAGAAAACCTGGGCTGTGTAGGCCAATAGGGCACGATAACAATCCCAGTAGCCTGGTCAGCAATGATTTTATTAAGCATTTTTTTAAATTATAGCAAACGGAGGAAAAGCGTAGAAGAAATATTCACTCTAGTCTATAGTAAAAGCGTCAATGCAAAAAGCGAAGGTCTGGCTTCCACGGTACATATTTATCACACTTTGTATTAGAACGGTTGGCAAATAAGTGTATTTGAGGTGTACCAAAATTTTTGACTATATGCGAAAAAGCAAAATCAGCGAGTTCCCACTCGGCATCCGATTTTATTCTACGTGATTCAAAATCTGTAATACGGAATAAAATGACACTTTCTAAAAATGATTCCTAGCTAGATCGATTTATCGCCCCCGAAACCGTATATAGAATACTAAATTTCATGAAAATCGTTGGAGCCGATTCCGAGATCCCAATATCTTCTATAATACTTCTGATACGAACCAAAGTATCTACTTTGGTTCGTATCATAAGTATTATAGAAGCCAGCGTCTATATGGCGTTAGTCAACGCTGATAACGCGACACCTATTTGTGATTGACGTTCGCCAAATTGTAAATCTTTTTTTACAAAACATTTGATATTGCGGCTTTTCTTTTCGCGCTTAAAATCGGTGCTGTAAATAACAAGCAATCTTCCTTTTTTAAACTATTTTGTATAATATTCTGAAATCTAGTAGCTATATATATATTTTATGTATATCTTTGCCTAAAGGAAAGTCATCATTCGGAGAATCGCTTAACAAAGCCAAAAATATTTTCATCGAGGCTTATTTCTGGTTCCGATACATTATTTTTGTCAGTTGGGACCAGAGCTGACTCCACATTCTGAGGAGTACCTAGTTGGCACAATAGGATTCTCCGTTTCATTTGATTCGTTACCGAATATTTCACAGTCTGACCGAGATTCATTTTCCGGCATACATTTAGGAAAAAATATTTTTTGTTACGAATAACATGACTGTGCAAATAAAACATCAGTTTTGATTTATTTATTGAAGGTAATGGTCCCAAAAACCATACGCATCAATTTATTTACTGACGGTAATGGTCCCAAAAACCATTCGCATCAATTTATTTATTGAAGGTAATGGTCCTAAAACCATTCGCATCGATTTATTTATTGAAGGTAATGTTCCCAAAAACAATTCGCATCGATTTATTTATTGAAGGTAACGGTCCCAAAAACCATTCGCATCAATTTATTTATTGAAGGTAATGGTCCCAAAAACCATTCGCATTAATTTATTTATTGAAGGTAATGGTCCCAAAAATCATTCGCATCAAATATTCGTGAAGGCAACAGTCCCAATATTAAATTAATAACGTACTGTTCGCATCACTTTTTACTGATGTATTTATTAGGTCTTCGTAAAATTTTGAACTTTTCGAAAAAAACAATAAAAAACCTGCAACAAAAAAGAAAGGACTTACTGAGACTTATGCTTAAATTACTCGAGCAACGTCTTTTCAATACTTTTTTCTCCAATTTCCGAATTTTCTTAAGTAAATATGCTATGTGTATCACGACTCCTTTTCCTTTTTCCCATCTTTAAAGCTTTTAAATCCACTCACTGCACTATTTCACTATTTTTGTAATTTACGTGTTGCGGCCGCTGCACAAAAACAGATAATGAAGTCCGAATGCCACTGAGAGAACCATCCCTACTCTCCCCACTTCCCTACTCTAACTCGGTGTAGTGAGGGAAATGTGGGAGTGGTATGAAACTAAACTGTAAATGACTTGTTTTTTTACTTATTTTTAGTTGCAGATTTGAAATATGATTTAAACTCTTCGTGTTAAGGCCGGTAAATGAAGACAGTACTACAAGTTAAATATTAATCGCGAGAATTGAGCAGCGAAGCATAATAATAATTAAAGATCAAAATGTAACAAACTTGGGCACTTAATCAAACTGCATTCGACGGTTTAACGGCGAAGTTAGATACGTCAAAAAATCTTAAGACAATAATTACTTAACTAATATAGTTACCTAAATAAATGAAATAGTGCTAACTGCTAGGGTGAATTTCAACATGTCGATATTTTTTTTCATTTCGGTGAACTTTTTTGTTTCCTTGTTTTTTTGAGTTTTTATGGAAGTTTCTGACCGGTGATGATGTGACCGGTAGCCGGTCGTTCGACTTGGAAAATATCATCATACTCACGGTAGCCGTCGCCGCGCTGGTACGTCGGCGCGTTTATAAGTTTTAATCAAACTGCTCTAATTTCTAAACAGTCTATTGAAATGTTACAATCTGCAGCTCTTCTGATGTTGCGAGTGTCCATGGGCGACGGTAGTTGCTTTCATCAGGACCCGTTTGCTTGATTACCCATTTGCTAAATAAAAGCTTAAATAAATAAATACGCTTAAAAGAATTCAAACATTAAGCATCAGCAGTATAGTTCTGTTTGATTCATGAACAATTTTTATAATTTCGCAGATTATATTATTCATCCTGTATAAAACAACTTTAAAAATCACCGAGATGAAAAAAATATTCACCGATATGAAAACTATCGTCACCGAAGGTCACCTAAAGTCACCGAATCACCATTCCCGTGATTTTTTTTTCATTTCGGTGACCAAATAGGTCACCGAATTCACCAAAATGCAAATTTGCGACAAATCGTTGAATATTTTGACACCTATAATAATTATACCGATATCTATACTACATACTGATACAAATTATTAAAAGTGTTTGTAAGAAAATAAATTAATACTCCTAGCTGGTTCAATTAACATGATAAATTGAATCACGGAAATGAAGAGAAAAGTGTCGGGTATCACCGAGACGATATACTTACGTTTTTAGCGGGAACGCGCAGCGACGCAGCAAACCACCTCTCGCTCCGAAGGCACAAGCATGACTGGCACTTGAGTTGGAGAAGCGGCATTACGTTCAAAAGTGCTTCTGGTCTCGACAATTCATGTTTCTTTTTTATTCACCGAATCAAGACAAAATGTTGGGACAGTTTTATTTCTCCCGCTATTTCGAAAGGATAACGATTGAGATTATGAAATTTGTATTGATTATACCTCCATTCTTTAAGAATCCAATAAAAGAATCCGTTTGTTTGTACTTACCACTAATATTTTTTCCTCGGCTGACGAAATTAGCCTCACCGAGGGGCCTAATTTCCACCTTTAGAATTTCTTATTTTTATGTTCTAGTTATCGAATTAAAAACGTGTCTGTTGCCTCATATGGATAATCACACAAACTATGCGATGAAATTTTATTTAACCCTAAAAAGCCATTTCACACCCCCAATTTCACAGTAGCCGCGAAAAAAAAGCGGTTGGGAAATTCACCCGCCAGCGATGTAATATTAAGTATATAAAAATCCGTATATATACGGTATGTAACATCAAATTAAATCAAAAACATTTCATTCGGCATGAATTACATTCAATTTTTTTCTGAACGTCGGATCTACAATGAACCACCAGTTTGATTGACTATTGAAGGTATTGCGTGCAATTTGGCTACGTACCTTGTGATGGGTATTCGAATAAGTCCATAGTTAAGGTCAGGGCTTCAGATCGTAATGATAGCTGTCCCTTAACTGGACTAATAAACATTGTTTTGGTCACGACAGTCTTTGTTTAAAAAATCATTGGTTATGTCGTAATTTATAAAGAAGATGATGATCGCTGGTTTTAATGCTATAAGTCCCTGATCAGTCTTTATTATTACTTTATTATGGGACCTCTGGTTCCCCCATTAAGCGTAATAGGACAATAATTGTTAAATACATATTTGTTTTTCTTTCTATATATTTCTAATTTGTAGTTTATTTTTCTTTGTATTATCTTTATTAACTTTAGGTTGATGTATGGGTGAGGCCGCCAATTTTTGCTGATATGACGCAGAAAAATTTTGCGAGAGAAAGAAAATTGGCAAATATCTACGCTGTTTGTGACGTTGGAACACCAAAATTGTAGCGAATTTATTCCTCTACGCTATCATAGCGTTGAGAAATATGACGTTGGAGCACCAAAATGATAGCGTAGAGGCTATCATAGCGTTAAGAAAATCAAACTTATCTCTGTAAATAATACACAATGTGGTTTTTATTATAGCCCCAAACATGGCCCTTTTGACTACTCACATGATGCATTGATAGTTTTATGTGAAACAGTAATACTTACATTTGTGTCACAAAAAAAACTTCCTTTGAAAAAACTGTGTACACAGCCCGGCTGGGGTTCAAATGTGAACTGTCGAGAAATGGCGGATATTACGAGATTTTCCATAGAATACACGTAAAAACTCAGCGTTGCCACCTTCCGATTTTACCTTCCCTAGCACCCAACGATAACAATAAATCGGTATTATTGATGACGTTTAAAATGTGGGGTAGAATTGATGTTTCTAACGATTCATTTGATTTTAAAAAGTTTATAAAGAAAGTTATCTTAAAATACTATAAGAATTATGAGGTAATAGCCATTTATATATAAGTATTCATAACATATCAGATTTATCTTCAAATCTGTCATACTTACTGCTACAGCGACAGTTAAAGTGCACCTCTTCCATTGATATTTTAAGCTATTTTCTTACCTTTTTTTTATGTTTAATTCTAAATATATTTTTAGACTATAATTGGAACTCAAATAATTCTAATGCATGCTTTGATTGTTTGTTTTCTTCGTTAGAATCAGTTTTCGAGCATAAGATAAACACAATACTTTTTAAAATACAAAGGGCGGAGAAAAATAATTGCAAAATCAGCAGAAATTGGCGGCCTCGCCCATATCTATTCTTTGACATAAATTTTCCTATATCAGTCAGTTCTTCTTATTGGTCAATACTGGAATATATTTACTTAAAAAAATTCTAAATTAATTTTAGCTTCTATTGAAACTAGTTGTGACAGCCCTGTCTACGACTCCTCAGTTTTAGAACAGTCGTTAGGAAACATTTTGCAAAACACTAGTTCGTTGACAATACCGTGACTACCATCGAAAGCAAACACTGGTTATCTTATGAATAATGCCCGATTATATTGGGCAAACACACGCACGCGTTTGAGTGCATTTTTCACTTACTTTTATCGCATACAGAGTGTTTTATATTTCATACATTTTATACGTCTTCTATATCTATCTATTCTATACTTACTTATTATAAAACAAAGTCGCTTTTTTTCCCTCATGTCCCTTTGTTCCCTTTAATCTTTAAAACTACGCAACAGATTTTGATGATTCTTTTAGTGTTAGATAGCCCATTTATCGAGGATGGTTATTGGCTACATTTTATAATAGGAGCGAAGAAAAAGAGGAAAATGTGGAAAAAACGGTGAAAATTATTTAAAAGGGCCAACTTGAACGTGCTAATCTCAGGAACTATTGGTCCGATTTGAAAAATTCTTTCAGTGTTAGATAGCCCATTTATCGAGGAAGGCTTGTAGGCTATATTTTATCACGCTAAGACTAATAGGAGAATGTGGGAAAAACGGGGGAAATTATTTGAAAGGGCTTATCTCGCGAACTACTGGAGCAATTTTCATGTTATTTGGCACAGATAAGAAGTAGACCACGTGAAGGATCATAGGATATCGATTTTGATCATTTTTCAGTGGCTATATATTTTATACTCGTGCGACGCCGGGGCGGGTCGCTAGTATACTATATCCTAAATATTATAAATGCGAAAGTATGACTGTCTGTTACATCTTCACACTCAGACCGCTGAACCTGTTTTTCTGAAGTTTGGTATGGAGATACTTTGAGTCTCGGGAAAGGACATAGAATACTTTTTATCGAGAAACGGTTAAGGGATAAACGAATTTTGGCGCAACGGAATTGCGGGCGTTATAAAGTTTCTAATAACTCCCAAAATATTGAAAGCTTGATTGGTGGTAGCTTAAACTTCATTTGCTAATTAAAATGTATGTCCTATCTCCAAAACGGAATACTTAAATATACCATTTTAATTATGATTTATGACCATACTAAGCATATCTCATTAGGCGCGGATCTCAAAAGCATTAAACAGAATCTGTTGACTTGTGAGCTTCGATGCCTATCTCAAATGATGGATTTATTATGCGATATGTGGTAGTTGTAAATTTTCCTCTGACACTTAAGTAATAATATTTGATTATATGAATAAAATTTTACGACTAATGAACCGATTTTAACAACTGTAACTCGACATAATTTATTGCCGCAAACATGATCATTTAAAACACAATATCTCATTAACGATGGACGAAAATGTAAAATTATGGCTTAATTAGTCGATATCGTGCGACAAAATTTTAGGGTCACCTCCGCAAAAACTGCGTAAACGAGTATCAGTTAAGTAACGCTTCCCAACGAGACTCATCTTTAACTCAAAAATATAATGACATATATCGAAGCAAATTTATCGCCACGAGAACCAGTCGCGTTATGACTGGTTTTTGTGGGATTGCAACAATTATGGTAGCGAAAATAAATGGATGCATAAATCGAATTTACACAATTATTAAATTACCACACATCGGGAATGGCACGAAGGCGCATCGAGACAAAGGGTCGTTGCATAACGGCTAAATTCAAAGAATGCTCATCGATCTTCTTGAAGTACTCACGGGAACGAATGGCGGTCGTGTCGCGTCGTTTTGCGCACAGCCTGTACGAGCCACCTAGTTGTCGCGCCTATTGTCCACCGCGCATCCACCGGCGACCGCTGGGCGAGCCACTCTACTACAAATTACCTCATACCCACGATATTGGGTTACGAGAATATTCAAGGTCCCCTTCGGGAGTAAATAAAGGTGGTATAAAGGCGAAGACGAGGTGCAATGGGGCGCAGTTGAGCTTTTGTTATTCCGAAATGCATACCCCGATCGTTTTTCTTTGCTGCGTTGTAGGTACGTATTAACGTGAACCTATTATTTAAGTTTTATTAGATCGTGTACGCTTAATTCGATTTTAAAGATAATTGACGGGGTTTTCGCAAGACATTCGTTTAGTAAACAAAATTAATCAGTGGTTTTGCTTGTGTAATTTTTTGTGCGGGCCAAAAAATAAAATGAACTTGAAA
Source organism: Lysandra bellargus (assembly GCA_905333045.1). Taxonomy (NCBI): domain Eukaryota; kingdom Metazoa; phylum Arthropoda; class Insecta; order Lepidoptera; family Lycaenidae; genus Lysandra; species Lysandra bellargus. Next base: position 1,955,203 of record HG995328.1, read on the forward strand.
TTAAGCTAAAACTATTGCCTAAAAAAACGCCAAGAGTTTTTAAGTGTTTGAACAAAATGAACTTTACCAATTCGAATCTGTTTTAGTTAGGCACCTGTCTAGTACCAGTGGATTCCTATCTAGACGTCTAGATACGTTTTAGTATTCTAGATGCACTAGATTACACATGCTCACATTAAATTCGTCTCACATTAAAACTGACGTGCGAAAGAATCGAATTTCACACAACTTACCATTCAATCAATACATGTTTAGGCAACTGAGTTCATTGCGGAAAAAAATAAACATCACTTTTGCACGAGTGGTAACTATGACTATATTAATTATCTTCTGCAGCCTATTTTAAATCTTTTTTTTTTCAGGTTACGTTGCGGCCCACAATGTGCGGCGTGAGGCACCCTACCCGCCATCATACAGCAACGGGTACAACTACGAGCCATCGCAGCGGCTGTTTTGGGGCAACGGCGGCAGCAACCAGGTCGGCGGGTCCGGACTGTGGGCCACGCTCACCAACAAGTTCCCCTTCCTGAACAACATGTTCGGGAGAATCGAGGTGGAGCCCGCGTACAGGTCCGTGGATGTGACCCAGCAGTACTTCCCACGTGGATACCAGTACCAGTCTCAGTATATCCAGCCTCAGTACATCCAACCTCCGAACGGTCGGAATGTGCCGTTCGCACGGGACGTCGGCCTGACCGATGACGCTGTTATCATCACCCCGCCGGACGTCCCCCTGGTTGACCAGCCCCAACGTCCCCAATTCCCGACGAGACCTCAAGTCCCAAGTGGCCCGCAATTCCCGAGTGGTCCCCAAAACCCAACGAGGCCCCAAATCCCGTCCGTCCCGCAGTATCCGGTGGCGCAGCCCGCACCCGAGCCGGTGTCCGGATACAGCTACGACAAACCTCTCTACCGCTTGGAGCTACCTCACAAGTAAACCAAAAACTGATCTATTTAAGTTAGTTAAGTCGAATGAGTGCTTAGGAAACTAATGGAATTGTTAAATAACTTCTAACCACAGACGCATGTTCGCACTCACCTTCTGACTTTTTACGAATCACCAAAAGAATCACAGCTAACCTAACTATGATGCAATACGGGTATGAAAATAGAGTCTTCGAAGTATTTATACAATAAACGATTTTAATAACTACACATTTTATTTCTATCTCATCCATCCATTTTTAAACAAAAACTTAATGTATTTTATTAATAGGAACAAAGTAAGTGAAAACATAAAGTTAGTTATTTGGACACTGAAGCTATTTGGTCGTAGTAGCCGGAGCCTGAAGCGTCGACGCCTACGGAAGTGGTCGCTGTAACAGAGCGACCATAGGCTGGCCTGAACTGACGACGGGATTCTCCAGAACTAAAACAATAATATACATAAATCAATATAAAAAAGGATTAAACTTAATACATCTAGATATATACTTATAAATTACAGGTAAATAATTTGGTAAAAATTTGTTTGCATGAATTAGCAAATATGCAAAAAAAATTGGAGGCTTCTGTGCCTGATGGCTATCTTATCTCATTTTGATAATATTTGTTAAGATCATGACTGTACTGGGCTAGGCATAGTTAAGGAACACATAAAGTACACAAATGAATCAGTCAGGTGCGCCGGCCTATCTGTTACAATACTATATCAAAGTTTTTATGTAACTCTACATTTACACTGCTATAGCCTATACATTTTCCTGCCCACGTTAGGAAAATGTACAGGAAATTACGACTCTTTAGTTCTTTCTACACATATTTTTTACCTTGAAAGTGGACCAACTTTTTTTAAATCTCCACAAAACTAGATTTTATTAGTTATATAAAATAACATAACAAAATGACAGATAATAAGAAGAAAATTATGAAAACTTTCCAGAATTTTTTGTTGATCACTTTAAAGTAAACATGTGTTATTAATTGCTGAATACACTTAAGCATTGCCTAACTCGAAATTGTGGTCACAACTCCATAAAGCTGATCGCACATTTATCAGCACCGTACGCGCCGTACGCGTCGAACGCACCGCATAATACACGAAATGCGGCGCGTACGGTGCGGACGAACGTGCGAGGTTTCACATTATTTTATACAACGGAATAAATGTGCCTGATATAAATGTGCGATCGCCTTAAGATGAAGAATATTAATGTCGACCATCAGTGTCTGCTGTGAAACTTAAAAGCTTTATGAATTATTACGCCCAATTCACAGTTTATCAACAATGCGTGAAAGGCTCAAAAATGTTTTATGCCTCAAAGAAAAATGTGAAACCATACAAAATTGTTATTTAAAAAACTATATAGATTATATCTACCTGTAAATAGGCAAAAAATATCTGAGAAATTTTTTTTGCATGTATGTACAATTAACAATAATAATTATTATTCTTTGGGTTTGTACATAAAAAATATCTAAAAATATCACTTTTAAATCTACGAAACAACTGAATATTTTATTACCCTGTTTTTAGTATTTATTTCAAAAACGTCAAATGAAATGCCTACACGCAACGTAGACACGCGTCACTTCACAATTAAGTATAACGTAACATAATATTGTGATTCTCCTGTATATAATATTATATAAGATTTTATATTCCATAAATTATATTTCACTCCATTCGTTTGCAACAAAAGCCGTATTTCGAAATCGAAATTTCAAAATAATTCAAGAACTTCTTTACAAAATGGGACCTCCCATGATCGCCTCAAAGTGCTCAAATCCAAAACATAGAGCTGATAGTTAAAATATGTAAGTGAATAGACTTCAATAAAATCCATTATATGTATAATAATACATATAATGTTATGAGAGGTGTCAAATATTCATGGTAATATAATAACTTAAATCGCTAATATAATTTAATATGCTGCTTAATTCTTCTATTTTATTTTAACGAGGCCTTCGCGAGCGATACGGCCGGCATCGCTAGTCGAATCGAGTTAAAGCAGTTATAATCGATCGAAAAGATAAAAGCGTGAGTTATTAGTATAATTCTTTATATGGTAATAGCGGCAATAAACTTATTTTATATGTAGCATTGCTTAATCGATTTGCATCCAGTGTTATTTAGTTATACCAAATTTTCATTTTAGAATTGCAAATCATCATTGATGCAATCAGTATAAGCACTTAATATTATATTGGAGTGATGTAGAACTTTCGCTGGTGGTTCTGTGGAATTTCATTATTTTAATACCTAGATAATATAATTTGTAGGCTGTCTAGGTTGTTAAAAATAATCTATACTCTCTAGCAGGAGATCTGTCTAGAGCAGCTATACTCAACCTGCGAATGCGGCTCGCCGGGAGTCGGGACTTCAGTCGCCCTCGTGAAGTTAAACCATTTTGAAATTCACGCTCTCCAGAAAATTAGTGCAAAGCCGTCGTGAACATCAATCACTCTCCACGGGCTCACTGAAAACCAGCGTGAAACAGCGCCTGCGCTGTGTTTCGCCGAGTGAGTGAGTTTACCGGAGGCCCAATCCTCTAACCCTTTTCCCTTCCCTACCCTCCCCTACTCTATTACCCTATTCCTTCTTAAAAGGTCGGCAACGCACCTGCAGCTCTTCTGATGTTGCGAGTGTCCATGGGCGACGGTAGTTGCTTTCCATCAGGTGACTTACTCGTTTGCCCCCTTATTTTATATAAGAAAATTAAAGTTTTCCCACTTTTAATACTTCAGTCGGAATTTCCAGGAATTGCTATTGCATTCTATTGTTGTCGCGATCACCGGTGCTCGCGCGGGGCCTGAAGGATTAAATCGCTAATTTTGAAGTATGTTAAGTATTTTTTAACCCTAAAAATTTAAGTTGCGGCCCGCGACAACAAGTCAAAACCGTGTGTGGCCCGTATTACAAAAAGGCTGAGTGCCCTGTGCCGTTGGTTAGAGTTCTAGACCTTTATATGCAGAGTTATATTGGGCTGACGGGATCGACCCTATATTTTGACTCATTTCGAAAAACGCATCGCCGCATCTGAATAACTTCGTAGGGATATCATTATAATACGTCAAACTTGTCTCACCAATGGCACAGTGACAGTACTAGCCACGGACACAGCACAGTGGCTAGTCTAAATCTAGATTCTGAAATTTTGTGGTGAGTTATAGATAATAATAAAAAATTTTTACTAGGTAATAGCTTAATTTGTCAACAAAACATATCATTTTTATTAATTTCGGTCTCAGTATAATCTGAATCGTAAGTAAATGGTCTGATCGGGGACCTACGTAGTCTGGTTGCGTTACGTCAAACCCAGCCGACAGATCACAATTAACATTGAATTGACATATTCGACCAAATAACGTTGGTCTATCAACTGCATAGGAATCAATTTCCTCGATGTTACCTCTAGTGTTTTGTATTTTTAAATGGTAAGGGAGTGATCTGGAAATTTCCGAAATAAGTTTCATTAATCGTTAAATGTATTTCATATTACCTTTGTAATACACGATAATCATCCACTTTAAAATAGAGCAAGTTGCGCATCTTAGATGCCTCTATTAGGTACTCATGGAAACTTTGACACTTACTTTCTTCGGGGTGCACGAAAAGTAGAGATTACTCAATTAGTAGTAAGTGAAAAAAGAAATAATAATAATTGCAGATATCATTCTTGATAATAATAATTTTATTGTGGGTTGGTTTGCTTCTGGTCAGGGATTGCCATGTTACCTATTAAAATTATGAACGTTACATTCAATCGAAAATAAGAATCGAGCTATAAAAATAATTATTCAGACTAGGTTATATATTACAAATATTCTTGAAGTAACGAAATAAGAAAAGCATTTTACTTATTTCAAACATTAACCGTAAACGTTCTTTTAATTATTGGTTAGATATTTTATATTGATTAATTATCACGTATCCAAAACAGTATAAGGCTTTTGGGCTAAAGAATGCTCCAAAACGTATACAAATAATTATATTATTGTACGTTCGTATGTCTGTTTAACATAGATGGCAACCAGCTATTTTTATATTTCATCACTTTGGATAGTCTTCTAAACGGTCGGTCCGTCAATACTATAACAGGTAAAGTGGTACTGTAAGTATTAATACTATCTACTATCTAGAAGTAATACAAACCACACTAGAAAAACTTACAACTACCACAACCACAATGAAAAACTTTATGCTAAACATAACCATTTATTCCAATAAATAATGTTAGTGGTCTTCCGGCAGTTGCAGAGCTGACGCGGCGCGGCGACGCTTGCAACTGGTGGAAAAGACTGGATGGATGAGCCGACACCAGTGAGAACCCCGACGTTAGTGCCTATGAAACAGAAAATAACAGTTAGTTACAAATTATGAAACAGAGATGTAGTCAGTACCCAAAAAAAGCAAAGATATTCAAAACATGGCAGCTTCTGACAGTAATTATATTGTTTATCAGAAGCAGCCATTAGTAATTGTAATCGTAGTTGTAGGTTGAAGTATGATGTAATCATAATTGTGCACGTCCTATCTGCTGTTTTATTGCTATCTCTCTCCAAATGGCTGCTGGAAGAGATTTCTTTTTATAAAATTTAATAAGCAGCTCCTTCGTGTCATTTTTCTGTGTAAACTGTAATAAAGTGTTTCTTATTTTATTTTTATTTATTAAGAAAACTTACAGCTCTATTTAACAGTACAACTTACTTTTGTAATGACTGCAAGCCATTAAAAAGTTTCCACTAATACAATATCTAAAGTACTTATGAAATATATGAAAAATAATATCATGATATTTAAGGAATGTAATTACTACTAATACTATTTTTCTAAGACTCTAAAAATAAATTCTTGTGCACAATAAATTATAAATAAATATTAAATTCCATTTTAATAAAACCTTAGTTGAAAAATCTTCGTTGTCAATAGGAACCACTACCAAATTATAGTCCAATGAAAATACTGTAGAGAAAAGATATTTCAATATATCGACTTAACTAAGAGGGAGGCAAATGGCGGGATAATTTTTTACTTGTACGACACGAAAAACATATTAGTCCAAGTTTGTACTAACTAGTCTTAAATTTAATGTTGTATTATGAAATAACATAAAATCATTAATGTAAGTACATATTTAAAATATGTGTAAGACATTTAAGGAGGGAAAATTTAAATAAATGTTTAATTAGCACATTCCAGGCTTATGAAGTTGAATGAAAATTTTGGTAAAGAATTCTTAGGGTGGCTTAATTTTTAGGGTTCCGGACCCAAAGGGTAAAAACGGGACCCTATTCATGAGACTTCGATGTCTGTCTGTCCGTCTGTCTGTCCGTCTGTCTGTCCGTCTGTCTGTCTCCAGGCTGTATCTCAAGAACCGCTATAGCTAGAGTTCTGAAATTTTCACAGATTGTGTATTTTCGGTGCCGCTATAATAACAAATACTAAAATAAAAATAAAATTAATATTTAAGGGGGGCTCTCATACAACAAACGTGATTTTTTTGGCCTTTTTTGCTCGTAATCAATAATGATAAAAGGTAGGCAGTTGAACCTTTACGAAGGCCTTAAATATAATTGTACTTTAATAATTAATAATAATATTAAAATAAAATAAAAAATTAAGGGGGGCTCCCATACAAAAAACACAATTTTTGGCCTATTTTTGCTCTGTAACGGTACGTAACCCTTCGTGCGCGAGTCCGACTCGAACTTGGCCGATTTTTTGCTTTAGTCGCTTGGCAAATCGCCTCACCACCTATCGATCCAGGCAAAACTATCTCTTGCTGCTTCGTCAAAATGTAATTTTCTTTAGGAAAAACTACCTGGCTCTAGGGCTCTACAAAATTATGTTATTAATGTAAGCCAATGTTTTGATGTTTTATTGAAAGCTCTACACTTACTTGTAACAAGAAAGAAAGAAAAAAGTTACTGATAAAATATTTACACATGGTTAAATACCATGGTTTGCTTGTCACGATCGAAACGTCACATATTTAGACAAAAGCGGCGAGCCTCGTATACTTACCTCTAGTTATTTGCTGTATAAATATTTTATCATATAATTCATTAATTAGTAAGATGTTCAGGTATAGTCATCTGCGGGTATCCATTATGTATGTACCTTAGTCCATAATATGGAGAAGAGCCGTAAGCGCCCGGCACCCCCCAGCCGCCGCTGCCGCCGCCTGAGTTCGATTGGGCGTTCGCGTTCGCGGTCGCGCTGCCTCCCCCTGAAAAAAGAAAAATAAATGTCGTTATTATGTTGTTCATTATTGTTGTTACGTAGTTTATATACTCTTTGATTATTATTTTCAAAACTATAATAATATTATTATTGTGGAGTAATATATACGACCAGTTAGCTTGACAAAACTACCGAGTTACCACGAGTAACTCGGTAGTTTTCCCAAGCTTTGAGAATACTATTTAATACTGTGGTAATACTATGTATTCAGAAACGTGCGTCATATATTTGAATAAAAAAAATTGTACTTTTACGATAAAAAATAGTTAAATATAAAATATTATAAAGGTATTAGAGCTAGTAAGTACATCTGATACTCTAAAGTCGATACTTATTTAAGATCGCCAATAAATAATAATCTATACAACAAAGTCGCTTTTTTTCCCTCATGTCCCTTTGTTCCCTTTAATCTTTAAAACTATGCAACGGATTTTGATTATTCTTTTAGTGTTGGATAGTCCATTTATAGGAACGCTATCACGCTAAGACTAATAGGAGCGAAGAAATAGAGGAAAATGTGGAAAAAACAGGGAAAATTATTTGAAAGGGCTAACTTGAACGCGCTAATCTCAGGAACTACTGGTCGGAATTGAAAAATTATTTCTGTGTTAGCCCATTTATTGAGGAAGGCTATATTTTAACACGCTAAGACTAATAGGAGAATGTGGGAAAAAACGGGGGAAATTATTTGAAAGGGCTTATCTCGCGAACTACTGTAGCAATTTTTATGTTATTTGGCACAGATATGAAGTAGACCACGTGAAGGATCATAGGCTATAGATTTTTCAGTGGCTATATATTTTATACCCGTGCGACGCCGAGGCGGGTCGTATTTGAATAAAAAATATTGGTATCCGATAAAAAGTAGTTAGAAATTATCCAGGTATTAGGCCGTGTTCACACCAAACCGACTGTGAGCCGCCGAAAGTAAGCGAACGTTACGCAGTTTATTGTATTTCAACGTAAGACATTACGCTAGGCGTAGGCGCGGACATTCGATACCGTTTATTTTCACGTTCACACTGGGGCTCACAGTGAGCCTGCTCACATTCGGCGGCTGACAGTCAGTTTGGTTTGAACACGGCCCAAAGAAACTCGATAGTTATTTAAGATCGCCAATCCATACTTAATATTATAAATGCGAAAGTGTGTCTGTCTGTCTGTTACCTCTTCACGCTGAACCGATTTTGCTGAAATTTGGCATGGAGATACTTTGAGTCCCGGGAAAGGACATAGTATACTTTTGTCCCGGAAAAATGTACGGTTACCGCGCGATAAACGAGTTTTGGCGCAAAGGAGTTGCGGGCGTCATCTAGTAAATATGTAATAATAATAAAATTAGAAAGGCGTATATGAACCAAATTGTATCAATCAGCCTCCGGCGAAATGGACTTATTAACATTTTTTGTGGACCACTTTGCACGTGACCCGTTCGGACCGTTAGCTTAAAGACGTTTTACACTATCACACGATTTGACCGAGTGATCTGACTGCAACGGGGTACCCCTATTGAATTATTATTATTTATTATTATTTATTAATACACAACAATGAATAAGCAGTTAACAAATATCAGTGTTAAAAAGCCCATACTGGGCTTGTGCTAACACAGCTTCACGGGATGTAAATTATAAGTAACGCTACAATGGAAAATTAAGTAACCTACATCTAAATAATATATTCTAGTACAATTAATTAATTTTTTTATTAAATAAGCATTCACCTGTTAATCACACTGCATTGCCATTCAAAATAGGTACTTGTAATTTTCCCCGTTCATACAACGCGTGCGCACGCTATGCGCCCGCAGAACGAGTGTGCAGCCACGCGTTGCCATTCGCATTATAGGCATAGCTACTGCCTGTAAACAAGTCTCGACTCTCGTCGGTGTTGCGCTCGCTTATACAGGGCGATAGTAAATGTTACACATTATTATTTTATATTATATTGTACTGAACACAATGTTAAGCATAGTGGAGGTATTAACTTAAATTATTTATATTTTTACATAAAGTATTACCTACGTGAACACTCCAAATAGTGTGTTTTCATTATACGTTTTATATTAGTTTCGTTTAAATTATTTAAGATATTTTTCGGTATTTCGTTAAATAATCTAGGAACAATATATTCTGCTGTTCTTTCTCCGTATTTATTTGTACTTCCTATGGTGGCTACTTTTTTGTGGGTCATTTTTCGTAGATGTATTTTAGCTGTGACAGGTTTCATAATAGTTTGATTATATATATTTTCTATAAGAATTAGGTATTTAAATTTTGTGTGTATTGGCAGTATTTTGCAGTAACCAAACAGCTTATCGTAGTTATCTTTGTGTTTGTTTTTTATTTTTTCTGGGACAATTATTTTTAATAGTCTTAGCTGTAATGTATATATTCTATCTAAATAGCTTTTGAAAGTTCTACCATAACTTGTAAGTCCGTATGATATTATTGAGTCAGCTAATGCATTATACAGATTAATGAGAACATTGTAGGGCACTTTGTTCTTAATTATATAAAACTTCGTTAGCAATATTCTCAATCTCTCGCAAATGTGGTTGATATGCGGACCCCAGTTAAAATGATCATCAATCAGGACTCCAAGGTAATTTGCTGTATTAGTTTGTTCTATGTTTGGGCAATCACACGTCTGGGATCTCGTATGTAGACATAGGTGATTGTGTGCTATAAGTTTAATAGATTGTGATATCGATTGTCTCTTATAGTTGATATGTATAAGTTTTGTTTTTTGGGCATTGAGTACTAATCCTGCATCGTGCGACCACATACCTAGTGCAGTAAAGTCCTCTTGTAACTTTTGTAAGGCTAAGTCAAGGTTTTTATCGGAGATAACGAGACATGTATCATCTGCATATTGGTAGATAGTGCAGTATTTGATTACTTTTTCAAGGTCATTTACATAAGTCAAATAATGCACTGGCCCTATTACCGAGCCTTGAGCTGTACCAATTGTAACTCCGATCTTTTTACTCATTGTATTGCCTATTTTAACAGTATAGTAACGTCCTTTTAGATAATTTTTACACCAACTTTTTAATTTACCTCTTATGCCCATGCTGTCTAGTTTTTTTATTAGAAGTTTATGTTTTATTGTGTCGAAAGCTTTGCTAAAATCAATCAAAACAATTATGACATGTTCTTTTTTATTTAGTTTACTATTAACTTCGTCAGTAAATTGAGATAATAATTGTGTTGTACTTTTTTTAGGTCTAAAACCAAATTGTTTGTTTGTTAGTATGTTATGTTTATCATAGTAATTAAGTATAAGTTTGCATATGTATTTCTCAAAAATTTTATCTAAAATTGGTAGTATAGTGATGGGCCTATAATTCTCGTAGCTGTCTGATTTTCCCTTTTTATATATGGGCCTAACTATCCCTGTTTTAAGTTCAGATGGATATATTCCTTTGTTTACGCTGCAGTTAATTAGATTCGCAATCGCTCCGCAAAGATGTTCGCTAGCAAGTTTGATGTCAATTGTGCGGATACCGTCTATGCCAGGGCTTTTGTTTGTGTCTATATTCTTAATGATTTTACTGACCGTAAATGCAGTAGCTTTTCTGAAATAAATTGATTTGTCAATATAATTTGAGTAGCTGTCCTCATTAAGGAGGGTTTTGTTACATTTTGGAACTACTATATCGACTGAGTTGCGAAATGAATCTGCAAAACCATCAACGACTATATGTTCGGTGTTTTTATTGATATTGAATGATTTATATATTGTTTCTTCTATTGTGTTTTTTGTCCTGCCCATCATATCGTTCAGTATTTGCCATAATTTTCTGGGGTTATTTTTATTATTTAATATTTGTGTATTACAATATTTGTTCTTAGATTTTCTTATCATTTTATTTAATTTATTTCTTTCATGATTGTATTCTGACCTAAGTATTCTATTAGTGGGATCTTTTTTACATTTTATATACATTTTATTTAATTCGTTGCTACTATCCTTTATTTCCCGTGTGACCCATTTTTCTTTATTTCTCCTAGATTGTGTGTTGATTTTAATAATTTTGGTAGATTTTTTATACGCATCTATAAAAGCCTGTTTTATGAAGTGATATATTTCCTCAGGACATTTCATTGAATTTGTTAATTCCCAGTTTATTAGTTTTAATTGTTCGTGAACGTTTTTTGTGTTAATAGTTGTGATATTTTTTACTGCACTCTGTATAGCCGGTAAGCCCGATAACGCTATACAAATGGCTCGATGGTCCGCCAGTACAGTACCGAGCGCTGCGGTGTGAAGGTCCTCTCTGTAGTTTCTGACAAATATATGATCAATACAAGATTGAGTTATTTTTCCGTTGTATTCTTCAATTCTTGTGTTGTCAGAAATACCACAGAGAAGACCTGCCCCCGAGAGCATGCTTAGGTACCTGTCTTTTATGCTATTTTCAGATTTTAAGTCTATATTTATGTCGCCTATGAGAATGAAGTTTTTAATCGTGTGGTATTTTTTAAGTATACGTGACAATTCAGTGCTCAGAAACAAGTGACTACTTTTACAAGGCGGTTTATACAGTGCACACAATGTTAATTCATAGTTATTTGATGTAGTAATTGTTCCTATGATATTTTCGCAGTAAAAAGTGCTATATGTGTTAATCTTTACATTATGTTTTTGTTGTACATACATAATAACGCCGCCTCCTCTTTGGTTTTTTCTTAATTTTGTGTGCATTGTATATCCTCGCAGCTGAAACATTGAGCTTATACTATCTGAGATATTTGGTTCTGTTATAACGATGACATCTATTTTATTTCTAAAGTCATTTATGCAGCATTCCAATTTAGAAAAATTTTTAATCATTGATCTAATATTAATATGTATACAAACAAAATTAAAACTGTTATTTGGTAAGTATGACAAGAAATTAGCTATGTTAGTGCAATTGAAAATTTCTTTAACATTTTGTTCCGGATTATCCATTAGTAAAAATAGCAAAATTTGTTACAAAATTATTTAATTTAGGTAAATTAGGGTTAGTAACATAATTTAGGGTAATTTTTTGAGGTCTTCCTCAAACCTGATAACATAAATTTTACTGTTCTCATCCTTTCGTACCATTATCTTGCCGTCTTGATTAGCCCATATGAATTTATATTTTTCGTTCAGCATTGTTTTTGCTTGATATAGAAGAGTCTTATTGTAGGGGGTAAGCGAATGTCTTATATAAATTTTAACGTTGTCCTCATTGCCGACACTAACTTCTTCTTTGAGGTCCCTCAATGTCGGACGTACTTTACGACCAGCTTGAACCCATTTATTTGCATCAGCATGATTTTTGAGCTTTATTAAAAGAACAGAGTTGGGTTTACCAAGCTTTTGTTGCCTTTTTGCATATTTAATCTGGCCGTTGTCCATGTCTAGTTTCTTGGCCAGGTTATGAGTGATACTTTGTAAGTTTTCATTTTGCTTGTATGGTATACCAGCTACCTCGATGTGGTTGTGTAGCATCTTCTGTTCTAATTCACTATATTTTTGTTCTACCGCCATTAAATTGTTTTGTAAGCTTTTATTGCTATTGGTTAGGTGTTCATTTTTACGTTCTAAGAACTTTACTCTTTCTTTTGTTTCATCCAATTCCTCATTAAACTCATCTATTTTGTTACTACAAAATTCAATTGCGGTTTGCAGCTCGTGTAATTGTTTTTTAACCGCCCTTTCAATTTCAACTGCTATGTTGTCAAGAATCTTTTTTACCTCTATGGGATATAAATTCCTGCGTTTGTCTGTGGTATTTTCGGTACCTTCTTCTTCTTGATCATCTTCTTCAGGCACATATAGTGAGGACCTTCGCGGCGTTATGGTTTTGCATCCTTCACAAACCCATTCTAAGTTATCCGATGCTCGAATAGCGGCAACTTGTTTGTTGGTTAGGTTGGCACATTCCACAGTCGCATGCACTATATTACCACATTTGCTGCACTCAAGTCCTGGTATTTTTTTAGTGACACTTTTATTACATTTTTCACATTTAGACAATTTAGGTGGCATTTCGATAGTAGTTTCTTATAGTAGCGATTTAGTACACGACTTGCTTTGACAGCGTCCTACCCGCTTTTTTTTTAATACTAATACTAACAGGCATCTTATTAAGGTGTAGTAAAAATAACGAGGCACATAATTTCATACAAAAGTTGTCAATTTTATATAAAGTTTTACGCTTTGATCCACCCCTTGAATTCCAGACAGGTGTTATTTAACGTATTAAGCTGTTACTGTAATTTTTGTTTATTACATAGTATTTCTGTCTTTGAATTAATGTTTGTTTGAATTAAATTTTTTGAATAAAGTTAATATTTCTATAGTTTCTACTTTATGAAAGTTATCGGACGCAACTAAACGAAAATTCCCGTAGCTAGACACCATGGCATTCAAATTGATTCTATTTACTGTGTGTTCAGACACCAGACTTTCCCACGACTGACTCCTGTGACATAGTTATGGGAGTGCACCATACCATCCAGTCTGCATACTAAAAAGCCGTTGCAGTGTTAATGTATTCCAAAAGTACATCTGGTACCAATATGGAATCGCAAAAAACTTCTCGTTGGAGACTGTTCTGAGACATCTGCATAGTTTTAAAGTTAAAAAATATCATGATAGCCATCATACAAGTTAATTAGATCGATCGATCAATCGATAGAAGTTATTCGATCGTTGTCAAATTACGTTAGGTACATTTAAAAGTAAGAAAATCGAACGCGTTGTGTAAAAAAACTGTAAAATATTAATAAAGTGTTAATTCAAGCAAGCAAAACTGTTAAAAGTTTAGGCAAATAATATAATTCAAGACGTGAGTGGAAGAATAAGGTAAGTAACATGAAAAAACTTCCCGTTTTTTTGCTTAAATGGAGGCATTAGGGCCGGAAAAATATTTGAAATAGAAAAACTATGAATTACCTATATGTGTAGCCAGATATATTAGCTAGGTTATGAAGTAGATAAGTTACAAGTTTCATTAAAATAATTAGGGAAAAAATGAGATATTGTTCGTATGTTACGAAATGTTACTTGTTCGATTCTTCCACTCACGTCTTCAATTATATCCCTTAAAAATCTGACATTTCAGCATTATTTTCCCGGAAATGACTCGTAATGAATCGATTGTTTGATAATGTTTGCAAAAAATTGTTTTCAATAGTGATGTGGTAGGTACATGACTTCGCAGGAAGGCCGACACTCACAATTAGTAACGTACGCCGTGACTAATAAAAAATCCCGAACGCTGACGATTCTAAATTATAGTATTTTATTTTCCTGAATCGAATCTGTTTATTGGAAGCAACAAACCGGATATCACAGTTTATGGAACTCCGATATGCGAACCGTATAGTGGCAATAGTTCCTTTAATAAAATTTCAGTAGGTACATTCAGTTACATTTAATTAAAGATGTCAGTAGCGGCTCCTACAATTTTTCTATGTAAATTATAGATCTCAAGTATTAGCTCTATTTATTAATTTTATTTATGAGCAAAAATTTTCTTGAATAATTGTAACTTACAAAATCAAGGTAATTTTACAATAGTTTTTATTAATTACAATCAAAGATATGAGCGTATGAATGAAGTGGGTAACTAATACAAACTCTAATAATTAATTTGAACAAACCGAGTAACTTGACTATTTCATCATCTACCTAATATATCTAGCTACACAGAAAATCCACACTTTTTTGATTCCAAATAATTTTCCCGGTTCTTAAGCCGCCATATATTTGTCAAAATTGTAAAAGTAAGTATATGTAAAAGCCAAAGATAGTAAAAACTTTTAAGATGTAAGGATGTCTGGAAGCAGCTGCTAAGTGCTACTGTAAGCAATAAAACCTATTTGTGCAGCTCCATTACTTATCGCTATATATTTTAATGAGTGTGGAAATAAAGCATTTATTATATAGCTACTGTTGATGGACAGCTATTAGCAGTAAACATTTCGCGAACAATGGAATTCCGTCTACGTCGGAACTAACGGTGCACTTTGAAGCACGTCTGTAAACCGGTGGCTAACTGTGGCAATTTCTCAGTAGCTTGTAAAACATGGGAAAGTTGTTCACCAGAAAATGTGCTTTTAAGTTAAAAGCGTTCGACTAACATGTATTTGTTAATGATTAGTTCATTGGTAAAGTTGTCAGCAATCACGTAAAACGATCGTTTCATGGGCGTATATAAGGGGGGTGTCCTGGGGGTCCGGACCCCCCCATTACTATCCATCTTACTTGTCCAATCGACAATAATATATTACTTATGTACCTCGCCGATTAAAATCGGTGCGGTACATGTATTTTAAAAAATATTTGCTAGTTTTTTTATAGACAAAATAATAACCAAGATTATGTAAATATGTTTTCTAGTATAAACAATAAAAAAAGAGTTTGAGAACTCTGCCGTTAATATTTTCTTTGGATATAATCCATTGAGCCCTTAACCAAGTTGCTTTCAAATGATTTATGCATTATAAGTTTGCCTAGCGATGCTCATGTTCAATTACGTACATTTTTGCTGTCGATTTTTCTTGCAGTTAGCGATGAACACTTCATTATTACTAGTCTTGGTAGACTTAGCCTAACGACATATCGTAAAAGACTCTCACAATATGAGACCCTCCAAGGTATGACTGAGCTCATCTTGTGAGTGTCTTATTATTTTTTTGTCCGTAAAGGTTTTACTTAATTATAGTGATACTCACAAGACTGAGCATTGGCGTTAGCAGTGGCGCTGCTGCCTCCAGGGTAGCTCTGCACGGGGTAGGGGACGAGGGAGCGGCGCAGGCGGCGGAGAGGCACAGGCTCCGACTCGTGGCCGAGTGCGTCGATCACGTAGTACGCGCGTGGCACGTAAAATTGACCCGCTGGAAATGTGGGAAGAGGATTTGAAAATAGAGCCTATAGAAGATAGATAGTAGTAGTTAGGTTAGTCAATTCAGACCGAACCGTCGCGCAGATGCATTTCTAATTTTGAATGGATTTAACAGATTTGCAAGATGTCTCACGCAATTGAAATAGGTAGGTACTCTATCTTATGTATGCATCTTCATTCTTCACGACGCGTTGCGGTCTGATTTGATCCTTAGAAGCTACCTAGTACGATCATGTCGGCTTACTCGTCGCATCGGGTTACGAGAGTGCTTGATCTTGTGTGCTGCGCTCACACTTGGGCACTATAAAAGACTAACGTGAAGTTGGAATTACTGAAATTACTATTAACTGAAGTTACCATCATCAAAACTAGTTTAGAAGGGTTACAAAATTAGCATTTGTTACAACCGAATTACCAATATCCGAATTAGATGGTAAGTAGGTAATTAATATTGCCAGTTTATGGTCATTGCTCTTTATTTATTTATTTTTTTATTTATTTATTGGAAAACAAACAGCATTTTAATACAAGCAACTGTAAATAGTAAAGTAGCACATATGAGCCAATAAAGTTTTCACAGATAAGTATTTCAGTAACATGGATCAACAATTCGTGATACAAGAAGTTTATGCAACGGTTGACAATCAATAATAATTATTATAAATAACACGATGTTAAAGTTTCTTAAGGAAATTTCCACAATTTTATGCATTATTGTTTGAAACAAAAATATGTACATTATAAGAAAACAACTATATTTCTTTGATTGTGGCAGCAAATTTTTTAAATTTTAAGTTGAATATATCAATTTCATTAAAATTAAGATTATGTTTTTCACACGCTCTCACAATAAAGCGATTCTTAGCATAGTTTGATCTGCACACAGCTGTATCAAATGTTGAGCTACTACGGGTACGAGACGGGCACCTAAATAGAATTTGACTTAGGAGGTATGGAGAATCTATCATGTTGTGGATAATTTTATATAAGAGTATTTCATCTTTTAAACCTCTTCGCTTATCCAAGGACAATATTTTAGTTTTGTTAATATTTGTAAACTTGTATTGTAATCTTTTTAGAAATTTATTTTGTATCTTTTCTAACATATCAATATATTTAAAATAACAGGGATTCCAAACAGTTGACGCATACTCAAACACCGATCTGACTAGCGAGTTATAAAGTATTATAGTGTACGTTGTTGGTTGTTTAAAATCGTTAGCCTGTCGAAACAAGAAACCAAGAATTTTGAATGATTTGTTACAAATACTACTTATATGATTTGCAAAAGTTAGTTCACGGCCAGAATTAGTCCGAGATCTTTGACTTCATCGACACGCTTAAGAGTTTTACCAAACAGTGAATAGTTAAATAATGATGATTTCTTCTTCCTAGAAAAGGATATAGTTTGACATTTATCAACATTAAGATGTAATTTATTTTTAGTACAATAATCACATAGGTCATCTAAATCTTTTTGCATGTTAATGCAGCCACTTATAGTGCGAACTATACAAAAAAAAAATTTGTCATCAGCATATAAAAGAACTCTTGAGTGCTTAAAGCAGCTTACCACGTCATTAATGAATATATGAAACATTGCCAAGATGAGATCCCTGGGGAACCCCCGAAGTGATAGGAACAAAACTAGAAGATTAATTAGCAATTAGAGTTTTTAGTATATCTTTAAACTATAAATAAGACAACATGAGTTCTTTTGGAGTTAACTAGTTACTATCAATCAATTAATTATATTATTGTCTGATTTGGCGCTGAGCGTAAAAGTAATGTAGGGGAAGGTCGGGCAAAGTGGATACGTTAAGGTATTTAAGGTTATAGCAGAAAAGGTATACGATACAAAAACAATATAAGTATCACAAATCAGTCTTTATTTATTGCTCTTACAAATACAAACATCAGTTACCATTAATACTTAAACAATAATCAACTGCGACTAAAAATAAAAAAAGGGAGAAATTATCCGCTTTGCCCGGTACCCAGGGTAAAGCGGATACAGTACTTGGGCAAAGTGAATACCAATATTTAATCTCTGAAAATAAAGGAATAACTTGAATAAACTAAGAAAAAAAATAACTTGACCATAAAATTAGAAAATTAAGATTGGCAATTGTCACAGGTATACTCTTGAGTACCATCAAAAGCAGAACAATCTTCGTGACACCATTGCTAACAAATGACACATTGAATCCAATTTTCAATTGGTTTACCGTCTTGTTCAATATATATTTCACCGCAAAAAAAGCATAAAATATCCTTAAATTCTTTTATTTCCTTTGGCTTTTTAATCTTTTTAGCAGTTTTTTTGTCTTTGTCAGTCTTTGTATTAGTCTAATTGTTAGGAACATCTTTTGGCTTGTCATTCAGTCTTTTAGTAGCATTCTTCAATTTATTTTTCTCAAATTTCTGCTTTTGGTCTTCCTTGATCGGGGTACTAGTTAATATTTCCGATTTTTGTAATTTCCGTTTCCGCGTGGTCATGGGTTTAGCAGGATTTGGTATAGGTCTTAAAGCGAAAGGACTGCAGTGAGAGGCTGAGCATCCCGGTTTAGGATCAGGTGAGTTGTCACGGTTAGTATTTTGTCGGATATTAACTTCAGTCTCTGGCAGCAGTGTGTCAACTTTCTGAGCAGCTATATCTGGCCCAAAAGTAGAGACAATTTGGGAACATCCAGGTTCTGGTTCACTCCTTTTAATCGATTCAGGCGTTTTAACAATGGGCGCAACAAAGTCTTAAAACTCTCATGTGGGAGTTCTGTTTCGAGATGGAAATATTTCTGATAGAGGATCTACTGAATCTGATGGAATCAGTTCTTGAAGAAGAGAAGGCGAAGGAGTTGAAGAATTTTCTGCAAAACTTAAAAACTGCAAAAATTTTCATCCCACGTACCTTGCTTAGTTTTTTTTATATATTTATTCACCATCTGAAACGTATAACATACATTCTGAGATAATAAGTCACTAATAAAAAATGGCGGGCAAAGTGGATACCATATCCACTTTGCCCTATTCACTTTGCCCGACTAGGTAAGTTTTGAGGTTAACACATTTTATACAAAAACTAATAATTTTGACTTTATGTTAAATAAACTATAAAAACCTATTTTGATACGCTATCGAATAAATACATTAGTAAAAATGAAGAACTAGTAATACTGAAGAATTGATCAATTTACTTACCGCGTAAAATCAATCTTTTATTTACGAAAACACAAATCTCCACTCCGCGGACGGGACGCGACGCGGCCTCTCGCCCTAATGCTTGCTGCGTACTAAACCAAGATGGCCGAATGCAACAGTGGTGGCGCGTTGATTGAAATGCTAAAAACGTAGGAGTAGTGGGGAATATTCGCTTTGCCCGGGGTATTCGCTTTGCCCAACTTTCCCCTAATCGTAATGAAAAAGACATCAACGCGCGGCATTGCTCGCTTCAAAAATTATAGTAATAATTATTATAAATATAATATTTAAATGCAACCAGTATATTATTGTGATAAACATTTTCATTATCGGTGTTCAAAACAAAGCAATAACTACAATTTGGCGTGATTAAGAATAAAACCGACCTCTCCGTCGATCTCTCGAACGTGAGAATCGGTGTCTCGCACGGGCGATTCCATACAAAATTGCAAAAATTCTGCATTATGACCATCGCTATTTAAAGTATGATTGACATATTATTTATTCTATTATTATATTGTGTATGTTAATGGTTGTTCACTTAAATACATAGTCTGTTAAAATTTTAAGTATTTAAGATACTTAAGGCCGAGATCAATCTCAATCCAAAACGATAACCTTGCACACAACCAAAGACCAAGCGTATACGCATCGCAATAAGATTCATTTTAGCTTAGCATAAAACTGTAGTTACTAGGGGCGGATCTTCTCTATTTTTCAAGTTTTTTAAAATATCTTTGGAAATAAATATTAAGAAACAAAATTGTTCGGTTAAGGATATTTTAATATAGATTTACTAACAATTTATTCAAATAAAATGTATAATTATCCTAGTTAATATTTATATTTCGATGAATTAGATTTTTGTCGAAGGTGAGTTCGGAAATTAATTACAGCCAAAGTATTACGTTTTATAAAAATGTTTATGGTTTAAAGTCTTTTAAATATTGTGCTTTATATCTCATATTTTTTACATTTCGTTATTAGGTATATTGGAACTAGGTAAACCGGGAGTCACGGAATAACAAATTGGGGTTTATGCCCGCCGTGCATAAATTCCGTGCTAAACTAACAGCGAAGGGTGTCAGGGGGATTTTATTTTTTGAGTGCGGAATCCCAAAAACGATTAGATCATCAGAACTAAGAGGCATCAAGGAAGTAGGTATAATGGTTGAAGTCATCGCTCAGTAGATCGTGAAGTATGAGGCGACCTTAGCTCTTCGTGACCGGATGATGGGCATTTACTTGAGGCGCTCATGGTTTACTATTTTTAAGTTTTGACAAATATTTTTTTTTTGTTTTAAAAGTTGCATTGATATTGTTTCTTAATACCAAAGACAGGCAATGGCGATATAAAGTTACAGCCGAAAAACTTGTTGTTAATTAAGTAAGTCGGTTAAATATTCACACTCAGATATGTGGCTTTTATCCAAATTCGTAATAAGTAAAGATATCCAGATAGATAATAAACGAAATGAAAATTTTAAAACATAAAAGATCGCCTGCAACTTCGTGGCATCAAAATTAGTCTGTTTATTGACCGTACATTTTCCAGGTAAAAAGTATCCTATCTCCTTTCCCGGGACTTAAAATATCGCCATACCAAATTTCAACTTTGATAAGGCAATATTTTTGGGCATGAAGAGGTAACAGACAGACAGACCGAATGACCGACAGACAGAAACATTTTCGCATTAATATTATTAGTATGGATTTTTATTAGACTACTATTTATCAAACAGAAATTGTCGAGATTTTCTTAACTACCTCACTACTTACATTACTAACTACTGTTTTTTATACAAATGAAACAACTACTAATTTCTAATGATAAATGTTTAAAGTTCGCATTATTTGACCCTGGAAAATGGAGGTGAATATCTTAATTAGGTAAATAAGGCTTCGTCTCGTATCTTTTCATGTAAAGACGACCTTAGATATTAAATAATAATAATAATAAATTAACACGATTGTGACTTATGAATAACTTCATCAAGTCAAGAATTCATGAGTTCATGTCATTGACAAGTTGGACAATTACAAGCTCTTGACGTGACAATGACTTACAAGGCTTTTACTTAACAATGACAGTACCTATAATGAGTATCGATGCAATTCCTAAGGTAGTAAAGTACAGGCTTCAGGCGTTAGTTAATTTAAAAATTATTAAGGGAAACATCAAACGTACGAGCCAAAATAATAATTATGGTTCTTGAAGTTATGAGTTATCAAATTATACTTGACTCTTAAATGAAAATATTTATAAATAGGGTAGACTGGGTACGGATGTGACAATTTTGGTTTGGAGGCCAATAATTTTGTGAGTTTTACAGCTAGCTGGGAAATTTTTGTCACAAACCATAGTTTATTTATTTGGCTACATAAAAATACCATTATATCATGCCAAAATACGATGTATTAGTCATGGAATCAAATTTTAAAGAAAGAGGGAAATTGTTACAACCGACCACAACCCAAGGGCGGTTGTGACAGTGGTTGGGGTCAGTAGTGACATCTACAAAAAATAGTTGATATGATTTTTATTTCAATAAAATTGTACCATAAAACACCATAAACTTATTCTAAACAAATTCATCTAGCGTATGAAAACTTAGTCTATTTTGAAACATGTTTATCGACCAAGACAACGACATCCGATTAATTTGATGAATTTCGCCGTTCTCTTTAAATAAGTCCTACATTTGACTTTTTCGTGAGTATTTTCGTGTTGACTAATAATATTCTGCACTCGTTTGGTCTTCTGCAAGCGTTTTTAGGACATCTAAGAAAAAAGATAGGATAAGTGTATGTCACAACCGTACCCATAAGATTTGTCACAACCGTACCCAACACATAATTTCAATTATTAAACAAACGCCACGAATCGGCTAAACGATTTACGTAAAAAATAATCACTCACAGTTAACTACTAATGATCAACTTACAACAAGAAAATAAACGACATAAGTTATTTGTATACAAAAATAGTAAACGTTATAATAAATCAAACAAGAAAACCTACTTTTGACTGTTAAAAAGCAATGTGGACCCGTCATAACATTATCGTCAAGTGCTGGCAAAAGCAATGCTATGAGAAGCATTCAGACTTGCAAGACGCGTCTTTTGCTCTTAGCACCCATCCCCATATTCCGCATAGTTTCGCTGTTATGACGACTGTCACAACCGTAACCTGGCACAAACGTACCCAGTCTACACTATTTATGTTTATGAATAAAGACATTGAAACTCTTTGATTTAATGTGGTGGATTATAATAACACTAGATGATGCCCGCAACTCCGTTGCGCCAAAATTCGTTTATCACGCGAAAACCGTTCAACACCATACCAAATTTCAGCAAAATTGGTTCAGCAGCTTGGGCGTGAGGAGGCAGACAGACAGACACACTTTCGCATTTATAATGTTAGTATGGATGTATTAATTAACCCTTGTAGATTTTATCAAGGTGCATCTAAAACATCTAACCTTAACACATACAACAAGCTTAAAGAAGCCGGTAACCTTTTACGCATACCGTAGTAGGTACCTACTTACCTCAATATTCCTCTAAAACTTAGCTTATAATATAATAATTCCTAAAAAAGTCATTATTAAATACAGCTTATTTACAAAAATAAGTAATTCGGTACGTTTATCCTCTCATATTTTTAACTATAAATCATACTTAAGTATCAGCTCATCACAACTGCCAGCTTGATTTATTTATATCTCATAAGCTCTAATCTCCACAAAAACCTTTACATGACTCATAAGGATGAAAATTAGTGGCAAAAAGGGCACTAACCTGCCGACGCCATGGCCGCCACCGCGGCGAGGACGAACAAACTCAGGCAGTGCATCGTGTCAATACTCCGACAGAACTGGCTTCGCGCCGCACACACAACCTTATATATCGTAGTATAGCGGCGAGGCTTCGTGACGGCATAACGGTCCCCAAACCTATCATTAGATCGACAAAAAATTAAGTAGAACCTTTTTTAGATGCAAAATCGAACTGCAGTTGAAATGAAAGCAATGTAGTTAAATGATTGAAGTCAATGTAAGATCAAGGTCACAAGAATCGCGGTTATTGTTAATTGATTTATGGTGATGAATAATGATAATCATTGATAACGATGATGATTCAAATCGAGCTAGATTAGAGATTTTCGTAAAGAAATTCACAGGTATCAAAAATATAAAAAAAAATTAAAACCGAGAGAAAATACTACATGTAGCTTCACTCTGCATCCTCAATTGGTTGCACCACGGGGAGTGATCTGATGAATTGTTCGAAATCATATCTCCTGCAACTTTTCGCCATCGCCCCACGCGAAAATTATACCATCCTCATCACCTTGATGAGTGGCAGTCTTGTACAACTGTAAAAATCTAGAACGAACTGTCACGAACTGTCACCAGCCATATTTAGGGCATACCTATACGACCTGCAAACCTTCAAGAAGAGAGCGTAGGTATTCCCTCTTAAAAAAAACCGGCAACGTACCTGCAGCTCTTCTGATGTTGCGAGTGTCCATGGGCGACGGTAGTTGCTTTCCATCAGGTGACCCGTTTGCTCGTTTGCCCCCTTATTTTATGAAAAAAAGTAGATTAGAGAGTACAGTGGCGGGGCAAGACCTAAATTTGATGTATTTTGCGAGGCCCCCTGATAGATGACGCAAGAAGACGGATTTTTGGAAAGAAAGAATTTTTTGAGACTCAAACTTTTATTTATGATGCTTTTTTTATGAATATTTGAGTATCAAAACTTGTATATCCATTAAAAAAAAACCTCGTGGTCCAAGGGGTGGCGCGAGGCCCCTTAGACCGCGAGGCCGTGGGCGGTCGCCCACACAGCCCACGCCTTGCGCCGCCTCTGAGAGAGTAGTACCTACATACATGTTATACAACTACAATAATAAATTACCGCATGCTAGATTAATTGATTTAAATTCTCTAGACTCTAACTTTAAAATGATTTTAGGCACGTAAAGCCTATAGTGTCAGAAATGAGAGCTTTTTAATGTTTCTGCAGCTTATGCAAACCTAATAAGAATATATAATTTATCCGTATATTCTATCACACTTGGACTTGTCTTACTGAACTTATAGTAAGCTCGTCTAATTGTTGAGATAAGAGCTTTTAAAGCTATGGGGATTACCTATATCGGACCTAGGCAACCTAGCTAGATGTTAACTGTTGTTGGCGCAAGTCACTATTCCGCAGTCAACTCCATGGTGGTTTAAGTGTAAAACTGTCAGACAGACAGATAGTAACAGGTACTTTTGTCTACCAGCTACCTCTATTCATCATCATTTAAGCCTAGAGGCCAACATGTTAGATACTAACAAGCGAGATAGTTTGGCACATACCTATATTGTGTGCTTACGGTATCAAGAGAAATCTACAGAAACGACTTGATAAAGCCGTCTTAAATAAGTATACGATATCCAATATCAGTCGGTAGAAGTACTATTTAATCTACTAACGACAAAGTATTACTATAAGCAGCGGTTTATACCAAGATAGACGAGTACGCTGTTTAAATTATAATAATAAACCTTTCCACTCGCTAGTTTACCTACTCTAAAATTACATTTATCGAATTAACTTAGGTACGTCTCAGACTCGTCGTGGTAAGATTTTTAACTCTACTTACCTCTATTTGTATACTTACTGTTAATACTAGGGATTTTATAGCGTGGACTGTCAGACGAACAATTAATGCTGTGTGGTATACAGTGCCGTAAATAGCCTTTTTGCGCCCTGTGCGAGCTTCTATAACAACGCCCTTGGTTTTTTTAGAAACTATAGGTAGGTATCGAAAGTTAACGCTATGTTTAGGCCTATTTTTTCCATTTGGAGCACTAGGAGCGCAGCGGGAACATATTGGGAGAAAACAGAAAAAATAATAGCCCTGCATAGTCTAGTCATTCTTGCGCCCCCCAGATTTTATGCCCTGTGCCTGGGCCCCGGTGGCACTGCCCTATTTACGGCACTGGTGGTATAAAACTATTACTGCTATGAAAGGTTCAATATTCATAAAGGTAACAAGGGTTTGGGTAATTTATGCCCAAAAATCTTGGGACCTCTGGTACTCTTGATATAATTTAAAACCTATATTTTGTGTCATAGATTTTTTATAGTATCCCCTTCAGTTGGCAGCCTAGTTGGTATAAACACCCTTTATAGAGCATATTTTTCAGAATATACAGTATAAGATCATTCTAGTAGAAGTATCATCCTAGCAAGTAACAGAAGTAATAAGCCTTGAATTGGATGGGTGTTAGCTTAGGCATATAAGAAATGACAGCTTTTGCTATTGTTAATTATATAACTATGGTACATCCATCGCTACAATGCCGTGCAATATAAATTAATAGTAAAATATAGTAACCATTAGCTACACAGTTCACAAATCAATCGTATAGACAATAGCTCTTAAAATCTGTAATATATGCCAAGTCGGTAGTTATGCATTTTATTAATGAACCAATGGCACATTCGAAGAGATCCTCTTTCCCATTGAATGTGCCAAAATGACCTCAAGTTGTTTGACTTAAAGGTCCCGACAGAAACAAAATAACTAGGAACTGTAACATTGTAAACCATTTTTATGAAGGATACGTCAGTGGTTTGTGCATATTCGCACGTAGCGCGGTAACCGCATGTATGAATATCGATAAAGTAAAAAGCATTCAAGTATTGGATTACTAGAGGTGTGTTGTTACAGCTTGAAATATTACGTATGTACCTATATGGGGCAAATTTTTTAAATTGCATCAATATTATAACATCTGCTAC
This sequence comes from Lysandra bellargus, assembly GCA_905333045.1. Classification (NCBI taxonomy): domain Eukaryota; kingdom Metazoa; phylum Arthropoda; class Insecta; order Lepidoptera; family Lycaenidae; genus Lysandra; species Lysandra bellargus. Next base: position 1,981,284 of record HG995328.1, read on the forward strand.
AACGCAGTCTTTCTTCAAAAATATTATACTTTCATAAATTGTATATTATAGAACAATACAGTAAGCGTTTAAGCAGGGAGTAATAAATTAAAAACAAAATATAGTTACAAAATTTATTTAGAAATAAAAATAACATCAAGCCTAAAATTGACATCTTATGGAAATCATACGAACATTTATGAGCATAAGCCCATTTCGTTAAAACATCAATAATAATTATTTCTAATTAGACACAGTCCTTCCTATAATTGAAAGTCACATGATGGCAGATTACAGTGTCTCTATTGTGGGCTCCGGACGAACGGTAGCGTCACGAAACATTTGTGTGAAAAGTGCCATTCAACATTAGGGGTAGAGCACACTCAACACACACTGACGCAGCGCTAGCGAACGACCGTGTAGTGTAGTAATATAGTAGAGAGTCGACGATGTCCTGCATACACCTTACAGGTAGGAACATTTAGAAATAAATTTAAAAAGCACCACATGAAATGAATAGTTCATTCGTCTATAGTAAAGTTAAGGATGTAATAGAAATATAAGAATATAAAAATAAAATATAAGATATGAGTTCTTGGAATTCACGTAGTAACATCAAATATAGAAATGCAAAAATTATAAATGGAATTTCACCTTCTCAATGAACTAATATATTATTGTAAAATTCTTATCAATATATTCATATAAACAACACGTTAGCCTATACGTTTTTTACAATTTTAAAGAGATATTTTTACAACCCTGTATCCACTATACGTAATGACAATAGTGCTACTCCATTTTGTAACTTGAAAACTTCAATTGTAATAAATTTCACATAATTTCATTCGCCAGTGTGGCGTCACACATAATCTCAAAAACAATTCCTTCCGAACGGATCACTGCTATGGAGTATTTGTGCGGTGACATCGTGAAAGATAAAAAAACTTAAAAGTAAAATTGGAAGATTTGTTAGTAAAACTTAATTCACACGAACGCTTTCGACGTCGCTGCGTTTGAAAAGCGTTAGTGTGAACGCAGGCGCATATTAGTGTGCGTTTACTTGGCCTTAGTAGAATTCGCTTGCCGCTGTCTCAAAATTTTGTTTGTGTTCTGATCAACCTCCGGCAAATCGGATTCTTCGGTCTGAGCTTTCTTAACTGTTATAAATTAAACACGATTAAAACATTGCACAATTACACAATAAATCTTCAACAATCTTCAATAAATTTTAATTTGCTTTACCTTTTTCTTTTTTCGGCTTGTCTTTTCGCTCCTTCTTTGGTTTGCTCTGGGCCAGCTGCTTGGCCTCCTGTCGCTGCTTTATCACGTCCGAGATAAAGTTGAACATCAGGTACACCTGAAAGTTACAAACACATATTAATATATTAGGGCAGTTGCAATAAGATAAGATGTTTGTCAGTATATCCTTGAGAAGACAGAACGGACATTCAATGGAACAATAAGGGTATTAAATATTTTAATGTGAAGATGTATGCACTCACAAAGTCGATAAATTATTAAATATATTGCTTTGCATTGTAATTTTTTTAAACATTAACAGTAAACAAAGACTTGTGTCACAAATCATAATACAAAGTTTCTAAAATTTATTCACATGAAGTTCAATGCAACAATTATGCACATAATGCACATATTATTATGATCGGGCGGCAGTCGCCACAGTTACTTCGAGAAGTTGGGAGTTAAATAAAGGGCAAGTGTGCTTGACAAGTTAAGGCAAGCCTTTGCAACATTTTAAACAAATGTTAGGAGTTTGCTAACAAAGTATATGAAAGACTGCAGCGCAGCCAGGCTTACAGTAAGTACTTCTGATTTCTCTACATAACATCTTTTCCCTCTTTCACACTCACTTGGAATGAGACTAGGACGAAAAGTGCAGCGACGCGCGTGACGAGCGGCGCGACGCCGGCCAGGCCGAAGTAGAATGTGAGCACGCCGAGCACGAGCGAGCACAGCCGAACGATCACGAACACGAACCCATTGAGTGAGCTCAGGGCTGTGGAGGAATAAAACCATTAAATATAGAACACTTCTATCCAGGAAAAAGTTAAAAGGTATGTTCCTAAATGAAATTAAATATAGAACACTTTTATCCCGGCAAAAGTGGAAAGGTATGTTCCTAAATGGATGTAAATAGGTGTTTCGCCAACACTATAATGTTTTAGGCTGTAAGTAAGTGATTAAAGTCTTTTAAGAGTCAATGTTGACTCTAGAAAAATTTCAATCACACTACACACTTTTAAAGTAACAAGACCAACAAGACAAGCGTTATTCAAGGTCCTTTACTTGAAAGTAAGGAATGTAAGGTTTACATTGCATGCTAGAATTTTTATTTAATTTTTTTACTTGATTTGATTAAGTGTACCATAGATATTAAAATAAATACATACTATTTAAAAATCAGTACTTACTTTTGTCAATGTAATCTTCATTTTCACCCCTCAAAATTGAATTGAGACGGTAGAGGTGAGCAACAAACTCGGACGCTGAGTGCAACACAACCAGGCACACTCCCACCCTCTGGAATCTTTAAAAAAAAAACATTACAACATTAACCATAATTTAATGCACAGTACAATAATTAACATAAGTTTATCTAACTTGCAATCATTGCTGATAAAAAGTATTTAAAAGTCTAATTATATTATCATAATTGGCAATAAAAGTATCATAATATTAAATATAAGTTTGTGAAATATGTATCAATTTAACGGGCTTCTGTTGTGTAATTAATGTTTATGTAATACAAAACAATTACTTCTGATTACATAACAAGATTATGTAAATACATGCTCTCTTTTTGTAAGGCTTGCTTTTAATTTTAAGACAAAAACTTTTTTTGTAACTTTGACCAACATTAACCTAAAAACTTTATCACAGTTTGATAGTCCACTCACTTGAATCCATATGCAAGTGCTAAGAATGCAAAAGCGGTGATGGCATGACGGATGCGGCCTGACCACTCATCTTTCTTGATGCGTTGGAAGTACAGTTCGGGGATCAAATGAATGCAGTATGCAGCCTGAATCACCCACCACAATTTCAATAAAAAGCTCATTGGGTGGTTGGGGTAACCTATAATACACATTGCAATATGGTAAAGAAGTAAGAAAATACACTAGGAAAAAAATTCAAACTAAAGTTCTATGTACTTGTAGTTTATGAGATTTCAAAACAATCTTAATTCTAAAAAACTTCAATTCAAATATTTATTGTTATGTACGTCTTCATATTTACCTTCCCATAGTGATGAAATGTTAAAGGCAAATCCTTCCCTATATATTGCATTGGCTCCCCAAACCAGAGTTATCAATTGGAACACAATAAGTTGGCCGGATTCATTCAGTGCACTCAACCTTGATTTAGATAAATGCAGCTTCTTTGATATTTTCTGCGAACAATAATAAATTGTAAAACAAGTAATGAACATATGAATATGATAGATCTATTGTTGACTGTAACAAAACATCAAGACGCCTTACGTAGAGCATTTAAGAAGTAAAATAACACAATACTTACATCTAAACAGTATTCTTGCAAGATGGCATGCATGACAATGCAAACTAACGAGTAGAAGAAGACCGCACAGGCATCTTTCCAGCCAGCTTCATACAGGAATGGTTCACCTTTGGGGCCATCTCTTGTTGGCTCAACACCAGATACATTGTGATGTAAACTGATAAATAAACTCGCTACAGGGCTTGTCGACTACAATAAAAGAGAAATTATGAGATTTTCACGGAGTTTTTAAGAAATGTTTACAGAAAAAATTATGCTACGTCCACTTACGTGGCACCGGAATAAACGTACCTGTACCATAAGGCCTACGAGAAATACCATAACAGCGCATGACACAATATCAGCATGGTTTTGGATCACAAATTCGTGACTGAAAAATGGGGGGTTCTTGTTAGATTTTCGTCCAATTGCAGCTTTTGACCCCATCTTCCCGGTTTTAACCTACAAGAGATTTTTACACTGAATTCGATGTATAACTAAAAACAAGTGATATTTAATGCCCGTAGGCCTCTTTGAAACTTATATAATTATTGTAAAACATTTACCAGATATAATTTTTGTAAACCTAAAACGTATCACTGTATCAGCGAACTTCTATGAAATTTGACAGCTAAACGACTGACGTGACACTTTCACTTGCTACGCGGTCAAACGTCAACAAGTTTGTTGTTTGCTGTGTTGGCACTTGGCGTCTTTGAGCAAAAAAAAATAAAAATAAAAAATTGAACATGAGGCTTTCTCCAATATTTATTTTTTAACTTATTTTCATATTATTTTTCCCGATTCGTATACAAATTATGTTATATAATTTCTGCATTTAACTCGACACAATCGATTTAAAATCGATAAATAATCGGTTTATATGAATAAAGTAAATTCCATTGCGGTTGTGGCAGTGGTAGACCGTATGGTATGTCACGAGTCACGACTCGCGGTCAAAGTCAAGGTGGTCAAGGCAAAGAGGATGTAAACTGTATACTACGTAACAAGAGGTCGGACTTAGAAGAAAAGAAATAAACATCCGTTATTTTTTTAATTTGAGACTAAACGAGAAATTTTTAAGTGCAAAACCTTTCACTCTAAACATACCGAAATTAAAAAAATAAAATAAAAAAGAAATTAGCTCAAATAAATGTTTTATTTCAATAAAAATTATTGTACATAGCTAAATAAATAGATAATAAGGTAAATTAAACAATAAAACAGATTTAATCCACAAGCTTTTGTTGATTTATATTAATAATATTACAGTACAGTTTTATGTATTTTATTTATAAATAGAATAGCTGTCTATGCTACTCTACTAACTACTTGATTGGCTTATACAGTAAACTCTATATAGGAAGGGGATTAAAGCTGCGCGTCCACCAGGTCGGAATCGGGACGTACGGTGCGGATGGCGCGTCGTGTAGTCATATATTTGTCAGGCGCAGAATGACGCTCCAGTACTTCTAGTGCAGTTCACAGTAGTCAATACCATAAATACAAAGCAACAAATCCGTCCGCGAGTTGCTACAAAATAATTTTCACAAAATGAAAATCGAACTTTGAATTTTAAACTCCTTCTTCGTCTTTTTTCTGATGTAGTTTATATTCTCTATGGTCTTTTTTATCAGCCAATCACAGTCGACCTTGCACAGATTAGCTGATTTAGTTTAGTAGCTACGTTTAAATTTGGAACCCAATTTTTTTTTGTTCGGAAATTTCGTCCACCTGGGTCAAGGTGGTTTGACTCAGGCAGGGCTTCAAATAACGTTATTTTTTCATAACGTTATTGCTTCAAGGGCATAGATAACGTTATGAAAATTTAACCGATACTAGAAATAACGTTATAAATGTATTTAATAACGGTAAATGTTGTAACGTTATATAGGATTTATAACGGTAAATATATGTTCTTTGATAACGTTATAGTCCGTCCAGAAAGTCATGACAGGCGGGAAAATTTTCTAAACGTAATCACGCTTTTAAGGTGTATTTTTTCTTTGTATTTTCACAGAGAACGCTTATTACATTTTAAATATGAGTGAGATTTGGTGCACCGTGCACGATCGCATACCTGATACCAGAAAATAACGTTATATTTACCGTTATTATTATAACGTTATTTTTTTGTTATGCCATAACGAAAAAATAACGTTATAATAATAACGGTAAATATAACGTTATTTTACTAGATATCGTTAAAAAATAACGTTATCTGGCTACCATTATGAAAATAACGGTACGTAACGATATTTTTTCTGTTATTCGATAACGTTATGAAGCCCTGGACTCAGGGCTTCAAATAACGTTATTTTTTCATAACGTTACTGTTTCAAGGGCATAGATAATGTTATGAAAATTTACCCGATATTAAAAATAACGTTAAAAATTGATATTAATAACGGTTAATGTTGTAACGTTATATAGGATTTATAACGGTAAATATATGTTCTTTGATAATGTTATAGTCCGTCAAGAAAGTCATGACAGGCGGGAAAATTTTCTAAACGTAATCACGCTTAAAAGGTGTATTTTTTCTTTGTATTTTCACACAAATCTTGCAAAAAAAGTGGGCTGCGAGTGAGATTTAGTGCACTGTGCAATGCCCCTACCTGATACCAGAAAATAACGTTATATTTACCGTTATTATTATAACGATATTTTTTCGTTTATACATAACGAAAAAATATCGTTATAATAATAACGTTATAAATATAATGTTATTTTACTAAATATCGTTAAAAAAATAACGTTATCTGGCTACCATTATGAAAATAACGGTACGTAACGATATTTTTTCTGTTATTCAATAACGTTATGAAGCCCTGGTTTGACTTGACCACTGCACCCATGGGGGCAGTGGTCTCGAACGTCATAGAGCGAGATCGGTAGAATTGCCAGTAATTAAAATCGGTATAATTGTACCCAAAATCGGTATTTGACAAAAAAAATATACAATAATTAATCAAATTCGTTTATTTATTGAAAAAAAACTTACAGACTAAAATATAACAACCTTATTATAGTCTATCAAGAAAGTGATGACAGGCGGCAAATTTTTAAATGAAATAAAAAATATGAGAACTTTAATAATTCGAGATAAAAATGTGCAAGGTGACCATATTTAAAATGTAATAAGCGTTCTATGTAAAAATACAAAGAAGTAAAATACACCTTTTAAAGTGTGATTACGTTTAGAAAATTTTTCCCGTCTGTCATCAGTCATTAGTCATCACTGAAGTCAATGTGAAAATTGAAAAAATTAAACCGAATTTCTGTTTTTATACACTAGACAGGTAAATTCCCGAGTCGAGCGGGAAGCCCCACCCATAGGTCCATGCTATTGAGGGCTTCCCCCATTATAATATACGAAAAGATTTGCCAATTAAAAAAAATTCCATGTATACTGTAAAAATCGTTGAAAAATCGTTATGTTTCGGTATTTCGGTAGAACAGAGCCCATGTCGGTAGAAATACCGAAAAATCAGTAGGTTCGAGACCACTGCATGGGGACTCAGTTTATATACTGTATTATCTATGACTGCACCGTGATGTTCAGAAAACTGTGCGCGCTATGTTTGATTAGGATTGCTTTTGCGGGCTTTTCACAGGATCTGCTACATCACACCGCACACAAGTTCATAAGTCATAACTTCTATCCGAATGAACTTTTTTATCGATGAAAAATCGGAAAGGATTTTTCCAACCTTTATTTTGCCTTTAAGTTTAATAGAGAGTAGAAAGCTGAGGTAGAGACAAAGTAATATTTAATAACATCCTTATAATATGAACTAAAAAGTATTTAAATAATTTTTCCTATCTCATGGTGCCTTTTTCCGAATTCGGCTAAAACTCAACTATTTCTGTACTCAATATTCATAATTTTGAAGTCGGTATTATTCAAGAAATAAAACAACATTTATGTTTTATATTTAAATAGAGTTTTATTATTAACACAATCATAACCTTTGAAATGGTACACGTTTATATTTTCATCAAATACTGTTTTATATTTAAACTATAAAATATTAAAAATAATTTTTAACCATGATAAAAAAATAATCTCTTGTGTATTTTACAACATAAGTCAAATGAAGAAATCAATCACAATCAAAAAAATCTATTAAACCGTGCGCGTACCAACTATGCATAATAATATGCTTATTTATAAATATTACTTGTATAAATATTCATTTATTGATCTTTATGTGACCAACTGACATTTAATCATAACGATATGCTTTTTAGGGACCTATCAGATAGAGAGCGGTCACGTGTTCAAGCATTCTGCGTTCACATTTTTCGTTTGAGCGGTCAGTCACACAGGAGCAATTCTGACGCGGTCAGAACGCCCCTTGTGTGATTACAGCTATGTAATGTAATACAACACAAAAAAGTAAAAACGCAAAACTGACCGCTTGAACACTTGACTGCTCTCTGTCTAATAGGTTCCATATTACATATACTCATTCTATAGCGTCAAGTATGGTACGAATAAATTAAAAAAAAAAAAAAACAGTCTATAACTCGACAAAGGAACACCTAATATAAAAAAAAATCTAAATACTAGGATAGATCTTTTTCAACATTCGAAGCCTTCGTAATTATAAATTAGGTAATTTATATACCCAATACAATGCTTACAACGAAAAATTCAAACAACTAAGCTAACTAACCTACAGAAGCAGAGTATTAAAGCGTTGGGTATAATAACTTGTCCTAATTTGTTATGATAATATAATTTTATCTATTATTACTTTTAATAATCTTACATAAAAAAAAATACTTATTAATTTAATCACTTGGGTATAGCATGGGAAAATATTTGATTGATATGATTGATGAATAGCAAATTATAGCAATGCAAAACGTAAATTTTATGTCGTTTGTGACTAGAAATCAACGCACAAGACAAGATCCCCAAAATCAGAGGCATCTATTTCAAAGGACATCTTTCAATCCTGCTTTAGAAAAAAAAAAAAAAACAGTATAAAATTGGTAAATTTTTCACAAACTCCCTGGTGCCATGTACTCCCACAATATGTAAACTATAAAAGTAAATTGTACCCTATATAGTTTATGGAACTCTTACTGCCCTTATAGAATTTCCCAAATATAACATCAGACAAATTGATTCAGGCCACTGATCTCCATTGTATAATGGAGGTCAGTGATTTAGGCAGATAGCGGATCTACGTTATTTGATCGAGACTCGAGTTGTGTCAACTGTCAAGTCAATGTTAGCATCGTGATCTGTCTGACATGGACGTAACCCAACCAAATTATGTAAGTTAGCCACTTGCGTATGTTTATTTTTCTGATAGTACAACAATCTACTGCTTGACTATGGTACCCAAATGACGAGGCCTAGTATTTACTATTATATGCTATTATCAACTATTTATATAACATTCTCCGAGTCCATCTCTCCCTGTTCCACTGTCATGTACATTCCCTCCTCCTCGTAAGTGGAGTCGTGTTTCGCCAGAATACGCAGCAGGGGACGCAGCTTCATCCACCACTGTTGCTTCGGTATTCTTTGCCTGAAAATTGAATTGTTGCCAGATTAATAAAAAGAAAATACTATAGATCTAAACAAAATTACATTATAATTCTCGTTACTAGAACGTAAAGTTAAATGCTTTGAGAAGGATGTCAAGTGATTTTTTCATGTACTAGACAAAGACAACAACGTGATTAATTACTATAAGTGGGGGGTACAGGGCCCCCGGAAGGGCTACTGGCGCCTGAGTGCCAAAAAAGGATTTTGACGCCCCTTTAGGTTAATTTTTTTGGTCCTTGGTTTTGGCGCCCCTAAAGGTGGCTATTTGGTGCCCCTAGAATATGGTGCCCGTGTGCATTGCACACATTGCACATAATATGTGACGTTATCAGCGTGAAGGGACCTTATTGTCGGTATTGAGTTATTAGTATCCCCATAACTAATACATTTAATAGGCTATCGCACCCTGTAAATAACATGTGTGTAAATCTGGAAAATATATATATATTGTAACGGATACCGGCAGTTGTTTACCTGCGCGCGACAGTTGCGCGTACTTTCTAGAAAAGTCCAACCCTTATTTATGTGAATTGCGTGTTTACGTAAACAATCCAGAATGGAACGTTCCAGAAAGTATGGCGGGCCATATAAAAGGTAAACAAGCCGGCAATCAGCTCAGTTTGATACAAGTGATCAATAGTGAGTGACAGTGATAGAGCTCAGTGATTTGGATCTAGTGCTTAGTGTTTGGACTTAGTGATTTGTGTGAGCTAATGTTTGTGAATAAAGTCTTCAAGAGAGTCACCAGGTCTTTCTCTCCGAATCCTTGAACCCTAGCACGTAACAATATTATTAAATGTTTAAACTCGAAAGTCGTAAAAGATGATGTTGAGAAAATGCATTCAAACTTCGAACCCAAAAAAAGTATGTTATTGTAGGAAGTTACATAGATATCATGTTTTTTGAGAAGTACGTTATATTATGGTCTTTTAGAATTTAACTTCAATTATATAGTTTTATAACTCTATTCCTGTTGTTTACCACGCCAAAGTGCATGATGTAATGAAAATGCCCAAGATGGTTTTTACTAAATATTTCATTTAATGTATGTTTTCTATTGGATTTTATAAAAGAATAATATAAAACGGTTCAGTTTTTACTAAATAGAGACGTCTTCGATGTTAAACAACATTGTTTATTGTATTAAAATTTTTTTTGAACAAATAAACATTGTATCTACTAATCTTATTAATCAGTTAAAATCAACAAAAATATTTATTTACCACACTTAAACACAGTCAAATGAGATCAAATATTTAAACTTCTATTTAAAAAGTAACTTTTTTCTGTCTTAAAATTCAAGGTAAAGTTTAGTAAAAAGCTGGTACAAACACTTATCACTTTTCAAAAGGGACCTTATTGTCGGTGAAAGTTTAGTGATATCCTACGAATAATAAAAACTAAGGAAGAGTAACTCCGTCAAAAAACATGCTCCAAAATACTTGTCAAAAAAGTGTACCTTAGGTTCACTTTTCATACATTTGCAATATTTAGGTGACCTTGAGCGGTATAAAGGCTGACGTTACATGACAGTTCGAATGGAACCAAATTTAAAACTGTATTAGTATGGGAGTTACGTTTCCTTAGGTTTTATTATTCGTAGGTGATATCACATAAAAATAAATTATACATTTTTATTAACATTCAAGTTCTTATTTTTTAAATAACTTTAATTATCCTTTAGTAACAAGACGTGTACCAAAAACATGTAATTTCTCTTAGTTACTATATTAAAAGTATTCATAACTATTAAAAGGAACCTTAATGTCGGTCGTTACATTTTTAGTAATAAAGTTAAAAGAATATACAAAAATACTATTAATTTCGTAGTTGTAACATTATTTTTCATTTTTATTTTATTTACTAGATGTTCCGCGCGGCTTCGCCCGCGTAAATTAGATATTTCATAGAAGAATTAATCTACAAAAATAGCCTATGATCCTTCACGTGGTCTACTTCTCATCTGTGCCAAATAACATAAAAATTGCTCCAGTAGTTTTTAAGATAATAAGCAATTTCAAATAATTTCCCCCGTTTTTCCACATTTTTCTCTATTTCTTAGCTCCTATTAGTCTTAGCGTAGTAAAATATAGCTTATAGCATTTCTCGATAAATAGGCAATCTAATACTGAGAGAATTTTTCAAATCGGATCAGTAGTTCCTGAGATTAGCGCGTTCATATAAGCCCTTTCAAATAATGTCCCCCGTTTTTTTCTACATTTTCCTCTATTTCTTCGCTTCTATTAGTTTTAGCGTGATAAAATATAACCTATAGTCTTCCTCCATAAATGGGCTATTAGACACTGAAAGAATTTTTCAAATCGGACCAGTAGTTCCTGAGATTAGCGTCTTCAAATAAACAATTTCAACTAATTTCCCCCCGTTTTTTCCACATTTTCCCCTATTTCTTCGCTCATATTAGTCTTAGGGTGATAAAATATAGCCTATAGCCTTCCTGGATAAATGGGCTATCTAACACTAAAAGAATTTTTCAAATCGGACCAGTAGTTCCTGAGATTAGCGCGTTCAAACAAACAAACAAACAAACTAACTAACTAACAAACTCTTCCGCTTTATAATATTAAGTATAGATTATTTATTTAATTAATGATTTATTATTTAATTAATTATTTAATTATGATATTTCTATGAGAGACTTGGTACGACTTTGTCTAGATTTCATTACTTTTTAGGGTTCCGTAGTCAACAAGGATTAATTAGAGATATAAACAAGCAGCTCCATCGAGATTCGAGACTTGTTTTTTTTTTGCTAGTTTTTTTACAGAATGTTTTTGGTGAGATTTCACTTCTTTTTTAGAAACGTGGGCATATTGATTTTTTCAGCTGATCCGTAAGTAGTGGGTTTCATCATATCGCTCGTTTAGGATTGCGCGCTCGTGACGTCTGCACCATCAGCATCACACGTGTTACATTATACAATACGCCTCCGTGGTCTCGACTCTAGTGGTTTAGTGGGTGGCTCTTGACTCGGAGGTCGTGAGGTCGATTCCCGCGTTGGAAACGTATTATATCCAAGTTTGGTTAGGACAATGCAGGCTGATTACCTGATTGTCTGACAAGTAAGATGATCCATGCGTCGGATGGGCATGTAAAAAGTCGGTCCTGCGCCTGATCTCTCGCCAGTCGTGTCGGTCTTTCGTCCCACTGGGTTATGCGAGTAAAGGACTAGAGATTGCTCTTGTGTACTGCGTACACACTTGGGCACTATAAAATTACTCCTGCATAACTGGCATAGTTTCAATGAAACCGGCCATCGTCACCATCGTTAATAATTTGGTAAATATTACATCTCTGTTCACAACAGTAAAACAACACATTGAGTTTCATAAAAGACCTCTTAAAAGGCCAGCAACGCATCTGCAGCTCTTCTGATGTTGCGAGTGTCCATGGGCGACGGTAGTTGCTTTCCATCGGGTGACCCGTTAGCTCGTTTGCCCCCTTATTTTATAAAAAATATTGACATGTCTCATAATAATTATGACATTCACCACGTAAAGCATGTTTACAAAAAAAAATCAACAACTTACGCGAAGTTAGTCTGTCCCTTCAGCTCCTCTAGGGGTGTGAAACGGTACTGCCTCTTCACGATGCCGAGTAGGCAGGCGGAGTCCGGGCCGGTGGACTGGCCCTTATGGATGGAGTCTATGAGCCACTGCAGGCACTTGGCCGCCATCTTGGTACCCATGTTGCGGTCGAATGGAGTTGGAGAGCCACCTTGTTGCATGTGACCTGATATATCGGAGGCAATAGAATATTGAGGATTGAATTGTTTATTGCGTGTTTTATTTTTCCGTATTCAAATAGATAATACTTACGAACTTTCGTTCGCTACTCCAACGCTTTCGGCACTTGGCCGATGTTTTTAATTATTGAATATAATAGTAGACAAATAATTATTGTCTACTATGATATTCAATAATTAAAAACATCGGCTTATACAAAATATTAATTTTGTAAAAGTTTTTATCCTGGCACAAAAAAATAGTACAGTGCTCCCAAAGTGATAATGCGCATAGAAGTTTTCGAAATTTTTCGGTAACGGTCGTATTTTCAGAGCGAGGGTAGACGATATTGCATTTTCTAATTACATTGCGTTTAAGATACATGTATTAGTCAAAGTTCGTCGTGATATTCCTGTAGCTTTTGTAACACGGTCATTATTCACGGTCATTCATTCGCATTATTAATTTTGGAGTACTGTAACTTATTGAGAAACTAGTTAGTTCAAATGATGTATATGGCCTAATAAATTGTACTACCAATTTAAAATATTGAAATTGGGCATACGGACTTTAGAACATTTAACTGTTTCGTATTAGTATACATATTACATACCCAGGACATTCATTCTGGCAGTAAACAGTCCTTTGCCCTCTTCCGAGTACAGACGGTATATGAAGTCAGTGTTGTAGTTCTCGTTGGCTTTTTCGTTCCGGAGTATGAGACCTCTCTGAATGCCGCCCGTCATTTTGGACGCCATGTGGTACACGTCTTGTTGTAAGTCCTTGATAGAGAACTTTTCTTCGTAGATGTAGGCAGCGTCCGCGCCGCCTGCTACACCTGAAGTAGAGATAAACTACGATAACATGGCGCGCCTGGAGGGGCGCGCCATGTTTCAATGTATGTAGTCACATCCTTATGAAAGAGTTTGTGTGTAGTAAGTATTCAACCAATCAACCAGGTACTCGTAATATTTCACTTAATGTCACTTATTACCAAGATTTGTTTGTCAAGTAATCACAACTAGCCGACCGCGCAAGACAACGCACTTCAAACGTTTTGACAACGCACTTCAAACGTTTTGAATTTTGGAGGGGCGCGCCATGTTATCGTAGTTTATCTCTAGTAATATGGACTAATATTATAAATGCGAAAGTGTGTGTCTCTGTCTGTTATCTCTTCACGTCCAAACCGCTGAACTGATTTTGTTGAAATTAGGTATGGATTTTTTTTTTTTTTTTTTCGAAAGGGTCTAAGCTACTGGTCTGGTTAAGACCGTGGTAGTTTAATCGTGGCTATAACTAGTCTGTTGCTAGTTGGTTTGGAGATAAACAATGAGGGGGCCTGGCCCCCTCCCCTAAAGTCACACGTGTGACATTCTAATCGGGCAATATTGGGGAGAGCTACGAAAATAAGCTATTTTCATCTGACGTGGGGACACGGATCCCCCCTGCTCTTAAGGGGTCCGACCCCTTACTCACTCTCTGACGAGTGAGGCTGCTCGCGCGCGGTAGCACAAACTAGCTGCGTACGAGTTATCGCGGTAGATGAGCTCAAGTTATTAATGTTATTGCATAAAAGAGGGCCGTCCCTCTCCCCTTCCGAGTCCGGTTGGGGTGACATACGCGTGTATGTTCTAATGTCAAAGTAATTGGTAGAGCTCTCTACGACAATGTCGCGGTCGCGGTCATGATTTAGGTGTGTTCCTATGCTATCCGCATGCGAACTCGAACCCGGGATCGAGCTCGGCACCGGATTTCGGTCGGTCTGTCTGTTTGTCGTTCGGGTCATGTTAAGTCCTCGGGGAAGGCGCCGGCGTCGTCCCCGGTGCAGTACTAACCACGCGGGTGAGTGTGATTTGTGTTTGCGTAACTGTACACAGTACGTTACGTATTCTGTGATGGGATCTACAGGGTCGGCTAAGATATGCTTAGGCCGCCTGAAGGGGTATCGGAATGTCGGTGCGTCATGTTCGTAGTCCACAGCCTTACGAATGAGCGGATTGGGATGTACTTTTCCTTTCTCAAAGAATCTCTCCGAGAGTTCTTTGATATAGGCTTTGATAGTGATAAGCTCGCAGTCTCTATGCAAGTCGATGTTTCGCATGTAACGGGGGGCACCTGTTGCCATGCGCAAAAAACGGTTTTGAACTCGTTGCAATTGGTTCATCTGATTGTCACTTATGTGTGCGAAAGAGACGCACGCATAAGTGAGTATCGTTCTTATACATGTTTTGTATAAGGTGAGCTTATGTCTTAAGGACATTTTGCTACTCGCGTTGAGTAAAGGATATAATTTGTATAATACAAATTTCGCTTTACGTACGGTATTCGATATATGGTTCGTGAATGACATCGACTTGTTTAGTACTACTCCTAAGTATTTGACAGCCGTGACTTCGGGAATTAATTTTCCGTGCAGACTAATAGGTTGCATTTTCTTACGTTTTAGTCCGTTAAATAATATAGCGTGACTTTTGTCGGGGTTTAGTTCGATTCTCCATTTTGTGAACCATTTACCGAGTTTGGTAACTGCTTCTTGGAGTTTTTTGGACGCGAAAGCAATTTGGCGATGAGCAAAGAACAGGGCCGTGTCGTCTGCGAATAGCGCTTTTTGTACTCGAGGGTGGGTGGGCAAATCGGACGTGTAGAGATTGTAGAGGGTCGGGGAGAGAACCGAGCCCTGCGGTACTCCAGCCTCTAGATCTCTAAGTGAAGACAGAATGCCTTCGACTCTGAAACGAAATTTACGGTTTTTGAGGTAGTTACTTATTATTATAACAAGACTATCGGGAATGCCGAGTTTAAAAAGTTTATAAATTAGCCCATTGTGCCAAATTTTGTCGAATGCTTTTGCGACATCAAAGAACACAGCGCAAGTCGGTCTCCTATTGTTCTTTTGTTCTAATATGTACTCCGTTAGGCGGTGTACCTGAGCGGGACAGCTGTGGAATTCGCGGAATGCGAATTGTTCGTCAGGTAAGAGTTTTTTATCAACTATGACGTCTTTTAGGCGTCTTAGTATAACTCTTTCGTAAATTTTACCGAGGCAACTAATTAAGCTAATTGGTCTGTAACTACTTGGTTCCGTCCGGAGTTTACCCGGTTTGTGGATACCTATTATTATAGCTACTTTCCATATATCTGGGAATGAACATCCTAGTAAAAGGGCGTTAAAGATGTTCACGAGCAATTCAATTATAGTGGCAGGTAGTAATTTAAGGGTTTTATTTGAGATACCGTCCAGGCCTGGGGCCTTTCTGGAATTCAAATCTTTAATAATATCTTTGATTTCCTCCATATCCACCGGCCTGAGAGGCTCTGATGGTGGGGCCATGAGTCGGCTTTCTACCTCGGTATTGACTAGATTATCATGATGAGGGTCGGTCGGGAGAGTACTAGGTCGGCACTGATTTTCTATGGTGTCGGCCAAGCATTCGGCTTTGTCGATATCCTCCAGTGCAGGAGGACGATTTGGTCTGTTTAGTGGAGGCATGTCGCTCTCCGTATCTTTTTTGAGGGACTTCGCGAGCGGCCAGTAGGCCGTGTGAGACGGTTCGAGTTCGCTAAGAAGTCGATCCCACCTCTCGGCTTTGTGTTGTTTGATTTTATATTTAACTTCCCTCTCGTAGTGACGGAGGGCCCTCCTCCAGTCTTCCGATGGGTAGCGATCGTATGTGCGTTTAGCCGCGTTACGGAGTCTGATGGACTCTTTTATATCATCTGGGAGAGGCCAGCGATTCTCATGAATCGTTGGCATTTCCCTAGAAGATTTTTCGATGTTCTCTACCAGATGATCAGTCAAGTGGAGAGAGGCCTCAAGCGTCACTTTAGAGTTTTCGATGAAATCGGGAATGAGATCGAGGTGACTCGATTGAAGGTTTTCTAGGTTATCTGCTAGTAATTTATAATCAATTATCTTTTTAGTACTAGCAGCGAGTTGGTTAGAATTGCCAAGCGCAATTTTAACTGGTCTGTGGTCCGAGTTAAGCTCGTGGATTGTTTCCAAAGAGATGTTGAGGTTAATGTTTTTAACTAACGCAATATCAATAACACTGGGGTTATGAATAAGGTTGTTACTACGGCTAGCAGTGTCGTAGCGAGTGGGGTCGTTAGGGGCTAAAATTGCAAAATTTAAGGAGTCGCTTAAGACGGATAATCTAATGCCATTCGTATTAGATATGACATTGCCCCACTCTGTGTGTTTGCAGTTTAGGTCGCCGGCAATAATGACGGCATTGCCTAAATTAAATAGCGATCTTAATTCGCTAGAAGTTATGGGCATTTTGCTGGCTAAATAGGCAGATACAATTATGATAGGTTGATGGTCTGTCATGCCAATGTGACAAATAGAAGTTTCTAAGTTAGTTAGGGATGGGGGTTCTAGGGGAACACAGTGCAATGATTTTTTGTAATAAATCATTGTGCCTCCGAGTTGGGATCGGGTTCTGTCATTTCTAACTATTTTATAGTTAGCTATTTTTGGGCTTTTTCTACTAGGCTTAAGGAACGTCTCCTGCATTAGTAAAATATCGACATTGTGGTTTATGACGAATTCGCGGATTTCGTCTATATTATTATGTATGCCGTTTGTATTAAACGTAACTACCTGTAGGGAGCGCGGTTTTATTCTTCCGGTTGAATCCATTAGTTAAACGATAGTGATAAATTGAGAGAATTGATCCTGCGGATCAAATCGTTGTAAGTCGACAGACAGGCGGATAATTGTGAAAAAGTCCTAGCCGTCCGTAGTCCGTAGGAGAATTCGGCTACCTCTGACGGGTTTATGAGGCTTAGGAAGTCGGTCACGTCACGCAGGTCGTCTCCGTAATTGGAGGTTATATTCGCGGGGGGAGTGGGCTTTTTCGCGGGGTGCGCGGGTTTTGCCACGGGTGTTGCGGGCTTTGCCGCTGGGGGCGCAGGTTTTGTCGCGGAGGGCGCGGGTTTTTGCGCGGCGGTGGGCTGGGCCCTGTTGGGGAGCACGGGGAAGTTATTAGGGGCACTAGTGCTGTTCACCCAAGGTGATTTAGTGGGAAGCGGAGCAGGGATAAATCTCTGCTTTGTTTTTTCCTTATTGTTTTTCTTTGTTTGAGGCGCAATTCGTCTCTTTACTTTGGGTGCTTTTACACACCCTCTGTAATTAGGCGGATGGCCTTGTGTTTTGCATAGCACACAGCTGGGGGGTTCGGACTCCTCAGCTGGTGTTTTGCGTGGGCAGTCAGAGGTGCCGTGGTCTCCTAGGCACTTGACGCAACGCAGTCGGGCTTGGCAGTTTCGCGCGGAGTGCCCGTAAAGTTGGCACCTGTGGCATTGGCCAGGAGTGCCTCTTTTACGGGGGGGTTCCACGCGTATTCCGGTTATATTACATACGGCGCGTATGTTAAAAATTTCCTTACCCTCGGGGGTAAGGGGGAGGATCACTAGTACCATGTTGTACACGTGTTTTTTGACGGGGTGGTACATCCTGTGTACCTCGGTCGCGGAGTAACCTTGGGCTATTAGGTCTTCAAGTACATCCCTTTCGGAGATGAACTTGTCGACACCTACAATGACGACGCGGAGGACACGTTCGTCCTCTAAGGCATAGGTGTGGTAACCTATGTTTTTTCCACGGAGGAACGCAGTTAGGAGGCGATGGTCCTGAGGCGTTTGGACCTGGACCTTTATCCCGATCGGAGTTGTGGTAGCCGACGAGTAACGGAGCTTTTTCTCGTTTATCGCGGCCGAGATGATGTTCCATTTTTCCTTCTCCTGTACTATGACAGGAGGAGGCATTTTGGAAGCGGGTTCCGTCTCGGAAGTCAGCGGGGCCTGAGACGGAACTATTTGAGAGGCCTGCGAGGCCTGGGATGCCTAAGGGGCGATTGGGGGGCGAGCGGGGGACGCGGCAGTACTAGTCTGCACGGACATCGCGGGTAGCTCGGGCCTAGGGGCCGGTTTAGTCTTTCTAGACTTTGGTTTTCCGGCCTGTTTAGTCGGGGAGGACGAGACTGGAGAGGAAGAGCCTTCAGCGCGCTTCCTCTTCTTGGTCTTTTTACTGACGACCGTGGTGAAGTCGCCTTCACCAGGGTCAGTCTCTTGCTCCGAGCAAGACATCTCAGAAGGAGACGAGTATGTAAGTCGGGGGACTACGGACTCTACAGGAGTCACGGCGGTGTCACAGTCGGGAGACGCGGGGGAAACAGCATCGTGATTTCGCACGAAGTTGTCCCACCTTTTCGCGGCGTCAGGGTATTCTACTTTTAAGAAAGATAAAAATTTATCAATCATGTCGGCCATGATGTCGGTCGGTCAGTCTGCTCTTAATGAAAAATTTCCGAGAGGGTACAACCCCGCCCGGCAACCGGGAGGGGAGGTGTGTAAAGAGGTATAAACCTCGTGTAGTGTACCTAGTTTTCGTGTCGCCGTACTTACGATGTGTTCCAGGCGGTCGGGAAACACACACAAAACTCACAACACTAGCACTCGGGCGCTGGCGAGCAAGGCGCGGCGCGACCTACGGCGGCAAGCGCGGGCGAGGGCCCGCACTCGGGCGAGACGAAACAAGCGCCGGCGCAGAGTTCGCTCGATCGCGGACACACTAAAATCGAAAAACCTCGTGGCGCGGACGTGATCGCGAAATCGCAACAAGCACAAAGTGTGCCGAGCGAGAGCGCGCTGTCTATAGAAAGAGACAGCACCACAGTCGCCTAGCAGCGTGCACTTGAGCGGGAAACACGTGCTTATCGGACGGGATCCGTAAGCAGACTGACGGTATGGAGATAATTTGAGTCGTGGGAATGGACATAGGATACTTTTTATCCTGGAAAAATGTGCGGTTAACGCGCGATAATCATATTTTGGCGCAACGGAGTCGCGGGCGTCATCTAGTAGATTATAATTAGTAAAACTCTAAAACGAAGCAAACACAAAAATAAAATATATTATGTAAATATGTAATCTACATACCAGCTAATGTTGCAAGGTAACCGCAATAGCCGCCCATAGTCTCAACAACAAACACACGGCGCTTGGTACCCTGGACAAACACGAATAATATGTAAATATACAATGTGATAATACTTTAGGGCAGCGTTTCCCAACCTGTGGTCCGCGAGTATATGTATGGGGGTCCACAGTGTCACCTCTGGACCATACATAATCCGATTTTTACTGTTGATTTTATTAAAGGGGTTTGTGAAAACTGTGCTTGACTTCCTTGGGGTCCGAGGCTGAAAAAGGTTGGGAAACACTGCTTTAGGGTGTGTATGTGTCCTTTCATTGTAGAAGTAGCGCTGAAAGAGCAAATTTTTTTTTGTGATTTGTATGAGCAAGCGCCCCCGCGTCATGACTCATGAGTTTTTCCATACAAAGGTGAAAAAAAGTTACTTTTTTAGCGCTGCTCTTTCACAGCGATGTCTATACAGGGGACCCATTCACCCTAAAGTATTATCACTTAGTTTTGTTACATCTTGTATATTACAAACTTCATTATACAAAACACTAGGCTGAGTCTGAACTTGGCTGGTTTTAACAGAACATTTTATATTTATATATAAAATTCTCGTGTCACAATGTTAGTTCACGAACTCCTCCGAAACGGCTTTACTGATTTTTACCAAATTTTATATCCATATTCAGTAGGTCTGAGAATCGGCTACTCGGTACTTTATATTGATAAGTGCATTTGTTGAATAAGTAATAGTAAATTATTACAACCTGAGACTGACGGCGACCATTGTTTGTGCGACGGGATAGCGATCGACGTTGCCATGGTGACACACTTATTTAGTCACTTCAATAAAATAATATGGCAAATATACTTATTATGGCAAAGCAACGTTTGCCGGGACAGTTAGTATGTATATAAAACAATTGTAAGCCGATGCACCGATAAGAAGTCGATGTGCCGAACTAAAAAAAATTACAGTAATTTTTTTTTTAGTTCGGCACATCGACTTCTGTGGTGCAAGCAGAAACATTAGACAGGTGCGTGATTGTAACGCTATAGGAATGGGTTTGTATTACTTCTTCTGTCATTAATAACTCCCATATTATATTTGACGACCTCTGTGGCTCAGTGGTGAGCGCGTTGGTAGCTCAAGCCGGGGGTCGCGGGTTCGAATCCCGCCGACGGAACAAAAAGTTTTCAATGTTCTCGGGTCTGGATGTGTATTAAATATGTGTATGATATAATAAAAATCTTAAATATATGTATAGTATAAAAGTATTAAATATATTTCCGTTGTCTGGTACCTGTAACACAAGTCCTTTAGGTACTTAGCACGGGGCCAGACTGACGTGGTGTGAAGCGTCCATAGATATATTTGACATTTGATAATCGATAACATAATGTTTCTATTATGCAATTGTCAAAACTCAAAATACATTCCTGCTTCCACTCTAGGTCCAAAGTTATTTCCCACCTGCGCAGACTGTCGGATACGGTCGCATATCTCTGTGATCTCGTTGAGCGCGGTGTCGGAGCCAAGCGAGAAGTCCGTGCCGGGGACGTTGTTGCTGATCGTCGCGGGGACCACCACCAGTGGGATACAGAACTCGGGGAACTGGTGTCGGGACTCGTAGAACTCGAGACCCGCTTGGTACGCCTGCAACGATTTAAAATTCTTTTTTTTTTTGTGAAATGTTTATTGTAATGTGGTGTAATGTGTTTGTACTGAATAAATGTTTATTATTATTATTATTATTATTATTATTAAATTGTGGCATTTTTGAACCGCCGAATAAGGCTGCATTTCCACCAGAAATGTGTTGCGAGGAATGTGTTTTTAAGATCCAATAGAATTGCTGCTTTCATTAAGCGAGGTCGCGACAATGAAGCGATTCATCTGCTTCGATGCAAAATATCATGAAAAGTACCAATAATTGGGTCATAATGTGATGCCCCATGGTATAATTATACTTGTGATGATGATGATCAATCAAATTGATGTGTTGGCTTATGCTTTCAGTTGTTTAAACAACGGCGAAATCCCCGAACCTGTATCTATAAGGATTCAAATGTTCTGTTCGGTACCTTCGGATCCAGGGTATAACCTGGTGCAAAGTTTTACGTTTTGGTAACATTTACCTCGGACGCTTCAGAAAAAATCAAAATCACTATAAGTTTCCATACAAATTTCAAGGAGTCCCCTCGATTCCTCATGGATCCCATCATCAGGTCACCACTTTTGTAAACATGGTACCAAATTCGGATTCAACCCTGTACAACAACAAAAGAATCATGAAAATCGGTCCACAAACGGCGAAGTTATGGTTCAACATACAAAAAAAATATATACAGACGAACATATAACCTCCTTTTTGGAAGTCAGTTAAAAAAAAGGTCCAGTGCAAATCTGTCGCTGACCGTATCTGTCATTACTTCTACTTTACAGTGATGTGACTTAAATAGATAGAATGTGTCCTTACTTCTTGTGCAGTGTGCGCACACTTTGGCACTATTCAAATGTTTTTTCGTTTTAATGACAAACCACCCAAAACGCCGAAATGGTTGTGGAAACTATATAACCGTGCGGTAGGCCGCATTTTTTTAAATCTTTGCTTTTATCACAAAAACGCAAGGAAAATGCACATGAAACGAAAGTGAAAATCGTATGTACCTCAAATCCGCCGATGATAAGGAGTCCTTGTATGTTAAACTGTTTGATGCGCGCGGCAATCTCCTTCTTCTTGTCGCCGGGCAGCGTGCGCTTGGTGCCCAGGAACGCGCCGCCTTGGCCGACCCAACCTGTTACGTCGGACCTGAAGAGAGAGATAATATTTTAACACTATCGCGTATTATTGTAATGAAAACAAGCAGTAGGTTCATTTAGTTAAATATTCTTAGGGCCTGTTTCACCACTTCCTGATAAGTGACGAATAGGCTATCCAACAATTAACTTGACAGATCAAGTATGGAGAATCTATCAAAAAAGTTGTGAATACACCCCATTCGGCACTTTATCAGAAAGTGGTGAAACAGGCCCTTAGATATACAGTTGAATACGGGTTCGCTGTACAGAAGCCCGCAGCCG
Organism: Lysandra bellargus; assembly: GCA_905333045.1. Lineage (NCBI taxonomy): Eukaryota > Metazoa > Arthropoda > Insecta > Lepidoptera > Lycaenidae > Lysandra > Lysandra bellargus. The sequence goes on from HG995328.1 coordinate 2,004,110, forward strand.
TATCACGTATATTGCGAGAGCAATGCGATAGCAATTATTGCGCGATAATTGCTCAAAATCTATCACGTAAGAGCCAAGACAATACGATTGCAATCGATCGCTTAAATGACACCATTGTTTTTGACAACCAGCAATCGATCGCGTGATTATTGCTAGTGGATTGATGATCGCTATTTTTTACGTGATAGTCTTGCCGGTTGGGTCGCGGTTGACTTATGAGAAACTGGCGCTGCACATATCTATTTTTAACATGTGTGCTACAAACTTAAATACAAGTGTACCGATAACTGGTAAAAAGTTAATTTTTAACTTGTGCGCTTGTGCACTCGTGAACTGGAGATAGGGACAAAATGGCGTGATACAATAACCCTAGGCTTCAACCCCGGTTTTTTATATTTACAATCAGGTTCTATTACTGTTTACAACGATTTATAATACAAAACTAAAAAAACTAAAAAACAACATGTCATCAATTTTAGACTTTATAAACCAAGACTAGGATATTTTATTAAATTATTTCGCTACTACTAAAATTAAACTTATTAAACTCATTACATTAATTAAATCCATTAAATTATTAAGAATTAATTAAATATAAGGCATTACACGAAATAAATTAAAAAGGATAAACAAACAATGAGTCAAATGTGGAGAAAGAAAATGTCACCATCAGTCATGTGTTAGTGTCATACAAAGTTTGTAAACATTTTTGCCATTTTTGCTTGGCATGGATCTAGGTTATTACACATTATTACAATAGATCCATGCTGATATGCTCGCACATGATATGGTGACATAAAGTCACTATTATTTCTATTTCTACGCCATACCAGTCCATCTTAACGATGTTGCCATTAATGAATCCCTCAACGCCGTCGTGAACGCCGAGCACGGTGTCGCCGCGGTAGATGCAGTTGCGGACGAACGACCGCACCGCAGCGTTCATGCCGCACGCCGGCGCGCCCACGTGCATCACAGCGAGCGTTATACCCTCCTGTTGAGTAAGAGGAGATAATCCCCGCGTTCCACTTAGCTTAGCTAAAAACGATCAAACGCTAAAAATCGGAGGCATTTTGAGCGTTTTGATCGTTTTTAACTCTAAGTGGAACGCGGGGAATGTATTCTAAAATTTTTGAACCAAGAAAAACAAGGATTGCCAAAAATAAGTAACATATTATTCTTTAAAGGGGTTTAGTAGGTTTTTTTTAGTCTTAATTGTTAAATTATTATTAATATGTCGAATACGAGTTAGCGTTTGCATTTATTTCCAACTGCAAATATATTCACTATCTACTTATTATATTTTCAAATATTTTATTCTTTCATTTATCTGATTATAAAATCTTACATTGCATTTTATAAGAAAAAAATATTTTTGTCAAATTCAATAAACTTTACCTATATTATAAACGGTAAACCTAACAATAAAATAACTTACAGAGGGTTTGCCGGATTCATCGAAGGCTTCCTTGGGTGGCTTCAGTCGGGTCAACATCTTGTATGTTTCCAAGTTGCGGGCGAAACTGCGACCACGCAGCTGCACCGCTAAGTCCCAATTTTTGTCAGCCATGGCCTGAAAAAACACCAACTTGAAGTTCAGATATTTTGCTCATATTTATGACTTGTATTTTATGAAAAAAAAAAGTCATGCTAAATGTCTTTTAATCGCACATGTTTAATCTTCTCTGCTTGCGTAGTGGGCAATATGTCTTACCTATAAGGTTAACCTTGCCAAGAGCTCTAAGCCTTAGGTACCTCACTATGACTTATCATCTATACAAATTTAAGCAAGACGCCCATTTATTCGGTACATTCAAAGTTCTTAACTGAGTACAGAAAATCCTTTAATTGCTAGTCATTTCAAACTTAAATACACAAACGATACCTATTGTTCGTCCTATATCGGCTTCGGCAGCCATGCGGCAGCCCTGTTGTCCTATAATATCAGTGAGGCTAACGCACCTGTGCCACGGCGCGGGGTTTTTTCCTAAAACGGTATTTAACTTTTGTATTTTCCCATGTAGAGGGGCATAGCCCCTGACCATGGTTTCCCACCCGGGGCCCCTTCGCGGGCTCTGGTGTGTGGGAAGTTACGAGGAACCTGTGCCACGGCCTTGGTCCGGCGCACGCACTCCATGAGAGGCAGACGCACGGCCTGGTTGCCGTCCAGCGACACGACACACGACTCCGTCTCCGCCGTCGCCTCCATCAGCGCCATCACCGCTTCGGCACCCATGCGGCAGCCCTGATATCCTATATCAGTGAGGCTAACGCACCTGTGCCACGGCCTTGGTCCGGTGCACGCACTCCATGAGCGCCAGACGCACGGCCTGGTTGCCGTCCAGCGACACGACACAAGACTCCGTCTCCGCCGTCGCCTCCATCAGCGCCATCACCGCTTCGGCACCCATGCGGCAGCCCTGATATCCTATATCAGTGAGGCTAACGCACCTGTGCCACGGCCTTGGTCCGGCGCACGCACTCCATGAGCGGCAGACGCACGGCCTGGTTGCCGTCCAGCGACACGACGCACGGCTCCGTCTCCGGCGTCGCCTCCATCAGCGCCATCACCGCTTCGGCACCCATGCGGCAGCCCTGTTATCTGAATACTGTTATACGATACATTTGCAACGCTAGACTTGTTATGTTAAAAATTATATAAATCCGGGCCTGATAGAAAGAGAGCGTGCTCTTGGTATGGCTTACAAAGTTGGACACTATCAATAAATTATCTCTGGTTACCAAAGATAAGTTTCAATAAAATCAAAATCTTTAAAAAATATTCTATAGTGAGTCTATAAAATAATAATCAAAAGGATATGAGTGAAATTAAATAGTAGTTTGTATTTGAACTTTAACGAATATTGTATATTATAGACATAGTATAAGGAGGGGAAGTAAGTTATTTTCATACAAAGGCTTGTATGTGTGCACCCGCGTCGCGCCACGCCGCGCCAAACGAATCAAAAATGTCCGATCATAATCGCAGGAGTAATAAATATTGCTGTGTGTTAATTGTAAATCAAATATTAATTATACACATAAAGCAAAGTTCGAATCATAACAACAGATTTGTTTATAGTAGGTACCTATAAGAGACAGACGTTAGTTTTTAATGTTGTTTTAAAGGGTATATTTATAATTTTATTTAGACATCGGATTATATGCACGATCCAAGTGCCGAAATATGCATACAAATATGCACGAAAATTGGCCGAAATATGGACAATCAAGAGTCACTTATTATTATTAAAAGTCGGAAGACCGCGACGTTGCCGCAGTTCATGCGGTTGCGAACGAAGCGCGGACAGCCGCTTGCCGCTCCCAGTGGGAGCCTCCCACATCACAACGCCGCCGCGCCGCCGCCGCCTAAAATTGATAACCCTAAGACAGTAGGTAATTAAATCGCGGATTAGGCCGGAGTTACCCTACTTCCCCTCCTTTTACTATGTTATAGATATAGAGAGTAGAGACCAACTATGATAGTCATCAATCATCATAAAATATGAAATGTTTAATTGGTCAAATTCCCTCAATATAGACGACGCAATCTATAAATCGTTTTGATGCTTCACGATTGCTAACTAGTTTCATCATTTCATTGGAACAATTTGCACAATGAAATAAGGAATGTTAGTGACTCATGAAACACCAGCAACTGGAATTATGATGTTTGTAGTTCGGACATTGACTCCAATATTTGTTTTTATAAGATCCCACCGATTACCGAAAAGATAAAATGTTTTTTTCCCGTTTCCAAGTGTATTAGAACGGATTTCACGAAACAGCTCATAATATGAGCTGGCAGCGCAGTTCGGCACAATAATATCTGCCATATTTTTAGCAATAAGCCCCAAGGTGACATTGGTTAAAATTAACACTAAAAGTTTTCGAGAAATACCTATTATACCACTTGGTCAAACAATGTTGATAGTAGCTTTGTTTTTAACGAGACTGAAATGATAGCAGCAATTAAATTTTTAACAGCGCTAGTTATCCACACTTACTACGGGTAATCTTTTTTTTTATTAAATAAAGGGGCAAAAGAGCAAACGGGTCACCTGAGGGTAAGCAACTACCATCGCCCATGGACACTCGCAACATCAGAAGAGCTGCAGGTGCGTTGCCGGCCTTTTAAAAAGGAATACGCTCTCTTCTTGAAGGTTTGCAGGTCGTATAGGTCCGGGAATACTGCTGGTGACAGTTCGTTCCAGAGTTTTACAGTGCGCGACAGAAAGTTACGCGAAAAACGCACGGTGGAAGACTGCCACTCATCAAGGTGATGAAGATGGTATGTTTTCGCGTGAGACGATGGCGAAAAGTTGCAGGTGGTGCTTAGAGACCTACTTATCTTTAATTAAATAAATTTTTTAGAACCGTCAAGCATTTATTTTAAGGTTCAGTTGATTAAAAAATTGTGAGACTACAGATAACATAGACTAGATAATCAACTTATTGACAAAAATTGAGGCAAATGCCTAGTCAAAACACATCACATGAAATAATAAATTAATATTCACGAAAGGTGCATAAAATATGATGAAAAAAATCACTTAATTTGATAACTTACCAATATTCTATCGAAGGCGGATGGCGAGCCTCCTCTCTGCACGTGACCAAGCACAGTGATACGCGTATCCTGCTGCAGATTGTCTACAACTACTTTCTTCACCAGCTCAGCAGTTATGGGCTTGCCCTCGCGATCTATCGCACCCTCGGCCACGATAATAATGTTCAAGCGCTGCCCAGCCTTACGTTCCTGATAGAATACAAAATATTAATTATCCTGCTAAGAACTGCACATCCCTTCTAGCAAAAGACTACAAGCTCAGGTTTTTGATTTCCTAAACTACCTATCTAAACAAATCATGCGTGTTAATGGCTTTAAGGTGGGTATCTAAAATTGTATGTGCTTTGAAATGGAATGAGAAAATTATTTAAAAGTAACAATATTATTCTTGTACCTTTAAATGAACGAGAAAGAAATTAATATAATAGCGCCACGAATATAGTCTGTAGCCTCCACCTCATGATAAAAGATATAAAATCAAATTGTTTCTTTAACTATTGGTCTTACCTGTAAGCCCAAGAAATCAACTACATAATACTATGCAAAATTACACCTAAAAATTAAAAGAGCAACATAAAAATAAAAGCATGCCATTAGTAAAGACATTGGAATGTTAGACAATCACAATATGCAGGGGGCAGTGTGTTTGTGTGTTTGGTGTATCGGAGCCACTCAATTAAGCCAGCGTACCTGCTGCAATCGTTTGCAAAGTTTTTCGACCCAATTATTGGGGACCGGGTCCTCGGGAATGAAGACTTGGTCGGCCTCGGACGCCAGAGCGGCGACTAGAGCCAGATAACTGCAACAAGCAGTGCCCCATCGTAATGGATCATGCATGTGATACCCGAATGAGTGACTGGCTCGAAAGCGACAATGACATTTTTTTACACAATTCTCCTGCCGTATCAAACGCATGATCTAGTCCCAAAAAATATGATCTTGCCTCCGTTATTTTATGGCACAATTTTGTTTCCCAATTGATGGGCGCTGGGTCCTCACAAATGAAACAATATGTAGCGTCCATACAGAGTGCTGAGTATACTGAAAGAAAACTAAAAGAATTTTTAAGTAAGAGGCAATGGTGTAGATAAGCTCGTGAACAACAGGTGCCACATAGACCGAAAAGGGTAGCCACATAATGATAAGACACTTCAGACTTGTTTTGTCTAGCGGAGTTATAATAAAGTTTCTAAAGTAGCAACTAATTTGAAATTAAAGTGTATAATTTATTAATTGGAATAGTTTTTATCTGATAAATAGCTTGAAGTGTTTTCTATCTACGCCACTGGCGAGCGGTTTAAACAATGAAAACTAAAATGCAGCAAGAACAAGGAGTATCACACAAGGGAACAAACAATCTCAACAAGTATAACTGCTTGCCTGTTCCAGCTTATTACACAGTTTATTGCTCCAGTCTACTGAAGGTGGTGCCTCGGGGACAAAAACAAAGTCGGCTTCGGACGCCAAGGCTGTGACCAGGGCAAGATATCTACCACCAAGAAACTCTGTCATAGTATTTCTTATAACATAATATTAAAATTATTACACTGTGTGCTAGAGAAAATTATGTAAAACATTACAAAAGCCACAAACTAAAGAATCTTTTAAAATAAAGTTATGAATACAAAACATTAAAAAATATGTTGAGCAAATTAAAAAAAACGTTTAATTACTAATTTGATCCCTATAAACTTTATATTCAATACTTGATGATTTCTGTAACTTCGTATGCATAAAATAAAGCAAAAATTCAACAGGAACTATACATTTTTAGGCTATAAAAGTAGCCTAATATGCAAATATAAAATTAGTCCATTATTTTTGGAGCTGAATATAAACTAACAAACAATCAAATCTGTCTTTCTTATTACACAAAATAGTGACCATACCCGCAATGTCTGCCCATGACTTCCATAATAAAGGTCCTCTGATGAGAATAGGCAGTGCTGACAATTGCATCTATAGCCTCAATGATACGGTGCAGGGCTGAATCTGTACCTATGGTCATATCAGTACCACAGAAGTCATTGTCAATAGACCCAACCTGGAAACAATTAAGCACAATTTACATTTTAATGCACCTACATTATTCAATTGGGTTATATGTCAAGTCAATGTAAGTCATGATCTATCTTGACTTCACAAAACCTGTCCAAAATTATGTAGGACTGCTTTCTAGCTATGAATATTTTTTCTGAACCTCTGGTTAATTTTAATTTAGTAAAAGTGTTAAAAAATATAATGGAGTTACCATGCCAGCAATGTGTAAATGCTTGAACTTGTCTCTTTGGTCTTTAGTGATTTTATTGTCTTTTAACAACTCGTCCAGCAAACTTGACCATTCTTGACGAAAGAGGTTGGCTCCAGTCAATGATCCATCACCTCCAATCACCACAAGGTTGGTTATGCCTCGTGCTACTAAGTTATAAGCTGCTTTAAGGCGGCCTTCTCGCTGGCTAAAAAGGGGAAAAAAATATATTCATTCAATTCAAAATTATTATCTTGTTTGTTGATTATACTATTATTAGGTGTATTAAAATATGGATTCTTTTACCTAATCGGTCCCGTTAGCCTTATTAATAAGGTCAAAGTACATATAATTTGTCTAATTTTATAGTTTGATAGTATTAAAAAATGTTACTGTTTTTAAAGTTTATTAATCCCTCAATTGTGGAAAAACGAGACACAATAGATTTCTATTGTTATCGCAGTCGCCAGTGACCGCTTGGGGCTTGAAGCATTAAGTAACACAAAGAGGTCGTTTTTATAATATAATTATTGGTTCAGTTTTATGCTGCCAATGAAAACTTACATAAAATCCATGCATCTTGCAGATCCAATAACAGTGCCGCCTTTATGGATGATGGAGCTGACAGAAGACCAGTTAGCTTCCTCGATATTGTCTCCTCCATCTACCATTCCCTGATACCCCTCTCTGATGAAGTAGACCTTACAACCCAGGTATATTCCCATCCGGACCACAGAGCGGACGGCCGCATTCATTCCTTGGGAATCTCCTCCGCTGGTGAATACAGCCAGGCCTTTGCCTTTATGGCATCCTCTTTCGATGAATTTTTGCGTTGTTGCTACCTCCATTTTGGGGTTGTTTCTACTTTTAAATTAAATTTGTACGTACGTCTGATGCAACTGAAAAAAATGGATGATTAGTGGTGGTTCATAAAGGAAAGGTAGCTAAATCATTATTTTTATTAGTCTCACCTGCAGCACCAGCTTTTATATAGTGTTTTTTATTGAGAAAATGTAAATATTATGGAAATATTGATATAAAAAACATTATTTGAATGCCGCAGAAGGTGAACTTCAAGGTGACCTTTAACGTCAGATGTCACTTTTGACAAATGTCAAAATGTCAATCTTTTTTTTTTAATTCGTCCCGGTTGGGACAGGCAAAGGGAAAAAATGTCAATCGCAGAAAATATGTCAATATACATTTGACGTATTTTACAGATTATAATTTTATTGTAAAAAAATCCTGAATTGCAAAAGTGCTCTGAAATTCTGAATCAGGGCTTCATAACGTTATCGAATAACAGAAAAAATATCGTTACGTACCGTTATTTTCATAATGGTAGCCAGATAACGTTATATTTACCGTTATTATTATAACGTTATTTTTTCGTTATGGCATAACAAAAAAATAACGTTATAATAATAACGGTAAATATAACGTTATTTTCTGGTATCAGGTATGCGATCGTGCATGGTGCACCAAATCTCACTCATATTTAAAATGTAATAAGCGTTCTCTGTGAAAATACAAAGAAAAAAATACACCTTAAAAGCGTCATTAGGTTTAGACCCGCCTGTCATGACTTTCTTGACGGACTATAACGTTATCAAAGAACATATATTTACCGTTATAAATCCTATATAACGTTATAACATTTACCGTTATTAAATACATTTATAACGTTATTTCTAGTATCGGTTTAATTTTTATAACGTTATCTATGCCCTTGAAGCAATAACGTTATGAAAAAATAACGTTATTTGAAGCCCTGTTCTGAATATATTTTACTATGCATTGAAATTTTTTATCGGATTTAATCGTTGGGCCAAGTATTTCATTGGGACTCTCAAGAAAATATCTAGCAAGTGAAATACTCGGCAGTCAAAGCCGTGTTGCGTCATTACCTATTAGCAGGGCTTCAAATAACGTTATTTTTTCATAACGTTATTGCTTCAAGGGCATAGATAACGTTATGAAAATTTAACCGATACTAGAAATAACGTTATAAATGTATTTAATAACGGTAAATGTTATAACGTTGTATAGGATTTATAACGGTAAATATATGTTCTTTGATAACGTTATAGTCCGTCAAGAAAGTCATGACAGGCGGGAAAATTTTCTAAACGTAATCACGCTTTTAAGGTGTATTTTTTTCTTTGTATTTTCACAGAGAACGCTTATTACATTTTAAATATGAGTGAGATTTGGTGCACCGTGCACGATCGCATACCTGATACCAGAAAATAACGTTATATTTACCGTTATTATTATAACGTTATTTTTTTGTTATGCCATAACGAAAAAATAACGTTATTATAATAACGGTAAATATAACGTTATTTTACTATATATCGTTAAAAAAATAACGTTATCTGACTACAATTATGAAAATAACGGTACGTAACGATATTTTTTCTGTTATTCGATAACGTTATGAAGCCCTGGCCATGGCTTTTATAAAAAGAAACTAAAAAAGTAAAAAATTGTCTATGCTAGTTGGAAATGTCAAACTGACAGGTCACTTTTTGCTGGCTGACATTTGATTGCTTTATTTTTGTGTTGTATTTTGTAATATATATTTGTGTAGCATTTATTGGAACATTTATTTTATAACTATTATTTAGAATAATGTGTACAAAATATTAGATAACAAATGTTTTTTTTTTGTTGGTTATTTGAATGACTTACAACGCAAAATTAAAGATTTTCTACGCATAACTTGCTAGACCGTCGTGCTCAAAATGTCTGCGGATTCGGATATGGAGTACTCTGATAATGATGCAGACGAATACGATTACTACGGTGAACAGGATGACTGCGACATGGAAACGGTTGATCGGAGCAAAGATGATCCTGAATATTTTCAGTTCACCTGTCTGAAGGTAGAAGAAGTAGAAAAATTGTTAAACGAATCGATCGAGCTCTTAAGTGATAGCCTCCAGATTACGCCTTCGCTCGCTAAGGTTTGTATTCCTATTATCTGCATTTGGACATAATTTCATTATAGAAAACCTTAGGTTTTATAATCACCCATTTGTTTGTCACATTTAAGGTTTTGCTACATGCTTATAAATGGAATGCCCAAGAGATTATTAAGAAATACAAAGAAAACTCCAACGAAGTCTTAGTCTACAGCCATGTAAAGCCTAAATTACCAGGAACTCAGAACAGTACCAGTCGCTTAGTCTGTGCAGTATGTGCCAGTACTCCACCATTACAAAAATATAGTGCTCTGGCTTGTGGACATTATTTTTGTAATGAGTGTTGGGCAATGCACTTTGAAGTACAAATAATGCAAGGTATGAATATGTAATAGTTATTAAAACATAAAAACCTGATATTGAATATTTAACATGTAGCTGTTTATTTATTAAATTTTTTAAAATTAATTATAATACATTTTCCAGGTGTTTCAAATACAATTCAATGTATGGCACAAGAATGTGAGGTGATAGCTCCTGAAGACTTTGTCCTGTCCCATGTTGCTAAGCTGTCACTCAGGGAGCGCTACCAACAGTTTATGTTCAAGGATCATGTGAAGTCTCACCCTCAACTTAGATTTTGTCCCGGTCGTAATTGTCAGGTAACATTTTAGTTCAGCAATATTATGGTGTTTTTATGGTGTTCTCTTTGACCAACTATGTCAAAATCAAAGGCAAAAGTAAAAAATAAAGTTTTTTGGGAGTCTATGGAAACCTTCTAAACTTTGTGATATAAAAAAATATTATATAATTTTTGATGAAAACGTAAAGGTCTGGTTGCAGTTTCTAACTTTCCACAATACTATTTTCTAATGATATTTGATATTGTATAATATTTTAGTGGATTTATCAAGCTAATGCGAGAGAGGGGGCACGTCGTGTGGAATGCAGAGGTTGTGAATTACTTACTTGCTTCTCTTGTGGGGCCCCGCACCATGCTCCAACTGACTGTGTCACAATAAGACGCTGGCTAACCAAATGTGCTGATGATTCAGAAACTGCAAATTATATAAGCGCACATACTAAGGTTGGTGTTTTGTTTCTAAACAAGCTAGGAAAAAATAGAAAACTCATATTTACTCTTATATGTTTGCAGTACACATTGCAAATTCAACATTCAGTACTACTGCATAGCAATTAAACCTGTTGTGATTTTATTATGTTAACTAGCTTCAAATTGTAATTTCATTTTATGTGCTTTAAACACAATAAAAAAATATTCATTCAATTATTCATAATTACAACAGAAAGTGTTATGATGAGGTTATTGACCAGACATAACCTGACACAATATTAACTTCCTGCCCCGTGGATTTCAATTGTATTAAGATATTTAAATAATGTTAATGAGTATAAATTAATATGAAAAAACATAAACAAGAATATATATTTCTTTATATAAAAACAAGCATTACCATCTTATACCATTAAAGCTGATCTCACATTTGTCAGCACTGTACACGTCGAATGCACCGCGTAGTACAGGAAATGTGGTGCGTATGGTTCAGACGAATGTGCGAGTATCACATCATTTCATACAATGAATTCTAAAATGCGGACCTTTTGGCGCGTGCATGCCGATAAATGTGTAGATTTATGTTTATAATGTGTTTAGATCATGGGCGCCGACAGGGGGGTGCCAAGGGGTGCACTTGCACCCCTTGGGAATCTCGGGATCAACAGGAATTATTGAAATAAAAAGCTGTCTGTAACCCTATTACCATGCTGCACAAAGATAGTTTGTAATGTGTCGGCACTAAATGTATTCTGTTGACGTATACATTGACGTTAACATATTGTTGACGTATACGTTGATGTATAGATAGTCACTGTTGTTTGTAAAAACAAAAAAAAAAAAAGAAAAGAAAAAAAACTAAAATCTGCACCACTTGTAAATTATTTCTGCCGGTGCCCATGCTTAAAGTGTAATTAATGTGCTATACTTGACATGATTAAAGCTTACTATTTTCTATAATTTTTATTTTTTACAGGACTGCCCTAAATGTCAGATATGTATTGAAAAGAATGGAGGTTGTAACCATATGCAATGTGGGGCATGTAGACATGATTTTTGCTGGGTGTGTCTTGGAGATTGGAAGTGTCATGGCTCTGAATATTATGAGTGTAGCAGATACAAGGAGGATCCTAATTTAGCTAATGACAGTCAACATGCTCAGGTATGCTCAAGTCTTTTAAAAGATAAATAAATTACTATATTATGTAAGGTTCTATGAAAAAGGATATTTTATTTTTTGTATTTTTCAGGCACGAGAAGCTCTTAAGAAATATTTGCATTACTATGAACGGTGGGAGAATCATGCAAGGTCTTTAAAATTGGAAGAGCAAACACTAGCAAGTCTCAAAAGCCGCATCAATCAGAAGGTATATTTGTGAAATAAACAAACTCTTTTATTTGCGTAGAACAGTTTTAAGTTATGATAATTAAATTTTATTTTATAGGTTATGGCTGGAGAAGGCACATGGATCGATTGGCAATATCTCTGGGATGCAGCAAAGCTTCTCAAAAGATGCAGATATACATTACAGTACACCTACCCCTTTGCTTATTACATGGAAGTTGGTCCTCGTAAAGAGTTATTTGAATATCAACAGGTAAACTTAAATGTTTAAAATATATTATTATAGCATCTGTATCTATGTATAATATTGATAACTAATGTTAATAAAAAAAAGCCAATGTGTCTGATTGTTGCCTCTTGACTATAGGTACATAATTATATTATAATTTCATGTATTTAAAAAACTAATTAATATGTCATACTTTTAAGGCCCAGTTGGAAGCTGAGATAGAAAATTTGTCTTGGAAGGTTGAAAGAGCAGAAACTACTGATAGAGGAGATTTAGAAAACCAAATGGATATAGCAGAAAAGCGCCGCACTACATTGCTCAAAGATTTTTTGGAGTTTCATATAAGCAACGCTTCAAGTAGCAAAGTATAAATAAGTAACATGCAATTACCTTAAAATTATATTATATAATATTGTATTTAATTACAACAATGAGCTCGGTTAAGATTGAGTATTAGATAAGTTAGATTTTTCTTTTGCCAAAGTATATTTATTAACGTAACTTTGCAATAAAATAGATAATAATGGCTGTCGTGTTTTATTTCATAATATAATTTACCTATCCTTTTTTTTTATCTGCAGACTATAGAACACGAAACTGTTAAAGGGCTAATTTTACGCTATTAAAAGACCGGGTGTCATCGAAATTTTCCATTGACCTCCATTATACAAGTTATAATGGAGATCGGTGTACATAATATGTAATACCAAAATCAATTTCTCATACGAAAATATTTAACATGTTTGAGTTATTTTTCAGCTTAAAATAGTAATTACCTAGGTTCGTGCATAAAAATATACTACAAAATACTTAAGCACAAAAAAATTTTTTTTGTGTTTAAATATTAATTAGTAGTAAATTATTATTTAAGTATATTTTAATGAAGGCACTTCACATGGCTATTTGTATTTGCTATTGGCTATTTGTTGTATTTGGCAATATTATTGACGAATACACAAACAAGCAAATAAAGGCAAATACGGCCTTCCACAAATGGACGTCAAATACCAAACTTTTACTTGATTTTCTTTACTTGACTATTTGACTCCTTTAATGTGCATTAAAAACCGACAAAAGTGCGGATACGTGTATTTGATATTGGTCATATTTGTCAAATAGGCAATTAAGGCCAATATTTGTCAAACATACCGTCTACACATGGTGATTGGCGAATACATCAAATACGCAAATACAAATAGCCATGTGAAGTGCCTCCATAATATAATCAGAAGAGCTACAGGTGCGTTGCCAGCCTTTAAGAGGGAATAGGGTAGGGAAGTATCGCAGTGTTTTAGTGGGTAGGGCCGCGGCTCTCACCCGTCGCGGCGAGCCCCACATATCCGCAGCGGGCTGCGGGAGTCCCCATCCCCTGCGTGAAATTCGTCACAGAATTTCACTACGTAAAAAAAAGGAGTAAACTGAGTATCACTGTACCTCATTGAAACGCACTATAATAATAATACTCTAAAGTCTAAGGAGTAAACTCACTCACTCGGCGAAACACAGCGCAAGCACTGTTTCACGCCGGTTTTCGGTGAGTTGTGAGCCCGTGGTATTTCTCCGGCTGAGCCGGCCCATTCGTGCCGAAGCATGGCTCTCTCACTTGGCACGGCAGAGTCGATTGACTAAAAAAATACCTGTTTACATTATGGCTTGCAGTGACATTACCACAGAAGAATTTTACTTATTTTATTAGATTAATGTGCACAGTGCATGTAATGTAAGCTGATTGGGCTTATTTTGTCAGCACCGTACCTACTCGTCGAATGCACTGCGTTCAATCGCACACAAATGCGGCACGTATTATGCTGACGAAAGTCAAAAGTGCGAGGTTTCACATTATTTCATCTTAATTTAATTTTTCATACAAGTTACAACGAATTGTAAAATGCGGCGCGTGCATGCTGATAATAATTATTATTAATGTGCAATCACCTTTAGACTCATAGACTATAGAGTATAAACCTGGGAAGTTTTGGTACGTGGAAAATATTAGGACCTCACGAGCAGGGCTTCAAATAACGTTATTTTTTCATAACGTTACTGCTTCAAGGGCATAGATAACGTTATGAAAATTTACCCGATATTAAAAATAACGTTAAAAATTGATATTAATAACGGTTAATGTTATAACGTTATATAGGATTTATAACGGTAAATATATGTTCTTTGATAACGTTATAGTCCGTCAAGAAATTCATGACAGGCGGGAAAATTTTCTAAACGTAATCACGCTTTTAAGGTGTATTTTTTTCTTTGTATTTTCACAGAGAACGCTTATTACATTTTAAATATGAGTGAGATTTGGTGCACCGTGCACGATCGCATACCTGATACCAGAAAATAACGTTATATTTACCGTTATTATTATAACGATATTTTTTCGTTTATACATAACGAAAAAATATCGTTATAATAATAACGGTAAATATAACGTTATTTTACTAAATATCGTTAGAAAATAACGTTATCTGGCTACCATTATGAAAATAACGTACGTAACGATATTTTTTTTGTTATTCGATAACGTTATGAAGCCCTGCTCACGAGTATAATTATTCTTGTTTAAAACCGTTCCTAAAATATTTTAAAATTTATTAGAGGGTTTATTTTGGCTTGGGTTGCTAAAAGGCACCTTAACAAACGCGTTAGATAATCGACCTCACATTCATTTTTTGTACTAACTTCCGGTTTTATTTGGTTGTCTATGACTAGTTGGGGCATCTGTGACTTTTTATTGCTTTTTGACACCTATCTATGCATTATCTATGACTGTGGTCTATGCTTTTTGGTTTTTTCCTCAGTAGAAATGCGAGCTTTCAAACGCAACATTGGTCGTCCAAAATGGCGACCACGAGTGATTCGAAGGCGCCTTTGCGCCAAGTTAAAAGAGTACAGTTTGGCATATTATCTCCAGATGAAATTGTAAGTTATTTACTTGATAATAAACCGATTATGCATATAAATATGTATTAATATTTGAGCTTAGAAACGAAAAATGGTGTAATATTGTTCAACATTATCCTGTCACTAAGTGCGTCGTGTTTTACCAAGTGTCTTTTGATTTTACCTAAAACTTTGTTGTGGTAGTCGTGATTAGTCAATATTGTATAAAAACTACACATTTCATATCCATAACTGTTGATATTATGACCACATCTGCGTCAGAATTGTAAAGGGGAAATACCTAGATGTCATTGCATGGTGCTAAAATAATGTTGTTTTTTAGCGTCGAATGTCAGTCACGGAAGGGGGCATACGCTTCCCGGAAACGATGGAGGGAGGCAGACCTAAACTTGGGGGTCTTATGGATCCTCGACAAGGGGTGATAGACAGAACATCCAGATGCCAGACATGTGCAGGAAACATGACCGAATGCCCAGGTCATTTCGGCCACATTGATCTGGCCAAACCAGTGTTTCACATAGGATTTATCACAAAGACGATCAAGATTTTGAGATGCGTTTGTTTCTATTGTTCCAAGCTACTTGTTAGCCCGGTAATGTAACATTCAATAGAGATCTTTTTACTCCTGTTATATCGATTGTAAGTTACTAATGTTTTTGTAATTTTTAGACAAATCCAAAAATAAAAGAAGTAATCATGAAATCAAAAGGTCAGCCTCGTAAAAGGTTGACATTTGTGTATGATTTATGTAAAGGGAAAAACATATGCGAGGGTGGGGAAGATATGGATATAGGCAAAGAAGGCGAAGATGGTAAGAAGGGATCGGGCCATGGTGGTTGTGGTCACTACCAGCCATCTATCAGACGTCAGGGCTTGGACTTGACTGCGGAATGGAAGCATCCAAATGAAGACACACAGGATAAGAAAATTATTATAACAGCAGAAAGAGTTTGGGAAATATTAAAACATATCACAGGTAGGTTTATGTTATCTTGTATAATAATCTTCTATAATAAAATGACTCATCTTGGGAGCAATGACCCAATGTGTTTTTTTAAAGCTACGAGGGCGGCACTGAAAATTTCGGGAATCAAGGAGGTGACACAACAGTACTATTTAAAAATGTTTTTATTGCTTTTTGAAGTATTCTCCGTGAAATTTGACACATTTTTCCATACGATGGAACCAATCATTGTAGCAACCATTCCATTCAGAAGTTGGGGTCTCCAAAATGGCCGTTTTGTAGGCGTCCACAGCTTCTTCAGGTGATGAAAATCTCTGACCACGCAATTTATTCTTTATTTTAGGGAAAGTATAGAAATCATTAGGGCTTAAGTCGAGGCTGTACGGCGGATGGTCTAATAATTCTATGTTTTCTTGCTCTAAAAACTCTTTTGTTCTGTGTGCGGTGTCAGAACTCGCATTGTCGTGATGGAGGATGATGCGGCGGTTGCAGTTCTCTTTACGGAGTTCAGATACGACCTGTGGCAAACAAATGCTAACATACCATTCTGCATTAACCGTTCTTTGTCCCTCAAGAGGAATAGTCGCAATATGGCTGGTTTTGGAGACAAACGTGGCCACCATTTTTTTGCAACACTCCGTGAACGAACAATTTTTGTTGGCTTTAACTCATTTTCGAACACCCAAACTCCTGACTGGTTTTTAGTTTCTGGTTGGTACGCGTGTATTCAGGATTCATCACCTGATACGATGTTGTATAGAGCATTTGAGGATCCTGCGTGGAATCTTTCGAGAGTTCTGACGCACCAAGTAACGCGAGCCGCTCTTTGCTTTTCACAGAGCAAATGCGGTATCCATCGGGAAAACAACTTTTTTAAACGTAATTGTTCATGCAATATTATTTGTATTTGACTCATGCCCATGTCTAAAGTTGCCTGAATTTTGCAGTATGTCACATGTCGATCTTCCTCAACCAGCTTACGCACAGCATCAACGTTTTCTTGGGTGACTGCAGTTTTTGGACGACCTTGATGGGGATCATCACTGAGCCTGACACGTCCACGTTGAAATTCAGCAAACCAGCGATAAATTGTGGTTTTGGATGGGGCTTCATCAGCAAATGCAGAAATCATCTGATCAACACACTATATTTGTGTTAAACCACTTCGAAAGTCATAATAAATCATCACTCTAGAATTTTCTCGAGTCAGTTCCATTTTCTCAACGACTAAACAAATTTGACCTTGTGACAAGACCAAATCTAAATAAATAAATGGTATTTGATTTTTAAAACCAAGGAGTTTTCAATTAAAAAGATTTTAATATGACAGGAATAGTGGAAGTATTCCATTCCCGATATTTTTAGTGCAGCCTATATATGATGTCTATTATAATATTGTACTTTTGTAGATGAAGAATCATTCATCTTGGGTATGGATCCAAAGTTTGCAAGACCTGACTGGATGATTGTTACTGTCCTACCTGTGCCACCCTTGGCTGTTAGGCCAGCAGTAGTAATGTTTGGGTCTGCAAAAAATCAGGATGATTTAACACACAAGCTAGCTGATATCATCAAAGCTAATAATGACCTGATGAGGAATGAGCAGTCCGGGGCCGCAGCACATGTACTCACAGAAAACATAAGAATGCTACAGTTCCACGTTGCCACATTTGTGGACAATGATATGCCTGGTATGCCAAAGTAAGTAAATAACTTTTCTCACCTCCGGGCAGAAAACGTCAACTTTCCTCTGTGCTTACTGATGTTGTCGTTTTATGTTATAGAAAAATAGTATACGCACCATGGGCAGTAAATAAGAAAGCCTCAGATCACATGTTCGTTGACCTCGGTTTCGCCTTGGCCAACAATTACATGTGATCTGAGACATTTCTTATTTTCCTGCCCTAGGTGCGTAATGTACTATTTCTGTTAAATATTTTTAACTTATGTTTAAACTAGAGATGTGCCAATCATGACTTTGGCTGACTAGCCGACTAGCCGATTAGTTGGTTGATAAGAAGCCGATTAAGCGGCCGATTAGTCGGCCAAAACGATCATGGTTTTGGATGTTTCTGTAACGTTGTTTACTGCTGATTCACGGGCTGCACATCATTCGCAACTTGTGGACATGTCGGATCGTGTGATCGTCATGATAAGTACAGTTGATAGTTTTCAGGATATATTTTTTACTGTGCACACTGCACCATGTGTAACAACTAACATGCAATCTTGCTTTAATGATTATTACCTAGTTTGTTTAATACAAAATCCGAGTCTTTTATATTTTAAATAAAAATAAATTTTTGGTAGAAATGTTTATTAAAGAAGATATCATGTTGTTTACAGAACACACCAAAGTATACCAAAAAGTTTGGTACACCAAACTAGTATTATAAATACTTTGATACAATTTTTATTTAATAAAATATCATTATGTCATCTAAGATATTTCTTTACCAGCAAGTAATTTCAAATAAAATTCATTTAATTTCAAAATAATCAAGGTTTTTCTTAAATGTAATTTCAATAATAGTATTAGTAATTTCACTATTCGCCGACTAGTCGCCGATTACAAAAGTGGCCGGATAGTCGCCTTTACCGACTAGTCGGCACATCTGTAGTTTAAACTTTTTGAATAAGAATCTATTATATAGTCACTTTTATTTACTTATTAATATGTTTAATATTCCTTCAGGCCCCGCGCGAGCACCGGTGATCGCGACAACAATAGAATACAATAGCAATTCCTGGAAATTCCGACTGAAGTATTAAATCATAGAATTTTCTTGTTCATAGTTTTATTTCAGTCTTCAATAACAACATAATATTATTTTCAAAATATCTCTTATTCTGTTCACAGGGCTATGCAGAAGTCTGGCAAGCCTCTCAAAGCTATCAAAGCTCGATTAAAAGGCAAGGAAGGTAGGATTAGAGGAAATCTTATGGGAAAACGTGTTGACTTTTCTGCTAGGACTGTCATCACTCCTGATCCAAATTTGAGAATTGATCAAGTAGGCGTACCTCGATCGATTGCTCAAAATTTGACATTCCCTGAACTTGTCACTCCATTTAATATTGACAGAATGCAGGAACTAGTTAGACGTGGTAATGCTCAGTACCCTGGTGCCAAATATATTGTTCGTGATAATGGAGAAAGAATCGACTTGAGATTCCACCCGAAACCATCTGATTTACATTTACAGTTTGGGTATAAGGTGGAAAGGCATTTAAGAGATGATGACTTAGTTATATTCAACAGACAGCCCACACTACACAAAATGAGTATGATGGGCCACAGAGTTAAAGTTCTTCCGTGGTCCACATTCCGTATGAACTTAAGTTGCACATCACCTTACAATGCTGATTTTGACGGAGATGAAATGAATTTGCATGTTCCACAATCTATGGAGACTCGTGCAGAAGTAGAAAATATACATATTACACCCCGACAAATTATTACACCACAAGCGAACAAACCTGTTATGGGTATTGTGCAAGATACTCTTACGGCCGTGAGAAAGATGACAAAAAGAGATGTTTTCCTGACCAAAGAGCAAGTCATGAACCTTCTCATGTTCTTACCAACATGGGATGGAAAAATCCCACAACCCTGTATTCTAAAACCTCAGCCTTTGTGGACAGGAAAGCAGATATTTACTTTGATCATTCCTGGCAATGTGAACATGGTCCGAACACACTCCACTCATCCTGATGAGGAGGATGATGGTCCATACAGATGGATATCACCAGGAGACACCAAAGTAGTGGTAGAGCATGGTGAACTCCTTATGGGTATTCTATGTAAAAAATCTCTTGGCGCGTCTGCTGGTTCCCTGCTGCATATTTGCATGTTGGAGCTGGGTCATGAAACCGCTGGAAGATTTTATGGTAACATTCAGACAGTAATCAATAACTGGCTTCTATTGGAGGGTCACTCTATTGGTATCGGTGATACCATTGCCGATCCTCAGACGTATCAAGAAATTCAGAGAGCCATTGTTAAAGCCAAAGATGATGTAATAGAGGTTATTCAGAAAGCGCACAACATGGAACTGGAGCCTACACCCGGTAACACTCTGAGGCAAACCTTCGAAAATCAAGTGAATCGTATTTTGAACGACGCTCGTGACAAAACTGGTGGTTCTGCTAAGAAATCTCTGACTGAATACAACAACTTGAAGGCTATGGTGGTCGCCGGTTCGAAAGGTTCCAACATTAACATCTCTCAGGTTATTGCTTGTGTAGGTCAACAGAACGTCGAAGGTAAACGTATTCCATTTGGATTCCGTAAAAGAACACTGCCGCATTTCATTAAAGACGATTACGGTCCTGAGTCGAGAGGATTCGTAGAAAATTCATATCTCGCCGGTCTGACACCCTCCGAGTTCTATTTCCACGCCATGGGAGGAAGAGAAGGTCTTATCGATACCGCCGTCAAAACTGCCGAGACTGGCTATATTCAGCGTCGTCTCATAAAGGCTATGGAGTCTGTTATGGTTCATTACGACGGTACTGTGAGGAATTCAGTAGGTCAGCTCATTCAGTTAAGGTACGGCGAGGACGGTCTAGCTGGCGAAACAGTAGAGTTCCAAAACTTACCAACAATTAAACTATCTAACAAAGCATTTGAAAAGAAATTCAAGTTTGACCCTACAAACGAAAGATACCTCAAGAGGATATTCAATGAAGATATTATAAAGGAACTCACGGAATCCGGCTACGTCATTGCCGATCTAGAAAGCGAGTGGGAGCAGCTTTCCAAAGACCGAGAAATTCTTCGGCAAATCTTTCCGAGTGGAGAGTCTAAAGTTGTATTGCCATGCAACTTCAAGAGAATGATATGGAATGTGCAGAAGATTTTCCATATCAACAAGAGATTACCTACTGATTTGAGTCCAATTAAAGTAATTCAAGGCGTAAAAGACCTTCTGAAGAAGTGCGTTATTGTAGCGGGCGAAGATCGTTTGTCCAAACAGGCCAACGAAAACGCCACTCTGCTTTTCCAATGCTTGGTGAGATCGACACTCTGCACAAAGTTCGTGTCGGAGGACTATAGACTATCGACTGAGGCGTTCGAGTGGTTGATTGGAGAAATCGAAACTCGTTTCCAACAGGCTCAAGTTAATCCTGGCGAGATGGTCGGTGCTTTGGCCGCGCAGTCTCTCGGAGAGCCCGCCACTCAGATGACACTGAACACTTTCCACTTTGCTGGTGTATCATCCAAGAATGTAACCCTTGGTGTACCTAGACTTAAGGAAATTATTAACATCTCAAAGAAACCCAAAGCTCCGTCGCTAACAGTTTTTCTTACGGGCGGTGCTGCGAGAGACGCGGAAAAGGCTAAGAACGTTCTCTGTAGACTGGAACACACAACATTACGTAAAGTAACTGCCAACACGGCTATTTACTACGATCCCGACCCGCAAAATACTGTCATCGCCGAAGATCAGGAATTCGTCAACGTTTACTACGAAATGCCCGACTTCGATCCTACCAAGATTTCGCCTTGGCTTCTGCGTATCGAATTAGATCGTAAGAGAATGACGGACAAGAAATTAACTATGGAGCAGATCGCAGAAAAGATTAATGCAGGTTTCGGAGACGATTTGAATTGTATTTTCAACGACGACAACGCTGAAAAACTGGTCCTACGTATTAGGATAATGAACAACGAGGAAAGTAAATTCCAAGACAACGACGAGGAAACTGTAGACAAAATGGAGGACGACATGTTCCTCAGATGTATCGAGGCGAATATGCTCTCGGACATGACACTACAAGGTATCGAAGCTATCGCCAAAGTGTACATGCACTTGCCACAAACGGAAGCTAAGAAACGTATCACCATAACAGAGCAAGGAGAATTCAAGGCTATTGCGGAATGGCTGCTCGAAACGGACGGTACTTCTCTCATGAAAGTACTGTCGGAGCGTGACGTAGATCCAGTGCGAACGTTCAGTAACGATATCTGCGAGATATTCCAAGTACTCGGTATAGAAGCTGTACGTAAATCAGTGGAGAAAGAAATGAATGCCGTGTTGCAGTTCTACGGTCTGTACGTGAACTACCGCCATCTTGCGTTGCTTTGTGACGTCATGACTGCCAAAGGCCATCTCATGGCTATCACTCGTCACGGCATCAACAGACAGGACACCGGAGCCCTCATGAGATGCTCCTTCGAGGAAACCGTGGATGTATTGCTCGATGCTGCAAGTCACGCGGAGGTGGATCCGATGAGAGGAGTGTCGGAAAATATTATTATGGGCCAACTACCAAGAATGGGAACAGGTAATTATCATTGTTTATACTAAAATTTTCTGTATTTCTATGACAAGTTAATATTTTTATTATTTACTTTTTAATTTCAGGTTGCTTCGATTTGTTGCTGGATGCTGAGAAATGTAAACACGGTATGGAAATGGGCGGCCTCGGCGTTGGAATGGGCGTCGCTGGTGGAATGTATTTCGGAGTTGGCACCCCTTCTATGACACCACAGATGACGCCGTGGTCTATTCAAAACACTCCTGGATATGGAAGCAGTGTCTGGTCACCTGGTCAAGGTAATTACTTTTTGTCATTTTACTTGCATTGTTATTACATACTTTCGTGTGTGTAAATATTTAAATCTGAATTTACGGCATTTTATACATTGTAATTTAAAAATCAAACTCATAAAAAATTATATTATTTTTCAGTTGGAAGCAGTATGACTCCGGGACCATCGTTCTCGCCGTCCGGGGCCTCCGACGCGTCGGGAATGTCTCCAGCCTACAGCAGCGCCTGGTCACCGCAGCCGGGATCCCCCGGGTCCCCTGGCGCCCCCCTGTCCCCCTACGCCTCCCCCCACGCCGGAGCCTCTCCATCCTACTCGCCAACAAGTCCCGTGTACTCCGCGGCGTCGCCGAGCATAACGCCAACGTCGCCCCACTACTCGCCGACGAGCCCGTCCTACTCGCCCAACTATTCGCCCACCTCTCCCATATACTCGCCTTCATCCCCCAGCTACTCGCCGACCTCGCCGGGCTACTCCCCGACGTCGCCCACGTTCACTCCCACTTCGCCCAGCTACTCCCCGACGTCGCCGAGCTACTCGCCGACGAGCCCCGCCTACTCGCCCACGTCGCCCAGCTACCCGACAGCATCCCCGACGTACTCGTCGACGAGTCCAACGTATTCCCCGACGAGTCCGTCGTACTCGCCCACGAGCTCGGCTTACTCGCCGACTTCGCTGTCGTACTCGCCGTCATCGCCCAGCTACTCGCCGACCGGGCCGGGCGCCGGCGGCTACAGCCCGACCTCCCACAACTACTCCCCGTCGTCGCCCAACTACACGCCGACCGCGCGGGCCTACTCCCCGACGAGCCCGTCGTACTCTCCCGCGTCGCCGGCCTCACCCGCCTCACCCGCTTACTCGCCGACGTCCCCCAGCTACTCGCCGTCGCCTAAATATTCGCCGACATCACCTAACTACTCCCCTACGTCTCCGTCTCTATCGGGTAGTCCGATGTCGCCCACAAATCCGCAGTACTCGCCGACGAGTCCGCAGTACTCGCCCTCGAGCACGGCGTACTCGCCGTCCTCTCCCCAGCACCCAGGAAGCAATCGGTACTCGCCGTCGACGAACTATTCCCCCTCGTCTCTCAACTACTCGCCCTCGTCGCCTCGCTACTCGCCGTCGTCAACGCAGTACTCCCCGGCGACGTACACGCCCACTTCCCCCAACTACTCTCCCACTTCCCCCGCCTTTTCACCCTCGTCCGGCGGACCGACGCCCTACTCCCCGACCTCGCCCAACTATTCGCCCACTTCTCCCACGTACGAGGATGGGGACGATTAAACCAGTAGCTTTAATTTATATTACTATCGTCTTTAAAATAGAAATTTATAAGCTATCCAAAAATCTTTAAAAAAAATTAACTTACGTGACTGTAATATTTTTATATAGCATTTAATTTTTTAGGTTAATAAAATTTCTATGGAGAAGACACGATAAATATATAAGTTCTGTCTTTTTACCAATATCTCAAACGATTTAGGAAGTTGGAACCAACCAAAAAGTAAAAATTTTCGTTACTATGATATTTTTATAAAGCATTTGATTAGAATATAAGGGCCAACGCTAAAACACGGGTGGACGAGGGCGCGGGCGCACGCGCCGGAAGACCGCGGCGGGCCACGAATCCGCGAGCGGGCGCCCGTCGCGTGCGCCCATCTCATTTAGCGCTGCTATTATAATTTTTATCTCGAGCGTGTACAGTTGTGTCCAGTAGATTACCATGGATTATGTACTAATTTATTATTTGGCAAAAATTCAACGGAAACGTCGATTGCGAAAAGCGTGCGCCCGCGCCGTGTGCCCGCCGTCCGCCGCGCGTGTGACAGTCCGTCGCCCGCGTCCGCGCTCCGTCGCACGCGCCTGCGCTGCCCATACTATTTTTCATAATCGTTATACACACGCGAGCGAGCATTAGCGTTGGCCCTAAGAATTGCGATGTTTCGATAAAAATAAAAGTGATATAATTATGATTATTTAAGTTTAAAAAGAAACATTGTTTATATCATGGTCAGTCGACCCTGGTGTTATTTTATTGACTATGATTGTTTTCTTTAGCTGTAAGTTTACTATAGCACACTATTTAGTTATGACTGTGAAAATTTAGTCAATAAATTGATTTTTTAAAAATAAAGTATTTAAGCCATAACTGAATTTTATTTTTTGTACAGTATTTCCTCCCTCAAAAGGATAAGTTTAGTAATATAGAATCCCACCAAAGTATGAAATGTAAAAGGAGCCAAGCAAAATACTTCTGTCGTAAAAACTTTTCAGATCACATTCAAGCCAAGCCTTCAACTTATTTTGTAATTTAAATCAACATTCAGTAAATGTATCAATATATTTCTTTATTTTATAATTATTATAGTGGCTTGGCAATGAGCACTAGAGAAATATTCAGCTAAGTACTAATTGGATTTATTGGGTACCATCAGCCACATGCGTCGTTACATATTAAAACACTTTACGCTTGCCGTCTATGTATGAATTCCTCCCAATATGCAGTTTTATATTTATTTCTATTGTGCTCATTGCCAAGCCACTATAATAATTATAGAATAAATAAATCTATTAATACATTTACTGAATGTTGATTTAAATCACAAAATAAGTTGAAGGCTTGGCTTGATGTGATCTGAAAACTTTTTACGACAGAAGTATTTTGCTTGGCTCCTTTTACATTTCATGTTTTGGTGGGATTTCATTTCTTTTTTGAAGGTTTTTTTTTTCTTTTCACGTCACGTTATAACTTTTTTGTACTTAGCTTAGCACCCATTCCCTATCTACTTTAATATATATTTTCTTCGAGGCTTTGTTAGTTTAGGTGGACAACGTAACGTAAATAAGTAGGTACTTCTGAGTTCTGAGTCGATTATTATAAGGGAAAAGACCTAATGCTAGACACTCAACTAATAGATGACACTTACGACAAAAATGCCATAAAAATAAGAATTACTATAATTATTTCTCAACACTGTAAATTTTATAAGCTTCTTATGCTATCTGCTGATGTGAAAAAATATATTATAGGGACGCCTTCGGGAACAAAATTTTAAAATGGGATCAGTTTTCGTAAATGATGTGACCGCGTCAACACGCGCTCGGCAATTTCTTAGCAAATAGGTTAAGGAAGGCGAAATTTTGCACGTAAGTTTTAAATATATTTATTAGATTTTTTGTAATTTCTTTTGATTTCATTGGATTAATGGTCATGTTGCTTACACTAATTAATGTTTATTTATGATCTTTTATCCATTTTCCCTAACAATATAAAGGGTGTCTACTACTAGTTCTTGAAAATGTAAAAAAACCTAATAGATGACTTGGATCTCATCTTTTAGTTTTGCAATACATACTAAAGTTATTTTGTACTTTATTCTACTGCAAATATCATCACTATTCTCTAAAAATATAATTCTATTAACAAACTAAGAACTTAGAACTACTGTACCTAAAAATGGACATGGTGTCTAATATTAGACTTTGTACTGATCTAAAAATCGATTGCTTTAGTTTTGTAGCAGTAAAAAGAAGAAAAAGGAGAGCTGAGAACAGAAAAAAGAAAAAAGAAGAGGCAACAGAAGCATGGAGACTAAAGACTGAAAATAAATTTGCTAGGAAAAAATATGAAAAATAAAAATAAAAGGAAAGATAGTTTCAGCTTGGAAGAAGAATGAATAGGATCTGGAGACAACGTGGATAATATTTCTGATGCATGTAGTTACTATGATGGAGTAAATGAAATCTTTTGAAAAACTAAAAATAAAGACCTAATAAATAATAATATGAATAACGTAAAATGTAATTTAATATTCTATGTCAACTATAAGTTCATATTGGTGTCTACTATTAGTGATGTTCGCTTATTGTGATGTCATCTATTAGCTCTTATGACTAAGTTTACAAAAATACCAATAATATATTTTTTTATTGATTTGTCAGAGAATAATTATAACTAACTCCGCTGGCTCAGCGACCCAAAGTGGATCTTGGCCTCCGAAATGAGCTTCCGCCATTGAGCCCTGTCCTGCGTTACCTCCTGCCAGTTACTGACTTGAAGGTCACGCAGGTCAGCCTCAACGGCATCTCTCCAGCGATACCTGGGGCGTCCAACAGGACGACGTCCTGTTGGACGGCCCTTGTACGCTCTTTTTACCCCGCGATCCTCTCCCATTCTTTCCACGTGTCCCAGCCAACGGAGTCGGTGAGCCTTTGTTTCTCCGATTATATTGGGCCACCAGTTCTTCAATTTCAGCATTCTTCCGGATTCGCCAACAGCCGTCATTCGTTTTGGCTGGGCCCAGGATTTTTCTGAGGACTTTCCTTTCAGCGACTAGAAGTTTGTTCTCCTCCTTTTGTGTCAGCGTCCAAGCATCACAGCCATACATTAGTATAGGCCGAATAATCGTGTTATAGATTCGGATTTTTGTATTTTTGAGAATAATTATAATAGTTTTATTTTGTAAGAGTTACTGAAGACATGGAAGAAGTTATCAATCCTTTATTTTCATAAATTATATATTTTATAACATTCAAAGTGGCGGATTTACAATTTTGCCGTCAGTAGGCTTTTCAATTTTTGCCGCCCCTACTGACCTTTGAAATTCCATACGTTTGGGTGTATGTATGGATGTGTGGATGTTTGTTACTCTTTCACGCAAAAACTACTGAATAGATTTTAATGAAATTTTACAATAGATAATATAGCTTATACATCAGATTAACACATATGCTACAATTTTAACCGACTTTCTAAGTGGGGGAGTTGTTATGTTCATTTTTTCGTGTTCAACGATTACTCCGCCGTTTGTGAACCGATTTTCAAAATTTTTCTTTTTGTGTATAGGTTATCATCCCAATTTATATATACCATATTCATAAAAGTAGTGACCTGATGAAGGGATCCATAAGTAATGGAGGGAACTCCTCAAAATTTATGTGGAAACATACTGTGGTGACTTCGGTTTCGTGAGCAGTAGTCTAAGCATATGCTACTAACAAGTAAGATTTTGCACCAAGGTATACCATGGTTCCATGGTACAATAGCCATGGTTGACTCTTTATAGTTCTTGTATGTTTGGAAGTTATTGTATTGTATGTTTATAGTTCCAAACTTGTATGTTTGGAAGTTTCGATGTTGTTTTAAGAGCGGAAAGCATAATATGCAAATTACATTCATCATCATCATCATCACTACCATAAATATCATCAATACCATTATAAAACCTTGTATCGTCCCGTTTTGACCCTATTATTGGTACTTTTCATAGTCTTTTGGGTAACACCGCGGGGCACAGCTAGTATTACATAATTACACTTATTCTGAAATTGCAACTTTATGATTTGTATTCTATCGTCTTCATCACATCGGCTTTTTCCCGTTGTTAGTATGATTGTGAACTAGGTGATAGTTCTGCAAGTTACTTGATTATTTTTGCAACCTACAATGTAGTGAACTAGTGACGAGTATACTGTTGAACTGTTGACCTAAAAAACAGCAGCATATATACTAATCATCAGGTAGGGAAAGGCATGCCTTAAAAATATCTACATCATATTCATATATCATCAATTCATCATATTATTTTGTGTAAGCTGTGTTCATGAACACAGCTTACAAAATAATGTTAAAGTGTAAACGTTGTTTTTGTTCAATATTTTTTACTAGATGACGCCCGCAACTCCGTTGCGCCAAAATTTGTTTATCGCGCGGGAACCGTACATTTTTTCGGGATGAAAAGTATCACAGTTTAGCGGTTTGGGCGTGAAGAGGTAACAGACAGACAGACAGACACACTTTCGCATTTATAATATTAAGGCGAGAATAAACCCCAATTTGTTATTCCGTAACTCCCAGTTTATCTAGTTCCAATATAATAACGAAATGTAAAAAATATGAGATATAAAGCACAATATTTAAAATACTTTAAACCATAAACATTTTAATAAAACGTAATACTTTGGCTGTAATTAATTTACAAACTCACCTCCGACAAACATCTATTTCATCGAAATATAAGTATTAACTAGGATAATTATACATTTTATTTGAATAAATTGTTAGTAAATCTATATTAAAATCTTCTGAACCGAACGATTTTGTTTCTTAGATTAAAAAAAGAAACATGAAAAATAGAGAAGATCCGCCCCTAGTAACTACAGTTTTATGCTAAGCTAAAATGAATCTTATTGCGATGCGTATACGCTTGGTCTTTGGTTGTGTGCAAGGTTATCGTTTTGGATTGAGATTAATCCCCGCCTTAAGTACGGAAGTATGGATTGCACTTACAGTCTAAAAACAATACGAACAATTTCTATTAAATAACATGTTATTAATCCGGTTAATGGTGAGTGGTGACAATGAAATCAATTAATAAGTTTTATATTTAGGCAAAAAAATAAAAGTCCGGGAGCAAAAAGCTTACTAAAGTCGTATTCGTTTCGTTTTTTCAACGCGTATATTATTTTCTGTAAGTAAAAAAAATTGGGCAAAATTTGCCGCCCCTCTAAATCTGCCGCCCTAGGCTCCAGCCTACTCAGCCTATTGGTAAATCCGCCACTGAACATTCAAATGTTTCATGTTTCCTTAAAGTGTCTGCCATTAGGTCTTTTCCCTTATTCATATTATATAATTGACTCATAAGCTAATACTTGAAGGTGGTCATTTTTAGCATTACCGTTGAATACATAGCAGCACTGTTGTAAGCGTCTCGACGTTCCTCGCAGGAAAGGAGCACACCTTATATTTTTCATGTGATAACTTAAAACTCCCATATTATATCGAGCAAGTAGTGTTGAGTAGGACATGAATTTTATACGAGGATGTAAGAGGTGCCACTTTTTCGTACTGAGCCGGTACAGTGTCCCACTTCAAAAGAGGCGAGGCCGCGAGGCCGCGAGGCCGCGAGGCGTTTGAGGCGTAGCAGTACGTTTGACGTGCTGCGACATGTGAGCCGTCTTGAGGCGTTAATTTATATTTATCTATTTTTCCCCTAAAAAATATACAAATACTAGATGACGCCCGCAACTCCGTTGCACCAAAATTCGTTTATCGCGCGAGAACCGTACATTTTTCCGGGATAAAAAGTATCCTATGTCCTTTCCCGGGACTCAAAGTATCTCCATACCAAATTTCAGCAAAATCGGTTCAGCGGTTCGGGAGTTAGAGGTAACAGACAGACAGACAGACACACTTTCGCATTTATAATATTAGTATGGATACATTCATGATTAAGAAATAATATACTGTATTAAAATATGTTTCAAAATCTTTTTTTTTTAAGTTAATATTTCTGCATTTGGTGATGAAACCCCATCCAAAACCACAATTTATCGCTGGTTTGCTGAATTTCAACGTGGACGTGTCAGGCTCAGTGATGATCCCCGTCAAGGTCGTAAAAACTGCATTCACCCAAGAAAACGTTGATGCTGTGCGTACGTTTGTCTCCAAAACCGGCCATATAGCGACTACTCCTCTTGAGGGACAAAGAACGGTTAATGCAGAATGGTATGCTAGCATTTGTTTGCCACAGGTCGTTTCTGAACTCCGTAAAGAGAACTGCAACCGCCGCATCATCCTCCATCACGACAATGCGAGTTCTCACACCGCGCACACAACAAAAGAGTTTTTAGAGCAAGAATTAAGAAAACATAGAATTATTAGACCATCCGCCGTACAGCCCTGACTTAAGTCCTAATGATTTCTATACTTTCCCTTAAATAAAGAATAAATTGCGTGGTCAGAGATTTTCATCACCTGAAGAAGCTGTGGACGCCTTCAAAACGGCCATTTTGGAGACCCCAACTTCCGAATGGAATGTTTGCTTCAATTATTGATTCCATCGTAAAAATGTGTCAAAGTTCGCGGAGAATACTTCGAAAAGCAATAAACACATTTTTAAATAGTACTGTTGTGTCACCTCCTTGATTCCCGAAATTTTCAGTGCCGCCCTCGTATGCAGTTGAAACTTATACTGTTCTTGCAAAGTTACAAACATAAAAATCTTTTATTTTATTTAATACGCTCATTTTGGGTAACTTTGGATCGCGGTTTAATTACTTTGAACGATACAATAATCAATAATATTGTATTGTTCAAAGTAATTAAACCGCAAATCAAAGTTACCCAAAATGACTGTACTTAAAGTATTATATTATTATTTTTCAATTTCAGTATTTAGGTTTTCCTGCCCAAAGGATGAAAACGGGGCCCTATCCATACTAATATCCATATCCATACTAATATTATAAATGCGAAAGTGTGTCTGTCTGTCTGTCCGTCTGTCTGTCTGTCTGTCTGTTACCTCTTCACGCTCAAACCGCTGAATCGAATTTGCTGAAATTTGGCATGGAGATACTTTAAGTCCCGGGAAAGGACATAGGATACTTTTTATCCCGGAAAAATGTTCGGTTCCCCCACGATAAACGAGTTTTGGCGCAATTTAGTTGCGGCCGGGCGTCATCTAGTTATTAATAAGTCTTCGCTGTCTGTCCGTCGTCCAAAATACGTACCTACTGTCACCGCTGGATCTCCAGAACCGCAAGCAATAGCTAGATAGTTGCAATTTTCACAAATTATTAATAATTATGTATTTCTGGTGTCGTTATAAAAACTAATAGTCTAATCAAAATAAAACAAATTATTAAAGGGGCATACAACAAACACGATTTTTTTCCCTTTTTTTGCTCTATGTCCATAATGGTAACACTAAAGTTTTTGAAAATTTAAGGAAACGCTCAATTGTATGTTAACTTTAATAATTAATTATAAAAATTTAATAAACTTGTTATTTAAGGGGGGCTCCCATACAAATTTACGGTACGGAGCCCTATGTACGCCAGTCCGACTCACACTTGGCCGATTTCATAATTTTTCCTTTCATTGTGAATAAAGACCTATCCGGGTGCCAAATTTCAAGGTTCTACATCGGCTGCACTAAAAATATCGGGAATGGAATACTTCCACTATTCCTGTCATATTAAAATATTTTTAATTGAAAATTCCTTGGTTTTAAAAATCGAATACCATTTATTTATTTAAAAAAAATTCTCGGTCTTGTCACAAGGTCGATATCTTGTCAAACTTGTTTAGTCGTTGAGAAAATGGAATTGACTCGAGAAAATTCTAGAGCGATGATTTATTATGACTTTCGAAGTGGCTTAACACAAAAACAATGTGTTGATCGGATGATTTCTGCATTTGGTGATGAAGCCCCATCCAAAACCACAATTTATCGCTGGTTTGCTGAATTTCAACGTGGACGTGTCAGGCTCAGTGATGATCCCCGTCAAGGTCGTCCAAAAACTGCAGTCACCCAAGAAAACGTTGATGCTGTGCGTAAGCTGGTTGAGGAAGATTGACATGTGACATACCGCGAAATTCAGGCAACTTTAGACATGGCATGAGTCAAATACAATTAATATTGCATGAACAATTAGGTTTAAAAAAGTTGTTTTCCTGATGGATACCGCATTTGCTCTGTGAAGAGCAAAAAGCTGCTCGCGTTACTTGGTGCGTCAGAACTCTCGAAAGATTCCACGCAGGATCCTCAAATGCTGTATACAACATCGTATCAGGTGACGAATCCTGGATATACGCGTACGAACCCGAAACTAAAAACCAGTCACGAGTTTGGGTGTTCGAAAATGAGTTAAAGCCAACAAAAATTGTTCGTTCACGGAGTGTTGCAAAAAAAATTGCCACGTTTGTCTCCAAAACCGGCCATATTGCGACTATTCCTCTTGAGGGACAAAGAACGGTTAATGCAGAATGGTATGCTAGCATTTGTTTGCTACAGGTCGTATCTGAACTCCATAAAGAGCACTGCAACCGCCGCATCAATCCTCCATCACGACAATGCGAGTTCTCGGACCGCGCACAGAACAAAAGAGTTTTTAGAGCAAGAAAACATAGAATTATTAGACCATCCGCCGTACAGCCCCGACTATTGCATCCGAATATAAAGCCCTAATGATTTCTACACT
This sequence comes from Lysandra bellargus, assembly GCA_905333045.1. Taxonomy (NCBI): domain Eukaryota; kingdom Metazoa; phylum Arthropoda; class Insecta; order Lepidoptera; family Lycaenidae; genus Lysandra; species Lysandra bellargus. The sequence goes on from HG995328.1 coordinate 2,036,912, forward strand.
TTCCATAAAATAAAGAATAAATTGTGTGGTCAGAGATTTTCATCACCTGAAGAAGCTGTGGACGCCTACAAAACGGCCATTTTGGAGACCCCAACTTCCGAATGGAATGGTTGCTTCAATGATTGGTTCCATCGTATGGAAAAATGTGTCAAATATCGCGGAGAATACTTCGAAAAGCAATAAACACATTTTTAAATAGTACTGTTGTGTCACCCCCTTGATTCCCGAAATTTTCAGTGCCGCCCTCGTATGTCTGCTAGAAGTACCTTAGAATTTTAATGATCTGTCAGTCAGTGACAAAATGTAGTAACTTTGACCATCCGTAACTACTAAACTATTTATTGAAATTTCATGTAATTTGGAGGTTAAGTTAGTTTTAATACTTGCTCCTAGGGACCGAAATTTTAAATCCCTAGCTTTGTTAACATCGAAGATATAGGGGGTATGAAATTGCCGCGAACCGCTTCGAGAAAAGCATGGTACGGCCGTGCTTTTGCTAAAAAGCTTGGCTGGGGCCTGGGGCACTGCCGTGCCCCCAGATATAGATATTGTAGGTGATACAATAATAAATAACACACAGATTAAAACAACACTTGAATTTTTTAATATTTTAATTTAGTTGCAATTATTTAAGTATACATTTATTATACTTAGTAATGAAAACATTAACAAAATTGATTTACTTAATGATAATAAGATGCTAATTAGGACCTAACACTTAAGTAACTAACTTTGATTAGTTTGTAATATTCATACAAAATTACATAAAAATTAACAATCCAATACTATTGTGCCATATTAAATTCGAACACAGCCATTTTATATAATTCTATCAGTTTCTTAAAACTAATTGTATTTTACTCACGAGTATGTTTCTAGTGATTTTAATTAAAACGGCGGTAAAATATTTATCCTAATTTCATAAGCCAAATTAGCCAGTTTGAATGAGCATTAACTATAGGTGTCACATAAGTTTCAAGTTATAAATAAAGTTATATTATAATGTTTATTTCTTTTGAATAGTTTATAGTTTTATATTGGTTTTCATTATGATTACAGTACATTACCGTTTTATGTAGGTCGTTTTCTCCTACTTTTTCTTTCCCCATTTGGAAGAGATATGAAGTACGATCTATTACTTAACTAGAAATAATAATAATTTAATAATTTATCTACCGTTTCTTACCAGAGACTGTATTCAAACAAAGGTATTGCAAACATTGCCAATGATAATTATTATGTGACCTATTGTTATTCACGAATTAATTATTCATAAATAACATTTTGTTTTGTAAGTGTGCAACCATAGCCCGGGCATCGAACAGGTAAAATTCAGCGATTCATCTATTTACAATATTATTTTCACTATCGCACTTTATCGCAAATCTGTGAAAGAAAGATACAAAAAGCTAGAGAATTTATACGTGTTTGGTGACCGAGCTATACCTATTAATAAACAAGGCGGATAATATTTTTAAATTTTGTGGCTGGTAACAATATTAATTTTTGTGTTTTTCTGTGCGATAAATTATTTATATAAGTTTCATTATAGATAAAGATTATCAGTTCAAATAAAATACCATCGCACCATCGGATGTGGAAGCATAATATTTTACTACACGTAATTTTATTACTGAAAGCTCCTACTTTCCTCTATAGATCTCTATTATACGATCTTGGTCTACATATTCGAATATATGTGGGGCGTCCATCAGTATGCCGACGGTACCTGCCGTCGTCACCAGGAAGAAAATGTACAATTGCAGTCTGTCTATGACCATGGCCACGTATTTCCAATCTTCTCGCGTCTGAAAAACAGGAATAGGAAGGTAGAGTTTCAAAGTGCCGTAACCGTAGAGTAGGTAAAAGTTTTGGATGTAGGTAAGTAACTATTTCACATTAATTTGGTAGAGTCTTAAAATAGAAGAAAAATACTCTTTTTAAAAATAGAGTCCATGAAACGTATGTACGTAAAGTACCTGTATGTAAAGATCTTCGTTCCGCAGATGCTCAGCAATGAATTCGACAGCTTCCGTCGCTTTGGCCGCCTCGGGGGAGAGAAGGAGAGAGTCTGAGCTCTCTGACTCCCTCCGTTCTCCAAGTCCCAGGCCACCTAGAGCTCCGAGGCCACCCAGGGCCCCCACTTCCCCTCCTCCGCCGGCCGCGCGGCTTATCTTGCAATTCGGATGATGAAGATCTGACAGTTCCATTGATTCCATCTTGTTTTGTTTCGCACCGATCGCACTAGACGGAAAGGGACAAAATAATTAATTTCCGCTCATTTAGTGGATGCAACGATTGTTGGATCTAGCGTAGGCGAAGTGTATTGCATGTTTAAAGTGCAAGGACCCCAATTCGATTTAATAATACTTACTTAAAGTCCTTCATATCAAATGGCATTCTAACAAAAGAATTACCTCCGTTTTTGGATGTCGATATAAGCTAGAGTTCTCAATTCTCCTTTTGATACTGTTATAATATATTAGTACTAGTCAGCTCTTATCTTACATAGAATAGAGTAGTACCTGATGACTACCTGGTATAAATCTAGTGCTGAGAAGCTTATCAAACCCAAAAGTATTGTGATATATACCTGATGTGTTTGGGAAGGTCATGGGCGGCTGCGGCATGAGGCGGTGCTCCCATACCCGGCATCTCCATCATCCAGCGCAGACGGGTCTTGCGCGGCCGACGCATCAGCAGGAACGTTGGTAAGTAATGAAGGAATACGCTTCGAATCCATAGCGGCATCCTGAAAAACGGTGAAAATTCTTGAGTTTTTCCAGCGAGTTGTGAACTTGTGACAAAAACCTGCATTCGGCACTCTATGTTACATGTAGATAGTGCAGATACCAATAGGTACTGACAGTCACGCTGTAATCGTTATTTTTTGTTATAATAATAAAATCGACGTGGTATTTATTATAGGCCTACCAGAATCTGATGGCAATTTTTGACAGCAGATTTTCAAAAAATATCCTTGATCATTGGATACATTTTTATATTTGCATGTTTAACACACAGAATCAGCCGCTATAAGAATAAAAAAAAGGATTAAAATGTATTATTCCAATTACCCCGGTATTGCTAGAGTCAATTTATTTTCTCACTTTTTGCTCACTTCAGATTCTGGTAGACCGGCAAGGCGATTAGGGTACGCGTCTTGCACCAGTTATGCTACTGTCATAGCAGACATTGTAATCGTTGCAGGCTTGTCTCTTACTCCATGAATAACAATCTACTACACCATGAATAACAATTTGAAACTACTTAGGTACCTGTGAGTGCGAGGACCTCTGAAGTTCCAGTTGATGATGATGACGGTGACCAGAATACTGACGGTGTTCATGATGAATGTGAACAGCAGGTACTTGGCAATGAGCGGCAGCACCAGAGAAGTCGGCGGGAGAATCTTCGACACCAGTAGCAGGAACACAACCAGTGACAGCAAAATGCTGATACCAAGAGTGACCTGAAAGTTTTTTTATTGTTAAGCTAGCGACCCGCCCCGGCGTCGCACGGGTATAAAATATATAGCCACTGAAAATAATGATTAAAATCGATAGCCTATGATCCTTAACATGGTGTACTTCTTATCTGTGCCAAATAACATAAAAATTGCTCCAGTAGTTCGCGAGATAAACCCTTTCAAATAATTTCCCCCGTTTTTTCCACATCCTCCTATTATTCTTAGCGTGATAAAATATAGCCTACAGCCTTCCTCAATAAATGGGCTATCTAACATTGAAACAATTTTTCAAAACGGACCAGTACCTAGTTCCTGAGATTAGCTCGTTCAAGTTAGCCCTTTCAAATAATTTTTCCCGTTTTTCCACATTTCCCTCTATTTCTTCGCCCCTATTAGTCTTAACATGATAAAATTTAGCCTATAGCCTTCCTCGATAAATGGGCTATCTAACACTGAAAGAATCATCAAAATCCGTTGCGTAGTTTTAAAGATTAAAGGGAATAAAGGGACATGAGGGAAAAAAGCGACTTTGTTTTATAATAGGTATAGAATATAGTTCTTAAACATCACTTAAGGTACTCATAACATGTAAGATAGGGCTAGATCAGCTATAAGTACTTAACCTGCAGTCCACTGGGACTTTATCAGTGGCCTGCCATATAAACCGTTTTGAAATTCACGCCCATCGGCAAATAGTGCAAAGTCATCGTGAAAGTTATCAATTTTTTTCCCTTTTAAATCGCATATTTTGAATAACCCTGAAATTTTGGTTGCGGCCTCAGCCTTTAGTTCCGACCAAGATCAAAATGTGTTTGTGGTTCGTATAAAAAAAAGGTTGACTGGGGTAGACGGTCTACTTGTAAAGTCGTTAAGATTAACAGTGCCCTTATAAAAACAATTGTTTCTCTTGACTCAAAAGACTCTCGAAGAAAGTAAAACTCTTGCCAACTATTTATATAACTTTACCTTTTCGCCAGCTTCAGCAGGGAGGTAAAACACCAGCACGCAAAGGAATGAAATCAGCACAGTCGGTAGGATCAAGTTCACAGTGTAGAACAGGGTCTTGCGGCGAATGATGATGTAAAACGTGATGTCGGTCTCCGTAGGGTGGTTGCCTTCGTAGATGTTTAAGTAAGCCGGCACCTCAATGATATCCCAGGTTCCCGATTTCCAGTAATCGGAGAGATCCACGAAATTCTTGTTATTGTAAAGCGCGAGTGACACTTGGTCGCCGTTGAACGTCCAGGAACCGAATTTCATGATACACGTTTGCTGATCGAAAGGGAAGTAGGTTACATCTATCGTGCAGGAACTCTGAAATAAATTATTCGAATATAGTGCTGACTCATCCCGCGCCAGATGCCCACGTTTATGATATTAATTGGCCCAATAAAGCTCAGATTACCCCTCATCATGACCGCGAATTACTTATATAAATCTTAGTGATAGCTCTCATAAATAGAGTCAGTTATAATTTCTCCGTAGACATTTCCGACTGCATTGTAAATATCACTTATAAATGAAGACGTTGGTGGCAGAATCAGGTAAGTAACAGTTCAAAAATTGCCGTTTTTTGCAAACGGAGGCGTTAGAGCTGGAAAAATGATTAGAAATAAAAAAAAAACTTTGGGTTTTATGTGTAGCCAGCTGTATTAGCTAGATGATGAAGTAGGTAAGTAACAACGTTTGTTCAAATAATAAGGGAAAAATTAGTAACTGTCCTTATGTTATAAAATGTTAGTTATCTGCTTCTTCCACTCACGTCTTCAAATTAGAAAAGAGTTTAGATGTTTTTTTATATTTAAAAATAAAAAAATAAAACTAAGCAGGTTGATTTAAATAGTTTATGCAAGTAAAACGCTAAAAACCTAACTCGGAGCTTTCGCTAAGTATTTCGGAAGGCAGTAATTTAGAAGGAAAACACTAGATACCTGATAAATAGCTGGAGGCACCCACAGAACCTCGCCGTTGGGGTAAATGAGGACGTTAGATTTGTATCGCACCTCGTAGTTACCGTCGGCGCTGCAAATGTTAATTCCTAAATGAAATTCACATGCAAATGCGTCCGCTATCAAAGCTCGTTTATTTCTTGCCGTCCTATGATAGTTTATCTTTTCCGTATCAGTTTTGCTCGACTTTGCTTACGTGGAATTGGAAATTAAATAACCCAAATACCGGGAGGGGACGTAGACCTTTTGTTGAGTGTAATATTACAGGTTGTAACCAAACTAAGTGATAATACTTTAGGGGTGATTGTGTTCCTGATATGAAGTTCACTGTGAAAGAAGCAGCGCTGAAAGAGCACTTTTTTCTAATTTGTATGGGCAATGAATATTCCCATTAAAATTCATTGCCATACAATGGCAATGAATTTTAATTACAGTTAGTTATACAGTGAAATAATTTTAAAATTACAAAATTGTTTCACTGTATAACGACTGCTGTTCTTTATAAATGAGGATTATAATATTATATCACCTAAGTTAATGTTTTTTTGGTGTCCGAAACCTCCTAACGTCCTGACGTCATTGCCATCCAAGCGAATCTATTGACTTGCTATATACTTACTTATTGAAGAGCACGATGTCAGGCTTCCAGACCTTGTCGGGTGGCAGGCGCAGGACACCGATGCCGCCGTAGTCTGCCTCGTCCCACATCAGCTGGTAGTCCATCCACACCAGCCGCAGCCACACGTTCGACTTCATTATCTGGTTCTTCTCATTCTGAAAGCAATTGCAACAACTGTAAAGTAATAGTAGGGGAGGGGAAGAGGGGATTTCGGGAGTAGCTCGAGCGTGTCAGATTAAGATTGTATAGGCTTCCGACATGTGTCTAGTTATCTTGGTATAGAAATCAGATTTCTCACGTGGTGGGTAAAAAAAATATGTTTTTTTGAATATTGAAATGTCGTCGGATCTGTCAGATTAAGATAGGGGATATTTGATATACCCCAAAGAAGCTTCCATATAAAGCACTGACGATTCAAAGCTTAGGTAAGCCTGTAGGGACATTTTAAAATATAAAAAAATAAGGCTTCATATTTTCTTAACTAAGCTTCGCAGATATTTTATTTTGCTCTAGACTAAATGATTTAGTCCTTGTTGTCTAAAATATATTTATAATTTACCTAAATAAGCAACTTTCTGAATATATTTACTCTTTCAAAACTTTAAAATGGCTCCAGTTTCTTAACCCACCGCTAAAATAAAAAAACGCTCTTATTATTTGTTTATCATCTTTACCTAATGTACAAAACCTACTAGGTCTCCATGGCGCTCGAGTGACTACAAAAATAGTACCCTCCCCTCCTCTACTGTAAGTGTTATATCAGAAAAGTTTTTTCATAGGCAGATAGCGGATCTACGTAGTTCGGTCGCGTTATGGCAAACCCAGCCGACAGATCACAGCTAACATTGAATTGACATGATCCGACCAAATGAAGTAGGTAACTATGAATCAATTTCTTCAATGGTACCACTCACTTAATAAAATTCTCATTTCTTGATGTAGCTTACAATAAGTGCGCTCAGACACAGCGGGAACCGCGCAGAAACCGAGTGGCTAAGTGAAGTCTGTGAACGCTGCAATACAACTGCGAGCGGTTAGATCGCGCGGGTCCAAACCGCGCGGTTCCCGCTGTGTATGAATGAGCACTAAGAAGTAACATAGAGATACTTACAACGTTAATGAGCTGCACGAAGGCGAGGCCGAAGCGCACGTCGACCTTCTGCGTCATGTTCTGCACGGGGCGGATCAGCTTGTTGTACCCGCGGAACAGGTCGCGGACTAGCCGCTCCTCGTCCTCCGAACACCATCCTGGAGTATCAAGCCAGTTATTAATGACACCTCCATCGTGGGTATCGCAGACACAATAGATTTTCAATTGCTATGCGGCAGCCGGCTGCCGCTTGGGGATTGATGGGTTAAGAGCCAAGCCATGTGAATGTTACACACAAATTGTATACTCGAGTCTCGACGTTCAAGTATTTTTTAGTTCAGTTTCAAAATAGCAGTTCTAAATAAAAATATTATGCCTAATTTTAAATGCAATGTTTTGGCTTGACTTTTAAAACCTTTGCATCTCTTGGTGAGTAGCGATTAATCTATATTATATGCGTTAGTTAAGAAAATACCAAGGCCCGCAAGGCGATTTAAAATAGAACTATCTTACAGGTTAAATATTTATTTCGTTTCTAGTTTTTCCGAAATGAATATTTAAGCAACTTTATCAGCTATCGCAGTAATCAGCAGCTATTTAATACAAAAGTGCGAGGTGCCTTCGATTTCTTGTATGAATCAGTAGATTTTTATAAAGAAGAAAAGTTGCTTAATATATTCAATAGTGTTATTCATGTTACAATGTACCGAATGAGAAAATATATATAATATTTCGTAACAGAAAGTACATTAATTGCCGGAGTTATAAAAATATTTCGAGTTGCGTCGGTTGGCGTAGCGCGGCTACGTAGTACCAGAGTACGTAGACGCGCTACGCAGCCATGCGAGTCGCGCGTGACGCGTTGCACCTTTGGTGTGATCCAACCTTAACTATTCTTCAAAGCATATTAATATTTTTTGAAGTATGTACTTAAAATATTATGTAAATTTGAAATTAATGCCCAATAGGCTGAAGCAGCTTTAATAAGAGAAAAAGTAAATATAATTAATGAAAGTATGTTTAAATGACGTAGTCTGAAAACTCTAGGGCGTGACCTTTATGAAGTGTGTTCCTGTTGCTGAAAAGGAGTACTAGTCCTACTCATTTCATTTTACAGTATGCACGTTTGTTTTATTAACAAGGTTTCATATTTAACGTAGTAGAATAGTATAATACTAGACCTATGACTTGTAGCTAAACATTATTCCCGCGGTTTTGAAATCAGGTTAGCTTAAAATACAAAAAAATAAGGAACGTTTATTTATTGACGTTGAGGTTGTATAATACTGTACATAATAGCCTATATATTATGCTAGATTGCCCCACGAAACGTAGTAAGATCTTAGAATGAAAGAACAGATCAAAATAATTATTGAAGTAAAAAGTATAACATCTACTGGATACCTACAGACTACAGTTATAGATGTTGTATTATAGAGAATAGTACACTAACATATTCTATCTATCATGGTTTAATTTAAAAGCTTTTCTAATTTTATTTCAGTACAGGTTTTGTACGACAAGAGTTATTGGATCCGCCAGGCTTTGGATAACTAGGCGCGCTTCTCGCCCTGATGCTGCAGCCGATCGATAAGTACCAATACACGAGATAAACTCTACCGCACATATACATCAATCTATACAAATAATACTGCCAATTTAATATTATTTGCATAAAAAATAACATGAACATTAAATATATTTCGTACTAATTATTTTATGGAGTATTTATCAAATTATATTTATGCGTATGACGAACAATATATTTGTATATTATTATACATAAATACCTGAGTATATAAGTGCAAGTAGCGCTACAGCAAGTAGGGGAGCGCGCGAGCGAGGCTTCATGACCTCGGGTACTGCCGTGCGTCGCGCACCGCCCGCCCCACGCGTCCGCCGCCCGCCCTATACAGCCTCTTTGCTATCGAGCCGCCGAAAATTACTGTGTTTTTAATTATTATTTTATACTTTTTAATTATATTAAAATAGATAAACGAAGAATATTCTTTTTCCATCGGAATACAATAGGATTGTTATTAGTACAGCTGTATTTATTATTCCTAGTTTTTTTAACATAAATATTTTGGTTTCTAAGCCATCTCAATTTATACTTATATTACAATTGCGAAATTGTGTCTGTCTGTCTGTATGTTACCTCTTAACGCTCAAACCTCTGAACCGATTTTTAAATGTACGGTTCCAGCATGATAACGAATTTTAGCGCAACAGAGTTGCGGGCGTCATCTAGTACCTAATATTATTACGCATTACTAACAGTTAAATAAATTAATGAGCTATTATCATTTTATGCTACTAGTCATCTTAGAGAGAATATTAATATTTTAATTGCGTGTTCAGGCACGTATCATTTTCAAGCACAGCTCAAGAGGGTGTCGAGAGGTCGTCCACAAAAAGGAAAGGTGTGATCAAGAGTTCAGATACGATCGTTGAGTGCTTCTCAGAAATACTTGTATTATGTATTTATGTTGTACATTTTCGTATGTATAATTTGTAAGTATTAAATTTCTCGTTCTGTACATAGTATGCGAAATAAAAATGCTTATTAATGCCTTTAAAATATAAGGAAGAAACCTTTTGCTCTAAACAACACTTTGATAAAATGATTACAGTTATAGGATCGAATATAGAAAAGGAGATTGGCTATTTTTTAAAGTAAAAAATGCGCAAAACCGTTGGATTTTTCTTTTTCGCATGATATGGCGGGAAAAATAATTAGTTTTTATTCCTTATTAAAAATTATAGCAAGCCTTTGCTTTGAGGTAGATAAATACCAGCTGATTTATTGATATTAAGAGTCACACATTTTCAAAGGTAATGCTAATTTATATTGTCAACTCCTTTAATCATAATAACTAATTTAGATGTACTATAGGAACTTTTGTAATGAAAACGTATAGCTTTAATTTCGTTATGTAATGTAAGGTCATTCATCATTCCTTACTTCATGTTGCCTTTTTCGTGTTATTCGTATAACGTGAGGTAAGTAGGTACCTATAGTGGTTTATGTTTTGATTACAGAGATGATTTAGGTACCTACACTAAACTGTAGGTACCTGATCATTTTACTATAACTATAATAATACAATTATATGTATCGGGTAAAATATTTCTAAATTGAGTGTAAAACAACGGATAGAGTCATAATTTAACTTTTAATCTCAGTATTTTACTTCTTACTTTAAATTTATGCTAATTTTTCCTCTGTCTTTATTTTTACTTTACGTCCATTTTAGAGATTTGTGTCTAATAGAATAAACTCATTTCTTGCGCAAGCATATTATGTCACAAATATATGTAACATAATAGAGAGCATTAAGTAGCAATGCCGTAAGTGTCAGCTGGTTCGCAATAATTTCATAAGCGCATATATTGCTTATAACGTTACAGTATAAATTACCATGTCAGGCGGCCCGGCGGCTCTGCGCATGTGCAGTTATCCCTCGGGCTCCCATCGATTGTCTTCAGCCACTCAGCCTGCTCCCGAACACATACCTATTCGGGAAATGTAGGTCACGGGTATATAGCCAACTCCACGCCAACTTCGCAGAGATGACATAACAAAGGACAACAAATAAAAGACCGAGTTTTGTTTCATTCGTTTATATTTAATAAACAAAGTGCAATTCAGAGTTTTAACCCTAACAATTGAACAAATTACAGGGACGAATCGTCCCAACGCCGCTGCGAACGCGACACGTTATTATCAATCGTAACATTATCAATAACGTGCGGCGTTCCTCGGAGCCCTCCCAAAACGCGTTCGGGAGCGCCCGTATAACAATAAATAAGTTAAAGGAGCAGAAACATTGCCTCCTAACCGTGCCCGTTTCGCAACTTCCAAAGAAACGAACACGCTTATCGTAGCATAACGTAGCATCACCTCGAACGAAGAAAACATGGCATCGGAGCTCTGCGAGGGTACAATAGAACCTACATGTATCCGCGCATCTCCTTCGGGGACGTTTTCTTCGTGGGAGGTTCACAATGTTTCCTAAAACAATCTCCGTTACGTGAACTTTCGCCGGAATGGTAATGAAAAAATGACCGAACGTCTTTTAGTATTCAACCTGAAGGATAATGGGCGAGTAATTCCTATGGAGTCTATGAATCGCCGGTGCTTAACGACATTAAACAGTCTATCGTATGCTTTAGGGACATCACCCTCCTGATACTTGTAAATGTGATGCGATGTATAACTATCAAAAACCATATAAAAACCGTTCGCGATGATTATAAATAACTATGTCGATTGTATAATTTAAACGTATGTTCTCTCAGACTGATATTTTATAAATGGGGAACGATAAAAAAGTTAACATTATGCCCTCACTTCGACGCGAGTACGAGGTACGAGCGTGATATAACCGTGGAATGATTGTTGTATAAGTCGTTCCGAAAGACACGAGTATGACTTTAATAAAATAATTATTGTTTAATTAACTACAACTTTTAACGAACGTTTTATTTAAGCTATAGCTTGGATATTTTACCATTTATAACAATATCGACCCGTTCACAACGAGGCATATCACAACCTGTACCAATTGAATCAACATCGTTTGTAAAGTCTATACTAGCTACTGACGTAATATATCCGAAACAAAATAAGGGATAACCACGATTCACGGAATCGAACGAGAAGAAAACGAGGGGCGACGCGGCGCCCGAACCCTAAACTGTACATATAGACTTTAAGAATTGAGAAAGTTCTAACAAAGTTTAAATTTTAATGCGACAGGTCGTTTACGGTAAGAAGGAAGACATTTTTGTGCTATATCTTTGTACAGACCACAGTCACAGATTGTGATCCGTCCTGGCGACTATTCTAGCGTGGATCACTAAAAGCCTGGCGTCGGAGCACTCTGCCAGATATGTCGATACCTGCCACGTTGCCATTTATCAGTCTGTCGTATGAGATCGGAAGAGTGGTACTCTCGTCTGTCTGTGAGAAGCGTGATTAGCAAGCGTCAAATCTCGCTCGAGAATCGGGATAGAAGATCGCTCGGTTCGATTTGTGGGGGAGCGAAGAATCGGCCGCTGAAAGAGAGGCGTCAGAGGTAAAAGGACAGGATACTGGGGAGGCAGTACTCGTTAATGCGTAGGGATGGCAGTCAGCGGTAACTTACGTCTATAGGGAGGCGCGGGCGGCGAGGCGGGCGGCGGCAACTCCGGCGCCGCGGCCAAGGCGCCCGCACCTTCACACATCACAACTTAATTTATATTCGCGGTATCACAGAACGTTACACAAGCGCAGCCGTAGGCGGGCGACTAGGCGCTACGACACCATGATGTGCGGCGCGGACAGCAGCACGGCTAGCGTGGCGATGATTGTGAACAGGGTAAAGATAATAAGGCACAGTCTGTCCACGACCATGGCGGCGAACTTCCAGTCGCGTGAAATGTCCGCATCCTCGTCATCTTTGCGCATCTGTAACAAATTCAGCTCATTATAATTTGATGTTTTAAGCACACTATAAGGAAAATGTATATCTTAATTTTTCCATCGAAAACGAGCAATGATTAACATGCCTTTAACAAATATAATATTTATTATTATAATACAGACCTGATCTGTGATGACTCGTAGCTCTTTCAATATTAGCGAGAGCTCGTAGTCTACACCGAAGCAGCTGTGAGCCGCCAGACCCGCGCCATTCTCTTCTCCACCCCTATAACAAACGGCGCTCATGTAGTGCTTCGTCGAGCGGGGCGAACTAATCTACGGGTGGGCCGAGGAGCGTGGGGTGCTACGGGAGTTAGGCCGATATGCCGACATGAAGACACTAGACCCATGATACATCGAAATGATGAATGGTATGATCAAAGCTGTTTGGTCCAGGTAACTGCGGATCGTTCGAGGCGAGAGGTTAATATCCGTTCTATTTACGGCGAGTAGTGTTCGTGTAGATCATCGAGGGACCTGTAGTATCGGCAGCAGGGGGGCTGCTGCGCGTGCGCATGTCGAAAGTCGTCATCGATGTCGAGGACGTTGGCCAGCAGCGACTTAGAGGAGCGCTCCCGCAGCTCGAGGTCGGGCGGGGGAGGCGCGCGTGCGGGCGGGGGCGTGGCCGCCGAGCCCGGCCGCGACATGCGCAGGATCCACGGTAGCCAGTACAAGAACACGCAGCGGATCTACAAGCACATAAAGCATTCATTTTACTTACTAACCTTGAAACACACCCCAACAAAGCGAGAGTACTTACTATAGGCAATTTGATCGAAAGTCTCGCTTGCGCAAAATATATTTGTTAAAATTCCGACAAATAAAAAAGTCTATTGCCGATAGCTCTCACATTAAGAATCACGTATACAAACCCAATCGCTCATCTCGTGTGTGTCCGCGTGCCGATGGTGGTAGTTCAGGATGAGGATCGTGGACACGACCGAGGACGCCACCATGAACATGATGCAGTTAAAGTACGTGCCCAGCAGCGGCACCGCGTCCGACGTCGCCGGCATCGTCTCCGCCACCATGTTGAGAAACACCGTCAGTGACAGCAGGATTGTGACGCCTAGGAACAGATACATTACTATTAAATTGAGGAAGAGTGCAGTGAGGCAGTGATTAGGCCAAGTTGTATATCAAGTATCAACAGTTTTTTTTCCTTCCGAAAGCAAGTCATTAGAGGCCATCACTGCCACTCTTGAGGATCTACTGTGATTTGTGACATCAACGGATACAGTAAATTCTGGTGGAGTAGCAGTGACTGGATCAAGTAGCCTCAAATTAGATACATCAATGATTAATAACAGGTACAGTGATTGCAGGATGAATTAATGGTTAGGTCGCTTTGTGGATTATAAAATAACTTATCGCATAAAAATGTCTTAAGGAGAATTTAACGCTTGATAACCTACGTTGTTAATATTATTGTTTGATGATGACGACCAGATAATAAAGAAAGTCACTCCGTCGACATAATAATATAGTCGAGAACATAGTCATGCTATATTTGCAATTCAAAAATCCAAGATTTTAGATTTATGGATTTGAAATTATTTTCTATAACGCACCTAACGATAGTTTCTCCCCCGAATCTGGTGGCAAAGTAAAGCCGAGAAGTGCCATGGAAGCTATGAGCACGCATGGCACGATGAGGTTGAAGAAGTAGTAGAGTGTTTTCCGGCGGATGACCACCGCGAACGTGATGTCGATGTACGGCTCCGGGCAGCAGTTGTAGTAGATCTCGTTCCGCTTGCCTGGCACACCTGGCGATAACAAACGTTGTTTTTAAATTCTATACTAGTTAGACCCCCCGCGCATTAGGTGGCCAGGTCGCGCGGCCAGGTCGCTGCGGCCAACTAATTCTTCTACGATATATTATGTATTTGCGCGCATTACGCGACCAGCGGCCAGCTGTCATGCTCTGGTGGCACGGCCAACGAAAAACATCGCGACACACACGCGGCCACTTGGCCGCCGCGGCTAACGAGATACGGGAATTTGTATGAAATTACTCAGTGTGCGCGCACTGGTCGCCGCGACCACACGTTTTTTGTATACAGAAAACAAAATAATTGTCAAAGTTTACTCATCAAATCACTACTCATACGAGTGTGGTCGCAGACGTGGCCGCAAAGTGCGCGGCGTGGTCGCAGCGACCTGGCCGCACAACCTGGTCGCCTAATGCGCGTTTACTGTACGTTTAATAGGACATAATTATTGTCACATTTGTCATTTTCAGCAGCTTTATATGATTATCGTAGCATCGAAATTCGAATTGTTATTAATATTGTAGTCATTGTGAAACGACAACAATATTAATAGTATGCAATGTTTGTTTATAGGATTGTATTAGAAGCCAGTTGGGTCATGATGAATCACAATGATTGCGCAGCAGACAGTCAGTATAATCTACATCGATCTTGGGCAATCATAGTACAAGTTGGAAGCCGGCTACATGAAGCGGCAGCAGACGACGTGACGTCGCGACACTACTGGTTTCTATGTAGATGTAAATACATCTACCAACTAATGTAATTGGATATAGCTGCAAATTTTTGTAAACTTTAGTTGTTAGTTCTGCTGTCAATCAGTTATGTCCTTACTCCTTAGTCATTATGTCAGTTTACAGGAAGATAAGAACGCATATAAATTTTTATGTTTACCAATTGACAATAATGGGAATTCAATTAAACAGGTTTTAAACACTGGCTTTAAACATTTCAGGGCCAAACAAAAGGTGCTTTTGCTAGAAACTAATTGTGAAGCTTATAAACAATTACCTATTAGTTCCCATTCCCCATTAGTTACAAAACTGCTGATATCTCCTCCCGCCTCGTCCTGTAGCTGAAGATCCAACTAGAATAATACAAAAAACATAAATTAGCAAGCAAAAATTACTTTATTAGAGCTATTAAAAGTAAATGTATTAGATCTCAATGTGTATACCTAAGTAATTTTGTTTTACTTTATATTTCAAAATCAAAATAGTTTTCAAGAGAATTCATTCTCTTTTATACATTTGGTGTACTTTTATTTGTTTCTCTATGCCGATATCACCAGGACCATCAATGCTTATAATATGGTCAAGGAGTCACGTTACATCGTACATGTAGAAACCTTTCCAAGCCGCGAACAAGAAACCCACTAAGGTTTCTAAGGTTTTTCGACAAGACTATTCACCGACGCTTTTGATTCGCCTTTAAAATATTAGCCAATAAAGAAATAATAAAATATTAGCCATTGAACAGAAAAAACTACTGTTAAAACAGCTCAAAAGCTGCCCATTAATTAGAGGAACTCACCTGATAACCGTCGTAGGTCCAGCTACCGAACTTCATCTCGCAGCGCTGGTCGTCAAAGGGGAACCACGTGATGTCGATCTTGCAGGTGCTCTTGAAGATGCCGGGCGGGACGTACAGGCACGAGCCGTTGTTGCGCACCACCACGTTCGTGGGGTACGTGCTGTCGAAGCCCTCGTCCGCGCTGTGGACCAATGTGTACGGGATTTTAAGTTTTAAGGTTTATAAGAATAGAGACTTGTTTTTAAACGCCAACACTCTTACTCAGGGCCAGATTTATATTTTTATGAGTATAGGCCATTTTAATTTCGCCACTCCTATCTACGAGTACGAACTCTGCCATCATCCTAGGACTCTGCCGCCCACCCTAGGACGCCATAGGACGCATACATGTACATAAAGATGGTGATATAATTATATAGAGATCAATAACCATTTTAGTAACTTTGATATAAGTATATGCAGCATAATCTGAAAAAAATTGTAGCTGCTAAGTTGTGAAACAACCCTCTGTTCATAATATGTCATATGCATTTCCCCGAGCTTCGCTCGGTATTAAAAAAAATTAAAAAACACACATAAAATGACATTTTATGAAAATGATTCCTAGCTAGATCGATTTATCGGCTCCGAAACCCCCTATATACTAAATTTCATGAAAATCGTTGGAGCCGATTCCGAGATTCCAATTATATATTTATATATATACAAGAATTGCTCGTTTAAAGATATAAGATAATTATAATCACAATGCGACATAATTACCTGTTGTACATCAAAACATCTGGTTTCCATAGTCGGTGTGGCGGCACTCTCAGATCTTTCACGCCGCCAAAGTCCGATGTGTTCCATCTCAAGTTCATATCATTCCATTCCTGTAAGAAATATCACATTATACTTCTAGAAAGTGATTGATATTAGCAGAAAGTCTGCTTTGCCTCTTAGTGCGGTATAAATAGTCAGTACTCAAGATGCATCTCGGTCTCAAGACACGGTTCAGGCTCTGTGATTGGTGGTTGAGAGAGAGATAAGCCAAACGGTTTCTTCTGAAGTTTTAGATAAATATTACAATAATTTACAAAATATAAGTACTTTAGATATTTTATTTTTACTTTTTGGAGAGAATGTTTTATTTTGTAGCTGAAGATCACAGAACTTACCAGTTTAAGCCAGATGTTAGTAATGAGTAGCTGGTTCTTCTCATCCTGTAAAACATAAAACACCATGAATTTCGGTAAATAATGTCTAAAATAGAACTGTTATTGCAATTATTTGGAATACATAATATATAATTTGTTAGATGATCCAAAATTAACGATTCCAATTTTAAATCCGAACCTCTTGTCGGGGTGCATTAATAGATATCGATTTATTTCGACAGCGAAAATAGTAATAATTAATTGAAGCATCGGAAGAACTGTGATTACTTAAAGCGATTCGTTCTGTCAAATCTACTTTAAAACTTACAACTTTGATTTCATAACAAACTGACTTTCGACGGTTCACCGTTAATAACGATAACTAACTAGTTATCGTTATTAACGGTGAACCGTCGAAAAATATATTGAATACAAGAGCTTGACTTATACCTAAAGTATAGTTTTCATAGAGCCAGTACTGGCTGCCAATAAGACTGGCAGCCAGTATTGGCTTGGTATATGCCGCGTGTGAACAATTTTTCAAGCCAGGCCAAACTGTTCACACGCGGCATATAGGTACCAAGCCATACTGGCTGCCAGTCTTATTGGCAGCCAGTACTGGCACTGTGAAAACTATACTTTAAGATTATCAGGGTCAGGGATATAATATTATTTTTAAAGTTTTAATAACAAAACAATAACTATAAATTAACTATTCAGCAGTCAAATTAAAATCTTAAAGCTTACTTGTAACACAGTAAGTTGTTTCAAACAAAGTTTTCTCTTTGTGTAATTTGCGCTTGTTACTGTTGCAAAAATAATTACCATATTTAATTGGCATTAAATAGGAAGATGCAACGAAGCATCGAGTCTAGGATGGTTAATAGTTGCAATGTCCGTCTGTAATTACCTATATTACTCGTTACCGAGTACCATTCTTTCCATTATTCAATTCAATTTTGTAAGATTTGCCGGTTTTATGTTTACATTGAGAAGAGGCCCATATATATTTGGATTTGTAGGTTATTTCTTTGACTTTGAAAGTAGCATTCTTGCTTCTTTTTTCAAAGTCGACAAACACAGTAGATAGTAGTTGCTAAAGAAAGATAAAAACGAGTTTTTAATTAACACCTTATAGACGGATAAGGTTATTTACTTTAACAAATTGCATCAATATAATTTTATTACTAGAGCTGATCAATGTCACTTTGAAATAGTTGCTAATTAGTAATTGGTATGTGAGGGTCAAATATCTTATAATTATTATTATAGACAGTAATCAAATAAATATTTCTTAATAAAATATACCTACTTATATTTTTTCAAAGATTGAATAAGCCAGGAGTGACAGTGGTAAGATTTTCGTAGTTCGCTGTCTTGGAACTCGCGATGAAATAATTCATAAGAAAGGCAGGATCAAATAAAATATTTAGTACCGTAGATATTGGATAAAATAGTAAAAAGATGCCAGAAGTCACAGAGAATTTAAAAGAAGAAAGAAAGAAATAGTTTATTTACAACTTTACATTTGTTTCATAGTACGACAAGTATAGTACAAATTGTGTGGATTTTGATTTAAGTAACAGATTTTTCAGTTATTGTGTTACATTGGCGCCTGCACTAGGCTGAGCCTGTCCTACTGATCACCGAAATTTTAACATAAAATGATAATGCCTATTTAACAAAAGGAGCAGTTTCTTAAAATTAATTTAATAGAAGCATTCAATATTTACAGCCTATAACCTCCTCTACTTATTATTGAAAGAAATAAAGAGAAAATAGATAGACATGGGCGCCGGCAGTGGGGTGACAGGTGGTGCAAATTGCACCCCTTGGGAATCTCGGGATCAACAGGAATTATTGAAATAAAAAGCCGTCTGTAACCCTATTATCACGCCGTACAGAGATAGTTCGTGATGTTTCGGCACTAAATGTATTCTGTTGACGTAGGTAAATAGACAGTCATTCATTGTTGTTCGTAGAAGATAAAAAGAAAAAACTAAAATCTGCACCCCTTGGAAATTATTTCTGCCGGCGCCCATGTAGATTCTAAATCAACTATTGTCAAAAGAAACTCATTTTATTATTATCACGAAACAAAAAACTGCAGTTAATTAGTTTAGGTAAGTACAATCAACAACTTTTGCACTTCTAGCTTTAACTAGAGTTAATATTTATTACGGTGTTTCGCTCAAAACTCTTCTAAACTAACGTAACTTCTAAAGAGGTTCTCTACATATCTAGCACTTGAGAATCTCTACTACGAAGTTCTTAACTTTATTAGTTTACTGCCTTTGATTACTCAAACAACAGAAGATTGGCACAATATGCTAATTATTTTACCTACACTAAAATAAGGTTATATAATAGTAAATATAATTGGAGTGTTGGAAAGTGGATAACTAAGATATTTTTATCATCTTGCTAAAATCCATAAAATTCATACTTTTTTCAAATCACGTTATCACCTATCGGTCTTAAAGCCTCCATTTATGCAAAAAAATAATTATTTTATATATGGGTAGGTAACTAATAATTTATGAAATTGTTAGTTACCTACCCATTTCATTTACGTCTTCAATTTATAAACATCAGAATAAATTCTACTAATTATATTATTATTACTGTTTACTATCGTTATAATGAAATTATTTAGTCTCATAATCATAAAAGTACTCTAAAACCAATTTCGCAACTTTATAAAATAGACGATAAACGTTTTCCACTTTTATTGCTCTTGAATGACTGGCAATGCATTAGTTTGCTCAACTAAACAGCGTACAATATCTATTGATAGTTTATTTCTAGCTATTCCAGTAGGCAATAATATAATTGTTCATAAAAGTCCTAACAGTGGGAGAGTTAGCGTAACTCAACCATACCTAAGTATATTCATTTTAATTGAGACGACGAAATTAGAAAATAGGAATATAGCACGGGATTTAGTATAACTTATAAGTCATAACTAACATCGATTAGTGATTAGTGACACAGCGATTCTATTGGGATTTCAAAATAATATGCTCATGTCAATAATTAAGACGCTGACAACTGCCAATGACCTTGATCTCGCATCACTATCGCACCTGTGTCGATTTTCAGAGAGACAGAGATGTGAAGTGTTCACTCGGTAGCGTGGATACATTTTTCGTTTGTTAGAGGAAAAAATAAATATTATGGGAAATCTAGATGTCAGAAACGAAAATTAAATCCGATAATCTTTGGATTTTTGTAAAAGGTATCAAATAAACAAATTTTTAAAGCATAGATTGTATTATTACTTTAGTTAGAACTGTTTAAAGTTCCTGAAAGATGTGACTTTGGTATTTTTTTTCATCAGTAGTAGAACATTATTTTATTATTTAAATTCGACAAGCTTTTCAAAATATAATCAAAAATCACATATATTTTTTTTGTGCCAATCAATGAAATACATACGTCTAGAAAACTGCACAAAGATGTCGAATTGGCAGCTGTCTTCCCCTTAATGCTATTACGTTTTAGAATTTCGTTGTAAATAGCAATTACAACTTGGTGAGCTTCGTTTTAAAATTCGTTTCAATTCCTCAAGTCTCGGGGACTACCGGGATAAAATTGCATAGCCTTTTTTTATACTTATGCAATTGTAATTCTCATACGACAAGGGGGTGTTAGGTTTATTTTCGTTACGGAATTTCTCAATTCGGTCGCAGCGCTCAAAGCCCGCGATAAAAGCGATGCAATAGCTTAAAAATCGCACCATGGCAATAAAGCTATCAGCAAAACATATTTTCATAACGGGCATTACAAAGAAATGCAATTTTGTTATCAATTTGTTGTTTAGGTACAATCAGATCAATATCTATCTATCTATATACTATACATATTATAAGACAAAGTCGCTTTTTTCCCTCATGTCCCTTTGTTCCCTTTAATCTTTAAAACTGCGTAACGGATTATGATGATTCTTTCAGTGTTAAATAGCCCATATATCGAGGAAGGCTATAGGCTATATTTTATCACGCTAAGACTAATAGGAGAGAAGAAATAGAGGAAAATGTGGGAAAAACGGGGAAAATTATTTGAAAGGGCTGACTTGAACGCGCTAATCTCAGGAACTACTGGTCCGATTTGAAAAATTCTTTCAGTGTTAGATAGCCCATTTATTGAGGAAGACTATATATTTTTGTGTGGAAAAAACGGGGGAAATTATTTGAAAGGGCTTATCTCGCTTACTACTGGAGCAATTTTTATGTTATTTGGCACAGATAAGAAGTAGACCGCGTGAAGGATCATAGGCTATCGATTTTAAGGGGCCGGGCTACCCTCGAAATTCTCATACATACGTAATACCAAAATCATTTTTTCATACGAAAATATTTAACATGTTTGAGTTATTTTTCAGCTTAAAATAGTAATTACCTAGGTTCCTGCACAAAAATTAACTTCAAAATATTTAAACACAATTTTTTTTTGTGTAAGTAGGTATAAATTTTTTTTACTAAATTTACTACTAAAATAAATATTTTGTAGTGAATTTACTATTTATTTATATTTTTTTTTGTGTTTTACTCTATTTTTTAGTGTTTAAATATTTAGTAGTAAATTTAGTAAAAAAAAAATTATACACAATTTTTTTTTAATGTTTAAATATTTTGAAGTTAATGTTTGTACAGGAACCTAGGTAATTACTATTTTAGGCTGAAAAATAACTCAAACATGTTAAATATTTTCGTATGAGAAAATGATTTTGGTATTACGTATGTATGAGAATTTCTAATTTTCGAGGGTAGCCCGGCCTCATTTTTTCAGTGGTTATATATTATTTTATACCCGTGCGACGCCGGGGCAGGTCGCTAGTACATAATATATTGAAATTAACGGAGTTATAGTCTGTACACACCTCAGTACACACCTTCCGGTTGCCGGACTACCGGCTGCCGGCGGCAAAATATATGGTCACGTCCCATCGGAGAAGTTGATTCATAGGCAGGTAACAGAACTGCGTAATTTGGTCGCGTTATGACTCAAATGTCCAACCCAGCCGACAGATCACTACTATAGTTTGTGCGTTATAAGATGATATGGGTAACACTTCTCATATTCCTTGCTACGGATTTTTTTACAAGAAAACAAAAAATCAAAAAAATGTAATAAATTATATTCCATCTACAAAAACAAATGTTTCCTATAACTGTAAATGAATAAAAATGAAAAGTTGCTAAATGCTAACTTATTAAAATAAAATTATAAATAAATACATTGAAATAGGAGTATGAAATTATTGATATGAAAATATTTGAAAAATGTCAGATGCATGAAACGGAACTTATGCCGATAGAGATTGATACTGTTGAATCGAAATCAAATCGATAAAAAGGGCGGCCATCTTAAATCGAAGGCGCCACTCTGAAACGTCAGTACGAAATCGATAGTTTCGATTGCAATTCCTTTACGAAGTGATTCGATATTTTTAAATTATCGATTAAAATTTTTGGGCAACTTCCCTACTATTGTCAATTATAATGTGTCAACCATATCATCTTAAAACGCACAAACTATAACATTGGAATGAAATAACCCGACCAAATGAAACGTAGGTCCGCCATTCATCAATTTTTTATATGTTATATACATTGTGACGGCAGCAGCCCGGCGCGGCGCTGGCTTCTAGGAGTTCTAGGTTGCCAGTACGTGAGACTAGAGACTATAGGGGTCCTTACCAGGGCCGGATTTATATTTTTTAAGAGTATATGCCGCTTTAATTTCGCGACCCGCGTACCTAATCTGCCGCCATTCTATAGGACGCTGCCGCCCCCTAGGACGCCATAAAACGCTGCCGCCCATATGCCGCTTATACATAAATCCAGGGCTGGTCTTTACTCACCACATCAATAATCTGCATTAGCGTGAGGCCGAAGGAGAGCTGCAGGGGGTCACTCTCGTTGACCACCGGCCGCTCCAGCACGTTGTAGTGGTCCAGCAGATGGTGCAGCAGTCGCTTCTCATGGTAACCACAACGGACTTCTACATAAAGACACATTTTGTTAAGTAAATAATGTTGTTGAAGAAAATATGGTGTGGAAAATCGTACATGTTTGGCTCTGATTTAGGATTTACTATCTTCGGGTTCATGGTTTTTTCAAATTATAGAATCGGCAGATAATATTGTACTATCAGAGGAGTTGATACACAGGCAAATGGCGGATCCACGTAATAGGCATGATGACTATTTTTTTTTCTTATTGGTAATTGAAAGACCCTTAAAAATTAGAAACATCGCTGAAAGAATGACTCTGATAGCTTAAAAATTCACCAAGATATGACAATTTCAAATATCTCATAAAATAGACCTGCCCGAAACGCTCCATACAAAGTGCTACGAAAGACTGACGTCACTCTTTCGTAGTTTGTATGGATCGGGAGAGAATTTTGTTCGGTAGGTATATTAAATATTGCGTTTATGAAAGTGGTTTTATTACAAAAGTTGCTTTTAATTGCATAAGTTATCGAATGGTATACAAATATTAAGGGGCCGGGCTACCCTCGAAATTCTCATACATACGTAATACCAAAATCATTTTCTCATACGAAAATATTTAACATGTTTGAGTTATTTTTCAGCTTAAAATAGTAATTACCTAGGTTCCTGAACAAAAATTAACTTCAAAATATTTAAACACTAAAAAAAATTTTTTTGTGTATAAATTTTTTTACTAAATTTACTACTAAATATTTAAACACTAAAAATAGAGTAAAACACTAAAAAATATATACATAAATATTAAATTTACTACGAAATATTTCAACTCTAAAAAATATTTTTTAGTATTTAAATATTTTGTAGTAAATTTACTATTTATTTATACATTTTTTAGTGTTTTACTCTATTTTTAGTGTTTAAATATTTAGTAGTAAATTTTGTAAAAAAAAAAAAATATACAAAAAAAAATTTTTTTAGTGTTTGAATATTTTGAAGTTAATTTTTGTTCAGGAACCTAGGTAATTACCATTTCAAGCTGAAAAATAACTCAAACATGTTAAATATTTTCGTATGACAAAATGATTTTGGTATTACGTATGTATGAGAATTTCGAGGGTAACCCGGGCTCTTAAGAAATTTAATTGAAAAAAAATCGACTTGATTATCCAAATTTGAAGGCGTATAACAAAAAAAATACAAATGCTATCAAGCTGAAATTTTGGGAACACTTATTTTTTACCGTGATTTCTTTATTTTATTAACAAAATTCGCTAATCTTGGACCTTGTCATCATCCCTATTTGGTTGTGTTTTGTCAAGCCCAGCTGACAGTTGATTTGATATCCGACCAAATCACGTCGGTCTGTCAACTGTCTATGAATCAACTTCCTCGATGGTACATTATAAGATACTCCATTACGCGTGTAGGAAAAAAACCACAACTCACTGAATTACCATTTACCACGCGTACCATGCGTACTACAAAATATTTTTTCTTTTACTAAATCACTGCGTAACGTGTTTATCATTATTATTTATAAAATTACATCTATAGTTCCATACTATCCGTACTAATATTATTACTGTCTGTATATTAGTACGGATAGTATGGAACTATGGATATTTTACAAAATATAATAATGAAAAACACGTCATGCAGTGATTTAGTAAAAGAAAAAATATTTTGTAGTATGTACGCGTGGTAATTTAAATATGATCTTCCATACGATTGATCAATCAAGAACAAATCAAGAAAAACGAATAGCATATCAGCCACGACACGAATTTCGCGTTATGGTCTTTTTGTGATTGCCAGAACGCGTCGTTGCCGTTTTCATGAGAGCCACAACGCGAATTTCGCGTCGTGGCTGTTTCACTGTGTCCACAACGCGTTGTGAGCTATTTTTTCGCTCACTGAGCGATTTCGGTCTTTGACCGTAACATATACAAGAATTGCTCGTTTAGACATAAGATAATATAACTTCTCGTTACTTAATTTGTCAATGATCACTCGGGGCTGTTTTTAGTAGAAAGCGACTTAAAAGCGCATTCTTTTGTGTACAATTTATGCTTTACGTCTAAAAGCGTGGGTGTAAAAGGAACGCTACGAAAATAGGACATGCATACGAACGATTATTCATTTTCCATCTTTTATATATTGGGTACAATACATAACGTATTTACGCAGCTTTTGTGGTATAATGCTGTAGGTGAATATGGCTAATATGATTATAATGGTGTTTAATGTAATAAATACGGTGGTATGCTCGGTCACGTTAGGTTTCCCAGGTTTAATAACGCCCAATTTATATTTTAGACTTGCCGATAGGCAAGTAAGGTTATTTGGAAGAATTCATTAAATTGTTACTGGCTACCTGGTGGTAACCAGTATGACTAGTGTTGTAGAGTCACATATAATAGACGTTAAGAAAATATTTTGCATAAAATTCATCTTGTATATGTTACGGGTAATGCTAGAAGGTGGAGTAAACCTAGGTTTACCCGGGTTGACTTAGTATATTTACCCAAGCCTTTTGGGTAAAGTCCGAATAATAAGAAAAATAAATTTTAGTATTAGGTTTACCCATACTCACCTAGGTCTACCCAACTCTGGCTGGGTAATGTTAGGTGTTGCGTAATTTTCGAGCCTGTGGCATAAAACTCGGGGGCCCGCGTTCCCCGCTACTATATTGAGGAAATGTTGTCAAGGAATCCGTTTGTAATGATAAATTGATTGATATAAAACAGGGGTCACCAATTAGTTTCGCTCGGGGTCCATATTTAGAAATGAAACGACCTTCGCGGTCCGCACATTAATTTTTTTTTTAATTAAAGGTAATTACGGAATTTTTGAAAGTATTTATTTACTTTATCAATGAGAAAAGTATCAGCTTTTGTTGCTCTCTGAAATTTGGGGTAAAATATTGGTGCAAGCTATTTAAATCCAAGAGATGTTCATCAGTAAGTCGAGACCGAAATTTATTTTTAACAAAGTTCATCTTTGAAACTTGGAAAATGTTTGGTCCGCACACAATGGGTCGGCGGTCCGGATGCCATTTGGTGACCCCTGATATAGAAAATATATCACCCGAAAAAAAAGTTTACGACAGCTTGCAAATCACAGTCGCTTTCAGGAGGCCAGGGTTATAAAAGGTGTAATTATTGTAGAACAAAATATGCTACAAAGAAGTGTTCATGCAAAGCTGCAGAAAACTTGTGCAATTCAAAATGTCACAGCAGTTTATCTTGCTCCAATAAATAATTTCAATTTGAATTACAACAACCGCTAATTAGTTTTTGCCATTGAAGCTATTAAGTTTATGTTCTTCGAGAAATTACGTTTGCCTTTGTATGTTATTTAAATAATAAATGTTTAAAATGCCCTTGGATATTCATTTTAGTAATTAATTGAACAAATTTTTAACATTACCCAGCCAGAGTTGGGTAGACCTAGGTGAGTATGGGTAAAGCCCAAGTTAAAGTTTCTTATTATTCGGACTTTACCCAAAAGACTTGGGTAATACTAAGTCAACCCGGGTAAACCTAGGTTTACTCCACCGTCTGACATTACCCGTAATGATATATGAAATTCTCGTGTCACAAATCACAATGTTAGTTACCGTACTCCTCCGAAGCGGCTTTACTGATCTTTACCTTTTATATGCATATTCGGTAGGTCTGAGAATCGGTTACTGGCTACTTTTTTTAACCTACTTCCTAAAAACGAGGAGGTTATATGTTCGGCTGTGGATATATATATATTTTTATTATTTTTGTATGTTCAACGATTACTCCGCCGTTTGAGAACCGATTTTCGAAATTTTTGTTTTGTTGTATTAGGTTTAACTCCAATTTGGTACCTGGTGTTCACAAAAGTGGTGACCTGATGATGGGATCCATGAGTAATCGAGGGAACTCCTTGAAATTTATATGGAAACATATGGTGACTTTGGTTTTATGAGAAGCATCCTAAGCATATGCTACCAAAACGCAAGATTTTGCACCGAGGTATACTATGGTTCCGAAGCTACTAAGAGAACTCTGGATTCCTTATAGATACAAGTTTTAAAGTTTAGGCGCTGTTTTAAGAACTGAAATCATATGCTACTATGCAAATTACATTCATCATCATCATCATTACCACGTCAGGGTTACCAATGTCACCAAATTCAACCTTATCTCCAGAGCATAAGGCACACATTTGACATTACTCCTGAGAAGTTAAAGTTGCTTCGATAATGTAACATTATGTTTCACTTCGCCGAGATATTCTGGAAAACAACCTAATTTTAACCTTTTGAATTGCGTTTAGCGTTCATAGTATAATAACGCATCGCATCGCATATCTGCCAGGGCTGTCAAGCGAGCGGCGCGGCGCACAGTGGAAAATTTGGGTCCGTATCGGATCAAAAATCTGTAACTTCAAGGTTTTTCATCGTATTGTATTGAGATTTGGCACATGTATACAGTGATATACAAAGATTTTAAAAATAATCAATTTTTGTATTTTTTTTCAATGTATACATATTTATTTTAGGTAAAAAAAAATAGAAAAGAGAAAAAAAGTAATATTACGAGTAGTTATATGTTTATTTTTTATAAATAAGTACTAATATGGGTAAAATTAAGAAAACTTAAATAATTACTTATCACACAAGCATAATAAAATACATAAAATTTTAAAATCGTATAGTACCTATTTATACCTCACACCAAACTAATTGATCTCAAATTAGACAAATCTTATAATATTATTGGTTTTTTAAAACTAGGTTTTAGTTACTGATAATGTTATATCTAATTGTTATTATCCTCGCTATTCCTAACTAAAATTACTTCCGGTGTAAATGTAGGATCACCTTCAGGTACTACCTTCAAAAGACTTAGTGCCTCTTCATCAAGATCCTTCACATTTCTCACATAAGGTTTTCTTAAACTTGAAATGAATGGATCTGAAGTATATAGAAGCGTTTTAAATACTTCATCATTTGTATGCTATACGGGACCATTTTCTGGCATGGTGCAGGCGCATATTTCTGTAGTCTTTATTGCGCGACTCTTGTGCATCTTCCGACAGTTGCCCAACAGGAAGAACAGAAAAATGTTTGATCACGTTTTCTCCGTGTATAAGTAATTTGTGCACGGAGGATGGCATGTAGTACCAATCATAGTTACTAACATAAATTCGCGCAGTTTCTAAGGCATACATTTATAAATTCTAGTAAATTTATAAATTCATAAATTCTAGTAAAAGTGTTTTTCCTTTTCTTTGTTGATTCTGAGGAGTCTCCATAAGCAATGCACGGTCTTCCTTGTTCACCAGAAGTTGATGGCAGTGAATGTGCTTCAGACTCCGGAAACTGTACTGAATATCCTGACTCCAGCCAGCTTGTATTATTCAGAATAAATTGGTCCTTTTTCCGCGATGCTTTAGCCCAGCGCTTATTGAAAGAAGGCAGAATATGTCTTTGAATGTCACCAATTACAAAACACAAGTTGTTTTCAGAAACATTTAATGTTTGCTGTAGAACTATGGACAACGATTCCAAGGTTCTGCCACGCTCGATATAGGGAATGATGAAATCACCCTTAGTACAGTTGAAAGTTGACATTTTAATGGAAATAACCAATTTAAATAAGTGTCACTTAATATGAAATACACGCTGAAGTGTGCAATTTGAAGATATTTGCTTCCCCTTATATACTGGTTTTTCAGATATTAAATACGTACTAATGTCAATGTTATGCATATTTACTCACGCAGGACGAGTGCAAAATAGATAATAAGCTATTGCTATCAAAATATTGTGGTTAATATTGTTTTTGTAAAGTATGTCAGCAGTAACCGCAAAAGATACCGAATTATCTACTCCGACCTCTATCACATTTTTTTCCCTTAACTTCCAGGACCGCAAACTTCCGCAGCAGATTTTTTTAATTTTTCATTTATGAATAGTAAGGCTATCAAATAACACATAAAGTTGCGCGTGGGGAGCCGTGGGTAAATATGAAAACCTTCGACGAAAAAAAAAGAAAGTGAAAAATAGGGTATGTCAATTTTTAAGTACTTACTCAAAAATAAAAAGCATATTAAAAAAAGTTAATAGCTCATTAATAAGAACATAAAATATCCTTTTTAAAAATGTATAAAACCGCATGCATTTGCTAAATAGTTTTTTCACAATATTCATTTGAATTATGTGTATGCAAACATTTGAATGAGCCATCCGCTACTTCAACTTACTTCAACCTATGAAAAAAAAATATTTATGCAGTTTTAGTACAAAAAAATGTCTGATTAGGATTATTTGGTTATTAGAGTATCGAATGCAATAAATATTTCATTCAAATTGTGATATTTTTAAAAACCATTTATGATATGCTCTAGTTCTACCATTTTCCATAGTGCGGCGGCGCGGGCGCGGCCCGGGTACTATGCCCAGAATACAAATTACGCTGTGCGCTGCGTGTCACGTGCGACGAGTCGAGCGAGTGCCAGCCTATTGAAACTAGTCCGGTGACCGGCTACTTAGCACGTCACATGTGTTCACTTCGATTTTTTTAATGTATTGTTTAAAATTATCTGCAGGCTGCAGCTGATATTATAATATTTTGTAAGTGTGACTGTAATAAGATACGTAGAATAATATACAGGTGTATTATTTTACGTATAGTACGCGTTTGCTTACTAGGTAACTAAAAAGAGTGAAATTATTATTTTTAACAAAAAATTAAAACCGACTTCCAAGGTAAAACAATAATAACATCCTTATAATATGAACTAAAAAGTATTAAATAATTATTATTTCTATCTAATAGTGCCTTTTTCCGAATTCGACTAAAACTCAACTATTTCTGTACTCAATCTTCATAATTTTGAAGTCGGTGCCAGTTCCAAAAGTTTCAAATATTCTGTCAGAGAACAGAAGATTCATCTGGTACCGACTTCAAAATGATGAAGATTGAGTACAGAAATAGTTGAGTTTTAGCCGAATTCGGAAAAGGCACTATTAGATAGGAATAATTATTTAATACTTTTTAGTTCATATTATAAGGATGTTATTATTGTTTCACCTGGGAAGTCGGTTTTCATTTTTTGTTAAAAATAATAATTATATTGATAAGTGCATTTGTTGAATAATTATTAGTAAATTATCACAGCTCGAGACTGACGGCGACCATTGTTTGTGCAACGGGATAGCGATCGACGTTGCCATACCTACTTATTTAGACACTTCAATAAAATAATATGGGCGAAATATTTAATATGGCAAAATCACGTTTTTCGGGACAGCTAGTTCTGTATAAAAATGTACGTATTATTTCAGGAAATATTAACCAGCGAACGTATAATTATTTCCATTATAATTTTTCCCTCGAATATCTTATAGTTTAAATCTTTCGTAAACTGTAGAATATGATTATTTGACAAAAACTAGCCTATCTATCTTTTAATTGTAAGTTAATCGATTTTAAATTGTAATCGATTTAATAGTATTGTCAACTTAAAAAATAACAACCTAGGCTTATTAAATAATGATTATGTAAACAAAATAATATAAACAAGTTATAAAGAGAAAATGGCATGTTTAATACCAAGGTAGAAGAGGCATGGCACTCTACAATTACTATAATATAGTATGTATACAATTCAATTCTTACTTCTTACTGTATCTACTCAGATATTCGAGGCAGTAACATCATTTACAACAAGCTAGATAATATTTTGATAGTTTCTACTGGATATAGAAATACACGTTTACAATACACACATTACACTATTTCAGGGTACTTACTCCCATAATGTTAACAAATGACTAAATCTCATTAATATTGAGTAGCATTATCATTTTTATATGACTACGGCGATGCGAAAAGGAAGTGTGATTATGTACATGCACGTTTGTATAAATTTTCTACGGCTACGTCTAAATTCGGTACTTATCCGATTTTAATTTGAAAAATAGCGGGATGCGAATAGATTTGTAAGGATCGCCTGGGTTACATACATTTTTACATTATCAAGTTATCAGCTAAATGACACAAAAAGTACTTAAAACGCACATTTTTAATATTTTCTACATAAAAGGATAAAGGATTTCCTTAGAGTCTAGAGATGAGATTATGTTTTCATATAATATTTCAATAATTTTGTATTGAATGCATTTCATAATATTATCAGTTACTTATTTTCTTAATCCACGTTTTGTTACACATCTTTTATCTTACAACCTTTGTCTAAGAACTCTAGACATTTTCATGACTTACGAAGGCTCTTTCTTCGATCATGAAAGACTGATGTGAAAATGTATACAATTTCATTACTTAAAATATTGCTATTTTAATTACAAATATGAGCTTCGAGCAATTTTACACTATCGCAAGTAAAGATTAGGTACGTTTTATCTGACAGACTCGTCCGCCATGCGAGAGAAAGATTTTCATATAACAAGCCATCGCACGTTACATGATTAATATTTCTTGCTTATTTAACGAAAATACGTAAAAAAGAGGTGGACGGAAGTTTTTGCTAGTGGCTCCGTATTTGGGGGCATTTAATACTTAGGATACGGATTTCGGGTCCAGTCATACGGTTTGAGGTTATGTAAATGAGATTCATGGGGAAAATGGGGCGCTAGGCGGTGGTGGTGGTGTTCGGTGTGCGGAGGCCTTACCACTCGGCCAGAGCAGGGCCAGCAGCAGCAGCAGGCGGGCGGGCGCCGCCAGCAGCGAGCCCCGGCCGCCCATGTCAGCGCCGCTCGGCCGCGCCGCGCGCCGCCGCGCCGCCGCGCCGCACCATCCCTCGCACCGGCCCCCGCCTCCCTTCGCCGCACTCCCGCCCCCTCTATAATCCCTCGAATACGATCAGCTTAAAAATTAATTCTTTTATGGTTTTCATATATCAAAACTGTTCTCACGACCGCTCGCCGACGGCCACGCGAGCCGTCCTAGCCTCGAGCATCGCCGACTGCGCCGCCGCTTGGTCTGTCGAGTTATGTTTTGTTTTTAAGCATTGTTGTTCAGCGGAGTGCGGCCGACCGTGGGGCAGCGGAGCCGCCGGTGTGCGGACTGGCGGAGGCGCCGTACGCGCGCAGCCGCGCCGCGAGCCGCCGCCGCGCCGCCGCCCATTCAAGCCATTGATTTGAATTATAACTGGATAGCGATCCCTAGCGCGACGGACGGAGTTCCCAGCGCCATCTTTGAAGTTTCCGATTGTTAATTGCCAAAGAAAGTTTTAATATATAAGGTCTTACATATTATACATATACATACATTACAAAATACTCTCGCTTTTAGTACAAATAAAGAAATATTAACATTAATCAATTTGGTTTTTATTCTATGGCATCCGAATAAAAATGATATTAATCGGCACGTGCTGCTAGCGCCACTCGCCCAGCCGCCCGCCCCGGCCGCCTGCGCCCGCTCCAGTAATCCCACTCACCCACGTAATTATGTTAATTCATTCTTCCTTTCATACTTGTAATGATAGTAGTGCGTGCGGCGTTGTGCTCGCGATTCTAAGCCATTGTTACGACGCGACATGTCGTCACATCAGTCTCACTTCTCTACATACGGAAAGTAAACCAGGGTAAAGAAGAAAATATCGTCCCCTGCACTTACACGTCAGCAATTACACTTTATTTATTAAAGTACTATCGTAAGAAATAATAATTACACTTGTAAAAATTGGACGTAATCTTATTTTAATTAGGGGTAGAGCTAGCTCTATTGCAATATAATTGCAGCTCGGGTAATAGCTAAGTTTCCATTATACTGCAAATACATTTATTTATTAATGGGCCCTAATGCGGCTGCAGCGGGCACACTAATTGATTTCATAGTAGCGGGCGGCACTCGGAGCCGCGGATACGTAGCGGCTCGGCTTTGTTCTCGTAAGAATCCTAAAACGCTTTGACCGACGTCAGTAATGGGGTCAAGAATCAGATGAGCTTCGAATTCCAGCGATTGCAATTTTGAGCGTGGAATTTAGTGGTGTCGAGTGGAGCATGCGGGCTGCGCGGGACGCTGCGCGATCAATGAGGGACGCCGCCCCCGCGCCCCGCGCCGCCCTGCACCCGTCCCCCGCGCCCCTCCGCGCCCCTTACTGCAACCCAGCATCATCACAAATTGTTAACTTTCTGTTTGATTTGCGCATTGATTTATAATGGCCGTAAGATTGCCAATACCATTAGCGCCCGGGCCGATCTGAATTTTTAATTTCATGAATATTGTAGTTTAACGACACAAAGGCGAGGTTTTAAAACTGCATGACTTCATTTTCAAAGTAACAAAATATTTCTTAATTGCAGTGAAATAATAATTGATGGCGGTTTATTCTTTACTTTTAGTTCCAAACTTTCAATAATACTTACTTACAGTCTACAATCAATTTTCATGAAATTTCGTATGTGGAGTGTTTATTGGAGAGGAACACAATCTGATCAGGTCTAATCCCCTGAAAACCTTACAGTTTTTCTTATTTATGTACTATCAGAAAAGTTGATTCCTAGACAGATGGGCGACCTAGGTAGTTTGGTCGCGAGTCGCGACAGTGAATCCAGCCGACAGATCACAATTAACATTAAATTGACATGATTCGACCAAATGGCGTTGGTCTGTCAACTACCTAGGAATCAATTTCCTCGATGGCACCTATTTCTTTCTTTGAACTCAAAATAA
Organism: Lysandra bellargus; assembly: GCA_905333045.1. Classification (NCBI taxonomy): domain Eukaryota; kingdom Metazoa; phylum Arthropoda; class Insecta; order Lepidoptera; family Lycaenidae; genus Lysandra; species Lysandra bellargus. The sequence continues at coordinate 2,070,591 of HG995328.1, forward strand.
AGCTCGCTTAGCCAGGAACTGCTACCAAAACATATTTTCACAAAACCACTCATTAAAAATGCCATATTGTCCTTGTAACTTTTTGCAAGCTTTGGTATAATGACGTAAGCCGGGGCTCCCGGCGCGGCTTTTGGGTCGTTGTGATTGATCTTTACAATTTGCACCCGTATCACTCATGTCAGTTACAGAGCCCCAATTAAAAGCATAACATTCAGTTTCATTGACTCATCTAGGATAACTGGATACTAGTGTTGAATGATATTACATAAAGTTTTGTAAATAATCGGTCAAGTGCGAGTCGGACTCGCACACGGTGGGTTATAGAGCAAAAATAGGCGTTTTTTGTATAAGATTTCAATTTTTTATTTTCTTTTAATGTTATTATTAAAATACTCATATTATTATAAAGGCCTTTGTGAAAAATTCAAATGCCCACCTGTTGCCATTATTGATATAGAGCAAAAAAGGCCGAAAAAATCACATATTTTTGCATGAATATTTAATTTTATTTTGTTTTTAATAGGGTCCCGTTTTTACCCTTTGGGTACGAAACCCTAAAAATGAATGATTCCTTAGAAGGCTGCTATGCTTGTAAGTTGTAGTTGCAATAACTCAAAATGCAAAATTAGGGATGGGAGTGAAACGTATGTGGCTCTTAGCTATCGTTGTTTTTCAGAACTCCTAGCTACCGTTGTTTTGAACTGAATAAGTTTTTCTTCTATTAAACAACTATCAAGGTAGTTTCACACAGAAAGCTATAAACATTTAAAAAAATTTAGTAAGGAAACAGCCACTTTTATTACATATTCCGTGGCTGAGGTAAGAACACATTCCGCTAGGAGGTCCTGTCAGCCACAGCCCCACAGCGTATCAAAAACAACGAGCGCTCCGCCCGGAACCGCCACCCAAATTCTGCAGCGGTGTGCGGCATACTGCGGATCACCTACAGGATGATGTGCAATGTTGTCTTAATACCTTTAATTTTTTAATGGAATAGATTGACAAATGGCAAGTTAGTTCGTTACTTTACGTACGTACGTTCTTTAAGTTTGCTTTTTTAAAGTCTCTACTTGTGGACTCTACAACAATTAAAGAACCTTTTCGCGTTAACAGTATGAACAATATATAAACATCAAAGTTAAACATTGTCAATTTAAAAGTACCGTCTACTAATTAAGCGTAATTCGCTGGTCGCTACATATTTTCATTAAAATTTCGAGTCCGTCGGTTCACTTTTTGTGGCTCATGTCAAAATTCAAACGTCAACAAGTGAATGGCTGTCGTCATAATTATAGTGTTTGCTTAAACACCGCCCACTCGTATTAACACGTTACAGAGAATACAGCACCGTTTAATGAGCATATAGCCACGGGCAGCGCGGCCTATTTTTGTATGTCGATTTCCATATAGAGTGCAAGATGCTTAAGTAAGAGTTTAAGAGGAAAATTCTTTGAAGGTGTTTTTAAACACTTTTTACTATTTTTAGTAGTTAAAAGTTTATTCGTTTTTAGATCAAGGTTTTCGTTGGTTACACTCGTTGAATTTTAAATAGGATTTATATATCTAATAATATTCTGAATGAAGTATGCTAATAAATTAAATACAATTATTGGGTGAAAAGCTTCTGCCGCTTAACACTAGAATTCATTTTTTTGTGTCTACAAAGTTAGGACTAATGTAGCTCCTTAATACTCAATTGAATCAAAAGTTACAAAACTCATCAACTAACACAGAATACATATTAGTAACACAACCAACAATAAATGCTAACATCAAGAACACTTCTTGAGATGTCAAGATATTCGCATTATGACCTCATTCAAGCCGCACCCTGTATTCTGCAGGCTAATTTTATATAGAGGAGTGTGGACATCTCGTATTTCAGCTGACTCATGCTGAGGAATAGCACCACGGGCTTAGATCGGTATATTATATCGATATACAACGTAATTTATATTTTGATCTGCCTCGTTTATAATTTAATATAAGTTGGCGTTGGGTCGTGAATATGATGTTTAATATTACAGACTATATTGTAATTAAGAAGTGATTCATTTTAGGCCTTTGATCTTTGAGTGATTCAAAATGAAGCATTGTTTGAAATTGAGGATCCATTGATGAATATAGACCTTCGAGCTTTTTTAAGCAACTAATAATTACTGCGTCTGTTCGTCTGTCTATTATTTGTATAAAGTTCACATATTTTATCTGATATAGAGATAAACTTTCTATAACCTTTTCGTAACAGGAGCAGCTATAAATTCTAAACAAATATGGCGTCGAAGTACAAATTTCGAACAGTGAACAACGCTGACATTATTCGCCTTAAATATATTTGATAAATAGTAAAGTGCCGGCGATGTGAAGTTTGCGAAACTCGACGCAAGCCTCCAAGGACTGAATAGCTCGAAGAACAAAGGCGGTTCATTTACTCGGAAATAAATGAGGAGCCTATAAATCAAATGTTAAAAGTTAAGGCTGATATGGAGAATGCATGTGATGCATTTTTAAAGCATAACGGGATGTGATTTTCGATATAAGGGTACATCCACACTTCTAAGTTTTATATTAATTATTATTAGTCCATGGGTAACGGGGTTCTGGGAGTAGGACTGTAATGTAAACTGTAGTGGATGTTTTCTTATAGAGTCGACTACGACGTTGCGTAATATTGTATAGTGTGTAACAAAAATAAGTGATGATTATTTAGGGTGTGTACGTGTTCCTTGTAGGAAGGTCACGAGTTTCCCCATACAAAAGTAAAAAAAAATTTTTGATCTTTCAGCGCTGCTACTTTCACAGTAAACTCTCTACAAGGAACATGTACACACCCCAAAGTATTATCACTTATTCTTGTTACACCCTGTATTAATAGCCTTAATCTATATCTATACTAATATTATAAATGCGAAAGTATGTCTGTCTATCTGTCTGTCTGTCTCGCTTTCACGCCAAAACTACTGAACCGATTGTAATGAAATTTTGTTCACAGATAGTCTAAAGCCTGAGAAAGGACATAGGCTACTTTTTAACTGGAAAAAAAAGGGTTGTAAGGGGGTGAAAATGCGTAAATTTGTTAAAAATAAGTTAGTTCCAAAAATTCATAACAGATGGCGCTAAGCGTCGCCTACATCGCGCTATCGCTTGCTCATAAGTCTTTCTATAAGAGGTGGTACCATGCTGAAATTGGGTTTTCCGATTCTTTCGATTGTTATACATGTTATTAAATACCTTACTACTCAGTATTGTATCTATGCAGTGGCGCGGACGCAACCTAACCTACCAATGATAAGCTATAGTTTATGGGTATAGCTAAAGTTGTGTATTGTGTTTAGAACAAAAAAATGAGACGTTCAAGAAATAAATAATGGAATTTAAACAATAAATACTGACAAAGATACTAAATAAGCTTTAAATTTATATATAGGTATAAATAAAGCTTAATTAAAAAAATGAAATATTATGTGCACACTGCACAGCTGTTTTTGGGTATTTTGATCTAAGGGGTACCAGGGTTTTAAAAAACTTTTAAATTTGACACCAATTTTGTTGACACCGCGCGCTATAAACTGAAGTCCACGCGGACGAAGTCGCGGGCAACAGCTAGTCGTATATAATAGAGCTTGAAGAACTCCTTTTTGTTTGATAACTTAGAAAATATTTTTCATTTATCAAGCCTAACATAATATTAAAGAGAAAGTTTTTCGGATTAACTATCTAAAGAAAAATAAAACAATAACAATTACTAAAAAGTCTAATACACGTATTAAAAATGATCATAATATGACTATTAAAATGTGTGCTAATGGCCTTAGTTAAAGTTATTCAGCGTCGATCGTGACTTACTTAAATATTTGTAATAAAATTCCTATTGGTGAGTTCGCAATCCTCGTCATATTATGTAGATCACGTCATAAATATGTAATTATATATGTCTGAACAGAATAATAATGTTACAAGGCAAGTAACAATTATCTCTCCGATGAAGTAACTTCTCATGGGTGGAAAAAAGCGACTGTTTCATACTTGGTTGCTTTTTTATTGATTTTCTTTATGACACATTTTTATCCTCTGTTATGAAGATGAAGAAAAAATAGAAATCTTGTATATTTACGTATAATTGGCTTTTAGTTGAGTGTCCACTACCGAGACGTGTTTCCATGAGTTTCAGGTGGTTTTGGAAGAGATACCAATTATTTTTCAATCCCTGACAAACCTGAAACCATTTTTTTCTCTTGCTTGGTTATTAAGATGTGAAAAGCAAAACGTGAATGTACCTAAAAATCCTTTATTATGAACCAAAGTCAAAATAAGAAAATTAAGTTGGTAAATGAAAGCAATAAAGGCTAAGATAGCCTCGAAGAAGCTTGGTGTTCTTAACAAAGCGAGACAGTACTTCAGTCCGGACCAACGCCTACAACTCTACAAGGCGCAGGTTCGGCCTCATATGGAATATTGTTCTCATATCTGGGCAGGGGCGCCAAAATACCAACTGCTCCCTCTGGATCATATCCAACGAAGGGCCGCTCGAATTGTTGACTGCCATAATGTTTCAAACAGCTTGAACCCCTTGGAATTACGCCGATATGTAGCTTCCCTCTGCATCCTCTATCGGTTGTATCACGGGGAGTGCTCTGAGGAATTGTTCGGAATCATACCACTTGCAACTTTTCGCCATCGTCCCATGCGAAAAACATACCATCCTCATCACCTTGATGAGTGGCAGTTTTCCAATCCACCGTGCGTTTTTCGCGTAACTTTCTGCCGCGCACTGTAAAACTCTGGAACGAACTGTCACCAGCAGTATATCCGGACCTATACGACCTGCAAACCTTCAAGAAGAGAGCGTATTCCTTCTTAAAAGGCCGGCAACGCACCTGCTGCTCTTCTGATGTTGCGAATGTCCATGGTCGACGGTAGTTGCTTACCATCAGGTGACCCGTCTACTCGTACACAGTCTTAATAAAAAAAAAAGATCAACGCGTATCTTCGAATCCACATCCCTTAATATTTGTAGAAAAATTATGAAAAAAATGAGCACCTACTGCGTTGCTTCATTAAAAATGTTCCATCCCAATGTCCCAGCTTATCTAAGCGGGCGAATTAAGCTGAGTACCGAAAACGTTGTTCCGGAACGTTCCCTTGTGTACTTGGTTGAGTGGAAGCGAAACTGAATTAGGCCGATTAGGTGATGCTGACCAAAGCCCAAAATTAATGACCAGGTGGGCCGGATGATGGAAAAAACTCTACCAGGTTTCTGAATGGATAAGTTTTGAACTTATAGGTAGGCTACTAGTTTCGGCGTTAAAAAAGTGTATTCATGAGTTTACTTAGCCTTTACTAATTAAATGTTTTGTCTTAATTTTAAAACGGTAAGTTTACTGTGAAAAAGACGCCAGCACAAAACATTGTGTAGCGTAGATATACATTGTGTAAGTATTTTTATTATAAAGGTAATTTAAATATAATAATAAAATTTTGTTTCTACTAGAAGTCAAAGAAAGAGTGGTGAAGACTGAGGAGTTTACAAGATATGATGTCTATATTTTTGTCATTTTTCCTTGAAATATTTTGGTAATTCTCGTAACTTGCAATGAACATTATTGATACAAAAGTTAAACAATATGTTAAGTGTGTTAATGTAATAATAATAAAAAACGTCTACCGATATGGATATATATTTCCTGCACTCGATACAAATGCTCAAAATTGCACGCAAACCATTTACATACGTACATCAATTAATGTCGATTAAAAAGGAAAATCAACATAAACGAAACGATTGTTTATCGTCTGTTAACTTTAAACATAAACTTTTCAACGACATACCTTATCGTTTAAGGTTTAAGGTAAGGTAACATACGGGAAGGCTGATCGATCCCGTTTGACCGATAGCAAGCCGACCTGACCGGACTCATTTTGTGCACCCCCGTGTGTGTGCACGAGTCATTAGGCCTAAAGTAGATTCTTAATTCTAATCTTCTAATCTGAAAATAAGCATATTCTAAAAGTAATACGTAATAACAACAAATTATTGAGAACAACATAGGTCAGGTCAGCCTGCGATCAGTTCGACCGAACGATCAGCCTCCCTGTTTATGGGGCTTTTAAGACGCTTTTTGAACGAAACGTTTTGTAGAGACTAAATTTAACACGTCTCCTCATTAAAACAGGATTTATTTTAATCGACTACGACGTTACATCTCGATGTTATTAACGATAATCGTGAAAAACAAAACACTGTCTGTATCAAAATTAAATTAATCCTATCTTTTAATCTCTTCAGCTGCTGTTTGTTAGGTTATCTTTTCCTATTATTTCACAATCTCCTTGCTTTTCATTAAATCGGAGCCTGTAACTGGGGTTACACGTTTCGTTCGACCGCTTAATCTAATAAGAATTTCGACTTCTATACCTACTTATATATTTTATAAGCTTTTGCAGTAAAATAATAACTGATAACAAAGTCAGTATTACTAACTACAATTTAATTATATTAAAGAGTCGAGTATAGATAAAATAGTATAAAAATATGACGTATAAAATTAATATATTAATAAAAATTTTAGTATAATAATAATTGTTCAAACATGAAATGACAAAAAGAGATAAAAGAATAAGGTCCTACCTGCATACACATTGCAACCAAACAAAATACAATGTGACATTTGTATTATTATTTAGTTTATATGCATGTAGGTTTATACCTATTATTTTCCTCCCCTTACAGTTTACCCACTTTCCACCCGATGAAGCTCCCAGTCCCCATGGGATAGATATATCACTCTACACGACACAGTCATAACGTGCAAGCTAAACCAAGAAATAAAGGCAACTTTATCTATTAATAAAGATGTTTTGGTTTTTAAGCACTGTAAGCTTTATATTTTCCTTTTTACTTCGTGTCTAGATCTTCCTTTGTGCAAAATAAAATCAGTTTCTACGGAAACCGTTTTTCTGGATACTAGACAATTAGACATCACCAAACATTTTTAGGGTTCCGTAGTCAACAAGGAACCCTTATAGTTTCGGTCTGTCTGTCCGTCTGTCCGTCTGTCTGTCTGTCCGCAGTTTTGTTCAGAGACTATAGGACCTACAATGCTGTTATTTGGCATGAATACACATATTATGATGCCGACAAAATGGTACATAAAATATTAAAAAAATATTTTTGTATGGTACCTTCCCTACACATCAAGCGGGGTTGAATTTTTTTTTCACGCCCACCCCATCATGTGGGGTGTCGTTGGATAGGTTTTTTAAAAATATTATGAGTATTTCTAGATCATTTTCCGATTTAGGGATCCATTTGTGAAATATCAAGTTTTAAATTGGAAAATATCGTTAGGGTCCAGTGACCCCTTCTACCAGCGAAACAGTTGCTTCTAGAAATGTGAAAAAATTCACGGGAGTAGGAAATATGCTGAATTTAAAAGGAAAACTATCACGACAGAAGACTTCATAAGTTATTGAGTACCTAATAGTCGACCAACTAAAAAAAAAATGTATTCGGCGAAGTATAAAGAAACTTTTTATTCAAATTTTTTTGAAAGTAACTGATAAATGTTGTTACTAGTGTAAGACATGTTATAAATGTACATTCATTGACCATACAAAAAATTTCAAAAACTAGCGGTAAGTACTACGGAATCCTTATATTGCGCGTGGCCCGACACGCACTTGGCCGGTTTTATTTTTCTTCAATTATGTATAGCTAGGTATATTGACAGGCTTTTATGTTTAAGGTGGCCCGATTTTGATAAAAATTGTTTGATCTAGAAAGGCCTTAACTAGTACTATAGCAAAACTCTCTATACTAACACTAGTACAGAGAGTTCCGTTATTCCGGAAGAATAGAGTACGAACTCTATTCTCTATTTATTTATTGTTCTAATATTTCAATGCTATAATACAGCTTCGATAAAATATCCGTATTATAAAATCATATTTTGGTATTTCGATATTAAATGACCTAATGTTTAAAAAATTTATTAAATAATGAAATAAAAAACGACATAGAAAGAGTTAAAAATTGGCTAAAATGTAACAAATTGGAAGTGAACTTAGAAAAAACAAAGATTATTAAATTTCAAAAATCAAATTCTGAATCTGATATAAAGGAATTAGAAAATAAGATAAGTCCTATAAAATGCGTGCCATCTACCACATTCTTAGGATTCAATATTGACAAAAATCTAAATTGGAAAGAACATATTGACAGTATTTGTAATAGATTAAATAGGTTCGTATTTGCACTAAAAAGAATACAAAATATAGTATCTAAAGAAGCAGCCTTAATATCTTATCACGGCTGTGTCTCATCTGTCTTGAGATATGGTCTGATCTTATGGGGAAACTCAGTAAAAGTGGATAGAGCATTTATCATCCAAAAGAAATGCATTAGAGCTATGGTGGGAGTAAAAAACCTAAGGGCCGGGACACAAAAACACGGTACGGCACCGTACGGCGTCGTACGACGTCGCGTCGTAGAAACTCATCTTGAATTTCTATGTGAGTTTCTACGGCACGATGTCGTACGGCGCCGTGAATTCTCACGGTGCGGCACCGTAAGGCGCCGTACGACGCCGTACGACGCCGTACGGCGCCGTGCCGTGTTTTTGTGTCCCGGCCCTTAGCCAGCCTACACATATTAGAAGCGTGTTTATTTGTTAAAAAATATGATCTATTCGAAAAAAAACAATACCCGAATCAAAAACAAACTTAACATACCTGCACAAAAGTCGTCTTTAAACAGCAAAAATGCATATTGTATGACAGTAAAAATATATAATAATCTTCCCGATAAAATTAAAAAAGACCACACTACCTATGATAAATTTAAGAAAGCTCTTTCTGAGTGGTTGTTAGAGAAATGCTACTACACGGTACAAGAATATTTTAGTGATATAATAAATTCAAAAAGGTTTAAACGACATTTTATTATAATTGATTTATTTTTTACCTTCTATGTATTCTAATAAATAAATTTATATTACGACAAAACATTAGAATTATTATTTTGCTTATTGTATTTTATTCGAATAAATTGACGCCCATGTGGCAGAAATTGTGATCAAACTAAATTGTGAGACCTTTATGTACAAATTTCTTGGAAATAAATAAATAAATCTAAATCTAAAAAAATCTAAATAGTCAACACGTCGAATGCGTTCAGTATAGTCAAAATTTCAAAAAGTTAAAGGCTCAAAAATTTATTTATTTTAAACATCTGTTTGATACTTGATAGACTTCGGACTGCATTAAAGCTGTGTTAAGGCGCTATATCGAAAGTAATTTTACCGCAAGGGCAATTTTATACTTAATTTGTATGACTATAAAGTCGTGAATACGCTGCGGCCAGATAAGCTATCGGCTCGCTCGAAAAACATGCGAAAAAACGTAATTATAATCATTAAAAAAATAAGTAGGAGCATTTAAGCAAAATGCTTCTATACGATTTTGAGTTGCAAAGGTGTCTATCAATTAGACTAATTTCCTACAATACATCTATTTTCGTTTAAAAATAATCTTCAAATTTCGTATTTTTAAGAGGTCATTTCGAAAATTAAATGTATCGAGGCAAAATACATTAATCGTGTTTCTAGTTCTTCTCAAACCTAGATAAGGCTATGAAGATAATATGTATATCTCATTACCAGATTTGTAACATTTTTGAGGATCCTATAGTATTAAAAAAGGACATTTTTTTCAATATAGCGCCTTAATTGTGGATTTATAGCAGAATCGGGGTATCGATATAAGAGTTGTGATAACCCTAGCGGTGGTCGCGTGACGGACCGATGGTTGGCTACAAATTGCACATTACATAGTGTTTCATTGCAACCGATCATTAATGCATTCCCACAGATTACTTCACAGCTTAACCAACCGTGAAAACTGTAACAACACAATACTGGCCCTAGTGGTTCATATTTTATGTATTAGAAAAATTACCGCGACAAACTTGTGATGCTTATCTCCCAGTCTTTTAATAAAACATTTTGTGGTCACTGCAGATTTAAAATTTTAGTGTATATTTTAGTACATGTGTACACATTTTATGGTCCATAGCACACGGAAGTTTACATCACACGTCGATTGTATACAAGTAGATTTTATATTTCCTTCTGAACAAGGTGTAACAGAACTAAGTGATGATACGAATATGAGTGTGTATGTGATCCTTGTAGAGAGTTCACTGAGAAAGAAGCAGCGCTGAAAGACCAAAAAAGACGGGTTGCACTCTGGGAGTGCCGGCAGAAGTGAAAACTTGATTATTAACGTTGTGCATTATTTTTTAACCCATTTTTTATGAAAATCGAAATAAAAAAAGATTTAAAAAAACGTTCGTTTTAATTAATTAATCGAAACCCTCACAATCGATTAAAAATATCGACAATCGAAAAAAAAAAGCTGCTGTCAGACAGACTGTCAGACACTTCTCGCGACAGTTGTCTTGCAGGTGGAAACGCGGCCTTAATCAGCGCGTCTGCTAAAGAACTCATTTCCCCGACTGTACATTTCTGCTAAACAACTCATTTCCCCGACTGTACATTTCTGCTTAGCACAATTTTCCCCGACTGTACATTTCTGTTAAGCATCTCATTTCCCCGACTGTACATTTCTGCTTAGCACAATTTTCCCCGACTGTACATTTCTGCTAAACAACTCATTTCCCCGACTGTACATTTCTGCTTAGCACAATTTTCCCCGACTGTACATTTCTGCTAAACTACTCATTTCCCCGACTTTATATTTCTGCTTAGCACAATTTTCCCCGACTGTACATTTCTGCTAAACAACTCATTTCCCCGACTGTACATTTCTGCTAAACTACTCATTTCCCCGACTTTATATTTCTGCTTAGCACAATTTTCCCCGACTGTACATTTCTGCTAAACAACTCATTTCCCCGACTGTACATTTCGTTCGAGTTCGAGTTCGACACAAAACACTACTCTCCAACCGTCTTACGCTTTTTCTATGGTTTTTCGATCAGCACGAGAATCTGACGCGAGTTTCACAGTTACTACCCATCCCACAAAAGTGCTCAACGCCGCTAAAGAAGTTTTCACTTCAAAAATTTTCACTTTTGTAAGGGGAAACTCGTGACGCTTGCTTGCCCATCCAAATTGAAAAAAAAAATCTCTTTCAGCGCTGCTACTTTCACAGTGAACTCTCTACAAGGAACATATACACACCCTTAAGTATTATTACTTAGTTTTGTTACACCCTGTATAAACAAGTAGATTTAAACTCACAAGCTTCAATAATTTTCGCCATGGAATATTTCGCTATAACAGTTGATTCACAGTCTGCATTTTCTTCGGAACAAAGAGATTTCAATACTGATATGGTCATATACTAAGCGTGAACAGTGTAACAGTACGTGGCCCGACTCGAGCCTGGCAGTATCAAATAAATCTCTTGTGTGTCCCTTATACGAACATTGACGGATCTTGAGCTCGATGTTAAACATGGACCTTTCAAATACGTTTGTCTTAACTGTCGAGATATGCAGCATTAGTTAAAATCTGTATATGGGCCTAGACATCTAGAATTTCCTTTTAAATACCGTACGAAACCTAATCCGGTGCATGCAAACTTTTTGTTGCCATGTAGTATTAGTACTTTCATCATTAACCTCAAATGCTGGAATGTTGTTTAGGAGAGGTTTTAAAACGACGTTAATTTTGAGTTTAACTGATAAGCAGATAACCGGCTCACATTTAAACCGATCATTCTATTTTTGAATTAGGTTGTTAATAATTACGATAGTTCTAAAGAGAAATTTTATTTTGAATGAAAGTCAATTTCGCAAAAACCACGATGAACATTCATGCTAAAATCAGAAAGCAATTGCTGATTTTCTATGCGCTATGCTATTGAACTGAAAATAATCACTTTTTATAAGCCTATAATTCCCTTGACGAGAGATCAATGTGACTGAAGTTGTCTGTTACCGTTGCGGAAACCACAAGTTAGCACCCGGTATGGTGTAACGACCAAATTGGTCGTTGACTCTGTACTAAAGCGTGCCGTTGAATTGCTGCTATTTCATTTCCTAGAGATTTTTCCTCCTAGGAGGCTAGTTATTTGTAGACAAGGTAAATGTCTCAATTTTGAGTCCTTGAGTGGTAATTAATAATCAATTGGCAACAGTCTGAATGTTTCGATAAATTCGTAGCTAGAAACTAGGTTTAGTTATAATGGTGGATGCTAAAATAATAACCAAAAAATTGGCCAAGTGCGAGTCTGACTCGCGCACGAGCGGTTCCGTACCGTTATAGAGCGAAAATAGGGAAAAATTGTGTTTTCTTGTATGGGAGCCCCCTTAATTATTTATTTTATTTTAATTCTATTATTAAATATTAGAGTACACACATAACTGAGGATTTTGTGAAAATTTCAAGTGTCTACATGTTGCCATTAAGGATTATGAGCCAAAAAGACCAAAAAAATAATGTTTGTTGTATGGGAGCCCCCCTTAAATATTGACTTCATTTTGTTTTTAGTATTTGTTGTTATAGCGGCACCAGAAACACTTAATCTGTGAAAATTTCAGAAGTCTAGCTATAGCGGTTCTTGAGTTACAGCTTGGAGACAGACAGATAGACGGACAGACATTGAAGTCTCAGTAATAGGGTCCCGTTTTTATCCTTTGGGTACGGAACCCTAAAAAGACGTATTGTTTACAAGATGAAGCCCGCAACTCCGTTGCGTCAAAATTTGTTTATCACACGGGAAGAAATTTTTCCAGGATAAAAATTATAGTATGTCCTTTCGCCGGACTCAAAGTGTCTCCATTCTAAATTTCAGCAAAATCGGTTTATCGGTTTGGGCGTGAAGAGGTAATAGACATACAGACAGAAAGACAGACAAGCGTGTTCGCATTTATAATATTGGTATGGATGATCTTTGCCAAAGAGCATGGCCAACAGCTTCAAGTATGGTGATTGTAGAAAGTTACGGACTACGGTACATTATTATACAAGCATCAAAACAAAACAACTAACACGATGGTTACTTCATCATGCTAATCTCATAACATCTAATACAGGTCTAACAGAACTGTGTGTTTGATGTTTATGGAAATAAGTAGCTATTGCCCGCGGCTTTACTCGCGTAAAAAGTATTATGATTGTAATTAGGTATCAAAGTTTCAGCCCGATCGGTTTAAAATTGACTAAGTTTCATACAAACTTTCATCCCCTATTTTATCCCCTTGGGGGTAGAATTGATCAAAATCCTTAGCGGGTGCCTACGTCATAACATCTACCTGCATGCCTTCCAGCCCGATTACTATGTCTGTCAGTCACCTTTGAGATATAATTTAGATATGCTATTGCTGATTGATAGAAAACGAAGTGAAACAAACGAGGAATGATGTTACATTAATATTGCACTAAAATAGTAGAATTCGGGTAACGGTTTTCCCATACTGCCCACATCAACATAATTTGATCTTTCTTTGAGCTCCGAAACTAAATATAGAGTCGTTAGCTTCTTCATTCGTTTGTCCAATCTCGAGAGTTAGGTAATAGTCGTAAGCCCTTTCGGAACACCGAAGCCAAATGCGTAAGATAGGTTTATCTAATTCAATTACACCAAACGTGAGTCGGGCTTCGTTTGAGCGCTTTAAAAATACATTACAGTTATGTCTCCACAATGGTGGATTCGTCAATAGCGGCGGGGAAGTGAATGTATTTGTTGTTCTTCTCCTCAATAGTGTGTTAGAAAATGTGTCGACGTGCACATTTTTAAAAGTGTGCTGCTATTAATAATGCGTTTCGAACTTTGGCGGCGTTAGGTTGATAAAGTGTGCAGATTAACACGAAATTTCGCTCATTCATTAGCACGCGCGGGCGTGTTATTGAGTGCGATCGCCTCTCGTACATCGAACGCAACGCAAACTGCCGAATTCCATTTCAATTCAAATCGTTAATGACATAGAAACTCGAAACTTTCTTCGAAATCGAACACGGTGCGGTGTCAAGTGTGGCTGCGATCGCTGCGAGTTGCGGTGAGAGCGCGGCCCGAATGCGACCGGTCGGCCCCACCGCCGCGCACACGCCGCTCAGCGCCGCCGACGTCGCGACGCACCCGACCGCCGCACGCCGATCTCGCCGCTCGCTCGTAAATAAAAAAGTCGCGATCGTAAACGAAAAATGTTTGTGTGAAGTGTCGTTCGTGTTGTGATATAACGGTGAGTACGTATATAGGCCGGCGCGGCGACGACGGGCTCCCAGGATGCGGAGTGAGGTCGGAGTGAGCGCCGCGTGTGGATAATGCGATTAGGGACGCGGCGGGGAGCTCCGGCCTCCCCACGGTACCCCGGTACCCCGGCACCCCGGTACGCCGGTACCCCTTTACCCCGGCACCCCGGGAGCCCGCTTCGTGTTCCTTATATTAAGCTTTCCTTTACTCCGCCCGCCCAGCACTATTTCAGATCGAATTTTTGATTAAACTTTGCGCTAGATTTTGCTTTTTAGCGCCTCGTTTCTGTGAATAAACATTTAATATTTGAATACTCAATTTTAATCTGTTTTTATTATTTATTTTGTATTACTTGAATTTTTATTTATTTTTTATTTATTATCAATGCGGAGAAGTACGTGCAAACCATTTTAATCGTAAGACAATTTACTTTGCAAAGTATTAACATTGCAAATACAGAATGCATTGTCTAATAATTAAATGCTCGAAGGCTGTGCACTGTGCAGTTAGGGTGTGTATTTCCTGTTCCACCTGTATGAAATTAATCGTTCATTTTGAACGAGTATACAAACAATTAGTAATTATCATTACATAGTGAATACGAATATTAAAAATAAGTGTGTCTGTCTGTCTTTCGGTATGTCTGTTTGTTAACCTCTTCACCCCAAAAGTGCTGAACCAATTTTGCTGGTATTTGATATGCAGATATTTTGAGTCCTGGAAAAGGTATAGGGATACTTTTTAATACGGGAAAATGTACGGTTTTCTCGCTATAAACACATTTTGTAGACTCTACATTCTCGTACTATAACACGAATAGTACCTACTCGTAGAGAGTCTTCAGATACAGAAACCATTGAACTTTGATACTATTTTGCATGAAGTACCTACTACTTCAGTTAAATAACAGACATAAAGGAAATGACTTAAAAGAAATTGAGAGAAAGACATGAAAGTATTTCCAATGGGTACAAATTTTATAAGTTTACTAAACATTATTATTTTTAACAAAAAATTAAAACCGACTTCCGAGGTAAAAACAAAAATAACATCCTTATAATATAAACTAAAAAGTATTAAATAATTTTTCCTATCTAATAGTGCCTTTTTCCGAATTCGGCTAAAACTCAACTATTTCTGTACCTACTTAATTTTCATCATTTTGAAGTCAAGAAAGTGTGTATACTTATTACAGGAGGATAATATTCACGAATTATGAAAAAGAAAATATAAGCAATTAATTATTACCTTATTACCTTAGATTAATGATTGGTACCGCGCGGAGACCGCGGATTTTAATCTAAGATGATTACTATATTTTTAACCAATTGATCAGTTATTTGATTTCAATTTTGAATTATTAACAAACGTGCTAATCGCATTCTTGAATACTAATTAAATTATTCAAATATTAAGATCATAATCAAAGTAAATAATTTATGGTATACTTAAAATATAATAGAATATTATAACAATAAGTAAACAAATATTTGATTCGCTTTTATTCTAATTTAACTTGACATGAGGTAAATAAGAATAGAAGATGATCTAATATAAAATATTTATTTATGGTTATAATCATAAAGATTATTAATGTTAATTTAACTTGAGTATGACGTTATAAAAATAAATCATTTTGTTTACTTGATATAATATCGGTTCCTTCAGTTCCTTTTGCTGATTAATTAGGTATTAATTTTAGAATCTAGTTGGAAGAAACCTATGTGTAACGGAAGTTATATTAAACTAGATGACGCCTGCGACTCCGTTGCGCCAAAATTAGCTTATCGCTCGGGAACCATACATGTTTCATGTGTTGATAAAAAGTATCCTATGTCCTTCCTCGGGACTCAAAGTACCTATCTCCATACCGAATTTCAGCAAAATCGGTTGAGCGGTTTGGGCGTGAAGAGGCAACAGACAGACAGAAAGACGGACAGGCAGACAAACAGACAGACACACTTTCACATTTATAATATTAGTATGGATTAAGTATAATACAATAGTTTATGGCAAACCGGCTAAGCATGTTTACGATAAAATCTACTTAAATATTAGGTTAAGATACGACACTTTATAAATCTATACCTATAAATAAAATTGAAGTGTCTGTTTGTAATATTGACAGAACCGTTTTTTACTACATGCATATGAATCTATATAGTATATACGATACAGACACCAAAACAACATTTTTTACAATGTTTGTCTGTATGTCTGTCTGTCTGTCTGTCTGTCTGTTTGTTCCGAGTAAAATTTGAAACAGCTGGAGCTATTTTGCCGGGACTTTTTTTGGTAGATAGCTGATGTAGTAAGGTGTAACTTAGGCTACTTTTTAACCGACTTCCAAAAAGGAGGAGGTTATATTTTACTTTTGTCATATTTGTTAGCGGACTGGTCTTTGTTATTATACTATGTTGACGCGGACGAAGTCGCGGGCAACAGCTAGTCCGTAATAAGAATTATTAAGCTTTTTTGTAAGTTTCAACTTTTTCAATTTTTAGTTTTAAACATAATGTTTATTATTATTATTTTCTCTGGCTTGTTTTTATATATAAAATTGTAAGAGAAACGTAGTATATTTTGTATTCCCCTATTCCTATTATATATATTATTGAGTAAATATTTTTTCTGTACTTAACTTTTAAGAGTATATTTAAGTTTTCATAATATATCCCACCCAGATTTTGTGTTATAATGATCTATGATCCTCTTTAAAAATCTTTTGCTACGCCCACTTTATAATTTACATCGAGTCGCTTGTTCCCAAATATAAATTTAGATAACACATATTTTTATCAAAAATAATAGAGTTTAGCGTGATATATGTTCATCTTAACTGGTATAACCGTTACTCCATGCAATGATTACGATTTTATAGGTTTATAGTTGTATGGTAACAGTGTATAATATTTGAATAGTTATCACTTTTTATCACGAGCAAGCCTGGAGACGCATGAAAATGGCCACAAAACTATCTTTAAAAAAACCGGTCAAGTGCGTATCGGGCCACGCGCAATATATGGTTCCGTAGTACCGCTGTTTTTTTTAAATGTTTGTATAGTCAATGAGTGTACATTTATGACGTATTTTGCAGTACTAACAACATCATCTCAGTTACTTTCAAAGAAATTTGAACGAAAAGTTCCTTTATACTTCGCCGAATAGATTTTTTTTGTTGATCGACTATAACTCAATAAGTTATGAAGTCTTCTTAGGCGTGATAGTTTTTCTTTTAAATTCAGCATATTTCCTACTTCCGTGAATTTTTTCACATTTCCAGAAGCCACCGTTTAGCTTGTAGAATACACTGGAATCTAACAATTTTTCCACTTTAAAACTTAATATTTATTTCGAAAATGAAATGTATCGAGGCAAAATACATTAATCGTGTTTCTAGTTCTTCTCAAACCTAGATAATGCTATGAAGATATGTATATCTCATTACCAGATTCGTAACATTTCTGAGGGTCCTATAGTATTACGTCAAAAAGGACAGTTTTTCAGTATAGCGCCTTAATATTATGTGCATTCATGCCAAATTACAGCTTTGTAGATCCTATAGTCTCTGAGACACAAACACAAGACACAAACTGCGGATAGACAGATAGACAGACGGACAGACGGACGTACAAATCGAAACTATAACGGTTCCTTGTCTGTCTTACGGAACCCTAAAAAGCCCCATCTAATCTTTATTAGCCTACAAGTATACGACTTGTTCTTCCCGACATATTGTCATTTAATTTGGCATCGTCCCCGACATGTTGTCTGTTCGAACATAAAATATTACAAAGAATAAACAGTATAACTAGAAACATCGAAGACGAATATTGGAAGTTATATGGAACAGATGGCCGGAGCAATGAAATGGACCTTAAGCCTGGGTTGTTAAAGTAAATTGCGATAAGTTCAGGCTATGATCGAATAGTGGAGGTCATCGAACCCAGACTGAGTAAAAGGCTGACATAATATTTTGACGCATTAAGTATTTAGCTACTAACCCATCAAGCCCCCCTGTACGAGCACCGGTGATCGCGACAACAATAGAATACAATAGCATTTCCAAGAATCTCGGATCGAAGGATTAAGAGTAGGCTTAGGGCTTAAAATGTGAAAAATACATTTGCACAGAGTACTCTAACGTAGTTTCACAATAAATTACTTGGAAATTAGGTAGAAAGCTTTCGCCTTTCACGATCATAGACTGGACAGCATGTATATTGTAAATATGTAAATACTAAATACGTCTAAAGCTAATCTAAATTACTCGACCCGTTGTTGGCATGTTTTCTGGTTCTTGGCTTAAAATGAATTTAGAATGGCGTTTATAAAGTTTATAAATGACATAATTATTGATTAAAAACGGTAACATGATATCGACTTATGGACACTATATTTTAGGATCATACTTAATCACCACACCTACGGAGTGGTTAAATCATTTTCATTCAGATAAAATTAGATGTTGCTGCTAATATTCAAATTTTTATTGTACAGTTACCATATTTAGAAAGATGATTTACTGTTGTATAATATCTTGCCAAACTTATATAATATAACATATTAAATGTTACATTCAAAAGAAAACCTTATTCCAAGTTAATAACAAAAGCATTAGGTGGACCATCGAATGAGCCTTGAAAGAAGCTCCGCTAATATCAGATGGTATCTCGATATTAAATGTCGAAAAAACCGTTCGAACCAATAATATCGAATATTAAAATCGACTGACTCTTCTTGTCTACAACTAGCTCCGATGAGTTGATTTTCTAATATAATATGGCCAAAATATTTTCTGTTGTAGGCAATTTTTAGGAATATCGGAGTGGAGGAATATGTTATGGAACTTAGGGAAGTAATTAAAGTTTTACAGGTGTAAGCTAACAAACTGTTTGTAAATAGATGTTGTCATATTTTGTTGCGCCTAAATTCATTTCTCGCGCGGGAACTCTACATATTATTTTCGTGATAGAAATTATTGTAGTAGGGGCCTATATCTCAGGCGCAGCCTTGCAAGCCTCAAAGAATCCTCATAGAAATTTTTGTCTCAATTAAATCAGACGCTAAGGTACGAAGAGGTAACATATACTAATATACATTGGCACTTACGCGTCTATAAATATTAATAACACCAAATTTGGAATGAGCTTTTAAAAATAATGCAGAACAAGATTTTGTTATGCATAAATATTGTAATAAGTGTGAAGATATAGCGTGAAGGCTATTTGAATCTATAACGTTGCTTCACTGACATGCTTCACTAGAATTTTCCGCAAATAGCAATACTCTTGCAAAATTGCAATATTGCAATACTTCGTTGTCTGTCGTTAGTCGTTACTAATTTTACTGTTTCATCTTTATTCGGTTCTACAAAGTAGGTCTACCAGAATCAGATGGTAATTTTTGACAGCAAATTTTCAAAAAATATCCTAAATCATTGGATAAATTTTTATATTTGCATGTTTAATACACAGATTAGCTGCTAAAAGAAAAGGATCAAAATGTTTTATTTCAATTACCCCGGTATTGCTAGAGACTAGAGTCAATTTATTTTCTCACTTTTTGCCATCAGATTCTGGTACATCTATACATAGTTTACACCCAAAAAACTTAAAGTTTTATTTAGGATAGAGTTAATACATTGTAAACAAAATAAAACGAATAATTCTTTAAAAAAATTATAATAGTTTTCGAATGAAATCAATTATGATAAACTGTATGATGCCCGCAAATCTGTTGTGCAGAAATTCCTTTATCTCGAAGGGACCGGACATTTTACTTGATATGAAGTATCCTATATCCTTTTCCGAGTCAAGTCTAAAAGTACCTCCATTTAAAATTTCATTAAAATCGGTTTAGTGCTTAAAGCGCGAAGAGCTGACAGGTAGTCAGACAGACACACTTTCGCATTTATGATATTAGTATGGATAACATGAAAAACTCAAAGTTCCGATACCTGGTCGGAGTTATATTCATTCTATAAAACCTTAAAACGACATTAATATAGTCTTCATAAGTGTAACTGTCTTTGAGCTCGTGGACTACAAACTACAGAATATAGGGATGTACTTATAGTGTCGAGCTCAATCATAGTTATGACTTATAAGCCAACATCTATCCTGTGTATTCGCATCACGTCCGCGCTTGTTACAAATAGGAATCATTAATGTACTGGCACACTCGTCTATTAGGAAAGATATATGAGAATATGAAGTACAATGTACATGCGGTAAATATATTTACTATGTTGAGGTCGCATCACATCGAAACAAGGTACGACGCGGAGATGCTTAAGAAACTTTAGACATTTTAGATATTTTCAGTCAAACTCTTCAGTAAATATTTGTTTATTATAGTCAATGTTTCAAAGATTAAAATACATATAATTTAAATTTTTATTGCTAAGGGTGGGTTGCACCAGAGACGTGGTCAAAGTTACGGTTATAGTGAGGCTAACTTAGCTTTAACCTTCACTTTGACCACAGAATTTGACAAAATATGTCTGTTGCGTTTATTTTTTTACTAAACCTACAGGTTACATGGGATTGAGAGTATAAAAAATTGAATTATCAGTAAAAATCGACAGGAAAAATATTCCTTATAACAACACAGTAAATTTTCACGAAAAGAATTCGACATAAGTACCTAGGTATGAGCGGTTATGGTTGTCGTTAAATATGGCGTCCTTAACCAAAGATTTGGCATTTTGCACTGTATAGTTAAAGTTATAGTTAAAGTTCTAGTTAAAGTAAGTTGGTGCAACCCACCCTAAGGCTCGATTTATATCCGTCCGCGCAAACGAGCGATTTGGCCGCTACACCGTGAGATCACAATTGCATGTAAATAGCGGCGCGATTGAACGAGATGGTTGGATTGGATATTTACTTTATGGATTTTCATAAGGATGTGTCACATGGATTTAAAGTCCATAGATTTTTTTTATTAATAAAAATAAGCATTCTTATTGATGAAGCTTGTAAAATGACATTCCGATATCAGCAATTCAGCACCACCGCGCCTCTGGGTCAGCTTCAATGTTTTTCTCATATTCGTTAACATTGTGAATGGATGCTAAGGTTGCAGCACAGATCGAGCTAAGATACATTACCTTTATGTCTCCGCAATAAGGTTTACTATCGTAGAAATTCAGAGGAATAAAACGGTCTATAAATTATAAGGCCAGAGTGTTTTGTTTTCGATTGTTGGCCTATGACACGGTGCGGCGCTACCCAAATGTCACATACCGACGGTGTCAGCCTGCTGCCGTTAATAAGTTGCTAAACATTTAGAAAACAGGATATTTTACATAACCGACGTTTCAACGTACAAATTGTTTGAATAAATTGGTGAATGCTCGGTGAAAGGTGACCTTGGGCCTAAGATCCCGTCTCGAGATGCCTACGTACCGTTGAAATGATTATTTATATCCAAAATCAGCATACAGTCGATTTTAACATTAATTATAGCAGCAGTTATAAAATTAGCAGTTTATAAAATTAATAAACATACATTTTTATTGTTTATAAAGCCCGAATTATAATAAAACGTTAACAAAACAGGTCAAATGTTTAAAATATAATTTATGACCTCAGCTTTTTACACCGATTTATAATTTTATGGTTGATTAACAAATATTTTTACAACCCATAATTTTAATGACCAAGAAAAAACTGCAAGATGTACTTAATTAATTCATTAAGCCCCAAGCGGCCACATTCGGCCGCGATAACAATAGCTGATAATCTCGTTTTTCCACGATCGAAGGGTTTATTACTGTATGCAGTTTATATTATAATCTTATGAGTTATAACTTATAAGTAAAGAATTATTTCTGTGCGTCGTAGTTTAGAATTCTAAACTTTTTTATATCATTATTATTATTCATTTTACATTAATATCTGTTACATAATGGATATAGCTTAATAGAAGAGAGAAATGTTTGGATAGATTAGGCAGTGTAGGTCTGGTTCAGCATAAATTTTAATTGAATCCGAGTTTCTGCAAAGTTGAATGTTGTTTTCCATTGTTTGTGCCGAAATATGCGCATATTTTGGCAATCCCATTATAATCTCTTGTATTTGTCGAGTTAATAATATAAAGAAGTTTAGGCCTGTACCTACTATAAGTTTTAATAAGCCAGCGAATTTGTTTTACCTATGTGGTATAGCTACGGCTTATATTTTTACGTGTCCGCTTTACATCTCTCAGAAATTATGATAATATTATGTATTATGTTAACTATTATGATGCATAAGACAAGACGTTTTCCGTCTCTCTGTTCGTACCGAGTTAAATCTCGGGCAAACATTCCCGCAATAAAACTTAAAAGCTGCAGCCTATGTTCTACCCTATGGTCTTCTATTAATATTACTCCTATATTTTATAAAATTGGAACAGTAGTTCTGTTACTTATTCGATGTAAAACCGAACCAAGCCAATTATAATATGAGTATTGATAGTGTAATAAAAAAAAAAAAACATAGCCATAGAAATTCTACTATCGGTGTCGTGATATTTTGCTACTGCATTTTAGCAAAAAATAAAATATAAAAGAATGATACTTGAAACTTATTATATTTAGGTGTTACCTAAAACAAGTATAATGCAATATCTCGTGCAAGTTTTCAAGTCGAGTGTTATTCGAACTACATTGCAGATCGGTGTACGTATCAGTTCAGTTATTCCCTCGGTGTTCCTACGAGAGTGGTTTCTAGTTCGTCGGCATAACGTCCTGATAGAGGTAAAATAACGTCGGACGGTGTGTACGCATATAGTAGGTCAGTGCAGTCTTCTGTACAGCTTGCACAAGCGCCAAGGACGACCTAATTGTTTTACGGTCTGTCGCTATGAAGTATGAACTAACATATATCTTCAATCTACATCTAGATCCTAGAACATACTTGCGCAAAGCTAAGTGTTGCATGAAAGAAAGAATGAAAAATAGCTACGTTGAGGAGTGTAGAGAATATATTTGGATTTTGGGTAGATCATTAAGTATAGGAGTACGAGTGAGTAGATTCCTAATCAATTAAAAAATATACTATCACTTTTCATATATTGGTAAGGGAAAGCTATGTATTTATTACATTTAATTGCAATTTTAATTTTAGCTCTGGCTTATCAGTGCTAATTACTTCACTGAAAGGAAAACCTGATAAGATAAAGTCTGTGACGCTCTATAAAGTTCGCTTACCAGTTACCTGGGTATTACAGTTTGTTTCTTATTAGTTTTAAATACCTATTGCATGCGGAAAAAATACTTGAGGGGTCCACAAATTACGTGAGGTATTTTTTTACCGCCCCCTCCCCCACTGGTGAGATTTCGTGAGATTTTATTCAAAAAATCTCACGTGAGATTTTTAAAAATGTGGGTTTCTGGCGTAAACGTTTGGTTTGACAGGCAGTAGATTTTCCCTCGAACGAATTTGTGAATTATCTTAATCGTATAACGATTACGCTTACGATTAAATCTTAAGCATACGTACAATCTGGATGAAATGGACCAAAATAGCATTATTTTGTTGAGAAAAACATTTACGTGAGATTTGCCGATAACCAACGTGAGATTAGATGAGATTTGACTCGACCCTCTCCCCCCCCTAAACACCTCACGTAATTTGAGGACGCCCCCTTTTTATACAACAGTAATGTTACTGTTAAAACTGCTACCCATTAGACGAGTATTTGTTATTCATTTTTAGGGTTCAGTACCCAAAGGGTAAAAACGGGACCCTATTACTAAGACTTCGTTGTCTGTCCGTCTGTCCGTTTGTCCAGGCTGCATCTAGGCTTCTGAAATTTTCACAGACTGTGTATATCTGGTGCCGCTATAACAACAAATACGAAATAATTAGCTTTGCTCTATAACGGCAAGGAACCCTTTGTGCGCGAGTCCGACTCGCACTGGGCTGATTTTATTATTTTCGCACTGAAAGTGGCATAGAAATAAAAAGAAAACCGAAAAACTGTATTTTAAAAAGATACAAAACCGACTTCAAAGAGAATTATAATTATTCCTTATCTCCAAAATTATTAGTAAGTAATTTGACGAAACCGATTTTGACGAAACTTGCATTTTTCCCTAAGTTGAACGGTACCTACCTACCTAATAGAAAATTGGGAATTTCTGGAAATATTACATACTGTAATATACGCGTCGAATTAATAACCTCCTTTTTTGAAGTCGGTTGATAAAAATAAGCATTAATCATTTGATATACTTAATTATAATATCCTTCACGAAGGCCGTTGCGCTAAAATTGGTTTATCGCTCAGGAACCGTACATTTTTCCGGGATAAAAATTTCATACCTTTCAACAAAATCGGTTCAGCGGTTTAGGCGTAAGAGGTAACAAACAGACACACGGATACCCCTACTCAATATTAGTACTTATGGATTATATTTAACTTAAGTTTAAATTCACGATAGGTACTATCATAACAAGATGTCTACCGGCTGCAAATCTGTACTCCGCAGTCAATCCCGCCACAAACCGCGCAATGCAGCAAAGCTGCAGTACAAAATATACTTTCTAGTGGCTAGCACAGATAACTTATATCATATTAATGAAGACGTGTATAATATGTAACTCAATAATATTATGATATACAGGGTGTAACAAATGAAAGTGCAATGAAAGTAGAAGGTGAAAAATTAACTTTTTTTAAAATTTTTGTATAGCCAAATCCATGACGCCGCACTGGGGTCCTTGCCCATATAAATCACAAAGTCAATTGCTCTTTCAGCACTGCTACTTTCACAGTGAACTCTCTACAAGGAACACATACACATCCAGTATTATCACTCAGTTTTTTTACACCCTGTATATTAATTATTAAGTTATACATTATAATATTATTTAACTTATAATATCTTTATATTATGTATTCAGGTTGTAACAAAACAAAATGAATTATATTTTTAGGTTACATGTACGAGAATGTGTCAGTCTTATTAAAGTTACTAAAACGTTTTAGGGTTCCATACCCAAAGGGTTCGTGTCATTTTTTGGAGTTTACTCCGAGCCCGGGTTACCCTCGAAATTCTCATACATACGTAATACCAAAATCATTTTGTCATACGAAAGTATTTAACATGTTTGAGTTATTTTTCAGCTTAAAATAGTAATTACCTAGGTTCCTGAACAAAAATTAACTTCAAAATATTTAGAGTGTGTATTACTATACTCAATACAATACACATAATTATCACTTAGTTTTGTTACACCCTGTATAAATTTATATAATTAAATGCTACGTTTTATTTAGTACCTGAGGTAAATAACTTAGTATCACAGTGTAATAAATATATGTTTATTACACTGTGGTAGTATTTATATCCTATGGTACCGGCAAAACCTGCATCGCGCCCGAGTTGCGCTAAGATTTTGGTTCATTAAACTTGAATTTGTTTTGGCAGACGACGATGGCCAGGTCTGCCGGTCCCCTAATGGCGCGGCTCGTGATAAAAACTACTATTTAAATTAGACGAAACTAGTTTCTTTTGAGTCTTTTAGTATTGCAATTTATGTGACTTAACATTTCCGTTATGTATAATTGTAAATATTGTAATGTATGCTTATACAGGGTGTAAAACAAAACAGTTTTATAGCTGAGCAACTTCATGATGCTCGCGCTGGGGCGCTTGGCGCTTGCCCATACAAGTTGCTAAAAAGGGGATTGCGGAATGTGAGTTTAAAAGATTGTGGCCAGTGTTTATAAATAATTTAAATATGAATATTTTTGTTTATTGAGTCGTGCCACCGGTCGACTAAATAGCCAACGTCTAGACCAGGAGTTCGCAAACTGTGCGTCGTGGAAAGGCAAGAGGGGCGCCGTGAGTCGATCCTCCATCATATTTTTCCATAACCACAAATATTATAAAATAAAATTATAATATGAGTTATACAGAGCAGGCAGATTATTAAATATTGGTTTATTATTATTTACTTGCTTAAAGTAACTAAAATCAATTAAGGGGTGTTTAATAATTTATTATTTATATTTTTGGTAAAGTAGGGCGCCGTGACAAAACATTGAGACTAGTAAGTGCGCCGCAGGCTGAAAAATATTGGGAGCACCTGGTCTAAACTATAGTCTGCTTATGTTGTATGGACTAATCTTTTATTAATTTATGTTTGTAATTTGATTATTATTTTAAACTTGAAAAGTTTAACAGAGTATTTCAGAAATAATATGGGTATAGAATATGACAAAAGGGAAAGCTACGAAAAAAACGTTAAAAGCAGCAAAAGACAGCTACGCCCTACAGCCAATTTTAAGACTTGGCGATGGTAAATGCCATCAAAATGACAATTTCAGACCGGCGTTTTGTCATAGTGTTATAGTCTTTTGTAATTTCAAACAAGATTTCGCAATACGTACAAAGTACATTCACTCGTTCATGTAAGCCTTTTGAGTCATTGTCACAATATGATAACGTCGTCGCAAGTCACATAAGATGTTTTAAAGACATTTAAATTGAGTGCACTTACCTCAAGTGCTTGTTTGCAATTCATACGCGACGACCCAGTTTGCGAGTCCACCTAAATACCCAATGTCTTTAGCGTTATTTACCGTCCTTGCTTATTATTCTAAGCGAGATATAAATCTGGCGCGTACCTTTTCCCCGGTGTTTGTTTTTATGTTACATCGCTCGTTTTATTCAACTTAGTTAACTTACACATTTTAGTGCGAGTTACACGCGCATATCTATTTGTTAGCCCCAATTACATTTACATTTCAGCTCTGTATTAAACATAAACAAAAATAAGTTACTGTTAGCAACTTTTTATGATTCTAAAACTGTAAGCTGTGACTGTTATCTTTTAGATTTGATAATTATTCCGGTTAGATCCACAGACCTACTTGTGCGCTATAACTTTGTAATCAAACTTACGCAGCGGTGCATTTCACCCATTTGGGCACCGTCTGTATAATTATCTAGCGCGGCTCCGAAATTATAATTTTTCATATCGTTCGAAGGAAATAAAGAGCTGTGATATGTGGGCCGATATGGTTTTATTCCGTAAGATTCAATTATACGATACCGACACAATACGTGTTTCGCTTGGTCTGTTGTTCTTTGTTTTCTCAACGCCGCCACAACGCCGCTATGTTTAGAAGATACTCTTGCTTTTTGGACACAATACAATTTTCGAGGTTACGACTTACGACGCACGATCAACGATCTCGACGTGCAACAAATTGTCGAAACAAATCAAATATCAAATATCAAATATTTCGATCTTAGTAACGTTGGACACCTTATAAAGTTTCTCTTTACCAAAAATGGTCGTACAGTTTTACTCATAAATAACCGAGATATCACACTCGATACAATTTTATAAATGTTACATTCTTTTATGTGGAGTTATTTTCATGCTTTCCATTTCATTGTGGCCATACGATATTGTAATACGACGCAAATTGTAGTGATTCTGGTGTCGTGTTTACGGTAAAATATTTTGCGAATGCAGAGTTTTATTGTACAAGAAATGACTCGGAGGTATTTCACGTAGGTGCATTTATGGTAATGCAAGCGTTTACAGTTTGATGAGCTGTAACAGGGTCACGTCAACTGACGATGTGCTTACACGAAAATGGCTGACTGGCAAACAAAAGTTGGGTGTAACGGGTCCGCGCCAGGGGCGTTTATGATAATACGTCGATCTCTACGGGCCGCCGCGCGCCGGTTCTGATTCTTCGGTGCCACTAACCCACATCTCGGCCGACCGATGATACGTTAGCATCCATTCCGATATCAGACATGTTACACTTTCATTTTAATAGTAAAATGTTCACGCTTTCGATGTTTGCAATTATTAGCAACGCCATCAAAATTATCAATCAACGCTTCCAAAAAATTATCGCCAACTTGACTTTGAGAGACACGTAAATTCATAAATATTTTGTTGATATTTCATTAAATATTATTATTAAGTGCAGACTGCATAGACTTAGGATATTGTATAATATTATGTAGACAATGATTTTAATTTTAATTAAATTTATTAAAAATGTACAGTATTACAAAAGTTTTTAATATATTTTTCTTCTCTCGTTACAGGTCAAGGATTGAGAGCAGTTGATACAACTGCAGGGGTGGGATTCTCGCACGGAATGGAGACAGGGGCGGTGGTTAATGAATTCGTAACAATAGTGCCGGTGGGTGAAACTAAACCTGCCGATAAAGAGCCCGCATTTGTCACGGTCCTTACCTTAGGCGCTGAAAAGGGTGCTGCTGAAATAAGCATCCGCAGGCCGAAGGGAGCGCGCCTAGGACTGGGACTTAAATTTGAGGGAGGCTCTGCTGCTTCGGAAAAAGTGAGAAGGCTCTTGGTACAGTCATGCGCAGAAGACAGTCCGGCTGCGAACGCTTGTGCTCCTTGGGGTAAACTCATACCCGGAGATGAAATTTTGGCTATCGATGGTGTATCTGTTTCTGAATTAACGAGAATAGAATGTGTGCGACGGCTTAAGGACTCCGATGAAATATTAAAACTTTTAGTCAGACACTTTGAAGTCGAACCGATAACTCAAAGTGATCACAGCATAATGGAAAAAATACTAAAAGACCAAACTGATTCTGGTCGTCCTACGATGCTGCCACCACCAGTGCCACCACGAAAGTTAGGGAAAAAAAACTCTTTCAAGGACAAACCTACTCTGCAAACTGTCGGGGAGCAAAATGCGCTTCTTAACATAGACGAACAAAAGCAAGGTGATGGTGGCAAAGACTTGGGAAATCGGCAAAATGGAACTCTACCTGCAAATAACAAGTTGTCAAGGAAATCATCTTTTGACAGCCATTTGCTAAGACAAAATAAAGATAGTTACGCTTATTTGAGAAAAGGTTCACCGGAAGAAGCTAGGTGTTTAGTCCGCCGTTTATCAGATGGAAAAACAATTCCACCAGAAGCAGAAGTTTATGTTGACTTGTTATCAAATGAATGGGAAAGGTGTCTTATTTTAGCAGATGCTGAATCTGATGATACTGGTAGCTCTATTTCTACTGTGGTTGACAGACTCGGTTCGATGGCAAGTTCGGTTGAAAATAGTATACCGTCTACTCCTGTTATGCAACCAAAGTCTATAGATATACAAAAAGTATTAAACAGCATTGAAAACATAGACACTGATTTACTGAAAGATATGAGAAACGCAAAATTTATGGACAAGCCTAAAAATCCTGTAGATGAACCAAGAAAAATCGTGGAAAAAGTTTCTACGGTCAATATTACAATCAACAATGAAAACATAACACAAAGTAAATCATCATCGGAAAAAATAAGTTCAAAATCAGTTGAAACCAGTGATAAAAATAACAATACTACAAAAATATCATCAAATAGAGAAAATCTTGAAAAATCTCAATCAGCATCTAACAAAAGTGACCTGAACGTACCAGTAGATAAGCCAAAACCTATGCCTAGAAATACGAAAATCGAACGATCCGCAAGCGAAAAGAAACGTAGACCAGCACCTATCCCAGAAGTGCTCACATCACCTTTACCTGAACCACTTTTAACGCCAACTAAAAAAACTTGTATAGAAACATGGCTCCAACATTCTGAAGCTGAAATGAATGAATCTTTGAAAGATAAAGTTGAATCAAATCCTGTGCCTGAAATTTTGCCGCGCCTCATTGACTTCGTACCTAAAACTCAATTCAAAGAAAGTGGAAATGAGAGTACTGTTACAAGTTGTACGCGACCGACTGTGCCGCCTCCACCGCCTCCAGCAGAAACCAGAGAAGACGGCTCGGGGGCGTCTTTAGACACGATCGGCGAGCTCGACGAGCCAAGTGACGTCACAGATAATGCGTAAGTGTTTCAAAACTCTTTACTATACTAAAACTACTAGCATAACTGTTATATTCTGCATTAACAAATAGCCAATAATAATGATAACATATGGATTGGAAGCGATTATAATACTAATTATTATTGGGCCATTAAGCTGATTGTTACTCCTTCCTGAATTATTCCATTATATTTTATAGCATTCGTAAAGAAAGTATATTTTCACCTTGCCAATAATCACTGAGTTGAATTGAAAACCTCCATTTATAGCTGGCCCCAGTGGTTAGAAATTAGCTTTTCATTTGCAACGGATACGCTTTTCTTCTTTAGCTATTTAGCTCCGATTTGTAGGAAAATGTTTTACAAGTAGGTGATATGATAAGATTTTTAAGTTTAATTAAAATAAACTAAGAGAATGAATATTAATTATCTTCTTTAGATTTAAAATATTAAGGGAATTAGTCTTTTTGATGTTAATTATTTGCACTATTCCAAACATGATTTTGTCACATCACGTAAGTTCTGTAGTAGTATGGAGCCGAGAAGAATCTTTGACGCTCTTATTTAAACTTTAAATGCAGAATACGTAACATATTGATGATATTAAATTATCGTGTCCTTTACAATGCAATACATCATCTTCAAATAAAATTTATATTCGAGGAAAAAACTTAACAAGAATTTCTAAAATGTAAGGTTAATAGTTGCAACGTATCAAATAACTTAATAATCACATTTCGACTAGCAGTTTCTCTTAAAATATTTTTATGTAAGTACGTGGAGGCTCTCTTTGTATCTAATCTAGTAATACTTTATGTAATGTACGCACTGTGAAAATATAAGCGCTGAAAGACCAAACATTTTTTGTGATTTGTATGGGGTAGTGATCCAGCGTTACGAATATTCCCATACAAATGTGAAAAATAATTGTATAATATGATATTGAATGTACCGTAACTTCTTGGTTGAAATTCATGTTTCACAGTAATAATATACACTTTACAGGTGTAGTACACCTGATGATGATTTTAACGAAACCGGTCGTGTGAAACATTAATTGTAATAAAATAAATTAGTAAAAGTGGAAAAAGTGCATGAAAAAAATATATATTATTACTGTGAAAAATAATTGCTCTTTTTTCACATCTACTTTTACAGTGAACTATATAATATACATTACGCGGTACTCATAGACATTACACACCCATAATTAGTATTATATTTCTTCGCTTCATTCTTCGATATATAATTATTAACCAGTAGTACCTCTGTATCTGCTAGGGCTAGGCAATCGCGTTTTTTCAAAGACGTATGTGGGTAGTTGAAAAATTAGCCGCACGCTCGCTCATTGGACATTCCGGCATGTCCCATTCTTTGTTAACGCGAGGCAAAGCGAGCACGAATACTTAGTAAACATGCCAAAACGCTGCAGCTGGTTATAATTATTATTAAAAAGACCGAGTCAGTGTTTGAAGTAACTAAAGTCAGTGTTATTTTATCGTGTAATAAGAAAATACATGTAAGTACTATTAAATACTTAAATAAACGGTAGGCACTACCGAGGCCTAGACGAGTCAAGTATATTCAATACTAACCGGCTTGTACTGCGACCGCGAGTCAATAAACGTACAATGTGTTGGGACTGCGAGTCTTTATACACGATCTATAATATTATGTATGCTTTATCTGTTCTATAAATAGAATTATAAAACTATATGATTGCCGGATTGGGGAAAACAACTGCAGGTGATTACTGCAATTATTTTAACCAACCGGCACGTACTGCGACTGTGAGTCAATAAGTACCGTGTATTTGGACCGTGAGTCCTTTTACACAATCTATATTCTATAATATGCATCGGAATTGATTGCGGATCTCTGACGATGTTTTACCTATTCTATAAATCCATACCAATATTATCTGTCCGTCTGTCTGTCTGTCTGTCTGTTACCGCTTCACGCTCAGACCGCTGAATCAATTTTGCTGAAATTTGGCATGGAGGTACTTTGAGTCCTGCGAAAGGATATAGGATAGTTTTTATCCCGGAAAAATGTATGGTTCCCGCACGATAAACGAATTTTGGCGCAACTGAGTTGCGGGCGTTATCTAGTATAACTATATGTTTGTCCGATGGGGAAATAACTGCAAGCTAATTACTGCAAGTTTAATTATATATTAAGTTATTTTATAAACCGCCATAATGTGTGGATTAACTACGGGTCTCTAAGCAGAATTTATATGCATCGGAATTGACTGCGAGTCTCTGACGATGCTTTATCTATTCTATAAATAGAACTATACGTTGGCCGGTTTGGGGGTTAACAGCGAGTTATTTTATAAGCCGCTATATTGTGTGGATTGACTGCGAGTCTCTAAACACAATCCTTATGCATCGGAATTGACGATCTAACGATGTTTTATCTAAAAATAGAAGTACAATACTATGTTGACTGGTTTGAGGGGATTGACTGCGAGTTAATTACAATTTAAAATATATTGATATTTTTCAAATCAACATTATGTATGGATTGACTACGAGTCTCCGAAAATGCTTAAAAATAAAAAAAATTGCAACTGCCGCGCGTTTTTCCCGCGCTCTTTGTTCTATAAATATAACTACATAATTATTATTATTATCATATTAATATCCTTGCCGATTTATAGAAAATAGCTATTTCGAACTAATAACTAGATAGATTGCGAGTTAACAACCAATGCGCGTCTGGCGCGATCCTTTTGTTCTAAATATAGATCTACGATTATGATTTACTATGTCTGCCGGTATATAATTATTATTATTAAATAAATCTTGCACCATTTTTGGGACTAGGGATACACCACAAGTGTACATAGCGAAACTTAATATCTACGTAACGTTATAGTTATTACCCTCAATATTTTTTGCAACATATTTTATCGACAAATAAGTCGATTATAACGAGCTACCCTAATATTTATTTTTTTAGGTCACTAAGACCAGACAATCGGTAAAATATCACTAAAAGTGACCAATATAGGTACGGGACGATCAGGTTACGAATGAACCCGAAGCCTTCCCGAGTATCGGCACTGATAGAACCGGACCAGATCCGGATAGATCCAGGGCTCCTACTGACGTTAGGTGCACCTTCGTTGGATTCGCTAGATTATTGTTTTAAATGATCCCAAAAACGATTAAATTAAGCTACTGCTTATAAAACATTCCTGATAATATCGATTCCATTTCGATCGTTTATAGATCTCACCTAACAAAGTCTCGATATGATCAGACTTATCAACAGTATCTGATTTATCTTGATATAAATTATTATCAGACTTAAAAGATAATATATTATCAGAAAAGACAACTTCGTAACGGAAACCTATAACACTTAGACTCGATAAGTCTTGTCTCAATATCAGACCGAGATTATTATTGTTTCGTTGGATAATTCCAGTATTTGTTCTCAGAGACAAATTAGTACATCCCATCAATCGGGTACCTTTTTGGGCTCTGACAAACCCTTCCCGCTACCCGTCAAAAAAAATTATAGATGTTACTATTATAATTATTGTGGGCTTAACACAGCTACCCCCAACTCGCGGCCCGCAGGCCGCATGCGGGCTACCGGGACTTTATTTGTAGCCCGCGTGATGCTAAACCATTTTGAAACACTCCCACGGGCAAAATATTATACAGTCAACGTAAAAGTCTTGTTTCACTTGTAAATCGTTAATTTTAAATTACGTTATTTTTTAAACCTAAAAATTTTTGTTGCGGCCCGCGACACCAAGACAAAGATGTTTGCGGCCCACATGAAAAATAAAAAAATTAGGGAACTTCGTTCCAAAAACAAAAACAGGTTGGGGACCATTGGCTTAATTTAATATACATCATGACATCAATAAACTATTAGAACTATATCTTCGTGTACCCTTATGGAAGGTTACCTTATTTCAAAGATTTTCTTTTCCCCAAACAAAGCGGCGGGAAAGATTGTATTATATTTTAAATACAATTATTGAATTATTTTAAATTTGAAACCACTTCGTAAGTTTATTTCAAAATTACATGTTAATTTGGAAAATTAACTTTTAAGGCTTTCAAGCCAATACCCAAAGGTGGATATCTAGCAAAAATAGATTTAAGAGCCTACTTCTTGTTTTCTATTAACTCACTAGTCGATCGAAAGATTTTAATTAACGGATTAAGAGCCTTAAGGCTTGACATACAGACTATCAGATGCGCTTACATTTCTTTTTTTTTTTCACAAAAAATATAAAGAAGGAAACTAGACCAAGCGTAGGCTTTATCTAGACTAGACTTACCACGCTTTAACAATATCAGTATTCTAGGCGACAAGTCTTGACGCTTATAATATATATTATTATAACATAACTAGCTGTCCCGGCAAACGTTGTTTTGGCATATAAAGTATTTCGCCCATAATATTTATTATTTTATTGAAGTGACTATACCTACTAAAGAGTATGTCACCATGGCAAAGTTCATGATTGCTATCCCGTCGCACAAACAATAGTCGCCGTCAGTCTCGAGTTGTAACAATTTACTATTATTTATTCAACAAATGAATACACTTATTAATATAAAGATAAAAGAGTAGATGTTGCCCGATTCTCAACCCTAGCTCGCTGAGATTCACGAAAGTCGGTCGAGCCGTTTCAGAGGAGTTCAACCACGCACACCGTGACATGAGAATTTTATATTATATAATTAGATATATTATATAATAATATATGCCTATTAAAAACGAAATAATATAGAATAGTTAAATCAATGTACTCGTGAGCTATCTCAACTGATAGATATTTTGACACCTTCATATCCTGATTCCTGACCCCCGCCGCGGAAATCAACTACTTTTAAGCGACTAAAATATTTAATACTAAATAAAATATGCAATGATAAATACGATAACAGAATCACACTTATTCATGAATAATAATAATTGTTAAAATATTCAGCCTGGTGGACCGAGAACACAATATTCTCGACTTTTAATCGTATTAATATGCAATAATCACATTATCGACGACCACAGAGCTGGACCCAGTTAAAGCAGTAGACTCCTTAGAATTTATTCTAAAATACTTTACTTCGACTTAGATTTTAGATAAATACTCTGTTTAATCTTATTAACTAAATAGACTTATTACAGAGATCTTCTTCCGCTCCATCGGAACCTTAGCCAAACAATTTGACAATGGCTGTAATACGAATCACGATATTATCTTCTACAGCCATCACTGTGCACTCAGCACTGTCATTGCTTATGAACAATGTTGGCTTTATTGGTTGGTGACATTGGCTCAGATGAATGTGTGAAGACTGAAGCGTCTTTCGAAAGAAGCTTTCCGGTAAAAATACCTGTATAATAAATACATACCTGAGTAGTATAGTACCTGGGATCCACTTATAAATTATTTGTTTTTTCTTGCACTCTGTACCAACTGAATACTGGTCATTGACTTAAAACTTCCTGCCTAATAAAACTCGGCA
The DNA here is from genome assembly GCA_905333045.1 of Lysandra bellargus. Classification (NCBI taxonomy): domain Eukaryota; kingdom Metazoa; phylum Arthropoda; class Insecta; order Lepidoptera; family Lycaenidae; genus Lysandra; species Lysandra bellargus. The sequence goes on from HG995328.1 coordinate 2,106,115, forward strand.
AAATAAAAAATTACGGTTTTAAATTATAGCAGTATCGAAATTTATATTACAAAGACATCAACTCCCGGGCGTGATTGGATCGGTGATATTATTAATTTATGTAATTCCTTTTTATTAAAAAATAAGTTTCAAGTTATATTAAAGCTATTACGCCGTGCGATGGTTATTCAAGATTATATTAAATAGGATAAGCAGGTGCTGTGCGAGATCGGCGCAGCGTTGACACGAGCGTCGACACGAGCATCGACACGAGCGTCGACACGAGTGAAACTGGACACGATTAATGACGATTAGTAAGACGACAGTCGAAAGGCAGGACTAGCGACTCCAATACTTTCGATATTTTCCTTAGCCATAATTTTATCGACGAACAAAGTTTTGCTGAATCAGTTATAATATTATGTTTAATCACCATGATCCCAGTATGTTATCATTTAAATCACAAACCATAGAGGTCTCTTACGTTTCGTTTCTGACTATTATTATTATTTATTGTTAAATTCTTTCTCCAATATAATAATGATTACTATTCAAACGCAGACAGTTGCAGATAGTTGCATTTTGCAACACTTCTATTCGGTGTCGTTAAATTGAAAACTCCGACCTACCTCTACGACAAATTACAGTGGGCAAGCGATAAACATTTATCTATGACAACTAGGGGATCATCTTATCGACTAATTACTTCACTCCATCGCACTTCCACATTCAGAAGCAGCTTCAGGTACCTGGCCAGTAAGATCTGGAACAACCTTCTACCGCCGGAGTTACGTGCTCTGAAATCAAAAAAATATTTTAAAATAAAATTTAAATCTTTTCTGCTACAACAACAATTTAATCTTCCTAGTATTAATAATTAATAGTAATAATTCTTTTAATAATTAATAGTAATAATAGATAAGTATATGATATATATTATTTTATTTTATATAGATATGACATTTACCCATTTTATTATAATAATTTATTTAATAATAATTCTATATACTATGATAACTAGTTTATTATTATTGACCATGGAAAAATAAAATATTATATAGCTATATATCATACATCATTACATTTACATCATTATCCAAATATAAACTCTTACCGTACGGGTTGTAAGCCGACGCATAGCGGTTTGCAGGATGTTCGCAGATGCCCTTTGGCCCAGCTGTACAGATGTTCAGCCTTTGAACCATAATATATCACATACCTAAAAAGAAAAAAACATATAAGTCAAGTCATGTTACTCATTTGCAATGATTAACAAAGAGAATTACTCACTACGTTTTAATCATTAATCTGATGATCATTGTAATCGAAATATTCGCAGAACCTATAATATTATTATGTTTATTTACTTACCATTTTATGTACCGTGCTTTATTACTACCGTTATAAGTTATAACCAATACGTATATTAATTATTCTTTAGCTCAGCTGTTATAATTATTGCTGTGAACAGGTGGCGCACGGCCGCCGCCTGCTCTCTGCGCGCGCGTCTGCTGAGTGCCGGGAATTGGGAATCGGGATGGAACGGGCATGAACGGGAGTTAGGTTAGGGGAGTGCGAGGGGTACGGGGGTCCGGGTGGCACGATCATTGTTCACAGCAATCACAGATTACAGGGTAATCTGTGACAGCAATACACACTTTACCATTTTAATATCTATGTATTATATGTATTTATTATTTAGTATCCCAAGTACAATATAATTTCTTATAAAATAATATAATAATGTATATTTTTATTATTAATTGTGGCGTAAATGCGTACGTATTTGCGTTACAATTAGACTTAAGTATTTATAATTGCTGAGTGTTTGGCTGTCCATCCAACGTCAATAACTGCAGGAGCCACAGAACACCAGGCGCTGTAGTGCTCGCTACAGAGTTACGTCTGAGTGGTGTCCTTTTTGGCACATAGGGCATTGCACTACCTACCATTCCTATGTAATATAACTATTTATTGTTGTTTCCCATTGTATGTGTCCGGTTATATTCGTATTGTATTGTTATGTTTTAATGTTTGTATAAATTCTAATTGTTGATGTTGTAGTGTAATGTCCTATTTAGTCAAATAAACTTTTATTTATTTATTTATTTATTTATTTATTTATTTATTCATAATGAATATGGTATTTCGTAAAAAAAATCTTTCTTTCGTTACTCTGAAAATCTACTGGTTAATAATTATATATCGAAGAATGAAGCGAAGAAATATAATAAATGATCAAACGAACTTACCAAGTGAAGTTCGATCATTATTATATGAGTCGCTTCATTCGAATATATAATCTCCCACCCACCCAGTCTGCACGAAACTATGTTTGCTGCAGTACCCAAAGAATGAAAGAAAGATTTTTTGCATTACTTCTCTCTAAACATAATGAGACATGCCGGAAAGTCCAGTGAGCGGGCGTGCGGGTAATTTTTCAACTACCTACATACGTCTTTGAAAAAACGTGATTGCCTAGCAGATACAGAGGTACTACTGGTTAATAATTATATATCTTCGAATGAAGCGACTCATATAATAATGATCGAACTTCACTTGGTAAGTTCGTTTGATCATTTATTATCACTTCGTTTGTTACATTCTGTACCATTATTGATATCAAGGAAAATATGGCAGAATAATCAATCGAATCGAAAACGAAATTTTCGCGCCATTTCAGAAAACGGGACAATTTGGCGTCCCAGAGATCATTTCGGGGACACCGGGACACGTAACTATAAAATGGGACAGTCCCGTTCAAAACGGGACGTCTGGTCACGTCTATCTAGGAGAACATTAATAATAAAATTGTAGCAAATTTTGCGTTTTAACTTGCTGTAAGTTTCTGCTTTTTACAATTTGCCGTAACCTTTTCATACAAAGTTAGACAATAGCCGCCACAAGTATTGCTTCTCTCGCCCTTACCGCCCTGCATCTACAAACGTCCATACAATGCATTGTGTGCATGCTACATACTATACAGTCTCTACGCATAGTTCACAGTGCCTTACGTAACTTTTGCAGATGTGCATACATAATCTGTTTTATTTTCGATCTTTTCTGCAGATTTCAATGCCTACCTTAAATTGGACGCAAATAAGCAATAATGTGTTAAGTGTTAACCCACCTGACTGACATTTTAGGCAAATGGCGTTTGAAAATTATGAACTGTCTCTAAACGTTTTGTTTTGGAGATTCGATTTTTTCTTACAAGTTTAGGGTTATATATGTTTTGTCATAATTCCCGGATACGTATAACTTAAAACTTTCTTTATTTCCTACAAATTATCTCAGGAAACCGACAAAATAGATTATTGTAAAATGAACTAAAACCGATACCAATGACCAAAATGATTTATGTAACTTAAGTCATTATTGTTAAAATAATGATAAGGCATACCAATTTATTTTTAATCAATGTAAGTACACTGACAGTACGCTGACAATTGACATCTCTTTTTCTTTCGTTTATTTTTCATTCTCTTTTTCACAGTTTCTATTAATAATTTAAATTAAATTAGGTAGTTTATTCATTCATTTAAGAGCCCGGGTTACCCTCGAAATTCTCATACATACGTAATACCAAAATCATTTTCTCATACGAAAATATTTAACATGTTTGAGTTATTTTTCAGCTTAAAATAGTAATTACCTAGGTTCCTGTACAAAAATTAACTTCAAAATATTTGAACACTTAAAATTATTTTTTTGTGTAAATTTTTTTTAATAAATTTACTACTAAATATTTAAACACTAAAAAATAGAGTAAAACACTAAAAAATATATAAATAGTAAATTTACTACAAAATATTTAAATACTAAAAAATATTTTTTAGAGTCACTACTTAACTTACGAAAAAATATTTCCCCATCAACTACGAATTAACAGCATGTTACACGTTCACAACATTTTTCAATAACGTGTCAAATGATATTTCTACTTCATTATCCAATTTTGATGAGTTTTAAGTAAGAACACACATTTAATTTAATTAAAATTGAAATCTCTATTGCTACATGCCCATTATTTATATGCTTTGAAATCTGTATGTATTGTTAAATCAGATTTATACATTAAAATTATTATAAGCTACAACATCAAAACTCGACTTATACAAAATATTGAACGAAAATACGCTTACCTTGTGTATATTTGTATCTTATTAACGACCTGCTTGGTAACTGAACAATACTGAGCCTTTATTTTATGTATTTGCACCTTTTTGAAATATAAAATTGTTGTTAAACGCCGGCTCCGTAGCTTGCCTAAAAAACGTTTGACAGCAAATACGCCATTTTGAAACAATGTGTGATGCCGCATGACATTCTTTAGCAAAATTACAGATGGCGCATTACTTACTTTGAAAATGTGTTAAGGAGCTTAGTAGATTATTGTAAAATGTTTTATGTTGCATAGATCATTATTATATATTTAAAAAAAATAATTTTAAAAGAAATAAGGGTTATGGCACTTAAAATACTGTTGAAAAATGTAGTTTAAACCATGAGCTATGTGCCTGTATCAAAATCCTCATTTGTGGATTTTTGTGGGTTAACACATTATTGCTTATTTGCGTCCCTTTATCTTATAAATATATAAAATTCTCGTGTCATAATGTTAGTTACCGTACTCCTCCAAAACGGCTTTACTTGTTTTTACCAAATAATATATGCATACTAGCTGTCCCGGCAAACGTTGCTTTGCCATAATATATTTGCCATATTATTTTATTGAAGTGACTAAATAAGTATGTCACCATGGCAACGTCGATCGCTATCTCGTCACACAAACAATGGTCGCCGTCAGTCTCAGGTTGTAATAATTTACTATTATTTATTCAACAAATGCACTTATCAATATATAAAGTACCGAGTAGCCGATTCTCAGACCTACTGAATATGCATATAAAATTTGGTAAAAATCAGTAAAGCCGTTTCGGAGGAGTTCGTGGACTAACATTGTGACACGAGAATTTTATGTATAAGAAGATGGTCTGAGAATCGGCTACTGGCTACTTTTTATATTGATAAGTGCATTTGTTGATTAAATAATAGTAAATTATTACAACTCGAGACTGACGGCGACAATTGTTTGTGCGACGGTATAGCGATGGACGTTGCCATGGTGCCATACTTATTTAGGGGGGTATTACATTATCATTTATATTGGATCATTTATATGATCATATATTATAGGATCCAATCAAAAATGATTATTTGATTTATCATTTATATTGGATCATTTATATGATCATATATTATAAGATCCAATAAAAAATGATTATTTGATCAAACAAAATATAGTCACTTCAATAAAATAGTATGGGCGAAATACTTTATATGGCAAAACTATGTTTACCGGAACAGCTATAGTTTATCCATAAAATATCTTACTTCTGTCTGTCTGTCTGTTACCACATCGCGCTTAAACTGCTGAACCAATTTTGATGAAATTTGGTATGGAGGTAGTTTGAGTCCCGGGAACGGACATATATGATAATTTTTGTCCCAAAAAAATGTACGATTCCCGCGCGATAAGCGAATGTCCACGCAACGGAGTTGTAGGCGTTATCGAATAACGGTTTTGATTCATTTGAATTTGAACATTATTCAAATGATGGTTAAAACCAAGTAATCATATTATATTCTTTGATCCTGCCGCATTAAAAAGTTACCTACATGATTATTGATTATGTTCTCACCCGGGACTGAAACTCTTTTCATCTCCATCTCCGTCATCATAACTTGCGCAGCGGACGTCATAAACCGTCATATTAGCAAAGATATAATAACAGATAGATTATAAATATTGTTAGGGACATATACTGTGTATTATAAATTGCAGATACTATTATAAATACTTATCATGCATATGTTATTTGCTCTGGACATTTATTTTCAAAGTAGAACTACTTTCACCGATCGACAATAATTAGATCTGAGATCGATCCGATAATCACCATTGTCAGATTATAAATTGAATATTCGTGATAGTATTATTAGATTATTATTTCTGTCGACTTATATTTTGCGAAGAATAGAGAAGCATCTTAATGTTGGTGCACAAAAATAACAAACGCCATAATATTTGTGGAAAAAAATACGTTCCGATAACTCACAATTTTACGAAGGCGGTGGAACTCAAAAAACTCGATTTTAAAATGAAATATATTTTACAGATCAAAATAATTAAATTTAACTTCATATTATCTAATCGGACCGTGTCTAATATGATTACCTTAGTAGGCGCGTCCAACTGATTTTTTTTGGCAAATAATCAGTGTATCCAAATCTGTATATAACCCAAATTGCTTCTAGTGTCGAGGTCAGCCAGGTCATATCAATCTCGGTGAACGAATTCGCAGTGGAAGCCAAAACCTGGGACTTAACGGTGGTTTTGATAGTACACTCCAGCTCTCTTTGTACATTTTTGATCTGTCCATATTTGGTATGACCACCCAAAAGTTATCGGTGCCGAGATACAGAGAAATGTACCGATTAAGATAACACGAAGACACAAATCAGATTAGAAATGATTATGTCCGGAAAACTAGGTACATAAACTTGCAATGACTGGTTTTAATCATAGTCGTAACATTTCATTTTATTTTTAAGGCTATTTAAATTAATATGGTTCCTACAAAGATTACCTATTACATCATTCTATTATAATTAGTATAAAATATGCTTTCTAATTACTCTAGATTATCTAATTTTCCTTAACGAAACGGAAGCAATCTTAAACGATCTTATGATTAACATCAATCTTTTATAATTCTAATAAAAGTTACAAAAATTAAGTAAAAGCTACTTCTATAGAATATATTAGATACAAACATCAATAAAAGAGTTTATAACATTTTTTCCAAGTTATCTACATTACTGCTTTCGACCGACTATTAGTTTTGGTGTATCTTACTTCGTGAGATTCGAAATTGAATGCGGCTGATAGTTTAATAGCGTTCGGTGCCAAATTGCATTTGTAATAAAGTTTGCGAGAGAAAGTGCTGCAGCCGCTTGTTTTGTTCCATTAAGACTATTTTCCTCTCGAATGTAATAAATACGATTTCTTATGTTTATGCAAATATTACATTCCAGATTCTATTTATACCGGATTTATGGGTGATTTAAACCGGAGAGAACCTTTTGAAGTGTACAAATGGACATAAGTAATAAGGAAAATAAAGTTTTATGTGACTGAGCTGTATCGAGTCTCATAAGAGCTTAGTAGGGGACGGTAAGGTAATATTGGTGTACCTAAATTCAGAACAAGACGAAAAGGCCAATTTTGTTTCTCCCATTACATATATTCAAATCCATATCTATCAGCTATACCTATACTTATTATAAAACAAAGTCGCTTTTTTCCCTCATGTCCCTTTGTTCCCTTTAATCTTTAAAACTACGCAACGGATTTTGATGATTCTTTCAGTGTTAGATAGCCCATTTATCGAGGAAGGCTATAGGCTATATTTTATCATGGACTAATAGGAGCGAAGAAATAGAGGAAAATGTGGAAAAAACGGGGGAAATTATTTGAAAGGGCTTATCTCGCTAACTACTAGAACAATTTTTATGTTATTTGGCACATATAAGAAGTAAATCACGTGAAGGATCATAGGCTATCGATTTTAATCATTTTTTCAGTGGCTATATATTTTATATCCGTGTGACGCCGGGGCGGGTCGCTAGTTAACAATATTATGTTTTGTTTATTTTTTTAATCGGGCTTTGGCCCACCACCCATTCCCACCACTGTATCTCCTGTGTCGCCAGGATCGACAGCGGTATCCAACCACGAAAACCCTTTGATATGACCTCAGGGAGCCCGATGGACATGCTAAAGCTGTCTTGGGACCCGCATCGAATTTAATCAGCAGAAGATAGGAGGAGTAGGAAGTATACAGTTTCCCCTCCCCATAAAAGCGGGAGACAGCATAAAGTTGCAATGACCGAAAGTCAAAGAACTAAAGGGGATGTACCACGGGAATAATTACTTAATGTTAATTATGACCACTAAGCTAGATCTAAGTTTATGTTGGAATTTGTTGTGTTACACTGTTTCCAGTAATAATTATGACAAAAACGCTTAAAGGCACGGAAGTTCCTTGCGCTGTCTACGAGATAATTGTTTTGTTTAGCATGTTCAAAATTATATGTCTAGGCGTAGGTCTAGGCACAAAATCCCGCTAATAAGCCGATGACCCGAGATATGTTCGGCGGCTTAAATATTTAATGACGATAGCTTTGTTTGTTAATAGAATTAGTGTCTATCGATCTTGGGATCAAGGTTAGTATCGGGCGGCGGATCCGCTCGGCTCTCGTACTGACCGCATTACACTACTACGACTAGATACATTTTTGTCCGAGATAATCAAAGTAATGACGTGCCGTGATTGCGGCCTACATACTGTTCGAAGTGAAATTCTGGTGATTATGGCTTATGTGCTCCTAGGAAGCTTGACGCATAATTAATAGACCATATTGATAGCTTTAAGCTCGGCCGAGATGCTTCTATGTTTTATGTTGAAAATGAACTCATTTTCTATAAAATTTTATAGCTTTTAGGCATTTATCTACAGTTTGATGATAACTCAAATGAGCTCTTAGTTGCTCTACATATTGTTTTGCTCAAGACAACTTTACTTCCCATTGAACAGACTGATCCTATAAGTATACAAAAAACTTACCTAAAATTTCATTCGCAGAATCAAATTTAATTTATGTCCCATCAAAAGAGAGCTGCGAACTTGGCTTTCTTGTGAGGCGCATTGGCAACAAATTGCATTGTAAAAGGAACGCGAGGCCTTTGTATCAAACAGAAAGTTTTAAAAGTAGAAGGAAACACGAGGTCACAGAGATGATCTCTCTAACGGACGGCCCCGGCCTTTGAGTATCGGAATATTGTATGAGCGTACGTGAAACACTTTGGCATTATTTGCGATAGTTTGCCAAGAAACGGTCCGCGGACCTGTATTTCTAGGACGCGGTCTCGTCGGCGATCGTCTGTGAATTCTCAATCTAAGCGTTCTAAACTGCGCAAAAATACGCTCTACTCCTTTTAATTTTTTATTTTATTGAGGTTTTAATAATGTTGTTACTTTTATTTCTGAGCTCCGGATCACGGATGTAATAAGGAGAGCTTTAGGAGTCTTGTAGGTACCTTACATATTTAGATGATAGAGTCATTGTTTATAATAATTATTTAACGTATAGACTATAGATTATAGAATATAGTCATACTCATAAGTCCTAACATTCGTGTTCGATTCGTTATTTTTGTTGCACATATTTTCGTTATGAATATCATCGGTGGTATCACATTTAAGGCTTCGAACTACGGCTTAGCGCTAAACTATGACGTCAGACTTTAGTCACTTTAGGTTTTTGACTATATGAGAAATCTTATAACTGTCCTAAAACTTACAAGCATTAGAGACTTGTCACGGATTGTTTTTGGTGCCATAAGGCAATTTCCTCTATGAGACGTTTTGTTTTGATAATGCGCATTGCGCATCTTCTTTGTATTGGCTAAGTTCGTAAAGCACATTTAGCACAAGATTCAAATGGAGATCCATCTGCGGTATCTCGGCTTGGATATAACGGTGTATGTTGCGTATGCCTCATGCAATACTGCAGCGTTTCTCAACCATTTTATGCAGGGCCCCTTGGCATTACAGGTACATTACATATTATATGCTGGCACCGCGGCTATTTAAAATTTGATATATAATAAAACAGTACCTACGCACTTAAGTTCTCATGGATGAATACTTGAGCTGGCTCCACACTAGTTAGCTGTTGATACTAGAGGCTAAGTAGCTTAATATCAACCTTAAGATTAGTCTTAATTAAGACAAAACCTATGTTTCACGTCCACCTTGATGTTACATGTCCCCTAGGGTGCGTGCTCCACAAGTTGAGAACTCCTGCTCTAGCATTGTCTCTGATTCTAATATTGAATTCGAAATAAACCTCTCTCCTTACTTTCTCTGTTGTTATCCCAGGTTACCACTGAGTAGCCTTTTTTAAGGTTTTCAAGAGTAAACGAGCACCTGCGGCCGGTATAATTAAATGCCGACGTAGAAAGCTTGCGAAATTGCAGTAATGCGGCTACGGATTCGCAAACCAGTACACCAGCGCCGTGCATTCCTCTCGTATGAGCCGGAAGCGGCACCAGCCTTGATCTTGCGTTCGCGACGATATGTGAGAAATGTATAGTTACATAGTCACTAGTCACAATGCCACTCGACCCTGTTCGCACACTCGTCCCTTTCCTATTGACTAGTCGACCCGTTTATGAGAGGCCATTAGGCTATCTATACTTATAAAATTACATGTCCTGACTGACTGACTGATTCATCATCGCTGAGCAAAAACTGTTAAAGTTACAGCCACGAAATTTGGTGAGTAGGGCTGTTTTATTAAGTAGACACCTACTAAGTAAGTAATTTAAAAAATTTACCCCGAAAGGGGTGAAATAGGGGTTGAAAGTTTGAATGAAAGTCTGTAATTTCTTAAGTTAGGAACACGAAACCCATTTCCGTTATTATACTATGCTAACGCGGACGAAGTCGCGGGCAACAGCTAGTTTACACATAAAATGAAATAAGGATTTGGGTAGACACTAGATAAGCTCTGCTTTGTTGTGTTTTAAATTACACTAGATGCCGTCCGCAATTCCGTTGCCCTAAAATTCATTCATCGCGCGGGAACCTTACATTTTTTCAGAATAAAAAGTATCCTTGTTTACGGGGATCAGTCTTCCCATACAAAATTTGAGCAAAATTGGTTCGGTTTGGGCGTGAAGATTAAAGCACACTTTTAGACAGGCATTTAGGATATTAGTAGGTAATAGGTATGGATTGCGCTTCATTATAATATAGGGACCGAAATTCCGCCGGCGTAGGACGGGAGTGCGGAGGCGACGCTATGCGAACCTCCTAACTCTCGTCTAACGGGGCTCCGGTAGAGGATGGGAACCTCTCCGGCTTAGCCAGTCCCGGCGCCGAGGGGAACGCTTCAGTTTGCCGAAGCGTTCCCTAACTTTGGTGGAAGTCCGGTCCCTTCTGAGGTTGACCGGCCGGTCGTGGAGGGAGTCCTGTATTTGTTAGATCCGGGACATCCCTCCTTCATAGGCTGAAGGCGAACCGCAGGTGGTTTTAGTGGGTAAGAGTCCCACATACCCCCGGGGTGCCTCAGCTTAACTGAGGCACATCCCCAACCCGGGGGACCCATGACGGGTTTCCCCTGCACATCAAAAAAAAAATAATAATAGGGACCGAAATGCATGGGATTTTAAATATTATATATTATTAGGATATTGACGCTATTTCTGTCACACTTAAAACTGTTGTGCATTTTCTTTACTATGTAACGGTATTTTAGACGATAAATATCTTGAAACACGAGTTTTATGTATTCAAATATACCATTTTAAAATTCAATCGCATATAACCTAGCGCCATCTTAATTTATGACATGATCATAAACATGTTTAAATAGCTTTTTCATTGTCATTCCATGTCAAAATGCATTCTAAAAGTAAAATGAACATTCCTAAGAAAAATTTAAAATTCTATAACAATAAACAAGGGCCGAGGAATGTAGAGCAAAGGTTTTCTACTAAAATATCCGAAATACACGGTAGGTTTAGAAAGAAAACAATTGAAATCTACTATTTTCGAAATTCAAAACGTAATTGATAATATTAAAGATAATGCAGTCTAGATGGCCAGTAACATTATATTGACTGCATACGAATAACGTTCTAACAATCGTTTGCAAGTAACATGAATGTGTCATTTAATTTATACTATTGTGTAATTTGACAAGTACGTGTGAGGATGACCACGTCTGGTTTATCGCTTCGGATTATAGGGACAATATTATTAATCATTATGGCGTCATTATGGTGCAAGATGGTTAGGTAATGTTATTCGATAATCCATTCGTCTTTTAATAATAATATTCTGTTAAAATTTATCTAAGTTGTATGTTGTATCATAGTAGTCGTTTTGATATTGATGGTGCATTTACTATTTTTAAGATTCTTGGTAGCTTAATTGAATTAATCCTTCCGTAATTGATTTATTTTATAAATTGAATTTAATTACATTATATTATGGAATAATAAAAAAAAAATATCCACAGCCGAACATATAACCTCCTCCTTTTTCGGAAGTCGGTTAATAAAACTTATTCAATAAAGTAACTGGGATAGAATCCTTTATAAACTTATTGACCTACCAATAACGATAGCCTCCTTATTATATTGAGGGAAAGGCGTACGAAATAGCACAAAACATTTCAATAAGTTATATGATGAGATTGCTGGATCAAATTATACGGAGGTGGGCAGACGGCAGTGACACGTCGGAATGCGGCCCCGATAACACCAAAAGAAAGGAAAATAAATTGGCCACCGAGAAAAAGAAAAATACACTGAGTTTTGCCATTATCTTATCAAGGGACTGCTGAATAAATTAAAGATACGGTTTTTGTCATTTAACTCTACCCTTCTCCTTTTTTAAAAGCTCTTTGTCGAGCTAACGAGAGTCGTCGAGAGGTCTTGACAATTGGCATATCAAAGAAAAGGAAAATTTTTCAAGACTTTTCTTGCAAAAGATTTTTGTTAAAGTGTTATGTAGTAGTTACAGTGGTACGTAATTAAAGTACTTAGTTTGTGTTCTCTAGTTAAATTACATCTAGTTAGACTGTAATATCATAATATAATACACAAGTACATAACTAACGTATAACTATATTATATAGTTATAGAAATCATCTGCATTGACTCTCGTGCGCGAAAATATTATGTTGATGCAGTACAAAGTAAAATTTCTACAATGTTTCTGTCGAACGATAATAATGATTATTTAATTAAAACAAAGTTGTAATAAACGGTAAAGTATTGCTAAAGGTGAGCAAATTTTAAATAAGTGACTCCACAAACATTTAAGCAACGGGATCCCCAGAGGTAAAGAACATTTGCATTGTACAAACAAACGCTGTCAATTGATTGAATACTGATTAGAGTTGCGACTTGCGTACACCTTGCTGCAACCAACGTATTGATAACAGCAGGTGCTAAAACATAAGAGGGGTGAAATAGGACCAGCTGCTCAATGAATACAGAATGTCTAAGTCGGTTTCTTTAATGCATTTTGGTGTTCATGGCTTGTAAGTTAGCAAAATTTGAGAGATGACATTAAGTTCAATAGACGATTGACGATTGATAATGAAACTATAGAACTCTTTAAGAGACATACAGAGTGAAGTTGGTAGAACCCGTTCTGCAATGGGTTCTAACCGCAAGTAAATATTATGGTACAACTGTACTCCCGGAGGTAGACTCGTATATTTATACGGATATAACGAGAATGCGACCGTATGAGGTCAGTCAGTAGTGTGGGAGCAAGCATATTTTTTGCAGCATCTTAAAGCCTGCAGCCAGTGGCTTCCGAGAAGTGTCGCCCTAACGGTGTCGCTGCAGCCATACTCGTTATGTACTTACAGTGTTTTTGTTTAATCTCTTAACAGGCTGACGGGTTAAAAAATAACGCAATTTATTTCCTTATTACGTAAGGGATGAAACAGCAATGTAACAAATAAATAAGCTAGAAGATCAAACGTAATCGCAGATGCAATTGGTTTCTTCGAACAATTTTAAAATTATTCAAGCGTGTAATTTTATTCCCATTTGGAAGGACTTCATTCGAGCTAAGTAACGTAGAAATACTGCGACAGGAAATGACACCCTCGCCTTACGAATATTACTTAACGGCTGGAGAGACTCTAAGGTCACGAATTGGGGTAAAAAGTGTTTACAAAAGGAATATTGAGTAGAATATTCTCCATCGTTATATTTGCTATATGGATCTGGAAAGATCCGAAGTAATTGATTTTTGCTACTGCCAATATAGGCCAATATTAGCGAATATTACAACAAAGAAAACGTATAATAGTTTTTTAATACCACTTTGGAGCATTAAAGATAAGCTTTTATATTATTAATCAAGGAAAACCATAACATATACGGTTAAAATGGAAATGTTCCCCCTTTGCATTTTAACCGTATATGGTATGGTGTTCGGTTATGGACGCGAAATGCGAATATTTGTCTAATCGTTTATCGTAAAGTACAACCGAAGAAATTGATTATAAGCAGGTGGTAGACCTGCGTCATTTGGTCGGGTTATGTCAATTCAATATCAGTCGTGAACTGTCGGCTGGATTTCACATAGCGCAACCAAATTACGTACGCCTTCTGCCTATACTTCTCTGAGAGAACATTTCCTTTTTAATGCAGGATTAAAATTATGTGTTAATTGAGAACCTGTATTTGGTTCACGGTTCTCACGTCCTACGTCCTGTCCGTCAGGTGTATGATGCGAAGGTCGTCGGAACCAGTTCCCAATGTCCTGAACATCAGTCCCACGATTGACTAGATTGACCGCTTGTTTAATAGTCGCAATAATATCGACACTTTTTTTATGAACAAAGTGCCAATGCAATTTCATAATTGCAGTTACTGTTAAAGAGATATCTCTCTGAAAGTTGCTTAATTGATACTAATTACTGTAGTAGATATTGCGTGGCAATTCGTTTATCAAGTGAGAACGGTTAATTTTTCCGCGATGAAATTATTCAATATCCTTTTCCGAGGCGTACTGCTGCCCTCAGAGACATATTTTAATGACGATTAAAATTCATTTTAACGAAGAGTTTACAGATTATTTATGGGGCTTATGTCAAAATATTTATTTAATTAAGTACAGTTAACTAATAAATTTTTGTCCCTGAAGTGCGGCAGTTAGCCTTATACCAAATCATCTCATCTCGTTTAAACCACTATATTTTAGAATTTGATAAAATTTGACGGATATATACTTTTGCAATTAAAGCGATTGAATCCAAAGATATAATTGTATGAATTCGAAAACAAGAAACATAAAGACGATTTTATAAATACCCACATTTGTATTAAAATTTTGTATATAAATAAAAAGACGATTAGAAGATAAATTGTAAATAAAATGAAAATCTTATAATTCCAATCTTTTAAGATAGGAAACATAATACTATTTATTTTCAAAACAATACACTATCTGTCGTCTTTGTCTGAGGATTAGATAATACGAGAAGTAAATATGTTACTTAAATAACGTCTGAAGTCATACTTTGTTATACAAATGCGACGCAGGACGAAGTCCGTTGTTTCTATATATTATTAATCTCTCGCGACATCAGAACCAGCTTCAATGACCAAAAGAACTTACCGGCTAGACAGCTATTTATAAGTAGGTGGACTAAAAGGGAAGGTTGCATGGTCAATGTTAAACACGTACCGGTCTCTCTAAATAAGGTATTTAATGGGCGCATTATATCTCGTATACACGATCACAAAAGCCTTTATGGATTGAACTTTATACTTTCGAATTGCAGCGTATTCTCGAAGATTCGATTGGGGAATTTCGTTTTTATGTGCAGCGTGCAGTTTTCTCGACGAACAATGATGTAATCTGGTCCCTGGTTGTTTCTGCATTCCACCGCGGACGAATGTACACTGGATGCACAAAAATCTTCGGAATTGTAGGAATATATTCCGCCTCCGTTTCGTTTTTTACTCGTATCCCTTCATTCATTCCAAAACGAAGGAAGAACGTAATTGCGGGCAATTTAGTTCTACGACGAGCGTTAAAGTTTTATGAGGAAATTAGTTTCGTGTGAACTTTTGTTCTGAAATTCTGAGAGGAAAATAATGTTTTTTACTGCTCTACTAGAGCAGTAAAGTTGGACACACTGTTCAGGAAAAATATCCTACGCCGTTTCCTACCACCCAAATTATTTTGAAATAATTCTTCAAAATCATTTCTGCGTGAAAAGCAGAATCTTAAAATGTAATTCTTCAAAATTATTTCTGCGTGAAAAGGTAACAAGCAGAGTGCAGACAGATAATAATCTGACAAAAAGACACACTTTCGCATGTATTATATTAGTATTCGTTAATTTTATTATTCGTAGATTAGTGTGGTTAAAAAGTATTGTGTACTTTGAGATTGAATCCATACTTCCATACTAATATTATAAATGTGAAAGTGTGTCTGTCTGTCTGTCTGTTACCTCTTCACGCTCAAACCGCTGAACCGATTTTGCTGAAATTTGGCATAGAAATACTTTGAGTCCCGAGAAAGGACATATGACAGTTTTTATCCCGGAAAATGTACGGTTCCCGCGCGATAAACGAGTTTTAGCGCAACGGAGTTGCGGTCGTCATCTAGTAATATATAAAAAAAACTTTGAATCACAGCACTTGTACTACACAAATACGACACATTTTTCAGGATATTGCGGCAGGTATCGAAAATTCCACCTGGAAATTTCGAGCTAGGGAATTTTATATATTTGGTACATCAGTTCTGATCGTGTTACAATTTAGTAGATACAAAGGAAGTGGTGGTATCGTTTATCTGTTGTTTCGTTTCCGTGATTGCAGCTGAACATTTCACACGGAGCTGCGTCTAACCAGCAAGTGATGTCGAATTACCATTTTACATTTCCACTTCGTTTTGAATACTACAATTCTACGTAGAAAATGGATACAAGACACTATTACATAAATGTGATAGCTTAGGTAGTTAGTGGTAGTTTCTTCCTGTTGTAGTTTCGACTGTTAAATATTATATTACTACGAGCTATTGCCCGCGCCCGCGGCTTCGCTCGCGTTAAGAAGTATTATTTTAATATACAAAATTTCATCCCCATTCCCCATTTTATTCTTAGCGGATGCCTACGTCATAACCATAGTCATAACATCTACAAATTTCAACCCGATCCGTCCAATGGTTTGGGCTGTGCGTTGATAGATCACCATGTCAGTCAGTCACCTTTGGGTTTTATATATTTAAAGAAATTATTTTACTTACGTATTCAAAATATAGAGTGAATATAATTCATATTAAAATTCCGTCTTTATCTTTTGTGTATTGTGTAACCGATACACTTTTTTGCAAATATTGAAAACAATGTCACGTAACGATTTTCTATGAATAAATTTTATGAATCACGTAAGTCGCAATACCATGTAATTTCTATGAGATCATAGCATTTATCACATATACTGGCATTATATAGGTAATATATTATTGTCATCAATCATCATCATTATCTCAACACCTTTTCGGTTATATTCCGAAGTTCCGAGAAATCTAAAGGGATGAACGAAGGGCAAGGACCGCGCCCAGTAAAAACAATATTGACAATTCTTTGGAGCTCATGAGTCGGTTCAACATAAAAATGTTTGATGGCCTCTGTATGTAAAAATGTTGCCGTCTTTAAGCTTGCCCTTAAAAGTTTTTTTCTTACGTGGAAAGCGATCCAATATAATCGATGTAAGTGAATATAATTGTGAAGGTTTTCCGGTAAGTGACAGGTAGGTGCGCCGGCGCAGGTAACGGGCGGGGGGCTGCGTGGGGCGCGGGAGGGCGGGAAAGCGCGGGACGGGTCACGATGTGGTTAACCTAGGTTACTACACGCTCTAAAATGCGCACTTTCGCGACTTGTGATGTTATAATTTCATAATTGTTACATTCTAATTTCACCTTACCGGTGTTAAAGTTTGCGGTCAATATTACTTGTCTCGTCAGCTCAACTCTTAACAAAGTGCCTTGGATACTTTTGTTAGAAAAAATGGGTCACTTCAAGTTGAATAGAGAGCTATATATGTAGATTTTTCTACTTCCCTTAAATATCCTACATATTTAATTTAATGGAGACACATACGTATTATAAGGTTTCAGAGAAATCTATATGTATGTTTATACAATATGATTGTTGTAGTTTTTTGACGACCTCTGTGGCTCAGTGGTGAGCGCGTTGGTAGCTCAAGCCGGGGGTCGCGGGTTCGAGTCCCGCCGACGGAACAAAAAGTTTTCAATGTTCCCGGGTCTGGATGTGTATTAAATATGTGTATGATATAATAAAAATCTTAAATATATTTAGAGTATCAAAGTATTAAATATATTTCCGTTGTCTGGTACCTGTAATACAAGTCCTTTAGGTACTTAGCATGGGGCCAGACTGACGTGTTGTGAAACGTCCATAGATATTATTATTATTATTATAAACACAAGATTCAGTTGGCTAAGGGGTAGTAAATTTAAGATATTAGGTTAAATACAGTTTTTATATTATGTTATTTGGTTGGTTGTCTATGTGCTAAACTGCAACATAAAGGACCCATAGTTTAGTTATTAGTAGCAAATAAAACTATTAAAACATTATTTAACAACCGTTAAATTACTCTTTAAAGCAATTAATTTTGTATTATTTACTCAATCAAGATTAATTAAATAAAAACAACAACAGATGTTGTTCAATGTTGATTGTTGGCTTTTTACTTTAATGATTGCGCTCGCTAGTGGTAATGCAACTTGGTTTTTAGGGTTCTGTGAGAAAAATAGTTTATCTACTGAAAAAAGTTTTTTCCAATGTTTATTCAAACTTAGAAGATTATGTTAAAGCTAAGTAAGATCTAAGTGGATAATCCAGAAAGCAAATCACATTGAGAACTAATGGAGAGTATGTTTTCAATAGTGTTGTCGATTTTAAACTGTTTGACGCCGATCACATGCACTAGTGAATACATAAACTCCTCACAAAAAAGCTCAGAAATCGAGCTCTAAGTAATTCTTCTTCATAATAATATACTTAGCACAAACAGATGAAGCTTGTAAATGAACTTGACGTCCAGAATATCACAACTTTTGAAAGTCATAGTACGGAACCCCGAGCGCAGATTTGTACTTCACGAGCACATTGTCTGCGACTTGGCATTTCCAAAGGTCAAGAAACAATAAGCCTTTCCTATAACGTGTAAATAAAAAGTGATAAGCAAGGTATCGAGAGGCGGGAACACGACTTGTGGATCGTAACTATAATATTATTATTATGGTCCTTTGTTCTATTTATCTGACTGCGGTATATGGGAGGATGTTGTGTTTTTGTTTGTATGGATGCTTTAGCTAAGGCTGGATTTATATGCAGCGGTACAAACGCGCGGTTTGGCGGCTACAGGCTGCAGCGCAATATGACAAGCAAATGTGGGTAAAAGTTACGTACTATCAGAGAAGTTGATTCCTAAACAGAAGGGGGACCTACGTAGTACGTAGTTTGGTCGCGATAACGTCAAACCCATCCAACAGATCATTGAATTGATATGATCCGATCAAATGACGTTGGTCTGTCAACTGCCTAGGAATCAATTTCCTCGATGGTACATTTGTTTTGTTGATGACCCCGTACGCGATTGTTTTCTTGCGGTGTAGCCGCCAAACCGTGCATTCGGGCGTACTTATATAAATCCAGCATAAATTTCACGTGTTATTTTGGTGGGGACGAGAGGAGTTTAGATAAATCTCTTACTGTAGGGGGAAGGGGTTAAAAATTGACAAAATCTCACGAAATTTGTGATGATCAGTAACTTATTTATCTTCAAACAGTAGTTTTAGTAGACAGGTAGTGTTTAAGAAATTTTTAATCGGCCTGACACTTTCCTCCGTCATTTTGCAAAATCGCTTACTTTCGGTTTTAGTGCTATTTATTGCATTTAATTAAACGGTTTAAAAACTGGTTTCGTCCAGCTTTTACTTATACTGGTTTTAACTCAGGTTATATAATAATAATTACAATTATTAGATGGTGTTACGATAGCTGAAGGTGGCTACGACCGTTTTTACATCCAAAAATAAAAATGCAGTAGAAACAAATGAAACATGATAAGTTTTAAAAGTGTCTTGGGAATATGATAAAAGTGCATACAACATAATATTATCACCATACTATTATGTTTTCGTTGTTGTTTATACAGACAAAGATTAAAAAATAAATTGAAACGAAGCAACGCTGTGCATAAATTCGGCTCTAAATCCCGTTCTATGTTTAACACAGAAAAGCTCTTGTTTCTGTTTCCAAGTAACTAGAATCAACCCACAATAAATACGGCAAAATACGACTTAACTGCTTATTAGGTCCGAATCTCCAGCCGCTCTGAAAGGGTATGGATAGTGTTTAGGCTTAGGGTAAGCTGTACTTTTCTCATCTTATTTCATTGAAAATCTTATTTGTTTTAGTACATTTTCTCGCATTAGAGTTTGCACGCAACTTTTGCGTAATAATTTTTTGGAATTGGTTCTTTCAGTTGATACTTGATGTTTTTTTTAGATATATCCAATATATTTAAGGTCAGTAAGTAGCAATTAATACAAGTTATTGCCGGCTGATAATTTAAAAGAGTTATTACAGCTGATATTATACCTATCAGCTAACAGAGATTTTAATTGAGTAATAATAGTTTGTTTACTTAATTGAAACTATTTCATTACTTTATAATTGGTATCTGAAATATATCATCGCGTGTATAACCAATTTTCGTAATCAAGAAATGATTAAAACCAATAGATAACATATTTCCACAAATTCGAGTCGGTATTCAAAATATGTTGCAAAAACGTTCCGTATTTGGTAGTCAATCGGCATTCTAAATTGCCGTGGACCCTGACATTTCGCCGGAGCTGGTTTTCCAATTCTGAGACAAATATTTTGTTGAGCTCAAACGTTTTATAGCCTTTGCTTGATTAAAAATAGCTTTTGCTTATAATACGATTCGAAAGGATTTTAATTTCTTGTTAATATAAAAGTTTATTAAAATACGCTTTTGCCTTTGCCTGGCTTCGCTCGCGTTAAGAAGTAATATATTATACTTACAATCTTACATCCCTATTTTATCCCATTAGGGTTAGAATTTGTCAAAATCCTTTCTTAGCGGATGCCTACGTCATAATAACTACCTGCATGCCAAATTTCAGCTTGATCCGTCCAGTGGTTGGGCTGTATGTTGATAGATCACTATGTCAGTCAGTCAGTCAAGTTACCTTTGAGTTATAATATAATATACTAGATAACGCCCGCAACTCCGTTGCGCCAAAACTCGTTTATCGCGCACGAACCGTACATTTTTCCGGGACAAAAAGTATCCTATGTCCTTTCCCGAGACTCAAAGTATCTCCATGCCAAATTTCAGCGAAATCGGTTCAGGGGTTTAGGCGTGAAGAGGTAACAGACAGACAGACAGACACACTTTCGCATTTATAATATTAGTATGGAATATTTTTTTTAAATATCATGGAACTGTGTCGTAGCTTAAATACCCATAGAAAAAAATCTAAACTTGGTACATACTTATTGTATGAGTTTTAAAGAATTATGTTACCAGTTACCACTTACCATGTAATGGAAGTTGAAGATTTGCTTCACGTTAAGTACGTGATGATAAGGGAATTTGGACACGTAATACTTTCATTCATAACCAAGAAACTGATATTAGATCAATCGACTAATTTATAATCAATGAAATAATGTAATTGTATTTTGATGACTCATATTTTGTATAAAAACTCGTCTTTGGTTACGCCACACACATACCTTATTCTTGCTGTATGTTGGAAAATATCACATGAATATCTAAATTCTAAATGCATGGGTGAGCGAGAAGGAACCAATATATTTTTACGATACTTTAAACTCCTAACACATTTTTCATGTTGGCAATTAGCATACCATTCAAAACGTTATGGCAAGAGTTATACGAACGCTGGCATCACGAGCTCGCGTCTATTATCTAAAAGAGGTTACCAATAATAACTAAACCGCTTATATTTCATCAGAGAAAGCTCAATAAAATATTTTACTGATATTTAGACTATAAAAGTCTCGATAATTTTATAGGATAGTTAACTCGCGCGATAAACTTGAAAGTTTTTGTTTGAATCTCCGTATATTATGCCGCAGTTTCGTCAACTCATAAATTTTATTCAGTATTCTCGCCGCTTCGAAATATGCTATGTTTTGAAACAGATATAAGGCGTCGTAAAAGTTTATGTCTATTTAAATATGTTTAAGTCTGAGCATTCAGGAATGTCAGTGTAAAATTACTAGATGGCTAACGAGGTTAGTGTTGTAAAAATTATAACTGATTTGTTTTCAACGGCTTGCCTCAGTTCTGAGTCAGAGGTGAATCACTGTGGGATAGGACCTAAAAACGGATGTTTGTCAAATTTTTTAGGATCAAAGTAAGTCTCTGTTTGTGTCTATTATTTATATTGCACGTGTGTAGTGTTAAATATTTAAAACGTTTTGTTTACCAAAAATATATACTTACTTATAATAATTCAAATAGGTAAATAATACTCATACTTATTTAAATTAACTTTGATCGTTGTAAATGGTATACAGCAGGTTCCTCTGTAAAACTCACTTATAATAATAATTAATACCAAATGACAGGTAACATAAATAGTTCTTATAGTACATCCTTTTGCCTTTGAACACTAAATCAAAGATGGTATCCGAGACATTAATTACCGCTATGCAGCCAATATACGGCCATTACACAAATTGTTCACTTACGTTCAATTGCCTCCAACCACTACCTTCTGTATTGACATTAACACACAGTTAAGATATCAAAAAGCTCTCGTATATACTTATTTCGTTAGTGGAACGACAGGTATGTGTAAATGTATGTGTTAGTATGTAATCATCTTCTGGAAATATATAATTTAATGGTAATTTTGAGCAGCGAAGAAAACACAAAATGGACTGTAAATGCTTATATTCACCTTCAATATAATAATTTAGACCATGCTTACTCTAGAGATGACGTTACTAATTACTGTGGGATTATTGTTTTAAACACGTTTAAAACTAGTGTGTTTGTTTTAAACGATGCCTTGATAATTTGGCTGTAGCCATATCCATTTTTCTCAGCAATGACCAAAGCTAAGAAATTAAAGTTGTCAGTATTCATCATGTCTTTGTCTTTGAATCACCCATAGCATAACACGATTGGTCAAAATTTATAACACAGAATAATCAATCAAAAAGACCTCTGTAAAAAAGGAATTCCTGCTTTAAAAATTTGTACATATATTGGTTCAAGCATACACTTTAATTTGCCCATAGCTTACATGAAATGTAATTATGGTTTTTAAATTACGCGACAAAAACCATTTTGTCGCATACGCCCTTTCCATTTTTCTGTTCCATTGCTTGTTTTCTATGAGAGGCCGGGCCGGCCTCTCATAGAAAACAAGCAATCCAAAACGTATCCAACACGATTTTTAGGGTTCCGTAGCCAAATGACAAAAAACGAAACCCTTATAGATTCGTCATGTCTGTCTGTCTGTCTGTTTGTCCGTCCGTATCTCACAGCCACTTTTCTCCGAAACTATAAGAGCTATACTATTGAAACTTGGTAAGTAGATGTAGTCTGTAAACCGCATTAAATTTTGATACAAAAATTGAAAAATTATAAAAAAAAATTAGGGGTATCCATAGGTACAACTGAAACAAAAAAAAAATATCATCTAACCCATGCGTGTGAGGTGTCTATGGATAGGTCTTCAAAAATCATATTGAGGTTTCTAATATCATTTTTTTCTAACCTGAAAAGTTTGCGAGAGAGACTCTTTCAAAGTGGTAAAATGTGTGTCCCCCCCGTCTAACTTCTAAAGCAGGGGCATGATAAGTCTAAAAAAAGTATATGACGTACATTACTATAAAAACTACCTACGAAAATTAGTTAGAACGAGATCTAGCAAGTAGTTTTTTTTCTACGTCATAAATGGTAAACCTTAACATTTTAACTTTCATGAAATCAACTGAAATATAAAAATAAATCAAAACCTTTTAATTTCATAAAAATAAATCTTATTGCTGCTGCGGAACCCTTCATGGGCGAGGCCAATTCGCACTTGGCCGGTTTTTACTTTAGCGCGGCGTCACCTTAAGGCGCTATATTGAAAAAACTGTCCTTTTTGACGTAATACTACAGGACCCTCAGAAATGTTACAAATTTGGTAATGAGATATACATATCTTCATAGCCTTATCTAGGTTTGAGAAGAACTAGAAACACGATTAATGTATTTTGCCTCGATACATTTAATTTTCGTAATGACCTCTTAAAAATACGAAATTTTAAGATTATTTTTAAACGAAAATAGATGTATTGTAGGAAATTAGTCTAATTGATAGACACCTTTGCAACTCAAAATCATATAGAAGCATTTTGCTTAAATGCTTGTAGTTATTTTTTAAATGATTATAATTACGTTTTTTCGCATGTTTTCCGAGCAAGCCGATAGCTTCTGGCCGCAGCGTATTCACGACTTTATAGTCATACCAATCAAGTATAAAATTGCCCTTGCGGTAAAATTACTTTCGAGATAGCGCCTTAATAACTGCGCACTGGATAATAGCTTAATACCTATGAATAATAAAAACTAAGGAAGAGTAACTCCGTCAAAAAACATGCTCCAAAATACTTGTCAAAAAAGTGTACCTTAGGTACACATTTCAATACATTTGCAATATTTAGGTGGCCTTGAGCGGTATAAAGGCTGACGTTACATGACAGTTCGAAAGGAACCAAATTTTAAACGGTATAGTATGAGAGTTACGTTTCCTTAGTTTTATTATTCGTAGCTTAATCTTATATATAAAATTCTCGGGTCACAATGTTAGTCCACGAACTCCTCTTAACTGGCTTTACTGATTTTTACCAAATTTTATATGCATATTCAGTAGGTCTGAGAATCGGCTACTGGGTACTTTATATATTGATAAGTGCATTTGTTGAATAAATAATAGTAAATTATTACAACCTGAGACTGACGGCGATCATTGTTTGTGCGACGGGATAGCGATCGACGTTGCCATGGTGACATACTTATTTATTCACTTCAATAAAATAATATGGCAAATATACATATTATGGCAAAGCAACGTTTGCCGGGACAGCTAGTCTTATATATAAAATTGTCGTGTCACAATGTTAGTCCACGAACTCCTCCTAACTGGCTTTACTGATTTTTACCAAATTTTATATGCATATTCAGTAGGTCTGAGAATCGGCTACTGGGTACTTTATATATTGATAAGTGCATTTGTTGAATAAATAATAGTAAATGATTACAACCTGAGACTGACGGCGACCATTGTTTGTGCGACGGGATAGCGATCGACTTTGCCATGGCGACATACTTTATTTAGTCACTTCAATAAAATAATATGGGCGAAATACTTTATATTTAAATGGCAAAGCAACGTTTGCCGGGACAGCTAGTACTCTATATAATATAGATTGCAGCTAAATCTGAATTGAGAAAGATATTTAACAATTTCATGAATTCATAAAGCAGTCATATTATGCTATTTCAACCAATACCAGGAAAGTGAAGTTGCTATTTTTCATATGTTTGCATAGCCCCTTTCCTAAATCGAAACGTAGCAATATCAAATATTGGCAGTCCACTATTCAATATTTTTGAGGGATTGATAAATATAGAATACGTAGGAGAATTTAAATATTGCAATTTACATTAAAATAAATGCAAAGTGCACGCGAACTGATTGCAACTATATTGAATGTAATGTGTAAAATTGACTGAAATGGTTGATCGTTGAAATCATTAGACGAAGCATAAACTTTGTAGTATTGACGTACCAAGCCTGACGGTTTTGACTATCCAATATCATAATTCCATACTAATGTCTGAATATATATAACTCAAAGGTGACTGACTGACTTAGATAGTGATCTATCAACATACGCGATTAATTCTACCCCCAAGGGGATAAAATAGGGGATGAAAGTTTGTATAAACTTTGTCAATTTTTAACCGATCGGGCTGAGACTTTGATCGATACTTAATTAATAATAATACTGTGTATCTCTGTCACCTCTTCACACCCAAATCACTGAACCGATTTTGCTGAAATTTGGTACGGAGGTACTTTAAGACCCGGGAAAGGGGATAGGATAAATGTACGGTACATAAAAATGTACGGTTCCCGCGCGATATATGAATTTTAGTGAAATGAAGTTGCGGCCATCATATCATAATAATTTATCATCATAAAGAAAAATGTTATTATACGCTTAATCTACACTCTACAGTCTACTTAAAAATATAAGAAGAATATTATTACAGTCTCAAATCTCAATATAATGTGGTCTCAGACATAGCTTTACTAACACCTGCAACACGATGTCACGCAAAGGGTAAGCACGTTAAAATGGTCGTTGGAGGTCAATACGTGCCTTTAATATAATCATTATTCTCATACGGCAACTTTGTTTTGTGTTCATGAAATTGAATATTAAAAAATGAAAAGACTTCAACGACTTTTTAAGTTAACATTTATTTGCTTTAGCTTTAGTGTGTGTATATTATAATAATTATTTTATATGAATAGTATATTTTTAATATAACATATTTCTATATTTTGTTACAGGGTACAGTCAACTGAAAGTGAAACCGAAAAAAGTAAAACCTACGATAGAAGCTTTTGGAACGGTGAGTATCTTATTGTACTGTTGAAGGCAGAACTTTGCAATAAATATTATCCCCATATGCAGGGAGGCCGATCGACCCAGTCAGACCGATCGCAGGCCGATCTGACCTGACTTGTTTTGTGCATTTTCTTTTGTGTGCACGACACCGGCCAGGTCGGACTGCAGTCAGTCCGATCCAATCAATCGGCCTCCGTGTGTATGGTGGTATTAAGTTCAAATTGCGATTTGTATTTCTCCAAATTCATCTTAATTTTTTTTACATTAAATTGGAGAATATTAAAGAGCATTAAAACAATGAGTTTAGCTTTCAAATCATGATAATAATTACCACTTATCATCTTCTATACATAATATTATAAAACAAAGTCGCTTTTTTCCCTCATGTGCCTTTGTTTCCTTTAATCTCAACTACGCAACGGATTTTGATGATTCTTTTAGTGTTATATAGCCCATTTATCGAGGAAGGCTTTAGGCTATATTTTATCACGCTTAAACTAATAGGAGCGAAGAAATAGAGGGAAATGTGGAAAAAACGGGGAAAATTATTTGAAAGGGCTAACTTCTACGCGCTACTCTCAGGCACTACTGGTCCGATTTGAAAAATTATTTCAGTGTTAGATAGCCCATTTATTGAGGAAGGCTATAGGCTATATTGTATCACGCTAAGACTAATAGGAGAATGTGGAAAAAACGGGGGAAATTATTTGAAAGGGCTTATCTCGCGAATTACTGGAGCAATTTTATGTTATTTGGCACAGATAAAAAGTAGACCACGTGAAGGATCATAGGCTATCGATTTTAATCATTTTTTCAGTGGCTATATATTTTATACTCATGCGACGCTGGGCCGGATCGCTAGTAATGTATAATTTAAAACTGTAATGATAACAATTATTATGTTATTAAATTATATTTTTTACAATGCTTCAGTTATCAATTTACGTTCTACTTGTTGCTTATGTATAGCAATTAGGTATAATAAACGTTAATTTAGTGTGTTAGGATGTCATACATTTAGTTTATTTTATTTATTTATTTATTTAAGCAGTACAATTTTAACTTATATCTATTTGAGAATGTACCTTAAACCTGCAAGGTTTGTCTGGTACACCTTAGAAAGTTCACCACGCGCTAATACATTTAAACTATATCCTTGGTAACACAGAGTATGCTTATTATAAAGTAATCTTTTAATTAATTAGTTAATACATATTTCACGGGGAAGAACAACTAATAATAAGAATAAGTGCAAAACAAACTAAAATGACATACATATTATTTTAAGTTTAAAAAACAATAGTTATCAACGTTCGATACAATAACTTATCAGTTATCACAATATTATTTTGTCAGCTGTGAACTGCGTACTGCGACTGGACCGGTTTTTATCGTAAACATCTACCCTTCATATAGTTAAAATGACGTAGTATTAAGTAAATAATGTACCGCTAATTTGTGTAATTACGATACCAAAATAAAAAGCTTTTGTGATGATTGAAGAAAAGTTTACAAAAAGTAGGTAAAATTCTTAATTTTTACATAGTGTAGCCAATCTAGAACATATTGTTTATGATTAATGATCAGTCAATATTTTTAAACGTGGATGTGTTTAAAATTATTTTTAGTTTCATACATAACGTTATTTAATATTAAGTAATGCGAATTTCTAATATTTAGGGCCTGTTTCACCGCTTCCTGATAAGGTGCCGGATAGGCTTATTTGACAGATTCTCCATACTCCATCTATCAAGTTAAGTGGTGGATAGCCTTATCAGGAAGCGGTGAAACAGGCCCTAAAACAACTAATATTTATTCAACATAGTAATTGACACTGTGCAGAAGAAACTTTCTGAAACCAGACCTACCGGTTTTCAAAACATTATCTAGATTCTAGAGTCTAGACTTCGTACAAACTACTATTCGTAAGTACAAACGAAATTTTTCAACATTCCTGCATCGATCACAAGTATACTATAGTATATAGTCTATATACTATAGTCTATAGTCTATATACTACAGGAATCCTTACGTATCCTAAGTCGTGAAAGTGCACCGCCCGACACCCCTTTTCGTAGCACCTGTTCATTCCTAACATATGGCGTCATTCCGCTCTTGTGTTTTGGCTGTCGAGTGCACACGTTCTTAGATATTCGCCAATAAAATATAAACAGAGTAACTAGAATATTATACGTTAGTAGTTACCCCTTTACTAATTTAAAGATCCGTTCTATCTTCTAATATAAAATAAAAATAAATAAAAAATATAACATTCTTGTGTGTTATATTATCTTTTAAAAAGTTCTTTACCGGTGAATATTGACAAACAAGTTTTTCCACAATGACACTTTGTCATCAAATTGTTTTTAGTATTAACAAAAGAATAAATTAATTTTATATTAATGAAATTCGATGATGCATCAAGATTGAAGACAGTGGGCACCGTTTTTGTGAGCTAGCGAAATATTAATTACAGAATTGCATGTAACGTGATACACACTAACACTTTTTGTACCGACGATACCTAACAGTTAATATGATATTATGCAGAAATATAACATATTACTAACACATCAATGGCTTTAAGTATACCGAGCTGAATCAATCTCTTACGCATTTCAGTGTGTACACTGTACATTAATAACATTTAAGCTTTTTGTGGCGTTTGTTTATCACATGGGCACAGTCTATTTTTCCGGGATAAAAACTGTCCTATGTTTAAGGACATAAAGAATATTCGTACAATTTTTTTATAAAAAAAATTGTTTTAGCTTAAAATTATAACAAACGTATGGGTAAGTAGCAACCAACGACTTATATTTAAGATAGAACAAGGATAGCAATTATTACTAATTATTATGAGTAACCTGGATGATTTCTTAATACTCAAAATATTTTTACAAGCATATATATTGCTAAAAGCTATTACCTTAAAAATATCAAAAATTCTGAGAATACCATAATATCAACTTGCCTTTATGCAAACTCTACAAGACTGTACGAACCACGTAAAAGGAACCGTCTGAGTTCATTGTTCGTATTATTGAAACAAGAAGAATTTCGTTATGACTCGCGTACTCAACCATTCACTGCACGAATTTTATTAGCAAAAAACTTTTTAACTTGTTATTATACAAAAAGTTACTTCGCCTTATGGTTATTACGGGCTCGCCCTCGCTCGGTTATGAATGAAATATGTCAGACGTTATTGAATTTTCGTCGGGGCACGTTCGAATAATTATACTATTGCTTTCTTTTGTTACAACCGCTATTGACCTTTAGATCGGCCCGAGATAGGCAGTTATGAGTTTTATCTTGTGCAAATTATGTAAGACGTGTCACTGGAGAAAGTTAATTTAGATCTAAAAGTGAAATCGATTGAATTCTCTTTCACTCACAAAACTTTGTATTTTACATCGATATGCAAATATATAATTGCAACATTAAGCATGTCGTGTGATAATCTGTCAAATCATTGCGTAAGGCCCCCATAGAATAAGTATTAGCAACCATACTGATATCAAAAGTAATACGAAATCCCACCAAAAACATGCGGTCTGTTAAACTGTCAAGTTCAAATTTAGAAGTATTATGGAACAGGCTGTTTATGAAGATGATTATGATCGATGAAGTGCATCTGAACTTGGCATTGGATTGGATTTCAATTCTTTTTTAGACCAACAATTAGCTAGGAACTAGACCCTATGGGCCGGGACACAAAAACACGGCACGGCGTCGTATTGGACGCGCGTCGTAAAAAACCACGGCTCGGCGCCGTACGGCGGCGTACGGCATCGTACGACGTCGTGCCGTAGAAACTCATTTTGAATTTCTACGTGAGTTTCTACGGCACGACGTCGTACGACGCCGTACGGCGCCGTGCCGTGATTTTTTACGACGCGCGTCCGCACGGTGCCGTACGACGCCGTACGACGTCGTGCCGTGTTTTTGTGTCCCGGCTCTATTTGAGTGAGTGAGTGCCAAAATTAGCTATTTTTACAGGGACTTCAGGATCTACTGAAGCTATGTCTATAAAATTGGGTATACTGCTTAAGTACTAGTATATAATTACGTAGGTATAATTTTATCTTTGCACTCGTAATAGGCGCTGAGATACAGGGGGGTCAAAATTGCGTCGAAACGGTTCATGTAAATAGTGCACGGCATGCGCGCGGCCTGCTGGAACTAGGCCTGCGCACTTCCGTGCACTTTGATTGATTATAAAATTATAACAATACAAAAATAAATGCAATAGTGTGTCTCTCTGTGTGATAACCGCTTCACGGTTCGGCCGCTGAACCAATTTGGACGAAATTTAGTATGAAGATACTTTAGGTCCCCAGAAAGCTCAAATTATATATTTTTATGGATTTTAAGTTTCCGTGAAAAAAATCATATGAGCTTTCTGGTGCCTGCTTTAAAAATATTTCTGCACAACGATGTTGCGGACTATAATTATGTGGTATAAAGATTTCCCTGGCAATAATGTTTTCTTTTACACTGTCATCGGCGAGTGCAAACCGGCTCTAGTGTCCTTCACATGAGAAGGAATTACTTTGTAGCGGAATTTATTGAACGCATGGAAAATGGACCCGCTCCTAACGAGTCGCGGGCGAGCTTTTGTGGTGACATTACATTTTGTAACATACACAAAAGCACAAAGAAATTCCAAAATATTGCTATATATTTATGTAAATTTATGTATTATAAGTGAATATAGATAAAAAATTTGTGCAAATGTCTAATACTAAAGCATTTTACTGTCTGAGAGCTATAATCCTAGAACTAGAATGCTCTACAAAGATTTAGCAATAACTAAAATTTCATAATACGATACATATCGTTATGAAAACTCAATAACCAATTCAAAACATCACCATCAACCTTGTCCATGTTTACAATCTTTGCAAAGATTTTGCACCGAGTGTAGAAGAAAAAAGCTAGGTTAGCGAACACGTCGGAGCGGTTTAAAAGGCCACGTCCGGGGGAGGCTTGTGAGAGGGGAGGGGGGGACAAAGAGGGGGATACAAGGGGGGAGGGTCAGGACCGGCATTCCAGCCTCCGTCACATCTATGCACATTCCCAGCACTCGCTCCCATACCGGCCGGAATGTAAAGATAGCTTTCTAGCTCATACGGCGCAAACATTTTACTTAAGACATTATTTAGCACGTTAACTGGAGTGCGAGTTTTCCCATTATGCAGCTCAAAATGGCTTAGCCGGGAGCATTTCATAATTATCCATTTCATTTCTTACGTTTGCTTACCTTCAGACAATGATGAGGGTCCCGATTCTCTTGTCAGTGAAATAAACGTTATACATCGGTTTGATGTTCCATAAGCCTAGCATTTAACAGTTTAATAAGAAGTAGACCGGATCGAACAAAAAACAGAGCCTCGATGTTGCACTAAGACAGTAAAATTAGATTTCTACGAAAAGTTTCAGTTTGTCAGATATTCGAAGAAAACTTGTAAAAAATATAATGGCCGCCCATAGTAAAGCCACTTTAAATGGAGGTGTTAGGTTACTGTAACCACGTAAATCACTAAACCGCCGACTACTGAGAATAGCTGTTGAGGGACTATGAAATACGGCCACACGCGCACAGTAGCTTGAACCTCTACCCAACGTATTTGCTTCAAAGAAATATTTTTCTTGTTTGTAAACCTCGTACTTAAAGTAACTTCAGTTCGGATTAAGTTCGAACTGACCGTTGACATTCCAGAAAAAAATTAAAACGAGGAGAAAACAAGATATGCGATATAAAAGCAATAAAGAATGAATTGCGCCAGATGGCGAATACGGCATTTTGCTGGTAGCAATGTCGGTATTTTCTGCAGATTTGCAGAAGTCGAACACAAAGCCTCACGCAGCTGTCGGTAGGATGTCCTGACAAAAAGGACCCTTGTTTTAAGCATTCGTTTATAAATTAAAATTAATTACAGAATGAACCGTCAAAGGAACGCAAACATTGAGCACCGACTCTACTGTAGAGATCTTTCCTAAAGAATTTACTTTAATTGGTCGTTACAGTACAGCTTTATTAAGTAAACTCGACTTTTCTTGATTCATTAAAAGATATTTACAATTTATATCGCTTCACGCCATCTGTAAAATATTCTTTTAAAATTTGAAACTGAACATTTGGATAGTGCGTTTTCCCAACTTTTTTAAGTTTCGATCTTTTTGATGGCATACGCAGAATCGAAATATAAAACACATTTCAGGTTTTTTAAACATAAAATTTGTTTGACAATTTTATTCTAACAGACCCTCAGAAGATAACAGAGTTGCTACTATGTTAATAGAGTAGGTACTAGAAATTACTGGTTGGAAAAGCTTTAGTTTCACATAATGGAGAGGTATTAAGTAATAATAGTGGTTAGGTTAGGTCTCAGCCGAGACCTATGCCGGGGTTCGGGCGGAGGGATGAGGGGAGTCGCGTGCGCAGCTTGTGTCCGTCCCTGCCTCGGAGCAACGCCCCCGTCAAGGGCGGCGACGCTGCAAATTTCTGCAAGTCCGAGGCGACTCAGTGCATCGCGCCCCGCCGCGGCGGCTTCGCGCACGACACTCGCTCCGAGAGCTCGCACCGCGCACGCGCTCGCGCCGGCCCGTGGGCGCACACACCGCTCACACCCCATGCTTGATAACTGTTATTTCGGTCTTTAATGGGAGTTCCGCATTCTCCGGCCGCTACTCTCCCATCTCTCGCCGTGAAGGATCCGGCCTTTCGTTCCCGTGACGTTTCGGTGCCATTGTTCGCCGCGTTTTTCCGGACGCGATGAAAGTAAACGCTTTATGAATGAGTGGTGTCAAAAAACAGGTTCCACAAACGAAAGTGCTGTGTTATGAAATAGTTAAAATAATGCAAATGTTTTTGGATTGATCGAGGAGCTGTCAAAATGTTGCACACGAGGAAATTGCCCAGGCGCTCTATGTCGCTGCTAGGTTCGTACAACAAACTTTGTTAAACTATAAATAATATTTTTCATGACGCTAAAGGCTCTAACAATAAGGATTATATGTATGATTGAAACTACACAAAATAATGTGCAAATAAAGCCTCACTAGTACCTATACCTTTTAGGACTAACGTAAAAGTAGAGCAAGCTCACGATGACCTAATGTTTTTGTTCAATGTAAGAATTAGGTACATTTACCGACATAAGAAATACTACGAGTACAAATCATTTATGGTATAACATTGTTTACTGAAAATCCAACCGTCCTATCCTGAAAACTCAACCCATCTAAAATTTTACACGGATCGATTAGAACCATCTTCCTATTTTTCTTCTCCTAAGATCACTATTAAATTGAATCTAAGTATTTTAAAACAATTAAAAGCCTATTCGATATAATAATATTATCACGCACATTGTCATTTGGTTGAAAGTCCTTTGTTCTGATTGGTTTGCAGTCTCAACATCTGACGCATCTAAACAGTACTAACTTTTCATTGAACTTATGTGACCAATATACCTTTCTAACTGTTTCTTACATAAAAAGGACGTCAACCCAAAGTGTCAATACAAAAGTAGCAATCTAAAATTATTTTATATGATTGTTATATTTAAAAGTTGCTAGGTATATATTTAAATTCTATCAGCTAGTGTCCCGTCTTCGTCCTTGACAACCGGTTCTTCTAGACATTTGAACAACTTCTTTAAAATTCGTTCGAATCAATAAAAATGTACAAAATTAGCGATGGGGCAATATCACTGTGACATTTGACACAAGTAGCAATAATATATAATGTAGAGCGGGACTGGTATCAGTTCTCATCAGTCTTGCAAGTTATGTAAACTTCCGGATGGAGGCTACAGCCATTATGCTGAGGCTTAAGTTGAGGTATCTCATTACATTGGTGAAGCTGTGCCCCAGAAATATGTTAGACCCTAAGCTGCAGGCTTAGTATGACAATATTAGATTAGGGGAGATGTTTTTATCAAACTTTTTGGTTTTATCCCTCCTGAAAAGTTCCTAAAATGCCTTATGTGCTGATAGTGATATTGTAACTGCTTACTAGCAATTAAATTGAAATAAAGATGAAAAGATTATATTACAACTTATAAGTGAGCATAGAGTAACTATAGACTATAGACATATGAAACGAGCAATTTTAAAATTGACATATTTCCCATAGATTACCGATGATTAGCTGGTGAGTTTCAAAATAATTCCAAGGATGATGTCGATGTTAGTCATAATTATATGTATCAAATGATTAATGACATATTGATTTCTCATGCTTACGCAAACGTCGTCAATTGTAATAAAACTGCTCCATACATATTCAGAGCATTACGTCTCAATGACTCCGTACAATCCATGAAATTTGTAATTTGAAATAAATCAACTGACAAAGAGAGCAGAAGTGATGTCGAAACAACAGATCTTATTGTTGTTGCACAATGAATAAATATATTATGATTTATTTAGGAATTTCGCTAGCCTAACTAGAGTTACATAAAGTACGTAACTCTAAACCGTTGCGCAACTAAGATGGCCGAATTTTTGGGATTCCTCCGCGTCATCGTTGCAGTGACATACTCGTGTTTATTCAAGACTCGTAACGAGGATTTCAGAAAAACCAGTGACCCGCAACCGGAACTTTTAATTGTTTCATGGCCAATTTACGATATGCTTTTGAACTCCGTTTGCATAGCTGTCCTAACGTGACCGATATTGAAAAGATCCTTCCCAATTATTATGTTTTATAAAATTTTTACTTTTATTTTATCAGTACGTAATAAAATAAGCTCGTCACACAGAAAAGTTATTGAAACTTTTTTTGCTGTCTATAGCTTTCATAGAGTTTTTAAGTAAGTACTTTTAATTTAAAAGAAAACTTAAATTTATAGAAAAATCGTGCGAATATTAAATTCTTTATTGGTTAAGCAACAAAGCAAGAATTGTTAAAAGTTCGACATGACATCATAATAGGTTATTGACAATCAATATTGACAATGATTATTATCACCATATGACTAAGGTACTGCAGATATTAATCATATTACCAGATCACTCAACTTTAGTATGACGTCAATCAAGCACATATTGCTATCGCCATGCCTTCGTGCAAGCTTAGCACATTTATGTTTTTTGAAATAAATAAAGAAAAATGCTTCTTTTATAATTATTAATTTGATAATTTGGGTTACCCGGACGCAAACGGGTGCACAATTGATGCTAATAATATAAATGTAAAACTGTGTCTATCTGTTTTTTGTCTGTCTGTTACCTCTTTACGCCTAATCCGCTGAGTTCAGCGGTTTAGGCGTAAAGAGGTAACATACAGATTTTGCTGAAATTTGATATGGAGTCCCGTGAAAGGATATGTTATGATACATTTTACATCGCAAAAATATACGGTTCCGCGCGATAGACAAAGTTGCGGACGTCATCTAGTCTTTTGAAAATTTGATAGTTATCCGGACACAAACGGGTACACTGGTATTCTCAAATAAAATAAGCGAAGCACACTGAAATAACCTTGTACAAATTTTATACACTTGTGCGGTGTTTGTACAAAGTATCTCGTAAAGTAAACACTTTATTGCTATTGTTTCACATTTTTGTGTCCTGAGGATGCGGGCGAACAATAGTGTTTTCAGCCTCTCCAGTTGTACAAATATACTGAAGCGTGCCTTGTCTTAGTTAAAATAAACGTCAGCCTGCAAACCAACTTTACAGCGGTGGTCTGAAGACGTCAGTTCGCTTAAAGTTATGTTTCCGCACTACACGTATATTTACTGTGTTACAAATACTCGCTTATATTGTATTACTGAACAGAAAGAAGTTACCTTCTAGTAGTCCTTAGTCGCCCTAGTATTATTGCGTTTAAAAAGATTTTGATTAATGATTACTTATTAGCTGTTGCCTTATTGGAATAAGACTGTGTGTTTGCGAAATGTGTATTTGTTTTTCATTCATATTCGAACAAAGCGGACATTTATACAAAAAAAAGCTATTGCCCGTTCTTGTTAAGACTTGCTTGTGCTTCGTTCGCGTTAAGACGTATTATTATATACAAACTTTCATCCCCTATTTTAACCCCTTGGGGTTGGAATTTATCAAAATCCTTTCTTAACGGATGTCTACGTCATAACATCTACCTGCATGCCAAATTTCAGCCCGATCCGTCCAGGGGTTTAGGCTGTGCGTTGATAGATCACCATGTCAGTCAGTCACCTTTGAGTTTTATATATTTAGACGAGCTTTTGCCCGCGGCTTCGCTCGCGTTAAGAGGTATTATTATACACAAACTTACAATCCCTATTTTAACCCCTTGGGGTTGAATTGATCAAAATCCTTTCTTAGCGGATGTCTACGTCATAACATCTACCTGCATGCCAAATTTCAGCCCGATCCGTCCAGGGGTTTAGGCTGTGCGTTGATAGATCACCATGTCAGTCAGTCACCTTTGAGTTTTATATATTTAGACGAGCTTTTGCCCGCGGCTTCGCTCGCGTTAAGAGGTATTATTATACACAAACTTACAATCTCTATTTTAACCCCTTGGGGTTGAATTGATCAAAATCCTTTCTTAGCGGATGTCTACGTCATAATATCTACCTGCATAACATCTACTTGCAGTGGTTTGGGCTGTGCGTTGATAGATCACCATGTCAGTCAGTCACCTTTGAGTTTTATATATTTAGACGAGCTTTTGCCCGCGGCTTCGCTCGCGTTAAGAGGTATTATTATACACAAACTTACAATCCCTATTTTAACCCCTTGGGGTTGAATTGATCAAAATCCTTTCTTAGCGGATGTCTACGTCATAACATCTACCTGCATGCCAAATTTCAGCCCGATCCGTCCAGGGGTTTAGGCTGTGCGTTGATAGATCACCATGTCAGTCAGTCACCTTTGAGTTTTATATATTTAGACGAGCTTTTGCCCGCGGCTTCGCTCGCGTTAAGAGGTATTATTATACACAAACTTACAATCTCTATTTTAACCCCTTGGGGTTGAATTGATCAAAATCCTTTCTTAGCGGATGTCTACGTCATAATATCTACCTGCATAACATCTACTTGCAGTGGTTTGGGCTGTGCGTTGATAGATCACCATGTCAGTCAGTCACCTTTGAGTTTTATATATATAGAAGATATTATTTACTACCTGTAATACCAAGTGCAACAGAAAATAATACTTTAGGGTGTGTACGTGTCCCTTGTATAGAGATGAACGTAGCAGCGCTGAAAGAGTAACTTTTATTTAACTTTTGTATGGGAAAATTCATGACACTGGGACGCTTGCCAATACAAATCACAAAAAAATATGTTAGTGCTGCTACTTTAACATTGAACTCGATGTAAGGGACACATACACAACCGAAAGTATTATCACTTAGTTTTGTAACACAGGTTACCTTTATATATATAGGTATACAGGATACCTTTTTATTTTTATGTAAGTACAGTAGTGACGACACGAACAGCTAAGGAGACCATTTCTAATCAAGTCACATAATTGAAAATCAAATCAAATATTGACTAGATATAGCTTACTCGTGCCTACTACATATTAGTAAAATATTATGTACTATCGGAGAAGTTGATTCCTAGGCAGATGGCGGTCCTAAGCAATTTGGTCGCGTTAAGTCAAACCCATCCGACCGATCACAGCCAACATTGAAATGACATAAGCCGACCACATGACGTAGGTCGTTCAACTGCCTAGGAATCAATTTCCTCGATGGTACATTGGGTAATGCTTGAGGCCATACATGATTCATTCATTACTCGGTCAAAGAAAAGTAATAATTGGATATCGAAATCACTTATCTCTTTATTAGCGATGTCAACACAATTAACTTTCAGGATCCTTGTCCCACTTCGGTCCTTAAATAAAAGTTATTGGGCCTTACTTCACTCAGTATCTAGAACTCAGCCCTAATGATGCCGTTATT
Organism: Lysandra bellargus; assembly: GCA_905333045.1. Lineage (NCBI taxonomy): Eukaryota > Metazoa > Arthropoda > Insecta > Lepidoptera > Lycaenidae > Lysandra > Lysandra bellargus. The sequence continues at coordinate 2,144,432 of HG995328.1, forward strand.
TAGTAGCGCAGTGTTCGGTGACAGTACGTCTTAACTGGTTTTCTACTTGTTAATTATGTCTAAGTCAAACGTCACTTGGAACAAATGCAAGTTAATTAAGACGTATGTGGTAAAGTGTGCGTAGAACGTTTATTTAAATATTAATAGACAGATTTAGTAGAATTTTCTTAATGTTACAGCCATCATTTAAATCATTATTTCATTTTACTACATTGGTATATCAAAAGATTATATCCAAAAAAACATGATGGGTAATTAACGCGTCATTTATATTTTTTTTTTCAGACCGAGTTAACAAATGCGACATAGAAGACAAGAGCCTCTCGAACGATGAGTCACCATTGCCTACCTGCCCGAGGCAGCCCCCGGACGGGGTCGAGACTCCTTCAGAAACTGTGGAAAAGATTCCTGAACTACCCACAAGGCTTCCACCATCTCGTTTGTCGGCAGGATGGACTAGCACCCGCCCTCGGTATTCCTACTCTTCGAGAACACAAGATGCGAGAAGTGAAGCTAGCGTGAAAGACAAGATCGCTATGTTCTCAGTAGAATCTGCGTCAACAGACTGTGTCGATAAATGTAGCACACTTCTTACGAGATCCTATTCTACATTAAGAAAAAATGTAACTCCATATAAGAGCAGTTATGTTGAGGTATCTTCGTTGGATCGACGTTTGACCAAGTCTCAAGATAATCTAGACGAAACACCTCGTTCCTACAAAAGACAGACTGAAAGGCCTGAAGTTTTAGGTGCCCTTAAGACAAGCTTAAATACAAGCACAAACATAGTAAACAAACCCCAACAAAAATCTAACATAAATGAGAAACCTCTGTTCTATGGAAGTACAACTAATTTGCAATCGGATACCTCGTTCATGCGTCCCGTGTATCACGCAAGAAGTATTAGTGACGACACGAGCAAGAAAGATATATCTTCTCATAAATCTAATTTAGAATATTTAATTGAGCAAAGGAAGAAGTCAATGTCCAAACTTAGAGGACTAGTGATACCTGAAGTACAAACGGCGGTTGTAGATTTACCAGAAATAAAAGTGAAAGATTCCTTTTCTAAAATATATTTACAAAATTTAAGTTACACGGATAACAAAAAACAACAGACATCGAATGATAATGGTCGCATAAATCTTTGTGAAAATAAATGGAAGTCCAATCTATTACCTAATAACATTCCGAAATATTCTCCAGCATTTAAGCGTAAATCATTACAGGTGTATACTTCATTATCTAAGGAACCTACGCCTGAACGTAAAATACTAGATAAGACTCCACTATCGAGTAAAAAAATTGGTAGTCCCATAACTATAGAAAGTATGAAGAAAACGTACGATTACAATAAATCGCCACTGTATAAGACAAATAATTACATACTAAGTAAAGATTACAGCAAAAATAATCTCAATAATTCTATGCAAGATTATAAAAATGTAGAGATAAAAATTTGCACGGCTACTGATATAGTAGACAGTGATAACGATTCTGCTATGAGTTCGACACAATCAAGTTATCGATCATCTGCATCTTCACCAATGTATACTTTGGATACTATAGAATCAGACAGCTCTCGTTTATCTCCTAGAATTTCAAATTATTCGAATTATTCTATGGTCAAACATGAAGTTCCTATTAAAACATACGTTGCTGAAAAGGTGACGAATGATGACTTTATGAAACGTAAAGTGTGCCGCTCAATGTCATCCGATACAAATATATCTCTCAGTTCATCGGCAGGCTCTGCTGCAACATCCGGATCACAAGCCAGTTGTAGTTCCCTAGAGAGCTCTGTAGCTGACTCAGATAAGAGGAGAGTTTCAAAAACGTATAATGTCGATACTATTAATCGAAGGAACATCCTCGCTTCGGCTAAATGTAGAAGCGGGAGGGACGCAAAACTAGAGTCACCTGTTCTTGAAACAAAATTCTCACATGAGTCTTATGACAGATCTCCCAGTCCAATAAACAAATCGTCTGAATGTCTTTCCACGCTCACATCTACAGTGAGCGCTATAGCGAATAAAGGCGAAAACAGACGGAGAAACAAATTTATACTGGAATCTGATTCAGACACTGATAGTGAGAAAAACATGCGTCTTAGGAAATCTGAATATAAAAATACCCGTCTAAAACGTAATTCAAGTACGAGCAAAAAACAGAATGAAGGCGTATGTGAAAATGGAAAAGCAGAACAGAAATCAAGTTTCGATCGAGAAGAAAATGTTAAAGAAGTAAAAAAGATCGCCACAAATGGAAAATTCCAAATTAATGGCAACATGAACAAAACGGTTAACAATAGGAAAGAGGTCGAAGAACTCTATAAAGGGATACCCTTGCAACACCGTACTAGTGAATTAATTACTACTAACAATTCTCTACGCGATGATATTCCGCAAGCTACTACTAAAGTAGGAAAACTTTCCAACATTAATTCTACTTCTCAAAATATATCCACTCAAACATTCCGTCTCAGGAAAGGATCTGCTACTGGTGTTGGGCTCATATTAGCCGGAGGAACTGACTGCGAAGCCAAGGATGTGACGGTAAGATTGACGTAGTTTAATCAAGTATATATAGTTTTTAAGCTCATTAATTTTTATTTGTTATGTATAGTGAGGGAGTCCTAGAACAACTTTTTTTGTGATTACTAACAAGCAAATTTTTGTGAGTAGCTACATTTTGATAAGACGAACTACATTTTTATTTTCGAAAAATCTCGAATGTGGTAGCTAACAGAGATAGAAAGGATTTCATACTTTGACTTGATGGTCCTAAAATATGGATTGTTTTATTTGTAGGACAAGGGTAACCTTGTATTCTTCTAAGAGTAATCTTAAATTATATATCTATTACCCTACCAATATACAAAAAATCAGCTGGTTAGGGTTCCGTTTTAGGGTACCGTAGTCAACCAAGTTTTGTTGATTTTATTTAAGACCGTCAAGTCAAAGTATGAAATCCTTTCTATCTCTGTTAGCTACCATTTTCGAGATTTTTTGAAAATAAAAATGTTGTTCGTCTTATCAAAATGTAGCTACTCACAAAAATTTGCTTGTTAGTAATCATAAAAAAAGTTGTTCTAGGGCTCCCTCACTATACATAATTGTGGGAGCCCTTCCCGTGCTAATAATTTTATCATATTATACTAAATAAAAAATCTTAAAATAATTTCTTGAATTCTTAATATGAAATAATTTGATTAAAACAAGAACTATATACTAGTTTACATGTAATGTAAATTAAATTACTTTCAGGTGCATCGAGTGCTAGTAGACGGCATAGCAGCAAAAGCCGGCATAAGAAGGGGATCGAAAGTTCGCAGTATAAATGGCAACTTAATGTCAGGATTAACACACGCGCAATCTGTTTCTATACTTAAGGTAAATAACACTTTTTAGTACATTTAAATGTCCTTATTCATAACATTTAAAAGGTCAACAAACGTGGGCGTCTGTCGTTCTTAATGCATGACCCTCTTCGCCTCTGAATTTGTAAAAAATAAATGTCCAAAGATATCATTACTAGCTTTCATTAGGGGACCCCAATTTTTTATGAGATAGCGAAAATAGATTTCATAAAATATACTTTACAATATTTACGCTTGCGGCCCTAATGTTGGACGAGTTATTCAAAATGTTATGCTAAAACTGAAGTAAATAAAATGTAATAACATTATTTTGAAATGATTTTTCAGGAGCAACGTGCGGAAGTTGTTATTGAAATCGAAAATGAAAACTTTGAAAAGGACAGCAACACTGATTGCGGCTCTGAAGATGGTAATATTATTGCTTTTATATTTTTGCATGTTACTTTTGTAACAGAGTTTTTAGTAAATTGTTTTCAATATATTGTGCCTATAATATATTATACACTACATTATACATCTATCATTTTAATATGTAAAATAACGAAACATTAAAATTTAATTACAGCGGAGTCGAAAGGTGTAGACGCAGCCAATGGAAAACTCGAAGCAAACTCAACACAGTCTGTAGTGACTGTTTTGCTTGAGAAAGTTGGCGGTGGAGCTGGGCTAGGATTCGGTTTGGATGGAGGAAGGGACTCACCTCAAGGCGATAGGCCTTTGACCATAAAGAAACTCTTTGCTGGTAAGTTAAATATTTTCATACATGGACCTTAATCTTATTACAAAGAATAAGAATATAAATTCCCCTGATTTTTCAATAGTCATGTTATTTTTATTAGCAGTTGTCATAATATCGAGTAAATAAAACAACGATTAAATAATTTCAGGAGGCGCAGCATCTCAAAGTGGTCGTGTGATGGTAGGCGCAGAGCTCCTGTCAGCGGGCGGTCAGTCCATGGAGGGCTACACGAGGACACAAGCATGGGCCGCACTTAAAGCACTCCCTCCCGGACAAGTTGCGTTGGTACTCAGAAATCCGACCAATTCTGATGGAGAAAAATAAAATCGAGGATCGTCAGCTAATTAGCTTGTCTTAATGGCGAATGATTTCAATCTTTGATGATGAAGTAAAAAATATTATTGACAAGAAATCGTATCAAAATTGAACGAGACGAAATTGCACTAGAAAAAATGAGGGAAATCATTGAACTGCGAACTAAACAGTATTGAAACGTCCGACTCTGTGCCTACATGAATTATTACTGTAATAAGTAGTCATAATATTCATTGAGTTTGTACATAATAATTTAAGTATAATTCTAAAATATATAATAAAGACTGTATTTTACGTTAATATATAATTTATTACTATTGATGGTATAGTGCTAGTCGTAACGGTAGATATGATGAGGTGCTTATTTGTATGTGCCGGGTCAATTCAGACCGCAACGTGACGAGGCGAGGCGAGGCGCGGCATAAAGTATGGATTTGACGGATTTCAATTGCGTGAGACGATTCGCAAGATGTCTCACGTAAATCCATATAAATATTATGCCGCGCCGCGCCTCGCCTCGCCTGAATTGACCCTAAGGGTTGATTCATACCGCAACGCGACGCGTAGATACATTTCTAATTTTATATGGATTTGACAGATTCGCAAGATGTCTCACGCAATTGAAATCTGTCAAATCCATACAAATTTAAGCCGCGCCGCGTCTTGCATCGCCTCGTCGCGTTGCGGTCTGAATTGACCCTTACTCTCACTATTTTCTATATTCTTCTATTAAGCATTGTTAAGCAAGTTTATAATAGTGTTTGTAGTTACAGCATAAGTAAAATTTTGTATTTCTGCACCCTTTAAAGGTTTAATAATGAAAGTCTTCTAAAACCTAACACTAGTGCCATCTGGTATGAATTGAAGTAATATGGACTCACGTTGTATCTAGTGCGCCTAGCATGCACCAACGAGAAAATGTTATATTTATGTTTTCTAGATGTTTGATGGTTTGTCTCTTCATCTCTATTGACCCAACATGACATTTTTTTCTCGTGTGGATCTGTCACTGACCTCCATTATACAAGGTACTTGTATATTGGAGGTCAGTGAGATCTGTCGTCAAAATAACACATTTTTATCGAGTTTGGTCGAGATTTTGACATAATGAGAAGAGTAGTTTTTAACTACACTCGAGAGTGAGATATCTCGTCGTACGCAAGCTAGATGCACAGAAAACTTATTAATTTTAATATTATTATGATGCTTACAACATGCTTTCCAGCTTTTCTGTAAAATATTTATTTACAATTTTTATTGTTAAGTAAATAATATATTTTTCCAGCTTATTTATTAAAAATATCCTTCTTGCCAATATAAAGCCCCGTCTTACCACTAACTTTAATCTAGGCTTAATAATATAAACGTATACTAATAATAAAAAAGCGTTTGTAAATTATTGCTGAATAATGTTATGTTGTTCTTAAAACTGTTACTAATAATGGAAACTTATAATCTTTATTATTCCTTGATTCCATTGTACCTTCTATACGTTTAAGTTTATTAAAATAATTTTATACTTGATTTGTTTTTCTTTGATCCTACTTTTGCAGATTGTTTAGTTATGGCTACTTTATTGTCACACACACGCGTACACATTTAATTAGGATTAAAAATAAATTTCCAAAATATCATTTAAGGCTGGCTTCATGGGCGCCAGCAGTGGGGTGCCAGGTGGTGCACATTGCACCCCTGGGAATCTCGGGATCAACAGGAATTATTAAAATAATAAAAAGTCGTCTAAGCTCTAAAGTATTACCATGCCGTACAATTTACGAATTGGTAGTTCTAGTTCGTAATGTTTCGGCACTAATATATTGTGTTGACGTAAATAGACAGTCACTGTTGTTCGTAAAGTAAAAAGAAAAGAAAAGAAAAAAAACTAAAATCTGCACCCCTCGGAAATTATTATACATTAATTTCAAAGTGTAAAAATCAAATTGCACACGATGACTGAAAACCTTAAGAAATATATTTAATAGCAATTTGAAAAACAAATGAGGTTTTTACAGGTTTCGTTTACCATGAGGTTACGTTGAAGGATGCAAAAAGTGCATAGTTTCTCTTGCAGATGGCGTTTCCTGTATAAACAGGAAAATTATATATTAATAAAATTATATAGTATAAAAAGGAAAAAAATCAATGCTGAAAATTTTTGTTATAGGTATAAACCTATAACGAAAATTTTCAGCATTGATACATCTTTCGGAATTTAATATCTAAATAACTCTGTTTCTTAAGACCCATACTTTGATTTGTTGTTATTATATCAGAGATTATCTTTAAATGGTTATGACTTATGGAGTAATTTATTCTACTAGGGAAAATAAAAAACTTTTTTGCCATTACATTTTTTATTTCATTGTTATTTCTTACATCTATCTATAAAAATGCAAAAATACGTTTGTGCCTTCTACATAATATTGTGGACGAAGATATTTATTATGGCTTACAAAAATATTTTATGCATTTACAATAAAGCCTATTTTCAACACTACTCTATGTTATAAATACATTGTATATTTTTGGCATTGTAAAACCATTTAATTCTAAAACAGTACTCATTCATATTAATACAGTAGACTGTAGAGGGCACTAGCGTAGCTGGATTAAAAATGTTCGATTACAGTTTACCATCCAGTAGCCCTAGTCTAAAGCAGATTAGCTAGCTACTGGATGCTGGACTTGATTTGAACATTTTTAATAACAGTTAAATGCTGGACAAGAGCATTATATTATAATTAATGTTATTACACTGTTAATCCCGCTATGGATCCTATGATTATTTATTCCGCCACTCTATCAAGGAAAGTCAGCCTCTACTGAACATTGATACGGAACAGTCCAGCATCGGATTCCAGTAACGCTAGTGCTAGCTGCTTTGTCAATGTGAATCACCACATTTTTTGATTAAAATCTAAATTAATATTTCATTAGTATCAGGCATTGCATTTGCATATACTATTCAAGCCCTATTCTCTATATTCTTTATCATAATAAAATATTCATTTTAATGTTTTATTGTAATAATAAAAAATAAAAATGTTTTATTGTAATAATGTTTTATTTATTGCTTATATGTTTATCATTAACGAAAAATAACATAAGTCGAGAAGTGATATATAAATAGCTATATTAGGCACTACACTACAATTTCAAATATAATATCACAGAATACACTAAACCGTATTTTATAATATTGCGAAATGTGACAAATCCACTAGAATCAGCGTAGGTACAGTTTAGTTATTTTACTTGCTATACTTGTAGATATAATTCATAATATATTATTTTTTCGTGAGAAAAAAAGTAAGAAGGTAATGTATCCCCGAAAAATTTACCCCTGAAACAATTGCTAGGTCAAGGAGCATGGAAGTTTAAAGTTATCTATTTAAGGGATCTCTACTTAAGGGTTATGATCGCATAACACAAGATTAAATTTAAACTTTAATAATTTTACAGATCTAGGCACCCATTATAGTTATTCTATGTAGATACGGTGTAGAATAACTTGGCATGTTCTTTATATCAAACTGACATAATTATCATACTATAGCATTGTTTTGAATAATATTAAAGCTATCTAAAACCACGCTTATGTGTGCGTGCACTGATCAGACAGTCCAGTGTAGTAAAAAGTTATTCTACTGTACGTCTCTATTGTGTATAACGGTTGAATGCAGGTGTTGCTAACTAAATGTCATCTAACATTCAACGATTAAATGTCAGGGGTTTCCAACCTTCCACGAACTTTAGAATGTGTTGTAATTTGGCGCCTGGAGCGGGCAGTCTTTGCAGTGCAGGCGCAGGGTAGTGTCAGGGGTTGTCAACCATTCGCGCCGAAATCTAGAATTAATTGTTTTATATAGGCGCCTGGGGCGGATTTGTCCCAGCAACAGGCACAGTGTAATGTCAGGGGATTTCAACCTTTCGTGAAATTTAAATTGTGCTGTAGTTTGGCGCCTGAAGCGGGTTGTCCCCGCAGCAGGCGCAGGGCAGTCAACGGGCTGGGGCTCGTCTGGCGACCCTCAGCAGGACGGGGCCGGCGCGGACGTCCTTGAACAGCCTGATGGCTTCGCTGTGTGTCAGCCCGGCGGTACCACGCCCATTCACGGACATTATTTCATCACCTGAAAAAAAAAATCATCTTAAGACGGAGACCTGCATGATATGGAACTGTGAAACTTAACACACCGTAAAGTATTATTACTTTGTTTTGTTACACCCTGTATAAATATCCACAATGAGTAGATATGTTATAGTTATACAAGGATTTGTCCTCGTTCGATTCGTTATACGTTAAAAACTGATTTGAAAGACGAGGACAAAGGAATAATTTTTAACTGTGTAACGTCTATATTATATAGATATTGTGGACCTTTAGATTATTAAGGAAATAAACATTAAAAAACTCATAAAGACTACAAGAAAACACTAAGGCAATAACTTAGACCCTTCAGACCCAGAAATATAGGACATAGGTACATGTATAAAATATTTTAACCGTCTTCTGCGTAGTAGTAAACGTTATAATGCACCTGCATGCAGCCGTTAGTACGTAATTTACGTTACAAGCACCGTTTCAACGATTTTTGTTCTAATTATAGCCTGGTATGTGGGGATCGTAAGGCGCCAAGGGGTTTTCAAAGAAGAACTGTTTAAAACACCTCGTTTTAAACGCATTATGTTAATGCACAATCAAATTTAATTCGTGATAACGAATTAAATTTGATTGTGCATATCATCTAGTGGTGGTACAAATGGGTGGTACAGACTAGTTATTAGTTAAATGCTGCTATTCCCTTGGTAGGTTTTAATTAAATTCTAATATTATCTACCCATTTAAGCATTACTCATTTAAAAGTAATAACTCACAATGAATATAATATTCATGTAATAAAATAATTTTAATTCATTTGGTTAGTAGTTACACATTAACAAAAATTAAAACCGACTTCCAAGGTAAAAACAATATTAATAGCATCCTTATAATATGAACTAAAAAGTATTAAATAATTTTTCCTATCTAATATGTAGTGCCTTTTCCCGAATTCGGCTAAACCTCAACTATTTCTGTATTCAATCTTCATCATTTTGAAGTCGGTACCTGATATAGCTGAATCTTTATTTCTTTGACAGGTTTCTGGCACCGACTTCAAAATTATGAAGATTGAGTACAGAAATAGTTGAGGTTTAGCCGAATTTGGGAAAAGGCACTACATATTAGATAGGAAAAATTATTTAATACTTTTTAGTTCAAATTATAAGGATGCTATTAATATTGTTTTTACCTTGGAAGTCGGTTTTAATTTTTTGTTAAAAATAATAATTTCACTCTTTTTAGTTACCTAGTAGGTAAACTTGTTAGTGCCAATTCAAATTGTACAAAAAAATAGTTTCATATTGTCTTCACTGGATATCACTGAGGCGCTCCTGTGTCACGCTATCGCTTGTACGTAGAAGTTTTATATAGGTAGTTGTAACTTGTAAGAGATTTTTGTCGTGTTGTTGAAAGTTTGTAAGCAACTGACAACTCAACAGTGAGCTTGCCGCTTGGTGTGAGCAGTGAGCATTGAATTGACAACATAAATCATAATATTGATTGAGTGGTAATTGATCTCGTATAACTGTTATTAAGTTGACTTCCGTCATAGTCCGCGAATTTATAAGTGGTCGTCGGTGGTACTGCGTATATTCTACGTATCTTATTACAATTTGTTAAGACTGTTAAGAGTCATACGGCATACCCCAAGGCCCAAATATCAGGTAGATAGATACATTTAAACAATACATTAAAAAAAATCTAAGTGAACACGTGCTAAAAAATGCATCCCGCATGCCCTGACATTCCGGTTAGGACTTGAATACGATGTTTACGCTCGCGCCGCGCGGCGACGCCGTTGCCTCTGCGGCGCCGACCGCCGTGTATATTAAACAGCCTTTACTTGGTGTTGTTATGTATATAATTATTATTATTTTATCCATACCTATGCCTTGTATTATTATCTATTTTGTGCCATGAGACATTGGTGACCTTAACACGACGTGGTAACGATGATGATGACGATGATGATGATGATGATGATGATGAATTTGAATTGCATGGTAGCATATGCTTTCTGTTCTTAAAACAACGCCGAAACTCCCAAACGTGTATCTATAAAGAGTCAGGAGTTCTCTCAGCATCTTCGAAACCATGGTATACCTTGACCCAACATTTGACTTTTTGGTAGCATATTCTTAAGTACACTTCACATAAAACCAAAATCACCATATGTTTCCATATAAATTTCGAGGAGTCCCTTCGATTACTCCTGGATCCCATCATCAGGTCACCACTTTTGTAAACATGGTACCAAATTGGAGTGAAACCTAATACAACAAAACAAAAATTTCGAAAACCGGTTCACAAACGGCGGAGTAATCGTTGAACATAAAAAAAAAAAAAAAAAAAACCACAGCCGAACATATAACCTCCTCGTTTTTTGGAAGTCGGTTAAAAATTAGTAACATTAGTAACATGACAATCATGTTTCTCTTATTCAATTGCCTATAATAATATTATAAGTACTTGAATTTTGGTCAATATGTTTGTCATTATGATATTATAATTTAAAACGTAATTGTATCAATCCTAAAGCTGAAATCGAAATGGAACCTTGATTCCGCATTTATGATAAGTCGGTCAGACATCTGGTTCGATTCTGATTTAGCTTCAACAAGTAGATCACGACTTATTCAATGAAATAACACATATAATACAGTAATTTTTGTACGTTAGAATATATATTAACATACAATACAATTTGTTCCACTAATAACATGACAAACTAAACAACTTTAAAATTAGCCTTAAATTTTTGTTTCTTGTATACAAGTCACGCAAATAATATTATTACAATGCAACTAATTTTAGTTAATATAATACAATTTCAATTGCTTAAATATATAATTAAACTATAATAGTTTTTCTTATAAGGCAAAAGTGAGAAGAATCTGTAAATGTAGCTCAAGGCATGCGATTGCCTTTCAACCCCAGATGCTTCATTCTCCAGTTGTATACTCAACAATAATGTAAGCCGTAGCCATCTGGTTAAATAAGTTACCAAATTGGACATCCAGGCTGTTTATTAAACGTCATATAAATAGTTGAAGGACATCAACTTTAAGTGCATCGTTTTATTCCTTAATCAGATGGCTACTGTAACTTTGACTTCATTTCATTTTATCTTTACTAACATTATACATGCAAAAGTTTGTAATTAATATTTTAACATTGTCATCTGAAGGGACTTGTTAAAATTTGGTTTAGTAGATTAAGCTCTGAATTTACACAAATCGGGTGTTTTTTTTCTTGAAAGGAGTAGACTTCTTTTTTAATACAAATTAAAATTGGCTAAGTGCTATAATTAGGCTATATTTTGTCTGTTATCTCTTCATGCTTAGACAGCTAAACTAGTTTTGCTGTTTTTAATGGAAACAGTTAGGTAGATAGTCCAGAGAAGCAAATGATACGGTTCATGGGCGTACCCAGGATTTCTGCTAGGGGGGGGCTGCATGGTCTTGCATGCATATTTCTACATTGCCCAGCAATGTAGAAATATATGAGATATAAAGCACAGTATTTAAAAGGATTTAAACCATAAACATTTTAAAAAACCTAATACTTTCGCTGTTACTAACTCACCTCCGACAAATATCTTTGTCATCGAAATATCATTATTAACTAGGATAATATACATTTTATTTGAATAAATTGTTAGTAAATCTATATTTCAAAAATCTGAACCGAACAATTTTTTTTCTTAATATTTATTGGCCCCCCTGCCCCCCCCCCCGCCCCCCCCCCCCCCCCTCGGTACGCCCATGATACGGTTCTGTAAACTTATTTCAGTACCACAAAGTTGAGGACGACATAAAACATCAACTTTTGTATAATCAAAAAGTACAAAATATTTTTTACCTTCTCGTAACAGTCCAGACTCCGCGGCTTGTCCGTTATTGAAGATGGTCTTGACGAAGATGCCCATGTCTCCCCGCGGCGAGTCCTTCCCTCCCACGATACTGAAGCCGAGACCTTTGCCGCCCGCTGACTTGGTGAATCTCACCTGGAAAATAATGCCAAAGTAATGTTGTTAAAAGTCTTTCACTTTTACTCACATACTGATTAAAAGACCAGCCGAACTTAGAGATATTTAAAGATGATTAATCTTCCATTTAAAGTCGAGCTTGACAGACTGATAATGCATGGGGCTTATGCCGCTCACTACAAAATCTTAATTTAATTATAGTAATTGAGTAAGTAATATTCCTCTCTGAGTGCGGCAGCTACACTGTTTATCAGATGTTATTGTCACACGGTAGTTAATGTTAGTCTGAGTGGTTACAAAATGATTATGTCGTTTTAGTAGCCGTCGCTAGACGCTCAGATAAGGACGAAACATCGAGACGTACTACACTACGTGGTACTACTCACTACTGTAACGTAATTTATATTCAGTGTGGATATTTTACCAGTGAGAAGGTTAAAAGTCAATTACTTATTGATATAAGTGTTTCTATACCTACATATCGACACCGGAAATATCACTTAATGTAAGGGACAAAACACGACTTTTCAGGAGAGCGAAAAAACTATTTTTTTTTTTACAAATTCGTCTGTACCTTTTTATCATTTAGTCTGATCTTAAAGGTGTTTTTGGCAAAGTTACTTAGAATTTTGTCAGCTATATAACTATAAAAAAAATATTTTCGTAAATTTACGCGTTTAGAAAATAGCATGTCCCTTACATTAAAAAAAAATTGCTTATTTGTCCCTCACAGCACTGAATTTTTCAATGTCAACTATGCCATATTAAAGTAAGCACCAAGTTTAATATGAAACTGCGACACAAATCTACTGTAAAAGACATAAAAAACTGCTTTGGAGGAAGTTTGATGTAATATATTAAAATCTAACACAATAAGCCCACACGACTGGCTTGTCTACCACATAAGGGATAGGATTTCCAGCAAAATAAGAGAACTTCGGCAGACCGAAACATTTCCCTTGGTACCGGGACTGTTCCCATCTATACCCAGAGCCCCTTTAGACGAGGTGGAACTTTGCAAAACCACGTCTCTGCTCTGTTGTCTTACCGAAATCTGTATCCTGAGCCGAATGGAAGATGGATCTTCCTCCCTGTTCCGCTCTGCGGCCTCTTTCTGCGAACCTGAACTAGCGATCGCACACCACAAGTCTAAATGTTCATTCTTGACCTGGCATTTAAGTTTCTCATTTCACCTTATCAGGAGCTACTGCTATCTTTTATCGCACCTGTCAGAGCTGCTTCGCCAGTACCCAGTCATGACCTTCCCCTTCTATGAACTTCCTTTTTATGGTGTTATGCTAGCTATTTCTATTATCGGGCACTCGAAGAGCGTCGCAGACAGTCGACTCAAGTGTGGTACGGATTTAATCAGACCAACGCATGAGACAGCGGTTCCGCGGTCTTTTCCCCCTCAATCTTGTCAATTATCATGAGTTTTCCATACCATGGTTTCAAGGTTTCCTCCTTTTTTCTGGTAATGTGTCTGAAATATTCTAAGATGCGTTATTAGACAGATGGTAGAGAGTCTTGTTTTTATTTTTAGTTTAGCCAGCATGGATGAGTTGGTTCTGAAAGTAGTTTATGGAATTTAGAGCATTTTCCTCCAGCACCCTTGACGGCGTCGGCAAGCAACTACCTTCGCCCATGGACACTCGCAACATCAGAAGAGCTGCAGGTGCGTTGCCGGCCTTTTAAGAGGGAATACGCTCTTTTCTTGAAGGTTTGCAGGTCGTATAGGTCCGGAAATACTGCTGGTGATAGTTCGTTCCAGAGTTTTACAGTGCGCGGCAGAAAGTTACGCGAAAAACGCACTGTGGAAGACTGCCACTCATCAAGGTGATGAGGATGGTATGTCTCGGATCCTTAAAGACATTAAAGACATTATGAGCATGTGCACAAGTTTCCTCCTGGTTTTTAACGAAATCTTCCTGTCAAGCCAGGTTTTATGCATTTGAAACATGGTGCTCTTAGTCATCCCAATTCTTCTACGTATATTTGGTTAACAGGAGCCGTTGTTCGTAAAGATCAAAGACAAATTTGCTAACCACTTCCAATTTTAGCGCGCCAGTCAAAGGCAGGGTGTTGCTTCTGTCTGACCATGTTTTTGGTTTCCCCTTTATTAATTAAGAGGCCCAAGTTATTGATCATTTGCTTCATTCTCTAAAACAGTTCTTGCATCTCAATTTCATTTGCAGCCAGGAGAGCATTGTCATCCTTAATGCTAGCTATATACAATTGACCGCATTACATGTGTATACCTAAAGGTTTAGCTAAAACACTAAAACTTTAAATATACTTTACAGAAAATTTTAAACTTTTGCGGATAATACTTTTTGAGTAGGTGCCAAAAAATTATCTTCTTACTTAAAAAATGATATTTAAGATTAAGGTAAGGGACAAATTCTAGTGAAGCTATGACAGTTATTATGTATCAATTCTTAACATAAAGGACATGTTAAGAGAATTTTACTAAGCTAAAGGTTAACGTAAGTGACTGATTTTATTTTAAAAACATTTACGTTATTTTTTTTACACGTAAAAATATTTACGTCCGTTAAATCAATTTTTTTAGGAAAAAACCTGTCTTGATTTTAAAAAATGTGTACTGTAAGGGACATAGAATAGAAGACTTAGAAGAATTTCAAGTATGCTAAACGATAGAGCTCGAAATTCCGAATCCAATCCAATGATATATATAACTCATTTTCGCCAAAATGTCCGACATTATGTTATATTTCTAGTGTCGATATAATAAAACTGTAGAAATGAAGATTCTATACATTAAATATATTCAAAAAATAATAAGCGGAGGGTGTCACTAAATCGCTATAGAAGCCAAAAATGTGGTCAGTTTTTTTGTCTGTCTGTCTGTCTGTCTGTCTGTCTGTATGTTTGTTCCACTATTACACGAAAACTACTGACCCGATTTGGATGCGGTTTTCGCATATATATATTTGTCTTCTTCCAACCTAACATCTGGTATATAAAATTTTTTCTCCCCACCCCTCCAAAGGGATGAAAGAGGGGGTCAGATTTTGTATAAGACTATTGCTTTAACACGAAACCTACTGAACCGATTTGCATACGGTTTTCGCAGATATATTTGCCTTCTTCCAACCCAACATCTGGTGTATAACAAACACCCTCCCCCCCACCCCTCTAAGGGAACCAAAGAGGGGGTCAGATTTTGTATCAAACTTTTTTCTTTAATGGACTTACTTGATACTTCATATTATTAACTGTTTTTCCAACTTAACATCTGGTGTATAAAAAAATTTCCGCCACCCCTCTTAGGGGACAAAAGAGGAGGTAAGATTTTGTATCAACTGATGAAGTAGAAATACTATGATGGCAAAACAACGTTTGCCGGGACAGCTAGTATTGATATAAGCGAGCAGTAAAATACTGGGTAGGCTTAAAACCTGTTTACTAAAAGCTACTTTAGCATTAAACCTACTATTAATAAACTCGCAAGACCCTGATACATACAAAAACCTTATCGGGCGCCTTCATTATTTTTTATTAACGGAACTTGTTAATTACTACATTATCGTCTGTTAAACGTCCTTGCAGGTAATTGTTAATTGACACCAATGATATTCTTAGCATGTCAAATTTTTATAGAGTAACGGGTTATTCGAAACGTGATAGTCAAATTTTGCATAGCTATTTGAAACACGGTTTTACCGTGTACAGATACTTGGTATTTCGCACGCCGTTCTAATTAGCACTTTCACCGATAGATAAATTTTGTCTGAAGATACGTTCCGTGTGAGAGAAAGGCTTCTCTCTAGACTTGACAAAAGCTCAAGTGGGTCAAATGCCAAAGATATTTTATTAATAACAAAGATGACTAATGAGTCGAGTAACCAAATAGTCAATTGATGAATTATATATGTAGTATTTATAAATATTGAATGAGTTTATGAGATTTTGATGAATGACCCACTTTAGCCCCTTATGAGCAATATACGGATGATATTAGGAATTATAATATTATTATCGACAAATTTTCACCCAGGGTTGTTAATCGTTTGATTAAAATCAATAATAACAAACAAGCATAGCACTTTACCTCAAAAGTGTGAGTATCTCGTGGCTCAGGAGGCTGCGGTCTTTTGCTGGACTTTATTATAGGTGGGGCTGGTGGGGGGCGGGCGGATCTCGGAGTCGCACTCACTCGGAGCTCCGCTACTCCGTTCCTCAACTGTTTCAATGGCTCCTGCCTGACCTGCGCTCGCGGTAATCTGTACGGTTCCTCCCAAACTCTGTCAGCATCAATTGCGACTTTTCCGTAACCGTTTCTGTATATCGGCTCAATGTCTATGTTCTCACTGTAGGGCCTACTTCTAACGTCCCGCACTGGAATTCGGGGTTCACGTTTGTAGTTGTAGTCCACGACGTCTCTCCCCTCGTCCTCGGGACTTATTAGCGGCGTGCGCTCTTTGGAATTTTGGTCCTTCGCCCGGTAGACGTTTGGGGAGCTGCAGCGTCTTCGTACTGTGGCACTCTGTCTGGGCGGAGAAGGCGAGGGCGGGTGTCTCTTTGCACTGGGACTCGGAACATAGAAGGTTGCGGGCTGCTGAGGCGGTGTTAGGACGTCGTGGGCCGATAGAGCTCGTCGTCTCAAGCCCCCTCCTAGTTTGCCGAGCGCTCGGAGTATGTCGGGCGCCCCGCTCGTGACGCGCAGGGACGCGGTCGTGTACACTTTGCCTCGGTGTCTGAAGGACAGTTTGGAGGGCGGGGTTGGCGAGCAGTGTTCTGGAAGTCTTTGCGGTGAGGGGGATCCGCGTACTGGGCTCGGCTCTCTGTTCCCGGAGCCGGGCCGCAGCCGGGAACACCGCCGTCGGAGCTTCCTCCATCTTTGTGATAGATTCGCATTCCAGCTGTCCTCTGAAAAATATTAAGTAGCGAATTATTTAATGTGTATTTTGGTAGCTGTTTGTACATAGGTAGTTGGTAAGTAGTAATTTTGGTAATGTGTATTTTAGTAATGTTGGCACGAAGTCGTTCGACGTCGTACGGCGCGGTGTCGTGGGAATCCACAACGCGCGTCGTAAAAAACTACGGCATGACGTCGTACGACACCGTACGACGCCGTGTCGTGGTTTTTTACGACGCGCGTCGTAGATTCCCACGACACGGCGCCGTACGACGTCGTGCCGTGTTTTTGTGTCCCGGCCCAAAGTGATCCATTTAAACATTAACTAGCTATGCATACCTTTTTTATTGGTGTCTGCATCGGACGCGTAGTCGTGGGTTCGAGGTTGGTGCGTCGGCGGCGTGGGCGGGGCGGCGAAGCTGTGCCTCAGCGGGGTCATGCGCAGCAGCCGCGGTCGGTCGGCTCCGGCGCGGCCCCAGGCAGGTGCACCCATCCTCACCTGTAATGTAACGATCAAAATTGGCTGAGTATGCTAATTGACAGAATGCGGATTTTATGTCAAAATAACGGTATTATCGCAAACATTATTGGCACGGTATTTCACTTTTTTATTTGATCTAAGAATATTGCTGATGAGATATCTGTTGTTTTCATTTCATGTTTAGTAGATTAAAAAACAATAAAATGAAAGAAGAATTGCTGGACTCTAACGACTGCATCCAAACTTTCTTGATACCCGATACTAGTACTTTCTATAAAAGTAACAATCTAAATTCTTTCGCTATTTATAACGCAATAAACAAAGAAAAGGAAAGCTACGAAACATGATACAAGTGATCAACTGATCGATCAAATATGCAATTGGCATCCCGCATCGGCTATCGACAACTAAGTTTGACACCCACACCGCGTGGGCCTGGGCCGAGTAAACAACCAACATCCGGTTATATAAACCAAATACATAGATAAACGTTAATTACCTTAGATTTTCACGAGCAAATACCAAAATCGGTCAAGTGTATCTAGAGATGTGGCGTGGGTTTTTCTACTTTTTAAGGGCTCGAAGTAAGCTATAACTGTTCTAAATTATTCAAATCATGCAACATTTTTTTAATTACACGACTAGGACTTAGAGCTAGTCAGTCAATCTTAAGGACAAACAGTTTATTAGTCTTTGGACGCAGATGAATAGTCGATTGTATGCATCCGATAAACGGACATTGACTATAAACGTTCGTTGTTAGCTACGACAACCATAAACTACAGATAATTACTAGTCTCGTAAACGATACGGCATTGATCAAATTTTAAAAAGAATGTAAACAATCCAATAAACAGAGAAAGTAGGCTTCTATCAAGACGGATTAGTTTTGGTAGTATTCTGTACTGTGCCAGTTTTGATACGCAAATAACTAAAATGCATTCTCATATAATTACATCCGTGATTCAATTGTGATTATAAGATATAATTTGAAGCGGCGGCTCCGAAAGTGCCGCTCCGTTGCGTTCAGGATATCCGGCAGAGTTCACTCGTGCCCCATACTAACTATCTCATCTTTATTAAACTATAAAATTGGAGATCATTGCCATGCGCCTCGTTCCCCATCGCGTGCTAAGAATAATTAACGTCTGGCTATCGGCGCATGTGAGTTACTGCACTTTCAGCGGCTTTAAAGTACTATTTTAGGATTAACCGCTTATGGTTATTAAATATAGATCAATATCCCGATGTTTATAATGCCATTAAAATTTGTATACTTAGCGGCGAAGGCATGTGTATGATAGATTTATACCGTTTTTTTTTTGGTAAAATGATATATGAAACAAGCAACTAGATGGTAATCCATAGCTGCCAGTCGCCTTCCACATTCACTCGCGTAACCAGCGAAGTCACAAGTACCTATAGGCTGTCGATCCTGGCGACACAGGAGATACAGTGGTGGGAATGTGTGGTGGGCCAAAGCCCGTTAAAAAAAAGTAGCTATAGGCTACATTTCCAGTGGAATGCAATTCTGCATTCCTGGGCCTCAAAACCCCCCTAGGCCTCCTGCAGTAGCCCTAGCACGGCGACCAGTGGAAATGCGAAAGTATAGACAAACTGAGGAGATAAACATAAGGTGCCGTTCCGATCTTTTTTCGTTCCGAAAAATTCAATTAAAATGCCACTTTATGACAAACTATAGTCCTAAAACTTCAAATAATATCCTACATTATGACATATACTATAGTCTGTCATAAAGTGGCATTATAATTGAATTTTTGTCGGTCGCGATTAGCCGCGGTAAAGATCGGAACGGCATCTTAAGTTTATGTCCACAGTTTGTCTATACTTTCGCATTTCTACTAGTCGTCGTGCTAGGGCTACAGTTACCTCACTCACCGAAACACAACATAAGCCGGTCGTGGTGTTGATCGGTCAAATCGATCCATTCATGCAGAATTTTGGTTCTTTGTTTTCCTTGAAAATTACCCATATTTTATGTGCAGCGACAGCGGTTATGTCGATGACATAATTTAGCGATAAGAAGGTAACAAAGAAAACAAAATGACTTCATCTCGCTCCAACAAAACCATAATTGTTTAAATTAAACATGTTATTTACTGTCCATTGTATTCAAAGA
Source organism: Lysandra bellargus (assembly GCA_905333045.1). Classification (NCBI taxonomy): domain Eukaryota; kingdom Metazoa; phylum Arthropoda; class Insecta; order Lepidoptera; family Lycaenidae; genus Lysandra; species Lysandra bellargus. The sequence continues at coordinate 2,164,458 of HG995328.1, forward strand.
TCACTTAGCATATTCAATTATTGAAAGGAGAGTATAAGTAATGGTAGTAATTTGTATTTATCGCAACGATTGTCAACCGCAAAGCGAGCATTAATCTTTTGGGGACGAGTAATTGAATTCCGGTGAGACCGAGGGTTTGTTTGTGCTGGTCACCCTGCGAGCATGTGGGGATATCGCAAATATTGTCTGTGTAATTACTGTCCCTATGTAATTAGCCGGAAAAATCGATATGGCTTTCCTTTGCGGGAGTATGGAATGGTCATACCGAAACGTAAAGGTACCTAGTAATGGAATTGTAGTACTGGAACGAATTAATCCTTCAGGCCCCGCGCGAGCACCGGTGATCGCGACAACAATAGAATACAATAGCAATTCCTGGAAATTCCGACTGAAGTATTAATGGTAGGACTGGAATTATTGATAACATTAATACGGAAGACTACTTAACTTTATGAGATAGCTATTTAAGTTGCAGTTTATTTTAACTAGCATATTAAGTTTTTAAGCTACAGAATTACTATACTTAGTTTCAATTACATCTTTATGTAATCAAAAAATTAAACATTCCACCAAGTTAAAGTGATATTATTTTTCTTTATTGTTCACATCAACCAAGCAATAAAGAATTCATACATTAAAATTGATAGCATTAGCCACCCATACTTCTTTGCAGTAAAACAAATTGAAACGAAGCATAATTATTTCACTTCAAATAATTACTGTAAAGTGTAATCTATATTATAAAATAATAAGTTTATTTCAATAGCTCTGCTAGCAACAAAAACTAGGCAATACAAAAAATGATGGCTTTGGCGATGGCGAGGTCGGAAGGCGATGTAAAATTGCAGTCCCGTTGTACGCCGAATTCGGACGAATGGTCAGCGCTCTTCCGGTCAACACTCCATGTCGGCTCACTACCATAGCTATTAATAATACCGTATTCTACATTATACGAAGTATTGTATTGCCCTAAGCTTGAATAAAACTATTATAAACTATCTTTCTTCCTTTCTTTCGTCTTTTCCCGGGACCTTCCCCACTTCTGTCGCTATTATCTCAGGAATATACAACAATGCTTCGGCATTGTATTATCCTGTAGCCGATTTTTTCGGGATTAAGCTTTCCCTATTTCTTTTTCCCGTGGTTAAAGAGTGTCTTTACCAAAAATGAAGATCAATTCAAAGTTTTAAAAGCTTGACGAAGTCGGATAGATTGACATAATGACCTACTGCAGACACATTTTCGTAGGTATAGGAGATAATGATATATCTGTTTACAATTTTACGTCTAGATTCTAAAATAAGTATGACGTAATATCAAAGGTTCAACCAATGGCAATGGCCTATTTGATACGTGACCTTTAGGTTTTAAATTCTAACGAATTATGTGGTGTTATGTGCTTAATATTATCATCGCGCCATCTTCCTTGTTATGATTGCTTTATTATGCTTACCTTATATCTTAATACCTCGATCGCGGATTCTTGGAAATCTATTGTTATCGCGGTCGCATGCGAGTTACGACCGCTTGGGGCTTGAGGGATTATCCAAGGTAATAATTCGAAAGTTTGTATCTGTCATGAAATGAAAATGTGTAATGAGTAGTTGGGTTAATGATAATATTTAGTATCCTGGAATAATCTACGGTTAAAGATAAACTACGATAACATGGCGCGCCCCTCCAAAATTAAAAACGTTTGAAGTGCGTTGTCAAAACGTTTGAAGTGCGCTGTCTTGCGCGGTAGGCTAGTTATGATTAGTTGACCAATGACCAACAAATCTTGGTAATAAGCGACATTAAGTGAAATATTACGAGTACTGGTTGATTGGTTGAATACTTACTACATACAAACTCTTTCACAAGGATGTGACTACACACATTGAAACAGTAATTTGGAGGGGCGCGCCATGTTATCGTAGTTTATCTCTACAGCGCGATAATCATAATCATAATAATATTATTTGTGTAAAACCTATGTGGCATGCATGTCAAAACATTCAGTGGAACCATAAACTTTGCCATCAAATAACTATAACTTGGTTTACACAAACCATACATTTTTATTTTACGACAAACTCTTTATTAAATTAAAGATAAGTAATCATTAAATATCTCTGAGTGCACCTAAAGTTATTCAGCTAGTAAACTGTATGGGTTAGGTCGTGCGCACGCTACGCCTACACGTATTAACGAAACTGAGATTTATGCTGAGTGGCACAACAGTGAACAGGCCTAGGAATGTGACCCCGTATCTGGTTTGTGTGGCGCCGCACATTGTATCCTGTTTTTGGGGACTACATTTTTTCTTTAAGTGAGCTTTTTCAAGCATTGATAGTAATGCTTGGTGTCAAAATAGTTAGGCTTAATTATTATCTATACTAATATTATAAAGCGGAAGAGTTTGTTAGTTTGTTTGAACGCGCTAATCTCAGGACTTACTGGTCCGATTTGAAAAATTCTTTCAGTGTTAGATAGTCCATTTATCGAGGAAGGCTATAGGCTATATTTTATCACGATAAGACTAATAGGAGCGAAGAAATAGAGGAAAATGTGGAAAAAACGAAGGGGAAATTATTTGAAAGGGCTTATTTGAACGCGTTAATCTCAGGAACTACTGGTCTGATTTGAAAAATTATTTCAGTGTTACATAGCCCATTTATTGAGGAAAGCTATAAGCTATATTTTATCACGCTAAAACTAATAGGAGCGAAGGAATAGAGAAAAATGGGGAAAAAACGGGGGAAATTATTTGAAAGGGCTTCTTTGAGCGCGCTAATCTCAGGAAGTACTGGTCCGATTTGAAAAATTATTTCAGTGTTAGATAGCCCATTTATTGAGGAAGGCTATAGGCTATATTGTATCACGCTAAGACTAATAGGAGAATTACTGGAGCAATTTTATGTTATTTGGCACAGATAAAAAGTAGACAGTTCCCTTGGTTACGACATAACGCGTAAACAGCTGGACCGATTTTGCTGAAATTTGGTATAGGTATATGTACTTTGAGTCCCGGAAAAGGACACTAAGGATACATTTTGTCCCGGAAAATGTACGGTTACCGCACAATATACTTTTATGATTTGCGCGTAAGCTATTCCATCGATTTTGATGAATTTTGGTATGGAGAATGGAGATACTTTGAGTCTCGGGAAGGACAAGGGATACATTTTCTCCCAAAAAGTGTACGGTTCCCGCACAATAAATTTTTATGACTTTCGCCTAAGATATTCAATATATTTTGCTGAAATTTGGTATAGAGATACTTTGAGTCCCGGGAAAGAACATAGGATAAGTATAATATTTTGTCGCAGAAAAATGTACGGTTCCCGCAAAATGGAACTTTGTGATTTGCGCGTAAACTATTCAATCGATGTACAGGAACAACTATAAACTGAAGTATGGCGCATTTTCACTGGTCGATAGGGCCCGCATGCGGGGCGCGGGAGATTTCTAAAATGCATGCCACGACTAATCAAAATGCGCCATTAGTTGTAGACTCCCCGTATGCTGTATACCGCACGAGTTAACGACTAATGAAAATGCGCGGACGAAGTCGCGGGCAACAGCTAGTTATTATAATAATGGATGCTGTTAAGCATTCGTATTCTATCCCACATCGGACTAGTTTTGAGTAATCGGCGTTTTAAGTTTTTTTGGAATAATCTGTATTTTCTGCTTATTTTAAGCAAAAAAAAAAAAATTATATTGTGCGGTATCTTTTTTTGTTGAAATGCGTAGATTATGATTATGAAAAAACATTTTAATTTTACATTCAATTTTAAGAGAAAACGTATAAAAATGGTTAGTGCAATATTACTATGGGGCTTATTACATAGCATTAATGTCCTTTGTGATATTTCACATAAATGCAATGTTCTGATTTGTTCTTTCAATACAAATAATTTAAGTGCTTATTTTAACAAAATGTTATAAAATTACCTCGTCACGCCCAAACCGCTGAACCGATTCTTCTGAAATTTGGTATGGAGATACTTTGAGTCCCGGGAAAGGACATAGGGTTTTTTTTTGTTCCAAAAAAATTTACGGTTCCCAGGCATTAAATAAAAAATATTTCTGCTTGTACCGCTACGTGGATTTCGATGATATTTGGTATATTATACGTTACGTCTCGGGAAAGGACATAGGCTACTTTACATCCGGGAAAAAGGTACGGTACCAGTGTAATAAACAAAAATGATTTGCGCCTAAACTGCTGAACCGATTTTGATGGAAATCGGTGTGTACATACTTTGACTCTCGTGGAATGACATAAGACAATTATTATTATCTTTAAAAAATGTACGGTTACCACATTATAAATTTTCATATTTTGCGCCTAAACCGCTGATTCGATTGTTATGAAACTTGGTATGGAAATACTTTGAGTCTCGGAAAAGGCCATTAGACCCTTTTTATCGCGGAAAAATGTGCGGTTCCCAGGCATTAAATAAAATGATTTCTGCTTATACCGCTACATGGATTTCAATAATATTTGGTATGCAGATGCGTTATGTCTCGAGAAAGGACATAGGATACTTTACATCCGGGAAAAAGGTGTACGGTACCCGTATGACAAACAAAAATGATTTGCGCCTAAGCCACTGAACCAATTTTGATGAAAATTGGTGTGCACATACTTCGACTCTCGTGAAAGGACATAAGATAATTATTGTCTTGAAAAATGTACGGTTACCGCGTTATAGTCGAATTTCCTATTTTGCGCCTATACCGCTGAACAGATTTTGATGAAACTTAGTATAGAGATACTTTGAGTCCCGGAAAAGGCCAAAGGATCCTTTTTATCCCGGAAAAATGTACGGTTCTCACTTCACAGGCGTTAAATAAAATGATTTCTGCTTATACCGCTACAATGGATTTTGATGATAATATTTGGTATGCAGATACGTTATATCACGGGAAAGGACAAAGAGTTCCCGCTTCTTCTGCCCTTCCCGCACTTCCCGCAGAGTGCTCTTGTGTATTGCGCACACACTTGGGCACTATAAATTACTCCTTCTTAACTGGCCTGTTTTTATTGAAACCAGAGTGCTCTTATGTATTGCGCACACACTTGGGCACTATAAAATTACTTCTTCTTAACTGGCCTGTTTTTATTGAAACCAGAGTGCTCTTTATTGCGCACACACTTGGGCACTATAAAAATTACTCCTTCTTAACTGTCCTGTTTTTATTGAAACCAGAGTGATCTTGTGTATTGCGCACACACTTGGGCACTATAAAATTACTCCTGCGTAACTGGTCTGTTTTCATTGAAACCAGAGTGCTCTTGTGAATTGCGCACACACTTGGGCACTATAAAATTACTTCTGCGTGACTGGCCTGTTTTCATTTAAACCAGAGTGCTCTTGTGTATTGCGCACACATTTGGGCACTATACAATTACTCCCGCGTAACTGGCCTGGTTTCATTGAATCCAGAGTGCTCTTGTGTATTGCGCACACACTTGGGCACTGTGATGTTACTCCTGCGTGACTGGCCTGGTTTAATTGAAACCGGCCACCGCCACCGAAACCGGTGTGGGAGTATTTTTATATTTTATTATAATTGGACATTGGGCATACTTATTGAAATACTCGTTAGTCTAATTAAATTATTAATCTAATTGCAAACTAAAATTAGAATACATTTTATACATATTATTAATCAACTTACGGGTAATTTGAAGATGCACAATTATTTCATCAATCTGCAGATTAATTTGTAATCTGATTAAAATTACTAATTACTATTATCACGTGCAGAGTTGGGCAAAAGCCCAACTCTGCACGTGATAAACGAATTATTTCTACATTAACTAAGTTTAATCAAAAACAGTTCAGCAGCTTAAACGCATATTAATAAAGTTTATTGCGTGAAAACCGAACATTTCCCATGATAAAAAATATACTATGTCCTTCTCCAAAACCTTGCTTAATATCTATATGTACTCGATATCGATATCATAAGCCAAATTCATTTTTGTCGACTGCGTGGAAACCGTACATTTTCCGGGACAAATGTCATTTTAATTGATTCAAAGTATCTGCATACAAAATTTTATCAAAATCGGTTCAGCGGTTTAAGCGGAAATCATTTTAGAAACATAGTACATAAATGCTATATACAAAACCTCACTTAGAAGAATAAGCATTAACCATTTTTGTACTCTAGAATATGCTACAGTGGGTTTTCAAAAAAATGGATTTCACTGTCGTAAGCCTTATCTTCTAAAGAATAAAACTGCATTATTAACTCAAAACCCGATTTTATGTGGAATGGATCACCAATGCTAAACAGCAGCCATATATAATTATTGAAGAAAGCTCTCTAATTACAATCCAGTAGATGGATGCTGCCATGTTATAATCGGTATACATTGGTTAACGAATAAAAAATAAATCTTAAACTGTGAGTGTATTCTGCACAAATCGGAACACAAATAATCATTATTATTGCTGAATCTTCGGGTAGTTTAAAATACCTAATTCCTGCTACATAGTTTGACATCTATCATCTCAGTCAACCCGTGACCACAGACCACGGCCGCTGGTAAGTAGCCGAAACGTCGAGTGCGGGGTGTGTATGTGTGCTTTGCAAGAAATTGCAAGAATCAGTAAGTGTTTAAAACTTTTCATTGATTTCGAACGACAAAAACTCTTTATTTCTTTTCAACTAATAAAAATCATACAGCAACAATACTACTTTATTCAATAACACCAGTTATAATTTAATTATAATTATTTAAATATGCAACAGTTGTTTGTACCACAAATATGATTTCCCAATCTCCCCTTTTCATCTCAATTTGCGGTTACAGCTCCTTCTTTTAATTTGGTTTGTTGGATCAGATAAAGGGACTACGGGGAGTTAAAGATTTTATCCCCCACGTCTAGCCGGGGGTGGCAGAAGGGGACTGCTGGAACCAAAACTATTTGGGCACTTGCTCTTGCTGAGTCGATCGACTTTGTGAGATTGCTTCGCTGATGTTTCTATCGTGATCAAACGTCTCGCCAGAATGTTGTTAAATAGATTGTATTTAATAGTAATACATATTATGTTATATGATAATACTATTTTTATACACTTCGTTATAAGTTTGATCATTTATCTGTCTGCTATTAGTCTGTCTCTATGTGTGTGTGTCTGTCCGTGGCATCGTAGTATCTAAACGGATCGATTTTGATCTAGTTCTTTTTGTTTAAAAGTTGACACTATCGAGTGGGTTCTTAGCTATAGTTCATCATCATCAGCCCGCTCAGTGCTGATAATTATTATTTGAGTTTGATCTACTTAAATTTAATTTAATTTAGCGTTATTAAGGTTTTATACTGGGTTTCACACCAGGGTTGCAAGCGTTAAATTTCAAAATTTTCAAATGGAAAAAGCAGATAAATTTTATTATGCACGAGGGTCAGTCCAGGGTACCGGCGTTGTTATCCGTCTAGACTTCAGACTGTACTATACTTTATACCTAGTGCACCTATTGTAATTTACGGTGGGGTAGCAATTAGCAAATAGGAGAGAAAATTGCAACATAAAAGTACACCCTCCCTATTCCGTTATTATGAGTCACAAGAATAATTTGAATAAGTTTATGTTTCTAGATCGTACCCACAGGCCGCAAGCCCGCAACTACACCTAAAAAATCGTTTCAGCATAATATAATTAGGGCATCGAGATCGGGTTTTCCCGAAACCCGAAAACCCGGGAAAACCCGAGTTTTGGGGTTCATGAAAAAACCCGGGTTGCAAAAATGGAACCCGTTCGTTTTTTTTGATAATTATTAAAGGCCAGATCTGATTTAAGGTATTTATAACAAACTAACATACAAGTTATTTATTTTTATAACATATTGTATAGGTTTAATTATTTATATTGGTCATAATTAAACAAAATATAATATTTTAAAGTAAAAGTTTCCTTTTAAGAGCATTAAAGACTAATTGCCATAAACATATTTATTAATAATAATTAATAATACATATTTAAAAAATCCTACCAAAACTATTAAATTTAAAAAAGCCAAGTCTCTTCAAACAATCTATCCTTCGCAAAAAGTTTTCAAATTTCATAGAAGCCAAGTCTTGTTATTATAGTTTTCAATCAATACTCAGTGTTTGACCACAGTTTTGTTTATTATGTGATCAAAGGCAAGGCTTACAAAGTAAAGTGTGGACAGCTTCAAAGGGTTCTAAGTCTAAGTCTGCTGTAAGTACTGTAGACTTTTGATGATGGGCAAGGCAGCCTCTAGTTAGTGACAAAACGTTGAAACTTGTATGGACCGTTGCTGATAAAATACACCCATCAACAATGTCTTCGGGATATTTGTATTTTTGGAATATCTAAAAACCTGTCAGGATTTTTTTAAGACAGTGGAGCAATGTTAGCTTATTTTTGGTATTTGATAAAACATATTACACTTTTCCGAATTTTATCGTTTCTAAAGCAGTCACAGGTATCTACAGTCATAAAAAATCAATGATAAGTCAACAAATATTTATTTCGTTTTAAAAAATGAAAATTTCATTCGAATGAGATGCAATTTTCATTCGTCTAACTTACTAAAAACCTTTAAAGGTTTTTGTTTGTCGTTATACTTTTTGTCATTATTTTTTATGTTCATAACATAACAAAAAGCGACAATATTAAGAAAATGCAATCAGTAGGAGAGCAACCAGCTCCTAGAAACTGACAAAACCATGCCGAGGAGTTTCCATCAATTATAATCTGAATCCATATTTTTGTATTGCAGTCTGGCAAATGCGGCAGATTGCTTTTCATTGCTTGAGAGACTCATGTTGGTAACACATAATAGGACAATAATTCTTTAGCCGGCTGTGGATGTCATACTCACTGCGGAATTATTAAAACACGTGATTTTAGTGAATGGAGATGAAATATAACAAGCAGTTTTTAGCATCACCAGTGCCAGAGACAATTTCTTGTGTGTAGCAGCATGCCACCATGCACCAAGCAACCCTCCGCATTTACCAGAATATTATGGTCTGGTCTGATCAATTAAATATGGTAATCTGATACGAATTTTGTATATTGTGACCTAGAACTAATGACTACAAAAAGCTTTGAAGTGTAGTGTGATATAAGATTTTTCAGTATTGTAAGATTTTCCACTAAGTTAGTTGGCAGAAAAGTTACCTTAAATTGCCAATAACATTCGGCTTCATACCTTAGCAAGGCAGACAAAAGGCAATTTCAAGTAAAAACTAGGCACAAACAATTAATTACAGGTATATAAAGTGTGCCAACATCAATTAGGACTAAATATAGGTCTACCAGAATCTGATGGCAAAAAGTGAGAAAATGAATTGACTCTCGCAATACCGGGGTAATTGGAATAAAACATTTTGATCCTTTTTTCTTCTTATAGCGGCTGATTCTGTGTGTTAAACATTCAAATGTAAAAAATTATCCAATAATCAAGGATATTTTTTGAAAACCTGCTGTCAAAAATTGCCATCAGGCAGACCTATAATTATTAATAACTTGATAATCAGCAATAAAAATGTAAAAGATTAAATAAAGATTTGTTGGCATACGTTTTATAAGTATTTAAGGTTATTCTTCCATTTACTGTCTTCAAATTTCATGAAATAAGAATATATTTAATAATATATGTAATTTGGAGGTGATAATACTTAATCTTGGCCCGAAAATCTTAATCCCTAGCTTTTATAAGATCCAATATTATATAACATTATAATAGGAGAGGTAAATAGTCGCTTCTATAAAAGTATGATACGGCCGTGCCCGTTCTCTCGAGACTTGGTTGGGCACTACCGTGACCGCACACTATGGTATTTAAATAGTATTTTACTGGAAAGGTGTTGGCAATCGCTGAAAATCATATTTAAAATATTTTCTTATCGTTGATCTTTGAATTTTAAGAAAACCTGAAAATACCTGGCAAACCCGGGTACTCGGGTTTTCATTAAAAAAAAAACGAAAACCCAGGTTTTGAAAATTGGGTCCGGGTTTCGATGCCCTAAATATAATACGGCTTGGGGATCATACATTTTGCCAGGACACGTGCCTAGTTTTTTGATAAAATCTAATCAGTCAGTTTGTCTATTTGCTAAGAAATAATTATGTCGGTTTAATGGAATATAAAAATGTGTACTCTTGACCTCACAGTAATACCAAGAGTGTTAAGAGGTCAAACATTTTTTACCCAAGTCGTGACTAAAAAGCAAAAGTAAGTTAAACACTCTCGCTCGCTCTCCGTACCTGGTTAAATAATAAGAGAAACAAGCCGTAATTTTAACAATAACACTTACCTATTTAAATAAGAATAACTTCCAGGGAGAATTATAAAATACAAGGTACTGCAGGTAAAGAAAATAAAAATTATAAACTAGATGACCTGGTGAACTTCGTATCACTTACAGCCAATAAAAACCTTCACTAAACTTTTACAAATATTTCAAGACTAAAATGAGCGAAATCGATTCAGCCCTTCCTGAGTTTTAGCGAGACTAAGAAAATTGAAAAATTATGTTAATTTATATATATTTTGAACATATAAATAATGCTAAAATAGGCATGAAACATAAAAAATAAATGGATACCACTTGTAACAATATTAAAGTTTTGGTTACAAGTTGGCCAAGGGTGCTTGAGATAATTACCGGCCGGTGCAATTAAAAAGTTATTTACGTACTTATTTAAGACGTATTTATTCTTTTAGGACGTACTTAATTTAGAAAAACTAAATCAAGTACAAGTTAAAAGAGCTTTTTCGTTGCGTAGGGTTTAATCTTCATGGTTTGTACATCATATTCAATTTTTTTTTCATTTAGTATTTTACTATATTATGTAATCCAAACAGGATATCGGTAAAATCAATAATCAAGTAAACCAACATGGATTTCATTGAAATACAGTTGACGGCAAGTAGGCCGACTACGGTACTGTCACGGAAGATCTCTCCGTAGCTCTATTGAATTAAGAATCTCATGGTATGTTCTAGATCACATCGTGGATCTGAGAAATGGCTTCCCGTTTTTGCTATTATCATGTTCTGTTAACATCATTAAAGTTTCTCAATACAAACTGTATTAACCCAGTTTCTTTGTTGACATTCGAAACAAACGTACAATCATAATTTACAATACAATAATTCTATAATATTGACTCACCTACATTGTTAAGAATTTGATCCATTTCGAACGAATTCAATCCAATCAAAATTAATAGAAAACAATTTAGATACCATTAATATTACGGTTATTGGAAGATGATAAGTCTTGTATGATTGTAGATTGCAGACTTGTTTCGTAACATTTTTAATATTGTTACCTCTGTGTTGTAAGTTGTAACATTGGAGGAAATCTGATTCCTTTTCCTTTATTAGTTGACAAACTAACATTTAATTTTTAATAATAATATTATGTATCAGTATATCAACAGAAAGTAAGATTTCTATAATAATATTTGAAAGCTTTAGGTATGTAGGATTCTGTGGAAGTCTGAAATTTTATTTTAAAATAATCATGTTTTTGTAGCTACCGAAGTGTGAAAAATTACAAACGCTGTAAGTTATAATAAACCAAATAAAGATTGTGTATAGCTATAGTTATATATACTAGTATTTAGCTGTATAGCTAGGTTTACCCGATACAGGATTTCAAAGTGGAACAATAAAGTGACGTTAGAACAGATATGTTGTAGCACTTGTAGCCGTTTGAGACATTCTACATTTTTTCCTCAACCGCTAGAAATAATTGGTATCGACTAATTGGTGCTGACTATTAAGGAAATACAGTTTTTTCATTAATAAATTACTATTCTTATCTTTCTTAAGCCACAACATACAGTCGCAATATACTAAAGCAGCATAATAAACGTGAAAAAACCAAAAATATTACAAATTAAAACATTAATCTGTAGATTTCAAACTAATTGTTTTTAATACGAACTCTGTGTGTATGATTTCAAAATAATTGAAGACGTGAGTGGAAGAATCGAACAAGTAACATTTCGTAACATACGGACAATAACTAATTTTTTCCCTAATTATTTTAATAAAACTTATAACTTATCTACTTCATAACCTAGCTAATATAACTGGCTACACATAATATAATCCATAGTTTTTCTATTTCAAATAATTTTTCCGGCCTTAAAGCCTCCATTTAAGCAAAAAACTGGAAGTTTTTTCATGTTACTTACCTTATTATTCCACTCACGTCTTCTATACTTATTATAAAACAAAGTCGCTTTTTTTCCCTCATATCCCTTTGTTCCCTTTAATCTTTAAAACTACGCAACGGATTTTGATGATTCTTTCAGTGTTAGATATCCCATTTATCGAGGAAGGTTATAGGCTATATTTTTATAAGCTAAGACTAATAGGAGCGAAGAAATAGAGGAAAATGGGGAAAAAAACGGGGAAAATTATTTGAAAGGGCGAACTTGAACGCGCTAATCTCAGAAACTACTGGTCCGATTTGAAAAATTCTTTTAGTGTTAGTCCATTTATTGAGGAAGTCTATAGGCAATATTTTATCACGCTAATACTAATAGGAGAATGTGAAAAAAAAACGGGGGAAATTATTTGAAAGGGCTTATCTCACAAACTACTGGAGCAATTTTTATGTTATTTGGCACAGATAAGAAGTAGACCACGAGAAGGATTATCCATTTTAATCATTTTTTCAGTAGCTATATATTTTATACCCGTGCGACGCCGGGGCGGGTCGCTAGTGAATTATATTATATTGATTTTTCTGTTATGATTTTTCTGGTGATTTTTCTGTTGTGTGCGTAGTTTGAGATTGAGAAGCTTAATATCAGTCATTTTAACAATTTATAAACTTTAGATTCCTTTTATACTATGAATTTGATAACAATATTATGAAGTGATATTGTGTTTAGAGAACTTAAGTTCTCCCTTTGTTAAATTGAACCGTTACGAAGTAACTATTTAGTAATCTGTGACCTAAGTCATCTTTCTTTACCTAAGTGGTGTTGTGTGATTCCTAGTATTTAGATCGTATTAAGACTTATGTAGACTTTAATTGCGGGATATCCATTACCCATTAAGAGCCCGTTGTTTCCGTGGACACCCGTCACTTGCAGCGCGGATCACGCCGCTTGAGATACCGGACATAAAACGTGTTAATATAACTATGGAAAGTACTTAATCAAAAAATCTAAGAATCAGTAAAATTTTACTGCTTATATCCGTTATTGTGGGAGTTTAGTTTTGTCGTGTTTGCAAATTTCACAGACCTCTTACTTCTAGTAAGTAAGTAAGGATATTGACAGTAGATACCATAATATCATTACCCATACTTAGACCAATATTTATTGGTCTGAGTACCCATATCGTTATCTTTATACTAGCAGAACAAAAATATGTATATGTGTTAAACGCATTTGATTTTGACACAATAGTAATAAAATATTTTAGATGGCCAGAGGCACGGACTGCTTAATATATATTTATTAAATTAAACCTAAATCATAGAAAATAACAAGCTGGCACTCCAGATAAGCGATCTTAACTGCATTGGGGTCAAAAAAGGTCTTAATACCGCCATAATTTTACTACAAGGCAATAATTAAAACTAGGCCGTAAGCTCTCAACGTTCGAGAGCCAGCGCGTGGGACTACAACGCTGACCGCTTTATAGATAAAAGAACTTTTTCATACAAATTCTTTTGTCAGCAGAATAATTATGGAGCATGATGAGGAAACTCGTTTCATAACATCCGTTTTCTCACATACTAAAATGAGATGGTGCTGATGAAAATTTTCGGAAACGTCAACAAAAATTGTAGATTAATGTCTTGTACTATCTATTCTGTGGTGATGTTAACTAAATAACAAGTGAACAGTGTTTGAGACAGCCGCCTAATTACAAGAATATTTTTTTACCCACACCCACTACTGGGCCTTTGCCTAAGGATTTCTATGTTTCTCTCCCCCGCGCCACCGCTGTCCAGTCTGGCTGGTATGTCTCCAGCACATTGCACAATGCACGGTATCAAGAATATTATATTAGTAAAAAATTAAATAACGTGTAGAAATGTATGCCGTGTTTAAGAAAGCCTGTTGGAATAGGTTACAAGAGTATTTTTAGGGTTCCGTACCTCAAAAGGAAAAAACGGAACCCTTATAGGATCACTTTGTTGTCCGTCTGTCCGTCCGTCCGTCTGTCAAGACCCTTTTTCTCAGGAACGCGTGGAGGTATGAAGCTGAAATTTATATCAATTACTCAGGTCTACTGTCCCTTGAAGCTGTGAAAAAATCAAACTTCTAAGCCAACGCAATCAAAAGATACAGCCGTTTATGCCGCAAATTTTCGACACTTGCAAGGGAATCAAAACCTACAGGGTGCTTCCCGTGAACTCAGAATCTTGAAATTTGGTACGAAGCAACGTCTTATAGCATAGATAAAGGAAAAATTACGAAAACCATAAATTTTCAGTTACATCACATAATATATATTTTTTTAATAATTTTAAACTTACTACCCATTTCCTCATAAACGCGTAGAGGTATTAAATTGAAATTCATACCAAATACTCAGGTCTATAATACCTTTAAGCTGTAACAAAATCAAACTTCTATGTCAACGCAATCAAAAGAAACAGCAATTTAAGCTGCATATTTTGAAACTCGCAAGTACTCGCAAGGGAATCAAAACCTAAAGGGTACTTCCAGTCGACCTAGAATCTTGAAATTTGGCATGAAGCAACGTTTTATAGCACACATAAAGGAAAAATTCCGAAAACCTTAAATTTTTAGTTACATTACAAAATATATAAACGATAAAGAGATCTTTGTCTTAAATTTATGCTCCTCCATCTTTCCCCATTGTAATGTTATGAATTTCATTTTGCAATAAAAATACCATAGTTATGACTCGATTGTCGTAATGAACGAACTTTGTAAACCTTGCAGGTTTGTACGGAACCCTCGGTGCGCGAGTCCGACTCGCACTTGGCCGGTTTTTTTTATTATTATAAGCCCAAACTGTCAAACAGCTGGGCAAAGGACTCCCTCAAAGATGTTTCTCTCTCAAGATCAAGAATATTACCTATGTAAAAAATTAAATAACTTCTTAGAAATGTGTGCCAAAATCATTAGCAATAAAACGAGTTGTATTTATATTAAGATTGTCTGGTTGTTTAATCGTGACTTGTAATAATTTATCGTGAAAGGTTGCAGATGCAGATTCTTTACCAACGTATTATAACCTGGAATAGATCAAGGACAATGGAAAATTGAACCGATATTTTAACGGTTGTAGTTTTTTTTTTTTAATTATAACACGAACGTAATAATATAATAGCTTCTGCTTTACATCGACTGTGAGAACGTAAGAATAAATTACGAGTTATTATAATGAGTTAACTATGTATTTTTCCTTGGGAATTCGCGTATTTTTTATCTCAATATTGATTAATTGCTTTAGTTGTACTTTTTAGCTATTGTAAGATGTACGCAGTACGACCGATGCAGATTTCTTTAAAAAAAACTTTGTAGATAGAAATGTTTTTTAAACTGTATCAAAGGGTCCCAAGGCAGGCACTAACCAGTATAGGCACTAGGCACTCAATATTATAATATTGTAGGTACTAGATTGTACTACAACTCCGTTGCGTTAAAACTTGTATGTCGCGGCGGAACCGCCCATTTTTCCGGGATAAAAAGTATCTCCATGCCAAATTTCAGCAAAATCGGCTCAACGGTTTGGGGGTGAAGAGGTAACAGACAGACAGACACGTACTTTCGCATATTTTATGATATTAAGTATTATGGACGTATGGACTTTGTAGTCTGTTCTGAAAGGTATTTACCAGGTAATAGTGTTAATAATTACAGTATGGTTTAGCGCTTAGTTCCCATGCTTCGCTCGCAAGCTCCAAGGAATTTGAAAATAGCTTATCCTCATATCAGTCGTAGCATTTCTTACAAATATAACGCACATCGAATATAACACGACGTATGTAAGTACAACAAGTAGTGCCCGCATCAGCTTATTGCGAATATTTCCTCAATTACTAATGTTCTAGTTAATCTCCTTAACTTTAGCATAATTAAGAGGGACGTTGCTCTTGTGCACCTTATTCAAGTATCAGCATTGTAGTATTTGTGAATGTACCTAATTGTACTCTCAGAGAAATTGATTCTTAGGCAGATGATATACCTATATATTTTGGTCGAGTTACGACAATTTCACCATTCTGCATTCGTCAGTTACGAGTATGAATAAGTTTGATTTGAGATAAGCCAATCAAAATATAAGGTAGGCCTAGGGCATCTAATATCTATGCCTGCAGCCTGTCAATGATTTCACATGGTAAATCCTGCTTATCAAGCTCTTTATCATTATAGCTCCGTAAAATGTTAATTAAAAATTAAAATTTTGGGTTGGCACTTGGCAGCAATCGGTTTGTTAACATTTAGAGCTTAATGAATCCAAATTCGAATTGAGCAAACAAAGCATAATGTCATACTCATAACTTAGTAGTGGAGCTGTAAATTGTAGTTTTTCACATTTATAATTATTAGCTGTAGATTTAAAAGGCTACAGGACAACAATCTTTTACGCCTTTGTTTTGAGATCTACACCTACGCTACCATGAGTGGTATAATTTTTCATGATAATGACATCAGTGATCAGTGGTTTTGCCTTGTAAAGTCATACGACTGACAATAATTACGGCTCTTTTAAATAACTTTGAAATAAAATATGTAACATTAAATAATTTGGACGGAAAACGTTGTAATGTTTCCTTTTTCCGATTTGAAGATGATGACCCTTATAAAGTATATAATATATAATGCTTATAATATGTAACAGGAAGTATTAATTACATTTTCCGTGTGAATCAGAAATTAACCAGATG
This sequence comes from Lysandra bellargus, assembly GCA_905333045.1. Taxonomy (NCBI): domain Eukaryota; kingdom Metazoa; phylum Arthropoda; class Insecta; order Lepidoptera; family Lycaenidae; genus Lysandra; species Lysandra bellargus. The sequence goes on from HG995328.1 coordinate 2,181,338, forward strand.
ATTCAGGATCTACTTGCTAACTTGTGTAATAACCACAGAATACATAATTAGTACCTTATACTATAACCGTATTTATCAGCAAGATTTTGCTTTCGGATTAGGCCGTGTAAACCGAACTGACTTAAGCCGCCGAATGTGAGCAGGCTCACTGTGAGCCCCAGTGTGAGCGTGAAATAAACGTTATCGAATGTCCGCGCCTACGCCTAGCGTACTAAGCTACTAACTTATTGTCGGTTAGGTCACTTCAGGTGCGAACAAAAAAGTGAATAATATGTATGGAAATACAATAAACTGCGTATCATTCACTCACATTCGGCAGCTGACAGTCAGTTTGGTTTGAATTCTTACAATGCAGGTAAAATTACTAAGCTCCTAAGTCCTAACCGAAACAATAAGCTTCTTATTACGGACTTGATTGTTTGAAGATTTACCTAAGTCGAACAATTACAAAAGTAATAATCTGATTCTGAAAATTGACCATTGTTTTTCTTACTCTACATTAATTATTAGAATACTCATTCCTGACTTATTGTATTCTGTGCTTATTGTAACGATTTTTTTCTATGAAATTCCAGAGGAACTTAGTCAGTGATAATGATATGATGAAGGTCCCAATTTCCACTACCCATCCATTTGTCCAAGACCGGAAGAAACTCAACCTGCTGACCGAACTTCGATATGAAGAGGGCATTAGGTGATGATGATGATCCATTTGAAATTAATTTATTTTTATCCGAAACAGTGCAGCCCTTGAGATTATCACCATTCACCTTTTACTTTGTATCAGCTTAATAGTGAGTTATTTTAGGGAACTACTACTAGGAAACTTGTTAATTTCAGAGTGAAGTAAATTCCACAATGAATAAAATATAATAATAATTTAAACAAAAGAAGGGTTATCTTATAGTAAATTGAATTTACTACCAACACACTTGAAATTGATAGAGTATTTTTATCCTAAACAGTACAGCCCCACACACACAGAAATTGTGACCATCTGCTGTAATTTAATTCAGTATAATACGTTTAATTTTTAGTTATCCCCAGATCATAATAACAAAAGGCTTAACAATACTCTATATTAATCGTCTAATGGATTCGGTCGTTACAATAGGTACCGCAATGTGCATGCCGTATAGGTCATACCGAGGGTGTTGGATGAATGCACGCGGAGTGACAATGGTGCACCACCGCTGCACACGTAATTATGGTCTTTATGTACTCTGCAATAGGACCACAAAAAGTGCATTCAGCATTTGGTTTAATTGTCTACCGGAGTGTGGAAAGCGAGGGGCCGAGATGGGGACGGATCCCTCCGTGCACTACAAACAACGTTTTTTAACCATTTACTTATCACCGTTCCAGCTGACTGAGTGTGGAAATAAAACTTGCTACTTCATGCTTATTTTACTTAACACGTATCTTAATTTTAGAAAACGGCATAATTCAATGGACATTTGGCGATAATAATTATTGATTAGTTTCATACTCGTTCAATTATTCAGTTTATACATTTATTATACATCTTATATTTTATTCTCGTAATTAAAACGTAATGAAATGATCATGTTATTAATTCAATCAACAGGTTCTTGATAATAAAATATAATGCAAATGAAAATCGTCCTACAAGACATGCTAACGTTACCAGCCGTTACATTTGAAGGCAAAGCCTGAAGGAATTAAATTAGCACATTTACGAGTAAATGCAAGTATAAGTTCTTAATATATAATAAAACAACATTCACAACTATGATAAATGAATAACCAAAACATACAAATATAATGTTATAAAATAACATTTCATATAATATTTAAGTTGTTTTAAATGACACAACAAAACTTACCAAAAGTCTATGTAGAGCACACAAAACTTTATACACACGTCCAGTTTAATATCACGATTTTAAACTATAACTGCCATTTCAATCACTAATGGTGTCATAAAAATATTATTAGCACTTCATAAAAGTTTAAAGTACAGTCACACGTCCGAACCGAACAGCCGTTGAATTTGAACTAACGTATAACGACTAACGTTAAACGTATTCAACCGCGGCTACTCGAGCGTTGAGTTTTTGCTCTCTGTCCGCTTGTAAATAAGGTTCATATTTTGTCATTTCAAACTTTGTTTTCGCATAAAATTTGGTACTACTAATATATATTCTGTGATAAAATGCTATAAGGTAAATAAGTTATAGCAATTTTTATTGTTACTATCATAATATTATGGTTGCTATAAAGCTAGACGTTTGAAGCTTTCTTTGAAAGTTTTATGGTATCATAACATAAATAATGTTCTTTTATATTACGTACGAACCTACTTAGTTTGTGATATTTTAAGAAAAATGACGTCAAGAACTCAATAGATTTTTTTTAAGCAATCCCACTTTTATAATATTATGTACTTGCAAAATTAAATCCACTGATACATCCACAAAGTCAACACGTAAGTTTACATGTAATTATTTATTGTTCTCATACTCATAGCAAAGTTATCTAGTATCACGAGTTTTTGCAAAGCAAACTGGTGAAGTCGGCATTTTTTACCGTTCGCTTGCGTCTAAGAAAAAAAAGGTGATCTGAAGTGGTTAAAAATGTGTCAATAGCAGGTACCACTTACACCATGTACCCACGAACAAAAAGCCTATACCTACCTGCCATCCCCTGCCACCCTTTGTCATGGAGAACGTTTATTCAGAATGAATAGCCTTTTGAAGCCGCCACAAAACTTAATCTTATCTGCATATTCTATAGTTTTAGGGCGCAACGCCTTAAAATAAATGTCACTTTATCTAAAATTATTTTGGGAATAAATCGTAGATCTTTTCAGGTTGTTATCAAATTTGATGATAGATAGAATACACTAATATAAACGCAAAAATTTGTGAGTGTACAATGTATATTAATATGTTTGCATTGTATGTATGAAGAAATATTCAAAAGTACACAACGGATTTTGATAAATTTAAGCAGGGTAGTAGTTTAGATTAAGGGCGTACTTTACTTTTGAATCCAAAAAATGTACCTGTGGCATACAAAAAGAATTTTCAGGTTTTGCTTGTGAAGGAGCCATGGCCCAGGGGTATAAACCAAAAAGCTATATTAGTAGATGTAAGTATGACTTATATTTACAAACATCAAACCTAATAACCAGATGTTGTGAATATGGTTAATAAACAGCTGTCGATAAAATAAATACTATATAATCATATAATCTTCAGAGTAAAAGCGCTACTCTCACTTTTGCAAGCACAAATAGTTTGAATATTTAAAATTCTAATATTTCAAAGTAGGTAATACTGTGATTGTAGCATCTATTAGAAGTTGTGTGTTGATTGTTATCAGAAAAAACATAGAAACCTGACTTATACGTAAAAATATTCATATTATTAATTAAGCAAGAATACTTCCGGTAGGTACTGACTAATCTTACCAAGGTTTATAAAGTATATTGTAGGATGATAACCCACACTGTCTGTCTTTACGATGTCTGCAAGGCTACCCTTTCAAAATCATAAGCTTCATTTATTATTTTATGTTTGTTTTAGCTTGTACTAAATTTGTCTCGTATACATCTTTCCCGATGCTTCCCCTTTATTATACCGTTTTATGGGTCATAATAATCCTATGTTGCTATGACTACCTGCTCCTGTAGCATATTTTTTTATTCGAGACAATATGTAAGGATTTTTAAATTTTAGCTTCTCGCAAAAAAATAATATTAATATTATGTTATAAGCAAGTACATTTTTTTCCAAAGTTGATTGAACGTTATGTAGGTAATGTTTTCTACTTCATTTTTAAGGCATGATTATTTTATTAACACTAGCATTAGTAGAATAATATAATATAAATTACATAAAAAAGTACCATCGAGGAAATTGATTCCTATGCAGTTGATAGACCAACGTTATTTGGTAGAATATGTCAATTCAATGAATTGTGATCTGTCAGCTGGGTTTGACGTAACGCAACCAAACTACGTAGGTCCCCGACCTGCATAGGAATCAACTTCTCTGATAGTACAATGTCCATACATATTTTTCATGTAGACTGTAGAGAATATATTTTATAGAGTGCAAGCAATTATAGATGAAATTTTTAATTAGAGAACGTGCGTCGTTATTTTAAATTTCCTAAGGAATAAGGGGTAAAACTTAATAAATTATTATTATCATTCAAACGTGATAGTTGTTTGTGGACTGTAGTAGTAGTTATAATAATTCCTGCTTCACAAGTGATGTAACTTTATACGACGAGGGGACGTAATTGGAGTAAGTACGAGTAAGTGAATAAACAATGTATAACCTTACCAAGTGGCAACTGGGAAGTGTGAAGCCTCAGAATATGTTCATGCAACTCGGTCCTTAGTGAGCTTTTAATAATATGTATTATTATTATTAATAATAAGTAAATAAATATAATTAAGTCTCAAGCAAATCCTAATTTGTAAAGCGCACAAAACACTAACTTGTCAAAGTTATGTGGAGTTCATAATTGAAAGTTTACTTGTTATTTAAGGTTAAAATGGTCAAGGTATCTGTAGTTTTTCGCACGATATCATTTTATACAGTGCGTGACCCACAAATAGTTTAAAATTTAAATATGTCTGATCATAAACACGGTGTTGTCGAGGCGCGGGTAGTGGCGCGCGGCGCGTGCTTCCTGCGCCCGCGCACCAAAGCCACGCATATTATGGCTCCTATACAGGATGTTATACTAGACTCTAGAGTCTAGAGATTTACATATGGTGTAACATGAATAAGTAATAATACTTTAGGCCTTGTTATCACTTATTTATGTTCATGGGACATGTACGCCTTAAAATTTAGGGTGTATATTATGTTCCTCTCTTTCTGCACTGCTACTTTCTGAGTAATCTGTATACATCTCAAAGTATAATTAAGGGAAATAGCATATACACTATAGTATTATGATTTATAACCTAATTTATGTTACACGTTGTATTGAAAATCTTTTAAAATTCTAAATGCTGTTACCGAAGATCAGAATAAGGTGGCTTAGTCTGAATAGAAACCTAAACGAGACTGATGAAAAGCATCATGCGTGGCAGCTGTTTTAAACCGACTTCCAAAAAGGATATATAATACTTTTTAGTTCATATTAATGTTATTATTGTTTTTACCTTGGAAGTCGGTTTTAATTTTTTTGATAAAAATAATTGATAATGATGAATGATGATGATATAAAATGTTTATTTTACTATTCTATACATTATGTACCTATAAAGGTAAATAAGTTGGTGTGTATGTCGCAATATCGAATTTTCTTTTCCGTGAAATGAAAAAGTGATATAAAATATTTCCTTTAAAACATATCACCATGTATAACTTATAAGCGACTGTGGTCACAACTTACAATGCACGATTAGGTGTGAAGTCGTGGTTTGTTTTTTGATCCCTTGATCGTAAGCTTTGTGGGTAAAGTCCCAAGTTACCAACTAATAATACGACTAAAGTTTTATTGAGTTTGAAAATATCTACGTCTGTTGGTATATTTAGGGACTAGGAGTACCCATTTTTTTCTCGATGAATGAATAGCTATTGTCAAGAAGGCACTGCAAATGGAATTGATAAAAATCTCCCAACCTTGTAAAATAATACGGTCACGTCAGCCAAAAGCAACATGATCAACAAAATAATAAATCGCTTAGATCACCTAAGTTAGCATGTAAAACTTTACTATTGTACATTCTGTGATTGTACGCAGTATGCCACAACAAACGAGAAGAAAATAGTTGTTAGAAATACTAGAAATAATCACTCAGTAAAATCTCTACAGACGCATGGTAGTCGTGAATGAAATTACACAAACATTTCGTAAAAGTTGACTCCAACACGGGATGTGTAAATAAAAAAAAAAATCGTGAGAATGTACATTATATGTCAACAGAAAACTCATCACCTCACGCTCCTCACTGAAACTATAGCAAAGGTTTGTACAAACAAACGAACATTCTGAGAACAACGCGACGCGATCCCTGATACAAGAAAGTATTGAAACAACTATGCCGAACCGAATATTAGTGAATTTTTAGAAATAAAATAATTTAACATAGGGCATCGCAAGAGCCATAATCTCACTTAGCGATTGCTATCATGTATGCCACGTAATATTTTTGATCTCTAACTTCGCATAAAAACTTTTGATACTACTAAAGGCTCACTTTTAATAGTTATCAGATTGGTTGTCGGTAATGACTTATGAGCTTATAAAATTAGTAACATATAATATCATTGGTTGTCGGTGTTTCAACTTGCTTCAAAACAAGATGGGGGCTATAAAGATAGCCTACATAAATCTTTCGACCCCAAAACACGTAAACACATAAAGCGGTGCCGTGGCTGAATCCCTCATGAGGGTGGTCGGTTTGAACCGCGGCATGGTAAATAATTGACAACGTTTAAGTACCATTCGGCAGAGTGATCGTAAAAGGCATTAATGTATGTAGATTTCTTTATCGCCGCTGGCGTAATTGCAGGTTGTGCAAGAGTTTTTCATTTAAATTCTTACTACCCTCATCCTTGTTAGTGCAGAGATGAGCCTATTGCGTAATTGAAGATGAAAATACCACAAGAACAGACGAAAGAACAAAATAAATCCTTTCTTTTATTCTTCTGGTATTTTATACTACACTATTGCATAATTTAAAGACAAAAATATCAGAAGCTGTACAGACGAAAGAATAAAAGAAAGGAAACGGATTTAACCTCCTTGAATAATGCACATAGAAAGTGCAACGTGTTTGACATCTGCAAGATTAAATTAGAAAAGTGAAACTGATGAATAAGAAGGTAAAGATTTCATTATGTTAATTCAGATCTACATATTGTTGATTTTCTCAAGGATACGACCAAAGGGCATTCACTCTTAAACTTTGAACGTGTTACTATACTTGAATAATACTATTAACTTGAAACTGTAGGTTGTAAAAGTCTGCTACCCACTTATTATATTCAATACCTACAATCCTACATATTGTGTGAACCCCAATTCAATTCGTACTACACAGTTTAAATAACGTAATATCAACCAGTGTAGGTAAAACGTGTGAGTGAAGGTTATGTTTTTGTTATAAGACCTTGGCAATGCTCGACAATACCTTGGCAAATTATAACGATAATAGTTAAACCTGTATGCGAGTATTGTTCGTATGTGGTTACTGGTTAGTATATAATATACTGTATTTGGTCTACACAGCAAACCTAAAATTAAGCAGCAATGTAGTGTCAGAGTAGCCATCAATGAAAAAGCTATTATTGAGTTTCCAATCTTTCATCGTGATCAAAATTATTGCCTTAATAAGAAAGTCAGTGAAGAGATCATTATTGTAAATTTACATTAGTTCTGGCAATAATTCCATGCCAGCTTCGCGTTATCTAGTTCAGTGTCCTGTTCAATCCATTGCTTACATTGATATCCAGCCTTTTTCAGTAAGTCCAGCTACTGTATCAATGTAAATCCACACTCACCAACACGTTGAGACATCAGGAAGCCTAACAGCAGCGCGAACGGGTAGGTATACCCACGCCCAACTAATCACCAGTCTTCATCTCGATGATGTCATGTTTGATATTACTGGATCTGGGTCGGCTTTATATAACATACAATGCGTGTGCCATGTTGTTTTGTAAACATTGTTCAATGGACAAATTATAAACAGGAGTTTGTGGTTTGATAGATGTGGTTTTTTGAACAGTGACATATTTACTAGCTACCACATACGAAGCGTAAACATAAGCCGAATTTAACCATGGCGACCTCTATCGCAAATGAATTGGGATTGAAGGGTTTATTTGAGGTTTTTTCTAATAAACCAGTTCATGTATACGTCTATCATATTATTATTATTGTTTCAATGTGGCTGTCCTTTAAGGTATTCGATGGTTAGGTACGTAATCAAAATTTCTTGAATTGTGCTTTTAGAAGCAATGAAACAGCAATTGCGGGTACAATTACTATGTCAGTTATATTTTTATTAATTTTTGTATTATTAAATGAAGTAGGTAGCTACAAGAAATGTAAGTTTAGAAGCTTACACATTCCCGTTTCTAATTATAAACAAACAACAATGCATATTTCTCAGCATTTACGTTCAAACGTGAGCATTACAAATCACACTAACTTATTAATAACACAGTTGGCTGTTAGAACCGAATATGCTAAATACTGACTAATGCCACAAACATTTACGACTGTTAGACGCAGTTACTAACAAATTATATTGCAATTATATTTTGATTCGAAAGTAGTTATGTTTTAGATACTTAGCACAATGAAAATAGACAAAACAGTTAGACCAACTTATACGATCGATAATCGATTCGATCTATTAAGATCGAGTGTATGCATAATATGACTTACAGAGTAGTTTGTCTCTGTGGCCTGTCCTGTGCTGAAAAAATTAATTGGGAAACAAAAGAAGAATACGATTGAATAACTCTTCTTGTTCTTGTTCTGTTACTTAGAGGTGAAAACTTGTAATTGGCTTTCTGATTCACATATAAAATTTCCACCGATATCACTTAGCTGTAAGTTTTCCATGTCACATAAATAAATAAATAAATAAATAAATAAATAAATAAATAAATAACTGTATTTTATCTATTATAAGATAAGCGCCAATTTAAATTTTTTTAAACCCCAATTTTAATTTTTGCTCTTAAATGTTATGTGCGAGTACAAACACTTTTGCTAATTGCTACCCAGCGGTCATTAACAAACACGGTTACCCTTTCATAATTTTCTCCACATATCAAAAGGCTCTTCATCTTATTTCAAGTGCCATTGTCTATCCTCACGTCTGGCAGGAAATAGCCCTTCAATTCTTTTGTCTTTTCAAGCTGACTCTGCTTATTAATAATAATATCTATGGATGCTTCACAGTTCACACCACGTTCGTCTGACTTCGTGCTAAGTACCTGGTGCTTGTATTGCGGTAAAAAAGCAACGGAAAATATCATACTTTAAACATATAAAATTATCATCACCTATATAACGACCATGGACCATGTAAGGCCATGTTCCTTTGAAGGCCAATTATTAAAAAGTCGTAGTTATCATCATGGTAAGACATATTATTCCTTCTAGTACACACTAAGATTCATCAAATACCATAAACGCGGTGGCGAGTCGATCGCGCCGCAATTGTGGCAGTGAGATCTCACTGTTTGTAGACTTCGGTTGTCGCGGCACAGAATACATAATTAGTAGCTTACGGTAGTCGCGGTTACAATTGTAATTTCCGCACACTGCAAAACTTAAGTTTTTAGTTACATAACCTATACCTATCTTACATTTTATTCCAGGGCATTGTCGTATATATATGTATTATGTATGGTACTAATAAAAGATAATCTACTTATGCCTCGATTTAAGTTAAAATATTGGTAATGTTCCCAGGAAGGCCGGTAGTTCCTTATAAGGCCCAACCAAAGATTTGATAGTTGGCTTTGATAGGGAACATGAACTTTACAAGAAACATCTAAAATCATTAACATATAAATAGTTATTTTTAGTTATAAATGCGTACCGTAACAATTAAAATTATTTTGTTTTTTATAATATCTTTCCTTATTAGGATTACTAAACTTATACACGCATATTGAACATTTTGGCCTTATAAAGAACGAGTCCATAAGAAGGCCATTTTAGCCATTAAAAAAAATTTGATTGCGTTATAAAACGCGTTGGCAATTAGTTATAAGATGTCAATGTGATGCTCATAACTACTATTTTTAAAGAATTTCCATTAATACATTCTTAGTTATAAGATTATGGTCAAACGATATTCGTTAAAGTTTTTTTAGATGATATAAATATATTGATCATTTAATGTTTTGCTTAATTGATAGAGATTATAATGTCGTTTTAGTAAAATCAGATAAATAAATACTTGTAACACTATTTTCAAGTTAAACAACTGATTTGTTTGGAGCTGTGTTCCTTGCAAGTCCATTTGGAAGAGCTTAACAAAACTTAATTTTATTAAATAGCTATTGAAGCTAGGTTAAAAAGTGATTTATAATACGATACCCAGTAAAACAGAGCATTACTTGATAATTTGTTTTCTTAATTTCTTTAGTTAATAAATAAATAAAAAGTGTTTTCCCGTTAGAGTGGCCTTACATGGTACAGGGTCCTTAAATAAAAATGAATTTTAAATTTTGTTAGTCTCACATGGTCTCACTAAAACTCTAGAACGGCTGAACTGATTTGGCTAATTTTAGTCTTGAAATATTCGTGGTAGTCCAGGGAAAAATCTTCCCTGGAAAATATTCGGAAGTAAGTGATACAAAGTTCACCGGGTTATCTAGTTATAAAATAAACTAAATACACATCCATGGGGACCATGAGTCATGACCATACCATGACCTAGGAACATTGAAAACTTTTTGTTTTGTCGGCAGAATTCAAAGCCGCGAGCGGCGAGTCGCAACCCACGCGCTCTACCATCGAACCATAGAGGTCTCAAAATTATTTTAGCATCTTTTACTTCATGGTTATCTTTCTACAGATAGACAGATAGTACTTAAAGGTCAAAGAGGCCCCATGCCAGATAATTTAACAATGATCTTTTAGTTTTATCGCTGACAGAATTTATTTGTTCAACGGTTCTTATTAAATGTTTTTAAGGCATCATTATGTTACTTTGCAGTAGCAACTACCTCATCATTTTAGTGACCTCTAAACATTATTTATACAATGTATTATCAGCCCTTTTCAATCAACTTACCTTATGATGATAATTACAGTTTACTACTTACCACACTAAGAAGGGAAGTAGCACCCTGTTTTTAAATGTTTGGAAAATAGCTTAACAAGCAAAACAGGTTTTTGTTATACCAAAAGTAGCTTAGTCAATATAGAACATCCGTTGTTCAAAAAGAAGTTCTGTATGAAATTACGTGTCAGATACTCTTCAGATCCTAAGGTTGATAGCAGACGGATCACCTAAAAGGTTATTCACTCAGTGAATGCCTATTTTTTCTGAATTATTCAGACGTGCCTTAAACTCGCTTTCTGAGCTTTTTTGACTGAAGATGATCTATTCCCTAGCTTTTGCCATATAACTAATTAACATAAATGTTGAATAGACAAACTACAGTAAAAAAAACTTCAGAAACTGTTCAACTGTTGTGATTTGTGAGATACCAAAATCAGCCTTGTCTTTCATGGTAATTACTAATTATTCTCAATAACTTAAAAGTTCACTTCTTATTGAGAGCATTGTCTTGTAAGTACCTCCTTCACTAGAGGTCAGTGACCTCCTTGTATTTAAATATTCTTTACGATGAACACAATGTAGAAAGGGTTTTGTTGTGCGTATGCCAATTGCCAACACAAGTCTTCCATTTCGTTACAATGACTGACTCCGTGGGAAACTTACTTAATTAGCTGTTAGCTGTTATCTCAAAATGGCGAACAGTATTTACGCAAATATAAATTTTCTTAATGCAAAAATAATTATATTATATTAAGTCACGAAATCCAGGTTATGTTACACTAATGCAGTCGAGAAGTAGACGATGCAATCTGACACTAAGTACTCATTAATTTAGTATTGAGGTTAAATATGTATTGTACCATTGGTACATTATCGTTGAGGGAGTAAATTAAACACAGAATACTGTATCACTGAACGCTCTAGTCTCGGCGGCGCGGTGGCTCGGTAAGAAGTGGACGACAGCTCTGGCGTCTGGCGGCCATATTCTCCAAGTCCCCACTCATAGGTAGTACGGCCATCTTTATTTATCAATACACTACACCTACCTTTTACAAAAAAAAATTTTTTTTCAACAAAGTTAACATTTTAGAATGTTGTCTACATGAGGCCTACCACCGGTTCGGGAACTAACCCGGCGAGAAGAACCGGCGTAAGAAACTTTTACCAAAAAGGTGGAAAATTACAATAATAGCTTAGCTAAATTACACATAGTATGTTTAAATGTGGTACATTTATATAGAAGCGGCCTATGGTTTGTCAGCTTATTTTTCCAAGATGTGCTATCATTGAGAAAATCAATTACCTTATAGAAAGCCTTAGCACACAAACGTTTTCTGGGATTTTATTGTATATAGGCGTATACAAATTAAATTAATTGAGCTAAAATATCAAAAACTCAAAATATGCATTGCAATTTGCAATCAATTACAAGTTAACAGCTTCTAAACCATCACATCCTCTCTTATTTAATAATATATATCTCGTGATTTTTTCGTTTACGCATCTTAGGCCGGCTGTAAAACAATTATACTGGAGACTTTCGTGTACGTCATAACTAAAAGAGGTGCACTATTTTAACAAATCATTTTGCCAATAAAATTTCTCAGTTTGACTGATACAATTTTTTTTATTTTATTTTAGCGATTTTGTATTTCAACCTTGCCGTTTTGTTGAGGCCCACAAGGTATACTATGGAATAACTGAATACTAAAATCTTTACAAAAATGTACAAACCATAAACATTTATAAATTTCGGACCATTGTCAGCTGTTATACTTACTGGTATCTCTAATTATAGAAAACATTTCTTTTAGTATGTCTGCCACTTAAGTGGCATTTATAGTTTAAGTAATTTCTTATTTTGAATACCAGTACGTATTAAGACACTAAATGCGTCAGCTTGATCTTTACGCCAAACGCATGTTATGTGTATATCCGTTCAACTGTTACGAACTGTCAAATCATTTTCGAAAATTTTTCAATTTTCAATTACTCTCATTAAACTGAATTTGTTATCCAAACCCGCTATCTCCAACCCGCGGCCCGCGTCACTTAGACCAAAACATGTTTGTGGCCCGCGTGAAAAAAAAGGTTGGGGACCACTGATCTAAACAAACTACCATGAAAGCCATATACAACTTTTATATAATTAGAATTTTCAATAAATAAGCCATTAGTGGCGCAAATACACATATAGTTTCCTATTTGAAACAGGATACTAAATTGGTGGTCAAAGTAGAAATAGCTACTTTTGAATAGTTCCAGAGCAAGACGCCCATTTTGGGCGCTTGACAGACGACCTAATACATGAAGTTTTACTGGGCTTTAGCTTTATCAATTCAATCCATGTTGCTAAGCTACTGATTCATTCACCTACATAGATCACCAGTCCCAAAAACTCTTAAGCTCTTCAAACGTTAAAAGCTCCCAAAATTTCCCTGTAGTTTTATTAATATATATTTATCGAAAATTCTTATATTAGAACGAAGCTCTTTATCGCGCTTTCGGCGTAAAGGGGGCTAGACAGAACGATATTTGACCTCGACACTTTTTGTTAGTACCTGCATGGGCGTTTATAGTATTCCTGTGCGTCACCTTGATGGCGTTTTTTGAAAATAAACACCGACGCGTTGTTAGTATACTTGGACATCAATAGATATACTAGATTGATACTATTCCTGTGCGTCAACTAGATGGCGTTTTAATATTAAGTATTATTATTTCTGTATAACATGTATACAGGTTTTTGAATATAAGAAATAACTTCGTTTCATTCGGGTGTCCCTTGACACCTCTCAAGTTTTTATATTTAACCAAAGGTCTTCATGTGCTAAATTATATTCAATAAATTCTATACTCGGAACTTTATAGATACTACATGCCCCGGTTCACTTCTTGTCACTTATAAACCTTCCTTGGACTTCCCGGAATATTTTAAGACTAAAATTAGCCAAATCGGTTCAGTCGTTATCGAGTTATATATATATATTTTTTTAAGATTTGGATCCATTAGAGGTCATGTTCAGCCTCATAGCATCCAAAAAAAGCAATATAGTTACTAAAATTAACTACTCTGTCACAACGTGATTAACAATCTTGCCATAGTCTTTTGGAAGTTGTACCAAAATTTTGTAATCTTGATTACAAAATATAAAAGTTGTTATTTAATATTATGCCAGCTATTAAGCTACGATATATTGTTATAGTTACCTTCACACCAACAATATAATTTTTTCTCACTCTTTGCTCACTATTTTTCACAATTTAAAGTATTGAAAACATTTTTTTAGGTCAAGTTTCGAGAAACTTCTTGCATTTATTAATTTTAGAAGAAGTTTTTCTATAATTGGTAACGAGTGTTTTGTCTGATATTGGCTCGATTAGCTCGCCTTATATCTACACAGATTCTAATTCCCCCATCCAATTCTATTAACTCATTTATTTAACGTAGGACTCTGTTACATGTTCGAGAGATCGGTTTAATGCTTATATCGATGGGGATATATTTAGGAAAATTACCTTCGAATTTATTTTCATGAAATTCTAATCTTAATACTTCTATTTTTATTGTAACATCCTGGCCAAGTAAATTTTGTACCAGTTTTTAACAATGTCGCTTTCCGCAACATTTTCAATTGTTTATCAAAAGAATCGCAAGATCCCAAACTACTATGGGCATAATATAGGTCATTGACCTTTTGTTAAATCGATCTAGCTAGGAATCATTTTTAGAAAATGTCATTTTATTCGTATTTTATCGAATACCGAGCAAAGCTCGGTCAAATAGTTAGTTATATAATTATGCTCCAATAGCATCTGCAATAACCTTAAAATTTAGCAATCTAACCTGAATGTTGATCTCCAGGTTCATTCACTAGTTTTATTGTTAATAAAACACAACATAATGAAACAACTTTCTATGCACTTTTCCACTTCAATATTATGATATTATTATTAACGAAGTGTACAACCGATTTTAAAATAATTCATTATTACGTCGTCGTGTCGGTAGTTTAAAATTAATAAATATCATCAAAACAAATATTAGGGTTAACAGCTTCATGGAAGTTTATACAATTTGGTAGAATTTTTAAAGTAGTATGACTATTTTCTATTAATTTAGAATTCTTAATTTTTTATCATTAATAATAATTATTATTACTCTTGCTGCCGGTACCAATAACCAACTATTGTCTGCCGACATTAACGAGAATGTTCCTATACTGCTCCACAGGACAGGCTATGCCTAGTGTGGGGATTTGTCTTAATCTGAAGTTGTATATTGTATTTTCTAGAAATATATTACTTGTATTGTATTTTGTACCTTTACTGGTTGACAATGCAGAATTTGGCCAATACATTCATATTTCAAATATATTGGATGAATGTCAGTTTTTAGTAACAATATAGTGTTGTTAACCGACTCCACGTGGAATGTTTTTTGGGAGCTAACATTTTAATCTTGGCAATTTATTGTTTCTTAACTATTGGCTTCTGAAATAATTTTATCAAAAGTAACATAGTTGCCTATAGCATTTTTTCTCTTCTTTTTCAATAGATTATTCTGAAACGCTGGCATCATAACACACGGCTTTTTGGATAAAAGTAATTATCTAATTGCCCTACGGCACTCAAATAAAATATAATTTCGCCATATACTGCTATGCCAGGTAAATTTAATAGACCTCTTTTTGCCATTTGCTTTTACGAGGGTCTCACGAGTAGCAGCAGTGACATACGATTTCAGCCCTCGTTTTATTTTTACTACTGTAGACTATATACTTATTGGAATTATAACCAACCATTCTTTTCAACCATTACCTAGTAACGGTACCCGTTAAAATTTTAACCAAACTTCTTAATTTACTTTTTACCTTTAAACTTTTTGACCATTTGTAGGTATCTTTATTTTAACCCAACCACCTACGTCTTATAATCGGCAGGTACCGTTTGTCTATCCAAACGACCTCTAAACATCTGTAGGTATTTTTATTTTAACTAAACTTCGTCTTATAATCAGCAGGTACCGTTTGTATATTCAAACGACCTCTAAACATTTGTTTTTATCTTTATATTAATCAAACTACATCTTATAATAATGGGCCATTTGTATTTACCTTTTGTTGTGGACTTTCACAAAACTGCCTAATAATTAGGCATTTGTAGGTACCGTTTGGCTTTCGCCGAACTACCCGTTATAATAATCGGCCATTTGTAGGTATTTACCGTTGGGACTTTTACCCAAACTGCCTTTCATAAAAATTATAGGCATTTGAAGGTACCATCTGGTTTTCACCAAATTACCTCTAAAACTTCTCATTTTTGATAGAAAGCAATTTTATTTTTACGTTGTTACCACGCAATGGTACGTACAAACTATTCTACTTCTCCTGTTATGGCGAGACATTTGGTAAAGAAGAGTAAAATTATTAACTTTACAATAATAATATGACAAGATAATTTCATTACAAAGTTTATATGCCACTTTACTAACTTGAGCAGATTCAAATTCAAATTCTTTATTAACCATACAATAATATACAATAGTATAAAAGCTAGGTAGCGTACATCACGTCGTCTAATCCCATGCTAAGTAAAACTTGTGTTTTGGCAATCAGACAACGGATGCACGCCGTTTAGAGAGATTAAATTCATTATGATTATGCAATAATATCTTAATAATTAAAATTTTATTACTTAATTTCAATAAACTAAAGGGAGCGATGATTGCAACACTGAGCGTATACGCTCGTAACGGCTACGCTACTTTAGATATCGGACGTCGATGTCCATCTATCTTCAACCTCGGTTGTGGTGTTACGTTTGCGAACTAATATTTATTAGATCGTATATCCGAGTGAATTTGGCGCTTGTGAAATTAGTGACTCAGAGACAATGAGTGTCGTGTGATAAGAAAATTAGGCTCATCAACACCAGTTAATTATCAGGTACCCACTTTGTAATTACAACATTAATATTTAGGTTTTCTCATTTCATTTTTTCCATAATTATTGTATTTTCCTTATACATAGAAAAATAGCATGTTTTCCTATGAACAATTCATATTATAGTGTCTGGTTTATTGTTGTATCATGTATTTGGCGTAGTAACAACTAAGCTTATTATAGGTACCAATCACAAAACCTTTGCTATTTTATATGCATATTCAGTAGGTCTGAGAATCGGCTACTGTCTACATTTTGTATTGCATTTGTTGAACATTGAACAAGTGATATAATAAATTACGAATTTTTTAACTCGAGACTGGTGGCGACCATTGTTTGTGCATTATGCAACGGAACAGTTGTAATTTGCAATGGCGCCATACAATTATTATTTAGCCACTTCAATAAAATAATATTCTTTACAAATAAAGTACATTACAACTTCAAATACTTTAGTGCTCATAAAATGTTATTTGAAGCAAAGTTTTGTACCAAACTTTTAACCAGTGTCTAATTTTTAAAATGTTATGAAGTAAATTTTGATTCTGTTGTTTTTCTCGTAAATTTTGCTGATAATTATAGGTATTTAAATACAAATAACGTTTCTAATTCATCCTTTTCGAAATTATATTTCTTTTTGTTACGAAATCACTAAGCTTTGGCTGGTTTTGTCGACTTACCTCTAAAATTTAAAGTGACAATTATTTCCACATTACCTTTGGATGGCTCTGGGTCTGGCCGGGTCGCTATATGTACCATTGGTACATTATCGTTGAAGGAGTAAATTAAACACAGAATACTGTATCACTGAACGCTCTAGTCTCGGCGGTAGCTCGGTAAGAAGTGGACGACAGATCTGACGTCTGGCGGCCATATTCTCCAAGCCCCCACTCATAGGTAGTACGGCCATCTTTATTTATCAATACACTACATGTATAGTAATATAATATATTTATTATTATCTTTTAGGTGTTATCTTCAGTAATACACATTGATCAGCAATTAAAAACGGTTGTCTGTAAAGTCGGTTTACTGACGATAGTTGAACGTGACAACGTGCCTCTTTGTCGCTCGTTCCGCACTCTCGCTTGCACCGTTGAGCCTTAAATGGAACGCCTCAGGGACCTATCAGACAGAGAGCGGTCACGCGGTCAAGCGTGCAAGCGGTCAGTTTTGCGTTCTTTGTATTGTATTACGTTTATATAGAGATATTCACACAGGGGGCGTTCTGACCGCGTCAAAATTTCTCCTGTGTGACTGACCGCTTGAACGTAGACTGCAAACGCAGAACGCTTGAACGCGTGACCGCTCTCTGTCTGATAGGTCCCTTAGAGCGAGGTAACGCCGCATGAGTCATGTTTTTTCAAGACGTTGTCACGTCAAAAAGAGTAATGCCAGGATAAAATTTCAAAAAGTAGATCTAAGTAACGAACTGAGTACTTACAGGGGGGAGGTGTGAGAGCTGTAGATCATGCAATTATTTTGCTCTCCGTTAGAACTTTTTTATTACAATAAAATCATTGTTTCAAACTTACGTTTGAAATGATAATCCCAATATTGTGATGCCTTCATGAGAGAGTAAGAATTAAAAACTTGCATGAAACTTGCGTCTAAATATTTCTGTTCGTCGTCTATTTTGAAGCATTTTCAAATTCTGAAAATAAAATCATTTAGTCCATGACAATATTTTTATCGATAAACTATACTTTAAGTAGAGTGCATCCCTAAAGTACACGTAAAAAGCTATGCAATATTTGAAGTCAAATTATTACTTGATGTGACATATTTATCACTAATGCCGTAAATAGCATGATTATTAAACTTATAAATTTTCTTTTTAGGGTTGGCCTGAAGGATGACCACCCCTTTTTATTATACCAATCGACAGGGGGCGCCAAGGGAAGCAAAAAAGCTCAGATAAACTTTTCTCAAAAATCAACCACCGACCAGATAGAGGCCAATATACGAACCTCGTTAGTATGGCGAAAATACTTAGAAAAATTTTGACGACAAAAATACAACCCCCTATGACCACCCCTTTTTATTATACAAATCGATAGCGCGCTACAACGACTTTCTTTTGTAGTAGTTTGTCAATCCCTAGAGTGCAATTACTAAGCCGGGGTTGATTTTTGAGAAAAGTTTATCTGAGCTTTTTTGCTTCTCTTGGCACTCCCTATCGATTGGTATAATAAAAAGGAGCGGTCATAGGGGGTTGCATTTTCGTCGTCAAAATTTTTCTAAGTATTTTCGCCATACTAACGAGGTTCGTATATCAGCCTCTATCCGGCCGGGGGTTGATTTTAGAGAAAAGTTTATCTGAGCTTTCTTACTTCCCTTGGCGCCCCCTATCGATTGGTATATTCAAAAAGGGTTATAAGAGGTTAAAATTTTGGCGAAAAATTTTTCTAAGTCTTTTTTCCATAGTGCCCCGTTTCCTTCAGTCCAACCCTTTTTAGCTTATAAAAATACCGATTGATAAGCCCAAAAAACGTTGTTGAAAACTTACGTATGTTATGTTAAATCCACGTGTTTGAGGCATTCCTTGGCCGTTTTTATGGTTTATTATACAGCGGAACCACAAAACCCAATAAGATATTGCATTTAACGTTCACTAAACACTTTTATTAGCACTTTTTAAACATGAAATATTGTAGTCCGACTCTTTTGTTATGTCCTATTAGGATTTAGGTGGGACATAACATTAAAAACTTTTGACGTTTATACACCGATATGAGCTTTCGTCTTTCACTCAACTTACTGCATCGTTAGTTAGAAAGAGTAACATTATCAACTGTCAAAATATAAGCATCGCTCACTCAAGTAGGACTTAGGAGAGAGACGGATGTCTAACGCTGCCGAACGCAAAGGCCGATTGTGCTTCCTTGTCGCTCGTTCCGCGCTCTCGCTTGCACTTCAAGCCTTATATGGAACGCCTCAGAGGTAACGCCGCATGAACTGTCATGTTTTTCGGGCGTGCACCCCATACCGAATTATAAGACGTTATCACGTCAAAATATATAAAGCAACTACATAATATATAAATCTTTGCCAATAAAAAGCTAACAACAGCTAGGTCAAAATCTTAAATTGACAACTTATAACAAACAAGGAAAAAAAAGTATTCAAAGTAAAATGAAGATACTTTTAAACTTTTAAAAATTATAATATGTAAGTATTTTTAAAAATTGAAGCAAATATGTAGGAATTAGGAATAGGCCCGTTATACAAATTGGTGACCACAAATATATCGCTGAGGTGGAAATTAATCCAGAACTTGTAAATGTAGAGACTAGACTTACATCTGGCATTAAATTAATAAAATCACTTTGCAGCAGGTGGCACTGTTTCTATGCTACCTCTTAGCACAGAATATATTATATTAGTAGTACCTACCAACTTTTAGATAGAAATCCCTAAAAAAAAAGGAATAAGTACTTATTTTATCTTGATCGCAATATAACCAAATTTTTCATATTATTTTCATTGAATTTATTTCATTTAAATTATGAACCCAAATATTTTATTAATCAAGATTGCATCAAAACAATATCGAAAGTATTAGGTACCTATTGTATGATTTTAGCGGAGTCGACTGGCTCATAATTCATAAATTTTCTCAATTATTATGGTCAACGCATTCTTTCGATACATTTTATTTCTCCGAACACAATTTGTATTCATAGACAATGACGCGTTTTGAAAGCGTCGGCTGATAGCGTTCGGTTTCAGTGTGGGAACGATATTTCCACTTGAGCGGGCTTATAGGGCGATTACACCTTACGAGTAGAGGGGCAAAGCAGGGGCGAGACAGTGCAAACAGACAATTTGATTGACCGAGAGCACTGTCTCGCTGTTTAATACTCGGTATTTATAACAAGGCCTTTACGATCGTCAGTGTCGTGTTATCGCTCATAGTTCAATCCGCCCGCATCATGGGACTTTCAAACTTTCATAGTGCCTTTTACTATATTATGAAATATCCGTGGCAGAGATATCGGCATTGTAAATCAGTTCGGGGGTTATTCACGTAAAAAATAATTTGCAGTTGTGTTTCGCAGGGGTGAAATATTAGTACTTATCGCTTTCGTGCACACTTGCTTTAAAGTGTATAATATAGTATGGTACGGTATTTACCATAAAAGTACATAGGCCATGTACATTTGTGAGACCACCGATGGACTCTATGTTATTCTATTAAAACTAACAATTTTATTAAGTACATATGTCAAATTAATGTTAGTTTTGGTCTGACGGCTGGGCTTGATATAACTCGACCAATTTACGTTTCCATCTAACTACCTCATCTGCCTTTTACGGTTCCGCGCGTTAAACAATTTTCGGTGCAACTGAGTTGCGGGTGTCATATCTAGTAAAGAGTAAATTATAAACTGGTAGTTGGTACTAAAATTATACATAAAAATGTGCTGGGAAAACTGGCTTAAAATGCTGTGGTGACCTTTGAAACAAATAAGGGCATATGCAAGGTAATAAAGGTATTAATTGGTTGTTCACTTAAGTAGGTCAGACCTCAAGATCACTTTTAAGTGTGGATTTAATGCAATTAGCCTGTGAAGCATCAAAGTGCCGCATTTTACTGTATAATAACAAACTTTGTTAGTGACAACCTTATAAGATTTATGTTAGAACATTTTATATTAGAACTTGACAACTTGATAAAACTTATATTAATGATATCTATTAATATCTATAATATGTAAGAAGGCTTTTGTGTGTGTGTGTGTGTTTTTTTTTACTTATTAACTTAAAAACCTAATGCATTTTGAACCTATGTTCAATGTTTACTGTTTAGTAAAATTTACTTACTTGTTAATCTAATAAGTATAATTTATAAAAATCTTACACAGGAAAAAGAAGAAGATTTCTATGAATTTGAACTGTATATTACTCACTTACTTAAGATGGCCAGTAATTCTCAGGGGATGAATTCTATATAAGTTAATTTATTTGCTTTATGATTTTAATTTAAGAAAGCATAATGTTAACTTCAGATATCTCCGTTTAATCTCCATTTCAGCCCTTAAATATATGACATATTATGTCCTTAGATGATTAGGAATGAAGTAGCCAGTAGGATGTTGAGGAAAAGGCGGTGTTCATATTATGACGCATGCAAATAATAACTGAGTGCGTGCAGACGGCGTAACAACTGATGTACCGCTAATGATAGGACATTGACACTGAAATTATTCACACAGAGGATAAGACAATGGGACATCGTATATGTAACAGTATTCCAACTAAACTTGATCTTCTCACTGAGTTACACCTGCAATTATATCTAATCATTTCTAAATTTGCATAAAATAAGAGCTAAGGAGAAGAATTTGCTACCATAATTTCAATAATTCAAGTCATACTAAATCTTCATAGCTAAAATTATATTATAATATATCCTTTAGTCAGTTGATTTTCTTATTCTCATAATTATTAGTATTGAATAACCAAAGTTGAGAATTGAAAATATATAAGATACAATAGCTGCAGAGAAATGATAACAATAAATACTCACACACACACAAGTTTTAAACTCAATTAAAATTTAAAAGTCTGATTGTTACAAAAATATCATCAAAAAATGAAAAAGTGGAAAGCGACACAAAAATAAATTAAGCATCGTTTACGAATACATCATACATCACATCAAAGAGAGACAGTTTAAAAGTGAAATTATGAGTAAATTGTTTAAAGACCCTCTTAATTGCATCGGCGTTTGAATGTCTGCAAGGGCCGAATTTAATTACATCGAGCTCACTTTCATGCATTTTCACTAACGAGTACCCGGTTTTTAAATACTTTTTACTGAAGCTGTTATTTTCCGTTCAGTATAATGATATAGCTTTTGATATCTTCTAGAATATGCACATATTATTCACTATTTCATACTAATGTGGGAAAGAGTCTCATATTTGTTACCGATTAATATCTATGCTCAAATCGCTGGAGCGATTTACATACTATTTTTATGAAAGATAATCTGAGTTCCTGGAAAAGACAAAAGATAGTTTTGGAATAAAATATAATATAGATATTGCATCATTATGGAATTTACTATTAATTGGTTGCAGGCTATATTATTTTCATCGTTCAGTCAGGATACAATTTCTTCTAATCTTTGCTACCATGAAGGAGCCGAGAAAATACAGCTCGCTTATCGGTTAGCTATAATTAATACCATAAATACAATAGTATTTCGCGACAGAAAGCATTCATAAAAGGTAAAGTAATTAGAAAGCAAAGTGATCTAACACCGGCACCGCGCCTGCGCATAATGGCAGCTGTAATTTCCTTAATAGTGTATGTAGGGCGGATATAGTTTTTGGACCATAAACAACTTTACCTATTGTTCTCCAACTTACGCAACATTTTAACGGCGGATAATAGAGCATTACTGTCATGTTACTTGTAGCCGTTCCTAATACGGCTTTACGAATGAACCACCCAATTCTACTATCTTAAATAATACTACCAGGCTAAAATAATAATCCGTTAGTTATTATTATTTGAAGGAAGACCACCCGCAACTTGGGGGAACAACAGTAGGAGAGAGACGGACCTGAAAAGCCTCACTACTGAGACAACACAGATCAGAAAATTCTGGCGCAAACGTACAGGGAGACCCGACCCCAGATTAACTGGAAAGATGGGGTGGACAAAGAAGAAGAAGTTCAAGACAAGAGTCGTGATAACTGAACTTTCCTAGGTAAACTTTGCTATGTCGTTATCATATTACTGTACAAAATGCATTTAGCTACAGATGATAAAGCTATAAAAATATTAGCAGGCGTCACAGAGTCGCTGGTCATATGGCTTGATTTATTTTTGGTAGCTTCTAATCAGTAACGGCACAGCCGGTAATCGACAGATGATGCTAATTTTTATGACATCACACTGTATTCTAATTTTTAATATAGGCTCGGTGCAGATATTCCACTGCCGTAATAAAAATATTAAGAACAATATTGCAAGAACATTATTTCAAAAATTTATGGTCTAACAATCATGTTGTCGAAATAAAATATTATATTATTACTGCAAGGAGTGCTGCAGCACCAGCATGTGCTTAGTAGCGTCCTCTGGCCTGTTCTTATGCTTCGAATAGGATTCGACCTGTCGTACAGCACCTTTGAGGATCCATACTAATATTATAAATGCGAAAGCGTGTCTGTCTGTCTGTCTGTCTGTCTGTCTGTCTGTCTGTTACCTCTTCGCGCTCAAACCGCTGAACCGATTTTGCTGAAATTTGGCATGGAGATACTTTAAGTCCCAGGAAAGGACATAGGATTTTTATCCCGGAAAAATGTACGGTTCCAGCGCGATAAACGAATGTTGGCGCAACGGAGTTGCGGGCGTCATCTAGTATTGTATGTACTATAAAGTCAGCACAACAAGTGAGTCATATGATAGTCATGTTTACCATTGGTCTTATCTACTAACCACAACTACAGTCATCTTGAATGAGGTACACCTGAAAAACTGAATGGACGTCCTGTTTCATTGACTCATTGATAACTCTGTGCAAATATAAGGGATCATGCCCAAACTACGTGTACCTTAGAAGGGGGGGAGGGGGGAGAAGTCCACAAAGAATTAAGGTTAAGTCACTCAGTCAGTCAGGGAGGGGTGGGACTTAGGTTTTTGTTACGTAATTAACATTCTAGGAAAATGTCGTGCGATGGCTTATGAGAGTAGATATAAGATGCGTAGAATGTTATATTAGATCCCACCAAAACATAAAATGTAAAAGGAGCCAAGCAAAATATTGCATAGCTATTCAATACTTCTATCGTAAAAAGTTTTCAGATAACAGTAAATGTATCAATAGATTTCTTTATTTTATAATTATTATAGTGGCTTGGCAATGAGCACAATAGAAACAAATATAAAACTGCATATTGGGAGGAGTTCATACTTACACAGACGGCAAGTGTAAAGTGTTTTAATATGTAACGACGCATGTGGCTGATGGTACCCAATAAATCCAATTAGTAACCAATTATTTCTCTAGTGCTCATTGCCAAGCGACTATAATAATTAAAAAAATACATACAGCCGACTGCCGAACGTATTACCTCCTTCTTTTTGGAAGTCGGTCAATAAAATAAAGAAATCTATTGACACATTTACTGAGTGTTGATTTAAATTACAAAATAAGTTAAAGGCTTGGCTTGAATGTGATCTGAAAACTTTTTACGATAAAAGTATTGAATAGCTATGTAATATTTTGCTTGGCTCCTTTTACATTTCATGTTTTGATGGGATTTCATTTTTTTTTTAACCGACTTCACTAACCGACTTCAAAAAAGGAGGTTATCCATTCGACGCGTATGTATGTAATATTTCCAGAACTGCCCAGTTTTTGTATATGTTAATCTACAACAGCTTCTGAACAAATGTGCTAAATTTCAAAAGTGTATGTATGTATGTATGAATGTATGTATGTATGTATGTATGAATGTATGTATGTATGTATGTATGTATGTATGTATGTTTTTATGTTTTTGCACGCATATCTCCGGAACTACAAGTAAGTCCGATGTAAATGATTATTTTTTATTATACTAGATATTGTTCAACTTAGGGAATACTGCAAGTTTCATCAAAATCGGTTGAGTAGTTTTTGAGATAGGGAATTTTAATTCTCAATTACGTACAATTTTGAAGGGGTTGTGAAGGGGTGAAAATGCGTAAATTTGTTCAAATTAAGTTAGTTCCAAAAATTCATAACAGATGGCGCTAAGAGTGGCCTACATCTCGCTATCGCTTGCTCATAAGTCTTTCTTTAAAATGCACCATATCGAGCTAAGTTTTTCGGATCTTTCGATTGTTATTCACCAATTAAATAACTCACTACTTAGTACTTTATCTATGCAGTGAGTAGTGACGTAGCCTTAAACCTACCAATGATGAATGAGTAAAGCTAAAGTTGTGTAATGGGTATGGGGGGCTAAATAAGCTTTAAATTTGGTATTAATAAAGTTTACTTAATTTAAAAAAATATTATGTGCACACTGCACAGCTATTTTTGGGTATTTTGATATTTTAAGGGGTACCAGGGTTTTAATAAAAAGCTTTTAAATTTGACACCAATTTTGTTGACACCGCGCACTATAAACTGAAGTCCACGCGGACGAAGTCGCGGGCAACAGCTAGTTATTAATAAGTCTTCGCTGTCTGTCCGTCGTACATCCATATGTCACTAGGCTGGATCTCGAGAACCGCAATAGCTAGTTAGTTGCGATTTTCACAAATTATGTATTTCTGGTGTCGCTATAAAGGCTAATAGTCTAATCAAAATAAAATAAATTATTAATGGGGGGCCTCATACAACAAACACGATTTTTTTCGCTATTTTTGCTCTATGTCCATAATCGTAAGACTAAAGTTTTTGAAAATTTCAGGAAATGCTCAATTTTATGTTAACTTTGATAATTAATAATAAAAATTAAATAAACTTGTTATTAAAGGGGGGCTCCCATACAAATTTACGGTACGGAACCCTATGTACGCCAGTCCGACTCGCACTTGGCTGGTTTCATAATTTTTCCTTTGGGAATAAAAACCTATCCGGGTACCAAATTTCAAGGTTCTAAGTTCTAAGTCTGCTAGTATCTTAGAATTTTGATGATCTGTCAGTCAGTGACAAAGTGTAGTAACTTTGACCATCCGTAACTAGAGATCAACTACGATGACTTGGCGCGCCCCTGTTTCGATGTGTGTAGTCACATCCTTATGAAAAAGTTTGTATGTAGTAAGTATTCAACCAATCACAGTACACGTAATATTTAACTTAATGTCACTCATTACCAAGATTTGTTGGCCAACTAATTATAACTAGCCTACCGCGCAAGAAAACGCACTTCAAACGTTTTGACAACGCACTTCAAAAGTTTTGAATTTTGGAGGAGCGCGCCATGATATCGTAGTTGATCTCTACTAAACTATATATCAAAATTTCATGTAATTTGGAGGTTAAGCTAGTTTTAATACTTGCTCCTAGTGACCGAAATTTTAAATCCCTAGCTTTCTTAACGTCGAAGATAAAGGGGGTGTAAAATAGCCGCGAACTGCTTCGAGAAAAGTATGGTACGGCCGTGTCTTTGCTTAAAAGCTTGGCTGGGGCACTACCGTGCCCCCAGATACTCCGCATGGTCAAACCCATCGTACGGGAATATAAATGGGTAAGAAGTGGTTAGGTTGTTTGGGTACATTCCCTTATGATATCTGTCATCAATATCTGCAAGAGGTTCAAGGAAAGCAGGTTAGATTTCCTATAATTCTGTTATATTATGTAAATATTTTGTCGTAACGTCGTCTAATCCCATGGTATGTAAAACTTGTCAATAAGAGGTATATGTGTTACAACATTATTACACCAAACTATCTATTTTAAATTTTCCTTTTGTATAAAAAGTTAGCAAGAAGAAAGTTGTTTTGATTACAATATTATTTAATATCAAGTACAAGATTCCTAAGTTCGTGGCAGTAAGTGACTCTCAAATTGAATCACGTTCTCGAAGAAAAAGTTTGCTCTTTTATGAGTGGACCGTAACGTATCTTTGAGAACTTCTCATAAGACTTGGTGATGAGTCTCGAGAATTTATGCCGAGATTACTCAGGGAGTGTTTTGTTTGTAACTTCCCCTTCGCCTCGGCCCAACTTTCAACACCATGAGACTCAACATTCCTACTGTATCTTGTTTACAAAGTTCGCAATTTATTTATTGTACAAACATTCATGTGATTCATGTGTAGACTTCATAAAGCTGTAATTTTATTGAACGGAATATTGTTGTTTTTTATTATTAGACAGTATTCCTGTTTATTTTACGCTAAATTTTAAATAGGCAATTCTAATTTTGTAGGATTTTTATTTTCTCACTACCAGTAATAGCCAAGATTTTTAATTGTGTTTGAATCCAGGGATCATCAAAATTGAAAGTCACAAAGAATTGCAAAAAATCACCTTTTTCAATAGCACCATTTGAAAGTGTTGCAAGCAAGTAGCAATCCAAAATTAAAAATTTAGATTTAAACTTGGTTTAAATGATGAAACGAAAAGGCTACGCTTTTCATACAAAATGGCATTGCCCTTTCAATTTAATGGTTATTAATGACCCTGGTTCATATTGGTCCACTCGTCCACTGCTCGTTATAAAGTGGCATCAAACGAGTGCAGTGGTGTTCGGTGTTCGCTTGTATTATTGAGTGGAATCTGACCCTTTCATTGATGTCCATATCGGTTTGCTGTAATAAGTGGCGAAATTTGAAGCTCTTCGATATCTGCTCTACATATTAGTAAATTAGTAATATGAGATGTATAGACGGATAATATGTAGAGACACTACCTGGGAAAACGAGTGTTTCTAAAACTATATTATGAAACGAAAAAATTACTTAAAAGAAAAAAAAGTGTTTGAGTTTTTTTTGTAAAATTATATTGTACCCCTATGAATATACAACTGTACAAGTATTTTTCGTAAAGTCTAACAAGATGTAATGTAAACATTTTCAAAAGAGATTTTCAAGAGTATGGTCGACAGTAGCAGACGTATATCGTCACAATTTTACTTGTAAACAATATAATATTATGCTAGTTCCTGTCCAAACTTTTAAGGTCTAGTCATATTTACTTAGCCAGCAAACCTCTATTACACAGCTGCGAAATTGGAATTCAACAAGTAGGACAGGCCAGGGTATTCTATGGAGCACGATTAAATTCTGTCACGTCAGGAGCGCCGCGCTTGTTTATAAAATGACTCATATCGTGCCCTGTCGAAGGGATAGACGGAATATAAATGAAGTGACTAATAATGACGAATTCAAACACTAATAATATAAGGCCGGCAACGCACTTGGGACTCCTCCAATGACTATAGGTGACGCTAATAGCTTCACAGCAGGTGACCCATTTAGTCGTTTGCCACAATCTAATACTTATTGTTTACAGTAAACTTTTTATTTTGACACATACAACTTTGTATACTACAATACTAGATGTTTTTTCTAACAGATTACAGCTAAGGAAGTTAGAAACGAGCTGGACGTAAATGCAACACTGTTTAATAAATAACCGTGCTATAAACCACAGGAAAATATATGTAATTGATTGTACTGTCGGTTCTTGGTGGAAATTCATGTTGAACACTAATAAAACACACTTTTTCTTGCACTTTATCCACTATATTAAGATATTATTATAACTTTTTAACAAATTACACGACCGGTTTCGAAATTATATACACCTGATGATGAATAATTTCGAAACCGGTCGTGTAATTTGTTAAAAAGTTATAATAATATCTTAATATAGTGGATAAAGTGCAAGAAAAAGTGTGTTTTATTAGTGTTCCACAGGAAAATACTTTTAGCATGGTTAAAGTTCTAAATAATGTGCATTTTTGTTTTGCACTTTTTCACATAAAATACTATTTATTATGCTCCTACTTTGCACTGGTTTTTTATTTAGCACATACAATTATTATTTTTATAATATGTTTTGTCTAAATTCTGTACAATTTTAAACAATAGAACTGGTCTTTCCATTGTTTAATTTAATCATTTTATGATTATTGTCTAATTATTTCATTTTCCGACAGAACAAAAAGGTGTAGTGAGTAACAAGAGCACGACTGCACAGTGTACCTATAACAGTAATGCTAGGGAAGCAGGCCTCTTATGTACTATCATTGAAGTTGATTCCTATGCAGATGGCGGACCTAAGTCATGTGGTCGGCTTATGTCAATTCAATGTTAGCTGTGATCGGTCGGCTGGGTTTGACGTAACGCGACAAAATTACTTAGGTCCGCCATCTGCATAGGAATCAACTTCTCTGATAGTACATACAAGATCCTACTCTACCATTGTATTAGTACAATGTTAGAGTATTACGTTAGCGTAATACTTTTCTAATGACTGATCTTGAGACTGGGTGGAAATTCATGCTACTGCTTTCAGTTTAATGTTTGTACTGTAGTACATGTTTTCTTCTATTGTACAAAATAGACTTTACTGATTTTAAGTACGAAATTTTTAATTACGTATGTACTATCAGGGAAGTTGATTCCTATGCAGATGGCGGATCTAAGTCATGTGGTCGGCTTATGTCAATTCAATGTTAGCTATGATCGGTCGGCTGGGTTTGACGTAACGCGACCAAATTACTTAGGTCCGCCATCTGCATAGGAATCAACTTCTCTGATAGTACTTTGTTATGTTTTATTTACTTAATGGTAAGTTTTCTCATTTCTGCCAGTTGTTTGTGAATATTAATATTTTTAATAGACTTTCTTTATTTTTAAATATATTTTGTTTATAATCCGAGCAACGTAGTATAGTCCGAGCTACATAATATCAATACGAACACTATAATATTATGCCATTACTCATTAGACATCTTTTTGTATTATATTTCTTTGGGTATAGTCTTTATTATGAGTGTGAATGGGGTTTGTTTGTAGAAGAAGTGTTGGGCCAAGAACTTTTATTCACTGTTTTCCAAAATTAAGTTACTTAAAAAATGATCGCAGCGCCATCTACCAAAAACATACAGAACCACTTATTCAGGTTGAACACAATATGTGCTTAAGTTTTCGACACCATTAATTGTTCCGCTAGATGTCGCTATCGTCACAGCAAGAGCTTACGAAGCTTTCAACGAGATGGCTCTATATTTGTAGAGTCATTTTAAATACGACTTTTTAACCAATTTAGTCAGAAAAGTGCATTATTAAAAAAGTAACTTAAAAAATGAATCATATTGTCCAATAAGAACGTTGAATGAGTGTATGAATTGATGGGTGTATTGTTTGTAGAGCTTTACAAACGCGAGCTGTCGGCAGGTCTGCCGCCGGTGGCCGGTACCAGGCCGGCAGTGCATATTTGTCCGCCGCGTTGACAGGTGGTACGACGCCCCCACAGAAGTTTGTTACGCTCGCGTATTCGCCCTTTGTTTATAACACTCGTGGACGAAATGTACGATTATTACGCTTAGCCTGGGATCCCGCTTTCTGCATCTCACGTCGCCTGCGATGCGATTTCGTGTCGTGAAAGTGTTTCGTAGAAATACCGGCTCAGTGTACATGCGAAATTAAAACTATGCTCGGATACTTTGTGATATAAAACTTCGCCGCGTGAGACTTTTTGTAAGTATTGTGGTTTTTTCTTTGAGGTGATGATGTTTTATGGATGGATGTCTGATTATGGATAATTTGTGCTTATCGAAGCGAGGTAGCCGCGGGAAGACGAGGCGATGTAAAGTTGCGGAGAGCGGTGTGGGACAGTGGGCTCGGGAGTTGAATGCCCGCCATCGTGGCCGGTAGTCTCTACATTTGGCAGAAATCTAATCCACCTAACGATGCAATTGACGTAACAGAAAACGAGCAAAGAAATCTCTCCGTACAAACGAAATAACAAAGTTTCTTTTCGACTTCCTCGCATCGAATATTTATTTGGGTAAAGTTGTGAGAGAAGATTTGATAACTTATGTAGAGTTTTTGTTTAAATTGAAATAAGTTTTACCGATGATAAAATAAGCTTTGTAGTAGTAAATGAAGTTTCACGTATTAGCTCTGTGTGTGAGTGTAGTTCAATATTCTTTAATTAGTTTATATTAATTAATATTAACATGTTCATCTATGATTTAACAATAATAAATAAGCTCAGTGGTAGTAATAACAAGCTATGTTGTCATAGTTGAATAATATAAAAACACAGCTTGTGAATTAGGAATGTTGATGGTAAAGTTTGTTTAATCAAAATATTTCAATATAAGTTACTCTTTAGATTTATATTGATACAAGCTACACCGTGGGAAAAGTTTAATATTCATGACACAAGACATAACATAGACAACCAGAATGAGTCATATGTTACAAACTTTAAATACAATTAAATATTAAAGTAATACAATTATATTTTTATATCAGAACAGAACAGAACTCTATAACTTTTTTTAATATCCCAATTTTTTACAAAATTTTTTTTACAAAAATCACTCAGGATACTGATAGGAAGTTTGTGGGTTTCCGATCGCTTTCGTCAGCTCTACTTTTTTCAACCTGCATCCTTTACTGGCCATTGAATCCTTATGCAGTTTCCTGTGGTGCCTTTTATATTAAAATCACTTGACTAGTTTACCAAAAATTAAATGAAATCACTTGATTTGCTTACCAAATATGAAATTGATTTAACTTCAAATAAACCATAAAATTAAATTAAAAATATATTTAAATCAAGAATTTTCACCAGATGCTCACTATTCCAAAAAAATTAACCTTCATTTAAATATAAATTATATAACTTCACCCTGTATTAATAAATAATGTTAGAGATATGTCGTTATACATATTTAAACCAAGGTTTTGTTTACATATTGTCCAAGTGGGCATAATTAAAACCTTATTACAAATTCAATACATGAAATTGGTTGTGTCGTTGATTTTATTATTTAACGAAAACATAAAATGGAACAACCGTACACTATGAAAGTACCTCAAAAATACCAATAAACTTTTACCGGCTTCCGATCCCAATCCTCACAGCCAGTTATGTAAATTAAATTTAACCAATAACATCATGTTCATTGAGACATTTATACTTTAACTTGTAATTCTTATAAGAAACTCATTTGTGTGCTGTTTATTATTTATTTATCTGGGTTTTATTAGTGCAATGCACTAACGGAGCATAGGCATT
This sequence comes from Lysandra bellargus, assembly GCA_905333045.1. Lineage (NCBI taxonomy): Eukaryota > Metazoa > Arthropoda > Insecta > Lepidoptera > Lycaenidae > Lysandra > Lysandra bellargus. Next base: position 2,213,750 of record HG995328.1, read on the forward strand.
ATTTTTGGCTAAATAAGGAATATTGAACGAATATAGGCTGATATTAATTGATATGATGATAATGATGATGAAGGAATATTGAAGAATATGATACATAAAAATTGTATCTAGTGAATACACACAGGTAAATTTTACGAACAGGCTTATGAAATTCTTTTTTTTCTACAGTTTCTGCAGTTATATAAAATAAATACTTCTTTAAAAACACTATCAATCTTACAAAAACTTTTCATAATAGGTGCTGGCAACTTGTATCATCTTAACGTAGTAGGTAGCTATAACTAATATGCGCCTTTGAACCTCTCATGAATAGTCCTTAAAATACCCCATTAAACTCATGAATACTCCTGATAAATGCATATTAGCAAGCAGACGGTACTTAAAGCTATAACATATTACGTCGTGAAGCTATGCTCACATCCTAATTTGGGCAATTCCCACCTTTACTGTCGAGGTAATATTTCACCCAATGCGTTATTTCAGCAGATATTTTTTGGTTCCCGCTCCGTTGGGAAATCGTTCCTTCTACCTTTCGATTCGATTTGTCAGTGATAACAGGATGTTTCATTATATACGTGGTTCGGCACGAATGGGCCGGCTCGATCGGAGAACTATCACAGAAAACCGGCGTGAAACAGCGCTTGTGCTGTGTTTCGCCGAGTGAGTGAGTTTACCGGAGGCCCAATCCCCTACTTTATTCCCTTCCCTACCCTCCCCTATTCCCTTCCCTTCCCATCCCTACCCTCCCCTATTACCCTATTCCCTCTTAAAAGGCCGGCAACGCACCTGCACCTCTTCTGATGTTGCGAGTGTCCATGGGCGACGGAAGTTGCTTTCCATCAAGGTGACCCGTTTGCTCGTTTGCCCCCTTATTTCATGAAAAAAATAAAAAATAAATCAATCTAACGATAATGTATTATTAATCCATTGTATTAAGCGTTTATTATACTTATGCCAAGATTTACTTTTAGAAATATGTTTATTGTAAACTAGATGAGCCCGGAACTCCGTTGTTACAAAATTATCCTATCCCGTACTCAATGTACTTGCATAGCAAATTTCAGCAAAATCAGTTCAGGGGTTTGTGCGTGAAGAGGTAGCAGACAGACTTTCACATTTATTTTAATGTTATGATTATGGATCATATAAAACATTTATTATACCGAGATTTCTTTTACAAATGTGATTATTATAAATAAATATTGCTACGCTCTATTAGCCTTAACTACTTCAGAGTACGAGCGGTTTTAAATCCATTTATAATATAATGGAAAATACTATTTTAAAGTATAAAATGTCATTATAAAATATAATATATTTTATTCAAATATGAACCAACCAAGCAGAGAAATTAATATAACATTAATTTAACTTAGAAATCGCTAGAAATCAGTATGATTTAAGCATTTCCTCAATTAAAATATATGTATTATTAAAATTATAATTAATATTAATATGAAGTTTTTCAGTTAAGAAAATTATACAACAGTACTATTTGATTACAAATCTATTAACCGAATTTCTTTTGTATCGGCGGAATTAATTAATCAAGCCGGCGGCGCAACAAAGTAAAAAGTTAAGTAAATTAATTCACAAAATGTGTGACAATTTTTTATTTTTATTAAAATTTTATTAAAACTGTTTTATATTTTTTTTACGTTTCAAAATCTCATTCATATAAGTGATGAAATTTTTGTACAGAAACAGGTACCTACTTAATTTTAATTATTTTTACGTAGGTACATACTGTTATCCTTTTACTAAACTATAAAAACTTTCATGCTGTGTAACAGGACAAAACAAATATGACTGTAATTCGCTTATACAATGAAGATCTTTTTACCAGTAGGTAAAGGGGAATCTTAATAAAATATATACTTAGTGCTAGGGAAAATTAATACGAAGCGATAGGAATAATTACGCAAAGGTTCTGCTCCAATAGAGGTCGCTAGCACATACAGTAAAAAAATCCGTGCAAAATCTGCTCACATAATATCAGTATATTGACAGAAACGTCGTCAAACGTCGAATATAACTTTTTGTTTACTGTGCTGGTGCTGCTGTCTAGCTGCTGCTGGTTAGCAGTAATCCTATTTCAATATTCCATTGACATCATATTGGAATACTAATGAGTCCATACAAAAGTTCCCACAAACTTAGCTCTATTTGTGGGGAGGTCGAGACTATTATCCCTGATAAGGACTGGAGATCGTGGACTAAGGACGCCCACTTAAACGGGTTCCTACTTTGCCGGCTGTCTATGAAAATTTTATGACTTCTTATTGAAAATCGAAATATAATATCAACGGATTTTATTTTTACCGACCGAGCTCGGTTCGATAATTATTTTTAAGTGTACGCTTTCAGGGAAACTTCAAAGGGAATTAAAATCGTAAAGCGAAGTAAAGGGGTTATGAAAATCTTCTAAACGGGGGTACCTTTTGAAAGATGACAATGAGTTTAAATTAATTTGTACGAGTAATTTTTGATTAACATTAAGAAAATCAAAAGAAGTAGCTAGCTTTAAAAGTTACAACTTACAAGGACAAAAATGTGATTAAAAATGCTTATTTTCTTATAAATACAATGAAAATTGTTTTATTTTCAACATAAACATATTTTCATATATTTTAATATACATCTTGTTGGTTGTTAAAAATAACGAGTGACATTTAAGTCACGAATACGAAGGTACAAGTAATTTTTGATTAACATTTAGAAAATCAAAAGAAGTAGCTAGAAAATCAAAAGCTAGCTTTGAAAGTCTCAAGAACGTATTTTTATAAAAATATCATTACATACATCTTGTTGGTTGTTAAAAGTGACGAGTCACATATTATACATATATAAGTTTTGTATTTACTTATAATCCTCTTAGTCTTGAAAATCGTTAGCGTTCAGTACACGAGTCTAAGGTTAAGTGAGGAGCAGTCTTAAAGGGTCTCTCGTCGGTTGAGGTTTCGGTGTCCCGGCTCCCAGTGTCCCCTCTTCAAATTGTTAAGGACATACTCTTAAGAAAATCCCCTCAACTTTGAGAAAGACTCATTAATTAATGTTATGCTACGATCGCTTCTCGATTGCTATTGAACTCTACTTTTGGGCAAGTATCGCTAGTAATTTACTTTTAGATGCTATTTTCTTTGTTTCTTAATAAGTGGCGAAGAGTTTACGGAAGCTTTTTCTGAAACTAAGCAACAAAACGACTAAAGAAGCAGTATTATAGGCTTTCTCATTACTGGAACTGAAACTACCATTATCATAACTCAGCTGTAAATTTTCTATAATAAGTACTTAGCACGGGACCAGACTGACGTGGTGTGAAGCGTCCATTGATATTATTATGTTATAAGCAAATTAATTAAACCAAACTTTTTCTGCAATATTTAAGAAGAAAGTACAAAAAGATGGATTGATGGATTTCAAGAATTCTAGAAAAATGAATACGACTAACTGTTAAAAATTAATCATTAAATGTTTTTAGATCAGAGGTTCTCAAACTTATTTTGTCCACTGCTCACTTTGAGAACAAAATATGTATTAGCGCCCCCATTATTTCACCTTCTTTCTTTTCCTAATTTAAATTAAGGGGCTTTTGCCACAAGTCGGTAATATTAGCTTCTACAAAACACCGCCATTTTTTGAGTCCCTTTAGACCTTCAGGGGGCGTTATCGCCCACTTTGGGAAACGCTGTTTTAGGTCTAAGCTAGACAAAAGACATTGGAGTGGTTACTCGGTAGACTAGGTCCGCTTTAGATCACATTGCTTCTTTGTTACAGTCAGTCAAATGGAGCAGACAAATGTGCCGGACATTATAACCAAAATTGAATATTCGCAGACACGAAAGCAGCGTGGGCGAGTCACCGCTAGGGCTGCCTCAAAACACAGCTCCATTCTAAATTAAAAAAAAAATAGATTGCTAAAATAAACCATGACACAAGTAAAAGTAATTTACAAGTAAAATACAAAAACAAAGTATTAATTGCTAAAAGCTCGCCAGGAAGCTTTTACACACTAGTTGGACCAGTTTGTCCAGAACGACGTGTGAGCAAAGTTGTCATGTGGCAGCCCTACTGGCGCAGACCCGCTACAATGGAACCTTTGTTGCACAATGCCCATTTCCGATTACCAGATTGAATCGTCCTCGTCAAAGAGCCCCGCTTTCAATAATCGCAGGACGCTATATATTTATCATTTTTATAAAAATCTACTTCTAAATATAAAATCTATACATGTATATGTACTTACTTGCCTAAATAAAAATTAAATAAAAAATTAGTCTCGCTATAACTCGAGAACGGCTGAGGCGATTTGGCTAGTCTTGAAATATTCGGGGAAGTCCAGGGTAGGTTTTTACTAAGTGGAAAGTGATACGAAGTTCACCGCGTCATATAGTAAACATAGTTTCGTTTTTTGTACAAATTTTCACGTATCGACTAAAGTTCAGAATTTAAAGCTAAGTTACACCGTACAATAAATTATTATTTGGTACCACAATATAATACTCCTACGATGTTCTTATCACTTTGCAGCTAATGGGAGCACCGTGCACTTAACATTAAAAACAATTTGAAAGTAATGATAATTAAAAAGTAACATACATCTTAAGGTGCGTAAGTGGTGCCTGACCCTGCTGTTATTTGAAAGTTGCGATGAACTTGTTTCTACACCTACATCATTCAAATTACGAAATTTTTGACGAGACGAAAAGAATAATAGGTATTCATTAATTTAATTTTAGATATTTAGGCTATAGCCTATAAGCTTAGTAGGAATAAGTTACTTATTGGTATTAAATTTTATATCAGATAGAAAAATAACTTGAATGTGGATGACATGACGTTATGGTTTAAATGATGTTTAATAATTTATCGAAAAGCTCATTATCTAAATGTATTAAAGCTACATCAACTAATATGATTTTATAATTACTTATTTACTTCACTTGAAATTTAATTAATTTAATGTAATAATCACAATATTTTCAGACGATTCTATTACCTAACATTCTCGGATATCACTTGTACCCATATATTTATAGTGAGCATAAATTGAAGGTTTTGCAACTAGCTCTCACTGGATCGCTTCCAACAAAGGGAATTCATAATAACGGGCCCGTTCACAATATATTTGACCGAATTTAGCCAAAGTGGGCTTGCGTAAGCTGAGTTTTACATAACATTTAGCTGATGAGATTGAATTTTTCCTTTTAGGTCGGAAAATTCATATTGTTACGACCCAATTAAATCAACAAGGTTAGATGAAACATATGTACCTACATGCCCATTTAGGTTTTTCCTATACAACAATGAGTCCTCAATCTAAAGGCAACAGCAAAAGGCTATAATCTGGTGAAGTTATCGTTACCGAAAAGAAGAATTTACAGCATTTATTGAAATAACTAGCAGGGACGGCTCTAGCCGGTGTGGCGCCCGCGCCCGTGTGCAAATATTACCCTAGCGCCCCCTAGCAAACACGCGGTCGATAAAAAATCGGCAAAGTGCGAGTCGGACTCGCGCATGAAGGGTTCCGTACGATTATAAAGCAAAGATAGTCTAAAAATTATGTTTTTATGGGAGCCCCTTAAATGTTTATTTAAGTACAAAATATACAATTAAGTATTTTGTGAATATTTCCAAGTTCCTACGTTAATGGCCAAAAAATCACATTTCTTGTATGGGATTGTAACCTTAGGTATTTAATTTATTTTGCTTATTATAGTATTCTTTATTAAAAGAAGCAACAGAATCATATAATCTGTTATCTGATAATTTCAACTCTAGCATAGAGAATCCTGCAGTCTATGACCAGAATAAATAATATGAAGTGAGCCGATTGTCTAAAAGTTAATACTTTTTAGTTTTTTTTTAAGATTAGACTACCTCAAATTCTATTAATGACTTTGAGGTGGTCTGTTCTTGGCCTTCTAACTTCTGTGGAACATCGGCTACCATTGCAACCTGCGAACGGCCCATCTCCATGGGCTACGTTTGGATTGCTATCCACTATCCAGACGACACATACATGTTGGCCCACGGAGACATTTTTGAGGAAACAATACGAATGGCGAGAGTGGGTGAGTCTCAGGTTTTGGCGCTTATAGAAGCGTGGAGGCTGCGAGTCACAGTCGACAAAACGCAGGCCATGTTTTTCAATGGGCCCCGGAAGCACCGCCCCCGCGGAGGCATCACTGCGCAACGCAGAGATGTGGAGGAGAGTGTGCCGATCGACGCTGAAATGCAGTGCTTGATTCTGATCCTTGATTCTGAATGGATCTTTAATACCCCTCATTTTCGTCGATTGGCACTATCTCTGAAGAAGATGGCCATGGCCCTTCATTGCCTTCTGCAAAAATCTGTGGTCCAGGGTCGACCTGTAGATGGGGAACACATGGCACCCGGAATAGACAGCTGCTCAGAAGCCCACAGCATGCTTTAGCACTGCGGATACTACGCTGATATCGAACCGTTAACTTGTGAAGCGGCGTTGGAATTTGGAGGCACGCGTGTTGTCGGAGGGTGTATCAACACACGACTTTAAAGAGCGAGGAGAACGGGTGCTACTAGGACCTGGCAACCCAAAGGCGCCACCAGGCGCGTGTTATTACAATACGTACCTGGCAAGACCAGTTGGCGTCCCCAATTGCCGGCCGCACTGTGAAAGCGATCCGGTCGATACTACAACAGTCGATGGCACATTCAAGGGGCGCCATAGGGCTAGGACAAAAACATCGCCTAGGTGCCACCACAGTCTGAGAAAGACGATTGAACGCTCTGCTTGGGCTGAGCAACGGGCTGAGTTTTGTACCGTCCTTGGATTGGACCTTACTACTTATTGGGAGGCAGTAGCTTATACCCTCTGCGAAATTGTTATGTTGCAAACGGAGGCTGCATAAAGAGAACGGGAAGTAAATACGCAGATCTCATGAGAAGAATACACGGAGGGCGTAGGCTGCACGGCGCCCGGTGCGACCGCAAGGGCGCCGTCAAGAATACATATTTTGCTTATGATCTTGTGGTTTAGCGGCGAAACCGCGATTACGCACTAATTTTGGCGCTTATCTTGACGACAAACATAATCTTCATTTATGTGTTTTAAGGTTCATTTCATGTTGAAAAGTAAAGTTTATTTTTATATTGCAAAAGCCGAGCCGCTCATGGCGCGCCTTGCTTTGCTGTAATTCGACAAAATATATAAGAAGAGCTCCAGATAATTCACAAAATGTATGCAAACTGGAGTTCTTTTTACGGTGGTCATTAAAGCACGGCGGCCGGCCAACGCTAGCTTTTTGCGAGCGGCGCTCGGCGCCCCTAGGACCGTGGGGCCCTTGTGCACCGCACACCCTGCACCTAAGGGAAAGACGCCCCTGATAACTAGTTTGTAACAACTTACAATGCGTAAAAGAAAAGCAGCAACTGGCTTTATTTTCGAAAGGACTGTTTCCTTTAACTGTAGGTACCTACAATGCAGTCTTTAGACAAAAGCACAATCTTATAAAACAATCTGGGATTTTGAAGTTTCTTTGGATGTTGTTACACAGATAGACGCATATCACATCTGCTACGCCCGGGTGCTCGCAGTTGCAAAGTTTGCCCAATCCTCAGCGATAGCGTTATTAAGAGGTGTTACTGTGCGAGCGGCTTTTATTTCAAAAGCGGGAACATAAAGTTTCGGAGGGATCTTAGTTAGTCTTAAGAGGAAGTGTTAATCTCTATTCTATAGCTTCATTTAATTAACCGACTTCCAAAAAGGAGGAGGTATCACGATATAATATAATATTAGCAATTTGACCGAGCTTTGCTCGGTATTCGATGAAACACGAATAAAATGTTATTTTCTAAAAATGATTCCTAGCTAGATCGATTTATCGCCCTATATACTCATGAAAATCGTTGGAGCCGATTCCGAGATTCCAATTATACAGGGTGTAACAAAAATAAGTGATAATACTTTAGGGTGTGTATGTGTTCCTTGTAGAGAGTTCACTGTGAAAGTAGCAGCGCTGAAAGACCAAATTTTTTTCACTTTTGTATGGGGAATCTCGTGACGCTCGGGCCCTTGTCCATACAAAAGTTAAAAAAAAATTTCGTCTTTCAGCGCTGCTACTTTCACAGTGAACTCTCTACAAGGAACACGTACACACCCTAAAGTATCATCACTTATTTTTGTTGCACCCTGTATATATACATACATATATACAAGAATTGCTCGTTTAAAGATATAAGATAAGATACTAGACGATCTTCGTAGGTACTAGACCACCCAAAACAAGCGCACGCACACATCGACGTGATTTCAGATATCCTTAAGTTTCAATATATAGTATCACATCTGAATGCGCGTAAAACTGTGTTTGGTAAATTTGAGTACAAGGTGATGGCCGTATTACTCTACTGCATAATACTTCTACTGTGATTTAAGTTCGCACTGCTCACTGCACTGTTAGTGGAGTGCTAAGCGCGGCTCGTTTTTATAGAAAGTGCGATAAGCATGAATTTTTGAGGTAGCATAACGCGAGGGCTTTCCAGTTCATTCATAATTAATACAAACAATTTATCTGTATATTTTGGCGAAGTGCACCGGATGTCATGCATCCTTCATACCCTAATGTACTGTCGGCAGAGCTGCGCTATTAAAATTCCATTTGGAGTGCGCCCTGACGCCGGGAACCCTATTTAATAACAACTTTTTAATTAACGCTCATTTCCACATCTACCTTATGGAACGCAACACGCTTTATGCATTTGCCGAAATGTAGCTGAACATAACAATTGTTTCGGCAAATGTTACATACGTATACCTAAACTCTTTGTTTTTCCCGTTTAAAATATATTAACTGTGCAGCTACGGTTAGTAAAAGTTGTTAAAGCTACAGGTATGATTTAATTTTAGCGGTATGCATGCTAAAATATTTAGTGCGAAACTTTATTAGCAGCTCATACTTACTACCTCTGCTTGGAAACTGAACAAAATATTGGTATACAAATTACCGTTTAGAATACTCGACAGGAACGCAGCTCATGCTCTAGTACAAGGCTGCTCAACCCCAGGCCCGCGGGCCACAATATGGCCCGCGAAAGAATTTTAAATGGCCCGCACCAGGAAGTTTTGAATACTTAACTTTTTTTTTGTACTAAGTTGAACTGCAAAATCATAAGTCATTGAAAACCATTTTTGTCGAAAAAGTGTCGTCGAAACCTCAAAATTCTTCAGAAAATTTTGCAGATTTCTGGAAATTGGCACCTACCAAAAGAAGAAGAGAAGTTTTTATGTAGTTTTGGATCAACATAATATTATGTCCGTGAAAAAGTGTTTTCAGACCTTAATTATGTTAAAAATAAATACCGCACATCATTAAATTTACTGAGCAACATATATTTTCTGACTTGTTGCTACTGTCAACATCAGATTTATCACCCAACATAAATAAGTTGTTAAAAGACAAACAACTGCAAAAATCTCATTAATTTAAAAAATAAATGTATGCTTATTATAACCCATTGAAGTTTGATTGGTATTATATTTAATGGTCCGTTATAAATGTGGGAATCCACCGTTTGGCCCCACTATAAAAAAGGTTGAGCAGCCTTGCTCTAGTATAAATGCCACATCACAAACCGGCTGAGTAATCGTTGAACATACAAAAAAATACATACAGCCGAACGTATTACCTCCTCCTTTTTGGAAGTCGGTCAAAAATGATATAAGCTACATAAGAAGTAAGAACTGAACTATGTTATTACAGTCTCTGTTACATGTAATAAATCATTACCATCCCAGGAACAGACTCATTCCTCAGAAAAAAATTAAACTGTGGGCGGGGCGAGAGTTGGAGTGGCTCCGTCTTGGGCCGTTTGATCTTCTGACTGTTGAGAGAAGCCCGCGGGCTACCTGCGGTAATCGTACCCTCTAAAATTACTCATAATAATAAGTGTGGTTACTAATTTGAGAAATACCAAACTTCGAAATGGACGAGTGGTTTCTGACTCATGTGAACCGGTGATAGTACTGTGATTTTACTTTTATGAGAAAAAAATGTGGTAATATTTTTAGTAAATCTCTTATATTTAATCGTGTGTACATTGTACAGGCTATTGTAGATACGCATTATATTTTGACCTTGTCTATCAAACCACACACCCATTTTTCAAATATATCTGTCAAGAAGAAAAAAGTGTGTCAGCTCCGACGCACGACTAGAGTTTACTCCTTAAGTACGAGTATCTAACCATACGCAAAAAGAGTTTATTCAACTGAAAAAAGATTAATATAAATTATAATATGAAATCAGATGTTCCGGCAATATTATCTACACCCCTTTCTGCCATAGTTATTTCAAAATATTTTTTCTCAATTCGGAATCGAATAGAGGAGAAAAATCCAGGAAGATCAAGCCGTAGAAACTCATATCCAGGACAAATAGTTGCCGAGTTACAAGCATTCAAACTTTGTCATTGACAGCTCGGCAACTGTCAAACGTCGAACAAAAGCGGCCATAACTCAGCTTCCAATAGGCCTAGAGGAACGGGGATTCTTCTAACATCAAAGGCAACACCTCGGCTACACCCTCCCTGAATTTGAACTAAATCAGAGACATCATTTTTTTTCTCAATTTCAAAGCCAGAATCAAATAGAGGAGAAAAATCCAGGAAGATCAAGCCGAAGAAACTCATATCCAGGACAAATAGTTGCCGAGTTACAAGCATTCAAACTTTGAAATTGACAGCTCGGCAACTATGAAACGTCTTACTAAAGTAGCCATAACTCCGCTCCCAATAGGCCTAGAGGAACGGTGTTTCTTCTAACATCAAAGACAACACCTCGGCTACCCCCTCCCTAAATTTGAAATAATTATATTATTATATTATTTTATATAATATTATAATATAATTATATTATATAATTATATTATTTCATATAATCATATAATAATATAATTATATAAAATAATTATAGGAGATAACACAAGCGATCGATCAAGGATTATCTGTAGGTGCTGTCTTTCTCGATTTAAGTAAGGCCTTTGATTTTGTTCACCACAAACTCTTATTAAACAAATTAGAAAAATGTGGTATTCATGGCAACGCATATGTTGGTTGTAAATGGTTTGAATCGTATCTCAAAGGTAGAAAACAATGTGTAGAGATAAGAAAAGTTGAAAATAATAAAGAGATTTCTTACAGATCCGATTATTAAAACAAGGACTGTGGGGTACCACAGGGGAGTATATTAGGTCCTATCCTTTTCCTCATTTATATAAACGAATTGCCCAAAGTAACAAAATATCTAACCTTTATGTTCGCAGATGACACTACTTTACTAATAAAATGTTTAAAAAATTTATTAGATAATGAAATAAAAACGAAATAGAAAGAGTTAAAATTGGCTAAAATGTAACAAATTGGAAGTGAACTTAGAAAAAACAAAGGTTATTAAATTAAAAAAATCAAATTCTGAATCTGATATAAAGGAATTAGAAAATAAGATAAGTCCTATACAATGCGTACCATCTACCACATTCTTAGGGTTCAATATTGACAAAAATCTAAATTGGAAAGAACATATTGACAATATTTGTAATAGATAAAATATAAATATAATTCGTATCTGCACTAAAAAGAATACAAAATATAGTATCTAAAGAAGCAGCCTTAATATCTTATCACGGCTATGTCTCATCTGTCTTAAGATATGTTCTGATTTTATGGGAAACTCAGTAGAAGTGGATAGAGCATTTATCATCCAAAAGAAATGCATTAGAGCTATGGCGGGAGTAAAAAACCTCTAAACCGCTTTTAAAAAAATTTAAAATTCTTCCTTTAGCCAGCCTATACATATTAGAAGCGTGTTTATTTGTTAAAAAATATGATTATCTATTCGAAAAAAAAAAGCAATACCCGAATCAAAAACAAACTTAACATACCCGCACAAAAGTCGTCTTTAAACAGCAAAAATGCATATTGTATGACAGTAAAAATATATAATAATCTTCCCGATAAAATTTAAAAAGACCACACTACCTATGATAAATTTAAGAAAGCTCTTTTTGAGTGGTTGTTAGAGAAATGCTACTACACGGTACAAGAATATTTTAATGATATAATAACTTCAAAAAGGTTTAAATAACATTTTATTAAAATTGATTTATTTATTTTTTACTCTCTGACATTAAATGTATTCTAATAAATAAATTTATATTACGACAAAACACTAGAATTATTATTTTGCTTAATGTATTTTATTCGATTAAATTGACATTGTAAATTTTGATTACTTATATTATTATTTTGACATGAACTCATTTAAATTTATTTATTATTATATGACATGATTATATTATGATATTGCATCAATGTTAACGGATTTTTTCTCTCAAAAATTTGTTATAGTATAAATTGTATTGATAATATTGTAATGTTATGAATTCCATTAATATTTGACTCTATTAAAATGATAAAAATGTTTTGGCTTGAGTTGACGATATTGATTATAATTATTGGATTTTTAAAATTGATTCTTTTATATCCGAACTATTGTAATACATGTAGAAAATTTGTATGACACACTATATGACAATATTTCCACGCCTATGTGGCAGAAATTGTGATCAAACTAAATTGTAAGACCTTTATGTACGAATTTCTTGGAAATAAATAAATAAATCTTAAAAATCTTAAATCTATATAATATTATATTCCGATAGGTATATTACCTTTATGGTCTTAATACACTCACAGCCAAATTTTCCGTCGTCCAAAAACGTGACACATTTTCGTTACTTGTTAGTAGGTTTTACCCCTCGGATTTTTCTCATACCGGGCGCCTTATATATGAAAATCGATTCTTAAGGAGTAAACTCCAAAAAATATATAACAAATAGCGATATTTTACTATGTAAGTATAACCTTAGTCCTTACTTGTTAAATATAAACTTTACTTACAACCTACAATTTTTATCATACTTTAAATTTAAGTCACAATATGTTAACTTTTTAAGATGTGGTGAAAGAAAGTGATTCTTTACTAAATATACGATATTTCCACCACCTCGCCGAACGCGCTGCGAAAACATTTTCCGATCGTTCATCTTTGAGTCGCTTACTTGAAAGACTTGTGAGTTTTTATTTGGAATCACCACACAAATTCCTTGGCACTTCACTTGAAACGTGTGGGACGTATGGCGTTATATCATTTGCAAGCAATTCGCAGGCGCTGGCTTCCCTCCAAGTGAGCGCTTGAGTCCAACTCATCTGTTAACTTTATCCCGAAATCGATAAACTTCACGACTTATATGCGAGTTAAAAATGTGGTGTAATTTTTTAGTTAATTTTTGCGATAGTATACTATTAGAGAAATTAAATTATGAGCAGACTTAGAGCCTGTTTCACCACTTCCCGATAAAGAGCCGAATAGGCTATCCACAACTTTTTTGACAGATTCTCCATATCCTATCTGTCAAGTTAAGTGATGGATAACCTACCCGGCACTTTATCAAGAGGTGGTGAAACATGCCCTTGGGGGTTATGTCAATGTGTCACAATAGACATAACTACCAGTAGTTCGACTGCAAAGAAACGGACAGGTTTCAATATCTGTCAAATTCGTCGGGTTTCACTAGGATTATGAACGGAATGTGCCTCGCGCTGGCTGATATAATTTATTTTTAAATAAAGATTTCAAAATTGGATTCTGACAATTTTAATCACACGTGCCAAAACACAAACAACAATACGACCAAAGAGGAAGACGTGCAGCGAATATGTCATAGTTTTAAATTCGTAGGTTATTAACAACCCTAGCGATTCGTAGGTAGTTAACAACCCTATTCGTAGGTAGTTAACAACCCTAGCGACGATTTTCGTCATAATACGTCAAATTTAAAAATTTCAACATCAGTTCTAAGTCGACATACTCTATAATTCTGTCTACTCTGAATAATAAGTAATATGTCGGCTAAGCTTGATAATATAACAAATTAAATAATGTAGGTACACCATCTGTCTATGAATCAATTACTTTGAAAATATCATAATACATCAAAATAAACATGCCTGCTTTTAATTGTATTAAAATATTAATACCTAATTCGAAAATATAAATAGTAGTATACAGTATACGGTTATTAATGATTGCAAAGACAAGCTTTCTAACCAGTTTTAGTATCAGTAGACAGTAATAGCTGTGGCCAGCGTGCGATACAAACATACCTACTTCTGTAGGCCATTCGGACAATGATATGTAAGGTTTTGTCGTTAATAACATGATAAAATTAAAAAAAAATCAGTTGTCTGTAAAGTCGGTTTACTGACGTTAGTTGAACGTGACAACGTATGACGTTGTCACGTTCAACTATCCTTAGCCCCTTAACGATCGCTTCCGAATCTCTATAAATAGAAACAAACTTTTTCGAGTGTAACCTAAAGTTATTTCGATGTATTTCTTTCAAATGATTGTCTAAAAATATTTATAATGAGTAAAATAAACTATTCGCATTACAAAACGCTACTGTATACATTCGTGAAATCCAGTAAAATCTTCGAACAAAGCACAAGTCATACCTTGACACGTAGGAAATAGAGCACAATTTTGAATAGCCGAAATTATACTAATAGCTCACAGATTATTTATTTATTTTTCATTCAGAGTGTGGTCGATGTATCAAAGGTCATAACTAATCAAACTTCTTCATACAAAAGTATTCTCTAAGTCATCGAAATACGTAATATAATCGAAACTAGAGTTTCGAGACTAGAGTCTTACGGTTGTTGAGAGACAATGTGCCTCTTTGTCGCTCGTTCCGCGCTCTCGCTTGGACTTCAAGCCTTAAATGGAACGCCTCAGAGCGAGGTAGGTAACGCCGCATGAACTGTCATGTTTTTCGTACCCCATATCGAATTATAAGACGTTATCACGTCAAAAAACTATCGTAAATATACTCTTTTCAAATTGCGTCTCTAAAAATACTTGCACTTATACTTGTGGGTTGTTTTTCAGCCGTATTAAAAAAACTGTTTCAAACCAACCGAAATAAAAGTTATACACGTGATAAATGAAGTTTGAATATTTCATCGAAATGGTGGTTTTGTTAGAATTTGTTAACTTTGTTCGGAAAAATGTTATCAAACCATTAATTTTATTCATTTGATTTTTTTGGATATTATGTTCGATATGATTTTTAGCGACAAAAAAGCTTTGTAACTTTTTGTAATAATATTAATATTAACTACCAGTACTACTACATTTACATAAGAGAACTGTCAACTGAGTCACTGAATGTGATTTAAAACCTTTAAAACGTAACGTAGTTTTTGACTTCTCGCCATGTATATATGTACATTGTACACGTAACTAGAATTTGGATGGAATCTAAAAAGCACCCCTAGTGGCAAAAAATGATAACTAATTCGATCCAACACAAAGTCTCGTTAACGTCTTCAAGGTGAGCTGTGACGAAAACTCGCCCTCAACACACAGGTTTGTAACATTTTGAAAAATAAGTGTAATTCAAATGATAAGTTCGTAATTTGAAAATATAATAAGTTCTTTCCAAGTTCATTTTATTCAAGTAGGAATAATAATGACACGCAGCAAATTTTTACCCGGTTTTCAAGTTCATTCCCCACCCGTCTCTTTCAACACCTGGATTACGTTTAGACATGATGATACTTTGCTTTGGTTTAGAGGGAGATTTACTTAAGCTCGATCTTAAGTGTTTGTTCAATATGTTTAAACTATAAAATACATTAACAACAGACGAGCTGATGATAATGAATGGTGCTGGTGCTAAGAAAATTGTCAATTGTCAATCTCTTCAGATAAATAAAAAACTTAATTAAATTGGTTCACCCAAAAATAGATGAACCGATTTTGTTCTGCTTTTTTGGGCTACTACCACCAATGGGTACCACTGACAGAGATACAGCGTCGTCAGGTCACGTCAGCTTTTCTTTAGGTTTTTTACACACTGGTATAATTTGACCAGATAACTCTCTTAACTTACTTGAACAAAACTTTGAAGTTCGGTATAACAACACAAGAAAATGTAGTATGGGTTACATTTCTACAATAACATGCGCCCTTGTATACTACAGGCGTATCTACTTCTAAATACTGTGTTAATAGGAACTGATTATCGAATAATCCCGGCTTTAGGTACATTACGTTAATTTAAATGGTATCTAAACAATAAACGTTAATGAGGATTCTACTATGAATAAATTGAGATTATACAATATCGCATGGAAATACCTATTTCCTAGTTTATCGCAGGCTTTCAATAGCTATTGATAATTTGTGATATTGCGCCGAATATAGAGCCGTGCCATTCCGTTCATTCATTTACTGGATTGAATAAAATGTATTCACTTTGGCGTATATGCCGAATATATTGTATACGTCGGCACAATATAGTGATGTGAAATACAAAATAGTATTTTCCGTGTTATACGGTTTTAGCGCTTGAATTTTTTGATCGCTCATCAAGGTAATGTATGATCATTTGTTGAAGTAAGGCATTTTGCACATTTTCTTAAATTTCTTTTTGTTTCTTTGTTGTTAATTCTACAGTTTATTTTTGACACTTTTATATGCAAATAGGATTTAATTTTATCATTATTAATCTGCAGTTATGGAGTAAGATATTCACTAGCCATTAGATGATGCCCAACTTTGTTGCACTGAAATTCATTTGTCGCATTTCACTTTACCTTTAGTATTCATTCTTAGTTTTTTATATACTTAAGCCCTGTTTGACTCACTTTGGGCCATGTGGCCGGCATCTACCGGGAGTTCGTGATATCCCTAGGGATATCGTGAAATCCCTGATATCCTCTTTTCCCTGCGACATATCGATGTGTCACAGCACTATAAGGTTCATAAACAGTGTTCAGAGGAAATCCAAGTTGATTGGCGCGGACATTCGGGAATCTCTCGGAGCACACGTAAGTGACTACTTATGTAAATAACACGATTTATTGAAATTTTATACATTGTTTTCGTATATAGGACTGGTTGTGCTTCGCTTATTTTCAATGTGACCCTAATACTGTATATTGGCTGAATAGTGAATATATTTGCGGTTTGTATGTAAAAATATGTATTGTATTGCGCGAGGATAGAATGTATCTTAGATTTATCTTTAAGCTCACTGCTTTTATTCTAATGAGATCTTCATTACTATGTTTGCCGTTTTCGCCACTCGTGTATTGCGAGATGCGATAAACGTGATTATCGTTCGTTCTTCTACCTTAGTAGTCTTAACTTATTAAGACTTACTGTGGTTATGGTAAAATCAACTAAGACTCCAGTCCAGCAATACGTTATACGATGCTCCAACACTTGGTAATTTTCCAAAATTTCTAAGTGTTTGACCATCTTAATTCGTATACCTTCTGAAGCCATACATTTTGGCTTCGCGTTGCTACTACGTTGATCATTTACTACTTGAACGTACAATTTTGTTTTAAACCAATGTGTCACGTTGTTTTATAATCCGTACACACCATGTCATGGAAGTTCATGTGAAATTTTATTACCGAAATTAAAACTCACGTGTGCAGTGTCCATCGTCCAACAACCGGTTCCCCGTTAGGCATTTGCATATCCATTGAACTATTACGTCTGTACCTTCGAGTTTATTTCGAAGTCCGTCGAGCTCGGCGACGCGACGTGCGTGTCGGCATGCGAGACCGTCCGCCACCGACCATGCTGTATTTAAAACAAGTGTATTAATGTATACGCAATATACAATATCTACATGTAACAAAAGCTGTTACTACCTACTATAGTGTGTAAATGTCCCTTGTATAGAGTTTACTGTGAAAGTAGCAGCGCTGAAAGAGTAATTTTGACGTTTATGTTTCTAATTTCTATACGAAATGCTTTAACGTCATGAATTTGCCCAAATTCCCATAAAATCATTGTAAAAAGTAACTCTTTCAGGGCATCTACTTACACAGTAAAGTACGTAAGTACTACAGGATGTAATAAAATGGAAAAAAGTTCTCTTTCAGCGTTGTTTCTTACAAAGTGCATTCAGGGGACTGTTACATGCCCTAAAGTGTTAATTATATTTTGTTTATTTAGATTCACCAACAGAATATCATCTCACACATTAAAATAAAAGACAAAAAAAAACTTATAGGTTAAATGACTTCCAAGTCGGTAAGTTTTCTTACATAAAGCTTTTTTAAGAATTTAATATAGCTTCAGATAGTTTTAGTCACGTCATACGTGGTAGGTATACAGCTTAATTATTACTTCTTTAGAAAATGTTAATGAAGTCATTAAAATAAGCCGTAAATCCTAGATGATATGTTAATTTTCAGAAATATTAATTAGTTATGATTAATTAACCTATTCTAGATCATGACCCCGATGCTACATAGTGGCTGACATAAATCAATCTTGTTCTTTTTGACGATCAGGCTAAACTTGTTTGTTTTTTCCTATAATATTTTATTTATTTGTCACGGAAGGTTCCTCCAAATTAGGCTGTAAAAACTCAACTCTATCCTTCCTCTATCCCTTTTATGTCGACGTATGTGTTTCTTAAATATTTTGTAGTAGCGAATTGGTCCATGAAATATACAGTAGGAGCAGGGTAATAGATTACCCGGTACAGATATAGTTGCGGCCATACATATTTAATGTTATTGTTCCTCGATTGTTAAATAAACCAGTTCGTTCCTTAATAAAAATTTAAAGCGTACGAAATATTTACCTACTTTATAAAATTATTCGGAGACAAGAACATTTCTTAGGACGTAAAATGTAAACAAAAACGTCGAAGCAAAAAGCAATAAACCTATACAAAAGCGAAATAGTTAATAGTTACTAAATTCCTCTACACGTAGACGTTCGTAGACGGACTCTGCTATTTAATTTGAGCCCTTTGCTCGAGTTTCTTTTGACTGGAAAAGTTTTCGTATAGCTTTAGATAGCAGCTACAAAACGTTAATATCAATTTTATTACAAAGTCGCACGGCTCCGCTAGTGCGCTACTAGTATCTATTCTGTACAGTAATATTCCCGTTTTAAAGAGTCAGTGTATTGTCTTACAACTTTTCCCGTGTGTATCTTTATAACAAAGAAGGGAAAATCGTTCTCCGAGCATCTACTGTTTCACTTGAAGCTTCTTAATTAAATTATAACAAAAGACTCTACAACGGAGGAGCAATTAGTTTACACTGATACATCATTCGACCTCGTAAAAGTGACTTAGAATCTATGATTTATGAACGCCTCTCTATTGTACTCGTGATAAATGAAAGTTCACGTATTTTACAATTTACCGACGTTATAACTTATGCAAAGAATATAAATTCTAAGGTCATAAACATGTAAGACTTTATTACTGCAGTCTATTGAGTATGCGAGGAGACATCTATGAATAAATCTACGTTGAAATTCTTTATTTGCATCGACACTATACGGCTAGTATTTACTGTAAACGAGTATATAAAATGCAAAAGTCACTCCGCCTCCATTTAACTTTATAAAAGAGAGTAAAATTCCTGAAATTGAAGCGAAACTAAAAAATGGCCATTAATTAAAAAAAATCCACGCAACTTGGTAAAATTCGCAGCTCGCTAGGCACAATGGGGTCCGTCGATACACAATCGGGGAGCGTGGGCATGAAAATCAAACCCACCTATTAGGTGGGCCGCTACTAATTAAAAGAAAATTGTTAAAATACAGCGCGCCGCTCGCGCAGCGGACTAACTTTTAACGAGGATATATTTGGTTTCGACTAACCCTTTGGTAATTTTACTATTGAGTCTGGCTCCAAATAACTCTGTAATTGCCTTCAAACAACTTCGCTTTGTGGAGAGAATACCGATGCTTCATCTGTTTTGGGCGTACCTGAATGCCGGTGGAAAGTACTTTAATGAATTGACGAACTCAATATCTTATTACCGAAGCGTTCAAAATTGTTTTGCGTGGGGATTTGAATATACCTTCTATTAAAAAAAAAAACTTTAGAGAACCATTAAGTTTTTAAATTAAAACTACTGACGACATCTAAAAAAATTTGTTCAGCAAATATCCAAATTTTTAATGTGTTCCTTGAATAATATAATAGGTAATTAAGTAAAGTTTTGTGATAGTTGTTGTGGACATCTGGCTCTCTGCCAGACCTTGGCTTATTACCATAAATGTATATTATCATTGAATATGTCACCCGCAAAAATAAAATTACTTACACAATTTACACAACAAAATTAAACTGTTATACTTGTTGTTTTTGTTTTGTTCAGACTCTATAAGTTAGTTTTTTATTAACACCTGTTATTAAGAGACTTTCTTAGAGGGATTTTGTAATAATTTTGAATTCAGATAGATCTCCAAAACATTCCTAAGTCCTAACCAACTACTGTTAACTTAAGATTTATTGCTGTTCCATTGCTGCATTTCTACGAGTATATTTCTGTTTCAGTGTCTGGCGGGAGAGCCATGATGGACTGCCTGTGCCCCGCCCCGCGCACCCTCGCCTGCCGCGTGGTACTGCTGGACGAGAGAGAACTGTTCCACGAAATACAGGTAAAAAAGAAAGAATTATATTTCGTAGTGCAAGACGAGAAAGAACTAATTTACCTTGAAATGTGCGTACGGAAAAATAGCTCGGATATCATTGATATAACTGAAATTATCTTATTAATAAATATACCCTGCTTTGTTTCTTTGGGAGCTTTTTTATACTAAAAATACTTGTCAAAAAATCTTAAAACATTCGTTGAATCAATACCGATGCAAACGTAGACTTATATTAAAAAGGGTTGACTTTAAAGAAAATACGTCGAAGCCTCCCGAGGATACGGCGGTTTCAATTTCCCCGTATGATGAAACAACACTTTTTCTTCGTTTGCCGTATTTTCAAGTGCAGCTATTCCGAGACGAATTGAAGTGTACTCGGGGGTCGGGTCCTTTATATGCGGGGCCCGGGTCCAAGGTGCGGGCGACGAGTTCACTGAATCGTACGTCTCTATGAATATTAAATTGTATTTGCCATCATTGTCGCGGGAGCGACGCGTCGACGTGTTATTACGCGCTTCCTTCGCGGTACGGATTACTATTTCGCTAATCTCGTAATCGTCTTATTGAGGGATTACTTGCCGTTTTCCGGTTTTCTATTAGCTTTAGATGCGATCAACGACTTACAAAACTTAGTATAAATACATAATATGAATGACGAATGTATATGATTGAAAGTAACTTTTTTCCAAAAATGATGATACAAAAGTTGCAAATTGCTACAATTTCCAATAATAAAAGTAAGTGAAGCGATCACAAACTCGAAGTTCATTCTATCAAAGCGATTGTTATGGCATATCAAATTACATCCCGAGATCAGTATTAAGCGCGCGGGAGCCATTCGTGCCTCCGTAACGAGGCTGTTACATTGTAAATATGAGGAAAACCTCCTCAAGAACGCCTTTTATTTGAATTGTAACCCGAAAGTTTTCTTATTTGTCAAACGAAATACTTCGATATATTCGAGACGGGGAGGCGTGAGCGACGACAGTTCGACGTTTTCTGCTAAATTGTATAGTTATTTTAGACAAATCGGCTTTCCCTTGCCCTGTCTGCGGGGTCATTTGTCAGAAAGCGGACTTTCCCGGGGCGAGATTTGTTCGTATGATGTCGTGTTGGGCGGCGACTGACGAGTGGTGTGACCGCGGCCGCACAGGGGGTGATTAACGCGGCTTATTGATGTTTGAACTCCAATTTGATTGAGTGTGTTTACGTCACGGTCGCCGTTTTGTTACTAAAGTTACATCAACCGACAGTTTTTTTTATGATTCCGAGGCATTACATATTGATATTTTTGACAAAACATTATAACTATTACCTACTTATATTCAATGCTCGTACATAAATAAAAAAATATAAAATATATCTCTAGTTTTAGCAATGACATTTATTATAGAAGGTCTTTGAGTTTTAGACATCAAACTGACATTTATTTTTAACCGACTTCAAAAATAAGAGGTTATTAATCAGTTCATTAGTTTTTAAGATAGACAATTTTAATTCATAGTTACGTACAATTTTGAAGTCGGTTTAATCTTTTTAAAATAACTATTGGGTCTTAAATAGACAAACTTTTCATTATTTTTTAAATATATTTAATTAAGGTATTCAAGCCATGTAATAATGAATTCTATTTAGACCATTTACGATGTAGCTGTATACGAAGTTGTATATTTCGAGTTTCATTTAATTAGCTCGACATAAACAAGACGTCCGTAAACTTTACGTCGAGAAGTGCTGAGGGATGTTATTATTATGCTTTGTAATTTTATATACAAACCGGGTTCCGCTGCTTTTAGTGAAGATACCGAAAAACGTGGATATGAATTTCTCTAATAATAACTACAAATTTTCATCACAGTTAATGATGAAATCGTTTTTCTGAAAAAAAAGAAAATTTTGGATTTCTTTCTTAATAGTACTCTATAGTAATTTCTAAACAAATCGCACGTTGTGTGCCTTAAGGTTCAGTTTAAACTGCAACATCGAGAGGCGTGAATGCTCAATCAATGTGAACTGATCCTCAAGTTTACCATCAAACTACCAATGGGACGACAGGGTTGTATTAGGTATGATGAGATCTGAGATCTGACTACATCTATGCCTGCAGTCTGAGGCTCTATGGTTCTGTGAATAACCCCATAAAACATTTATGGATTTTTACGTAAAAACGTACCCAAAGACAAGTATTAAGTGAGGAACCCTAGGAAGTGAACAAATATCAGAGTTTTAGAGGCGTTAGGTTATACGACGCTATTGTCGCGGCAAATTGAGGAGTTTCACGGTCTGCTGCATTGTGCACCTTCATTGTGCTGTAATGGTGTCTTTTGCTACTATACTGTTTCTTCTATTGCAAACCTCTGTTAGATGTAATAAAGTTTGTATATAAATAATTCTTGCTATAATACAACAAATACAAACACCCAATACAATTTTCGTGTTAAAATGGGTGTATTTATATTATCAGAGAAATTGTTCGTAGGCATAGTTGTCTTGTCTTATACTCAGATAAATGTACTGTAATGTTTAAAACCAGATTGTTAATATGCAATACGAATACATAATCATAACGATAATTTTATCTCCAGTATGTGCTTAGATGGCAGAGGCCAGAACCCGTGTAGTCCGCAGGTTGCTGAATGCGATCGCTGTCAGATTTGAAAATGGTTTATTTTTCGAGCTGAGCGCACTCCGCTGGGGCAAACGGGTTTGTTATTAAATCATTTATTATTCAATGAAACGAACAGTTTCGTAACAGACAGAGTGCTGAATTGTTTACTAAGGGCACATGTATCGTTGTTATCGCTAAAATCAAACGAGGATTCATGATGTTCAATTTCTATATGAATAGCGTTTTATTCGGAAGAAATACATACTTATAAAATAAAAGAATGAATAGCGTATTGTAAAAAGTTAGATAAAAGTTATAGAAGCAAGCCTCTCTTCGTAATAATTACACGTGCATAAATTTTATGAATAAATCAATATTATAATAACAGAAAATACAAATAACAGAAGGCTAATAAATATTTAGAAAATTTTCGCTTCTTTTTCCTTGTATTTATGAGACTTAAAATAAATGTTTTTCTGAAAAGGATTTTATATGACCAACCCTTGTAATGTTTTGAAATTGAGATATCCTTATTTATTTCATAATAATTATTAGAGATCATAAAAATTAATAGCATCTTTATAGGGAATCTTGTTGAAATGATAATAGACGGTTAGAGACAAAAACTCACCATGATAGAAGATGAGTTTCCTGAACCCGCTGGCCACATATTGATTACACCCTTGCCTCAATTTTATGTCATTCTTTTTATATTAGAGACATGCCTGGGGCTATAAGGCTTATTAGAGCCTAATGAAGTTAAGAATAACTAAATTGCTTTAGTAGTTTTATCAACTGATTTAGAGTCGGGAATTTAGGGTCTAAAATATTTTAAGACTAATAAAACCTTACAAAGTTTAACGCAAAATGAAACTTATATTGTCGTCGTAACAATTAAATATAAGGCATGTAAACTAGGAAGGAAGTACAAAAGCTGCAGAGCTGTTATCAAAGCCAACAGTGGCTTAGATTGTTATTTTTCGCTGACCGCACTCGACACCAGAAAAGTTCTTGTTTACTAGGAATGGTAGGTATGACTCATACACGCACATCCAACAAGTAATTTAAGTTCTTGAACTTAAAAAAATCGTGCGATATTGAAACGCAACAAAAAGTTTTTCGAAGCAATTTAAGTCGGCCTAATTTCAGGGTTCGATCACGCAACAGTCACATGCAAGCTCGTGGGAGATCGGACGCCAGGCCAGTCATTACTGCCAATACCACACTACTGGTCTTGCAGGAATCACTGGCGAATTATGCTGGAAAGCAGACATTAAGAAATGCTAATTGGCGATAGTTAGCCTCGCCGTGAGAATAAGATTTGTTCGTGTTCTTTAAGGATTTTCTTTATTTGTGCGCATCCGACACACAAGTCGTTAATATTCCGAGAAACTCTCGGTATAATTGAATATGAAGATATCGGATACGGGTTTCAAATCACGTTCGAATTTAAGATTATACTAGTAACGACTGACGATTACCGCTGTCGAATTTCTTGCAAATTCAAACTCCGAAACCACTTTCTTACCTCAATTATAATTATTGTCTTTAGTCTTACCGATATTTTACACTGGTTCATTCGTAATAAAAGAACATACCTTTAATTACCTTACCGATCCTGTTATTCACTGAAACTGTTATTTTATTTTATCCTCCGATCGGGGATTCTCGGAAATGCTATTGTATAATGTATTATATTGTTGTCGCGATCACCGGTGCGCGTACGGAGCTTAAACTTTTATACATATTTGCAAGTTAAGAATTTGTTACAATGTTGCATATGTATATTGTGTCTTTATTTCAAAAGAAAAACATCTAAGTATGTGATCTGGCATTTGTCTTAATTAAACAAGATTATTTAATTGAACTTCAATTTGAATTTGTCCCATTTTCTGACAGGACTTAGCAAGAAATGATAATTAATTGGAACAAAGTAACGACGTTCTAATAATAGATTTGAAGCTAAACAAATTGTGACATTAATAAATGGATTCATTTGTAAATTGTGACTGTAAATAAACAATCCATAAATTTTATTAATTCTAAAGGTATGCATGTTTCATTTCTTAAAAATGTAACCTTTCTTTAGCCTCATAGGGATGTTACATACAATTGGCTCGCCATTACAACTTCAACAGGATGACCCTCTGCGGTCTGTCAATGTCACTGTAACTTATAATATTTATGAACCTAAGCACTATACATAATCCTAGAATCCTATGATATTACCTAATGCTATTACCTAAACTCTAGTACTTTTTATCCAAAGATAAAACCGCGACTTACACCCGTGGTAAAATTGCCAATATAATAGGAAATTAGTCGCACTATCTCTTATACAGAGTGTTTCCACCATAGACTGTTCAGAGTCGAGCACGTGTATAAATAACTTTTATTGCTCACAGGATAACAGCACGGGGCAGGCGCTGCTCGACGTCGTGTTCCGACATCTCGACCTGCTCGAAACGGCTTACTTCGGCCTCCGCTACGTTGATCAAGACAACCAGACTGTGAGTGCCTGATTTATTGCACTGCCTGTTATATTTTTATGTCCCTTTAAATAACACTTAGGGGCGTGATGTTAGCCACGCTCCTTTTTTATTTCCTACACTCCTCGGCTACTCGCGTAAATGTTTCTGCCATTACAAATGCTTGCTTTGTGACAAATAATGTACGCGAAATAAAATATTACGAGCTCCGTTATTACATCTGCGCGAGTGAAATGTACATTTTAAATGGAATTCATTAGTTGTTATTCAGTGAATACGCTGAAGCATTAAGAATATTGTGAGAAATTCTTTTTAATAACATATTTTCAAGCATAACGTTTGGAAATAGTTTATTCAATTTCCAGATTTTCTGTTTACAAAATACATTATGATTTATTAACAATGTTGCATTTATATAGTTCAACCTTCTATTAAATGTACTTAAAGTTCTGTCAACGTAATTTTTCGTCTGTTCATTAACAACTGATACAGACGAAAACCAATACTAAGAAAACCACCATAGTCCAAACCCAAGTATGTTACATTGGCTTGCAACGCAACAACCCAACCAAACCAACAGCAACTTTTTTTTCAGCACTGGTTGGATGCTGGCAAGCGGCTCCGACGCCAGCTGCGGGGTTCCGACACCCATACATTCTACTTCGGCGTTAAGTTCTACGCGTCGGACCCGTGTAAACTCCTAGAGGAGATAACGCGGTAAGTCAAAGGGCTTTATATTGCCTGGCTAAGCCGGTTACGAAAGTTAGCTGGGTTTGGCTAATTGGGGCTCACTGTTCGGCGACTGGCTAACTAGTTAGCTTAGCTAATTAAGCTCGCTAATTAGCTATCGGCTAAGTCGATAGACGGGTGTATTTAAATAATATGTTATTTAAAATAGTAATTTTGTGAAACACAAATACAGCCTCTACAGCCAGACAGACGGACTAACGGACAGACATCGAAGTCTTAAAGGGCCCATTCACGGCAGTCCGCCGTGCAGGACTGCAAATGGACATAGTTCACTGATTGGTTCACACTCGGTGTTTCCGGTCGTGTGAACCAATGAGTGAGCTATGTCTATTTGCAGTCCTGCACGGCGGACTGTCGTGAATGGGCCCTTTTAGTAATAGGGTCCCGTATTTACCCTTTGGGTACGAAACTCTAAAAAGTTACAAAACCGTTAGTGCTTTTGGAAATCTAAAGAATTACAAAAAATATTGTCTCCCTTGTCTACAGTCGTGCTCATGAAACGATTTTAACATAATCCAAACCTACTTATGAACTCATTTGAAAGGGGTACGCCAAATCACACAAATTTTCATTTGCGGTTCTCTGTCAATCCCGGCTTTGATATAGAATTTCGAAGAGCAAGTACTAGAAATAACTTTCCCGGCGAATATGTATATAGTCCGTGTAGAGATCAACTACGATAACTTGGCGCGCCCCTCCAAATGACTGTTTCAATGTGTGTAGTCACATCCTAATGAAAGAGTTTGTATGTAGCAAGTATTCTACCAATCACAGTACACGTGTAATATTTCAGTTAATGTCACTTATTACCAAGATTTGTTGGTCAACTAATCATAACTAGCCTACCGCGCAAGACAACGCACTCAAACATCTTGACAACGCACTTCAAAAGTTTTGAATTTTGGAGGGGCGCGCCATGTTATCGTAGTTGATCTCTACCACGTATATCCGTGTCCGTGTACCTCTTTATACCACTATGAACATATTGCTTGAACATTTAGGGCCTGTTTCACCGCTTCCTGATAAGGTGCCCAATAGGCTTATTTGACAGATTCTCCATACTCTATGTGTCAAGTTAAGTGGTGGATAGCCTTATCAGGAAGGGGTGAAACAGGCCCTTAATATTTTATTCTGTTTAGTATTAGGTACAATTAATAAAACAATTAAATTATAGATGCCACATGCTACTTCATCTTGAAAAAATCGTAAGTGAGCAGGCATCGAATATATTATTGTTATTCAGCATCGTAAAATAATTACATATTATTCTGTGCCTTTTCCCGGCACTTAAATATTGGTTTTAGTGGTTTTGGCGTGATAACTTTATAGATAGATGGACAGACAGACAAACAGCTTTCGCTTCAATAATATTGATAGGTATATGGATTAATATTATTATGAATCGCTATAAAAGAACGTCTACAAATAACATTTACAAAAGTAACATCAATTACAACTCCTTGTATCTTAAACGAGGAACTTTAGTATTCCAACAAAAATGGGGGACATCTTAATGCTACAATATAATAAATGACTTCCCCCGCCCACATGATCTCCAGATGTATTTATAAGACGAATATTGTGCCTAGAAATATCCGCTCAACCATCTCTAAGAAAACGTCAACCTACTCAACTTTTTCATGAGTTATTCAGTTTCTTTGAGGCTTTCTGAGTCGTAAAAAAACTCTCCGAGCAATATAATTTAAATACCACATAATATATTATATTGAAATTTGAAACTTTATAACATTAATCTATATCAGAAAGTTATATATTAATTCTCCGAAACACGCGAATCATGTAATATTAGGAATGTTCCCGTAGCAGTCAATTTGTTACTGGATACGAAATCTTATAAGGAAAAGCCATATATGTGATTAATTTTTCAATATCTTGGACACATGTCACGAAATAATTAATTGTTGAAAGAAAATAATGTGGGGGGGGTGTATTTTCTTATGAAATAAATACTAGCTGACTCATACGACTCTGTTTACTTGTACCATCGGAGTAAATGATTCATAGGCCATCCAGTCAAAAAAGTCATGATTTGTCAGCTGGACAGACAAATATATGTAGTTCCCTCCATTTGCCTGTCAGTTAATTTCTCTTATCCCTCTTACTAATATTATAAATGCGAAATTGTGTATGTTTGTCTGTCTGTAATCTCTTCACGCCCAAACCGCTGAAACGGTTGTGCTGAAATTAGGTATGGAGATACTTTTTATCCCGAAAAAATGTACGGTCCCTGTGCGATAAACGAATTTTGGCTCAACTGAATTGCGAGAGTCTGCATCTAGTAGAATAAAAACAAACGAGATTTTATCTTACGACTTTGTGAAAACAAAAACCTAATTAAAGCTGAAACAATACGGAATTTTTGTACAAAAATGTCCTCTTGGGTAATTTCTGCGCTTACAAGTGATGGAAAAGCGAGCGCACTTGTATGACACCACTTCGACACAGTCCCTGAATTAACATAAAATATGCATTGCGCTCTTTTGACTGTTATCTTCGTAAAAATGGTCCTGAAAGCTATTATAATAATTATTATATTTGAGCATCAAATTAGGGTGCTGAAGTGCTGTACATCATGCCACATTCTTAAGGGGCCGGGCTACCCTCGAAATTCTCATACATACGTTATACCAAAATCATTTTGTCATACGAAAATATTTAACATGTTTGAGTTATTTTTCAGCTTAAAATAGTAATTACCTAGGTTCCTGAACAAAAATTAACTTCAAAATATTTAAACACTAAAAAAAATTTTTTGTGTATAATTGGTTTTACTAAATTTACTACTAAATATTTAAACACTAAAAAAAATAGAGTAAAATACTAAAAAATATATAAATAAATAGTAAATTTACTACAAAATATTTAAATACTAAAAAATATTTTTTAGAGTTGAAATATTTTGTAGTAAATTTAATATTTATTTATATATTTTTTAGTATTTTACTCTATTTTTAGTGTTAAAATATTTAGTAGTAAATTTAGTAAAAAAAATTTATACACAAAAAAATTTTTTTAGTGTTTAAATATTTTGAAGTTAATTTTTGTACAGGAACCTAGGTAATTACTATTTTAAGCTTAAAAATAACTCAAACATGTTAAATATTTTCGTATGACAAAATTATTTTGGTATTACGTATGTATGAGAATTTCGAGGGTAACCCGGGCTCTTAAACAATGTTGCATGATGTTTAAAGAACTTTAAAATATATAAGTTTAATATGATAATAATTATTGATAACAGTTTAGGAATGTTGTTATAAAAATGATATTTTTCTATCATTCTTCTAGGGTTATCTAGGGTTATCTAAAGATACCTATTGTTACTATGAAGTCTAACATCTTCCTGAAGTGTCAACAAATTAGTAGTTTTATAAAAGTTTAAATTATTGTGCTTCTGTGAAATTCAATTCGAGTCGATACTGAGAGACCAGAGTGTTCTCGTAAAGATACACTTTCTTTAATGTGGTGCCATCAAAGCGAACGTGAAGGACTTTGAGAGTTCTATTTGCTCATATGAAACGTGTAGCGTTTGATCGTCGGCCGCAAGCCGCAGGCGAAATCAAATTAATAACATGTTTAAATTTATTTAAATCAATATTTACTGGTGTGGTTTAATAATGCAACGGCTCGAAAATAAATACGCTACTTTAAAGCGCACGTTTAGTTTGTCAGGTCTGTTTACTCCAATTTGAATCGAAAATTTATTGCCATTCAAACGTGTAATCACCAAGTCATGTTTTAAATATTTGTGTTTTCGGTCTACAATTGTGGTTTTATTTTGCAGATGAATTTAATTCGATATCTAAAATTATTGACGGTATTAATAACTTTGTAGTTTTAGATATTTTCATAAAATAGTCAGTACTAGCGACCCGCCCCGGCGTCGCACGGGTATAAAATATAAAGCCACTGAAAAAATGATCAAAATCGATAGCCTTATATATCCTTCACGTGGTCTACTTCTTATCTGAGCCAAATAACATAAAAATTGCTCTAGTAGCTCGCGAGATAAGCCCTTTCAAATAATTTCCCCCGTTTTTTCCACATTCTCCTATTAGTCTTAGCATGATAAAATATAGCCTTCCTCAATAAATGGGCTATCTAACACTGAAATAATTTTTCAAATCGGACCAGTAGCTCCTGAGATTAGCGCGTTCAAGTTCGCCCTTTCCAATAATTTTCCCCGCTTTTTCTTCAATTTCCTTTATTTCTTCGCTCCTATTAGTCTTAGCGTGATAAAATATAGCCCATAACCTTCCTCGATAAATGGGCTATCTAACACTGAAAGAATCATCAAAATCCGTTGCGTAGTTTTAAAGATTTAAGGGAACAAAGGGACATGAGGGAAAAAAGCGACTTTGTTTTATAATATGTATAGATATAGATTTTGGTTTTAACAGCTTTTACGAAACAGATCATTAGTATCTTATTAAGCTTTTACACTCTTTGGAAAAGCCCTTTAAGTAAAGTTCTTATGCTATATATACCTCTAATAGCCAGCCTACCATTGCATATAGTTACATTATACAAAATATTAGTTAGAATAATTAGTAAGCCCAAAGATTTTTATTCTTCTCCCATAACCCGTACAAAAATAACGCTTTAATTAATGCAAAACTTTCAATTGAATTTTACACATACGGCAATCAAATAATTTATTTTATTATATCCCGCCTATCCAATTGCACCTGCTAATGAGGCTTCAATGGGCAATCAGAGCGTGGTGTTGATGCAATCAATCAAAGCACTTAACAGAAAAACTGGCATCACAACAAACTGTTGACGATTTGCTATCGAAAATGAGTTTCCACACAGTAATTATTACATTTAAAGTTTTTCATGAATTTCATGAAAAAATATTGTAATTTATTGACTAGTGCCTATGAAATAATATATTGTTAGTGCTAAAAGCAAATAAATTGAGAATTGAAGAAAGATTTTTTGAAGCAACAAAGAAATTTTCTATCGATCATATTGTTGCAAATTTTCTGATTTTGAAATAAAATATAAGTCGACAAAACTTTTCCATGTCATGAAATCCTATTTAATATCTTCTATTTGTAGACAATTCCGTGTACAGGTCTGTAATATGAAAATTTTATGAAGTTCATTGTTGCGATGATTTATTTCGTACTTAGATAACTAAGACGAGCCTCGGGGACTCGAGTTTCTTTGGGAGGGGTGTCTCGGAGTCGAACACAATCCTGCTCTAACACAATCCTGCTCTAACACAAAAGACTTCTCCCCTTTGACGACGTGAAGCTATTTTTTAAGATACTTATTAAACTTACAGACATTAAAGATACGTCTTAATTTCTTTGTTGAAACAAAAATCTACCCTTTATTAAACCTATTTTTAGTCTCGGAAATGAAAAATGTGGCGGTTTATAAAGCTTTGCGAGTCTTCCGCTGACTTAACTTGGAATGTTTGCATAATTGAAAAGAAAATATTTTAAAGCTTTGTCTATGCAATTTTACTTAAGTATATAATATTATTGGATTGCTCACAACATTTTATTTAATGAATGAAAAACAAACCACGGCAAAATATGTCTGTAGCCCATATTTTAACTTCTTACTATACTTTAACTTTGACACAATATGAATAGTCGTGTCTATATTTTGATCAAATATTAGTAGGACGAGCGAAGCGAGCCCTAGTATATCCCACAAGTCACAACCTGAGCACTTTTGTGGTACACTTTATAGCAAAACTATCACGCCTATTGATTTGTGCTATAACATTGTAGTTTTTATTTATAATATTATGTAGATGTGCTATCATCGGTCAGTCAAGATTTGTTTACTATTAAAATATATAAAAACTGCTTGAAAGATTATTATCACGCAGAAAAACGCGAGTCCTCACAAAGCTCGGATTTCAGCTAATAATGATAATCACCAATAACTGCTGCACATTACGTAAAACAACTAAACTATTATTATTACATAAACTCCTATTCTCAAGTCAATAAACATGGTATTTATTTATTACTATGTTTATTGACTCGATGTGTCTAGGTTATATAGCCTAGACATTCCTAGATCGTATGTCTGTTTGATTCACGTGACGCTCCTCGAGTAGATGTGATCACACGTGACGTGATCACACGATCCACTTCGACACTCCTAATTAACTGAACGAGCGAACTAATTGGGAACACAAGACGTTGGATAATGAAACTTACAGCGCGTAAAGCATCAGAACAAGCGTCTTGATACTAGTTACTACCGTCGCCTTGGAAGGCGTTACTGGATATACATGCGATAGTTTGTTTGTATAGCTTCGTCTCTGTGCAATTAACCGCTGAAAGCATGTAATTTTTCATTGCGGATAAATATTTAATAAATAGTTTAGCGCAAATTAAGTTTACAACATACAGTAATACACAAATAATCATGTTAATTTTAAGAATATCTATTCAATAATGTGTTTATCATATATCCTAGTAGTCTTTTAGTTAAGTATTTGATAGCTCAAAGCACCCAAACGTCACGTCTGTTACTTTCACACCTTAGCACATTGGGGCATCCTAAAAAAATATTTCTAATAAACAATTTTAATTAAGCACTCAGTCTTATAAATTATTATGAGCTTTTAAGTATTTACAGCTTAAGAGTCCGCTGAAAAAATACATTACCACCCTAAAATGTTTCATTGAAATTTGTATCGCGACGCTTTCGTGGCTGTTTCTAATGACTTGCAAGACCCGTCTTCCCTCGGAGACACAATGATACTTTAAAAATCTTAGCCGTGATGGTCTTTTAATATATAATTTCCGTCTAAGAGCCACACTCCCCACTTCACGAGCTTACAGCGTCGTTCGCGGACTGAAATTGAATAAACCCTACATTTCATAAATTATTTTGCTTGTTGAAAAAGTTGAGTGTTATTGAAGCCTATGGTGATTTTATACATAATATTTAATAAACTTTTATTCAATATTTTTCTATTCGTGTAATAATCTATTCAATTTTTCATGATGCGATATTTTGAATTATGAATCGTAATTAAGCTATCCCTAGTAAAAAAGCTACATTTCTCATTGCTACCAGAAATAAATATTTCTTTGATTTTTGTTTGTTAATCAAATTAAAGTTGAAAAATAATATGTCGTTCAAAATAGTTATAATAAATAATAAGCCGCGAATATCCCAAATTTAAATTTACATTATCCTATAAACAAATACGTTTCTGTTTATCCAGGTACCAGTTGTTCCTACAACTAAAGCAAGACGTTCTCCGTGGAAGACTGCCAGTAAACTTCGATCTCGCTGCGGAGCTCGCGGCATATGTCCTACAATGTGAGTAAATAAAATATTTATTATGCGGATATTTCAAAGTAAGGTAGGTATACCTGTATTTTATTATAGGTCATTTCTTGTTCGGACTATTTCGTTTTCTATTAAACATTAAAATGGCACTGATCAAACAAAGAAAGTTATTTGAATAAAGGTGGTTATCAGATAAACTTCAGTCAGTCGGAAATAAAATGTGTTTAGTAGATCTATTCGATATAAGGCAATTTGATATAATTATAATGCTTTATGAAATATCCTACACATTTTTAATCTAACTTAGCAGTTGAAACTTTAAAGGCAATTAAAAAGAGAAAAAGCATCCCGAGGTTTAAGTAGCAATATAATAAGATAGCTACGTAATCGTAACGTTAATATCAAATGCTTTATGTATGAGAGCTGTTACAACTGTCTACAGTTCATACAAATAATTTTCGATAACGATTACTCCCCTATCCATAAAATATTCCTCCCTGCCCCATTGACCTTTCAGCTCGATTTAGGTTCGAAAACATCAAAAAACTAAATAAAGGTTTTCAAGTGGAACGCTAAAAGGGCTTTTCCGCCTTTTTCAATATCGTATTTTTCTTTGGATCTTGATTGTAGGTTGTAGATAATATTATTGTCACGAACTTTAAGTCAAAGGTCACTTTTATTCAACGTTACTTATTTAATGATAGTATTAGTTACGTATGTTCTAAGTTACTTTCACAAAACTACATGTATTTTCAACCAGCATTCTCTCACGTAGGCGCGCTACGTTTCGCGTAGCGCGTAGCTCCATCCCATAAAATTTAGTGTCAATTTTACGTCTCAGTATTTACGGTATGGGGCATGGGGGTTTTGGAATCAGCCTCGTCAGGGCGATTACGACGATAGGATTAGGCACTCGATAAAGCTATACCAAAACAACATAACTTTTTACGACAAAATGCACAATATTCGTGCAAACATAGGAGTTTAGGTGAATATACGAGTATGATTTTATACAATTTCGTTAATTAACTGAATATTTTGGTTGAAATGTTAAATTGAAAAACAAAGTAATGTAATACTTATATTATTTTATACTTTAAATAATTGTATAGATAATGATTACTTATTCTCTAACCAAAAATATTTGTTCACGACATTAACTTGACATAAGATACTGAGGGGGTAACTAGGGGTAACTGAAGTTTTTCACTTGCCGTTGCCTGCACTATGGATAAATGACAATTGACAAGCAACTTTAGAAAATATGTACCTTCTCAACGCGCGTTAAAACATATTTTGGTGATACACATTGTATCGCATTGTATCGTATCACAAAGTGCTCGTGAAACAGACGTACGTTAGCGTTCACGAACCATAAAATTTTATCGGGCCATTTAGAAATTTCTGAGATTATTGTGTGTATAATACTTGTTTACTGTGTGAAGTTGTGGCTGCGGCCGATGGACGATGTTTATTAAATCGATCCGTGGACGGTTTTCACAGGAGTACCGATCGCCATTTTGGTTTAGGCAATTTCAATGGCGGAACATTTTGGTCTTTATGTTTGGAAGCTTCGAATGTTTTATTCATCTCAGTGCTACGAATGAAAAACAACCGTTTGATATTTATATAAGACCGTTGAAATGCCAATTGAAAAATTCTAGTACCATTCATCTGTTTTAGAAATGTATCGTCTACAAAATAACACAAAGAAATAATTTTGCCGTTCTATTAACCCTTTCTTTCTCTTTAATTATTGTTTTTAGTTTGAGTTTGATTTATGATCTGCAACCATCCTTGCCGTCAGCTTCGTTCATATCTATCAAAACTTGGAGTTTTAATTTCTGATCTTTTAACCCCCGGCTTAAAATAAGTAAGTTTGACGTGTTCGTGAGCTTAACAGGAACTTAGGAGGATAATTATAATTTATATTAGTGTATTTATAACGTTACTTACAGTAAAAGAAAAATATTTAACTTTTATATTTAAATTTAAATATTTTAACAATGGCTGTATAAGACATTTGATAACTATAAGAACACGTACATTCAATAATAATTTATTGATCTTGAAGCCCCTTTTTCATAAATCAAAAAAATATTAATAACCACTATTTTTCTACTGAAAATTGGCTAATTTAAATGAAGCTGTATTATCATAACAATAAGATTTTTTTTATTTTCCAAACCTTTCATCAGTGCCATCTTGGTGTTCGCGGAAACAAAAAGAGCATTATCTGTATGAAGCGTAGAATTGGTCAATTTTGAAACACAAAAAGGTAACAAGAGAATTCCAATTACCGCTCACGCAATAATCATTGTGCTCCCGGGCGACGGGCGATGTGTGCTCGTGGCCTGAGGCCAGAACTTAATGGCCAATTGTTTTTACAACAATAATAATATAATTGCTAGCATACGTTAGCCATCTATGCGTGTATGTATAGTTTAGTTGTGATTTCATGTAATAAGCTTAACGAGAGATTTTGGTATCATTTGGGTCACAAAAAACCAACCTTATAGTATTATAATCAGAATTATTCTATAGACGTGGTATGTAAGGGCAAAAGTATAGCCACCTTCAACTCCGCCCAGGAAATGTTTAGGGCCATTTTTCTATTTAGTAGGTATTAAAGATTTTTTCTCTCAAATAAAAGTCATGGTCTGTCTTGGGATTTTAAGTCATCGATTGTAGTTTTAATAAAAGTAGATCATATTGACCCAAGTTATTAAATATTATTTTAAATCATAGTATAAGCTTCACAAAAATATAATATCACAAAGAGGACATCCCTTTGACTGTCACTGCATTAATTTACTTTTATTATAGAATGTGACACTGGAAAACTTTTTCATTTTCATCTGGTGTGTTCTTTTTGTGTTCATCGATTTTACATTTTATTTCACAGTTCGCCTGTGTCTCGTGTTTCGGGTGTCGTCGACGTTGATTTTTTTTTTTTTATATTTTTGTTAATTAATGTCTGCCGCTATAAATTTTGCTTGATGCTGCGAAATATTTTAAAACAGTCAAAGTCGAAACTTTAATACTATCTTATTTACGTTCTATGTTTAGCTACGGATACGTAATGAAATAAAATATAACATATTGTTTTCTAATTTAAAATATCTAGATTTAAACTTATCAAAGTCCAAGTAGAATGTGCTTTGGCGTTGATCAATTCGTTCATTGCGCAGGAACCAAACGAATTTTTAACTTTCCTTTGTTCTTTCTCGAGACCCGGCCATCACCTTACTCACCTCCATGCCAATTTTGTGTTTATACTTAGTATTAGAATGGATAGTCACTCCTATAAATTGTTTAAAGGTTACTTTACTCCAATACTAGAATCATAAACGAATTTCAATAAAGATTTAAACAATCAATTTCGCAACACAATGGAGAGATTATTAGAATTCATCTCATATCTATTTCAGTCAAATGAGGTATTATCCGTCGAATATTGAAGCTGAATTAATATGGCGGCTGAACAATTCTAAAGGAAAATATTCTATAGCTGCATTCCTCGATAAGACGCAGATCTATGGAGTCTCAATCAGAGTCGAATTTATATTCTGTTTCAATGGAATTTCAATCTTCCAACTGTGACATAAGACATAATATGCCAAAAAAGATTAATAGGTAATATGATATTTTTGTAACTTATTAAAATCACAATACTAATGGCAGAATGAATAAATACCACAGAAAATGGTAGGACGATGTAATATCATATTATAAGTACGAGTTCCAAGTATCGGGTTTTATCACACATCAAAGGAAGGTATTCACTGATATTGGTGAGACGTGGCTCCAATTTTAATTAAGAACTTCAAGAACAGATCTTTTAAAATATACTGTGAATATAAAATTAATAATTCTGTTATTATTAATTTTGTGGCGCGCCGCGCCGGTACCCAGATATTTAATTAAAAGAAATTGAGCTATCGTTAATTACTTTTCAATAAATAAGCTATAAAAAAAATTGAGAACACAGTAAAATTTCATAAATTTTACTGTAGTAAAAATATTTCAGCCTCCTTTTCTTCTTAAGAGTGCGACTAACCCAAAAAATCAAACATCGTCCTTCTCCCTTCACACTCACGCCCGTCTTTTATATGCAAGGTGAAAAAGGACGACGCGGATTCATCGCCAAATTAGTTTTTTTTTTCTCAATAACTCGATAAATATACAAAATTTTAAAAATCCACTAGTTCAGTTTGTCAATGACAGAATTTTATTGCAATGTGTTATAATATTAACTTAGTTTAATGCACGGTTATGGCAATATTATATGAAAATTTCGTGAAAATTAGATACATCTTTGTGATTTTTTTTCTATCCAGAAAATTTTAAGATATGGTGTTCTCGGAAATATAATGTAGTATCTATATTTAAAAATGAAACAATTCGGGGCTTATTTTCAAGTATAAAAATGAATTATAAAATCGAAAATTTTGGGTTAGTCGCCCCCTTCAGCATATTACACACGATTCTCATGAGAGACCCTAACACCTTTCTATGTACTAACCTACTAGCTGGGAATGTGTGGTGGTCGGACTAAAAATAAAACTTTAAGCTTACTCTTCGCCTCTCTTTAAGCGTGTTTACACACGCGCCGCAGAGGCAGTCACCGCGGCGGCGCCGCTGCATACTCATCTGGCATGTATTTCTATGTCGCCGGTTACACGGTCAAATTTTCATCAATCTGATCCGTCAATCCGGTACGGATTGACGAAAATGTGATCGTGTGCGCCACGGATTGAAGGATTGATCGTATTTTTAATATGAACTTTTTATAACCATCAATATTCCGTCAATCAGATTGATGGATCAGATTGATGTAAATTTGAGCGTGTAGTACCTGTGACTATGGACCCTTTTCACACGGCGCCGTGTCGCTGCCGTTGCGACGCCGTGTGTAAACACGCTTACGTAATATTAAGTAGAGTCAGTGTTACATGTCAATCAATTCTTTAGTTAGAAATATAAATTTTGTAAACTAAAATAATAGGTGAATAATACCAGAGTACATATAATTCTAAATTCACAGCTCAAAGTAATTTACCTTCCAAAATTTTGAAACTGCCAATCGAATATACTGAGATATTTAGTTCGATTGGTTATTCTAGAAGCAAATGAGGCATCACGGGAGCAGCTCATTTGCATTTAGAACGTGCATCAGCCCTCGATGCCTCAGGGTAAAGCAGCACAAAATTTGACGCACCACTTAACCTTGGGGAGCCTTATAAGAGTCGACTAGACAGCCAAATTACACCTTTAAAATCGCGTAGCTGCGTATTGAAATAATTTCACGCACGACTCCTTGTCTTACTTTAAATGTAATTTTACTTGTAATGTGGATTGACAGCAGGTAGGTGAAAAATTATTAATTTTTTCATTCAAAATATTATACTGTGTAGGTTTCTACTAAGTTACATTTCATGTATGTAGCATTTGCGCTTGCAACTCTCAAAGGTTCAAATTTTTTCGTCACTGGTTAGGCTTAACTCCGTAAAATTTGACGACCAAAATTTTAACACAAAAATTTTAATACTCGAACTAGCGACAGGTAGTCTGCTCCCGTATTTTTATTAATCCCGATTTAGTGAGCGGAGGGCTCGTGGGAATCGCTTTATTTTTAAACTAGCTGTCACCATTCACCATCAAATTCATCCGCTTCGTTAAAAATGGAATTATTTGTTATAAGATGTAAATAGCGCTCGACTCCTTTTGAGATTTCGTTCCCTCGCTTAATCTCCGCGTCTTCGCGGCTCCGCTTTCATATGAATAATTTTAAAATGTGCAAAAAGTACATTTTAAAATGTTTTCCCGAGGCATAAACAAAGTTATTGCAATCTTTTTGCCCGTTATCTCGGAACGATTTTCTATTCAACGACCCGTTTGTGAATCTTGATGCTTTTAAATGCAAATTTTTATACAGACAAATTCACTTTGTATAATTCAGTGCTGCCAAGTAGGCTCAGCGAGTTCACAATAATACAATAACAAATTTCAGCTGACACTTGACCGACTTTTTTACTGTTTCATATACCAATAAATTTTTCTCGCAAACAATGTAAATCGTGAAAATAAAATTTATTTTTATTAAAATATCTATGATCTGTTAACAATATTATATCCGAGGACATACCTAATGTGTAAAATGACGTGTTTTATTGTAAAACAAAAAACTTAAAACAAATTTTAAAGGAACCCAAAAAACATCTAAGGGTGCGTCCACATTTGTATCATTTGCGCGATCAGATCTCCGATGAGATCTCCGTCGCGTATCATCGAAGCGTGTCAAAATGATACGCGTATCATGATACGCCCCGATCGCTATTAACCGCGTATCTGATACGTGTTGTATCAAATACACGCATGATCGGTAGAATGATCTAATAGGCGTCCACACTATGATACGCATACTTGATACGGCCCGATGATCGTGACGGAGATCTGATCGGAGATCTGATCGCGCAAATGATACAAATGTGGGCGTACCCTTAAATGGAAGCAATAAAGAATACATTAAAGTAAAATACTTCTTGTAGATCAATATCAGACTGAAAGCAGCAATAAACAGAAATAAATGGGTCCACGAGTTACCTTTTTACCGTCATACATAAAGATGGCTTCAATTCGAGAGTACGTTTATCTTCGGCCAGTACTTTGGGAGGACGTTGTATTTCAAGGAACAACAAATGGCCACCAATTTGTTCGCGTCGAACGCCATTTAGTAAACGACTGTTCTCGAAGTCGTTTCTGTTGGAATGTATCGTGGATAAAGACAATAGCAACAAGTTAGCTTAAGAAGCTCTTCAGCACATTTATCAGAGACGGGCAATGGTGCGGACGCTGGAACTAATGGGACCGCGAAAACAGATTACTCGGGAGTACCATTTCAATTGAGCGCGACAGAAACGCTCACTAAAATATGCCCGTTAAATGAAGCTTCGCAAGAAAAAGGAGACCCAAGCAATAGGAAACCAGATGGCGAAGGCAAATATTTTCCTTAGAATTTACTAAAAGAATTTTTATATAAGTATTCTTAAGCAGCATTTGGCATGATTGGTAAAAAATAGAACCTTGTTTATCCTTATACAATAATCTAAATATATATAAAACTCAAAGGTGACTGACTGACATGTTGATCTATCAACGCACAGCCCAAACCACTGGACGGATCGGGCTGAAATTTGGCATGCAGGTAGCTGTTATGACGTAGGCATCCGCTAAGGAAGGATTTTGATCAATTCTACCCCCAAGGGGTTAAAATAGGGGATGAAAGTTTGTATATAATAATACTTCTTAATGCGAGCGAAGCCGCGGGCAAAAGCTCGTTATATTATAATATGTAACTATTGTGGTAAATGTAGATACCTACCGTGTTGTTAACCGCAATAAACGATTTTTATGCGAATGAAGATGCTAATAACAATCAAGCCAATTAATAACTACAAAGTGTATAGGAAGATTTCCAATCTTCATTAGGATATATTGTACTGCTGGGAAAGCTTATAGATGGCTTTTTCTGTTTGTAATTATTGTGTATTTCTCGCTCGTACACGAATCAATATTTTGCAAGCAAATTAGAATTTTCACAGCTGAAAATGTTTTATGCGAGCAAATATTACAATTCAAAATTCTAGAGAAATTTTTC
The DNA here is from genome assembly GCA_905333045.1 of Lysandra bellargus. Classification (NCBI taxonomy): domain Eukaryota; kingdom Metazoa; phylum Arthropoda; class Insecta; order Lepidoptera; family Lycaenidae; genus Lysandra; species Lysandra bellargus. The sequence goes on from HG995328.1 coordinate 2,255,086, forward strand.
ATTTTCAACAAAAGTGCAAATTAATATTTAATGCTTTAAATACCTATTTATATCTATAGCAGTTCTTACCAGCTAAGATTGAGCGTCAGCTCAGTCCGTCAGTCCGTCAGTCCGTCAGGACATTTCATGTGATTTAGCGTCCATAATAATTATTATGACTATTACAATTAAAAAAATAATGGTAGGTGGCTAAATATACCTACTTGAATTAATATTTTCAAACTCTATTGTTATATTTTAAAGAGCCCGTGAGCGACGGCGAAAGAGTTTAAATATAGTCGTATTAAATTATATGCGTCCTGAAACATAAGCCACGACAATTTAAACTACACGTAGAACAAAAAAAAGCTCACTGACTGCAAATAAGCGGGCCCCCTAGACGACCAATTTTGTTGCGCCACATCACGTATTGCGTAATAATATTATTGACCGTCTAGGGTTGATATTGAACATCGCGCGACTTCAATCTAATTGTCAAATAAACTGTCCAATAAAACTGAAGCGCGATATTTACAATACAATCGATCGTGTAGGGGTCGGATTAAATTTACACAGTATAATTATTGATTAAGTTAAAAGTATAAGCATTTGTAAATTATTTCAATATCATGGCATTAAACAGGCCAGTATTCTAGTAACAATTAAAGTATGTATAGTTTAACCAATCAGGTATAGTGAAGCCGCAGAATAGTTAATAATGATTCTGGCTGTACATTACAATAAATTTTAAAATATTTCAGGAGATATTAATATTTGTGTGAAATATTATGTATATTGTGTTTCAATTTTGATAAATTATTATGGGCGTCAATTTCATAAGTTCATAACGCTGGGAATGACAGTACAGTAACAATACAGAGGCTTATTATAACTTCCATCGCAAGAATGATAACGTAACAGATAAAAGTCATAAAAGTGACAAATTCTCTCGGGTGCACGTGTTTTCGGTGCCAGCTGCGATTTGCGACAAAAAGATATGACGGGAAATAACTGCGAGCTTCGTTTGCTTAGTTTTTTTATCACTTCAAACATGGTGGACTTTTTATTTTCTCCTTATGTCCGTCGATAATTAACTCCGTGATCTCTTTGACTGTATATGGACTTAAACTTTCTATAGGACATTCCAATCAGCGATAAGGGGCTCGTTTTTGTGAATTGAAAGTTTTTGCCCGACATACTGGTAATCTGGCAACGATATAACAAGTTAATTATTTCTAACTGGATTTGACGTTTTAACCTAGTGTATTAGGATTAAGTCTGATCCGATAATAAAAGTGGACGAGTCAGCAGCCTCGGTTTGAGGCTTTTGCGGAAAATTAATTGAATTAAAGTATTTGCGAGGAATTTACAATTATTAGAAGACGTTTCTTTAGTATAAATTTATTTATCACAAAAAGACTTGTACGATCTCATAATATGGATCTTTTGGCACTTCTCTATCTGGACAGTGGACACATGATATTCACATGATACTTGAATGATATTGACAGGCCAACAGCTGTTATCTGTATAGTTAAACTTTCGTCAACTCAAAAAAAGTTCTGATTTGACCACACTAAAATATATTTTTTGGACTGCCCCTTGTAGGACTGTTTCTTGTTTAACATAAATTCAAGATTTATAACAATTTTGATGTATTTATCAGCTGAGCTGGGTGACTATGATCCCCGACGGCACATCCACGGCTACGTGTCGGAGTTCCGGCTGCTGGCGCACCAGACCCCGGAGTTCGAGGGCAGAGCCGCCGACATACACAGGACACTCACGTATGTAACTATAGCACCTATTATTGTGTTAGCAAGAGTTATATAGCGTTTTCGGCATCTAGAATTGCCCCAGGGCAGGGCAGGCCGAATGGTTACGGAAATAACCGAACAAAACCGGTGATCCACGAAGCACTTAGACTTTGTACTAAACTTCGGCTATTTTCGTATCCGTTTGGCCTACCCTGCCCCGGGGCAATTCTGGATGCCGAAAACGCTAATAGGTTATAAATCCTCCTAGTAAAGAAAGATAACGATGACAATAATAGACTGTGTACAGACGTTGTATTTTGTACTTGTCAGTCAAGCCAGTATTTCCCAAAGTGTGGGTCACGACCCACTGGTGGGTCGCGGGTAGATTTTGGGTGGGCCCTGAAACTATAGCACGATTGTCGTACTTACGTACGTTTCTTAATTGAATGTGTGGTGACGAGCTTTAGAAAAGGCCCAAGTCCAGAAGTGAATGTCAGTAGGCTGACGATGACGATATGGTGGTGAACTACGATAAGAATTAACGGTAAATGTTGCGGCAGCAACATACCGCTGCTTTTTTTGTCTTCATGACACAAGGTGGGCCGTGAACTTTAAACTTTCTTATTGGTGGGTCGCGGTCCCGACAAGTTTGGGAAACACTGAATCAAGCTATTTCTTAACGTATTAGATAAGGACAACCACTGTATAACTAAAACTATCTGTTTAGACAATATATTTTATTGGAAGAGGGTAGTTACTTAATTTAGGTAAGGTTAGTTAAGTTTATTGGAGTGTACTCCTTAAGAATCGATTTTCATAATATATAAGGCGCCCGGTATGAGAAAAATCCGAGGGGTAAAACCTACTAACAAGTAACGAAAATGTGTCACGTTTTTGGACGACGGAAGCTTTCTAATTTGGCTGTGAGTGTATTAAGACCATAAAGGTAATATACCTATCGGAATATAATATTATATAAAATAATATAATTATATTATTATATAATTATATTATATTATTATATAAAATAATATAATTATATAATAATATAATTATTTCAAATTCAGGGAGGGGGTAGCCGAAGTGTTGCCTTTGATGTTAGAAGAAACCCCGTTCCTCTAGAGTCTAGAGTCTAGGCCTATTGGGAGCAGAGTTATGGCTACTTTAGTAAGACGTTTGACAATTGCCGAGCTGTCAATGTCAAAGTTTGAATGCTTGTAACTCTGCAACTATTTGTCCTGGATATGGGTTTCTTTGGTTTGATCTTCCTGGATTTTTCTCCTCTATTTGATTCTGGCCTTAGAATTGAGAAAAATAATGATGTCTCTGATTTAGTTCAAATTCAGGGAGGGGGTAGCCGAGGTGTTGCCTTTGATGTTAGAAGAAACCCTGTTCCTCTAGGCCTATTGGAAGCTGAGTTATGGCCGCTTTTGTTCGACGTTTGACAGTTGCCGAGCTGTCAATGTCAAAGTTTGAATGCTTGTAACTCGGCAACTATTTGTCCTGGATATGAGTTTCTGCGGCTTGTTCTTCTTGGATTTTTCTCCTCTATTCGATTCTGGCCTTAGAATTGAGAAAAAAATATTTTGAAATAACTATGGCAGAAAGGGGTGTAGATAATATTGCCGGAACATCTGATTTCATATTATATTAATCTTTTTTCAGTTGAATAAACTCTTTTTGCGAATGGTTAGATACTCGTACTTAAGGAGTAAACTCCAGTCGTGCGTCGGAGCTGACACACTTTTTTTTTACCTACTTAGGTATTTTTTTAATATTAAAATATGAACGTAGTGCTGTTAAATTATATATTGCGCAATATAGCTTTTGCTGCTCGCTGTTTGTGCAGGTATACTCAATGTAATTATTATTGCGATATCCGAAAAAAAAACAACACGAGGTCCATAATGTAATTATGATTTCATTTTGCGTTAGCAGGAATAGGGGTAGTGCGTACACACGTGGCATAAACACGAGTACAAAAATAATTTGATTAATGCTCCGGCGACATACACACGTTGTTTCTGTTCTGTAATAGAATAATAACCATGACTAACGATATTATAACAGTTGGACGTTACAAATTAATTATATAAAAGGTTTTGCATAACCCAAACGGCCATAAGGTAAATCAAAATGAACAAAAAACTTTAGTGACTCAACCGAGACATTACAGGTTTGTATAGGCAGAACTACTTTTACGACTTTTTCTCATTAACAATAGCAACCCTACGAATTATACTCATGAAGCCCAAATTTTCCGTACCTCGAGAGCAATATTCGGAGAAAACGAAAAAAATCGCGCTCAAATAAAGCTCGCAGTGAAATTCATATTGAAATAAAAAAGTGAGTGTAAGCATACTTAATTACTCAAACTTTATGAATTACCAGCGATGAAATTTCGAGCTCCGAAGTGAGGGTTGCAGTTCGAGCGAGATGCGAGCCGCCAGCCCCGGAAATTAAACTTCACCACCTTTCTCCTAATTGAATGAATTTTTAACTATGCAAAGATGCAGCCTGCGGCCGCCGCCGTTTACCGCCACAAAGCGTCAATTACATGCAAATTATGTGTACCCCTCCACGCCCGCCATGTCTTTTGTCGCAAACACCTTTAATAAGAAAGAAATTAACTAGAAATGTATTTAATTGCAACACTGAGACTTTGCAGAGGTATTTCGCCGGCGCAGGCGGAACTCAGCTACCTGGACAAAGTGAAATGGCTCGACATGTACGGCGTCGATCTACATCCCGTGCTGGTGAGTACCACACGTTTTCACCATATTCTACACCACCCACTATAATATCTTTGAAAATATAAACTCAGATAAAACATACTCAATGTCGTATTGATATCTGATTATATTTGCTCGGAGAAAAATTTAAGTAGACAAAGACAACAACATTATGTTATTCGCTGAATTATTTCTATTACGGGACAAAAATAAATATGCATGTCACTTACAGGACAATACATTACAACTGAGTGGAAAATATTATGCAAACAACATGGTGTTTCTTTCACTTCAGTCCACCTTAAACAGAAACATTTACTTTATTCAAATCTGATACCACATTGCACATACAAAATTCAATTCAGTATTCGTACACAAGAGTCTTTGCCGTCCGTCCTTTTACAATATCACTGAACAAATATTCTTTGTGCAGGGGGAAGACAGCGTTGAGTACTTTTTGGGCCTCGCGCCAAGTGGCCTGTTGCTTTTGCGAGGGAAGCACACGGTGGCCACCTACTACTGGCCTCGGGTCTCCAAGTTGTACTACAAAGGAAGATATTTCATGATACGCGTTGCGGACAAAAATGTAAGTGTGCTTACAATGATACAAAAGGGTAACTGGTTGTTGTGCTTATGAGTGTATATTGTGATGTTTTTATTTGATTTCATGCTTTTCTTATAAGGCTATCTAATATACACCCATGATGGTATGTATCATGGGTATATTGTTATTAGATAGCCAAGAGAATGGGGCTGTAGCTAATCTCCTATTCCAATGTGTGACCAAAGAGAATCAGGTTATATTCGGCAGTATATATTTTTAATTTTTATCTCTACAACATATTATGCGGCTACAACTTTTATTTAAAAACCGTAACAGTTTTCATATTTTATCAAATAAAATGCTGTAAAAAGCTTAAACATACCTGCATCAACCCGGTAAGGCGGCAAAACACCGCGGCCACTTGACCCGGTTCCCAGTCCGATCGCAAGGACAGATAAGCATTTTGAATAGTGCGAGATAGAGACGAGGTAGACCGCTGTCTAAAGACATTCGCAAGAAGCAATTAAAGATAAGTCATGTAGGTCTGGCGGACCATTCAATTCTTGCGCTCCGATGACTGCCGTCCCTTTGAAGCGGACAAAAATGAGGAAACGATCTCGATTTTAACTTTTAATATATTCTCTGTGAAAAATAAATTTTGCTTATTTATTGCGAGGCGAAACTGAGTTAAATCTTTTTGTTTCGGAGCACCTATCAATCTTCCGAGAAACTATTGGATTTGTTTTATCTTTTGTCTTAATTAATTGAATTATACTCGCCTTTAATAAAACTCGCCTCGGACGTTCCATTAGCATATAGATTATAATAACTTGAATTATTCTACCCCTTTTTGATACTTTCAAAAATTAAAATGTCTTGATTATTTTAATCTGCACAGGAATTTTACCGTCTTATTTTAAATTTAAATTAAATTATAGCTTTTGATAAAATTACTCGTAAATTGAGTAATTTAGAGGAATCGTTATATTATTACGTTTTTCATTTTTTGTTACATGAAACAATTCATTTATTCGATTTATAGTCCGGGTTCCGTATAACGATTTTTTTTATTACTATCAAACTAATATTTTGCGATTTTATTTGCGAAAAATCTTGACTAGCTAACGGAGATAGAAAGGATTTAATACTTTGATTTGATGGTCCTAAAATATGGATTGTTCTATTTGTAGGATATGGAGGAGGAATGTTACTCTTATATTGTATAACTATTAACCTATCAATATACAAAAAAATCAGCTCGTTAGGGTTCCGTTTTAGGGTTCTGTAATCAACAAAACTTGGTTGACTACGAAACCCTAACCAGCTGAATGTTTGTACTCACAAAAAATTAGCTTGAAAGTAATAAAACAAATTATTGTTCTATTATCTAATTATCTAATATAGAATAAACCACGAGAATATAAAAACAAAACGTAGCCAACATTTCGGAAAAAAACGAAACCTGTTACCATACTGGAGTACATAATGTAGTCCTAAGATTATGGTTCAAGAATAATAACTATCGGAATATTTACAAAGAAAGGGTTAATCTATTTAGACGTGAGCAAAAATCGACCACGATAGGTGTTTGTGACTGACAAACAAACCAACCTTTTTACTTGGGGTTCAATTAGGGGTAACGTAGTTAGGAAATCTTCTCTTATGATGCGCATCACCAAAGTTTGGTGAAAGTAAGAAAATTCTGCCATCAGGAAAATTCAGTTACTCAATACTTATTTCATAGAAGAAGAAAAAAAATTAAATGTACAGAAAGATAAAAATCGTTACAGAGTATTTGTGCTACTTTGTATGAAATTTAGAAGGTCTTAAGATTTTGTTTCCACTTTCCACCACAATTTATACGAGTAGCCTTTTAGGTTATAAATTATGGTTGAAACACAAGGTTAACATAAGCTTAAGATATTTTGAATTATAATTAGGGCCTGTTTCACCACTTGATTGATAAGTACCGGATAGGCTATCCACAACTTAACTTGACAGCACCTTATTAGGAAGTGGTGAAACGGGCCTTATGTTTATCAACAATACTTTTAATCGATTTGAGAAAAAGTTTCGGCTAAATGGAAATCGACTAACGAAGTATCTAGTTGAGGAATGTCTATTGTCTAGTCATAGTGATCTATCGCGACTATCTGGACTTGAAATTACCCGACAATTAAAAAATTGCCCTTCACTTCAACATGAATTTACACCAAGAACCGACATGACTTGATTGTACCAATTACATCGACTAAATTACGTAGGCCCCAAATCAAATTCTCTTTAGATACTTATTAATAAAAAAAAACTCTTTTAAACATCAAGGAGATATTGGTTTACCGCGTGCGTAATAAAAATGAGTAAAGCGTAACATCAAATGTGGCCCGTTTAATCCTTAATCTATATTCGTCAGGCCTGTGATGGCCCCACGGGGAGGGGAAGGAATCAAAGCGTAACAGATAAAAAGTAAAAATCTTTTTATTGTATTTTTATAACAATTTCGATATTTTTCTGGATGATATTGTAAGGCTTATTTTGAATGTTTTATACAGATAGAATTATTTTCCTGACGAAAAGGAAATCTTACTTATATTTCAAAAAACTTCCATACATCAGCAGCTAGTACAATTTTCTTGCTAAATGTAGAATTTAGAAACATCCTAAAAAACTTTTCTTCCAACATCCCAAAAAGTACTATTTTTGAAATTCGAATATCCCAAAAATGCAATGAATTATAATGGTATTTACTTTACTACGTTTTTTGCATTTCGATTAGATACTTAAACTAAGGACAATTTCTTAGTAGGTACCTAATTGTATAATGCTGTTGCTTACATCATGTAGTACTGGAGGAACTTTGTCGGCAAATGGCACTTTGATTAGCCCAGCTTTGCGAGACGTTTGTCGTTTACCTCAAAACTTTGTGCCAAGTTGCATGACTAGTTAGTCGCACTACTCCTTAGTAATGTTAATATTACGTAAAATACGACGCTTAGAGGCAGTTAGAGGTAATATTAACAATATAATCTATGGCCTGTCGACGTCCCTTAAGGGTAGAAATATAAGGAAGATTTATTGTTACCAGGGCGAGCGAAGCGAGCCCCAGTATATCCCACAACCTTTACATTTTGTGGTACACTTTACGCAAAAACTATTATATTGAATTGTGCTTTAACATAGTAATTTTTATGTGTTATTATTAGTCAGCCAAGATGTGATGACGCGAGCCCTCACAAAGCTCAGTTTATAGTTCTTAAATGTTAAATAAATAATAATAATAAATAATAAATAATAATATAATATGAGAAGATATGCCCACTATTATTATCAGGCGTCAGGCGTGTGTCTCTACATAATATAACAATTATCTATATTCTATAATATTACTTCAGTCGGAATTTCCAGGAAATGCTATTGTATTCTATTGTTGTCGCGATCACCGGTGCTCGCGCGGGGCCTGAAGGAATATTACCTAGTTTACTCCCCTGATAAAAGATAGATGACTAATTGGTCACACTACTCCATTCAATAATTATTGCAGATATCTAAGAAAATCTGCGCTAAGTTTTCGTTATTGTTATTTGTTACTGTATCTTCTACTCAAAACTATACATAGCATGCATGTTCAATATTTTTTCCTTACAGAATGACACATCAACATACGGGTTCGAGTCCCCGACGCGGTCGGCGTGTCGCCACCTGTGGAGGTGCTGCTCCGACCACCACACCTTCTTCCGCCTGCAGCAGTCCTCACCGGCCTCAGCAGACATCTTCGCGTTGGGCTCGAGGTTGAGGAATAGGTATGTAAAAGAATAAGTACGTAGTAAGTTGATTCATAGGTGGAGGACCAGCGTTATGTGGTCAGGTTCTAGATGGTCAATTTTAATCGTAATATTATGTGAGCTGAGCTTGACATAACCCGACCAAGCTACGTAGATCCGCCATAATTCCTTTCTGATGTTACCTACATATAAGAAAATATGAATTTAAATTCAAATATAGAATTCAAATCATGTATTCTTTTATTGCCTATTATTTCTCTCCATCGAAATATTTTGCTAAAAACTTTACATTTGATAACTCTACATAATATAAGTTTTTGAAAACTAATAAAACTTGAAGTTGAAATTTTTAAAAAACTAGCTACACACACTTTATATTGCAGTGTACTTTTATTTCAATTTAATTTACTTATTACACGCATTTCTAAAAAGTATGTTAATAATTGCGAAGAAACGTAATGGTAATTGATTAGAATTCTGTCGCACGGAAATAATAATTGCTACTGAGTACTGTCTGACGATCGCGTCCACCCACGGAAATTCTATTTATATTTTAATTCCCTAAGCAATTACAGTATTTTCCATAATTGAGTTTCCATCAAAAACCTCAAACCATAAGGTTATTAAAAAGTTAGTCATGATATAAAAACTACTAAAAAGCATGTCTGATGTCATATTAGTGAAATTTGTTATGACTTGGCCCCTTTATTCAATTATGGCACGAAAAACCACTTCAGCATTACTTACAGTTTTTTAGTTGTAAAGTAGCCTCTAATATTTTTACCTAATTAATTTGTCCACGAATACCTCAACCTAGCCCCAAACGCAGATAATGATATCATTCGCGTAGATAATAAAGCCATAACGTCAAGTTAATACTAATGAATTGGATTCCTTTAGCGCTATTATGTCTAAAATATTATAGGGGAAAGCCGAAAAATAAGTTAAAATTATTTCTGACTTTTTTAATTTAAAGGTTGGTGTCACTTTTTTGCGTACCTAGCAGAAGCGGTGTTAAATAAATAATAAATAAGATTTGCTTTAGTTAAAGAATTACTCAGCATAAAACCTTTCCAGGGAAAACAGTGACAGATAACAAAACTATTAACCCTGCTACTGCCATGTCATGTTATAATGAATTAGTGTTTCAAGTCATGTTTACAGCAGCGGCAGGGGCCGGCCGCGGCCTCCGCCCGCGTTCACGCGCACGCCATCGCGCCGTATCGTGCGGCCCCACTCCCTGTACTCCACACATGATGGTAAGTGTTCAGTGTATGGCCATAAACTTGAACGGCGGCGTACGGCATGTAATATGCGTCGCCGTCGTCTTGATATTGTGAAAGTATGTAAACGCAAAAAACAACATAAATGTACTGAATACTAGTTTTTACATGAATGTACACTTGATTTGTTCTATTATGAACATACATAGTCACAGCAAATCTATGTTATAATAATTTTATTTCTGCAAATAATTGCTAAAAAAAATTGCACGTTTTCTTTGAATAGAGCACTCGACGCGTTATCGCCTACGCCGCCGCCCAAAGTTCGTGCCCCGGCGTTTCCCCGCCTAAAAAGGGTATTTTAGGGTTATTCGGTATAATAAAAGAAATAATTACTTCTTTATGGATCTTTGAATACGAAATTTTGAGGGGCTCTTTTATGTTGGTATGGTGATTACTTTTTAGCTACGTCGGGAACATGAAATTTCAGGTCTCTGTAAAATAATTTAGCTATTAATTTTTACGAAACAAATTTTAACAAAAACCTTAAATCGCTTAGTATTTAATAAAGAATTGCTTTGGACTAAATAAATATGAATCATAACAATTTTGACCCAGTAAAGGGCTCGGAGATTTTTAAATTCGTTTTTTATGAAGCTTTCATTCCAGTAAAAAGTAATTAAGCTCCAAAATGTCGGGCGGACTATTGTTTTGTTACTTACTGGAATAGGTACTCTCGTTTTGAACTCGATCCGCTTAAAAATTTCTCTTGTTTCAGTGCCAAAGTTAGAAGACTTGAGAATAAAAGACTGCCCTCCAGAAATAAAACAACCTACCTCGGTACACCGCCCCAATTCGTAAGTACATTTTCATTTATGTTAACTTTGTGAATAATATTACGGTGCCCATTCACCGATATTCTTTCTGCCCCAGTTCACTACAATTTTGTTTCAAATTCCGTCTGAAAATCGAGTGCTATTACGGCGTGAAAAATTCTATAAGAATTATTTTTTCGGTTGACATTCTGTATGCGACGGCGTGGAGTGCTGAATAGGTGTGTAATGTTTATGTGAGAATGTATGTGACTCGCTTTTGTGTAACCAATGCGGTGCCTAGACACTTCTTACTATTTCATATTTGTCATGGACCTATTTTGTATGTTCACGAAAGCATTGTACTTTATCCTACAAACACTATCACACTCTATTATTATAAAGGCGAAAGTGTATTTGTGTATGTGTATTTCTTCACGACAAAACCACTAAACGGATTATGATGAAATCGATTTGGAACCTAAATATGTATAATGTAGCAATGTGTTTGATCCTCAATCACATTGCTACATATTTAGGTCTCGAAAAAGTGCAGAGTTCATTTTAAATTAGGTAATTTAAAATAAAGTCCCAATTTAAAAATCCCATTTACCTAATTTAAAATAAAGAGACACATAAGGAGCACATAATATACTCCCTAAAGTATTATCACTTAATTTTGTTGCATCCTGTATATTATGTAAAATATTCCGCCGCTAACCCTGTACCTATTAGAATGTAACTTTGTAAATCGTTAGGGAAGTTCCCGTAAACAACAGCCTTATTAGTAATAGCCTCTTGCGCTGGGACATCCCTCTAGTCTGAGAGGCAAATGGTCTCCCTTGCGGAATAATTTTGCCCTACAAGTTACTTTGTAGCAGACAAGTTGACGTTTAGTCTCTACAGTATAATATCTTCTCTATAATTTATTTTTCTCTTACATTAAAAATGCATGAAGTATGTGTCTGCCAAATACACCTTAAATCGTTAAAACTATAAATTGCAACTTTGATTTTGAATACGTAGACATTGATAATTGAGAAATAAAGGTGTTATTAGTTAATTATTATTATAGCAAAATGTACAGTTACCGAGTGATAAGCGTAGTATTATTATGTAAATAAAAAATAGGTAGGTAGAAGATTATCTCAGTCGAAATGACAATCAAACTTCATTATTTAAACTTATTTTTTGACCTATTCACAGTGTTAAAAAATAATTTAAACATTATTTGAGGAAAAAAGAAAATAAATATTCTATTCACATGGAACCTACTTTAATTCCCATTGTGTTTTTCTTTGTTTACTTTACAATGGCATTATCTAAGGGATGTGTGGGGTAAACTCCTCTTAATCGTTCTGCCTTTAGATTTTATTCAACAGGACCCTACTTTTACGTGAACGACCTTTTAATCTTTAAAAGCTATAAAGCATAGGCTATTTTTTAAGGTTGTTTATTTACTACAAATACAAAGTAAACCGTACAGTAGTGTCAGTTGTCTTTGTAAAAAATTATAGTACCCATGCAACACAGAGAATAGTTCTAGACTAGCGAAAAGCCACGTCTTGGTGGTAATGCATTATTTTAGCTGTCTGAAATCATTAAATGCGTGCACCCGATTAATATGATTTAGAATAAAGAAGATTTATTACAGATATTATTCTATTTTTAAATTGAAAAAAAAATATATTACCATAGTAGTCGTTCCATTGACATAAAATTATATTCACCACTAAAAACTATGACTTAATAACAAAGTTTTAATGTTGAAACTACTTACAAGTTGATTTATAGGACTTCACCTTTATGACATATTAATTCTAGTTTTACAACAGCTTCGCTTCATCTCGGAGCAAAGTTCTTATATTGACTTACAAGGCTGATTTGGCGCGTGGATGAAATTAGAACTCGTGCCGTTGTTATCCATGCATAAATCTAACCGTAGAGAGTTAGAGACTACTACTTTACAATATCGCCCTCCAATCAAAGCCAATGTCCAAATGTTATTTTTATGTGTCTGAAATAAAAACTAACCATGGACGTTTTTGAGACCATTTTGAGACATAGTTTCTTATCATAAGTCTCCGACTGTCACCGACACGTCAAAACAACGGAAAAAGGATAAAATTATAGGCAGTATAATATATCTAAGGCAGTATAACTATAAACTAAACCGTGAGCAGCCATTTTCATAGTTTCATACTATAACATCAAAGTCAAAATCCATTTCGGGAAATATATATATCTTCGCCTTTTATTATGATCCTATTTTCTTCGGAGTCCACAATTGTTACCGCTGTACTACCATACTCCGAATAATAACTAGTGCTGGCATCAGCAAACTGGCTGATTCCAAGCCAAAGCATCCCTGTAAGTGTATAATCTTTACGGCTGTCAGGTTGGTGTCGCATTATGTATTAGATCAAACTCGGGATTCCCACCTGTGACACCGTTTGATGTACGGCTCCGCAATTAAGCCAGCCATGCAATACCAGCTAATATCTAAACGTCTATGATTTACATGAAGCTTAGCAACATCATCAATTCACACGCTGTACATTTGCTGATTTATGTGGGATAAAGGCACTGCACAGTGCACAGTGCACACAGGCATTTGTAGACATGTGCCTGTATAACACATATCTAATGTCTGTGTAATCAATAGGATTAGAACAATCGTTTTAATTTTGTTAAAATGATTGTCCTCATGTGTGTGTAAAAAACTACTAGATTTTGACATATATTTTTACGTACTTCCTGCCACCATGAAAGACGAAAATTGATGGCCACTTAAATTGTTGACGAAAACAACTATTAATTTGTAGAAAGCACCAATTAAATCACTGCAAACGGTCGACTAGCGCCATTCTAGTGATTTACGCACCCATTACATGATACTTTTTACCGACCTAATACAATGTTACTGATGCATCGCCAGTACACATAAAATTTCCATTTGTAGAACTACCTACATAAATTACTACATACATAAAAAAAACATTTCCTGATGAAACGTTACAAATTTTGTATAAAACACAATATAATATTGTAATGCCTATATTATAATTGAAGAATAGGTACACCATTTAACAAAGCACAAGCAAGATTTACAAAACAAATTTAGCTGCGTACAACATTTATTAATAATAATAATCTTGTGAGCATAAAAATAATAATATGAAGTCCAAAACTTTACTTGTAATATAAAAGTGGAATGGACTTTTAAATAAATTAGACAACGTCCTACTTATAAAGTTTATGAAAACAAGCTTCGCCAACGTATTGCGTGCAGCTTTAAATATTCAGAATTAAAACAAAAACATACTCATTTCATACAATTTCATTGTATATTTCTTATTCTTCTTATATTCTAAATGTAGGCCAAAGTTTTTTGTCTTTATCATTCCACTATTAGCCTCCCCGGAAAGGTCTTTTGAGAATTAAATTTAATATAAAAGTCAATTTAAATTTAGTATTTAGAAGCTTGGTTTTTAATAAAATTTACCTTTTATTTTTACTCTAATAACAATTTAAAACAACTTTGCTATTTCAAATTAAACTAAACTAAAAAATAAATCGAATATAAGATTTCAGACTACCATTTATTTATACATACTTATAACAATTAAAAACAAGTTTACCATTAGAAATCAAATTAAAAAAAAAGTGTGTCAGCTCCGACGCACGACTGGAGTTTACTCTTTAAGTACGAGTATCTAACCGTAACTATACCCAAAAAGAGTTTATTCAACTGAAAAAAGATTAATATCATATGAAATCAGATGTTCCGGCAATATTATCTACACCCCTTTCTGCCATAGTTATTTCATAATACTTTTAGTTCACTTTAGCCAGTATAATGATAAAAATTATAACTTCACAATAACAATATTAATTATTGATATTTATAACAAAAATAGCAATATAAATACATCGACACTGATAGAAACAAACAAGCCCGATAACATAATATAGTATATAGATATAGTCGCCTATACAGCATACCATATTATGTACGTCTTAATCATAAAGTTAATATACCTATCGGAATACAATATTATATAATAATATAATTATATAATATAATATTCCGATAGGTATATTACCTTTATGGTCTTAATACACTCACAGCCAAATTAGAAAGTTGCGCACTAAAGGTGCGCACCAAAAACGTGACACATTTTTTCGTTACTTGTTAGTAGGTTTTACCCCCCGAATTTTTTCATACCGGGCGCCTTATATATGAAAATTGATTCTTAACGAGTAAACTTCAAAATTTAAGTGGATTTTCTAGCTTCTAGTTCATGGAAGGTAATAAAGCAGTTTTTGTAAATTAATTTTACTGCTTTATCGTAAAAGAAAATTAAAATCGGTTACTGTTAACGTGGATATTAATGGCCGTATTGTGTTAATGGTGCGATAGCAATAAAGTTGTGTTTCATATTTTTCTTATACGTTTTATTACATGAATGACTTATGGTATAGGATCCCACCATAGAACGACCTTCACCGGACTGACATTTTTTAGGCAACCCACTAGCAATAAATTAATTGACATACGTAATTGAATATAAAATATTTTTCATCCATTAATCAGCTCGGCGATGGTCGTTCTATGGTGAGATCTTAGGCCATTAAGTGTATTTATGAGTCAAAGTGTGCTAACAACCATAGATAAAGTATTATGGTAGTCAATCTCAATGGTGCTAACAGCCAGAAAAGGTAACAAAAAAATGAACTAAGTATAGTCTAGTCACTATAGTGTATTTCTAAGACAAAAGAAAACATTAAAATGATAATTTTAAAAGTGCCCATGAAGAAAACACATTTTTTTATATTATTTCCAGAAATTGGAGGTCTACATTTCGGTTTTTCTTCCTTGCTAGCTCGTTGATGAACTTATAGCATGACGGCGTTGTTTTTAAAATATCCCCTTTTAACTTCCGTGTATGAAGAAATAGAGTGGGTCCCTAGGGAGGTCATTATTTTAAGGTACATCAACATTGACATGGGCATTAAATGCCCTTTGCACTTAGCAGGCTAATGGACGAAGCTTTTAGTGAAATCATTGAGGAAACTTTAGTGCAGTTATTAAAATTTTTATGTTGTCTATAATGTCCTCAGAGAGTACACGTTGTTATCATAAAATGATAATAGACTGAGATTGTGAATATGTAAAATAGCAGTGGTGCCCGAGGTACAATCTAAAGTTACAGTCTCAAGACATTTTAAGGCTTACCTTAAGCTACATAAAAAAAAAAGCTTCTGTGTCTCACAGTCAAAATCTTAGATTTTTTATTTGAGAAGAGCACGAACTACATCAATCATCAGTAGACTTTATTTATTTTCGGTCATTGAATGGTACAGACCCATGTCCACTACTTTCTGTAAGACCGTTACTGCGACCACACTGGTACAATTTTCGATACCTTTCCTTGCTGTGTTACACTCGTTTAGTTCCGATTTGAACTGACGCTTGCTCATATCTTTCTAAAATGAAACGTCATAATTCGTATAGGACGATGATTAGCCCCAGTCAAGTCCTCCCAGGGCCCCCGCTACCATATGTGCAATGTGTGCAATGCACACGGGCGCTATTCTCTAGGGGCGCCTAATCGCCACCATTAGGGGCGCCAAAACTAAGGACCCAAAAATTTGCTTAAAGGGGCGCCAAAATCCTTTTTTTGCACACAGGCGCCAGTAGCCCTTACGGGGGCCCTGAGTCCTCCACTCCATCCTCATCGCACCCTCTAATCACAGTCTCCTCCACAGCATAAGCGGCGAAGGCATCCCCGCGGTTGGCGGGTCTCCGCGCTCAACACGGTCGGCGCCGGCCCGACGTGGCCTGTACTCAGCGTCGCCCACCGCGCTCCGCCCGCCGCCCGTGCCGAGACACCGCTCAGCCAGCGTCGACTCACAGAGCTCTAACGACTCTAGGTCTAATCGCAAGTAAGTGTTCTATGTCTTGGTAGGTAATGTTGGTAGTCTAAAGGCCCGATTAGATGAACTGCTTAAAACATCGGCGTCGCCCACCGCGCTCTGCCCGCCGCCCGTGCCGAGACACCGCTTAGCCAGCGTCGACTTACAGAGCTCTAACTACTCGAGGTCTAATCGCAAGTATGTGTTGCATGTATTAGTTTCATTGGGAAATGTTGACAGTGTTTATAGGTCGTCAGTAAGAAAATCCAAGCATGTAGCTTAAAACAATTTTGATTAATAGCTAGCGCGCAAAGTTTGCTAAAAGTAAAAGTAACGTATTAAATATCTAAATCGAAAAATATATTATAAGACGATTAGAAAGATAATATGGAAACGTTGAAGAAAACATTTCATCTGATTACTTCGATTTTAATATATTAAAACTAATAATTAAAGTCTTGGTTTCATCGACGACGACTTTTTACGATTTCATTTTACGACGACATTCTTAAAAAAGAGCATGTCTACTCAAATACATTTCATCGCCTTAACAGACTACAAAGAACAAAATTAAAAAATAGCTTAGCAGCGTTTTAAATCTTAATGTCCTCTCGTCCATAAAATTACCGTCTCAAACGTCAGTATTAATCGGCGATTCCTTTGATCCCGCCGATTCGCACTGGCTCCCGACTTACACTTCCTTTATTAAATAATAAATATCGGATCGGCATTCGACGCGGTCTGCGCTGTAGCGAAATGTTACAACTTTTATCTTCTCATAAATAAAATATAAAGATTATGTTCCGCGAATCTTTGAATACTTTTACGAATACAATTTCCTAAAATGGAAATCATTTCATCAAAATAAATATTATGAAAAACATTAATATGATAACAGTGTACGCAAGAAAGTGTGTTTGTATTTGGCGGATGCTTTTTAATAAACGTGATTTCTATTAAACCGTGGTTGTGTCAAAATGTGCGAATTTGTAGAAAATGTTATAGCCTAGGTTCTGAAATAATACTCAATATACTAGCCTGCAGTACTCTAGGCGTCTAAATACATACTATTAAAATATCTACGATGCCATGTGCTGGTGTGCCACTGTGCAACAAGTGTGACTTTAGCCTTTTAATAATGTTATCCTAACAAAGTCACTGCACTGGCATATAATAGAATCAATAATATCGCGTCGATTGTAGACGTCATAAGCACTGACCATTGTAATAATACTGGTCTAAATTTCAGAACCTGTTCATATTGTGATTTGTGGTGTTTTATGACTCGTCGGTTTTGTCAATAGACACAGACACCGGTCGCGGCGGCAGCAGTCGGACGCGGAGAGCGAGCTGTCCCGGGGCTCCGGCCGGTCCGGCAGGCGGCACCGCCGGCACCGCTCCCGGCACAAGCACGAGTCCGGCTCCGAGCGGGACGACTCACAGCCGGACACCAAGTGAGTTAGGCTTAACCTTTATAGTCGGAGAGGTCACAGCTAATCAGTATTATAATTTATAACGTTCATAGTCAAAGAGCTGACAGATGGACACACCAAGTGCCCTTATCCGTTATCGTCACACCCATCTCAGTATTTTTTCTTGGAAAACATTGGGCTAGTAACTTTGATGGCATTTACATGGGTGCACTATAACTAACTGAATCTTTTTTGGAAGAAGAATACCTAAGTAGGTACAGGACTACTTTGATAGTGTAAAACATTTGCAAGAAATGTTTTATGTAAATTGGCTACTCGCACAAAGCTATAAAACTCAATTCCATGTGACTAAACGACGGAGCTTCTTATAAATTTTCCATGTTTTGGTACAAAGTTAGTGAAGTTAATGAAATTGCCAATGCTAGAAGTTCGAACCAACTGCAATTAATATGTTACTTATTCAGTGGGACCGGGAACAAATAAAAGTTGGCACGAGTAATTCCCGAAGTAACTTCGGTTGTCTTGATTCTTATCGTTGCAGAGAATACGAGTTAATTGACTCAGAATCACAATGGAAGGAGGTCCTGAGGCAGACGACGGCGGGCGGCGGCGTGCAAGTGAGTACCTTATTCATATGTGGAGTAAGTCCAAATTGAAATGCCGTGCGGCTTTTTAATGTGGAATTAAGATGATTGAATTTTCCAGCTATTTATGGGAATAGCTTTTATCACTTAATAGAGTATCGGTTTTACCTGATTTAAAATATACAAAGTTGTTTTTTTTTTAATGTAAGGCTATATGCTATAAAAATAAAATTATGTTTTTTTTATTGTGTAGGTAGCGAGTGTCAGACGGTCACAGGCGGATTTAGAAGGCACCAATCGATCGTCACACAGGCCTCGAAGGCATAGGAAGCATCGGTAAGTAGAAAATATAAAGACGACAAAGCAAAAATAAACAAGGTTAAGCAATTTTGCACAAAAATTTTCAATAGTTTTCATACAATACACATAAAATATTATATCTAAATTATTTTATGTATTTATTCAAAACTTTTTAGTATCTTCTTATTACAAAAAGTGAGGCTAACAATTTGCTTTGAATTCTTTGCCTTTGCGGAGATTGGACGTAAGTCAAAGGGTTAGAGGCTGCCCAAAACTTAACTGAAGAGCTTTTTAAGCGAGATAAGCGGTCACCTGACACGGTTCTGTGAACTGGCTATTAGAGCGTTACCCACAAAGCAAACAAAAAGAATTTCAAAGAGCCGTTTACATAAATTGTTAGTTTAGCTTTGTCGCGCAAAATATTATGTTTTCTTATATTCTGAAAAATAAGATTTCTTTTGCAAGTTAGTAAATAAGATAATCTGGTTCTTTAAATTAAAAAATCATTTTTGTGCAGTTTATGCAATAATTGTTTTATTTTATTTTCGTTTATTGGGGTATATAAATGACTCTTTCATAGCAGACAAAAGCTTTTAATCTATTTTGCAGGGACTACCAAAGAATATAAATAATAATAATATCTATGGACGCTTTCACACCACGTCAATCTGGCCCCGTACCTGAAGGACTTGTGTTACGGGTACCAGACAACGGAAATATATTTAATACTTTTATACTATACATATATTTTATATTATACATATTTTTATTATATCATACACATATTCAATACACATCCATGACCCAGGAAACATTGAAAAACTTTTTGTTCCGTCGGCGGGATTCCCGGCTTGAGCTGCCACACACTCTACCCATTAAGCCACAGAGGTCGTCAAATAAAATAGTAATTTTATTTGTTTCTGTATAAATTTAAAACAGATGTTTTCCAAATCATTCTACTTGTTTTATCACCATTCACCATTGTGTCAACAGCAAAAGGATCTAATTCTTCAATTCTTTACTCTCTTCATCAAGATCACGATCCGGGTCGCCGAACGACAAGAAATGGCTGCCGACGGAGCTGAAGCAGCACCTGGAGTTCTCGCTGGTGGACACGGCGGGCATGACGGAGGAGCAGCTCAAGGAGATACCCTACACCGTGGTGCAGACCAGCCACGCCAGGCACACCAAGCTGCGTACCTCGGGCAAGCACAGGCAGTGAGTATATCACCTTATTGACCTTGAACGTCAATCAAATTCTTTATAGAAGCAATAAAGAAAAGGTCAAGTCAATTCAATTCAATTCAAATCTTTACTTGCTCAAAACATGATAAAAAGATGTTACAATTTTAAAATAGTACATGTTTTGCCGTTTTAATGGCATGCAAATATTACAATAAATAGGATCCTAAAGTAACAAAATATACAAGTAGATTTTAATATAATAATATTACAAATTTAATTGAACATAGAAGGACAATACTTTATTCATTATGATTGAGCTCTATTATTATATTATTTTTATTTTATATTATATTTAATTCAAATATTCTTTAACAGTGTGAAAACTTTTATCCATTAGGAATGATTTTAATTTCATCTTAAATTTATTAATATCGTCAATATCTATAATGTCATTTGGTAGTTTATTGTAGAGTGTCGGCATCATTACATACGTACTTTTATTAAATTTTGTAGTTTTTGATGGCGGCATTTTTAATTTTCGTTTGTGCATATTACTTTTCTTAAGGAATACTAAAGACTCATATAAATATATACAAACACGGTAACGTTAATATCTTTAGGTCTTTGAAATATGGCTGACAACTATCTGATTGTTTAAGGTTGCACATGGATCGTACGCATCTTTTTTGTGCCCTAAATACGCGTTCATTATCTGTGGAGTTCCCCCAAAATATAACTCCATACCTTAATATTGTGTCCACATAATATGCATTGTACGTAATAAGTAGAGTATCTAGATTTGCTACTTTCGATAACATATGTAATGCATAAGAAAATTTTGTAGTTTAGAGCATAATGTCTCGATATGTGAGTTCCAGGTTAAGTCGTGGTCTATAAGAAGTCCAAGGAATTTAGTTTCTTTGATTTCTGATATAATATATTTGTCATAATTGATTTTTATTGATGGTCGTACTTTATTCTTTTTTGCAAATGTCATGATCTTTGTCTTGTCAAAATTTAATATTAAATTATTGTCACTAACCCATTTTATGATATTCTTTAGCGCATTGTTAATTTTTTGTTCAAAATCAGTTTTACCATCGTCTAAAAATAATAAATTGCAATCGTCAACAAATATTGTCATTAGTTCATTAATAAATTTTGGAAAATCATTGATAAAAATCAAAAATAGTAAGGGACCGAGCACACTTCCTTGAGGGACACCTCGTACAATATTATTGGCCTTATAATAGTGAGTTTCTTCAAATTTAGTTTTTTTATTTACTCGCTGTATACAAGTAACTTGCGACCTATTTTTTAAGTAGGATTTCATAAATTCTAGAGCATTACCTCTTATTCCATATTGATACATTTTATTAAGCAAGATATTATGGTCAACATAATCAAACGCCTTTTTCAGGTCCATATAGAGAGCACAAGCTACCAAACCTTTGTCTAAAGTTGGCATCAATTCGTTTAAAAAATTAAATATTGCAGAATTAATTGTACAATTTTTCCGGAAGCCCATTTGTTCAGGCGTTAGTAATTTAAATTTAATTAGGTAACTGTAGATACGTTCATATAAAGCTTTTTCTATGATTTTAGAAAAAACTGAAGAAAGAGCTATGGGCCTATAATTTTCTAAATTTAATTTATCATTTTTTTTATGGAGCGGTTTAATTATGGTCATCTTTAACTTTTCTCTAAACTGTCCTTGCGACATGCACATATTTATTAAATGACTTAGTGTATGAGCTATAGTTGGTGCCACACATTTGATAACTTTTGTGGAAATATTGTCAGCGCCTGTACTATTAATGTTTTTAAGACTTTTAATATATTGAATAATGTCTTTTAGTGTCGTTGGGGATAGGAAAATTGAATTCATATTAGACAACTTTATGCTTTCATTACAGTGTTTATTAGAGAAATTTTCTGTTTGGCCCGTAAAATAGTCATTAAAAGCGTTAGCTATTTGTGTCGGATTAGATATTATAGTTTTAATTTGCAAACGGATTTGTGTTATTCCTGCGTTTATTACTTTGTTACTATAATTGTTCTTAATTATCTTCCACGTAGCTTTAGACTTATTTGAGGCAGTTTTAATGTAGTATTGGTTTTGGGCTTTCTTTGTTAAATTTGTAATTTGTTTAAGACGTTTGGAATAGTTTTTAAATAAGCTTCTGTTCTCCTTAGTTCTGTTTGACCTATGCTTCCAAAGCACTTGTCTTTTTCGCATACAACATTTATTTATGCCCTTTGTAATCCATCGCTGTTTTTTAAACTGATTGTATTTGACTCTAATTAAAGGAAAATAGAGGTCATACAGCATTTTGAAAAGGTTGTAAAAAGAGTTAAAAGCATCCTGGGCGTCCTGACTTTGATAGCAATCAGAAAATGTTAAGGAACTTAGATATTCGTAAAACTTCGATATGTTCTCTTTACTTAAGTCACGTCTTTTGACATACCAATAGGATGGTAGAGTTTTATTTTTTACAGGGCATTGCATTAAATGAGCTGTATGATCTGATAAAGCCAGTTCGAGTACTCGGTGGTTAGTTCCGCTTAAATTATGTGCAAAATTATCGATACATGTCCCACTTATAATACGAGTAGGTGTTTTAATTGCTAAATTTAAGTTGTAACTAGAAAGTAAGTCCCTAAATCGTATCGAAATCGGATCTGTTTTTAGTATATTAATATTGAAGTCTCCGCAAATGATAACTTTGTAGCGGTACAGTCAAAATATCATTAAGTACTTTAAAAAATGTATTTATTGCTATGGGATCATTTTTAGGGGGTCTATAAGCACAAATTATCTTAATATTGTGGTCAACTAAACTAATTTCACTACATTCTAAAAATTTTCTATGCTATAATTAGTAATTTTCGGTATAACTTCATATTTAATAGAATCTTTTACTAAAATGCAAGAGCCAACGTGTCTGCTATTTCTCATATATGATGTTGCTAATGTATAGTTTGGAATATTAAGGCAGTCATCATCACCTAATACCATGTTGTGCTCTGTTCTACATTTACGTTTATCAATTTAGAGTCATTTAAATAAATAGATAATAAATTTGATTCGGAGAGCAAGCCGTTTATATTTTGATGTAGGATATTTATAAATTTAGGCGCGAAAAAGCGATTCTTGAGAACTGTTATGAATTGAAATATTGTCCTTGTTATGTTCATAAGAATTTCCTTTATTATGTACTGTATCAAAACATGTTTGTGTGCTCTTATTTAATAATTGTTTTTTACATCTTAACTCAGCATTATTTTTATATAATTCTAATTTATTACGGTAATCAATTCGTAATACATCTCTAAGCATAGCGCGACACATATTCAGACTTAAATTTCTAGAACTTTGGTATTTAAAATTGTTAAACACATTAATAAAAGTAGCACAATCATAGTAACTACAAATAAATTTAAGTACATAATTTAGTTTTGATATATTAAGATATTTGTTATATGGAACTCTACAAAACAAAATATTTGTGTTAGCCAGAGATCGTACAAATACATTAATAGCGCTTTCAAATTCAAAAGGGTTGCGGTCATTTATACCAGTTAGAACAATAATAAAATCATGTTTAGTCATATTAAAATAATTTTCTTGCAATTTTAAAATTTCACCCGTGTTTGCGCCTGGTTTACAGTATGAAGTAACATTGTATTCCTTTCCCAATAGCGATTGTAGAGTTTTTCTTAAATATCTTCCTTGTTGATCTCCTATGATAACGATATTTCGTCTAAGTATCGTGGGGTGTGTATGGGGCATAGGTTTATTTTTTATGGTCGATGGTGTAGTTTGAAGTGCTTCGGATTCGGCAGGTAAAATTGAAGTTGTTTTAGTCTGGTTACAGGAAGCCGACGATTTATTCTTTTTGCTAGTACTGTTGCAATGTGAGTGCTTATCTTGAGTTGTATTATTTTTATTTGCAAGTGGCGGAAGGTTTATTGTTAATTGATCCAGAAGTAAATCATTTTTGCGAGTAGTTAAGTTCTTCAATGGTGTCGAGAATGAGCTTGTAGGTTTAAGAAGCTAATTGTTTTTTATTTTTGCTGGTGTAACGGTCTTTGTTTCATTTAAAAATATTTTTTGTAGGTCTTTATAACCTTTTTACTTTCTTCGAGCTCAGATTTTAGTTTAGTATTTTCAAGATTCAATTGCTCAATTTCTAGAAATGCACTTTGGAGTTCGTCGGATAATTTTTTAATTTTTCCTTTTAAAGAATCTGAAAAAGTACTGTCATCCATTGATAAACATGGTACGCTGCGGATAGTGTTGTCAAATAAACCAGAACTCTCGGCATCAGAGCTGCCATCTATCAATGCTAAGTTGTCAACTGATATTGATTTCCGAGGCCTGCGGATTGTGACTCCTGAGTAAACATCTGTCAGACTGGTTTCCATTTTTAACCGACTTCCAAAAAAGGTTTTTTAGTTCTGACTAATTCACATAGATGGCGTTAAACGTGGATATTGTTTGTTGTAGTCGTTTAAATGTAGATTTTAAAATAATTCTTAAAGTACCGACATAACATCGATAATAAACCGTCGTAGTACCGACTTTAAAAGTGAATTGAAATAATCCTATTTATTAATTAATTATTTTAGTCCTGTTTCCATTTGAGGTATGAAAATCACTGGTTACTGATATTGGTAAGTTTTCCTTAGGTCAACACAAGTCACAGTACAGTACAGTTTGTTTTTGGTCAGGTATCACTTTTGTAACATAACTTGTCCACAGCTTATGGATTATTTAGATAACAGTTTAACATGCACTTTGATTGTTTCTTAGTCACTTTTCACTTATTAGAACAATTTTTTTAAATATAAAATTTACACAGAGCCGATGTTTATACTCTTAGCGCCACCTAGCGGTCTTGGCTACAAGCATTCTAGAAACAAATTATCGGACGCATCCATAAGTCGTGGCTGATGGACGCAGTTTAACAATGTGCACGGTTCATCCGCGGACGTCCGCGGATGCAAAAACATTCAGCCAGCCAGATTCTGTTCGGACGTAACACTCAAGGTCACGTCCGCGACTTATGTCAGACAATGTGTACAGTTTAGTGTATTTTGTATTAAAAATCAGATAGAAACAAGCCGCATCCGATGAAAAAGTCCGATAATTTTTTCCCAGCTTAATTCAAGTGTTTACAGGAAATAACGCAAACTAATAATTATAAACATGTGCATAAAGAAGACAATATAGGACGTAGCACAGACAGTAAAATATAACAAAAATTGTTACTAATTAGTAATTATACATCAGCAAATCAATTAATTATTCATGTTATGAACGACGATTACGACCCTATATTGTGGTGGTATGTACTCTACTCGGCGAAATGTGGCGCTATCGGTCATTGACTCCCTGTCAAAAACTTGTCATTTTCTATATAAACCGCGATTGACAATGAAGTGTCAGATGTTGTCAGTCACGGCTTTGTATAGAAAATGACATGTTTTTGACAGGGAGTCAATGACTGCTACCGCCATGTTTCGCCGAGTACAGTATCCAAGGCAAGAAGTTTCGAAGTTCTTTCTTCGACGTTCAAAAAGTGTATTCATGATACCTATTTTGAATAAAAATATATTTTATTTTATTTATGTAGAGTCATATTAATTGTCTGTGATTACCCATGATCGAATTAGTTTGTACGCACAGATACCATAAATTATAGCTTAGCAATCATGGTTGCAAATTAACAATCGTAGTTATTCATCATGGAGCAACATGGAGGACCTCTTAAAACGTTTAAGCTTTTATTAAAATATAAGTAAAAATATACGTTTTCCAGTAAACTCATTACCAGCTCAAATCAATAATTAGTTCAAACAAACTCGATTGAATGGACTTATCATTAATCATCAGCCAATTATTGCCAGTTTATCCACCGCTCCCAATAAACGCTAAGTCAATATTAGCGATCTCAAGATAAGTCCTCAGACAATGTAATCCTCGGAACAATTATTTGCAAAGTTTTAGTGAACAATTGATTTAAGTTTGGCTTTAATAATAGCGCATTAATTATTCAAAGAAAACTTTATTATTAATTAAGTTTTATAAGAGATATAATTTCTGAAGTTGGGAATTTTACATCTAACTAGAATAGTTTCTATGCCTCTTATATTTTGTATAATTTAAACAAAATTCATATAAAATAAGTTAATATACTTACATAGCTCTTACAAAGAAGCGTAGGTAGTAAATATTATTTGAAATTCCCTGAAAACTACAATTTCTACAACTCCTGTATGATTATGCTACGCACGTAGCACGCTGTAGCGCCGTCTACGAAACTGCTACGCGATAGCTCGTACGAAGCCGTGGGGTACGCTGTAACTTTAAAACTGTTTTTAACAACTATGTTATTTCAAAATCTTAAAGTAAAACTAGATATTTTAGAAAACTAGTCAAGCAACTTGTGGCAATATTTGTTAACCATTTTAAATCACACAAAGCTTACAAACTTTCATAATCGTAACAAGACCTAATCCATACTAATATTATAAATGCGAAAGTGTGTCTGTCTGTCTGTTACCTCTTCACGCTTAAACCGCTGAACCGATTTTGCTGTTGGCATAGAGATACTTTAAGTCCTGGGAAAGAAAATAGGATAGCTGTTTTTATTCCGGAAAAATGTACAGTCCCCGCACGATAAACGAATTTTGGCGCATCGGAGTTGCATCATCTAGTACCTAATAATTTATTTTACTTTTTTGTTATTTCAGAGAATTGTTAATCATATATAATATTTATTATGATATTTAGTTCCACAACAATAATAGTAACTTTAACCTTCTTCTCTTTAGGACTGATCACGGCTCCCTGTCGCGTCGGGAGAAGGGTCACAAGAGCGAGAACGTTGCCCCCCCGCGCCCCGCCTCCAGCACTAGCGCGCATCGGACTAGCGAAAAGCATGGACGGTAACTATAGACAAACTCACATTATTAGAATAAAAAAATGGCACGATAATAGCAATATCATATTGTTTGATATTTATGAAGAGGTTTATAATATTCATTGCCGACAAATATTTTTATATTTGTTTTAATGGGTTTTAGGCAGTTATTTTATATTTAGTATGATATACTTAATTACTCACATTACTAAGCTGAGAAAACTTTTTTATACCACGTTTAAACTTAGTTATCAGTACTTCTGAAGCGTCTGGTAAAATAACTTGAGCTAAGAATTTTCCCATAAACTAACCAACGTAATCTCTTGAAATGTTCCAATAATTCCTAACCCACATTAGAAATATACGATTTGAGAAGATATATTTTATCTTAACGAGATAGCGGTATGTGATATCTGTGAACGAAACCCGACCATCCTCATAAGATACCTTTTAGGCCCAATAATTCTTCTGTCCCTTAACCCTCTATTTAATCACGATAAAATATAACCAGCTGCCTTTATACTATAGTATTTCAGCAGGAATTTTAAATAGTTGACTCTAGCTGGATGACAAAAAATTTCTAAATGTTACTAACATTTTGGTCATAAAATTTGCTGTAGCACTTTGGTTGGGTGGCAAATGATAGTTTGATAAAGTATAAAGCTACGTAAAAAGCTTTATGCGTCAATGGACTCAACATCAGTTCATCAATCGTTATAATATAATATAGGTTTATACCTTACACGTCAAGTTATTAATCCCTCGATCGCGGATTCTTGAAAATCTATCCTTCGATCGCCAATGGGCATTGTCCAAAAAAAATCACATGTACTTTTTATATTTTTTTTTCGTTAAAATAGGGTATTTTAAGAATATGAATTAAATAATTTTGTAATTCATTGGCTAGTTTCTTCTCAATACATTTTTAAAGTTTCGCTCTGACGTCATCATCGGCGGTCAATTGACCTCTGCAGTATGTTTTAAATTTCCTTTTAATCTTATTTATAATAGCTGGTTCGTCAAATGCAAGTTCTCATTATGTGAAAGCTGATACGAGAAGCTTACCTTTACTTACTTTAAGCTTATCGAAACGTATTGTTGGTCGAATTTATTGCTAATTTAACGCCATTGAAGGTCAAACTAAGGTTGAACATATTTGTGCAAAAATATAAGTAACTAATGAGTATTTTTTTCGTTTATACACAGAAAAACGATCACTGACCTTATTTCTCGAAATGTTTTTGTAATGAGCAAAATTAAAAAAAAATGGACAATCCTCATTCTTGAAAATCTTTTGTTATCACCGCCCACTTGGCCCTTACGGGGCTTGATGGTTTAATATAGTTACGAAGTTCTCAAGGACGCTAAATTTCAGGCGCGTGTACCCGAGCTACGATGAAACATTGGAGCGTGCTGGCGACGACTTCCTCACCAACAATGGGTATAAAGGGTCCGTCACACACCTCAACAACAACCCGTACAGCCCTGTCACCAACAGCAACAGTAACAGCTCGAGCGGCGAGCTGATCGGCAGCGCGAGAGTGTCGCATGAGCACACGGACTCCGGACTTGGAGCGGATCAGGACTACGCGTATTCTTCCGAGAGGTAAGAATTTTTATATGGTCTTATACCTATATACTAGGTGCTATCAAAGAAACTAGTTTAAAGGAGCACCTACGTAATTTGGTAAAGCTATGTCAATCCCGACTGACTGATTACTACGACTTATAACGATCAAATAACGTAGGCCCACTAATTTTCTATAACCATGTTAACAGAAATATTAATTAATTTAAATTATTAATAATTAGTTTAACTTTCGAAAAACTGCATAAATTTTAATGTTATGGGCCGATTTGTGACAACTGGTACAAATCGGTAAAACCAAAATAAGGGTTAAAGAAATTAACGGATTAAATATCATGCTCTCTCGTTCATCAATTGTACGAAACAGGATAGATTTGAAAAAAAACTAAAAATCTTATTGACGTAGGCCCTAATAGCCTAGCGGCCTAATATCTGGGTCAAGTTAAATTAGCAAGTTGGAGCAACATTTCAATCGCAAAGTAAGACTTTTTATACTATTATTCCTTTCTTTACGATAAAATATTAACACCTTTAATATCAACGCGAGTTTGCTTTTCGAAATTTAATAGTTACTTTCGCACATTTTTCTGAAAGACACTGTCTTTCAGAAAAATGCACAAACGAAAATTTTAATCGAAAAACAGAAAACTGGTATCTAGCATTGAATCTCTAGATGGATTAAAGCACCTCACACAGAGACTTGGTTGCGCGTAGGAAAATAAAATCCGTTTTCCTAACACACTACAAATGTCTGGCCACCCAATTCAATATACTTACATCAAGATTTTGAGATAAAAGACGTCTTTATAATGGGTTTTACTGTTAGTGAATTTAAGTAGAAAAATATAGATAATATAGTATTATTAACTGTATCATATATTATTATTATTAATATAATATGTTACATTTTATAGCATGTTTGATATGCACTCGTAGTTCTAGATTAGTTATGTGATTGTTACAAAATAGCCTATTATTATTTAAATTATGAGGTTATTTTGAATAAATATTCAACACCAATCAAAAGTGCAGTATCAGGTTTAATAAAAAAAATCGATTCAGCTGAAAATATCAACTGCGTTTATTCCGTCTGAAATCACCTTTAAATAACGAACTCGGCATTGTGTTCCCAGTAAATTGTGTGTTCGCAGCAGAAATACACGCTGAATGCTACAAAATCTTTTTTCAAACTGGCGAACTTGCTACGGCGAGATAACTAAGAGCCTTCAAACGAGCGCTTTTCACTACCCACGTCCTATCTACAACTTTTGTAAACATCAAAATAGCCGCGTTGTCCCGCCGGTCGCATAATACGTTTGCATTCTCATCGAAATCAAAAGTAATCAAACACAGCGTCCCTTTGAAGCTCAGCTGCTACTTTTAGTCGTACGCTGTACGTGTATAGTATATACTGTATAGTGTATGCGCCACCCAATACGATTTCAACTTGTAAAATTACTTTGTGACGCAACTGGGTCAACCATACGTATACGAATGACTTACATCCATTCCGTCGAATTGAAGGCGCTACAATCTTTTGTAAGGAAACTGAACAAAATAGATCGAGTATGTCACAGTGTCAAGAAAAATTGTGTTATCTGCCATGATAATTCTACTGTTTTTTATTAAATAGTAGGGTACTAAGTGTCGGTGGAGCTTCCACCTCTTCTTCCTATCCTTTGCCAGCACCATGATTATTATCTGGAAAAAATGCGAGAAAAAATCGTAGACATTTTGTTGGAACACACAATGTAAACATTTACTAAAATGTGCTATCAGAATGTGTGTCATCATGTGATCAGAACTACTGGCCTTAAGTCTATACGATAGGTCATAAGTGAAGAGTGCAGCTTCTACAACCAATTTTCTTTTCAGGTCGAGTGACAGCGCCAAGTGCGGTGTGAATGGCTCAACTGCCCCAGTGAGTAGAGTGTGGCGGGCTGGCGCGGGCGGCGCGGGAGGTGCGGCGTGGGGCGCGGGGTGCGGACGCGCGGTGCGGGTGTCGGCGCGACCACGACTGACGGCGTCGGGCTCGCAACGGTCCCTGCTGTCGGTCGCCAGCGACAGCGCCGCGGCCCGACGCCGCGACCCCGCGCCCCCCACCTACCCGCAGGCGGACTCGGGCTTTTCTCTATTTGTGAGTGGGTGCTTCGCTTCTAACATCCTTCTGCGTTCCAAATGCCATTTTGTTCCAGTTTTAGTACAATCAGTAATATTATCAGGCTAGCTGCTAGCCTGTATCATAAACTATCATTTTATCACTACTGGAAACAATTTTTAGGGTTCCGTACCCAAAGGTTAAGAACGGGACCCTATTACTGAGACTTCGATGTCTGTCTGTCTGTCCGTCTGTCTGTCCGTCTGTCTGTCCGTCTGTCTGTCCGTCTGTCTGTCCGCCTGTCTGTCCGTCTGTCTGTCCGTCTCCAGGCTGTATCTCAAGAACGGTAATAGCTAGAGAGTTTAAATTTTCACCGATTATGTATATGTGTTGCCGCTATAACAACAAATACTAAAAACAAAATAAAATTAATATTTAAGGGGGGCTCCCATACAACAAATGTGATTTTTTTGGCCTTTTTTGCTCTATATCAATAATGGCAACAGGTAGGTACTTGAATTTTTCTCAAAGTCCTTACTTATATATGTACTTTAATATTTAATAATAATAGTAAAATAAAATAAAAAAATTAAGGGGGGTCCCATATAAAAAAAAACAAGTTTTGGCCTAATTTTGCTCTATAATGGTACGGAACCCTTCCTGCGCGAGTCCGACTCGCACTTAGCCGATTATTGTAATACGCACTGGCCAGCTGGTCTACTTTAACTATCGCATTGTATCTTCTGTCTTCATGATGTTATAGACTTTTATAGAAATAGTTAAAGATGTAAGTTTTTCATTGATTTCAAAGTACATTTTGCATCCCAAGACTGTCTTAATTCAGCAATGTTTAAATTCTGTTAAAATTCTGCAAAAAAAGCAAGAAAATTAGTCTACATATAGTTACCTGTACACGTCCGTCCACTTTGTCATGTGCCAAGAAAATTATGCAGACTTCAGGTGTAGGAAAACGACCCGTGAACGTGAAATTTGTCCGCAAGAAAATTTATTTCTTTGAACACAAGTACAAGTATTAAAAAAATAACGTAAAAAATAATAATATTATGTATATGTAATTGATTGTACTGTCGGTTCTTGGTGGAAATTTATGTTAAACACTAATAAAACACACTTTTCTTGCACTTTTTCCACTATATTAAGATATGATTATAACTTTTAACAGTTTACACGACCGGTTTCGAAATAATGATGATGATTTATTTCGAAACCGGTCGTGTAATCTGTTAAAAGTTACAATAATATCTTAATATAGTGGAAAAAGTGCAAGAAAAGTGTGTTTTATTAGTGTTTAATAATATTATGATCGTAAAATTATTTTCGCAAACATTGAGATGTTCGCAAACAATATTTGGAAATCTGACATTTTGGCGACAATTATTGTTTTGTTGAAATTTTGGTTAATGGCATTTGGAACATTCAGCAGATATTTCGAGGGTCGCTGAAATAATATTGTAAAAATGCGATTTTCATTTATATTTCATGATAAAGATTCTTAGGATAATGTAAATACCTCTTATCAAAAAGGACTATTTTTGGAGAAATTACGATGTAATGTAGAGTTTTGTAATTTATTCACAAATCTGAACTCGTATGTTTAGTATTTCATCTCATTATGGTTATAGTAGATATCTTATAAGGCATAATCTTAATCAAGCTTTCAGCTTTAGGGGCCTTTAATGGTACAGAGTACTGCAGTGGAAAATACAACATTTTATCGATAAAAGACTCGATTTAAATAATAAATACGGACACTTCAGCACTATCTTTCTGGCTGCAAAGCTCTTATGTAATATTATGTAAACATTTTAGTGAGGTGTGCAATAATTGTAGATATTATATTTTCATAACTGATACGAGCATCTGGTCTGTTTCAAAGGCGATTAAACTGTTCAACATAATATTTTAGATACTGAAATAGTAAGTGCTAGTTCAGACAAAGTGGAAATCGAGCGTTTTCCGTGCAGAAACCGAGAGGTTAAGTGTAAACGTGGCAACGCCTTTGTAATATACGTTGCAAGCTGTTAAGGGCCCGTTCTTCCTAAAACGGCCCATTCACTATCCTGCATTGCAGTCCGCCGTGCAGTCCTGCAACACCATTCACTATCCTGCATAAGCCGGCGGACTGCACGGCGGCTTATGCAGTATAGTGAATGGTGTTGCAGGCCTGCACGGCGGACTGCGATGCAGGATAGTGAATGGGTACTTCAAATTAGCAGGACGATTGTCTGTCAGTGCGAATATCGACGTAAATGACATTAAAATAACATTCATATCAGTGCGCCTTGTACGGTGGCGGTTACGACGCTCGCCGCGTCCATGATAGGGTGAAATAGGAGAAAAAACCTTTTTACTTAGATAAAAAGTATTATAACTAAACATGACGTATCCATATATCATTTCCCTGTAAAATTTTAATAGTAATCGAACTGTCCAAATTGCTTTTTGATTGAGTCCCTGTAAGTTCTATAAAACTCAAAATGTTTTTAAAATCGAGCTTGTTTCGGATTTTTTTTATCGAGTAAAATTATCTGTATCGTGTTTCTAACCAAAAAAGTCACTATTTAAAGATGTATCTATACATGTATATATTTTGCAGTTTTTTTTAATGACGCTTTCCTTAAAAATTACTCATTCTAGAAACGTGAATTTGGAAGAACGGGCCCTTAAAACGCAAAGCTTAGAACAAATCTACGCGTCAGTGACGGAGCGTCAAGTTGCGTCAAGTTGTCAAAATGTGTTTTTTGTAAGCCTCAGCTCAAACCTAACGTTTTCCGCCGTTTCTGAACTAGCTTTAAAGGAGACTTAGCGGTTGCACTGCCGTGGCCCTACACCAGATGCTCGTATACGGGTGTTCATAGCTTACTAGTGTTATTGGGATACAGAGACATGCTAGCAACAACAACATTATGGTGGGCGAGAGCGGGTCGCTGGCGCGGCGGTACGCGCGGCCGACGCGCGAGTCGCGCGACTACAACGCGAACTTCGCGCGGACGCACACCCGCCTGGCGGGCGCGCCGCACTCGCACTTGCGACACGACAACACGCTCGACATTATACTAAAACCGCTCATAGAAAGCACGCAGTAAGTAAGGACCTGCGATGTGTGTCACGTAGCGGAATGAAGTAGCTGCACGCATTGTTCGCCCTGCTCCGGGTTGCTCGTGGCTGTTTTTGTTTCGCATGCGTTTTGGTTTGTAGTATTTGTGATTTTGTGCATCCACTAACTCTGACTAACCTTGTCTCCGAATTGTGTTAATTTTTTTTTGTGATTAATTTTTGTGTGCATTAAAATGTTGTCGTTTTGTCTGTGTTTTCAAGCTTTTGACGTAAATTGGTGTACTTATGACTTATTTTATACGTAGGCTTCAGAGCAATTGAATACATCAAATGAGGCACCCGGCGCTGCGGAATCCGCTTTTTCCACATCCAGCAACCTCAGCAAACCTCCGGGCGGGGCCGAAATGAGCACGGAGTTATAAATACTGGAAAGCAAAGTTTGTGTTCATTAGCAGGCTTCTCCTTTTTCGCTGATTCTACCTTTTATTATATCTCGATTCAATATTTGAAGAATCTTAACTATGTATCTATATTTTCTTTTGTATAACGATATAATACCTGTATCTCTAAAGAAACATGTAAAATACGTATGTTACTGAGATTACTCTAAAGAGGACTTTTATACGTATTTGTATTTCGCCACAGGTAAAAAATATTATACGTGTAACGATTGTCGCATTTTGTAATAGTGATTGTAATATACTTGTACTAAGTGAAGCATTTATCTGTTAATATAAACTTAAGTTCATGTTGTTTTTATACAAACTTTGTGTGTTTTTAAATTAATAATATCTATAAGTTCGATGCCAAAGAGGGTCGCCTACGCGATAACTTTTTGCATAAATTAATGAATAAGTTAACAAATACTCATTTTATTAAGGCATTAAAATAAACGAAGCAGTGGTTCCTGACTGGTTGTAACTTCTTTTTTATTGGTTGTGGTGTAAAAATCGTTAGTAGGCTGGAGTGCAATTTTGTTGTTTATGGCGTAGGAAAATTTATTATTTGTTCATATCGTGTGGCAGTTTTATTTTCAGTTGTTAACGAATTACTATAAAATTATTTATATATATTTTTAAAAGAGGCAGTGACTTAAGAAAAACTACAGACAAGAACTTATTTCCATCCAGGGCGAGGCAGTGCCTTTTACTAAATTTAAAAGCAAGCAACAGTTGGTGAACCACTTTTGTACTAAGTTAATATTATAATGTTACAATTATTAATTAATAATTGCTTTTCTTAAATAATTCACTTAAAAAAACGTTTACATTAAAAGAAATTTTATAATAGTTTTCATTCATAAAGGATTCCAGATTAAGCGGCACCATTAAGGGGCCGTAGCATTTTGTTTTCAAAATCACGGAGCGTCTAAAACGTAAAGGCACTTACCATGATTACGCCCAACCTATATAGACATATGCCTTCTGAATACAAGACGTCCCATATCGCTCCACAAGTTATGTCAATTCAACGGGATGCTTCACTCACAAGAAGCTTTTTACCTACTTCCGAATATTACCTGCTTATAAAGG
Source organism: Lysandra bellargus (assembly GCA_905333045.1). Taxonomy (NCBI): domain Eukaryota; kingdom Metazoa; phylum Arthropoda; class Insecta; order Lepidoptera; family Lycaenidae; genus Lysandra; species Lysandra bellargus. The sequence continues at coordinate 2,290,561 of HG995328.1, forward strand.
CAATTAAACATTTTTATACCCAAAATCTAAACATTATTTTACCCAAAATCATTGTTCCTTTCACAATTGCATTGTGAGATTACGATTGCATACTTGGATTATTAAAAGTTTCTTCATATTATTATGTTACTGTGCGGAATGTATTTCCATAAAACGAGGTGCATAGTTAATTTCGGTGTGTTGTTGGTATCAGTTTTATATTGTTTGTTTTCTGTAATCTAAAGAACGGGTATTACTTTTACCATACTTTTCTATTTAAACCTAAAGATTGTACAGTTGTTATGTAGTTTAGTTTTATAAATAAGGGAATAATAAAGTAACGTTTGCTTTACGACCTATAATTTAAGTAAACGATTTATCTTACCGTATTTTCTTTTAAGTTATAAAATGCATTTAATTTTTAAAGCCGAATTTAATTATTTCTTTGACGAATTTAAAAAGCAATTAAATTATATCTTTGCAATTTTAATTTTACTCCTTTTCAATGCTGAATGAAATTTTAAATTTCTTTTAACTTAACCTACTTTTTTTCAATTTCGCTTTACGATAGATAGTTCTGTCCGTTTTTGCAGGAAAAACTACTTTACACAATTCAGCTTCTGAATCCACGAATCAAAACAATAAGTGCTTACTGTGACCTTGTACCTTTGGCTAATCAGCAGATTCGTTAATTATAATATTATTGCAAGTAAAAAGAGTATAATTTCATTTATTTGTAATGTAAAAAATTAAGAGACAATACACATCAATGTTATAATACTCATTTTTGTACCGATGCATGTAGAGAGACGTGCATTTGGAATGACTTAAATCTCTAGATATTATATAATACGGTATAAGAAAATACTGGCAAGGTAAATCGTAGCGTCATATTGCTATATGATTGTACTCGAAGTATATAATGGTTAAGCCGTTCCAACATTGTTTCAGCCGGGTATCTACCAGCGAACCGACGCTACAATATAGTTACTGATGTTGGTGTCGTTCGTTATACGACAAACCTCGCTAGTGAATTCCCGGCTTTACATTCCGTAATGTATCATTTGAGAGACGCTAGATGTATCAGTCAATTTATTCAGTGAGACTGAACATTTTCCTATGTTCTATAAGATTTGACAGGTATGTGTATTTTTTTCAAAATAACTCAACTCTTCTGTATTAAAACTTATGATAAGAACCGAATTTCATTTTTCAATCCCAATTCAGTAGATTATATCATAACGTAAATTTTAACGAGAATTTTGATTGAAATATCAGCTTAAATCATTACGGTTTCGACAATTATTGAAATATTAAAGTTACAAATCGGCTGTCGATAAGATAACAAAGGGCGAAGTATTAATTGAGTGAGTTTGCCCGGCAACGGTCTCCACGCGACCGCCATTACCGTTAATGAGGAGGCGTCGCCTTAACAACATTTTTTGCAATCTTTACCTCCTAGAAGGAAGTTTTCTTTTACGAAGTTGCCTTATTTACAGAATCTGTTTACAAAGGATGTTTTAGTTTACAAAATACATTCTTATAATGTAGGTCAGATAAAAGTTGCTTTCTTATTTATTAAAGTCTTGAAAATATTTTTTGCACTTGACTACTTTATAGGTAAGATTGAACCGACTTACATTAGCGTGGGTTAAATTTAATCGTAAAAGTAAAACATGATAAAAACATGGCAAAAGTTAATTAGTAACTACTTACTCCAGTAGCTAGTATTAAGTTTATATTAATTCATAAAAGTAAGAAATCCATAAAAATCGGAGTTTAGGGATACTTTTCAATGTACATAGTAACGGCACACTTTACATTCCCAAAGCCATTAGGAGCATTTTGCTTGGAAACTTGGTTGTTAAGAGCCTGGGTTACCCTCGAAATTCTATATTTTTAGTGTTTTACTCTATTTTTTAGTGTTTAAATATTTAGTAGTAAATTTAGTAAAAAATTAATACACAATTTTTTTTGTGTTTAAATATTTTGAAGTTAATTTTTGTTCAGGAACCTAGGTAATTACTATTTTAAGCTGAAAAATAACTCAAACACATTAAATATTTTCGTATGACAAAATGATTTTGATATTACGTATGTATGAGAATTTTGAGGGTAGCCCGGCCCCTTAAGTAAAGATAAGCAATAGACAAGCGAGACAAGTCCTTATATTTATAATCTTTGATTTTTAAAATTATCTTAATTACTCTATTTTAGTAATATTCTTATTAGAGAACAATTATTTTGAAACATAAATACATAGGCTGCACTAAAAATATCGGGAATGGAATACTTCCACTATTCCTGTCATATTAAAATCTTTGTAATTGAAAACTCCTTGGTTTTAAAAATCGAATACCATTTATTTATTTAAAAAAAGATTCTCGGTCTTGTCAAACTTGTTTAGTCGTTGAGAAAATGGAATTAACTCGAGAAAATTCTAGAGCGATGATTTATTATGACTTTCGAAGTGGTTTAACACAAAAACAGTGTGTTAATCGGATGATTTCTGCATTTGGTGATAAAGCCCCATCCAAAACCACAATTTATCGCTGATTTGCTGAATTTCAACGTGGACGTGTCAGGCTCAGTGATGATCCCCGTCAAGGTCGTCCAAAAACTGCAGTCACCCAAAAAAACGTTGATGCTATGCGTAAGCTGGTTGAGGAAGATCGACATGTGACATACCGCGAAATTCAGGCAACTTTAGACATTGGCATGAGTCAAATACAAATAATATTGCATGAACAATTAGGTTTAAAAAAGTTGTTTTCCCGATGGATACCGCATTTGCTCTGTGAAGAGCAAAAAGCGGCTCGCGTTACTTGGTGCGTCAGAACTCTCGAAAGATTCCACGCAGGATCCTCAAATGCTGTATACAACATCGTATCAGGTGACGAATCCTGGATATACGCGTACGAACCCGAAACTAAAAACCAGTCACGAGTTTGGGTGTTCGAAAATGAGTTAAAGCCAACAAAAATTGTTCGTTCACGGAGTGTTGCAAAAAAATTGTGGCCACGTTTGTCTTTACAACCGGCCATATTGCGACTATTCCTCTTGAGGGACAAAGAACGGTTAATGCAGAACGGTATGCTAGCATTTGTTTGCCACAGGTCGTTTCTGAACTCCGTAAAGAGAACTGCAACCGCCGCATCATCCTCCATCACGACAATGCGAGTTCTCACACCGCGCACAGAATAAAAGAGTTCTAGAGCAAGAAAACATAGAATTATTAGACCATCCGTCGTACAGCCCCGAATTAAGCCCTAATGATTTCTATACTTTCCCTAAAATAAAGAATAAATTGCGTGGTCAGAGATTTTCATCACCTGAAGAAGCTGTGGACGCCTACAAAACGGCCATTTTGGAGACCCCAACTTCCGAATGGAATGGTTGCTTCAATGATTGGTTCCATTGTATGGAAAAATGTGTCAAATTTCGCGGAGAATACTTCGAAAAGCAATAAACACATTTTTAAATAGTACTGTTGTGTCACCTCCTTGATTCCTGAAATTTTCAGTGCCGCCCTCGTATAAGTAAAGGCTTAAACTTTGATATTGTAAGACAGAAAGCATTCACATTTTTATAGAAGTTAAAAATAAGTGCTGCAAGTAGATTATGCATCCCTTGTAGATAGGTATACTAAATATTTTTTGCAGTGCACTTCCAATGTGTTTTGTCTACCGCCATACTGTCAGTGTATTCAAAACGTATATATCGCTTTGTTCAGTCTGCATAGACGTTCCCCGCGGGTGTTTAAAAACGCGATTATCCTGCATTATTTAAGCTTTAAACAACATGTTTTCGAAGGGCGTCAAGCTTCATTTGCATCGCTCGTCCAATTTATCGACAAAAAGACAAAATAAGCGACGGCTCGTCTGAAACGATGTCCACTAGCCAAGGGGAAAACTCATTACAGTGTTTAATGAAAGGGCCGGCTCGTGTATGATTACTGGTTAATTGAAAGCCGTAAAATCAAACTACATACTCGTTATGTACTCTAATATTAACAACGTCGCACGGCGCTAAAATGTCGCTTTTAACAAACGTTTAGCACTGATGTGGGATATTTCTTGCGATATTTGTTTTTGTTTAAAGGGGTTTATCTATGTCAGTCTAGTCAGTATATCTAGTTTCCTCCTAGTTAGTAAACTGTGCTCCTACCTACTTTATCTTATATATTTAAACGAGCAATTCTTGTATATTATATATAATTGGAATCTCGGAATCGGCTCCAACGATTTTCATGATATTTAGTATTTAAGGGGTTTCGGGGGCGATAAATCGATCTAGCTAGGAATGATTTTTAGAAAATGTCATTTTATTCGTGTTTTATCAAATACCGAGCAAAGCTCGGTCAAATAGCTAGTTTATAATAAAGGCGAAAAGTATTAAGTTACTACGTCACAAGGACTACTGGACGAATTTTGATCAAAGTAAGTAGTAACTAAATGAAGATACACATACCACTTCTTATCCAGAAAATATCAGGCATAGTTATTATCCAACTGTCCTGTACATTTTATTTGCAATGCTGTTTAACTGCTATCAGCCCTATGCGGCTCGGTAATGAGAAGGTGCTGATTAATTAAGAGATACTTCACGTAATTAGTATTCATTATCACTGAAAATGCCATTTACGCCGCATGAAAAGCACCACTGTAATTTTATTTTTGTGCATTTTGTTTGCGTTCGCTGATATTATTATGGCGAATGCTACAATCTCGATATTTATCCTGGTTCTAGATGACGTCCGCAGCCGTGCGAGAACCGTGCATCTTTCCGGGATAAAAAGTATCCTAATATCTCCCTTCCCAGGGCTCAAAGTACCTCCATACTAAATTCAACAAAATCGGTTCAGCGGTTTGAGCGTGACGGGATAGGTTAACAGACAGACAGACCCACTATTGCATCTATAATATTAGTATAAATTTGGACTTTATTTATTGGATGGTATTTAAGCGGGTGTAGAAATGCAGGTAAAATTATCTAAGGGTATAGTGAAGGAGCCCTATAACATTTTTTTTTTTTTATTATTACTAACAAGCTAATTTTTTGTGAGTAGCTACATTTTGATAAGACAAACAACATTTTTATTTTCGAAAAATCTCGAAAGTGGTAGCTAATAGAAATAGAAAGGATTTCATACTTTGACTTGATGGTTCTAAAATATGGATTGTTTTATTTGTAGGACAAGGTTACTCTTAAATAAAATAACTATTAACCTTCAAATATACAAAAATTAGGTGGTTAGGGTTCCGTTTTAGGGTTCTGTAATCAAATAAACCTGGTTGACAACTGTACCCTAAAACGGAACCCTAACCAGCTGATTTTTTTGTATATTTGTAGGTTAATAGTTATATAATTTAACCCTCAATTCACTAGGTGAAATTTACTAACGTAAATATATTCTATGAGTCCCTGGGACTCACATATTTTAAATATATGTTTTTAAAAAATTTCATCAACATTATGTTTAACAATATTCTTAAGTACTTTATAAATTATTAGAATTAATAACAAAACCAACCAAACTTCTGAGATCCTCTTGAAAATTTAAGAAAAAGCAATTATCAGTCTTTTAAAACCATGATATTTTTAAGGTTTCTCTAAACTAACAAATATTCTAAAAATGAAAAAGAACTTAACGTTTTTAAACCAATAAAGGTACACAAAATAAAATAAAATAAACATTAATGTATGCTTCTATACAAAGAAAAAAAAACGTGCAGTGGGTTTCTATCCCTATCTAAAAGCTACGTTGGCATGTCTTTTTTGAGCAAGTAAAACATATCGGCTTCAGACATTTTGTGCACAGATGAGCAGTTTTTGTTCTCTTTTAATAGTGGCATAAGTAGTAATACTTTCACTTCTAGCAAACTTGTTTCAGGGTGGCTCACATCTTCAGGAATGTCATTTTTTAGTCCAAGTCTTCTTGTAGCCAGGCTTCCAGAATGGAATCTGCTCCATCTTCTACTAGATTGATAAAGTCATGTTTTTTAGAGCCATTTTACCATTGTACCATCGAGGAAATTGATTCCTAGGCAGTTGACGGACCTACGTCATGTGGTCGGATTAAGTCAATTTAATGCTAATTGTGATCTGTCGGCTGGGTTTGACTTAACCCGACCAAATTACTTAGGCCCGCCATCTGCCTAGGAAACAACTTCTCTGATAGTACAACAGAATAATAAAGCATACATGATTTAAATTATTGTAACGGTGAAAAATCAGCATTTCTAAATTTTAATATATAAAAATAATCATAACGTAATTCACTAGTATGAGTCCCTGGGACTCACTCGGCGTAATAACTCACCAAATATTGTATGTACGCACTCATCCTCTCGGCACCATGTCACCCGCGTCACTACATGAAAGTACTGAGACGTGGGGGAAACTAGCTGCTAAGACTTTTGAATTATGGCCGTTTAAAATTTTGATGAGAGTCCCTGGGACTCAGGAAGTGAATTAAGGGTTAAGAGTAACCTTGTCCTACAAATAAAATAATCCATATTTTAGGACCATCGAGTCAAAGTATGAAATCCTTTCTATCTCTGTTAGCTACCACTTTCGAGATTTTTAGAAAATAAAAATATTGTTCGTCTTATCAAAATGTAGCTACTCACAAAAAATTAGCTTGTTAGTAATCACAAAAAAAAATTTGTTCTAGGGCTTCCGTACTATAAACTTTCAACTGGCCAAAATTTTACTTATTAAAAATCTTTCTTTTCAGAAAAACAGTATACCTATCAAAGTTATCCAGCAGCATCTAACTATTGATGTCATAACAGATGCAGTCGAATCTGCAGGTAAGATTTTTATAACATTATTTTAAAAACACTGTTGCGGGTTCCAATTCTTTGTTTACTGGAGGTACAATAAAATAGCATACCAATAAAATCCGATGCAGCTTGTAACATACTTACCACAAAAGTTAAACACACGAGATACCAGGTACGTAACATTTCCCTCATTAAGATTTGGGTTTGTATAGTTATTTGTGTATTGTCGAGATAAGTAGGTACCTTAAGCCGTAATTACGCTGAGTGCCTCTTGCTATACATTAAATTTAAGCAGGGCCTACCCTTAAGGGCGGATATTTAGTGACAAAATTTAAACGCTTGAGAAAAACTTTTCTAAAAACTCATTAGGAGAATTAAGAAAATAATAATTATGTTTTACAGAAATCAAAATCAAAATCGATCTATTTTGATTATAGGGCGTAATATCCTTAAGATGCAATATCACATAAAAATAATATACATACTACATTTTGGTGACATAATATTATATAAAAAACAGATTATTTTTATAAAACTATTTTGTAACATGTATTGAAGAAGTAAATGGAAAAATTAGCTCCAAAGCTCCATTAAACTCGTGTTTTACTCGTGCACAAATCCAAAATGTGCAGTGACGAACAAATTGAAGCGACAAAGGCCCGAGCGTGCATCTCGAAATGTGATTTGTTGTTGTATAGATGTTTTGAAATTATTCAGACTCGAATGAGATGTCACATGTACCGGCTCCACTGAGCAATTAGCCTTTGATAAAACCCGTCACTAAATCATATTTGCAACAGCGTTTCCCCTGTTGGAGGCAATTTGGAGAGGGGCCACGGCGGAACGGAAATGAAGTTCTCTTTGTGTGAACTTTCAATAGACGTCATCAAAGGTAATATTTTAATATATCCCCCCTCCAGGGTAGCGGTCGAATCGTAACGTAGATAGTACTAAAACTCGCATTTAAACGCACGCAATAAAATTTTAACAAGTGCTTCGAGTGCAATTTTCTTCGAGTAAAAGGGCAAAACGTTCTCAAACAAGAAATAAATATACACTGTAAATGATACTGCGCGAAGTATTGCGAGCAAAGCTAAGAGTTGAAAGAATTTAAAGTAATGTAAACACGAAAAGTTTGCTTTCGAGTTGAGGCAACTCGAGCCGGAAGCACATTCAGAGTCAACTGCCTGGAAAAATTAATTCGAAGCTGCGGCGGGAAGGGCCCCCGCCCCGCGCCCCTCGCGCCCGCCCGCCGCCGCCTCGGCCTCGCACTTGCTTAATGCTTTGCGATCACTCGTCACTTGCGAAATCAACAGATTATGAAAATTTTAATAAAATATTCTAACACTTTTCGTTCGTAAGACAGAAATTGTTTGGAAGTATAATAGTGTACACTATTGTTTCCCTCCACAACAAATAATCAAAGTTTTTAATAAATACATAACATATTTTTTTGATGTCTAATTTGGCTGTAATTTTAAAACTTGTAACAATTTCAAATCTTCAGACAAATTTGAACGGGCGCTTTTCTTTGCTCGAAGCGAGATTAAACAGCTTACGGGATAAAAAACTAACGCAAGTAACATTCATACAAATCGGCCATTTTGTTAACGCCTAATCGCTGCACGTTTTCACAACAAAAAACGTTAGTTTTTAGTTCGCAACTCGTGCGTAGCTCTACTAATTGTATTTGAAGTGATAAGCATATTAATAAATGCAAATTCTCGCTGCATTGTATCGCAGGGGGCGCAGTCGCAGGCAATTAGCACCGTGACAATGACATTCAGAACGTGTGCAAATAGAGCCCGGCCCTCCCACTCGCTATCCCACGCTATCCCACGCTCGATAGACGACACCCAGACGCGACCCCACTCTCAACACGCGCTAAGAGATGTGAGAACGTATAAAAATAATTGTGATTTGTTCCTCGTAAAACGTGCGGATTGTAATTAGACGGGCTGACTTTTTATCGTCAGATAACTTTTACGGAGAGTGATCCTTGGTTAGATCTTATATGAAAAAAACACCAAAGTAGCATTGCTCAAACAAATTGTGAATCGTCAGAATGTCAGGCTGATTTAGCTCCTCGCTGACCGCTCGCTGACCGTCAGTGACACCAAAATGTGTGAAATATCAACGCTGACTTGGCTGACCACTATGTTTTACTCAGAAGCACTTCCTTCCTAATGTATGAATCACGGGCCATCAGCACTGACGGTCAGTCAACGTGACAATCAGGCTTATTCTGACGACAAGGTAACCTATAATATTAATATAATATGCATGTCAAGTAAAAAAGAAATGACTGACTCAAGCAAATTCTTTTATCAACACGTATAATGTATAGGTATGTAGATTTGATGGAATTGTTAGAACCAGCCTGCTTAATGCAATTACTCGAACGCGTCGGATATGGCGTCGGATCGGATCGCGTTTGACGAACGTTCCCAATTCCGCACAACGTCATACAACTAAACTTTATTTCTAAATATACGATTCAAATCATGCCCCCAACTTTTATTTGTTTTGACATTCCGAGCCTGCAGTTTCAGCGATTTCGATTGCGCCAAGTAAATACTATTTTTAAAATACATTTCTACTAGATGACGCCCGCAACTCCGTTGCGCCAAAATTTGTTTATCTCGCAGTAAACGTACATTTTTCCGGGATAAGAAGTATCCTCTGTCTTTTACGGGACTCAAAGTATCTTCATAACAAATCTCAGCAAAATCAGTCTGGGCGTGTCGGTTTGGGCGTGAAGATACCTATCAGACAGACAGACACACTTTCGCATTTGTAATATTATTTCTATTTTACGCAGCCCTTAAAATATTGGATTACCTGCTAAGTCTCGCTGGTGCTAAGTAACTAAATAACAAGATTTTTCAAGTAGTAATTGAATAACTTCACCCTATTTTTGGGGCTCCAAGATGTCTCAGGGTTGCAGCTCAAGCTAACTTTGAGCTAGCTTTGAGCAAAAATTTGACATTATGAAATTAGAATAGTTGAAGCATTCTTGATTTTATATGCATAAGGATGCAAACGCCGTCTAGTTTCAGAACAAAACTACGGTCCCTTACGAACTTCTCCCATTGATGTCGCTCGCAATGTTCACGGCGATTCATTAGAGCTATTAGCTGGACTTCGCCTATTTAGGACTCCATAAGTCCTAAATATGTATAGAAGTAAGGTACGTGAATTTAGAAGTTGTAGAAACAAAATCTGAGTTCATCGGCGCCTGAATTTTTATCGTTTAACTCAATCACTTTTAAAGCATAATACATACAATAGACTATCGCCTAGTATTTATTATCCAATCATAAAATAAATTTATTTTGCATCCCGACCGGTGGGCAAAGATATCGACAGAGTGGGTACCTGAAGACAACCGTGGCCGGCCTAGGAAAAGATGGCGCGAATAGCTGAAGGCGTACCAGCCGGGCTGGCCAACAACGCCAGCAAGACAAGTGGAAGACCCTGGGGGAGGCCTTTGCCCAGCAGTGGGATAGTATTTAAAGCTAACAAAAAAATAGATGTATAATATAATATATTTTCATATTTATGGAAGTTCTGTGATTATTTCACTGATCCGGTTTGCGATACAACTAAACTGACTGAACCACAGAACCAAAAACCCAAACGCAGTTCACCACCACAACGGCCGACAAAATTTTAATCTAATTAGAACTCTTTACAACCCTTTAAATATTTCAATCACGAAATTTGATTCCAAAATTCAAAATATTCTCCGCTTTCATGTAAAATAACCTCGCAAAATTACTATCGCAAGATCAATTAATTTTGCAAAACCATTAAAATTAATAAATCAGGGAAGGCTCTACCACCACCTACTACTGCAAATTATAATTGTTTTTCTTTTGTGTGTGTTGATGTTCTATATTTATTTAATATTATAGACGTACTATTATTGTAGGTGTATGCTAACTACTTCTATTGCAACGATTTTTGTGGCAAAGGAGCTGCACAAGCTGCCGCCCGTCACGCTGGACCACGTCGACGTCGTCAGCCTACTGAAGGAGATCAGGATCCTGAAGGAGGAGCTGGCCGGAGTTCAGGGTAGATTGCAGGCATCAGAGTCAACGATCAGTGACTTACGTATTGAATTATCGCAATTAAAAAGCGGTAATTCAATATGTAGGTCACCTGATGCCGCATACGTCACCACTCGTCGTGGCGCGCAAGCGGCCACGTTTAGCCCGTCAGCATTATCGGACGCGGACGGGTCAACGAACACCGCCGCTGCCGACCCCGCCCGCGCTCCCCTCCCGGTTGCGCCGACGCCGAGTCCACAGGCGACTCAGCAAAACTACGCGACTGTTGCTGGTCGCCCCGCACCTCCCCCGCGGGCGAAAACTAAAGAGCCGCAAGGCTCTGAAGAGTCGCGAGACTAAGGAGAGCCGCAAGGCTACGGAGAGCCGCAAGGTGGAGTCTTCTCGGCCTGGCAAGGACGAGAGCAGGAGGTGCGATGAGGAGGGCTTCATACTGGTGGAGAGGAGGAAGAAGCCCGCCGCCCGCAACTATCGCGGCACCGCACCATATGTACCTGAGCTTCGTCTGCGGAGCGAGGTCCCCGCGACGCCCCTGTACATATCCCGCCTGCACTGGTCCATGGAGGTCGAGGACGTCGTGGACTACATCCAGAAGAAGATGACACTGCGCCTGAGGGTCGAGCGTCTGCAGTCTCGCCACAAGGTTAACTTTAGCTCCTTTGTGGTGAGAGTACCGACGAATCTTCTGTCGACACTCGAGGCGCCGGAGTTCTGGCCGATGGATGTAGTCTATCGGAGGTTCCGGGGGAGACTCCGGAACGAAGCGAGTCACGTCGACGGCAAAACGTGACAGTGTTAGTTTTTTAAGTATATATAAAATATGTATGTTAGTTTTAAGGTATTTATTATATAATTATAATATGTATGTTAGATTTTAAGGTATTTGTTATATGGGCCTCTGATGCCCGAAATAAATTATTTGATTTGATGTTAAAAATATAAAAATACCCATTTATCTCTTCTCTAATCAATCGATCTTTATTAATAGTCTGATTAACAAGTGCCATTTTCCTTGAAACCTGATATCATGCACCGAAAATTATGATTTTGGTCTCAATGACCACACATTGAATGAGACCAAAATCATAATTGAATTTTGATAGAATGTTCTAGATGGTATTCCATCTAGAACATTCTATCAAAATTCCAAGAGGGGCTGAAAAAAAATGCAAAAGTTATAAACAATAAAGTAAACAAAAAAAAGAAGGGTTTGTTTTTTTTAATGTTTCATAAACTATTTGAGACAGTCAAAATTTAAAAGTCCTAATTTAAAAATTTTAAATATTAAACAATTCGGGGCTTATTATCAAGTACAAAAATGATTCATAAAATCGACAATTTTGGGTTAGTCGCCTTCTTAATACCAAAATTTTTTTTTCCTCAATATTAGTATTTATTCAGTTAAAATATATTTTTAGTTCACGCGGCAGATTGCGGCAAATCATGCGAAACGCGAACTATGCGTTTTTACCGTTACTTTCGCCGCTCAATTAAAGTTATTAAAGATTGTTGATAAACTTCCAAAAGTTAGAATTTGTTTTAGGAATATTCCTGCTCTTTAAGGATCTATTTTCAAATTTTGACTGTCTCAAATAGTTTATGAAATATTTAAAAAAAACCAAACCCTTCTTTTTTGTTTAGTTTATTGTTTATAACTTTTGCATTTTTTTTCAGCCCCTCTTGGAATTTTGATAGAATGTTCTAGATGGTATTTCGAATCGAATGAGACCAAAATCATAAATTTCGGTGCATGAGATCAGGTTTCGAGGAAAATGGCACTTGTTAACCAGAGTATAATTTTAATACTGAATGACGCCCACAATGATATCTGTGCAATTCATTTTTAAGTAAGCGTGAAGAAGTAATAGTCAGACAGGTACACTTTCGTAATTTGTGTATTATACTAACAGCCGCAATGAGAAACGAATATTATTTTCTGAACTGTAATTAAATAAAGAATTTGGCAGACTCATAAGTCATACGCGATCTGTCAAATTTATCATGTAATTAGTAAATACAGTTAGGTAATTAATACCCGTCTCTGAGTGCAGCAGTTAGACTTTAACGAATCACAACTTTGCAATCGCAAAATGAAATCATCTATTGCATAAATTATCATAGACGCACAAAAGCACTACAGTACAAGTTTCAGCTTACCAAAGGGTGTAGGATTATAAAGGACACCCAACTCTATATTTGCGCGACTCGCTTTGTTATCGTGTACAGTACAGTACATTATTACATACATACATACATACAGTATTATTATTACTTCATAAGCTGAATATGAGGCTTATATGACGCCTTTATTAAAGTACGAATATCTGTGATACAACAAAAATCATAATAATACTAGCTGACCCGACAGATGTTGTCCTGTCTTAACGATGATTATAATTCGAATTAGTATAAATAAGTAGACAATAGATCAAAATTAGTATCTCCATGCCAAATTTCATCAAAATAAATTAAATAGGCTAAACGAAAATCATAAAAGTTTATTATGGAGGAACCGTACATTTTCCGGGACAAAAAGTATCCCTTGTCCTTTCCCGAGACTCAAAGTATCTCCATACCAAATTTCATCAAAATAGATTGAAAGAAATATATTGATACATTTACTGAATGTTGATTTAAATTACAAAATAAGTTGAAGGCTTGGCTTGATAATGTGATCTGAAAACTTTTTACGACAGAAGTATTGAATAGCAGCAGCAGCAGCTATGCAATATTTTGCTTGGCTCCTTTTACATTTCATGTTTTGGTAGGATTTCATCTCTTTTTTGAAGGTTTTTTTTCTTTTCTTTTCAGGTCACGTTATAACTTTTCTGTAATTAGCTTGGCACCCATTCCCTATCTCCTTTTATATATTTTTTAATAAGTCTTCGCTGTCTGTCCGTCGTATTCTATATCAATATATATATATATATATATATATATATATATATATATATATATCACATTTTTTGTGACAAATGAATTCAATAAATGGTTAGATTTTTTAGACGGGGAAGTTAATTTTGTTATGTTGTATAGGGTAAGATCGTGGATTGGTATCATGTTCATAAAAGTGGTTATCTGATGATGGGAACCAGGAGTGATCGAGGAAAATTTAAATGGAAACATATGCCGATTTTGCTTTTGCATGAAGTACTCCAGGCATATGTTACCAAAAGTAAGATTTTGCACCATGATAAACCATGGTTCGAAGGTACTGAACAGAACTTCGAACTCCTTATAGATACAAGTTTGGGGGTTGGGGAGCTGTTTTAAGAACTGAAAGCATATGCTACTATACAAATTACATTCATCACCATCATCACCATCATCATCACTACCACATCAGGGTCACTAATGTCACGTGACTGTATGCGTTATACTCTGGAGTTAAGGTTGAATTTGTTATGTTCAATATTAGTACTAAGTGGTGGTAGTGAAGTTAGCTGATTATGAGTTTTCGTATTATGAAGGTGTATCTTGGATCCAAAGTCACTAAGCAGAACACAAAGGTCTTAATAGAAAGCCTTATAATAATCTTAAAAGAGTGAAATTATTATTTTTTCAACTGGATTTTTCCCATGTTTAAATATCAATCTTAATCATAAAGTTTTCGATAGTTTTAAAAATCCTTTAAATCCAACAACCTAAAATTGCATACATGTTACAGATTCAGGGCCAGATTTATCATTAATTGGTTCATTATTGCCGTAACCCAACGCTGATCATCAATTTTTGCAAATTTATTTTATTGGTAATGAAAATCGTGAATTGGATCAACGTTGTGCAATTATTTCTAATACAAGACGAGAAATTATTCGTGAGCTACAATGGTTTTTCAATCATCAGCATAAGGCCATGCCACACGATGCGGTGCGGCGGCGGTGCGGCGACGGTGCGGCGACGGTGCGGCGCGCTCCGGTTTCCTACATATAAAAATGTATGTTTACATGGCGTTTGGCACACGGCGCCATCCGGTGCGCTCCGGCGCCACACCGCACGCGCACCGTAACGCGCGGACGGGACGAGGCGGGGAGGGGTGTATGTATTGGTGGAGCTCGAGTCCTTCGCTGCTACAGTACTGCAAAACGTTGTGGCGCCGCACTCACCGTGTGGCCGGTAGTCCGGCGAGATGGCCTCCGGTGCGGCGCCGCACTGCGTCGTGTGGCATGGCTTTCACGCATTAGTTCAATTGTTTTAAATTGCTCTCGATCGTATGCCATCTGATAATCACAATTAACGTTTGTGGTGTGAATTTGGAAGAATCATGTTTTTCACATGGCCAACTTATGTTGCCTGTTCCAGAGTGGGTACCCCCAGACGTTTGTTAATTCATACTCAAAATGGAAAAACAAAAAATATTGTTTATCCCAATGTTTTTGATTAAGTTTTTAAATAGCTAGCAATTTAGTAATCATTTTTTTTAAGAAATGAATCGATGTGCTAACTGATTTTGTATTATTTCCTTCGATCACTAATATACATTATTTTACTTTATACGTAGTGAGGCACGTACCGGGCCGCTAGTACATGTATAGAGATAGTATGTGACATTGTGTAAAGGTATATAATATAAGTCTATGGTGTAAAGTAAGTTTTATTGACGTCTATTATTTAAAACAATAAACATGGCGCAGGACACGAAGTATTAATTTGAAGTTAGTATCATATTAATATTTTTTATATATGAAAATTGCATCCTCTTTATGATGATGATTATCAAAGGCGGTCCAGCAAAATTACGAAAGCTCGTTAGAAGCGTGAAATTGGACCATTGAATTGTAAAAATACCGTATACAGATATGTCGCTACCTAATGAATATCGATAGAGACTACGCAAAAGGTCGTAACGCCAAAAACACAATTTTACAGAAGAGCGTGTTTTTTCTATGCTTAAAGAAACTATTAGTAGATAGGTTTATTGTTTTTTTTTTATAAATATTATTTAATACCAGATGATGCCTGCAACCGTATCGCACTAAAATTATTTTTTCGTGCGGGAACCGTACATTTTTTGAGGATTGAGGTGTGGAAAAACTTACGTAAAAATATCCTATGTCCTTTCGCAGAAATCAAAGTATCTCCACACAACCTCCAAGTTTCAGGGAACGCAGTTCAGCGGTTCGGACGTGAAAATGTAACAGACAAACAGACAGACAGTGAGACACAGTTTAGCATTTAAAATATAGCATAGTAGCCATATTATAGATATGGTTATTGAAATTTTGATATTACAGTTTTACAGTCCTTGAAAAGGTCAAAAAACTAATTTTGCTCAAAAAACGAGTTACGACATTTCACATAGTTTCTCTCAAAATGGTGGACAAACCATGCGGGCTGGGAATGCTGGGATCGATGTGTGTATTTATCTTTTGTTTATAATGTCAATAAATGACCGCCCCCAACGTCTGGGGGTCTGGACAGCGACGAATAACATCAAACGCTACACACCGAATGTGCCGCAAATACTATTGTGTACCCTATAATATATTTATTTACTAGTGTTGGTATACATAGAGTAGGAAATCTATAAAGTGAATGACTTAATGTTTATTCATTACTAGCGACCCGCCCCGGCGTCGCACGGGTATAAAATATATAGCCACTGAAAAAATGCTTAAAATCGATAGCCTATGATCCTTCACGTGGTCTACTTCTTATCTGTGCCAAATAACATAAAAATTGCTTCAGTAGTTTGCGAGGTAAGCCCTTTCAAAAAATTTTCCCCGTTTTTTCCACATTCTCCTATTAGTCTTTGCGTGATATAATACTATTTTAAAAAGATAAAACCGACTTCAAATTTTTGTACGTAATTAAGAATTAAAATTCCCTATCTCAAAAACTACTGAACTGATTTTGATGAAACTTGCAGTGTTCCCTAAGTTGAACAATGTTTAGTACACTAAAAAAATAATCACTAAAATCGGACTTGGTTCCGGCGATATGAGTGCACAAACATAAAAACATACATACATACATACATACACTTTTGAAATTTGGCACATTTGTTCAGAAGCTGTCATAGATTAACATATACAAAAACTGGGCAGTTCTGGAAATATTACATACATACGCGTCGAATTGATAACCTCCTTTTTTTGAAGTCGGTTAAAAATATAGCCTATATATTTTTAACCGACTATAGTCTTCCTCAATAACTGGGTTATCTAACATTGAAAGAAATTTTCAAATCGGACTAGTAGTTCCTGAGATTAGCGCGTTTAAATAAGCCCTTTCAAATAATTTCCCCCGTTTTTTCCACATTCTCCTATTAGTTTTAGCGTGATAAAATATAGCCTATAGCCTTCCTCGATAAATGGGCTATCTAACACTGAAAGAATTTTTCAAATCGGACCAGTAGTTCCTGAGATTAGCGCGTTCAAGTTAGCCCTTTCAAATAATTTTCCCCGTTTTTTTCCATATTTTCCTCTATTTCTTTGCTTCTATTAGTCTTAGCGTGATAAAATATAGCCTATAACCATCCTCGATAAATGGGCTATCTAACACTGAAAGAATCATCAAAATTTGTTGTATAGTTTTAAAGATTAAAGGGAACAAAGGGACAAGAGGGAAAAAAGCGACTTTGTTTTATAATAAGTATAGAAGTTGGAAAACACACGCTACATAAACACGCAGGTACATGACACTACTCAGAACCTAAGGTTTTTGGATACCGCTGTCGATCCTGGCGACACAGGAGATACAGTAGTGGGAATGTGTAGTGGGCCAAAGCCCGATCAAAAAGAAAGAAGAAAAGTTTCGTCCATTTTGGGTCATAATAGTTTGTACTTTACCTATTATAAAAGAACAAGGACGTATTATTATGTCCTTGTTTTTCTTTATAGTTATTTTCTTCCTTGTTATTCTTATTAAGAACAACGCATTGTTTATTTTTTTTGTAATAATCATAAATCAGGATAAAAAAATCAGGATGTTGCGGCGTCAAATTCAGATTAATGATCTTCGAACGAATTTCGCGTACTCAATTATTATTCTTATAATATGTGTAGAGCGTTGAATAAAAAACAATACAATCTGCGTATTTATTCAGTCCTAGGTTTCTATTGACGTTCGTAGGCTGTTTGCGTTTAATCAATTCAAAATTTAAGCGACCATTGAATCGTGACCAAATAATTATTGCATCGATAGTTGATTTCGGGCACGCCTGATGTATTGTCCCTTGTCCGAGCCGGCCTCAAGCGATGGTATCGTTAGTCGCACCGGCATCTAATAGGGTTGTCAACTGCTCTATTCCACCTCATACGAGCGAGCCTCACCACGGGAACAAACAGCTCAGGAACACGGCCAACCCTCGCACCTGGCCGCAACCGAGCCTGTTTACTATTAAACTTAGCTTTGTTTGAATATAGACACCATTAATGGATTTCCATTATGCATTTTGTGGTACTGTTCAATTTTAATGTGTTTATGTTATCTATCCGTTAACTACGTCGTCGGTACAAACATTCCACATAATATATTCATGGAAACTTCATCAGAAAAAACATTGTTCGGACTCCAAGCAACCTATTCAGATTATTTATACCTCGTTCATACAGTTCCTGTTTAAAACATATTAATATTATCACAATTCCCATCAAAGCTTACACTATAAGTTCTTCGAAGAACATATTTTGTACCAAATTTACTAAAATAAAAGACTTTCAGATTGCAGAAATCAAGTCAGTAATAATTATAACAGGTATGTTTTATTAATTAAATCATACAACTTCATAATGAGATGTTGAAATTGTCTCACAAATGGTTTTCGACTTAGCAGCTTCGCGGATACCCTCATTTTCTATTTCCGCTTTCAATTATCACAAATGAACATTTTCACATCTCCCGATGTGAAACATATCAAATAATTTGCTTGGGAAAGGCAACAATTCAATTTAACGGTACAACAGAGTACGAGGGCCCTCTGATCCTATCCATACCATTCTTATCCAATTTGAATAATTGAATTTAATTTTCAATTTAGAAAAAGTCTACGAGATTATTGTTTTGTGTTGTTTTTGCAAAAATAATGTGCTGAACATAATACCTTTAAATTAAAAGTAAAATTTTAAATATTATTCCTCTTTTAAAATGTCATAATTCATATAACCTTTTGTTTCATAACATGTTTCAAGTTAAAAGTAGCTCAAAGACTTGCCTTGTTTTCTTGCATAAAACGCTGAAGGAATAATTTTGTAACTTGCGACAGGCGTAAAAGATAACGTTAAGTAAAAAACTTTTACGTGAAATAAAAGATCTGAGAGCCGTTTCGTAACTTTATTTTGACAGCAAAATAGAAAATCGCTGTAAATCTTGTAGATTTAGTAGGGTAGCGGCGAGTGGCTCAACGATATGCGATATAATGTGATTGGGCCCGGAAAGGGTTCCATGTTTCCTAGGAAATTAAATAAAAGATTTAAGGTACTTTAAATCTCAGTATTTTTATATAAAAGTGATCATATTGTCTACTCGCGTTACGCGTCCAAATATTAAGAAATATAATTACGAAGCTATCTCTTTACCTATGCAATAGGAGTGCGATAGTAAAATTTTGGATGTGAATGAAAGACTTTCTATGAGGTTCCCTTCATACTGAAACCGCTGAATCGATTTAGGTGAAATTTGATACGTAGGTACCTTGAGTCCCTGAAAAAAAAAACCAGTTTCCCTGCAGTAAAAGGTATAGTTCTCGCGCGATTAATGAATACGATATCGTAGCTGTTCAAAGAAGTTGCGAACAACATCCGTTCATGATAATACTTTTAAATATTATAAGTTATATTAAAATCGTAGAAAATTCAAAACTGTACATTGATATTATTTAAATAAAATTTTTGGGGCGTACCGAATTCAGTTAAATCGAAGCCAATAATACAGTTTTTATAATTTTTGTCTATTTGTATTCTACACCGCCTACAATATAATTATTATTATCAAGCTTTCACCTACTTTTGGTGCTGTAGAGCCTTCACGCAGACGACGTCGCGGGCAGCAGCTAGTATTTAACAACTCATCAAGCTCTATATAGTATTCCTCATAAATTTGAATATCCCCCATAGACAGCGCCAATAAATTAAGCAATGGAATAAAGAATGAGGGATCGTTGTCCAGTGATTGGCTGAAGCAATATTTGCACGGTGACCATTTCATTAAGTGTCTGGATGGAAAAAATCAATTAGGTCCATTTAAACAGCGCTGTTGACTTAATCTAATGTAAATCGCGGCTAATGAATCACTAGTTTGTGATAAAGTAAAAGGGTTTTAAACTTTTATTAATTACTAGATGTTGACCGAAACTTCGTTGCGCCTAAATACATTTAATAGTTATTGGAACACTTACATTTTTAAATAAAAAATATTATGGTATATATGGGTCTTTTAGGATCGACAACAAAGTCTCTACACATTACACAATGTCGGCTGATGTCGGTCAATGTAATTTGAGGTTACGCAATAAATGAGTCTACCATAAACCTATACAAAAAACAAAATATTCAAATTCTAATATAATTTTTTGTACTGTGTAACAGGTGGTTAAAAACTATTAACTATAAACTATATTGACAGGCTGGCTATATTTTTAAGTACAAAACTCACAAAATTTAATGAAAATGATAAAAAGGTATACAGTTTTACGTATAAGTTGGCCGTCGGCTATGCTTATTCACATATAACCTAGCGTGTATGACCGGCATAAGACGTTAAACGCTAGAGCAAATTCTGGACCGCTATAAACAAGATCATAAGCTATTACTCACTAAGAGATTTATAAGATCATTAATTAGTTCTAATTAGTGAAGTTGCCCGTATATTGTCATTTCAGTTTATGTGTTTTCCCTCCTACTTTATTACCTTTAATTATAAAACTTTTAGTGGACTCCTTAATGTGTATTCAAACTTTTTGGGTCACACGATTAACATCGATAAACAAAACTGTTTATCGCGCGCTTAACGATGCTAAAAAATCAATCAATTTAATTTAATACACGTTTCTTAAATCGATTGAAAGACGTTTTTTAGTTATTACTTATAATAGAAGCTATTAATCTACCTAATATATAAAAATAAGTCGGGTTTTCCTTCCTGACGCTATAACTCCAGAACGCACGAACCGATTTCCACAGTTTTGCATTCGTTGGAAAGGTCTTGGACTCCGTGAGGTTTATAGAAAAAAAAATCAGAAAACATTTCAAGAAAAAAATTATAAATGCGAAAGCATCTCTGTGTCTGTTCCAAAGTCCTCGCGGACGGAGTCGCGGGCATCAGCTAGTTCTTCATAAGTGTGAAAAAACATGTTTTTGCGCAATTAAGTATAAAGAAATAGCTTCTCTTATAATTAATAACTAAGAAAGTTGAGTTAGTGCACTGACTCAACTTTCCATGAAAGTTTAAAAATAATTTGCGAAGTAAATACTTTTAGAATATTAAAATATTTTGTAAAATACGCAACAATTTAGTGACGTGAGTATAAAAAAGCTATTCAAGTGGCTATGAAAACTGAAACAATCGGCGCGCTACACATTGAGCTCTGCTTTTGCCACAATATACCTCGCCGTAATGACGTCAATCATCACCATCAGCCTTATATAGTAAACACTCTTGAATATTTTAAAATCATTTATTAGTTGTGCGTGTAATGAAGGGAGCAGACAATTAATATTTCTCTAAAAAATCGCGACTACACTTTAGTTACAATAATTATTATTTTGTCAGAATCTGTTAGGGGTTCTGCCTAAAGAATCACAAAATCGCAATATCTGAAGTGATTAACGCATGCAAATGTGGTTGTATCTATTACATAATACCAAATAAGATTAACAAAATAATATAATTAATTATGATCGTGTAATAATTATGAACCTATCGCCGGATTCAACGACGGTATAAGGCGATAATATTTTCATCGTATATTGAGTCAAAAGGCTTGCTGATAACTTCAGGATAATTTTATGGCTTACCTCAGCAGTAAATTGGAGCCTCTTCATTGGAGCATCAGAAAAACTTCAACGGCCGCACTCAAAGACTTAGATTGAAGGGGGCAACTAACCCAAAATTGTCGATTTCATAATTCATTTTTATACTTGAAAATAAGCCCCGAATTGTTTCATTTTTTAAACATAGATACTACCTAGATTACATTTCCGAGGATCCGACCTAGTGGAAACACGATATCTTAAAATTTTCTCGATAGAAAAAAATCAGTAAGATGCGTCTAATTTTCACGAATTTTTAATATATTGCTATAACCGTGCACTACACTAAGTTAATATTTAAACACATTGTTAAAATTCTATCATTAAGAAACTGACCTAATGGATTTTTAAAATGTTGTATATTTATCGAGTTATTAAGAAAAATCTAAAGACGGGCGTGAGTGTAAAGAGAAGGACGATGTTTGATTTTTTGAGTTAGTCGCCCTGTTAATGAAGATTTTGATGTACACTCTATACATTTTCTATTAAACGAATCTTAAAATTAAATACCAAGGTCAATAACTACTTAATTAGATATTAATTAAGAAATCAAGTTCCAGTGCGAGTATCTCAGCTTACTTTGACTATTATAACTCAATTACTTTGATTAAAGATTGACGACGAAGACGGCTTGTTTACTCAATACATCCCTTTGTTCGCAACTTCACAGACGGCTGCAGCCACTATGCCGTGAATAAATATAATTTACATTTATTACTTTATCTACGGCGTCAGGACTTTAATAACTGGCTTCGTTACATCCCAACTTAGCGCCAGAATACTTAAACACTGAATAACTTTATCGACTTCTTATTCAATCAACAGAAACGTTTATTTCTTTTATTTCAAAATATAATATGTAACTATACGTTTCTCTTGTGCGATCGTCACCTACGTTTCGAAGAGAACGTAGAATATATTTTATTACATACAGTTTTGCACAGTAAATAGTCAGCTACTACCAAAATAAACTCTCAATTATTATACCCATTGTTGTTTATGAAGCCAAAGATCTAAATAAAATACTTGGACTAATCAACAAAGTTTTCTAATTAAAATGTCGGTGTAGCCACACAATTTAATTTCCAACTGAAACCTGAATAAATACCAATACGAATATAAAGGTTCACAATTTCAATGATAATAATTCTGTTCTGAAACACTTTCTCGGGGCTAAGTAAAGTTTACACTTTATTTAGCCTCATTTACATCAGGGCGAAATCTTCTACTTAAGGTAATAATTCCTTCCAAGTCAGTTAATTGGTTGCCGATAATTTGACCTCAATCGTTTCTATCGAGGTGTTCCAAATCTTAATATTAATTTTCCTTAAGAGGCCGGGCTACCCTCGAAATTCTCATACATACGTAATACCAAAATCATTTTCTCATACGAAAACATTTAACATGTTTGAGTTATTTTTCAGCTTAAAATAGTAATTACCTAGGTTCCTGTACAAAAATTTAACTTCAAAATTTTTAAACACAAAAAAATTTTTTTTGTGTATAATTTTTTTTTACTAAATTTACTACTAAATATTTAAACACTAAAAATAGAGTAAAATACTAAAAAATTTATAAATAAAAAGTGAATTTACTACTAAATACTTCAACTCTAAAAAATATTTTTAATATTTAAATATTTTGTAGTAAATTTACTATTTATTTATACATATTTTTAGTGTTTAAATATTTAGTAGTAAATTAAGTGAAAAAAAAAATTTACACAAAAAAATTTTTTTTTAGTGTTTAAATATTTTGAAGTTAATTTTTGTATAGGAACCTAGGTAATTACTATTTTAAGCTGAAAAATAACTCAAACATGTTAAATATTTTCGTATGAGAAAATGATTTTGGTATTACGTATGTATGAGAATTTCGAGGGTAACCCGGCCTCTTAAATGCCTAATCTCGTGTTTTCCTAACAATATTTTTAAAAGCTTATTCTAACTTTTTACAAAGACGTGCTCGGGAAAAGTTGTTGAAGTAAAAACATTTCTTCAAAAGCTAAGTAAATCAAATACCTTTAGTTATTCATAACTAAGATGATTTCTTTTTATTATTTTGTGGTGGAGGTAATATTATGATTTTGATGCGCTCTAGGGCCTAGTAAAGTGATCGTTCGAGCTTAAGAGGTGATACTAGATTTTTCTAGGCCGTGACTAGTGAGTGACACTGGGTACTTTGCAGTTCGGTTGTTTTTCTAAAAAAACGTTGGGCTATTTTAGTTTAATTTTATTAGAGTAAGTATAGTTTAGATTTTACACCTTATTTTGTGGTGAAGTCACTCATTGGTCCGGGCAGAATACCAGTGCAGCGAGCTAGCTTGTTGCGTATAGCTGAGCCTGGGCCAATTTTGACGTCACGCAATATAATATGTATTGTAGTTGTAGAAATAATACTAAGCACGTCGTATTATTATTGTTTGTTTGCTTTATTATTGTTTGCTCTAGATACATAATATTATGTTGTGTGGTATCAAAATAAAAATATTCTTATTCTTATTCTTATTCTTATTTGCATTTTACTACTAGTTATTCCGGCAAATATTGACATGTTTTCCACATACGGTGTGAAAATATGTAACTTGAATCCATGTTATTTCAGACGTTGAAAATGTTATCACAATAGGTTCAGTCGTTTCGCAGGAAATTGGCAACACCGCAACACGAGAATTTTACATATTATAAAAGATTGAACCATTGTATCTATACTTATTATTTATACTTATTATAAAACAAAGTCGCTTTTTTCCCTCATGTCCCTTTGTTCCCTTTAATCTTTAAAACTACGCAACGGATTTTGATGATACTTTCAGTGTTAGATAGCCCATTGATCGAGGATGGTTATAGGCTATATTTTATCACGCCAAGACTAATAGGAGCGAAGAAATAGAGGAAAATGTGGAAAAAACGGGGAAAATTATTTGAAAGGGCTAACTTGAACGCGCTAATCTCAGGAACTACTGGTCCGATTTGAAAAATTCTTTCAGTGTTAGATAGCCCATTTATTGAGGAAGGCTATAGGCTATATTTTATCATGCTAAGACTAATAGGAGAATGTGGAAAAAACGGGGGAAATTATTTGAAAGGGCTTATCTCGCGAGCTACTGGAGCAAGTTTTATGTTATTTGGCTCAGATAAGAAGTAGACCACGTGAAGGATCATAGGCTATCGATTTTGATCATTTTTTCAGTGGCTTTATATTTTATACCCGTGCGACGCCGGGGCGGGTCGCTAGTTTTTTTAAAAAGGTACGAGCAACAATCCATAAACAAACCGCTTAGCATCGTACTCCACAACAATTTGTACAGAATGTGCCCGGTTGAGGGTGGCTAAGACCCACGTAATTAAACTACCAAAGTAATGTGATGATGCTTCTTTTAATCCCATCTAAAATACGCAGTTTTGTTAAAAGATTTTGATTTTATGTTAGACTAGATGACGCTCGCAACTTCGTTGCGCCAAAATTCGTTTATGGGCGCGGGAATCGTACATAAAAAGTATGCTTTGTATTCTCCTGGGACTCAAAGATGAATGGAGATACCATACCAAATTTCAGCAAAATCGGATCAGCGGTTTGAGTGTAAAGAGGTAGCAGACAGACAAACAGACAGAGACACTTTCGTATTTAAAATATTAGTATGGATATGGATTAAATATTTGGATTTTTCATCGCTGTACCTGTTAAGTTATTGTAATGACACGATCAATAATAATCTAAATTCCAGGCAACGGCTGCACGTATCGTCTTGAAAAGTTATTAGTTTTGGGACAGAAAAATCTATAGACTACATTTACTTATTTTTTATCGTCGCTCATGTTAATTGTGCGTTACGAAGCAATAAAACTAAATTAAGATTATTTTTATTTCACGAACTATTAGGCCAATTTCAATGTAATTCAGCAAAAATATAGAGTAGCCTTTAGTCTGTCAACATACCTGTCATAGGAATATAAGTGCGCACGGCAGTCTATCACTGTTCCCGTCATTGGAATAGCACCTCAAAGTCAGGTCTCAAATTTCATTTTATTTTTATACATATGCATACTCAAGATATATTTATTGTAGCTTTGTGATGATTTTGTATTATGTAAATAATAATCCTCAACTTACTATAAACAAAACATCTGTGTCCATATACACATAAATAGCATTAGTCATTTAGTTTTGACGTGATAACGTCTTATAATTCGATATGGGGTGCACGCCCGAAAAACATGACAGTTCATGCGGCGTTACCTCGCTAAAAGTTCTGAGGCGTTCCATTTACACTTTCAAGTCTTTCAACAACCGTAAGGCCCACCTGGGCCGCGCTCTTTGTTTCGATTATATTACGTATTTCGATGACTTAGAGAATACTTTTGTATGAAGAAGTTTGGTTAGTTATGGCCTTTGATACATTGACCACACTCTGAATGAAAAATAAATAAACAATCTGTGAGCTATTAGTATTATTTCGGCTATTTAAAATTATGCTCTATTTCCTACGTGTCAAGGTATGACTTGTGCTTTGTTCGAAGATTTTACTGGATTTCACGAATGTATGTAGCGTTTTGTATTGCGAATAGTTTATTTTACTCATTATAAATATTTTTAGACAATCATTTGAAAGAAATACATCGAAATAACTTTAGATTACAGTCGAAAAAGTTTGTTTCTATTTATAGAGATTTGGAAGCGAGGGTTAAGGAAGGATAGTTGAACGTGACAACGTCATACGTTGTCACGTTATAACCTACCATAACAATACATTACTAAAATAATATTGTATTTGTAACTTATATAAATTAGTCTATTGTACCGTGTACGTAATAATAATAGAATGCCAGCTGAGTAAGCTATTATTCTATTACAGTAAATCAATAATGTAGTAAAGCTAAATATATTACCAGCGATAAAGCTAAATCAATACGAATGAATAGGTCAATCGGTATCCATCAGCTTTAAGTTACAGCCAGTTATAGTATTGTCTGCATGCAGTAGTGTAACACCAAATTATCTTGTCAATTACACCTACATCCATATAATTAATCTTTTGAGTTAAAATGTGTTTGTTAGTTACTTTGAGAAGAATTAACTGATGTACTGGTTTAGACAAAATTTGGCATGGAGGGATGCGGGCAGTCCACAGACATAGATCAGGATAGATACCGCATGTGTATGTACTTCGCAGTTCGCGTGCCATATCGCGTTCCCAAACGACGAGCAATGCTCGCCTTTCGAAAGTTTGTTCTTTAATCTATTATCGGAATCGGACGTCAATCGGAAATTTAAAAATGCCTAAATGCCTAAAAGTACCGTATTGATCTGTAGAAATTCAAATAGAATCGTAGGCCTTGATAATGGACACGTTTCTTATCATTGGTTATACGTCA
The DNA here is from genome assembly GCA_905333045.1 of Lysandra bellargus. Lineage (NCBI taxonomy): Eukaryota > Metazoa > Arthropoda > Insecta > Lepidoptera > Lycaenidae > Lysandra > Lysandra bellargus. Next base: position 2,317,743 of record HG995328.1, read on the forward strand.
CAGTGTTAGGAAAAAAGTAACACGCTCGTTTTCATACAAATGGAGCGACATGCGGTATCCATCTTGATCTATATCTGTGGGGCAGTTCGAGATCGGGCTGTTTGGAATTTAAATTGCATACGTTTCTTTTTTAAACCGCAGAGTACAAAGAGTTTATGAATAAGCATAGATATAAAAAAAATTACGAACCAAAAGCTGTCTATATAGAAAATTTAATAACTAAACTAGAGAAAGAGTATGCATGCAGCAGTTGAATACTTTCATAAACTACTGTATGTTATCTTTACTACATTAAGTCCTTTGCCCCTAACCAGCCTAATTCGTATTAACGTGGCAGGACCGTGCGCAAACCGTCTAGCCCTTCTTGTTCATATCCGATTGCGTTTGCTTAAATTACACACCAGATAGGCTTTCAGTCCCACAATAAATTGGAGACGTAAATGGGTGAAGTGGGTAACTAACATTTTGAAAATTGAATTTTTACATAAATGGAGGCTTTAGGACCGGGAAAATGATTTAAAATCAAATAATGTGGATTTAATATATAGCCAAATATATTAGCCAGGTGCTGAAGTAGTTAAGTTGCAAGGTTTGTTCAAATTATAAGGGAAAGAATGAGTAATCGTCCTGTAACAAAATGTTACTTATCAACTTTCGCTAACGTTCAATTGTTCCTGTACAGTCAACTACTAAAACTTATATACGTAAATCGAACAGTTTTACGACTACTTCTTTTATCAAATGGCAAATAAAATAAAATTGGACCTGTTCCTATAAGTTATGAAGTTTTTTTAAGCAATAAAATCAAATTGTATGTTTATATCGTTATATGTTTGATTGAAAGAAAATTGGTAATTAATTACCAGCCAATTGAGCATACAAATGAAGTTTTAGCAGTTATACTTGAGTTTAATAGCAGTAAAATATAATATTTTTTTTATTTGGAGATTACTCTGCTAAGCCTCCATAGTTAAGACATAAAATCAGTTGTGTTTTACAAAACGGTTTTTCATGAAGGAGTCGTTTCGGCCCAACTTCCCCAATTGATTTTCCATGTTGTCCATCACTGTCAGTCTACTACGCCAGTATTTAAGCAAAAATAAGGGCCGTGTGCTCCATTATCTAGTGACAGGTAATTATTTGCTCCATCTTCCAAGAAAGGTTAAATGGCTAGTTAAATCTTGTTAAAATACAATTATATAAGTTCAATTATTTAGTTAACAATAACCAACCACAAATACTGGTACTGTATTACGTTTTAAAAGTTTTTTTTTTACGTCCCTTGACGTGGTAATTAATCTTAGATTTTTTCTGATAAAATTTCTCTTACGATTTTTATTAAGTACTAGGTATTCATAAACCGGTTCAGCATTTTACAGTGATAATAGCGATACTAAAATACATTTGTGGGAATAATGCGTGGAGGCCAAAGGAAGATCTTCCGACCGAGCGAGGTGGTATGCCCGGTCAGGCCGAAGCCCACGTGATACATTTCAGCTGTCGTATATATACTGACGCGCTTAGAAAACTTCGATAGCGCGATGCAGGAATGTTAGGCGAATTGTGGGTACCGCCACACATTCAATCACTTCAAACTTACAATACCTCTGTGTTTTCATCGGAAGTTATACAATAATACAGCAAATAAATAAACATCGTTGGCAGAGCTAATTATTTTGGAAGACGAACAATGAGTGTTTTTATGATACGCAATATAAAGCTGCTGTAACGAGCATAAAATCGTAACGTGGGTGTCTGTCGTTTATGGCCGTTTACAGAAACAACGGGGGGCTAAAAGGGGAGTTCTGGGGAGTAGAGAAAGTTCCGAGGAAAACGGGGAGTTTCAGGGAATTGGAAAAAGCATAAGGGAATCGCAGATATCATAAGGCGGTCCGAGCGAGTGATTGTTACTTGTAATCACTGAAGCGATTCTTGTTGTACTCGATTTTCTTTAGTTGTATTTTATTTTCGCTTAGTGGAAACTATTGTTGTGCATTAGAAGGGATTTCAATGTACTAAAAACCGGCCAAGTGCGTGTTGGGCCACGCGCAATATAGGGTTCCGTAGTACCGCTAGTTTAAAAAAAAATTGTATGGCCAATGAATGTACATTTATAGCGTGCTTTACACTACTAACAACATCATCTCGGTTACTTTCAAGGAATTTGAACGAAAAGTTCTTTTATACTTCGCCGAATACATTTTTTTAGTTGATCGACTATTACTCAATAACTTATGAAGTCTTCTTAGCCGTGATAGTTTTCTTTTTAAATTCAGCGTATTTTCTACTCCCGTGATTTTTTTTTTACATTTACAGAAGCTACCATTTAGCTGGTAGAAAGGGGGGACACTAGGGATTCTAACGATTTTTTCCACTTTCAAACTTAATATATTTTCACAAACGGATCCCTAAATCGGAAACTGATCTATGAATACTCATAATATTTTTAAAAAACCTATCCAACGACACCCCACACGATAGGGTGGACAAGAAAAAAAAATTCATCCTCGCTTGATGTGTAGGGAAGGTACCACAAAAAAATATGTTTTTAAGATTTCATGTACCATTTTGTCGGCATCATTAATATTTGCATTTATGCCACATTAAAGCTTTGTAGGTCCTATAGTATCTGAGCAAAACCGCGGACAGACAGACAGACGGACGGACAGACCGAAACTATAAGGGTTCCTTGTTGACTACGGAACCCTAATGAAAAAATATATTGAAAAGGTAGAGATCGACTACGATAACTTGGCGCGCCCCTCCAAAATTCAAAACGTTTGAAGTGCGTTGTCAAAACGACTTGAAGTGCGTTGTCTTGCACAGTAGGCTAGTTATGATTAGTTGACCAACAAAACTGAAATATTACGTGTAGTGTGATTGGTTGAATACTTACTACATACAAACTCTTTCATAAGGATGTGACTACACACATTGAATCGGTCATTTGGAGGGGCGCGCCATGTTATCGTAGTTGATCTCTAGAAGTGTGTAATTTGATCGAGAATCGGGATATAAACAGACCGACATCGATAGGAGGCACTACGCCTGTGCTACGCCTGTGCTACGCGCGTGCTACGAGTGTGCTACGTTCATGCTACGCCCAATACCCATGCTACGATCATGCTGCTCTACACCATAATATTATACTACGAAAAATATATCGAATCATTTTTGAAAAACTAATTAAATATAAATTAACTATTTTCTCAAGCAAGTATTCCTTTCTACAAAAAATTGTGTAACAATGGAATTTTTCTGCCGCCTCAAACATTTGTATTCAAATTTTCGTTTAGTGAGTTCCTCACAATTCAACTTAATCAAGTTCGTTCAAGGGACCGCCCCATTACCTTAACATATTGCTTCGTCCGCCGCGCGCCCACTCTAGCCACGATTTAGACAGCTCCACTTTTCGCCACACACTTGTAAAAGAGTACAAAACTAGTAAGTCGAGCTGTTAAAAGCAACAGAAATAATGCATTGAACTCTGTAAATAACGGATTTGATTAATTTATAAGGTTTGTTTTTTAATTTATAAGTTTTGAATTAATTTAAAATACTTTAAATAAGCAAAATATTGGTCAGCGGAGTCATAGACAAACAATGGCTTGCGGACTAGTGGCATGCCGGTGTGCACGTGCCCTTACATAAACATTGCAAACAATTTTTGCTTAACTAAACTTTAGCGTGTTAATAAATTACAGTATCGAGTTGATACGGAACAGGCTACTGCACTATACAGAGTGTATCAAAACAAAGTGATAATACGAGGTTGTGTATGAGCCTCCTATATAGAATTTACTGTGAATATAACAGCGGTAAAAGAGTGACTTTTTTTTGTATGGACATAAAAAGCGGGCGCTTGCCCACACTATTAAAAAATACTCTTCCAGCGCTGCTACTTCTACTCTAAAAGTCTGTATAAAGGGCATGTACACATTTGTTTTATTATAACTTGTATTTCTAATTTCTATTGGCTACTAAGCTAGCTCGTATGAGTCGTAAAAAACTGCAGTTGTTGTGTTTTATGAAATCCAAATCACATTAAAACAAATAAATTTTAATTCACTCGATTTGAATAATTAATCGTGTTTGAATCATCGAATGTAGTGGTAATGTGTTGCGGAAATTTTACAAATTAATATTTTAACAAGGCAAAAATTATCATATCGAACACAACAAGTTCAGTGCTGATTAAACTATGATGATGAATAATTATTAATCATTAATATACATTAAAAATAACCAGAAGGTGCCCGCAACACCGTTGCGCCAAAATTCGTTTATCGCGCGGGAGCCGTACATTTTTCTGGGATAAAAAGTATCCTATGTTCTTTCCCGGGACTCAAAGTATCCCCATACTAAATTTCAGTAAAATGGGTTCAGAGAGGTAACAGACAGACAGTCACACTCTCGCATTTATAATATTACTATGGAAGTATGGATATACTTGAACTAACATTTATCATAAAATTCGTAACAAAAATGTTAGTCGGCGAAAAACATACACATAATCCTAGTACACAAGAAAGCCAGAAGAAAATTTTCCAATAACCGAGATCCTAAATAAGTACGATTAGAATAAAAGCCAGACAGCGAAGCTTGCCAGAACAGAAAATACGCAAGTATCTAACGTAATTGTAAAAATGTGGAAATCGAGAGGTGGCTTTGGTTTATATTTACAGGGTAACGACGTCTTCGCTCTATTCGCTTACTTGAGCTCCGAGTACTATTCTTTGACGTCGTGGCGTAAGTAATGATATTTGGTTATTACGTATGTATTTTCTCGTAACTTATTCATCCGCCGAGAACAAACAAGCACAGAATTAACCATTTCTCTTATTATATTTTTCTTACTTGCTTTCATTAAAATGAAACATACAAAATAATAATGTCAATATTAAATTAGATATTTCGTTTATTATGGAATAAGGATGTGACAACGAAAGTTTCAATAATTTATACATTAATTTATCTGTTAAACTTTAAGCGAACTAGAAAATTAATTAACACATTTTATTAAATACGAATACACTAGCTAGTTTTGTTATTTATTCAAATGTGGAATTATAAATTAAACTCAATATGTACGCTGCTGCCAATTTACCACGTAAATCATTCATTGATTAGGCAGACTTTCAAAGTTTTGTTTAATTTGCATCAAAATTATTTAAAAATGATGTAAAGTTACACTCCAACCATGCATTGATCCATAAAAGTGCACAGACTAAAAGTATCATATTTAAGTTGTAACTTCCTTTTTTACGAATGTTAATTTGCTAATTTTCCGAGTTGGCAAAGTAGTCACATTCTCAGACTTGTATTTATGCTAAAATTATATCTTTGAAGCGTACATAAAAGAGACACAAAGTTGTTTTACTGTTTCAAGCACATTTCATGGAATGCAAATTATAAAAATTTGTACGACCTGAAAGTTTTTCACTTCAATAAGTTTTAAAACATCCTACAACTTATACATACAAAAAAATAAAAGATAATACTGCCCCACGTTGTGTAAAGGCTAACTAAAAAAATAAGCGAATTTCTTATGAGTAACATTATCAATTCCACTTTTTATTTCAAGAGCGAAAATCATAGAGCATATTTGAGAGTTACCAGCTGCCTAAGCTGTCTTGAACTGAATGAATGGCTCAATCTGGCTCGGTGCATGAGACGTATAACTCCAAGGCTTTGGGATAAATCAATACCTAACCCCGCCATTACCTAAATACGCTATTTGAAGGCTCCGTGGGAAACCAAAACAATCCACACTCGGTAATGTTCTGAGTAATTAATTACTACGAATACAATGAAAATAATAGCGGACGTAATAGGTCGGAAACTTTTTTGTATACTTTTTGTAACCCCTAACAAAAAAGGGGTTTTATAAGTTTGACGTTTCCGTCTGTCTGTCTATTTGTGTGTGGCAACTGGCATCGAAGCACGGGTGGACTAAATTTTGACGTGGTTTCTTTTGTTTGAAAGCTGACATGATCGAAAGTATTCTTAGCAATAGTTCACCATCATCACAGGCTCATTGTTAAAAAGAATTGGATTTATTTAAGTATTCATTGAGTGTTTTAATAATTATTTTTTGTTACTTTATAATAACTTTGTAATGAAACCCAAACTAATTTAGTGAAATTCCTTCTACTAAAATGAATTAATATTCAGAAACAATTCAAGGAAAATCTGTCGTCGTTGAGGTGGAAGTTGCAAAGGTTGCAGGGTATCTAAGGTACCGTTCGCAAATTAATTCCGTCCCCGGTCTTTGATCTCACCGCATTGTTGCTTTCAGCACAAATAAGGCTCGGCGTACACGAGCGACAAGTGACCACGACATGATAATATTTCTGTCAAACAACCTCAGAATATATTGAGCATAAAATATAATAATATGTCATGTGGTCAAATAAGCAATCAAGTCATCAAAATTAGCTACAGACGACACGGCCATCCGTGGCAAGGCAACTCATACATGTAACAATTATGACGGGTATCTGACTCTGGTCAGATAGATCTAATAAACTAATTGTTTATAGAAAATACTAGCTGTCCCGGCAAACGTTGCTTTGCCATAACATTTAAAGTATTTCGCCCATATTATTTTATTGAAGTGACTAAAATAAATAAGTATGTCGCCATGGCAACGTCGATCGCTATCCCGTCGCACAATGGCCGTCGTCATGCAGTCTCAGGTTGTAATAATTTACTATTATTTATTCAACAAATGCACTTATCAATATATAAAATACCCAGTAGCCGATTCTCAGACCTACTGAATATGCATGTAAAATTTGGTAAAAATCAGTAAAGCCGTTAGTAGTGTGTTTTCGCGGGTTCTGGATCACGATTCTGGGTCCACCCCTCCCCCCGCTCGCAACTCGCAAACTGTCTCGATCCCTTTTTCGGTTCGAGCGGCGACATCGCCTAAAAAAAGGGTTTGGTGTCAAAATAGGGGTTTTCAGCCATCCTCGTTCGATATATGCGATCCGTTTTTACGTATTTACACTATTTCAAAAGTCAGCTTTTGTATTTACCCCTCATTATCTACTATCTCCACGCTCCATTGTTCCTTCATAATTACAATCGCTACTTATAGCATTGTTATGCTCGCCTCAGTGTTCTATTGTTCGTAATGACTACCTGGCTTATCGCTTACGTCACCTTGCTTTCTTACAAGATTATAAATAAATATGAATGATAATTAACTGACTAATGAATTATTGCAAAATAAAAGTCATAATTAATTATGTAGGTCACCCGATCATTCGATGGACTTCGTAAATACACCACGACGCGGTGTGCAAACGGACATGTTTTGCTCGTCAGCGAAATCCGACGAGTCAACGACCGCCGCCGCCACGATCGCCGCTGCTGCCACCCGCATCTCGCGACTCGCGTCGAAGCGCAAGTCTAAAAGCTCAAAGCTCACAAAGCTCGCAACACACAAGCGTGCCCTGCGAGTCGCGAGCCGCGCCGCGAGACGGGTCGCAAGCTCAAGTTTACACTCTCGACTCGTAGCGCGTCTCGCGACTCGCAAGGCATGCACCCGCTCGCTGCCGCCACGCACATCTCGCGGCTCGCATCGAAGTGCAAGTGTAAACACAAAGCTCGCAACACACTGCACACAAGCGTGCCCTGCGAGTCGCGAGCCGCGCCGCGAGACGGGTCGCAAGCTCAAGTTTACACTCTTGGCTCGTAGCGCGTCTCGCGGCTTGACTCGCGGCTCGCGCGCGAGAGTAAATCATGTATTACAAGATTTTAAATAAATAAAACTCGATAATTTTTTCATTACATGTATTTTATTTCATTATGACATTTATTGCGCGTGCGAGTGTAAATCATGTATTACAAGATAGAATTTGTATAATTTGTAATTTGTATAATAAAACTTGATACATTTTTAATTACATTTATTTTATTAAAACATGTATTGAACATACTGTACGATATTATATTATCATTACACAAAGTGTTGCTACTAAATAACTTTTGAAACTCTACTAAACTTTCCCTATTGAACTTATAATACAAGGACATACATTAAACTATACTCGTCACAAACTGATGTGAAATCATTTTGTAATCTCCACAATATGTTAAAATCCAATATCCTACAGTTTCACCCCATAAAAGCCTTGTGATATTGCATGGGAGTGCGCCTGCAGGAATCAAAGTATTGACAAATGTCATTTTCATTGATGTGCATGGCCATCCAGTGGGGTCCAAGTGTAACAATATATTATCAGAATCCAAGTTGCTAATAAATGTATGTAGGGAGTTGAACATATTATTATATTATATAGGCAGACGATTCGCAGCGTATACAATATTATCTTCTAAAGTCTAAACCTTCACAAATTCTTCTCAAGTAATTACGGATCTCTATTGTGTTTATACTGTATTATTACAGAATCAATCTGGTATATGAATCTTGTATAATAATAATATGTCACATATTCGTATAGTGTATGCTTTATGTATTTACTAAAAGTGGTATTACATATGAAATAATGAATGAATAAATAAAAGAAACAACTTTGGTAAAATATTTTATTTCATAGTATCTACAGTCTACACACTATTAGATAAACACTCACACATACACACGTTACACATTATAACTCAAATATATTATTATCATACATATTGTGACTTTTCTTAGCTTCTATAGTCTACAGTTACATTACGGTTTTTATCTAGTTTTCTATTACATTATTCACAATTATTGAGTCATTCTTAGCATCCATTTAATGATAAAGCATACAATAGATACACTTTCACATTCTTTACTAATAATTATTCCATTACAAAAAAAAATTAAACACAGGTAATTACGGAAATCACAAAGGTATTTATTTAGATATTAATGAGATGAGATAAGAATGAATCTCTCTGAAGTTTGGAGTGAAAAATGGTGACATTAAATCCTGGAGATGTTGAAGTCCTAAGATGAATGAACTATGAAGATCATCTTCGAACATGCTTGGTCCGCACACAATGGGTCGGCGGTCCGGATGCGGACCGCGGTCCGCCATTTGGTGACCCCTGCTATAGAAGCTAAGAAAAGTCACAATATGTATGATAATAATATATTTGAGTTATAATGTGTAACGTGTGTATGTGTGAGTGTTTATCTAATAGTGTGTAGACTGTAGATACTATGAAATAAAATATAGCACCAAAGTTGTTTCTTTTATTTATTCATTCATTATTTCATATGTAATACCACTTTTAGTAAATACATAAAGCATACACTATACGAATATGTGACATATTATTATTATACAAGATTCATATACCAGATTGATTCTGTAATAATACAGTATAAACACAATAGAGATCCGTAATTACTTGAGAAGAATTTGTGAAGGTTTAGACTTTAGAAGATAATATTGTATACGCTGCGAATCGTCTGCCTATATAATATAATAATATGTTCAACCCCCTACATACATTTATTAGCAACTTGGATTCTGATAATATATTGTTACACTTGGACCCCACTGGATGGCCATGCACATCAATGAAAATGACATTTGTCAATACTTTGATTCCTGCAGGCGCACTCCTATGCAATATCACAAGGCTTTTATGGGGTGAAACTGTAGGATATTGGATTTTAACATATTGTGGAGATTACAAAATGATTTCACATCAGTTTGTGACGAGTATAGTTTAATGTATGACCTTGTATTATAAGTTCAATAGGGAAAGTTTAGTAGAGTTTCAAAAGTTATTTAGTAGCAACACTTTGTGTAATGATAATATAATATCGTACAGTATGTTCAATACATGTTTTAATAAAATAAATGTAATTAAAAATGTATCAAGTTTTATTATACAAATTACAAATTATACAAATTCTATCTTGTAATACATGATTTACACGCGCAATAAATGTTTTAATGAAATAAAATACATGTAATAAAAAAATTATCAAGTTTTATTTATTTAAAATCTTGTAATACATGATTTACTCTCGCGCGCGAGCCGCGAGCCAAGCCGCGAGACGCGCTACGAGCCGAGAGTGTAAACTTGAGCTTGCGACCCGTCTCGCGGCGCGGCTTTGTGTTTACACTTGCACTTCGATGCGAGCTGCGAGATGTGCGTGGCGGCAGCGAGCGGGTGCGTGCCCTGCGAGTCGCGAGACGCGCTACGAGTCGAGAGTGTAAACTTGAGCTTGCGACCCGTCTCGCGGCGCGGCTCGCGACTCGCAGGACACGCTTGTGTGTTGCGAGCTTTGTGAGCTTTGAGCTTTTACACTTGTGCTTCGACGCGAGCCGAGAGATGCGGGTGGCAGCCGCGGCGATCGTGGCGGCGGCGGTCGTTGACTCGTCGGATTTCGCTGACGAGCAAAACATGTCAGTTTGCACACCGCATCGTCGTGTATTTATGAAGTCCATCAAATGATCGGGTGACCTACATAATTAATTATGAATTTTAATTTGCAATAATTCATTAGTTAGTTAATTATCATTCATAATTATTTAAAATCTAATAAGAAAGCAAGGTGACGTAAGCGATAAGACAGGTAGTCATTACGAACAATAGAACACTGAGGCGAGCATAACAATGCAATAAGTAGAGATTGTAATTATGAAGGAACAATGGAGCGTGGAGATAGTAGATAATGAGGGGTAAACACAAAAGCTAACTTTGGAAATAGTGTAAATACGTAAAAACGGATCGCATATATCGAACGAGGATGGCCGAAAACCCCTATTTTGACACCAAACTCTTTTTTAGGCGATGTCGCCGCTCGAACCGACAAAAAGTGATCGAGACAGTTTGCGAGCTGCGAGCGGGGGGAGGGATGGACCCAGAATCGTGATCCAGAACCCGCGAAAACACACTACTGCCGTTTCGGAGGAGTTCGTGGACTAACATTGTGACACGAGAATTTTATATATAAGATTATGAGGTTAATAATTATAATAATTTTGTTATTTTGAGGTTTTGAAACCTTTTCTTCTAAATCACACCTGAAACGCAACAGCAACGCAGCCTTGCGGGATAGAACTAGCTTAAAAACTTTGAGGATATTTTTCTTTTATCGATTTAAGTCCGGTCAAGATTCGTTGCGATTTCTTGTCGCTCGTCTGCGCCAAACCCAAGCACAACTCCACGGGCCTCTTCCTTCATAATTCTCAGCCCCTAGAGCATCTTACAACTAAAATAACTACGACAGTTAAAGCGTAACTATTAAGTTTATTGTTTTGTTTATGGGCTACAACTTACTTCCTTATTATGCTTACATAATTATAATCATATTTCGTAGAAATATGAAAATCCTGATACATTATATTTGCACATACACTTTTTGTCCTGATAAATTTCCGAGAAATCCTTTTGTGACAGAAATAGAAGAACTTTTATAAAATTGATAAACAAAATTACCCACTTTTATGTATTCGAAAAATCCGTTTTACAACAACTTCTACAACAAAAAACCTCCAAGAATTCCAGCTCATTTCTTTTTCAAAGACTTGACACAGTGTCCGATATTTTGTTAAATAACATATTTTATTGAACAAGAAAATCGGCCACGTGCGAGTCGGACTCGCGCACGAAGGTTTCCGTACTATTTTAGAGCAAAATTAGGCCAAAATTTGTATTTTTTGTATGGGAGCCACCCTTAACTTTTTATTTTGTTTTAATATTATTATTAAATATTAAAGTACACATAAAACTAAGGAATGTGTGAAAAATTTAAGTACCTACCTGTTGCCATTATTGATATAGAGCAAAAAAGGCCAAAAAAATCACGTTTGTGGTATGGGAGCCCCCTTAAATATTAATTTTATTTTGTTTTTAGTATTTGTTGCTATAGCGGCAACAGATATGTAACCGATTACCGTTCTTGAGTTACAGCGTGGAGACATACAGACGGACAGACGGACAGACATCGAAGTCTTAGTAATAGGGTCCCGTTTTTACCCTTTGGGTACGGAACCCTACTCTTAAAAATCAAATATATATCTGAAAAAATTGGTAAAATGCATTCGACTTTCAGATCACCATTTCTGTTACAGAATGGAGTAAAAACCGGTGCCGTTTCCACTCATATGTTCCGTTATGAAGTTAAGCCGGGATTAAGCCTTAGATTCACGCGACGTGCTTTCAGAACCTAGGGCGCTACGTTTCGAGACAAGTCGGGAGGCAAACTTAGGTTGTTCGTTATTTGTACCATCAGAAAAATTTATTAATAGGCACATGGCCGGCCTAAGGTAATTTGCTAAAATATTTGGCCGCATTATGTCAAGTCAATGTTATTCGTGCTCTGTCAGCTGCAGTCGATTACAAAAGTCCTCCTCATCTGTTTAAATAATTTTTTCTTGTATTACTAAACAGCATTGTTTTTTTCCATATCTATGGAAAGTTGCTTAGTACTATCATACTTCGTAGGTACATTCCTACAAAAAATGTGCCCTAAAATATTCTGTTTACAATGGAAGTCTAGTTCATAAGGAAAATAAATATTACAAAGTGTCTGCAGTAAGGGATAAGCCAGCAAACGGCCAGCATTCAATTCGCCACTACTTTCCAGGGGATTCCACACAAATATCGGCCTAAGCCTCTGATTTTGTGTTGTATAAAGAAAATGCCATTGCAAAAATACATTCGCGTTGAATTTTATTTTTGCATTTTCATAGAAATTGATTCATAAGCAAAGGACGGACTTTCATTATTTCGTCGAACTGTGTCTTTGTGTAAATAGCGATCTGTAGAGATCAACTACGATAACATGGCGCGCCCCTCCAAATGACTGTTTCAATGTGTGTAGTCACATCCTTATGAAAGAGTTTGTATGTAGTAAGTATTCAACCAATCACAGTACACGTAATATTATTATTACGTTAATGCCACTTATTACCAAGATTTGTTGGTCAACTAATCATAACTATAAGCCTACCGCGCAAGACAACGCACATCACACGTTTTGACAACGCACTTCAAACGTTTTGAATTTTGGAGGGGCGCGCCATGTCATCGTAGTTGATCTCTACTAGATATAACCCTAAAAAGTAACGTAGGTCTATACCTTTGAATCAATTATTGCTCTAAGTGTATTATTACGAGAAAAATAGGACCTTGCAGGAAGTATAATAATTATTAAAACTAAGCACTACCGAGCGAAGATAACAGTTGACTAATTATTTCGAAGTATTATTTTATTATCATTTAATATTCCTTAATTGCTTCCTACAAAGCGCCAGCCCTTATGAAAACATGACGTTTCCGTCAAAGTATTACTGAAACACTCGAAATTGGATGAGTTTATTCCAAAGCCGTCATATGTTTGAAACTCGTAAGCTTATCCCCTTATTATCGCCGACTTCCTAAGTTGAGGCGAAATTAATTTTATTACATAACGCTAGCAATGTGGTTCCAAATAAAATTATCTCCATAATAACGCTTAATGTGAGACAGATGTAATATATATTCTCATAACAGGTTTTCACATAATCAACAGAATATATTACTGCCAATGATCACGCTTGAGGCACCACCAGCATAGACAGTCAACAAAAGGTTTTGTTCCACGTTTGACTACGTTTCTGTGAATATTATTTTCGTAAAATTCTCTATCATTTCTGAATTTTTCTATAAAAAAGTGGAGCGTCCGTGGCCTAATGGGTAGACCTTTGGTTCGCAGTTCGCACTCGTAGAGGGTGCAGGTTCGATCCCGGGTGGAGGCGTCTACCAATGAGACATTTTCTGATCTCAAGTGTATAATACGGACGCTCGTACGGTGAAGGAAAACATCGTGAAGAAACCCGCACATGGTTGGTCCCAGACGTATTGACTAGTTCTTTCCTCTGGACTAGGCCGACTATGTTGCGAGAATCCCGTAATTTGCGTTTGGGCAACCATACGGACATTTAAAAATCTTGTCCCAGGCACTATACAGTATTTGAGGAGTGGTTACTTCGCTCTGAAAATACTGTATAAATCATCCACAACGGATGTAAAGATCTAGTTTTCTATAAAAAAACTGATATTGAAATATCAAAACAGCATTAAGTACATCTAACATCCAAATAGGATTTTGTGGGTCACATCAACAGTAATAGAGCTAGTGTCATAACCGAAGCGATTCTATTTGGGAAATACTCGATAAGACTTGCCGCTTTCGGGCGCTCCCTATAGAAGCTCCAGCTTTAAGAATATCTCAGCACTGGATTAGCCTGCTCAACCGTGATCCTGCATATTATTATCGTTACCTTCAAATTATATTTAGATTTTTATTTCACTGAGCATTAAAGTAACAAAGTTATGTTTTAAAAGTTCAGATCGTGTGCGGAAAATATTTCGTGAAACTTTATTAGAGCAATATTTTTAGAATGTTTTCGTTGAAATTGTTTTGGAGTAGTTGAATATAGGTGAGTGATATTTCGGCACGAATGGAGCGGCTTCATAATTGTATATAAATATTTATATGCAAATAATAATCCATTTTAAGTAGGGCTTATATTATAGTCAATACAAGTAGCGAGATTTTCTACCGTCTACAAAAATAGAATTGTTATTGTACACGTTTAAAAGAATGAAGAAAATTATTTTCGAAAAATAAACAACATAAATACCTGTACTCGCGGGATTGGCTGATACCAGTAGTATGTCTTACACAAGCGACTTTTTACGACCTCTTAAAAGTCAGCTTCATGAAACAATCAACGTGCAGGGAGGTCGTAAAAATCTTTTATATGCTATATTCGCTAATCCGGAAGCAAAGCTTGCAATAAAATCGTTTTTGGTGAAACTTTATCATAGAACATTAAGGATTTATGTGTTATTTATTTATTATGTTTGCGCGAGTATCGTTCAAACTTTGAGCACTTGCGATTTTGTCTTCAAATACTTTTCTTATTCTCGACGTTTCGTCCGTTCAGTCCACACGTGACCACGACCGTCCACGACAGTACTCAATAAAATCTGTAAGCACTCAAAACTTTGAACAATAAGGTGGAATGCAAATATTCATTGAACCCAAAATGGAACCAACGCAGGTTCTAATTAAGGGATTGTATTATCTTCGTACCTGTGTCATAACAAACCGCTGGCAATCAGATAACGCAAATGTTACCACCTCCTCATCAGCGAGGCGCGCTCGCAAAATATTAATTACTTCACTGCGATGTCGAGGTGCTCAATTTACATTACGGCGACATCTACACCCGAATCTAGAATACAATTCGCTCAACTTTATATTGAATTCTCTGAATACTGATATTGTAAATTCCACGTATGTCAATAAACTAAAGTTTAGCTCTAAAATATGTTTAACTATTCGTTTATATACATAACGCTTTATAAAGCTTCATCACACGGTTATTAATTTTCACAGAATACTGGTATATCCATACTAATATTATAAATGCAAAAGTGTGTCTGTCTGTCTGTCTTTTACCTCTTCACGCCCAAACCGCTGAACCGATTTTGCTGAAATTTGGCATGGAGATACTTTGAGTCCCGGGAAAGGACATAAGATACTTTTTGTTCCGAAAAAATGTACGGTCCCTACACGATAAACGAGTTTTGGCGCAATGGATTACGGAATTGCGGGCATCTTCTAGTGGATTATAAAATTGAGACATTAATATTAAGGCGAATACAATATGATGAAAGTACTCTAATCTTATATCTTTAAACGAGCAATAAGTCGATCTCTAGTTTGGTTAGGCTCTTGTACAGGCACAGGTACTACAGGTACTCTCTTAGGCTCTTCGATTATCCTAGTTTTTACGGTTCCGTACCCAAAGGGTTAGTCTGTCTGTCTCCAGGCTAGACGAGCCGCGCCAGCTCGAGCGACGCATTTGTTTCACTCCCACTAGTGCCCGTGTCACGTGTGGGAACTAGAGCAAGCGAGAGAAATGCGTGGCTTGATTTTTATTCGGCGGTATCCGCGTTTCTGACATTTCACTAGATTTAGTTTAGTGAAATGACATATCACTAGATATTTTTAGTAAGAAGACGTAACAAACAAGAATATTCGGCATCTACCGGGAGTTCGTGATATCCTTGATATCCTCTTTTCCCTGCGACATATATAATTGGAATCTCGGAATCGGTTTCAACGATTTTCATGAAATTTAGTATAATATAGGGGGTTTCGGGGCCGATAAATCGATCTAGCTAGGAATCATTTTTAGAAAATGTCATTTTATTCGTGTTTTATCGAATACCGAGCAAAGCTCGGTCAAATAGCTAGTCACTATTTATTTTAAAAAATAGCACTCTCTCTCTCAGACTCAAACACTTAGTTAACTTAATAATGTTTGTAAGTAAACTTCAATGCACCACACATAATAACAAAAATTAATAGAGTATTCCATGTCATTTTTTCAATAAAATGTACAGGAATATTTGGTGTAGTCACACGTTAATAATATGCTATTGAGAAAATGAAAAATACGAGACAATGCGCTTTTCATCCAACAATGTAAATTATATAAAACATCGTTATTATTTTCAGTGTGTTTTTAATCAGTTTTAGGACAATAAGTTTAGAAACCCCTGCAGCAGAAAAAATGTGTGGCCAATGCGATAGGAAACTGACGAGACAGACAAGAGTATTAAAGCAGGGGTTCCCAATCTTTTTCAGCCTGAGGCGGAGTTACACGTCACAAAATTTTGTCACGGCGCCCTACTCTACCTAGCTATTACAAAAATATACATAATTAAACACCTTTAACGATTATAGTTAGGTAAATGCAGGTAAATAATAATAAATATTTAATTATCTGTCTGATTTGTTTAATTAAGTAATATAATTTTATTTTGTAATATTTGTGGTTTCGGATAATGATGGATCATGGAGGATCGACTCACTGCGCCCCTCTTGCGCACCAGGGCGCCGCGGTGCACAGTTTGAGAACCCCTGTATTAAAGCATTGTATAAAGTACTTATAAAGTCTTGAATTGCATACACACTCTACTAGTAAAAATATTATTTATATGGATTGAAGGTCCGATGTCTTTGCTAAAGTTTAAGACAAAGTTATTAAACATACCTTGTGTAGTACCTACTACGCAGTAAGAATGTTTTTATTCAAAAGGGAGTAAGAATATATTTAATTCCGGAGCACATATTATAAGCTATCTAAATAGCTTATAATATGTGCTGGCCGACTTGGCACAGTGTCGTTTCGTTACGATTGCTACAGAGCTCCTAGCCATGACGTTTTCTTTAAATAATCAACGATCAAATTATATGGGATTTAACATGACATGATTCAAATGTCGACTTCATATTATTATTTATACATTTGAATCGGCGATTCTATAATGAAGCGATAACGAAAACGTGTTGGCTAAGCCCTCAGTAGTGGCTACAGTCTGAGGGCTTCTCAGACTATAGCCACTACTGACTGACGTCGATTCCTGGTTTCGTGAGATTAACAATTTATTTTTATCTGAAATTCTAGTTAATCCATTTACTTGTTAGAGTTGATATTTAAATAGCCTTTCAGAGAGTTAGATGATAATGATAATATATAATAATAATAATAACTCCCACACCGGTTTCAGTGACGGTGGCCGATTTCATCGCAACAAAGGGCAGTTACGCAGGAATAATTTTTATAGTGTCCAAGTGTGTGCGCAGTACACAAAAGCACACTCTATTCCTTTTACTCTCATAATCCAGTGGGACGGACGACCGACACGACTGGCGAGAGATCAGGCGCAGGACCGACATTTTACATCCTCATGCGACGCATGGATCATCTTACTTGTCAGACAATCAGGTGATCAGCCTGCATTGTCCTAACTAAACTTGGAAATAACATGTTTCCAACGCGGGAATCAAACCCACGACCTCCAAGTCAAGAGCCAAGCTCTGAACCACTGGACCACGGACTGATATTATATTAATAGTAAGCTTATCAAAAGCTCTAACCTAGTAGTATTTTACACTCTACGAGAAGTATAGCGTCATCAAAACTCTTACTCCCTTACTAATAATAATATTTAGGGCCTGTTTCACCGCTTCCTGATAAGGCTATCCACCATTTAACTTGACACATAGAGTATGGAGAATCTGTCAAATAATCCTATCGGGCACCTTATCAGGAAGCGGTGAAACAGGCCCTTAGGGCCGGGACACAAAAACACGGCACGACGTCGTACGGCGTCGTATGGCGCCGCGTCGGACGCGCGCCGTAAAAACCCACGGCACGGCGCCGTACGGCGTCGTACGACGTCGCCTCATCTTGAATTTCTACGTGAGTTTCTACGGCACGACGTCGTACGACGCCGTACGGCGCCGAGCCGTGGTTTTTTAAGACGTTTTTTTAAATAACTTTACCAGGTATGTTTGTCTATGTCTGGCAGATTGGAAAAGTCACATGACAGACAAAACAGACTTGATAGTACGCTGCGTAGTATCCTTATTAGTAAGAGCGTTAGAGTTTGTATTTGTTCAGCTTCTCATTATCCTACCAAATGTATAAATTAATTGCGTATAATGTATCGTAATTTATTTTCAATGTTCATACTAGATGACGTCCGCAACTCTGTTGCGACAAAACTCGTTTATAGTGCGGGAACCATACATTTTTCCGGGAAAAAAGTAACCTATGTCCTTTCCCTATTAACAGCAAAATCGGTTCAGCGGTTTGGGCGAGAAGAGGTTACAGACACACTTTTGCATTTATACTATGAAGAGTATGGATATGGATGTTATACACCCGCAACCGTTCTACATCGCCTTAATATCTAAATGCGAATCATACAAACCTCCACATGATTTCCCGCGAGACGTAAAGCATTACTGGCTACTTCTGACGGCTCGCAACTTTCTTCGACCCCTTATATTAAAAATATATAGTATATATATTGCATTTTATACGAAATACAAGTAATACTTATACAAATAGTCCGATGACAGATGAAGGACTCTTAGAAGAAAAGAAAAGATGATTCAATGAGAAAATATTCTCTACAAAACTGTTGGTCTAATATCACAAAATTATGCTCAGGTTAATTAACTTTGGAAGTTAACACAGGCCATATTTAATTGAAAAAGGGTTTTCGCAGCTTTCGTTATATAATCCATACTTCCATACTTCCATACTATCCATACTAATACTATATAATAATACTATATAAGTGTGTCTGTCTGTCTGTCTGTTACCTCTTCACGCCCAAACGGATGAACAGATTTTGCTGAAATTTGGTATGGAGATACTTTGAGTCCCGGGAAAGGACATAGTATACTTTTTATCCCGGAAAAATGTATGGTTCTAGCGTGATAAACGAATTTTGGCGCAACGGAGTTGCGGGCGTCATCTAGTTGTTAATATTTGTCTTACTTTTTTCTATCTTTGCACTGTAATAAAACATCATTTCTCAGAATTTTACTTGAAAAAAACTTAGTTAACTTGTTTAGAAAGAATACTTCAGAAACACTATCAGTGAATAAATGTAATTTGAAGTGAAGCCGCGGGCTGAAAAAGAGTAAACTGTAAAAAAGGTAAGCGAGTTTTATATCACTACATTGGTTTTCTAAAATAAAATATAAATTTATTCTGTAATGACTTCATTAAAACTGAATTCAGTTTTCTCAGACGAGTATCAATTAGTTACAAAGTAATTAGCAGGTGAAGCGAAAAGCAAAAAGAAAGTAATTTCAGATTTTATATACGAAGCAATACTCCATAGACGAAGAAACACTTACAACTGGTATTAAATAAAATAAACTACGGTATCTTAATAAGGCTTAAGCCAACATGGATCGCTTAAGCCCGTAGTTATAAACCGCACTCATATTAATGCTCACATCGTTTCAATTATTTAATTTATTATTATTATTAGTTTGATATCTAAAGCTTATAGCTAATTACGTCAAGGTTTGACCACATGTAGAAAATAGCCTCTCAAGTAACTCACAGTTTAGTACCGAGTTTCGTTTATAAACAAGTTCAGTTGATATCCTACCCATAAGAACTTGAGTGCACAAACAAGTCCAATTCAATATTGGTTACAATACTTCTTAACTTAAAGAGTCTACAAATAATCCTATTGTTGTAATAAGCCTACCACTGATTAATTAACTAAACGAGAAGAACGAGAAGAAAGACTATATTATTTCGCAACGATATTTTAAAACAGCATCTCAAGAATGATCGTGAGCACAATCTCAGTGGTAGGAGCAGTTTATTAATACGGGCTTTACAGATCCCCAGTACTGTGTTATCGCTCTTGACTATTTATTCTCGCCCCACGCCTTTGTGTGGGGAATCTCGGAGCCTTTGAACCGGCTGTATACAGAACAACCAGATTTTCCAAATATTCCTTTGTTCGTTACAATTCACCTGAGACGTAAGATTTGATCCTACGATATTGTTTTGTACGAACAGTTAGAGTTTACGACTATTGGTTACAAAGCCTATGGAGTAGAATATTAGAGGACAAGTAAAGGCTATGTAGTATGTAGTGTTGTATGAGTGAAAATTTTTGAGAGATATCGTGCCATATTTTTGTTTTTCTGATGAAAAGAAAGAAACAAGTGTGAACATAATAAGTACTTACTACAAAATCTGTATTTTATTGTAATTCAAACATTTATTTCCATATTAAGTTTCATTCTAGTGTTTCGCAATAATGCTCTTATGCTATCAGAAAAATAAGGCAAATGGAAGTTGCAAAGAGCGAGATAGAACACAGCGCGCGCTGGTTACCACACATTAGTGGCTTATTGAAAGTTATTTCAAAGCCGTGAGCCATTACTCGGACAAGGCTTCGGCTTATTTATAAACTTGGCTTCAAAGTTTCCAAGGAAATACCACAAAAGGAAACATTGTGGTCACTGTAGGCAAATGTTATATAAGCAGGAATATTATATTATATAGAGTAAGTACTCGCGTAATAAGACTTTTAAACTAAACTTAACGAGGAAATAAGCAGAGTTGAAGTTTAATAACATTTCTTGATTAATTAATTATTAATTAATAATTATTAATATTATAGTTAATATTTTACAACATTGGAGTAAAGTTACTCCTAAAAATATAATACCCAAAATTATTTTTCAGTCTAGCCCATTTTTCTAGGAGACTTTTGAGTGAACACGGGCCCCGCCCGGGTACCCCAATCAGGAGTCGGGTCATGTGAATCGTATCTGAACAAGCATCGCTTTCATCCTTTCATAGATATATTTGAAGTTCGAAGTTTAATATAGCAGACTGAAAATTCAATTGCCGAAAAAATATTTTTCAGCAAAAAGTTTTTTCGACAGTTTAGTTTCTGAAACGGTTATTGGAGTTTCTGGCATACTAGGTAAATCACATAAAATTTTCAAACAAAAAATTTCCGTCCAGCCTCAACTTTAAGGTTGTTTGGCTTTTGGTATTTTTGGCTTTCCGTACCGTGCCTATCTATTTCTGTAAAGTTTTCAACTCAAAATTGTTGAATGATGATTTGACATGAAAATATAGCTACTGGTTGCAGGTTTCTAAATTTTGCTTTTTTTAATACGATGATATGGTCCCATGTTTTTTGGTACAATATAACTAAGTATAACTAAGTAGTTGCGACTTAAGTTTGTGGAGCCTTCAAAATTTTCACTTCAAAATTAAAAACTTTTATTCAGGATAGTAAAATAAAAAACGACACTTGTTCAAAAATCATAAAAAATAATCAGGTACTTTACATGCATTAGGATATAACAATACACATTTAAAACGGCGGGAAAAGATACATAAACCAAAGTAAATTGAGTTTCTTTGGTATTTCCTTAAGTCATAGATATTGTCGGCGTGTCACCTACAGAAAAATATATCATAACTGCGGAGATTTGAGAAAACATGATACTTTTCCTCTCCATAGTAACGAGGTCGCGTTTTATTATATAGTAACATGCTCACTCCAGACACAGTGTAAATGTCATACAGTAGGTCTCATCATGTCCTTGAAATAATAATATACTCGCTTGATTTAACAGCAGCTATGCAACGTATTACTGGTGTTTTGCTACTTAAAGTTTTTTGACATCATGCTATTATGTGCGTGCGTTTTAACAGGGCGGTCTGTTGCAAATATGGTTTACTGTATATTATTTTTACTGTACACCAATTTTATTTCTTGTTATGAAAGAATAAATCACGAAATTGACCGGCGCGGGAAGAGAGAGTGTGTTTTCCGCAGCACTCGATTACAGAATCACTGAATATTGAAGTACCTTTATTTACTTCTTATTAATTTTGATGGTTGCTGCTTATTAGACAAAGTAAGAGGTTTCCCTTTGAGCTCTTTTCATCTTGTTGTATTTACTCAATTATTATTAATTGAGTAAATACCAAGGCTCACGCCCAGCTTAGGCACCAGTCTCCCACAACAACCTAAGATTGTTATCATAATATAGTCTAAGGGCCTGTTTCACCGTTTAAGGTGCCGGATAGGCTTATTTGACAGATTCTCCATAGTCCATCTGTCAAGTTAAGTGGTGGATAGCCTTATCAGGAAGCGGTGAAATAGGCCCTAAGTTAATTAAGTAATTGATTTTTTTGTGGTGAGAAAATAATTCTTATTATTATTATTAATTGTATTTCCGCAAAGTAACATTTATTAGAGGATGTAAGAAATTTTGTCGGTGCTTAATATGCGTTTGTTAGTCTTTGTTGTTGAGCAAAATAAGCTCGATACAGCATATGAAGCGTGGTTTTAATAGTCATTTTCATAATACGCTAGCAAGAATAATAAATCAAAGACAAACTTTTGAATTCATACATTTGGGATTGAATCTACAAATATTTAACGGATTTTCTTCCGGCGCCAAAGTAAACGGAATTTGTCAAGAAATGGTCGGAATAAAATAATTCAAACTATCCCTTGTTTGCGCGGGATTTCTCAAAGTGAGGATTGAGCAAATCTGGAGATTTGAGGAGCAGTTGCAGCGCAAAGCTGACGGCCATTAGCGCTAATTACAGATCAACCGGTCGATCTGTTGTTTGACTTCACTAACAGTACGTTAACTGAAACTATGTAACTGTAAAGATACGATGTAAGCTAAGTTTTAATGTTCTGTTGTTGTATGTTCTTGCAGAGCAGCGAGAAATTGTGCATTTTAATTTAAATGTTTTTATTATGTAATATTTATACATCCTAATCGCAAATGTATGATATCATTGAACGTTTTGGAGAATAGCGCTTGTACAGTACAAAAATTTGAGCACCATATTAGTAATTATTATCTATACTTATTATAAAACAAAGTCGCTTTTTTCCCTCATGTCCCTTTGTTCCCTTTAATCTTTAAAACTACGCAACAGATTTTGATGATTCTTTCAGTGTTAGATAGCTTATTTATCGAGGATGGTTATAGGCATATTTTATTATGTTAAGACAAATAGGAGCGAAGAAATAGAGGAAAATGTGGAAATAACTGTATTTTAAAAAGATAAAACCGACTTCAAAATTGTACGTAATTACGAATTAAAACTCCCTATCTCCAAAACTACTGAACCGATTTTGATGAAACTTGCACTATTCCCTAAGTTGAACAGCAAAAAAAGAATTACTGAAATCGGAATGGTAGTTCCAGAGATATGCGAATACAAATATAAAAACATACATACACACATACTTACATACATACATACATACGCTTTTGAAATTTGGCACATATTTTGTTCAGACGCTGATATAGACTAACATATTCGAAAATTGGGCAGTTCCGGAAATATTACATACGCGTCGAATTGATAACCTCATTTTTGAAGTCGGTTAATAAAAACGGGGAAAATTATTTGAAAGGGCTAACTTACACGCGCTAATCTCAGAAACTACTGGTCCGATTTGAAAAATTCTTTCTGTGTTAGATAGCCCATTTATTGAGAAAGGCTATAGGCTATATTTTATATAAGCTCTTCTCTAAGCTCTTCTCTACAATCATAAACAACAGACTGAGTACTTTACTTGAGCAAAAACAACCCATCGAACAGGCGGGCTTTAGGAAGGGATATTCGACAATAGATCACATTCATACGGTGGAGCTAATTATAGAAAAATATCAGGAGTTCAGCAGCCTACTATATATTGCTTATATCGACTACCAAAAAGCCTTCGATACTGTATCATATAAGAGCATATGGGAAGCTCTCGAAGCACAGGAGGTAGAGTCAGACTACATAAAAATACTTAAAAACTTTACAACAAGAGCACAAGCAGAGTCAGGCTGGAATCTCTGGGACCAACGTTTGCAATTGCAAGAGGTGTAAGACAGGGGGACCCCATATCGCCAAAGCTATTAAGTGCTGTGCTAGAAAACATCATAAATAAGCTGGATTGGAAAAAACAAGGCTTATCCATACAAGGTAAAAATCTTAGCCATGATTCGCAGACGATCTAGTTGTGTTTGCTGAAACCAGCTCACAATTACAAAAAATGATCACAGACCTGTGTAGAGCTAGTAAAAATGTAGGTCTCGAGATAAACACAGCGAAGACAAAAATAATGAATAACTATAAAAGGAAAGAAATAAAAATAAACAACGAAAGCTTAGAATATGTAGATGAATATATATATATAGAGGAAAACAAATAGGATTCAAAAGAAATAATTATATTCTAGAAGTTGATAGAAGAATCAGAAATACATGGAACAAATATTGGAGTTATAAAGAAGTGTTCAAAAACGATATGATACCTATAAAACTAAAGAAAAGGGCAATGGATACATGTCTTATCCCATGTTTAACATATGGAAGCCAAACGTGGAAGTTCACAAACGTTCTAAAAAACAAGATAATTACCTGCCAGAGGGCTCTGGAGAGAAGCATGATAAAAGTAAAAAAAAATCAAAAAATAAGACATGAAGAGATAAGATCCAAGACTAAAGTAATAGACTCACAAAAACTAAAGTGGAAATGGGCCGGACATATAATCAGGCTTAAAGACCATCGGTGGACGAAAGCGGTCACAACTTGGAGAGGACCACAAGGAAAACGACCCAGAGGCAGACCACACGCACGCTGGGATGACGACATAAAAAAAGTTTCAGGACCAAACTGGCAAGACGTGGCCCATGACCGGGAAAAATTGTTAGGTTTGGAAGAGGCCTTCACCCGAGAGGGGTTCCTCATTAAAAAATAACTTATATTGCATAAAATATTCACTTTTCTATTATGTTATATTATTCGTTTATAAAATTGTAACTTGTTCAATTAAGTTTATATTACGTGTACCTAAAGATAGTATGTAGAGTCAAA
Organism: Lysandra bellargus; assembly: GCA_905333045.1. Taxonomy (NCBI): domain Eukaryota; kingdom Metazoa; phylum Arthropoda; class Insecta; order Lepidoptera; family Lycaenidae; genus Lysandra; species Lysandra bellargus. Next base: position 2,342,959 of record HG995328.1, read on the forward strand.
AAGAATAATAGTGTTTGTTAACGCACTAGTAACAATTTTTAAATAACTACAGTTATTTAAAAATTGTTAAACTAGCTTAAGTTAGAGGAAATAAAAGGCTTCTTTATTTTTATTTTTATTTATTTTATTATAGGCTATATTTTATCACGCTAATACTAATAGGAGAAAGTCGAAAAAACGGGGGAAATTATTCGAAAGGGCTTATCTCGCGAACTACTGGAGCAATTATTATGTTATTTGGCACAGACAAGAAGTAGACCACGTGAAGGATCATAGGCTATCATTTTGATCATTTTTCAGTGGCTATATATTTTATACCCGTGCGACGCCGGGGCGGGTCGCTAGTTGGTAATAATATATTAAAAGTATGAGCTCAATTATTATCTTAAAAATCTACATCTTTACTATTGATTAAACATCTGAATCTTGTTACTGAACAATACTTATATCTACAGATTTTCCCGAGACGAGGGAATTAAGCAAACTGTGACGTCGCTAATGCCGCTTCGTCTTAATGTTTGCGGCGCTTATTACCCTGATATCTTGCAGTCGCATCGTTCATTACAACGTCGACAATTCATTATTACGTCGGAGTGAATACCCTAATAATCGAGGAATTCTAAATTCACGTTCAACTGCTTTGTCTAAGGTTTTGTATAGTCAAATATATAATATACTAGCTTTTGCCCGCGGCTTTACTCGCATTATAAAGTTTTATTATATATAATCTTTCATCCCCTATTTTATTCCCTTAGGGGAACAGTTGATCAAAATTCTTTCTTAGTGGATGTCTACGTCATATCATCTACCTGCATGCCAAATTTCAGCCCGATTCGTCCAGTGGTTTGGGCTGTGCATTGATAGACCATGTCAGTCAGTCACCTTTGAGTTTTATATATTACTAGCTGTCCCGGCAAACGTTGCTTTGCCATAATATAAAGTACCTAATTCGCCCATATTATTTTTTGAAGTGACTAAATATAAGTATGTTACCATAGCAACGTCTATCGCTATCCCGTCGCACAAACAATGGTCGCCCTCAGTCTCGAGTTGTAATAATTTACTATTATTTATTCAACAAATGCACTTATCAATATAAAAAGTAGATGTTGTCCGATTCTCAACCCTAGCCGATATGCTCGCTAAGATTCACGAAAATCGGTCGAGCCGTTTCAGAGGAGTTCAATTACGCACACCGTGACACGAGAATTTTATATATTAGATGTAGAAGAAAGATTTGGGGAATCTTTTTATAACTCCTTTCACGACTTTTCCAACAACTAATATAAACGTTTGTTGACAAAATTGTTATTAATTGTAGTTTAGGTCAATCAAATTAATGACTGCTTCAAGATACGCGGGAGAAAACTAACAACTTTTCTTTATTTATTAGCAACATTGTTAGTTGTGATAAAATAAGCAACAAAACTTATTATTACAACATTAGTTGCTTATTAACCAAATATATTTTTAAAGTAAGTCCATTTTAAATATATCATAGGTATGTAATAATGTATATTATAGCGTAGACTATATAGATAATTATTTTCCAAGAAAAATATTTTGTCCATAAGAAAGCGGACAAATGCGTGTAGCACACAGATCTCTATCTAATTAGATCCCGCATGTGTATGTACTTCGCGTATCATCGCGTTCCCAAACGATCACAAACTTTATTCTTTCGAAAGTCTGTTCTTTAGTCTGCGCTCCACCGTTATCGGACTCGGACGTCAATCGGAATTCTAAAAATGCCTAATTGTGCCGTATTGGGCTGTGGAAATTCGAATAAAAACGTTGGTATAAATAGTGGACACGTTTCTTATCATCGGTAAGTAATTTTATTATTTAATCATGTGCCCTTTATTTTAAAATCAATTATTTAATGTAAATCGTGTGTGGCTGTAGTTTTTACCATGAAATCTACGTAACTGCGTGTGTACCGCATGATTCATAATACATTGCCGCTTTAGTTAGAAAATTATAAAGCCCGTACTATTTGTCCGCTATTGAGCGCGCAATAGAAATAAAACAATCGATACTTTCACTCATCGCTTAGTTTCGAGGTACAGTCAATATTCTCATTTTTCTGTCAAATGAAGCAAATAGTGTTGTACATATTCTCGATTCTAATTAATCGATTTTCGAAGCAGACATGAAACAGAGGAATGATAATGTTCGCTTTGGGATATTTTGTGACTCGGTAATTATATTTCTATACATTTTCTGTACATATAATAAAACTGTAGAAATAAAAATTCTGTACATTAAAGGTATTAAAAAATAATAAGCGGGGGGTGTCATTACATCGCTATAGAAGCCAAAACTGTAGTTATTTTTTGTCTACTGTCTGTCTGTCTGTCTGTATGTTTGTTCCACTATCACACGAAAACTACTGATCCGATTTGAATCGGGTTTTCACAGATATATTTGTCTTCTTCCAACTTAACATCTGGTATATAAAAAAATTTCCCCCCACCCCACTAAGGGGACCAAAGAGGGGGTAAGATTTTGTATCAACTAATGAAGTACAAATACTTTAAATGGCAAAACAACGTTTGCCGGGACAGCTAGTTATGTAATAATTATGTATTTATGTTCCTGTTCAGTGATTTAATTTAGAATAATATAATATTATTACCAGCTGTCCTGGCAAGCACGTATCTTAAGATTTATCATTCCTGTCTATGAACTCGAATAATAATCGATTAAAAAATCGATATACCTATTAAAATGGCAAAAAAGGCGGGGCGTGGTGATTCCTTTGAATCGATTCCGCGCGTACGAGTATTCCCATCACTAAAGCGCTCTTGTGACGTCACAGTACTCAGTAGGTATGAAAAAAGTGACACGCTCGTGTTCATACAAATGGAGCGACATAGCGCTTCTATCTAGATCTTATTTCTGTGGTGTAGCATCACCCACTCCGCGCAAACTAGATCTCCGTAATGACATATTTTATTTAGTATGAAAAATTAGATAATATTATTTTTAAGACGTTGTGACTTGTTTCACAGAGTCTTCGTTTTGCTTTCCAGGCTTAGAAAACCGTTGACCATATTTTTCCCCTAGATGCTTAGATGATTTAAAACACATAATATAATTAATTATATTAAAAAGGTAAGTTTATTAAAAAACTACATGTATAAAATAAACATCAAATGATTATCGCTTTATCATAATACAGAAAGTCACTCAATCTAGTATTTTCAAATAAAAATCTAAGACACTAATAATAATAATAATAATTAATAGGAATGCTATACCAACTATGGTGTAGTTGGCTATATATAATATTTTACATTTTGTATACTTTGAGTGACACTTATAAATTATTTCTTCATTCTTGTTACCAACAAATAAAGAACAAGCAATATCTTACTATTTTGGACTATTTATCAACGTTGGGAAAGTTGTGGAAAGAGTTTGTAAAGTGGGCCCGGTCCCTCTAGATTGATAGCTTCCGTGTCTTTGTTCGATTGTTCCTCGCTACCTATCTCACCCTCATCTTCACTCTCACAATTAACTTGTCCACAAATTCATAAGTCACCCCATTGTTTGGATTTTATAAGGCTCGTAAGGTGACTTGTAAAGTAAAATATTTTTACTACGTTTTTCCTAATGTCTTCGTAAAATGTTTGTCGGTCACCACTAATTTTAAAGCAATAATAACTCAATAACAGTATATTAGTTTGAATAATGACTAAGTAACAACAACCTATTTACAAATTTATCCTTTACCGAGAATCGAGATTAAAAGCTTCTCCATATCCATCCCAATTGGGCCTACGACTTAAGTGTGAAAAGGCAACAGACGCACATATTTTCATAATATGTATGAGTTTAGATAGTATCTGAAACTAGATAAATGATATTGACGTATACAAATCGTAGTAGATTTCGTAGAGGGTCTACGAAAGTGCTACGGTTTGTTTGTTCCGTTTGTAAAATCGTATGTGTGTGTGTATGTGTAACTAATATTTTCATCGACAGTATACACTTAAACGACGTTATAAAAATTGTGGTCAGTTCGAAATAATCTTTATTTATATTTCGAGTCTAGTCGTCCATATTGCTTCGTTTAAATCGTTCTTCAGTTGAAAATTCTACATCTTACCATCCATTTCAGAAGTTAAGTGCACCCGACGTTCTCAATATATTTGATGATCATTTCTATCATTTTCCCGCTACTTGATTCCGCAGATACAGAGCGTATGAATAATTCAAACAAAGTGTAGTGTGAGCCTCAAAGGAGCGAGCACCTATTTTCTGAGTTTACACTTGGCACGGGGATGCCACGGCGAGCATCGTGACGTGTACTCATTTTAAATTATATTTCTATGTTAACCGACTCAAAAAGGATGTTATTGAAGTGAAAACTTCTTTAGCGGCGTTGAGCACTTTTGTGGGATGGGTAAAGCTTCGTTCAAACCTACGCGACTAAGCGACTGCGAAGCGGGAGCGTCAAGTTACGTCAAGTTGTCAAATGTGTGTTTTGTATTGACGCTTTCGCTTCGCAGTCGCTTGGTCGCGCAGGTTTGAACGAAGCATTAAAACTGTGAATCTCGCGTCAGATTCTCGTGCCGACCGTAAGACGGTTGGAGCGTAGTGTTGTAACATCGAAATCGATTAATCGAACAATCGATTGTTTTTTTTTTCGATTGTCGATATTTTTAATCGATTAAGGGTTTCGATTAATTTAAAAAATCGATTTTTTAAAAATCGATTTTCATAAAAAATGGGTTAAATTTTTTTTCGATTGTAAGGGTTTTGATTAATTTAAAAATCGATTTTCATAAAATATAGGCTTAAAAAAAATAATGCACAACGTTAATAATCAAGTTTTCACTTCTGCCGGCACTCCCGGAGTGCAACCCGTCTTTTTTATATTATGCTCATTATTTATTGGATATTATATCTAAGAAGATTTACGTACTTTAGAGAAAGAGTCTTGCTTAAAGTTCAAGGGCATAAATTGCTCAAAAATGTAGTTTCCAAGGCAAGACCCAGTTAGATCCGTATGACCCGATCCACACCTTTCATGGAAATTCTTACAACCGTTACTTAGAAAATAATCCAGACTAATATTATAAATGCGAACTGCTTGCTCTCTCCTACCTCTTCACGCTTAAACCGCTCAATCAATTTTGATTTAATTTGGTAAAGATGAACGCAGATTTGGCCGCACCGCACGCACCGCAGTCGCCGCATTCGGAATTCTTTATATGAAGTTATGGGCAAGCTCTCATACCTACCTACCCGCGCCGCAGTCTTCGCAACTTCATAATAATATGAAGAATTGCGAATGCGGCGACTGCGGTGCGTGCGGTGCGACCAAATCTGCGTTCACCTTAAAGCGACAGTTTGACTCTCGGGAGAGGACATAGGATAACTTTTATCCCGAAAAAATGTACGGTTCCCGCGTGATAAACGAATTTACGAGTTTCTACGCATGGTAGTTACGAACTCATCTAGTTAAATATAAACACATGTAAATAAGTCTTGTTTGAAGTTTTAAACAAAATAAAGATATCAAAACTTTATTCGAAATTTAATTTGTCACACGAACATTGAACTATTTTGAAATACGCATGTTATACACATCCCTGTGCAACACTACGTTGTAACATCGAAATCGATTAATCGAACAATCGATTGTTTTTTTTTTCGATTGTCGATATTTTTAATCGATTAAGGGTTTCGATTAATTTAAAAAATCGATTTTTTAAAAATCGATTTTCATAAAAAATGGGTTAAATTTTTTTTCGATTGTAAGGGTTTTGATTAATTTAAAAATCGATTTTCATAAAATATAGGCTTAAAAAAAATAATGCACAACGTTAATAATCAAGTTTTCACTTCTGCCGGCACTCCCGGAGTGCAACCCGTCTTTTTTTATATTATGCTCATTATTTATTGGATATTATATCTAAGAAGATTTACGTACTTTAGAGAAAGAGTCTTGCTTAAAGTTCAGTTGCAGTCTTCGCAACTTCATAATAATATGAAGAATTGCGAATGCGGCGACTGCGGTGCGTGCGGTGCGACCAAATCTGCGTTCACCTTAAAGCGACAGTTTGACTCTCGGGAGAGGACATAGGATAACTTTTATCCCGAAAAAATGTACGGTTCCCGCGTGATAAACGAATTTACGAGTTTCTACGCATGGTAGTTACGAACTCATCTAGTTAAATATAAACACATGTAAATAAGTCTTGTTTGAAGTTTTAAACAAAATAAAGATATCAAAACTTTATTCGAAATTTAATTTGTCACACGAACATTGAACTATTTTGAAATACGCATGTTATACACATCCCTGTGCAACACTACGTTGTAACATCGAAATCGATTAATCGAACAATCGATTGTTTTTTTTTTCGATTGTCGATATTTTTAATCGATTAAGGGTTTCGATTAATTTAAAAAATCGATTTTTTAAAAATCGATTTTCATAAAAAATGGGTTAAATTTTTTTTCGATTGTAAGGGTTTTGATTAATTTAAAAATCGATTTTCATAAAATATAGGCTTAAAAAAAATAATGCACAACGTTAATAATCAAGTTTTCACTTCTGCCGGCACTCCCGGAGTGCAACCCGTCTTTTTTTATATTATGCTCATTATTTATTGGATATTATATCTAAGAAGATTTACGTACTTTAGAGAAAGAGTCTTGCTTAAAGTTCAAGGGCATAAATTGCTCAAAAATGTAGTTTCCAAGGCAAGACCCAGTTAGATCCGTATGACCCGATCCACACCTTTCATGGAAATTCTTACAACCGTTACTTAGAAAATAATCCAGACTAATATTATAAATGCGAACTGCTTGCTCTCTCCTACCTCTTCACGCTTAAACCGCTCAATCAATTTTGATTTAATTTGGTAAAGATGAACGCAGATTTGGCCGCACCGCACGCACCGCAGTCGCCGCATTCGGAATTCTTTATATGAAGTTATGGGCAAGCTCTCATACCTACCTACCCGCGCCGCAGTCTTCGCAACTTCATAATAATATGAAGAATTGCGAATGCGGCGACTGCGGTGCGTGCGGTGCGACCAAATCTGCGTTCACCTTAAAGCGACAGTTTGACTCTCGGGAGAGGACATAGGATAACTTTTATCCCGAAAAAATGTACGGTTCCCGCGTGATAAACGAATTTACGAGTTTCTACGCATGGTAGTTACGAACTCATCTAGTTAAATATAAACACATGTAAATAAGTCTTGTTTGAAGTTTTAAACAAAATAAAGATATCAAAACTTTATTCGAAATTTAATTTGTCACACGAACATTGAACTATTTTGAAATACGCATGTTATACACATCCCTGTGCTTAGAATGATGTATTTGAGTCAGTTTTGTACGAACCAGCGCTTACATTTGTCACTCACAGCGATCCCGAACATATTCGCAACACGTACATTCAAATACCTCGTCAGAACAGATCCCGAATAAACATTAAACATATTATGTTAATGATAACCTGCTATTGAATTGAACTGTAGCTGTCAATCACGGTCCATCTGAAATATAATATTTGTTACTTATGATTGATTTAATGTGATGAAATTAATACTACTTTACCTACTCGTGTGCTTGGTTTATTAATAACAAAATACCGAATCTCATAGAGGGTCTACGAAAGTGCTACGGCCTACGCTTTTTAGTTATTTCGGACGTTTCAACGTACTTGAGTGAATTCATTTATGAAATATGTATAGAATTCATTTTATATTAATTTTATAAAAAAATAAAATTAAAATTTATAAAAGAATTGAATTTAGAAAAAGAAAAAAACTAACGACATACTTATCGTGGAAAACGTTAAAACATTAGCTTCAGGCGTAAGTGAGTCTCATGCCAGTTTCGTATGAAATTTCAGTAGCTGAAATAACGATTACAAGAAAAATAAAAGCTATAAAGATATTTTATTTAACATTTGACGTGTAACACGGAGTATCCTTGACGCCGGAGTAACGATTTACGGTTCGCTAAGTGACGAATGCGAGGGGGTTGATAGATGTCACCCCAGTCTGGGACAGACGAACACTAAATTATTTGCTATATTATATTATACACTCGTCGATGTCCTGAAGAATTCGACTATATTTTTTCCAAATCCATACTTATCTATATACAATTATACATATTATAAAACAAAGTCACTTTTTTCCTTCATGTCCCTTTGTTCCCTTTAATCTTTAAAACTACGCAACGGATTTTGATGATTCTTTCAGTGTTAGATAGCCCATTTATCGAGAAAGGCTATAGGCTATATTTTATCACGCTAAGACTAATAGGAGCGAAGAAATAGAGGAAAATATGGAAAAAACGGAGAAAATTATTTGAAAGGGCTAACTTGAACGCGCTAATCTCAGGAACTACTGGTCCGATTTGAAAAATTCTTTCAGTGTTAGAGGATAACCGTGGTCGTATGTATGGCCATTTATTATCTATAATGAATCTGTTTTGCCATAATAGTAGGTGGCATACGACCACGGCTATCCTTTAAACATTAATTCCATATCCCTATAAACTATTTTCTTGTTTCGTACTTTTTAGAGCGCGTTTTAGTAGTCGGGTTTTGGTTTTTTTAACTTTATTTTTATTTCAATTATTTTGGGGCTAAGATTCGCTCAATAAATTTCCTAACCTTCCCAACTCCTCAAATGATCGACGACCATAAGGATTTTTTACAATTTATTTGATTCTAGTGAGCAAATGAATTATAGTTATTTATTGTTTTACTAGCTGTTGCCCGCGATTTCGTCCGTGTTAGCATAGCATAATAACGGAGATGGTTAATTTTCTCCTTTTTATGGTCCCTTGCTCAAAGGGTAAAAACGGGACCCGATCACAAAGATAAAATATCAGCCTGTCCGTTCCAGCCGAGAGTGCAGGTACCATATAGCGGAGTGTAGGGTACAATAATTTCACTTTCAATTTATAATTTTGTTCCTAAAACAGGCGAATTAAAACTCAATAATCAGGTGATTGCAAGCAAACTCGTGGGAAATAGCTAATAAAATTTATATATTTGAAATGTGCTAATGAAGCTCCTTAAAATGATACCAAACACGGCATATTTATCTTGACTTTATTTTCTTACTCTGTATGTTTTGTCCGCTAGAGGGCGCCACATTAGATTTTGTGAAACTCCATATAGCCTATAACCAGCGGACAATTAAGACGCTTCTAATGATATGTCATTTGTCGAATTCTGATAAGTAGTTTAGAAGTTACGAGGGAACCGATGAACATACATACATACATACATACATACATACATACATAGCCTGTCAAAATCATAACCCTCCTTTTGCTTCGCCGTAGTCGGGTAAAAATACGGGAGAAATTATTTGAAAGTTCTTATCTCACAAGCTACTGGAGCAATTTTTATGTTTTTGGCACAGATAAGAAGTAGACCACGTGAAGGATCATAGGCTGTCGCTTTTAATCATTTTTTCAGTGGCTATATATTTTATACCCGTGCGACGCCGGGCGGGTCGCTAGTAATATTATAAATGCGAAAGTGTGTCTACTGTCTGCCTGTTAAATCTTCACGCAGCATCAAGTTCTTTAAGGGCCCCCGAGACGGTCAAACGGTTTGACTCAAACACGTAAATTTTGGTTTGACTCAAACCATTTTCATCGTTTACAAAGCTAGCCTGAACGGTTTGTCAAACATTTACATGTTTGGAGCTTGTTTGATGAAATTTCATATTTTTGTTGTGTTTGACGCGCCGTTTGATCGTGTTCCGAAGCGTTTGATCAAACTCGGCTTAGTTTAGTGCTGGATTTTGAAGAAGAAAAAAGAAAATAAGAAAGAAGCTGTAGTTTGTAGCACTATCTGTAGATGTTCGTGGCTAAAACGATATCTTAGTTCATACCATTCTTTGGATCACAACCTTTTTCTTTTTTTTCTCTTTTGACAGAGGACATTAACGTTATAAACATAAGAAAATCGCGATCCTCGTTCTAGAATCTAGACTCTAGAGCATCTTGTCTGCATCACAAGACGTGTGCTCGACAGCGCGTATTGAATTAAACTGCGCAGTGTCGTTTGACAAACGGTTGCATCAAACACGTAAGGTTTGAATCAAACGGTTTGACTGTCTCGGGGGCCCTTTATAAAGCAGTTGGTTTAGCTGATCCTTTTTTTTTTTTTTGATGCGCAGGGGAAACCCTTTATGGGTGCCCCGGGTTGGGTTGATGTGCCTCAGTTAAGCTGAAGCACCCCGGGGGTATGTGGAACTCCCGGCGAGGGGCGCCGGGCTAACCCACTAAAACCTGGTTTAGCTAATCCTGCCTTTACCCTATTAGTTAGCGACACGACAAAATGTCATCTATCCAGAAAATATTAGACTGGATATTGGACTGGATTACAAATGTGTAACTTACTTTTTTTTACTTAGATTTCAAACTTAAGGTAGTATTCTCATCTTCGTAGCTCGCGATCGCAGCCGACAATAAATCAAATAGAATGTCACGGGGATCGGAAAGCTACCTTTAGCTTACTTTTATAGCTAGCATCAATGTTGCTATTATGCTAACAATAATGTGATGCATATTACTTACTACTTATATGTACATTATATGTAATAAATATTAAAATTGTGTAACATTAAAATTTTAATCATGTAAAAAATTTCTAAAAAATATATATATTCTTAGATGGTCTCCTGTTATTTTCAAAATAAAAATGTGTTCGTTATCCCTGAAATATCTATGAAAAAGTTTTGCTTAATCATGGAGTTGTATAATAGGGGATTTCTTCGAGGAACTTTTTCGTAGAACTTCGTTGCTGCTTCAGCGGGTATTCAACTACAGTTTTTGTTTCATACTAATGAAAAAACTATTTGCTAAATAATAATAATGTTATATATGTAACATAAAATAAACAAAATTGGAATACCCAAACATTAAGCTGTAACATGGTCTTTAGTAACAAATATGGTATTTTTATGATATAAAGTAATTTCAGTATGAATCAAAATAATATTTGCTAAATATTATTATAATTATAAATTAAATGAGGACCAGCGCGTTAGTCAGTAATAGGTTCCACATAATATCAGACATGCATACACAATAAACCCTAAAATTAGATTTCGGACGTTATGTGCTCGATTGGTATTCGAGCTATTTTGTGAATCCCGCTCTAAATATATATCTGGATTTTGAATATCGAACTAAAATATTACTTTACTAAAATCACTTGCACCAGAATACGGTTATGAAATAGGTTTCTTTTTTGTGAAATAAGGGGGCAAACGAGCAAACGGGTCACCTGATGGAAAGCAACCTCCGTCGCTCATGGACACTCGCAGCATCAGGTGAGCTGCAGGTACGTTGCCGGCCTTTTAAGAGGGAATAGGGTAATAGGGGAGGGTAGAGATGGGAAGGGAAGGGAATAAGGGAGGCTAGGGAAGGGAATAGGGTAGGGGATTGGGCCTCCGGTAAACTCACTTACTCGGCGAAACACAGCGCAAGCGCTGTTTCACGTCGGTTTTCTGTGAGAACGTGGTATTTCTCCGGTCGAGCCGGCCCATTCGTGCCGTGCCCAAGCATGGCTCTCCCACGTATGAAAGAATTTCATAATAGTGGAATGCAATTGACAGTATAACAGTTCTCTGATTTTTTTACATTACAGTCTCTGTTATCAAAAGTAATTGTTTTACCTAATTACTTTAATATCAAGTAATTAGATGATAATAACATTGTATTATTAAATATTGACGCCAGAGATACGAGCTATTATAGCACTTAATATCTACAAACCAATCTACAGCTCACCGGATAATTTCCGACTTGTTGCACATAATCGCCGCACCCAATATATACTCGTTATGTACTACCACATCATTAGAATTTCGATTAATTTGTTAATTAGATCACAATCGGTCAGGCCATTATGTAATAGCATGTAACAGACGTTAGTTTAACAATGAGTACGTGGGGAACTGATCTTTGGTCGATGTAAAAGTAATATGATAAAAAAGAGAATGTGAATAATGATAAAAAAAAAACTAAAAGTCAGCCATAATATATTATACCAAAACTCGAAGTATGTGGATCATGCCCAAATATTATAAATAAAACTACTGCAGTATTTTGTACGACAATGTTCCGCATCATTGTTGCGCGTTAATGTTGCGGCAACAATGTTCCTTAATAATGTTGTTTAATTTGTTTTCTGTGTTTAGGGTGGTAAATTTAGGATCCTGTATAATTAAGGTCCCTGAATTTAGGATCTTGAATATAGGATCTACATTCAGTAACCACAATTTAGGATATTTGGTTGCTGATTTTAGAATCCTGAACTTAGGATGTTAATAGTTTTAGATCTGAATATAGAATTTAGGGTACAGGGGTTAGGGACTAGGGTACAACTTCCCATACATTTTTGCCCATCCTCCTTTTGCATCCTGATTTTAGGATCTTAAATTTAGAATCTCGAATTGAGCTTCATTAATTTAGGTTGCTGAATTATGGATCCTGCGCGGTAATGGTACAGCGACAATGTTACACGTTCCACGATAATTTTGCATGACAATGTTACGTGGCAATGTTGCGGAACACCTTCAATGAGATGCATTCCAGTAACCGTTTACATTCTTCCAGTAGCAAACCAGCGCTGGTTTGGATCGTTGGATTGGAATAATGTGAAGCGGCCGTAACTTTCAAACTCTCCTACTAAAATGAAATTGACTTTGCTGAAAGTACTCCAGTATAAAATATTTTAACTCTTTCTTACCAAGGAAGAATCCAATCTTCCATATTATAAAATCTTACATAAATCGACAAAATATTATCAAAATATTATTCCGGCGCAGGCAAATCGTATCCGTTTTAATATCGGAAATGTTTACGTCCGGGAAGTCTGGAATAAGCTTTGCACGACATCGGGGCCCCGATTCTCATATTTTAATTCAACATTAATGCAACTTTCATTCACTCCGAATCCTAATATTCTCTACCTCAAAATAATTATATCAAGCCACTAATTGCATTTTTAACCTATCAAAACGGATTTAAAGTTGGTAGAATAATATTTTATGAGAATACGTACATTGACATAATAAAACGAATGAGTTTTAGTACGTGAAGATTGTACGAAACTGCATTATTGTTAGATTATTTAGCAGAATCCCTCTACAGTTCTGATAGGTCGATTTTATTTAATGTAGCGAACTGTTTGCAGACCGGAAAATATTTTATTTGGTACCGAGGTTCAACGTGCAATAAAAACAAATTAACCAAATTAAAGTGGAGCCCGGAATAATACCGAACATGTTGTTTAACTTTTGTTTGTGCAAACGAACACGTAAATAAACTATTGGTGAATGTTTAAATTATGTCAAAATATCTTTTATCAAATATATTATGTTGTTCTTTTACAGCCGTTCCCAATATTCGATCTATGGCTAAAGACAGACAGCTCCTCGATCCTCGACCCATGATAAGCATCTGTCTGTCGTTTGAAGCTGTCCCAATATTACAAATAGGTGTTTGCTGTCTTCAGTTGACAGTAGATAAGCCGCCTGTCCGAACCCTCCCTGCGTTTCAAAGTACGCCGTAGCACAAGCAGTTCCAGTGAAGTCAAAATGTAAATTTTCTTCTGAATTAATTAAAGAATATTAAATAACTGTTAAATAACATTTATTAAGATTATCTGCTTTTTTAAATCCATTTAAAAGTTGAAAATAATACATAAAACGTTAAATTTATGAATAGGGCAATGATGGAACGGAACGTCTAGACCGACGCGAAGCGACATTTTGTTGACAAATGACAATTGACAAGTTCATTTTCTTTGTTTTGGTGTGTTTGTAAATACTGTTATTGCCTTGCTTTTTTGGGATATCTATGCGAAAATGTCTGCAGTAAGTATCTCAGTTATATTCTACCAAAATTATGACAAATATATTTCAATTTCATATAGAAATTCTGTTTACTTCACTAACAGTTTGTTGTACTTTCAGCAAAAAAAGCGTAGCTCTGACGAAAGAAGTAAAACTACTGGTAGATTTCGTTGAGGACTACCCTGTGCTTTAGAGTAAAGCCTTAAGCCACCAATGCAAGTAACAATCAGCTCAAGGAAGCAGCTTGGTTAAAAATAACCAACTCATTTCACTTCTGCAAGTGGGCCATAGGAGTATTAAACTAGAACTAAAGTTTGGTGGAGAAAACAGAAATTATGAAGCTAAGCTAGTTGTCACCTGTCTGTGATTTGGATTTGGTGGCACAGAGTGGAGATTTATAGGAAAAGGTAGAATAACGTTTTCAAAATCAAATGGAAATTAAAAGTATATCCTTTTTTAGGAAAACTGAAACGTCAAATTGTCACTGATGATATGAAGGCTTCCATAACAGCAAGAAATCGGGTGATTATAGACTATTATGAAGAGAAAAAGAACAAGAAGCAATTTTGGCTGCTCTAAAAAAAAATTGGAAATGGAAATTGAGTTGGAGAAATAAGTTTGTCCTAATAATATATGGGACGAGGATAATAGTAAATAATTATAATGATAGATTGATAAGTTCTATGTTAAGACGCTAGTTTAAATAAAAATTATTAACAGAAATTTTGTTTATTTTAATTCACACTATTATTATTAGTAATTCATTTATTTCAGATTTCTCCATAATTTTGTTAGTATATTTGACCTTACAAAGATTGTTAGTAGGCACCTACATAATAACTATCTCTCTTAAACCTATAGCCTATTAACATAAAATAATTCTCAATTAAGGATCGTCTTTCCTGAATCTCATGTATAGAATGTGATTCCGGGATATTCTCGTACATTATGTTTGCATTATGGCATGGAATGTCAATGTCAGGCTCCGGCTCAAATCCAAACTCATTTTTCTGCAAATATTGTGTAGCACTTGCTGTTGCGATGACTACAGCCTGAGTAGTTTCCAGCCTTATTTTCAAGGACAGTACTGGGAATCGCCTTTTCCAGACTCCAAAACATCTGTAAAAGATTTTTGCAAATGTTATCTCCTTTTATTTATTACAATATCTATTGTACCAAATGACACCTAATATTTTAATAGAATTTATTAAGACCTTTGATTATTTACCTTTCTATAGTGTTTCTAGTTTTGATATGAGCTCAGTTCTAGTATATTTAATTCTCAGATTCTGGATTGAGTAATGGTGTTAACAGGTAGTATTTGCAAAGGTTTGCACTATCGCCAAGTAGCCATCGATTACCATAAACACTATTCTCACATTGAGCTAGAAAGTTACAATACTGTTTAATCAATTTTACCGAGGACACAAAACTCTTTTTCTATAGTAAAGGAATTTATTGAATTCTTTTACTATAACAAAGACATTGATTGAAAGCTCAATATATTTAATAACTCAGTATAATTAAAGATGGTAGCACCATGACTTGATCCAGGCCATCAGGCTACAACATTCATAAAATACAGATTTACGTCACAGACATGAGGTTTTAGAGGGAACTAGCTTTCTTGCAAACAATTTCTCCCGCAGTAAAATTGGAATGAGGTTTATTACAAGTTTTGATTAAACACTTATCCCAACTTTTACATAATATTTACTTACATCTAATATTATGCACTACTTGGTGATTACATTAGAATATACGTGTGCCATCAACTTCACCTAACACACGAGAAAACCCTGTAATTTTATAAAAATCTTCTGCCATATTATATACATACATAAATATATTTTGTACGTATATATATTACGTATACATTAATATATTTTGGATATAGTCTCGCAATACCCTGAGATACATACATATATATCTCACAATAGACTGACATTGTTTAATTCGCGAAACTAACTTATTTTATAAAAATAATACGTGTAATCTTCGGCTGATCTCAGAAAATTGTAGGATCAAATTTTAGGTTACTAGATATAACCAAACTCAATGACACTGACAGATAATATTGTTATTGGGACGCGCCAACTGTCAGTTTCATACAAATATCTAACTCTAGTAAGCTGTTGGCCCTCCCATCGATACATAGGCACCGCGGATAGGATTGCCTATGTTGGATAGACATATTGGGACAGAAAAATTAAAGATAGAGAGCTTTTTCTATACCTAGTATGTCAAAACCAGAGATAGATCGAATATTAGGAACGGCCGTAAAGTTACCTATCTTAAATATCTCTTCCGGCAATATTTAGGGAACAAATAATTTCAATATTGTATTACATCCGTGCGAAGACCAAGAACCAATATTTCGAAGACGAAGAAAAAAATACAACTCACAAAGCTTTATTAAGCTTAACATTTTGAAGTTTCCTTACAAAGAATATTAAACGAACTTGCCAAAAGTTTGAGTATTTATAATTTTAAATAATATCGGTGATATTGGAAAACTCGAGGGCAATATTCAAAGTTCATTTTGCGACGTCGGCGTTACGCGGAGACAGGAGTTATATTTGCCGTGTCTTAAGCTCTTTAGGGTTGTCACGTACGACATATTCTGCTGTTTGTATTTATATTTTCAATACTGTACTTATCTTTATTGTGAAGTAAAAAACAATGATATATTATAAACAATAATATAACTAACACAATATAGTGCAACGGCTCAATCATTCCCAGTCATCATAATATTAAGAAATTACTAGGAATGCCAATGACTTTCTGTGGTATGAAATCTTACAAGCACCAATAATTGGGGTTTTAACTCGGGAGCTAAAATTAAGCTAATCTAGTTCTAGCAAGAAACAACCAATATTCATTTAGTTTTCGTAAATAACACTAAGGCCTCGGCCTCGAAATCAGCGGGCAGCGGCGCGGGAGTGGCGCATTCCAATGTATAGATTTATATAAAACTAGCCTCGAAGGCAGAGGCACAGCTCCCGCCCTGCTGCCCGCAAAATTCGAGGCTGAGGCCTTATGGCATAATATCTAAAAGCGGTAAGACGCAACGCGGAAGACCTTTGATGTTCGAGAGTTAATATCGCCGTATAGGAGTCGAGCAAATATAAATACCTTGAAATACTTCATATTAGACAGCGGGGGTCTAAGCGGGGGTTGTAAATTAATTTATTTATTCCGAATTCCTCGAACAAAGTTTGTTTTATACTAAATAGGTAACTAAAATACTTTAGTACCTACTTGTTTGTCCAGGATATAAATTAAAAAAATTTAAGGGGTTGTTTGTATAATTATTTTCTCATTTCAAATTAAGAGGAGCGCTCGAATTTAATAAAATGTCCCTTCTAATCTCGACACCTGTATTCAGGAATGCTTTGTCCCCGAAATCCTGTGTAGTGTTGAATTCTGAGAATAAGGTGTGTCACGGAAATGTTCAGCAGTGCCGGGCTTGAACAATGTGCAATTTGACCAGTTAAGACTGGCCAAGCTGTCCAACCCGACTATATTAGTCAATTTCGTCCTGGCAGGACTGCTTTTAGGGTATGTTCACACGTTACTAAAAATTTGAGCCCTGCTTTGGTACAAATAGACTTATCAACACCATAGTCCCATAGAAAACTGGCGAGAACTCTATGGGTTGAGGATTTAAGGGCTAACCAACTCGTCTAGAGAAGTAACTCGTAAAACATTTTAAAACTTTAACTGACTGACTCTACTGCTGCGGCGGTTGTAGGCTGTAGCATACCATCAGATGCCTCATGACCTATCTGCTCGTTTTTCGATTCATTTCTTAAATCTTTATGTACTTATAAAAATTACTCTTTAAGATGGAATCCTATATTATTTAACCGATTTAAAATTTGGTTTGAACATCGTATGCAATTTTATTCAACTTTAAAGATAGCTTACATCTCAATTTATAGTCACAATACTATTTTATTGCAAATTATTTGTCTAGTACTTGATAGTGACAATAATATTATTATATTCTGTTCGCTCCAAACGATTCTAACAGACAGCCATAATATATTCTTATATTGACTGGTTTGAGTAGATATTCGATACAAGAACCTTAGCCACAGGAACGCATGGCCGAGTGTGCTATCAAAAAGCTATTATGCTATTAAGCTATTATGTTATGCAAAAAAAAACTTTGAAACTTAATTAAAGTACTAGGAGTACCCAGCCAGAATCATTCCGGCTTAGACAATGTCTTATTTGGCTATGAGTTCTAGGCGAGTTGCTTAACGAATCATCCTCTCATAATTGTCTAGAATTCAAATTAGTCCGAGCTCCCTTGTTCTATGAATAACATTAACTCAGATTGAAGTTTACATTATGGTGTAGTTTGTATTCATTGTCTTAATAGGTATTCATAGTACCTAACAAGTTTAATATAAGATTTATCTAAAAATATAAATATTTTTTAATATGTAAATTGGAAAACTTGTCTTCGTATTGTTTGTATAACAGTTTATTGCACACATAAACAATTAACAAGATAATATTATATACACAGAAAGAAAAACTACACAACAGGTACTACGTCTTATGTTCTTTAAAGAAATTATCATATTTTTCTTGCCTCTAGAAATCCTAAGGAGAAAATATAATCAGAAACATGAGGTGGGGCGTGCAAAAGTATATATAATATAGACTAGATGACGCCCGCAACTTCGTTGCGTCAAAATTCGTTTATCGCGCGGGAACCGTACATTTTTTCGGGATAAAAAGTATCCTATGTCCTTTCCCGGGACTCAAAGTATCTCCATGCCAAATTTCAGCGAAATCGGTCCAGCGGTTTGAGCGTGAAGAGGTAACAGACAGACAGACAGACAGACAGACGGACGGACAGACAGACGGACAGACAGACAGACGGACAGACAGACAGACGGACAGACAGACAGACGGACAGACAGACAGACGGATAGACAGACAGACAGACGGACAGACAGACACACGGACAGACAGACGGACGGACAGACAGACAGACACACTTTCGCATATTTTATAATATGATAATATGGAAATATGGATTCGTACTACCCACAGCTGCTTTAATGCTACTTTCTCTAGGAGTTTAGGGCAATTGAAATGTCGCAATAATAAACAATGCCGCAAGAGGAGCACGACCTGGAAAAACTTGTCAGTCTGTTAAAATGAGATTTATTTGCATACTTACCGTTTTCCTCGTAATTTCGTCGCGAAATATAAATTACGAGAAGTATCTCGTAATGTAACCGAAGAGATTTTTCTTTTTTTGAATTAGGAGGTGAGATTACATATTGTCATTTTTCATGTGAAGCTTTTTTCCGGTCGTCCCACGTATCAAGGCATATTTACATAAAATATTACAGCAATGTGAGTCAAAAGGAAATAAGGTAAAGACTAGAGTTTAGTCAATTTACTTTAAAAAAATTAACACTTGCATACTTTCAATTAAGTATAAATCAAAATGTATTTTTAATCCTTGGAAAATTAGCTTTTATTTTAAAATCCGAAACAAAGGATTAAAAACACGGCCAAGTGCGAGTCGGACTCACGCCTGACAGGTTCAGCTGTACATTTTATTATTACTTATACGACTAAAATAATATAGATTTAGAAAACTAGTACAATCAAAAACAAAATTTCTATCAACTCTCCGGCGGGGAATCGAACCCCGGTCTCCCGCGTGACAGGCGGAGATACTCACCACTATACTACCGAAGACTTGTCAACAAATGCAAAATTAAGAACCATAAAAAAATATATTAATTCTAATGATGCGTGTTGATTTTGTATGCGGACAAAAGTTGTTAAAAATACTGAATATCCCACGGCAAGTCTGTCAATTAAATGTTTATCTTTTTGTTTATAAAATCAAGTTTAGTTTTAAATGGCATACTTTGCAGTACAAACTGATAAAGGGCCTGTATTCACTTTCATTAGTGCGAGAAGAAAATAAAGAATTTGCACTAATCGCTGTCCACACTTGCTTTCTTCTTATTACTAATCACCTGCACTTATCACTAATCGAAGTGAATACAGTCCAACTCGTAACTTTGCAATTTCACTTGGAAGTTGGAAGCTTATCTCAATAAAGATGAATTAATTAAAAATATGAAATATTCATGCTCATTATAACGAAAGAGTTCCTCGTACATTAATATATTATTCATACAATTATGTAACGAGTGGGCTATTGATTGAAAATGTTTATTTCACTGTATTAATTTCAGGTGAATGGTAAACGGGTGGCCCTGATACGAAATATTGAAATAACTTATATAGCGCCCCCCGTGGCCCCCGCGGCCCCCGGTGCTCACGGACCAGTAAACGAGCATTAAACATAAAGGCACTCATTATGAAGATTTTCCGATTTCGGTAAATGTTTATTACAAAATATGTTTATGTGAAATAAAGGTTTTTTTTTTCAATTATAAAAATATGTAATGGTCGGTATAAAGAGCGCTAGCTATCTAAGGTCTGGCAATCATTGTCTATGTCTCACGTATTGGAAATTCACATAACAGACATAGACACTAGCCAGCGGACTTTGAATAGTTCACCCTAATATACGTAGACCGTAGTAACTATTTAGTAACTTGTACTGTAAAGTTGTACAACATTCAACGAAATCGCTCACAAGCCAACACAGTCACTCGGACACAGGAATCGATGACAAATCGTCATTTCTGTACAATTTACTATCACGTAGGTGTACAACAGGTGCGTCATCGATACGGGGTCGTTACGGCGGATATTTCTCTAGAGGCTTTGCGGCTGATGGGAAACAATACCGTTGATAGTGATATCTGTATACCGTTGTGTGATAAAAATAAATGAACATCAGCAACTCGTATGTACGATCCATACTAATATTTTAAATGCGAAAGTGTGTCTGTCTGTCTGTCTGTCTGTTACCTCTTCACGCTCAAACCGCTGAACCGATTTTGCTGAAATTTGGCATGGAGTTACTTTGAGCCCCGGGAAAGGATATATGACACTTTTTGTCCCGGAAAAATGCACGGTTCCCGCGCGATAAACGAGTTTTGGCGCAACGGAGTTGCGGGCGTCATCTAGTACCTATTAAATAAATGCGAAAGTGTGTATGTTTGTGTGTTTTACCTCTTTCATTTTGTATCTTACTTCTTTACGTTTAAGGCGGTCCCCCTACGGAGATACCGTATTTAGAGCCTTATTATCTCATAATTTGAAAGTTACAAAGTTATAATAAAAATACAGCAATAATCTTCAGCTTAACAAAATTCCTTTCCCCGTGATTAGTTTTCTATTTTTGTTCATTATACTCATGATATCATCTTCCAAATGAATACCAATTTATTAAAATTCAAGCATACTTTCAGCATCTCCTTAGCTAGTATTTACAAATTACGTTTAATTGAAGCATACGACAATGGATAGACAATTTCAATAACTACATATTCCCAGTTAAATTTTTTAGGTAAATTTTGAACTAAGATAAGCAAAAAAATAGGACTTTTGTGTGATCTCGGCAACGCGTTAAATGTATGGTCAAGGTCGTTTGCTCAGGGGACGGCATTAAGCCCCTAACTAAACTGATTTTGATGGAAGGTTGAAAAACTTTAGAGTTATGGAGAGACAAAGGATTTGGATTTCATCATAAAATCTAAATGCAACATAATTCGCACACTATTATTAATGAATTGCAGTGCCATTAGAAGTTTTATAAATATAAAATTATGTTTACAATTTAATATAATATGACAATGCAGTATATAAATATGTTTTAAAATATGTTTTACATGGTATCATAACGTTTGTTGTACAACTAGTGACCTACATATTAATAAGATTAGCGCAGCTTTATGTCTTAAGATACACAGCATAAAGTTTCTATGATAAATATGGAACATGGACTTTGTTGGGAAAGTCACATAAACTTCCAGAACATCTAAAAGTGGGTCAAACAATCCACTCACTAGATTTGGAAATTGGATAGCCGTATTGCTATCAGTTTTAATTGCGCACTCGAAAAGAAGATACACATGCTAGTGAACAGAAAGATTCATAGAATCAAGTATCAGACGAGCGCAAAAGTTAATACAGGTTAACTATCTAAGAATTTTCTGTAACGTTTCTGCTTCTAAAGGATAGTAATAACTTAAGACGTAGTAGGGTAAATGACTAGTGATTTACCAGTCATTGGACAAATCACAAAAACACAATATTTATTATGGTTGCTTTAAAAACTGCCTGTTTTTAAAGCAATAAAACGCCTGATTTTAAAGAAAAACAGGCAGTTTTTCTTTAAAATCAGGCTTAATAAATATAGGTAGTGTTTTTATGCTCTGTTCAATGATTAGTACTGTCCAATCACTAGTCATTTCACCCAATTGCTTAAGATTACTCCATAAATTAAGACATGCGCATAATGGCAATTACTTTTATACCTTATAATTTAAACAAACTAGTGTGTAACTTGACTAGCTAATATATCTGGCTATACTTAAAAACGTAATTTTTTTTATTTCAAAAAATTTTTCCATTTATGTAAAATTTCAAATTTCATTTATGTAAAAAAAGTTAGCCACTTCATCCACTAATGTTTTCAATTATGGTAATCTGTTTCAAGTTAGATGGCCACAACCATAGTGGCAATCATTGTCATCAAGCAGGCCCTAACGTAAAGAGGTTTACGGTTCTCTCTTCTGTTTTTATCAAGTCAAGTTTAAGATGGTTAGATACGCATTTAGGTTGGAATAAGCTTGTTTATAACTAAAGGCAAAAACAAGAAACGGATATCACAAAACTAAATGACACCCGCAACGGAGTTGCGCCAAAATTAGTTTATCGCGTGGGAACCGTAAAAAGTATCCTACATATCCGTAAAGTATCATACAAAACGTATGACGTCACACTATGGCGGACAGCGTTTTCGGCGCCATTTAAGAGGCATATTTTTCAATAAACATTTTTATGGGTTTCTACTGTGTAAAATATTAAAATATTAGTTTTTTGTGAAAATGAATGAATGAATTTGATGAAATTTGGTATGAAGATACTTTAGATACCGAGAAAGGACATAGGATACTTTTTGTCCCGGAAAAATGTACGGTTTCCGCACAATAAACTTTTATGATTTGCGCGTAAACTATTTAATCGATTTTGATGAAATTTGGTATGGAGATACTCTAAGTACCGAGAAAGGACATAAGATACTTTTTGTCCCGGAGAAGTGTACGGTTTCTGCACAGTAAACTTTTATGATTTGTGCGTAAACTATTCAATCGATTTTGATGAAATTTGGTATGGAGATACTTTAGGTACCGAGAAAGGACATAGGATACTTTTTATCTCGGAAAAATGTACAGTTTTCGCACAATAAACTTTTATGATTTGCGCGTAAACTATTTAATCGATTTTGACGAAATTTGGTACGGAGATACTTTAAGTACCGAGGAAGGATATAAAATACTTTTTGTCCCGGAAAAATGTACGGTTTCCGCACAATAAACTTTTATGATTTGCGCGTAAACTATTCAATCGATTTTAATGAAATTTGTTACGAAGATACTTTAAGTACCGAGAAAGGACATAGAATACTTTTGGTCTCGGAAAAATGTGCGGTTACGGTTAATAAACTTTTATGATCTGCGCGTAAACTATTCAATCGATTTTGATGAAATTTGGTACGGAGATACTTTAAGTCTCGAAAAAGGACATAGAATACTTTTTGTCTCGGAAAAATGTACGGTTCCGGCACAATAAACTTTTATGGTTTGCACGTTACCTATTCAATCGATTTTGATAAAAGGAGTATGGGTACATTTGGGCTATCAGCGGCCACTGATGAAATTAGTGTCAAATGAAAGTACTGATATTTAGAAACAACATTTGCTTTGGACGTATCATTGTATTCCATTTAGTTTAGAAAATAACTGAATGCGAAATAACGTGATCGCATAGAACAATATTGCTTAATAATTATTTATTATTTGTGTTTACCTAATACCAATGCATAATTCTAAGCTTCCCAATCAATCAAAACAATAAAACCAGTTTGTGCTGCTGCGCACACGTCTGTAGTCTGGTATCTCGGTTGGGTTAGGTTAGATATAGGTTAGGTTAGGTTTACCCCGGCGACCTTTCCCCCGGACCGCTGGGGATGCGTAACGCATTTCCCACCGATAAAAAAAAGGTTTAGATTAGGTTAGGTTTAGGTTAGGTTATGTTACCAGCAGCGGAATTGGGTGCCTTTATTAAACCCGAGTAAGTACGGTACTAATAAACACAGCTGCGGTCCTCCTTATAAAAACCTTACCTTCCCACAACACAACACGACATTAAAATACAATATTCGACAAATAAAAATGAATTTTATCTACTTATAAAGTATATTTCGGCGATGAGATTTCTACACTGTAATTGTAGGACTCCTAAGTATGAATATATGTTGTAATTGTTCTTGGCCGCGGATAGCCCAGGCTCCATACAAATTACCCCATACTCCTTTTATATGAAGATATTTTGAGTCCAGAGAAAGGACATAGGATACTTTTTGTCCCGGAAAAATGTACGGTTTCCGCACAATGAATTTTTATGATTTGCGCGTAAACTATTCAATAGATTTTGATGAAATTTGGTAAGGAGATACTTTGAATCTTGAGAAAGGACAAAGGATATTTTTTGTTTCGGAAAAATGAACGGTTCCCACACAATAAACTTATGATTTACGCGTAAACTATTCATTCGATGTGGATAAAATTTGGTGTGAAGATACATTTAGTCCTGAGATAGGACATAAAATAATTTTTGTCTCGAAAAAATATATGGTTCCCACTCAAAGACTTGAAGTTTACGCGTAAACTATACAATCGATTTTATATCTATAAACAGAATAAAATCATAGGAAAGTCAATTTTGTACATTGAAAATTTAAAAAATTATACTTGGTACCTGATCTACAATCAATATGGAAGCGAAAAATATAGTTTTGATAATTTTTATCTTTTTGTCTGTATTTATATGTCCGGGATAAACTCAAAAAGTACTGAATGGATTTACTTCAAATTTTGAATATTACTAAGAGGTCGGATCAACACATAGGCTCTAAATTATTAAAATTAAAACACTATTTATACTTATATTACATATATACTTTGCCCTCGGCCCGTACTTGAGGGGCTGCGCCCCCCCAAACCCCTCCGCATCGTCCTGGGATTGTTGCTTACATCAAAGTAGTATCGCGTCGTTAGTGTTGAGTTTTAATTCTCCTTTCAAGGAACAAAACTAAACATACAGTTTTCGAGTGTCATTTGATTAATATGCGGGGGACTTTGCCCTCGGTCCGTACTTGGGATAGTTTCTTACATCAAATGATGTCGCGTCATTAACTGACTTTTTAATTCTCCTTTTTAGGAAGAAAGTTATAAGTTAAACGTTAATACAGTTTTCGAGTATCTAATGCACTATTTATATTACATTACATATTATATACTTTGCCCTCGGCCCGTAATTGGGGGGGCTGAGCCCCCCCAATTACCCCCCCGCATCCTCCTGGGATTGTTGCTTACATCAAAATTGTATCGCGTCTTTAGTGTTGGGTTTTAATTCTCCTTTTAAGGAACAAAACTAAACATACAATTTTCAAGTGTCATTTAATTAATATGATCGGAACTTTGTCTTCGGCCCGTACTTGAGGGGGCTACGCCCCCCCAATCCCCTCCTGATGTTGTTGCTTACATCAAAATGGTATCACGTCGTTAGTGTTTAGTTATAATTGTCCTTTTAAGGAAGAAAGTTATTTATTAAAAGTGAATTTATTCTAACCTTAACTAAACATATACTTTTTGAGTATCATTTAATTACCATGTGGGAGGCGCTTCGCTTCCCGAGCCTCCAACTTGGAGTCTTCGCCGCGGTTTTTGTGACCATAGGATGGACCAAGGGACCATAAAAAGGCAAAAATTATCCATTTCCGCTATTATACTATATTAACGACGAAGGACGAAGTCGCGGGCAATAGCTAGTATTTTCATAAAATCATATTTTCAAATCGACTTTATTTATCAATCATAAGCTTTTATTTGATGATAAGGGTGAAATACGGTTTCCTAGGCCAAGTTCTACTAGAAATATGCATTTCTTCAATGAAATTGAATATAGGTCAAGTAGCCTATTGACTACTAAATTGATAATCCAAAGGCGTTAGTTGCTGATATTATGATAGAAGTTAATAATTCTTCCACTTGCAGCTCATCGTTTCACGTTTGGTAATTATACATTTGAAAGTCGTTCAGATATTTCCATATTATCATGAAAAACGATAAAAATAACCTTTATTACTAAAAGGAATACTTCTAAAGAAGTTTTAATGATGTATAAAGGTTTTGAAGGGATGAAAGTCTGCTTGCAAATTACACCCGACGAGACTAACTAAAAGTACTAACAGAAGATTATTTGTAATAAAGAAGTTTTTCAAATACGCTTCAAGAGAAAGCCTCAAATTTGTTCTAAGGGTAAATTAAAGTCGCCAACGTTCGCTTTAAGAATAAATTATGTTTATTGCCTTTTTCATGTGCTTAAAATTTTTATGCTGTGAATGTAAAGGACTTTTTAAAAGGAAATAAATTTAACTTAGAGAATTAGCTTTAAAGAGCAAAGTTATGGAACCCTTTTTGGGTAGTAAAAAGTTATTGTACGTCTATGTATAATAAAATGGGTGGAAAAATATAATTTTTAAATTATTTCGATTCACCAACAGAATTTATATCATCATTCATCTCACACATTAAAATAAAAGACAAACAATAGTAACTTACAGGTTATAATTATGACCTCCAATGACAGGTGAAATATATAGCACGTAATGGCGTCAAGAAAATTAGTGATGAAAAATATGAGATGAGATGAAATGAGATGAGAAACGATTGATACAATATAACAAATAGCATTATTACTATCCAACTGCTGTATAGGTTAGACTTAGAGTATTGAATTTAAGACTACTTTTGCATTAGGTACGGAGAAGTAACTATATACGATCTACGGAACAAAAAAATATATATCGGCTGATTGTGCAACCAATCGTAAACACACAAAATTTTGTCAAAATCTATCTAACCGTTTTGGAGAAGTTTAGCAACAAACATCAGGACACGAGAACTTTATAAAGTAGAAACTCGATTATCCGGCCCTGAGTTATACCTGGTTATACTTTCGATTGATGGATGGATTCGCAATTATTCGGACTGCTCTTGGATAGTGTACCTATCTCTTAATAATAAACATTGATTTTCCGCGTTTTTGATAAACACTTAATAATTATGTTCTGTATATAATATGCACCAAACTCACCGTTTTTTCATACATTCAATTATCCATATTTTCGAACATGGAATGCCTAAAACTTCTTAGGCTTCGACAAGTACCGTCCGTCTTTAAGATGCCTAGTCCGGTTAATCGAGTTTCCACTGAATATAAGAAGCTACTAGGCAACAAGAACTACAAAACATATACGTAATTACGTAGTTCACGAAGCCAAACGAAATCAAGTACGTGTTTCAGTGGCCGTAATACACACGTACGTTGTCGAAGGTTCAATTCCACGTCGAACGCAGACGTTGTATCAAACGGCGCGCGGCGAAAACTAATATTATTTCCCCTCTCCTTATTATAGCAAAACAAAACATGAGTCTTAATCTGTGTCCAGTGTACAATCCATACTAATATGATAATGTAAAAGTTTCTCTGTCTGTCTGTTGCCTCTTCACGGCCAAACCACTGAACTGGTTATGATGTTGGTATGAAGATACTTTGAGTGCCGGCAAAGAACATAGGATAATTTTTGTTGGAAAAAAAACGGTTGCCTGTAAAGTCGGTTTACTGACGATAGTTGAACATGACAAGGACAACGTGCCTCTTTGTCGCTCGTTCCGCGCTCTCGCTTGCACTTCAAGCCCTAAATGCAAAGAATAAGGATTGGGTAGAACTTTGGTCAACGTGTCACTGAAAGGGACAGGAAGAAAAGTAGTTAGTGTTACCAGTAACGAGGAATATGAAAAAAATACCCACGGATCTCATAATTATTATAAACTAGCTACTTACCGCAACTACAGCTGCGTATTTTAAGGCCTATTACATACTGTTGACGTCTAACGGATGCATTCAGTAATCATCATCTATCCAAAACTAAAAGCTGTTGATGTTTTACTTTTTAATAACTTACTTAAGTAATTACTCCCTCACTTATTAGTAATAATTGTAAAATGTGATACACTGTGAATAGTTTAATCGTGTGAATAATCCTTTTTTAATATTATTATTCGACATTTAATAATTAATACTAGCAGTGGCCCGTGGTGTTACCCGCGGTTTATTCAGTCAGTAGCGAGTCACGTCGCCGGCAAAATGTGACATTGTTAGTTTTTTAAGTATATATAAAATATGTATGTTAGTTTTAAGATATTTATTATATAATTATAATATGTATGTTAGATTTTAAGGTAATTGTTATATGGGCCTCTGATGCCCGAAATAAACGATTTGATTTGATTTGATTTATTAGGAAAAAATATATATTGTGACATTTTCCGGTCGTAAACTACTTCAAACTTACAAGTTTCAATTATGAGGTCCAGTTTTTAAGTATAATACTATGATTTATTGCGTTAAAGACTAGCAATCAATTAGAATTTTACGTGGGCAAACCCGCGGGTAAAATATGACCAATAAATAAAAACACAATTCAATCATTAACATATTATTTATTTAACATACATTTGATATGCGTATCAAATAAAGGGTAACTACTAACTAGCTAAAGGCCGCACTCAGAGACGAGTATCAATAATTACTTAACTGTGATTGAATAAAAATATTGAGTTAAGCCATGGGGCTTATCTTTACATCATCTTATTTATCTGTCAAACTCTTCATAAAATTGAAGTTTAATACCTAATCATTAAATTTCTCTGAGTACGGCAATAAGTATTTAAAAAAGTATTTTTAACGGGCTTTGGCCCACCACATATTCCCACCACCACGAAAATCCTTTGATATGATCTCAGTGAGCCCAAAAGACATGCTAAAGCTATCTTGGGACCCGCAACGAAATTAATCAGAAGGAGATAGGTCATAGGCGGAGTAGGAAATATTCCCATTTTCCCTCCCCATACAAAGCAGGAGGTCTCACACGATGGGTTACCTGATGCTTCGCTCTTAGAATCTAGGAGCTGTAATAAAAAATATTAATTTAATTTCTGTCCGCAGACAAAAAGGACCTAATGAATTATAAATAAATTACCTTGACAGGCACAGAAAAAGAAATGTTTTCTTTCCAACATTTAATACATCTTCTTTATTAAAATGTTTACTGTATATTCTTGAACCACGTGGTGGGCCCCAATTCAGTCTATTTTTTGCAGTTATCCATAATTTAAGGATTTCAGGGTCATTAGGAAATCTGGAAAAAAATTGGATACATGACAATTGTATTGGAATAGTACTTTAAAAATATAAAACCGACTTCAAAATAATTGTACTTAATTAATTAAGAATTAAAATATCTCGAAACTATTAGACCGATTTTGATGAAACTTGCAATATTCCTTAAGTTGAACAATACCAAACTTGAAACTGTACAACAAAAAAAGAATTACTGAAATCGGACTTGTAGTTCCGGAGATATGCAAACACAAACATAAAAACATACATACATACATAAATACATATACTTTTGAAATTTGTTTCATTTGTTCAGACACTGATCTAGACTAACATATTATACAAAAACTGGGCAGTTCTAGAAATATTACATACATACCTACGCTTCGAATTGATAACCTCCTTTTTTGAAGTTGGTTAAAAAACAACAAAATGTTGAAAAAAACATATTTACTTAAATTTCCCCATTAGCAGGGTAATTAACGTAAGCAACATCTGGCAACACTGGCATTTGAGGTTATAAAAACAAAATACATAAAATACAATATATTAGATGCTAATTTTAGTAAAATATATGTTTAATGTGAACAATATTATTAATTAAAGAAAGTTAATTTATAAAAACTGTGATGCTAATAAAATAAAACGAAATTTTTGAAAACTTACGTGTGAAAAGGTATTCCCTCAATTTTCCATAAAGTATTGCTTTTACAGCCCATAACACTACATCCTAACATTATTTTAGTATAGTGCACATATACATCTTATAAGAAAAACACAAACACTACTTCTACGTTACAATAATTAGTAAAATCAAAGAAAATTTGTAAATCTCAGCTGTTTGTGTACGAAACGTCAAACTTTGTTATGCTTCTGTAGGAGCATCACATTGGAAAAAATGGCCACGCGGTGAGGGACAGAAAATAATTATTTTATCTCTTTTCTCCACAAGCTATACGTAATTAACTATCTCTTTCTTTGAGTGAGTGAAAAGGAAATATCCAGCAATCTATACTTTTACTCTATCTACGCCTAAATGGAACGCCTCAGAGCGAGGTAACGCCGCATGAGTTTCTCCAGTCTCGTCCTCCCCGACTAAACAGGCCGGAAAACCAAAGTCTAGAAAGACTAAACCGGCCCCTAGGCCCGAGCTACCCGCGATGTCCGTGCAGACTAGTACTGCCGCGTCCCCCGCTCGCCCCCCAATCGCCCCTCAGGCATCCCAGGCCTCGCAGGCCTCTCAAATAGTTCCGTCTCAGGCCCCTCTGACTTCCGAGACGGAACCCGCTTCCAAAATGCCTCCTCCTGTCATAGTACAGGAGAAGGAAAAATGGAACATCATCTCGGCCGCGATAAACGAGAAAAAGCTCCGTTACTCGTCGGCTACCACAACTCCGATCGGGATAAAGGTCCAGGTCCAAACGCCTCAGGACCATCGCCTCCTAACTGCGTTCCTCCGTGGAAAAAACATAGGTTACCACACCTATGCCTTAGAGGACGAACGTGTCCTCCGCGTCGTCATTGTAGGTGTCGACAAGTTCATCTCCGAAAGGGATGTACTTGAAGACCTAATAGCCCAAGGTTACCCCGCGACCGAGGTACACAGGATGTACCACCCCGTCAAAAAACACGTGTACAACATGGTACTAGTGATCCTCCCCCTTACCCCCGAGGGTAAGGAAATTTTTAACATACGCGCCGTATGTAATATAACCGGAATACGCGTGGAACCCCCCCGTAAAAGAGGCACTCCTGGCCAATGCCACAGGTGCCAACTTTACGGGCACTCCGCGCGAAACTGCCAAGCCCGACCGCGTTGCGTCAAGTGCCTAGGAGACCACGGCACCTCTGACTGCCCACGCAAAACACCAGCTGAGGAGTCCGAACCCCCCAGCTGTGTGCTATGCAAAACACAAGGCCATCCGGCTAATTACAGAGGGTGTGTAAAAGCACCCAAAGTAAAGAGACGAATTGCGCCTCAAACAAAGAAAAACAATAAGGAAAAAACAAAGCAGAGATATATCCCTGCTCCGCTTCCCACTAAATCACCTTGGGTGAACAGCACTAGTGCCCCTAATAACTTCCCCGTGCTCCCCAACAGGGCCCAGCCCACCGCCGCGCAAAAACCCGCGCCCTCCGCGACAAAACCTGCGCCCCCAGCGGCAAAGCCCGCAACACCCGTGGCAAAACCCGCGCACCCCGCGAAAAAGCGCACTCCCCCCGCGAATATAACCTCCAATTACGGAGACGACCTGCGTGACGTGACCGACTTCCTAAGCCTCATAAACCCGTCAGAGGTAGCCGAATTCTCCTACGGACTACGGACGGCTAGGACTTTTTCACAATTATCCTCCTGTCTGTCGACTTACAACGATTTGATCCGCAGGATCAATTCTCTCAATTTATCACTATCGTTTAACTAATGGATTCAACCGGAAGAATAAAACCGCGCTCCCTACAGG
The DNA here is from genome assembly GCA_905333045.1 of Lysandra bellargus. Lineage (NCBI taxonomy): Eukaryota > Metazoa > Arthropoda > Insecta > Lepidoptera > Lycaenidae > Lysandra > Lysandra bellargus. The sequence continues at coordinate 2,374,721 of HG995328.1, forward strand.
TAGTTACGTTTAATACAAACGGCATACATAATAATATAGACGAAATCCGCGAATTCGTCATAAACCACAATGTCGATATTTTACTAATGCAGGAGACGTTCCTTAAGCCTAGTAGAAAAAGCCCAAAAATAGCTAACTATAAAATAGTTAGAAATGACAGAACCCGATCCCAACTCGGAGGCACAATGATTTATTACAAAAAATCAGTGCACTGTATTCCCCTAGAACCCCCATCCCTAACTAACTTAGAAACTTCTATTTGTCACATTAGCATGACAGACCATCAACCTATCATAATTGTATCTGCCTATTTAGCCAGCAAAATGCCCATAACTTCTAGCGAATTAAGATCGCTATTTAATTTAGGCAATGCCGTCATTATTGCCGGCGACCTAAACTGCAAACACACAGAGTGGGGCAATGTCATATCTAATACGAATGGCATTAGATTATCCGTCTTAAGCGACTCCTTAAATTTTGCAATTTTAGCCCCTAACGACCCCACTCGCTACGACACTGCTAGCCGTAGTAACAACCTTATTCATAACCCTAGTGTTATTGATATTGCGTTAGTTAAAAACATTAACCTCAACATCTCTTTGGAAACAATCCACGAGCTTAACTCGGACCACAGACCAGTTAAAATTGCGCTTGGCAATTCTAACCAACTCGCTGCTAGTACTAAAAAGATAATTGATTATAAATTACTAGCAGATAACCTAGAAAACCTTCAATCGAGTCACCTCGATCTCATTCCCGATTTCATCGAAAACTCTAAAGTGGCGCTTGAGGCCTCTCTCCACTTGGCTGATCATCTGGTAGAGAACATCGAAAAATCTTCTAGGGAAATGCCAACGATTCATGAGAATCGCTGGCCTCTCCCAGATGATATAAAAGAGTCCATCAGACTCCGTAACGCGGCTAAACGCACATACGATCGCTACCCATCGGAAGACTGGAGGAGGGCCCTCCGTCACTACGAGAGGGAAGTTAAATATAAAATCAAACAACACAAAGCCGAGAGGTGGGATCGACTTCTTAGCGAACTCGAACCGTCTCACACGGCCTACTGGCCGCTCGCGAAGTCCCTCAAAAAAGATACGGAGAGCGACATGCCTCCACTAAACAGACCAAATCGTCCTCCTGCACTGGAGGATATCGACAAAGCCGAATGCTTGGCCGACACCATAGAAAATCAGTGCCGACCTAGTACTCTCCCGACCGACCCTGATCATGATAATCTAGTCAATACCGAGGTAGAAAGCCGACTCATGGCCCCACCATCAGAGCCTCTCAGGCCGGTGGATATGGAGGAAATCAAAGATATTATTAAAGATTTGAATTCCAGAAAGGCCCCAGGCCTGGACGGTATCTCAAATAAAACCCTTAAATTACTACCTGCCACTATAATTGAATTGCTCGTGAACATCTTTAACGCCCTTTTACTAGGATGTTCATTCCCAGATATATGGAAAGTAGCTATAATAATAGGTATCCACAAACCGGGTAAACTCCGGACGGAACCAAGTAGTTACAGACCAATTAGCTTAATTAGTTGCCTCGGTAAAATTTACGAAAGAGTTATACTAAGACGCCTAAAAAACTCTTACCTGACGAACAATTCGCATTCCGCGAATTCCACAGCTGTCCCGCTCAGGTACACCGCCTAACGGAGTACATATTAGAACAAAAGAACAATAGGAGACCGACTTGCGCTGTTTTCTTTGATGTCGCAAAAGCATTCGACAAAATTTGGCACAATGGGCTAATTTATAAACTTTTTAAACTCGGCATTCCCGATAGTCTTGTTATAATAATAAGTAACTACCTCAAAAACCGTAAATTTTGTTTCAGAGTCGAAGGCATTCTGTCTTCACTTAGAGATCTAGAGGCTGGAGTACCGCAGGGCTCGGTTCTCTCCCCGACCCTCTACAATCTCTACACGTCCGATTTGCCCACCCACCCTCGAGTACAAAAAGCGCTATTCGCAGACGACACGGCCCTGTTCTTTGCTCATCGCCAAATAGCTTTCGCGTCCAAAAAACTCCAAGAAGCAGTTACCGAACTCGGTAAATGGTTCGCAAAATGGAGAATCGAACTAAACCCCGACAAAAGTCACGCTATATTATTTAACGGACTAAAACGTAAGAAAATGCAACCTATTAGTCTGCACGGAAAATTAATTCCCGAAGTCACGGCTGTCAAATACTTAGGAGTAGTACTAAACAAGTCGATGTCATTCACGAACCATATATCGAATACCGTACGTAAAGCGAAATTTGTATTATACAAATTATATCCTTTACTCAACGCGAGTAGCAAAATGTCCTTAAGACATAAGCTCACCTTATACAAAACATGTATAAGAACGATACTCACTTATGCGTGCGTCTCTTTCGCACACATAAGTGACAATCAGATGAACCAATTGCAACGAGTTCAAAACCGTTTTTTGCGCATGGCAACAGGTGCCCCCCGTTACATGCGAAACATCGACTTGCATAGAGACTGCGAGCTTATCACTATCAAAGCCTATATCAAAGAACTCTCGGAGAGATTCTTTGAGAAAGGAAAAGTACATCCCAATCCGCTCATTCGTAAGGCTGTGGACTACGAACATGACGCACCGACATTCCGATACCCCTTCAGGCGGCCTAAGCATATCTTAGCCGACCCTGTAGATCCCATCACAGAATACGTAACGTACTGTGTACAGTTACGCAAACACAAATCACACTCACCCGCGTGGTTAGTACTGCACCGGGGACGACGCCGGCGCCTTCCCCGAGGACTTAACACGACCCGAACGACAAACAGACAGACCGACCGAAATCCGGTGCCGAGCTCGATCCCGGGTTCGAGTTCGCATGCGGATAGCATAGGAACACACCTAAATCATGACCGCGACCGCGACATTGTCGTAGAGAGCTCTACCAATTACTTTGACATTAGAACATACACGCGTATGTCACCCCAACCGGACTCGGAAGGGGAGAGGGACGGCCCTCTTTTATGCAATAACATTAATAACTTAAGCTCATCTACCGCGATAACTCGTACGCAGCTAGTTTGTGCTACCGCGCGCGAGCAGCCTCACTCGTCAGAGAGTGAGTAAGGGGTCGGACCCCTTAAGAGCAGGGGGGATCCGTGTCCCCACGTCAGATGAAAATAGCTTATTTTCGTAGCTCTCCACAATATTGCCCGATTAGAATGTCACACGTGTGACTTTAGGGGAGGGGGCCAGGCCCCCTCATTGTTTATCTCCAAACCAACTAGCAACAGACTAGTTATAGCCACGATTAAACTACCACGGTCTTAACCAGACCAGTAGCTTAGACCCTTTCGAAAAAAAAAAAAAAAAAAAAAAAAAAAAGCCGCATGAGTCATGTTTTTTCGTGCGTGGAGCCGGCTCCATCGAATTATAAGACGTTGTCACGTCAAAAATACACGGTTCCCGTCGCGATAAATAAATTTTGACGTAATGGAGCTGCGGGCGTCATCTAGTTCAACCATAGTCTGTTACCGCTTCACGCCCAAACCGCTGAACCGATTTTGCTGAAATTTGATACTTTGAGTCCCGGGAAAGGACATGGTTTTAATCCCGAAAAAATGTACGGCTCCCGCGCGATAAACAAATTTGGCGCGACAGAGTTGCGGGCGTCATCTATAGTATTGCATAAAATTTAGCTACGGTTGAGCATGAAATTGTATAACAAAGTATTTATAAGAAGTACGAAACCAATCTCTGGCATAAGCGTTCAATTTGAGAAACATCCGGCTTGCGTTATAAAATGTTACTATTTTCCGCTAAACTACAACACATACTCGTTGTATGTACATACAAAATATCTGCTATATCAATGCTGTGTTTACAAAAACATTGTATAGGTATTATAATATTGTAGTGACTAGTGTACATAGCTAATTTCTTTTATAAAAACCTTTTTATACTATTTTGTACGACTCTATAATTTATGATTTTTTGACTTGTTTACTTTTTGATAGATTTAGAGAAGAGATTAAAAAAAGAGAATTCAACTGGAATATCGAGTGTGCTATTTTATCATTTTCTCCGACGCACCTTCTAAACAAGAAAGTTGAGCAAGCGATCCACCTCGCAACGACGCGAGGACCTTGCTCACTTCAATATGTATTACTGTACTAGATAAACAATGTTTTTTCCTTGTCTGTAAAGTTATTATTTTCATACAAGTATCATGATACAAGAACAACACATTGTGTGGATATTTTAGGCGGCGTCCACAAATTACGTGAGGTGTTTTTTTAATTTTTTGACCCCAACTCCCCCCCCCCCCCTGGTGAGATTTCGTGAGATTTTATTTATCCCTTTGGAATGGATTAAAAATAATAGACATGTGTCTAAGTGAAAATATTTAGACGGATGTAGAGCTCTCTTTCTACCGCAAAATTATATGCTTGTTGATACTCTTTCGTTTACACTTCTGCCGGCACTTCCAGAGTAATTTAAACCGTGGTTTATTTTAATTATTCAGTATTAAATTACTCAGTATAGCGGTATGATATCCACTCCGAAAATCGATTCAAATGGACATTAATGCGATTAAAAGAACAAACTTGATCCGATCGTGAAGCATTGAATGAAGCGATCCCGCGTCAGTTGATAGACCTTTGTTCTACAGCGGCGGGTTTTTAGAATTGTCATCAGGCCATTGTGAGGTCTAATGAACGGCATTTCAGGGGAAGTGCTGGGGACTGATAAATAGAGGGATGAACCGTCACTCCTGGACGAGTGAATTCGTTACTGGATTGTGGCTGAATTTGATTAATTTTAATTATTATTGACAACTAGATGACCCGGTGAACTTATCACTTCCCTCTGGATATTATCCCTCCCTGGACTTCCAAAAATATTTTAAGACTATAATCAACCAAACCGGTTCAGAGCTGTTCTCGAGTTTTAGCGAGACTATCAAAATTGAAAATAGATTATTGAGAATAACTCAGGGGGGACAGACACGGATAATAAATGTGATTTTTGTGACTGCATAATATTATAGTCCATACTCCTTACTAACTTCTGAATTCTCGCATATTATTAGGATGGCTTCGCGGACCACTTGTCTCAATGCCTCTAGGGACCACCAGTGGTCCGCGGACCACCGGTTAAGAACCACTGGTCTAGACCTTTCAAATGCGATACAATGGTTGCTAACTACCTAACTACAGCTAACCACTAAGCTACGAACGCTTTCAACTTGATAATATTAACATGAGGTAAATAACATGCATCATAAATATTGTTAATTAAAACTTATAATATACAGATTTTAGTTTCAAGATCTTAGCCAAAGTTTACCGTGTTCTGTGTACGACATAACGAGCTGGAGTTTGTAAGTTTGGATGTGAGAGGTTACCTCTGGAACTAACATATTATTATATCTTTAAACGAGCAATTATTATATATGTATATAATTGGAATCTCGAAATCGGCTCCAACGATTTTCATGAAATTTAATATATATAGGGGGTTTCGGGGGCGATAAATCGATCTAGCTAGGAATCATTTTTAGAACATGTCATTTTATTCGTGTTTTATCGAATACCGAGCAAAGCTCGGTCAAATAGCTGGTATTATATTACGCGTGATATAATAAGCTTGTGATCATTATGTACACTGAGCAGGTTTTATGTACTACACTTTATCTATCTTAGATATCTCATGCTCATGTACATGAGCGTGTAAGTACATGAGCATGAACATGAACATGAACATGAACATGAACATGAACATGAACATGAACATGAACATGAACATGAACATGAACATGAACATGAACATGAACCTGAACATGAACATGAACATGAACAATGAACATGAATATGAATAATTCACCACCATCATTACACCACATTATGATGCTTTAATTGATTTTTTTGTATTTTATTTTGCATTAAATTAAGGATCAGAATGGAAATTTATAATAATTATTTCGCCGTCTCTGTGCGATTTCTTTGTGAAATTATTATTTTTCTTAATTTAAGGGATATAATTTGTATTTGATGCTATGGTTGCGAAAGTGGTAGTGGTTCAAGTTTCCTGGGTCTTTCACTCATGTAAATTAAAAATATAGATCGAAATAAAATAGTCGTAGATGGGTGTCCAATTTTCTAAATCTCGATAATAATAGTAAGTAATAGCTCCCACACCGGTTTCGGTAACGGTGGCCGGTTTCATTGAAACCAGAGTAATTTTATAGTGCCCAAGTGTGTGCGCAGTACACAAGAGCACTCTCTACTCCTTTACTCTCATAACCCAGTGGACGGACGACCGACACGACTGGCGAGAGATCAGGCGCAGGGCCGATTTTTTACATGCCCATCCGACGCATGGATCATCTTACTTGGTAGACTGTAACGTAGTAAATTTCTTATAAATAATAAACTGTACTATTAGCGCCATCTATTGACATAATTTTGAATTAAAGTTTCCTTATTGATCGATTTTTAGGAAATCACTATCTGTTTTTAACATTAAAACAATTTGAATTATATATTTAAATATTTTAAATAACAATCCATTCATATTTTAATAATTCTTTTAATCAAATTTAATTTTTGAAATTCGCGCTCTTTACTTCTTAGTTAAGTTTTCACTTTTGACTTTTAAAAAAAAACTCTCTTGGGTATAAAAGTCGAGTCTGAAATGTCATCGGCCTTTTTCTAGAATTCAAAAACTAAAATGTAGTTTGTTGAACATCTACTTATTCCCCAATATTGGTGAGTTTAATTTGTGTGTCTATTTAGTTTTCAAGCTTCTTTTGTGTTGAAAATTACAAGGTTTCTATGATATATTTTTGTCGTTCTGCTATTCTAAAACACTTAGCTGACTATGTGTCCGGAAAACCTTTGTTTCATAATTTAAGCCCTTTTGGCAAGATTTATTTCATTATAATCTCTTGTTCCTTTTGTAATTTAACATAATCTAGCATATAACATGTTCCAAATTGTTAATTTGCCCTGTTTTACGTAAATTTAGGTAATCTTAAAGTACCCACTTTTTGAAATTATTAATTGTTCTTTTACTTTCTTTTATTGTAATGGACATGCAACCCGTGGTTTCTTTTCCTAAATATCTGGATCGTGGTTGTCTGTCCATTCCACGTGTCTGAAACTCCGGAATGGTTTTTTTCAGGGGACCCATATTCGGGATAGACCCATGCTCGGGTTAGACCCATACTCCGGTTAAACCCATGCTCGAGTCGAAGATGAACCCTTAAGCTTATTAACCTGCTCAACCCCATGATCATGGAGCTATAGAAGTTAATCCAGCCTTGGGTTGCGGATGGCCACCGCCCTGGGCTGCCCTACCACCTGAACACCCTGCGGCCACCGACTGCTGTATACACATGGGACGTCCGAGCACCAGCGACCACCTCCGGACGACGCGAAGGGGCTGGAGCTCTTCACACCGGCTGGCTATCCTCCAGTCTCCAAGCTAAGTGCCATGTGGTCCTAGACGTCCCCCCCCTATACCCTCCGAGTACACAGACGGCTGAAACTAGAGTAGCACAAACCCACTAGAACTACCCCCCTGATGATTAATTACTTAAATTTATCTTAATGAGTCTCTGCTCTTATTAAATTATTAATTATGTAGTTATATTTTTATAACAATAAATTTGTTACTGATTTTTTTAATATTTCATTTATCTCTCTCTTAAGACTAAAGACTCATTTTGTATGTCACAGTACTATTTACTTTTAAATACTATTTTCACTTTTTTTTTACTTTTTTTTATATGTGACAAGACAATCAGGTGATCAGCCTGCACCTAACCAAACTTGGAAATAACATGTTTCCAACGCAGTCTCCGAGCCGAACTCCGAGTCAAGAGCCGTACTCTATGCCACTAGACTAGAGCACGGAGGCGATAATAATAACATAGAGATGAACTACGATAACATGGCGTGCCCCTCCAAATTACTGTTTCAATGTGTGTAGCTGTAGCCACATCATTATGAAAGAGTTTGTATGTACTATGTAGTAAGTATTCAACTAATCAACCAGTACTCGTAAGTCGTAATATTTCACTTAAGTATATATATAGTCAAATTCCGTAGTACATCCAATTAAATTATGAAAGTGCTAAATGTTTAAAAAATTGGACACCCAGACACTTATTATTAATTATAATGATTATTTATAATCGATTTTTAAGGAATTATTCGAAATTTAATTATTATTGAAAAAATTGAGATGTAATTTGACCACCGCAAATACAATGGTCGTCAATGGTCGTATTCGATTCGCATGCGCAAAGTTAAAAATTAATGTCAGTGTTAGTGTCATGTGCCAAAATCTGACAGAAATTCATTCAAATTTCTATTATTGCACATGCGCGAAAGCTGCACATGCGCATTGAAATGAAATTAATATGTCTAATCTAATAACTGTATCGCCATTATTTTTCGAAGGAAAGTTTTCATCAATTTCAATTTGAAATATTTCCGCAGAATCACCGGTGAACCCACTTTTTTATGGGCTTAAAAAATCGCAAATCTTACAAAGAATGGATAAGCAGTTTTTTAGCCTTTATCTTTGATACAAAGTTCCCAATTCTGACGAATTCTCAAAAATTGTACCACTTCCGGCAAAAATTACGTATGATTCATGGAAATTTTAAAACGAATTATTTCACATAACTTATCGGTAAGGTATTGATTTTTTGGTATGAATCAATGAAGGATGTTTTATTCTACTATATATTTTGAATTTAGGTCAGAATCTTCGAATTTATAAATGTTATATAGATCCTTAATGTCACTCATTATCAAGATTTGTTGGTCAACTAATCATAACTAGCCGACCGCGCAAGACAACGCACTTCAAACGTTTTGACAACGCACTTCAAATGTTTTGAATTATGATTTTGGAAGGGCGCGCCATGTTATCGTAGTTTATCTCTACATTCACGCGGACGAAGTTGCGGGCAACAGCTATTTGTTAATATTTTTCAAAGTACCTTCAATCAATAAAACATACGTTCATTATGTTTGTACTGACTACTGAGACCTGTCGAACTTTCCTCTTGGTTTTGCTCAATATGTAAATAATTAATATTTATTCTGAATAAGAGATCAAATAAAAACTCTCTCGAAACGTATAAACATTATTTACAGCTTCACAATTCCATTTACATTTCCCAATTAATATTTACGATCTCCTTTTCATAAAAAAACATTTATTTACCTGTGTACCTCATCGCTACGGAATATCTTGAAAGTTCTTTCCGTGTTTTATTTTCTCTTTTGATTCTTTTATAAACGTCTTTAAAAGCTACAAGTAAGATTTGTCCAACTATGGACTAGAACAGATTTTATACGTAGTAAAATCTGTTTTAGTACTTTGGTAATCTGTGAACAGACTTTTCTAGTGTTTTTTGCCGCAAAAATTCAAGTTACGATACAAGACGGTGAAACGGACGATCACTTGTAATGCTTTCTTTACTTTAATATGAGCCCATAAGGCTTCACCGACGATTGGCACGTGTCGGCGGCACGCGTCGGCGGCAGTCGACGGCTGTCGGCGGCACGCGTCGGCGGCACGCGTCGGCGGCACCCGTCGGCGGCACGCGTCGGCGGCAGTCGACGGCTGTCGGCGGCACGCGTCGGCGGCAGTCGACGGCAGACGACGGCACGTGTCGGCGGCAGTAAGCGCTCTAAATAGAGTTGTAACAGTTTAGTGTAGTAATGAAACAAAATTGAAAACGTTAGTGAATGAAATGGATAACTTAAATTTTGTAACATTAGGGCAATGATAGATCTACCAGAATCTGATGGCAAAGTGAGAAAATAAATTGACTCTAGCTATGCCGGGGTAGTTGGAAAAAAACATTTTGATCCTAAACACAATTTTTAAATTGTTACCTTCTTCACCCACTTACGTCTTCAATTAAGTAAGTATAACAAGCACAACACTTTCAATAAGTAAAAAATAAATTGGATACTAAACTAACCAGCTTGTAAATTACTGAGTTCCGTTAAATATTTTCCATAGATTTCCCACCGATGGTGTTAGATTATCATAAGAAAAAGTCATTAAAGCGAGTTATTCATGATTTCAGTTCGTACCTCATAACGAAGCATTATGACTTATTCATAGTCTGGAAGTTACATAGGAAGAATAAGAATGTTCCAGAGGTTCTTGTTATAATAAACGAGACAATAGCGATTCAATTGTAATTTTATATTTATTGCAAAGATTTATTATCACGGAAAATTAGTCCTTAGTTATTAGGATATACTTAATAATTGTATCATTCTTTCTACGAATTCACTTGAGTGGGTAGATTTTATTTATTAATAGTACTTAAGTAAATATTAAATTTATTTTTTATATTCAGTAGAGCTACATAATATAAATTTCTTAAGTACCTTGAACGTGGCGTAGAGACATTTTGAAATGTTTTTGTTACTCATATCATAGTATTTAACCCTCTCACTCCCAAGCGGTTACCGGGGGTCACGCCATTAGTACTGCGCTATGAAGTATAATAAGTACTTACATATTTTTCTTACAAATTTTTTAAAATATGTTACAATAAAATGATGAAAAATATACTTTTTAAATAAGTTTTAAGTAAGGTTTTGTATTCTTACAAATACAATACCCTATTTATCTAATATCTAAACTCACTTTCTACATTTTCAAGATGAAGTCGATAATATTTCACTGAACCACTAGTGAAATTATATTCATAAAGTTTTGTGAACGGGGTCGGGGCAGTCTGCCAAAAAGAGAAGCAGGTAACTGGAGCAGAGGGGGGGGGGGGATTGGCAAGAGAGTGAGTGCTTGAGCACGTTCCTTACTTAATGCCACCTAGTTGGCTATTATCTAGATTCTTGATTATAATACAAGGTCAACACTTAATTTTATTAGACATTCTTATGAAAAGCAATCCCGTTTATAATTTAGTACGTTATCTTGTATTTATATACCAACCGATTTATACAATTCGAAATAGATAATACAGAGTAGACTAGTTGTTGATGTACGATGTCCGACAGGCGACTATACAATTTTGTTAATTTTGAATTAGGAATACTTTTTATTTAGAACAGAATAGAAAATACTTTATTTGTACAACTTAAACTAAACTTAAACTTAAAAACACAAGGATGATTATTATGTACTATCAGAGAAATTGATTAATTTGGTCGCGTTACGTCGAACCCATCCGTCTATCACAGCTAACATAAAGCCTACCAAATGACGTAGATCCGTGAACTGCCTAGAAATCGTTTTCCTCGATGGTATATATAAAAATATGTGGTCTTACTGCTAATTAGAGCAGTTTCTGCCAGACAACCTTCAACTTTAAAATACAAATATGATAACTATTTGTTTAATTCTTAGTTTGAAAATTCTGAGCAGGCGTACAAAATGCGTCAATTTTAAACGCGGTGGTGAAAATTTTACTTGTGATTCTGGCACTGCGCTGAACCATAATAAAAAACATAACGAACTGTGTGACAATAAAAAATACGCTACAAAACTTCTACATTTTGTGAATTAAACACAATTGCCGATTAGTCCACTTTATTTTTGGTGTGCGAGTAACAAATGTACAACGTAAACAGTTTATAAAACATTTTATTCGCTGTCCGCTATTGGTGTATAAATTTGCCAGATATTGTGCGCCGTTTCCCTCCCATAAACATCCAAACACGTTTTCATGAGGGGACAACATACCTGAAATTGTAATAATAAAGTAAATTTGTATTTGAAAAAAATAAATGTTGTGTAATAATATACACCATTTTGCTATTTGGTAATGGGTTTTCTACAAAGCTAATTTATAATGCACATAAAGACTCCAAAATGACTGAACCAATTTTAATAAAATTTGGAACTGATATACTTAGAGTGGACTATAAGTAAATATAGCTGCTGCTGCTGTTTATTGCGAGAAAGTGTATTTTTTCATTTTGTGGCGTCTATGTGTAGTAGATAGAATATAAGACTTTGACTCCCGCAAGGAAAGACTGCCCGTTTTAATCTCTATCTAGATATTAATACATTCGAATTATTATGACAATAAATAACTTTATACTATTAATTCCAAATTTTGCTGTATTTAACAGTCAAATTAATTTTCTTGCAAACCACAACCTTTAGCTAATACTTCAGTCGGAATTTCCAGGAATTGCTATTGTATTCTATTGTTGTCGCGATCACCGGTGCTCGCGCGGGGCCTGAAGGACTAAAGTATTAACATTAAAAGTAAATACTTTCGCTAAAGCTTTCGCACAAATGCGCTTGGAGAACCGACTTATCGCGTTTCGAATCTAGCCGTCAATGCCGGAATAATAGTGCCAACATCAGATACCGCTGTGATCGATTGCGCGGTGACAAACCACTTATCTCTGTCCACTGCCACGTTTTATACTACCGCTAAAGGAGATTGGGAGATTAAAAGTACAATTTAACATTGAAATTTTATAAGAATTGAAGACCATAATTTGGTTACGACCGATGGTATTTCAAGCCCACAATTTGAGCACCTACACTTACGGAAAAACTATCACGCCTATTGATTTGTGCTTTAACATAGTAATTTTTAAGATAACATTTTAAACTTTCGCGTTGCATAATAATAATTAAAACTTATTAATCGAGATTTAACGCGACTTATTTAAATAGAAATGCTACTACGAGTACATACTTTTTCTCGACGTTTCGGCCGTGTTGCAACGGCCGTGGTCACGAGGGGACTCTTAAAATATAAGTCGCGTTAAGTTCCGATTAAAAAGTTTTATTTATAGTAATTTTTATTTATATATGTTAATGTGTATCATCAGTTAGTCAAGGTTTGGTTACTATCTAATATATAAAATTCTCGTGTCACAGTTTTCGTTGCCGTACTCCTCCGAAACGGCTTGACCGATTCTCATGAAATTTTGTGAGCATATTGAGTAGGTCTGAGAATCGGCCAACATCTATTTTTAACCGACTTCCAAAAAACGAGGAGGTTATATGTTCGGCTGTGGTTTTTTTTTGTATGTTCAACAATTACTCCGCCGTTTGTGAACCGATTTTCGAAATTTTTGTTTTGTTGTATTAGGTTTCACTCCAATTTGGTACCATGTTCACAAAAGTGGTGACTTGATGATGGAATCCAGGAGTAATCGAAGGGAATCCTCGAAATTTATATGGAAACATATGGTGATTTTGGTGGTGAAGTGTACTAAGAATATGCTACCAAAAAGTCAAATATTGGGTCAAGGTATACCATGGTTTCGAAGATGCTAAGAGAACTCCTGACTCTTTATAGATACACGTTTGGGAGTTTCGGCGTTGTTTTAAGAACAGAAAGCATATGCTACCATGCAATTCAAATTCATCATCATCATCATCGTCATCATCATCATTACCACGTCGTGTTAAGGACGTTAAGGTCACCAATGTCTCATGGCACAAAATAGATAATAGTACAAGGCATAGGTATGGATACAATAATAATAATTATATACATAACAACACCAATTATAGGCTGTTTAATATACACGGCGGTCGGCGCCGCAGAGGCAACGGCGTCGCCGCGCGCCGCCGCGCGCCGCGCGGCGCGAGCGTACACATCGTATTCAAGTTCTAACCGGAATTTCAGGGCATGCAGCATGCCGCGCTGCGAGCATTTTTTAGCACGTGTTCACTTAGATTTTTTTAAATGTATTGCTTAAATGTATCTATCTACCTGATATTTGGGCCTTGGGGTATGCCGTATGACTCTTAACAGTCTTAACAAATTGTAATAAGATACGTAGAATATACGCAGTACCACCGACGACCACTTATAAATTCGCGGACTATGACGGAGGTCAACTTAATAACAATTATACGAGATCAGTTACCACTCAATCAATATTATGATTTATGTTGTCAATTCAATGCTCACTACTCACACCAAGCGGCAAGCTCACTGTTGAGTTGTCAGTTGCTTACAAACTTTCAACAACACGACAGAAATCTGTTACAAGTTACAACTACCTATATAAAACTTCTACGTACAAGCGATAGCGCGACACAGGAGCGCCTCAGTGACATCTAGTAAAGACAATATGAAACTATTTTTTATACAATTTGAATTGGCACTAACAAGTTTACCTACTTGGTAACTAAAAAGAGTGAAATTATTATTTTTAACAAAAAATTAAAACCGACTTCCAAGATTAAGATTTTTACCTTGGAAGTCGGTTTTAATTTTTTCATACCAAAAATTATTTATATGGCAAAACAACATTTGCCGGGACAGCTAGTTAAAATATAAAAATACTGCCTACAAGATTATAACCACGCAGAAAAACGAACGACAAAGCTCGGCTGTTAGTTAGTCAATAAAAAATATGACTATCCATGATACCAGTAAAATTGTACTTGCCTATTTCTATCATGCTAGGGCTACTCACGTAGATGTCGTAAGAGCTACGCCGTAGTACCGTAGCGTGCTACACGTCTACATAATAATATGTTTCGCAAATTGGTAATATAACATCAGTGGTTTCATCAGTATTTGCACAATATTACTAATAATTTAAGAGAAAAATTAGTTATCCCTTCATAATATTATTACGGTGTTACCAGTATCAACATTTTTTAAATCTCGCGGCACCCGTATATTGGTTCGAAATTATTTTATATCCTTTTCCGGTCTCGAAGAAATTGCATCAAACATAGCCTTAGCGCGAATACGTAACAGATAGACAGTTTCTCATTTATCTTACTAGTGAAGATGTTACATTATCGAAACAAAACTTACCTTTCCGTAAAATCCCATCGTCCAGCAGCCAATATTAATTCCCAAATTCACATTTGTGGGGCAATGATTAATGATGACGTCCTTATTCACCTGAAAAATTTCAACATTCATTAAAATATACGAATCCATTGTACGCCATTGAAATACTATAATCTGCAAAATGAAAACCAATGGCTTAAAAGCTGAAAATAAACCGCGCGCGGCGCGAAGAATTAAGTGGCTTGCATTTCCAGTATTAAATAATAACTATCCTGGAAATCTGTAAACTGTAAGTATACACAAAAATCACACAATAAAGATAATATAATCGTTCTATTATTATGAGCAAGTGATTTGTGTTTGTGTATAATAGTAGTCGCTTTTCACGTAAACGAATGTACGGATTTTGAAGAAACATAATTAGTAGTAGTTAAGTGTTTGGATTAAAAAAAGGATTTTTTTAAATATGTTTAATCACTGGAATCTGGATATTGTATATACTAAACTACTGGTAAGTATGAAATGAGGGGCTAATATGCTCGTTTATAATAATATGGTCCGCGTAATATAGGAATTTGTTATGTGTTGTCGATGTATTATCCTTCAACTTTTATTCATCATTATTATTTCATCTCAGAATTCCTCGAGCTTTATTGAATAATGGAGCCTAGAGAGTGGGCAGGCGTCGGATAAAAGATGTTAAGTGAGAAACCTCATTTATTTAGGTGTTGTAGGACGTGAATCCTAAATGATCTAGTACATTAGGATGCGGGGTACGAAGCGGTGAACTTCAAAGGGACTCGTTGAAATATGCATGTTTTATTTTCATGTTGGCACATCGAGTTAGCCACACAATTATTGCGTGGTTAATAATGACTACCACTTTTACTGTAACGTAACAATTATACCTAATCGGCAGATGCAATTATTATTACTAGAGGTCGCCCAATGATCAAAATTTGATCTCAAATAAAAAAATTGAATTATAAGTTTCAAATTTCAACGCTTTTACCACTTATTTTATAATGACTTAGGTACATGATATATTTTGTATCGAATCCCTTCTCATTTGCACGCGTAGTGTGACCACTGGCTAAATACTAAAATTGATTAAGATTTTAGGTAAAAAATGAAAGATTTTAAGTACATAAAAATACTTTCATATAATACATACCTACCAAGTAACTATACTTTATGATAATATAAGAAAATATTGTGTTCTTACTTGTTATAAGTATGTACTATAATTATCCATACTAATATAAATGCGAAAGTGTGTCTGTCTGTCTGTCCGTCTGTCTGTCTGTCTGTATGTCTGTCTGTCTGTCTGTCTGTCTGTTACCTCTTCACGCTCAAACCGCTTTACCGATTTTGCTAAAATTTGGTATAAAGATACTTTGAGTCCCAGGAAAGGACATAGGATACTTTTTATCCCGAAAAAATGTACGATAAACGAATTTTGGCGCAACGGAGTTGCGGGCGTCCTCTAGCTATCTATAATTTTTAATGGCAATTATACTCTACGCCTCCTAAGTTTTGTAGCATAAACATTCTTAGTATTTAGGCCTCACAGGCACAGGCTGTCCTTCCATCTCGAACCTCGTGATCTCCGGCGTCTGCACGGGCAGCGCGCGCCATCTAGTGTTGGTCACGGGGTGCCGGCTGAGGTGCAGCGGGTACTTGCCGCACAACCCGGGTATCGCGTTTGGGTCGTAACCGAGGTATAGGGGCTGGAAATATGATTCCATCATCGTCATCTTCAATTCATTCGATTTTTGGAAACGAGAATCGGCTTCATATGACGATTATCAAATTCAATTAAATAAAGTAATCTAAGGCTTTACTAATTGCGAATACGACACAAACATTCAGACGGTAACTAAAATGCAATTGAATTTTCGTAAATTTCAACTCAATTTTTAGTAACACTCAACACAAATAGTATATCTATCTCAGAACTACTTTTCTCCTAAGGAAAGACAAAAATAGTTTTTTTATAAAAATACGATTTTCGCTACCTACATTCCATGTTCCTATATTTACTATTTCTTGTTATCTATACAACTTGGCGTAACATAAATCGCTCGAGTCAAGCGAGCAATTCGGTTCGGCCAGTGAAATAACTAATTAATAAACATCAAAGTAAAATATGACCTTATTCCTCGCTACCGAAGAAGACAAAGCCATGAGAAACTCCTGATTATACTTCAGCGGGTCTCCGTCCCTTTTGCAGTAATCGGAGCTCATTATAATGAAAGTGTTCATTTCGGTCGGCACCTCCTCCGCCGCGCAGACTACAGAGCAGCCGTCCTCCAAGTCTTGGATGTAATTAATTTCGTCCGAAGATATTCGTCCGCCCAGCAACAAGCCTTTGCTCTCTTCGCTCGGGGAATCCGACGCTGTTGAATAAATAGGGGTCGGCTGACATAACCTTAAAAGACTTTGAATAAAGAAATAAATAGGGCATTTGTAAACTGGAAATTTACCATTCGGCTAGATTGTAGGGTAATTTTGTCAAAAATTATGCCTATTTGAAAGTGACTAACCACACATAACAGAGAAAATCGACTGTCGTAAATCCGATGTGATGCGATCAAAAATGTAGAAGTATTTTATAAGAATATGAAAAATATTGTTTATTTGCAAAAATAAGGTAGTTACAATATTTTACTATTAGATGACGCCCGCAACTCCATTGCGCCAAAACTTATTTATCGCGCGGGAACCGTACATTTTTTCGGGACAAAAAGTATCCTATGTACTTTCCCGGGACTCGAAGTATCTCCATGCCAAATTTCAGCAAAATCGGTTCAGCGGTTTGGGCATGAAGAGGTAACAGACAGACAGACAGACGGACAGACAGACAGATAGACACACTTTCGCATTTATAATATTAGTATGGGCTAGCTAATAGAATTTTCATTCCTATCTTATCTTACTAGTCTGATCCACAAGTGCCATTTTCCTCAAAACCTGATATCATGCACCGAAAATTATGATTTTGGTCTCATTCGATTCGGAATAGCATCTAGAACATTCTAACAAAATTACAAGAGTGGCTGAAAAAAAATGCAAAAGTTATAAACAATTAAGTAAACATAAAAAGAAGGGTTTGGTTTTTTTAATATTTCAAAAACTATTTCAGATAATCAAAATTTGAAAATAGATCCTTAAAGATCAGGAAATTTCCTAAAAAAAATTCCAGATCCTGGAACCTTATCAATAATCTCTATATCTTTAATTGAGCGGCGAAAGTAACGGTAAAAACGCGTAGTTCGGGTTTCGCGTGAATTGCCGCAATCTGCCACGTGAACTAAAAATATATTTTAACTGATTAAATATTAATATAATAAAATAAAATAAAAATTGGGTACTAAGTAGACATATCAATAAACAATAATCCGTCAACAAAAATAAATGATCACAATTTGTTAAATTCATCAAGCCCCAAGCGGCCACATCCGGCCGCGATAACAATGAAAAAGCTATTGTGTCTTGTTTTGCCACGATCGATGGGTTTGTTATGCTTTTGTTATTTTTTAATAGTCGCCATTTTAATGTTAACCTAAAAACGCTGATTATTTCAAAACAAGAAATCTAGAAACTTTTATTATTCTTTTGACCTAGTCTTAAAAGGGCTTAGATGAGATATATACGTTGAAAAAATTCAACAATTTTGATATTTTACTTTTTTATAAACAATCAAAGGTATTCATGAATTTTTCATGTAAATAAAGCAATTAGGGTTTTTTTCATCAATAAAAATTATTATTTAAATTTTATTAGTTATGAATAAAAATATATATATATAGTTATCTGACTTCTAACAATAACAAAACAAAATATTAACAATAATTGGATATAAAAATACCGTAATTGCTTTATTTACATTACTAATTTTGGAATGCCTTTGAATGTTAATAAAAAAGTGAAAAATAAAAAAAATGAATTTTTTCAACGGGGATCTCTTATAAGGTCTTTTAAGATCAGCTCAAAAGAATAATAAAAAAATCTGGATTTCTTGTTTTGAAATAATCAGCGTTTTATGTTAACATTAAAATGGTGACTATTAACAAATTAAGAAAAGCATAATAATTAAACAAATTGGGATAATTTATTTTTGTTAACGGTTTATTATTTATTGATATGTCTACTTAGTATCCAAATTTTTTTATTCCTTAATATTAATATTTAACCACTTAAAATATTTTTTTACTTCACGTAACAGATTGCGGCAAATCACGCGAAACCCGAACCACGCGTTTTTACCGTTACTTTCGCCGCTCAATTAAAGCTATAAGGATTATTGATTAGGTTCCAGGATCTAGGATTTATTTTAGGAAATTTTCTGTTCTTTAAGGATCTATTTTCAAATTTTGATTATCTCAAATAGTTTTCGAAATATTTAAAAAAAACCCAACCCTTCTTTTTACGTTTACTTATTTGTTTATAACTTTTGCATTTTTTTCAGCTCCTCGGAATTTTGATAGAATGTTCTAGATGGTATTCCGAATCGAATGAGACCAAAATCATAATTTTCGGTGCATGAGATCAGGTTTTGATGAAATTGGCACTTGCTAACTAGAGTATACCTGATTCAATGTCGAAAGCCTACCAAAATCTGCAAGCTAACCTTATACCCCAGGAAAATTAAACATTCGACCTCGGAATAATTCGCATATAGAGATGAAAATTGGTAGAGACGTTAAATACACCATTACAAATAAAACCTCAAAAGTCCCCGGCGATCCTCCTTGTGCAAAAAATTTTATTCAAGGTCAAAGGTATGAAAATGAGGTTTTTCCTGTTTTTTTTTCCAAACTGTACATTTTATCACAAAAATAGGTAGGGCAAGAGTGTGAATCATAGAATTCCCTACAAAAAATATTCAAACACTTTTTTCATACCATTCCTTATAAATGGCGGGCTTAAAGTTTGGGAAAGTCGCTTTTTTTCCCTCATGTCCCTTTGTTCCCTTTAATCTTTAAAACTACGCAACGGATTTTGATGATTCTCTCAGTGTTAGATAGCCCATTTATCGAGGAAGGTTATAGGCTATATTTTATGACGCTAAGACTAATAGGAGCGAAGAACTAGACGAAAATGTGGAAAAAACGGGAACAGTTATTGAAATAAAAATGCTTCAGCCGTTTGTGAGATAAGCTCTTTCAAATAATTTTCGCCGTTTTTCCCCATTTTCCTCTGTTTCTTTGCTCTTATTGGTGCCAACGTGATGTTATATAGCTCAAGTCTTCCTCGATAAATAAGACTATCCAACAAAAAACAAATTTTTCAATTCAAAGCAGTAGCTCCACAAATTCTTCAGCTTTTTTAATATAAGTATAGATATGATTTTAAGTTAAGGGTCCGTATACGAAATTTGCCGATTTCGCTGATTTAACAGTTAAAATACAGTATTTCTATAAGTTTTAATGCACAACATGTAAGATCATTTCAATTATAATCTAATGTTGGAGCTAGATTTTTTATTTTTTTAAGTATTTTTAAATAATCCAACTCAAACCCGCCACAGTTTTGTGATTTTTGCTGTAAAAGGTTTATAATATAACGTTTATAAAATAAAACGACAGAAATAATCTATAGATAAAATTCTATCCAATTCGAAAAAACAAATTGTGCCAAAAAAACACGATTCAAAACAACCTAAATCTCACATTATATTACTCGTCGCAAATTCTAGTCGGCTTTCCGCGCTTAAATATATTTTTAATCTAATAATTAATATATTTATTTAAGTCTAATAAGGGGAAAAAACCTAATAATATTTCTGTAGCGAACCTTTGCAATTTCGGCAAAATCGGCAAAATTTCGTATACGGACTCTTAAGTCGTATGAAAAAAGTGTCTGAATATTTTTTGTAGAGAATTCTATGATCTACACTCTTGTCCTACCTACTTTTGTGTTAAAATGTACATCTACCAATTTTCAGCTCTATGCGAATTATTCCGAGGTTACGATTTTTTTGCGTCTAATTAGACCGGGCTATTGGTATATTAATAAGACCATAGATACATAATAGCATTATACTTTATACTTTATATTATATAGCATTATACTATATACTTTCTACGAATAATAAAAACTATAAAGTAGTAAAAAAAAAAGTGTGTCAGCTCCGACGCACGACTGGAGTTTACTCCTTAAGTATCTAACCATACGCAAAAAGAGTTTATTCAACTGAAAAAAGATTAATATAATATGAAATCAGATGTTCCGGCAATATTATCTACACCCCTTTCTGCTGCCTTTCTGCTATAGTTATTTCAAAATATTTTTTTCTCAATTCTAAGGCCAGAATCGAATAGAGGAGAAAAATCCAGGAAGATCAAGCCGAAGAAACCCATATCCAGGACATATAGTTGCCGAGTTACAAGCATTCAAACTTTGACATTGACAGCTCGACAACTGTCAAACGTCTTACTAAAGTAGCCATAACTCCGCTCCCAATAGGCCTAGAGGAACGGGGTTTCTTCTAACATCAAAGGCAACACCTCGGCTACCCCCTCCCTGAATTTGAAATAATTATATAATTATATTATTTTATATAATATTATTATATTATTATAATATAATTATTTTATATAATATTATATTCCGATAGGTATATTACCTTTATGGTCTTAATACACTCACAGCCAAATTAGAAAGTTTCCGTCGTCCAAAAACGTGACATATTTTCGTTACTTGTTAGTAGGTTTTACCCCTCGGATTTTTCTCATACCGGGCGCCTTATATATGAAAATCGATTCTTAAGGAGTAAACTCCAATAAACTCCAAAAATATACACATGAGAAAACAAACTGTTTCATTTTTTGCAGCAAGAAATGAACAATTTGCGTTATAGATACGTTAATTTAGTTTTTACTTGTCGAACAGAGGTCGGGAAGTCTGAGAAGTTTCGTCGGCAGTCGGCAGTGGGCCCCGAGCACGCCCCCGTCACGTGTGCAACTTTAGCCACACATTAACAAACTGTGTTTGAACATTTTTAAAATACTTAAAGCAATAACGACGTAGGATTTTGGTTGCGGTTTTTTTTTTTTGCAGCTCTATTTTCGTGGTGAAAACTTTCTTTACAGTCTATTCGCCTAAATTATAGTCGTGATTTAAGCATTAAGGACATGCCTTATGCAGAATAGGATAAAGTTAGAAATACGCCAATCTACTATCCAATACAAATATCTGTAGACAGTAGACACGATATTATGATGACATCTTTACAGCGCTGCCGTATAATCGACCATGGATTATTTAGTCTACAGATATTGTAAGTATAACTGATATTGTACGTATTAAGTGGTGTATAATGTATATTCCTGATGCTATTAATAATGCAAACATTAAGACCGGCCGCATACATACGTTTTCCGTATGCGATTTCCGAATTCGTTTTCCGTATTCAGAAATCTGAATGGATGGAATCACTACAATACAAAATATAAGTACCGACGTACACGTTCGTTTTTCTTCGTACGGAATGAATTCTTCACGTACGTTTCATGTGCAAGCCGATGCGTCTCAAAATTCCTAATACGGAAAACAAATTCGGAAATCGAATACGGAAAACGTGCGTTTACGGCCAGCCTAAAATACACTAAACTTCGTAACTAACTTTAAATCTTAAACATTATCGAAATATTCGATACGGGTCCCCCTACACGTTGTAATAGGGCACCTCTTCAACTTTGAAGGTTGAATATTAAGCAGATTGTAGGAATATACTATTTGACCCTTGTAAAAGCTGACCTGGCACATGGGGCGCCAGAAGGGCTATCTTGGCCCCGAACCTTACTGAGTTTGGTGATTGCGTCAATACCGTTGGCCGTCTCAAATTTTCTGTCATCTTCCTGTATTTTGCCAACATTATTTCACCCCTTTCCATTTGTTTGAGGAATTTCTTTAGTTTGTACTGAAAGAGATATGATTTTTTATCGTAATTGGGTAAGACAGTCTAGAATAAAATTTTGTTATAACAAGATTCTTTACCTGCGTTTTTTTATATCCTAGATCTTTTTAATTTCATGTAATATGTATTTACAGAAATAAACTTTGAACCTGCTTTTGTACAAGGTGTATGTGTTCCTGACATAGAGTTCACTTTAAAAGTAGCAGCGCTCAAAGATTTTTTTTTAACTTTAGCATGGGAATATTCATTACGCAAGGGTGCTTGCCCATACATGATACAAGTCTTTCAGCGTGCTACCATCACAGTGAAATCTATGCCAGGAACACATACACCCCTTAAGCGTTCCCTAACTTGGTGGAAGTCCAGTCCCTTGTGAGGTAGACCGGCCGGTCGTGGAGGAAGTCTTGACTTAGACAGATCCAGGACATCGCTCCGTATACGGCTGAAGGCAAACCACAGGTGGTTTTAGTGGGTAAGAGTCCCACATACCCCCGGGGTGTTTCAGACTGAGACACATCCCCAACCCGGGGGACCCATGATGGGATTCCCCTGCGCAAAAAAAAAGAGGAACACATATATCCCCTAAAATATTAAAGTATTATCACTAAGTTTTGTTGTGACCCCGTATAGTTTCCTTGATACGATGCCTAGTTAACTTCTGCGTGGCATAGAAATTAATAATTAAAAGTAGATTAAAGTATAGTTTTCACAGAGCCAGTACTGGCTGCCAATAAGACTGGCAGCCAGTATTGGCTTGGTATATGCCGCATGTGAACAGTTTTTCAAGCCAGGCCAAACTGTTCACACGCGGCATAATATACCAAGCCAATACTGGCTGCCAGTCTTATTGGCAGCCAGTACTGGCTCTGTGAAAACTATACTTGCTTAGCACAAACCTACGCGACCACGCGACTGCGAAGCGGCAGCGTCAATACAAAACACACATTTGACAACTTGTCAAATGTGTGTTTTGTACATAAAGGTAATATTTAACTTTATGGTTTTGTATTGACGCTGCCGCTTCGCAGTCGCGTGGTCGCGTAGGTTTGTGCTAAGCATAAATGTAAGTTTAATATTTTAAACTAAGTTCATTGTAATGAATGCTCTAGAGTCTAGACTCTAGAGTGTAGAGTCCAGAGTCAAACCACTGACCTCCATTATACACTTGTATAATGGAGATCAGTGAGTCAAACCCTTCATGTATTATGTGTCTTAATAACTTACTTCTTCCAAGGTTGTCGCTTCATACCAGTTACCGAGAAGAACCCGGTTGTTGTAAAAAATACCCTTATCTTCGGCCATGCTTAATATCTTCTAAGCTTGCAAAGTTAAAATTATTATTAATTCAATAATGAAAATTTTCCAAAAACGCGAATTTAATTTCTTGTTTACAAAATATACATTGGCATTTGGCAACTAAATTGGCAAACATAATTGATAGGTTGTATGGAATTATCATATTATTTTCTCATTTTACCACAGGCTGAAGCAACAGTCATAAACAAAAATCAACCGTAAAAAATCTGCGACAAAAAATGACATGCGATGAGATTCGACATAGTGATTATATTCTCTTTGGGATGAGAATTCGCCACTGACCTCCATTGTTGGAGGTCAGTGGAATTCGTAGTTTTGTGTGGGAACACTGGGAACCCTTATGGATATTATGTTTCTAATGGGTGGATATTCTAAAGGTACAAGTTGGACGCCTCTGCATGAAGTGGCAGCAGACGACGTGTCGTCGCGACGCTTTACTTTCTCACCGGCAGGCGACAGGCGGACCGCGAAAAGTGAACTTGGACCGCCAAATTACAAATATTAATATGTACTTAGAGTATACTATGTACACCTTTATGAATGAAACTTCCTACTCCTCCAATTTTTAACCGACTTCCAAAAAACGAGGAGGTTATATGTTCGGCTGTGGATATTTTTTTTTTTTTTGTATGTTCAACGATTACTCCGCCGTTTGTGAACTGATTTTCGAAATTTTTGTTTTGTTGTATTAGGTTTCACTCCAATTTGGTACCATGTTCACAAAAGTGGTGACCTGATGATGGGATCCAGGAGTAATCGAGGGAACTCCTCGAAATTTATATGGAAACATATGGTGATTTTGGTTTTATGTGAAGTGTACTAAGAATATGCTACCAAAAAGTCAAATATTGGGTCAAGGTATACCATGGTTTCGAAGATGCTGAGAGAACTCCTGACTCTTTATAGATACACGTTTGGGAGTTTCGGCGTTGTTTGAAGAACAGAAAGCATATGCTACCATGCAATTCAAATTCATCATCATCATCATCGTCATCATCATCATTACCACGTCGTGTTAAGGTCACCAATGGCTCATGGCACAAAATAGATAATAGTACAAGGCATAGGTATGGATACAATAATAATAATTATGTACATAACAACACCAATTATTATAGGCTGTTTAATATACACGGCGGTCGGCGCCGCAGAGGCAACGGCGTCGCCGCGCGGCGCGCGGCGACGCGTACGTAAACATCGTATTCAAGTTCTAACTGGAATGTCAGGGCATGCGGCATGCCGCCAGAGTAGACAGAATGATAGAGTATGCCGACTTAGAACTGATGTAATTTTTTTAAGTTTGACGTACCTATTATGACAAAAGTCGTCGCTAGGGTCGTAACCTACAAATTTAGTTGTTTATATTTTGGCACATGCAAAGAAAACTGTCAGAATTCAATTTCAAAATCTTATTTTTAAAATTAAATTATAACAGCCAGCGCGCCAGCCTTTAACTTATCCTGGCGAAACCCGAAAGAAACGACAGATATTAATACTCGTCAGTCTCATAGCAGTCGAAGTACTGGTAGTTATGTCTATTGTGATGCCGCGCTGCGAGCATTTTGCAGCACGTGTTCACTTAGATCTTTTTAAATGTATTGTTTAAATTTATCTATCTACCTGATATTTGGGCCTTGGGGTATGCCGTATGACTCATATCAGTCTTAACAAATTGTGATAAGATACGTAGAATATACGCAGTACCACCGACGACCACTTATAAATTCGCGGACTATGACGGAGGTCAACTTAAGGTGAACGCAGATTTGGCCGCACCGCACGCACCGCAGTCGCCGCATTCGGAATTCTTTATATGAAGTTATAGGCAAGCTCGCATACCTACCTACCCGCGCCGCAGTCTTCGCAACTTCATAATAATATGAAGAATTGCGAATGCAGCGACTGCGGTGCGTGCGGTGCGGCCAAATCTGCGTTCACCTTTAATAACAATTATACGAGATCAATTACCACTCAATATTATGATTTATGTTGTCAATTCAATGCTCACTGCTCACACCAAGCTCACTGTTGAGTTGTCAGACGTCAGTTGCTTACAAACTTTCAACAACACAACGAAAATCTGTTACAAGTTACAACTACCTATATAAAACTTCTACGTACAAGCGATAGCGCGACACAGGAGCGCCTCAGTGACATCTAGTGAAGACAATATGAAACTATTTTTTATACAATTTGAATTGGCACTAACAGTTTACCTACTAGGTAACTAAAAAGAGTGAAATTATTATTTTTAACAAAAAATTAAAACCGACTTCCAAGGTAAAAACAATATTAATAGCATCCTTATAATATGAACTAAAAAGTATTAAATAATTTTTCCTATCTAATATGTAGTGCCTTTTCCTGAATTCGGCTAAACTTCAACTATTTCTGTACTCAATCTTCATAATTTTGAAGTCGGTGCCAGTTCCAAAAGTTTCAAATTTTCTGTCAAAGAAATAAAGATTCAGCTATATCTGGTACCGACTTCAAAATGATGAAGATTGAGTACAGAAATAGTTGAAGTTTAGCCGAATTCAGGAAAAGGCACTACATATTAGATAGGAAAAATTATTTAATACTTTTTAGTTCATATTATAAGGATGCTATTAATCTTCTGATTAATTTCGTTGCGGGTCCCAAGACAGCTAGCATGTCCATCGGGCTCCCAGATCGTATCAAAGGGTTTTCTTGGTTGTATACCTGATGTCGATCCTGATTCCTGACGACACAGGATCGACAGCGGCATACAGTGGTGGGAATGTGTGGTGGGCCAAAGGCCAAAGTCCGTTTCAAAATATTAAGAATCTCAAAGAAATCAAAGAGAATATTTAAATCACTACGTACGTAGTACCTAAGTATTGTAATTTATTTGAATTTGCTAAATTTGTTATAAATTAAATTAAAATAATGTAAATATAAGTAATGAAAATTGTGCTCAGAAAAGTGTGTTTCATTAATGGGTGAGGCCGTGGATTTTGCCACTTTGTAACGTATAGTAACGCAGAATATTCTACGTTACAGTAACACTAAAGTAACGCGAAAGTAACGGTGTTGCTTTGTTAAGCTTATGTCATACTGACGCGATAAAAACTAGTGGGTACAGTGATAAAAAAAATATTTTTTTTTTTAAATTGTAACAAATTGTGTGTTTTTTTATTATTGTCGATCAGAATCAAGGAGACAATTAAGTAAATATTTAAGAAGTTATGGAAATTTTTACTTTTATTGAAATAAGAAGTGTCTTTTATTGTTCATATTAAGAAATTAACGCATGTAAATACTAATCAATTATTTACAGAACATTTCTTTATGAGATTTCCAAAAAAAAAGGCATGGCCAATTTTTTGGATAAAAAATACTATGTGTATAGTAAACAGCGAAATTGACAATATGCATTAGTTTTTACAATGCTTCTACGTTACGTAACATAGAATATTTGTTACCAGTAACATAGAAGTAACCTTTAAGTAACGTAGAAGCTCGATTTTCAAGGCAGGTTATAATTTGTAAATTAATCCAAATTTGGAATAAATCTATAAACTATCATCTACATTATCCATTTCGACACATAGTTTTACGTAAAATATAGTTAAAAAGTCGATATTTACCTTTAATTTCACCAAAAAACTCTTTTGATTTTGCGCTGCTGAAACACGCGTCATAAACTTGTCACAAATTTTAACAAACAAGATGGTGACTTTTCACTTTTTTTCTTGGCCCAATAACTAGGTGTTTTCATAATAATTCCGAATTTCTACTTAAAATTACATTTATATGCTTGTGTCTCGAAATACTGGTAACGAAGAAAACAGTAACGTAGAAGTGAAAAAAATGAGACAAATGTTTAAATGTTTATAAATCACTGATTAATGCATGTTTTCAATAGTTTAAAACCACTTTATTGTGTTTCAACTATCAGACAATTAGATTCAATTAAATTTGCTCAGTAGACTCATAAAATAAAAAAGTTAAATAGCGACAAGTAAGTAACCTACCATCAAAGACATCGCTTTTTTATCTAAAATTAGGGCTCTGAAATATTCAGATTGGCGTTTTAACATGATAATTTACCAAAACCCGCTTAAAACTATCCTAAAAGAGATAAAATATAACTGAAAGAAGTTATAATATATGAGATCAGTGTTACAGTTTAACTAGTATTTTCTGTTTTATTTTATGACGAACATATGAGACACTTTTAAAAAAATGTTCACCCTAATGTTGAAGTATTATTATCTAATAATTATTATTGTTATTTACTTTTCTCGCGTCGCTAAAATCCGGGCGCCACTACCTAGAATTTCCCCTGTTCTATACTTTATAAATTGGTACAATAGGTATATAATCAATATAATATCATAGTATATAATATTATCTTTGACGAAGCTTTTTACCTACGTTACACAAATTAATAAATAATATGATTATATTAATTATTTAAAGGCCTGTTTCACCACTTTCTGATAAAGCGCCGAATAGGCTATTAGGCTATTCACAGCTTTTTTGACAGATTCTCCATACTTCATCTGTCAAGTTAAGTGGTGGATAGCCTATTCGGCACTTATCAGGAAGGGGCCTGTTTCACCGCTTCCCAAAAAGGTGCCCGATAGCCTTATTTGACAGATTCTCCATACTCTGTGTCAAGTTAAGTGATGGATAGCCTTATCAGGAAGCGGTGAAACAGGCCCTAAGTATTGTATCATACACAGCACAAAGGCAACAAAAACTTTTATGTATAAAGGAAGACAAAATTCTTACCCAGACATAAGACAAGGACAGCTTTTTATAATCCTTAGGGCCTGTTTACCACTTTCTGATAAAGTGGCGGATAGGCTCATAGGCTATCCACAACTTATTTGACAGATTCTCCTTACTCTATCTGTCAAGTTAAGTGGTGGATAGCCTATCCGGCACTTATCAGGAAGTGGTGAAACAGGCTCTAAATGTGCTCTCTGTTTTATTAAAATAATACTTATTCAGGACCGTATTTTGGGGACCGATGCCCTTCACTTAAAGAGAAACTTTTTTTTTCTTTTACCTTCCCTAGACACCAAATGGCCTGATGATTAATTATTTGCATTAGAAACAGAGTCTTTCGCACCTTCGGTAAAACAAAGGCAGTGTTTAACATTTTGTTTAGCTCTTGTGCCCTTATCGCCTAACCGAAGGTACGCTTTTAGCTTGGAACTTAGTATAAACTGTAAACAGAAAATCTTGTTTCTAACAATACGTTATATAAATCAAACGGATGCCTTAATTGGACTCCCCAGACAAGAAAGCAAAGGCATTGTTGTCCATCGACAATCGGAGTTCGTAGCACTTAGTATAGGCATACTGTCTAGTGTCTGGGTCTCCCAGCACATACAAAAGCGACGGATAAAAGCATTATTGACGTCACTACGTCACTACTGTCTTGATTCGATAACAAACGTCAATTGTTCACTTATAAACTAATTAGTCCTAAAGTAAGAATGATTTATTTGGTAATAATAGTAAAACTAAAACCTACCTAAATAATAGGA
The DNA here is from genome assembly GCA_905333045.1 of Lysandra bellargus. NCBI lineage: Eukaryota > Metazoa > Arthropoda > Insecta > Lepidoptera > Lycaenidae > Lysandra > Lysandra bellargus. The sequence continues at coordinate 2,404,264 of HG995328.1, forward strand.
GGTAAATATAAAATTATGTTTATCCTTCAATACCAAGTAATTATTCGCTTATCAGAGTACATGAACGAAATAAGAACTCGAATCGGACTAATTATTGTTATCGTTAGGCTTTCGTATGATATGCAAAAATCCACACAATCTAAGATGGTGTCTTTGTTAAATAAATAATCGGCCAAGTGCGTGTCGGACTCGCGCACGCAATTATTTTGCGATGGCAGGAGCATTTTGATAAAAAGAAACTCATTTTCTCTTGAACACTCCATCACCGACACATAACAATGTTGATTAGATTTTTAATTAAATAACTTCAATAAAAAAATATGATAAAATGTGTGATGTCCAAATGTAAGTATAATATTAAGTTGGCAGCAGTTTTGTGTCCCACTGATTGTAGGTTACCAGCTACCACAATGCAGTGACTATACCTAAATAGAGTCTAGAGACAACCTACTTGGAATGCAGTGCCTTTTAGAACAATACCTATGATTACAATAATTGTAATTACTCTTTATCAATGTTTTAACAATAGTCATTTAATTTGAAATTTTTTTAATGATGTTAAAAGATGTTAACCTCGCGTCAAGACTCACGACTCAGGAATCCTGTCAGGATGCCTAATATGACCTGATTTCTCTAAAGGGAGAGTAGACCATCGGCGCGGCGTAGGAGAGGAAGTAATGACCTTTCCCCCTTCCTACGGCAGAAAATGTATACCTGCGCCTGCTATTTCGTTTTCACGTCTGCTGTTGTTTTTTTAATTAATATGACTCTAGCTATTTGACCTATTTGACCGACTGTACATGGGTATGAAGACAGTTTTTTTTAATTCCCAGCATTGTTCTCATACAAGTTGCTCATTTTGACGGGCTCATTTGATGGTTTCAAGTTGATGAAGAGATGGTTTTGTATATTATATATATATATATATATATATATATATATATATATATATATATATATATATATATATATATATATATATATATATATATATATATATACACAAGAATTGCTCGTTTGAAGATATAAGATAAGAGAGTGTCCTTGCCTACCTCTTAATTATTGATGAACCTAAGACCTAAGTACATTTTTAAAAAGGAAATAGAATGGTCTAAGTGAATGTAATAAAGTGGGTACAAGTAAAGGAATTAATACATCTTATAGTTTTGTTTTGGGTAGAACTTAGTCTCCAGTGAACCGGCAAAGTTAGGAGACACTATAAAGTTATTTTACAACCTGGGCTCGAGTGAAGAGAACAGCACTTCGGATTTCATTAACAATTCACAATTTAAACTACAGCCGACTTAATCTGCTAACTTAACACGATTTCAAGTTTTTACCGTCGCGTTGTTGAACTCAAAATACGACAGGGCAAATTAAATGAATCCTATATTTTAAGACGCTACACATTTCAGTGTAAGTATTTTATATAACATTGTAATTAGGTAGATTAAGAAATTGCTTCAGATTTCAGACAAACTTAAACAGCGAAATTACCTTGCATCAGCACAATTCCTGCTCTTTTTTTTTTTGGACACTTTGTCTGCGAATACCTCAACTACATAATAGATTGTATATGTTACGGGTAATGCTAAAAGGTGGAGTAAACCTAGGTTTACCCGGGTTCACTTAGTATTACCCAAGTCTTTCGGGTAAAGTCCGAATAATAAGAAAAATAAATTTAAAATTCGGGGTTTGCCCATACTCACCTAGGTCTACCCAACTCTGGCTGGGTAATGTTAGATGTTGCGTAATTTTCGAGACTGTGTCATTAAACTCGGGGGCCCGCGTTCCCCCGCTACTATTGAGGAAATGTTCTCAAGGAATCAGTTTTCCGTTTGTCATGATAAACTGATTGATATAGAAAATATATCACCCGAAAAAAAAGTTTACGACAGCTTGCAAATGACAGTCGCTTTCAGTAGGCCAGGGTTATAAAAGGTGTAATTCTTGTAGAACAAAATATGCTACAAAGAAGTGTTCATGCAAAGCTGCAGAAAACTTGTGCAATTCAATATGTCACAGCAGTTTATCTTGCTCAAATAAATAATTTCAATTTGAATTACAACAACCGCTAATTAGTTTTTGCCATTGAAGCTATTAAGTTTATGTTCTTCGAGAAATTACGTTTGCCTTTGTATGTTATTTGAATAATAAATGTTTAAAATGCCCTTGGATATTTATTTTAGTAATTAATTGGACAAATTTTTAACATTAGTTGTTGTTGGGTAGACCTAGGTGAGTATGGGTAAAGCCCGAGTTAAAATTATTTTTTCTTATTATTCGGACTTTTCCCAAAAGACTTGGGTAATACTAAGTCAACCCGGGTAAACCTAGTTTTACTCCACCTTCTAGCATTACCCGTAACATATATGTATATACAGTGGCGTAACTATAACATCTGGGGCCCGTGGCAAATTAATATGTCATGGGGCCCTATCAGTAAAAATCGTCACGTTAATAATAAAACAATGTATAAAAAATTTCTGACCTTACGGCCTCTTGGGCCGGGACCCTTTTGGGTCGGGGCACATGGCATTTTACCAGCCATGCCATACTATAGTTACGCCACTGACCACTGTATACATAACGCTCAAAGACCGAAATCGCTCAATGAGCTAAAAAATAGCTCACAACGCGAACGCGCCACGACGCGAATTTCGCGTCGTGGCTCTAATGAAAACGGCCACGACGCGTTCTGGCAATCACAAAAAGGCCATAACGCGAAATTCGTGTCGTGGCTGATATGCTATTCGTTTTTCTTGATTTGTTCTTGATTGATGAATCATCTATAGGTATGGAAGATTATATTTGAATTACCACGCGTACTACAAAATATTTTTTCTTTTATTAAATCACTGCATAACGTGCTTGTCATTATATTATTTATAAAACATACATAGTTCCATACTATCCGTGCTAATATTATATGTCTGTCTGGCGCAACTTGTTGTTGTTTTTTTTTTGTTTTTTTAATTATATTATGTATAAGTAAAGTAATCTGATCTCAATAAATAATAAAAATATAGTTTTTACGCGAATTTCGCGTCGTAGCTCTAATGAAAACGGCCGACGACACGTATTTCGCATTATGGCCTTTTTGTGATTGCCAGAACGCGTCGTGGCCGTTTTCATTAGAGCTACGACGCGAAATTCGCGTCGTGGCTGTTTCACTGTCACTACAACGCGTTGTGAGCTATTTTTTCGCTCACTGAGCGATTTCGGTCTTTGAGCGTAACACATATCGACGGGTGCAAAGTAAAAAGAGTCATCTACAAAACAGCAACTTTTCAGGAGAGCGCATAATAGGAAAAAATGCTACCATTTTGTCAATTTCCAATCAAATTTATTGAAATTTATATCATTGCTTCATTATTTATTAATAAATCCACATGTATACTTAATTTCTTCTAATAATGTTTAATTTACGAGAAATTGTAGTTGTCTTCGTCTACATTGCGCTTAAAAATATGACAACTGAGTTAACTACCACTTGGTCGTTTCTACGTGGGGAAAAAATTAAATGAATTCAAGTAGTTTTACCGATTACGAGTACGATTATCAGTAAATACGTAAAGTGTAACACTTTATATTATTAAAATACGCAGTTAATGACCGTTTTACATCTTAAACACACCAATTTCAGAACATAATTGCGTAGATATCTTTTTTTACGTTGTCGATTTGGTGCAAGGTGCAGGATTTAGAAGGAAGTTAAATATGAAATACTAGCTTTTGCCCGCGGCTTCGCTAGCATGGAGCTTGAAAATCGCGTTAAATGCCAATATTCCTGTAAGCTCCTTTAGAAACATGATGTTTTTCCAAGACCAAAAATAGCCTATATTATTACTATTCATCCTTTCAACTAAGTCTGCCAAAAAACAATACGAGTTTCTTCGTTAGAGCGTGAAGGTAGGACAAACAAACAAATAAATAAACTAACACACTTTCCCATTTATAATATTAGTATGGATTTACTTAGGAATCATTTATTTAATTTCGTAAAAATCGTAATTTTTCACAAGAAAAATGAAATTCCGTGTCAATACTTTAATTACTTTAAAACTAATTTAAAATTAGTATTCAGTATCATTATCAGTACAGGAACTATGTTGTTAATTATTATAATTTAGGCAGAGGCTTATTAAGTCTTTGTACGTGGCACTTGTAATCATGATGGGTTCATTACAACATCATAAGCATCGCCGGACGTTTTATACCATGGGAGGAGTGTATGTACGATTCTTCAGAACAAAAAATGAGTTTTTATTTCAACGATTTCTCAATGAGGGATTTTCTTAACTTTTTAATTTGATTGTAAACAGTTTCCATTTTAGTAACTAGATGGCGTATGGGTAGACAACTCGGTAATACCAGGGAATACCATCAACAAAGCTGGGCAAAAGAATATAAAACTTGATACATTTCAATTTGAAAACGACCATAATATTCCAATGACTAGGATAACAAAGTTATTACAACGATGTTTTAGTTAAAACTCACGGAAGAAGTAGTCCTATTTACCGATATTCACACCAAATATCACAGGAATTATACATTTTGGTTTTGACAACATCTTACCTGCACTTGTGCCAGATAACGAGTATTTCATGGCTAATATTTAACCATTATTGAACATCAAAGACCCAAATAACACAATTTGGGAAAAAATAATAAAAACTACACCAACAATGAAAAGTAGAAGGAGTTTGAAAGTGACATGCCCATGACATACCCGCCAAAACTCTTTCAGTTGTCAATTTGACAATTTGCGTGTTCCTAAACTGTTACCAGTATATTGGCCTAATCGCTTAGGCCAATGATCGGTTAGGTTTAAGATATTTTGATTTATGCCACACTTGACAGTACACTGATATTTTTAGAAACACAACCAATATGTATCCGTGATGCCAACCTACAGATAATTTCAGATCGGTGGGGAACCAATAGAAAATCTAGAAGTGTCTATCGTCGCGCTGTCTGGTGGAGATTAAAAATAAGAAAATCTCTCAAACCGGTCGAAGATAAGTTAATAGGAAAACTTAAACTACAGTTAAACTTGCAAATGCCGGAATTATGTTTTGCGGGTTGCAATTTCCCATTTCTGGACTGATGTAATTGTTTGCCTAAAGTTTGTAGTAATTTACGTCTCGTATCAATACACGTACTCTTTATTTCTCAATCGCCTTTTCTATAGATCAATACTGAACTGACGTCTTTTTCTAGCATTAGACGAGGCAGGCGTAGAACATTCACATGATGCCTCCACTGCCGAAGAAATATTAATGGTGTTGTCTTAGAAGACTTACAGTTTGAATGGGACAATATACTCGATTGCCTGTATGAGTTAATAAACTGAAGCAGGTCATGGATGGATGAAGTAAAAAATTGTATTCTGAGGGTGTTCCCGTATTCGTTAATTTGCTGAGAATCTCTATTATCGACATCCAAATTTTCAGAATCATTTTTTATTTCAGACTGAGAGTGAACTTGTGTGACTGACCTAGAGTATTCAGATCATGGGGATTCATCTTACGAAGTTAACTTAGGTATAACTGATATTTTATCCAGATAAATTATGTTTTATCTGGATAAAATATCAGTTATCTGGAGTAATTGGAGCAGATAGCGATCGTCATACGGGGTTCGTAGGGAAACTGGCCTTTCTCTGACTTAGAAATGCTATTATATTGTCATTCCCACACAATAACGATGTTTGAGGCTGGATTCAGCAAACTATATAATTATAACATTTTGTCTTCATCGCTGACACATCAAGGTCTGCTATAAGATGTTCAAGAACTTCACAAACTTCAAATAACAAATCTTTCGCTTATGTTCTGGAAACATTCTACTTGTTTAAAAAGTCGTTTTGGACTTTCTAAGCATTAAACAACAGTAAAAAATAACTGTAGGAAATTAGAAGTCAATTAATATAGCTAACAATAAGAATTAACATAGGTAGGTACTCATAAACATCACAAACAATGCTAATTTACAAAAGTAAATTGAGACATCTAAATCACAACCGCAACGTAGAAAAAGCTATATGGCAGATAGCCGCAGCTGCATAACATGACCCCCGCGCGTCCCGTGTATAGACGACCAGCGGTAGTTATCCGCATCTACATCGTGCAATTTCACAAAACAGGAGTAGATGTCTTCTTTTACTTTACAAAAGTACCAAAAATAAGGTGATATTTGAATTTTTGTTTTTGCTATGTTGTAGAACATGATATTTCAAGCTAGTCTCTACAAAAAAAAAACAAAAAACTCAAAATTGCAGATGACTTTTTTTACTTTGCACCCGTCGATATAATATACAGAATGTTTCAAAAGTTGTATAGTGAGCCGAAAGGGTGACTCAGGATCCCCTGACCCTGAGTTTGATTTCTAAACAACTATAAGTAATAATAATTATTATTGTTGAACGACTTTTGGAAAGTGACTAAAAAGAAAACTTTGGTTTTTCATAGTAAACAGTTACGTGACCAACAAAGTTTCTAATATTAATAATAATTGGCTATCTCATTATTTATTAATTGGCCAAATAATTGTTATTTTATGTAGCTGTGAGTTGTGACACCTCGCAATTGATTGTTTCAGGGTTCCGTAGTCAACAACTCAAACAATGAAGTATGAACCCTTATAGTTTCGGTCTGTCCGTCTGTCTGTCCGCGGTTTTGCTTAGAGATCCAAAGCCGTAATTCGGCATGAATGCACACCTTAATGATGCCGACAAAATGGTATATAAAATCTTTGAAAAAAACATTTATGGTACAGTCTTACACAGTGGTGAAAGGTGGACGAAATTCCCGAACAAAAAAAAAATTTGGGTTCCAAATTTAAACGTAGCTACTGTACCTAATCAGCTAATCTGTGCAAGGTCGACTGTGATTGGCTGATAAAAAAGACCATAGAGAATTTAAACTACATGAGAAAAAAGACGAAGAAGGAGTTTAAAATTCAAAGTTCGATTTTCATTTTGTGAAAGGTATCTTTTACTCCTTCCGCCTTACCTTTTTACCTTGTCTGTGGCACAACATACGCATCCCTGTGTCAAGTTGCCAAAAAAAGAAGAAAAAGAAAGAAAAAAAAAGAATTTTGTGAAAATTATTTTGTAGCAACTCCTATGATATAATATTATAAAAAAAAGGAGCAACTCATACAAAAATTGTAAATTAAGTGGATTAATTAATGAAAAACGAAAGGTAAGCCATTGTAAAATGTAAATGTAACCGTAAATTGATAAATTGAAGCAAAACATAACTATGTCATACCATATTCTAATACAAAGTATGTCGTAGTCACGGATTTTAAAAAAATATCCGTGGTCGTATGGTGGTCGTAGTATTATTTCCATATTTGTACATTAATTTACAACTTAAACTATATTAATATGAAAAAGATAGATTATTATTTCATAGAAAATATTATAATGTATATCAGTATGCAGTTAATTTGGAAAATGTTAAAATGTGTATATTGTTTTATTGTAATAATACATCAGGTTGTTAAGTACTTATACATAATAATTTATGTAAACTGTATGGAAATGTAGTAAATGAAAAATGTTTCATTAATTTCAGATTTTTAGGTCCCTATACTAGTTTGCAACATTTTAGTCTGCAATCAATAGCTGTTAAGGAGATTTTAGGAGGAGAAGGAGGGTATGGGATTATGAGTGGTACGGCCACCAAGGAAAAATCCTCTGATCAAGACGTGAGGTGGTATGCAGCTGGCCTGAGCCCACGCGATAGATTTCAGCTGTCGTATACAGGGTGTAACAAAACAAAGTAATGATACTTAAGTGTGTATGTATAAAGGTGCGCGTCCACTGGATCGCAATTGGAGCGTAGGCATAGAACTAGACCGTTAGAAAAGGCATTCCATACAATCGTCATCGCCAAAATGTGTCACTCTCGAGATGAGTGAGGCTCACTCATCTGTGACCAGTGCGCCTTAGGACGCGGTGACAGTCAGACGTGCTCAATTAATTGTTTACTGCGTTGTTTTTCACCACATTTCGCTTCAGAATGCCGTCGTGTGCCTTCCGAAATTACAATAATAACACCAGGAACACAAATAAAGCCAAAGGTGTAATATTTCACACGTAAGTACTATGATTTAATTAATTATTTAATTTACTGTTTTCCATTTTAAGAGAAAAAATAAAGCGAAGCGTAAAATGAGCGAAAGAGAAAGTAGTATATGCTATTACTGTAAGACAAAAAAGGACGACAATATTTTCTCGATTCGATTAAAGCGTAAAATAAGCGAAAGAGAAAGTAGTATATGCTACTACTGTAAGACAAAAAAGGACGACAATATTTTCTCGATAAACATTTTGCATGCAAAAACATTGCTACGGTTTTGACGGCATACGTCGTAACTCGTATCTAAGTGTTTTGATATCCTTGAGCGTAGGTACGCAGCGGACGGATTTGTTGCTTTGTATTTATGGTATTGACTACTGTGAACTGCACTAGAAGTACTGGAACGTCATTCTGCACCTGACAAATACATATATGACTACACGACGCGTCGTCCGCACCGTACGTCCCGATTCCGACCTGGTGGACGCGCAGCTTTAATCCCATCCCTATAGAGTTTACTGTATAAGCCAATCAAGTAGTTAGTAGAGTAGCATAGACAGCTATTCTATTATATTTATAAATAAAATACATAAAACTGTACTGTAATATTATTAATAGAAATCAACAAAAGCTTGTGGATTAAATCTGTTTTATTGTTTAATTTACCTTATTAGCCTATTAAATAAATAAAACATTTATTTGAGCTCATTTCTTTTTTATTTTTATTATTTTTTTTAATTTTTGGTATGTTTAGAGTGAAAGGTTTTGCACTTAAAAATTTTTCGTTTAGTTTCAAATTAAAAAAAATAACGGATGTTTATTTTTTTTCTTCGAAGTCCGACCTCTTGTGTAGTATACAGTTTACATCCTCTTTGAGTGGTGATTTTTTTTTTCGCGTCCACCACACCGTGTGGGGTGTCGTTGGATAGATTTTTTAAAAATATTACGAGTATTCATGTTCAAAGATTATTTTTTATTATATGGGGATCCCGGATCCATTTGTGAAATATGAAGTTTAAGAAGCCACGCTATTAATGAATTCTCGCACGAGGGGAGTTGCAGACAATCTACATTCTACTTAACTAGATTCTACTAGGATGCTGAATGAAGTAAGATTCCAGCACAAAAGGTACATTAGGTACATCGCGTTTAGGCAGTATTCTTTTAGTTTTTTTATGGCAATCCTCGTAGGCACCTATAAAAAAATACAGTCAGGTCAATCACCTGTCATAATATGTCAAATGTCAAGTGATTAACGAAGAAGTCATTTTTATTTTATTCCCTTCCCAAGTTCCCATTTCATTTGAACGAATAACAATAATTATTTGATAAAGAAACTATTTGATAAACAGTTAAATTGGGTCGCAAGTTCAGCACAATCTGATTGAACAATAACATGAGGTTAATAGTTGCTCGCAGCTCAGTTTTAGTGTGTTTAAAGAGGTTAACATAATAGAACGTTAAAAAACCGTGAATATTTGTTGCACAATGCTACCGGTGTTTTATATTATACTAATTGCTTTTGTTAATACATTAGAATGTGCTAGATATTCGTCGCTAGATAATACTTACTTGAAAGGTAAGGAGGCGTATGCAAAAGAACGTTGGTCAGAATGCATAGTGCAATTCGAGGAGGCACTGCATTTACATAAACTATATCAATCAATAACAAACAATTGTCGCCTACAATGCAAACGAAAAAATCAGAAATCACTGCTTAAAGAAGACATTGAGGACCTAAAAGTACTGGAGTATATACTAAATGCAAAGGACTGCATATCAAAATGTCATAAAAACGAATTTTATAATGTACGCTTGCTTAGTAACGCATCGGACTCAGTTCTTATATCTATGCAACAAATGAAGCCATATGAATTTTTACATATTTGCTATTTTCAAATGAATGCCCTGCCTAAAGCAGCATCTGCTGCATATACCTTCTGGGTTGCTAATCCAGATGATAATGCCATGAAAAACAATGTTGATTTTTACCTACAGCAACCAGAAGTCGACATAAAGAGTGTAAAGAATCTTCAAAGTCAGGACTATCATTATTACCACAAACTAGGTCTGACCACTTATTCCCAAAACAACTGGGATGACACAGTATTAAACATGGAGAATGCTGTGAGTCACTACCTCTCATGGGAAAATACTTGTCGAGCGGCATGTGAAAGTCAACCAGAACAAGAATGGTCTTCAGAATTTTATGTGTCTGTTTCCTACAATGTGGCATCCCTACTTATATGTAGACAAAGCTGTCAATCACACTTGAAACCTTTTTATGATTCCGGAATCGATTTTTTGGCAGATACACTTAATTACTTGCAGATTTCCTATTACCATTCTGACAAACTCAGTGATACCGCAAAAGCTGTTACGAGCTATTTACTGCTTCTACCTGATGATGAAGATATGTTGGAAAACAAAAATATTTACAAACACCTCATTGATGAAAACAAGTTTGAGGAAAGATCAGATATTGCATACTATTTGACACGAGACAAATATGAAAAACGTCTACTGGAGTTATTTCATGACGACAACTTTGTTAACCCTGAAGCCAATGGTTTTTAACTATAAATACATATAAGTTAAGTAACCTTACAGTAATCTAAGAAGAGGTTTCTAATATCTTAGCTTTTGTCACTTTTAAAACAAGTCTGTTTTAGTGTGGCTATGCAAAGAGATTCTCTTATGTATACTTTTTAGGATTGCAATGAAAAGTGCCTTATTATATTACAAAAGAAAAATAATTATGAAAAGTGCCATATTTTACCCTATTTCTGTTGCCACTTACCTCTACTGTCTACACATTTAAGTTGCTGAATGGATTTGGGCGAGTATGGAGTTACTTTGGGCAGTTTTGGGGGTACAATTATTTCTGTATGAAAAGGCAACAGGCAATATAATACCAAAGATACATTATTAGGCGGTCCCTAGATGATCAATTTTATTGCCCTAATTACAAATAGTGCAAAATTATAATTGTTGGTTATAGGTTACAAATATTGAACATTGAATTGAACAAACATGACAACCTCCGTGGTGCAATGGTGAGCGCGTCGGTAGCTCAAGCCAGAGGTCGCGGGTTTGAGTCCCGCCGACGGAACAAAAAGTTTATAAAGTTCCTGGGTCATGGATGTGTATTAAATATGTGTATCATAATATAATAAAAATCTTAAATATATGTATAGTAAAAAAGTATTAAATATATTTCCGTTGTCTGGTACCTGTAACACAAGTCCATCAGGTGTGCGTCCCCCCAGAAAGCCCAATCGAGCTAGGTGTATTTTCAATATATCAGAATTTAGAGCAAAAATAGAGCACCTCTACAGTCAAGTAAAAAAATTGGAGCATTAATACGAACGACGCTGCGAGCTAAAAACCGTGGGCTTGCTGACGTCCTGTCCCGTCAGCACGCCCAAGCTAGATCTCGGGAACCGTTGAGAGTACTATCGTGTATTGTGGTTCAAATTTTCGAGCAAAATTGGAGCACTCTGCTCCCGTGAAATCAACTTCGAAACTAGAATGTGAAAGGAGTTAGACGTGATTAACCGGTGGGCTTGCTGGCGTCCTGTCCCGTCAGCAAGCCCACGCAGATCTCTGAAACGGTAATGATTTGGATTATGATTAAAAACTCTACAATAGAGTCCTATTTAGAGCACTCTGCTCCAAAAAAAATATTAATGTAGCTTCAATAGTTATCGAGTTACAGGCCTTTGAAAACGGGCTTGCTGACGTCGCGTCCCGTCAGCAAGCCCATTTGGAGCGTGAAAACTACTGAACGGAGAGTCGTCAAAAATATCTCAAATCGTAGCTTAGAATGAGAGAACTATGCTCCAAATAGATCAAAATCCTAGGTTCTACGGTTTTCGCGCTATCAGCGAAAAACACTTCAGCCGCCAAAATTTGTCGATTTTCACAATCGCGCGACGTTGCCGTTCCGCGCAACAAGCAAATGAACGCTTCATTTGCCGTTGGTGTACACGAGAATGAACCTTCAGATGGTTTATTTAAGAGTCTCTTTACTTGCAATCCTAAGATGGCACGTAGTTTATGTCTGATATAATAGACCAGCAGCTATCGTTGCTAATTCGACATTTGTAATCTTCTTGTAAGTTCATGTAAAAGTAAGCTTGTTTGCCTACTCCCTATATTGAAATGTTACCTAATAATATTTCATTTGATGTGATGTGAGTCAGCACAGCATGATTAAGGGCCTACACGAGCCATAATGGCGCCGCCATTAGTTAAAAATAATTACTCACGTAAGTAGTACCTACTTTTAAACGAAAACTCAGTTTTCAAGTTAGGCATTTATTTAGAAACAATCAATCGGCAAAATATAGAAAGCTGTGTAATATCTATTATTTTTAACTGAGAAATTATTTTTTAACTGATGGCGGCGCCACTTAGGCTTGTGAAGTTGTGATCTTAATAGAAGTGTTGAAATAAAACAAGAAACATACAAATGTGTAAATGTTATAATTGTTACAAATCAGTCTTGTTTATAAATTAGAATAGTTAAGGTGCCTGAAGGTACCTTTCGCACCTTTGCTTCTTATAAAACAGTCTTAATCATCATTTGGTTTCTTATGTTACTTTACTACGATTATGATTAAATAAATATAGCGTTTCATTTATTGTAGTGTTCCTATTACGTTTTTTCCAAACATGTTGAAATAAAATTTAAAATAAACTAACAGACAATATAAGTAAACATCGTAACAATAGGTAGGTACCTATAGTGCTTAAGCAAAGTTATACAACAATTTTTATCACATTTTTAGTCATAAAATGGCACTAAAATTATGTAAAGTTTCATGTGCACAATCACCTCTTTATTTGTGTCCATTTCGCTATAATCCTCACTTTTGAAACCTTCATGAAAATCAATTTTGAGTAGGTATGCCAAAAAATATTCATGAAATAGTCGTGACTACATGCCGAATCTCGAAAATAGTCCTTCAACGATTCCAGAGTTATGGGTACCTTGGTGAGGATTATAGTGACATGCTTTTTCGGTATAATCCTCACCTGTTTTTTACTAAACGTTTACGGATTTCAGTATAAACTTGGTATCAAAAAATAGTCCGGAAATAGTCGTCCCAAAACGATATAAATTTCGACCTGGTTTACTCTGTATAAGTATGTTAAAAACCCATATAACCCATGTAAACTATACATATAAAAAATCCTCAACACACCTTTATAACTCTGGAATCGTTGAAGGACTATTTTCGAGATTCGGCATGTAGTCACGACTATTTCATGAATATTTTTTGGCATACCTACTCAAAATTGATTTTCATGAAGGTTTCAAAAGTGAGGATTATAGCGAAATGGACACAAATAAAGAGGTGATTGTGCACATGAAACTTTACATAATTTTAGTGCCATTTTATGACTAAAAATGTGATAAAAATTGTTGTATAACTTTGCTTAAGCACTATAGGTACCTACCTATTGTTACGATGTTTACTTATATTGTCTGTTAGTTTATTTTAAATTTTATTTCAACATGTTTGGAAAAAACGTAATAGGAACACTACAATAAATGAAACGCTATATTTATTTAATCATAATCGTAGTAAAGTAACATAAGAAACCAAATGATGATTAAGACTGTTTTATAAGAAGCAAAGGTGCGAAAGGTACCTTCAGGCACCTTAACTATTCTAATTTATAAACAAGACTGATTTGTAACAATTATAACATTTACACATTTGTATGTTTCTTGTTTTATTTCAACACTTCTATTAAGATCACAACTTCACAAGCCTAAGTGGCGCCGCCATCAGTTAAAAAATAATTTCTCAGTTAAAAATAATAGATATTACACAGCTTTCTATATTTTGCCGATTGATTGTTTCTAAATAAATGCCTAACTTGAAAACTGAGTTTTCGTTTAAAAGTAGGTACTACTTACGTGAGTAATTATTTTTAACTAATGGCGGCGCCATTATGGCTCGTGTAGGCCCTTAATCATGCTGTGCTGACTCACATCACATCAAATGAAATATTATTAGGTAACATTTCAATATAGGGAGTAGGCAAACAAGCTTACTTTTACATGAACTTACAAGAAGATTACAAATGTCGAATTAGCAACGATAGCTGCTGGTCTATTATATCAGACATAAACTACGTGCCATCTTAGGATTGCAAGTAAAGAGACTCTTAAATAAACCATCTGAAGGTTCATTCTCGTGTACACCAACGGCAAATGAAGCGTTCATTTGCTTGTTGCGCGGAACGGCAACGTCGCGCGATTGTGAAAATCGACAAATTTTGGCGGCTGAAGTGTTTTTCGCTGATAGCGCGAAAACCGTAGAACCTAGGATTTTGATCTATTTGGAGCATAGTTCTCTCATTCTAAGCTACGATTTGAGATATTTTTGACGACTCTCCGTTCAGTAGTTTTCACGCTCCAAATGGGCTTGCTGACGGGACGCGACGTCAGCAAGCCCGTTTTCAAAGGCCTGTAACTCGATAACTATTGAAGCTACATTAATATTTTTTTTGGAGCAGAGTGCTCTAAATAGGGCTCTATTGTAGAGTTTTTAATCATAATCCAAATCATTACCGTTTCAGAGATCTGCGTGGGCTTGCTGACGGGACAGGACGCCAGCAAGCCCACCGGTTAATCACGTCTAACTCCTTTCACATTCTAGTTTCGAAGTTGATTTCACGGGAGCAGAGTGCTCCAAATTTGCTCGAAAATTTGAACCACAATACACGATAGTACTCTCAACGGTTCCCGAGATCTAGCTTGGGCGTGCTGACGGGACAGGACGTCAGCAAGCCCACGGTTTTTAGCTCGCAGCGTCGTTCGTATTAATGCTCCAATTTTTTTACTTGACTGTAGAGGTGCTCTATTTTTGCTCTAAATTCTGATATATTGAAAATACACCTAGCTCGATTGGGCTTTCTGGGGGGACGCACACGTCCATCAGGTACTTAGCACAGGGCCAGACTGACGTGGTGTGAAGCATCCATAGATATTATTATTATTATTATATTATTGTCCCAACTCCTATGTACTATATTTTTTATTGCATTGCGTAGGGTCGGTATTGAGCAATATTTAGCTAAAATATGCGACTGAAAATTTTGATTGATGAAAACATAAAACATTTGTACAATGTTTTATGTTCAGTCGCTTACTTATTAAATATATTTATATTATAAATAAATTTGTATAATTTTGTTGATTGTTTAGATTCAAAGTGCCTTTCAATCTTATTGCACAATAGAATGTATTGTTAAATGTTATTGTAGGTTTAGGGACCGCCTTTAATTAGACTTAAGAATTATTATGACGTGTCAAATATTTTATAATTTTGTAATAAAACACCTTAATCCCAGAAGCTCTTTTATTTTGGATCCTTGTTAAAATAATATTATGATGTAGTAAGTCTGTATAATAATGCATTTTGGCATTGGTAGCATTAAAAAAAAAGGCCAAGTGCGAGTCATTTTTTTGATATTATTTTGTACCAGTTATATTAATAATATTATTAAATATTAAGTAAAGTACACATACTTACAACAAAAGAATATTGTGTGAAAAATTCAAGCGCCTACCTCTTGTGACGTGTCATTACTGATATAGAGCGATAAAGGCCAAAAAAATCACGTTTGTTGTATAGGAGCCCCTACAGGGATTAAATAATATGTAATTTTGTTTTGTTTTCAGTAGCTATATTTTGTTGTTATAGCCATAGCGGCAAGTGAGGCAACAGATTATACACAATCTGTGAAAATTTCAGAAATGTAGAAATAGCGGTTCTTGAGATACAGGCTACAGCCTGAAGACACAGACGCACAGACAACGAAGTCTTAGTAATAGGGTCCCGTTTTTACCCTTCGGGTACAGAAGTCAGAACCCTAAAAATGAAAATAATATAAATAGAAATGTTGGTAGCACACAAAAATTTTGTAAAAGTTGCAATGCACCTTTTACTCTAAGTATACATCTCAGGTATACATAGTAATTCCATGGTCTACGCCAGAGGTTCCCAAACTTTTAACATTTTGCTGGATCTGGTGGACCCCCTACAGCTTATTCTAAGTTTGATTCACAAGTCACAGTACAAGGAACCAATAAGCTTCCACTTCGGAGTGGTAAAAAGTAAACGCAAATATTCTCTTGTTGTGTACCTAGCTATTTAACACAAAAATTACCACACTTTTACTTACTTATTTCCAAATCTCCTCGCTCTGTAATATTTAATCTGCTAATATAATATTGTCTACCTATATTCATAGAGAAGTCGAGTTGGGTCACCTAATTTTTATAGACCCCCGTTACGACTCGTGGACCACCATTTTTTTTCCACGCAAGCGTAGACCCCTATCGGGGTCCCGTGGACCCCTGGGGGTCCACCTGGACCACTTTGGGAATCAATGGATTCTACGCAATGCACAGATTAGCGCTTATTCCATTTGACTAAATTTAGACGTCTAAATGATTTAGTAATTAATAATAATAATAATCGTTTAATTCAGGCAATAGACCCATAAAATAACATGAAAATAACATAATACAAGTTTAAATTGATATACTATTAATAGTATAACGAGCATAACTATAATAATAGTATTGGCTTCTACAGATTCCGCGAACCCGGTCTGCAGACCGCGTCTCTCAGGGACGCGGTCCGTCCGTGAGAGACAAATTTGACAGTTTTGACGGTTCGTCGTCCCGCTACACACTACACGTACCTAGTCCGTCAAACCAGAATGACATTGGTAAAACTGTTTTCGGATTTTAAACTCTATTGCATTGCAATAGAGTTCTAAATGCCCAAAAGCTTCATTTTCGCAAAGTGTTACCAATTCTGAAAGAAATATTTTCCCACACTGTATTTGTAATGTATAACTCCGGCCGCGGGCGTGATACAAAAATCACAGATTAAGGACAAAAATGTTTTTGTGAGAAGTAGAAAGGATTTTGATTCTGTCCATCCGGCCTAAGATGCGCTAACGAGAAAATCTCGAGATATCTCACTCTTGTGTGTATTTATATTGTCGATAGCGACATAATGTCAAAATCATTTTTTGACATTATGTCGATAGATTTTAACGACAGATCTACACGAGAAAAAAATGTATCTCATGTAAGGGTCAATAGAGATGAAGGGAAAAACCATCAAACATCGAGAAAACGTGTAGATAAAATTTTCTCGTTGGCGTATGCTAGAGGGGCATTACATAATACATATTATTATGAATTTTATTTTTGAGAATATATCGGTCGTAACATGGTTGTAACTTGTATCTAGAAGTGGTTTTAATTATTATCGTTGAAAATATCCTTAGTTTGCAATTAAAATTTTGGTCGCATTAGAGCTGGATCGAAAATATTAACTAACTATTCAAGAAGAATAATTAACCCCAATTATTTTAAATGTCAAGTTTTGCGTTAAATTTAATACAATAAATATTTTTCCTTAAATATAGGCAGATATTTGTTAAATTGGCAGCACTAAGCCCGCGTGTCAAATTTGACGGTTCGCTGCGAACCGTCAAAACTGTCAAATTTGTACCAAGTGAAGTACCTGCATACGAGTTTGACAGCTGTCAAACTCGCCTACGCCTATCTTCACTTCGTACCGGGTTCGTCCGTCTGTAGACACCATAACTAAATTTAGTCAAGTGAATTAACAGGAAAGCTAGGATCCTATAGGTATACACTTTACTTCTATAATCTGTGGTCTACACTCTACCAGAATCTGATGGCAGCAGATTTTCAAAAAATATCCTTGATCATTGGATAAATTTTTATATTTTCATGTTTTACACACAAAATAAGGAGGAATAAAAAAAGGATGAAAATATTTTATTCCTATTACCCAGGTATTGTTAGAGTCAATTTATTTTCTCACTTTTCTAAATCGGAAAAAGTGTGGCTCACCGAGTACTTTTTTTATATAATTATGGCCGTGTTCGTCGGCGTATTTTTGGACAAACCTTTTATTGCGCATGTTCAAAACACGTCATGGCAACGCCATAACAAGTTGCTGGACAAGTCGTAAACAACGTATTAATTGTGTATACTTTATACAATATGATTAAAATAATAAAAGCTAAACATAAATACATAAGCCTAAATTGTCTAAAATAATTTATTTAACTCTGTAATAGTGTTTTATATTATTTTACTGTGGAAAATATGGATATGGATCACATGGAAAATTTAGTGGAGGAAATTATTGAGGTATTATTATTATGTAAATGGGTTAAATGTCAAGTCGTAAACAGTTGTCGTTGCCATGGCATGACATGATTTGGACATGCGCAATAACTAAGTTTTGCAGCGAATGCGCTAAAAAATACGCCGACGAACACGGCCATGGTGTGGCTTCTGACTGATGCCCAGTTTCTGAGGAACTTTTAACGGCCGTTTATCTATTCAATAGTGCTATTGGTTCGATAAACTAAGAAAGTGCGTTTCTGAACATCGCAATGTAAGATAAAGTCCGTTTATACTAAGGTTAACTTAACTGACCAACGTGTGCCGTTTATCGATTTCATAACTTTATTTGACGCTTTGCTTTAAGCAAATTACATAAACTTTTAGGCTTTAGCTTGTTATTATTAAATTGTCAGTGAAAGCTTAGTATTAAAATTAACGTGATGAATACAAGCAGCCCATCAGAGTCTGATTTGGAAGTATTGGAGTTTATTTCTAATATTTGAGTACCTACTTACCTAGAAACTTACGGCCGTTTTCAATAACGTACGGTCTATCTACAGATAAAAAAAATATTAAATTCGATAGTGAAATTTTGGCTGACGCGATTCGAGTGCCAAGGAACGTAAGATATCAAAACCCAAAAAAGTGTTGTTTGGCCTAAACAAAGCAACAAGTGTTGCTGTGTTACAACAAAATAAAAGAGCAGGTAGTCTTGTCTTTACAAACACGAAACATATGTTGATTTGGTTCTCCGTTAATACCTATAATTAATTATAATATTATGCATTGTGTTCTGTAATGTGTAAACACAAACGATAGTAATCATGAACATGGCAATGGAATGGAGACTAGACGAAACCTTTTTTAACAACAATGAGTTTGACGTTTATTAAAAAAAAATTGACTACGATCGTTCATTCATCCGCTGATAAATAGCGAATTTTAATAATTTATAACTAAAACATTGCTTATTTACTTTTTTACTCTTGAATAAAATATTAATATTATTCGCTTATTCGTAAATATTCGTATTCGTTAATAAAACTAGTAATAATTCTGAATTAAAAATAGCGAATATTAAAAGATCCATCTAACGACAGATTGTGGAACTGCTTAACTGTTTGATAGTTATTGAACGGTTCATTGCGTACTCAGAAACCCAGTGACAGCTAACCGACGTTTATCCTATAGATAACTTTATTGAATCAATAGCTAATGAGAGTATATGGGAACTTCAGAAACCGGGCATAAATCAGTGTTGCCAGATGGTTTCAACCTTTTATCTGTAGTGGGAGCTGCTAAATCTGTATTAAAGTCCATTTATATTATGTTATAAGATCTGGAATCCATTCGTAGGTAATTTCTAAAGTCTGCTGGTTCCAAAGTTCAGAAAGTTCATAATTCATAATTTTTCATGGAGCAAAAATTCTTTCAACCATATTTTTCGTATTATTTTGACGTTTGTACTTTTAAAAAAGTTCTATGCAAATATAGATAAAGTATTAAGTATAGTATATGCAATAATGAATGCAGTTGAGGGTCTGGCTCTGGCTCATTATTCACTATTCAGGTCTGATCTCTAATATACAAGTACGCTGGATTGATGATACCCACGTGCTTTTTGTGCCTATTTGAAGCGGAATCAGTGCCCCATTATGAGGGCTGAGAACTAAATCTGACGTAACCACAACCAATAACAACCGTTGTCATCACTAGTATTAGTTCCAAGCAGGGCTTCAAATAACGTTATTTTTCCATAACGTACTGCTTCAAGGGCATAGAGATTTACCCGATATTAAAAATAACGTTAAAAATTGATATTAATAACGGTTAATGCTATAACGTTATATAGAATTTATAACGGTAAATATATGTTCTTTGATAACGTTATAGTCCGTCAAGAAAGTCATGACAGGCGGGAAAATTTTCTAAACGTAATTACGCTTATAAGGTGTATTTTTTCTTTGTATTTTCACACAAATCTCGCAAAAAAAGTGGGCTGCGAGTGAAATTTAGTGCACCGTGCACGATCGCATAACTGATACCAGAAAATAACGTTATATTTACCGTTATTATTATAACGATATTTTTTCGTTTATACATAACGAAAAAATATCGTTATAATAATAACGGTAAATATAACGTTATTTTACTAAATATCGTTAAAAAAATAACGTTATCTGGTTACCATTATGAAAATAACGGTACGTAACGATATTTTTTCTGTTATTCGATAACGTTATGAAGCCCTGGTTCCAAGTACTCTCACTACTGCTGTCAGCGCCAATATGGCGGCTTTCAAACGTCATTTTTGCGTCAGATTTAGTTATCAGCCCCCATAATGGGTGCGCTGATTCCGCTTCAAATAGGCACAATGAAATAGCTGCCATTTCAAAGGCTATCATCGGTCCAGCGCATAGATAAAGTAATAAAGTATAGATGTAATCTTAGCCCGTCATCGCGTGGCCACTTTGTGCTTATTTTCATATGGTAGTGGGTGTTTATTTTCTTGAATATTTCTATTGGTCGATCATTTCGAAGCACATTATAATACAGAAAAGAAAGTTATTTAGTTCATGATATCGATAAACTATAGTTCAAGTAATGAGAATCCGTAAACACACGTAAAAAGCTATGCCATTTTTGTAGACAAATTATTAATTGATGTGACATTTTTAGCACTAATGCCTTATATAGCACGAATAAAGGATTATTAAACTTATAAATACTCTTTTTAGCTTACAAAAATACCGATTGAAAAGCCCAAAAAACGTTGTTCAAAACTTACGTATTTAATGTTAAATCCACGTGTTTGAGGCATTCTTTGGCCATTCTTATGGTTTATTATTTAGCGGAACCACAAAACTCAACAATATCTAGCATAAAATGTTCACTAAAAACCTTTATTAACACTTTTATTACATGAAATATGCAGACCGACTCCTTTGTTATGTCCTAGTAAGTAGGACATAATATTACACGCTTTTGACGCTTGTACACCGATATAAGGCTCTCTCCTAGTCTATATTATCTCAATGGTCCAGCGTACTTGTTTAATTGAGGTCAGTGCTATTCAGTAATCCCAGTACAAGCACAGAATACATAATAGTTTAAATTTAAAGGGCCCCCGAGACGGTCAAACGGTTTGACTCAAACACGTAAATTTTGGTTTGACTCAAACCATTTTGATCGTTTACAAAGCTAGTTTGAACGGTTTGTCAAACATTTACGTGTTTGAAGCTCGTTTAATGAAATTTAATATTTTTGTTGTGTTTGACGCGCCGTTTGATCGTGTTCCGATCCGTTTGAACAAACTTTGTACTATTCTTTGGAGTACATTATTTTTAACCGACTAAAAAAGAGTAGGTTATCAATTCGACGGGTATGTATGTAATATTTCCAGAACTGCCCAGTTTTCGTATATGTTAGTCTATATCAGCATCTGAACAAATGTGCAAAATTTCAAAAGTGTGTGTATGTTTTATGTTTGTGTTCACATATCTCCGGAACTATAAGTCCGATTTAAATATTTTTATTGTACTATACATTGTTTAACTTGGGAGACTTCTGCAAGTTTCATCAAAATAGGTTTAGTAGTTTTTGAGATTTAGTTTTTTAGAAAATTTAATTCTCAATTTCGTACAATTTTTAAGTCAGTTTTATCTTTTAAAAAATAATATTCATTCGTCACAAGACGTGTACTCCACAGCGCGTATTGAACCAAACTGCGCAGTGTCGTTTGACAAACCGTTCAAACCGACATCAAACGGTTGCGTCAAACACGTAAGGTTTGAATCAAACCGTTTGATCGTCTCGGGGGCCCTTAACAAGTTGACTAACTCTCACTAACTATCTAGCGTAACGACCAATGAGGTTATAGTCCTTGCTTTTTATTTATTGTAGCTGCCACAGAACAATAAAGTGGGAACTGGTAGCTGTAATAAAAAGATAACGAGCACTATTAGTCTATTAGCACTTATTCCACCTTACTAAATTTAGACGTCTAAATGATTCAGTGATATTTTAGTCAAGTGGAATACACAGATCAAGAACTAGTTACCTACTTGGTAGAATATAGCATTTAGTGACTTTCTAAATGTTATTCCACTTGTCTAAATTTAGTAAGGTGGAATAAGTGCTTAATAACGCAAACATTTTATTTTCTTAATTTGGCAGCACCAAGCACTCATATTATTATGTAAGCTTTAAAACCTATGTTTAAAACAGTTTTAAATATTCCAAAGTCCAAACTACTATAATTTAAATTGTTTTTAAATAAATTTTTAAGGGTTTACATGAAATTGGCAACATCATGATCTTTTTTTACTCTGGTGACACTTGAAAATGTCATCGGACATTTTAGAGCTTCGATTGTTCCGACTTCCGTGTGGAAGCGAAAAACATACGTAGTATCCCTTAGTAGTCTGTGTGAAAAACATATAATGTAGGTAACTAACATAATTCTAAACAGAGAAACTGTTTTATAAACATAATATTATTTGGTATCGATTACAAATTATGTATAAAATATAAGTTATTCCGTGCCATAGCTGCTGCGACTATTCATTTCAAGCACTTACGGTAAGGATACACGAGTCACGAAACAAAAGTATAATTTCTAACCTATTTTCTATCCTTCATTTTTACAATCTATTCAGAATAATATTGTTAATAAAATTGAAATGATTTTTACAATTTTATATTTTAATAGTAGACTGTATTTTATCGGATTTTACTTAAGGTGTGTTCTCTTACTCCAACATTATACTGCCCAGCACAAACAAATAAAATAAGTAGAAATAAACTACGATTAACGATAACATGGCGCGCCCCTCCAAAATTCAAAACGTTTGAAGTGTGTTGTCAAAACGTTTGAAGTGCGTTGTCTTGCGCGGTCGGCTAGTTATGATTAGTTGACAATGACATAAGAAACAGTGAAATATCACAAGTACCGGTTCATTGGTTGAATACTTTCAACTACATACAAACTTTTTCGTAAGGATATGACTACACACATTGAAACAGTAATTTGGAGGGGCGCGCCATCGTAGTTTACGTATTCAAACGTATTCAAAATTAAATTTAATACTTTGAAACGAGAGATTCTCGTATATTTTTTTCTACCAACAATCTCTTTTTACAAATAATATTAAAAGTATAGGTAATAATAACTATATTTATTAGGTAATATAATAGGTATTATTATTTTTTATATAAAATTATTAAGAGAGCAGCACTCCACAGCATGGGAGTACCCAGGTGGCACTTGGCAGGCACATTAACGACAACAAGTCGACAACATCATAAAATTATTGCAACACGTCCGCGTCGTCGTGCTAGGTGCACTGTGACTTGTGAGGAAGAGAACACGCCCTTATTAAACAATGGATGCTTAGGGCCTGTTTCACCACTTCCTGATAAAGTGCCGAATAGGCTATTCACAACTTTTTTGACAGATTCTCCATACTTCATCTGTCAAGTTAAGTGGTGGATAGCCGATTCGGCACAGTGGTGAAACAGGCCCTTAGGGTGTTTAGTATTTTAAAGATGGTACCTACCTATTTTAATAAGTAGAGAGATGGAGGAAAAAATATTTTAAATTTGATCTCATGAATGATGTAATGTAATCTCATATTATTATTATCATGTTGGTTACAAAATTAATGATAAATAATAGTAATAACTAATAACTAATAAGCACTTAAAAAAATTAGAAAAGTTATTCTTTTTACTTTAGTACTTAGTGTATCTTTATTCTTTCATAAAATATAATATTATGTTTTATTTTTTCATGAATTTTTTTTTTGTATCGAACTGTGAAATTATCTAGATATGGCTTATAATTATGTTTCCCTAGCTTCCTATGTTCTCATCGTAGTTCTCAGTCTAGTCAACCCGGGACTAGAAAAAAGTTGTAAACCTCTTTCCGTCCTCCTCTTTCCTAAGCACTGATGTGCTACTGTTCTACTATTCAAATGCATTTTCTATTTCAGGTGCACCATAGTCGTCATGGCGAATGACAAGCTGAGCATAAAACACCTTCTATTTACTAAGGCTTTACCAAATTATATACCTAATGTTACTGGACATAAAACATATTTATGTACAGATTGTGGGGATAAGTAAGTTTTTTTTGCATAAGACAGTTAAAATATTATGTTTGTGTTATCATGCACAAAAAGGTAGTAGAATTTATTTTTCTTATTTTCCAGATTTATATTCGAATCAAGCCTCAACACGCATGTTAATCGAAAGTCAATGAAAATAACATATATGTGCAGACATTGTAGCCAGTTAAAAATTTTTTTCAATAGATGCAAGCTACTATCTCATATAAGATCACATTCTTTTAAGACTGCTACTATCAATGTCAGTGATCTCAATGTGGAGCCTTTACCGTTGGAGCATTACACTATACCACCAGCAATCACTGGACAAGAAAATGAAAAAAGTAAAGTTCCTGAGAATACTACTATTTCAACAAATTTCTGCCCAGATTGTAAGAAACAAATAAACGTAACTGGTATACTTTATCAAGACAGAGCAAATCATTACATGAAACTGTCAGATGATATGACATGTTACTCTTGTCCTGTATGTCTTTATTCCCTACCGACTACATGTGCTCTTCAAGCTCATTTGCGTATTCATTTGGGCAAACCACCATATATTTGCCCCGAATGTGGAGTAACCTTACCACAAAAAGGTACTATATATCCATTCAATCATGACTGCGAAGGATTTAAGACAATGAGAGTAACTACTCGACTGAAATGTTTGAAAAAGAATTGTAAAAATTTTCACCCTAATGAATATAGAGATCATATGAAGAAGCATATTAAAAAGATGTTTAGATGTAAATCATGTCCCAGCATCTGGTGCAATGAACAACAAGGAGAAAAACATTTGAATTGCAAAGGCCAAGAATATATTGAATGCTACAAGTGTCCCATCTGCCCTAATAAATTCGTATCTGGAGCAAAATTAGACAGACATTTATCTGGTCATTTCAACAGTAATATGAATATTATACTAGAATCTCAAGTTTATCCCTGCAGGCTGTGCTCCAATGTCTTTGATCAAGTTAAAGGTTTGTTAACACATCATATAAACGAACATGGGGCATCAAAAACCCTAATTGGAAACTTGCTGTTAACAAGCACAATACAAAACAAAGAAATGTGTGTTGTTGTTAAAAGATGCGAAAAATGTCATAGAAACTTTAAATATAGATGCCCATTTGACCAAATCAAAACACTTCCAAATGAATGCCCATTTAGATGTTCTTCGGTTAAAGTAAAATGCTTTGTATGTAAAATTGCCATCAATGAGCAGTGGGAAAATATAAAAAGACACGTCAAAGCTCTTCATAAAGAACACAAGTGTGTAGATGTTAAAGTAAATTTAAAACGGCTAAAACCCGATACAATCAAGAGATACAGAAATCCAGCAAAGAAGTTTAGAAGTGCTTTTTTAATTAATTCAGCGCCGAAAGTAGTTGACAACCCATCTGAAGAGATTTTCAAGTGTAACATGTGTGAACAGAATTTTATAAGCAAAAATGAATTGGAATTGCATTTAGTGAGTCACAGAGACCTTGGTATGGCTTACCAGTGCCTGGAATGTGGACAGAGTTTTGCAGTTAAGCCATCTTTTTCAACACATTTGAAGATGATACACCAAATTTCTGATGTCGATATTTATATTTCTAAAAAACAATGTTTTAATGAAATGGCTTTCAGCAAAAGTCAAAAGAATGATAACCCTGTAAACAATGAACCAGTACAAGAAAATCAATGTAAAATATGCCGGGAACAATTTGATGATAACATTGCATTAGAAAAACATTTTAGAGTTCATGGGATGGCTTTCTTAAAAGAAAATATTAATAAAAGCCCAAATTAACCCAGGAACTGGAACTGAACTGAAAGAATTTATAGGTTTTTTTTTGTAATAGTACCTAACTTATAAGGGAGCCGGCTTGTACGTAGCACGCTTTGTTTTTAAGGCCTTGAGCCTTAAATGCACATGGTGACTTTTTGTAGCGATGCAGTAACGATACCAAGCTGCGTAAAGCGGTATCAAGTTGTGTGCAAGCGTGATGCAAACGCGATTCAGTAACGACTAACAGCATGAAAACATGTGAGAACCCCGCCTCCCTCCTACTATCGCTACTACATCTCTACAAAAAGTCTGGGCTGGGTAGGTACCTATTAGCTTACAATGATTAACTAATTTTATGTTAATAGTAGTATAGTCAAGAATAAAATAACAATATATGTAAATGGAAGTTGACTTTACTAGAATAATATTATTATTATATGTCTATCAGGATCTGATGGCAAAAAGTGAGAAAAGAAATTGACTAGGAATACCGGGGTGATTAGAATAATATATTTTTAACCCTTTTTTTTAGGGTTCCATACCTAAAGGGTAAAAACGGGACCCTATTACTGAGACTTCGATGTCTGTCCATCTGTCTGTCTGTCTCCAGGCTGTAACTCAAGAACGGTAATAGCTAGTGTTGAAATTTTCACAGATTATGTATATCTGTTGCCGCTATAACAACAAATACTAAAAACAAAAGAAAAATAATATTTAAGGGGGCTCCCATACAACAAACGTGATTTTTTGGCCTTTTTTGCTCTATATCAATAATGGCAACAGGTAGGTACTTGAATTTTTCTCAAAGTCCCTACTAATGTATGTACTTTAATATTTAATAATAATAATAAAATAAAATAAAAAAATTAAGGGGGGCTCCCATACAAAAACACAAGTTTTGGCCTAATTTTGCTCTATAATGGTACGGAACCCTTCGTGCGCAAGTCCGACTCGCACTTGGCCGATTATTTCTTTATAGCGGCTGATTATGTGTGTAAAACATGTAAATATAAAAATTTATCCAATGATGAAGGATATTTTTGAAAATCTGCCATCAGGTCCTGGTGGACCTATAGTTACATTAATTGTTAAACAATAAAAAAAATAGTTCAAGACCTAGTCGAGGAATGTATCTAATAATATCTCTATGAAAAAATTATATTAGGTTTCAGAACATCAATAACAGGTATTTTAATATGTTACCTCCTCAAAAATAGTAACATAGCACCAGAGACCAGACATAGCACATTGTACCTAACTATTCAAGGTCTGATTTTATATATTATCATGTAAGCATATTGTTCACTGTAGGTAAATATTTTATTAGCCAGGGTTACTAGGGTAAGTCTTACTGCTGTAAAACGAATGGGCGAAATGACTTCAAAGTTGAATGTTTTCCATCAAAACCCATAACCATAACTTAACCACTTAGCTGTAGCCAGAAGGTCTTAATAATTGTGGAAATAAAATATCAAATTAGTATGTAGGTAAAATGTTATACTTACAGATAATAATAAAAAAATGTTTAAAGTAAAACTTTTTTATTAAAAAACTAAACATCAAACATTAATAAATTAAAGACTGACAAACTACTAACATAATGATAACAACCAATGTAGGTATACTATTTTGCTGTTATTTACATCAGAGGATCTATAAATAAGTTATAAAAACTATTATCACATTTAAATGTCATAAAAACAAAATTATCAATAATATCATATTTTTTTTCAGGAGTTTATCTATTAAGAGCCTGGGTAACCCTCGAAATTCTCATACATACGTAATACCAAAATCATTTTGTCATACGAAAATATTTAACATGTTTGAGTTATTTTTCAGCATAAAATAGTAATTACCTAGGTTCCTGAACAAAAATTAACTTCAAAATATTTAAACACTAAAAAAAATTTTTTGTGTACTTATAAATTTTTTTTACTAAATTTACTACTAAATATTTAAACACTAAAAAATAGTAAAACACTCAAAAATTTATAAATAATTAGTAAATTTACTACAAAATATTTTAATACTAAAAAATATTTTTAGTTGAAATATTTTGTAGTAAATTTCGTAAAAAAAAAATTTACACAAAAAAAAATTTTTAGTGTTTAAATATTTTGAAGTTAATTTTTGTTCAGTTCAGTTCATGACAAAATGATTTTGGTATTACGTATGTATGAGAATTTCGAGGGTAACCCGGGCTCTTAAAGAGTTAGTTTAGTGCGCTTTTCCTGTCACCTGCATGCGGACCGGATCTGTGTGCAGCCTGCGAGTGATCAATCCGCATGACAAATATGATAATAATAATGTATTGACTTTGGTAAAAAAAGCACTGGCAAATAGATAAACTCCTGTTAAACACCCTTAAGTCCAGGCATCAATTTTTCCATAGTTATAGTGGAGTTCCCAGAGCGTAAAAATCGTGCAAACCTCCGATTTTTGCAATAGTGGATGAAAATTAAAAAGAAAAAAAGGAATGTGTAGCTGATAACATAAATAATAAAGTTTACCTATTGAAAAGTTGTGCTTTTGATTTTAAATTATTCTCTTCCACTTCAAGTACAAAAAAAAAAACTTGTAAACTCATAAACTGTAAAATTTTGAAGAAAATTTGCATAAGTATTTCTTTCTTTTAAATATATAGCAAAATAATAAAATATATTATTTTTTTGATTTGTATCGTTGCTTATATTCCAAAGAAAGAAAATAAGTTGAAAAAATATATAATTTAGATTTAAAATTAATATTTTTGTATGAAGATGAGCATACCTCCAAATGTGCTTGTTATGTGCCTCGCCAGGTAAATGGCGTTCCTATTTTTCTTTGGTGTTAAATAGGAAGTTTAAAATTATTTTTTAGGCTTAACAAAGCCTTCTTTTTCTTAATGTGTATAACTTTTTAGCTCTTACTTTATTAAATTTTCTGAAAATGTAGCACAAACTTTTCACGGATATTTCGAAGAAAATCTGTATTTTATTTCTTTCAGTTAGGTTTTTACAGAATAAAATTTTTTTTTAATTTTTTTTTTCATTAATTATATTTGCTAAAACATACTTACTTAAAGGAAAAAAATACAAATTAGGTTAAGAACTGATATTTTTTGTATTCAGGTAAGCATTTTCCAAACATAGGTCGCAGCATGCGTCTTTAGTATGTATGTTACGCTCAAAGACAAAATCGCTCAATGAGCGAAAAAAAGGCTCACAACGCGTTGTGGTCACAGTGAAATTCGCGTCGTGGCTCCAATGAAAACGGCCACGACGCGTTCTGGCAATCGCAAAAAGTCCATAACGCGAAATTCGTGTCGTGGCTGATATGCTATTCGTTTTTCTTGATCTGTTCTTGATTGATTAATTGTCCATAGGTATGGAAGATTATATTTGAATTACCACGTGTACTAGGTAAATATTTTTTCTTTTACTAAATCACTGCATAACGTGTTTATCATTATTATTTATAAAATATCCATACTTCCATACTATCTGTACTATTATTATTACTGTCTGTCTGTCTGGCGCAACATAGTTGCGGGCATCAACTAGTAGTATTATATTTAAATTATATTTAAAGTAAAAGTTTTAGTAAGTTTTAGTTTTACTAAATACTTATTATTTATTAAGATCAGATTACCTTATATTAAAAAAAAAACAATAACAAACAATAGCACTTTGCGCCAGACAGACAGACAGTAATAATATGAGTATGGATATTATGGAACTAAGGATATTTTACAAATAATAATGAAAAAATTGATTTGCAGTGATTTTGGAAAAGAAAAAATATTTTGTAGTACGCGTGGTAATTCAAATATAATCTTCCATACCTATGGATGATTATATTTGACAATCAAGAACAAATCAAGAAAAACGAATAGCATATCAGCCACGACACGAATTTCGCGTTATGGCCTTTTTGTGATTGTCAGAACGCATCGTGGCCGTTTTCATTAGAGCCACGACGCGAATTTCGTGTCGTGGCTCACGTGGCGTTTCACTGTGACCACAACGCGTTGTGAGCCATTTTTTCGCTCATTGAGCGATTTCGGTCTTTGAGCGTAACATGTACGTGAGATTGTAGCACCCATTTTTTTTTCTGGCTTTCAGTAGGAAGTTTAAATATAAGTATTTCAAAGACTAGAAAAAGTCTTTCATTTATCGATGCATTTAATGTTTTAGCTCTCACTTAAATAAATTCTCAACAAATATAGAAAAATGTTTTCGGTCTATTTTACACATTTTTGGAGATATTTAAACATTTTTAAGTCCTTAAAAGTTATCATTTCTCTAAAAATTAAATATGCACAACAAGTAAGTTTAACACACTTCGTTACAACCCTTAAATCCACCCAATCCCTTTTATCTTGGTTACGACGAGAGTTAATCTCTAAAAACTTTGCAAGAACCTTATAGTTGTATTTAGCTTAGCAAAGCAAACTTTCTTTTTGAAAAATTGTGTATTTGGTTAATTTTCAACGTAAACAATTGGATAAGAATTAAAAATTAAAGTCATTAAATAACAGGAACAAGAAAAAATATTTTTTTCTGGACCGGTTTTATATGGTGAAATGTTAATTTTTAATTAACTGAAAAATTAAGAGCACAAAAAATTTTTTGGTAAACTTTGCAAGTTATACCTAGTGTAAAAAAGAAAATGACACCTCAAAAACTAAAATCCATTCACTATTACAATTTTCGGAGGATAAAACCTCTGGCGACTGCACTATTAGCCTTTTAAAATAAATATTCATGGAGAAATTTGATACCTAATAAATAAAAATAAATTTAATGAAGGTGTTGGCAAAATAAATGGTGCTTATATTATCCTACTTCAAATTAAAGCTAAGTTGCCATCAAATTTCTCTGTGTGGCTGTTAATGTCAACTATAATAAACTTTTTAATCCTTTATGGTATAGCTTATACAAGCTCAGTCAAAATATAGAGGCCCTTAATTTTCATCTTCATATAATATGTATTATGTAAGAAATTTAAAATTCTCAAGATGATCTATGCACTTGTTTTCCTGACAGTCATTTAATATTTATGCCTTTTTACAATTGTGGACTGTATGATTTTTATCACTAAAATATATAGGTATATTGTATATTATTTATAGTAGCCGGTCATATATTATTTTAAAAATATCTAATAAGTATGCACCAAGCATATCTTACAATAGCTCCTAGGGGGGTATTACATTATCATTTATATTGGATCATTTATATGATCATATTATATTATAGGATCCAATAAAAATGATCATTTGATCATATCTGCATATTACATTATCATTTATCATTGATCCTATTTTACGTCATATGTGGTTTCAATAGCCAATGGGGAGCGCTAACACTGACAGGTATTGACATCAGTGTTACTAGCTCTCAGAGAATCCGATTTGTCAAAAGACATCGTCATTTTTAATATGGCTTGTTTTATGTTATTTCAGCAAGATTATTTAAGTATATAATTAGAAAAAGAATTACATTACATTATTTGAAACATATTAACAAACAAGAAATTAAAAACTCTTTTTTTTATATTAAATAACTGGCAACACCAATTTCTATGACTGTATTGGATCCAATCTCTCAGCAAACGTCAAAAATCTATGATCAAGGAAGAAGTGAATCATTTATCTATATAACATTATCCAATATAAATGACTCAATGATCTAGGATCCAATAAAAATGATAATCTAATACCCGCCTTAGTCTCGTAAGGTCAATGACCCCTGGTGCCAACTTCATCTATTTAGACTAGTTTAATACTTCAGTCGGAATTTCCAGGAATTGCTATTGTATTCTATTGTTGTCGCGATCACCGGTGCTCGCGCGGGGCCTGAAGGATTATTGTAAATCCTTTTAACATAGTCAAATTAACTTGACGCATCGCTGGAATGCAATAACCTGCCCATTCCATAATGATTTCATCAAACCATGCGTCAAGTTAATGTGACCGTGTTATAAATTATTTTTTTATAAAATTGGGAATCCTATTAATGCTAGTACCCGGCAACAATTTCTATTTTCCCAAATAAATAGGGTGATATGCATATTTACCCTTTAAAATAGTTCTGCAAATTGGACACCTTTTTTCAATACTCATAGAATTTTTTAGGCAGATAGTACAAAAAACGTGTCCACACATAGTAGAAGATAAAGGTTTTTTACCTAATTTATCCCAACAAATTGGGCACTCTCCTAAATAATTTTCTTTTCCTTTCGACCCCTTCTCTGCTGCTGACCCACAAGTTGCTTTCTGAAATAGGGAATAATAATTATTTTACACTCACCGTAATTCATTTAAGGAACTTAAATCGTAAGAAAAATATTCAGGTACCGTTCCTATAAGCAAACATCAAATATACCTAACCTTAACATGCAGGTCATCATTATTATAACTATTCTTTACTCTCAATTATTATAGTGAAGTCTCGTTTCTCAAGCTAGCCTGTGTAAATATTTCGTCTCCATAGGGATTAATAAGCACTAACTAAATAAGTAGGTGAGTTTTACAAACCTGTATATTATTGTGATGGGATGAAATAACTCTTTGGCATGGTGCAGGTGGTGGTGAGAAACTAAAGGAATCGTCGGAATCTATACAAATAACAGAGTTTGATAACAGACTTGTCCTTGAGTAACTTGTAACGCCAGTTAAATCGATAACATCCTCAGATTGCAAATGTTGGGATCGGGAGCTCA
The DNA here is from genome assembly GCA_905333045.1 of Lysandra bellargus. Classification (NCBI taxonomy): domain Eukaryota; kingdom Metazoa; phylum Arthropoda; class Insecta; order Lepidoptera; family Lycaenidae; genus Lysandra; species Lysandra bellargus. Next base: position 2,437,156 of record HG995328.1, read on the forward strand.
TGGCGATTGTTTTTTATTTCCTCTTATTCGTTATTTTTTGTAAGATAAGACTCCTGTGCGTGTGCCAGAACAAGTGCAAACTAATTTCTTGAAAACAATTTACGAGATATCATAAAATATCGCACTTTAAACACATTTCAAATTTCAACAACAGTTTCGTCCGTTAGAACCACAGACTACTAAGCACAGACTACTTAGGGATACTACGTTCAGACTGCCATCTGTCTAACATTTGGTACAAGTGTTACGATTTCCGAGCGATACTGACATTAAATTTTTTTTTGCCCTTGCGCTGTGGTGGCGGCCACTGTCAACTTTGATGATGTGGACTGTGGTGTGACTACTGGTACCTAATGTAGGTTGTCAAAAAAAAAAACACAGCCGAACATAGAACCTCCTCCTTTTTGGAAGTCGGTTAAAAGCACTAGTAGAAATGAGGTTATATTAATTGATATAAACTTTTATAATATTTTATAATAATACTAATTAATTAAAATAACTGATTTCCCACTTTTTCGTTCCTATTCTCAAATCTCATTTGAAACGCATTACACCCAAGGTTTAAATAAAAGAAATGTTTTATTTATTTAGTGTTTTATTTTTAATTCTTTTTAGATATTTTTGACATACAAACAAATTGTGAATAGAAGATCTGTTTAGATTATCATCTTTCAGGCACTGAATCCAATATCCATTTTAATAAACGATTTTCGTTACATGGAAATTTATGTAACATAGCGTCCTTGCGCTTGCTGTTACAATTACGTACACAACACTAATTAAAATACATGATTAATTAATAGCGTCCAGTTCGCAAAAAATGTCCAAATACACACAATACACAACAAACAACAATACACACAACGCGTATGAGGATTGAGGTATCTCTCAGTATGAGGAGTAAAGCAGAAAATTACAGTTTGAGAGGAAGAGTTCACACTTCACTCGATCGACACAATATCAGATGCGTTAGCATTCTTTTAATATAGTTTTTGAATAACAGTAATGGCGGCGGCTGGCAGCAGCACAGAGTACAGACACGCACGTCACATTGCGTAGGGGTGCGGGTGAGCGGGGGGAGGGGCAACTGTCAGTATCGCCTGGAAATTTTCAATATGGCGTCGCTTACTACATCATGTTTTTTTTGTATGAAGATTATAGGCCGTGCTACTAAGGGATACTAACGTGTTAGAACTTAAAATTTTAAATATTTTGTTTTTTGACAGTTATTGAGTGGTTTTTGACGTGAGATTTTTTTTTGACTTTAAAGCAGGGCTTCATAACGTTATCGAATAACAGAAAAAATATCGTTACGTACCGTTATTTTCATAATGGTAGCCAGATAACGTTATTTTTTTAACGATATTTAGTAAAATAACGTTATATTTACCGTTATTATTATAACGATATTTTTTCGATATGTAAAAACGAAAAAATATCGTTATAATAATAACGGTAAATATAACGTTATTTTCTGGTATCAGGTATGCGATCGTGCACGGTGTAGTGGTGGTTAATATAACGTATAGCTGAAAAAAGTAGCGCGCTATTTCTTCGCAACGAATAGCGCGCGCTATAAAACTATGCATAAGACGCTACGTTATAACGTATCGCGCGGTCACTGACCTAGCGCAGCGCCGCTCGCGCTGCCGATCGCGCACGACTTTCGTTGATTCGTTGTCGTGTCGTTCGGGTCTAAATCGGGTGAATTCGGCTGTCATAATTTTTTCAGCGTTGCGTTGCGTGCATAGGTAAATTATAATGTTATATAATCATCAGTAATTGACCCCCTGCTCCGTAGAGCACTGTACTGTAATATAATGGTAACTTCCATTCCATGTGAATTGTGAACGTATTTTTTCTAAATCTGGATACGTTATTATATTTTTAAATGTAAATAAAATGTTAAAAAACTGTTATAAAAAAAGATTTAAAAATAATTTAAGTACTTATATTACCAAAAATAAAAATAAAAATATTTCAAACATAATAAAATTAACCAAATAAATAATTATGCCTTCAAACGATTATATTATTCTAAGTAATTATCTTTAACAAACACGTTATATGATAATATTAACTCACCCACCGCGTTATAATTATTAACGAAAGAATTCAATAACGTCGGTAACTTTACAACGTGTCCAATCGATCGTTATAGCGTATCATTCGTTATAAGTTATAACGTAGCGTCAAAACTAGCGCGCTTGAAATTCGTTAAAACGTAGCGTCAAAACTAGCGCGCTTGAAATTCGTTAAAACGTAGCGTCAAATCTAGCGCGCTTGAAATTCGTTATAACGTAGCGTCAAAATTAGCGCGCTTGAAATTCGTTATAACGTAGCGTCAAAACTAGCGCGCTTGAAATTCGTTAAAACGTAGCGTCAAATCTAGCGCGCTTGAAATTCGTTATAACGTAGCGTCAAAATTAGCGCGCTTGAAATTCGTTATAACGTAGCGTCAAAACTAGCGCGCTTGAACGAATCGAGATTTCATTCGTTATAACGTAGCGTCAAAACTAGCGCGCTTGAAAAATGTAGCGTATTCCATCTAACGCGCTATGAAAATATAGCCGTTAGGAACACCACTGGCACGGTGCACTAAATCTCACTCGCAGCCCACTTTTTTTGCGAGATTTGTGTGAAAATACAAAGAAAAACTACACCTTTTATGCGTGATTACGTTTAGAAATTTTTCCCGCCTGTCATGACTTTCTTGACTGACTATAACGTTATCAAAGAACATATATTTACCGTTATAAATCCTATATAACGTTATAACATTAACCGTTATTAATATCAATTTTTAACGTTATTTTTAATATCGGGTAAATTTTCATAACGTTATCTATGCCCTTGAAGCAGTAACGTTATGAAAAAATAACGTTATTTGAAGCCCTGCTTTAAAGTGGGTGAACCTTAAGGGCCCTCGAGACGATCAAACGGTTTGATTCAAACCTTACGTGTTTGATGCAACCGTTTGATGTCGGTTTGAACAGTTTGTCAAACGACACTGCGCAGTTTGGTTCAACACGTGCTGTGGAGTACTAGTCGTGTGCGTACAAGACAAAAAAACGAGGAATACGGCTTTTGTTGAACCAAAGATTTCCTTTGGTAGGATTGATCTTTATATCCCTAAGATGGGTTTACGATGTGGAGCCACCTGAATATTTCATGCACGTTTTTAGCTTTAACAAGGTATGAGGTCAATAACTGCGTGGGATTTAGGTATAAAGTCGAGTATGGTATCATTTTCGATTGAATCGAATGTTTAAATGCCAATTTTGGAATAATATTTAGATAAAAGATAGTAAAAATAAAATAAAATAAAAATTAAGAATATAATATTATGATTTTTAACCAACGAAAACGCTGTTGACAGGGCTTAAATAATATAAGGAGGCTGATAGCCGCATTATTCTGCATGCCAAAGACATGGTGATGAATGGAGCAATAAACATATTAATAATACTAGACGTTCCGCGCGGCTTCGTCCGCGTAAATCTGAAATTTCACGGAAACCGTATATTTTTCACAAATTAATAACCCATGTCTCACGTAGTCTACTATATATTTGTGTCAAATAACATAAAAATTGCTCCAGTAGTCTGTGAGATATTAGCCCTTTCAAATAATTTTCCCCGTTTTTTTACATTTTCCTCTGTATCTTTGCTCTTATTGGTCTTAGCGTGATAAAATATTAATTTGTAGCCTTCCTCGATAAATAGGCTATCAAAAACTGAAAGAATTTTTCAAATCGGGCCAGTAGTTCTTGAGATTAGCGCGTTCAAACAAAGTGACCAACAAACTCTTCAGCTATATTTTCACATTTTCCTCTGTATCTTTGCTCCTATTGGTCTTAGCGTGATAAAATATAGGCTATAGCCTTTCTCAACAAATAGACTATCAAACACTGAAAGATTTTTTCAAATCGGATGAGTAGCTTCTGAGATTAGCGCGTTCAAACAAACAAACTCTTCAGCTTTATAATATTACTAGACGTTCCGCGCTGCTTCGCAGATATTTCACGTTTTTTCCACATTTTAAAATATAGCCTATAGCCTTCCTTGATAAATGGGCTATCTAACACTGAAATAATTTTTCAAATCGGACCAGTAATTACTGACTCATACTAAGATTAACTCGTTTAAATAATGTTTCTACTTCTTCTTCTTTTTACGTTGTTTAACATCTTTTAAATCGTGCAAATATGAGTCCTAAAATGAATTAAGCATTCTTAAGTCATCCGAATATAGTACCGAACTTGGAATAGTACCATGATTAATGCCTCTATACAGATTGAGACTCTATTTTCCTCCAGAGCAGAATCTGCTAAAATTAAAAAAAAATTACATTAAAAAATCGCGGTGGCTCCACATCTTAAATCCATCCTTGGGCCATAAGGACCAATCCTACCAAAGGAAATCTTTGGTTCAGCAATAGCCGTATCATTTGCCGTACACACGCAACTATACATGTCTTGTGACGAATAAATATTATTTTTTAAAAGATAAAACCGACTTAAAAATTGTACGAAATTGAGAATTAAATTCCTTATCTCAAAAACTACTAAACCTATTTTGATGATCCTATTTTATACGTGGGAGAGCCATGCTTCGGCACGAATGGGCCGGCTCGACCGGAGAAATACCACGTTCTCACAGAAAACCGGCGTGAAACAGCGCTTGCGCTGTATTTCGCCGAGTGAGTGAGTTTACCGGAGGCCCAATCCCCTACCCCATTCCCTTCCCTACCCTCCCCTATTCCCTTCCCATCCCTACCCTCCCCTTTTACCCTATTCCCTCTTAAAAGGCCGGCAACGCACCTGCAGCTCTTCCGATGCTGCGAGTGTCCATGGGCGACGGAAGTTGCTTTCCATCAGGTGACCCGTTTGCTCGTTTGCCCCCTTAGTTCATAAAAAAATGGAACTTGCAGAAGTCTCCCAAGTTAGACAATACCTATATAGTACAACAAAAAGTATTTAAATCGGACTTGTAGTTCCGGAGATATGTGAACACAAACATAAAAACATACATACGCTTTTGAAATTTTGCACATTTGTTCAGATGTTGATATAGACTAACATATACGAAAACTGTTCAGTTCTGGAAATATTACATACATACGCGTCGAACTGATAGCCTCTTTTTTTAGTCGGTTAAAATGTACTCCAAAGTCCAAAGAATGGTACAAAGTTTGATCAAACGCATCGGAACACGATCAAACGGCGCGTCAAACACAACAAAAATATGAAATTTCATCAAACGAGCTTCAAACACGTAAATGTTCAAACTAGCTTTGTAAACGATCAAAATGGTTTGAGTCAAACCAAAATTTACGTGTTTGAGTCAAACCGTTTGACCGTCTCGGGGGCCCTTTAGGGGTGAACCCATGGTGAACCGAAGCGAATCTACTGGCTTGTTGGATGAATTCCATAGTCCGGTTACACGGTCAAATTTTCATCAATCTGATCCATCGATCCGGCACGGATTGACAAAAATTTGATCGTACGTACGCCACGGATTGATGGATTGATCGTATTTTTAATATGAACTTTTTATAACCATCAATATTCCGTCAATCAGATTGATGGATCATATTGATGAAAATTTGACCGTGTAGGTAACCTGTGACATAATATTATAATGAATTTTGTTAGTTTCTTATGTCAAAGGAATTCTGATTTCAGACTTTCTGTGCTCTGGTTGCTCTGTGTCACCGGTTACACGGTCAAATTTTCATCAATCTGATCCATCAATCCGGCACGGATTGACTAAAATTTGATCGTGTACACCACGGATTGATAGATTGATCGTATTTTTAATATCATGAACTTTAAGCCTGGCCGCACATTATCCGAAATTTCTGATTTGAAACATTTGAACTGCCATCACTGCCACCACTGCAACTGCCAACACCAGAGTACCCAATCGAGTACTCTGGTGTTTCGTGCCAGGTCCCAAGGCACTAGGCAGAAATTTTTGCCTTTGCGTTCCGGCCACTGACCTCCAATATACAACTTGTATAATGGAGGTCAGTGGTTCCGGTGGGCGTCCGAAGTTTTACGTCAGATGACGTCGATCGGTAGCATGGTCCAGTCAAATTAGGCTTAAATTAGGTAGGAACCTCGGAATTCGCAACACCCAGCTGTAAGTCTGTAAATATTTGTATATTGGCACCCTAAATGTTGTCTCAAAACCTACATATGGTAGGGTGTGCGCAACTATAAAATTTCAAGGTCAAAAGGTCACAAAAATCGGTTTCTGCACTTTTTTTGTAAATATTTCATTTCCTATGGGTTTTTTTGGTATTTGTATTTATAGCCATGATGTAGAATACAAAATTCTCTACAACTTCTGTTCAAAAAAATTTTTATACGGTGAACCGTTTCCGATAAAGAGGGCGGAGAGCGCGCGGTCAAAGTATCACTTCAGGTTAACCGGTTCTAATACAAATAGCAAAAAACCCATAGGAAATGAAATATTTATAAAAAAAAATGCAAAAACCGATTTTTGTGACCTTTTGACCTTAAAATTTAATAGTTGCGCATACCGTACCATATGTAGGTTTTGAGACAACATTTAGGGTGCTAATATACAAATATTAACAGACTTACAGCTGGGTATCTCGAATTCCGAGGTGAACTTACTATACTAATTGGACTAGCAGTTCAAATGTTTCTGATCAGAAAATCGGATCGCGCTCTCTCTTCATTTTGTAAGCCGAGTGAGCTCGAACTCGCCGGAAGGAAATTTCGGATAGTATGTGATGTGGCGGTCCGGCCGACTAGAATAAGAATAAGAACAGAATAAGAACGTTTATTTGCAAAAACATGGTATTGACAATATGGTTCAAATGGTTCAAATGTTTGTGATCAGAAATTTCGGATAAAGTGCGGCCAGCTACGAATAACATAGTTTTGTTATTCGTAGGCAGCCGGGCTAAAAAACGACCGTCGCGCGTCGCCGTCGCGTCGTGACGTCAACTACATGGTTGATGGTACTTGGTAGTGGTACTGTTGTTGAAACAGAACGCGCATTGAGTCACGTATGTCATGCACCTAGGGTTGCCAACTTTTATTTTTAACCGACTTCCAAAAACGAGGAGGTTATAATATGTTCGGCTGTGGATATTTTTTTTATTTTTGTATGTTCAACGATTACTCCGCCGTTTGTGAACCGATTTTTGAAAATTTTATTTTGTTGTATTAGGTTTCACTCCAATTTGGTACCATGTTCACAAAAATGGTGACCTCATGATGGGATCCATGAGTAATCGAGGGAACTCCTTGAAATTTATATGGAAACATATGGTGATTTTGGTTTTATGAGAAGCATCCTAAGCATATGCTACCAAAACGCAAGATCTTGCACCGAGGTATACTATGGTTCCAAAGATACTAAGAGAACTCCGGATTCCTTATAGATACAAGTTTAGGAGCTTAGGCGCTGTTTTAAGAACTGAAAGCATATGCTACTATGCAAATTACGTTCATCATCATCATCATTACCACGTCAGGGTCACCACTTACCAATGTCACCAAATTCAACCTTATCTCCAGAGCATAAGGCACACATTTGACATTACTCCTGAGAAGTTAAAGTTGCTTCGATAATGTAACATTCTGTTTCACTTCGCCGAGATATTCTGGAAAACAACCTAATTTCAACCTTTTGCATTGCGTTTAGCGTTCATAGTACAATAACGCATCGCATCGCATATCTGCCAGGGCTGTCAAGCGAGCGGCGCGGCGGCGGCGCGGGCGCGGGCCGGGTACTATGCACAGAATACAAATTACTCACGGAGGTACTATGTGCGCTGCATGTCACGTGCGACAAGTCGAGCGAGTGCCAGCCTATTGAAACTAGTCCGGTGACCGGCTACTTAGCACGTCACACGTGTTCACTTCGATTTTTTTAAATGTATTGTTTAAAATTATCTACAGGCTGCAGCTGATATTATAATATTTTGTAAGTGTGACTGTAATATGATACGTAGAATAATATACAGGTGTATTATTCTACGTACGCGTTTGCTTACTAGATAACTAAAAAGAGTGAAATTATTACAAAAAATTAAAACCGACTTCCAAGGTAAAACAATAATAACATCCTTATAATATGAACTAAAAAGTATAAAATAATTATTCCTATCTAATAGTGCCTTTTTCCGAATTCGGCTAAAACTCAACTATTTCTGTACTCAATCTTCATCATTTTGAAGTCGGTGCCAGTTCCAAAAGTTTCAATTATTCTATCAGAGAACAGAAGATTCATCTGGTACCCACTTCAAAATAATGAAGATTGAGTACAGAAATAGTTGAGTTTTAGCCGAATTCGGAAAAAGGCACTATTAGATAGGAATAATTATTTTATACTTTTTAGTTCATATTATAAGGATGTTATTATTGTTTTACCTTGGAAGTCGGTTTTAATTTTTTGTTAAAAAATAAAGTACACAGTATAAAAATAAAGTACAATTTATTTTTCTTTAATATTATATCTATACTTTAATATTATAAAGCGGAAGAGTTTGTTAGTTTGTTTGAACGCGCTAATCTCAGGAACTACTGGTCCGATTTGAAAAATTATTTCAGTGTTAAATAGTCCATTTATTGAGGAAGGCTATAGGCTGTATTTTATTACGCTAAGTGCTAACTCTAAAAGGAGCAAAGAAATAGAGGAAAATGTGGAAAAAGCGGGGGGGGGGGGGGGGGGGGAAATATTTTAACGGGTTTATTTGAACGCGCTAATCTCAGGAACTACTGGTCCGATCTGAAAAATTTTTCCAGTGTTAGATAGCCCAGTTATCGAGGAAGGCTAAAGGCTATATTTTATCACGCTAAGACTAATAAATGCGAAGAAATAGAGGAAAAGTATTTAGTATAGATGCCGTAGGTACACAATCTTACTACTGAAAATTTAGAAAAATATATTTTGATTGTTAGGTTTGATTGCTAAAGATAACTTTACAATAATTTTAAATAATTTTAATGTCATATTATTATAATGTTACTGTACGCCGCAGTGGCGAGGGGTGAATATTTTGAGAAGGGAAGCCGGAGTAAAAAATCTACTTACCAATTTTGGTAATTTATAATTGAATGACATGCTTTTAATTTTCAAAACTAAGTTTGGAAAACAAAGTTTCCTTCGACAGCAAAATATAATCTGTCAGACAACAGTCTTTCTGAATTAATGCCATATTTTCCGAACTACACGATTACGTCGTACGACTCACAATTCACAAGTCACAATATAAATTAATTTAATTCACGACACTCTTCTAAGTTCTAACGCTAAAACAAAATTTAAATTCGACAAAACAAAACAAACGACATGTTGTTTATAAACACACTATCCGCCATATTAATATGTCAATCTAAAAACCAGCAAAATAAAAATGTATTACTTCATGACTCATCTATCTCGCTTGCACTTGTGCGTTGCTAATTAACCTTTCTCCGTAATAACTCGTCGGGCATCGAGTTATTTCCAAGTATATATCGCGCGTGCTAGAACGAGACAGAACATGACGACCAGTTCACAGGAATGAAAAGGACAGATGCTTACTATGAACTGTCGTTGTATGGAGAAATAAGCCGCTAATCCTGCGGCTTATTTGATTCTCTGCGCCCGCACATTGCATTGCCTTTTAAAATTTGTAGGCGATAGTTATTAATTCAAACTATGTATTTCAAGTGAGAGAAAAATTTATTGCATATAACATTGTGAATTCAAAGTTTTTTAAGTAGGTATGTAAAATATTTATTAGATAAATATGTCGTTGGCCCATATATTCGATTTTTCTAAGCCCTAAGGGAAGCCGATGGGAATCGGGTTATATGGACGCTTCGCCACTGCTGTACGGTCTATTATCGTCTATTAAAAATAATTCACTAATTTTAAATGCAGATGTCGAATTTGCATATTGTCATTTAATTTTGCATATTCTGCCAATTTTCGTGCATATTTTAAGCATTTTTACATATAACATGCTTTTTATGTTGCATATAATCCGGTCACTAGTTATAATATATCTAAGCCAAAGTGCCGTAATAAGAAAAAAAAGAAATATCGGACGCTAGATCGCAGCCAAGATCGCAGCTGTGTGCAAAGAACGCGCGATATATCGCGCCTGTCTGTGGGAGCCTTAAATAACGTACAATACTTTAATAAAAAGTACGATTGGCAAGTGGCAACCCTACATGCACCTGTCATTTCATGGGGGTGACACATAGCAGGGCTTCATAACGTTATCGAATAACAGAAAAAATATCGTTACGTACCGTTATTTTCATAATGGTAGCCAGATAACGTTATTTTTTTAACGATATTTAGTAAAATAACGTTATATTTACCGTTATTATTATAACGATATTTTTTCGTTATGTATAAACGAAAAAATATCGTTATAATAATAACGGTAAATATAACGTTATTTTCTGGTATCAGGTATGCGATCGTGCACGGTGCACTAAATCTCATTCGCAGCCCACTTTTCTTGGAGATTTGTGTGAAAATACAAAGAAAAAATACACCTTATAAGCGTGAATACGTTTAGAAAATTTTCCCGCCTGTCATGACTTTCTTGACGGACTATAACGTTATCAAAGAACATATATTTACCGTTATAAATCCTATATAACGTTATAACATTAACCGTTATTAATATCAATTTTGACGTTATTTTTAATATCGGCTAAATTTTCATAACGTTATCTATGCCCTTGGAGCAGTACCGTTATGAAAAAATAACGTTATTTGAAGCCCTGACACATAGTACATTGTTGGTAAAAAAAATATTTGTATGGAGCGTGCTGACATCTTACAAATAATACAACAAACTTTTTTCCGTTGATGCCTCTAAATGCCACTAGATGGCATAATATTATAGACAAATACGTATTGACATTTAACCAATGTAGTGTTATATTATCTTACATCCGTTGACGAAAATTTTCACTTTTTTTTAAGTATACGTTTTCGCTTGCGTTAGTTGTTTTTTGTTATTGTGGTTTTTAGTTACTTTCTTCTTATTGTTTCTGACTTCGCTCGGCTTGTGATAACTTGTTTAGTGGTGACTGGTATCCGATAGTTCCTGTAAAAAGCTTCGTTTGAAATTTCGAAATCACGTCGAACTTCGAAGATACCGATATACCCGTGACCTCAGACCTTTTATTTGGTCTGAGCCCCTGACTTCACTGTTATTTTGGATGTGACGAATGAGGTAAGTAAAATAAACCTTTAAGTAAATCAGCTATCCCCAACCCGCGGCCGCGGGTCGCATGCGGCCCGCCGGGACTTTATAAGTGGCCCGTGTTAATATAAGTGGCCCTTGTTTTTATGAGTGACCCGCGTAGTTAAAATTATTAATTAAGTAATTATTTAAGCGTCGTGAAAATCTTGAAATGGGCTCTTAAGGTTCATAAACCTGCGCCAACTTTTTGGTGTTGAAATGGCTTGAGGAATGTTTTGGGTGAGGAAAACCCTCCGTACTCCTCCCTACCTGAGAAGACCTTCCTTTTTGAAAATTTCATAATCTTGAAATTAGGTAATTAATTAAAAAATATCCCAAACATTAGTGTTCTACTAATTGTTATTTTTATACAGATTACAGTTCCCGAACACAAAACCTACACAGGGCTACTACTTACTGTGTACGCTTAACGCTAACATAGTATTTTGTTTTTGTTACAGTTAATAAACAAGCAAATAGACAACAGTAAACTGAATATAATATTCAATATTGCAACTTACTGTAGAAGCCAGTGAAGGAAGTTATATCTCACCCTGGACATGCAACATTCACTGTGATTTTCTACAGATTACTACTAGACACAAAAATAAATCTATGCCAGGTTAGATATGTAATTGTTATTGAACCTAGTTCAGTAAAAAAAAGCAAATGATTCTGATATTTTTTTTGGAATTATGACAGAATTAGCAATCAGATTATATTTATTTTTAATAGTGTTTCCTAATACATACTTTCAAAATATTGCTAGGTATTAAAATTTGTATTTCTTTCAGGTTTCACCAACTAAAAGCACAATTCAAAAATTACTGAAAAGTTCAGTTACAGACTACAGTATTATTTTCTTATTTTATTTGGTTGTTAATAAAATAAAGTAAACAAAATATTGTACTGTTTTATTGCCTCTAATGGCCTGGATTCACTTTGATTAGTGTGAGTGCAGGTGATTAGTGCAGATGATTTGTGATTTGGAGATAAATGGCAACTTCAATAGTTTCTCTAAATCACTATAAATCATCTGTACTAATCACCTGCACTTGCACTGATCAAAGTAAATCTAGGCCATTCATTTTTGTATCAAAATTATCATTTAAATCCGGTAGATGTCGCTGTTTATTTTAAAAAACGCCATCTAGTTGAAGCATAGGAATACTAAGTACCACTCAAGTAGATGGCGCTGCTACATTACGTGTCCAAGCGCCATCTTAAGTCGAGTGCAATAATCTTACCTATACTTCTGCTTGTGTCACATCTATCTCAGTTTATATACTGTGTATCATTTGTCAAATGTTTCAATTTACGAAGTAACTAGTTCTTGATCAATGTCTTCGCAGTTCGCCCCTTGGTTGTGTTTTGCAAAGTTTTGCTTAAATTTTTGGGCTTGATTACTCATTATCAAATAAAAGAATCAATCTAAATCAGTAAAATAAAATCTACTTTGCATTCTTTTTTAAGAAAAAGATTTTATAACCTAGTTGTAGGAAGTTTTTTGTCCAAAATGCATTTAGGTGTAAACGTATCTAATGCATTACAACAACTTGAAAGTGTAAAAGCTGCTGTAGACCAAAGTGATGATCCAAAACTGAAGGTATGTGCATAATTTTATCAAAATATCAAATAGTCATAATAAAAGTATATGTACTTGTTTACCATAATATTTATTTTCAGGCAGCTACAAACGATGATCTAAATCTTCTTATAAATCTTCTAGAAAGCCCAATACTCAAGAGTATTGTTACATTACATGATTCAGTAGGCATGTTGGCTACACAAGTTGCTCACCATCCCTCGATCTTACCTGGAGACTTTGATATTACTCCAGCTGGTAACTATTTAGCATTTAGTATCTTTTATAAAAAGCCTCTGGGACCTAGTTGTTAATGATTGAATTGTCTATTTGCATCAGACAGACTGGTTAGGAGTAGTCAGATCACCAGATTAATAATAATGATTATTGATCATCCATCCATCAGATTGATGTCTAAAAAGTTGGCCCTGTGATTGACTGGTTTACGAAAGTAGAGGAAAAGAGTGCTCCAGTGTAAACATGTTTGGGTACTATATATTTACTAAAGTTGGTCTGGTTACTTAAACAAAAGTGATCCCACTTTTGCATCATATATAATAATGATTATCATAAATATGTTTATGATGCAAAAATGGGATCACTTTTATATAAGTAACCAGACCAGCTATGGTAAATAATTTGTAGTACCTAAACATGTTTACACTGGAGCACTCTTTTCCTCTACTTTCGTAAACCAGTCAATCACAGGGCCAACTTTTTAGACATCAATCTGATGGATTGATGATTACTTTTGTTTCAGTATTTATGTTTAATAATTATTTACTATCATAATATTCTAAGAACAATTATTGACCTAATATAATTATTGTACTTTCAGTTTGTTAGAATGTTTAAAACAATAATTATTAATGTATTTTTAAAGGTGATTTGGCTCTCCAAGCCAGGAACTTGTATGGAGGTCAAGAGGGAGAGGAGGAACAGAGAGTCCCACAAGTGTCACCACCGCACAGCTTGGAGTTTGGCTCTGGATCTGAAACTGAAAGAATTTTGGGCTTGGACAATGGATCAGTAGACTCCAGTATGTCTCCTAAACAGGTAAATGATATTATATTATTGACAAATAAAAGAGTCATAAATATAGCTATAACAACAATAATAGAATTTAAATTTTGAAGTAAAAAAATGCAGGCATGATTGAACTTCAATTTATTTTATAATAAAAAAAGGGAATAAATATAATGACCACCAAAAATGCACTGATACCTTAAACTTGTTTACCAAAAAAAAGATATTGAACACCAAAAAAATAAAGTCTAAAATTGCAATACTACCACCTTTTTTAGTCATGAAAACACTTCAAATTACACCATACTACATTTGGTGTGTCACCAAATATAGTAAATGACAACTAAATATAGTAAATGATCACCAAATTAAGTAAATGATCACCAAATATAGTAAATTACCGCCAAATATAGTAAATGATCACCAAATATAGTAAATTATCGCCAAATCAATGCAATATTTCTGTCCAAATAAATCACTACGATTGACAAAAAATGTAAGCATATTATTAACAAAATAATCGGCCAAGTGTGAGTCGTATGGAGGGTTCCGTAGCATTTATAGAGCAAAATTAGACCTAAAATTGTGTTTTTGTGTGGGTTGGGACTTGGAAGCCCTCTTTAATTTTTTTTATATTATTATTATTGAAGTAAACATAAAATAATCAAGGCCTTTGCGAAAATATCAACGTGCCTACTGGTCGTCATTATTGATATCAAGCAAAAAAGGCCAAAAAATCATGTTTGTTGTATGGGAGCCCCCCTTAAATAAAAATTTTATTTTGTTTTTAGTGCTTGTTATTATAGCGGCAACAGATATACACGATCTGTTAAATTTTCTGAAGTCTAGCTGGAGCGGTTGTTGATATACAGCCTAGAGGAAAGACAGACGGACGGACAGACGGACAGACATCAAAGTCTTAGTAATAGAGTCCCGTTTTTTAGGGTTCCGTACCCAAAGGGTACAAACGGGACTCTTTTACTAAGACTTGCTATTGCTAAATAAAAATATATTTGGTTATATTTTTACATTAAAATGCTAACGTATAATGTTGGTGATCGTTTACTACTTTTGGTGTAACAATGATTTATTTGGAGTCATTTTGCATAAATAGGATAGCGAGATAATAAATCTTTGGTGATCATTTTACATTAAAATGCTAGTATAATGTTGGTGATCATTTACTATTTTTGGTTTTAAGATGTTCAAACTTTGGTTATCATTTTACATTGAAATGGTGGTCTGTATTTTGGTGATCGTTTACTATTTTTGTCTGTGAAATGTTACTATTTCTGGTGATCAGTTAATAATTATGAGCCATAAAAAATAATACAACTTTGTTTCAATAATTTTATTTTTGTTGACTTAAGGTAACTTATAATGTGAATGTATTATTTAAACTGAACAAGTTTTATTTGCAATATTCCAGAATAGGGGTTTAGTTGATATGGCACGAAACGACGACTCTATAGCCTCAGCATCTACTAACATAGTTGCTGGAGATTGGGCTCAGGTTGAAATTATTAATTTAGTTAATGATGGCACAGGACTAGGATTTGGTAAGCACTTGATAAATATTTTTCTTATGATTCGGTTCATCCATAGTAAAAGGAGGGGAAGTAAGTTATCTTCATACAAAGGCACCGCGCGCGGCTTGTATGTGTGCGCCATAGTATCAATGCGTCGCCGCACGTACACTTAATAAAAGCTCAGAGTGTTTCGGAGTGTACCACTTACCAGTCGGGGCTAACACTGCACGAGATTCGCGCGTCACAGCTTTTCGGCGGCGCGGCGCCGCGGCTAAACGAATCAAAAAATATTGTTACGGATAGGGGCAGTTGTTTACCTGCGCGCGACAGTTGCGCGTACTAGAAAGTACGCGCAACGTACTTTCTAGAAAAGTCCAACCCTTGTTTATGTGAATTGCGTGTTTACGTAAACAATCCAGAATGGAATGTTCCAGAAAGTATGGCGGGCCATATAAAAGGTAAACAAGCCGGCAATCAATTCAGTTTGATACAAGCGATCATCAAGGTGACTTCGAAGTGAGAACAAGTGATCAATAGTGAGTGATTGTGATAGTGACCTACGACTCGGCTACGACCTAGGACAGTGAAAGTGCTTAGTGATTTGGATCTAGTGCTTAGTGTTTGGACTTAGTGATTTGTGTGAGCTAGTGTTTGTGAATAAAGTCTTCAAGAGAGTCACCAGGTCTTTCTCTCTGAATCCTCGAACCCTAGCACGTAACAATATGTCTGATAATTATCGCAGCCCGCAGTAGAAACTATTGTTGTGTTTGGGTGTTTTATGATAATAATTCTACAATTCCAGAATTTTCTCTGTTCAGATTACCTATTGAATAGGAAAGATTATTCTAGCGTAATATAATTTTTACTTGATCATGAGATACCTACTTGACCTACTTACTTCTTTTTTATTGTATTAGTTTTCTATCACACAGAGAAAGAGTCTACTTTCCCACTAGAACATACTATAAGAGAATGTTTTAGGTACTTTTGATCCGTCAACTAATTTGCCGCTATTGCTTTGTTTACGTTTAGTAATACCGATTTCTTTGTATTGTAGGTATATTAACTAATTACTTACTGACTCCAGTCAATAACTTATTTTAATCCTTCAGGCCCCGCGCGAGCACCGGTGATCGCGACAATAGAATACAATAGCAATTCCTGGAAATTCCGACTGAAGTATTAAATCGTAATTAAAAGCAAGTAACTGACTAATTGTAAATCAGATATACCTACACATAAAGCAAAGTTCGAATCATAACAACAGATTTGTTTATAGTATACTAGCTGTTGCCCGCGACTTCGTCCGCGTTAGCATAGTAGATCAAATGACGCATCCCAAGTATTATTTATTGTACAAAAATATTAAATATACAGAATTGACATTCCTACGATTTTATTATATATAGATGTTCCGCGCGGCTTCGCTTGCGTAATTTAGGAATTTTACGCAACCGTATATTTTTCCGCAAAAAATTACCTGTCTCTTCACGTGATCTATTATTCATGTTTGCCAAATAACATAAAAATTGCTCCAGCAGTTCTTAACATAATAAGCAATTTCATATAATTTCCTCCGTTTTTTCCACATGTTTCTCTATTTCTTCGCTCCAATTAGTTTTAGCGTGATAAAATATAGCTTATAGCCTTTCTCAATAGATGGGCTATCTAAGAGCGCCTTCACATTACGTCGCAAGCAGTGCGGCAGCAGCGCTGCAGCCGCGCTTCAGCCGCGCGACTTCATACAAAAGAGAGTCGCGCGGCTGCCGCACCACTGGCGACGTAATGTGAAGGCAGCCTAATATTGAAAGAATTTTTCAAATCGGACCAGTAGTTCCTGAGATTAGCGCGTTCAAATAAGCCCTTTCATATAATTTCCCTCGTTTTTTCCACATATTCCTCTATTTCTTCGCTCCTGTTAGTCTTAGCGTGATAAAATATAGCCTATGTCACATATGCATATTTGCATGCATATTTCGGCACTTTGATCGTGCATATAATCCGATGCTAAATAAAATTATAAAAATACCCTGTAAAACAACTAACGCAGCTGTCTCTTCTATACTAATATTATAATTGGGAAGAGTTTGTTTGTTTGTTTGAACGCACTAATCTCAGGAACTACTGGTCCGATTTGAAAAATTCTTTTACTGTTGGATAGCCCATTTATCGAGGAAGGCTATAGGCTATATTTTATTACGCTAAGACTAATAGGAGCGAAGAAATAGAGGAAAATGTGGAAAAAACGGGGGAAATTATATGAAAGGGCTTATTTGAACGCGCTAATCTCAGGAACTACTGGTCTGATTTGAAAAATTCTTTCAGTGTTAAATAGCCTATTGATCTAGAAAGGCTATAGTCACCGGCTACACGGTCAATTTTTCATCAATCTGATCCATCAATCTGGTACGGATTGACGAAAATTTGATCGTGTACGCCACGGATTGATGGATTGATCGTATTTTTAATATGAACTTTTTATAACCATTGTGGGATATGCGTGGCGGCCAAAGGGAAGATCTTCCGACCGAGCAAGGTGTTATGCTCGGTCAGGCCGAAGCCCACGTGATACATTTCAGCTGTCGTATATATACTGACGCGCTTAGAAAACTTCGATAGCGCGATGCAGGAATGTTAGGCGAATTGTGGGTACCGCCACATCACTCCCCCCCGAAGACCGGAGGTCGAATCTTGAAGTCTTGTTCGCTTGAGTCGCCAGTGCCAGAGAGTTCCAGTGAGTCGGAACTGTTGCAGTGAGTCCCAGTGAGTCGGAACTGTAAGCTGCTGCACGGGATCCAGTGAGTCGGATAGCTGCCGTGAGGGGCCGATGCTACATGCTGACCAGGAGAGATGTGCTCTGCTTGCTGACCGGTCGGTGTAGTGAGAAAGCCCGATGATGCCGATGCGGAGTCGCCCAGGCCGCGGTACATTGCGGCTAGTGGACGATGTACCCGATGAGGCGGTGCTGGCTGGCGCGGTGCGGAGGGGCGGGGAGTGATGATGATGAAGGAGGCGTGTTCTGTCGAGGGTCACCAATGTGGGATATGCGTGGCGGCCAAAGGGAAGATCTTCCGACCGAGCAAGGTGTTATGCTCGGTCAGGCCGAAGCCCACGTGATACATTTCAGCTGTCGTATATATACTAACGCGCTTAGAAAACTTCGATAGCGCGATGCAGGAATGTTAGGCGAATTGTGGGTACCGCCACACCATCAATATTTCGTCAATCAGATTGACACCAGATTGATGGATCAGATTGATGAAAAATTGATCGTGTAGCCGGTGACTATAGCCTTTCTAGATCAATAGGCTATTTAACACTGAAAGAATTTTTCAAATCGGACCAGTAGTTCCTGAGATTAGCGCGTTCAAATAAGCCCTTTCATATAATTTCCCCCGTTTTTTCCACATTTTCCTCTATTTCTTCGCTCCTATTAGTCTTAGCGTAATAAAATATAGCCTATAGCCTTCCTCGATAAATGGGCTATCCAACAGTAAAATAATTTTTCAAATCGGACCAGTAGTTCCTGAGATTAGCGCGTTCAAACAAACAAACAAACAAACTCTTCCCAATTATAATATTAGTATAGAAGAGACAGCTGCGTTAGTTGTTTTACAGGGTATTTTTATAATTTTATTTAGACATCGGATTATATGCACGATCAAAGTGCCGAAATATGCATGCAAATATGCACTAAAAACGGCTGAAATATGCACAAAATATGCACGATCAAGAGTTACTTTTTTAAAAGTCGGGAGACCGCGACGTTGCCGCTGTTCATGCGGTTGCGAAGGAAGCGCGGCCAGCAGCTCCCACACCTCACCGCCGCCGCGCCGCCTCCGCCGTCTGAGGGTGGTCAATTTTAATTGACCACCCTCAGACAGTAGGTAATTATATCGCGGATTGGGCCAGAGTTATCCTACTTCCCCTCCTTTTATTAAGGTTCATCTTGATACTTTACACTAACCCCATAACAAGTTCAAAGATGTGATGAAAACTTTATGTAGAAAATAAAGCTACACAAGGTTCCGCCTTTGTTTGATATAATATTGAAAATGATGTTTGACTGAGAATGATAAAACCTAGTGCAACTTTGTCTCGACGGTCCCTACGTATGAAAGATCATGTCCAAAATAGCAAAATTTTTTTATTGCGTCATGCATTTCCGTATAATGAGACGCATATTCCTACATTATTATTATTTTTCTATCACAAGTAATTCCAAAGATAAAAAGACGTAAATGAGGACAAGTTGGGCGTTGTATTAGATTTTACTGTTGTATATACGGACATCTATACTTACCGTCTTGTACCGCGTTGGAAATTACGCGCCATTCCGCGTCATGTCGTACATGTCCGTTTCTACCTCTAAGGTAGCGAATTATTTATATACTTGTTACCATTTACGTTCAGTTATTATGACTAGTTCTTTTTCAATGGGACTCGTGGCACAAATTCAATTAATTTCAAACCAATATGAGCATCTGAGTGTTATAAATAATCAGCAACGTGAAATAATAGTTGCAACAGAGGCTGAAGCTTCTTTTCATGATGAACAACCATCTGGACCTTACCGTTATCGATATAGTTTCGTTTGTTGTACGAGGCCCCACAATAATCATTTATTTTATTTTAATTTTACTATATTTCTTCAAATATCGCCAACAAAAAACGTAATTTGTGAAAATTTCTACTATTGCGGTTCTTGAGATAAAGCTTGGTGATAGAAGAACGGACGACAGATAGAAAGCGAAGTCTGATATGTATTTATTTAATTATGAATATGAATGTTATTTATTTTATATAAAACAGTATTAAAAACGCTAATATATTATATAAAATTATTTAAAAACTATTAAGAACACTCCTTATCCACTTGATAGATGGACTCCCTCTACAACGCGGTATTGCTTGGTTGTAGGGTTGAGAAGGGCTTGAAAAAAATTCCGCAAAAGCTCATATTAAAAATCTAAAGTGACATTGGTGCATGATTAACCTAGAAATTAAAAAGTTTATGGGATATTTTTTTGCTCCAATAGAGTTTGTAAGATAAGCATTTTCAAATTATTTCTTCCGTTTTTTTTTCACATTTTCCCCTGTTTCTTTGCTCCTATTAATCATAGCGCTATAATTTATATTGCTTCCGCGATAAATGAGCTATCTGACACTGAAAGAATTTCCAAATCGGATAAGTAGTTCCTGAGATTAGGGCGTTCAAACAAACAAATCTCAGCTGTATAATATTAGTATAGAATTGATAGGGTGTTCTGTAGTCAATTTGGCAGTCGCAAATTGGGATGAAATACTATTTTCTTCCTGCGAAGAACGTGTTAGATGATTACATCAATGCAGCTCTGTATTCAACGGTAAAACTAAAAATTACGACCTTCATAAAAGCTCAAGAGTCAGTTAAAGCTGAATATAATAATCGACCCAGAAATAATTTTACCGTCCAGACTTGTCCAACGTAGAAGTTATAATGAAGCCTCAAAGAATTTACTCATGTAAGATGCAATAAAAGTCTAAGGTCGTGAAAGGTCACCTAGGTCCCAAAATTGGAAAAGGAATTGACCTTGCTCAAGTATCCGAAATGACCGAGAAGAAGAAAAAGGCAAAGTATCTGGGCATTCGTTATCTTCAACATGTAAAATATGTAAAAAGTTTTTTTTCTACATTATATCCATATACAAGTATCATTGACAAATTTTCAAAAATATTATATAAAAAATCTAAATCGTAGCAACGATGCATTTTGTTACTAATTAAGTCAGTCTTCTTCATCTTCAACATTATTATGTTTATGCTTTACCCTTTAGTAAAACAGAATTAATTAATACATTGATACTAAACTTTGTAGACTTTTTAAAACTAAACAGTTTAATTTATCAAATAATCACATTTTATTACAATTTTTCATTATGCACCTAAAGTAATTGATGACATGTCCTTTTATTCGTTCATTATAACATAGAAAAAACTACTTAAATTAGCAGCGTATAAAAATATATGTCTGTGTTTTTTAGTTTTTCTCACTGAAGAGCCAGAATTTGTATTACTTATATGTTATAAACTTATGACAATACGAATCATTTTATATAGTGCTGAATGAATTTAGGACCTAATATAATATTTTAATTCTTCCAAAGTAAAAACGGACATGTATGACTTAACCGTTATGGGCAGTCTTAAATTGTCACCGTAAAAACGGTCATCTTGCAATTTTGGCGAAAATACAGTAAATATTTAAAATTGTGTTATATCATGACAAACGGCCTACATTATGCTTTACAGATCAACAAAAATAATTGTGTTTATGTTTTATGGTAATCTACAGTAACAGTTTGAATCTTAAAAACGCTCTCCTGAAAGCCACTACTTTTGACATGTCGCTTTATACGTAGGGACCGTCGGTCTGTGGATCTTTTTATTAGTAAAGTATTTATTTATTCTAAAATACTATATTATAGTCTCAAATTCCTATGACTTTCAGGCATTATTGGTGCAAGAACAAGTGGAGTTATAGTGAAAACTATATTAGCTGGGGGCGTAGCTGACAGGGATGGAAGGTTGAAATCTGGTGACCATATTCTACAGATTGGGGATGTAAGTACCTATATTATTGTAATGCTGAAAATAAATGTAAACTTAACCTATTTTTTTTGTTTTACTAAAAAAAATCATTAAATTAATTGGAATAGGCAGACCAACAGTCTGCCTATTTTTCAAATCGGACCAGTAGTTCCTGATTAGCGCGTTTCAAATAATTTTCCCCGTTTTTTCCCAATTTTCCTCCATTTCTTCGCCCCTATTAGTGTTAGCGTGATAAAATATAGCCTATAACCTTCCTCGATAAATGGGCTACCTAACACTGAAAGAGTCATCAAAATCCGTTGCGTAGTTTTAAAGATTAAAGGGAACAAAGGGACATGAGGGGAAAAAAGCGACTTTGTTTTATAATATTATGTATAGATAAGTCAAATGTATGTTGGTACTGTTTAGGTGAGTCTGATGGAGATGGGTTCGGAGCAAGTGGCAGGCGTGCTGCGTGCTTCGGGCTCGCGCGTGCGGCTGGTGGTCGCTCGGGCCGTCGACCCCGCCGCGTTGCACGCGTCCAACGCACCCGTCATACCTGCCAGGTATAATATTATGTCTATAATATAATCTTCTGTACCATCAAATACATTCATTCATAGGGAGATAGCAGATCGTTACTACGTTATTTGATCAATTTATTTCAAGTGAGTCAAGTCAAGTGATCTGTCGGCTGGTCTTGACATAACTCGACCAAACTAAGTAGGCCCGCACTCTTCCTGTAAATCAATTTATTGGTATTTGGTAGTAGGTACGTATATTATTAGGCAAATTATATAGGGGCGCCGGATTTTTCATGTATGTTTTACGATTAAGCGATAGCAAAGCTACATAATATGAAAATGTGATTTTTCGATGTTATGCGATGCGCATACCAATACAGGGTATTGCTATACGGTGCAATGGTGTTAATTATTTCGTTACAGGCTTCTATCTAGTCCCGAGGCGTTGGACCGTTATCTGATGGAGGCAGGCTTCGAACAGGTGTTCCATACTCAGCCAACACTCCCACCCAACAACGCGCCCTCGAGGTTCGTGTTCGACAGCACTATAACTCCGCCTCCGGAGACCGGTAAGTTTATAGCCCAATACAGACCTGCAAGAATATTGTGGCACTTAGAATGTGGATGAGAAATAGCTGTCATTCAAAATGACACTTGAATGACAGTGGCCTGGCCCAAGAGCCAGGTAAATTTTTGGTCAATGATTTCCTTCCGGGCGAAACTTTGTAAAATGCACAGGGGACTTTACTATAAATACTAGCGACCGTCAGCTGTGACTACGTTGGTGGGTTGGGCAGCGGCAGCCTCCCAAAGATGAAAAAAAAAAAAAAAAATTTCAGTCATTTCCTCTCATTTGAAAATTCATCAGAGTATAGTTTATGTTGCATTTTGAAAGAAAAACATAGTCAGCTGACCATAACACGGTGGATTATATGTCAGCTGGCTCCTTGAACATGAAAAAAAAAAATATTTTTTTTCAATGATTTCCTCTCAGCTAAAAATTTACCTGGTGATCGTTCATATGCTACTATGAATGAAAATTAATGTCAGCTTGCTGTATCTCAGTGGAAAGTTTGTCAGCTGGTTCCTTGAAAGTTGTAACGCAACAGCATCTATGACCTACTGAAACTTATCAGCTGACGACTTTTCCCTTGACTTACAGCTAGCTGTTTTTTTTTTGTTTACTAGAGTATTTTAAGGCCATCCCCCGAGTAAACGACCTTGACCATACATTTGCCGCGTCGCCGAGATCGCACCAAAACCCTATTTTTTTTACTTATCTTAGTTTAAAATTGACCTAAAAAAAATTAAAACGTGGAATATGCAGTTTATGATATTGTCGATCCATTGGCGTGTGTTTCAAATAACAGTAATTTGTAAATACTAAGGAGACGCTGGATGTATGCTTGAATTTTAATAAATCGGTTCTACTTTAGATGCTGATATCATTAGTATAATAAACAAAAATATAAAATTTAAAACGTGGAAAGGAATGTTGATATGCTGAAGATTATTGCTGTATTTTTATTATAACTTTATAGCTTTCAAATGATGAGTTTATAAGCCCCTAACTACGGTAAATTACGGAATCTCCGCAGGGAACGCCCTTAACAATACTCTGATTAATTTTCATCCGGGAGGAAATAACATTTCTTATGTTATTTGGCGGGATTTGAGAGTTTTGATAACAAATATAAAATTTAATATTGGAGAAAATGCTGGTGAGTAAATTGAATGAGTAAATTAATTAAGTATTGAATAATTTATTGTGACCTATTTTAACCGACTTCCAAAAAACGAGGAGGTTATATGTTCGGCTGTGGATATATATATTTTTTTATTTTTATTTTTGTATGTTCAACGATTACTCCGCCGTTTGTGAACCGATTTTCGAAATTTTTGTTTCGTTGTATTAGGTTTCACTTCAATTTGTTACCATGTTCACAAAAGTGGTGACCTGATGATGGGATCCATGAGTAATCGAGGGAACTCCTCGAAATTTATATGGAAACATATGGTGATTTTGGTTTTATGTGAAGTATACTAAGAATATGCTACCAAAAAGTCAAATATTGGGTCAAGGTATACCATGGTTTCGAAAATGCTGAGAGAACTCCAGACTCCTTATAGATACACGTTTGGGAGTTTCGGCGTTGTTTTAAGAACAGAAAGCATATGCTACTATGCAATTCATATTCATCATCATAATCATCATCATCATCATTATTACCACCACGTCGTGTTAAGGTCACCAATGTCTCATGGCACAGAATAGCTAATAGTACAAGGCATAGGTATGGATATACTAATAATAATAATTGTGTACTGTATAACAACACCTGTTTGTTTAATACACGGTGGTCGGCGCCCGCGCCGCAGAGGCGAAGGCGACGGATCGAATACTTTACTAACTACTTTATAATATACAGATCGAATGCTTTACTAACTACTTTATAAAATTTAAATAGACAAATAGAATTAAAATAAAGTTATTTTAAAAAGAGCATTTAAACAAAACAAAGTCATTAAGTGTCTTTTTAATTAGTTATACTTATTAATCGATAGATGGCGCACTAAGTATCGATTTGAAATCTCGATTACAAGAACAGCTGTCAATAATTATGATAATATTAAATATGATGAGTAGCTACGCTACATTCTATGCAAGTTTATACAATTTTTTATCTGATAGATCCTTCGATCGTGGGAAAACGAGACACAATAGCCTTTCTATTGTTATCGTAATCGCCGGTGACCGCTTGGGGCTTGAAGCATTAAAATTGTTAAATTACTTAGCAGTATAACTTAGCACAATATGTTCACTTCACTGATAATATTTTATTTTGTGAGTGTGAGTTGTGACTCTTAACAAATTGTAATAAGATACGTAAAATATACGCGAAGGTTTACCTACTAGTGTAACTAAAAAGAGTGAAATTATTATTATTTTTTAACAAAAAATTAAAACCGACTTCCAAGGTAAAAACAATAATAACATTAATATGAACTAAAAAGTATTAAATAATTTTTACTATCTAATAGTGCCTTTTTCCGAATTCGGCTAAACCTCAACTATTTCTGTACTCAATCTTCATAATTTTGAAGTCGGTGCCAGTTCCAAAAGTTTCAAATATTCTGTCAGAGGACTGAAGATTCAACTATCTGGTACCGACTTCAAAATTATGAACATTGAGTACAGAAATAGTTGAGGTTTAGCCGAATTCGGAAAAAGGCACTATTAGATTGTAAAAATTATTCAATACTTTTTAGTTCATATTAATGTTATTATTGTTTTTACCTTGGAAGTCGGTTTTAATTTTTTGTTAAAAATAATTTCAATTAATTTATTAAAGAAGTAATAAAAATTAATTATTTTCAATCTCTTTTTGGCGACACAAGCTAAAAAGAGTTGAATATACTTAATTACAATAAATTATTCAATACTTAATTAATTTACTCATACCAACATTTTCTCCAATATTAAACTTTATACAGGGTGTAACAAAAATAAGTGATAATACTTTAGGGTGTGTACGTGTACCTTGTAGAGAGTTCACTGTGAAAGTAGCAGCGCTGAAAGACCAATATTTTTTTTTACTTTTGTACGGGGAAACTCGTGACGCTCGGGCCCTTGCCCATGCAAAAGTGAAAAAAAATTTCTTTCAGATCTGCTACTTTCACAGTGAACTACTACAAGGAACACGTACACACCCTAAAGTATTATCACTTATTTTTGTTACACACTGTATTTGTTATCAAAACTCTCAAATTAAACATACCGCCAAATAACATAAGAAATGTTATTTCCTCCCAGATGAAAATTTATCAGAGAATTGTTAAAATACTGATAGTAAACAATAAAAAAATCAGCTAGTTGTAAGTCAAGGGAAAAGTCGACAGCTGATAAGTTTCAGTAGGTCATAGATGCTATGTGTTATAATTTTCAAGGAACCAGCTGACAAAGTTTCCACTGAGATACAGCTGATAATAATTTTCATTCATAGTAGCGTATAAACGATCACCAGGTAAATTTTTTGCTGAGAGGAAATCATTGAAAAAATTAAAAAAAAATCATGTTTAAGGAGCCAGCTGACGTATAATCAACCGTGTTATGATCAGCTGACTGTATTTTTCTTTAAAAATACTATATAAACTTTACTCTGATGAATTTTCAAATGAGAGGAAATTACTGAAAAAATTTTTTTTTCTTCATCTTTGGGAGGCTGCCACTGCCCAACCCACCAACGTAGTCACAGCTGACGGTCGCTAGTATTTATAGTATAAGTCCCTTATTCATTTTATGAAGTTTCGGTTGGGAGGGACTTGTTCATGAAAATCTGTCACTGGCCCCAGGTCTAGCCGTGATCGTTGCCGTTATTATAAGTAAACAACGTGTTTGACTGCGTTGCATGATTTTAATATGCCAATAAGTTTAGCAGGGCATGCCCCAAAAATTACGCTGACGAACTCGGATATTCAGGACGTGATTGTCAGCTTTCTTTCAACTGACATTTTACAAGATGACAAGTGGCAACGTTAGTATGCGCTGAAAAAATCCTTTTAGGATTGTTTGTAGTTTAAGTATACAGGGTGCAATTAAACCTTCCTGCCAAATTTTGATATATTGATCCTTTAAAAATAAAAATACACGTATTTTTTCTTTTATAGTCACTCAGTACTAAAATGTTGAGAAATAGCGTCCGAAAGTTATCCTAAAAACACTACAATTAATAGACACGATGCGTCGGCCGCGTGTGACGTGCCCCCGCGCGCGCGCCTCATCTCCCACCACCCCCGCGTCACCCCCGCGTCGCGAGCGACCATTCTGCAATGATTTTAAATAGGATAAAAAATGTCATTGAAAAAAAATAACACCCAAAGGATAATGCCCAAAACTCTATGGAACTCTGTACCATTTTGCTTCACGACCAAACTTGGTTATTTACAGTCTATAGATGTCATATTAGCTCTTATAAAAATTTCTTTGTAAACAAAACTGTGGTTTCGGAGTAATTTGATAAAATCTAATATAACCTCAAAATCTTCAAAGCACCTTTTTCATTGACATGTCATACACGTGCGAACGTTATTGCTCGAAAAACAGAGTAGGGCGCTTAAATTAGTAATAATTTCTAATTAAAACGTAGGTACTACCCTAATGCTCGTTACCCGCTCATGGTTACCGTTACCCACAATAATTTTCACAATGGACACTTACCTATGATGATGCTGTTAACTGGAGTAAAAAATAAATCAAAGAGAATGTATTTTATTTTATCCAAACATTCATAAGCATATTATATGGGGCATATTAGATTATCATTTATATTCATCATTTATAGGATCATAATTATATTATATGATCCAATATAAATCAAGGAAGAAATGAATCATATGTCATCATTTAATATAAATGACTCAATGATCTAGGATCCAATATAAATGATAATGTAATATGTCCCTAACAAATACATCATACAATTTGGTGCAGTTAATCAAAAGTTATGATTCGAGAGTTGGAGTATGTTGTATGATGTATTTATCATGAAATAAAAACAAATTAATAAAATATATTTTTATTCATAAAAGAAGAACGTGGAATCTACGGTGCCTACCACCGGTTCGGGAACTAACCCGGCGAGAAGAACCAGCGTAAGAAATTCGCAGCGGGGCCATCTTTTACTAAAAAAATAGAAAATTACAATGGCTTACTGCTATGTAAGAAACATTACAATGTCAATAAACATAATCTAATACAATTTTAAAAAAGGTAATAGTTCTTACATAATAGTAAATCAAAAATGAGAATTAAAGTATGTAGAAGTAAACAAATATAATGTTTTAAAAACAACCCATTTACATGAACAGTACTATGTAATTCAGTGGTCACTTTTTGCAGTGCATGTTTTAAGGGATAATACTTGAATAAAGAAGACAGCTGTATTAAGAAACAAAACCACAACACAAAGGGCTTCATAATAATTCTAAGAACAATAATAATTAATCAATAACATAATATATAATAACATGTTAATGAAGCCTTTAATAGTGTATGAATTAATACATAATAAACCTAATTCAGTAATTCACATTTTGCAGTATAGCAGCATGCTGTGGGATATATTTGAAAAAGACCACATCTCTAAAGAAAAGAAACAAATGGGCAAAAACACAAAGGGCTTAATTCCTTAGAATTATTATTGTTAAAAAAAATATATATTATTCAATAAAACAATATTACATGTAAATGAAGCCTATTAAGTATAGTGTATGGATAATTCAGTAATTCATATTTTTCAAAATGTAAACATGATCACACAATTAATGAATCTGATTTAAATGTTTAACATTTAAATCAGGTTCATTTTTATTTACATAAAAGAAAAATACACTATACTTATGCTTAAATCAGCGTTTTCCAACTGTGGTCCGCGGACCCCAGGGTCCGCAAGTATATATATGGGAGTCCGCGGTATCACCTCTGGACCATACATAATCCGATTTTTACTGTTGATTTTATTAAAGGGGTCATAATCTGATTTTTACTGTTGATTTTATTAAAGGGGACCGTGAAAACTGTACTTGACTTCCTTGGGGTCCGTGGCTGAAAAAGGTTGGGAAACACTGGCTTAAATCATTCATCATACTTTTTAAAAAAAAAAAGCTGGGAAGTTATATTCGTTCCACCGGCCATGATTTAGATGATGACGACAGATACATGCTGCTGGTGGAACATAGAATTCATAATTATGTAACTAATAACTGTTCCTTTATATGTAAAGGTTCCTTTATACGTTCCGTTTCAAAACAATTAACAAATATACAGTGATTAGATGTACTTGCCGCACGTTTGTACACAGAAAAGTTAATTTTTGAGCTTGTCGTGATTTGACAAGTATGATAGTTTAATTGAGGCAGTGGAGGCGGCTGAGGTATATTGAGATCTGCATTTAATCCAGCATCTGTCAAAATACCTCTTAGTCCAGAGCGATTGGAGTCTTGTGCATTATGACGTCGCACTTCTCTTTGAGCTGACCTCCAGCAAGCACCACAAACTCTTTCTAATCTTGAGATCTAAAAAGTGATATGTAATATAGTAATATATTCATTGTATTGTCAAATCTTACAAATAATTGGGACAACAAATAATAATAATTTATGAAGTTATTTGTGAATCCATGTTTATTAGGACACAATAATAATGCTTCGTTCAAACCTACGCGACCAAGCGACTGCGAAGAGGGAGCGTCAATACAAAACACACATATTTTGACAACTTCAAACTTCAAGTAACTTGACGCTTCCGCTTTGCAGTCGCTTGGTCGCTTAGGTTTGAACGAAGCCTAAAAGCACTATCAGCAGTATCAAATGTTGGAGATTGAAAATGAAAAATATTAATAAGATATAATTAAATATATACATCAAATATTACCAAATGCACCGGTATTAGTCTAATTATATTGTTTCTCTCTTGCCGATCTTGTCGCACAGGATATGTTCTTCTAGCATGCACAATAGACCGGCCAAATGAAAAACATACTCTTCTATGACCAAAAGCAGGTAAAGACAAACTTCCTACACTGGTTGTATTCACTCTGTCTTCAAGGAGTGTCAAACACTCTGTACAGAGTACATGATCTGAAGTCAGCTGTAATAAAACAATAAATTAAATAGTGTTTGTAATACAACAGTTTGTAATAGAAATAGCATCTATAATACTCTAATGTCTAAATAGTAATTGTGAAATCAAAGACTTAAGTCTATACTCTAAGCTTTTAAGGTTTTTTGTAATGTTATATTTTCAGATGTAGTTTAAAATATTTCTTTGGAATGATAGAGATTTCTTTACAATTCTTAGAAAACCATTTGTCACGAAGCACATAGAAGGTGCCTACTTACTTCTTAGACTACTTTACATATTCAGAATTATATAAATTATGGTCTGCTTACTTGAGTAGGATTATCACGATTGTAATAGGTTAAATATTGGAGTAGACATTATGTGTATTTTGATTACACATTACATGGATAGTTGATACAATATCTGTCTCGCCAGGTCATCCAGACGGCACCACGACTCGCCATATTATCTGCAAATCAAATATATTACACAGAAAAAGTTCACAAAATATAAACAAGCTTATTTACAAATAGAAACAAGTTCTGCTAAATATTTTGTGAAATTATTCTGAAATTAATAAAATGCGCACGTTTTCACGTTTGACAAATGCCACAGTGACAGATGTCAGCAAATGCCGCGGGTATAGGAATGCAGTCGATAAATCGAAGTCTATGAAAAAAACGATTTTGAGTCTTGTAGCAGTACTGAATGGATTTGATGTAATTAATGGATTAGCTTTATTTTGCTGTAAATCTAACATACATATTATAGAAAAGGTTATACATGATATCATTATGTAATAATATTATCATATACTGTTATTAAAGCAAGTAATATTTATAACTTTAGTTGAACGAATCGATATTGTTACAATATCGATTCTTTGATATTATGTTTTTTCTAATAATGCACTACATCACTAACCAAACATGGAGGAAATCATATTAAGTAATTTTTATTCTTTAATTTATATTCACAGTTCAAATATTTGATTCCTGGCGTGGAATTACGTTAAAAAATTCGAAAAAGAATTACTATTATACTTTCATTTTGAAGCATGCGACAAATTGGTACCACCTTTGAGCATTCGCCATGGACTCTCCTAATGATACCTAAGCCCTGGAAAAAATTTGGCAGGAAGGTTTAATTGCACCCTGTATAAGACTTTCACATTTTAATATAAAATTATTGAGTATTAAATAATCTTATCTTATTTTATTTTCCAAAACAGATCCAGAATCACCAGAGGTCGATAGATTTACTGTGCAGCTGAAGAAAGATGAAAATGGTCTGGGCATCACCATTGCTGGTAAGTTACATATTATTACATACGATACTATGACGTCATAGTGTCGTATTTAAATTTTGTTTATTAAGAGTTTTAGAATTTTTAAAGAGCTGTCAACATAATATTACATCATATTATGGACAATATTTTTTTTTTCATTTTTTACGTTTAGACTCTGTTTAGATCTATTATTTCTAACATTTTTTAAAAATGTTAGAAATAATAGATCTAAACAGAGGTTTTGTTTATATTATTCAGAGTCATCAACATTATTACTATCTCATACGCTTAAAATGCCGTATGTAACATAAAAATATTTGTCCGTGGGAGAGCCGTGCTTCGGCACGAATGGGCCGGCTCGACCGGAGAAATACCACGGCCTCACAGAAAACCGGCGTGAAACAGCGCTTGCGCTGTGTTTCGCCGAGTGAGTGAGTTTACCGGAGGCCCAATCCCCTACCCCCCTAGAAATGCCGCAGTTGAAAAACAATTTGTTACCCCAGGAGGGTACCAACTGCGTTGGAGAATCCCTCTCTGGACGTCCATGCTCAGGAACCCCTGGAACTGAACGTGGACGTCCAGGCTGCCCCTCGTATTCTGGGGAGGGCAAAACTGCGCTCCAATCTGCTCGGGGCAAGAGCAAACACACAAAGGCACCCCCCTCGATATTATACGTGGACTTTTGCAATATCAGGGGATTACACTCCAACCTTAATGCCGTCCATTACCACCTTGAGACGGCAAAGCCGGCTTTGCTCTTTTTAACCGAGACGCAGATATCATCTCCAAGTGACACATCATACCTTTCCCACCCAGGGTATTATCTCGAGCACTCCTTTCTACCCAAAGCTGGAGTGTGTGTGTATATCAGAGATAATATCGGCTCTCGCCGCCTCAGCAATCTTAAGGTCATGGACCTGTCCATCTTATGGCTCCACATAGATTGCGACGACCACCCTCGCGTCTATGCATGCCTATATAGGTCCCATAGTGGTGACCCCGAGACGGACCGACTCTTGGAGCACCTGCAAGCTGCTTCAGATTTTGTGCAGCAGCAGGTCCCATCCGCAGAGATCATAATACTTGGCGACTTTAATGCCCACCACGCCGACTGGCTCAATTCCAATAAAACTGATCATGCGGGGAGATCTGTCTGCAACTTTGCCCTTGCGAATGACTTATTAGTAACCAGTTGTTTACTACGCCTACGCGAATCCCAGATGTGGATGGTAAGAATCCTTCCTTGCTGGACCTCCTGCTGACTTCAAATCCTGACGGCTACCAAATATCCGTAACCGCACCACTTGGTTCATCGGATCATTGCCTTGTCAGGAGTTCTGTGCCACTTACGACGGTGTTAAGACAGCGTGCTGTTAAATACCGTCGTGTGTGGCACTACAAGTCGGCAGACTGGGATGGGATGCGGTCGTTTTTTGCATCCTATCCTTGGAGGCACGTGTGCTTTTCGCCGGATGATTCCGACAACACTGCCAACTCTGTTGCCGATGTGGTGATGCAGGGGATGGAACTTTTCATTCCGTCCTCTGTAGTGCCAACTGGCGGCAGATTTCGTCCCTGGTTTGGTTCATCCCCCAAAAAAGCTTCTCGCCGGAAGCAGGAGGCTTACCAATCCTGGGCCAACGTGGTGTCTGCTCGGGATTTAAATACCAGCACATATAAAAAGGAGTACAACCTTGCCTCTAGGTCCCTCAAGAAAGGGATTACTCGGGCAAAGCAACAGCACGTCAATAGAATTGGCAAGAGACAAGACGCCTCCCCTCGGGAACCCGTGCATTCTGGTCTCTGGCCAAAGCTATTGAAGGAAATTTCTGTAAGCCAACCCTACCACCCCTACACGTAGGAAATGGGTCGTTGGCCCATGACGCAAAAGACAAAGCCGATCTTCTGGGCAAGCTCTTTGCGTCAAACTCGACCCTGGATGACGGGGGGCAAAAACCGCCGACCATACCGCGATGCACGAACATCATGTCGGATATTCGGTTTCATCAGCGCTCAGTGTGAAAAGCCCTCCGTTCCCTTGATATCCAAAAGTCGAGGGGGCCTTTTTTTTTAACGCCAAGAAATGCATTTACGCATTCCGCGGGGGATGAGGGAGATCCTGACGCGGATATGTGGGACTCGCTCGAAAAGCCCTACCCACTAAAACTTGGCGGTGCGCCCTCTCTCCGACGGCGGAGCCACGGGTATGACACCGCGACCGTAGCTCCACCAGCGGTCGTCTGCCTAGTGGTCGGCAGACCCCTCTTCGGAGGGGCGATTACTCGCCCCCGAGGCCGAACAGAGGCCCCAGTGCGGGCTTGTCTAGGCTATTCCTCTCCTTTTGCTTCCTAGGTTGGGCCCTACGTTCTCCAGGTGCTTGGTGAGGCGCGCCGCAATAATCCTCTCAAGCAACTTGCTTATTTCGTCGAGCAGTACTATAGGGCGGTACGCCGACGGCTGGTCTTCCGGTCTATTGGCCTTCCGCAGTAGGACCAGCTTTCCTGTCTTCCAGCGCCGCCGTACCCTACCCTGGACCAAACAGTTGGTCAAAACGGTGAGTACGCGCGGGTCTAGCTCCTTCATAGCAAGAGCCCATGCGCGGCCCGGGATTCCATCTAGACCGGGTGCCGTGTTTTTGCTGCTCTTCTTTTTGACCGCTACCGCCAGCTCTGCCGAGGTGACGTGCGGTATTTCCTCGTCACTGTCCGGAGAGTCTTCTTCCCGTTGAGCCATCGTTGGTGGAATCCACTCAGCCCCAGATGGAAAGAGGGCTGCGATGACTCTATTGCGAAGATCCGGGTCGATTGTCTGTGTCAGTGGTGGGGCAGCCGGGCGCAGTTTTTCTCTTACCCACTTGTACGGCTTGCCCCATGGGTCGTCTTCAAGTGTATGTATCCACTTCTTCCACGCATCGGCCTTCGCCTGTATTATGGCCTCGCGTAGTGGTACAAGCTGACAGGTACTCGTCGTACAAGCGATCCTCTTCTGGCTGGTGCCTTATGCGTCACCTGCGGTATCGCTTGTAACGGCGGCGTGCCGCAGTACATTCCCGCTTCAGTTGGTGTAGCTCGGGACGCCACCAATACGTTTGTCGCCGAGGTCTCCACGGGCCCGCTCGAGGCATCGAAGCGTCGCACACGTTGCGCATCGCTTCATTGAGCCATTCCGCGCCAGCCTCGACGTCATCTGACGGTAGTTGCACCCAAGATGCCACCGCGGCAGCCTCCTTAAGGAGCTCACAGTCCATTCGTTTCAAGGCCGTGGAGGCTGACCTGTCCATGAGCGCTGCGCACGCGCTGTTGATAGCGGCGACAGCATCCTTTAAGGCCTTCAGGTTTCCTCCTTTGAGGTTCTTCGCCGCAGTGGAGATGATATTCAAGCTCGAAGAGATGGCTGCTCCGAGTGCGGCTGAAGTCACCTCATTGTCGTCTGCCATTGTCACGTCCGAGGAGGCATCCGACAGCCGGTGGGACCGTTGCTGTGGCAGCTTCCATATGATCGCCTGGTTTTGTCGCTTTGCATCTTCCTCCTGGGCCTTCCGCTCAGTGGCGGCAGGGTCCTTTCTGGTTTGATGCAGGCCCACGTATTGAACGGTGGTAGGCGGCCTTCCCCTACCGCGCTTGTTGCACTTCGGTTTGGCAGCGCCCTTTTCTTTGTCCGAGTCGTCGTCGTCGACTTCGCTTCCACGTCTCTTGCGGAAGCGACGACGTATTGCCTCTCTCTCGTCTACGTGACTTTGGGAGACGTTGGTCTCATTTCCGCTCTCAAAGTCATCCGAAGTTCCTTCCAAGCTGAAGAACTTGCTATGTTCTCTTCCTACAGATACGGGTAATCAATTTTCCAAATCCGTTGCACAATCGGCGTCCGAGTCATGTGCCTAGGTTCGTCGTTTTTAGGGGCAGAGGTGCCCCCGGGAATTACAATGTCCGCTGCCGGCGCGGTTAGGTGCGCCGGTTCCGAACATTCGCGCGAAGTCGCGCCACCATTTCCACTCGCCGCCACTGCGGCCTCCTCACCCTCCAACGCATTTTGTGCCGGCCCCGTATACAACCGGCAGACCTCCTCTTTCGAGGAGGTGTGGGATTCTCCGGTGTCCACCGGACAACCAGGACCCACCCGGGGAATACTTTTCAGAATGCGCTCTTCCATCATGTTGGTCCCCATTTAAGGCTGGGTCGACCCTGTGCCCTAACGGTCTGAACTCACCGAAGTACCATGCAGCCTATCGCCGGGTACAAAACTTAGGCTTCGGGGCCCACGGGCCCATCCATCATCAAACACACACAAACTTATACGATACAAACATACAAATGTGTAGAGAAGATATAAATACAAGAAAAGATAGAGAAGAAAAGATGGTGAAAGACAATATATAACTATAATATGATGAGCAAAACAAGAAAGCTAATATAAAGAAAGAAAGATAGAAGAAAGACCGGTATTCAGCCATCCTGAGTACCTCACCCCGTGTAGAGGGCGGAGTGGCGTACCCAGGCGCCCAGGGACACGAACGTGGACGGACCGGTAACGCCCCCAAGTCGAGTGGGCCTGACGGAATCCCGCCTATTGTGTTAAAAAAGTGTGCTCCAGAGTTGGCTCCGGTCTTGACGCGTCTTTTTCGGCTCTCCTATTCTACTGGCATCGTCCCGGCTTCCTGGAAGACAGCCTTGGTGCACCCGATCCCCAAAAAAGGCGATCGCTCAAATCCTTCCAACTACAGATCAATCGCTATAACCTCTCTCTTCTCGAAGATAATGGAATCCATTATCAATAGCCAGCTTCTTCGATACTTGGACGGCCAGGGATTACTAAGCGACAAACAATACGGGTTCCTTAAGGGTCGCTCGGCTGGTGATCTCTTGGCGTACCTGACTCATCGTTGGGCTCAGGCAATTGAGTCGAAGGGAGAGGCATTGGCTGTTAGTTTGGACATTGCGAAGGCCTTTGATCGGGTTTGGCATAAAGCGCTGCTTTCAAAGCTTCCATCATACGGGCTGCCTGAGAAATTATGTAAGTGGGTCACTGGTTTCTTAGCAGACAGAAGCATAAAGGTCGTAGTTGACGGCGAATGCTCGGAAACTCAGTCTGTTGCTTCTGGTGTCCCTCAGGGCTGTGTGCTATCGCCTACTCTATTCTTACTGCATATCAATGACATGTTGCAGACCAGCGGCATTCATTGCTATGCGGATGACGGTACAGGTGATGCTGTATATACCGACTCCCCCAATATTTCTCGGCAAAATGTCACTGAGAGTCGAAACGAACTTGTGTCTAAGGTGGAGAATTCATTGCAGAAGGTCTCTAAATGGGGTAGACGTAACTTGGTCCAATTCAACCCCGCCAAAACACAAGTCTGCGCGTTCACCACTGAAAAGTCACCAATGGTCGTATGTCCTCATTTCGAGGGCATATCTTTAACCATCTCCCCTAGCATTGAGATACTTGGCGTCAACATATCGAGCGAAGTCCAGTTCCGATATCATCTAGAGGGTAAGGCCAAATTAGCCTCGAAGAAGCTTGGTGTTCTTAACAGAGCGAGACAGTACTTCAGTTCAAGGCGCAGGTTCGGCCTCATATGGAATATTGTTCTCATCTCTGGGCAGGGGCGCCAAAATACCAACTGCTCCCTCTGGATCGTATCTAACGAAGGGCCGCTCGAATTGTTGACTGCCATAGTGTTTCAAACAGCTTGGTCCCCTTGGAATTACGCCGAGATGTAGCTTCACTCTGCATCCTCTATCGGTTGTATCACGGGGAGTGCTCTGAGGAATTGTTCGGAATCATACCACCTGCAACTTTTCGCTATCGTCCTACGCGAAAAACATACCATCCTCATCACCTTGATGAGTGGCAGTCTTCCACAGTGCGTTTTTCGCGTAACTTTCTGCCGCGCACTGTAAAACTCTGGAATGAACTGTCACCAGCAGTTTTTCCGGACCTATACGACCTGCAAACCTTCAAGAAAAGAACGTATTCCCTCTTAAAAGGCCGGCAACGCACCTGCAGCTCTTCTGATGTTGCGAGTGTCCATGGGCGACGGTAGTTGCTTACCATCAGGTGACCCGTTTGCTCGCTTGTCCTCTTATTAAAAAAAAAAAGAATTTAATGGTGCATCATATACCACTATACCATGTTACAGGTTACGTGTGCGAGAAGGAGGAGTTATCGGGCATCTTCGTGAAGTCGGTGACGCCGGGCAGCGCGGCGGCCGCAAGCGGCGCGGTGCGGGTCAACGACCGCATCGTCGCCGTCGACGGCGTCTCGCTCGCGGGCAAGTCCAACCAGCGTGCCGTTGACGCGCTCAAACAGAGCGGCGCGGTAGTCACGCTGCAACTTGAGAGGTGAATAAGTTTATACACTTAGAACTGCATAGTTCTGTTATAAGGGACATTTTGTTGTTGTCGTTTATGCAGGTTAATAAAAAATAGACTTTACAATGGTCATACTGGTCCGGTCGTTGAGCACCTAGGAATTTTTACTACCCTATCGCTGCTGGACTCTACTCGCAAAAGAAATGTCTCAACTCTTAACAAACAACAAGTGTTTTAAGGAAATATAACTTAATAATTTATTAAAATAACTACCATGACAATCCTGCTACTTGTGCCTTCCAGATACCTCCGCGGGCCGAAGTACGAGCAACTGCAGCAGGCGATCGCGGCGGGTGAGGGGGCTGTGGCGGGGGTGGCTGGGACGGCGGGGGTGGCGCCGCACAACCCCTTCCTGCACATGCACCGCCCTGACGTCACAGAAGACGGCATACAGATGACGCCGATTAATACCAAGTTAGTTGACTTGATACTTATAAATTATTGAGTAGAAGACGCCCGCAACTCATCGCGCGGGAACCGTACATTTTTCCGGGATAAAAACTATCCTATATCCTTTCCCGGGACTAAAAGCTCTGCACATCAAATTTCATCAAAATCAATTTAGCGGTTTAAGCGTGAAGAGGAAACAGACAGATAGACAGACAGACAGACAGACACACTTTCGTTTTTTCGGCCGCTTGAGAGCAGCTGTTTCACACTCCTGTCAATATAATTTCGTCGAATCATCGTTTTAATTATTACAAACATAATGTAAATTATGATGTTATTAAGACACATATTTAAAACCTCCTATTTATTATTTCCAGTATTGAAAATAACACTGAAGAGGTAGAGGAGTCGCCCCCGCGGACGCCGGCGCCGCCGCCATTCGAGATGCCGCGCACGCAGGAACAAAAAGACGCTATCAAGAGAAAATGGCAATCTATTCTAGGTACGTTATATAATCAGACTTAAGAGCCCGGGTTACCCTCGAAATTCTCATACATACGTAATACCAAAATCATTTTCTCATACGAAAATATTTAACATGTTTGAGTTATTTTTCAGCCTAAAATAGTAATTACCTAGGTTCCTGTACAAA
Organism: Lysandra bellargus; assembly: GCA_905333045.1. Lineage (NCBI taxonomy): Eukaryota > Metazoa > Arthropoda > Insecta > Lepidoptera > Lycaenidae > Lysandra > Lysandra bellargus. Next base: position 2,475,947 of record HG995328.1, read on the forward strand.
AATTAACTTCAAAATATTTAAACACTAAAAAAATTTTTTTGTGTATAATTTTTTTTTACTAAATTTTCTACTAAATATTTAAACACTAAAAAATAGAGTAAAACACTAAAAAATAAGTTTAAATATTTTGAAGTTAATTTTTGTTCAGGAACCTAGGTAATTACTATTTTAAGCTGAAAAATAACTCAAACATGTTAAATATTTTCGTATGACAAAATGATTTTGGTATTACGTATGTATGACAATTTCAAGGGTAGCCCGGCCCCTTAACGATACTTGACTAAATTACTAGTGAAATAGTTTGTAAACTTAGCACTGGGAGCGGTCTGAATGGCTTATAATGAATCTGAATGGCTTAATGAATTTTAGATTGAGAGGTGTCGTTCGATTTATCTTTATTATAAGAGTATATGTAGTAGAGATAGGGTGTGTCAAAAAAATAAAAATAAAAACGAAATGATGGATTTCTGGCGCCAAATTTATATATTTGCAGCGTAATGTCTTTACGCTTGATGGATTGATGGATTTTATATTTAGAACTCCAAACTGTTTAAGGATAGAGAATCTAATTAGTTTTTCTTTATTTCTCAATTATCACTCACAGTGAAACTTCTTATATATAAAATTCTCGGGTTACAATGTTAGTCCACGAACTCCTCCGAAACGGCTTTACTGATTTTTACCAAATTTTATATGCATATTCAGTAGGTCTGAGAATCGGCTACTCGGTACTTTATATATTGATAAGTGCATTTGTTGAATAAATAATAGTAAATTATTACAACCTGAGACTGACGGCGACCATCGTTTGTGCGACGGGACGGGACGGGACGATGGTAACATACTTATTTAGTCACTTCAATAAAATAATAATATGCTTGAAATACTTTATATTATTATGGCAAAGCAACGTTTGCCGGGACAGTTAGTAGTATATAAAAATGTATTTTTTTTTTATTGAAATTAACCTTTTTACTTTACTATTTTAGGCGAGGACGTAGAGATCGTTGTGGGCGTGGTCGTCCGCGGCGGGGGCGGGCTCGGCATCTCCCTGGAGGGTACTGTCGACGTGGAGGGCGGGCGGGAGGTGCGCCCCCACCACTACGTGCGTTCCGTCCTGCCCGAGGGACCGGTGGGCAGGGCGGGCGTCCACCGCCCTGGAGATGAGCTGCTAGGTACGTGATAATGGTTTTGGATTATTGTTACCTACTAAGCGAGGGTACCTACTGTCGACGTGGAGGGCGGGCGTGAGGTGCGCCCCCACCACTACGTGTGATCTTTCCTGCCCGAGGGACCGGTGGGCAGGGCGGGCGTCCACCGCCCTGGAGATGAGCTGTTAGGTACGCCGTACGTGATAATGGTTTAGTTAAATCTACGTATGTGAAGCTAGCATGACAAAGTTAGCAAAATAACTCGGGATTGCGTTATTAATTAGGTGCTAATTGAGTGCTATATTGGTGCAAAAACCGCGAATTTAGTGCTCCTCTAAATTCGGAATAAAAGCTAATACTGCTACCTTCACGTGAAGCTAGCAGTGTACATAATCAAAAACCTTTAAAATGATGATATAGCTTCGTAATAAATACTTAGCTAATAAGTGCTCATTAAGTGCTCTTTCAGTGCACAAACTGCGAATTTAGTGCTCTTCAAAATTTGCGATAAATTAGAATACTGCTACCTTCACGTGAAGCTAGCAGTGTACAAAACCAAAAACCTTAATTTTGATTATCTGACTCCTTGATAAGTACTTTACTAATAAGTGCTCATTAGGTGCTGGCAATATACGTGGAAAAAAAATAAAAAAATGCTTTTTTTTTAGAGCGCCTTTACATTACGTCGCAAGCAGAGCGGCTGCAGCCGCGCGACTTCATACAAAAGAGAGTCGCGAGGCTGCCGCGCGGCTCGTTTTAGTATGGACGTCGCCAGTGGTGCGCGGCTGCCGAACCACTGGCGACGTAATGTGGAGGCAGCCTTATACCGTATACTGCTAACTTCACGGTATCAGCAAGATGCTTCTCTTGATTTGATGTATCATTTATGAGTGTGGAATTCGTCAAAGTACTCGAATCAAGAGGAGCATCTCGCTGGTACCGTGAAGTGAGCAGTATACGGAATAAAGATTTAAAAAATGCATATTTTAATTTTTTTTCTCTGCCTATCGCTAGCACTTAATGAGCACTTAATTCCTATGTATCATTTATGAGTGTGGAATTCGTCAAAAGTACTCGAATCAAGAGGAGCATCTCGCTGGTACCGTGAAGTGAGCAGTATACGGTATAAAAAAATGCATATTTTAATTTTTTTTCTCTGCCTATCGCTAGCACTTAATGAGCACTTAATTCCTATGTATCATTAAGAGTGTGGAATTCGTCAAAGTACTCAAATCAAGAGAAGCATCTTGCTGGTACCGTGAAGTTAGCAGTATACGGTATAAAAAAATAAAAAAATGCATTTTTTAATTTTTTTTCCACGTTTATTGCCAGCACCTAATGAGCACTTATTAGTAAAGTACTTATCAAGGAGTCAGATAATCATAATTAAGGTTTTTGGTTTTGTACACTGCTAGCTTCACGTGAAGGTATTCGCATTTATCGCAAATTTTGAAGAGCACTAAATTCGCAGTTTGTGCACTGAAAGAGCACTTAATGAGCACTTATTAGCTAAGTATTAGCACCAAATTAATAACGCAATCCCGAGTTATTTTGCTAACTTTGTCATGCTAGCTTCACATACGTGTTAAATCTTATCTACTAAGCGCAAATGCGGACAGAACAAATAAATCTGAATATGGCATTGGATAGCTTAAAACTTTTCTCTACCTATCTATTGATTTAAAATACTAAACTTGTTAGCAGTTATTTGAAAAATATTATGAAAAAAATGTTTATAAAGCTTTATCTCAGTTTTCTAATCCCTGTAGGGCCCTTACTTATAAAATTTATTTTTATTTAGTCTGTCACTAAAATTATAAAAGATAACATCACAAGATGGTATGGAATCCATACTGTGATTCAGCAAGATTCTTCTCTTTTATTTAAGTTCCTATATTAATTGAAGACGTGAGTGGAAGAACCACATAACTAACATTTTATAGCATAAGGACAACTACTGATTTTTTCCCCTACAATTTGAACAAACCCCGTAACTTATCTACTTTATTATTTGGCTACACGTACAATTTACAGTTTTTTTTATTTCAAATTATTTTCAGGCAAGTCTCCTTTTATGAAAAAAAAACGGGGTTTTTATTCACGTCTTGAATTCCCTCTTACTAATAACATGTTTATGTCGTCAGAGGTGAACGGTCACCGTCTGCTGGGCATGAACCACCTGGAGGTGGTGTCTATCCTCAAGGAGTTGTCGAGCGAGGTGTGCATGGTGTGCGCCCGCCCGCGTCCCGCCCCTCCCGCGCCGCTGGCCCCGCCCACACTCGATCTCGCCCCGCCCGCGCCTACACTCGTCAAGGTATGTCACACTTGGAGCCAGTCTACACGGCGCGTTGCGTCAGCGTTGCGTCGACGCAGCGCTGCCGTTGCGTTAAAGTTTAAGGGCCTGTTTCCCCACTTTCTTATAAGTGTCGGATAGGCTATCCACAACTAATTTGACAGATAGAGTATGGATTATCTGTTAGATAAGTTGTGAATAGCCTATCCGATACTTATCAGGAATTGGTGAAACAGGCCCTCATTATCATTAAGGGGCCGGGCTACCCTCGAAATTCTCATACATACATAATACCAAAATCATTTTCTCATACGAAAATATTTAACATGTTTGAGTTATTTTTCAGCTTAAAATTGTAATTACCTAGGCTCCTGTACAAAAATAAACTTCAAAATATATAAACACTAAAAAAATATTTTTGTGCATTAATTTTTTTTATTAAATTTACTACTAAGTATTTAAACACTAAAAAATAGAGTAAAACACTAAAAAATATATAAATAAATAGTAAATTTACTACAAAATATTTATACTCTAAAAAATATTTTTTTAGTACTTATTTAAATATTTTGTAGTAAATTTACTATTTATTTATATATTTTTTAGTGTTTTACTCCATTTTTCAGTGTTTAAATATTTAGTAGTAAATTTAGTAAAAAAAAATTATACACCAAAAATTTTTTTTTAGTGTTTAAATATTTTGAATTTAATATTTGTACAAGAACCTAGGTAATTACTATTTTAAGCTGAAAAATAACTCAAACATGTTAAATATTTTCGTATGAGAATATGATTTTGGTATTACGTATGTATGAGAATTTCGAGGGTAGCCCGGGCTCTTAAATGTCCAAATTGGTGATCTATGATGACGGTAGTCTTTTCTACTTTGCTGTGTTTCAATATGTAATTACATATTTTGTTTATCTATATCATTATTTAAAAGGCTTTGTCCTGAATGACATGAAAATGGAATCACGCCACGGCCTAAGCCAGTGATCGTAAATACTTGAAATTTGGAGGGAGTGTTCTTCGTATGACGTAGGTGTGCGATAAGAAGGGATTTTTAGAAATTCCTCTCCTAAGGGGGGATGAAGTTAGTATGGGACAACTCGATTCCTTAGTCCGATCTGATCGAAAATTCGCATCATTATTATTTGATGTATTTTATTGAAGATGTAATTCATAGTTTGTTGAAATTTATCCTTAAAAGTCGTTAAAAAGCATGAACAGTTTACAGCGCTTTACAGCGTTTAGCAGCGGCTTGCAGCGACGCAGGGAGTTAGAGACGCCAATCACTGCTTTTTGCCACAATAGACATAATCTGTGTACTCTATTTTTGCCATGTAAGTTATGGCTGGTTTACACGTATTAAGTAGATAAGTAGTCAGCAAAATTTTAACTTATGACTTTATAATTATTGCTTCACTAAATTTGAACTTGCTACTTGCTACTAAATTTGTGTTTACATGCAATTGATAAGTTAAAATTAAGTAAAAATTTAGTTAACTACTTATCAACTTAATATGTGTAAACCAGCCATTAGAGCTCATTTGAGTAAATACTCTTTTGATGAAATAAAGCCACCATTCACGATAAAGCGATCTCATTCTATTTGTAAATTATCTAGATTTACAATCGAAATTGCAACTTACGAAGCCTATTATATTATCGTAACAATTAGTTGTTAAATCTAAATAATAACTATATATTTGTAACAATTTATTGTTATTATAATATTATTGTTTTCTTATACTTTTGTAGAATTTAGAAAGATTGTCTTGAATGGAGGGCTTTACATTATGTTTTGTCATAATAATAATAATATTGTTAAAAAAATATTGGCGTTCGAAATTCAAAATGAATTATTCCTGCACGAATTGGTGTTTTTTTTCATTGAGATTTAATTTTATGCACAAAAGTATGTGTAAAGTGCCAAAAATTTAAAAAAATATATTTATAAGAAATATATAGCACAGCGATATGTGGACGTGTTCTAGGCGTTCGCATATTGGAAATTCTTGAATATCTGAAAATGTGTGTCTACCTATCTTAGCTTTCTGGCACTGCAAGCATGCTCTAGTCCATCTACTTACATCCTGATTCATGCCTGGCCAAAAGAATTTATCTTGAACCATCCTGCGAGTACAACGGATGCTAGGGTGGCTCAAGTTATGAATTGATTCGAATGCAATTCTACGAAACGACTCTGGTAGATAAGGTCTAATATTGTCAGTAGACATCTCGCATAACAAAGCTTTGTTGCAAAAGGGAAGCACAACCTTTTTTAAGTGAACGCTACAACTTTTCTTATTAGAAATGTTTAATGGTTCTTTTTCTTGTTCTAATGCTAATTCTTCCCAATTAATAATACTAGGGCAATCTATGGTTTCTATACGCGACAAGCTATCGGCTACTACATTCTGTTCTCCTTCAATATGCCTTATATCCGTCGTGAATTCGCTAATAAAAGATAAATGCCTAGTCCTTCTGGGAGATTCTTTCTCAGGATTAACGTTGTTAAAAGCATCACTAAGGGCTTTGTGATCAGTATATACAATTAATACTCTACCTTCTATCATACCTCGAAAGTGTTTTATCGCTAAATAAATTGCTAATAATTCGCGATCGTAGGTAGAATATTTTTGCTGCGCACTAGTCATCTTCTTAGAAAAGTAACCCAAAGGTTTCCAACAACTGCCTATACGTTGTTGTAAAACTGCGCCTACTGAAAAGTTTGACGCGTTGGTCATAAGTGCATATGGCGCATCGTCGCACGGGTACGATAACGTGACTGCATTCTTGAGTGCTAGCTTACATTGTTCGAATGCATCCTCAGCACTTCCTGTCCATGCTATGAGACTTTTGTCTTTTCTTTTAGAGTTATGTAAATAATTATTTAAAATTGACTGATACTTAACTGCATCTGGAATATGAGATCGATAAAAATTGATCATCCCTAAAAATCTGCGCAATTCTTCTATAGTTTTAGGTAGAGGGACTTTCATAATTGCTTTAATTTTATCGTCAAGGGGTCTTAAACCATCTGGCGATACATGATAGCCTAGAAATTCTATTGAAGACTGATTGAAAGAGCATTTTTTAAAATTTAACGTGATACCGTACTCTGTAAATTTATCGAATATCTTTTTTAAATGTATTTCATGCATTTCTGCGCTAGTACTCGCTACTAATATATCATCTATATAATTAAATAAACATGAATTTTGATTTTGATTTTGACCTTTGTTTTGACTAGTTAAATTGTCTATTCCTTGTAAAACCGTGTGACTCATGAATCTTTGAAACGTCTGAGCTGCGTTTCGCAGTCCGAACGACATTCTCGGAAATTCGTACAAGCCAAAAGGCGTTATGATAGCCGTTTTTTCTACGTCACAAGGGCTTACAGGAATAGCATGATAAGCACGACAAATATCAATTTTAGAAAAGATAATCTTACCTGTCAATAGATTCGTGAATTCCTGTAGTCTGGGAATCAGATATCTGTCAGGCTTAGTAACCGCATTGAGACGCCTGTAGTCGCCGCATGGGCGAAGCTCGCCGTTCTTCTTTACGAAGACATGCAGCGGGCTCGCCCACGGAGATTTAGACGGGCGACAGATGCCCATCTCCTGCATGACCCTAAATTCTTCCTTAACTAACTTATATATTTTATCTATGGCTAAAGGACGGGCACGCGCATGTACCGGCGGACCTACAGTCTCAATGTGATGAAATATCGAATGTTGGCTACACTCTTTGAACGAAATTGGCCTCGTAATTTCAGGGTAACAGGAAAGTAAATTATATAAAGGATGCGAATCATCTAAAGTCTTAATACTAGGTTGGTCACAATTCATTAATGAGCCATTAGTTTTTAAGTTTGTTATGGTGTCTAACAATCTATGCGACTTAATATCTACTAATAAACCATAATGACTCAAAAAATCGGCTCCAAGGATGGGCTGCTTAATATCGGCTACAACAAAAGTCCAACGGAACGCTCGTCTTAAACTTAAGTTTAACTCTAGAGTTCTGAAACCGAACGTTTTAATTTCCGTTCCGTTAGCTGCGTACAACTTATAGTCTAAACTTACGCTATGATCTTTTCGCGAGGATCTGGGTAGCACCGAAACGTTAGCACCGGTGTCCACCAGGAAACGTAAACCACTTTTTGAGTCGGTTACGCACAGGCGGTGAGACTTCATACCGGCACAAACTTCCGCCTCCATTCGCGCCGGAACTAGTTTTCCGCGGTCTGCTTCTTGTTCCAGCTGCACGGCTCGACGCATCGATGGGCTCGCTCCTTGTATCTGAAGTGGTAGCTGCAGAGCCAGTCAGGGCTCGCAGGTGTCCGTCGGTGTGTAGACGACGTAGACTGCCCACGGACGTAGACGTGAACGAGAACGGGAACTCGAACGTCCTCTTCTCCAAGGTCGGCACGAACGCTGCAACTGCTCGAGCTTCGCCGTCAACTTTGCGATCTCTCTTCCGAGATCGGCAGGATCTCGACTGCCAGTTGAGGTGGCAGAAGTCATTGATATTTCTGCCATGTCGATCGGCCGCATAGTTTCGACGATCTTATCTGCTATCGATGCCAACCTGGCATCCGGATTTTTGGTATCGGTAGCAGCTAAAACGCCTCGGACAGACGGAGGTAACTGTCTTAGCCATAACATGCACAATGTTTCCGTGCTGATCTTGCCGTTGGCCAAGTCTTTCATGCGCCGAAGAAGCTGTGAGGGCTTCTGCTCGCCGAGCTCCATCTCCATGAGCAGCTTTTCAAACTGCCGGCTTTCGCTCTCTTCATAAACAGAAATTAATCTGTCTTTCAGAGCCTGGAACTTATTAGTTTCGGGCGGGTCGCGTAGTAGATCACTGACCTGCTGTATTATTTCCTTGCCCAGCTTTCCGACGACTAGGTTAAATTTCGTCGCATATTTCAGTTTTTGCGTCGCCAAAATAGCCTCGGTGTGCACGAACCACAATCGAGGCTGGTCCGTCCAGAATTCGGCAATCCTACTTGCGATGGTGACCGTCGCCAACTCGTTACTTGTACTCGATGGTGGCACTTGCTGCTGCTCTAGTTGCTGCTCCATATCGAAATTCGAAAAATCGAAATTTATTCCGCGCGCACTTAACAGTTTATTTATAGAAAACACTGAGCCTAATATTCACGCGTTCGGGGTCACCAGTGTTGGGTATGCTCTAAGGTGATTATAAGAAAAGTTCGTAGGCTCAGATAATTGTTTATTGAAACTCTACACAAAAAGTCACAATACGATACTTAGTGACTAGTACAATATATTGCGCGCGGGTACGCTCTACAGTTCCTTAAAACATACTGGTCTTCAAAAGTTAAAACTCTAAAGGAGCACTGCACTCAGCTCCGTGGCGCGAACCGTGCACTCCACGTGCTACGACCTACGTCATAATGACCCTTACAAAATTCTCGTGTCACAATGTTCGTTCCCGTACTCCTCCGAAACGGCTTGACCGATTCTCATGAAATTTTGTGAGCATATTGAGTAGGTCTGAGAATCGGCCAACATCTATTTTCATATCAAAAATTATTTATATGGCAAAACAACGTTGCCGGGTCAGCTAGTTTCTTAACAAGATTATTTCTACTATACACAATATAGGGATGAGTATAATCACTAATCACATAACACCTAATGTATTTTCGATATTTCAGGCGAAGTCAGACGGTAGCCTGGCGGGCGCGGGCGCGGAGGAGGGCGGAGCGCTGGGCGCAGGCGGCAAGGTGCGCTCGCGCAGCCTCGAGCCCCTCACCGGACTGGCTATGTGGTCCTCCGAGCCGCAGATCATTGGTCAGTGTTGCATTTTTATATTATACTAGCGACCCGCCCCGGCGTCGCACGGGTATAAAACATATAGCCACTGAAAAAATGATTAAAATCGATAGCCTATGATCCTTCACGTGGTCAACTTCTTATCTGTGCCAAATAACATAAAAATTGCTCGACATTAGTTCGCGAGATAAGCCTTTTCAAATAATTTCCCCCGTTTTTTCCACATTCTCCTATTAGTCTTAGCGTGATAAAATATAAGTTATAGCCTTCCTTAATAAATGGGCTATCCAACACTGAAATAATTTTTCAAATCGGACCAGCAGTTCCTGAGATTAGTGTGTTCAAGTTAGCCCTATCAAATAATTTTCCCCGTTTTTTCCACATTTTCCTCTATTTCTTCGCTCTTATTAGTCTTAGCGTAATAAAATATAGCCTATAACCTTCCTCGATAAATGGGCTATCTAACACTGAAAGAATCATCAAAATCCGTTGCGTAGTTTTAAAGATTAAAGGGAACAAAGGGACATGAGGGAAAAAAACGACTTTGTTTTATGATAAGTAGAGACTAGCCATTTCGCGTAGGTATGCGCTTATATAAGTAACTCCGCGGGAATCGTACATATTCCAGCAAAAATGCCCTGCCCCCTAAACAAACGGCAAGCGATTATCGTAAACGCTAACGCCACAAAATGTATGGGATTTGACATTAGTATTCGCTATAGTCCGCGCGGAACTAGTTGGCCGCGCCTTAGGTAGGGACAGGGGTGACGGGGCGGGTTGCTTGCTGCTCGCAACGAACATGAGATTAGACAGTGACGACCAATCTCGCGATATCGTGAACAAAAATATTATTTAATTATTGAAAAGAATAAGTTAAAGACAATTGATAAGTTTTATATTCTAAATTACTGACATTGGCTTTCCGTTTTTTAAAAACCTATGCACTTTAAAGATTATTTCCTTAGATTGTCTTTTTATCGGCGGACTTATCTTGCTATTGCAATCTCTTGTGCGTTTTGTCTAAACTAGTCAGAACTGTCAAAATCAAACGCCCCCGCGGCCCGCCTCTTCGTCCCACTGCTCACATACCTAAGGCGCGGCCAACTAGTTCCGCGCGGACTATAGCGAAGGGATGACTTATGTAAAAGTTAGCGTTTACGATAATAATTGTTTGCCACTTGTCTTCTAGGGCTGTTCTTCCCGGGGGTGCTCTGTGCTAAATTACAAACAAATCGATCCAGTACTTCGTGAGTTTAGCGCGTTCAAACTAACAAACAAACTCTTCAGCTTTATAAAAATAAGCGACATGTGCGTAAATTTCGCTTAATAGTAAAACAAATAAGTCTTTTATGGGCAACTGTATAAGATTTTATGATAAAATACCACATGAAACAGTTTCCTTGCCAGAAAAAACTTGTAAAAAGACTACTAATGGGAAAATACTACTATAAAGTTGGATCATTTCATAAATGACAAAGATATTGTTTTGGTGTGATTTTTTTAGATATTGTTATGTGAACTTCAGCTCATGCTTCTCATACAAAGGGGGTGTTTTATTGTTATATTACAAGTTGTCCTTATGTGTAATCTGTTAATCCCACCAAAAACACACCTGTTAAAATAGGGCCTAGTTCCTGTAGGCTGATTTTTGGCCTAAAAAAAGAGTTGAAATCTAATCCAATGCCAAGTTCAGATGCACTTCACCGATCACAATCATCTTCATCAACAGCCTGATCCATAATACTTCTAATTTAAACTTGGCAGGTTACTTAAATTCTATAAATATTATCTAATTATCAAGTGTTACGTATAGCACAAAAACATGCCAAGTTCAAATTTAGAAGTATTATGGATCAGGCTGTTGATGAAGATGATTATGATCGGTGAAGTGCATCTGAACTTGGCATTGTATTAGATTTCAACTCTTTTTTTAGGCCAAAAATCAGCCTACAGGAACTTGGCCCTATTTTAACAGATATGTTTTTGGTGGGATTTCAATACTTTTTTTCAAGAAATCATACCTATGTTTATTGTTTTCTTTTTGTGCCACACCCGATATAAACAATAGTTTCGATAGATGCCGCCAGTGGTATTTGTTGAACTATCAATAGAAGCCAAATTTTTAAGTAAACAGTATTTATTTATTAAGCTATACAGTGTGCATTATACATGACAATATTTTATACACCCCACTCTCCTCCTCCCACCCTCCTCTTCCTATTCTCATTGTGTCACTAGTACATAAGAATTTTTATCTCAAGTTCGTAGATGAGCCGTCACGCTTGACCGATTTCTTAAATGTCTTATTTTTGTGTTAATAGTGTATGTATAACACACGACCTGTGTGCCAAATTACATTACGCTAGGGATATTTGGAAGTAGCCTCTAAAGTTCGTAGATGAGTCGACTCACGCTTGACCGATTTCTAAAATTTCATAATTTTTTGTTAATCTACATACCTATAACACACGACCTGTGTGCCAAATTTCATAACGCTAGGATATTTGGAAGTAGCCTCTAAAGTTCGTAGATGTGCCGACTCACGCTTGACCGATTTCTAAAATTTCTTAATTTTTTGTTAATCTACATGTAACACCCGACCTGTGTGCCAAATTTCATAACGCTAGGACATTTGGAAGTGGCCTAGAGGTTTTGATTACCGGTCAGTGAGTGAGTGAGTGAGTGCCAAAATTAGCTATTTTTACAGGGAGATATTTCAGGATCTACCGAAGCTATATCTATGAAATTTGGTATACTGTGTAAGTACTAGTATATAATTACGTAGGTATAATTTTATCTTTGCACTTGCAATAGGCACTGAGCTACAGGGGGGTCAAAAGGGCGTCGAAACGGTTCGTGTAAATAGTGCACGGCATGCGCGCGGCCTGCTGGAACTAGACCTGCGCACTTCCGTGCGCTTTGATGTTTTGAAATCTCAATTTATTTTACTTAATATTTTGAATTTGGAAATATATAAGGGAAAAGCACTAATAGTAGACACTATAAGGAAAAATAAAACATTTGAATGTAATAAAATTTATTATTTATGAAAATAAAATATTGATAACTTATTTTATGTCTTCTGTAACTTTAACAAATTAAAACTATTATAGTTATTCTCTGATAAATCAACAAGAAAATATATTATTGGTCTTTTTGTAAACTTAGTCATAAGCCCTAATGGATGACATCACAAAAAACGAACATCACTAATAGTAGACACCAATATGAACTAATAGTTGACAGAACATTACATTACATTTTAAATTTTTTCTATTATTTAGGTCTTTATTTGCCGTTTTTCAAAAGATTTCATTTACTTCATCATAGTAACTACATGCATCAGAAATATTATCCACGTTGTCTCCAGATTCTATCCATTCTTCTTCCATGCTGAAACTATCTTTCCTCTTATTTTGTCTTTCTTCTTATTTTGATTTCAATAAATAAATAAATAAAAAATAAAAATAAAAAATTATTTTTATTTTTCATATTTTTTCCTAGCAAATTTATTTTCAGTCTTTAGTCTCCATGCTTCTCTTGCCACTTCTTTTTTCTTCTTTCTTTTCTCAGCTCTCCTTTTTCTTCTTTTTACTGCTGAAAAACTAAAGCAATCTATTTTTAGATCAGTACAAGGTCTAATATTTGACACCATGTCCATTTTTCGGCACAGTAGTTCTAAGTTGTTAGTTTGTTAATAGAATTATATTTTCAGAGAATAGTGATGATATTTGCAGTAGAATAAACTACAAAATAACTTTAGTATGTATTGCAAAAATAAAAGATGAGATCCATGTTATCTATTAGGTTTTTTAATTTTCAAGAACTAATAGTAGACACCCTTTATATTGTTAGGGAAAATGGATAAAAAATCATAAATAAACATTAACTAGTGTTTACAACATGACCATTAATCCAATGAAATCAATAGAAATTACAAAAAATCAAATAAATGTATTCAAAACTTTCGTGCAAAATTTCGCCTTCCTTAACCTATTTGCTAAGTAATTGCCGAGCGCGTGTCGACGCGGTCACATTGTTTACGAAAACTGATCCCATTTTAAAATTTCGTTCCCGAAGGCGTCCCTAATATATTTTGTCACATCAACAGATAGCTTGAGAAGCTTATAAAATTTACAGTGTTGAAAAAAAAAGTAGAGTAATTCTTATTTTTATGGTATTTTTTTCGTAAGTGTCATATCTATTAGTTCCGTGTTTAGCATTAGGTCTTTTCCCTTATAGTGTTGTGTTTCGCATTACAGAACTGGTGAAGGGCGAGCGCGGTCTGGGCTTCTCGATCCTGGACTACCAGGACCCGCTGCGGCCGGCGCACACGCTCGTCGTCATCCGCTCGCTCGTGCCGGGGGGCGTGGCGCAGCAAGATGGCCGCCTCATACCCGGCGACCGCCTGCTGTTCGTTAACGATCAGGTGAGACGGCGATATGTTATTAGTTTAATGTGGACTATCTGCTAATTAGGGTAAGGTCGCAGTAAACAGAACGAACCAGTAGGCGACGTGGTCTCGAACTCTCGATACCTTTGACGGAGTATGTCATATCGGCCAGTGCGCGCCGTGACTGTCCGTTGCTCAGCTGTTCATTGCAAGCTTACCGCGATACTAGTCCCGATTTATCAGTTTGTTTGAAGTCGGTCTACTGGTTCGTTTTGTCTATTGTGGTACGTAACCGTAGAATGTTTTGTGTCAACTTAATAAATATTATGTTTTTGTGCTTTGTCCAATGACTAGTACTGTCCAATCACTAGTCGTTTTACCCTATATCTATCTTTTACAGAATCTGGAGAACGCGAGTCTCGAGCAGGCTGTGGGTGCGCTGAAAGGAGCGCCGCGGGGCGTGGTGCGAATAGGCGTGGCCAAGCCGCTGCCGCTAGCGGACGCGCCGCCTCCGCTGCCCGCCACCGCCCCGCCCACTAACGACCATTAGGTACATATTTTTCCTTTATTCTGGCCCGAATCATTGAATCTGGCCCGAATCAGTGTTTCATTTTCAAGGGCCCGATTCTGAAGCCACGAATGTCGTTTCTATCGCTAGCCAGGCCGAGTGAGATAGCCTGCGATCGAAATAGATCATTTCGATCTTCTCTTGATCGTCGGGTCTGAGATGTTTTCTTTCTTTTATTATGTAATATGATACAATTATTTATTTCTGGACAAATTGGATATATAATATTACTATGCTGTTAAAATATTAAAGCATTGTGGATAGAGATTTGAATACATTTTATTCATTCTAAAATTACCATGAGTCTTTTAACGGACCGAGTAGTATAATTTTGACGTATTACACTGAATTTTAGAAACCTTTCTTTTTAAGTATTAAAAATGTATTCAATAATATAAAACAGGTATCTTTTTAATTAAATAATGATGTCAATGGTCTATCACGTCATAATAATTATTCCAATGATTACATTCCTTCAGTGTTTGATTTATGATCTCTTCTCGTACGGCTTTAATATTTTTTCTTATATACTTTATCTTACAACGGACATTCGTGATTTTAAGTACTTAATAAATTTAATATTTTAGTTTTTATTTTATTAACATATTATATTCAAGTCTTGTGCGTAAGAATAAAAAAATATGATGTCCTTAGGTAGTTTGAAGTAGGTATATTTTATTATTACAGATTTTATGGACATATTTTATTAAAATGATTATAATGTACCTTATCTTTTAGTATTATTATTGTAGGTAGCAATATTATTAATTAAGATTAAGAATTTACTTAAAAGGGTAATAAATTGTTTAGTAAGATTTGGTTTAGTTTATATTGAATATTATGAATGTATTTTCATTGTTTATAATATTACCAAATAAACATTTTAAAAGTTCATCTATATTTTGTTTTTGAAATGATTTCCTGAATATGATATAACAGTTGACAGACAGACATGGGTGAGGCCGCCAATTTTTGCTGATTTTGCAATTATTTTTCTCCGCCCTTTGTATTTTAAAAAGTATTGTGTTTATCTTATGCTCGAAAACTGATTCTAACGAAGAAAACAAAGTACTCAAGCATGCATTAGAATTATTTGAGTTCCAATAATAGTCTAAAAATATATTTACAATTAAACATAAAAAAAGGTAAGAAAATAGCTTAAAATATACAATCCGTGGAAGAGGTGCACTTTAACTGTCGCTGTAGCAGTAAGTATGATAGATTTGAAGATAAATCGGATATGTTATGAATACTTTTATAAATGGCTATTACCTCATCTAATTCTTATAGTATTTTAAGATAACTTTCTTTATGAACTTTTTAAAATCAAATGAATCGTTAGAAACATCAATTCTACCCCACATTTTAAACGTCATCAATAATACCGATTTATTGTTATCGTTGGGTGTTAGGGAAGGTAAAATCGGGAGTTCAAGTTCACATTTGAACCTCAGTCAGAATGTGTACACAGTTTTTTCAAAGGAAGTTTTTTTGTGACACAAATGTAAGTATTATTTATTTTTATTTATATATTTTACACTCTATGTACAATGTACAATGGCGGACTTAATGCCATAGGGCATTTTCTACCAGTCAACCATTGGGTGGTAGCAGAGACAAAACTAAAAGGAAAACACAGGTACTTTCTGTTTAGAAAAAAAAAGAGACATTCAAGAAATAAATAATGGAATTTAAACAATAAATACTGACAAAGATACTAATATAGTATACATATCAAGTTACACATATATTTACATACTATTAATACTACTGTAGCGATTGATATAATAAATAACTTATACATATTATAATATATTATAACCTATACAATATATACACATTATACATATATACATAACTATTATTATATACTATATTACTATTATTATATATACATAACTATTAGTATTACTGTTTCACATAAAACTATCAATGCATCATGTGAGTAGTCAAAAGGGCTATGTTTGGGGCTATAATAAAAACCACATTGTGTATTATTTACAGAGATAAGTTTGATTTTCTCAACGCTTTGATAGCCTCTACGCTATTATTTTGGTGCTTCAACGTCATATTTCTCAACGCTATGATAGCGTAGAGGAATAAATTCGCTACAATTTTGGTGTTACAACGTCACAAACAGCGTAGATATTCGCCAATTTTCTGTCTCTCGCAAAATTTTTCTGCGTCATATTCGCAAGAATTGGCGGCCTCACCCACATAACAATGTCAGAATAGCTTTTCTAAATCATAAGCTATATCCACACTGTGCCTTGTTCATTAAGGGCATGCATCATACTCAGCGCATTCAACAGCGCAAGTGAGGCATGCCCGCGACGCATGCCCTCTGACCGTATCCAAAACTTTCGCTTTGTTCTTTAATGACAATGTTGGCGTTGCGTTCGTTGACGCATTCAATTATTGAATACGCCAATACGAAATTTGAATAAAGAAGATGACGAAAAATGAAGATGAAAGTGTACAGTGTGGACATAGCTATTTACTTCATGAATTTGCTAAAGATCATTGCTTCCTTCTATTTTATCTTTTTTCCATAATCACGTGGTCTCTACAATAAAACAATTTTTTAAATAATAAGTACATAATATATTAACCGTAACAAAATATTTTATTTACATAACATCAACCAATTCACAATGTACATATAACTATATTTGAGCAATATTAAACCGATATTCACAACAGCCCCATACTACAACTTACACGTAAGCACAACAACCAGTGGATATCGTTTTTGTCTTAAAACTATTAAGGTAGTATTTTGCCCTTTATGTGAATAAATTAAGAAGTAAATAACAGCTGAACTTGTTGCCAACACTTTTTCTTCGCATCTGTGATCGCACATTTATCAGCAAGCACGCGCCGACCGCGCCGCATTTTAGAATTCGTGGTATAAAATAAAGTGAAACCTCGCACGTTAGTCCGTACCGTACGCGCAGCATTTCGTGTACTATGCGGTGCGTTCGACGCGTACGGTGCGGACAAAAATGCGCAGCTTTATTGAATTGACATAAGCGTTCGATAACTTATCAGTGGTTCGAACTTCGATGTTATGAAGTTGACGTTCGACTCGTGTCATGTCATGTCATGGAATTAATTCCATACATGGCTCTGATTTTTATTCACTTTTACAAAAATACTCGGCGCTTATTATAAAAAAGGTAGGCCAAATTTTGCCACACACGATTTGCTTCCACTGGTTGCCGTGCTCTGACTATACTCAAATTACTCTTAAACTATTCCTTGTAGAACCCTTCAATGATATCCTTATATTTCTCGTAAACGACGTTTCTCTTGATCTTCAACGTTGGACCTATAATTGGAAAACATTGAATTTACTCTCGTGGTACATCTTAGTCAATTCAACAGAGGATAGCTAAAATTTTGTAGATTTTTTGCCTAAGTTTGATAAATGAAATAATTTGGTCGGTACCTAATCTTATAGCAATCACACCTTGATTTCGAAATAGTTTATTAGTATCTCGGGACAGAACTTTCCTCGGAGTTCAAAGAAAGAAATTAAATAATATATATCGCAAAAAAATGAGCTGTTTCTCGATAATAAATCAAAATATTTGCATTTGTTGCAAATAAATTGATTAAGGTCTCGTTTAAAGATTCTTGTTTTTATCAGGTGAATTTATACGATCAGTTTATCATCGGCTCGTTTGTGCATACCTAGTTCGCCGGTATTCATGGAGAAGTCAGCTGGCAGGATCTCGAACTTCTGTATCTTCTGCGCGTTTGATATCGCGTGCTTGTTCGCGCGCATTATGCCCGCCTCTATCGCCTTGTATACCTGTTACAGAATATTGTGACGTCATTCGTGTTGAGTATTATGATTACAGGCCTACTAGACTGGTTTGGCGTATGGCCAAAATATGAACGCCACAAATACATCATGGCGTGACGCCATGTTGCAATATGTATTTGTATAACAGCGGTTTTGCGTCCACACCCCCTCATGACTAATGTAGTTAAAATGCAGTCCCAAAATGTCAAAACATTTTGACTGGGACTATCTCAAAAGATAGGAATGCGACTCCGATAGTCTTAGGATTTTTTAGTTTTAAGATTTTTTACAATATCCAATATTTAATTTATAATGTATGTGTCAGGAGATATTTGAATCCAGCAGTGTAACGGCATTTATTTAATAACTAAATAGAGGTATTAGCAAAATCCACAGACAAAGATCAAGATAGATACCGCATGTGTATGTACTTCGCGTGCCATATCGCGTTCCCAAACGACAAGCAATGCTCGTCTTTCGAAAGTCTGTTCTTTAGTCTGCTATCGGAATCGGATGTCAATCGGAATTTTAAGAATGCCTAAATGCCTAAAAGTGCCGTATTAAGCAGTAGAAATTCAAATAGAAACGTTGGCCTACATAATGGACACGTTTCTTAACCTCGGTACGTCACAGTATGTAGGAAAAAAGTGGCACGCTCGTTTTCATACAAATGGAGCGACATGCGGTATCTATCTTGATCTATGTTTGTGGCAAAATCTGAAAATGACTTACCAAAGGATCTTTCGTTCTGACGATTTCGCTGATCGTAGTGGCCTTGCTGCCGAGACTGGCGACCCACTTCTTCGTCTCGTTGTCCAATTCGTCTAAAGCGTCGCCAGTGTTTGGATTCACTTTGGCCTGGAAATTAGATAGTATGTTATAGGCTCACGTCGTCTTTTATATTTGGGGCTAAAACATAAATGACATATTGTTAAAATTTAACTGTACCTGTTTTACCTGAGTACGTAACAGGCAACCTTTCGAACCAATTCAAACCTTTGTAACGATTTTAGCCAAAGTTAGATGATGCTAAGAGAAATGTTGAGAATTTATTATCAATTAACCTTAAGCGTGAGCAGTATGGCGAGGAACTTGCGGCGGTCGCCGATGAGCACGGCGTAGCCCACGTGCAGCAGCTCCGCCTGCACCTGCTGCTCTATCAGCACCGGCGCCACGTTCTCACCGCCGGCCGTGATCAGCAACTCCTGGAATATGAAACAGACGACGTTTGGCAACAAAAACGGGGTTTTTCAAGCTATAACTCAACCGGACGCCACCGCGGCGTAGCCTGTGACGTTACCATTGCAACGTCCAAGTAACGTCTGGAGTCTCTACGTCGCCGCAAAGCGTTGTTTTTCTTTAAGTTAAGTTTAAAAACACCGCTTTGCGGCGACGTAGAGTTGACATGGTAACCCCACTGGCTACGTCGCGATGGCGTCCCGGTGAGTTGTAGCTCTAAGACATCAGGCACGTTGCGATGTGTGCCAATGTCGAATCAGTAAGCGGACACTGTGTGGACGCAACACTACGCAAACTGTCACGTCGCGTTGGAACGGTTCAAAGCCTTATAATGTCTGTTTATAGGATCTTTCACGCACAATAGCGTTTGCGCTTATATAAAGAGATATTTACGTCGTTTAAATTATAAGTTGATTGCTTTTTCCTTGATGGGCCCTGACTTCAAACCACCACGGTTATCCTTGTTGCGAAGGCACTAATGGCTCTCCTTGCATGTAGTGTGTGTACACCACCCTCCTCCCTCCTATATAAGGTAGATTTAGTTATAATTAAGTCAGTTAATAAAGATCAGTCGCAACTAATACATCTTTCAATTAGTCTCCCAAGCCTGCAACATTGCATGCATATTCAGCGCATATCCTGGTGTAAGCATTTTCAGCAGCGTAGGACTCACCTTTATTCTTCCAGTGATATACAGTAGGTTCAAGCTGTCGAGTCTGCCAACATCTCCAGAGTGTAGCCAGCCCTCATCATCCAGGGTGGCTCTGGTCTTCTCCTCGTCGTTCAAATAACCCATGAATACGTGGCGGCCTCTCATCAGGATCTCGCCAGGACCGTTGACGCTGACGGCTCCTTCGAATTTCGTCTCCGTACCGTCGAGAATCTCTCCCGACGAGTCGAATGAGAATCTGAAAAAGATTCATTAATTAGTCTCCAATCTTGTTACTTTTTGTTTTCATAAAAATAATAAGGTCGTTATCCTTTAGGTCTTTGTAATCTGGAAGGAATTAATAAAAGGAGCTTTTATTGTTATAAGGGGCCAATGAGAAAAGATGACTTACGTCGCCCATAGACACTCGCAACCTCAGAGAAGTTTCAAATTACGGTTTAAAAAACATGAGGTCTAGTTATTATAAAACATCAACTTTTTTCAAGGTAATCACTCGAAAATACCGCTGGCAGCAACGGCAGTCATCAATCCAAAAAAAATCTTATGCTGCATCCACACATGTCGCCGGCTTATACCGGCGGCACGGTCGGCGGCCCGGCCTCCGGCTTACTACACATGCCGCCGGCTTCGGTGGCAAGGCAGACTGAAAGCCGGCGGCATGTGTGGATGCGCCATCAAAAGGTGTCAAAGGATACCCGGATGGAACGAGGTTGTTTTCTATGAGAGAAAAGGAGGGACGGACAAAAAAACTCGTGCACGCCGCAAGGCTTACAACTAGCAAAAAGTGTCGTTACAACTTTTGGTCTTAATTTTTTCTGTCTAGCCGGCTGTCCGCAACGCGCGATAAGGAACTTCGTTAACAAAAAACTTACTTGGGATATATGCTAAGAGTATGAGCGCCGGCAGCCTCGCTCATGCCGAAAGCGTCCACGATAGGTATGTCAAGCGACAGGAAGAACTTTTTGATCTCGGGCGACAGCGGCGCGGCGGCCGTCACGAACGTGGAACACTGATCCAACCCGAGTTGGTCCTTCACCTTGTTGAAGATCAGAGAACGCGCCATCTTGTACCCGCACGTCGTGCCGGTTTGCCTGGAAAATAGGAACACACCTGAAGTTTGCGTAACAAATCTGAGTACTTTTGCATTGCTTTTGCATTCGCTAGTTTCGATGGTGAAGTTAGATATTATGAAATGACATCTAATTTCACTATCGGAACTGGTGAATGCAATTTGCCTCAGCATTCTTATTTTAATCTACGCTTTATCTCACCTACCTGCTTAAAAACCTACTAGGTATATTGGTTTCATGCTTAATCATCGATATGCAATAACAGAAAGGATTCGTAGAATTTGAAATTTATAATAGGATGATAGTCTTTTAGGATAAGATATCTATCTAGGATAAGAATCGATAATAATTTCAATATTTATTTTATAATTTAAATAACAAACTGTAGGTGAATATTGGCTAAAACAAGATGTATACCTACTGTAACATTTGATTTGGTGCACTTTTTTTAACATAATGTATGTTGAGACTTAGGATATATAACTAAAACAGAAATACTAAGAGGCGGACGAAACCTTTTTGTAGAGCAAACTATGAATAATTATGATCCAGTCGAACTTTGCATGCATGGTGCAACGTATGCTGTATGCATGCATCAAACGGGGCCGGACGTACCAGAAATTTAACCATTCGAGGACACTGTAGTCTATCGGTAGACCCGTCATCTTGGCAGACATCGCGCTAGTTAACAATGTAGAGACATTAATTAAAGCACATCATTTTCTTGTAATATTAAGATGACTTGTGGATTAAATTAATTCTAGTTCCTATGATCATGCTAACCAGCCAGATTAGTAGTATAGGCTCTAGATAATTTCTTTTTTTTCTAGGCATGTCCCACAAAATTAATCAAGATTTTCTCGAAAATATACAAGCGGCTCACTATCGTTTTTAAATTTCTTTCGGGGTAAGTAAATTCTTAAAATGGATAAAGAAAGTGACCATTTTCAAATTTGATCCTGCATAGATCTGTCTTACTCTATTAATAATGATCTTTTGGTGTCACACGACTCTTAAGGTATCTTACCCGTTTATCCTAGCGAGATGGTGTTTGCTGCCTTTATCTTTCGCCCACTGGGCGATGCAGCGTTTGATGGACCCGTTAGAAGCACCAACCGCCATTATTCTTTCGTACATTTTCTCCCATACTCTCGGCACTCCGAGAAATCTGAAATTGAAGATATAACTTTAATATTCTTCATCATCGTCAATATAAATTATAAACCGCTCTTTATGGTAAGAGTATGTTGCCCGTGATGCAAGATGCTACTGGCACCGTAGATCTTGTCGAAAATCGAGATAAAAGTAGCCTCCCACCACGGTAGACCATGATGGGAAGGCAAATGCAATTAAAAGGCTGAAGTGTCCAAAACTGGGCCCTAGTTGTTTCTGAATATTACGATCAGTTAACTCTTTTCCATTTATGATAATGTGATTGAATACAATCACGAGAATGGAGAATGACGTTAATACTTAATGCTATTATTGTGTTATCAAAGTACGCTTAAAGTTACGACACGATAGTGGTTTACGTCAGCATCTATTTCATTGTTATTGCTGAGTTTAATTGTAGCCTATCTCGGGTTCATTGCGACGCTAATGAGTTTTGTGCTAATTAATTAATTTCAAGTTATAAATTGTACTGCCTACTATGTAGATTTATCTTTGTGCAATAAAGCAACTTCCGTTGTTTTATTCTTGTTTGCTTAGATATTCTTGATCACTAAAAATATCTAATATCACTAAAAAAAGACACACACACACCGCATCATTTTTTGACCGACTTCCAAAAAGGAGGAGGTAATACGTTCGGCTGTATGTATTTTTTTATGTATGTTCACCGATCATTCAGCCGTTTGTCGTCCGATTTTCAAAATTATTTTTGTGTTGTATAGGGTTCAACTCGAATTTGGTACCATGTTCACAAAAGTGGTGATCTGATGATGGGATCCTTGAGGAATCGAGGGGACTCCTTGGAATTTGTATGGAAACATATAGTGATTTTGATTTTTTCTGAAGCATTCAAGGTAAATGCTACCAAAAAGTAAGATTTCGTACCAGGTCACACCCTGGTTCCGAAGGTACCGAACAGAACTTTTGAATGCTTATAGGTACAGGTTCGGGGATTTCGGCGTTGTTTAAACAACTGAAAGCATAAGCTAACACATCAATTTGATTGGTCATCATCATCACAACCATAATTATACCATTGGTCATTACATTATGACCCAATTATTGGTACTTTTCGTGATATTTTGCATCGAAGCAGATGTTTTTGATGATAATTTCGCTGTTTGAAGACAGATTTTCAAAATTCTTTTTGTGTTGTATAGGGTTCAACTCTAATTTGGTACCATGTTCACAAAAGTGGTGATCTGATGATGGGATCCTTGAGGAATCGAGGGGACTCCTTGAAATTTGTATGGAAACATGTAGTGATTTTAATGATTTCTGAAACATTCGAGGTCAATGCTACCAATAAAGTAAGATTTTGCACCAGGTTATACCCTGGATCCAAAGGTACCGAACAGAACTTTTGAATGCTTATAGGTAGGTACAGGTTCGGGGATTTCGGCGTTGTTTAAACAACTAAAAGCATAAGCTAACACATCAATTTGATTGGTCATCATCATCACAACCATAATCATACCATTGGTCATCACACTATGACCCAATTATTGGTACTTTTCGTGATTGCATCGAAGCAGATGTTTTATAGTTTTATATATAGTTGTTGTATAGGATATAATCTTAATTTTGTATACTTAACAATTACAAAAGTGGTGAGCAGATGATGGGATCTATGAGCAATCGAGGGAAATCCTTGATATTTATCAAAACACTCATAGTGGTAAAAATGTTGTTTCTAGTAAATTAAACATAATATTATGTTACGAATAAGAGAA
Source organism: Lysandra bellargus (assembly GCA_905333045.1). Classification (NCBI taxonomy): domain Eukaryota; kingdom Metazoa; phylum Arthropoda; class Insecta; order Lepidoptera; family Lycaenidae; genus Lysandra; species Lysandra bellargus. Next base: position 2,499,861 of record HG995328.1, read on the forward strand.
ATTTCATACAAAGGTGTCTCTTGGTTCAAAAGCACTGAACAGAACTCCTGAACCTTTAAAGATAAAAGTTTGGAAATTGCAGCATCGCTTAGATAACTGCAAGCATTTACCACAATTTCGCTTACAGTAACATAATGTGAATAGTTAACATTCGTATTGGTTATTTACGCATAAAGCCTTATTTTGTAGATACTTAACTAAAAATAGTGAAATTATTATTTTTAACAAAAAAATTAAAACCGACTTCCAAGGTAAAAACAATAGTAATATTATGAAATAAAAAGTATTAAATAACTCGCCAGGATCGACAGCGGTATCCTACCACGAAAACCCTTTGATATGATCTCAGGGAGCCCGAGGGAGATGCAAAGCTGTCTTGGGACGCGCAACGAATTTAATCAGAAGAAGATAGGAGGAGTAGGAAGTGTACAGTTTCCCTCCCCATAAATAGCGGGAGACAGCACAAAGTCGCAATGACCGAAAGTCAAAGAACTAAAGGGAAAGCACCACGGGAATAATTAATATTAATTATGACTACTAAGCTAGATTTAAGTTAATGTTGGGATTTGTTGTGTTACACTATTTCCAGTAATAATGATGACTAAAACGCTTAAAGGCACGGAAGTTCCTTGCGTTGTCCACGAGATCATCGTAATATGGGACTCCAGATTTGCAAAGTATGTTGTTAAGCATTAAAGATCTTTCGTTTTGCCAGAGGTTACACTCCCAGAGAACACGATGTGCGGTTTGTTCGAACATGTTGCCTTCGGTCGAGCACTCGCACATGGGTGATTCTACTAATTTAAATCCATAGAGTTTGGCTTTAAAATTACCATGACCGGTCAGGAATTGAGATACGCAATGATCAATATCCATCCAGTGTTTGGATAGCCGTTGACGTATATCTGGAAAAAAGTTATAAAGGTGGCGACCTTTTGTGGAGTTATCCCAACGAGTTTGCCATTCGGATTGTTTGAACCCTTAAATGATTCAGTACGTTACCTAAACGTACTGAATCATTTAAGGGTTCAAACAATCTAGCTATTTTTGGTTTATCGCGAGCGTTTAAAAAGTCCGGGCTAGTAATGTTTTTCTTGTGGTAGTACATAGTCGCACGACGCTGTATTTCAAGGTCTACGGGTAAAACTCCGGCTAGTATGGGTAAAGCTTCGGTACTTGTGGTTCTGTAAGCTTTATACAGGAATATGAGAGCAAGACGTTGGCTTTGCAATAATTTGCGACGAGCCGCACCAATAGTTGCTCGGTCGGCCCACACGGGAGCCCCGTAGCATAAATTACCTAGGAATGTCGCTGAGTAAATTAGTTTGAGAGTTTTAAATGAGAGACCCCATGTTGAAGTGGAAATTTTGGTAATTGAATAAAAGTTACGTTTAGCTTTTTCACCGGTCTGAATTATATGATCTAAAAACGAAAATTTGTTTTCTAAGTAAAACCCGAGATAACAGAGCGACTGCTTGCGTTTAACGTTAACATTATTAAGTTTAATGCTGGGTGTCGACAAGAGGGATCCCTTCAAAAGTATTTGGTAGGTTTTATGCGCGGCAAAATTTAAGCGGTTGCGGTGGCCCCAGTCCGAAATTAAGTTTAAACTTTGGTTTGCTTTTGTTTCAATTTCGGAACGTGAGTTAGCCTGAATAATGAGAAAACCATCATCGGCATAGCATAGCAGCATAGCAGCATGGGCCACCACACATTATCAAAAGCACCCGATATATCTAATGAGATGGCAACAACGTATTTTGTTTCTGATAGATTAACTATTTTTCTGACTTCTAGGGCCGCATCTACAGTCGATTTCCCGGCGGTGAAACCATACTGCTGACTATGAAATTTAGGGCCACCGGGAAGCAGGCGCGGTACGATAAGGCGTTCTAACAGTTTACCTAAACACGGTAGAAGCGTGATCGGACGGTAGGATTTTGGATCGTCTGAAGGTTTATTACCGGCTTTGGGAATCAATTTTATACTACCGATACGCCAGACCAGGGGTCACCAAATGGCGGACCGCGGTCCGCATCCGGACCGGCGACCCATTGTGTGCGGACCAAGCATGTTCGAAGATGAACTTCGTTAAAAATTAATTTCGGTCTCGACTCTCAACATACTGATGAACATGTAGCAACAAAATGTCGTATGTCCTCGTTTCGAGGGCACATCTTTAACCATCTCCCCTAGCATTGAGATACTTCGCCAGAAGATACTTGTCAACATATCGAGCGAAGTCCAGTTCCGATATCATCTAGAGGGTAAGGCCAAATTAGCCTCGAAGAAGCTTGGTGTTCTTAACAGAGCGAGACTGTCACTTTTCTCATTGATAGGTACAAATATATTTGTAATTTCCGTAATTACATATTTTGTTTATTTTATTTAGCGTGCGGACCGCGAAGGTCATTTTATTTCTTAAAACGGACCCCGAGCGAAACTAATTGGTGACCCCTGCGCCAGACCTTTGGAAATATACCTTCCGCGATACATTTATTATAAACAAGTAAAATTGAAGAGTTCGCCGCTATACAGGCTTGTTTTATCATTAGGTTTGAAATTTTATCCTCGCCCGCAGATTTTTTAATAGGCAAAAGATTTACTATTTTAATAAATGTATCGCGGAAGGTATGAAGGAAATGAGATTAGGTTTGATGAATAAATGTATCGCGGAAGGTATGAAGGAAATGAGATTAGGTTTGAAATTTTATCCTCGCCCGCAGATTTTTTAATAGGCAAAAGATTTACTATTTTAATAAACTCATCGGATGAAGGCAAGTCGGAAGGCGGTGTGATGGGGTCTAAAATTGTACTTCTAATGGCGCGATGGTATTCGTCGTCTAAAGTGGGCTCGTCGTCTGGAATCAAAATGTTCAGATATGATTTAACTGTATCCTCTAGGCTACAAGTATAAGTGTTGTTTATTTTAATGTTTGAAGATATTGTTCAACTTAGGTATTTAAAACTTGCCGTATTTAAATACCTAAGTTGAACAATATCTTGAACAAAATAGGAATTACAGTTCCGTAGGTATGCGAACACAAACATAAAAAAATGTACATACATACATACACCAACCCACACGTTGAAAAACACTGCCCTAAATTGAGCTAGTGCAACGAAAGGATAATAGGTACTTACAAGTCTAAGTAAGAGTGAGTAATTCAGGAGATAAAACATAAAAATTAAAAACATACATACATGCACTTCCCAGATAAGGCACATTTGTTCAGACTCTGATATTACATGGAAATATTACATTGATGCAGGTCGAATAACCACCTTTTTTTAAAGTTGGTTAAAAATAACCATGTCATTATAAAAGTAATTAGACAGTCAAAGATGCAAAGAAAATGTTGCAGGTGGGCATTGGGCATGCCTCCGCATGTGTACGTACTGCGAGTCTATAATATATAAAAGATACAAAATAATTTAAATACGGTGGAGTTATCTACAAATAATTACAATACTGTATGATAGACGATAGTATTTACGGTTGTTGTGCTACTAAGTCTAAGGTACTTCTATCGAGCCTATTTTTGACTTGGTTTGCGTCACTTGTTAGCAATGATCAACCACTTGCATAGTATGTTAAAATTATTTCTCAAATTGTAAAAATATGTATTCAAAATGTTGCAAGAAAAAGTTGTACGGTCCGTCGTCAAAGAGCGCCAGAGCGCGACTGAGCGCACGAGCCAAGCCTTTGCGCCTGCAATTTTATAGTTTTTTGATCGTCGTTATTTTATACATAATTCAATCGAGTCGAAAAAATCGAGACTCCCTAGATATATTCTGTGTCTTTCATTCAGTACAAAAATTATCTGAAAATTCCAAATAATTTGGACATAGTAAGGAAATTTCGTTAAAAGAAGAGGTAACTTTGGGATTTTTTTCTATCGAGTGAAGTTTATGATACTGTGTACTGGAATATACACTCCACTGTGTTAGATCCTTAACTAACACATCTATTTTTTTTCAGAATTTAAATTACTATATTTCTATGTCTCCTGTCACTTTTAAATCTTGAAAATCGTCCGTTTCTGGGAATACACGGCCTTAAGTTTAAGCGCGTCCGAGTATGAGGCAGAAGGCGCGGCGGAGACTGGATGTGCGACAGGATTAGTTTTAGCGAGCAATTCGCGTTCTATATTGGCTACCTTGGTTTCCAAGGACGAGTTCTTAATAGCGAGGAGTGAGACGATTGTAGTTATTTTTTGTGTCATACTCATAATTTCTGACTTATCGGCAAAATTATTGTGACGAGATACGGTATCGTTTGCGAACTCATTAATCTTTGCTAAGTATGAGCTGGCTTCGCGGACAAGCTCGTAATAATTGCAAGCATCGTCGGATGCGCGGCTTGTATCTAATAACGAGGTTACGGGGGACAGCTGCGACTCTTCCCTAGTGGGTTGGTGACGCTTCTCCACAGGTGACAAGGAGGAAGGAGATAATTCCGACAACAAACGTTTACCGGACGAGAATGTCGGAGAACGAGGAGTTTTGTCGCTTCTAGTAAACGGGTTTGTATCTTTATCCGGCGGTATATTATTATGACTCGACATTGTGACTTAATTATAAAATCAGGTGCCGCAAATAACACTATACGTAATTGAAATTAGATACCTAATATAATAAAAGTTAAACTGAAAGTCACAGTCAGCTGATCGCAAGGCCGGCAGGCGCCGCGCGAGCGGTACCGATTACCGACACACACAATATTTTACTTACCTACAATTCCCTACTGATTTATTGAATTATTATTTTTAACAAAAAAATTAAACCCGGCTTCCAATGTAAAAACAATAGTAATATTATGAACTAAAAAGTATTAAATAACTCTTACTCTTTAATAGTGCCTTTTTCAGAATTCGTCTAAATCTCAACTATTTTTGTGCATAGTTCTTAGTCTTCATTAGTTTGAAGTCGGTACCAGTTCCAAAAGTTTCAGATATTCTGACATTGACTCTCATTGACTGAACTCACGATTAAATTAGCTGGTAGCGACTTCGAAGTAATGAAGACTGTAGTATGTACAGAAATAGTTGAGATTTAGACGAATTCTGAAAAAGGCACTATTAAAGAGTAAGAGTTATTTAATACTTTTTAGTTCATAATATTACTATTGTTTTTACCTTGGAAGCCGGTTTTAATTTTTTTGTTAAAAATAATAATTTTTCATCCGATTAGTGATGCTGTAGGATTCAACAAGAATTCTTATACAAGAAGTGCATGCAGATCGCTCGCATGTAAAAGTGTATCTAATTTAGAGTAATTTTAATAGTTGCTTGCAGTACTTTTATTAACATAATATTATAATGAGTCTAAAAGTAGTGTAGTAGTAAATATTATAAGTATACCTTGTGGGTCTAACTTCTTTCAGCGTCTCAACCAGACTGCCCTTTAGCGCGTCAGGTTGCGCGAAGTACACCGCCACAGCGAACGACAGGGTTGTGTAAATGTCCACCACCTGAAAATATAAGAATAAAAACTTACGAGGTGTCAAGGGACCCGGATGGAACGAAGTTTTAAACCCGCCAGTTGACGTCATCGCCACATCACTAAAATAAGTGTCGGTCAAAAAGTATCGTTCCGTCTAGCCCCCTTTCGCAACGCGCGATAAGGAACTTCGTTCCATAAAAGACTTTTAGTCCGGTTAACGAATGACTCAAAAGAGTGCGTGAGCGGGAACCTAAGCGATTTCTGCTGGAACTTATTCAGGGTGATTAGGGACAAAACATACTAAAAGTCCTGACGTCTAGGAGGTGAAGTGTAGTGTAGTGTAGTGTAGTTCGAAAACGGATGAGAATTTGGAAAAACTGCATAGAATCTGACTTATAGAGAATTTAATAAGCTTTAATGTCATAATAGAATATTTTTTGCTACAACGCATAGTTTTTCAGTTATTGACGAAAAACCAAAAACCCCCGCTGCCGCCGGCTCACCTCCTAGACGTCAGGACTTTAAGCATGTTTTGTTCTTAAGAGCCCGGGTAACCCTCGAAATTCTCATACATACGTAATACCAAAATAATTTTGTCATACGAAAATATTTAACATGTTTGAGTTATTTTTCAGCATAAAATAGTAATTACCTAGGTTCCTGAACAAAAATTAACTTCAAAATATTTAAACACTAAAAAAAATTTTTTTGTGTATAAATTTATTTTACTAAATTTACTACTAAATATTTAAACACTAAAAAATAGAGTAAAACACTAAAAAAATTGTAAATAATTAGTAAATTTACTACAAAATATTTTAATACTAAAAAATATTTTTTAGAGTCATTTATACAGTAATTTATGGTAAAGTAAATAGCATTGAACATGATATATCTTTATACAACAAAAACATAATAAAAAGGTATCATAGGAATTTTTCCTGTATTCATTGTCAGATAAACGCCTAATATAATATTATCTAATAAGATAATTATATTTATTGCCATGGATTATAGTATCCGTGTCTTTACCTTGTAATGGTTATATTATTCGTAATCAACGTAAATATGTTTATATTATAATATGTGCTAATTATCTACAGATATAACTAAATAAATATTAGTATTATGGAGATCAGGAGACTATATGTATTATGTATGTAATTATAATATTATCTTATTCACTAATCGTTACGTAAACATTAGACAAAAAATATAATTAGTTACAGTATACTTTTTGCTCATATATTATTTTGTTTGCTTCAGTTGTTAGTTGTTACAGTTCATGTTACAGCTAAAGTTTAAACTTTTATACTTTTATAACTTATAAGGAATGATAAAAAATGAGTGAGCAAAGAAAAATGTTAGTCACCTACTTCTTCCACTCATGTCTTCATTTTTGACCGAGTAAAAGGCAAAGCTAAAGGTAGGTAGGTATTGCAAATATTATTATGTATTATAAGTAAGTACGTATTAATATCAGCTAATATCTGGCTTATCTATCTGGGTCCATCTTTATCTCTGAGTCACTAATTTCGGCGAAATATCGTTTCTTACAATAATTTACGACCTAGATAAAATCGGCAAAGTACGTTTTCTTCAAGTTGTGTTGAAAACAGTGCATAACCAATTATTATTATTAATCTCTACGCTAGGCAATCAAAAGTCGGTTTCGCATACTTTCTGTATCACGCGGCACGCAGACATATAAAACTCATGACAACCCCCATATTTTCGTCGGGACCCGGGAAATTGAATAGATTTGAGGGAGCGACATAGAACAGAAATTAGAAAATAATAAAGCATAAGCAAGCGTGCGGCGTACGATGCACATAAAATGTTGCAAAAGAAACCTAAGTTCTTAAAAAGGCATAATGATATTTAAGAACTTTTTCCTAACTTTTACCAAAAGGGCGTTTTTCCACTAACCGGCCCGGCAGCGGCACGGCACCGGCGCCGGGGCTTCGTTTTTCCACTACGTTTCCGCGGCCGGCCGATGCGAGTCTCTCTCCCCCCGCTCCGCATCGAGGCTCTTATAGTACACACACGCACACGGCTACAATTTACACACAACACATGAAGTTTTGCCGGTTTGACACCGAGTGGGAGCTTGTTACTCCGGCGACGGCGACGGCCCCGGCGGGACTCATAGCGGGGCCGGTGCCGGTGCCGATAAGTGATAAAACGAGCCGTATATTTTCATATTTCACCGGCACCGGCACGTCGTCGGTGCCGGTGCCGGTACCGGTCCTGCTAATCGAAAAACGCCCAAAGGATCCCAAAATCTCTCATCTACCATCTTTTATGCCCTGTAATCGTTACCTGTGCAGCGACGTGGCTGAGCGGCAGGAAAGAGATGAGCTTGTCCATGGTGGGCCGGATGTCTCCCACCCGCTCGCCGATGGTGAACGCGTCCCACGTCAGGTTGTCGTGGGACAGCATCACGGCTTTCGGTGGTCCCACTGTACCGGACTGGGATAAAACGTTTGCGTTGTAACTTGTAACTTAAAAGTCGATCTGAGTGCGTCTGCCGCACTCAGAGATGAATATATAAATTACTTATCTATACTAATATTATAAAGCGGAAGAGTTTGTTAGTTTGTTTGTTTGAACGAGCTAATCTCAGGAACTACTGGTCCGATTTGAAAAATTCAGCGTTAGATAGTCCATTTATCGAGGAAGGCTATAGGCTATATTTTATCACTCTAAGACTAACATGAGCGAAGAAATAGAGGAAAATGTGAAAAAAAAAACGGGGGAAATTATTTGAAAGGGCTTATCTCACGAACTACTAGAGCAATATTTCTGTTATTTGTGTCAGATAAGAAGTAGACTACGTGAAGGATCATGGGCTATTTTTTGTGGACTAATTTGTCTGTGAAATATCTAATTTACGCGGGCGAAGCCGCGCGGAACGTCTAGTGACTTAATGTTTTGACTTAAGTTACTTGAAGATTAATCATAATTAAATGTATCTGTATACGGCAGACAGGGCAGTTCATCAAATTATTGCATTCGCCAGTTTCGATAGTGAAAATAGATGTAGATACGTTATGTCCCATGGTTGACATGCGACTAGCGACTGGAATTATTTGACTAAGCAGTCAGATATGGAATTAGTTGCAGGGGTTTGTTTAAATTTGTTATCTGACTTATTTGCCCTTAATGTTTTTAGGGTTTCGTCCGTCTGTGAAGAATGTTTGGCCTTGATAAGCATTTTCACGTTAGGTCCTGAGTCCTGACCATCTTTATTTCTTGTCAACTGAAAATTTATACTTAGTCCAATTTTCCACTCTATTATTGGTAGTCAGATTTTAAGGTGGGCTGGCGTAGAGCGGTCACTGCATTACCGTTCATATTGTAATAAAGACAAATTAAAAAGAAGGTGCTCATAAAACTTTCTTTTCATATTAAACATCAATTATTTCGTTTTAACTCACGCGTTTTACAACGTTACCTAATTGCGTTATTATGTAGAGATATGAAATATAATTACCGTATATACGAGGGTACAGCATTCGTTGACTGCTATGGATTTTAAGATCTGATTGAGCTGTGTGTCTGGCTCTTTGAGACCCATTTCCATGACCTGTGTCCACTGTAATAAAAAAAATATTTTAGTTGCATGTCTCGAACCTACTTTTCAGACTTATTTATGTTTTTTTAGAATTTTATATTTTAAATTTTTTTTCAACAAGAATATGTAATTGAATATTCAAACTCCCAGATATAGAAAATGTTAATTAAGATATAAAAAACCAATTAAATAACTAATTTGTAAGATATGCATAATGCAAATTGTAATTATATTGTGAGTGTCTACTAGTACAACTTACCTTACTTGTGTTGTTTTCAATTTTTAGGATTTACGGATTTTTTGTTACTCATCTATTTACTTACCTCAAAATTATAAATTGTTATTATCAGAGTTATTTTAATTCTGAGCTTGGTAATTTTTTAATTATAATATTTTAACTTTGTCATTGTTAATATTATCTTTTGCCTTAAAAAGCCTTGTGAAAAAAAACTCACACTGTACACTCCGGGTACAGAAGTATCCACTGGTTCCTCCCATTGTACGATGACCTTGAGATGTTTGAGTCGGCTTCGTATCGACAAGATCTTATCCAACTGTTTCTTGTCTTGTACCGCGCAAATGTTCGCCCGTGACGTTTCTAAACAATGGAAACAGGCTTCCGCGGAGTTAGTTGTGTAGATGCCTGCTGCGTAACCTCTGCAAGTAAATAAAATAAGAAAATAAAAGTAAAAAAAAACGATTAACCTTGTCCACGACCTATTATGGACAGGGACTAAGGAAAAGAAAATTAAGTAAAATGTTATGGGTGAGTAGATGGTATTTTGGTATAGTATAAAATAAGGTCTCTGACTACAAAGTCTACAGCTCAATATATACAGGTGTCACAAAACTAAGTGACGATACTTTAGGGCGTGTAATGTGTATATATGTGTTCCTTATGTGATAATAATCCTTAAGTGTGTGTGTGTCCCTGCTACAACATAGGGTTCACTGGTAAAGTAGCGTTGCTGATGTGTGGGCCAGCGCCCCAGACTCATGGATTTTCCCATACAAAAGTTTTAAAAAAGTTACTTTTTCAGCGCTGCTACTTTCACAGTGAACCCTATGTAAGGGACACACACACATAAGGATTATCACTTAGCTTTGTTACACGTTGTATACGAGCCACGAGGTTAACAAATAACCATATATATCAGGATTGTATGTTTAACATTTTTAAAGTAACAAGATAGCAATATGAGTAACAAGGTTTCAAGAAGACATGCTAACCCTGCGTGTATCGCCGCCAGGTCCGCGATATACCACTGCTCGGAGTTGAAGCCCAGGATGCACACGGAGTGGTGTCGCTCCAGCCCCAGCTTGAGGAAACCCTTCGCGATCGTCCGGACTTTCTCCTGGTATTGTCTGAAAATATTTTTTTAAATGAAATAAGGGGGTAAACGAGCGAACTTGTCACTTGATGGAAAGCAGCTTCCGTCGCCCATGGACACTCGCAGCATCAGAAGAGCTGCAGGTGCGTTGCCGGCTTTTTAATTAAGAGGGAATAGGGTAAGAGGGGAGGGTAGGGATGGGTAGGGAAGGGAATAGGGGAGGGAAGGGAAGGGAATAGGGTAGGGGATTGGGCCTCCGGTAAACTCACTCACTCGGCGAAACACAGTGCAAGCGCTGTTTCACGTCGGTTTTCTGTGAGAACGTGGTATTTCTCCGGTCGAACCGGCCGATTCGTGCCGAAGCATGGCTCTCTCACGTATAATAAGTAAAGTACCATGTTTAATATCTGATAGGAGCAGACCCTTAGGCCGCGCTTTCACTGACGCGGAGCGGAGCGGAGTTTAGCGGTGCCGAATTGACCAATCACCATGCTCGAAATCTTCGCTCCGCTTCGCTGTCATTCCGCTGGAATAGCACGATTGGTCAATTCGGGCACCGCTAAGCTCCGCTCCGCTTCAGTGGAAACGCACCCTTAAGCCGCATTCAGAAATAAAGACTAGTAGAAGAAAGATATATAAATAACTCGACTTTTTACAAGGGTTACGGCGAAGGAAGAAACACACCATGCCGAAGTTACGCGGCTGAAGTTCGTCATGATTACGTCAGCAATGTAAAACGCATAAATATAACGCGACGTCATTTCGGCATGGTGTGTCATCGGTAATTTAAAATGCATTGCAGGCGTAATCGTGCGGCACTTCGGTCGCGTTTTTTCGGCATGGTGTGTTTAGACACTTTTGATCAGAATTCTAAAAGTTATTTCGATGTTTTTAAATTGTGCTACTTGTATGTTTTACCAAACCTTTCTTTTTAAAGTAGAGATGAAACAAACTTTCTTATAAAGAACCTCGAAATAAATGGAATGTATATTGAATACTCCAATCGCTTCTGAGACGAATTTTTAACTAAATTAGTAAAGGTGTGTTGCTAAAGACCGCTTGGCCTTGGTTAACCGTTTGGTGTTTACTCTGCTATTTGACCGACTTCCAAAAAGGAGGAGGTAATACGTTCGGCTGTATGTATCTTTTTTTTTGTATGTTCCTCGATTACTCAGACGTTTGTGGTCCGATTTTCAAAATTCTTTTTGTGTTGTATAGGGTTTAACTCGAATTTGGTACCATGTTCACAAAAGTGGTGATCTGATGATGGGATCCATGAGGAATCGAGGGGACTCCTTGAAATTTGTATGGAAACATATAGTGATTTCGATTTTTTCTGAAGCATTCGAGGTAAATGCTACCAAAAAGTAAGACTTCGCATCAGGTTATACCCTGGATCCGAAGGTACCGAGCAGAACTTTTGAATGCTTATAGGTACAGGTTCGGGGATTTGGGCGTTGCTTAAACAACTGAAAGCATAAGCCAACACATCAATTTGATTAATCATCATCATTACAATCATAATTATACCATGGTCATCACACTATGACCCAATTATTGGTACTTTCCATGATATTTTGCATCGAAACAGATGTTTTTAACGATGATTTCACTGTTTGTGGACCGATTTTCGAAATTTTTGTGTTGTTGTATAGGATATAATCTTAATTTTGTATAACAATTACAAAATAATAACTAATGATGGCATCTATGAGCAATCGAGGAAAATCCTTGAAATTTATAAAAACGCTCATAGTGGTTAAAATGTTGCTTCTAGTAAGTTATTTACATATATTACGAATAAAAGAAATTTCATACAAAGGTGTCTCTTGGTCCAAAGGCACTGAACAGAACTCCTGAACCTTTAAAGATAAAAGTTTGGAAATTGCAGCATCGCTTAGATAACTGCAAGCATTTACCACAATTTCGCTTACAGTAACATAATGTGAATAGTTAACATTCGTATTGGTTATTTACGCATAAAGCCTTATTTTGTAGATACTTACTTAACTAAAAAGAGTGAAATTATTATTTTTAACCAAAAAAATGAAAACCGACTTCCAAGGTAAAAACAATAGTAATATGAACTAAAAAGTATTAAATAACTTTTACTCTTTAATAGTGCCTTTTTCAGAATTCGTCTAAATCTCAACTATTTCTGTACCTACATACCTACTACATTCTTCATTACTTTGAAGTCCAGTCCCAAAAGTTTCAGATATATATTCTGTCATTACTGAACTCACGATTGAATTAGCTGGTACCGACTTCAAAATAATGAAGACTGTAGTAGGTATGTAGGTACAGAAATAGTTGAGATTTAGACGAATTCTGAAAAAGGCACTATTAAAGAGTAAAAGTTATTTAATACTTTTTAGTTCATATTACTATTGTTTTTACCTTGAAAATCGGTTTTCATTTTTTTGTTAAAAATAATTTAAGTCTCCGAGTATTCAGTTGGTATGTACTTTTCTATGACTATCTTTTTGTATCCAAATGTTTTAAATACACTAATCATTAACAGGTATGTATGTACTATCAGGGAAGTTGATCTCTAGGCAGATGGCGGACTTAAGTAATTTGGTCGCGTTAAGTCAACCCTATCCGACCGATCACAGCTAACATTGAATTGACATAAGCCAACCACATGACGTAAGTCCGTCAATTGCCTAGGAATCAATTTCCTCGACGGTACAAATATAATCTTTACCTGTTTAAAATTTTAAACGTTAACTTACTTGTATGTGAGTTTATGCCATTTCCCATCTTCCTTTTTGGTCGCCAAAGCAATATCATCTGGGTACCTAGCTGCGGTCCTGCTGAGCAGACCAGGAACGGATATAGGAGGTTCAGAAGCGGCGCCCCGCGAACCTATCCGTAGCTTTACTCTGCCACCGGGTATACAGCTGTAATACTCTTTTGCCGGGGCAACTTGATCCGGACCTGAAAAGGTTGAATGCACCTCAAATCTTAATCTAGTTGTGATGCCCGTTTTACCAACCCTCCCCTAACGCTTTACAGAGTTAACAGACATACATTTTTAGGGTTCCGTAACCAAAGGGTAAAAACGGGACCCTATTCATGAGACTTCGATGTCTGTCTGTCCGTCTGTCTGTCTCCAGGCTGTACCTCAAGAACCGCTATAGCTAGAGTTCTGAAATTTTCACAGATTGTGTATTTCCGGTGCCGCTATAACAACAAATACTAAAATAAAAATAAAATTAATAAGTATTTATTTCCCATACAACAAACGTGATTTTTTTGGCCTTTTTTGCTCGTAATCAATAATCATAAGAGGTAGGCACATGGAAACTTTCTCGAATGCCTAAATATAATAATTGTACTTTAATAATTAATAATAATATTTAAGTAAAATAAAATAAAAAATTAGGGGGGGCTCCCATACAAAAAACACAATTTTTGGCCTATTTTTGCTCTATAACGGTACGGAACCCTTCGTGCGCGAGTCCGACTCGCACTTGGCCGATTTTTTACTTGTAACATTATATTTATTATTCATTTAAGATTTCTCTCATGCAATTATTTCTTATGTAATGTATGAATTGACCCAGAAACACCAAAATTCACTTGACATTGTTTTGGAAGGAAATAAGTACTTAGTTTTTGTCGGCTATCTTAGAAAGTAAAAAGAATTAATAAGAGTTGTAATAAGAAATATCTTAAAACTTTTATTATAATATCTCTATCTGAATTTTACACTAGTAGAAACCAGAAGGCATCATATTTTGTCTTACCTTGTAAAATTAAAAATATCCCGATTCCCTACTTCTCTTTATTCTATTTTTCAGCCTTTATAAAAGAAAGCCAAAATTTTACGTATTTTACATTTTGTGACTAAAACACAAAATATGTAAGGATTCAAGAATAAAGACACAAATACTAAGGTTATAAGTTATAACTTTATAAGTTACGTACCATTTAAATGAGATTTGTCGATTCCATTTGAAATTTGATTATTGTTGTCATTGATGACCTCCACACCGTTTTCCATTATCACAACCGATGCGTCCTGATAAAAATAAAAAATAAATACAGTGATCTGTAAAAACCCACGGCTGGCTTTGCAGCGCTAAGCTCAGTTAGTGTATAAGCTGTTTTGACTACAAAGGTTTAAGGTGTAATCCTTATCGGTCCGATATTTTAATTATCTCGTATTATTTATGATCCCATTGGCAGATTAACGTGACCTAATCTTACGATTAGTAATTCATTAATTAATGAACCTGCCAATACTAATTATACTGCCCATGGTTTCGCCCGATCGAAAATTTAAATTGTGTATAAAACTGAAATGGAGATATAAAACTGAAGCTATAAAAATGATCCTACCAAAAACTTTTGAAACACACTTTGTGATAAAAGATAGAGTATCCAACTTAAAACATCTACTTAATTTATTTTGTGTAAAGTTATGTACAGTCACGGGCCCTGCTGATTCTATGTTAACTTCGCCTATTTACACTGACGACTGTTGAAAATACAGCGTGTCGGGTGTCCAGTAAATAGTGGGACATACTGCTGGGATCATTACCCACCAAAAAAACACAATTTATGTTCAGCAAAATGTTACGGATTTAAATTTATACGACATTTTTTAAATGACACGCTGTATTTATTTACTGTTCACCTCTTTTTCTGTTGTACCATTGATGAAATTGATTCATATGCAGTTGAACTTGAAAGATCTACGTCATTTAGTCTGATTATATCAATTCAATACTAGTCATAAACTGTCGGCTATGTTTGATATGGAGCGACCAAATTACGCAGGTCCGCAATCTGCCTATTGAATCAATTCTATAAAAAATATAAATATCTAGCCAAGGAAGGATAAAAGTTGGGTTATTTTTTTTATTTCACTCTCCAAATTAAGAGATCGTGGTAACAGGATTTAACATGCAGAATGCAGATGTACGAAAGATCAGAACTTGTAAGAAGAAAGAGGGAGGTCTTAGCTAGCTGTGGGCTACCAAGCAATAATAAAAATCCTGATGTCTGTACAAATTACAATGGCATAGCCTAGGCATAGCATTGTTTCGCATACAATAAGCACAAATTAAATATCAGTACAGAATCAGAGCCTGCAACTATATATTTACTTAGTCATGTCAATAGCTGATCTTGCGTTGTGGAAATATCCAGGCAACAATTACACGAGTCTTTAGCGTGCTGCTAATAGATGCAGCTAATGACAACGGCATTGTAGGTTCGGAACGAGGAGTCACCGTGTATTATGCAATTTGCAAATCTAATTATGTAATTACTGTCATTATTGTGTTAGACACAACGACCAAAACCGCACCAACGAAAGATGGAGATGTGCCCCTTTAGTCCAGTTTAGTTTGTACCCCAGCAGCCCTTTTTAGGGTTCAATAGTCAATAAGGAACCCTTATAGTTTCGGTCTATCCGTCTGTCCATCCGTCTGTCTGTCCGCGGTTTTGCTCAGAGACTTAGGACCTACAAAGCTGTAGAGATCAACTACGATAACATGGCGCGCCCATCCAAATGACTGTTTCAATGTGTGTAGTCACATCCTTATGAAAGAGTTTGTATGTAGTATGTATTCAACCAATCACAGTACACGTAATATTTCACTTAATGTCACTTATTACCAAGATTTGTTGGTCAACTGATCATAACTAGCCTACCGCGCAAGACAACGCACTTCAAACGTTTTGAATTTTGGAGGGGCGCGCCATGTTATCGTAGTTTAGTAGTTGGAATGAATGCACTTATTAATTATGCCGACAAAATGTTACATGAAATCTTAAAAAATATATTTTTTATGTTACCTTCCCTACACATCAAGCGGGGATGAATTTTTTTTTCGCGTCCAACCCATCGTGTGGGTTGTCGTTGGATAAGTTTTTTAAAAATATTATGATTATTCCTAGATCATTTTCCATTTTAGGGATCCGTTTGTGAAATATTAAGTTTTAAAGTGGAAAAAATCAAATCGTTAGAGTCCAGTGCCCTGTGTCCCCCCTTCTACCAGCTAAACAGTTGCTTCTGGAAAATCCCTTTCTACGCACTTCGGTAGAGCTCCTTTCGGTAGAGTTTGTGAATTGTGGTAACATTCTAAGACCCAGTGGCGTAACTATGGGGTGGCAGGGCTGGCAAAATGCCACGGGCCCCCGACCCAAAATGGCCCCGGCCCAAGAGGCCGTGAGGTCAGAAATTTTTTATACATAGGGCCCCATCAATTTGCCACGGGCCCCGGATGTTATAGTTACGCCACTGCCTAAGACCTAGGTGAAAAATATGGCTAACAAGTAACAATATACTTAAACGATAGTCCTACCTATGTCCTTGCCCCTTGTCTAAATTAGAATAATTTTTGTTTTTTATCTCTTTTATAACACTCATAACGATATTTAAAACTTTTATTGCACGTTGATATCAAGTAATAATCACATGAATTACGTAAATAAACGGTTTATATGAGATTAGCTCTATCTCATGATAACTAATGTCCCCCACAGGCCACAAGGTGCATAAAAATATTATCATAAATACTAAATGTGCATAATATAAAATGCACATTTGCACATTTTCTAGAGTATTTAGAAGTCGTCCGCGTCAGCAAAAAATTTAAGTCGTAAGTACGGCAATGTTATTGACCTAGTGTCTTTTTGCTAACCTACAGAGATCTTATGGCACTTGGGTAACAGAGTCTTAAAGACGTAAACAACTTGCTTCTAAACGACTGCCGTCTTACGCGATTTTACACGTTTAGAGCAAGGGCAAAACATTGTATAATCACTTAACTTTACTGAAGAGTTTAAGAGAAAATGGATGGTGTAAGGTGTTTATGTCAAAATTAAATTAAAAAGTAATCAATTTTCTCTAAGCGCTGCTGTTACTGTTTAGGCAGATAATCTAAAAGGGATATAACATAAAGATATGGCACGAAACGTGTTAAAGTACAGGATTGATATAAAATCGTATCATTAAAATATCATTTATATATTGTTGCTAGCACGATTTATATGTCACTAGCTGTTGCCCGCGACTTCGTCCGCGTGGACTTCAGTTTATAGTTGTTCCCGTACATCGATTGAATAGTTTACGCGCAAATCACAAAGGTACATTTTGTGGGAACCGTACATTTTTCCGCGACAAAATATATCCTATGTTCTTTCCCGGGACTCAAAGTAGGTATCCCTATACCAAATTTCAGCAAAATAGATTGAATAGTTTAGGCGAAAATCATAAAAGTTTATTGTGCGGGAACCGTACATTTTTTGAGGCAAAAAGTATCCTATGTCCTTTTCCGGGACTCAAAGTACATGTATCTATACCAAATTTCAGCAAAATCGGTCCAGCTGTTTACGCGTGAGGTCGTAACCAAAGGAAATATTATAATATGGATTCATTTTTATTATTTATAGACGTTCCACGCGGCTTAGCCCGCGTAAATTAGATGTTTCACAGACAAATTAGTCCACAAAAATAGCCCATGATTCTTCACGTGCTCTTCTTCCTATCTGACCCGAATAACAGAAAAATTGCTCTAGTAGTTCGTAAGATAAGCCCTTTCAAATAATTTCCCTCATTTTTTCAACATTTTCCTCTATTTCTTGGCTCCTATTAGTCTTAGCGTGATAAAATATAGCCTATAGCCTTCCTCGATAAATGGGCTATCTAACAGAGAAATAATTTTTCAAATTGGACCAGTAGTTCCTGAGATTAATGCGTTTAAATAAGCCCTTTCAAATAATTTCCCCCGTTTTTTTCACATTTTCCTCTATTTATTCGCTTATATTAGTCTTAGCGTGATAAATAGGCTATATAGCCTATATCCTTTTTCGATAAATGGGATATCTAACACTGAAAGAATTTTTCAAATAGGACCAGTAGTTCCTGAGATTAGCGCGTTAAAATAAGTCCTTTCAAATAATTTCCCCCGTTTTTTCTCCATTTTCCTCTATTTCTTCGCTCCTATTAGTTTTAGCGTGATAAAATATAGCCTATAGCCTTCCTCGATAAATGGACTATCTAACACTGAAAGAATTTTTTAAATCGGACCAGTAGTTTCTGAGATTAGCACGTTCAAACAAACAAACAAACAAACTAACAAACTCTTCCGCTTTATAATATTAGTATAGATTTCTCTGTTATAGTGTGCGTTAATTGACGTCAGACCAACACGAAAATACAACAAAAAAGACATTCACAATGATAAGGGGGCGTCCACAAATTACGTGAGGTGTTTAGGGGGGGTGGGGGTCGAGACAAATCTCATCTAATCTCACGTTGGGGAGAGGGAGGGTCTCGGCAAATCTCACGTAATTTTTTTCTCAACAAAATAATACTATTAAGAAAATCTACTGACTGTCAAACCAAACGTTTACGTAAGAAACTCACATTTTGAAAAATCTTACGTGAGATTTATTGGGGGGTGGGTGGGGGTGGGGGTTGAATAAAATCTCACGAAATCTCACCAGGGGGGAGGGGTGGTCAAAAAATTCAAGAAAACACCTCACGTAATTTGTGGACGCCCCCTAACAATGTTGTCACTTGTCGCATAATCTTAAGGGACCGGGCTACCCTCGAAATTCTCATACATACGTAATACCAAAATAATTTTGTCATACGAAAATATTTAACATGTTTGAGTTATTTTTCAGCTTAAAATAGTAATTACCTAGGTTCCTGAACAAAAATTAACTTCAAAATATTTAAACACAATTTTTTTTTTGTGTATAATTTTTTTTTACTAAATTTACTACTAAATATTTAAACACTAAAAATAGAGTAAAACACTCAAAAATGTATAAATAAAAAGTAAATTTACTACAAAATATTTAAATACAAAAAAATATTTTTTTGAGTTGAAATATTTTGTAGTAAATTTAATATTTATTTATATATTTATTAGTGTTTTACTCTATTTTTAGTGTTTAAATATTTAGTAGTAAATTTAGTAAAAAAAAATTATACACAATAAAAATTTTTTTAGTGTTTAAATATTTTGAAGTTAATTTTTGTACAGGAACCTAGGTAATTACTATTTTAAGCTGAAAAATAACTCAAACATGTTAAATATTTTCGTATGAGAAAATGATTTTGGTATTACGTATGTATGAGAATTTCGAGGGCTCTTAACATACGAGGGCGGCACTGAAAATTTCGGGAATCAAGGAAGTGACACAACAGTACTATTTAAAAATGTGTTTATTGCTTTTCGAAGTATTTTTCGCTAAATTTGACACATTTCTCATTACGATGGAACCAATCATTGAAGCAACCATTCCATTCGGAAGTTGGGGTCTCCAAAATGGCCGTTTTGTAGGCGTCCACAGCTTCTTCAGGTGATGAAAATGTCTGACCACGCAATTTATTCTTTAATTTAGGGAAAGTATAGAAATCATTAGGGCTTAAGTTGGGGCTGTATGGCGGATGGACTAATAATTCTATGTTTTCTTGCTCTAAAAACTCTTTTGTTCAGTGCGCGGTGTAAGAACTCGCATTGTCGTGATGGAGGATGATGCGGCGGTTGCAGTTCTCTTTACGGAGTTCAGATACGAACTGTGGCAAACAAATGCTAGCATACCATTCTGCATTAACCGTTATTTGTCCTTCAAGAGGAATAGTCGCAATATGGCCGGTTTTGGAGACAAACGTGGCCACCATTTTTTTTGCAACACTCCGTGAACGAACAATTTTTGTTGGCTTTAACTCATTTTCGAACACCCAAACTCGTGACTGGTTTTTAGTTTCGGGTTTGTACGCGTATATCCAGGATTCGTCACCTGATACGATGTTGTATACAGCATTTGAGGATCCTGCGTGGAATCTTTCGAGAGTTCTGACGCACCAAGTAACGCGAGCCGCTTTTTGCTCTTCACAGAGCAAATGCAGTATCCATCGGGAAAACAACTTTTTTAAACCAAATTGTTCATGCAATATTATTTGTATTTGACTCATGCCAATGTCTAAAGTTGCCTGAATTGCGCGGTATGTCACATGTCGATCTTCCTCAACCAGCTTACGCACAGCATCAACGTTTTCTTGGGTGACTGCAGTTTTTGGACGACTTGACGGGGATCATCACTGAGCCTGACACGTCCACGTTGAAATTCAGCAAACCAGCGATAAATTGTGGTTTTGGATGGGGCTTCATCACCAAATGCAGAAATCATCCGATCGACACACTGTTTTTGTGTTAAACCACTTCGAAAGTCATAATAAATCATCGCTCTAGAATTTTCTCGAGTCAATTCCATTTTCTCAACGACTAAACAAGTTTGACAAGACCTTGTGACAAGACCGAGAATCTTTTTTTAAATAAATAAATGGTATTCGATTTTTAAAACCAAGGAGTTTTCAATTAAAAAGATTTTAAATATGACAGGAACAGTGGAAGTATTCCATTCCCGATATTTTTAGTGCAGCCTATGTACCTAATTTTAAATTGTAGAAGAGTCCGTCTTTGTGACGAACATAGCATTTTTGACCGACTTCCAAAAAGGAGGAGGTAATACGTTCGGCTGTAGAACTCTGTATCTTTTTTTTTTTTGGTATGTTCAACGATTACTCAGCCGTTTGTGGTCTGATTTTCAAAATTCTTTTTGTGTTGTATAGAGTTTAACTCTAATTTGGTACCATGTTCACAAAAGTGGTGATCTGATGATTGAACCCTGGAGGAATCGAGGGGACTCATTGAAATTTGTATGAAAACTTCTAGTGATTTTGATTTTTTCTGAAGCATTCGAGGTAAATGCTACCAAAAAGTAAGACTTAGCACCAGGTTATACCCTGGATCCGAAGGTTCCGAGCAGAACTTTTGAATGCTTATAGGTACAGGTTCGGGGATTTCGGCGTTGTTTAAACAACTGAAAGCATAAGCCAACACATCAATTTGATTAATTATCATCACCACAACCATAATTATATCATGGGTCATCAGTCATCACACTATGACCCAATTATTGGTACTTTTCGTGATATTTTGCATCGAAGCAAATGTTTTTGATAATGATTTCGCTGTTTGTGGACCGATTTTCAAAATTATCGTGTTGTTGTATAGGATATAACCTTAATTTTGTACAACAATTACAAAAGTGGTGAGCTGATGATGGGATCTATGAGAAATTGAGGGAAATCCTCGAAATTTATCAAAACATAGTGGTTAAAATGTTGTTTCTAGTAACTAGTAAGTTAAACATATGTTACGAATAAGAGAAATTTCATACGAAGGTGTCTCTTGGTCCAAAGGCACTGAACATAACTCCTGAACCTTTAAAGTTAAAAGTTTGGAAATTGCAGCATCGCTTAGATAACTGCAAGCATTTACCACAATAATTTCGCTTACAGTAACATAATGTGGATAGTTAACATTCCTATTGGTTATTTACGCATAATGCCTTATTTTGTAGATAACTAAAAAGAATGAAATAATTAATTTTAGCAAAAAAAAAATGGGTGGGCCCTTAATGGCGCCTTTTTCAGAATTCGTTTAAATCTCAACTATTTCTTTACATACTACATTCTTCATTATTTTGAAGTCGGTACCAGCTAATTTAATCGTGAGTTCAGTAATGTCAGAATATCTGAAACTTTTGGGACTGGTACCGACTTGAAAGTAATGAAGACTGTAGTATGTACAGAAATAGTTGAGATTTAGACGAATTCTGAAAAAGGCGCTATTATAGAGTAAGAGTTATTTAATACTTTTTAGTTCATATTACTATTGTTTTTACCTTGGAATTCGGTTTTAATTTTTTTGTTAAAGATAATAATTCTACGCAGTTTCAAAAAATATTTGCCTTTAACTAAGTTACCTTCAATCCTAACTTCTAAGAAAAGTAAAAAAAAACAGACAATTTATTTAAAAATGCTTTAATTAAAGCTGTTAAGTTATATAGAGAAATGAAATCTTAATATTGTATTTAATTTAGTCCTTAATTTTATCCACTTATTTTGTTTATAATTAAGTATATCGTAAAATTTCCGAATGGAACATAAAGGTCTGGGGGCTCCTAGTTTGAGGGACATAATATTGGGATAGACGGCCTGAAGCTGCAAGAACTAAGAAGAGTTCTGGAAAAATATCCATAGCCATAGTCACAATCCTCACTGGATAGATCGACTGCGCTGGAGTCTGGAAGGCTGGATAAAAAAGATTTGTCGCTGAAACAGTATTAATACACTCTACCGAAATATTTGATCGAAGACTCTACCGTACTAATAACACTCAGCACTCAATCGTCAAGCGTCAGCATTAATTGTTGAATTCTTAACACAAAAACTGAAGTAATTCATGATAAAAACCGGCCAAGTGCGAGTTGGACTCGCCCATGTAGGGTTCCGCAGCAGCAATAAGGTTTATTTCTATAAAATTAAAAAGTTTTTTATTTATTTTTTATTTGCCGTGGGAGGCCTCTCGTATGGGACGCCACCTGCGTGGATACGCTAGCGGCGTCGCACGTGACGGCCACAACGAGAGAGGCGGGAGCTGCGGCGGCACAAGCGGAGACAAACAAAAGAAGAAAGTATGAAGCACTGGGAAGTGATTACTTTTTTGTACCTTTCGGGGTTGAGACCCTGGGCCCGTGGGGCCCTGGTGCCAAATTACTATTCAAGGAGTTATCCCAAAGACTGGTTGAGAAAACTAATGATCCCAGAGCTGGCGCTTACCTCGGCCAACGTATCAGTCTTGCGATACAGCGAGGTAATGCTGCCAGCCTCTTGGGTACATTGCCCGCAGCCTCCGACTTAGATTTAGTTTTTTATATATAGTCTTTCTTTTTTTATTATTCTCTCCCTGTTTTATATTTTAGTAATATATTTTATAGGCACCTTATATTGTTAGAGAATAGAGTATTAATTTTTGTAAAATACAACCTAAAATAGTTAAATAAAAACTTTAAGTAATAATTTTTTATTTTTATATTTTAGTTGATTTAATGAAAGTTAAATTATTAAGGTTTACCATTTATGACGATTAAAAAAAAACTACTTGTTACATCTCGTTCAAACCAATTTTCGTTGGTAGTTTTTATAATAATGTACATCATATATATTTTTTAGAATTATCATGCCCCTACACTATTCAGATTAGAAAAAATGATATTAGAAACCCGAATATGATTTTTGAAGACCTATCCATAGATACACGCATAGGTTAGACGAAAAAAAATTTTTAATAATTTTTCCATTTTTGTATCAAAATCTTAATGCGGTTCACAGACTACATCTATTTACCAAGTTTCAATAGTATAGCTCTTATAGTTTCGGAGAAAATTGGCTGTGACATACGGACGGACAGACAGACAGACAGACAGACATGACGAATCTATAAGGGTTCCGTTTTTTGCCATTTGGCTACGGAACCCTAAAAATATGTGTGCATTTTTGTAATACATTTAAAATAATTCGCACTAAGGATACATTATGTTTCAAAACTCTAAATTCGTTTAAAGGTCTTTAGGAGATATCTCAATAATTCTTGTACCTCCGATCGTCGTTCGATTACAAACATCGATGCGAGACGAATCTCGCAGAGATGCTAGAATTGGGTTTGACACAAGTATGCCACATCTTCAGATCGATACATCGGAATAAATCTAATTTTCTACTTATAGTCAAGTACAGCGGTAATGCATTTAGCTGTGACCTCCGGCGCGGGGGGTTCAAGGACGTCGGAAATAGCAGCTGACTCGCTAATCTGGCATTTAAAATTCATGGCGAATCGAACTCTCTTCAAATAATTGCAACGTCTTAAAAAGTTTTATTTATTTATTTATTTCCATACTTATTTCTACCATTACAGGTTTACCCCAATGCGATAGAAATATACAAATAAAAAACTTACCACTAAATAATATACCAAAAAATAATTGTACCTTAATTAAACTGAACAGTAACTTATTTTATACATAGCTATCCTTGTGAGTTCACTTTGAGCACAGCAGAAAACGTCGGTTTCTGACGCAACTATATTAATATAGCGCAGTACCCGCGTCAGCGGCGCCTGCTGCATGAGGTTGGTGCGGGCGCGGGGCTCTGCGAGCAGCGGAGGTCGTCTTCGCCTCCATACGTACTTGTCTGGCACGTTAAGGTTGACCCGTACTAGTATATAAGTTGTATGCAAACTGCCTGCGGTTGCCCGTGCTTCGAATTGATGTACAGGGGTTAACAAAACTTAGTGACAGGTAAAACTTAAGTGTGTGTATAGACTCTATATAGAGTTCGCTGTGATTTGTAAAAGTAGCAGCGCTGAAAGAGTAACTTTTTTTTTCATCTTTGTATAATATTTGTATAAATATATTTAACTAGATGACGCCCGCAACTCCGTCGCGTTGCGCCAAAATTCGATTATCGCGTTTGAACCGTATATTTCCAGGATAAAAAGTAGCCTATGTCCTTTATATTGCCCAGGACCCAAAGTATCTCCATACCGAATTTCAGCACAATCGGACATCGGTTCAGTGGTTTGGGAAAAATTAGGTATCCTTTTACTCGATAGTTGATACCTTTTGATACTTTTGGTCTGTATCAATTAATTATCATAGAGATAGTGGACGAGTTAAAAGAGTACTATACATACGTCCAGACTCCAGGGTCCATAGTCTATGGCATTTCTGAACTTTTTTTTTTATGTATTTCTGAACTTCGTTAATAAAGTGTAGCAACTCTTATGGTAATTTTTCTCCATGCACAAATATACCTACTGCAGTAAGTAATTACTTGCAAGCCTTGCCCTTGATGTTACGCAAGTAATGTACGGCACTTGTTCATAATTATATAACTACTAAAATACATAGATTTTTAAGTTAACTCTTATAAGAATCGACTCTACAGCCTAAGGAAAAAATCGGGACCGATTAGTGCAGAGGAAACTGCATTTTTGAGTGCAACGCAATAAATATAAAAAAATCGATTTGAAATCGATACATACACAGTACATACTTCGATTTTACACCCTCGATACGCTATCGAGCGTAAAAAAATATAATATGGAAAATATATAAAGCAATAATAGTTAAAAAGCCTTTTCCTCAAGCAAGTTACAATCCTTGTAGAGGCTTATCGAGTAAGGGTATTTAGTGTAAGTGTGGCTCTACAATACGATTTTCTATAAAAATATTGTTTATATTTCGATACTTAAATCGTAGTACGGTGATCCCATTGGATAAGAGGGAAAACTTAGCCAGCTAGCCCTAGAGATATGGCTTATGATCTTCAAAAGGAGACATGTAGAGCCGAAGGGAACGGAATTATAGGAGCCCCACGCCTCTGATAGATAGGTTACGTAAGATAAGCATTTACGTGCTTATCTTATTTTTAAATAACATTCAAGTAAGTACCTATGTTTATCCATACTTAATATTATAAATATGAAAGTGTGTCTGTCTGTCTGTCTGTCTGTCTGTTACCTCTTCACGCTCGAACCGCTGAACCGATTTTGTTGAACTTTGAGTCCTGAGAAAGGACATAGGATAGTTTTTATCCCAGAAAAATGTACGGTTCCCGCGCGATAAACGAATTTTGGCGCGACGAAGTTGCGGGCGTCATCTAGTTGATAATAAAATAACTAATTAATAATTATTATAAATATGTAGATACCTCTCCCGTGTAGATTCTCCTTTCTCGTTTGTAGTTAGTTTACATTAAATCTCTAATTGGTTAGTAAATGAAGAAGTTTCTTTTTGACATGCAAATGGTTAAAAATCGTCTTACACCTTGGACTTTGTACATTTTTATTATGCAAAATAACATCAATTACAGAAACAATACTGTCTTATGACAAGCAAATTAAGCACATAAATTTTAACAAAATTAATTTGTAATAATTAGGTATATTTGTAAGTATTAAACAATAATATAATAACTATGGCCAACTAACGCATAATATTATAATATGTATAGTGCCTACGCCAAACCTAGCACTCCTAAATTAGATAGACCAGTACACCCATTATACTTGTATGGAGTTGGACACATGAAATTTATTTTTTATCAATCATCATATAAAAAAAACATAAGAACTTAAACTTTTCGAAACTTAACTTTAAAAGTGTGTATCAATATCATATTCAATTCAGGTAAATCTGCTTAATACGAGAAGCATTTTTCCTCAAACTTTAAGCTGATGAGGTTTACTGGCTTTACCTAAAACCAGGTACACCTAATGAGTCTAAAGTCTAAACTTTAGTTAAAACTGAATAGGATAGGAATTACATATTATTGTAAAAAGGAGAATCATATTTTTCAGGCGTCGTCGGAGTAAATTTATTTTGTCATTTTGTTTATTTACTCCGCCAATGTATGCCAACAGAAACAACGACCCTATAATATCTGGCAAAGTGACAAAAATTGATCGTCTTTTACACTGTAGCGGGTAAAACAAAGTTTATATTGCAATTGTTTTTAATTACTTATTTCAAATTGTAACTACCGATATGCATTAGACATTAGTCATACTACTATATGTACTTGGTACACATGTTCCTCATCATCATGAATCTGCTGCCTTTCAAATATTAACGGAGCGATGAACAAAATAAAGATGTATATATAGGTTTGTTTCTCTACGCTCGAATACCGTCTTATCTGTTCTCTACACGGGCTTGTTATGTGATAAAGTAAAAGTTTATCAAATTCGTCAAAATTCGGTCAGGTAACGGTTGTAACGGCTCCACCTCGTGCATTGTGGAACCACGTCTCTGAGTCATGACGCAAGACAGTCTGCGGCTCCTGGCCTCGAATAGACGTGAAAATAGAATGAAAACACGAGGAAAACTGCACCTAATAATTATATTGTGTCCTTATTACGCGTCTACTTACGTTAAATGTGATAGTCAATCAAAATAAATTGTAGCGAACTTCAAGATGCGATACCAAAATACCGTGAAATATAGTCAAATTGATTATAAACTAGTTTTCTAACGTAAATATTATCTAACGTATCTTATCTTAATATTACACTGAAATCATCTTTTGAGATTACTCACTTTCTTCCTTTTAATCCCTTCCTCGTATTTCACTATATAATATAGATGCACTTAACGTCATACGAGGTAAAAACATGGGTATCACAAATGTTTACGGTATCACAGGAGAACCAAGATCATAGCGACCGCGGCGTCACGAGCTCGCTAGCCAACTGGCGTTTTGCCCTGCACTATCACAAGTATCACACCACACGGTGTAAAGTTCAATATCAGGAAAACTTTGACTCTACATTTAGTTTCCTCGTGCGAATTTTCATAGAGGATCGGTATTTAAAATAAATTCGTGTAATGTGAATGAGTACACTTTGTGAACTTTATCGCTATATAGCTACAATTAATGTAGATATAAATAACTAGAATCTAGATGATCTAAATTCATTTATCGCGCGGGAACCGTACATTTTTCCGGGATAAAAAGTATCCTATGTCCTTCCTCGGGGCCCAAAGTATCTCCATACCGAATTTCAGCAAAATCGGTTCAGCAGTTTGGGCGTGAAGAGACAGACAGACAGACAGACGGACAGACAGACAAACAGACACACTTTCGCATTTATAATATTAGTATGGGTAGTATGTATAGATGTAGAGTTTTGGGGGTAGTTATCCTTGCATTAGTGTACTTAACCTTGCTCAACAGATCAGTCACAACATGATGCATTACGGGATAAAATAGGTGTTGTACACACTGACCTATACATAATTTAAAAAATAACGACAATACCCCGGATAATTATATAAGAATAAAATAGACATACCATATTTTGAGATGTTTTGGTTCTCTACATTCGTAGAGTCCACCGCGCCACTTTACGTCCGGCTCAGTATTTATCACTACAAAATGTGATTGGCACTGAGTTAGTACTAAATGATAATGAACGTTAAACTTTACTGTTAATAAATTATATATCCATTATCTTATCATTTTAGCTCTGCATTATAAATACTAGATAATACGGACGCCTGAATTATATTCGGTTTATTGACGATTTAGGTTTACGATTTATCAGTAAAAATTGAAGGATAAAAAAATATGTTGCATACATACTGTATAGAAGATGATACTTTTGGAAGTCGGTTAAAACGGCGGTTAGGTTATTATAACATTGATATATAAATAATAATAATAAATACTTTAATACTATACTGTATATATTTAAGATTTTTATTATATGATACATATATTTAATACATATCTATGACTCAGAAAATTGAAAACTTTTTGTTCCGTTGGCAGGATTCCAACCCACGACCCCCGGCTTGACCGCTGAGCACGCGCGCAGCCACTGCGCCACAGAGGTCGTCAATTCAAAATAATCGGCCAAGTGCGAGTTGGACTCGCACATGAAGGGTTCCGTACCATTATAGAACAAAAATAGGAAAAAATTGTGTTTTTATTTGTATCCGAGGCCCCCTTATTTTATTTTTATTATTAATTATTAAAGTATAAACATTGAGTATTTTATGACTTTTTATGAATATTGCAGGTGCCTATCTATTGCCATCATTTATATCGAGCAAAAAATGGCAAAAAAAAATCACGTTTCTTGTATGGGAGCCCCTCTTAAATATTTTATTTATTTTGTTTTTAGTATTTGTTGTTATAGCGGCAACAGAAATACATAATCTGTGAAAAATTCATCTCTCTAGCTAGGTATTACCGTTTTTGAGTTACGCCTGGAGACAGACAGACAGACGGACAGACGGACAGACAGACGGACAGACAGACATCGAAGTCTTAGTAATAGGGTCCCGTTTTTACCCTAGTTTGGGTACGGAACCCTAAAAATATAATCCTTTATCTATGCTAAAAATATTTAAAATCATTAAAACCTATCCCAAAAAATTAACTAAGTCTTAACTAGTTATCTATCGCCCGATTGTAAACAAGACAACATTCTTGGTGTACCTATGCATAAATCATAATATTACAAATAAAATAAACAATAATATTATATCTAGGTATATCTCTGTTTGTCGGTCTGTTTGTTACCTCAGTCGTCATGCTAAAACTGCAACTGTTAGGGCCTGTTTCACCACTTCCTGATAAGTGCTGGATAGGCTATCTACCACTTAACTTGCTAGATAGAGTATGGAGAATCTGTCAAAAAAGTTGTGGATAGCCTATCCGGCACTTCATCAGGAAGTGGTAAAACAGCCCTTAAACTTATTTAAGTTTGATTAAACCTCAAAGTAACAAATAGGCGAACTACTAACACAGACTACCAAGCCATATAACGCAGGACGCTACCGTGTTTGTAAAATTGGGACTGAAAGTAGACCTATGAATAGGATAATAATAATTATTATCTATGATCTACAGTGACGGACTAACCCTTAATCAAATTAAGCAATTGCCTAGGGCATCACTTCTGAGGAACACCAGAAGAATGACAAAATTATCCGTCCTTAGGGCATCATGATTCATGTCTCACTCTCACGTCACTAAAAACCACACCAAAAAAGTTTCTACGAAAAAAGTAATATTTTTAGGTGGTGAAAGTTTAAAGACCGATTCTAACCAATATGCACTTCAAATTAGTGAATTACCCTCTTGAGATTAACGTGACCATTTTTTCTACCCACCTACACGATAAGATCCACGTTAGAACCGCTTAAAAAAGTGTTATTGCATATTATGAGTTTGGCCAAGATTCCGTGCCGCTAAGTGTAGTTGACATACGGATGGGAGGGACACGGGCATGGATTGCTTAGGGCATCGAGTAGTGACGGATCAGTGACGGATTAAGAAATCCGTCACTGATGAATGATGATCTATCATATTAAAATATTAAGTGTGTGTTTAATTGTTTAGGACTTAGGTATTGTGTAGCTGTTACGCTCAAAGACCGAAATCGCTCAGTGAGCGAAAAAATAGCTCACAACGCGTTGTGGCCACAGCGAAACAGCCACGACGCGAATTTCGCATTCTGGCAATCACAAAAAGGCCATAACGCGAAATTCGTGTCGTGGCAGATATGCTATTAATTTTTCTTGATTTGTTATTGATTGATTAATCATCCATAGGTATGGAAGATTATATTTGAATTACCACGCGTACTACTAAATATTTTTTCTTTTACTAAATCACTGCATAACCTGCTTGTCATTATATTATTTATAAAATATCCATAGTTTCATACTATCCGTACTAATATTATCTGTCTGTCTGGCGCAACGTGTTGTTGTTTTTTTAAATATATGTATAAGTAATCTAATCTCAATAAATAATAAAAATATAGTTTTATTTTAATTAATATAATTTAAATATAATACTACTAGTTGATTTCCATTACTACGTTGCGTCAGACAGACAGAGAGACAAATATTAATAATAATTATTAGTACGGATAGTATAAAATATGGATATTTTGTAAATAATAATGATAAACACGTTATGCAGTGATTTAGTAAAATAAAAAATATTTTGTAGTACGCGTGGTAATCTATATATATAAATTCAAAGGTGACTGACTGACATGGTGATCTATCAACGCATAGCCAAAAACCACTGGGCGGATCGGGCTGAAATTTGGCATGCAGGTAGATGTTATGACGTAGGCATCCGCTAAGAAAGGATTTTGATAAATTCCAACCCCAAGGGGTTTAAATAGGGGATGAAAGTTTGTATATAATAATACTTCTTAACGCGAGCAAATCCGCGAGCAAAAGCTCGTTCAAATATAATCTTCCATACCTATGGATGATTAATCAATCAAGAACAAATCAAGAAAAACAAATAGCATATCAGCCACGACACGAATTTCGCGTTATGGCCTTTTTGTGATTGCCAGAACCCGTCGTGGCCGCTTTCATCAGAGCCACGACGCGAAATTCGCGTCGTGGCTGTTTCACCGTGACCACAACGCGTTGTGAGCTATTTTTTCGCTCACTGAGCGATTTCGGTCTTTGAGCGTAACATAGCCACTATCATAATATATTTTGTCAGGATGTTGCCGCCGCGCCGCGCCGCTAGGTCTATTAATCTATCCCGCTGAGAATCGGCTTGCCGCGGCCGTCGACTGCAAACTGCCATAGAATAATATTATATATTAGT